>CM061544.1:166446709-169112542 GCA_030864215.1 Capsicum pubescens | reverse complement strand
TTTTTTATTCATACTGATTCAATAAAATCAGTTACTAGCTAGTAACCCTAACACTCAAGCCATAACTAAGTTCAAGTAACTATCTCTTTTAGCCGATTATTCAATCACTCGTCTTTATTCAACTTGCAATTTCGGATAGAGTCATTCACCTTACACATCTTAATTTCTAAAACTTAGCAAGACATAACTTAAGGTTTTAAAGTTATATCATAACCCCCTATAATCATAATCAATCCTCCTAACTATCTTTTAGCAAAAAGACCTCATACTTCAATTATACCTAATATCGGGTTCACATTATTTAAGGTATTAAAGACTATCTCGCAAGATTAGAAGGTCATCTAATATTTATCTAGATTTTCACATTCATATATTAACACTATAAATTATCAAGTAATTCATACAAAACAAACACTCATCAAGGATCCATACAAACACAATAACATATAATTATATTATTATAACACTATTTTCATATTTTATCCATTCTAACTTTGTGCCCGTAGACCTAGACATGAAATCCCACATTAACTTCAATTATTACATGTATATAAACCAAGTCTATTCCATATTTAACCATAACTTACCTGGGCGCCAAGATGTTGTAACTAGTAAGCTATATTACAAATGATCTTCCTTCTTCTTTACAATTTTGAAGGTTAAATCATCTAATAAACAACAAGTATTACAGTAATTAACAAATTATTGTTAAAAAATACCTTGGAAATTAAAAAGTACTAAGTTTATCCTTATTCATGATCAAGAAAATTACCCAAGGATCAATAAATCATCCACTTAGTTCTATCAAACTCAACTCAAATCCATTAGTAGAGTTTTGAAGCTAAAGTACCCACATTTATTAAACTCAAGATCCCAACCATTCATATTTTTAACAATAATTTCATACTAAAAAGTGTTAATTTACCATCTAAATTTAATTCTAGTTGAAAATAAATATACCCAGAGTTTTTCCCATGATTTCATGAACCCTAGGTTCTAAAAAACTAGAATTTCACCATAATTCACTATTTTAATAATTGTAGAAGATGAACGAGTTAACTAATGTTAAAAGGAGTAAAAATATTACCTGAACAAAATATTTCCATCCCAACCATGAGAAAATCTCCCCTTTAGGGCTTAAAAACAAAAATTTTAAGTTCAAAGCCTATCAAAGCCAGCCTTAAATACTATCTCATTACCACTGCACCTATCCTGTTATGGCGGTTAACTTCTCAGCCCAGATAGTACTTAGCAAAATGGTCATAAATTTACTTCGAATAAAGATTGATAAATAATTTGATACACTAGAAAGAAGACTGAAAAATCTTTCATTTAGTGGCTATTTGGCCCAATAACTCTTTATTTTTTCAAAGATATGCTTATTTGAAGTTGATCCTCATTTAAACTTATCTCGAAACTCAATCAGTAAGAACAACTCAACTTTGTGCTAGGGGTATTGTATGGCCTTAGTACTTGTTGTCATGGACCAACCCACAGGATTATTCTAGGTACTTACCTACCCATACCCTAGATAGGATAACCCTAATAATCCCACTATTCTTCCAAATACGGAAGTTACTACAATATACACTTCATTATAATAATATTCACCATTCAAATTTAAGCCAAGTTGAAATATGATTACTTATTAAATCTTTCCTAATCATGTTACAATACATAACATATGAAAATTAAATGTTGAAAACAACTATATGGGACTCCTCAAAACCTAGCCTAAATCATTAAAGTGTCACTACACAAGAAGTAGGGAAATCTATCATGAAACATCCATAAAGGACAGAGATGGTAGGGGCTACTATGGAGTTATCAACATTGCTTTTATAGAAACTCCAATTGACCTGCACTATGCCTAAACCCCAGAGTAGAGGTATAGTAAGTATAGCATCTATACAACCATAGGTACTAGTAAGCATCATCAACTGTCTAGGGTTAGAAAAAAATATCATCAATAATAAATATGAAAAATTTATAACATCAAGTAAAGTTCTGGTTCTAAACTGACAATTGTAAAATTCTCAAAACATCATTTAGCATTTGTGTTACCTTTTTGTCATTTAAAACATTTCTCTATTTGCAATACCCCGTACTTCTACCTAGCTTGAAATCATCCCGAGTATGTTAGAAAAGTACTTTTAAAGATAAATCCATTTTTATATATGTGGAATTTTAAAGATTTTCACTTTTTATCTTGTGGTAAATTGAATTACCTTTCCAACGATACCAATTCGTCCAAATCCAGTATCAGGGTAGAATCTTATGGTTGTTTTAAAAAAAGCAGTCAAAATAGCCTAGGTGCGACGATGAGGGTCAAAGAACCATCTAGCTAGCGATGGACCGTCACCCAAACCGTCACCTTAGAGGCAGTAAGACCACCTTGTGCCTAAGGGCGATGGCTCAGGTCGATGGAACATTGAGCTAGCGACGTACCGTTACCCAAGCCGTCACAACAGAGCTAGTGAACCCGTATTCTTCCCAGGTGAGACGGTCAGGACCGACAGACCATCGACCCAGTGATAGACCATCGTACCCACCATCGCATAGTTCGTTCAGTTATTTTAAAGTCATTTTTAAAAGGGTATTTGGGTCTTTTCCACCCATTATAACCCCTAAATATATCAGACTAAGTCTCATAAGTTCATTATCCATCTACAACATCAAATTAGTATTTTCTCTCAAATATAATCACCAAGAACAAGATCTAAATCATTCTTTAAGAAACTAAGAGCTTCCAAGTTCTCCAAGTCCAAGGACTTCAAGAAACTCACATCCCATGTATGTCATGTGTTGATTTATGGGTCTCTTTCACCTATGAAGATCAAGAATATCTTTTCAAAATCCAATATTTGTGTATTATGAATGTTCATGATTTAAATTGAATTGAAATTCATGTTCATGATATTGTGGGGTTTTGATTTATGTTTGAAATTACATATTCCAATGATTGACACTAGGATGTGGTGATTTGCATAATAATCATGATAAATCCTTAAATTTACACGTTGATTGATGCATCCATGATTATTAGATGTGTTGATGACTGTATAACCAAAGCATGCGCCCCGTGTGTTTGATTAAATGCCTATGTGAAAAAAAAGTGTCATACTAGTATGGTAATATGAAATCCCCATTTATGTACAAGTTTATGCATGTCCAGTGTTTGATGAAATGTCTTATTCAATGAATTATGAATATATGTGTAACCCTTGTGGTTTTTCAGAACTTCTACTTCATGAAATCTCCAACTTATTGTATTATGGATTGTGATGTTGGTCATGTGTTCAAGAAAGTCATGCTTTGTCAATTTCATGCTATCGAATCCTGGGGGTACTTATACCCAACAATTAACTATATGCCTAGAGACAGTGTTATGTTTTCAAGATACTCTCAGTCGAGGTATGTTCATAGAAACTCAGTCAGTCATGTGACTCAGGAAAACTCAGTAAACTCAGTAATCTCAGAAATCTCAGAAATTTAGTAATCTCAGTAGTATTTTGTCAGTCAACGTAACTTAGTTAATTCAGTTTAGTCTAGTTCAGTTAATCATGTTCAATGTCTATTCAGATGGGAGTAGGAATTAGCACTGAGTGAACCCAAGGATAGGAACACACACCATCAGATGAGGGTGTGATTCTTAGAAGTCATCCTTGCGTTCTAGAACTATGTAGCCAGCATAGGTTGAGACATCAACACTGTCAGATGAGGGTTGATGAGGTGGATAAGAACTATCAGATGAGGGCCCCACCATTTTTTTTTGGGGACACTTTCAGATGAGGGATACCTACAGCTTGTCCTTACCAATGGAACAGTATCAAGACTCATCTAATTGGGGATACAGATTGGACCCCACCTCTGCTATATTACTTTATTTAGGGTATGTCAATTAGATGACTACTTCCCATAGTTTCAGTTACAGAATCAAGATAGTCAAATAAAGTCATTCAGTCTCAGTAATAGAAGTCAGATAGTTCTACAGAACTTAGGACTATCAGATACAGTCAACTCAAAACAAAATGAAACTCAGCTAGTTCCATCAGAACCTAAACGGTCAGTTATAGTAGTTTAGTATTAGTGTCTCATGTTATCAGTAATCATACTCAGTAATCATGTTATCATAAACTTAGTTATAGTTACTAAGTATTCATGTATATATTCTCACGTTCATGTTATCCAGTCAGTTAGTATAGTTCATACATGTGAACCCTTTGCATTCACCCTACCTCACATGCATACTAGTACATTCAAACGTACTGACATATTTGCGCTATGGTGTTTTATACCAGAGGTTCAGAAGCACGATCTCCAGAGCATCAGTTGCATTCCAATTTCAGCAGTTAAAATTAGCAGTGAGTCCTCATCCTTCGAGGACATGGCCATTACTTAATTATCTCATTAATTAATTTATTTTAGTAGTTGGAGTTAGTTGGGTAGATGTCCCATCAACTCCTTATTCAGACAGTTCAATCAGTTAGAGGCTCTTCAGACTATCATGTTCAGACAGTCTATTGCAGGTTTTGTTTTTGGTATTGTGATACCATATCATTTAGAGATTATTTTATTAGTTTTGAACCTTATGGCCTTACAGCCTTTATTTCTGCATTTATACAATAAATTATGTAGTTTTCAGTTATATATATCAGTCATGGGTTAGCTTGTGGTCCTTTGGTTTTATGAGCATCGTGTAGCATTTTGTGTACCATATTCTGGGCATTACAAATTAGGTATCAGAGACTAAGGTTCAATAGAGTCCTAGGAAGTGGGAAAACCACATTTAGTAGAGTCTTGTACATGGGTGTGTTGCACGCCACATTTATGTACAAAAGGCTAAAAGGTATTTTAGGTACAGTTTCTCTTCATTTTGTATTCATGTCGTGCCAGTGAGCATAATTTCCAGTAAATCTCTCAGTCTGGTCTAATTCATTTCCCTCTTTTTCTATAGAAAATGCCTCCCAAAAGAAGAAATGGGAATTAGCCAGCCCCTCAGTCCAAAGATCCTTTGGGCGAACATGTTTCTTATACAGAGTTTAGAGGTGCATCCACTACTATTGCTCAGTAAGTTGCTTCTCATAATTAATGACCAGCTATCATTACAGCCAACCTAGTGGCCAATTCAGCTTCAGCCAGAATTCAGGACTTCACCCAAATGAATCCTCCATCCTTTTTCAGGTCTAAGTCAGTTAAGGACCCTCAGGAATTCATCGATCAGGTTCAGAAGGTTACAAACATCATGGGGGTTACTTTTAGTTAGAGCGCTGAGCTAGCTGCATATTATTTGCAGGATGTTGCTCACACTTAGTTTAAATAGTGGAAGTCAGAAATGCCAGATGATGTAGGGCCTATTGAGTAAGAGGATTATCACCGCATTCTTAGATAGATTCTTTCCCCTATAGAAGAGAGAAGCTAAGGTGTTGGAATTTAAAAACCTCAGGCAGGGCAACATGATGGTGAAAGAGTATTCTATTAAGTTTACTCAATTAGCTAGATATGCTCCTCATGTGGTTGCAGATAGCAGGGCCAAGATAAGTAAGTTTGTTTCAGGGGTGAATTATAGTTTGGTCAATGAGTGCAGGTCCACGATGTTGAATAGTGACATGAACATAGCCAGGCTTATGAATTATACTCAGCAGATAGAGGAGTAAAAGATTAATATGAGGAAGAAGTGGAATAAAAGAGTAAGGATAGGTAGTTTCAACTTTGCTTAGCCTAAATCATAAGAAGGAAACCTTTCTCAATTTCATCCTAAGTAAGAAGTTCCAGCTCCTTCTTCAACTAGTTCTCCAGCTCCTAAGTTCAGGGATGGTAATAGAGAAAGAAAACCAGGCTCTAAGTCTCAGGGCAGTGTCAGCAATGCCCGAACTAATCCCCTTTGTCAGACTTGTGGTAAGAACTACAAGGGTGGTTACACAGTTTGTAGCGATGTCTATTTTGGATATGGTAAGCTAGGACACAGAGTCAGATATTATCCCCAGTCAAGTTATCAGGGTCAGCAGAACCATTTCCCTGCTCAGTCCAGTTTCCCAAATCATTAGGGTGCCACCTCTAGTGCTACTAGTTGGCAACGCCCAAATCGACTTTATTCTCTCCTTTCCTGAGAAGATCAGGAAAATTCTCTTGATGTGGTTACTGGTACGTTATAGATCTTCCATGTGCATGTTTACACTTTGCTATATCAAAGAGCTTCTTTGTCTTTTGTTACTCCGTATATAATAGTTGATTTTGGAGTTAGTCCTAAAATTCTAGCAGAGCCCTTTTCAATCTCTACCATAGTGGGTAAAACTATCATAGCCCAATGGGTATTCATGAACTGTTCGGTTAAGATATTTTAGAAAGTCACCTTAGCAGATTTAGTCAAATTAGAGATGACTAATTTTGATGTCATTCTCAGCATGGATTGGCTTCATTCTTGTTATGCCACAGTCGACTGCAGAAACAGAATAGCCCAGTTTTAGTTTACGAATGAATCTGTCCTAGAGTCGAAGTGTAGTACTTCAGCGTTCATTGGTCAGTTTATTTCCTACCTTTGGGCATGAAAAATGATATCTAAAGGATGTTTCTATCATTTTGTTTGGGCTAAGGACACTATTTTTGAAACTCCCAGTCTAGAATCAGTCCCAGTCGTAAATGAATATTCAGATTTCTTTCGCGAAGATCTTTCAGGAATTCCTCCCAAAAAGGAAATAGACATCGGCATTAATTTTCTTCCAAATAATCAACCTATATCTATTCCGACTCACAGAATGGACCTACAAGAACTCATATAATTGAAAGAGCAGTTGAAGGATCTTTTAGAAAAGGGATTCATCAGACCAAGAGTGTCCCCGTGGGGCGCACCAGTCTTATTCGTGCGCAAGAAAGACAATTCTCTCATAATGTGCATTGATTACCATCAGCTTAAATAAGTCATGGTCAAGAACAAGTATCCTCTTCCTAGAATCGATAACTTGTTTGACCAACTTCAGGGTGCTGGCTATTTTTCTAAGATAGACCTTAGATCAGGCTATCATCAGCTCAGAGTCAGAGTCCTTTTGTACTCGGTATGGTCACTTCGAATTCTTAGTTATGTCCTTTGGTCTTACCAATGCCTCAGTATCTTTTATGGACTTGATGAACTGTGTGTTCCAGCAGTACTTGGATATGTTCTTCATAGTCTTCATAGATGACCTTTTAGTTTATTCCCGCAGTAAGCGTGATTATGCAGACCATCTCAGAATCGTGCTTCAGACTCTCAGATATCATTAGTTATTCACCAAATTTAGTAAACGAAAATTTTGGCTAAGGTCAGTAGCATTCCTTGGCCATATTATTTTTGGTGATGGAATTAGGGTTGATCCTCAATAGACTGAAGCAGTAAGAAACTGGTCTCGCTCTGTATCTCCATTAGATATCAGGAGTTTCTTGGGTTTGGCTGGATATTACAGATGGTTTGTTGACGGATTTTTTTCTATTGCATACCCTATGTCCATATTGACTTAGAAGAAAGTCAAGTTTCAGTGGTCAGATCCTTGTGAGAAGAATTTTCAAGAGTTGAAGAGTTGACTCACCTTAACTTCAGTTTTGGCTTTTCCAGAGGATTCAGATGGGTTCGTAGTGTATTGTGATGCATCTAGAATAGGTTTGGGTTATGTACTCATGAATCATGGTAAACTCATAGCCTATGCCTCTAGACAACTTAAACCCTATGAGAAAAATTATCCTACTTATGATCTCGACTTTGCAACCGTAGTTTTTTCCTTGAATATTTAGAGGCATTATCTATATATAGTTCATGTAGATGTGTTCACAGATCATAAGAGCCTTCAATGCATCTTTTCTCAGAAATATCTCAATCTTCATCAGAGAAGGTGGTTAAAGCTCTTGAAAAATTATGACATGAGTGTCCTTTATCATCCCAACAAAGCCAACGTCATGGCCGATGCTCTCAGTAGACTGTCTCTAGGTAGTGTTGCTCATGTTGAGGACAATAAGAAGAATTTAGCTCAGGAAATCCATCAGCTTGCCAGACTAGGTATTCGCTTAGTCGATTTAGCGAAGGGTGACATATGGGTTCAGAGTAGTTCACAATCATCTCTAATTTCTCAGGTGAAAGAAAAGCAAGATAGAGATCCCAGCCTT
The DNA here is from genome assembly GCA_030864215.1 of Capsicum pubescens. NCBI lineage: Eukaryota > Viridiplantae > Streptophyta > Magnoliopsida > Solanales > Solanaceae > Capsicum > Capsicum pubescens. Next base: position 169,104,412 of record CM061544.1, on the reverse strand, counting down.
TTCAAGATAAAAAAGTTAGTCAAGGATCAGAAAGTAGAGGTTTTCTCCCAAGGGAAAGATAGTGTATTGCATTGTCAGGGTCATCTGTGTGTTCCAGGTGTAGATGACTTAAGACAACAAATTCTGGCTGAAGCGCAAGGTGCGCACTACTATATTCATCCAAGGGCCACAAATATGTACCGTGACTTGCGAGAAATCTATCGGTGGAGTAGGATGAAGAGAGATATTATAGAGTTTGTGGATAAGTGTTCTATATGTTAGTAGGTTAAGATAGAGCATTAAAAGCCTAGTGGGTCAATACAGGAGTTTAGTAGTCCTACTTGGAAGTGGGAAGAAGTGAACATGGACTTTGTGATAGGTTTGCCATGTACTCGTTGCCAGCATGATTCTGTTTGGGTTATTGTAGATAGGATGACCAAATCAACTCATTTTTTTCCCATCCATACCTCTCATTCAGTCGAGGATTATGCCGAACTCTACATCAAAGAGTTGGTTAGATTTCACAGTGTTTCATTATCTATTATCTCAGACAGAGGTACCCAGTTCACCTCTCATTTTTGCAAAGCATTCCAAAAGGGTCTTGGTACCCAAGTTAATCTCAGTACAGCCTTTCATCCCCTGATAGATGGTCAAGAAGAAAGGACTATTAAGACTTTATAATATATTCTAAGGGCGTGTGCAATCGATTTCAAGGGTAGTTGGGATGACCACTTGACTTTGATTTAGTTTGCATACAACAACAGCTATCATTCTAGTATTTGGATGGCTCCATTCGAAGATCTCTATGGTTGGAGGTATAGATATCTAATCAGTTTGTTCGAAGTTAGTGAGGCCTCAGTAATAGGGCTAGACATAGTATTCGATGCCTTAGAGAATGTCCAGTTGATCAGAGAAAGACTCTGGGTTGCTCAGAGCTGATAGAAGTTGTGTGCAGATGTGCGCAGAAAGGATCTCAAGTTCGATATTGGTGATTATGTCTATCTAAAGATCTCCCCCATGAAGGGAGTAAAAATATTCGGCAAGAAGGGAAAGCTCAGTCCTCTATATGTCGGTCCGTTCAAAATTCTCAGTCGTTTTGGCAAGGTAGCCTATGAGCTCGAATTACCTTCAGATCTAGCCTCAGTTCATCCAGTCTTCCATGTATCTTTGCTCAAGAAGTGCATAGATGACTAAGCAGTTGTAGTACCTATTCAGAGAACAGATGTTCAGAATAGCCTCTCTTATGAAGATATTCCAGTAAAATCCTAGACTACGAGACGCGTAGATTGAGGAACAAAGAAGTCCCTCTTGTCAAAGTTCTTTGGTGGAATTAGTCCATTGAGGGAGATACTTGGGAAGAAGAAGCATACATGCATACCAATTATTCTCACCTTTTAGCCGCTAACTCAGATCTAGATCAAGGTAACAGTTCTCCTTAGGCTTACTCAGTTTCATGTTTAGATTTCAGTTACAAACTTGGTATACAGTTCATGCTCATAATTCCATTATAAGCATTGTATTAATTACTATTTCATATTTAGTCATGCATTCATATGTCAGTTTAGTTATATAATCATGCATCAAATATGTATTCTTCTTATGAGAACCTTAGTTCATCAGAACACTCAGTCATGCATTAATGAATAAGTTACACATGCATCAGATATGCGTGTTTAGTATGATATATTTAGTTATCAGTCATGTCAGTCATGAAATCATGTTCCAATCATTTATGTTCAGTATGTACGTTAGTTTATCTTCTCCTTTCTCGCTCAGTCTCATTCGAGGACTAATATACTCAAAGAGGTGATATTGTAATACCCCGTACTTCTACCTAGCTTAAAATCATCCCGAGTATATTAGAAACTTACTTTGAAAGATGAATCCACTTTTATATACGTGGAATTTTTATGATTTACTTTTTTATATAGGAAATTAAATTAGCTTTCCAATGATACCAATTTTATCCAAATCTGGTATCGGGGTAGAAAGTTATGGTCGTTTTACAGAAAGCAGTCAAAACTGCCTAGGTGCGACGATGAGGGCCGATAGACCGTCGGACCCTTGAGCTAGTGACGGACCATCGCCCAAACCCTCACAGCAGAGGCAGTGAGACCACCTTCTACCTAAGGGTGATTGCTCAGTCCGATGGAACATCAAACTAGTAACGGACCATCGCCCAAGCCATTGCAGCAGAGACAGTGAACCCCTATTCTGCCCAAGTGCGATGGTCAGGACCGATGGACCATCGACCCAGTGATGGAATGTAGCACCCACCGTTGCATAGTTCGTTCAGTTATTTTAAAGTTATTTTTAAAAGGGTATTTGGGTCTTTTCCACCGATTTTAACACCTAATTATATCAGACAAAGGCTCATAAGTTCATTATCCATATACAACATCAAATTAGGGTTTTCTCTCAATGATAATACCCAAGAACAATATCCAAATCATTCTTCAAGAAACTAAGAGATTTCGAGTTCTTCAAGTCCAAGGACTTCAAGAAATTCACAGCCCTGGTATGTCATGTGTTGATTCATGGGTCGATTTCACCCATGAATCTCATGAATCTCTTTTCAAAATCTAAGATTTGAGTATTTATGAATGTTCATGATTTAAATTGAATTAAAATTCATGTTCAGGATGTTCTGAGGTTTTGATTCATGTTCGAAATTACATATCCCAATAATTGACCCTAGGATATGGTGCTTTGCATAATAATCATGATAAAACCTTAAATTTACACGTTGATTGATGTATCCATGATTATTAGATGTGTTGATGATTGTATAACCAAAGCATGCTCCCCATGTGTTCGATTAAATGCCTATGTGAAAGAAAAGTGCCAACTAATATGATAATATGAAATCGCCATTTATGTACAAGTTTATGCATGCCCAGTGTTTGATGAAATGTCTAAGACAATGAATTATTAATATATGTGTAACCCTTGTGGTGTTTTAGAACTTCTACTTCATAAAATCTCAAACTTATTATATTATGGATTGTGATGTTGGTCATGTTTTCAAGAAAGTCATGCTTTGTCAGTTTCATGCTATTGAATCCTGGGGGTACTTTTACCCGACAATTAGCTGTGTTCCTAGAGCCAGTGTCTTGATTTCAAGATACTCTCAGTCGAGCCATGTTCATAGAAATTCAGTCAGTCATGTGACACAGGAAAACTTAGTAAACTTAGTAATCTCAAAAATCTCAGAAATTCAGTAATCTCAGTAGTATTTCGTCAGTCAACGGAACTCAGTTAATTTAGTTTAGTCCAGTTCAGTTAATCATGTTCAGTATCTATTCATATAGGAGTGGGAATTAGCACTAAGTGAACCCAAGAATGGGAACACATAATGTCATATGAGGGTGAGATTCTTAGAAATCATCCTTGCATTCTAGAACTATGTAGCCAGCAAAGGTTGAGACATCAACACTATTATATAAGGTTTGATGAGGTGAATAAGCCCTATCAAATGAGGACCCCACTGTCCTTTTTTGGGGACACTGTCAGATGAGGGTTACCCATAGCTTGTCCTTACCAGTGGTGCGGTATTGACACCCTTTAAATTGGGGTTAGAGATTGGACCCCACCTAAGCTATATTGTTTTATTTGGGGCATATCGGTTAGATGACTACATCCTACAGTTTCAGTTATAGAATCAGGACTGTAAGATATAGTCATTTAGTCTCAGTAATAGAACTCAGATAATTCTACAGAATTTATGACTGCCTGATACAGTCAACTCAGAACAGCATGGAACTCAGCTAGTTCTATTAGAACCTAGACTGTCAGATACAGTCGCTCAGTATTAGTGTTTCATGTTATCAGTACTCAAACTTAGTAATCATGTTATCATGAACTTAGTTACAATTACTATGTATTCATGCATATTTTCTCACGTTCATGTTATCTAGTCAGTTAGTATAGTTCATGCATGTGAACCCTTAGCATTCAACCTACCTCACATGCTTACCAGTACATTCAAACGTACTGACGCATTTGCGCTATGGTATTTTATACCATAGGTTCAGAAGCATGAGCTCCATAGCATCAGTAGCATTCCAGTTTCAGCAGTCAGAGTTAGCAGTGAGTCCTCATCCTTCGAGGACATGACCATTAATTTTTTATCTCATTTATTAATTTATTTCAATACTTGGAGTTAGTTGGGGACATGTCCCATCACTCCTTATTCAGACAGTTCAGTCAGTTAGAGGCTCTTCAGACTATCATGTTCAGACAGTTTATTGTAGGTTTTGTTTTCGGTATTGTGATACCATATCATTGAGAGATTATTTTATCTGTTTTGAACCTTATGTCCTTACAACCTTTATTTCTGCATTTATATAGTATATTATGCAGTGTTCAGTTACAAATATTAGTCATGGGTTAGCTTGTGGTCCTTCGGCGTCATGAGCACCATGTAGCGTTTTGGGAACCAGATTCGGGGCGTTACAATATCTTTGTCTGATGACTTTTATTTCGAGTATCTTTGTCCTTTGACCCACATTTCATTGTCCTTTGACTTCTATTTCTTATATATTTGTCCTTTGACTTATATATTGTATATCTACAATCCCTTAATATTTCATCCTTCAAGTCCTCTCAACACTTACAATCACATGGAAACACATTACCACATCCAATAATTATTATAAGTTTTTTGGTCATATTATACCAGCTCGGTCCTTCCAAGGGACCCACCGTACATTTGTACCATCTCTCATAACTCACCATAATAAGTGATGTATGAAAGCAAATAAAATATAAATACATTCAAAACATAGGCAAGAATGCATAAATGTAAGATGTGTCCATCATCTCTTTCCTTCTCATTCTCATCATCAACATCATACTGTATCGGCAAGGTACCCAACCCATTATTACATTTTATTATATTGTACCGGTGTGGTTCCTAACCCAATCTATCATCATATAATGTTGTACCAATGTGGTACCCCATCCATTATCTCAATATCTCAACACAATGCATATGAATATGTGCAAGAAATCAATAAATCATAATTCATCCAAAAAATAATCACAAGTGTCAGCCCACATTACATCACGTCCAAGTCAGTCTACCATTATATCAATTGTCTAATTTATTTATTCAATGACCTTATTCCTCATATAAATTTCACAATAACGACTTACCAAGCACCCCATCGGGGCTTCTACCAACTGATTTCACATTATTATGCATTTTCCCTCTAATCGTACCCTAAACTCGAGATTGCACATTACCTCTAATATGGAAAACATTAACCACGACAATACCACAAGCAATGCTGACAATGCAAACGGGCTAACCGTAATACCATTTTACTCACTATCTCATTTCTAAACTCTAGAAAACATCAATTATGACCACAAGACATTAGGACTATACAAGTTCCCATGACAAAATTCAGACATTTAAGCATTTACGTTCTAGTCGGGTCACCTCAAACTTTCCATTATACTATTTCATATTATTTCATTCAACTTTCCACCACACTTGACCCTGAGTGACAATAACCTACGTACCTTTACCTATTTCCTGTCATTATTTAACAAAAACCTCATTAACATGAGACGCAATAACTCAACCTATTCACGCCTATTTGGACTTTAATATGTCCATCCATTCAACTGCGTTCTCAAAGGCTTAATGCATGATACTCCCAACCTTAATATTAATATTAACTACATCTAGCCAAGTCTAGTAGCTACAAGTTGAACCTTATCTTACCTCTTAGATGAAACATACTGCTATGGAGAAGAGTGAGTTATTCAATATGTGCTACATGTATTCTCATATTAGGTTCCCTTTTGGTGTGCCTTGAAACCACTCACATGAACTTTGGCCTTTGAAATCTCATGGTAGGGAAGTTAGGATTCTTTAGAGTATTTTTAGGGAAAGAGAGACCTAGGGAGATAAATAGAAAGAGGGTTTTTAAGAATCCCTCAATTGACAAACTTCTTATTACTGCAGTAACAAAACTTTTTCTACTACAACGATTACTAGTTGTTCGATCCATCCCTTATTGGGCCTCTTGGCCTTTTCCTTAGACCTTGATTTTCTCCTTGATTTAATTTTTTCTTTATTTATTTTGAACCTGTTATTTATGATAAATTATTTTTGGGTGTTTTCAAACGCAACGATAATTTTTTTCATTACACATGTCCAAAGCACTCCCATACCAAAGAACTGATCTTATAACTTATGGTGAAAGAGGTTTTCATGTTTTTACAGCAGATACTTATAGTAACAATTGAATTGGTCATTACATTGGATACCAATTTACCCACCGTTTGTCCTCGAAAGATCATTGATCAAAAAGTAAGATTTTAGCATGATTCTTGGAGTTCAATATACACAATGGTTATGAAGCTAATGCAACCTCCCACCAATTTCTAACACAATTTGATAAGAAATAACATACTACCATCTCATAATAAAGACAACAAGCCTACACATCATAAACCACTAAGCTCTAGGCACAAAACATGACCACTATAATTCAAAGAATACAATCTGTAGTAAAATTTGTGTAATGGGTCATCTACAAATCCAGGAAAACCACACAATATTATAGTGCACAAATATTTGGGATAAAAGTAGTGGTACCAAGGAGATAAGATTGTGTACCATTAAAACAACACTTTTACTATTGGAGAGGTACTATTGTAGTGTCCCAAGGCATTAACTTTGGACTTGGTCCCAGTTCATGCTATTTCACAATACATTTCTGAGAATTTGACATTAAGAACTAACCATTTCTTAGCAACAACCCAAAAAAAGGAGTTCTACTAACTCGTTTTACACATAAGAAGTTTCTACATCTTACTAAATTTGTCCTATCACACAATAATAAGTAAAATCCACCAATTAACAAACCATGATCTACCATTAAGAACTAATTTACACAACATAAGTTTTTAACTAAAAACCACACTACCCTTAGGTTGTCATCCTTATATTAGGAAAAAGTTTAGTGGGGTACATACACCCTAACAAATTATTTAACATCACAACATCATAAATCGCACCACTACAGGTTTTCAATATCATATATTCACCATCATAACTAATATTAGTTTATTTGACCTTACAACATACCTCCTCTACTCAATAGGAAACACCAACCAAGTATTATCCTGTATTGACAGGAGGGATATAAATATGTATAAACATATCTTATAGTCCACTCCCCTAGTTGACCCTACAACTAGAGATCATCAATAATAATATATCTAACTCATTTTACTAACCTTATCGATTTAAGTACACCACATTCAAGGGATATTATTAACAAATATTTATTCCCATACAATAAGAAAATACTCGATATCAAGTCATAATAAGCCAACTACAAGGTCTGTCAAGAATCTCTGCCTCCTTGCTAAGCCTATGAACATTATCCCACTATCATCTTATTCACACCCTTAAAACATAATCCATTATATTCATTCATATCCATCACGGGGTTTGTATAACCGGTTAGTCCATCTTTAGGACATTAATTCCCTTATTCTTATAAGATCATTCAAGTCACCTAATCAATTAAGCTAGATAATTGTCAATCCTAGAGTTAAGGTTCAGCTTAGTAACATTAAATAAAACCATTATTATCATCTCCCACTTCATATACAAGAAACAACAAATCTTGTATACATGATCAATTTACCTTATGTTAGTGACATCAACTACACAACTCATTTTATGTTCAAGTCACTAAGGTTGTGCAAAAAATTAAATTCATCTCAGTTTAACCAATCACTTATTAAGAAACTATTAACAAGTAAATCATTGACTAGATTATTCCTATAAAGATGGCCTAATAGTACTTCTAACAAAGATATAACCATCAAGGATTGGACCATATAATGATCCCAAGTATAATCATCAAAGGTTGGGACACACAAGGATCCCAAGAATAATTATCCAAGGTTCGGCGGCCACACAAAGATCCTAAATATGATCATCAATGTTTGGACCACACAATAATCCTAATTATATTATCACAAAACAAATAAGAATCATACATACCTCAAAATTACACCCAACCTTTATGATTCATAGATATTCTTTTGTAATAACTAATCTTGTATCACTCATAATGATCGTATGCACTTACTAGTGACACTGACAACTACAATATTCTACTTAATCAATCATAATTCACACATTAAAATATAAGTCCTACACCTCTTATGTAATCTCTACCAAATAGAATACTACTATTTTTGAGATACCAATTAGGACCAACTAATCCTAATTGTGATGGTTTAGATACCAATTGAAAACTTAAAAATGTCTATTGGACTCAACTCGGGGATACAACATTTAGATATCACAATGTGACATAAGAAAATGAAACTTATTTCTTAGATGACTTGTAGCTTGCTATAGATCTAATGTGGACGTCAACAAACCAATCCACAGGACTTTACTTTTACTCTTGTAGTGGAAGAATGGTAGCCTGGGCACTGATACCACCTTTTCCCAATTCTAATTATTAAAATCGTGTTTGCACCTACCTAACTCTACTTTAGATAAGAGAACTGATAAAAACAAAACAATAAAAAAATATACATTCCGAAATTTTACTAAATAACTTTCCAAACCTAATGTAAACTGATACAGGAGAACTAAGCAAATAGAAAGATAATATAGGACACAACATCCATGAGTGAGAAAAAATATAGGAGTTGTTGAAGAATAATCACCATTGCACCTATAGTAACTCCAAGTAACATGCAACATAGTTATATCCCCGAATGGAGATATAGCAAGTACAATATCACTGCAACCACTTGTACCAGTAGGTATCATGGATGACTAAAGTTAGAAATATATAACAATATATAGAAAACAAGAAAAGATTATGACAAGCATACATTTTAATATATGAACATGCTTACTTTACTTTAAATTCAAACCTTACCGCCTTGATTTTATTTATGCAATATTACTTTACCATTATGACATGATTAACTAATTATATTTTATTGAATAAATATAACCCACAATTCTTACACACTTAACTTATTACAACAACTCTATGTACTTTTTTCTCTTAGTCTTATTCCCCTTGCATGGCGATCCTTGCTCCCTATTATACTACCTCTAACTATTGGGATTGAAACAATTAATAATATTACTAGATTTAACAACTTTACAAGAAAGTGAACTATAATATGCATCAAATTTGCAACTCTACATACAAGAGAGAAATATTTATACAGATTTAGGGCGTACCATATAGTCAAAATTTGCTATAATGTCAAATCACATCATCAACATAACTGATCCTCCTATGGAACCACAGAATCTCATCATTAATCGGTCCATACAAGGAACCATGACATAACATCAACATATCTTGGCCTACTCAACGAATCACCAACCATATATAAATATAAATTTACATTTTAATGGATATGATGAATGTACGTATACAAGATACACAACTTCTCTTTCCCTTGTCAACTCATCACCATCAACTTCAATATCATCAACATTATGAACATAATAAGCTCAACAACATCATCATTATCATCAACCCATCACCACTAATATATATGAATATTCAAATACATGATGTAATTAATAAGTATTAGTAATGCCTGGAGGCAAATTACAAACACCCATTTGAAATCAGATGCAAGCAATAACTATCAAAATAGACTTTACAATTAATAACAACAACATAAATACAGTCAACAATCACCAGTTTATTATTTTAGATATACATGAATGTCCAATAACACACGAAATCATAAGTATGTCCAAAGGCCAATTCACTACTTTCTAAATTGAGCATTATCAAACACTATCATCAATCACAAATATGTTTTAAGATCAATCAATTAAGTACCCATTCTAGGAGTGCAAATTCTATTAGAATACAATCTAATTCATTATCCTAAGTTATTTACTAATATAAATACCTTTTATACATAATGAACCAGTAAATTCAGTTACTAACTAGTAACCCTTACACTCAAGTCATAACTAAGTTCAAGGATCTATCCTCTTTAGCTGATTATTTAACTACCCAACTATATTCATCTTACAAATCTAGCTAGAGTCGTCCACTTATACGCATCTTAATTTCTAGAACTTAGAAAGACATAACTTTAGGTTCTTAAGCTATATAATTACCTCCTCTTATCATAATTAATCCTCCTAACTATCTTCAAGGCGAAAGAACTCATACTTCAATTCTACATAATATCAGGTTTTCTTTTTAAGGTACTAAAGACTAGCTCTATAGATTAGAAGGTCACCTAATCATTCTATTAAATTTCACATTCATATATTAATGTTATACATCATCATATAATTGATACAACAAACACATATCAAGGGATCCATACAAAATACAATAACATACAATTATTTTATTATTACACTATTTCTATGTTTTATCCATCCTGATTCCGTGCTTGTTTTCCTAGAAATGTAATCCCCTACCAACTATAGTTATTACATGCATCTAAACTAAGTCTACTATACATTAAAATTTGACCTACCTGGAAACCAAGTTGTTCAGAGTAGTAAACTATATCACTGATGATCTTCATTCTTCTTCACATTTCCAAAGGCTATATCATCTAATAAACAACAAGTATAAGAGTAATTATACTCTTCAGACAAAAACTTTAAGAATTCAAACCCGTTAAATTTATCCTTATTCATCGTATACGAAATTATCCAAGGGTTAATTAATCATCCTCTTAGTTCTATCAAACTCAACGCAACTTCATTAAGAGATTTTTAAAGGTAAAGTTCCCACCTTCATTGAACTCGAGATCGCCAACCATCAAAGTTCATATTTTTGAAAATCAATACATACTAGGAAGATTTAATTTGCATTCTAAAATTAATTATAGGTGAAAATAAATATACCCATAGGTTTTCCCATGATTTGATGATCGTAGAGTTCAAAAATAGTAGAATTTCAACATAATTCTCCATTCTAATGATTATATAAGATGAATGTATTAATCAATGTAAAAAAGTAAGAATAGTACCTCTATAAAGAATTTCCACTCCAACTATGAGACAATTTTCTCCTTATCATTTAGGAATGAAATATTTTAGTTTGGGGGCTTAAACCCATAAAAACAAGACATAAATACTATCCTGTTACCACTACGCTAGTACAGTTGTGGTGGTTAACTTCTAAGTTCAGATAGTGTTTAGTAAAATGGTCATTACCTTTTTTCCAAAGCACGTTAATGAATGGTTAGATTCATTAGAAAATAGAATCAAAGATCTTTTATTTGGTAGGTGGCCACATAACTCTTTATATTCTAGGAGATATGCATGTTTGAAGTTGACCCTAGTTCAAACTGAGCTCAAACTCAATTGGCAAGAAAACTTTCAGCTTAACTTTATATTAAGGGTATTGCATGACCTTAGTACATATCCAATGCACTCCCATACTAAAGAATCGATCATATATCTTAAGGTGAAAGAGCTTCTAATGTTTTTACTATAGATATTTTAGTAATAATGAAATGAGTTGTAATATTAGACGCTAATTTACCCACTATTTATCCCTGAAAGTCCATTTGCAGAAAAGTGAGTTTTTATCACAATTCTTGGATTTAGCATACATAATAGTTATGAAATTAATATAACCTTCATCAACTTCTGTCATAATTAGGTAACACTTACCAAACAACCATCTCATAACAACGCCAACCAGCCTATACACAATGGACCACTAAGCTCTAAGCATAGACCATAACCATTATTACTCAAGGAATAGATTTATAATAAAATTTATGTAAAGGGCCACATATAATACCAGAAACACCATACAATATTATAGAGCATGAAGAAGTAGGATGAAAGCACAGATAACGGGGGAAGAGGAGAGAAATTATGTACTATTGCATCAGTACTTTTACCGCTGTAGCGGGTAACACTATATCGACCATGCTACAATGGCCTAAGGTAGTTACTTTGGACTTGGTCCCAGTTCATGAAATTTCACAACACACTTCTAAGAATTCAACATTAAAAACTAACCCTTTCACGACAATCAATCAAAATGGAGTTCTACCAACTTAGTTTACACTTCATAAGTTTCTACGACTTACTGAATTCGTCCTCTAAGACATTAACAATTAAAATCTACCAATAAATGCCCCATGATCTACTATTCAATAATAAAACACACAACATAGATTTTTACCCAAAAGCAAACTACTCTGAGGTTTTCATTAGTGTATTAGAAAAAGGTTTTATCGGGTGCTTACACCCTAACCAATTATATAACATCACAATACCACCAATCACACCACTATGGGTTTTCACTATCACATATATTCACCACCATAACTCATATTAGTTTATTCGACCCTATAACATACCTTAACAACTCAAAGGGAAACAATTACCAAGTATTATCTTGTATCGATAGGAGGGATATGAATATGTATAATTTAACCGCCTCTTTAGAGTGCCCTACAACTAATGATCATTAACTATTATCAAGCTTACTAATTTTACTGACCTTATCAACTATACTAAAACACATTCAAGGGATACTACTAACAAATATTTATTATCATACAATAAGCATGTACTCAGTATCAAGTCATAACCAACCTACAAGGTCTGTCTAGCAGCCCAACCTCCTCACTAAGCCTATGAACATTATCCTACTATCACTTTATTAAAATCCTTAAACCTTAATCCATTATATTTATATAAAGACACCATGTGTTGTATACAACTGGGTTAGTCTACCTTTGGCACATTGATTCCCTTATCCTTATAACATCATTCAAGTAACTAAATCAATTAAGCTATATAATTGTCAATCAAACAGTTAAGGTTCAACTTACCAATATCATGTAAAACCATTATTATTATCTCGCCTCATCAATTATAAGAAAGAACAATTTTATATACATATTCAATTAACCTTACATAAGTGACATCAACTACATAACTCGCCTTTCGTTCAAGTTACTAAGGCGGTACAAATAATAAATTCATCTTAATTTGACCAATGACTTATTAAGGCATTATTAATAAGTCAACTCATCAACTAGATTATTCACACAAGGATGACTTAATAGTACTTCAGACCAAGATATAATCATCAAGGATCAGACCACATAATGATCCCAATTATAATCATCAAAGGTTAGGACCATAAAAGGATCCCAAGAATAATTTACAAGGGTTCGAACTACACATGGATCCTAAATATGGCCATTAAAGTTTGGATCACACAAGGATCCTAAGTTTATTACCAAATACCAATTATCAATCAAGACATACCTCAAATCAACACCTAGCCTTTACGATTCACAAATAGTTTTTTGTAAAAACTTATCTCATATTAGTCATAATCATCATATGAACTTAAGAAGTTTGACCATCAAACAACTAGGTAATAGTATGATCACAACAATAACAATCCACATAGGTAATACATGTATCATTTTATCATTCCACAGCAAAAATATTCAAAACACAATTATTTCTAGTAAGCATAATTGATCAATTAACAAAAGAGTTATTCTTACCAATGGCACTAACAACTATAATATTCCACTTAATCAAACGTAATTCACACATTAAATATAAGTTAGACATATCTTATTGATCACTACTAGTTAGAATACTATTATTTCAACCTTTCAAATATTTTCAAGATACCAATTGGGACAAACTAATCCTAATTATGATATTTGAGAGACCAATTAGACTTTTCTAGTTACCAATTAGAATCCACTCAAGGATATAACACTTCGATAAAATGATGGGAGATAAGAAAGTAAGACTAATTTCTTAGATCCCTTGTAGTTTTCTATAGATTTTATGTGGATGTCAACACACCAATCTACAAAACTTTACTCAATATTTTCTCTTTTACTAGTAGATCAGTAGCCTGGGCTCTGATATTATCTTGTCACAACCCAAATCTAATATCTATATGAACCTAACCAACTCTACCCTACATAAGAGATCACTTACCACTCAACTATTTAATTATTGAAGAATATATTATTAACCTTAAGCATAAATAAATTTGTGAATAAATAACATTTTTTCAACAATAAAACTATTATTAAAAAGAGATAAATTGTAGAATTCTACTAAACAAATTCCTAGACCTTAGTCTAAACTGGTATAATAGAATAAAACAAATGGAACGATATCTTAAGACACAACATCCATGAGTAAGTAGAATGACACAAGCTATAGAAGATAATCATTGTTGCACGTATGGAAACTCCAACTAACCTACAAAATGGATATATCTCTCAATGGAGATATAGTAAGTGTAGTATCAGTACAACAATACAACTAATAAGATCATCAGTCGAACAATATTAGAAACTGATGTTCCATGACTTTATGGCACTTTTGATACATAAAACAAGGAAATTATACTGGAACTTAGGTATTTTTGTTGGATATGATGTGTTTAGATGTTGATTGTACAATAAAAAGGTTTTGGGGGAAAAACTAAAAAAGAAGGATGAAAACTAAGCTAAATAGTGACCCATGAGTTGACCCACAAATCGTGGGTACACCTAGGGGCATGAGTGGAGGCGTGAACTATGGTTAGTAATCCATGATCTGTGACTCTAAGCCCTAAGTCATAAATTAGAGTCGTGAGTCAAGTAATGAAGCTTTATGATGAGTTCTAATTTCCATGAGTTATGTCATAAATTGTGGGTCTAATCCATGACCTAACCCATGAGTCGTAGGTGTTGTAGACTTTCTTTTCCTACAGAGTTTAGGATAGGATTTGTTTTCTATTTATACAGTTTAGTATAGGATTTATTTTGTATCTATAAATACTCCTATGGGATTTTATGATTAGTTTACACTTTTTTTCAATAGGTTACACACTCTATATATTTTTTACATTGTTTTGAGTTTTGATATACATTATTGATCTTGGAATCATTGATATTGATTATTAAGGTTTTTTTTATAAATTTGAGATTTTGGTTTTTAATCCTATTCTTGTAAGTTAATCATTATTCTATCATCTATGAAATATTCGTGTGTGCTTACAATAATGAAAAGTTAAACACCATATCTAGGGTTATAGAAACCATGATGAATTAACAAAGTAGGTTAAGTGCAAAGTCATTATAGATTGGTATTCTTGCATGTATTATTTCTTTCGATTTGATTGCTTTCTTAAAGGTGGCTAACATTAAAAACTCGCAGGGATTCTAGGCTTGCTCTATAAAGAGGTAGAGATTGGGAAAAGGAAGTACAACAACAATTTGAAGCAACAAACCTTCATCTAACTAAATTGATCTATAAATTAATTTGAGATAAAAAATCGAGCGTTAGTAATGTGACTCTCCGAGTTTGAGAAGAGATTAGTGAAATTCACCCAAGTCAAGGTTGAGAGACGGTTAGGTAATATATATCTTGTTAAATTTTACATGCAAAGCATCGAGATAGTATGTTAAGGACGAATAGCCTGTGGAGTTATAAAGACACGGGGAACACAATTCTATTTCTCATCTTATATTGATCACAATCTAAATTAACCAATAACTGTTACTAGTAGCACTTACTTTTATGAAACCCTTTTTTTTTACGTAATTCCAAATTACATTATTAAACTCTTGATAGACTTTTAGCCTATTCCTCGTGGGATCGACCCCAACCTTATTGGGTTTTATTTTTTATTCGGTGATTATTATATAATTTTTGAGAGTTTTAATTTAGGAAATATCAAAGTTTGGTACCATTTCTAGGGTATACGATTATGAATTAAAAAATTGGGTTTGTTGAAATTTTTGGTTTGTTTGTTGATTTTAACTTTTCTAATATTTCTAGGGAAAACACCAGTATATGCCCACTACTCAAAGTCAAAGAAACTCCCTAATTTTATTTGATCTAGAACTTGGGAGAATTATAAGACAAATTAAATAATAGAGAGAGGAGTTCATGATCAAGGAGCCATACTCAATGGGGTTCATGATGATCCAATAACATTGAATTGAAAACCTAAGAATGGTGTTTATGAAATGGTAGAGAAAGTTACTGGTCAGTTTATGACTGAGGAAACTACTAGGAAAGTAGTTGCATGATGAGCAGCTAGGGAAGAAAAGGCTAGATAGGAAAAAGAAGATGATTAAGCCGCACTTGAAAGCAATAGAATGAGAAAAAATAGAGGTCAACAGACTAGTTATCCAAAAATACCTACCAGTGTATGATGATTAAGATAAATATTTGGGGTATATTGAGCTACTGAAATAGGTAAAATTATTTATCTAGAATTTCCCCAAGGTACAAAGTTTGATATTACGTGTGATATGGTCTAGTTGTTGAATTTGAAAGGGTTGTTTGTTGGCCTGCCTATTGATGATGCTAACATGCAAATCATAAATTTTATGGGGTATATGTACTTCAGATAATTTTCTTGGGGTGAGTCAGGAAGCTATATGACTAATGTTATTCCTATTCTCTTTGAAAGGGGAGGCGACTTTGTGGTAAAGTTAGTTGTGTCATGGATCTATCACCATTTGGAATGACTTAAGGACATAATTCATGGATAGATTCTTTCCACCTTCTAGAATGTTGCAATTGAAGGATGAGATCTATAATTTCAAATAGTTACATTCAAAGGCACTATATAAGACATGGTTGAGGTTTAAAAAGAAGCTACAAAACATTCCAAATCATAGAATCATAAGTAGAAACTTGCTTGAGATATTTTATAGGGACTTAAATATTAATACCAAGGTTGTATCTGATACAATTATTGATGGATCTTTCATGAGGCTTTGCTAGAAACGTGCTTCTGAGATCTTAGACTGGATCACTAAAACCAACCAAGCGTGTCATACTCAAAAGGTAAATCGCTCACCCGATACTGATACAATTGGTGCTTTTAGTGAGCAGAGAGCATTAGATGAGGCAGGGGATCAAGAGATAGCACCATTGATAATTAAGACTGGCCTACTCAGTTGATAATTAAGACTGGCCTACTCACAAAACAATTTGTAGTGATTGGAGTTGAAAGGGTAAATGCAGTAGGTAAATAAGGTAAAGTTTCTTGACATGAAGAGTCAAATTGAAATGAAAAAACTAAGCATTTGGATAGAGATATAGTGGGTTTTTGCACTAAGGGAAAAGGGTCATTAGAACACGAGGCAAGGGAATCAAGGTTGAAACTACTATAGAGATAGTTATAATAAGTCTCATCTTTTCCAAAATGACATTAGTAGACTAAACTAACTAAAAAGAGAACAATGCTAGTTAGAAAAATGCTTAAATAAGAGGAACTAAACCTTGAAAATGACATTAACTATTACAAGTCTGTTTATCTTGTATTTAATTTTAAAACCTCAATCGTTCCATTAGATAATAATGATAACATAATTATCCCCTAAAAGGTTTCTAATCCTCGATCATCACAATAAAGTCTGGTAAATATGATTCAATATCTACAATAGGTATCCACTATCAATTATTCAAGGTTAATCAGTCAACTATCTACAATCTATTATACACATACCATAAGCAACAAGACTAACTAAGGTAAGCAATTATGTAACTACAACCCATCAAAAGACTCCAGAACTCGCTGAGATGATCTCCATTTCACTTAAGTGAGACCTTAAAAATATAAGTGCTTCATAATACACAATCAAAAAGCAAACAACACCTAAACATATCCAAAAAATCAAGGTACATCTCAACTTGCCTTAAAGAAGATCTGTGTAAGACCCCAAAAAATTTCTAAGCTTTATTCAGTCCTTTAAGCTTGTCAAGGGGACCCAGACTTAGAAAACTCGATCCAAGTTCCCAGACTTAGTTTATTTTTGGACTTCAAAAGTTTGCAATCTCATTTTGCCACCTTAAAGTCCTTTAATGCTCTGTATGTTTGTTAATTCATGATCAGAGAGGTCAACAGGTGTTCTCAGACAAGTTTCGGATTTTTTGAACCTCGATTAGACCACGTTTGGCATCCCAAAATAGTGGACCAACGCAATATTGGCATATCTCGTCGCCCATTACATTGGTTAACATTGTTGCAGGGACTGCCAGTGAAACTACTGAGGCTTGGCGCGATCATGGTGCAACGCATTGGGTATCACATCGATGCCCAATTTTAGTCATTAAATGTCTGCATTTTTAAGGGAAAAAGGGTCAATTTCCCACCCTTATATAAACCCAATAACACATAATTCAGCCATTTTTTATCCAAAATATACTAGTTTCTCTCAATTTTCCTCAAGAACAAGGTTAGGGTTTTCAATTAGAGAATCAAATTCTAGAAAAATCCACGTCAAACTTCATAGAATCAAAAACTAAGGTATGCATAGTGTTCATTCATGGATTTCTTCCATCCATGAAGTTCAATAATCAAGTTTTAAATCTTGTATTGTGAATATTTTGATGTGGGTTAATTATGTTCATGAGATTATGATGATGTGATTCCCAAGCTGGAATCTTTATATGTTGTTCATGAAACTATGTTAATGTGTGGCTTGAAATCTATAAGTTTAGTCGATTCATGGAGTTTTGAAGTGATAATTTGATGATTATGCCTATGCTTTAAGTTGTTCATGTAAGGTGTTTGATAAAATGCCTAAGGGACTGGAAATTATGCATCATAGCTCAATTGTGACCCAAATTATAATTGTATGCTTTACCCTTTTGATCACAATAACTTCTATGATATTGGTGTGCATTATAAATATTTTATGGAATATTCATAAGACTAGTTGATGAAATTATAACACGTTTATATGTTTTCCCATTCATGTATAAGATTATGATAATCATGTACTCAATGAAATCCCCAACTTATTGTATTATGGATTGTTGGTGTTGGTCATGTATTCAAGAATGTCATGCCTTGTTAGTTTCCTTATATCGAGTCTTGGGGGTACTTGTACCCAAAAATTTAGTTGTGTGCCTAGAGCCAGTGTCAGTTTTCACGATACACTCAGTCAAGCCATGATCTGTAGAACTTAGTCAGTCATGTGACTCAGGAAAACTAAGTAAATTTAGTATCAGTCTAGTAATCTCAATAATCTTAGTAATCTAAGTCAGTTATTAGATCTCAGTAGTATTCTATTAGTCAATGGAACTCAATGAACTCAGTTTAGTCTAGTTAATCAGTACAATCAGAAACAGCTCAGTCATGCCTAGTGTGAACTAGGAAAATCAGTTCAGTGTCTATTCAGTTAGGAGTAGGATTCAGCACCGAGTGAACCCAAGGATAGGAACACACTTTCAGTAGAGGGTATGATTCCTAGAAGAAATCCTTACATTCCAGAACGATGTAGCCAGTATAGGTTGAGATATCAACACTGTTAGTTGAGGGTTGATGAGGTGGATTAACACTGTCAAATAAGGGTCCTACCGTTCTCCTTTGGGGAAAGTGTCAGATGAGGGTCACTCACAGCTTATCCTTACCAATGGAGTGGTATTGACACCCTTCTAATTGGGGTTACAGATTGAACCCCAACTCATCTCTAATAACTTTTTTGGGGCATGTCAGTTAGATGAATTCTCCCATAGTTTCAGTTATAGAATTAGGATTGTCAGATATAGTCACTCAGTCTCTGTAGTAGAACTCAGCTAGTTCTTTAGATTCTAGGTCTGTTAGACATAACCACTCAGTACAGTACGGAACTTAGCTAGTTCCATCAAAACCTAGACTGCTAGACACAGACACTCAATATCAGTATTAGTTATATCAGTTATATTAGTTATATTAGTTATATTAGTTATATTAGTATTCAGTAACTCATGTTGTCTGTATTCAAACTCAGTAGTTCATATCATCATGAATTCAGTTATAGTTACTCATCCATGCATGTATTCTCACACTCATGTTATTCAGTTAGCTAGCATAGTTTATGCATATTAACCCTTTTGCATTCGGCCTACCTCACTTGCATACTAGTACATTCAATCATACTAACGCATTTGCACTATAGATTTTTTATACCATAGGTTTAGAAGTATGAGCTCCAAAGCATCAATAGCATTCCAGATTCAGCAATCAGAGTCTGCAGAGAGTCCTCATCATTCGAGGATGTTATTATTTGATTATTTTATTCCTTCAGTACTTGGTTTATTTCAGTAGTTTGGAGTTAGTTGGGGACATGTCCTATTAACTCTACATTTTTCAAACAGTTTAGAGGTTTTCAGACTACAACATGTTTCAGACAGTTTATTTCTATTTTAGGTATTGTTATACTCCATTATAGACATTGTTTTGTATCATTATTAGTTCTATTTTGAACCTTTGGCTTTACAGCTTATATTTTTTAAATTTACAGTGTATTATTTAGTGCTCAGTTACAAATATCAGTCATGGATTAGCTTATGGTCCTTTGGGGTCATGAGCACCGTGTAGCATTTTGAGTACCAGATTTGGGGCGTTACAAACTTGGTATTAGAGACTAAGGTTCAACAGTAGCCTAGAAAGTCTGAAAAGCCACATCGAGTAGAGTCTTTTGCATGGGTGTGTTGTGCACCATACTTATGGACAAGATGTTATGAGATATTTTAAGAACAGTTTCCCTCTTTCAGTATTCATGTCATGCTAGTGAGCATGAGCTCAAATTTAACTCCCAGTCTAATCTGTTCTCCCTTTTATTACAGAACATGTCTCCCAAAAGGACTAACCAAAGGAATATCAAGAATAAGTCGACACCTCTGCCCGTTAAGGAAGATTCTCTGAACAATCATGTCTTTCATGGCAAATTCAAAATTGACTCTCTTACTTTATCTTATTTAGTAGTAGCTCAGAGAAATTAGTAGGATGTTGCCCCACCCATGCATATGATTCATGCCCAACAGATTAATATGGGAAGTGTGGAAAGAAAGAAAGAAAGAAAAAAAGAAAGAGAGAAAAGAAGAGAGAGAGAATAGGTACTCTCAATTTTGCACAGCCTAAGTTAAAGGGTGGTAATTGTTATCAGTTCCACCTAAAGTCTTCAATTCTAGTTCCTCCCTCAGCCAGTGCTCCGATCCCTAAATTCAGAGATAAGGTGCCAGGTCCTAAACCTCAGGGCAGTGTTAGCAGTGACCGAACCCATCCCCTTTGTCAGAATTATGGCAAATATCATAAGGGTATATGTAGATCCAGCAGTGATGTATGTTACATATGTGGCGAGTTAGGTCACAGATTCTGATACTATCCTAAGGCTGGTCCATGAAGCCAGCATAACCGTTTCTCAGCTTAGTCCGATCGCCTGAATCAGTAGGGTGCCACCTCTAGTGCCACTAGTGGGAAATGCCCAAGCAGACTATATGCTCTTCAATCCCGAAGGGATTAGGAAAATTCTCCTGATTTGGTCATTGGGACATTACCGATCTTTCACTTGCATGTTTATGCCTTGCTAGATCTAGGAGCTTCTTTGTCTTTTGTTACTCCTTATATAGCAATTGATTGCGGAGTAAGTCCCCAAATTCTCGTAGAACCCTTCACAGTCTCTACCCTAGTTGGTAAAACTATAATCGCCCGACGGGTATACAGGAACTGTTCGGTTATGGTATCTCAGAAAGTCACTTCAACAGACTTAATCGAATTAGAGATGATTGATTTTGATGTCATTCTCGGCATGGATTGGCTTCATTCCTTCTATGCCACAGTCGACTATAGAAACAGAGTTGTCCAGTTTTAATTTTTGAAGGAACCATCCTTGAGTGGAAGGGTAGTACTTCATCTTTCAGAGGTCAGCTTGTTTCCTACCTTCGGGCATGAAAAATAATATCTAAGGGATGTTTCTATCATCTTGTTCGAGTTAAGGACACTAGTTTCGAAACTCCCAATCATGAATTAGTCTCAGTAGTGAATGAATATTTTGATGTCCTTCCCAAAGATCTTCTTGGAATTCCTCCAAAAGGGAAATAGACTTTGGCATTGATCTTCTTCCATATACTCAGCCTATATCTATTCCACCATACAGAATAGCACAAGCAAAACTCAAATAATTTAAAGAACAGTTGAAGGATCTCTTAGTTAAGGTATTCATCAGACCAAGTATGTCCCTATAGGGTGCACCAATCTTATTCATGCGCAAGAAAGACGGTTCTCTCAGAATGTGTATAGATTACCGTCAACTTAACAAGGTCATAGTCAATAACAAGTATCCACTTCCCGGAATTGATGACTTGTTTGATTAACTTCAGGGTGACATCTATTTCTCTAAGATAGACCTCAGATCAGGCTATCAGCAGCTCAAACTCAGATAATGTGACATTTTAAAGATGGCTTTTAGAACTTGGTATACCACTTCAAATTCTTAGTCATGTCCTTTGGTCTTACCCATGCACCCACAACTTTCATGGACTTGATGAACCGAGTGTTCAACTGGTACTTGGACATTTTCATCGTAGTATTCATAGATGACATTCTTGTCTATTCCCATAGTGAGCGTGATCCTGCAGACCATCTCAGAATATCAAAACCCATCAGTTATCATGATATATATTCATTTTCTACATGTCATCTCTATGACCATCGCTCATATTCGTTCATGTTAGTGAAAACTCATGTACGCTCCCAATTCCTAGGATAAGGAGTTCTAGTTTACTTAGTGTTACTGATCATGTCCCATGAGTACAGAAACTTCGGACTCAGGTCATGAGCTCATGACTTATACACTCATGACATGATTTACAGTATGCCTAGCTCACATGACACATGCTCCACTCCTTGTGATTAGTCAAACTCATATTTATGTCATGAATACCCTTAATTAAGATCCCTCGATGAATTCATGTTGTTGATGTTTTATCCCTAAGCCTCAATTACCATATCAGTTCAGTAATATATACTCAGTAAAGGACTCAGGTAGTCTTTCAGGACCATGGCTTTCAGTTATCAGTTACTTAGCCATCAGAATTTAATACTTTAGTACCAGGCTAAACCTCAGTTATTAGAAACTAGTATTCAGTCTCAGTTACAGTCTTAATTATGGTTACCTTCTTAATTATCATCTTAGCTACAATCTCTGTCCAAGTCTGAGTCCAGTAGTCAGATCAAAGGCTCAGTCAGTTTCGGCATTACCCGACTGGGCATATAGTCATCAGTTACTCATTTATTAGAATTTCAATACCTCTATTTACAAAATGTTTCTGAATCATTTTATACGCTTGGTCTAGCATTTCTTACGGTAATACAGTTTTCACTCATTCATACTCAGTTATCTCATGTTACCTAATCAATCATTACATTTTATGCATAATGCTCTATAGTTTCAGTTTAGTTATTCAGACTAGGTAGAGTTTAGTTTAGCAATCAGATGAACAAGTTCGTATGGTGTGGCTTCCCAAATATTTTCCATTTAGTCGCACTATCTGAAGTCTCATGAAGGTAACCATTCAAAGATGGATCAACCAGGTAGTTGCGTGTGCATCTCAGTCTATGTTTCATGTCTCAGTCTCAGATCCCAGATATACAGTCACGATTGAGTTCATAGGTGCCTTGTGTAACCCCTCATTTTTTCTCAATATCTCAATCAAGTCAGCAATCTTCGAAGGACAATGTCCCAACGGGGAGATACACTATAACTCCAAAACTTACACGACCTTGACACTTTATTTTCCTCTTAACGTAATGATTCTAATTTGGAGTAGTGGGTACCCATAGGTTGACCCTCTAGCTTAGATCTCGGTTGTAATCCATGTACTTAATGGCTCAATTCAGCTCATGATGCTCAGTCCATGACACACATCACAGAATCAATCATGTTCTCATGTTTCCGTTCATGCATGTTCAGAAAGGATCTCGAGTTCGAGATTTATGATCATTTTTATTTAAAGATCTCTCCCATTAGTGAACAGATTCGGCAAGAAGGGAAAGCTCAATCCCCTATGTGCCAGTCCCTTCAAAATTCTGAGTCACTTCAGCAAAGTAGCTTATAAGCTTGAATTACCTTCAGATCTTACCTCAATTCATCCAGTGTTCTATGTCTCCTTGCTTAAGAAAATTCATAGGTGAACCAACAGTTGTAGTCCCTATAGATGGCATAGACATTCTGTAAAACCCAATTTTTTAGAACCAGAACATCACACGGTGCTCATGATCCCGATGGACCACAAGCCAACCCTCTACTGATATCTGTACCTAAACACTGTATAATATAGATAATAAATGTGGAAACTGGCCATAAGGTTCAAAACATCTAAAAATACTCAAAATTGAAAACTGAATACTGATACATCTATCCGAAAGCCTCTAAACTGTCTGAACTGTGGAGTTGATGGAACATGTCCCTAACTAACTCCGTCTACTGAAAATAAACAAACTCTGATACAAAATGATAAAAGGATCATCCTCGAATAAAAAGGACTCACTGTTATGTTTATTGCTATTGACTGGGACTGAGATGCTAAGGGTACTCTGGATCTCGTGCCTCTGAACCTATGGTGTCAAATAAAACAGCATAGTGAAAATACGTAAGTACGGAAATTTACCTAGTATGAAGATGAGGTAAGGCTAAATGCAAGGTCTTATGCATGAACAATAACTTGACTGAATAATCATGAGAGTATTGAATGAGAACACATGCATGAATGCACAAACCATAATCATAATCATCACAACTCTGAGTACTGAAACTAGGGTACAACATTACTGACATCTGAACTCACTACTAATTCCTGAGATACTTAACAACTAAATCATCTGATATTGATAACTGAGTACTGGAGTTGAGATCAATCTTATCTAGAGAGTGATCTTAAAAATTGATGATACTGAAACTGATTAAATGAATCTACTCATATTAATGACTGAATTCTGAGTTTTCTACTCTCGACTGACTGCATTTGAGATCAAACCTCTCTAGCGGATGATTTCGAATTCTATTATCAATAATAAGAAAAGATCATGCCCGAATCTAACAATAAGAATACTCAACTGAATCTGACACTGAGATCAAACCTATCTGACGGGTGATCTCGAGATCTAATAATGAGATTACTCAACTGATTATGACACTTAGATAAAGCCTATCTGATAGGTTATCTCAGGATCTTATATAGAATAACTTTATATGGGACCAATCCTATCTGATGGGTGGTCCATGAATCAATGGAACTATCAGAGTTCCTCACTGAGATAGATGACTGTATCTGACAGTACTAATTTCAGAAGATTAATATTAAAACTGTAACTGTGGGAAGTAGTCACTTAACTGACATGCCCCGAATCTCAACTGGTGGGGTCCAACCTGTAACCCCAGCTGGAAGGGTGTCAATACCATGCCATGGTTAAATACCTTTCTAGTCAAGCCTATATGACGGGTGACCTTCGCAGGAAGTCAAACCTAAGGCAATATAATAGTCAAGCCTATCTGATGGGTGACTAGCTTTTCCTGACGGGTGACTCTTGCATCCTGCTCTGGCTGTGAAGCTTTAGATTTCAAGGATTTCTCCTAACGACTTTGCCTCTCTGATGGGGAGCCGCCATCCCTTCCCTCGCTCGTTGCTAGCTCCTACTCCCAACTGAAAGAATCTAAACTGATTCTTAATTGAATACAAACTAAGTTAAATCTGATACTGATTATGTTTCTCGAATGATCTGACTGAGTTAAGCTGAATTCACTTGGTTCCATAGCTGACGGAATATACTGAACCTAGTTATCTAATGGAACGACACTGATCTTAGAGTACTCGATCACTACAGAGGTTAGAACTAAACACTTGAATACTACTATATCTCATTTGGGTAGAGAAATGAGGTAAGATTACTAGCGATACTGAGATTACAGCGATTACAGAGATTACTGAGATTTCTTAAATTCTGTATCTGTCTGAGAATATAGAGTTCTATAACTTGCTGAGTTCTGAGAATCATGGTTCGACTGGAATTATCGTGAAAACTGACACGGGCTCTAGACAGCAGCTAAATTTTTGGGTATAAATACCCCCAGGACTTGATAACATAAAAGTAAAACATAACCATTCTTGAATTAACAAAACCATGGACAATCATTCACCATCACAATCACTAAGGCATTACTTCAAGCATTTAAGAATCATAAACATATGATAGTATAGGGAGACATGCTATTGGATCATACTCCATTCAACAAGTCCTTGCATCAAGCACTTCGCACATATTTAAGTCTTGGCATGTACCGGAGAACACATAATTGGGGAACTTCATACTATCATGTTACAATTCATTCCTCAAACACTTAGAATGTATTAAAGTCTTAGCATGTATCAAAGAGCAAATCATTGGGAAATTTCATGCTATCATGCCACAATTCATTCACTAAGGGCTTTCAACAAACACTTGGCATGCATGGGCTTACGCATAATTGGGGATTTCTAGTCAACATGTTATAATTGCTCTAATTCATTCACATAAGCATTTTATCAAACATATGGGGAGCATACTTTTCTTATTCAACTTAATTGACATGAACACACCACTTAACAAGCAACTTAAAGAGGGTTTATCATGAATATCACATGAATACCACATACTAGGATCAAAGCTTGAAAACCTTGTAAACAAACATGAATCATAACTCAATCATAGCATAAACATCAATTTAAACTCACATGAATTATGAAAACTCATAAACATAAGAATCTTTGAAATTTAGAAAAGGGTTCTTGAGCTTGTTGGATGAAAGGGACCGAAGAATCAACATCTACATACCTTAGAGAAACTCTTTCTTGAAAGTCCTTGGAGAGATTCTTGATTTCTTGATTTCTCTTGAAGAGGAAGGAAAGGTTTTAATTTTGGAACCCTAGCTCTTATTCCTTTACAACTTTGAGAGAAACAATGATACTTTGGGTGAGATGAGGCCAAATCCCGTGTTAAGTAGTATATATAAGGGTTGGGAAAAGGCCCTTTTTTCCCTTGGAATTAAACTGAAAAATCCTAATTTTACATCTTGGTGCGACACGCCATAATTGTGCCAACTCACTGGAAATTGGACAATCGGGAAACTGCTTGATGGGCCGAGGCGGTGGAAATTGCGTTGCCACCTTGGTTGCGACCTGGAAAGGCAAAACGACACGGTAGAATCACGTTGGTGCACTGAAAATTGACAATTCTGAAATTAAACTTTGGCGCGATAAGCCATAATCGTAGAGGCTCACTGGATTTTGACGATTGCCATTTTGGCTGGCTCCGCGACTCTCTAAAGTAATAGGTGGCAAATTGTCTCACTAAAATAGCTCAAACTCTTTGCCCGAGTGTCGGATTTGGTGGAATTTGGTATCGAAGGAAAGCTTATTCAATTCTCTACATGACAAAAAGTCTATATTATGGAAATTCTACACGGTTCGAAATATTTCTCACTTGGGAAGACACTTCTCAATCTTTGAAGGCCGGATTTACACTTCATGATAACGCTCTAAGGCTCAAACTATGAGACAATTTTGCGGGGTCTTACACATTTAGAACAACCTCTCTTTTGAAGAGATTCTAGATGAAATACTTGACTATCAAACTCGCAGACTGAGGAACAAGATGTCCCTCTAGTCATAGTTCTTTGGTGGAAATAGTCCGTTAAGGGAGATAATTGGGAAGTAGAAATAGATATGCGAACAAAGTATCCTCACCTCTTTTCTGCAAATTCAAGCTCAACCCAAGGTAATTTCTTTCCTTAAGCTTATTCATCCTCATGTTTAAATTTCAGTTACAAACTTAGTATACAGTTTATGTTCAATTTTTCATTTCAAATTTGGTATCAAATACCATTGCATATTCAGTCATATGCTCATGCATCATGTCAGTCACATATTCATGCATTAGATATGCATCCTTAATATGAGAAACTTAGCCTATCAAAAATCTTATTTATGCATTCATGAATCAGTCACGCATGCATCAGATATGCATGTTCAGTATGATATATTCAGTTTATCAGTCATGTCAGTCATGAAATCATGTTTCAGTTATTCATGTCCTATATATATTTCTGTTTGTATTTTCCCCATATCATTCAGTCTCATTCGAGGACGAATGTTCTCAAGGGGGAGATATTGTAAGTCCCCGTAAAATTTCTAAGCTTTATTCAGTCCTTTAAGCTGATCAAGGGGTCCCAGACTTAGAAAACTCTAGCTAAGTTCCCAGACTCAGTTTATTTTTGGTCTTTGAAAGTAGGTAATCTTATTTTGCCACATTAATGTCCTTTAATGGTCCGTATATTTGTTAATTCATGATCAGAGAGGTCAATAGGTGTTCCCGAACAAGTTTTGAATTTGTTGGACCTATATTAGACCACCTTTGGCGTCCCAAAATAGTGGACCAACGCGATCTTGGCGCACCGCGTCGTCCATCAAGTTGGTTAATATTGTTGCAGGGACTGCTAGTGAAACTATGAGGCTTGGCGTGATCATGGTGCGACGCGTCGGGTATCGCAACGATGCTTAATTTAATTCATTAAATATCTGCATTTTTAAGGGCAAAAGGGTAAATTTCCCACCCCTATATAATCCCAATAAAACAGAATTCATCCATTTTTCACCCAAAATATACTAGTTTCTCTCAATTTTCCACAAGAACAAGGTTAGGGTTTTCAATTGGGGATTCAAATTCAAGAAAATTTCACCGTCAAACTTCATAGAATCAAGAACTAAGGTATGCATAGTGTTCATTCATGGATTCCTTCCATCCATAAAGTTCAAGAATCATGTTTTAAATTTTGTATTGTGAATATTTTTGTGTGGGTTGATTATGTTCACGAGATTATGATGATGTGATTTCCAAGATGGAATTATTAAGTGTTGTTCATGAAACTATGTTAATGTGTGGCTTGAAATCTATATGTTTAGTCGATTCATGGAGTTTTGAAGAGATAATTTGATGATTATGCCTATGCCTTAATTATGCATGCAAGGTGTTTGATAAAATGCCTAAGGGACTAGAAATTATGCATCATAGCTCAATTGTGACCCAAATGATACGTGCATGCTTTACCCTTCTGATCATAATGAATTCTATGATATTGTTGTGCATTATAAATATTTTAAGTAATGCTCATAAGAGTAGTTGATAAAATTATGACAGGTTTATATGCTTTCCCATTCATTTATAAGATTATGATAATCATGTACTCCATGAAATCTCTAACTTATTGTATTATGGATTGTTGATGTTGGTCATGTATTCAAGAATGTCATTCCTTGTTAGTTTCCTTCTATCGAGTCCTAGGGGTACTTGTACCCAAAAATTAAGTTGTGTGCCTAGAGCCAGTGTCTGTTTTCCAGATACTCTCAGTCAAGCCATGATCAGCAGAACTCAGTCAGTCATGTGACTCAGGAAAACTAAGTAAATTTAATATCAGTCTAGTAATCTCAATAATCTCAGTAATCTAAGTCAGTTATTAAATGTCAGTAATATTCTGTTAGTCAACGGAACTCAGCGAACTCAGTTCAGTCTAGTTAATCAGTACAATCAGAAACAGCTCAGTCATACCTAGTGTGAACTAGGAAAATCAGTTCAATGTCTATTCAGTTGTGAGTAGGATTCGACACCTAGTGAACCCAAGGATGGGAACACATACTGTTAGCAGAGGTTATGATTCCTAGAAGCAATCCTTGTATTCCAGAACTATACAGCCAACATAGGTTGAGACATCAACACTGTCAGTTGAGGGTTGATCAGGTGGATTAACTCTGTCTGATGAGGGTCCCACCATTCTTCTTTGGGGACACTGGCGGATAAGGGTCAGTAACAGCTTGTCCTTACCAGTGGCGCGGTATTGACACCCTTCCAATTGGGGTTATAGATTGGACCCCAACTCAGCTATAATAGTTTATTCGTGGCATGTCGGTTAGTTGAATTCTCCCACAGTTTCAGTTTCAGAATTTGGACTGTCATATACAGTCACTCAGTCTTAGTAATAGAACTCAGATAGTTCTTCAGATTCCAAGACTATCAGACACAGTCACACAGTACAGTACAGAACTCAACTATTTCCATCATATTATAGACTGTTAGATATAGTCACTCCGTATCAGTTATATCAGTTTTCAATAACTCATGTTGTCAGTATTCAGACTCAGTAGTAGTATCATCACGAATTCAGTTATAGTTACTCAGCCATGCATGTATTCTCACACTTCTGTTATTCAGTCAGTTAGCATAGTTCATGTATATGAACCCTTTTACATTCAGCCTACCTCATTTGTGTACCAGTACATTCAATCGTTTTAACGAATTTGTGCTATGGTGTTTTATACCATAGGTTCAGAAGAACAATCTCCAAAGCATCAGTAGCGTTTCAGTTTCAGTAGTCAGAGTCTGTAGTGAGTCCTTATCATTCGAGGATGTTATCATTTAATTATTTTATTCCTTCAGTACTTGGTTTATTTCAGTAGTTCGGAGTTAGTTGGGGACATGTCCCATCAACTCCACAGTTTTCTGACAATTTAGAGGCTTTTAGACAATAACATATTTCAGACCGTTTATTTTAGTTTTGGGTATTGTTATATCCCATTACAGACATTGTTTTGTATTAAGTATTAGTTTAGTTTTGAACGTTTGGCCTTACAGCTTATATTCCGCATATTTATAGTATATTATTTAGTGCTCAGTTACAGATATCAGTCATGGGTTAGCTTATGATCCTTCGAGGTCATGAGCACTGTGTAGCATTCCAGGTACCAGATTCGGGGTGTTACAATTTGGAAGACAAAAATATAATTCAAAGCATCAATTGAAATCTTTACAATGCAAAATCATTGTCAAGTACATCCAACCAAATAAAATATGACATCTATAAATGAAAAGGAGTCCATCGATATATTTTGATTTTGAGTCAAAAATTACTTTAAAATTACGTTAGAACATGTATTTTAACTATAAGATAATTGATTTTAGACATTGCATGACACATACTACTATATAACAAAAATATCTAATTTTCTCCACTCACATGTTTCATGCGTGTGTTGCACGCACAAAACCTTAGCAAACATACTCTTATGAATAGAGTAGTTTTTTCTTCTCTCATCACTACTACAAACTATTCCCATTATTCTTATTAACTATTCACTTATCCCAAACCACAAACAAAAATAAAGTATTTGCTCAAAATCAATATTGAGATGTCTTAAATTAAGAAAATGGCCCTTAACGAAGAAATAGATGATGAGAGTATGCCTTATTTCTTTGAGATAATTAAATTAATTAGATTAAGATTTGTACCAACATTATTATATTTTAATTTGTCTGTAATAATTAGTATCTATAATGAAAACATTTGGATCACCTTTTTCTCTTCTATTTTTTTTTTGTTCTAGATACGATGTGATAAACCATCTAAAAGGCAGTGCATTTACATGTCTGAGACAGTCTACCATAGATGTGAAGTTATCAACCATGTAAAGCGATAAAAACTTGGGTGAATTCATGATGATTGTAGGACCCAACCTCCCAGGTAGGCTCTTTAATAGGGTGATGTCTTTACTGGACCATCACTGAATCAATACTCTAAAACCTCAACTTCCTAATCTATTTGATTCGGATAGAACTATGCTTCTCCTCAAAGTATAAATCATGATCTAGAATAATAAAATTCCATATAATAATATATGTGTCATCTGGAAGTATATTTTTAACATAGACACATGGAATAGAAAATGAACAACCGATAGATATGGAGGCAAATCTATCCTATATGCCATATCTCTATACTTCTCAAGGATCTTGATAGGGTTAATGAGCCTCAAACTAAGCGTCCTTTCTTCCTAAACCTCATCACCATTAACGGGTGAAATGTTCAACAAAACTCGATCTTCAATCATGAATTATACATCGGAGGCACAACGGTTGGCTTAACTTTTTTACCTACTCTGGGAAGCCAATAGCCTCTGCTAAATAATTCTCACATAATCCACTGAATCCATAAAAAAATTGTGCTGCAAAACCTTACCTCAAACGATTCAAACCATCCTGTGTGGGACCTACACCTCTGCCCATACAAAACCTTAAAAAGTGTCATCTAAATATTGTAATAGTAATTATTCTTGTAGGCAAACTTTGTTAGGGGAAAGTACTTATCCCAATGACCCCCACAGTGCATGACACATGCTTGAAATGTGTCTACTAGAACTTGAATTATCCTCTTTGAATTATCATCCATCCGATGATGAATAGTTATTCTCAAATCAAGTTGAGTCCCAACTCACTTTGAATTATTCTCCAAAAACTCAAGGTAAATTAAGTACCTCTATCAGATATAATAGATATCAAGACACCATACAAATGAATAATATCTCTAATATAGATCTTGGACAACTTCTCTGCATAATAATTTTCCTTCACAGGGATGAAATATGTTGATTTAGTTAATTGATCCATAATCACACAAATACAGTCAAACTTCCCCACGTTGAGAAAATAGAAACTGTGAATTCCATGGTGATTCGCTCCCACTTCCACTCAGGAATGGGTATCCTTTGCTTTGTACCACCCAATTGTTGATGCTCATACTTTACATGTTGGAAATTCAAATATTTAGCCACAAACTCTACAATATCTTTCTTCATACCTTCCCACCAATAATGTTGCTTTAGATCAAGGTATATTTTATTTGTCTATGGTTGAATGGAATATCCAGAATAATAAGCCTCCTCCAAGATAAATATTACCTATCCAGCAACTCTCAACATACAAACTCAACTGCTAATCCTTAATACACTATCAAAATCAAGAGATGTCGCCTTAGCCTTGCCACTTAACATCTTATCACGAATCACCATTAGTCTATCATTATCAAACCTATGTGCTCAAATCTACTCCATTAAATAAGATGTATCCTCAAGAAAGACTATTACATATTTGAGTGCTTACGTATCAAGAATAACTAACTTGTTAGCTAAGTACTAAACCTCCAAGGCCAAAGGTCACTCCAAGTTCAAGAGATAAGCTAAACTCTCCACATTAGCTACCTTCCATCTTAAGATATTCTCTTGCCCAAATAATAAAGAATAATGAGATCATCGTCCTTAAGAAACTCAAGCAAATGTTGTTGTCTCATCTTAAGATCTCGCTAATTAAAGAAGTATAGAAGGATACTATAATCTAAGAAAATCTCACAATGGACCCTATACAAGTAATGCCACCATAATTTCAACACAAAGACAACTGCATCCAACTCCAAGGCATGGGTAGATTAATTTTTCTCATCAGTCTTCAACTGGAGAGAACCATAAGAAATAGCCTTACCCTTCTGCATCAACACTGCACCCAAACCAACATCAAAAGCATAATAGAACATAGTAAAATCTACACTTTCTTTGAGCAAGGTCAAGATAAAGGTCGAAGACAATAACTCCTTGAGATTTTAAAAGCTCTCCTCACAAGCATCTAACCACTAAAATATAATATTCTTTTAAGTCTACTAAAAAAAGGAGGCGCAATAGTAGAGAAACCCTGAACGAAGTGTTGATAATATCCTACTAGCCCAATGAAACTATGGATCTCAGTGGGACTAATGGGACTATACTAATAACAAGTAGCTTCTACCTTGTCTAGATCAACCATGATGCCATCCTTGGTCACTACATAACCCAATAAAGAAATAAAGTTCAACCAAAACTCACACTTGGAGAATTTGGCATTCAACTTCTCATCTCATAATCTCTAAAGTACTACCTTCAAGTGTCTTACATAGTCGACCTCATTCTTGGAACAAACCAAAATGTCATCTATAAATACAATTATAAAGGAGTCAAGAGAAGATCAAAATGCGTGTTTCACCAATTCTATGGATATTGTTGAGGCATTGGTCAGTCCAAATGACATGACCAAAAAATCATAATAATTATATTGAGTCCAAAAGCAATCTTTGGAATGTTCAAAGCTCTAATCATTAACTTGTTATACCTGAATCTCATGTCAATCATGGAAAACATTGGAGTATGCTGAAGCTGGTCAAATAGATCATCAATGCGAGGAAAATGATACTATTTCTTAGTTGTCAACTTGTACAATTATTGATAGTTAATATACATCCATAAAGATCAATCCTTCTTCTTGAAAAATAAGACAGGATCACCCTAAAAAGATACACTAGGCCTAATGAAATCCTTACTAAACATGTTTGGTAATTGCTCCTTCAATTCCTTCAAATCAGATTGAGCCATCCTATAAGAAGAAAAGGAAATAGGTTTGGTGCGTAACTCAACATCAATAGAAAAATAAATATCATTATCCAGAGGCATACCCGACAAGTCCATAGGAAATATTTTCATGAACTCATGAACAACCCAAAAAAAATCCAAAGGAGTGGTTATGCAACACTAGTATCGCAAATATAGGCCAAATAAGACAAATACCCATTTTCTACCATGCAACGAGCACATAAAAAAGACATAATTCTCTTTGGACCAAAATTAAAACTACCCATCCAAGCTAACCATGGCATACTAAAAGTAGCTAAAGTCATGGTCTTGGCATAACAATTCCCAAATAGCATGATAGGAAGCTAACTAACCCATACCCAAGATAATATCAACATCAACAATATTAGGATAATCAAGTCTACCTAGGTCTCACACCCTTCAAAGATTAGTACATAAGATTGATACACCCCATACACTATTAAAGAATCTCCTACTAGGGTAGAAACACAAAGAGGCACAATAAGGGTTTCATATGAAACATCAAAAGCAATAGAAATATATATAGTCATATAGGCGAATGTAGACCTAGGGTCAAATAACATAGAAGTAGATTGGTCAAAAACTAGAATGATACCAGTAATAACTGAATTAGAGGCTTCTAGCTAAGGTCTCCCAGATATAGAATAGCATTGTCCAAGATTGTTTTCGAACTAAGCAACCCCCCATCCACTACTATAAGCTCTCTTAGATCTATCTTTATCACCTCTAGTTCACCCCTTCCACTATATGATCCATCCCTGATTATCGATAAGTAGGGTAAAGCTTAATCTCAGATCCCTACTTTGAATAAACTAATGTTTATCGAGTACAATAATCTTGGTAGGCTGTGAATCAACACATCGGTGTACTATAGAAGATAGTTGTACCATTAAAGTAAGAATACCATAAGTAGGAGATTGTTTTACTGGTTGAGTACCTCCTAAACTCTATGAAATACATAAAATTCTGAAAGGAATACTAGTCTAGGAAATACCATCTAGATGTATCAAGAGATGAATCAATAAATCCCGTAACATCGGGGTATCAAATAAACCCTATAGAACTTGGGTTTTGCTAGTAGAATCTTTTATCATTAAGAGGGTTCGAGGACCCCACACTCAATCTTTGCCATACTTCTTAGCTCAGGTTTCTGGTACTCAGACTTCCCATCAAATTATGACTCAACAAAAACAAAAACTACGTAATGCAAAAACTAAAAATATTGAAAGTAAATACCTACCTTAACTTGGGTTGCCTCCCAAGCAGTGCCTTATTTAGTGTCGCAGGACGACCCCATATCATACTTAACCATTTTACTTCATTCTCTTCCTCCTACTTGGAGGCCATCTTCTTATTCATTTCTGACCTCTTGAGTGTGAACTCTCAAGGTCAACAACTTTATCAACAATAGCCTTTTTAGTCTTATCGTTCAGCATCACTTCGGGCTTAGGTATTAGTGGCTTGGGTAGCTCAATAAGAAAGTCCAAAGAGGTTTTTGGAGGATTGGGATCCACCATTATACACTCTTCTACTTCCATCACAGTAATTATTAATAAATCTTTTTAATTGGTCAGTGTGTTGAGTAGTTTGTAAACCTTAAAGACCAGCTCTTTATTATCCATCCTCATTGGGAGCGCGCCCTATCTCACATCTATCAATGATCCTCCCATCACCAAGAATGGACGTCCCAAGATGATCGACACCCTGTCATTTGACTTATAACCCAAAATAATAAAAACAACAAGAATAATAAACTTACCAACCTTAATAAAAATATCTCCGTTGATTCCTTCAAAATGGAATATGGTTTGGTCTGCCATTAGGAGTAACATAAAGAACAGTTTTGGCTTCCCTAAACCCAAGGTATTGAACATTGATAGGGGAATCAAATTGAACATTTTTTGGATGAATTTAAGTTAGGTAGAAGTACAGGGTATTATAATATCTCCCCCTTGGGAACACTCATCCTCGAATGAGACTTACTGAAATAGGAGAAACGATAAGTTGTAGTACCTACTGAACATGAGCAACTCAGACATGAGTACATGACTAACATGACTGATGAACTGAGTGTATCATACTGAACATGCATATCTGATGGATGAATACATGACTGAACTGGCACATGACTACATGACTGAATATGTAATGGTAATTGATACCAGGTTTGTAATGGAAATTCCTAATACCAAGTTTCTGATGGAAATCTGAGCATGAAATTAAATTAGTTCAAGGAAGACTGTTTCCTTAAAGTAAAAATGCTAATGAGCCTGAGATTAATTACTAAATATGTATGAGTGGAAATATGAGAACGTAACTGAGTCTGGAACGTGATACATGAGCTGAATATCATGATCTGAATTGAGTACCTTGAATACGTGGCTTATGGCTAAAATAGAAGTCTAAGGGTCAACTCATGAGCACGTCTACCCCAAACTGGATTTATTACGAGAAGAGAGCAGCATATTTATGTCATGAATATTTTGGGGAATTATAGTGTATCTCCCCCTTGAGACACTATGCCCCCTTGAAGAATGCTGGGCTGACTTTGCTGAGCTATGAGGAAAAGTGAGGTGATGCACAAGGCACCTACGAACTAAATCATGACTAAATATCAGAGATTGAAACTAAGACATAATACATGAATTGGGCTAAACATGAAACTACATAGTCAGTCCATCTTAGAATTTTCACATTTATGAGAATCTGGATAGTGCGACTGGATGGAAAGATGGAAACCACACCGTCCGAACTTATTCACCTGACTGCTAAAATGAACCACTGGATCTGTGGACTAACTCATGCTAAAAACTTATACTCAATTGGATAATTTCTATGGTACTCTTTCTATAGAGTTCTAATGATTGTAGAGAGAAAGAGAATCTTGGCTTGGTCTGAGTAGGACATCTAAATGTGAGATCGCTACATGGATGGGATTATTGTATTAGGAGGCAAGGCCTATTAAACATCATCTAAGGTAAAGTGACTAAACCTTATGCACTGTAACTGAGACTACTGAAAAGGTTCACATGGTGTTGAGCACGAATGTATAAATATACTAACTGATCTGATTAACTGAATAAAAGATAGATGAATGTTGGGCATATAAGATTGAACTGTACTTAGTTTGAATAACCAGCCTAAGGATGTAAAGTATTATACATATGAGGCAAGGACTGACTGAGTTACATGAGATGACTGGACATGGATTTATGAAAACTATATTACTTGAAATTGTGAGACCAAGCGTATGACATGATTCAGAAATATTTTGTAACTAAGGTACTGAAATACTAATAACTGAGTAACTGATGGCCATATGCTATGGTCGAGTAATCCTGATAGTGAACTAAAGTTTTGATCTGGCTGGACTAGGACTGGGACTGAGATTGTAGCTAAGATGGTAATTGAGACTGTAACCGTAACTAAGACTATAACTGAGATTGAATGCTGATATTCTAATAACTGAGGTTTAGAATGATATAGAGTACTGAATTCTGATGGTTAAGTAACTGATAGCTGAAAGCCATGGTTCTTTAGGACTATCTGAGTCTTTTAATGAATACTCACTATTGAATAATGTTGTAATTGATGACTTAGGGATGGAACATCAACATTACAGATTCACCGATGTATCTAAACTGAGAGTATATGTGACATAATCTAATTTTATCTGATCACTAGGAGTGGAGCATGAGTCATGACAGGACATGATTCCATGAGTCATAAGTTGCATGACTCGAGTTTGATGTTTCTGCACTCATGGAACATGATCTGTTACACTGAGTAAGCCAAAACTCCTCATACTAGGA
Source organism: Capsicum pubescens (assembly GCA_030864215.1). Taxonomy (NCBI): domain Eukaryota; kingdom Viridiplantae; phylum Streptophyta; class Magnoliopsida; order Solanales; family Solanaceae; genus Capsicum; species Capsicum pubescens. Next base: position 169,066,516 of record CM061544.1, on the reverse strand, counting down.
ACTTAAAACACACACTATTTTATGGAAAGTGCGTGAATATAAGCTGGGTGCATGGAATTGTGAGGTGAAGCATGCGTACGTATCATGATAGTTGAAGTACAAAACTTTGCATTGAGATAGAAATAGGCTGGAATAATCTTCCTTTACTGATTTTCTACACATACTGGTATTACTACTAGAACCTGAAGGCCTATCTTTCTGAGATATCATAATCGGACAATTCTCGTGTACCCGTTAGGTTATGATTATTTTACCCACTAGGGTAGAGACTGAGAAGGTCTTGTTAAGATCTTATATGAACTTAAAACGGACTGGTATGTAAAGAGTTACAAAAGAAAAAAGAAGACCCTGAGTCTGAAGAAGTGTGAATATATAAATGAGGAATCTATAACATACCAGTGGCTGCTTCAGGAGGACTTTCCTGATTTTGTCGGGATTGAAGTACATAGAGTCTGTTTGGGCGTTGCCCACTGGAGGCACTAGAAATGGCACCCTGCTGATTCGGGAGACCATACTGAGTTGAAGGACGACCGTTCTGACTTCGTGGACAGGGTTTAGGACAGTCTCAGACCTTGTGACCTAACTCGCCACATATGAAACATATATTATAGTTGCCTCTACACACACCCTTATAATACTTACCACATTCTTTGCTAACTAGATGATTGCGAACAATGCTTGAACTATTCTGAGATTTGGAGCCTAGCGCCCTATCTTTGCTACCGTTTCTAAACTTAGGAACTGAAGCAGTAGCCGAGGAAGGAGCTAGAACTGAAAACTTCTGGCTATACTGAGAAGGGTTACCACCCTGTGACCCTGGCTGAGAAAAACTATAACTACCTATTCTGGCTCTCTTATTTTCTCCCTCCTTCTTCTTAAGTTTCTGCTCTTCAATCTGCTGAGCATGGACCATAAGTCTAGATATGTAAATTTCCTTAATCAACATCACAGTCCTACACTCCTTAACCACTCTACCTGAAACCCTATACATAAACTTACTTATTCTGGATCTACTATCTTCTACTATATGGGGAGCATACCTGGCTAACTAGATAAACTTGAGGGAGTAATCTTTTATGCTCATGCTACCTTGTATGAGATTGATGAACTCTAATACTTTGGCTTTTTTCTGCTCTAGGGGAAAGAATCTATCTAAGAAGGCTGTAGCAAACTCTTTCCATTCTATGGGCTTTATATTTGTACCCCTATCTACCTTTCACTATTTAAACCACCTATGGGCTACATCTTATAGCTGATAAGCGGCTAACTCTGCACTCTTACTGAATTCACTCCCATGATGTCTGTGAATTTCTGAACCTAGTCGAGAAATTCCTGTGGATCCTCTTTGGACTTAGAATCTAAGAATAAGGGAGGATTCATTCGGGTGAAGTCCCGAATCCTGGCTGCAACTGAATTGGCCACTGGGTTGGTCAAAACAACAGCTGGCTGTTCATTCTGAGTTATGACTGAATTTGCTAGAGTAGTAAATATAGTCCTGAATTATACATGGGAAACATGTTCATCCACGAGATCTTCCTGAATGAGCTGAGGTGCTGACTGATTATCGATTTTAATTTTGCTAGCCCCTTTGGAAGGCATATTCTATAAGTGAGAGAAAGAAGTGGATTAGACTAAGAAATTAATTGGAGATTATGCTCACTGGCACGACATGAATACAGAAAGAAGGGAAACTGTTCCTAAAACATCGCATAGCCTCCTACACATAAGTGTAGTGCACAACACACCTATGCACAAGACTCTACTAGATACGGCTTTTCAGACTTCCTAGGACACTGTTGAACCTTAGTCTCTGATACCAATTTTGTAACGCCTCGAATCTAGTACCCGGAATGCTACACAGTGCTCATGACCCTAAAGGACCACAAGCTAATCCATGACTGATAACTGTAACTGAGCACTAAATAGTATACTAAAAATATGCAGAATATAAGCTGTAAGTCCGTAAGGTTCAAAATTGTAACACAACTGATAAAATAATATCTGGACGAGGTATAGAAATATCTAAAACTGAAATAATCTGTCTGAACATACTATACTCTGAAAGCCTCTAAATTATCTAAATAAGGAGTTGATGGGACATGTCCCCAAATAACTCCAACAACTGAAATAAACTAAGTAATGAAATAATAAAGTACTGATCATGTCCTCAAAGGATGAGGACTCACTGCTGACTCTGATTGTTGAAACTGGAATGCTACTGATGCTCTGGAGATCGTGCTTCTAAACCTATGGTATAAAACACCATAGCGCAAATGTGTCAGTATGTTGGATGTACTGGTATGCAAGCGAGGTAGGCTGAATGCAAAGGGTTCATATGTATGAACAATACTAACTGACTTTATAACATAAACGTGAGAATACATGCATAAATACGTAATGATAACTTAGGTCGTGATAGGACTGAATACTGAGTTCTTACTACTGAGTATACTGACAACATGGATTTACTGATATCTGAGTTTACTAGTAACTGATAATCAAAAAAATATTTCTGACACTCCTGATTATAAATAACTAATCTAAGTGTTGTACGGAGCTGGATAACTGTATCTGATAGTCCTAAAATCTGTATAACTATCTGCATTCTTTACTAAAGTGGGTGAGTGTATTTTCTAGTCCTGAATTCTGATGGAACTAGCTTAGTTCCATACTAAGTTAAGTGACTGTGTCTGACAGTCCTGATTTCTTTAGAACTGGACTGAGTTCTATTCTAAAGACTGAATCAAAAACTAAAATGTGGGAGGTAATCATCTAACCGACATGCCCTGATTCTGAACTGGTGGAGTCTAACCTGTAATCCCAGTTGGAAGGGTATCAGTACCATGCCACGGGTAAAGACAAGATGTGAGTAAACCCTCTCTAACAGGGAGCTCTTCTGTCAACCCCTCCTATAAGGAAAACTCAAAAGAGATGTATAGTCCCTAGACTCGTAGGGGTACATCTCAACCTACGCTAGCTACGTAGTTTTGGAACGCAGGGATTATTACTAAGAATCACACCCTCTACTTCCTGATAGTATGTGTCCTCATTCCTGGGTTCACTCGATGTTGAATCCTACTCCCAACTGAATAGACACAAAACTGATTTCCTAGTTCATACTACGCTGGACTGATCTGTTACTTATTTAACTGTTTAACTAGATTAAACTGAGTTCACTGGATTTATGTTGAGTGATGGAATACTACTGAATTCTGTTAACTGACAGAATTCTATAGAGTTCTGCTAGCTGACTGAGTTTACTAAGGTCTGAACTGAATACTACTGAGACATGATGACTGACTGAGATCACTGAGATTCCTGAGACTACTAGGATTACTGAATGGGACTGGACTGATACTGAGTTTATTGAGTTTTCCTGAGTCACATAACTGACTGAATTCTACTGATCATGGCTTGACTAAGAGTATTGTGATAACATAACACTGGCTCTAGGAATACAACTAAATTGTCGGGTATTTAATACCCCCAGGACTCGATAGCATAAAAGTAAATCATGGCACAATCTTGAAAGCATAACAATGGTAATATGTATCCATAATTCATTGACTAAGACATTTAATCAAACATTTTACATGCACTAACTTGTACATGAATGGGGATTTCATAACAACATGCTATGAAGGTACTATTTTCTTCACATAGCCATTTTATCAAACACATGGGGAGCATGCTTTGGTTATGCAATAATCAATAAATCAAATTATCATGGCTACATAATTCAACTTGTAAATTGAAGGTTTTCTCATGAATATTATGCAAAACATCACATACTAGGATCAATCATTGCAACATGTAATTTGAAACACGAATCGAAACCCAACAACAACATGAACGTGAATTTCAATTCAACTAAATCATGAACATTCATAAATACAAAATCTTTGGATTTTCAAAAGAGATTCTTGAGCTTCATGGGTGAAAGGGACCCATGAATCAACACTTAACATACCTTGATTGTTAGTTTCTTGGATTTCTTGGAGAGATTCTTGCGATTTGCTTTTGAAACTTGGTGCTAGGATTTTCTATCTTTGAGAGAGAGTGATTTACTTCTTGAGAGATGTGGGTAAATAATGAGATAATAGGTCATTTTAGGATTTAATGTCGAGTATAGGCTGATTTGGGGTTTTTTGGAATTTACCAAATAGCCCCTAAAATTAAATGGCGGAACCCAAAAAATCTTGATTTTACATATTGGCGCGACGTGGTGAAATCGCGCTAGCTCACTGGAAAGTGGACAATTGGAAAACTGGTTGGTGGGGCGACGCAGTACAAATTGTGTTGCCACCTTGGTTGCAAACTAGAATGGCACTGTGATGCGGTGGAATCGCGTTGGTGCACTGGAAATTGACAATTCTGAAATCGAACCTTGGTGTGATGCTCTAATATCGCGGAGGCACACTGGTTTTAGACGAATGCAATTTTGGTTGGCTCCACGATGCGCTAAAGTACCCAATGGTACACTGTCTTACTAAACTGCCTCTAACTCTTCGCCCGGGTGTCGGATTTGGGCGAATTTGGTGTCAATGGAAAGCTTATTCAATTTCCCACACAACAAAGAGTCAAAATCTTGAAAATTCCACATGTATAAAAGTGGATTAATCTTTTAAATAAAGTCTTTAACAAATTTAAGTTAGTTAGAAGTATGGGGTATTACAACCATGCAATAGTTAAATGAAAGTCCAACAATTTAACAAAACACACTCTCTTAGACATTTTATCAAACATGTTGGGGCTATAGTTCCAAAGACAAATCCATGTACTAATTAACCATTCCCATGCAACCAAATGTTCAAAACACCATAATAATATGAAAACCATAAGTAAAAGATATGGAAAAACCATAACCAACCATTGTAACAAAAACCCTCAACATATATTTGAAAACCCAAAACCATAAAACATTTATGCAATGAAAACAATTCATAGAACATTCCTTTAGTTGGAACTAATAATAAGGGAGAAGTAACATGCCTTATATTACGAAGATAACGGAGATAAATCATACTTGTGAGCCCTAAATTTATCCTATTAATGAAACCTTAGCTTTCCTTGACCCAAGAGCCTTTGAGAGAATTTGAGAGAGTTTCAAGGTATTTAAGATTAGATTATTAGGGTAAATGATGTCCCCGTGTCATAAGTAGCGGGGCCTTAAGAGGTAATGAGGGGAATAGTCTAGATTACCCCCAATTGAAACTGCATAAAATACCTGTGGGAGGGTACGACTCCACCATACCACCCGTACCCTATCATACGAGTGATACTCATCACTCGTACAAAAGGGAATCACTCATACCAAAGGCATCCCTTGGACCCCCAACACTGACAAACATACGACCACTAAGCCCCAATCGTTCCCAAGAATATGAAAAGTTCCCTCATCCAATACCTTAGACAGAATCAAGAGGGGTTGATACTGTAAAACATACGAGCTGGACTATACCACTTGTATCCTATCTTACAAATCATGGTGAGCAACTCATTCTCAAATCCAAGTTAAGTTACTAAATTTCAAATTAGGTGACAGAAAACCCAAGCCAATGACCCGTCACCTATCATACAACTAATACCTACCCAAGTCGTACCCATTCTAGAAACTTAACCACCTAACACCACCTAATACTTGACAACATAAGATTGGGTCACCTGACCCGTACCCTCACCATACGACTAGTACCCCAACTCGTATGGTGTCCAAAAGCCAAAAACCAAGAAATTTTTTAAGGGTCAAAACCCATGGTGTTTTACTCTCCCCCATTAGCATCATTCATCCCCTAATGAAGGACAAGGTAGTACAAGAACAAGTTAAACCCCAACATCACCATTCCAACCTTTAAGTTATAAAAAAAAATGAGGGGAAATCAACCTCGTTTTAACCAATTTAGAAACCAAAGATGATCAATAACACATACCTTCCTCATGAATATCCGAAGAATAAAACAAATGCGGATGCTTGGACCTTATATACTCTTCCACCTCCCAAGTAACTTCTTCCACCTTGTGGTTCTACTATAGAACCATAACCAAAACTATATTCTTGGTTCGTAACCAAAGAACCTACCGATCCAAGATCTCAATCGAGATCTCTTCATAAGACAGAGAATATAATATACCCAATCCTTCTAAAGGAACAACTGATTAAGGATCACCTAGACAATTTATCAACATAGAGACATGGAATATCAGATGAATACATCTCAAACTAAAGCAACTCCAATTCATACGCCATATTACCAACCCTCCTCAAAACTATATAAGGACCAACATACTGGGGATTGAGCTTCCTCTTTTTCCCAAACTGCATTACTTTCTTCATGGGAGACATCTTTAGGAATACCCTATACCCAACCTCAAACTCCAAGTCTTTACGCCTTACATTCGCATAGGATTTTTGGCGACTTTGGGCAGCCTTAAGCCTATCCCAGATTACCTTTACCTTCTCCATAGCCTGATAAACCAAATTTGGGAAAAACATATCCACCTTAATATGATTAAACCACCCAATAGGAGATCTACACCTCCTACCATATAGTACCTCAATAGGGGTCATCCCAATGCTAGAATGATAGCTATTGTTATAAGAAAACTCTATAAGAGGTAGATGCTTAACCCAATTACCATCATAATCAATCACACATGCACGAAGCATATCTTACAATGTTTGAATAATCCTCTCTGCTTGCCCATCCATCTGGGAGTGAAAACGGTACTCAGTCTAACCTTGGTACCCAACCCCTTTTGAAATAACCTCTAAAAGAAAGATGAAACTATGTACTACGATCAGAGATAGTTAAAATAGGCACCCCATGCAGCTTCACAATCTCATGAAAATACAATCTGGCATAATCCTTAGCCAAAAAGTTAGTCCTCAGTGGCAAGAAGGGATCCAACTTTGTCATCCTATTCACCATAACCCAAACCAAATCAAATTGGTTTCAAGACCAAAGAAGAACAGTAATGAAATCCATGTTGATCACTTCCCATTTCCATTTCAATAATGTAATTTCCTAATACAAACCTCTGGGCCTTATTTGTTCAACTTTCACTTGTTGACTCACCAAACATTTGGCCATAAAATTAGTTACATCCTTCTTCATACCATTCCAAGAATATATCTCCTTAAGATTATGATACATTGTTTTTCAAATTAGGATGAACAACATAGCGCGACTCATGTTCCTCAATCAATATTCCTTTCACACAAACTATTAACGTCTGAAACACATAACCTCCCCTGGTATCACAAGGTTCCATCACTACTGATCTCAAATACCATCACCTTTTTCCCACCTATATCACCCTTGATTTTCATCAAAATAGGATATAGCATTTGTTTCTCCTTAATCTCTGCACCAAGAGGTGACCGAACCACTTCCTATAACAACACAGCACCATTCTCAAAGTCCAAAAGGCAAACTCCAAGATTAGCCAAGTGGTGAATATCCATCACCAACTCCCACCTCTCATTATTCACATGAGCTAAACTCCCCATGGACAACCTACTAAGAGCATCAACAATAATATTAGCCTTACCTGGATGGTAGTGAAGACTCATATCATAGTCCTTTAGAAGCTCAAGCCATCTCCTTTACCTGAGGTTAATCTCTTTCTCAGTAAACACAAACTGTAAATTCTTATGATTAGAAAAGATATCCACATGCACTCTATACAAATAGTGCCACCATATTTTCAATGCAAACAACATTGCCAAAATCTCTAAATCATGAGTAGGACAGTTCCTCCCATGAACCTTCAACTTCTTAGAAGCATAGGCAATAACCTTACCATGCTGCATCAGGACACATCCAAGTCCCACCCGAGACATATCACAGTAAACCACAAACCCATCATTGCCTTCAAAAAAGACAAAACCAGAGCCAAAGTTAGCTTATCCATCAGCTTCTCAAAACTACCCTCAAAAGCATCTGACTAAGAGAACTTTACCTTCTTCTGTGTCAACTAAGTCATTGAGGCAGGTATAGTAGAAAAACTTTCCATAAACCTCCTATATTACCCAATAAGAAACTCTGAATGTCAATTGGAGTCGTGGGTGTAGGCCACTTCTTAACCATGGCCACCTTTTGCGAATCCACCATGATCCCCTCACTAGAAATAATATGATCCAAAAAAGTGACAATATTCAACCAGAATTCACATTTTGAAAATTTGGCACACAACTGTTGCTCTTTTATGGTCTGCAACAGCAGAAGAAGGTAATTGACATGATCCACCTTACTCTTAGAATATACCGAGATGTCATCTATGAATACAATGACAAACAAATCCAAAAACTGATGGAAGACTCTATTCATCAAATATATGGATATCGCTGGGGCATTGGTGAAACCAAATGACATAACCAAGAACTCAGTGCCCATACCAAGTATGGAAAATCGTCTTAGGAATATCCACCTCCTTAATCTTAAGCTAATGATACTCAGACCAAATATGTATCTTAGAGAAGAATTTGGCACCTTATAACTGATCAAACAAGTTATTTATCCTCAAAAGAGGATACTTTTTCTTAATCGTTACCTTATTCAACTACCGATAGTTAATACACATCCGAATAGAACCATCCTTTTCAAACCCAAATAAAATTGGTGCACCCCATTGGGACATACTAGAATGGATAAAACCCTTATCCAAAATATCCTTATGTTGCTCCTAGAGCTCCCTTAACTCAGTCGGAGCCATTCTATAAGGAGGAATAGATATTGGATGAGTTTCAAGAACCAAATCAATCCCAAACTCAATCTCTCTCTCTAGAGGAACACAAGGAAGATCATTCGAAAAGACCTCAGGAAATTTATTCACCACCGAAACCGATTGCAAAGAAGGAACTTTTAAGTTTGAGTCTTTAACTCGGATCGAATGATAGAGACACCCTTTTAAGATTAACCTCTGAACTTTAAGAAATGATATAAACGTCCCCTTAGGATATAGAGAGCCACCCTCCTATTTAATAACAAGTTCACCAGGGAACTTAAAGACAAACTTATTTGTCCGACAATCTATGGATGTGTAGCAAGAGTGTAACCAGTCCATCTCTAGAATAACATCAAAATCCACCATAAATAATTCAAGAAAATCCACCAAAGTATCCTTACTACCAACAGGTACCACACACCCTCTATAGACTCTTTTAGCAACCACCGAGTCACCTACTAGGGTAGAAATAGAACAAATATTTGAATTAACCTCAAGATCAAAATCAAAATACATAGCCACAAATGTGGTCACATAAGTAAGAGTCAACCCCTGATCAAGTAAACAATACATATCATAAGAAAAGAGTTGTAACATACCAGTCACGACATCAGGCGATGCCTCAAACTCCTGGAGAGTATTGAATACATATAACTGATGTTAGCCTGTGCCTGTGCCAGGAGTAGAAACTAATGTAGAAGCAACACCTTTTGGTGTAGAAGCAGATGAAGAGGCAATTGGAACCTTATTTATCTCTGAAGCAACCTTACCAACCAGACATTTTCTGAGCATATGGCATACCTGACCATATTTGAAGCACCTGCCCCTTCCTTCATCACAAAAGTCCAGATGTAACCAATCATAAAACTTGTAAGAAGGACATGATGAGTCATATTGAGCCCCACTAGCTTAAGATTGGTCATTTTGTTCCCTAAAGTTGTCGCCACCCTACTGGCGCCTATCACCCGACTGCTTTGGGTAGGGAGCATAAGTTATAGATAAGGAACCAGAACTCACCCACTTATTCTTTGGCCTCTTACCACCTTCTAGACCACTTTGCAATTTTCCACCCTGCTAAGAGAACCTGAACCTCTTATACTGCCTTTCACCTACCTCAACCTATTTTTTATTTTCCTACTCTACCTGCTACATATGAACAACCAACCTAGAAATATCCATGTCCTTGATCATCAATACAATCTTTATTTCAAGGATCAACTCATGAGACAGTCCTAAAGCAAACTTTCTCATCCTAGCCCTCATATCAGATACTAATTTCGAATCACACCTAGATAATTGGTGAAATTTCAAGGCATACTCCTTGATGGACATCTTCTTCTATTTCAGATTAACAAATTCCTTGGCCTTTGTTTCTCTAAACTCCTGAGGAAAGAATCAATCCAAAAAAGTATTAGAAAAAGTCACCCACAAAGATGACTCTTCAACATTACCTCTTTCCTAATACTATTCCTCATACCATTGGTACGCCACATTCTTTAACTGATAGGTAGAAAAATTCACCCCTTCTTAGTCGTGGCCTACATGACCTGGAAGATATTTTCTATCTCATCCAAAAAAACCCTAAGGTTCCTCCTCCACCTTAACACCAGTAGAAGTTGGAGGATTCAACCTTATGAACTGGAAAACCTTTGTGGTCTCATAAAATACAATACCATATGCACCAGCCCCAGCCTAAGAAGCTACCAACTAAGCAATCACATAAATTGACTGATGAAACTCTGCATTCATCACGTCTACCTAAGTAGGACTAGATGGACCAGGAAGAACTCCAAAAATATCATGGACTAGACCTCTATACCAAGTATGGATCCCCTGAGTAGAGCATGTCCTATCAACATTGTCTTAATTTAGGACTGTGGAGTTTCCGTGAGCTTCAGACCATCGGGCATGATCCAAAAAACAAGCAAATAAAACTTAGAAGAATCTAAGACCTTAGAATCCAAGATCGAAAATAGAACACAAAGAAGAGAAATATTTCCTAAATGCCTTGTATCCTCTCTCTTATGAGTGTAGCGTGATACACACCCTTAAAAGAGACTCTACTCGACATGACTTTGTGGACTTTGAATTGACCATGAATCTAAAGATCTGATATCAACTTGACATGACCCAAACTAGGGACTTGTCATAATAGGCAGCAAAAGTCCAACTAGGATCAGGGACCATCCTCGTTACCCAACCAAATTGGCAAATGCATACCCTGAGTTGGATGAATTCCAAATGTATAACTAGATAGAATATTTGAACCAATATAGACTATGGGTTAGGTATATAATCATGACCAACTAGATTAAGTCCAACCATCCAATACCGAACCAACAACCGAACAAAACCAAAACAATAACCAAGTACGAGTCCATAACATAAAAGAATGGAATAATCATAAATACAGTCTAATGGTATCATCCCCAATACCAATGATAATACTAAGGATGACACCAATACAGATATGACCCATACAAACCTATAGTAGTTCCACAAATCCTCTAACCAAAAGTAAAATGTAATACCTCGTATTTTCTTAGCTCAATTAACTCTCAGTACATGAGTTATCCTAAATAAAAAATTTCAAATACTTAATATTTTTCAGTTTAGTGCTTACCAATACATAGGAAATTCAGTCAGATTTCCAACGATATAAAATTGGCGCAAATTCGATACCCGGGCAAAGAGTTACAGCCATTTTAGTGAAATAGTGTGCCAAAATGCATGTCAGCGCGTCGCGAAGGCTAGCCAAATGGCAATTGGCAGATTCCAGTGTTACTCCGAAATATTGGCACATCATGCCATAGACCCAAATTATAATTGTCCTTTTTCCAGTGTCCCAACGTGATCCCACCGCATCGTGATGAGTCCAAAATTCAAAATCAAAGGGGCACAGTGATTCCACCACGTCGCGCCAAGCCCCCAGTACCCAGTTGTCAATTTCCAGTGACATGGCACAATATCTCCACGTTGCTCCAAGCCCAGTTCCCAGTTGTCAATTTTCAGTGACATGGAACAATAGCTCCACGTCGCACCAGGGCCCTAGGTCAGAAAAATTTGATGAAAATTAAAAGTTTTGTCTAAGGATAAACCAGTCTTTTCCCATGATAGGGGATTTAATCCCTAAAAATATTATTAAGTCATTCTTTACTCAATTTTCCCCCAAATTAAATCATTTTCTCTCAAGAATACAAAATCCTATCTCTTAATAAATCAAGAACAAAGATCAAGAAACTCACCAAGAACTCCAAGAACTTATCAATTTAGGTATGTTAGGTGTTCATCTATGGGTTCCTTTCACCCATAGAGTCCAAGAATCCAATTTTAAAACAACGAGATTGTTGATTTATGAATTACATACTTGAAATTGGATTGTATTCATGTTCATGACATTAATTGAGTTTCGATCCATGATTAATAGTGGTTTCAATAAAATTAAAATAGCATGCATATTGAATTGTGTAATTTCCATGTTATAATCCTCATTTGCAAGTTTGGACATTGTAGTTGCAATATTTATATGATATCCATGATTATGTACATTTAGTTATGCTCCCTAAGTGTTTGATAGAATATCCATGTGAATTAAATAATGAAGTCATGACATTCTAGTATAAGTTCAAGCTTATGCCCTACAAGTGTTTGATAAAATATCTCTATGAATGAATTATGGATAAGTAATTATTGTTATGTCTTTCAAGATTAGACTATGATTTATTTTTCATGCTATCAAGTCCTGGGGTATTAAATGCCCAACAATCTAGTTGTTTACCTAGAGCTAGTATCAGTTACAGAATAGTATCAATCATGTCATGATCAGTAGAATTCAGTCAGCTACAGAACTTAGTAGAACTCAGTCAATTATAGAACTCAAAAAAACTCAGTAAACTCAGTAGCAGTCCAGTCTAGTTTAGTATAATCAGTTCAGGGTCTATTCAGTTGGGAGTAGGATTCAACACCGATTGAACCCAAAGGTGGGGCCTCACCTGGCAATAGAGGTTGTGATCCTTAGAATCAATCCTTGCATTCCAGAACCACATAGCCAGCATAGTTTGAGACATTAACCCGCCAGATGAGGGTTGATGAGGTGTTTTAACATATAAGATAAGGATTCCACCATTCTCATTAGAGTACCTGTTAGATGAGAGTGACTCTTCAGTTTTTTTACCCATGGCACGGTACTGAAACCCTTCCTACTGGGGTCACAGGTTGGACCCCAACTCAGTTATCTTATTTGGGGCATATCGGTTAGATGATTACTTCCCACAGTCTTAGTTTCAGTCTCAGTATAGAACTCAGTTCAGTTTTACAGAATTAGGACTGTTAGATACAATCAATCAGTTTCAGTAGCTTAATTATAAGTAATCTCAGATATTAGTTACTCAGTAATCAAAACATAGAACTCATCTTCAGTAAAAGCTCAGTTACAGTATACACTATATGCATAGTATTGCATACTCAGTATGTACAACAGTTTTAGTTATCCATGTACTCTCATATTCAGTTACTTTATATCATTCAATCAGTTTTTGTTCATGCATACGAACCTTTGCATTTAGCCTTACCTTATCTAGCATACCAGTATATTCCACGTATTGACGCATTCTTTTTCTTTGTACTATGATGTCTCATATCATAGGTTTGGATGCTCAGGTTCCTCATCGTGCATAGACAAATCCAATTATCAGTAGCAGTTTCAGTAGTGAGACCTCATCTATCAAGGTTGTGCTTTTATTTTAGTATTTTAGTTTATCAGTAGTTCAGTAGTCGGAGTTAGTTAGGGACTTGTCCCATCAACTCCACATTCAGAAAGTTTAGTTAGAGGCTTTTTAGACAAGACTCTCAGATTGTATTTAGTTTTATTGATTATTGTTATGGTTGATATTCTATATCAGTATTTCAGATTTTGAAGCTTATGGTATTTCAGCCTATTTTTCATATTTATTACAACATTATTATTCATTGCTCACAATAGATATTAGTCATGGGTTAGCTTATGGTCCTTCGGGGTCATAAGCACTGTGTAGTATCCGGGGTACAGACTCAGAGCATTACAAACTTGGTATCAGAGCCTAAGATTCAACAGAGTCCTAGGGAGTTTGAAAGTTGCATCAAGTAGAGTCTTGTGCATAGGTGTGTAGCGCGCCACACTTATGGACACGAGACTATGAGATATTTTTGGAAAAGTTTCCCTTCATTTAGTATTTATATCGTGTGAGTAAGCATGAGCTCAAGTTAGACTCTCAGTCTAATTCATTTCTTCCTTCCATTTTCAAAACATGCCTCCCAAAAGACTAACGGAAGAAGGACCAAAAATTAGTCAGCACCTCGGCCCATTCAGGCAGATCCCCTGGACGAGCATGTCTCCCATACAGAATTTAGAGTTGTATTCACTAATCTAGCCAATTTTGTAATAGCTCAGAATAAATGGCCAGCTGTTGTTCAGGCCAACCCAGTGGCCAATACTTCTACAGCCAGGATTTAGAACTTCACCAGAATGAATCCTCCACTATTCTCAGTATCTAAGTCAGAAGAGGATCCACAGAAGTTTCTTAATCAGGTTTAGAAAGTCATAGATATTATAGGAGTGACATCCAATGAGAGTGTTGAGTAATCTACCTATCAACTACAAGATGTAGCTCATACGTGGTTTAAGTAGTGGAAGGTAGGCAGGGGCATAGATGTTGAGCCCATAGTGTGGGAAGAGTTCACTACTGCTTTCCTAGATAGATTTTTTCCCTTAGAGCTGAGAGAAACCAAGGTGTTAGAGTTCATCAATCTCAGGTAGGGAAGTATGAGTGTGAAAGAGTATTCCCCCATGTTTACTCAATTATCCAGGTATGCTCCCCATGTAGTAGTAGAAAGTAGGTCCAGAATGAGCAAGTTCATGTGTGGGGTGTCAGATAGTGTGGTTAAAAAATGCAGAACTGCGATGTTGATTAAGAAGATGGACATATCCAGGATTATGGTCCATGATCAACAGATAGAAGAGGCGAAGAATAAAGAAAGAGAGAGAGAGATAGAACAAGAGAGCTAGAATAGGTAGCTTCAATTTTAATTAGTCTAAGTCAGAGGGCATTAACCGTTCCAAGTTTTGCCCAAAATCTTCAGTTCCAGCTTCGTCTTCAGCCAGTGCTCTAGTACCTAAGTTCAAAAATAGTAACAAATATAAGGCACCAGGCTCTAAATCTCAGGGTAGTGTCAGTAGTGCTCGAACAAATCCTCTTTGTCAGACATATGGAAGAAACCATCAGGTTGTTTGTAGAGCTGGCAGTGAAGTTTGTTCGGGTGTGGCAAGCCAGGCAACAGAGTCAGATATTGTCCTCAGTCAGGTTCTCAGGGCCAGTATAATTGTCTTTTTATTCAGTTAGGTCGCTCAAATCAGCAAGGTACCACTCCTAGTTCCACCAGTGGGCAACGCCCAAATAATCTCTATGCACTTCAGTCTAGACAATATCAAGAAATTTCTCTAGATGTGGTCACTAGTACGTTACAAATCTTCCATTTACATATTTATACCTTGCCAGATCTAAGAGCTTCTTTAACTTTTGTAACTTCTTATATAGCCGTTAACTTTAGAGTTAGTCCAGAAATCCTTGCAGAGCCTTTCTCAGTTTCTACCATATTGGGTAAATCAATCATAGCCCGACGGGTATACAGGAACTATCCGATTATGATATCTCATAAAGTTACTTCAGCAGACCTTGTAGAGCTAGATATGGTGTATTTTGATATTTTTCTCGGCATAGATTAGAACCATTCATGATATGCCTCAGTTGATTGTAGAAACAGAATAGTTCATTTTCAGTTTCCAAATGAACCCATCCTTGAATATAGGGGTAGTACCACAGCACTTAAGGGTCAGTTGATTTCATACCTTAGAGAGAGAAAGATAATATCCAAGGGTTGTATCTATCATCATGTATGAGTCAAACACTAGTTCAGAGACTCCTAGTCTTGAGTCTGTTCCAGTAGTAAATAAATTCTCAGATGTGTTTCCAAAAGATCTTCCTGGAATTTCTCCCATAAGAGAAATAGACTTTCTTCCATACACTCAACCTATATCTATTTCTCCATATAGAATGGCTCCAGTAGAACACAAAGATTTAAAAAAGTAGTTAAAGGACCTTTTAGATAATGGATTCATCAGATCCAACATTTCCACGCCAGTCTTATTCGTGCGTAAGAAAGATGGTTCTCTCAGATTGTGTATAGACTACTGTCAGATGAACAAAGTCAAAGTCAATAATAAATACCCATTTCCCATATTCGATGACTTGTTTGACCAGCTTTAGGAAGCCAATTACTTTTTTAAGATAGAACTTAGATCAAGTGATCATCAGCTCAGATTTAGGGAATGTGACATTTCGAAAATAGTTTTCAGAACCCGGTATGATCACATCAAGTTTCTAGTCATGTCCTTTGGTCTTACAAATTCCCCAGCAGCTTTAATGGACATAATAAATCACGTGTTCAAGCAGTACTTAGACATGTTCATTATAGTCTTCATCGATGACATTCTTTTCTATTTCCATAGCGAGAATGATCACGTAGATCACCATAGGATTGTACTTCAGACTCTTAGAACTTATTAGTTGTTCACCAAATTTAGTAAGTGCAAATTTGGGCTAAGATCAGTAGAATTCCTTGGTCATATTATTTTTTGGTGATGGCATTAGAGTTGATCCTCAAAAGACTGAGGCGGTAAGAAATTGGCCTAGACCCATCTCTTTATTAGATATCTAAAGTTTCTTGGGTTTAGTGGCTATTACCATAGATTTGTTGAAAGATTTTCATCTATTGCATCTCTCATGTCCAGATTGACTCAGAAGAAACTCTAGTTTCAGTTGTCAGATTCTTGTAAGAAGAGTTTTCAGGAGTTGAATACTCGACTCACCTCATCTTCAGTCTTGACTTTACTAAATAGTTCGGACGGGTTTGTTGTGTACTGTGATGCATCCAGAGTAGATTTGGGTTGTGTTCCCTTGTAGAGAGGTAACTCTATATCAGTTCAGTTGCATAACATCCTCATATTATGCATACCTTCATGAAACAGCTCAGTCATATGTCATGTCTTTAGAATTCATTCATGCTTCAGTTATGCATGTTCAGTATAAAAACTTAGTACACAAGTAGCTTCAGTCATGTAATCATGCTTCAGTTGTGCATATTCAATGTATAAATCCAGTCTATCTGTATTCTCAGCTTAGTCAGTCTCATTCGAGGATGAATGTTCCCAAGGGAGAGATATTGTAAGGCCCCATAGAATCCTAATCATTTGAATCTTTTAAAGCATGCCAAAATAGGTCACAGACTTAGAAAATTTTAGTTAAGTGTTTGGACTTAATCATTTCTAAAGCTGTCAATCTTTGAAGAATTTATTTACAACCTTCCCGACATTAGAAAGTTAGTTTTTAAGTTGATTTATGATCGGGGAAGTCAATTGTACATCTCAGGTGTATTTTGGAATTTTTGGACAAGCGTAAGGGCGTGTTTGAAAATCCAAGATAGTGGCTCAGGGAGATTAGCCCACGACGCCCTGCCCAGTTCGGTATTAGGGGTAGCCCTCGATGCAGCCTGCGGCGCCTTTGCCAGAGCCCGCAGTGCCCTGGCCAGTCCGGTCAGGGTAAATTCTACAATTTTGTTCCACATTTTTAAGGGAAAATTGGACTTTTTCCCTTCACCCAATAGCTCCATACATGGGATTAAAGCCCAAAAGAGCATAATTGCTCATTCTTTTCACAAAATCCTCTCAAGAACAAGTCCTAGATTCATCAATTTCAAGAATCAAATCTCAATAACTCACCCCAATCTCTACGAAATTAACAATCAAGGTATGTTTGGTGTTCATTTATGGGTTCCTTACACTCATAGAGCCCAAGAAACCCTTTTAAAAATACATAATTGAGTTTTCACGAATTCCATGCTTCAAGATTAATTGTATTCATATTCACGATAGTGATTGGGTTTCAATTCATGATTTATATTAAGTTTCCATACAATTAAAATAGTTGTGTGATGAATTGTATGAATTTCATGCTAAACCCTTGAATATGAAATTGAGTATTGTATTCATGATGTTCATGTGTTGACAATTATCATGTGAAATAATTCATGCTCCCCAAGTGTTTACTAAAATGCCTATGTGAAGTAAATAGTGGAATCATGACATATCACTATGTGGTCCCAATTATGTAAATGCTTATTCCCTACAAGTGCTTGATAAAATGTCTCTATGAATGACCTGTGGACAAATGTACATTGTTATATTTCTCAAGATCATGCTATGCTTTACTCTTCATACTATCGAGTCCTGGGGGTATCTAATACCCGAAAATCATAGATGTTGACCTAGAGCTAAAGTAGTTACAGAATAGTCTCAGTAATATCATGATTAGTAGTACTCAGTCAGTAATGAACTCAGTCAAACTCAGTGAACTCAGTCCAGTTCAAACAATTAACACGATCAGTAACAGTTCAGTGAAGCCTAGTACAGTTTAGAAATGAGTTCAGTGTCTAATCAGTTGGGAGTAGAATACAGCACCGAGTGAACCCAAGGATGGGGACTCATCTTCCAATAGAGGCTGAAATCCCTAGAAGCAGTCCTTGCATTCCAGAACTATGTAGACAACGTAGGTTGAGACACTAACCTGCCAGTTAAGGGTCGATGAGGTGCCTTACTTGCCAGTTGAGGGTACCACCATTCTCATTCAGAGCACCTGCTATATGAGGGTGACTCAGCAACTTGTCTTTACTTGTGGCACAATACTAAAACCCTTCCAACTGGGGTTACAGGTTGGACCCCAATCAGTTCAGAGAGGGTCATGTCCATTAGATGATTACCTTTCACAGTTTCAGTTTCAGACTCAACATAGAACTCAGTTCATTTCTACAAAATCAGGACTGTCAGATACAGTCACGAGATTATTAGTAATTCAGTTATCAGTAATCTTAGTTATCAGTTACTCAGTTATCAGAACTCAGTACTCAACTTTAGTGTGATCTCAGAAAATAG
Organism: Capsicum pubescens; assembly: GCA_030864215.1. Lineage (NCBI taxonomy): Eukaryota > Viridiplantae > Streptophyta > Magnoliopsida > Solanales > Solanaceae > Capsicum > Capsicum pubescens. The sequence goes on along the minus strand of CM061544.1, from coordinate 169,047,768 downwards.
TATACTTGTATATGTGTAGCATTTTATACTCAGTAGTTCAGCATGTTTAGTTAGTCATATACACCTACTCAGTTATATTTTTATTACTCAGTCAGTTATTCTTCATACATATGAAACCGTCCATACAGTCTTACCTCACTTAGCATACCAGTACATTCAAATTACTGACACATACTCTTTTCTTTGCGCTATGATGTCTCATATAATAGGTTCGGACGCAAGGGCTCCTGACCGTACTTAGCAGTTCAGACTATCAACAACAAATAAAATAGTGAGTCCCCATAGTTCAAGTACAAAGTTCATTTATTTCATTAGTTTAGTATGTTCAGTTTCCAGAGTTAGTTGGGGGCTTCTCCTATCAACACCATAATCAAACAGTTAGAGGCTTTCAGACTATATTTGCATAGGCAGTATTCAATTTTGTTTTCAGTATTTCAGTATTCATATCAGTATTTTGAGAACCTTGTGGAATTTCAATTGTACTTCTACTCTATTTCAGTATTATTATTCAGTGCTTATAGCAGGTACCAGTCATGGGTTAGCTTGTGATCCTTTGGGGTCGTAAGCATCGTGTGGCATCTGGGGTGCAGACTCGGGGCATTACAACGCGAAGTACTTGAAGGATATGTTGAATAACAAGAATAAGTTGTAGGACATTGTGATGGTGGCACTTATAGAGGAGTGAAGCTCTGTGGTGATGAAAAAAATGCCCAAGAAGCTTAAAGACCCCAAGAGTTTTAACCTCATAGTATAGATTGGTGAATACGATGTGGCCCATTCCTTGAGTGATTTAGGGAAAATTTTAAATTTGATGCCCCTAATAGTATTCAATACTATAGATTTGGGAAAGCTTAGACCATGCTCTATGGTGCTTCAGATGGTAGACAGAACCCAACCCAAGTCATACCGTTCCACCAATACATCTCCTTGAGATCATGATACATCTTTCTTGAGTCGGGTTGATCAACATAGCGCAACTCATGCACCTCATCCAAAATCCTTTATCACAAACCGTCAGCATTAGGAACACACAACCTTCCTTTGTACCATAAAGTACTGTCACCACTGATCTCATACACCATTATCTTTTTCCAACCAATATCACCCTTCATTTTTATTAAGACAGGATCCAACACATGCTTCTCCTTGTTCTCTGCACCAAGAGACGATCGAACCACTTCTTGTACCATTACATCTCAATTCTTTGAGTCTAAGAGGTGAACTCCAAGATTAGCCAAGCGGTGAATATCCTTCACCAACTCACGCTTTTCTTTCTCCACATAAACCAAACTCCCCATGGACAACCTGCTATGAGCATGAGCAACCACGTTAGCCTTACCTGGGTGATAGTGAAGACTCATATCATAGTCCTTGATAAGATCAAGCCATCTCCTTTTTCTTCAACTGCCTAGAAGCATAGGCAATCACCTTCCTATGCTGCATCAACATATAACTAAGATCTACCCGAGATGCATCACAATTGACCACAAACCCATCATTGCCTTTCGGAAAAGTCGGAATAGGAACCAAAGTCAGCTTATTTTTAACTTCTCAAATCTCCCCGCATAAGCATCCAACCAAGAAAACTTAGCCTTCTACTGAGTCAACTTAGTCAAAGGAGCAAATATCGATGAAAAGCCTTTTATAAACCGCCTATAATACCCAACCAAGCCCAAGAAGCTCCAGATGTCGGTTGGAATCGTAGGTCTAGTCCACCTTCTAACAACAACAACCTTTTGCGAATACATTATGATCCCCTCGCTAGAAATAATTTGACCAAGAAAAGTCACAGCATTCAACCAAAACCTACACTTGGAGAATTTGACATATAACTGTTGTTCCTTCAAGGTTTTCATTACCACACGGAGGTTAGCATGATACACCTTACTTTTAGAATAAACCAGAATATGATCAATAAATATTGTGATGAAGAGATCTAAGAACTACCTTAAAATCCTGTTCATAAGATCAATAAATACTTCCAGGGCATTAGTCAATCCAAATGACATCACCAAGAATTCAAAGTTCCCGTACCAATTACGAAAAGACTTCTTAGGGATATCCACCTCCCTAATCTTAAGTTGATGATACCCAAACTGAAGATATATCTTATAAAAGAACTTGGCACCTTACAACTGATCAATCAAATCATCTATCCTTAGGAGAGGATACTTATTCCTGAACATCACCCTATTCAACTGCTTCTAGTCAATGCATATTTAAAGTGAACTATCTTTCTTGTACACGAACAAAACCGGTTAACTCAATGGGGATACACTACGATGAATAAACCCTTTATCTAGAAGATCTTTAAGTTGCACCTTAAGTTCTCTCAACTAATCCGAAGCCATTCTATAAAGAGGAATAGATATTAGATGAGTGTCTAAAACCAAATCAATACCAAACTCTATTTCCCTATCCAAAGAAACACCAGGAAGATCATCTAGAAAGACCTCAAAAAAACCATTTACTTCTGAAACCGAATGAAAAAAAGGACCTTCCAAGTTAGAATCTTTAACCCAAACCAAGTGATAAAGACAACCTTTAGAGATTAACTTCTGAGCTCTAATATAAGAAATAAACTTCCCCTGGGAGATAGGGAACCACCCTTCCACTTTGTAATCAATTAACTAGGGAACCTAAAGAAAACCTTACAGGTCTGACAATCCAAGGACATATAATAAGAGAGTAACCAATCCATCCCCAGAATAACATAAAAATCCACCATATCAAGTTCAAATAAATCCACCAAAGTCTTCCTACCACACACACTACCTATAGACTCTCTTAACAATAATCGAGTCACCTACAGGGGTAGAAACAGAAAAAGAATGCGAAACAACCTCAGGATCAAAACTAATACATATAGCCACAAATAGGGTCACATAAGAAAGAGTGGACCCTGAATCAAGAAAACCATACACATCATGGGAAAAGAGTTGTAACATACCAGTAATGACATTAGGCGATGCCTCGTATTTTTGTCGGAATGCTAAAGCATAGAACCTGTTTCGGCCAATGCTAAAATCAGGGGTAGTAAAAGAAATAGACGTGGAACCATCGAGTGTGTGAGAAGAAGATGAAGCCACTATTATCTTATTTCCTCCCATAGCAACCTTATTAACAGGACAATCCCTGAGCCATTGTCCTTCTTGGAGACACTTGAAGCATTTGTCCCTCACTTTATTGTAATAACCCTGATAAAGACGATCACAGAACCGACAATGAGGTTATGAAGAAACCAACTGACCCTCACTCACCTGAGATTGGGCACCTTATGCCCAAAAATTATCACCATCTTGGTGACGCCTTTCACCCTACTACTTTGGGTAAGGAGCACTAGCTCTAGAGAAGGAACCAGAACTCCCCCACTTCTTTTTCTTCCATTTGCCACCATCCTGACCACCCAAAAACTGAGCACCTCCTTGATCAAAATACCTGCTCCTCTTACCCTACCGATCTTTGAACTCCACCTGTTTCCTCTTCTCATCTTCTACCCATTGTATATGAATAGTTAACCTAGAAATATACATATATTTAATAAAAAAAAAGTCTTGCTTTCCAAGATCAAATCCTGATTCAACCCAGAAGTGAGCTTTCTCATTCTCTCTCTCATGTCAACCATCAAATCAGGAGCATACCTTGACAGATAATGAAACTTTAAGGCATATTCCTTGACAGACATTCTACCTTGATTAAAATTCACAAACTCCTCCATCTTTGCTTCTCTCTAATCTTGAGGAAAAAAATAATCCAAAAAAATATCCCATAAGGATGACTCGTCCACATCTCCTCTATCCCTATCCCATTATTTGTACCATTGGTATGTAACATCCTTGAGCTGATAAGCTGCAAAGTTTACACCTTCCATATTAGTGGCCTGTATCACCCTGAATATCTTCTCTATTTTATCCAAGAAACCTTAAGAATACTTCTCTACCTTCACACTAGTAAAAGTAGGAGAAATTAGTTTCATAAACTGGCTAACCCTTGTGGCCTCAGTAAATAACCAACCAGATGTATCCCGCTCAGCCTTAGTAGGAACTACTTGAGCAATTGTATTAATAGACTGACAAAATTCTGCATTAGTCACCTCACCCAGAGAAAGACTAGTAGCAATTGGAGGAACTCCAGAACTATAGAGGATAGGACCCTGAGATTGAAGATGAACTCTAGAAGTAGGACGTACTCCATCAACATTATACCCAGATGGGAGTGAAGAATTTTCTTATGTTCTAGACCATCGAGGCATGTTCTGAAAAGTGAACAACCAAGGATTAGAGAAGAATTCCAGGACTTAGACTCCAATATTGAAAATAGAATACCAAGAAAGTAAAACATTCTTAAATGCCTTGTAGCATCTCTCTTATGAGAGTCGCACGCTACATGCCCCTAAATAAGACTCTACTCAACAAGGCTTTGTGGAATCCCAATTGACCATAAACCTAAAGCTCTAATACCAACTTGACACGACCCAATTGGGGGCCTTATTGTAATGGGCATACTAGGATTGGGAACCACCCCTTATTACCCAACCCAACCACCATTAGCATTTCTTGAGTCGGATGAATTCTGAATATATGACAAGGTAGCATAAGTAGACAAGGACTGACTTTAGGATAGATCTATTCCTAGACCAGCCCTACCTAGTCCTCTCATTCACTAAATCATACCAACCAAACAACTAAGCCAAATCAATACCAAACCAAGGTCCATAAACCAAGCCATAACAAAATGATATTGAACATATAATATAATTAATCCTAAAATAAAAGAGGATGGAACAACCAATAATATCGTCAATCGGTATCAGCCCCAATACCAATACAAATATTAAGGTTGACACCAATACCAATCCTGCATATACCAATATATAGTAGTACCACAAAGCCTCTAACCAAAAGAGTAAGAATATCTGGTAGGGACATGCCCCCAACCTTAGACAAAAATAACATCCATGAATAAATCAGAATGTACAAAAATATCCATAACATGAAATAGAGCCTTCAAAAAATATGGAAGCTCACCACTTCAATCCAAAAATTTCCCTGAGTCAATCACTATGTGGGAGGAGTAGAACAGCCGGTTCCTACATAGCGTGGGTATATAACCGCCTGAAGACATGTTAGCGAGTTATCACTAGCATGAACTCAAGATAATGATAAAATAATCCCATTTATAAAACCAAGTGAAACCATCCATATGCACAAAAAAAAATATATATATCCATGCCGAAAAAGGGAACCGGGTTTAGCATGTCGTTCAAACCTTTACTTGGGTTGTATAGCTTTGCCTTTCTAAACCACCCATGGGCTATATGGTTACAACACCTCCCTCCTCTTTTGCTGAAAAGGCCCCAGTGAATAAAGTCGCACGGCCAGGGAAGAAAACTTAGGATGACTAGTACATCCCCCAAATATAATGTGTGACATCATGCACACGGTCACCAAGAACAAACATCACATCACTAAATATGAGTTTCTTGTTTTGATCTACCCCAGGACCTCCAGCTTCCACAGATTTTCTACACACTCTGCCATTATTGAGCAATTAAAACCATTACCAAGTAACCAACCAATCTATTAAACATTTATTAACCAAGTTCATTAGCAGTGGTATCATCATACCGATAATATTTGCATGTTTTGTCCATATCAAACCATATATAGGTTTAAGGGATTCCATGAACCCTTCATGATTTCCAATTAACCAAAAACCATGGCCACCAAGGCCTTTCCAATTCATTGAAACCATTTAAACCATTTATATCATATAAGGTTCCATTACAAAGTTTAAACCATGCATAAGTTCCATTGAAAAACAATATTTTAGTGAAAACAATGTTAAAAGCATTTTATCAAACACATTGGAGGCATAGTATTTCCAAAAGCAAAGTCCATCACCATAGAACCATTCCCATGCACCAATTATCCAAAACCACCATTAATGCATATAATGTCATAGTTAAAACATGGAAAAACCATAACCAAACATTTATAATGAAAACCTCCAAATCATATTAAAAAAGTAAAAATCATTTAACAATGAAATCATGAAAACCATTCATAAAAATCATGTCTTTAATTGGATCTAACAATGAGGGAAGAGAACATGCCTTAATTGACAAAGTATATGGAGAGAAACCACCAAAAAGTTCTCCAAATTAGTCCTCCTGTTGAAACCCTAGCTTCCTTGCCCAACAGCTTATGAGAAAATTATAGAGTGTTTTGAAAGAGTTTCTAAGTGTTAAAAAATAGAATAATAGGGTAAATAGCCTCCCAAGATGATACGGGTGTACAAAGCTATCCAATAAGTTCTCGACAAACTACAAGCCATGTTCACTAAAGAGCTTTAACATTTTTAAGTGTGAAAATGATCCTTAAAGTGTAATAAATTACACTCTAAGGGCACCCCATGACTGAAGGGTAGGAAGGACATTTGTCGTTCATTTTGTGTGTAATATAAATAGATGTTATTAGGGTTATTTTTAGCACTTAGTTCTATCTTCATAATTCACAACAACAAGTCTTGTAACATTGAATATTTCTCTCTCTCTTGTTCTTGAGAGTAGAACCTGTCATCTGTCCAACAAGTGTAGTTACACTTGTGTTGTTTCTTGGCTAGAAACTTGAGATCTTGAGGTTCATGAATTCCTCTTGGTCTAAGTAAGAACTTGGTACTGAAATCTTTTTGTCTTAGGGTCCTTTATTCAAGTTAGGGTTCATAGATTCTAAGATATCTTTGTGTCAAGTTACTATCTTTCATTTTGTACTCTTGAAACTTTGCAGTAACTTAGTGAAGCCGTGTGGGGCTAATTTTCGATTCACTATAGTTACTGCCATTTGTTGTTCTTGTTGTTAACATTGTACTCTTTGTAATCTATCATCTTGTGTTTTTGAACCATTGTTTAATGTTATTGTTATCTTTTTGTTCTCCTTGTGTAGCTACTATTTTGGTGTTGGTATTCCTTCAAAAATTTTTGATTGTTGTTGTCTTCACATATTGGAGTTGTTATCTTCAAGCTCTCAGAATTGTAGTGTGTTTGGAGTGATTTTGTGGAAGATTTCATACGCTCCAAGTTAGTAGTGTATCATTTGGTATCAAAACCATCTTTGATTTTGTTCTAACAAGATCAATCTTGGGCTTGAGACTTGAAAACTAAAAAAAAAAACTGAAATCTGAAAATTCCAGAAATAGTCAAATCTGCTACCTTTGTGTTCTTGGCCAAAAATTGTGATGTGTTGTTGTATGGACCGAGATTTTCTTTTTTTTTTAGCTAGATCTTGTAGTATTTTTCTTGTCTAGAGTTTTCTAGTGTTGGTTTCTTTCTCACCAACACTAAAGGTGTCAAGATCTAAAGATTGAGCTTATAATATTGACCATAGTTGTGGTGCCTTGTGGTTGGCTGTTTGTTGTTACTTGTTGTTGACAATTGGTGGTGTTGTGTTGTGTTTTTGAAGAATTTTTTGTTGAGTTCTTGAAGGTTTTTTTGGTGTTCATCAAGTTCTTCATCTTTTCTTACAACTTTAGACAACCAAAAAGTGTGATATAAATTCAAGAGTTGAAGCTGAAAATTGTAAAGCATGTTGTGAGAAGCCTTGAACCCATCATTTCTTAGACTAAGCTTCTACTTTTCAGCAACTTTTTTTCATTTCAAGAACCTAGTGTTGTATGACAAGATACCTTTTCTTATTTCAAGAACCTTGTGTTGTGGGACAAGTAATTTTTCTTATTTCAAGAACCTAGTGTTGTGGGACAAGGTACTTTTCTTATTTCAAGATTTATGTTTTCCCTCCAAGACCAATTGTCATCCTTTCCAAATTGTGTAAAAATTTAAATTTCAGAATTGGTGCTTAAATTGTGTGGGACCAAGACCAATTTCATGCTGCCATATCACCCATTTGCTACTGTTCACGTCACCCATTGGCTACTGTTCACGTCATTAATAAGCTCAAATTTAGGTTTTCTAGTTTCTAATTGTTGATTCTTAGTTTCATTACTTGGTTCTAGAACTAATTAACATGCTAGTACACTCCTACTAGGTTGTCAATTAGTCCTTTTGAATTCCCTTGTTCGTGTCCACGTTTAGTTGGGTGCTTTTATTCGTTTGAATACGTTGTAACTTCTTAACTCCAGTCTGTCGAGAATTCTTGGAGTTTCAAATAAGAATCCACTCCAGACAAGAGCTTTACTCATATCTTTAGGATTCACGGTTACTAGCCAATCTACAACATTTGTGGAGCTCAAGTGTGAGTGGACCGAGAGAGTGTGAGTGAGGAGAGGTTTAACGCTAACTTGTTTGTTGATTGTGTACGTAACACCTTGAAATGGAAGGAAGCACATCCCAAAGTGGGGGTACTACTGAACAAGACACTATGAAGGCCACACTTGAGGCCATTACCAGAAGTTTAGAGAGGTTGAACACGGAAGTTGGGGAAATGAGGGGAGATTTGACTACGATAAGTGGGAGATTGGAGCAAGTGGAGAGTCAAAGGAACTCTCGTCCATCCACTCCTCATCATATTCCTTCAAGTGGGCATGAAAGAACTTCATCCACAACTATCTCACCAGAAACATTGCACCAAATAATGAATCCACCTCTAGCCCCACTAAATGCTACAAATCATACCACTACTTTCCCTCCAAACCAAGAAGCAAATAGACCACGCCATTCCCAAACTCCTCTAATTCTACAAGAAGGATGTATCCGTCCATTACCTCCACAAAATCTGAACGTACCTTACCAAAATCCACCAAATCAAAGACCACCACCTCCACAAATCCCAATGCCTCCAAATCAGATTCAAAATCACCAAAACTGATCAGCTCACTTTGAAGAACATGGTAGAGAGGAGTATGATGGATATGGAGCCTTTTATGATGCTTTCATGAGCCAGGAGGATCTAAGAAGGGGCCGGGTTGATCCAAGGAGGTACCGAGGGTATGGAGAAAGGGGAAATCGACACCAAGAAAGAGACGTAGGCATCAATACCATCAAATTGAGCTTACCTATCTTTAAGGGTGAAAGTGACCCCGAGCCCTACTTAACATGGGAATCAGCTTGTGACAAAGTTTTTCAAGTTAATGATATCTCGAAAGAAAAGAAAAGTTGTTATGCCATAGCTCATTTTGAGGGTTATGTCAACACTTGGTGGGAGTACGTCAAACGTTTTGGTAATGAATTAGTTGATGGGAAGACACCACCTTGGTTTTGGTTAAGGTACTTGATGAGGCAACGGTACCTTCCCTAGATTTATCGCCATGAATTGCTTGCTAGATTGTACAACTTGCGTCATGGCAATAAAAGTGTGATGGCATAGTATGATGAGTTTCAACAACTCATGTTGAAGCTTGATCATCGTGGGGAACAAATCAGTCATGACATCATCCGGTTCAAGTGTGGGTTGAACAAAGAGATCTCCACTCATTTGACACTTCACAAATTTGATACCGTTGAAGGTATTTTCCAAACGGCTCTTGAGATTGAAAGGGAGCTTAAAGAGAGGTCGTCGCTCAAGGCAAGGGGACAATTCATCTCGGGTTGGCCTAGAAGCAAGGACGTGGTTCAATCCTCTTCGGTTTGGCCCAAAAACAAGGACCAACCCACCACTACAAGGCTTCCCAAGCCCAAAACAGTCCACAAAATTCCTCTAAAATAAAAAGTTCACAAGTATCCAAACCCAAAAGGATTCCAATGTTTCAAGTGCCAAGGTTGGGGACATAAATCCAATGAATGTATAAATAGATGCAATGTGATACTGAGGGAAGGGAGATTATATTACCTTAGTGAGGAGGTGGGTCTTAAAAAAGAGGAGGATGAGGCTGAGCCTCAAGATGGAAAGGAAACTGGAAATAGGTCACTTGATAATGATGATGATGATGGTGAAGTTATTTACCCACAAGAAGGAGAGTGTGTTATTCCAAACTTTGTAGTTAGATGCGCTATGATTAGTAAGGCAATAGACGACCCTAGCCAAAGGTAAAATCTATTCCATACTAAATGCCTTGTAAAGGGGAATGTGTGCACTTTGGTGATTGATAGTGATAGTTGTGCGAATGTCGTTAGTGTCGCTATGGTGAACTTTCTAAAATTACCAACTACACTTTATACTAGCCCTTACAAGTTCCAATGGTTAAACGAATGCGGTGAATTGAAGGTCATGAGGCAATGTGTGATACGGTTTAAGGTAGGGAACTACCAAGACGAAGTACTTTATGATGTGATACCAATGCAAGTATGTCATTTGTTGTTAGGTAGACCTTGGCAATATGATAGGTATACCAAACATGATGGGAGGACCAACCGATATTCACTTGAGAAGTATGGTCAAAAGGTCACTCTTTATCCTCTTTTGCCATCACAAGCGAATGAATTACATCAAAAGATGAGGGAGTTGAAGGAGAAGGAAAAGAAACCCGAAAATGGTGAAAAGGAGGGAAAACCCGTGGGTGGGGCAGTAGGGATTTTCGGGACTTCCTCAACATCAAATGGGCAAGAAAACATGGTGATGTTGGCTAGAAAGAAAGAAATCTTCTTGGATTATGATGTGGACATGCCTATGCTTCTTTTGGCTCATTGTTTTAATACTAACCCTACTAATTCTTCTATTTCTCCTTTGATTTCTTGTGTATTGCAGGATTGTGAAGATGTATTTCCCAAAGAACTTCCGCAAGGATTGCCCCCACTTCGGGGAATTGAGATCAAATTGACTTTGTGTCGGGCTCACAATTGCCAAATAAGTCGGCTTACAGAAGCAACCCTACGGACACCCAAAAATTGCAGCGTCAAGTTGAGGAACTCCTCAACAAAGAGTATATCAAGGAGATCATGAGTCCGTAAGCGGTTTCGGTGCTACTGGTTCCTAAGAAAGACCGAACATGGCGTATATGTGTGGACTGCAGAGCCATCAATAAGATTATGGTAAAATATCGTCACCCTATCCCTAGGTTAGATGATATGCTTGATGAATTGAATAGTTCGTGTTTATTTTCCAGGATTGATTTAAGGAGTGGATATCACCAAATAAGAATGCAACCCGGTGATGAATGGAAAACCGCCTTTAAGACTAAATTTGGTCTCTATGAATCGATGGTTATGCCATTCAGCCTAACAGATGCTCCAAGTACTTTCATGAGGTTAATGAATCATGTGATGAAGCCATTTATTGAAAAGTTTGTTGTTGTTTACTTTGATGATGTCTTGGTATATAGTAAGTCAATTGATGACAATGTGATGCATTTACAATGTGTGTTTGATGTCCTTAGAAAGGAAAGGTTGTATGCAAATCTGGAGAAGTTCTCTTTTGGTGTTAATGAAGTTGTTTTCTTGGGTTTTGTTTTTAGTTCAAGAGGGGTTGAAGTGGATGAATCCAAGATAGATGCTATCTAAAATTGGCCAACCCCGCAAACTATTAGCGAAGTAAGAAGCTTCCACGGGTTAGCTATTTTTTATAGAAGGTTTGTCAAAGGATTCAGCACCATAGCCGCTCCTTTGACCGCGGTCATTCGAAAAGACCAACCCTTCAAGTGGGGTGAAGAGCAAGATAAGACTTTTGAAACATTAAAAGCTATGCTCGTTTCCACGTCTTTATTACAATTGCCCAATTTTGATAAGACATTCAAAGTTGAGTGCGATGCTAGTAAAGTGGGCATAGGGGCTGTTTTTATTCAAGATTTAAAACCCATTGCTTATTTTAGTGAAAATCTCAAAGGAGAAACTCTAAACTACTCCACGTAGGATCTAGAGTTGTATGCCTTGATTCGAGCTTTGGCCACTTGGCAGCACTATTTATGGCCCAAGGAGTTCGTGATCCGAATGGACCATGAATCCTTAAAGCATCTTCGGGCACAAGACAAGCTTACCAAGTGTCATGCAAAATTAATTGAGTCTCTTGAAACCTTTCCTTATGTTATTCAATACAAAAAGGGTAAGGAAAATGTAGTAGCCGATGCTTTGTCTAGAAAACATGTTCTTGTGTCAACATTATCTTCAAAATTAATGGGTTTTGAGAGTTTGAAAGAATTGTATCCCGAGGACCCTCACTTTGCTACTGTCTTTAGGGAATGCGAAGAAATGGGTAGGGACAAGTGGGATTTGGCTAGGGGTTCAAATCCCTATGCCAAGTTTGATGGATACTTTTTTAAAGGTAGACGATTGTGTGTACCCTCCAGTTCTTGGAGAGAGTTATTTGTGAGGGAAGCACACAATGGTGGTCTAATGGGTCACTTTGGGATCAAAAAAACCCTTGGAATATTGGAGGAGCAATTCTATTGGCCAAAAATGCACAAGGATGTGGCCAAGATTTGTGTCTAATGCATAGATTGCAAAGGAGCCAAATCACGGCTCCTACCTCATGGGTTGTACACCCCGCTGCCCACTCCTTTACGCCCTTGGATTGACATATCTATGTATTTCATGTTAGGGTTGCCTAGGACTAGACGAGGTCGGGACAGTATCTTTTTTATGGTCGATCTGTTTTCTAAGATGGCATACTTTATTCCATGCTTTAAATGTGATGATGCACCTAGTATGGCCTCTTTGTTTGTTGATAATATTGTCAAGTTGCATGGTGTTCCGGGGACTATTGTGAGTGATAAGGACTCTAAGTTCCTATGTCACTTTTGGAAATCCATGTGGGGTAGGCTTGGAACCAAGTTATTATTCTCTACATCTTGCCACCCACAAACTGATGGTCAAACGGAAGTAGTAAATAGGACTTTGGGTTCTATGCTACATTCCATGGTAAAAGTAAAATTGACTTCTTGGGAGAAACACCTACCATTGATTGAGTTTGCATATAACCGTGTCATACACTAAAGTATGAGAATGACTCCCTTTGAGTGCATATATGGCCTCAACCCCCTTACCCCTTTGAATTTAACTCCTTTGACTAGTGATGTTATGATTATCTTAGATGGAAGCAAGCGGGCAGATTCGATGAAGAAGTTACATGAGAAGGTGCGGCTTCGACTTGAGAAGAAAAATCAATACATTGCAAGGAGAGTCAAAAGGGGAGAAAGAAACTCATTCTTGAATCGGGAGATTGGGTATGGGTTCACCTTAGAAAGGATAGGTTTCCATCTCAAAGAAAGTCCAAATTGATGCCAAGAGGAAATGGTCCATTCCAAGTACTTGAACGGATCAATGATAATTCCTACAAGATTGACCTTTCCCTGGAATACCAAGTGCACAACGCTTTCAACGTGTGTGATCTTTCTCTAGTGGATGCGGTTGAGGATGACCAAATGCTGAATTTGAGGTCAAATTCCTATCAAGATGGAGAGGATGATACTGGTGTACAAAGTTGTCCAATACGTTCTCGACCATTCACACAAAGCCAAGCTCGGGAGTTACAAAAACTACAAGCCATGTTCATGCAAATGGCTGCATGTGAGTTGGTACCTGATCTGCCAAAGAGCTTCAATGTTTTTAAGTGTGACAATGAGCCTTGAAGTGTAATAAATTACACTATAAGGGCACCCCATGACTGAAGGGTAGGAAGGTCATTTGTCCTTTATTTTGTGTGTAATATAAATAGATGCTATTAGGGTTATTTTTAGCACTTCGTTCATTCTTCATAATTCACAACAACAAGTCTTGTAACATTGAATATTTCTCTCTCTCTTGTTCTTGAGAGTAGAACCTAAAATCTGTCCAACAAGTATAGTTACACTTGTGTTGTTTGTTGGCTAGAAACTTGAGATCTTGAGGTTCATGAGTTCCTCTTGGTCTAAGTAAGAACTTGGTACTGAAATCTTTTGGTCTTAGGGTTTTTTCTTCAAGTTAGAGTTCATAGATTCTAAGATATCTTTGTGTCAAGTTACTATCTTTCATTTTGTACTCTTGAAACTTTGCAGTAACTTAGTGAAGCTGTGTGGGGCTGATTTTTGATTCACTATAGTTACTGCCATTTGTTGTTCTTGTTGTTAACATTGTACTCTTTGTAATCTATCATCTTGTGTTGTTGAACCATTGTTTAATGTTATTTTTATATTCTTGTTCTCCTTGTGTATCTACTGTTTTGGTGTTGGTATTCCTTCAAAATTTTGTGATTGTTGTTGTCTTCACATATTGGAGTTGTTATCTTCAAGCTCTCGGAATTGTAGTGTGTTTGGATTGATTTTGTGGCAGATTTGATACGCTCCAAGTTAGTAGTGTATCACAAGAGAGTTAGAATTCATGGACCTTATTAGGGAAAGTGGGAAAATATCCAGAATACACCTACTTAAGTGGCACAAAATATTATCATATGGGTACAACTGACCCTCACGAGTCATACCCTTTGATACGAGTGATACCCACCACTCGTATCCTAAGCCTTAAACCTTGGACCCAACACTGTCCAGTGTACTACTAATTCTACCCAAGTCATATTGATAGTATATGATCTGTACCCTTCACCCATATCCCTGGTAAGATAGAATCATAGAAGGTTTGAACATTGTCCACCATACGAGTCCTGGGTATGAATCGTACCCTGTCTTACGTATCCTGGTTATCCATTCTTACTCAGATCCAACTTAAGTTACCAAGTCTAAGGTTAAGTGAAGGAACCAAATGATTTGTATCCAACCATACGACTCGTACCACCAAGTCGTACCCGTTCCAGTGACCAAAATCCATCCCACCAACGAACACTAGTCAGCATGCGACTGGAGCATACCGTACACATGAGTTGTATTGTGTACAGAGACTAGAATTCCAGGAAATTTTCTAAAGTCCAGAAAACTGGGTGTTTCAAATACCTAAGTTCTTATTTTTGACTCTTATATGTTATTGCCTTAATGTTGAATTCATGTAATTGCTTGGTTTATAATCTATAATGATCCTAATTGAGTTGAGCAAGTTCCATGTGTGTGAGAGGTTTTTGTGCATTCCATGTTGTATCTTGATATCTATAACTTGTCTGATATGTGTGTGTAGAGTGAAATAAAGAGTGTAGGTTTAGGAGATGATGTGGAAATTTTTTTGATAGTCATGTTTTATAAATATTTTACCTACGTATGTACATTATCTTCGCTAGCCCCGTAGAGCCATAGCCTATTGTCTTTGGTAGCCTCATATATAGCCAGTATCCCCTTCTTTAATGACCTTAAATTGATCCAAATCTCCTAAGCGGTTTAGTTAAAATTAATGAGGTTAAGCAGAGCAAGAAGAGAAAAGGTGAAAGTGAAGCCCCAAGATATTAGCTATTGGTGTTGAAACAAAGATAACTTGTGATGGGGAGTCGTGTAATAAAAAGAAAGAATAGTGTGTAAAAAATCTAAGCATATGTGATAGAGCATACTGACAGCGCCCAAGTGCACACGCAAGTGTACGTGGTCTTATCAAGTAATATAGTGGCTACAAGGAAGCCCAAGTATCTATCTCTCAGGGACTTGCGTTCGCCGCCTATCTAATTTTAGTCTAATCTAATTGAGAAAAATAAATAAGAAGAGAGTTTGCAATTTTGTAAATTAAAAATAAAATAAATAATGAGTAAAAATAAATTCTTGGAACAATCAATGTAGAAAAACCAAGGGTTAAAGCACTTCGAACAATCATACTATGTTTTTGAATTTCATTCATCAACTTGCTTATCGTGGTTGTTGATTCATAGGTTTAATTGCATGATCATGGTTTCTCAACCTATAATCTTTTACCTAATATGGACATTACAACTACATCATTGAGCGGGGATGTAACAATTCAATTAAGTTAATTAAAGCTATCATCCTACGCACAAATCAAGTAAGGCATCTAAGTACATCCCTGTCCTAGACGCTAAGTTTAATTCTTTATTTTATAAAAGAATAAAAACCCAAACTTTGTTTTTTTCCATGTTCTATCTCCCTATTCCCTCTCCCAAGATCAAAAGGTTGACAATATATGTATTCTAAGGGTTGCGAATCCTTAAAATAAGAATAAACAAACAACCAAATATAATAAGCTAAAATTAATCGAAAATAATCCAAAATAATAGTAATCATGTTCTTGGCTTTAACCCCGAAAAAAAAGTTTTTAGCCACTAATATTCATAATCATGATCCAAATAATTGAATACATGATATAAAAAAATTAAAGACTAAAAATAAAACTAAAACTTACTATACTGTGTAGCCGCCTCCGTATAAATTCTCCAAAAACAGTGTCCAAGTCGCTTACTCTCCAGGTAATGTGGTATATATATATGAAAATCTGCCAAAGTTTTGTCCCAGTTTGACCCAAATAATAATTATGTCCAAGTCTCCTTTTTAATACTGTCCAAAATCCAACATTGTAACCAGCTTTGTCCCACTCTATATAATATAATATTTGATCCAAGTTATGAGTAGATTAGGGTGGCACGTGACCCCCTAGAAACATTACCCACTAGCTGCCTCTTTTCGTGTGCCATTTTTATTCAAACTAGGACAATGTCCTGTTCTTTATCGGTCCACATTAAATTGGCAGTGCACGTACTTGACGCGACGCGATGCTGTCCGCCTTGGTCACATTGACGCAACGCAACGGTATCGCGTCGAGTCACTGAAATTTGATTTCAAAAATCTAGTTAAGTGTTGAGTGTTTTATCCTTTGTCCATGTTTTTTGTTGTGTATTTTCAATGAATTTTTGTCCTTTAAATCATCAATATATCACCGTATATAATTCATCAAACCTCCTACAATATCATTCACCATATATTAAAGATCAAAACAACACAATATTCTCAACAACAAATCAAAATACAAGAGCTAAGATAAGGTAAATTCGCAATAATCACACACTTGGACACTTAAATGCTTATTTGTATTAATATGAACACGTTATTCACACGAATTGCTCTCAAAATAAGGCTAAATAAGCTAGAATAATGATATCGAAGTGTATAAAATCACCTCAGATCACATACTCTCTACTATGTAGTGGTGAATGAGATTAATAAGACGTGGCAAAACAAAATATGTGTATAGATAGATGTACTGAATATTGGTTGTTAATACAGAAATCTTAATGTTCATGTGATGTATTAAAGTGCTTAGGGAAGATGGTCACTATTCTTGACTAAAATAGATCCTACTCGTTCCGTAGCCTACATTATAACCCTCAAAGTCCTATTTGATCATGAGCCTTAACCTTCTGATCTTAGTGGAGTACTACACTAAGGGCAAACCTATTTACATCTCGTGTAACTTGTGAATTCTTTGTGAGAGTGAGAGTACTTCGATCACTATACCCATTTATGTGGCAAACTACATCTATGTAAGTGATTATGGGTAACTCTATTGTTGTGAGGGCACATGTTTTATTATAGCTGGGTGATTTATATAATCTCTATGATTGAGTGATATGCATGAGTTTGCCAACTTAGTGATTCAATTCCTAAGGTTAGGATGTTTTGAAATAGTGTTCATGATCTTTCAATTGTATATAACATGCTTAGTGTGAAAACTTGCTATTTGTATAGTCATTGTAGTACTAGCTTGAGTGTCTTGCTTGTAGTAGTCATGTTGGGTTCTTTCTTGATGTGATGGTTAAATTATATAGTTGTTCTAAGATAAACAAGGCTTTAAGAGTGGGGTTATTTTAAGTGGACTTTTGAACCTAAGTGTTGTTATCCGGCTTGTTTAGCTTAGTTTTGAGGGTATCTCGTGTACGTGATGTTGTAATCGTAGTATAAATGAGCATGTAAGTCTTTACTTATGTTTTCGTAGTGTTCAAGGTGTGTTCATAATTAGTTGAGAGTCAAAACATTAAGTTAAAGTTCAAACGCAAAAACTAGTACTCTTAGCTTGAGCTATGTTCCTTTCTAGTTCATCATGTTGGATTCTATGTGGTTTAGATCTCTAATTCGTGGTGTGTATGACACAAACCAAAAACGGGTATTGTCTCATGGGCATCTTGATCCCAACAAGGATCGGAGATCACCCCGTTTACCTATCGCAACTACCACACAATCCACAAGTACCAGATGAATTTCAATTATATAACAAGATAGCGGAAATAAGACTAACAATCATCACTTAAGAAGTATCTAATCAATCCATTAATGTCAACATACTAACAATATAACCAAGTCCGTAGAAATCCACAAGCCTCTACTAAACCGATGTCTATAATTTATCGGGATATGCCTCCGACAATAGCCAAAAATCCAAGTCTAATACAAGTCTATGACATAAGATACAAAAACCCTGAAATGTATGCCTTCCAAAGTATAGAATCTCACCACTTCAAAGTCAACACTCGATCCACTCGAACACTTGGTCACTGCGTAAGAAGAGAAAAAGAAGCTCCGGCCCCTGTGTCACATGGGGACACAGGGCCCAAATATGGTTAGCGGTTGGAGCTCTAAATTGTAACTTAAGGATAAGGATAAAATAGTGTCATCATTCAAAATCCAATCAAACAATCACATGAAACCACATTTATACACATAGGCATACATGTAGATATATAGATACAATAAGTACAAAAAAAAGAACGAAGCATAGCATGCATTTCAAAGCATCCAATCATGATACATAGAGTGGAGAACTCTTACCTTCTACCCTTATAAGTTAGAGGGATTGAACTTCCTGATCATGTTAGGCAAGGGAATTTAACCTCAAGCCATATTATTAGGAAAGGGACTCTAACCTCAAGCGATTTCATTAGGCAAGGAACTCTAACCTCAAACCGTTTCATTAGACAAGGGACTCTAACCTCAAGCCGTTTTATTTGACAAGTAGACTCTAACCACAGGCCATCTTCTTTAGAAAGTGGACTCTAACCACTAGCCATCACGTTCATTACTAGTCGACATTAGGACTCTAACCCTTTGTCCATACATTCATATCCACTTAGTTCAACATTCAAGGACTCTAACCCATTCAGTCAATTCAAGTCACCAAGGCTATAATTCAATACCATATATGACCACAAACTCTTCATGAACTACTTATCAATCAATCACTTTAATAGTTCAAAGCCTTAGTTTCAATCACCATTCGAGTCAATTTGTTATCATCAAGACTTATACAACACCGTTCATTCTTCACTAGTATTCATATACCAAACTTTTGTTCAATAAACAATTCAATCTCACGTTCTGGGACTCTAACCCTTTTTTAACCAATTAATCCATCAAGGTTATAAATTAACTAATTACATCGCCAAAAAGGCCTTTACAAAGTCAATTACCAATCCTTCTTACTTATTAAGCCATTACCTTAGTTCAAAACACTATTAACATGTAACTAGTTATTTCTTTTAGGTATTTTCATAAACACCTTGAAGGCATACCTTTACCATGACCAAAACCCAAGTGAAAACCATAAATATTAGGGTTACCCATGACCCATTTATTAAACCACAATAAACAAGAACTCACATGTGCAAATCATCACAAAAAAACATGAATAAAAACAAGGATAAACCAGAGTAAACAATACTTATCACTAAGCATCAAAAACCTCAACCTTTGGTTGTAAAACAACCATCAACAAATAATATTCAACGTTAAAAACATATGATATTTTAGAAATAACAATAAAGGAAGAGTCGCATGCCTTGTACAAGGTGATTTACGGAAAGATTCTTGGTCTTCAAGCCTTTAGATGGTCTCTTTGATAAAGCCTAGCCCCAATCTTAATAAAGAAGTTTGGATAGTGTTTTGGAATGTTTTTATCTTTTCTAAGTGAAGAATGAAATGACAAACAAGGTAATAAGTCATGGGTCAGAAGGGTTCAGGGGTGGGAAAAGACTGAAAGGTCCTCAACTTAAAAGCTAAAAAATAAACCCTAGGAGGGTACAACTCACCCTCTTAACCCCTACTCTTGGGTACGAGTGGTATCCTAACTCATACCCTATACTTCTCCTTGGACCATGTACTGATCAATATATGATCCCTCATGTCCAAGTCGTACCCTAGGGTACGAGTAGTACCCTATAATTTGTACCCTAGGCAGAATACTTTGGCCAAGAGTCATAGCATCATGCGACTTGGTAACTTACAACTCGTACACTATCATACGAGTGGTATGATGTTCAATCGTACCTAGGGAATCAACCAACCAAAGAACACTGTTCAACATACAAAAGGAGAACCCCAACTAGTATCACAACATACGACTACTACCTTTTAGTCGTATCTTGTACAAAATATCCACCCTAGGAAATTTTCTAAGGGATTCAAGGCCAAGATGTTTCAATTCTCCCACACATGGACCATTCCTCCTCAAATGAAAGGTAAGGCAGGCGTAAGCATGAGTTAACACATCAAAACACATCAAGCTAACCTTCAATCAAGTTAGAAAACAAAGACATACAACAAAGATATGGCACATGACATGATCATTATCAATCAACCATTCATTCAGTTGACTTTAGGACTCTAACCCATTGCCTATTAAAACACTTGTTCAATTCAAAGTTTAAGGAGTTGAACCCATTGCTTGTCAAATACACAAATCAATTCAAGAAGATTTAACACATACTTTAAGGGTGAGTTTTTGAAAGAGGGAACAAATGCGGATACTTGGATTTTATGTCCTCTTCTACCTCCCAAGTAGCTTCCTCGGATATTTGGTTCCTCAATAAAATCTTCACCAAAGCCACCTCTTTCATTTGGAACCGGCAAACTTGTCGGTTTAAGATCCTCACCGAGACCTCCTCAAAGGACAAAAAGTACAAAACACCAATATCCTCCAACGGAACAACCAGCGAAGGGTCGCCCAAACATTTATGCAACATGAACACATGAAATACCGAATGGATAGAGCTCAAACTAGAAGGAAACTCCAACTCATAGGCAACATTACCAACCCTCTTAAAAATCAAATATGGAAAAACATATCGGGGACTAAGCTTCCCCTTCTTACCAAAATGCATCTCTCCCTTCATGGGAGATACCTTCAAGAATACCCAATCTCCAACATTAAACTCCAAATTCCTACGCCTCACATCCGCATAGGACTTTTGGCGACATTGATCAGCTTTCAACCTATCATGAATCACCTTCACCTTCTCAAAGTCTTGGTTAACCATATCAGGGCCAAGCAACTTACCCTCACCAACTTCATACCACCCAATAGGAGAACGACAACTTCTACCATACAACGCTTCAAAAGGAGCCATACCAATGCTAGAGTGGTAACTATTGTTATAGGCAAATATGATCAAAGGAAAATGGTAGTACCAACTACCACCATAATCAATCACACAAGCACAGAGCATATCTTCCAATGTCTGAATGGTCCTCTCCGCTTGTACATCTTTCTGTGGGTGGAAAGTTGTAGTAAGGCACTACTTAGTTCCCAAATCTTTCTGAAATGACTTTAAAAAATTAGATAAGAACGGAGTACCACTATCCGAAATGATAGAAACCGGAGAACCATGCAAGTTCACAATCATGGTAAGATACAACTTTAGCATAATCCTCTACCAAATAACTAGTCTTCACCGACATGAAGTGAGTGGATTTTGTCATTCTATCTACAATAACCCAAATAGAATCACATTGATTCCGAGATCTAGAAAAACCAATGATGAAATCCATATTAATCACTTGTCACTTCCATCCGGGCAACTCAACCTGTTGAAACATACCACCGGGTCTCAAGTTAATATTAACTTGTTGATACACCATACACCTAGGCACATAGCTAGCTATATCTTCTTTCATATTATTCCACCAATAAAACTCCTTAAGATCATGATATATCTTCATAGAACCGGGATGAATATCACAATGAGATCTATGAGTTTCGGCCAAAATACTTTTCCTCAATCCATTGACATCGGGAACACATAACCTACCTTGGTACCTCAAGATACCATCACTACCAATCACAAAATCAATAACCTTTTGTTCATCCACATTACTCTTAATCTTCATCAATTCGAGATCCAATATTTTCTTTTCCTTTACCTCAACCACAAGAGACGACTGTGATATCGAATTAAAAAATACAACACCATCCTCGGAGTCCGTGAGACGAACTCCAAGATTTGATAAAGGGTGAATGTCCTTCACTAACTCTCATTTATCCTTTTCCACATGAGCTAAAATCCTCATGGATAACCTGTTAAGAGCATCAGCCACTACATTAGCTTAACCCGAATAGTAATGGAGACTCATATCATAGTCCTTTAGCATCTAGAGCCATCTTTTTTGTCTGAGATTCAACTCTTTCTGAGTAAACACATACTGAAGACTCTTATGATCGGAAAAGATGTCAACATGAGCCCTGTAAAGATAGTGACACCAAATTTTCAACGCAAATTCCATAGCTTACAACTCCAAGTCATGTGTAGGGTAGTTTTTCTCATGAACTTTCAATTGCCTAGAAACATAGGCCATTACCTTACCATGTTACATCAATAAAGAACCAAGCCTAATGCGAGAAACATCGTAATATACCAAAAAACCATTATTACCCTCGGCCAAGGTCAAAACCGGAGCCAAAGTAAATTTAACTTTCAACTTGTCAAAACTACCCTCACACGCATCCGACCATAATAACTTGACCTTTTTCTGGGTCAATTTAGTCAATGGGGTAGCTATCATCAAAAACTCTCCAAAAATCTCCTATGGTAAATGTCTAGACCCAAGAAGCTCCAAATATCAGTTGGAGTCGCAGGTCTAGACCACTTATTAACCGTCATAACCTTTTGTGAAACCACCATGATCCCTTCACTGGAGATAACATGACCAAGGAAAGTCAAAGCCTTCAACTAAAACTCATACTTAGAGAACTTGGCATACAAATAATGATCCTTAAAGGTTTGCAACACAGCACGGATGTGATCGGCACGATCTGACTCCCTCATAGAATAGACAAAGTTGTCATCGATAAAGACAATGACAAAAAAATCCAAAAATAGATGAAAGACCATATTCATCAAGTCCATCAATGCTGTCGGGGCATTGGTCAACAAAAAAGACATACCTAGGAACTCATAGTGACCATATCAAATTATGAAGGAAGCTTTAGGGATATCCACTTTCCTAATATTAAGTTGATGATAACCCGACCTAAGAATAATCTTAGAGAAATACTTCGCATCCTGAAGCTGATCAAATAAGTAATCAATCCTAGGAAGAGGATACTTATTCTTTATGGTCACCTTGTTCAACTAACGAAAATCAATTCACATTCAAAAGGAACCATCCTTCTTACGCACAAACAACACCGGAGCACCCCAAAGAGATACACTAGGAAAGAAAAAACCTTTATCTAAGAGATCCTTCAATTGCTTCGTAAGATCTTTCAACTCCATCAGAGCCATTTTATATGGAGGAATAGAGATAGGATGAGTGTTTAGAACAATATCAATCTCAAAATCAATTTTCCTATCGAGAGAAATACCGGGACGGTCATCAGGGAAAACCTTGGAAAACTCATTAACAACCGTAACAGATTCTAGAGAAGGGACCTCCTAGTTAGAATATTTAACTCGGACCAAATGATACAAACACCCTTTAGTCATCAACTTTCGGGCTCTAAGATATGAGATGAACCTTCCAGTAGGCACTAAAGTACCCCCTTCCTATACAATGATCGGCTCATTAAGGAATTTAAACATGACCTTATGGGTCTGACAATCTAAGGAAGCATAGCACGAATTCAATCAATCAATCCCTAGAATAACACCAAAATCGACCATGTCCAACTCTATCAAGTCTACCAAAGTTTCCTTACTACAAAAAGCTACCACACACCACCTATAGATTATTTTAAAGACCACTGAGTCTCCTACCGAGGTAAAAATAGAAAAAAAACTAATAGATACTCAAGATAAAGCCAAAATGTACAGCCACAAATGAGGTCACATAAGAGAGATAGGACCTTGGATCAAGCAAAAATTACACATCATAGGAGAAAAGTTTCAACATACTCATAACAACATCAGGAGATGCCTTAGAATCCTGGCAAAACGCAAGAGCATACAAGTAATTTTGGTAAGGTCCACTACTAGAAGAAGATGTAGAAGCAGAAGAAGCACCCTTCAGTGCAGGAGTGGATGAAGTAACACTAGGGGACTTGTTGGCCTAAGAAGCCACTAGAGAGGGGAACTTTGATTGCATGTGCCCAATCTAACCACATTTATAACATCTGTTCCTCCTCTTCTCCCACTGGCCACGATGATGTTGGCCACAGAATCTATAATGAGGGTTGAAGGGAGTCGAATAAACCTGAGATTGGGCACCTTGTACCTGAAACCCATCATTAAACTGAGATTAACGATCACCCAATGGCCTCGGATAAGGAGCAGTAACTGATGAGAAAGAACCAGAACTCCCAAACTTCTTCCTTGGAAACTTACCACCATCTCTACCACATTGCTCAGAAGGCCTAAATCTCTTTCCTTGCCTTTCACTAAACTCAACTTGTTTTTTTTCTCTTTCTCCATTTGTTGCATGTATACAAGAAATCTAGATATGTACATGTATTTGATCAATAAAGCCACCTTGATCTTAAGGACCTATTCACGAGACAATCTCGAGGCTAACTTCCTCATCCGAGCCCTTATATACGACACCATATTCAGAGCATACCTAGACAACTGATGGAATTTCAATTCATACTCCTTGACTGAAATCCTTCCTTGCTTCAAATTAACAAACCCATCTGCCTTTGACTTCCTAAACTCTTGAGGAAATAAATGGTCTGGAAATGCATAAGTGAAATCCTCCTACAAGGATGACTCAACAACATCACCCCTTGCCCAATAATATTCTTCATACCATTGGTACTCCACGTCCTTCAACTGATAGGCCGCAAACTCCACCCTCTCCATATTAGTGGCATGCATAACTCTAAAAATACTTTCCATTACATCCAAAAATCCCTCAGGATCTTCCTCCACCTAAACACAGGTAAAGGTCGGAGGATTCAACCTTATAAACCGTCCAACCCTTGTATCCTCAAAAGATGGAGTAACAAATGTGCCATTCTCATCCAGAGAAGCCTCCAATTGAGAAATCATATGAATCGACTAACAAAACTCAGCAATTGTCATGTCAGCTTGAGGAACTGTAGGAGGACTAGAGGGAACCAGTGGAACTCCAGGACCATCAGGAATCGGATCCCTAAAATCAAGTATGGACTCCATAAGTAGAGCAAGTCCCTTCAATATTGCCCTTAATTAGGATGAAAGGATTTGCAGGAACTTTACATCTTCTTGGAGACATGATCTGAAAGACGAGTAAACAAAAATCAGAAGGATCCAAGGCATTAAACTCTATAGCTCAAAATAAGACAACAAGAGGGTAAAACATTCTTAAATGTCTCAGAACCTTTCTCTTATAAGTGTGGTGCACTACATACCTATAAAAGAGACTCTACTTGACACGTCTTTGTGGACGCCCAACTAAACTTAAACCTAGGCTCTGATACCAACTTGACACGACCCAAAATTGAGCCTTGTCCCATAGGCATCTCGAGCCCAACAAGGACTAGAGATTACCTCATTTACCTATCCCAACCACTATATCAATCCATAAGTATTAGATGAAGACTGATGATATAAAAATATAGCAAAAATAAGACAAACAATCATGACTTAAAAAGTATCTAGTCAATCCATTAATGTCAACAAACTAACACTATACCCAAGGCCACAGTAATCCACAAACCTCTACTAGTCCGATGTCTATAAAATGTAGGGACATGCCCCCGACAATAGACAAAAACCCATGTCTAATATACATCCAAGACATAAGATAAAAAGACCCTTAAATATATGCCTTCTGAAGTACGAAATCTCACCACTTCAAAGTCAACACACGATTCACATGAATGCCTAGTTACTGCACAAGAAGAGAAAAAGAAGCTTTGCCCGCTATGTTACGTGAGGACATAATGCCCGGAGACGGTTAATGATTGGAGCACTAACATGTAACTTAAGAATAAGGATAAAATATTTCTATCATTAAAAATCCAATCAAACCTTCACATGCAACCACATTTATACACATAAGCATACATGAAGATATATAGATACAATAAGTACAAAAAAGAGAAAGATGTTGAGCATGCATTTCAAAGCATCCAATCACGATATATTGAGTGGAGGACTCTAACCTTCCACCCTTATAAGTTAAAGGGGTTGAACTTTCAAATCATGTTAGGCAAGGGAATCTAATCTCAAGCCATTTTATTAGGCAAAGGAATCTAACCTAAAGCTATTTCATTAAGCAAGGGACTCTAACCTCAAGCCGTTTCATTAGACAAGGGACTCTAACCTCAAGCCGTTGCATTGGATAATTGGACACAAACCACAAGCCATATTCTTTAGCAAGTGAACTCTAACCACTAGCCATAGTGTCCATTACTATGTAATATTAGGACTCTAACCCTTTTACCATACATTCACATCCACTTAGTTCAATATTCAAGGACTCTAACCTATTAAGTCAATTCAAGCCACTAAGGCTACAATTCAACACCATATATGACCAAAAGGTTTTCATGAACTATTTATCTATCAGTCACTTTAATAGGCCAATACCTTAGTTTCAATCACCACTCAAGTCAATTTGTTTTCATCAAGACCTATACAACGCCGTTCATTCTTCATTAGCATTCATATACCAAACTTTAGTTCAATACATAATTCAATCTCATGTTTAGGGACTCTAACCCCTTCTTAACTAATAAATCAACCAAGGTTATCAATTAACTCATTACATGGCCAACAAGGCTTATAAAAGTCATTTACCAATCCTTCTTACTCATTAAGACATTGCCTTAGTTCAAAACATTATTAACATGAAACTAGTTATTTCTTTTAGGCATTTGCACAAACCCCTTAAGGACATACCTTTACCTTGACCAAAACCAAAGTGGAAACCATCAAGATCAAGGTTACCTAAGAACCATTTGATAAAACATAATCAACAAGAACCCACATGTGAAAATCATCACCAAAAACATAAATAAACACAAATTTAAACAAAAGCAAAATAATACTCATCACTATGAATCAAAGCCCTTAACATTTCATTTTAAAACCACCATTTACAAATCATATTCAAGGTTAAAAACACATGATATTTGAGAAATAACATTAAGGAAAGAGTAACGTCCATAAACAAGGTGATTCATGGAAATATTCTTGGTCTTCAAGCCTCTAGATTGCCTCTCTAATGAACCCTAGCCATAATCTTGATAGAGAAGTTAAGATAGTGATTTGGAATGTTTTTATCTTGTCTAGGTGAAGAATAAAGGGCCAAACAAGGTTATAAGTCATGGGTCTTAGGGGTTTAGGGGTGAGAAAAGTCTAAAATGTCCTCAGCTTAATAGCTAAAAAGTGAACCCAGGAGGGTACGACTAACCCCCTTGACCCATACATTAGGGTATGAGTGGTACCTTAACTCGTACCCTAGACTTCTCCTTGAACCCCATACTGATCAAAATATGACCCCTCATGCCCAAGTCGTACCTTAAGGTATGAGTAGTACCTTACAATCCGTACCCTAGGCAGAATGCTTTGGACAAGACTCATAGCATCATACGACTTGGTAACTTACCACTCATACACTATCATACGAGTGGTATGATGCTCAATCGTACCTAGGGCAGCAACCAATCCGAGCACACTATCCAACATACAAAAGGGGGACCCCAACCCGTATTACAATATATGAAAAATACCTTCTAGTCATATGTTGTCCAGAATCTCCATTTTAGGTAATTTTCTAAAGCATTCAAGGCCAAGGTTTTTCAAATCTCCTCCACTTGGATTATTCACCATCGAATGATCGTTAAGGTAGACATAAGCATGAGTTAACACATCATAACACATCAAACTAACCTTTAATCAAGTTAAAAAACAAAGACATACAACAAGGATAAGACACATGCCATGATAAATATCAATCAACCATTCATTCAATTGACTTTGGGATTCGAACCCATTGTTTATAAAAACACTCGCACAATTCAAAGTTTTGAGACATGAACCCATTGCTTATCAAAGGCATAAATCAAGTCATGTAGATTAACATATACCATAAGCACGATTTTCCAGAATAGGGAACAAATATGGATACTTGGACTTTATGTCCTCTTCCACCTCCCAAAAAGCTTCTTAGGACATTTGTTTTCTCTATAGAACCTTCACCAAAACCACCTCTTTCATTTACAACCAGAAAACTTGTCGATCTAACATCCCCACTAAGACCTCCTTATAGGACAAAGAGTCCAAAATACCAACATTCTCTAAAGTTACAACCAACAAAGGGTTGCCCACATATTTCCGCAACATGGACACATGGAATACCGGATAGATGGAGCTCAAACAAGAGGGAAACTCTAACTCATAGGCAATATTACTAACCTTCTTCAAAATCAAATATAGATAAACATTTCGGGGACTAAGCTTCCCTTTTATACCAAACTGCATCACTCCCTTCATGGGAGATACCTTCAAGAATACCCAATCGCCAATATTAAACTCTAAATCCCTATGCTTCACATTTGCATAGGACTTTTGACAACTTTGAGCGGCTTTAAACCTATCATGAGTCACCTTCACCTTCTCCAAGGCTTGGTAAACCAAATCAGGGGTAAGAAACTTACCCTCACCAACTTTATATCACCCAATAGGAGAATGACACCTCCTACCATACAATGACTCAAAAAGAGCCATACCAAATCAAGATTTGTAACTATTGTTATAGGCAAATTCAAACAAAGGAAAACAGTCATACCAAATACCACCATAATCAATCACATAAGCACAGAGCATATCTTTTAATGTCTAAATGGTTATCTCCGCTTGTCCATCCGTCTGTGGGGGAAAGAGGTACTAAGGCACACTTTAGTTCCCAAACCTTTTTGAAATAACTTTTAAATATAAGATGAGAACGGAGTACCACGATCTAAAATGATAGAAACTGGAGCACCATGCAACATCACAATCTCTGAAAGATAGAACTTAGCATAATCCTCTGCCAAATTATAGTCCTCATCAGCAAGAAGTGAGCGGATTTGGTCATTCTATCTACAATGACCTAAATAGAATCACATTGATTCCAAGACTGGGGATGACCGGTGACGAAATCCATATTAATCACTTCCCACTTCTATTCGGGAAACTCTACCTCTTGATACATACCACCGGGTCTCAAGTGCTCAACCTTCACCTGTTGATACACCATACTCTTAGCCACATAGCTAGCCATATCTCGCTTCATATTATGCCACTAATAAAACTCCCTAAGATCATGATACATCTTCGTAGAACCGAGATGAAGAGAATAACAAGAGCCATGAACTTTCGCCAAAATACTTTCCCTCAATCCATCGACAGCGGGAACACTTAACCTACCTTGGTACCTCAAGATACCATCACCCCCAATCACAAAATTAACAATCTTTTGTTTACCTACATTAATCTTAATCCTCATCAAATTGGGATCCAATATTTTCTTTTCCTTTACCTCAAACATAAGAGATGACTAAAATACCCGATACACAAATACACCACCATTGCCAGAGTCCATGAGATGAACTCCATGATTATCCATACAATGAATGTCCTTTACCAACTCTCTCTTATCCTATCCACATAAGCTAAATCCCCTATGGATTACCTGATAAGAACATCAACCACCACGTTAGCTTTACCTGGATGGTAATGGAGACTCATATCATATGTCGTTAGCAACTCAAGCCATTACCTTTATCCAAGATTCAACTCTTTCTGAGTAAACACATACTGAAGGCTCTTATGATAAGAAAATATGTCAACATGAACCCCATAAAGATAGTGATATCAAATCATCAACGTAAATACCACGACTAACAACTCAAGGTCATGAGTAGGGTAGTTCTTCTTATGAACTTTCAATTGCCTAGAATCATATGCCACCACCTTACCATGCTGCATCAATACACAACCAAGCCCAATGCGAGAAGAATCACAATATTCCACAAAACCATCAATAACCTTGGCCAAGGTCAAAACCAGAGCGAAAGTCAATTTATCTTTCAACTTCTCAAAACTACCCTCACACGCATCCGACCATAAGAAGTTGATTTTTTTGGGTCAATTTAGTCAATGGAAAAGCTATCATAAAAAAATTATCCCATATCTCCAATAGTAATCAGCTAGACCTAAGAAGCTATGAATATCAGTTGGAGTCATAGGTCTGGGCCACTTCTTAAATGCCACAACCTTTTATAGATCTACTATGATCCCTTCACTAAAGATAACATGACCAAGGAAAGTCATAGCCTTCAATCAAAATTTACACTTAGAGAACTTGGCATACAAACGATGATCCTTCAAGGTTTGCAATATAGAACGAAGGTGATTGACATGATCCACCTCACTCTTAGAATAGTAAAAGATGTCATCAATGAAGACAATGACAAACGAATCCAGATATTGATGGAACACCTTGTTTATCAAGTCCATGAATGTCGTCGGGGCACTGGTCAACCCAAAAGACATAACTAGGAACTCATAAAGACCATATCAGGTTCTGAAGGCAGTCTTAAGAATATCCACTTCCCTATCTTAAGTTGATGATAACCTGACCTAAGATCAATCATAAAGAAACATGTTACACACTGAAGCTAATCAAATAAGTCATCCTTCCTAGAAAGATAATTCTTATTCTTTATGGTCACCTTGTTCATCTAATGATAATCAATGCTCATTTGAAGGGAACCATCCTTCTTATGCATAAACAACACCAGAAAACCCGAAGGAGACACGCTAGGATAGATAAAACTCTTATAGAAGAGATCCTTTAATTGCTCCATATGCTCTTTCAAATTTGGTGGAACCATTCTATATGATTAATAAAGATAGGACGAGTGTCTGGAATAAGATCAATCCCAAAATCAATTTAATTATCAAGAGAAATACTGGGAAAGTCATTAAGGAAAACCTCGAGAAACTCATTAACCATGAGAACAGATTCTAGGGAAGGGCCCTCCGAGTTAGAATCTTTAACTCAGGCCAATTGATACAAAAACCCTTTAAAAATGAACTTTCGGGCTCTAAGATATGAGATAAAGCTCCTCTTAGGCACTAAAGAACCACCTTCCTATACAATGATCGGCTCAATAGTGTAACGCCCCAAAATATCATCCCGAGATGTCACACGGTGCCCAAGGCTACACATAGCCTCAAGCTAACCCTTTAAGCCAAAACACTACCCTTTGGGTTCCAACACAACAACATACACGCTACACTAAGGATATATATATAAGAACATATCATATCACCTCGGACATGGCACGGAATATCGTTAGACTGTACATATATGGAATGTCTATACACAAACCAACCCAACAATACACTAGTCTGACATAGCCTCTATACAACAAAATCAACGAGCTATTGGGACAAACCCCCAACTAACTCAACAGACCAAAGGGATCACAAACAACAACACCAAAACTAGCAACTTGGTCCTCAAACCATGAGGACTCACCACTGAAGGAACGTAGATGCGAAACTCGAATATCACAATCGTGGCTGCGGCTGAGTACTTGAACCTACATCATGGTAAGAATGTAACCCATAGAGAAATATGTGGGTCAGCACAAGATATGTACTGAGTATGTGGGGGCGCATGTAAAATATAAATAATATCATAACTTTCGTAAAAACATACATACGGACCATAATGACACACCTGGCTTGAGTGACATTGAATCATGCAACTCATAACATCTTAGATAGGAAATGTAGGAGAAAAACATCATAAATCATTATAGATCATCATAGGAAACTTGACTTACCACATCAAAACTAGGAGTGACTCGGTATTTTAATAAACATGACTCTTATGGACAGGGGAGTTTCCTATAACCGACAACCCCACATGAGCTACGTCGAATACCAACGTTTAAAACCCCCATTGGCGGGAGCGTCATACTCTTTGCCAGGGAGTACGACCTTAAAATTGTAATAATCACAATCGGGCTCTCTGGCCAATAATATCATCATCAAACAACCCTACGGTGGCATATAGGTTTGGCGAAATACCAAATTTCCCTCTCGGTGCTAAGTACTACTCCCCGACAAGCTCGGAACGCGTTAGGAAATCCACTACAAAATCACAAGGTTCTATCATAAAGACCAAATCAAATCTCTTTCTCATTTATCAAATCATATCAATTTGTGGATTCCTAACTCAACACATTTTAGCTCAAAACATTTTAATCTTCCTCAACAAAAACTAGATATTAATGCATATAAACCATAACCGACTCAACATTTGGACAAGTATATGAAGACTCAATACATAATATTTTCAACAATTTAACTCATCAAAACCATCTGGAAAATACCAAGACTCATTGCAACTTCAATATCAACATTTCTCAATTTGTCATCCAAATCTCATTTAAAGGTACTTGAGACATCAACCCATAGTAGGGATATAGAATTTCCAATATCAATTATAAATTCATAATAAGGAAATAGTGGAATGATAGTATAAATCAAGGCTTAACAAATTAAATCATCATACTCTCATAATCAAATACTTTTTGGACATAATTCCATCTCAACATCATAAACATATTGGATGACATAATCCCATAGCTCATGGACAATAATATAAGATATAAAATCATATTTCCAATTCATGGTAAAATATCTAAAATCTCATGTCAATGTAATTCAACAAAAATACCAGGCACAAGATCGAAAAGATAATCTTGTTCAAAGCCCCACATACCTAAAAATGGAAGAGGAATATGAACTTCCGACTCCAAAACTTTATTCACGAAAATAAAAGGTGCTTCTCGAAGCCCTTAACATGATCAACTCGAATCCCAAATCAATTTGAAATTTCTACGATTCAATCAAGAGACATAGAAGGATGAAATTTGGAGTAGTAGGGTTGGGGTTTAAGGCTTAGGAAATTTTGGAGAAAAATGAGCTATTGAATGCTCTTAATGGACTTAAATCCATGGTTTACCCGGATGGATTGGAGTGGGAATGACCAAAATACCCTTAAAAATTAAATAATGTCAAATCTGTCCTTTGGTGGACTGTTTTGATAGGCTGAAGTAGATCGACCATAACTTTTTGCTTCGATGGCCAAATTGGATGAAACCAATTTCATTGGAAAGAGGACAGAGCTTTCTGTTGATATATAGTATCTCACCCATATCATTATGTACAAGGAGTTGTGATCGTTTGAAGTTGACCCTAAAATTCGCATGGCCTCAATATTTTTTTCCTGCACATTTACTGTTCACCACTATTCACGGTTAGATCAGAATGATCATAACTCATCGCTCGAGTGTCCGTTTTGGATGATCCATATATTGTTAGAAAGCTTATTCGATGCTCTACGCGATGACGGGTCGCCTATCGAGATATTGCACACAAAAAAATTATTAATCACGATAATGAACAGAATTCAACACATTTTCGTCCGAGATCTTAACGGGAATTTTTTTTCCCGGGCATCACATCATCTCCCCCTTGGAAACATTCGTCCTCGAATGTTGATAGGTAGGTCAAGAGTACTATGAAAATGAGTATATAGAGAAAAATCTTCTTGCCCAAGTATATACTCTATTCTAGATATTTTTGGATATCGTAGAAAACACACAAGCCAAGATAAATATAGCAATAAGGATTAAATCAAAAGAGAACGATACCTTTGACATGCTCAGGATTCGTAGGAAAGAGGTGGGGATATTTGGTGCACATATCCGCTTCGGCTTCCCAAGTAGCACTTTCCACGGATTGATTTCACCAAAGCACTTTAACCAAAGGAACTTCCTTGTTTCTTAGCCTACGAACTTGAAAGTCAAAAACCTCAACCGGGATCTCTTCATATGAAAGACTATCTTGAATACCCGAGCTTTCGAAAGGATCAATCACAATAGAATCACCAATAGACTTCTTAAGCATAGAAACATGGAAAACCGTATGGACGTTAGATAACTCCGCGGGCAATTCAACCTTATACGCTACCTTTCCAATGCGATCCACAATCTTATAGGAACCAATGTAACTGGGACTTAGTTTCCCTTTCTTACCAAATCTCTTCACCCCTTTCATGGGTGAAACTTTCAAGTACACTAAATCACCAATATCAAATTCAAGGTCTTTCCTCCTTACATCTGCATATGATTTTTGATGACTTTGGGCAATTTTCAACCTTTCCCGAATTAACTTAACCTTCTCCATGGCCTCGTAAACCGTATCCGGTCCAGTCACGGCAGCCTCACCAACTTCAAACCAACCAATGGGTGATCTACACCTTTTACCATACAAAGATTCAAACGTGGCCATTCCAATAGTAGCATCAAAACTATTATTGTAAGCAAACTCGATTAATGCTAAGTGCTCGTCCCAACTACCTTTAAAATAAAGAGCACAAGCCCTCAACATATCTTCTAAATTCTGAATGGTCCGCTCGGCCTGACCATCTGTTTGTGGATGGAAAGCAGAACTTAAACGAATTTGGGTATCGAGACCCTTCTGGAAAGATTTCCAAAACTGAGAGGTAAACTGAGTACCTCTGTTAGAAATAATAGCCAAAGGGATTCCATGAAGTCTGACGAGTTCTCGAATATATATTATAGCATAATCTTCAGTTGTATACGATGAATGCACAGGCGAGAAATGAGCTAATTTCATCAGCCGATCTACGACAACCCAAATCGAATCATGATGGCGATGAGAAGGAGGCAAACCAACTATGAAGTCCATATTCACTTCTTCCCACTTCAAAGTAGGAATGCTAAACTCTTACATCACGCCACTGGACCTTTGATACTCTATTTTAACCTATTGACACGTGGAACACTTCGCCATAAATTCTGCTATGTTCCTCTTCATACCGTTCCACCAATAGATTTCCCGCAAATCATGGTACATCTTGGTAGCACCAGTATGGATGGAGTATCATGTACCATTCTCTTCCGCCATAATCCTCTGCTTCAAGTTATCAGCATCAGGATCACATAATCTTTCTCGGAGTCTCAAAATGCCATCTCCCCCTTGGGAGAAAACCTCTACCTTTTGGTCTTTAATTGACTCTTTTAACCTAACCAAGGTAGGATCCCTGTCTTGCTTCTCCTCACTTCCGAAACTAAAGAGGATTCGGAACCGCTTTGCACTCCTATACTACCCTCAGCATCACCAAACAACCTAACCCCCAATCTAGCCAAACGATGTACCTCATGGGCCAACTCCTTCTTACCAATCTCCACATGTGCTATGCTACCCATGGACTTCCTACTAAGGGCATCTGCTACTACATTGGCCTTGCCCGGATGATATAGCACGCTCATATCATAATCTTTCAACAGTTCTAACCATCATCTCTGCCTAAGATTCAACTCATTTTGGGTGAATACATACTGCAAGATCTTATGGCCCGTGAAGACGTCGACATGGACACCATACAAATAATGTTTCCAGATTTTCAAAGGAAAAACCACGGCAGCTAATTCAAGGTCATGGGTAGGATAATTCTTCTCGTGAGGATTTCGCTGCCTGGAAGCATAAGCTATAACCTTGCCCTTTTGCATCAATACACAACCCAAACCGACTCTGGAAGCATCATAATACACCACAAACCATCAACATCGTTAGGCAAAGTCAACACAGGGGCTAAAGTGAGTCGAGTCTTCAACTCCTGAAAAATCTTCTCTCAAGATTCGGACCACAGGAACTTTACTTTCTTTTAGGTCAAATGGGTCATAGGAGATGCAATAGATGAAAACCCTTTAACAAAACGATGATAATAACCAGCTAGACCCAAGAAACTTCGGATATCAGAAGGAGAAATAGGTTTAGTCCAACTCTTTATAGCCTGTATCTTTTGAGGATCAACTCTAATACCTTCGAAAGAAACAACATAATTCAAGAAGGCTACAGAGTTCAGCCAGAACTCACACTTACTGAACTTAGCATACAACTGATGAGTTCAAAGAGTTTCCAAAATGATTCGGAGATGATCCGTATGATCACCCTCACTTCGGGAGTAAATAAGAATATCATCAAGGAACACTATTACAAATAAATCTAGATATGGCCGGAATACACGGTTCATAAGATCCATGAAAGCCGCTGGAGCATTAGTTAACTCAAAAGACATCACTAGAAATTCAAAATGATCGTAACGGGTTCGGAAGGCTGTCTTGGGGATATCACATTCTCTAACCTTAAGTTGGGGATAACCGGATCTGAGGTCTATCTTTGAAAAGTAGCTCGCACCTTGCAATTGATCAAATAAATCATCAATTCGAGAAAGCGGATATTTATTCTTGATAGTAACCTTATTAAGCTGCCGGTAATCAATACATATCCGTAAAGAACCATCTTTCTTACGCACACACAGGACAGGTGCACCCCACGAGGACATACTAGGTCTGATAAAGCTTTTGTCTAAAAGATCTTTCAATTGCTCCTTCAACTCTTTAAGTTCCGCGGGAGCCATGCGATAGGGAGGAATAGAAATAGGCTGAGTATCGGGAAGAAGGTCAATCCCAAACTCTATCTCTCTATCAAGAGGTATTCCAGGGAGATCTTCCGAAAAAATATCAAGAAACTCAATAACAACATTAATTGACTGAATTGTCGGGGTTTCAGACTTAGTGTCTTTAACCCAAACCAAATGGTGGATGCAACTCTTGGAAATCAACTTCCTAGCTTTGAGATAGGATATGAAATGACACTTAGGAATCACAGAACTCCCGGACCATTCGAGGATAGGTTCATCAAGAAACTGAAACTTGACCACACGGGCATGACAATCAATAGACGCATAGCATGAGTGAAGCCAATCCATACCCAGAATGATATCAAAGTCAACCATATCTAGCTCAATCAAATCAGCATACATAACCCGATGAAAGACAGTAATGGGACATTTTTTATACACCCGCTAAGAAATGACAGACTCTCCTGCTGGAGTAGAAACCAAAATAGGCTCAAAAATAAGTTCAGGATCCGTTTCAAAATTTACAGCAACCAGAGGTGTCACATAAGAAAAACTTAAACCGGGGTCCATCAACACAAAGACATCAAAATAGAAAACATGGAGCATACCAGTGACAACATCGGGAGAGTCCTCCTGCTCCTGATGAGGTGGTATAGTATTGAAATGATTCTGGCGTTAATCGCCAGCAGTACTAGATAAACACCCTTAAGAGGAACTGGATGGCCTCTGGGAGGCGGGCCACTGGTAGCCTGACTCTGGGGACGGGCATCACGACTCCGATGTCTGGAATACGGGCAGTCTCTAAGTATGTGGCCCATCTTTCCACAACCAAAATAGCCCCACTGCCCCATATAACACTCCCCAAAATGGTCTTTACGACACTTAGCACACGAAGGAGGATGAGGCCGGTTGCTTACACTGTCCTGAGACCTGAAAGGTACCGACCTATTCCCGAGCTCCTGCCTGCCCCGATATATAGGAGCACTAGCTGAGGAAGGCGCAGGTATAAATGGACGTCTCTGAAATTAAGGGCGACTCCCTCCGAAGAATCTAGTCTGACCAGACCTCTGTTGCTCCGATCTAAATCTCTTAATCCCTCTTACTCTTTCTCTTTCCTTTATCTTGTCTGACTCAATCTGTTAGGCGTGAATCAATAACCTAGGAAGATCAATCTCCTTGTTGATCATAGCAAATCTACATTCTTTCACCACATAACTCGACACCCCAGTTAGAAACTTGCTCATAATAGTCCTCGAGTCAACCATCATATTGGGAACGTACTTCGATAGCTGATTAAACTTAAGACAATACTCCTTAACTGACATGGAGCCTTGTCTCAAATTCATAAACTCCTCTATCTTAGCTTCTTGTAACTCAAGAGGAAAGAATCTATCCAAGAAAATATCTTGGAACAATTGCCAAGTCACCGGAGCGGTATCTTCCTCTCTACCCTTATTCCACATCTGCACCCAGTCATAGGCAACATCCTTCAACCGATAAGAAGCCAGCTCCATACTTTCTTCCTCGGTCAAGTGCATAATTTGTGTAATTTTTTTCATTTCATCAACATACATCTGCGGGTCCTCACCTGCTCTCGACCCATGAAACTCTGGCAGATTCATCCTCATAAAGTCATGAATTCGTGTTGCTGCTGAATTATTTTCCTGCAGAGGTGGAGCGTTGGCTTGAGTATTGGCGGTAACTGCCTGGGCTAGCGTCTGAAAAGCTGACCAAAATTCAGCATGGGATACCATCTCATGTAACGAATCAACGGGTTGAGGTTGGTTGTTGTTTCCGCGAGTTTGATGTAGAGGCATTTTCTGTCGTAAGAACGCACGAATTAATAGCAGAAGAAAACAGTTGTAAGCATGATAGACTCTTGTAGAAAGAAAGAAATGACTTTTCCTAGAACGCCCCACAGCCTCTTGATCATAGGTGTGGCGCACTACACACCGATGCTCAAGACTCTACGTAACGCGGCTTGTCAGACTCCCTAGGACTCTTCACAACCTTAGGCTCTGATACCAAGTTTGTAACGCCCCAAAATATCATCCCGAGATGCCACACGGTCCCCAAGGCTACACGTAGCCTCAAGTTAACCCTTTAAGCCAAAACACTACCCTTGGGTTCCAACACAACAACATACGCGCTCCGCTAAGGATATATATATAAGCACATATCATATCACCTCGCACATGGCACAAAATATTGTTGGACTGTACATATATGGAATGTCTATACACAAACCAACCCAACAATACACTAGTCTGACATAACCTATATACATCAAAATCAATGATCCATTGGGACAAACCCCCAACTAGCTCAACATACCAAAGGGATCACAAAACAACAGCACAAAAACTACAAACTTGGTCCTCGAACCATGAGGACTCACTACTGAAGGAACGTAGATGCGGCACTCGAATATCACTGTCGCGGCAGCGGCTGAGTACCTGAAACTACATCATGGTAAGAATGTATCCCATAGAGAAATATGTGGGTCAGCACAAGATACGTACTGAGTATGTGGGGGCACATGAAAAATATAAATAATATCATAAATTTTGTAAAAACGTACATACGGACCATAATGACACACCTGGCTTGAGTGACATCGAATCATGCAACTCATAACATCTTAGATAGGAAATGTAGGAGAAAAAAACTCATAAATCATTATAGATCATCATAGGAAACTTGACTTACCACATCAAAACTCGGAGTGACTCGGTATTTCAATAAACATGACTCTTATGGACAGGGGAGTTTCCTATAACCGACAACCCCACATGAGCTACGTGGAATACCAACATTTGAAACCCCCGTTGGTAGGAGTGTCATACTCTTTGCCAGGAAGTACGACCTTAAAATTGCAATAATCACAATCGGGCTCTCTGGCCAATAATATCATCATCAAACAACCCTACGGTGGCACATAGGTTTGGGAAAATACCAAATCTCCCTATCGGTGCTAAGTACTACTCCCCGACAAGCTCAGAACGCGTTAGGAAATCCACCACAACATTACAAGGGTCTATCATAAAGACCAAATCAAATCTCTTTCTCATTTATCAAATCATATCAATTTGTGGATTCCTAACTCAACACATTTTAGATCAAAACATTTTAATTTTCCTCAACATCAACAAGGTATCAATGCATTGAACCATAACCGACTCGACATTTGGACAAGGATATGAAGACTCAATACATAATATTTTCAACAATTTAACTCATCAAAACCATCCAGAATATACCAAGACTCATTGGAACTTCAATATCAACATTTCTCAATTTGCCATTCAACTCTCATATAAAGGTACTTGAGACATCAACCCATAGTAGGGATATAGAATTTCCAATATCAATTATAAATTCATAATAAGGAAATAATGGAATGATAGTATAAATCAAGGCTTAACAAATTAAATCACCATACTCTCATAATCAATTGCTTTTTGGACATAATTCCATCTCAACATCATAGACATATCGGATGGCATAATCCCATAGCTCATGGACAATAATATAAGATATAAAACCATATTTCCAATTCATGGTAAAACATGTAAAATCTCATGTCAATGTAATTCAACAAAAATACCGGGCACAAGATAGAAAGGATAATCTTGTTCAAAGCCCCACATACCTAAAAATGGAAGATGAATATGAACTTCCGACTCCGGAACTTTATTCACGAAAATAAAGGGTGCTTCTCGAAGCCCTTAACATGATCAACTCGAATCCCAAATCAATTTGAAATTTCTACGGTTCAATTAAGACACATAGAAGGATAAAATTTGGAGTAGTAGGGTTAGGGTTTGAGCCTTAGGAAATTTTGGTGAAAAATGAGCTATTGAATGCTCTTAATGGATTGGAGAAATCCATGGTTTACCCGGATGGATTGGAGTGGGAATGACCAAAATACCCTTTAAAATCAAATAATGTCAAATTTGTCCTTTGGTGGACTGTTTTGATAGGTTGAAGTAGATCGACCATAACTTTTTTGCTCCGATGGCCAAATTGGATGAAACCAATTTCATTGGAAATAGGACTTTCAGATCTTTCTGTTGATATATAGTAGCTCACCGAGATCATTATGTACAAGGAGTTATGATTGTTTGAAGTTGACCCTAAAATTCGCCTGGCCTCAGTATTTTTTTCCTGCACATTTACTGTTCACCACTATTCACGGTTAGATCGGAATGATCATAACTCATCGCTCGAGTGTCCGTTTTGGATGATCCACATATCCTTGGAAAGCTTATTCGATGCTCTAGATAATTATGGGTAGACTATCCAGAAATTCCACACATAAAAATTATTAATCACGATAATGAACAGAATTCAACACATTTTCGTCCGATATCTTAATGGAAAAAAAAAATTCGGGGCATCATAATTATCGAAGTTAAACATGACCTTACGAGTCTGACAATCTAAGAAACATAGCATGAATGCAACATATCCATCACTACAATAGCATCAAAATTGACCATGTCCCACTCGATCAAGTCTACAAAAGTTTCTTTACTACTATACACCTCCTATAGACTCTTTTAGCAACAACAGAGCCTCCTATCAGGGGTAAAAATAGAAAAAGGAATCAATAGACACACAGGACCAAAACTAAAATACATAGCCATAAATAAGGTCACATAAGAGAAAGAGGACCCTGTATCAAGCAAACAATACACATCGCGGGAGAACAATTTCATCATAACCATAACCATATCAGAAGATTTCTCAGAATCTTAGTGAGATGCAAGAGAATACAAGCAATTTTTGCCAGCGCCGATACAAGAAATAGAAGTAGAAGAAAAAGCAGTACCCTTCGGTGCAGGAGAAGAAATAATCCACTAGAAAGAGACACTCTCGCTGCATGTGCCCAATCTGACCATATCTAAAACATATGTTCCTTCCCTTCTCACACTAGCCACGATTATGTTGGCTATAGAATCTATAAAAAAGGTAGGAGATAGCCAACTTAACCTGAGATTGGGCACCCTTTTCCTGGAACCCACCATCAAACTGAAACCAATGATCACCCGATGGCCTCGGGTAAGGATCACTAACTGATGAGAAAGAACTGGAACTCCCCTACTTCTTCCTTGGCCACTTACCACCATCTCTACACTTTACTCAGAAGGTCAAAATCACTTCACTAGACTTTTACTAAATTCAACCTATTTCTTTTATCTTTCTCCACTTATTGAATGTACACAACAAATCAAGAGATATCCATGTCTTTGATCAACAAAATAGCCATTCTCTCAAGGACCAACTCACGAGACAATCTCAAGGTGAACTTTGTTATCCAAGCCCTTATTTTCCACCATCTCCAGAGAATACCTAGACAACTAATGGAATTTGAAGGAATACTCCTTGACTAACATCTTTTCTTGCTTTAGATTAACAAACACCTCCACATTTGCTTTTCTTAACTCTTGAGGAAGAAGAAGTCTAGAAATGCATTAGTGACATCCTACCACAAGGATGATTCATCAAAATCACCCCTTATTCGATCCCATTTTTAGTACCATTGGTATGCCACGGCCTTCAACTGATAGGCCAAAAACTCCAACCCTTCCACATTAGTGGCATACATAACTCTAAAAATCTTTTCCATCTCATCCAAAAAGCCTTGAGGATCATCCTCCACCTTAACACCCATAAAGGTCGGAGGACTCAACTTCATAAGCTTGTCAACCCTTGGGGACTCGAAAGATAGAGTAACAGATGCACCACGCTGAGCCTGAGAAACTACCAACTGAGCAATCATATGAATTGACAGATAAAACTCAACATTTTTTACGTCAACCTAAGGAATTGGAGAAGGACTATAGTGAACTAGTGAAACTCTAGGACCATTACAAATCAGACCCCAAGATCGAGTATGGACTCCATAAGTAGAGAGAGTCTCATCAACATCGCCCTCAGTCAGGACAGAAGGGTTTGCAAGAACTTCAGATCTTCTTGGAGAAATGATCTAAAAAATAAGCAAACAAAAATCAAAATAATCTAAGGCCTTAAACTCTATAGCTCTAAAAAAGACAACAAGAAGGTGAAATATTCCTAAATATCTCATATCCTCTCTCTTAAGTGTAGTGAGCTACACACCCATAAAAGAGACTTTACTTGACACGACTTTGTCCCAAATGACCATGAACCTAGGCTCTGATACCAACTTGACACGACCCAAAATCGGGCCTTGTCACATGGGCATCTCAAGCATAAAAAGGACCAGAGATCACCTCGTTTACCTATCCCAACCACCACATCAATCCAAAAGTATCGGATGAACTCTGATTATATAATAAGATAGTGAAAATAAGACAAATAATAATCACTTAAAAAGTATCTAATCAAATCATTAATGTCAACATACTAACGATATACATAAGTCCACGGATATCCAAGAGACTACCAATTTGATGTCTATAATATTTAAGGACATGCCCCTGACGATAGCTAAAAAAACAAGTCTAATACAAGTCCATGACATAAGATAGAAAGGCCCTTAAATGTATGCCATTAGAAGTATGAAATCTTACCACTTCAAAGTTAACACACGATCCGTTCAAAAACTTGGTCAATGAGCAGAAAGAGAAAAAAAATCTCTAGCACTTGTGTCGCATAGGGACACAACGCCTAGAGATGGTTATTGGTTTGAGTGCTAACATGTAACTCGAGGACAAGGATAAAATAGTGTCATTATTCAAAATACAACCAAACCATCACATGCAACCATATTTATACACATAGGCATATATGTAAATATATAGATACAATAAGTTCAAAAGAGAGAATGAAGCTTAGCATGCATTTCGAAGCATTCAATTATGATACATGTAGTGGAGAACTCTAACCTTCCACCCTTATAAGTTAGAGTGATTGAACTTCCCGATTATGTTAGGCAAGAGACTCTACCCTCAAGACGTCTTATTAGGCAAGGGACTCTAAACTTAATCAATTTTATTAGGCAAGGGACTCTAACCTCAAGTTGTTTCAGTAGACAAGGGACTTTAACCTCAATCCATTTCATTGGACATGTGGACCCTAACAACAAGCCATCTTCTTTTGTAATTGGACTCTAACCACTAGCCATTGCGTCCATTACTAGTCAACATAAGTACTCTAACCCTTTTTCCATACATTCAAATCCACTTAGTTCAAAATTCAAGGATTCTAACCCATGCTATCAATTCAAGCCACCAAGACTACAATTCAACATTAGATATGACCATAAGGCTTTCATGAACCATTTATAAATAAATCACTTTAATAGGCCAATGCCTTAGTTTCAATCACCATTTGAGTCAATTTGTTATCATCAAGACCTATACAACATCGTTCATTCTTCATTAGCATTCATATACAAAACTTTTTTTAATACACAGTTCAATCTCATAATTAGGGACACTAACCCTTTTTAACCAATCAATACACCAACATTATCAATTAACTCATTACATGGCCAAAAAGTCCTTTACAAAGTCATTTACCAATCCTTCTTACTCATTAAGCCATTTCCTTAGTTCAAAACACTATTAACATGTAACTAGTTATTTCTTTTAGGCATTTTCACAAACACCTTGAAGGCATACCTTTACCAAGACCTAAACAAAGTAGAAACCATCAAGATCAGGGTTACCCATGACCCATATGTTAAACTATAATCAAAATGCACCCACATGTGCAAGTCATCACCAAAATATGTATAAACACAAAGATAAGCAAAAGTAAATAATACTCATCACTATGC
This sequence comes from Capsicum pubescens, assembly GCA_030864215.1. Taxonomy (NCBI): domain Eukaryota; kingdom Viridiplantae; phylum Streptophyta; class Magnoliopsida; order Solanales; family Solanaceae; genus Capsicum; species Capsicum pubescens. The sequence continues at coordinate 169,003,616 of CM061544.1, read as the reverse complement.
ATCAAAACCCTTAATATTTGATTTTAAACCCACCAATTACAAATTATATTCAAGGTTAAAACACATGATATTTGAAAAATAACAAAAAAGGAAGAGTCACATGCCTTATACAAGGTGATTCACGTAAAGAGTCTTGGTCTTCAAGCCTTTAGATGGCCTATTTGATGAACCCCAACCCCAATCTTGATAAAGAAGTTTAGAGAGTATTTTGGAATGTTTTTATCTTGTCTAAGTGAAGAATGAAGGGCCAAACAAGGTTATAAGTCATGGGTCATAAGGGTTTAGGGGAGGGAAAATTCTAAAATATCCTCAGCTTAAAAGCTAAAAAGTGATCCCCAGGAGGGTATGACTTACCCCTTTGACCCATTCCCTAGGGTACGAATGGTACCCTATCTTATACCCTAGATTTCTATTTGGACCCCATACTAATCAATAAATGACCCCTCATGTCCAAGTCATACCCTAGGGTATGATTTGTACCCTAGGAAAAATACTTTGGACAAGACTCAGAATATTATACGACTTTATAACTTACCACTCGTACGCTATCATAAAAGTGGTATGATGTTCAATTGTATATACGAAAGAAACCAACCCATGCACACTATCCAACAATTGAAAGGGGGACCCCAACCCATATCACAACATACTACTAGTACCTTCTAGTCGTATGTTCTCCAGAATCTCCACCCTAGGAAATTTTCTAAGGGTTTCAAGGCCAAGGTATTTCAGTGTATTGTTATAGGAAGCTTAGTGAGTTGATTAAGATGATGAATGGATAATATACAAGTTTGAAATCAATAGTAAAATTCACCACAAATCTTGGACATGAAAGACAAACAAATGGTACAAGGCATTGCAAAATCTAGAATTTCTTGACTCTTTGGCGTGCCACGGACCCTATGAACTGCCTTAATGGTATGGCACTCCCTTGATTTCATTTTGAGATTCCAATTACAGTAGCTAGGTGTGATTTTAGTATGTCATGCTTCCTAGATGGCATGATATTGGTGTGCCATGCTTCTATTTCAAAATCGGCAAATCTTGTTTTACTAAAAATAGGATACTCCAACCTTTGTGTATTGACCTTGGATGACCTTAGGGCTGGGAAAAAAGATTTGATAAAGATGAAAATAGGTTTTTTATTCCTCTACATTTGCTTATTCTTGATTATAACATGTATTCATTTATTGTGATTACTAGTATGTCCATGAGTGGCTAAACACCCTTTCCAGGGTTAAGGCCAAGAACACAATTAATCTTGTTATGAATTGAGTTAGTTGTGGTTATTTATCATTTTTGATTTTTTATTTATCCTTGTGTTAACTATTTTTAAGATTCGCTACCCTTAGAATACATGTATAATTCTATCATGATCCCGGAAGGAGTAACGATACGATAAAACGTGGGATAGATAAAATAGGATCGTAATCTCAATTGAATGATGTTATGACTAGCATTTAGGATAGAAATATACCTAAAGTCCCTATTTAGTTCAATTATGGGATAGAATATGAATGCATTTCTTAGTTCTAGCATCCCATCTCAACAATGTAGTTGTAGGGCTAAGTTAGATAATTGATTAGAGGTTCGGAAGGCCATAATCATAATAGTGACCCTGTGTACCAACAACCAAGATATTTAACCTAACCAATGAATTTACATTTCTTAGTATGATTATTCTTAGTGTCTTAACCCCTGGTTTCTTCCTATTACTGTCCAAGAACTTTACTTTATCGCATTGTGTACGTCTACTTTTATTCTTAACCCTCAAGCACTTTTATGGTTACTTTTGCACTTACTTAATCTTTGAAGTAAGACTAGATTGAGATAGTTATTTCATGCTAGTCCTTGTAGGATCGATACTTGGCTTATAATAAGGCCACTATATTACTTGGGTGGACCACTGGCGCTTGGGCGCAACACACCTACCATGACCCACCTTGGTAGGTAAGCCAAAGATCTGTGATAGCTAAGAAATACAAGAAAAGAAGAAATAAAGTGATACAAGACTGCTAGAATGAAGTCAGACCATGATAATCATAATATAAACTATGAATAGAAACACATCAAAATTTCAAAACCTGGTATCAAAAGTATAAGAGCATCTGGACAAATCTAAAACTGAAATACAAGAGTCATTCTCTGAATGCAATTGAACACATAAATAATAGATAGAGGCTGGAATAGGGCTCTGAACATGAAGCTCAATAGGTACTCCAAAAATTAGCTATCACTGCATAAATCAACTATCGTATCGCATACTCAAACTAGGATCTGCATCTAAAGGGCATAGTAGAAGTGAGTATGATCCACTTATACTCAGTATGTATAATAAGCCGACAAAGAAAAATTTAAAAAAATACAAGTAAAAGATACTATGAGCCTATCACTTGCAAATACAAAAGCTCCCAAATGGTAGCTCACACCATCTCTACTAATAGTTCTATAATATGAGATGAAAAAGAACAACAACACACGAGATATATAAGGAAACTAAGTACATATAAGAAACATAGAAGATGCAACACAATGATATTGGGATCGCGAAGAATGATTAAAAGTCATCTCATGACTTTCTGTATATACTTTTTGAGACTCAATGCTTCCAAGATAGGAACTATGGGGGTTTGTAACTTTTATACTTTCTCATATCTCAATTCACCTGTTTGGCTAATGTTCATGGATTAAGGTTTTTATAAAATTACATTTCTTTTAAAATTAGAGTTTTTAAGTGGTACTCGTATCTCATAAATATTTATGTATGAAATGAAGTTGTAGTACTGACAACCAATAAGTATGAAGACGATAATCCATTCAATACAAGTAAAAGTGGGCCCAAAATCAACTTAATATGTCAGAAATTTATGAAATCAGCCCTCACTTGGCACCACTAGGATAAATAGTCATGTAAGACATCAATACCATCATGTAAACCCCTTACTTAGGTACTACTATCATGATAAAGGCCTATAATATCTATTCAAGCTACCGCATAGGCATCATAATAATAAATATGTAATTTACTGCACAAATAAGGCCTAGGATGTCAAATAATGCCCTCACAGGGGTAACAAGCAATATATACTTTCCCAAGTTAATAACAAAATGCATATAAGCCCCCACAAGTACATAATAATAATAATAATAATAATAATAATAATAAATCTCAAAATATAATTCACATAGCTAAATCCCTAACCCATAGCATGTTTTTTATGTTCATTAACTACCCAACCTAGTCTGAAAAATGTTAAGTCATAACCTACCTTAAAGTGCCTAAATTCAAGCCTAGACACTTCAATGTGGATCCTTCCCCTTGAACGGTCTTTGAATGAGTTAATTTTATCAAATACATAATCTATGCATCATAAGGAAGCTAATGATATCCATGTTGATCATATTTAAAATGGGTCCAAAATGAATTCAAAATTGAAAGAGTTAAAACCAAAATTTTATTCTAAAAACATATTATCCACAACAGTAGGAATATAAACCTAAAAACTCCCTTGAAAATGAGTTGAAATCTATATTCAAATTGAAAAAAAAAATTAAAGGATTACTAGAAAAAAAACCCCAAAAATCCATTTTGAATTCAAGATAACAAGATGTATTTGAAGATATAATCTATGAAAACTAATTGAAAGATGAGTTTAGAACTTACTCAAGCATGAAAACAAAATCCTAAAATTCATCCCAACCTAAGCTCCCAAGTCTAGAAATGATGAAATCATGAAAAATGAGGTATTTATCCTATTTTATGAACAGTACCTCATGAATGAGATAAATCCTTAACGTTCGTGAGGGTAAATATTGACTAAACATTTCATTTTACTTACTAAATATGGCCCAGTCCATGAGAACACAAAGGCTAGCGACTTGAACCCACCACGTAAATAAAAAGGACAAAAACCGACCCGATCTCGATTACCCTTCACGAATGTGACCTCTCCCCTCGTGATCATGACAATCCACAAGATCCTTCTCCATGAATGTGAGGTTTGGACTACGAACATAAAGGAGGATTTTGTCTTGCAACAGAAACAATTCCATGATAAAATGTCTCTGAACGGATTTTTCTAATTCGTTTGAGACCCTACAATAATAAATCATATATGATATTAGTCTATTGGCGATGTTTCAGACTTAATAGAAACATCAAATTTTTTAAAAGATGCCATTTAAAACAATTTAGCCCCTAAAATTCCATTTTGGCTTATTTTACTATTTTTCAAGAGACAGGTCGAAATGCAAACTAAAGTTTCCAACCCGAACTAACCCTGCTACTAACACAAAATTAACATTTTGTATCTAACAAAACTGTGCAAATTGTCATGTGAAGCTCGAAATACAAAATGTTGACCAAAGTCAAACTCGTGGCATTTAAAGCCTCTACGAGTCTTAACACATAAAGTCTCATGGCCTAAATCACTCTCGAATACATCGAAAACCATGCCAACCATCTTCACATCTCATAAATAGCATGTAATAATTATGGGATAGGTCAAAATACATAAAGAAGAAAATTTCACAATTAAGGTTGTTACAAGATGCCTTTATTAATTGGAGGAATTCATCTTATGTTATTCATGTTGGCTTTTTATGGAATGGAAAATTAAAGTTGACTAGTATATATCCCCGTTTGATGTTTGATGATATCAAAGAAAGTAATTAAATCTAAAGATGTAGTTGTTTTACTTTGACATTTATAAATTTCATAACAATATCTTTTAAGTTTTCTGGACCTGATATAAATTAAGAATACAAGTACTTCTTGGTGGTAAAAAAAAATTAGAATCGCACACTCGATATATCAAAACTATAAGAACTGTGCATATATTCACTAAAGAAAATCCATCATAACACATTTGATGTACATGCAAAAGCTAGACAGTAATACGTTTACTTTCATAAGAAAATAATAGAATCTTCGAATGTTGAAATTGAAAATGGGAAAACATAATATTGCAAATTGCTAAAATTCTTTCCCAAGATCCATCTCAATATATGGATAAAAAGAATTTTAAATATCAACTAATGTTATTCAACTTGAAGTACTTTTTTAGTTCTGACCAAAAAAAGTTCTGCTAAAATCTTTGTAATATCATAGAATAATCTCAAGAACTCCTTGATAATATCTACTTGCTATAGGACGTAACCTCTCCTAATCTATAGTATCCCATCTGAAAAAGGCACGTAATTTAGGAAAAAAGTAACAAAGAAGTGATGTTCAGTATCATCATTATGCTTTTGGACAATGCCACCTAATTCCCACCACTGTGATATTCATTTACTAATTAGATGAGAAAAATAAACATGATTTTTTCTCTTGCGAACATTCATTATTTTCACACACATCTTCACTTCTTTTAACTAAGTACATATTTTATTTAGGCTAAAGCGATCGACAAACCCTCAAACTTATTTCGAAAATTCACTTAGATCCCCTAACTAAGGCATGTACCAATCAGGACCGTAATCCCCCTCCTCCTGAATTTTGATCCAATCGGGCCTTTTTTGCCTAATCAGCAACAGGCATAGAGTGTGTGAAATACACTCGCCTGACGTGGCAAAATTAACTAATTAGAAAAAAACACATGGAAAAAAAATTATACGTGGAATTACTGATTTTTTCCATTTTTTTATTTAATTATCTAGTTAATAATAATTTCTTAATTAAAAAAAAAAGCACCCCCAAGTCATCATCTTTTTTACCCTCCCCCCATCGCCCCTCCCTCCTCCATCAACTAAGTATTTGCCAATTTACCTCAAATCGCCATTACAACTCTATAAAAATCCAAAGCGAGAATATCTCAAAGCTCAAATTTGAAATTCAACAATCAAATTACAACCATCTCAGTAATGGGTCATCATGGACACGGTATTTTTTCATTTCAGTAATAGATTTTCGTCTCAATTTGAAATTCAACAATCAAATTACAACCATCTCAGTAATGGATTTCTGTTTGTATGATTAACGAACTTGTTGAAAAATGGAGTAGGAATAGAAAGAGTGAGAAAAAGTATAACATTTGAAAGTTGTAATGGTAATCTCTATTTTTTTGGTGAAAATGGACGACGACAATGGTGACAATGATAATCTCCCTTAATTTGTAATTTTTCCATTGAGCGGAGGAAGAAGACCTTTAAAAAAAAAAAATGGCCAGTGGCCTTTTGAGGAAAAAGACAGCCAAAAAATTAAAATGGCCAGTGGCATTTTGAGAAAGAAGATGGCCTTGAGGAAGAAGACCTTTTAAAAAACAATTAAAATGGCCAGGTGGCCTTTCTTTTATATTTAAATTTTAGCTTTTTTTTTGTTGACATATCAATATTTAATTGGCTTATTAAAATATTTCATTTGGCTTCACGTGTCTATCTCGAGTAAAGAAACACGCGCAGTGCCATGTAGGCAAAAAAGACCTGATTGGAACAAAATTCGAGGGAATTAGGGGCCTGATAGGTACAGGCCTTAGTTGAGGGGTCTAAGTGAATTTTTGAAATAAGTTTGAGGGTCTGTCGATGGCTTTAGCCTTTTATTTACCAAGTAACATTACAAAGCAGAGAAAGCATGGACAAGCATAGCCCCATGTATTGTTGAAAGCAATATCTCCTTTCTAACTACTCTGATTAAGGAAACACATTAAGAACCTGTAATTTATGAGCTAATATGGAAGGATGAATCCCTCTCGCATGAACATCATTTATAACCTTCCTAATAATGAATTAATATGGTTTTTATCTCTACGAAAACACTGTACACAACACTAGCCAAAGTCATTCTACATAGTTGTGTTGTACTATCACTTTCATTCATGTACTGTAATGCCCACTAAAGTTCATCTTTTCGTATTAAACTAGATCTTCTAACACCTTGACAAGACAACAACTAGTTCCATACATTAGAAACATATGAACATTCAAATAATAGATGATCAATGCCATTATACTTTTCCTAATAGAATGGACACATGACATTTTCAATAAGTCCCCATTTTTCTAGCCTTACCTTTGTTTCTAACCTTTTATTTACTGTTAGGTATAGTATGAACAACCACTTAAGAGCTCCATGATTGAACCACACCAATTTTCTCCAAACCACCTTTACCATGTCTCCTCTCATCTACATATAGATCTTTTTTTTGAAGTAATTATTCATAGCCATTACAGTATCTTGATCATAGCCATCCTCCTATAGGTGTTTATATGTTTTCAGTAAACTGTGCCCTATCCAAGAGGCCTGATTAGACTGAGTACCCCATATTCATTCAGTACCATTGTATATGTGCACCCACTCCACCCAAATTTCATCCTTCTTCTTACATAAGTTCCATAAGCACTTACCTATAGCTACCTTGTTCCAAATACAAATATCTAGAAACTTTAATCCTCTATTAGACATGGTTGTAATGACCTTTTAGGTTATTTTCATCATTTCTGCTCATTTTTTTCATTTAGAGTTTTCTATAACTACAGTAAGTCATTTATAACTTGTTGGAGATGATAGTTTAGTTATCGGAGAGTTCACTTGGTTTTAGAGTTAATTCTTTACTTTGAAGTCTTCTTTAGTCAGAATTGCCTACCAGGTGAAAACTTTAGTCAAACAACCTTGTATGCCAATTCTGACAATTCTAACAGCTCTAAAATATAGATTTTAGGCTGGGTGGATCTTTGGTTTAGGTCCCTAGGCTTTAAAACTCGTTTGGGACTATTCGTTGAAATCTAAGAAAAATGGCACTTTGGTGTGGGACCCATTTTTCATTAAAATGATCACAGATGTAAATGTTAACGGTGTCAATGAGTCTAGAATGTCAAATTTTATAGGGTAGCATAGCTCTTTTGCATATACGGTATTCCATATAAATCCCAAGGGATTGGTGAAGACTTAAAAAAATTCCAAGTCTTCAACTGGTGCACTCAGCTAGTACATTCGCTTATGCGCCCATTGGGTTGCTTAAGCAAAGGCCACTAAAGCGGTCAGCCGGTTTCTTAAGCAACTAGGCTTTCCAAATGAGGCCTCTTAAGTGAAGACTTCATCTCGAGTAGCCAAAGGCTAGCTTAAGCGACTTGTGCAGATGGCACAAGTTTCCTGGCACTTGGCCGCTTAAGTGGCCCAGTGTCCGCTGAAGTGACCCTTGGGTGCCATTAAATGCCACAATTAGCCCATTTTCTCTCATTTTTCACATAAGCTCATGAGTGTAGAACCCTATGAAGTAGGGGAACTTGAGAGAAATGTTAGTGGGTGATTTTGGGGTGTTTATGAGCTTAAATTACTCGTTTCTTCTTCAAATTCTTGGTAATTTTTCATTAAATTCGTGGTGAATTTCTTAATTGTTTTCCAAAATCCTAAAATATTTTTTGATTGATTTTATCATCATTTGAGCTCGAAATTTACCCATTCTTGAGGGTAAATATTCTTTGATCATAGAAGGACACGTTGATGGTTTTGAAAGTGCATTTCTCCAAGCGAGCTCCACATAAAATTTTTAAGTAATTTTGAATACTAAGTATAAAAATTAAATATGGGTGCCTTTGTTCTCATTTTTATGAGTAGATTATCATTTTGATAGCATGGCATCGTACAGAAGCTTCTCAAAAGGAAATCGCCAGTTTAGTGGATTTCACCAGGCTTTCTTCGGTATCCAGGTAGGCTCGATTTACTTCCTTTTAGATTGAACATTGTTGTAGCATATTTATGATAAAATGCTAGAAATGTTTGAAAATTAGGTCATGGAGGCATAATTACTGCAAGTAAATTATTTAGTCTAATAAGGAACCGTAAATTAGGCGTAGTTGACCTAGCTACTCACGTTAAGGGTAAAATTTCTATCTTAGGACTAAATTGTGCACATTTAACATCTAGTAGTGATTTTAGATAACTTAGCCTTATCCGTAGTAGAATTTTCCTTGAAATAGATTTCAAGAATTAAGAGTGGGCCACTCTGGCCAACCTTAGATCAAGACTCTCCTTATCTTCTTGTAGACTTTTAGGCGTGTTACTTTACCAAAATACATATCATAGAGTTTGAGGAGTCTATATTCTTGATGCTTATGCTAGATTTATACTTGGGAGTTGATACTAGTTCCTGTTCATGTCTGGTATATGATGATATTGAGTTCCGATTCAAGTTTGGAAAATGAAATAATAATATTAAGTTCCGGTTAGATTCTAGCATTAAGAAGTTATTTATGATATGGTCATGGTATAGAAGGATTTGTAATTATGGTTCCTAACATGGTTAACTAGTATGATTCCAGTTACTTATTCTCTTGATTTGCACCCTGTAGGTTTACGGCTACCCGCATTGGGTTATTTATCTTTTCCGCACTCACTGATTCATGGGGGCTCGTTTTGTAGTATTATTTATGCTTTCATTCATGTTATGATTGTTTAAGTTATTTATTTATAGTATTTGGAGTATTATTTTAGATTTATCCTTTTACCTTGACTTAGCTTATTTATCTTAAATTTTTATTATACTTATATTTTAATTTAACTCAGTCGGCTAATAATGCCTATTGAGCACCTGTGGCTTTGGTACTCTTACTACACTCCTATACCTTTTTGGTGTAGATTTGAGTACTAGTTGTCGACATTGATGATAGGATTGTGCTGATTAGAGTTTGGAGACAGGGTGAGCTTTCAGAGCTGAAGTTGACCATTTTCTTTCTTCTATTTTTGCTTAGTATTTTATTATTTGAGACGTATGTATATTCAACCATTACACTATTTGTGTTATTTTTGTTTAGTGGATCTTGTAGCTACACTACTAGGTCGTGGGATGTTATTTTTATCTTATTTATCCTCCGTATTAGTAATATTGATATTATGATTTGCCTGATTTATTTTTGTTAGGATTTACTTGGAAATTTCTAACATTTATGCCATTTTCCCACTAAATTAGCCTATTACTAATAGCTCTGGGGTACGATTTGGCCTACCTACTGGTGGGATAAAGTAAGTTCCATCATGACTCAAAAATCAGGTCATGAAATGGTACAATGGAGTTTTTTCTAGTCTATAAGGGACTTCTTGGAATCTTCAGCATTACCTGTCCACGTACTCCTATATGTAGTTCAATAGTCTGTAGGATCTTCTTAGGAAATCAAAAAAATTGTATGGAAAATAACACACTTGATAAGTTGAGCCTATTTGTATATGATAGGAACCTAGTTATCCAACTGGTTATTCTCCCTAGAATTTTGTCAATGAGAGGCTTCTATTGCACCAAAAACACTCTCTTAGTGCTTGAAGGAACACCAAGATATCTAAATTGGTAATTCTCCTTTAGCAAATTGTAGGTCCAGTCAAATCTGATCTTGCAGATTTTTCTTAACACCACCAAAATACACATTGATCTTTCTTGGATTTGCTACTAATCCTGAATCCTGAGAGAATATTTTAAAATAGTTGTATGGGTATTTCACAAATTTTAGATCACCTTTGCAGAACAACAAGTCATCAACAAAAATGAGTTGTATGATTGATAAAACCTAAGCTACACATTTAATCTGAAGATTATGCGATTGCTTTTAAAAATAATAACCCAAAAAAGGTTGGGGTCGAATCTCAAGGAAATACGTGGAATTGTAGCTTTCAGCTGCTGTAATCGATGGGTAAAACTGGAAAAGTAAATGGGGTTTGTATTTTCAATATCAAACAAGTAGCTAGTATCAACATTAGTTGTAATCAGTCATCAGAGAACACTCAGATTGTGTTCCCCTTGGCTTCTCAAATCCATAGGCTTATCATGCTTTATTGAACCAACATGATACCTTGCATGCAGAATCTAATAAGTTATGTACCACCAACTATCTTTTGGACTAACTGGCATATTTCACCATTTACCTTTTGAGTCTCAAGATGACGCCTTACTAACCCTTATCCTAGATCACAATTAACTATTATCTTTTGAGTCTCTACTTATTAGATAATAACTAACCTTCTTACTTAGATAATACCTAGTAGTGTGGATCGATAGATAAACTTCAAATTATTGTTGTAATTATCTTTTCCTAGACACTACTCCTATTTTGGAGTAAGTAACAATAATATAGGGTGGGATACTAACGTTTTCAACCGCTAAGATAGCTATTAAAGTGAAGATAATACAATGCATGCATGGGTATAAGTTTAGAACAACATAGCATTTCCCCTACTTCGCTAATCCGCCAGGGTTTTCATAACCCTAGGTAAGGGTTTTTAGCAACTCTTGCTTGTAATGTAATAAATAATATTCATCATTAAAAGAATAAGATATAATCACAATAATCATAACTGAAAACCCAAAACTTTAACTGAATTAATCAACCAAAATTAATACAACAGAATTCCAAGACCAAAATCGGATCTCAGAATCAAAGTATGTTTGTAAGTATCAAGAATCCATAAATTTTACTAAAAAATACATAAGGGTATTTATAGTACTTAAGTAAATCCTAAAAATCAAATCCCGGTCGAAAAAAAAAAGGGGTTGTTGGCCACTTACCTAAGTCTACATGCAGCCTGCTAGTGGGAGCATGTGCCACATGTGGCCTGCCCTCGGGAACATGTAGACATGGGTAAATGCCAGATAAATTTCCAACACTGTCTGCTCTCTGGACTTTGGACTTATGGTACTTACTTACCCACATGCAGTCCACATGTGCTACCTGCGGTCCGCATGTTTGCATAGGTAAGTGCTGGAAGTTCTTTTTCAGCTCTTTCACTCTCTGGATCTTCAATTTTGGTACTTACCTTAGTCACATATAGACCACATGTGGTCCACATGTAGACATAGGAAAGTGTCAAGCCTTCTAAATCTTGTAACCAAGCATCCAAACTTCAAGTTTCAACGCATACTTTGGTAACGTATATCCAATAACTGCCATAAATACCTAAAAATGATAAAGTAAGAAGCCAAAACTCCATTTTTCATCTCTTTCTTGAACTTCGCATCCAAAACCTAGTTTTCTGCAAAACATACCCAAAACACATCATATCTAACAAAAAAACCTAAGGAACATGCATATTTTCATATTTTTAATTGTAGAGATTGCTATATTTCTATAGCACATCAATACTCTCAACTTAGAACATTTGTATGTCCTTAAAGAACATATCACAATAAAATAAAACACGACGCGTAACTAGGAGAATCTAAGCTATCCAAGATCGTCAATCAACACATTGAGTTCAAATCACAATACCCTCTCTTATCTCAACTTTTCTAAACCAACTACGTATAAACATGAAGCAAAATAATGTAACACAAAGAGATCAAGGTATGTCATTACACTATCCAGATACAACCATGCATATGTACAAGTTACACTACAAACACGTAAGCAGCTAGCAATATGACTCATGTGCCTTCACAACAAAAAAGTCCCACTCACTTATATGAAATAATGCATGTCAATGCAGGGATAGTCAAGACATACTCACATTCAGAAGAAAAGTTCCAATCAATGTGCATCAAATACCATAGGCTTGCCCTTATTTTTTTGTACCTTAGTTTTCAGACAATTAGATTAGGATCACTATAGGACTTTATTCGGCTTGTAATGTAGGCTTGGGGCGGGTATGGTACATATGGATATCAAGTGACTAAGCCTCTTTGGCACTACACTAACTTTGGGGTCCACTCATTAACCATTTTTCTTTTTATTCCCCCCTCTTTATTTATCTTTTTTATTCTTTATTGCACATTTAGGTTGGGTGTGGTATTTTATTCTTTATTTTTCACTTTTTCATAATTTTTATCTTTTTATTTAATTTTTACTTTTGCTACCACACCTATCCCTACTAACTTTTTCTCTCATCTTATCCTTCTACATACCCACTTTACATTACGCACCCCTATGATAGCCACCCTCAATTTAGGCAATTTGATTAAGTTGAGGTGCACAATGTCCAAGAAGGAATAGGCCAAAACAGGTTACTGCAACACAAATGGGAAGGTAATATGTGAAACAATAAAAACTTGCTATAAGGCTAAAACAGGGATATTTTACATTGGGAAGGTCATTTAGACTAAACTGAACTACAATGAAAAATAGACTATGATCCTTTCCTAACTGAGTATCCTATAACATAGGCAAGACTAATCGGGCAAGTTCAGAATTCATTACACAAAGAGAACTAAGTAGCATCTCACCCACACATGGCATAGAGTCAATATTACAAGGTACTACTTATCTGGTTCATGTAATTGTTAACAAGTGATTATCATATCCCTAGTCCTAACTTGATAACAAAATCCACATTGTTTACATATATATAAATTCACACAGTTCTAAAACTTTGGAGGGGTATCATTTTTCTCTAAAATCGATCAAGTACATGACAATTTCCCTAAATACTTAAAAATCTCCTAATTACACAAAACACAACATAATAAGAAATAAAACACAATATGACACAAATTTTGCCCTGGACATGCCGGTTCTACAACTATACTGCGGCCGACAAGAAAAGAAGGATAACAACAAAATCCTATTGCGGCTATGGTATACCCCATACCCAATTGAAAATTGTGCACTATCCCCAGTGCACTAAAATAATATAAAATAAAGAAAATAAGGACACACCTAGATGCACTAAGAGTCTTTGTACGTTGGGTTGCCTCCCAAGCAGCGCTTGATTTACTATCGCATCATGACTCAGTTCCCTAGGCAACTCAAACTTTGCCAAGGTCTATATCAACACAAACGTTTACTTTCTCCAGGTTTCCCATATAGTGCTTCTCTCGTTGCCCATTCACCTTGAATGAAATTTCACCTTCATATTTTATTTCTATAGCACCCTGTAGGAATACCATAACCATAGTGAATGGTCTAGTCTACCAAGATTTCAACTTGCCTGGAAACAAGCGAAGTCTTGAATTATTCAAAAAGACCAAAGCACCGGGTTCAAATACTTTTATCTCAATTTTCCTGTCATTATACATCTTCATTCTTTCTTTGTATATGGTTGAGCTATCATAAGCATGAAGTTGGAATTCACCTAACTCATTCACCTTGCTCAACCTCAAGTTAGCTGCATCGTGCCACTCAAAATTTAGCCTTTTCAACGACTATAGTGCCTTATGCTCAAGCTCAACTGTTAAATGGCAGCCTTACCGTATATGAGCTGATCTGGAGAGACACCGATGGGGGCCTTAAGTCTATTCGATAGGCCCATATTTCAATATCTAATTTTCTAGACCAGTCAATCATGATAGCATTCACAATTTTTGCCAATATGGATTTATGTCTCTATTGAAGATCTCAGCTTGCCCATTTGTCTGAGGATGGTAAGGTGTTTCAACCTTATGCCTTACACCATATCTAACAAGCAGGATTTAAATAGGAAGTTGAAAAAGTGATACCCACCATCACTAATAATTGTACATGGAGTGCCAAACTGAGAAAAGATATTTTTTTCTCAAAAAGGCAATGACACTTAAATTTTCATTCTTTGGAAGTGCCACTGCCTCTAACCATTTCAACTCATAGTAAACTACTACTAGAATATATCTCATGACATAGGAGCTCACGAACAGGACCATGAAATCAATTCCCCACACATCGAACAACACCAAGTCCAGAATAGGTGTCTTAGGGAGTTCATGGTGTCGTGAAATATTGCCTTGACACTAACATTGGTCATAGGATTGCGCAAACTTATGAACATACTTGTAAATTTTAGGCCAGTAAAACCCACACTGTAAAATTTTGTAGGTTGTGCGAGTGCCACTATGGTGACCCCCAATTGGTGATGAATGACAATCTTCTCGAATGCTCATTATCTTCACCTCTATGATGCATCTCCGAATCACACCATCAGCATAAATCCTAAATAGATATAGTTCATTCCAAAGAACTTCTTTACCTCATGCATAAATCTTCTTCGCTACTGAAAGGATATATCTTCAGGGACAAGATAACTTGCCAAATATTTAGCAAAATCAGCAAACTAGGAATTAAGTCTTGAGATGCCACTAAAACTCGCTCTTCTATAAAAGCATCATCTATCTCAAGACCATCCCCTAGTTTTTGCATTACCTCATCCTCAGGTCTAGACAAGTGATCTGCAACTTAATTTTTTTCCTTTACAGTCTTTTACTTCAAAATCAAACTCTTGCAGCAAGAAAACCCAATGAATTAGTCTTGGTTTTGCATATTTTTTTGACATCAAATACCTCAAGGATGCATGGTCATTTTTAACTATTACCTTAGTCCCAATCAAATAATACCAAAAAAAAATTAAGGCAAAAACTACCACAGGTAACACTTTCTTTAGAATTGTATAATTTGCTATGTGTGGTTTAAAGCCTTACTTGTATAAAAGATGGGATGAAAGATATTTTCTCTTCTTTGGCCTAGGAAAACACCTAAGGCTACTCCACTTACATCACACATGACCTTAAAAGGTGCAAACTAGTCAGGAGACAAAATAATAGGTGTCGCGATCAACCGCTCTTTCAGGCATTTGAAAGCTTTGAGACATGCATCATAAAACATAAATTTCACCTCTTTCTCTAAAAGATTGAATAGAGGATTTGTAATTTTAGATAAGTCTTTGATGAACCTCCTATAAAAGCCTGCATGGCGTAGAAAGCTTCGTATGCCTCTAACTAACATTAGTGGTGACAATTTTTCAATTACCTCAATCTTTGCTTTGTCTATCTCAATACCATGTTTGGAGATCTTGTGCCCTAGAACTATACCTTTTTTCACAATGAAGTGACATTTTTCCCAATTCAGCACCAAATTTCACTCTTCATATCTCTGCAGTGCACTGGCCAAATAGGCCAAACAATCATTGAATGAGTCCTCAACCAATGAAAAGTCATCCATGAATACATTGATCGTGTCCTCCACCCTATAAGATAATATGGGCATCATGTATCTCCAAAAATTGGTAGGCGTATTGTGTAACCCGAATGGAATTCTCTTAAATGCAAAAGTCCTCTAGGGACAAGTGAATGTAGTCTTCTCTGGTTCTCCGGTAAAAATCGTGATTTAATTATAACCTGAGTACCCATCAAGAAACTAATAACAGCCCCAGCCTGCTAGTGTACCCAGTATCTGATCTATGAAAGGCTTCTGGAAATGGCCATTCTACATCCAAGTGTTCAGATTTATGTAATCTATGCAGACTCTCCAACCAGTCACTGGCCTCATGGGTACTAATTTATTCTTTTCATTTAGAACCTCTGTGATTCCCCCTTTCTTTGGAACCCATTGACCCAAGCTTACCCACTTGCTATCTGTGATGGTGAAAACCACTTCAGTATCTAACCATTTGATTATTTCCTTTTTCACCACCTCCTACATGGAAGGGTTTAGACATCTTTAATGCTCAATACTAGGAATGTTATTTGTCTCAAGTTGTATCTTGTGTGTGCATATGCCTGGTGGAATCCCCATAATGTCAACAATGGTCCACTGAATAGTTCTCTTAATTTTTTGCAACACCGATATCAATGCTTCCACCTACAATCCTTCTAAATCTGCTGCAATAATCACTGATAGTGAATTATTAGCCTCCAAGAATTCATACTGCAAATAAGGTGGAAGGGACTTTAATTCCAATATCAGTGAATTCTTAATGGATGGTTTTACAGCAGGTATTATTCTATTTTTTAAATCAAGATCCATTTTTAGGGGCATATTTGTAAGAACCAATTTTATATAATTCATTAACCAGCTCATCATATTCCTCTATCCCGTCATTCTTAAAATTCATAATCACTGCTTCCAATGCTTCTATTCCCAATCTTTCCTCAATAGGCACATCTACTGCAACCACATCATCATCCACAACATATATTATTGCTACCACTCTCATATCATCTGACTATTTCACTGTCAGGCACATATTAAAAACTATTTTCTCATTGTTTAGTTTGAAAGTGATCTTCTACAATCCCATATCAATCAACACCCTACTAGTGGATAATAAGGGTCTGCTCAAGATAATTGGAGCTTGGACATCCACTTCATAGTCTAAAATCATAAAGTTTGTAGTGTATGTGAAAGATGCCACCCTTACTTCTACGTCATGCAAAATATCCACTGGCTCCTTTACAGATGATTTGACCATTAACAGCCTTGTAGATGTAGTCTAGAGTTATCATAATCCCAATACTTTGTATCTCTAGTGCCATTAAATTTATGCCCACTCCTAAATCACGTAGAGCCTAATTGATATCAAAATTCTCAATAAAATATGGGATAGTGACTGCCCCTGGGTATCCCTTTTATCTACTACTGGTGCAGGAGAAAATATGTTACAATGTTGTACCTTATTTTTGGGCTCATCTGCGACCCAATTATCACCGTCCTCACTCTCATAATCATCATCACTACAAGTCAGCTTCTCAAACTCTACTTCAGGTGGATCACTAGCAATAATATTATCCTTCTTTGGCTTTTCAGTAGCAGGCATATAATTATCATCAGGTAGGGTTCCACTCTTAGTGTTAATAGCCAATCAATGAACAAGGGTTGGAGGATTTTGCATCGTGTGATTAGGTAGAGTACCTGGCTACCTTTGAGTCAAAGTGTCAAAGATCTGCCCATATTGCTAGTCCAACTACTTGTTAACAGTTGTATATGACAACCTTTTGGATAAATCCTAAAATATTAGCCTTAAGTCCTTTAAGGGAAGTTTCTTGACACTTCACCATCTTATACAACATTTCATCTATTCTTGATTCTACATCTCGTCTTCCAGTTAGAATGTATTTGCCTTCCTTCTCCTTGTAATCATCTCTCCGTCTCTAGTCACCATTTTTGCATTTATCATTGCAATAGTTTTGACCTTGGTTCCTTTTACTTAAGATTGGAAACCCTCTATCTACTGATCTAGATACTTTGCCTCCTCTGTGAACTCAAGCTGAAGACCTCTAGAGGTTGCACCCTGTGCCCCTACTGCATTAACATTTTTGGAATTTATTATTTCAAAATGCTTAGCTAACTCACCAGTATCAGTCCTTAATAGTGAAATTTCCTAAGTTACAGCATCCTCAGCAACTCTAGAAACTTCAATGGCATAAGTTCTAGAACCTCTCTCAACCTCCTAAGTTTACCACCCTCAGTTAGTTAGCGAGATCTAATCCATACTACTAGAAGCTATCTCTCATCGTAATCTCATAAAGGCTCCTCCAGAGATAGTGTTTGTGATGTCTTTGGAACTGATGGTCAGGGGTCTATAGAATATCTCTAATAGGCTAGTCCTTGAAATTCGATCGTTGGGCATCATGATAAGTTTCTTCTTGAACCTAAACCATGCCTCGTACATAGACTCTGACTGCAGCTGCCTAAAATTATAAATCTAGTCCTTCATCTTTAACACCCTAGATAGAGGAAAAAAACTGTTCAAGAATTTTTTGTGTAACTTATTTCACGTAGTGATAAATGCTCTTGGAAGTTCCCCCGGCCATAAATATGCTTCTTCAGTAAGAGAAGAGGGAAACAACCACAATCTAAGGGCCTCCTGATTCACCTTAGGAATGGTATTTAAAGTGTAGATCCAAATAAGTTTGCTAGATACATGTTTGTGTCATTTTTAGGCAATCCCACAAACACACCCTTTAAGTATAAGAGATGGATCATAGCACTAAATAAATTAAACTTGACATCGGAGGGAAAAACAAAAGGAATAACTGCTCCAGTATTTTTTGGATCAACATACCCCAAATCCTCTTCATCATCCTTATATGGATGAAAATATTAGTATGTTGGGATCACTTAAGCACAACCACCTCTAAATCTATTATGATTTCCACTAAGCATTTCTCGGTGGTCTACTTCCTTCCTTTGTACAGCTAACTTTACCTCTTGAGCTATCCTCTGAACATCTTCTTCCCTCCTTTAATTAGCTTCTTTTGCTAACAGTACCCCTATCTATTGGTCAATAATGTCCTGAACTGCTTTGGGAGTAGGGGGAGGTACCTGGTGTGCATCATTACGAACCGTTTCAGGAATATCAACTCTTTTTGGTTCCGTCATCCTACTAGGTATTTGTAGGATCCCCTATGGATTTGGATTCTCTGAGAGTAAGGGATTGCTTCTACTAAATGTACTAGGCTTAAACCGGCGTATACCCAACTAAGAACAAAAACAAAAAAAACCATAAACTACAACAACCTCAATTCATAACTCAACACTGTATTCCCAGGCAACGGTGCCAAAATTTTATAATTCCCAAGCTACACCTTCAATCTGAATACTATGTGGTCACTGTCAAATATTGTAACCCAACAAAGGATGGGGTTGAATCCCAAGGGAATACGTGAAATTACAGTTATCAGTTCAGTAATCCACAGGCAATACTAGCAAAGTAAATGGGCGTTTTGTAGTGGCATCATCAAACAAGTAACTAGTATCAACTTTAGTTATAATCAATCTTCGGTAAACACTAGGATTGTTTTTCCCTTGTCTTCTCAACTCTGTAGGCTTATAGTGCTTTATTGAACCAACCCGATACCTTTCATAAAGAATCTAATAAGTTACGTACTACTAACCGTCTTTTGGACTAGCTGACAGATTTCACCCTTTACCTTTTGAGTCTCAGGATGTTGCCTTACTAATCCTTATCATAGATCCTAGTTAACTATTACCTTTAGAGTCTCTAGTTATAAGATAAAGGCTAACCATCTTACTTAGATAATACCTTGTAGCATGGATCTACAGTTAAACTTTAAATTAATTTTGTAATTATCTTTTCCTAGTCACTACTCCTCTTTTGGAGTAAGTAGCAATAATCTAGGAAGGGTCCTAATATTTGCAACCTCTAAGATGGCTATTAAAGTGAAGATTATATAATGCATGCATGGGTATTGCTTCAGAACACTGTAGCACCTCCCCTACTTTGTCAATCCGCTAGGGTATCCACAACCCTAGTTAAGTTTTTTTTGCCGCTCAAGCTTGTGAAGTAATCAATAACATTCATAATTGAAAGGATAAGATGTTATCACAATAATGACAACTAAAAACCAAAATATTAACCGAATTAATCAACCAAAATCAGTACAAAAGAACTCCAAGACCAAAATTGGATCTCAAAATCAAAATATGTTTGTAAGTATCAAGAGTGTGTAACTTTTACTAAGAAACACATAAGGGGTATTTATAGTACATGAGGAAACCCTAAAAATCAAAGACCGGATGAAAAAGGAAAAAAAGGGTCGGTGGCCACTTACATATGTCTTTATGTGGCCTGCCAGTGGACGCATGTGCCATATGCGGCCTGCCCTTAGGCACATGTTGACATGGGTAAGTGCCATAAATATTTCCTTCTCTGTCTACTCTCTAGACTTTGTACTTCTGACACTTACCTTACCCACATGTGGTCCACATGTGCTACATGTGGTCCACATGTTGACATAGGTAAGTGTCGGAAGTTCTTTTTTAGCTCTTTCACTCTCTGGATCTTTAATTTTGGTACTTACCTTAGTCACATATGGACCACATGTGCTATATGCGGTCCACATGTAGACATAGGTAAGTGCCAGACCTTCAAAATTATGTAACTAAGCCTCCAAACTTCAAGTTTTAACACATGCTTTGGTCACGTACATCCAGTAAGTGCCACAAATACCCAAAAATGATTAAGTAAGTAGCCAAAAACTCCATTTTTCATCTTTTTCTTGAACTTCACATCCATAACCTAGTTTCCTACAAAACATACCCAGAACACATCATATCAAACAAAACAACCTAAGAAACTTGCATATTTTTATAGTTTTAAACGTCAAAAGTGCTATATTTCTATAGCAGATCAATGATTATGTGAATCTTGCCTCTAGGATGGTAATAAAACTCAAGATTAGAGTACAAGGTCTTTAAAATTTTTGTTAAGTAGTTCATTGCTAGCACAGAAATAGGTAGGGTGATAATGGATCAACTCATCTTACTTCTCTCTTAGAATTAAAAGGTTTGGTGGCTCTATCATTAACCATCACTAGGTAAGTGAAAATGATGACACATTGCATGATCCACCTAATCATCCAAGTTAGAGAATTTTAATTTTACTAATATCTGCTTCAATAAGCTTCATTCCAAGGAATCATAAGATTTCTTCATGTCAATATTGATCATACATCTCTTAGATATTCCTTTTCTCCATAGCCTTTCACCAATTCATGACTAGCCATAATATTATCATTAATAGCTCTACCAAGAATAAAATTTGCTTGATTTGGGTCCACTAAAGCACTCATCACCCTTTGTAATCTTGTAGTAATCACCTCGGATATTATCTTATAGATGTGGAGCAACATGAGATAGGTCTATATTCACTAGCACACAAGATTCTCTACTTTAGGTATAAGTGATACTGAAATGCAATTGGTGAGATGGTTCATTTTACCTGTACTACAAAATATCAAGCCCTATATTTGGGACATCTTGCCCTGTTACTGACAAGCCTTCTTGAAAAGCACTATATTAAATCCATCTTGTCTTGGAGATTTTAGGTCATTTTTTCCATGAGTGCATAAGTCACTTCCACTAGAGTTATTGAATGTTCTAAGGATTGATTTTTGCTCTATATTAAAATAATTTCCATTCCTCATAATGTTTACATTCATACGTGGCAGGCTGGCTATTGATTGTCCCAAAAAACCTTTACCGAATTTGGTGATCTCATGTTCTACATCCTCTTGTGTTTTCACTCTAAACCCATTAGTATTCATTAGTCCAGTGATGGTATTTTGAGTTTCTCTATTCTTCATGTGGGAAAAGTAATGGGAAGTTTACGTATCATCTAGCTTTAACCATTGGACTCATGCTTTTTTTGGATTGTACTTTATTTAGTCAAGCTCCAGTTCTCTAGTTGATGCCTTACCTCTTTTTTAAGTTGCTTGTTTATACCAACCTTAATATGAATCGTCATTGTTTTTTGAATCCTACTGAGTTGTTCTCTCAGATTAGTGACTTTCTCTCTCACCCCTTTAAATTCAGTATAATTAAGCTACTTAATATTGTTTTTAACTCTTTTTAGGATTTCCAAGACCAATTTCATATCTCCCTTGATTCTTATATGCCATGCCTTTTCTACACTACTTATAAAGGTTGGATGCTTAGCAAGACAATTAAAGAATCTGAATAATTTTGCATCACCTCTACAAGTCTTATCTAGAACCATCCTCAAAGGGGAGTGATTAGATATTTCAGGATTCAGTATAAGCACCTCCACATTAGTCATTTGCATCATCCAATTATAAGTCACTAAATATCTATCAATTTTACTACAATAGTGACCATTTTTCCATGTGTAATCCCTACCAACTGTTTTCAACTCTATCATATTGGTGTAAACAACAAAATCTGCAAAATCCTTAATTTTAGCCTCCTGCACTGGACTTCCTTGTGACCTATTCACCTGTTAGGAATGCATTAAAGTCTCCCATACATAGCATAGGCAACTCTATGTCAGTCAACATTACCTCAAATCATCCCAAATTTTCATTCTATCATGAATAGCATGTATGTCATAAACAACCACAAAATAGAAGATCATTTTACCACCATTTTTCTATACTCTACTCTACATGAGTTGCTTAGTTTTGTTCATTATCTGACAGTCAATTACTTGGAAATTCCACAACAATAAAATTCTCCCTTGGTTAGGATATTCATAATTTGTTGCATATAACCATCCAGGTGCAAGCCCTTGTGCTACTCTACTATCCGTATTCTTCTTTACTTTATGTTCTATGATAGGAATAATTCTGATGTTATTTTCCTTCTTAAATAGTTTTTATTCCTATTATTGAAGTTTATTTATTTTCCTAGTGTTTCGTGTTATGAAATTCATAATGCAAGGTTTATACTAGTACCTCCAACACCCTTCCTCTACAAATTTTGACTAATATCAATATCAGGGATTCCCTATACAGTATTGGCAAGTGACTCAAATCCATTAGTAATAGTTGTAACCTATGTTTTAGATTGGTAGTCTTATTTCCAATCCCTTTTGATGGACCTGCTTTTGTGTTGTTAAGAAGCTTCCCCTGCCATTTTTGAACTAATCTGGAAGATTTTTTTACCTTTAAATCCTTCACTGATGTGACATTTATGTCCAACCTGCATACATTTTGGAAAGTACTCCAGTACCCACTCATATTTCACTACCTGCTCAAAGATCCTACTATTAGGATCTGCCACTTTGACCTTCTTAGATAGTTCCATTTCTATATTTATTTCAACAAGTACACAAGCAAACAATATATTGTCACAACCTGAACTTGGTCTTGGTCGTGAAGGGATCTTAAATCCATTGAGGATCGAAGACCACCCCTATTTCCTAGTCAACAGAACATATCACACACTGACATGGACTAAAGTCCGAACACATAACAAGATAGAGTAACATAAGTTCAAGGACTCTAAGTTATATCAATAACCACCAACCGATTCCGATAACCAATAAAAACTACAACACAACACCTGAGTCCATAGTACCCACAAAGCCTCTATCAAAACTGAATATCAATAAGTGTCGGGACATGCACCCGACCATAGAAAAAAATAAGTCTAAAATAAATTCTAAGACATTGGAACCCAGCACATGAAATGAAACCTTTTGGAGGATGGAAGATCACCACTTCAAGTCAACACATGAACTATCCACGAACAACTGATCACTATGTAAGAAAGGTAGAAGAGTTTTCAATGCCTGCAGCGCGTGGGAATACAACGTCTGTAGACGGTTAGTGGTTAGAGTGCTAGCATGTAACTCAAGGATAAGGGATCAAATAATACCATGAGTAATAATTCAAAACTGGTCAAAATTAATGCACATCATCAGATATAAATATATAAACATATATCACTTGCCAGGGTAGGGAACAAGACTTACCACGAACTTTTAAAATCTTAAGCTGGATTGTGTAGCATAACCATCATAATTAAGGAACCCACAAGATATATGGGGCCAGCTCTCCCCCAGATAGAAGGACCCCAGGACATGTAGTTGCACGAACCAAAGGATAATCATATGTTGGATGCCTGATGGGGGACTCAAACCTCCCGGCATAAATCAAAAATGGCTTAAGCACCAATTTATATAATCTGGGGGACTCGAACCTCCCAGTCATATAATAATAATAAGGGGGACTCAAACCTCTTGGTCATTTAGACCCCCATGCTGGATAGTGCAGTTTTTGGTGTTGGTCTCTCGGGACCTCCACTTTCATGGTTCGACTACACAACCTACTTTTAAGAACAATTTAAATATTTAACAAACATTCCTAATTTATTAAACCGATTAAGCATTTAGGAATCCCATTGGTATCATCATACCAACCCCATATGCAAATTCATTATCATGCCAGAATCCATTAACCATCTTATAAGGGAAATTTATTACCCTTAGGCTCAATTAACATTCACACATAGAATCCATATACTCCAAAGTTCAATAAAATCATACCATGGTTCTTAACCTTTTATACCAATGGATCAATTCAAGTGAGCAAGTAAAAACATGTGAATAAGCCATGTATCATTATCAATTTCACATTTAAATTGAGGGAACTTAATTTCCAAAGCCATATGTCAAAGAAATCATAATTTGGGAAAACATAACCCCTTTGATTATTGGCCAATTCAATACACCCCATAAGTTCAAAATCATTAACAAAGCATGAATCATGCATAATAAACCAGGGGAACTCAATGTAAAAACCATTCATGTCAAAGCCCTCAACCATATAAAAACCCTTATTTCAAATCCACAAAATTAACCATGTCAATTTATCCATTAGATAAAATGAGTTTAAGAGTAGAGCCACATGCCTGAAATACCCAAGATTATGAAGAGAAGTCAACCTTTAAAGATCTACTTGACCCACTTCTTGGAAACCCTAAGTATGGATGTCTGAGAGACCTTGAGAGAGAAGAGAGTCTATTTAATGTGTATTATGGATGAAAATAAGGTCCTAAGTTAGTTTATAGGTCAAGGGTTATTATTGTAGTTAGTTTATAGGTCAAGGGTTATTATTGTAATAAGAGGGAAATATCTAAAATACCCTCATTAAAAGCTAGAAAATAAGCCGTCAATTGTTATGGGTGACCTTACAACACATAGGGTCATCCTATGACTCGTTTCCCCTCAGTCGTAGTTTGGGCAGTGTCTAAAACCACCAACATTGGTTGTTACAAAAGGGACATTATGACTCATAATGAGTTCGTACAACTTATTATATCCTAGTCATATTTAGGACAAAATACTTTGGGCATCACACGATTTTCCTTACGAAAAGGACTATACAAGTCGTTTAGAGTCCTTATGACTCGTAACATGGTAGTTGTAGCAGTAAAAATAGTGACTTAGAAAAATCTCACTGGGCATGTTACGACTAGGTCTTATGACTCGTAATGACTCCCTGTGACTCGCAAAGAGATTCGTAGTCAGGGCAGTAAGCTCAGAACTCAGAATTTACAAGGACCAACACCTGGGGTGTTTCATTCTCCCCCTACCCCCTTCAGGATCATTGGTCCTCGAATGATGGGTAAAGGCATACATTAGCACAATTTAATACAGAAACACACCCACTCTTACCTTTAACAAAGTCAGAAACCAAAGAAGTCAAGGAATCTATAGTTTTCTTTAACAAAGCCAGAAAACAAAAAAATTAAGATCACACATACCTTAAGCATGATTTTATGGAATAGGGAATAGGAAGGGATAGTTGGACTTCTTGTCCTCCTCGGATTCGCAAGCAACTTCCTCAAACTTTTAGTTCCTCAAACGAACCTTTACCTAACCATGTCCTTCATCCACAACCGACGGACTTGTCGATCCAAAATCTTCACTGAATCTTCCTCATAAGAAAAGAAATCTGAAATAACCACACCTTCCAAAGAAACAACCGACGAAAGATCACCCACACACCTCCTCAACATCGAGACATAGAAGACCGGATAAATAGAGAACAAGCTAGAAAACAACTATAATTCATATGCAATATTACCAACCCTTCTTAAAACCAAATACGGACCAATATAACAGGGACTGAGCTTTCCCTTCTTCCTAAACCGCATCACTTCCTTCATGGGAGATACCTTTAAGAATACTTAGTCACCAACATTAAACTCCAACTCCCCTTGTCTCACATCCACATAGAACTTTTGGCAACTTTGGACGGTCTTAAGAATATCCTAAATTACCTTCACCTTCTCCATGGCTTGGTGAACAAAATCAGGACCAAATAACTCAGCCTCACCAACTTCAAACCACCCAATACAAGAACGATGCCTCATATCATATAAAGACTCAAATGGAGTTATACCAACACTAGAATAATAGTGTTGTTGTAGGCAAATTCTATGCGAGGTAAGTGGTCAACCAAACTGCCACCAAAGTCAATCATACAAGATCTGAGCATATCATCCAATGTCTGAATGGTTCTTTCCACTTGCCCATTCGTTTGTGGTTGGAAATTGGTACTAAGGCTCACCTTAGTCCTAAAACCTCACTAAAATGAGCACCAAAAATGCTATTAGAACTGAGTACCTTGATCAGAGAAAATAGAAATAGGTGCACCATCCAACTTCATGATCTCTTGAATAAATAACTTCGCATAGTCCACGATGAAGTAATTAATTCTCACCGACAAGAAGTGAGTAGACTTAGTCTTCCTATCCATGATGACCCAAATAGAATCAAACAAATTTTGAGACCGCAAATACTGGTAACAAAATCCATATTAATTATTTCCCATTTCCTTAAAGGTAACTCAATTTCTTGAAATAATCCATCGAGCCTTAAGTGCTCTACCTTCACTTGCTGACACACCATGCACTTAGCCATGAAATTAGCCATATCCCTCTTTGTACTATTCCACCACTATATCTCCTAAAGATCGTGATACATCTTTGTTGAACCAGGATGAATTGTATAACACGACTCATGAGCTTCAGCCAAAATTCTTGCTTGCAACCTACAACATTGGGAACACAAAGTCTCCTTTGATACCTCAAGATACCATCACCACCAATCTTGAAAGACATCACTTTTTTCCTACCTACATCCTCCTTGATTTGCATAAATACAAGGCCCAACACCTTCTTCTCCTTTACCTCAGCACCAAGAAATGATTTTGCTACCTCTTACACCAACAAAACACCATTCTCAGAATCTAACAGAACTCTGAGATTACCCAAATGGTGAATATCCTTCACCAAATCCTTCTTCTTCTCATCCACATGAGATAATCTCTCTATGGACAACCTACTAAGAGAATCAGCAACCATGTTAGCTTTACCTGGGTGATAATGGAGACTCATTTCATTGTCTTTTAGAAACTCAAGACACCTTCTTTTCCTTAGATTTAGCTCATTTCGAGTGAAAATGTATTTCAGGCAATAATTCCATAACAAACACCACAACAACAATTCCAAATCATGAGTCAGATAATTCTTCTCATGGACCTTCAATTGTCTAGAAGCATATGCCACAACTCTACCATGCTACATCAAGGCATGACCAATTCCCACCGGGATGCATCACAACATACAATGAATCCATCAGTACCCTCGAGCAGAGTTAAAACTAGAGCTTAATTCAACCTATCTTTCATCTTCTCAAAACTCCCCTCACAAGTATCTAACAACAAAAATTTCACCTTCTCTTAGGTCAACTTAGTCAACGGAGCTGCAATTTATAAGAAGCCCTCCACAAAACTTATATACCCAAAAAGCTTCAAATATTGGTTAGGGTCGTGGATCTAGGCCACTTCTTAACCACCGACACCTTCTGTTGATCCACTATCATCCCTTTGTTAGATACAACATGACCCAGAAAAGTAACAGTGTTCAACCAAAATTCACACTTTGAAAGCTTAGCATACAAATGTTAATCCTTTAGGGTCTGCAACACAATACTAAGGTGATCAATATTATCCGCCTTACTCTTTGAATAAACCAGAATATCATCGATAAACACAATAATAAACAAATCCAGAACTAATGGAATACCCGATTCATAAGATCCATAAATGCCACTGGGACATTGTTCAACCCAAAAGATATGACCAAGAACTTGAAATAACCATAACGGGTATGGACATCAGTCTTAGGGATATCATCATCCCAAATCTTTAATTGATGCTAGCCCAAATAAAGATCAATCTTGGATAAATACTTAGCACCCTGAAGATGGTCAAAAAAGTCATCTATCCTAGGAAGAGGGTACTTGCTCTTCACCGTCACCTTATTCAACTGATGGCAATCAATGAACATTCAAAGAGAATAATACTTCTTGCACACAAAAAGAACAAAAGCACCCCACGGATACACACTAGGGAAAATGAAACCCTTATCAAGGAGATCGTTCAACTGCACCATAAGCTTCTTCAACTCAGCTGGAGCCATTCTATAGGGAGGAATAGAGATAAGACGAGTGTACGAAAGAAGATCAATTCGACAATCAATGTCTCTATTAGGAGGAACACCAGGAAAATCATTAGGGAAGACATCAGAAAATTCACTAGCTGTAGGTACAGACTATAATGAAGGACTCTCCGAGTCAAAATCTTTAACTCAAACCAAATGATAAGGACACCCCTTAGAAACCAATTTTGGGGCTCTAAGATATGATATGAACCTCCCCTTAGTAACTAGGGAACTACTTTCCTACTTAAGAATCATCTTATTTGGAAATTTGAAAATAAACTTATAGCTCCGACAGACTCAAGAAGCATAGCACGAATACAACCAATCTATTCCCAACATGGCATCAAAATCAACCATGTATAATTCAATCAAATCCACCAAAGTCTCCCTACCACAACCACATAACACATAACCCCTATACACTTCTAGCAACCACAAAGTCATACACTAGGGTAGAAATAGAAAAGGAATACACTCAGGATCAAAACCAAAATGAATAGCCACATAAGAGAGGGTAGACCCCGGATCAAGCAAGAAATACACATCATGAGAGAAAAGTTTCAACATACCAGAGACAACATCGAGAGATACCTCAGACTCCTGACTGGTAGTAAGAGCATAGAGATGGTTTCAACTAGTATCAAAGATAGAAGTAAAAACCTTTGGTGCAAGGGAGAATGAAGTATCAATAGGAACCTTGTTGGCCCCAGAAGTAATCTTTGAAGGACAATCCGGTTGTATATGACCAATCTGACCATAACTAAAGCACTGATTCCTCATCTTCTCAAACTGACCAAGATGCATCCGACCTTAAAATCTATAAAGAGAATATGATGATGCTGACTGGACCCCACTAGCATGAGATTAGGCACTTTGTGACCTAGAACTATCACCACTCTGAAAATGCTAATCACCAAATAGTT
This sequence comes from Capsicum pubescens, assembly GCA_030864215.1. NCBI lineage: Eukaryota > Viridiplantae > Streptophyta > Magnoliopsida > Solanales > Solanaceae > Capsicum > Capsicum pubescens. The sequence goes on along the minus strand of CM061544.1, from coordinate 168,974,322 downwards.
TTGGGTAAGGAGTGTAAGCCATCGAATAGGAGTTAGGACTCCCCAAATTCTTCTTCAGAGACCATTTCACATAATCTTTACCACTCTATTAATGTCCTCCATCTTGCTTTAAATATCAAAATCTCTTACCCTATTTTCCCCCTATCTCAACTTGTTTTTTCTTTTCTTCTTCGACTTATTACATATGCACCACAAGTCTAGAGATGTCCATATCCTTGTTCAACATGGAAGCCTTGCTCTCCAAAATTAAATCATGGGATAATCCAGAAGCAAATTTCCTTATTATAGCCTTCATGATAGAACTAACTCAGGAGCATATTATGACAACTGATGGAATTTCAAGGCATACTCATTTACTGTCATCCTGCTTTTCTTCAGATTTATTAACTCCTTAGCTTTTGCCTCCCTCAACTCTAGAGGGAAAAAACGATTAAGAAAGGCACCTGAAAAATCATCCCGCAAGGCCGAATTAGTATCATCACCCCTAGACCGATCCCACTCCTCATACCACTAATTCGTCATATCCTTCAATTGATAAGAAGCGAACTCTACACCCTCTACATTAGTAGCATGCACCACTCGAAAGATATTTTTTATTTTATCTATGAACCCTTGAGGATCCTTCTTAACCTTGGTGCCAGTGAAAGTCGGAGGGTGCAACCTCATAAACTAGCCAACTATAGTGGCCTCAGAAGAACTCACAGTAATACTAGCATGTCCTGACTATTATGACTGAGATGTCACTAATTGGGTCAACAGATGAATAGAGAGATTGAACTCAGCATTGGTAATATCTCCCTAAGGTGACTAAGAATGAGTATCACCCTATGGAGTAGGATTAGTGGACAACTGTGGGAGTCCACGGGGGAAACAAGAAGCAGCAGCCTTAGACAGGGTTTGTCCCCTAGAAGTAGGATGAGCTCTATCAACGTTGTCCTCAGATGGGACAGAAGTGTTTCAATGAATATCATATTTTCATGGAGGCATGATTTGAAAGGTGAGAAAATGAGAATTAGAGAGATTCAAGATCTTAGAGTCTATAACCCAAAATAGAATAATCATAAAGGAAAATATTCCTAAATTCCTCATAACCTTTATCTTATAAGTGTGTCACACTACACATCATAAAAGATAATCTACTTGACACGGTTTTATGGACACCCAATTGACCATAAACCTTGGATCTAAAACCAACTTTGTCACGACCCAAACCAGGGCCTGGTAATGATGGGCATCTCAAATCCATCGAGGACCGGAGACCACCCCTATTTCCTAGTCAATAGAAATATCACACACTAACATGGACTAAAGTCCAAATATATAAAAAGATAGAGTAACGTACGTTGAAAGATTATAAGTTAGATCAATAACCATCAACCGGTACTAGTAACCAATACCAACACAACACCCAAGTCCACAGTACCCATAAAGCCTCTAACAAAACTGAATATCAATAAAGTTTTAGGATATGCCCCCGGCCATAGCAAAAAACAAGTCTAAAACAAAGCCTAAGACATAGGAAACCAACACATGAAATGAATCCTTTCGTAGGATGGAATCTCACCACTTAAAGTCAACTCACGAAATCTCCATGAACACCTAATCACTGTACAGAAAAGGTAGAAGAATTTCTAGTGCTTGCATCACGTGGGAATATAATAATTGGAGATAGTTTTAGGTTGGAGCGCTAGAATGTATATCAAAGATAAGAGATAAAATAATTCCACGTGTAATAATTCAAAATTGGTCAAATCCAAGGCACGTCATCAAATGCAAATACATATACATATATCATATGTTGGGGTAGGGAACAAGGCTTAGCATAAACTTTTAAAATCTTAACTTGGATTGTGTAGCATAAATGTCATAATGAGGGCACCCATGGGCTATATGGGGACAGCTGTCCCTCAGCTGGAAGGGCCCTAGTGCATGTAGCCATACAAACTAGAGGATAATCATATATCGTATGCCTGATGGGGAACTTGAACCTCCCGGCATAAACCAAAGGTGCTTAAGCACCAATTTATATAACATGGGGAACTTGAACCTCCCAATCATATAATAATAATAATAATAATAATAATAATAATAATAATAATAATAAGAGGGACTCGTACCTCCCGGTTATTAAGACTCCCACACCGCCTAGCGCATTTCTGTTGTTGGTCCCTCGGGACCTCCACTTTAACGGTCTGGCTACATAACCTACTTTTAAGCCTAATTATAATATTTAACACATATTCCTAATTTATTGAACTGATTATGCATTTAGGCATCCCGTTAGAATCGTCATACCAACCCCACTTGTAAGTTTATTATCATGCCACAATCCATTAACCATCACATGGGGGAAATTTATGACTCCTTAGACTCAATTAATATTCACACTGGGAATCCACATACCCTAAAGTTCAATCAAATCATATCATGTTTCATTAGCCTTTTATGTCAATGTATCAATTCAAGTGAGCAAGTCAAAACATGTGACAAAGCTATGTATCATTATCAATTTCATATTTAGGTTTAGGGAACTCAATTTCCAAAGTCATATGTAAAAGTAAAATTCATCACAATTTGGGGAAAACATAACCCTTTTAACAATTCAAAAATCCCATGCACCACACAAGTTCAAAATCATTGACAAAGCATGAATTATGCATAATAAACCAAGGGAAATCAATGTAAGAACTATTCATGTTAAAGCCCTCAACCATATCTAAACCCTTATTTCAAATCCATATAATTAACGATGTATATTCATGCATTAGATAAAATAAATTTTATCGAAGAGTCACATGTATGAAATACCCAAGATTATGAAGAGAATTAACCCTTGAAGCTCTACTTGACCCACTTCTTAGAAACCTTAAGTATGGATGCTTGAGAGAATTTGAGAGAGAGAAAAGTGTATTTGATGTGTATTATGGATGAAAATAGAGTCCCAAGTATGTTTATAGGTCGCGGTTTATTATTGGAATAAGAGAAAAATGTTTAAAATAACCTCATTAAAAAACTGAAAAATAAGTCACCAATCGTTACAAGTGACCTTACGACTCGTAGGGTCACCCTACGACTCGTTTTCCCTCAGTCGTAGTTTGGGCAATATCCCGGACCACCAACACTGGTATGGTTATAGAAAGGAAATTACAACTCTTAACGAGTCCATACGACTCGTTACATCTTGTTGTATTCAGGACAGAATACTTTGGGCATCATACTGGTTTCCTTACAAAAAGGAATATACGAGTCGTTTAGAGACCTTACAACTCGTAACATGGTAATCATAGTCAAAATAGTGGCTTAGAAAAATCTCATTGGGCATGTTATGACTGGGTCCTATGACCCGTAATGTCTCCCTACGACTTGCAAAGAGAGTCGTAGTCAGGGCAATAAGCTCAAAACTCAGAATTTTCAAAGGACCAACACGTGGGGTATTTCCTATATTATCCACCTTCATTGTTGACTCATCATCACATAGAGATACTCCTAAATCATTACTAATTCTACTGAGAGAATCCATATTCCTGTAAGTCAAAGAAAAGTTAGGAAATTTCAGCCAAATTGTGACAGTTTTGCAATGCCTATTTGTTGACATCAAAATCTGCAGTCCATACTTTTAACTATAATTGGTCTATTAATCAAAAAATGTGCTCTGGAGTATAGCAGCTCATTTCAATCATCTAGACTTGCAAATTTCACTAGGAAGCAGTCAGTATTATGATAGTAAACTTTAGGCTTGCTAATAGGTGAACTACAAAGTATCTCACAATCACAGCTATAGTAGGTGAATCTCTAACAACGTACATTATAAGAGCTTGATTCCATTCCTCAGTAGCACGATTAACTTCCTCCTTATTTAATTTGATAACCTTGTCGCCATTCCTCACTACTAGAGCTACATGGCTTAGATTCACACCTTTAGCTGACATGCGATTAGTAGAAAACAAATTCATCCATTTCTTATTTGGTTCTTTAGGTAGATTTAGCTTTCTTTGCGCATTGTTTGTCAAATTCTCCAATCGTTCCTCTACTTTATCTTCCATAGCCATCGCTCTTTCTGCTGCGAGTCTAGGGTGGTCGACATAAGTATTGTTCCATTGGATTTAGGGGTCAGCTCTATTGCTAGAGGAGGCTACTGTTCCATTGGTTGATTCCCCGTCTGAGTACTCAGCACTCCTAGACCACCTACGACCAATGAAATAGAAGCCTCCAGTGTAGTCATCTTTTTTTTCTACCTTCCACATTCCATTTTCGATCAGGAGGCATATTTTAGCAAGTCACGCTACCCATGAAGTGTTTGAATTTTACCTAAATACAATAAATATACACAAACATTTGTTATCACACACACATCACCACTTAATTAGTCAGTTGTAACAATAAATTTTATCTAACCGCCGTACACCTACAAATGTGGAAATGTGCACAGAAACAAACCTAGAAATAGGTAATTAATTTTTCAAGAAAAGAGATTAATATATTTTAATAAAAATAGGTTTAAGTTTGGATAAACAAATCAATCAATTTATAGAACAAAAACAATATTAAAGTTATTACAAAAAGTTGTTGCTATTACTGCTTATATTTTACAAAATACACTTTTTTTTAGACGGAGAAAAATATTCACATAAGATTTTTTTAGGAAGGTAATCCTGTGAGTAACTTGTCATCTTAAGTATTCACATAAAATCACAAAACACATCTCCTGATTATAAAAATAAAAGTCTTCATGTCATATTATATTAATAATTCAAGAAAATTTTGAAAGGAAATAAAAACAATATTAAAGTTATTACAAAAAGTTGTTGCTATTACTGCTTATATTTTACAAAATATACTTTTTCTTTTAGATGGAGAAAAATATTCACATAAGATTTTTTAGAAAGGTAATCCCGTGAGTAACTTGTCATCTTAAATATTCACATAAGATCACAAAACACATCTCCTGTTTATAAAAGTAAAAGTTTTCATGTCATATTATATCAATAATTCAAGAAAATTTTGAAAGGAAATAACCAAGTTCACCAAAAGTCTCATGCATTGGTCAAATTAAACAACAAATAATAATATTCAGACAAAGTTGAAATTGTTTTAAAGAGATTGTTAATTTTGTCACTATAATAGAGTTTTACCTAATGTTTAAGGTAGTAGTTCAATGTTGGAACAGGAGCAAATAACAGTATTGTTGAGCGTCATCATTTCGTTAGAGAATAGAATAAGAGACGTTTGTATCTTACTTGAAAAAAATACCTTTAGAATAAGTTCATCAACAAATTCAAACACTTATATGTATATAATAAAATAAATACTACGGATAAATATTTAAATTCAAACATCTAAGTACTATATGTAAATATTCAAATTCAGGCTAATCAGATATTATGCTTTATGAACAGTGAATATGTTGGATCCATTCCATTTGATATTAATTGACATATGTTAATTAACTTGGTTGAATATAGAAATTGGTGAGTGGGTAACTAATTATTTGTGGATGACAAATAATTAAATTACTTGATTAAAAATAAAACTTGGTGAGCAAGTAATTATGTGTAGATAATAAATAACTAATTCTTTTTCCTTTCTATTTTTCAACATGGAAACCAAGTATTTTCTCCTATAAAAGGAGGGTCATCCTTCATTCTTCAAAAACACCGAAACATAGAGAGAAGACAAATAAGAGTGAGGAATCAGAGAAGGTTTAGTTTGTGAAGAAAAATAGAGAGTGTGAGTGATATTGTAGTGAGGTGGGAAAAGGAGGGTTATTTCTTTTGACTGTGTAGTGATCTTTGGAGTATTTTACTCAGACCTACAATTGTAAAATTCCTTGCTATAGTTATATCAGTTGCTCCTCTTGGCTCTTTTTTTTTTCTGGAATGATGTCTATGTTAAAATTTTGGTGTCATCATCACTCTTTTTATTCTTGTTGATTAATCATATTATTGTTGTGTTCCAGATTTATTATTTTTACTATTGTAAATTTTATTTTTGTGGCGGGGTTTATTCTCAGCAACTGGTCTCAGAGCACAGGTTCTGCTCATTCATGGAGATAATTTTTTGGCAGTTGATTGTACTATACTTTATAAAATATCTGAAATAAAGTACGAAGTGGAAAAATTCAATAGTGATAGTGGTTTCTCAACGTGGCAGAGAAGGATGAGGGATCGGCTCATTCAACAAGAATTGCACAAGACACTAAGTGGCAAATCCAAAAAGCCCAATCCATAAAATTAGAGGATTGGGAAAAATGGATGAAAGGTTGCTAGTACAATCATGTTGCATTTAACAGATGATATGTTCAATAACATCATCGATGAAAATAGTGCATCTGGTATTTGGACAAAGTTAAAAAATCTATACATATTTAAAATACTGACAAATAAATTCTACCTAAAAAACTAGTTGTACGCCATACATATGGCTGAAGGTACAATTTTTTTTCATATTTAGATGTGCTTAATGAACTAATCATGCATGGTCTTAGGTGGATTTATGCACCTAAGAATCATAATCTCTACATATTTAGCATAGTTTTGAGGACTTTTTGTGTGCGTAATGAGTTGATATTCATATAATTGAGCATCTAAGCATTAAACTACTGTTTATAATGTTTAAAGTGTATTTAAAAAAAGTTGGTAATCAAAATAATCACGTAGAGTTTAGAAGAGAAACCTGGTGTTACTAGCTTGAGCTATGTGTTGTTCTAGTTTATCTTGTTGAGTCCTTTTTTATTTAAGCTCTAATTCATGGTGCTTGATGATATAGGAAGATTGTGAGATGTTAAATTCAATAATGGAATGCTACACAATCTAATTTTGAAGAGTAAAGACAACAACGAAGTAGAAAACTCAAAGCCAAATCAATGGAGCAAACGTGAACAAAATCTGGAAATTCTAAGCACTAGGACATGCAACACCCTCTAGCCTCCGATATAAGGGTGTTTCATGCCCTTCGTCATAAACCAAACTTGAAAATTCCAGTGATCATCTGTTATAAGGGCGTTCCACACCCTCATCTCGTCAATGCCTTAGCGTGGCATGCCCATGTTGTCAAAACAGGCTTTAGATTCCAACTATAATAGCACACTCCTATGTTGTGGTACATACCTTGGACGACCTTTGGGGATACGAATACACTTGAGGAGGCTTCTCTTATGATTTTAACCCTTTTCTTGAGTTACTTTTGATTATATACATAAATTTCTTAATTGCAATTCCATGAGTGGCTAAACACCCTCATATAGGATTGAGGCCAAGAACATGATCACTTAAGTTTATAATTGAGTTGGTATGTCTATTATCATTATTGATTTTTTATATTTCCTTGTATTTAATATTCTATAAATTGGTGACCCTTAGGATAAATCCATAGTTCTATTGTGAGCCTAGAAGAAGGAACAATAAATTAGAACATGGGATGTATGGAGTGAGATCTTAAACATTCAACGGATTGAAGTTAAGATTTACGTTTAGGATAGGAATGTACTTAATTTTTCTTATTTGGTTCATATATGGGATGAAATATAAATGTGTTTCTCTTGGTTCTCACATCCCCTCTCAACGATGTAGTTGTGAGGCTAAGTTAGATAGATGATTAGAGGGTCGAAAGACCATAATCATGTTATCAACTCCGTGAATTAATGATCAAGATAAATAATTGAACCAATGAGATTATATGGCTAAGCATGAGTGTTTGTACTGCCTCAACCCTTGGTTTCGCCCCACTGTTGTCTCCAACACATTATTATCATTGTATTTTTTATGGTTACTTTAAATTCTAAGCTTTCAAATGTATTAGGTTACTTTTGCACTTGTTTAATCTTTGTAGTAACACTATAATTAGATTATTATTGAGCATAAGTCCCTGTGGGATCGATATTTATCTTATAAAGGTCACTATACTACTTGGATGACCATGTACACTTGCGTGTGCACTTGGGTGCAATGAATTTGTGGCATCGTTGTCGGGGACTTGAAAATTGACAACTATCTAATTTTCAGCGTTGCTAAGTTTGTTTTACAAGTGATAACAACTTGATCTTAGCTTTTGAATTTGCAGGCTTTGGTCTAAAAAGCGGGTAAGCTAGCAAGGGAAAGGGATTTGGTTAACCCATATCCAAAATTTGAGCGATGCTTACATCAGCTAAGGAGATAAGAAGTACTTCTCTATCAAATACCATAGATTCAACAAGAGGAAGCTATTCATGCACCAATGGCAGAAGATTTACCATCTCGCTAGATAGTTTACGAAGTGGCAATACCACTCGCAACCATGTTACCTCCTCCATCCGGAGTACATAGTATGGAGGTAGATTTGATCTTAAAAAGAACAAGGTGAAACTATTGCACAACAGTGGGCAGTTCACTGGCTTACCACGTGACGATCCACAAGTCTATTTGCAAAATTTCTTGAAGATTGGTATATCTTTATCCTTGCTGGAGTCTTCACTGACTATGTGAGGCTCACACTCTTCTCTTTCTCACTTTTAAAGGAAGTGAAGAAATAGTTGAAGGCAGAACCTTTAAAATCTATCCCTATATAGGATGATCTAGCGATGAAATTCCTTATTTGATTCTTCCTATCCAGCAAGACTGCGAGGTTACATAGTGAAATTTTAAGATTTAAGCAGAATCTGGATGACAAACTACATCATGGGAGAGGTTCAGATTACATCTCAGAGATTTCCCACATCGCCAGCAGACAAATGAGTTATTAGCTCACACTTTTATTAAAGCTCTTGTCCATAACATAAAGATTTTATATATCCAGCTGCAGGAGGTTAAGCACTGGAGAAAACTTATGTTGAGTTATATACTTTACTGAACTAAATTACGCAAGACAATCCTGATTGGCAATGAGGATATTTCTAGAAATACAGTTATGAAGTTGGCTGAGATAATTATGGATGATAGTGTCACAGCCTTATCCACAAAATTTTTAGCTTTGCATAGTCAAATGTTGATGTAATTATTCAAATTGGGTGTGAAGCAACCTCAGGCTCAGGTAAATGCAATTCAGTTAGCCCCATCTTGGTGTGAGATTTGTGGCATTAGTGGTCACTATATAGACTTATGTGGTGAAAACTTAGAGCCAATAAACTTTATGGGCAATGAATAGAAGGAAATTATGGTAATGCCTACAACCACAAATGTCATAGTCAACGCAATTATTCATTGGGAAACAACAAGGCTCAGACTCAGTAGTTTTAGTAGGAGCAGAACATGCAATTAAGTAATATTGAAGAGACCTTGAAGAGATCCTAGACAATCAAGAACAAATGGTTGTAGAGATTAAAAATTAATAACTTGCTCAAAATAAATTAGGGACACGGTTGGTGCAACTAGCTCAGGAACTGAATGCCAGACCTTAAGGTGGTTTGCCATTTGACATACATAATTAAATAGGTAATGGAAATCAATTTGAGGAGTTGTAAAGATCTCATTGACAGACCTCCCATGAAAACTAGGAGGTTGAGTCAGAGTTAGTCCTATAATAGATTGAAGAGAAGAAAGTTAGAGCTAATAAGGTTGAAAAATTAGGGATCCTGAGTACCCAATGACTAAGGAAGTTGAGCATGTACTCGAGAGACTGCCACCACCATTCCCTCAAAATCTCAAAAACACTAGGAAGGATACATATTTTAAGAAGTTCTTTGACACATTCAGAGAACATCATATTAACCTCCTATTGTTAGATGTTTTACAGGGTACGCCTAAGTTCGTTAAGTATTTAAACGATTTCATGACCAATAAAAAAAAGTTGAATGACATTGAGATGGTGGAACTTAATGAGGAGTGCAGTTCAATTGAGATGAGGAATATGCCCAAGAAGTTGAAGGTCCAGAGAGATTCACCCTCCCCATAAAAATTGGTGACAATAATGTGGTTCATGCTTTGAGTGACTTGGAGGAGATCATAAATTTGATGCCCCTATCTATTTTCAATAGTCTTGGTTTGGGGAAGCCGGGGCCCTATTTTGTAGTTCACCAAGTAGCTAATTGAACCAGAGTGCATCCCGAGGGAATCATTAAGGATGTATTTATCAAGGTTGGTAAGTTCATTATTCCTCAAACTTTTTATTCTTATTTATGATACAGATAACAGGGTACCATTCATTCTAGGACGTCCATTCTTACTGATGGGCGGAGCACTGATAGATGTTAGAGAGGGAACTTTAAAAATGAGACTAGATGGTGAAGAGGTGGTCTTCAAAGTATACAAACCACTCAATCCACCTTCACATTATAAGGATCTATGCATGATCATAGTTATGGAAGTGGATCAGCATGGGGTGGAGTGCAAGCCACTAATGACCTCTCTGAACTATCTCATAGAGTACCCTGATCCACTATTTAAGCTCGGAGTTGAGAAACTAAAAGAAGATACTAAAAAGGCTATTTTTGAAAAAGATGCAGACCTTGGGAGTATACACTTAAGATATCAGAAAAGAGTGAGAAGATGTCCTTCGAGTATAACGAAGAGGATAAAGTAAAATGGTTGACATAGTGATGTGGGTCGTGACACGATACTAAATTCAGGTTGTTTGGAAGGCATCCTAAGTTAAAGTAGGTATTTTATTTTTTTCATTTTAGTTTTTGTTTCACATTCATTTTTGTTTTTATTGAGTCATAAGTTGAAGGAAAGTCTGAGTACTAGAAAAATTAGCTAGTAAGCATGGAAAAGACTGAGTGTGGAGTCCATCAAAATCTATTAATGATTAAAGATGCTGCAATCTATGCCAAGAGTCCTCAGGGAGTATTTCTATCCTTGATTTTGAATTATACTTTGGGGACAAAGTGTGTTTTTAAGTGTAGGGTGGGGAATCCTCCCATGATTTAGGGGGAATTGTTTATATAAGATTTTTTCTTGTTTGATTTTTTAGTTTGTGACTAAATTTGAAAAAAATTACTAAAAAATTTTCTTTTTGATCATTTTTAGTTTTTTTTTTTAGTTTTGTTGGGGTCAGTTTGGTTGGGGCACACTTCACCCACCTCTTGGTTTTCCTTTTTGGTTCTTTTTCGTGGAGGCACCCATTGAACCCAATATCCTTTTTTCATTTTTAGGAGTAAATTTTAAAAATTTTGGTATTTTGAATAAGTGATATATTCTTTCCAATTGCTATGGGTGAGTACATGATGCAAGTAGTTTTGAATGTAAAAGAGTATTGAATGTGTTGAATGACTACTTTTGAGACACCTAGGCTCATTTTAATGACTCTTGTGTGATGTTGGCTTAATTTTAAAAGCATGTTATGTATTGGTTTAGAGTCTATAGCATGTGTCATATGTGATGTGAGGTTTTTGTTGTATTTCTTATTGCATAGTAATGTCTAGAACTTGTCTGATGTGTGTCTAAATCAAAATAAAGAGTGGTGGCTTTAGGAGATGCTATAGGCACTGATTTGATAGCCATGTTTCATAGCCTCTATTATCTACACTTGTGCATAATCTTAGTTAGCTCCGTTAAGCATTTAGCCTATTCTTTTGTAGCCTTACCTATCCCCCTTTGTTTATTGACCATAATTTGATCAAAAAATCTTAAGAACTTTAGTTGAAAAATAATATGGTTAAGAAGGGTGAAATTTAAAAAGAAAAGAGGTGAAAGTGAAGTCCCAAAGTAGTAGCTATTGGTGTTGAAAAAGTTTATGTAGTGTGGTTGGGAGTGATGTAATGAAAAGAGAAAATTGATCGAAATTCAATTATGTGTTTGGTAGAAAATACTCCATTCTTACTAAACGTTAACTATCTTAAAGAGATGGGGCGTAATAAAATAGATGTGTTAAGGTAGAGGTAGTGAAAGTTTTGTTGTTTAGAAAAGAGTTCAAAGTACAATGTGATGTATTAAAGAGCTTAGGGAAGATAGTCTATTACTGGCTAGAATAGTTGTCACGGCCCGACCCTGGGCTTAGTCGTGATGGGTATCTCAAGCCCACCGAGAGCCGGAGACCACCCACATAGCCTGTCCAAAACATAACCTAAAATAATAGTGGAAGACAACCAAACATGATATGAAATAGTCAATGTACTCAAAATTAACCTCTAAAAGACAATAACAACCATTCAACCTACTTATGTCCACAAAGTCCTCTAAACCAATCAGAATATCAACTAGGTCGGGACATGCTCCCGACTATGATAGTGACAATGAAAATGATAATATTAATGTGAACTTTTCAATTCTAAAATATGGAAAGAAACCAATGGAATGAACAAGACGTCTGAAAGATGAAAGCTCACCACATCACCGCAAACCCAATAGACGACCGCACCACCTAACACTGCTTAATCAACAGAAACCCCTGGGATCCTACATCATGAAAGAAAGCATTTGGGTATGGTTAGTTGTGTGAGTGATATCATGTAACTAGTCATAGGGATAAAATAGTATCATTTTCAAAATCAAAACCTATCTCAATGTACATATTCACATATATGCATATACATCCATATATAAGATATCGGGATAGGGTATGGGTTTTAAGCATAATATTTAAAATCATTAACCTGGACTGTATAGCTCCGTCCATCCTAAGGGAACATATGGTATATATGGGTTCGTTCCCCTACCGAAAGGCCTCTAATGTGTGTTAGCCACACTAATCAGATATATCCAAAAACGACCAGGGAATGCCCCGATCCCACGCCATTCTAGGATACATGTATAAATATAAAGTTTGAACTATGCTCAGGATTATCAAGAAACCTACATCAACAAACGTGGTGTATTGGTCCCCTTGGGACCACCACCTTCATGGCGAGTTACACAACCCCTTTTAAGCCCAAATTAAAACATTTGTACATAACCCAATGATTAACCCAAAGAATCATCCATCAAGTCAGAAACCATTGGTATCGGAATACCAATTACGCTTGCAAGCTTATATAATTATGCCATTCCAATTATCCGTAGACATGGGGGAATAACACGACACCCAAGTCCCAAATTTAAAACCAAAAAATGGCCACCAAGTCCTTTCCAAAACCATTTTTATTCGTTTAGACATTAGCAAAATGCAATATATTAGAAGAGTAAGAAAAACCATATGAGTATCTATATTTCAAAATCAATTATGCAAGTGGGTTGAGTTTATTATCAATTTCATACTAAAATCATTAAAAATGGGAGAATACCATGACCACCTATATCATTATCCATAAATTGGGGGAGTTCTACGACCCCAATTCCATTACCATGCTCATGCACCCAACGAGTCATAAAAATTCATTAGTAAAGCATAAACAAATGCATATGAATCATGGGAACGTCATTTAAATAATAACCATCCAAAACCCTCAACCTAAATTCCAAAATCAAACATTAAAACCTTGGGAATATCAAACCATTACATGCCATAATAAAATACAAATTTGAGGAAGAGTACATGCCTAAAACACCAAGAATTTGAAGAAGAAACCACACTTGGACCCCTAGATGAGAAACCCTTGGAAACCCTAGTCTTATTCTTGACTTGAAAATTTGAAAGAAGAGAGAAGTACTTATGTTGGATAAATGATGAAAATAAGGACCCTCAGGTGTTTTATGGTTTTGGGTTATATTTAGAGAAGGAAGGAAATATCTAAAGTTCCCCCAATTAAAATTTAGGAAAATTGTCCCCCAAACGCTATGGTTACCTCACGACTCATAAAAACTGGTCATGAATCATAACCACAACTCGTAGTCGGGACAGTGACTCAGGGATATCTCACTGGTTTGGTCATGAGTCCAATTCTACAATTCTTGACCAAACCTTAAGACTCATGGGGTCCTAGTTGTACTCAATACAAAAACATAGGTAATCCTCACTAGTTGGACTACAACAAGCACTGAACGACTCATATAGAGTAACTACAACTCATTGGGTCTTAGTTGCTGCCTAGATAGTGAGATCAACACATATGAAAATTTTTAAAATCTAAAAATTAGGGTATTACAATAGTTCCTACCCGTTCCTTAGCCTATTACAAGCCTTAAAGTCTTATTTGATCTTAAGTCTAAACATTCTGATATTAGTAGAGTAATACACTAAGGGAAAGATTGTATTTTATCTTATGTTACATGAGAATTCTTTATGAGAGTGAGCAAAATTTGATTCTTATGCCCATTCTTGTGATAAATTACATCTTTATGAGTGAATATGGGTAACTCTCTTATGATAAGGGCGCATGCTTGATGATAGTCATATGACTTATATGATCTCTTTGATTGGGTAATATGCATGAGTTTTCCATCTTAGTTGAATCAATTCATGAGGCTAGGATGTTATGAAAGTATTCATGATCTTTCAAATGTATATGACATGCTTAAGATAGAACTTACTATTGGTGTAACCATTGTGGTGATAGCTTCACAACAACAAATCCAGTGTATTCCCACACAGTAGGGTCTGGGGAGGGTAAATTATACGTAGTCCATACCACTACCTCCGAAGAGATAGCAAGGTTGTTTCTGATAGACCCTCGGCTCAGGACAAAGAATAATAAGCAAATTCATAATAGAGTATGAAACAAAATGGCACAATAGAAATGAAACACCCACATAGTAATACCCTATACTAACAAACCAAAGGCACCCCCACCCACTTACCCCCACCCCTAAAGATCTCCTAACTACTAACTGCGACCCATCCACAGGCACTAACCTTCTACACTAATCCGCGTCCTTCAAACCTTTCTATCTAAGGTCATGTCCTTAGTAAGCTGTAACTACTCTATGTCACGTCTAATCACCTTCCTCTAATATTTCTTCAGCCTACCCCTACTCCACCTGTAACTATCTAAATCTAGCCTCTCATACCTACGAATTGAGGCATCCGTGTCCCTCCTCCTCACATGCCTGAACCATCTCAATTTAACTTTCCACATTTTGTCCTTCACCGAAGCCACTCCAACCTTCTCCCGGATACTCTCATTCCTAACCCTATCACTCCTAGTAAGCCCACACATCCAACACAATATCTATATTTTTACCACTTTTAATTTTTAGATGTGGGCGTTCATTACTGGCCAACACTCCGCTCCATACAGCATGGTCGGACGGACTGCCACTCTATAAAAAATTTCTTTGAGTTTTAGCGGCACCTTTTTATCACACAACACTCCCGAGGAAAGCCTCCACTTTATCCAACTTGCCCCAATACGGTGGGAGATATCCTCATCAATCTTACCATTCCCCTGAATCATGGACCCAAGATACTTAAAACTATCCCTCCTACCCACAACCTGGGAATCCAACCTTACTACCACCTCGTCCTCCTGCCTCAAGTCACTAAACTTGCATTCCATATACTCTGTCTTGCTCCAAACCTCCAATATATCATTCACACTTCCCCGCATCTTATCAATCAATACTACATCATCTGCAAAAATCATACACCAAGGAACCTCTCATTGAATAATCCACATCAATATATCCATCACCAAAGCAAACAAAAAAATACTAAGAGTTGATCCCTGATGTAACCCTATCAAGACAGGTAAATGCTCTAAATCTCCTTCCGCCATCCTCATCTGAGTCTTAGCTCCTTTGTACATATCCTTAATCTATCTAATGTACGCCACCGAGACATCACTTACCTCCAAGAATCTCTAAAGAACCTCTCTAGGAACTTTTACGTAGGCCTTTTCCAAGTCAATAAACACCATGTGAAGATCCTTCTTCCTTTCCCTATATTGCTCCACCAATCTCCGCACATGGTGAATTGCCTCTGTCATCGAGCGACCAGGCATAAATCCAAACTGGTTCTCCAAAATAGACACTATCCTCTACAACCTTCGCTCGACCACTCTCTCCCAAATATTCATAGTGTGACTCAACAACTTAACACCCCTATAGTTGTTGCAACTCTGGATGTCACCCTTGTTCTTATATAAAGGAATCATGGTGCTCCATCTCCAAGCCTCAGACATTTTTGCAGTCTTAAAAATACCATTAAATAATTCAGTCAACCACCTTAAACTAGCCCTGCCAGCAAACTTCCAAAAGTCCACAGGAATCTCATCTGGCCCCGTCGCCCTACCCCTTCACATTTTGCAAATAGCCTTATTAACCTTCTCTGCCTTAAAATGCCTATAATAGCTGAAATCGCGATACCCCTCTGAGTGCTCCAGCTCTCCTAACACAATGTCTCTTTCCCTCTCATCATTTAAGAGTCTATGAAAATAGGAATGTTATCTTCTCTTAATATGAGCATTCTCCACCAACACACTACCATCCTCTCCCTTAATGCACTTTACTAGGTCAAGGTCATGACCCTTCCTCTCCTTTGCCTTAGTAAGCCTATACAACCTTTTTACCCCATCTCTCTCCTTCAACCCCATATACAAGCTCTCAAATACAGCTGTCTTAGATACCGTAACTGCAAATTTAGCCTCTTTCCTCATAAACTTGTACTTATCCCAATTTTCCCACTTATCCTCTTCATCTTTACTCTCAACCAACTTAGCATACGCCCTTTTCTTTGTCTCTACTTTTTTCTTTACTTTTTTATTCCACCACCAATCCCCATGACGCTGACCAACCAGGACCTTCGAGACACCCAACACCTCTCTAGTCGTCTCCTTGGTACACCTAGCTTCCCTATCCCATATACCATCCACGTCCCCCCTACACTCCCACACCCCCAACTATGCCATATTTTTCTCTATCTTCAGTGCACTTATCGGTGTCAAGCCCCCACTTTATTCTAGGTCAACCCTCTCCACCCCTTCTGTTCTTATCCTTCTTTAAGCCAAAATCCATCCTTAGAAGCCTGTGTTGGGTCAAAAGGTTCTCACTCGGGATGACCTTACAATCCTTATACAGTGCCCTATCCCGCTTTCTAAGCAGCAGAAAGTCAATCTGAGTCTTAGTTATTGTGCTTCGGAAAGTAACCAGGTGATCCTGCTTTTTCAGAAAGCTTAAATTCTCTACCACCATCCCAAAGGCCCTTGCAAATTCCAGCATAGCAGCTCCCTCTTCATTCCTTTCCCTAAAACCATAACCCCCATAAACATCATCGTAGCCTCCCGGTAACACCCCAATGTGACCATTAAAATCCCTAGCTACAATAATCTTCTCAAAGCTAGGCACACCTCTAACCACCTTGTCTATAGCCTCCCAAAATCGCTTCTTCTCCTTATCATCCAAGCCCACCTGCGGTGCATAAACACTATACACGCTCAGAGTAAACCCCCAAATAACCAACTTAATCGTTATTAACCTATCATTGACCCTCTTAACCTCCCCTACTTGCCCCCTAAGTTCTTCATATACTAAGATGCCTACTCCATTCCTACACCTCTCACTCAATGAGTACCAAAGCTTGTAACCATCCACATCCCTAACCTTAGACCCTAGCCACTTCGTCTCCTAAACATACGCAATATTAATCCTCCTCTTTCTAAGAATCTTCACAAGCTATATGGACTTACCCTGAAGGGTCCCTATGTTCCAAGACCCCACCCTCACCCTATTTATACTAGTAACACGTCTACCTCTACCACCTCTTACTCTATACCCTAACCCTGACCTAATACCATACTTTGCCCCCGGTCCTAAAACAGCCCTTCTCTCTTCCCCTACCCCTAAACTAGCCTTCCCCTCTTCCCCTACCCCAATAACCACCCCCAGCCCCCTCGAATATGACCCTACCCTATCATCGATGCCCAAAGCCACTACTCAAAAAAAAGAAAAAAGAAAAAAAAGCAACAAAGATAGAAACAAAACTAAACTACGATAGAAACAAAAACTAAACTAAGATAGAAACAAAACTAATAGCAGGAAATATAAAGCACACTAATGGCCTAGCATCAAGGATAACAAAACAAATAATAAATGTGAATCAAGTCACCAATATATGATAGAAGAAAATCCCAACAAATTAAATACAAGTCAAGATATAGGAGATAATATGAGAAATAATACAAAAGAAATAGCAAAAGTTGGAAGTCACCGGGTTACACTTGCAGACCAAGTCCTCTTTTCTTGCGTGGTATGTTGGATTCCGGCAAACTGATGCAGAAATTGGTTGTCAGGATTTTATCGCAGGAGCTTCACCGGAGTGCCACCGAAATCAGATCTGGTACTGTCGGAATCATACCTGGACGGAACCGGCAGAACCTTTAGATATACCCACTGAAATCGGTCGCCTGTATTAATAGTGGTAATAGTAGAGTATTACTTATATTTAATTCTTAATGTAAAGAGTTGTTCAAGGACGAATAAGGCTTTATGTGTGGGGTGATGATCTTAGGTGGATTTATGCACCTAAGTGTCATAATCTACACATATTTAGCCAAGTTTTGAGGACTTCCTGTATGCGTAATGAGTTTATACTCATATAATTGAGAATCTAAGTGTTAAACTATTGGTTTATAATGTTTAAGGTGTATTTAAAAACATGTTGGGAATCAAAACAATCACTTAGAGTTTCGACAAGAAAATTAGTTTACTAGCTTGAGCTATGTGTTGTTCTAGTTTATCTTATTGAGTTATTTTATGTTTTAAGATCTAATTAATGGTGTTTTGATGATATAATAATATTGTGAGATGATAAACTAAAAATTGGAATGCTACAAATGCTGATTTTGAAGAGGAAAGACAATCACAAAGTGAGGAACTCAAAGCCAAATCGATGGAGAAAACATGAACAAAAACTGGAAATTTTGAGCACTAGGGTGTGCCATGACCTCTAGCCTCTGAGATAAGGGAATATCATTCCCTTATCGCGCCAATGCCTTAGCATGGTATGCCCATATTGTCAAAATGGATTTTTGATTCTAACTATAAATAGAACACTCCTATCTCGTGGTACATACCTTGGATGAACTTTAGGTCTCTAAATACACTTGAGGAGGCTTCTCTTAGACTTTTAATCCTTTACTTTAGTTTAGTTTTTGATTATATACATGAATTTCTTAATTGTGATTCACTGAAATTTTATGAGTGGTTAAACACCCTTATATAGGGTTGAGGCTAAGAACATGATCACTTAAGTTTATAATTAAGTTGGTTTATGTTTATTATCATTATTGATTGTTTATATATCCTTGTATTCGAGACCCTTATGATAAATCAATAGTTATATTGTGAGCCCTAAAGGAGGAACAATAGGTTAGAATGTGGGATGTATGGAGTAGGATCTTAAACATTCAGGGGATTAAAGTTAAGATTTGTATTTAGGATAAGAATATACTTAATTTACCTTATTTGGTTCACATACGGAATGAAATATAAATGTGTTTAGCTTGGTTCTTTCATTTCTGCTCAATGATGTAGTTGTGGTGCTATGTTAGATGATTAGAGAATCAGAAGAGCATAATCATATTATCAACCCCGTGAATCATTGAAAAAGATAATTAGATGAACCAATGAGATTATATAGCTAAGCAGGATTGTTCGTAGTGCCTCAACCCTGGATTTCCCCTCATAATTATCTCCAATACTTTATTACCATTGTATTATTTATGGTTACTTTAAATTCTAAGCTTTCAAATGTTTAGGTTACTTTTGCACTTATTTAATCTTTGTAGTAATACTATAATTAGATAGTTATTGATCACAAGTCCTTGTGGGATTGATAATTGACTTTTAGAGTCCACTTTACTACTTGGGTGACCACGTACGCTTGTGTGTGCGCTTGGTTGTAACAACACGCTGGCTAACCTTGAATTAGAGATCGAGGATGAAGATAACGCTATCATATTCTTGAACTCATTGTCATCTTCTTAAGATACTTTGGAAATTATTGTATTATTTGGTAATGACTCTATTAAAATGAAAGTGGTCACATCAGCTCTTCTACTTAATAAGAAGATAAGAAAAAAACCTAAAAATCATGGGTGGGGTCTCATCACAGAAAGTAGAGGCATGAGTGAAACACCCTAGGTTTGGACCCTTAGAAAAATTCCTGGATTTCTAGATTTTGGACACCATAAAACTTGTGGGTACCTGTCGTATGATGGGGTACGGTTGGTATACTTTTGGTCGTATGCTAACCAGTGTTGATTGGTAGATTGGATTGGTTTCTGTAATGCATACGACATGGAGGGTTCGAGTCGTATGGTTTGATACGGATCGTATAGTGTGGGTTTTTCCTTCCCTTAATCTAAGACTTAGTAACTTAATTTCGATTTTAGTATGAGTGTCTCACCATAATTTGTAAATTAGGCTATGAGTTATACCATTGACTCGTATGGTAGACATTGTTCAAATTTCCTTTGATTCAATTCTACCAAGGATATGATTTAGGGGTACTAGTCATATGGTGGGGTACGACTTGAATTGGGTAAGTCATATACAAGATAGTGTTGGGTCCAAAAGGGAGGCCTAGGGTACGAGTGGTGGGTACCATTCATATTGGAGGGTACGACAAGTATGGGGGAGTCGTACCATCTGACGAGAATTTTAAGCAGTTTAAGTTGGGGGTAATCTGTACTTTTACCCACATAACCTGTTAAGGCCCCACGACTTATAACTCAATTGGGATATCATTTACATTATTATTCTAATCTCAAACACTTAGAAACTCTCTTTAATTTTCTCTAATGATCTTGGGTAAAGGAAGGCTAGGGTTTCATCTAAAGGATCAATTCGGGGCTTGTACGAGTGATTTCTCTCCATCATCTTCATAATCTAAGGCATGTAATCCTCCCTCATTTTTAGTTCCAACTTAAGGCATATTTTATACAATGTTTTAATGGCATAATTATTGTATGGTTTTGGGGTTTCCTAATATATGTTGGGGTTTCAGTATTAAATGCTTGGTTATGATTTTCCCATATTTTAATTATGCTTTTACATTCTTTAATAATAGTTTGGACAATTGGTTGCATTGTAATGGTAAATTGGTAATTGGATTTGGCTTTTAGAAACACTATGCCCCTTACATGTTTAATAAAATGCCTATGATAATGCTTTTACTATATTATTGGACTTTTAATGGAACTATTGCATGGTATGGTTAGGTAATGGAACCCTAAATGGTTTAAATGGTTTGGAATTATTAAATGGTAAGGTTTGGTGGTCATGGTTATGGTTAATTAAACTTTCTTGTGGTACAACGAAATCCCCCAAGTAAATATATTAATGAACAACTTGTGGGGTATGTTAGATTTCCCCAAGAAACTTATTAATGGAACACTTTTGGGGTACATGGGATCCCCCAAGGTTGACTTGATAATTTAATCTATGGGTACATGGGAATTCCTTTACATAAAAAGGTTGGCTAAGGACATTGCTTGCAAGCTATAGTCTATATGACAATACCACTACGGAAAGCCTTGGTTAATAATAATGGAATGATGTTTGGCTGGATGGCATTGGTTTTAATTGGGCAATAATGGTAGGGTATGATAGCTAACCGTGAAGGTGCGAGTCCAATGGATGTACACTGGAAACTCATGTTTGCCGACATGAGGGTTTGTTATAGCGACCTTATATAATACTATGAGGTACATGAAAATCCTCTAAGTGCACTGTAAATATGTATCAAGGAGAGAAAATGGTACTTGGAAATCCCTTACTCTTATGGTATCTCCTATTCGTGCGACTACATGCATTGGGTCTTATTCATGAGGTTACACAGGACCCATATATCCCGTGGGTAGTTCTAGGATGGTTAAGTTACACATACCCAGGTTAATTGTTTTAAATTCATGCTAAACCCAGTTCTCTTTCCCGACATGTATATATATATATATATATATTATATATGTATGTATGTATATATGGTTTGTACGTGTATGGTTGGTTTACATTGTTTTACTAGATGGAATTACTTATCCTTATCTTAAGTTCATGCTAGAGTTCACCGGCTAACTCATCTTTGAGTGGTTGTATCCCCATGGGATGCAGGAACCGACCATTCTTCTTCTCTTACTTAGTGATCGAATTCGGGATCAGCTATTGGATCGAAGTAATGAGTTTCCATATTATAGAAGGCTCTATTTCATACCATGGATGTCTTTACATATTTTGGTTATTTTATGGATATTGGTTTTGGTTATAGTTGGGGCATGTCCCAAACAGATATTGTTTTTCTTTTGGTTAGAGGTTTTGTAAAAC
This sequence comes from Capsicum pubescens, assembly GCA_030864215.1. Lineage (NCBI taxonomy): Eukaryota > Viridiplantae > Streptophyta > Magnoliopsida > Solanales > Solanaceae > Capsicum > Capsicum pubescens. The sequence continues at coordinate 168,952,282 of CM061544.1, read as the reverse complement.
TACTATTGGTTGGAATAAGAGGTGTCGGTATTGGTGTCATCCTTAGTATTGGAATTAGTATTGGGGATAATACTGTTGAACTGAATTTATGATTGTTCCATCCTTTTATGTTATGTTATGGATAGGAACTTGGTTTGTATATTGGTTTGGTTACAATTTTTGGTTGGCATTGGTTGGTTGGACTTACTTGGGTTGGTCGCATTTATAGACCTATCCCAGAATAGGAAATCATAATAAACTCTATCTTGTTATAGGTTTGGAATTCCTCTGACTCAGGGTATGCGTATTTTGATATTGGGTTGGTTAACGGGGGTGTTCCTCGGTTCTGGTTAGACTTGGGATGCCCATTACAACAAGGCCCTGGTTTGGGTCGTGTCAAGGAGTCACCGATAGAGTTCAAGTAACTTTTCTAGATCCAGAGATTGTGGAAAGTCTAAGGTCTGATTTAAATCAAGAGCCAGAAATTGCGACAATTGCAATCAACTAGGTCACTTCAAAAGAGATTGTCCAAATCTAAAAAGAGGAAAATGTAAAAAAAGTGGGTAGAAAAATATCAACAACACAACTGCCACGATGCAAAAAAAATGATAATGTTATTTTCTTCATAAATGAAAAAGTGGAATGCATGCACTTGGCAGGGACAGAGTTAGAATGGGTGGTTGACACAATAGCATCTTATCATGCTACATACGTAAAGGATCTTTTCTGTAAGTATATTGAAGATGATTTTGGAACTATTAAAATGGGTAACTCAAGTTATTCAATGATCATAAGGATCGGAGACATTAGTATCAATACTAATGTAAGATGCACATTAGTTCTAAAAGACGTGCACCATGTACCTGATTTGTGGTTGAACTTGATCTTGAGAATTGCTTTGGATTGAGATAGGTACGAGAACTATTTTGTAAATCAATAATATATACTCATCAAAGATGCATTGGTAATTGCAAAGGGAATTGCTCATGGCACGTTGTATAGGAAAAATGCAAAAATTTATTGAGGAGAATTGAATGCGGCTCAAAAAGTGGTTTTTGCAGATTTACAGCACAGAAGAATGGGTCATATGAGCAGGAAAGGATTTCATATTCTTGCCAAAAAATCACACATCTCTTTTATCAAGGGTACGAAAGTAAAACCTTGTGACTACTACTGATTTGTCATCAACATAGATTCTCATTTTAGACATCATCTAAAAAATTGAATATACTTGATTTGGTATCTTTGGATGTTTGTGGTCCAAAAAAGGTAAAATCGATAAGAGGTAACAACTATTTTATTACTATTATTTATGATAATTTATGGAAATTGTGGGTTAATATCTTGAATACCAAATATTAGGTATTTCAAGTATTCTAAAAGTTTCATTCTCTGATAGAAAAAGAGGAGAGTCAAAAGCTAAAGTGTCTCCGCATTGACAATGGAGGTGAGTACATTTCAAGAGAATTTGAAAAGTACTATTCATATTATTGGATCAGCCATGAAAATTAGTTCTTAGAACCCCTTAACATAATAGTGTAGCTAAAATAATGAATTGTGCTATTGTTGAGAAGGTCAGGAGCATGCTTAGAATGGCTAAAGTGCCTAAGTCATTCTGGGTGAAGCAGTTTAGGCATTTTTTTACTTGATCAATCATAGTCCATCAGTCCCATAACAGTATGACATCCAAGAGAGAGTTTGGACCAACAAGGAGATGCCCTACTCGCATCTAAAAGTGTTCAATTCTGAGCCTTTGCACATGTATTGAAGGAGCAGTGAAAAAATTATAGGTGATAAATCGGTTTCCTCCATATTAATCGAATATGGAGATGAAGATCTTGGGTACAAAATGTAAGATCCTATAAAGAAGAAGGTCATCAGAAGAATAGATATAATCTTTTGAGAAAGTGAAGACAAAATTATTGATGATCAGTTAAAGAAGGTCAAGAAATAGAATGGTGTAGTCCCTAACCTGATTACCATTCCTACGACTTCTAACCATCCAAGAAGTATAGAAATTACAACTAATGAGGTTAACAATCATATGGAGCAACATAATGAAATTGTTGAGCAAGGGAGCAACTTGGTGATTATATCAAGCAAGTGGAGTACCCAACTCAGGAAGAAGAACAATCTCAACTTTCGAGGAGATCAGAAAGGCAAAAGGTAGAGTCATCCAATTTCCCTTCCTTAGAATATGTCCTGGTCAATGATGAGGGGGATCCAAAAAGTCTTAAGGAGGTGTTGCCCATCCAGAAAAGATCTAGTGGATGAAATACATGCAAGAAGAGATGGAATATCTATAGAAAAATGGCACGTACAAGCTGGTTGAACTTCAAAGGTAAAAGATCACTCAAGTAAAAGTGGAACTTTAAACTTAAAAATGATAAAAATGGAAAGTTCCTTTGATACAAAGCTCGATTAGTGGTAAAAGGATTCAAAAAAAAAGGTCTTGATTTTGATAGTATTTTCTCACCTGTTGTCAAAATGAGTTCTATTCAAACTATTTTAAACTTGGCATCTAGCCTTGATCTTAAGGTGGATCAATTGGACATGAAAATTGTATTTCTTTATAGAGATTTAAAAGAGGGGAATTATATGGAGCAACTAGAAGGATTCAAAGTAGCTGAAAAGAAACACATAGTGTGTAAATTGAATAAGAGTCTTTGTGGGTTGAAGAAGGCACCAATGTAATATTACAAGAAGTTTGACATATTCATGCAAAGTCAAATCTATACAAAGACTTATTTTGATTTGTGGGTATACTTCAAAAGATTTTCTGACAACAACTTTATTATTTACTTGTTGTACGTGGATGACATGTTAATCATAGGGAAAGACAAGGAGCTGATTAATAAGTTGAAGAGAGATTTTTCTAAGTCATTTGATAAGAAGGACTTGGTCCAACATAACCAATTCTGGAAATGAAGATCATTTGAGAAAGAACAAGCAGAAAGTTGTTATCTCAGGAGAAGTACATTGGACATAGACTTGGCCGTTTCTAAATGAAGTGTGCTAAAGCTATTGGCACACCTCTTGTTGTTCATCAAAAGTTGAGCAAGAAGATGTGTGCTATAACCAACGAGGAGAAAGAGAATATGTCCAAAGATTATTATTCTTCATCGATTAGGAGTTTGATGTATGTAATTATATGTACCAGACCTAACATTGCTCATGCAATTTGTGTTGTTAGTGAGTTATTGAAAATCTTGGGAAAACACTGGGAAACAATCAAATGGATACTCAGGTACTTGAGAGGTACCGCAAGAGATTGCTTGTATTTTGCAGGATTTGATCTAATCTTAAAGGGCTATATAAAAGTCGATATGGCAAGTGACTTTGATAATAGAAAATTCACTATTGGATATTTTTTTACATTTTTAGGAGGATCTATATCATGACAATCAAAGTTACAAAAGTATGTCGCACTCTCTATAACTAAAGCAGAGTATATTGTAGCTATTGAAGCTGGGGTAAGCAGATGTTATGACTGAAATGATTCTTCAAGAACTTGGATTGCATTAGAAGAAGTATGTCGTCTATTGTGATAGACAAAGTACAATAGACTTGAGTAAAAGCACCATGTATCATGCAAGAACGAAGCATATCGATATGAAATATCACTGGATCCAAAAAAAAATAGAGGAAAGATATATGCTATCAAGAATATCCCTACAAGTGAGAATCCTTTGGATATACTGACCGATGTGGTATCAAGAGATAAATTTGAGTTATGCGAGGAACTTGTCGTCATGCACTCAAACTAAAAGACGGTGTTATTTCCTCCAGGTGAATGAAACTAGAGGAAGAGATTTGTTGGACCCATCACATTTGATAGTAATTGACATATGTCAATTTAGTTGGTTGAATATAGAACTTGGTGAGCAAGTAACTAATTATTTATGGACGATAAATAATTAATTTATTTGATTAAAAATAGAACTTGATTAGCAAGTAATTATTTATGGATGACAAATAAGTAATTTATTTTTCCAATTCTATTTTTTTAATTTGATGCCCAAGTATTTTCTCTTATAAAAGGAGGGTCATTCTTCATTCTTCAAACACACCAAGACAAAGAGATAAGAGAAAAAAGAGTGAGACATCATAGAGGGTTTAGTGTGTGAGAAAAAATAGCGTGAGCAATTTTGTAGCGAGGTAGAAAAATCAATCGAGGGTAATTTCTTTTGAATGTATAGTGGTCTTTGGAGTATTTTACTCAGACTTTCAAGTGTAAAATTTCTTGGTATGGTGATATTAGTTGCTCTTCTCGGCCTGTAATTTTTTTCTTGAAGAATTTTCACATAAAACTCTTCGTATCATTATCGCTTTTTTTATTCTTCTTGATTAATCATATTATTATTGTGTTCTGCATTTATTATTTTTATTACCTCAAATATTATTTCTGCGATGAGGTTTATTTTCAATAAAATATTACCTAATTTACTATCAAAGATTGCTCTTTCATCTTAATTGTTGCAAGTTGTAACTAAATTTTGTATTTTTCTTGTTAACCACCATCGTACTTGTGTATTATCTGTTCATACAATAAACTTGTTATATACAATATATGGCTCAAATGCTAATAAACATTTATATAATGAACATAACTCTTTTCTATTTATTTTCCATTTTATTTTTGTTTCATTAAACGTTCCTGAGTAGTATCTACAATGATGTTCTAATTTTTCTTCTTCCTATCTATATTTAAGTACTCCTCCATAATTATATTCACTTGCATCTGCTTCTACTATATATGTAAAAAATTTATTTTCATCTGGAAATTGTAATTTTGGTAACTCTTTACAAAGTATTTTTATTTTCTGTACTTATTTTTTATCTTCTTCGTTGTAATTATACTCTACATCTTTTTAATTTTTTTCTGTAATAGCTTTAGGTTTTCTGCTACTTTTGGTATGTATTCTCTTATTTGGTTTACTAATCCTAAAAATGATTGTAATTTCTTTTTTGTATCTAATTCTTCTTTTGAATTTATTATTTTTTGTACTATATGTTGTTGCATTTTTATTCTACTTTTATCTATTTGTATTCCTAAAAATTCTATCTGATTTTTCATAATTTCAGCTTTTTTTCACTTAAACTTATTCCTGAATTTTCTAGTATACCTGCAAATTGTTCTAGTAATTTTAAATGTTCCTCTTTAGTTTTTGTATATAATAGTATATTATCTATGTATACTATACAATTAGGTAGTTGTTTAAAATAACTATTCATAAAGTGTTGGGATCTACCTGGTGCATTCTTATATCCTAATGGTAACACATTCCATTCATAAAATCCTTGTGAGACTGTAAACGCAGTTAATTATTTAGATTCTTCTTCTAGCTTTAAATGGTAAAATCCTGATTTACAATCAAATTTACTAAAGTAATTATATCCTTTTATTTGCCTTATTTTTAATATCTTATTTGGCATTGGATAATTATATGTCATAGTTTTTGCATTTAGGTTTCTATAATCAATGACCTATTTTTTCCTCTTTTTTGTTCACTGTGTTTATTTAATTTAAATGTTGAGTTATTGTGTTTACTATTACTTTTTTTGTATGTATTGTCTTTCTAATAATTCATCTATATGCATTTCGAATTCTTTTAAATCATCAAAGTTATATGTTAATGGTTTTTAAGTTATTATACTTTTTTTATTTATTAGCTCAATTTTTACAGTAGTTTTATGTTTTCCCCATCCTTTTAATGGATCTTCACTATATAGTTGTCTTAATTTTTTCTTTATTATTTCTACCTTATCTATTGAAAATATAGTTATTTCTTCTATATTTATTGAAAATATAACTAGTTCTATTATATCTTCAGTATTTTTTATATTTTTAAATTTTTGTGTGATTTTTTCACTTTCTTTTATCCAATCATTTTTCTTTCTTATTTTATTAATAACTCTTTTTGCTCTTACCTTTTGTTTACATGGTGTTGTAAACCACCAGTGTGTTTAGTTATTATATGTAGGTATAGTTTATCTAAAAACGGCATTCCTAAAAGCATATCTTTTGATGTTAGTTCATAATTATAGATCTCTTCTATTGTTAATATCTTATCCCATACTTGTATTTTTACATTTCTAGCTTTATGGGTAATTAAGCTTCCTTCATTATTAAATCCTTTGATTACTATTGGTGTTTTTAGCTTATCCCATTTGTCTTCTGGTAAACAATTATATCTACATAAGTTGACTTCTGCTCCTGTGTCTATCATAGGTGTATAATATTTTTTATAATATCCTTCTACTATTATTTTCATAAGTACATATATTTTCATGTTAATGTTATTTTTATCAACAATTTTTCTCTATTATAGGTTATGGTTAATTGTTTATGTTCTATATTGTAGGGTTTTACTTGTTCTAACCATTTTATTCCTAATATTATGTCTGCTTTTTGCATATCTTCCTTTATTTCAAATTCTATTTTTGTTTTTCTAACTCCTATTATTATTTCCTTTTCAGTTGTTTCTTTAATAGTTATTAAACTTCTTGGTAGATCTGGGCATGTATTACTATTAGATTTTATTTCTTTATTTTTCACTAGGTATTTTGCTATATGTTTTTTTTCCTGTCCTGTATTTAGGAGTATTAAATATTTTTTTTTATTTATTGTTCCCGTTATATAATATTGAGTTAAATTAACTGTTGAAGTTATTTCATAATTTGTTCTTTTCGATGATCCTGATGATTCTGATTTTTCAAAAGCTATTCTTTTTGTTGTGCTTATTCTATCATTTATTATTTCTAAATCTTCTTCTATATCCATGTCTTTGTAACTATAATCATTGTTAACAATTGTTTTTACAAATTGTTCAAAAGAACTTTCTATTTGTATTTTATTTATTTTATTTTATTTCGTTATTTTATGTTTTATTGTTAGTACATATAGATTTTTACATCTTGCTGTAAATATTTTACTTCCTGGGGTTAGTTCTATTCTTGATATTTTCCAATATAATACTAATGATTTATCTATGTTTTTATCTGTTATTGCTACTGAATAATTCGCACTTATTATAAATTTAAATTTTTGGTCTATTAAATTTCCTCTTATAGCAGTTATTATACTTTTTTCTATTGGTGTATCTATTCCTCCTCTAAAACATGTTTTTATTAATATTTTCGTTCCTCCAAGATGTACATATTTTATTGGGTCTTTACTTTTTATATCGTTTATTTCTTTATTAATTATTCTTTTTGTTACTAGTGGTATACTAGCTCTACCTTTTGCATATCTACAGTCTATTACATGTTATTTTTGGCTTACTATGTAGTATTCTTCCTTTCGTCTAGTAAATATGTTTTTTATTGTTGGTATTTTAAATATTTTTTCTACACTTAAATCTAATTCTTTTCCTTTTATCTTGTCAAATATATTATTATCAAATATTATTTTCTGATCTGTTTCTTCTTCATTTAAATATTCTTCCTTTGTTATTATTTTTATATCTTCTTCAGTTATTTGATTCATCTGATTTACTACCTATTTCATTATCTGTTTCATTTTCCAAAATTTCATATATACTATCGTCACTTTCTAATTCGTAATCTATATAATCTATTTGCATATATTCTGCATTGTCTATCTTTATTTCTGATATTTGTTTCTTTTTTGGGTCTTTAGGCATTTTACAATCTCTAGCTAAATGTCCTAGTTTTCCACAATTATAACAAGTACATTCTTTTATAGATTTTTTTCTCCTATATGGTCTTTTATATTTATAATTTTTTACATAATATCTTTTTTTGGTTTCTTATACTTATATTTTGATTTTTTGTATCTTTTATATTTTTTATGTCTTTTTCTTTTCTTATAATATTTTTCTTCACATCCTAATTGGAGTGTTATTTTATCCTTGCAACATGCTAAATTTTTTATTAATGTTTTTTTCATTTTTATTTCTTCTTTGTATTTTTCACATATATTCATATACCATTGTTGTAGAAATTTTATTCTTGCTCCTAGGGTATCTACTATTTTTGCTTCATCCCAACTCTTTATTATTTTTGAACTAAATGATTCAGGTTATTTACTAAAATGTAATCTTCTTACTTCTTTACTTTCTTCGATATTGTATGCTCCCTTATAGTAATATTCTTTAAATGCACACATATATTCATCTATATAGCACATATTACATATTGCTAGTTTTAACATTAAATTCCTATTTGTATGTTTTTCTTTGTTTTGTTCTTCTTCTTCTTCTATTTCCATACTGCTAAATTCATCTTTTATAGCTATTTCATATTTTTCAATATGTCTATAGGTGTTAGTTTAGTTGTTGTTGTTCCTTCCATTTTTTTATCAGCCCTTAATACCTTTTTACTATCTTCAGTTAAATTTAGAAACCATAATTTTGTTGTTTCTATTAGTGTTTTTTCTATATATTCTGGTGTATCTGTTGCATTTATACCATTGTCTAATAATTATTTTGTTATATATCCTATCCATAATTGTATCGTTTTATCTACATCTATTACACAGTCTAAGTCTAAGAAGTTATAATTTTTATTAATTATTTGTTTTGGTGTCCATTTGTTATATTCATCCCTTAGGTTATATCTTTTAAACTTATATTTATAATAATATGTAGGTTTTCTTATTTCTGATGTACTAGTTATTATATTTTCATTGTCTTTTTTATCAAGAGTTTTTATTTATGTGTTTGTATTTTCTAAGCTTTCTTTATTAATTACTTCTTATTTTTCATTAATTTCTAGTTTTTCTATATTTGTTAAGATTTCTGTATATGTTTCACTATCTTCTTAATCATAATTATCTGTTTCTTCGGCATCTACTGTATTTATTTCTATTTCATTAGTTTCTAATTCTTTATTTTCTATTTTTTCTTTAAATTGATTTATCTCAATTAATATTTTTTGTTCTTTATCTCTTTCTTGTTTTTCTTTTAGTCTTTTTTCATACAACTCTTTTAGCATTTGCAGTTCTTTTTCTAATTCAGCAATCCTATTATTTTTAGTTTCTTCTATTTTTCGTATTTCTTCTGTAGTCTGTTGTTTTATTTTATCTATCTCTTTTTTCCCCATCTATTTCTTCATTTTCTCTTGCTATTCTTACCATAGCTGTTAATTTTTCTTCTAATTTTAATTCTTCTTTCTCTAACATTAAATATAAATGTTCACCTATTTTCTTATATCTTCTTCCTAAATTAGAAAATACTATTCTTATTTTTAATCTTTCATGATTTTCATATGTTTTTTCATCTATTATAAATTCTTCTTTGTTCATTTTATCTACTTGATAGTGTATAGATCATGTTGATATATGTATTCTAGATTATCTATTTGTGATTCTAAATATGATATTTCTTCCTTTTGTGCTTTTATTAATTTTTGGCATACTCCAACAATCATGTTATATTGTAGTCTTTCTTTTCTTATTTTTAATTCTCTTCATTTTTCAGATATTATTTGTTTTAGTTCTTTATATTTTTGTGATTTTGTTATGTTATTCTTCTGTACAATATTTATAATATTTTGGTGGATACCGAAATCTGATTTTATCATAATTAGGTGGTATGTATCTCATTCTCCTAGATTTTAAATGAATTATTAATTTTGTCTCATTGCTAGATATTAAGGTAATTAAGTAAGCTAATCTATGGGGGGTTTCCTTTGTTTTATTTAACTTCTTATATTCTGGGTAGTAACTAGTTAAAATTCTTTTAATTTCTCTAAAAGCTTGTGTATTTTTAAATGGTCTTCTCATATTTAACAAATAAATAACAATACATTTAATAAGATAACATAGTTCATAATTAATAATGGCTTATTTAACCAACATATGTAATAATTAGATAATTTTAACATATGTCATAATTAACATATATATTTCATAACGTAGATAACATTTTTGGATGACTAACATATTAAATATTACATTAAATATCATACCTAATACATTAAATAACTTAACATATTCAACTAATATGCCATAACTCATACGTACCATCATTTCATTACCTTTTAAATAATAGGCATTGATACCGATTAAGTTAATATTTCTAACATTTCTCATAATTAACACATATCTACTTGTACATTTTTTAAATAACATGGCTCTGATACCAATTGTAGGGGGATGCGGATAGTGCGGGTAACTTAACATAGCTCTCATAAATAACATATCTACTATATGTTCCATATTTCTAGTTTTTATGTAGTCAAGTAGATTTTTTTTCATAAGTATTTCTGTTAATCTTATTTACTCCATATTTAAGGTTAATTTTATTCTAAATAATCTTTCTTCTAATTGTCTTTTTTCTCTTTTAAGCTAATTCCTGTATTTAATTTCTTCTTATAGCCAACTTTATTTTTCTTTAACACTTCTAATATATTCTATCATTTTTTAATCTGTATAATATCCGTCTGAATAATAACTATCTAAATATGAGCAGTAGCTACCATTATATATGTGTAAGTTTTATATAGAACTTAATAACTCTTCATTAAAATGAAATACCTTTTCGTATATAATTTTTCTTATATCTACTATTTCTATATCCTTAAGTATATACAAAATAAGTATTTTAAATTTATCTATCATTTCATCAGATAAGTAAATATTCATTCTTCATATGATGTTATTTTCAAAATAATCCCTCCAATCATAGACATAACAAAATATGATCATCTTAGATCACTATATACTAGATTATTCTTAAATAACATGTTCTTCGGTCACTATTAGCATGGTAATCTGGATACTTTTTCCCTAAACAGTGCCTCTACTCTGGTTACTCCCCTATCATGGCTTCTTTGCCTCACCGGTTTCACCTTTAAGATGGCATAGTTCTTGGGAATTTTTCTCCTTTTCCACTTTGCTAATAAACTTTTTAACATGTTATTCTTCGAATAATTCTACTATAAAGTAACTAATATGAGCTTATTTTATTATATCATGATTGTCAGGAATTTATGAATTTAGCTATTCATAATTATAAATGAAAATACCTGTTCTGGTAGATTTGGTAAATCTGTGTTTTGCTCATCCATAGCTTTTCCTTAGAAATATACCTGTTTTTATTAAGTATTCAAAAGTTTTTGTATACAAGAGAGAAGACTTGCTTTCAACACATGAAAGTCTTGCCTTAGATTTGCCGTATGACTTACATATTTATAATCCCTAAAAAGATGAAAATGCGTAAACTATTTTCACTATTCCTACTTTATACGTAAACTATATACTATTCCTATTTTACAAAAAGTCGTTACACTTATCCTACTTTTTCAAAAGTAGAAAGACTAATTTTTACAAAAAGTCCTAAAAAGACAAAACTAATTAATGGACTTTGCCAAAAAGTCAAAAAGCTAAATAATTTACGTATCCAAAGTTAAAAAGCTATACATGCCACTATCATAGCTTCATAGCTTTTATTATCTTGTCTCTTTGTCTTTTGTCTTTATTCCTCCATTGCTCCATTACTTTTTATCTTTTTTCTATCTTCCAGCTGGTGTCCTTATCTTCTTTTATTCTAGTAGAACTTCTGGAATCACATTATTTTCTCCATGGCATTTTGAGCATTGGTGGTCTGGATATTTTTGTCCTATTAATTTGCAATATATGGTTAATAATTCTTCTGAAATAAATTCCTTTTTAATTGCCCTTGTAGATGGTTGTTTTTCTGGATTGAGCAACGTCATAATCCATTGTTTAACTTCTTCCATATCATACTATCGTAGCTCTCTTGAATTTGAATAGATCATTAATTGGTCTCTCGAATAGTAACTCCATATGGGATTTCCATTGAGATAATTGTTTGCTAGTTCTTGAATAATTATAGTTATTCCTATAGTTCGCTTATTTGCATAAAAATCAGGTATCTCAACTTTAGGTATCTCTGGCTGTTGAACAATATCTTTCGGTACAATCATATCTCTGGTTACTCCTATTTTTACAACTTGTATAACTGGTTTAATTTCGTCATATAATATCTCTGCTGGTGCAGTATAAAACTTTATAAAAAATAGATTTCCTTTGGTTATTTTCTTATAAGTGGAGAATGCTCTATATAATTCTGGTATAGCTGTTAGTTCATCTCCTTCTTGGGTATATATGGTATTTAATAGTCCATAACTGAAATAGATTTTAACTAAATTTGAGTTATTTTTGGTAATGCGATTAACTTGTTGTAACCTTGTAGTTTTTGGGTTATATAGTCTGTGTTTGGTTCTTCGATATTTGTGGCTCTGGGTCTAAGGTTTAGGTGAGTCTATATTTTGTGGATATGGTTATAGGCTTTTTTATCTTGGTTTAAACTTTCTCGATATGTGGTAGTTTGTGGGGGTATGAACAAGGGGTATTTTTGCATTTTTGGTATAAATAGTTTTTTCAAATATCTTATTCATGTTCATGTTCAGATATCTTTGTCCACTAACTCCTTTGCTAGTACCTGCAGTTGTAGATTGATAAACGTTATGGATTTTATGTAGTGTCCGAACGTCTCATTTTATCTCTATAATAGAAGTTGAGAAAATAGAAAAAAGTGATCAAACAATACTCTAACAAGAAGCAAGAGAAAGCTCATGGATCAAACACCATAATTTCTCTACAAAGCTCAAGCATTCGAATCAAGTTCATCAAGATTCAAGATCAAGACCGTAATATTCTTGAACAAGCTCAAAAGTCCTTGAATTCAGAAACAAGTCAAGATCAAGTCCCTTAAATCAACAAATCATGTTCAAATTCAAAATCAAGTTTTAAGCCCTTGAATATTTATTTGAAAAGGCAAATCAGAAGATTCATAGAGATTGTAACACTCACACATTGAAATCAATAAATTAATTGTTGTAATATTTTATTTTCTTGATTTATTTATTTTCCCGATTCAAAATTTTTACTGTCCAACAAATTCTGGCTTGCCCAGTGGGATAATCTCTACCTCTCATCTTAACTTTTCCAACTTCAAAGTTCAATAACGCTGAAATGACTCCTAAGAAGGTCAACTCTCAATCAACTGCTTCCAAAGCTGCCTATTCAAAGTTTTCTGCTGAAGTAGAAGTCATCCTTGGTGTTACTTTCGAAAGCTTGGGAGCTGTCATAAGAAGCAAGGTAGGCTTGCTAGGGAAACAAACACATCCAGTGTCGTCCGCGCCAACTCTATTTCTTGGATCTTCAACTCCAAAAGAAACGAATTCCAATGCAAGTGCTTTGGAAGGAGAAAGCAGTGTGGCGGAATCGCTTAAGAAGACTCTAGCTCTACTTGAGCATTTCGGTTCCAAATACTCTGGCGCAAAGAGCAATGGTCGTTCAACAAATGTGTCTTCTCCACTTACACCGCATAAGATGAACACTTCAAATATCAACTTATGTGATAATCCATGTTACTCTACAACGTCTTCAGTGATTATGCAAGCAATAGTGACTGATACCTCGTCTATGAAGGAGCATCTTGCGAATCTGACAATGGCAATTGAGGGCCTGACCAAATATGTTCAGAATCAAGATGCTCGGATTGATAAGATAGTTGATAGGATGGAAGGCCTGGTAGACGAAGAGTCTATCCATGCACCTAGAAAATCTCTAGAGGCTCACGAGACAGAACATACTGTGAAAAACACACCACCAACTAAAAAATTATAAGTTTTTTCTAAAGGTATGATCCCGATTGAGCAATTGAAGTAATTCATTGAAGAGACCCTCAAAGACAAGTATGATGTTATCACTAAGTCTTTCCATGCGTATGCCAAGCCCTACACTACGAGAATAGATAGCCTCAAAATGCCTGCTAACTATCAACCCCCCAAATTTTAATAATTTGTGGGTAAAGGGAACCTAAAACAACACGTTGGATACTTTATTGAGACATGTAATAATGCTGGAACTTACGGTGACTATCTTGTCAAACTGTTTATTCATTCCCGAAAGGGAATTGCCTTTAATTGGTATACAAACATCGAGCCTAACTTCATCGATAGTTGGGAGCAATTGGAGTATGAGATTCTGAATCACTTTTATAGCACAAAATGCACAGTGAGCATGGTAGAGCTCACAAATACTCGACAAAAAAAGGATAAACCAGTCATTGACTTTATCAATCGATGGAGAAATGCTAACCTAAACTGCAAAGATAGGCTCAGCGAAGCTTCTTTAATAGACATGTGCGTCCAAGGAATGCACTGGGAGCTTCTCTACATCATGCAATGTATTAAGCCTAAATCCTGTGAAGAGTTAGCTACCTGTGCTCACGACATGGAGGGAGAAACACTGATTCATGACCCTCGAAGGGGAAAGGATAAGCAGGAACCCAAAAGATAAGGCAAGTTTGTCCCCAAAAATAACAACAAGGAATCTATGAAAATTGACGTATCTCCTGTGAATGTCACCACGAAGGTAAGTAAGAAGCAAAGTGTGAAGACGACTTCTGAAGCACGTCCAAATCAGAAAACTTTAAAGGAGATCCAAGAAAAGAAATATACCTTCTTTTATTCTGATGTTGCTGAGATTTTTGATGTACTCCTTGAGCATAAGCTCATTAAACTCCCAGAGATGAAACAACCCAATGAAGTTGGAAGGACCAATAACCCTAATTATTGCAAGTGTCATATGCTTATGAGTCACCCTCTAGAAAAGTACTTTGTCTTTAAAGACAAAGTCATGCAACTGGAAAATGAGAAGAAGATTCTCTTCGATGATGAGACAACTAGTTCTCATCAAATTTTTATCACTTTTGGCTTGCTCGATCCAGTTCAAATATTGCTGAAGAGCATAATGAGAAACTATTAGAACCTGGCAGGTCTTCAGTTAATGAAAGCAATGATGAATATTGGACTCTGGTGACCAGGCGCAGATATAGGAAGATAATTCTACGAAAAGAGTCATCTGAGCAGCCAACTAGGAGGAGGATGGTAAAGAAACCAAAAAAACATAGAAGGTGGTTGAACTTCCTAAGAAGACAAAGGTAATGGAGCTTCACCACCAAAAACCATGGTGTCCAGTAACGTTGGAAGAATTCTTACCAAGTTGGTTTCTTGCAAAGATTGGTCAAGTCAACCTTGAGGCATCTTGTTTTAATACTGCCAAAGAGGGGCCAAAGGGTGAAAATCTACCCATGGAAGTTCCTTCATCTTCTAAAAATCTTACTGAAACTCTTGGCTAGGAGGCACATGTATGTGATACAAAAATCAAATTTACAAATAATGATCTTCTGCTTGGAGGAACCCTACACAATTGTCCCTTGTACTTGGTAGGTTAAGTTCTAGGAAAGAAGATAAATAGAAACTTGATTGATGAGGGATCCGGTGTTAACATCTAGCCTATCGGTATAATGAAAAAACTTGGAATTTTTACCAACTAACTGGCCAAAAGCCATATAATGATCCAAGGCTTTAACCAAGAGAGCCAGAGGGCCATGAGAGCTGTCAAGTTGGGGATTCATATGGATGATTTTAAATCAAATGCATTGATGCATGTGATTGATGGCAAAGCTTTAAACAATATTTTAATTGGTAGGCCTTGGGTACACAAGAATAAAATTATCTCATCTTCTTACTATCAATGCTTGAATTACCTCGAAGGCGAAGTGGAAAGAAAGATAGTTGTCGATGATAAGCCATTCACTGAAGTATAGTAACACTTTGCCGATACAAAATTCTACTTAAAGAATTATGTTGTGAATGAGAAAAGGGTTGAAGATGTCACCAAGACTAAATGTTATGATCTTGCATCTAAGAAGGTTGCAGTGACTGACAAAAAAGTCGCCATCAAGAATCCCCTCTCCACTTCGAATAAAGAAAGTGTCGCACCTACGAAAAAAAGGCAACTCTTGTTCTTTGCTACGTACCAAAGGTAAAGAAAGAGAAAGATCACCCATTTGATGCCCAAGAGAATGTTCTAAAGGGGCTAACTTTACCTATCAGGAGGATTGACGCAATAAATCCATCCTTAAGACTACTTGGAGAGTCTGTGGCTCAAAATCTGCCACAAGATATGATACTCTCTATGAAGTGTACGAAAAAGGGCTTCAATCCAAATGCATTCAAGCTATTTATAAAGGCTGGATATAATCCTAATAAGCCATCAAGGTTGGGAAAACTTTCATCGAAAGGTACAACCAAGAAGGCACGTGAAGGCATAGGATACACGCAACCACCTCTAATTTGCATCTCCATAAGAAGGGCGGTTAGTAATTATATCACTATAGAAGAAGAGTCTACTACATCAAACAAAAGACCTTCTATCTTTGGCTGACCTGGATAATCAACTTCAAGAATTTTTGTGTTCAAAAGTTTGGGACCTCTAAATAAGAAGAAAAGAAACAAGCGTTAGAGAAGTCATCAAAGCACGATGATGCACTCTTCACTTAAAATCCAGAAGGATTTTCAAAGTTTGATTCTTTCTAGAATGAGGCGGCAGACAAAACTAGTGGTTTCATTTTATGACGTGTTAAAAGCAAAGGCTCATACTATGGTTTATACCAAGGAACGTGAGCGAGATAAAGAAAGTGTTGTTCCTCATATCATGTTACGACCTAGAATGATAAAGATATCTCATCTAAAATGAAGGTTGATGAAGAGATAGAAGATACTTTCTGGTGTTATCATATAACGATCAATAATGATGACACCCAAGAAGAGAAAGATACCGGAGTTTCTCTATCACAACTTGAAGAAGGAATAAAGTCCACAATAGATCCTTTAAAGGAAGTTAATCTTAGACCCGATAAAGACCCAAGACCAATTTACTTGAGTGTATTTCTTGGCGTAGAGGAGGAACTTACTTATATGGACATACTCAAAGAATATATGGATGTCTTCGTTTGGAGTTACTAAGAAATGCCTGGCTTAGATCCAAAAGTAGTAGACCATCAGTTGGTGGTCAAGAATGGGGTTCGTCCTATTAAGCAAGCCCAAAGGCGCTTTAGGCCAGAGTTGGTTCCATTGATTGAAAATAAGTTTAACAAACTCATTAAAGTTGGATTTATTCGTGAAGTCAAATATCCTACGTGGATTTCAAGTATTGTTCCAGTACAGAAGAAGAATGGTCAAATTTGAGTTTGTGTCGATTTTTGGGATCTCAACAATGCCTGCTCTAAGAATGACTTTCCAATCCCCATACCCGAGTTGATGATTGATGCCATCACTGGTTATGATGCAAAATCCTTCATGGATTGTTCATCCAACTATAATCAAATTTGTATGGCACCAAAGGATGAAGAACTCATTGCATTTTATATGCCTAAAGGTATTTATTGCTACAAGGTGATGCCTTTTGATTTGAAGAATGCTGGCGCCACTTATCAAAGGCCTATGCAAAACATCTTTAATGGCCTACTCCATAAAAACGTTGAATGTTATGTAGATGACTTAGTGGTGAAATCAATAAAGAGATATGGCCACTTAAAAGACCTAAGAATGTTGTTTGAGTTACTGCGAAAATATCAACTTAGGATGAATCCATTGAAGTGTGCCTTTGGAGTTAATTCTAAAAAGTTTCTTCGCTTTATTGTGCGACACTGAGGAATTAAAATTGATTAAGCCAAGGTCGATTCACTTTTAAAGATACCCAAGCCTCGAAACATTCATGAGTTAAAAAGCCTTCAAGAAAAGCTAGCATATCTAAGAAGGTTCATCTCAAACCTGGCTGGAAAATGTCAACTATTTAGTTGTCTCATAAAGAAGGACACTCCCTTCAAATGGGACCAAGCTAGTAGTAATGACTTTGAGAGTATCAAATCATACTTAATGAAACCACCAGTTCTTACAGCACCAATACCTGGGAAACCTTTGACACTCTACATCGCGGCACAAGATAGGTCAGTTTAAGCACTACTGGCTCAAGAGAATAGTGAAGGAAAAGAAAACTCTCTTTACTAGCTGAGCAAAATGATGACGTCGAATGAGCTAAAGTATTCTCCAATCGAAAAGTTATGTTTCACATTGGCCTTCTCAATTCAAAAGATGAAACACTATTTTCAAGCTCATGTTGTCCGTCTTGTTTCTAGGGTAAATCCTATCAAGTTTGTAATATCAAAACCATTCCTTAGCGACTGACTTGTAAAATGGTACCTTCAATTTCAACAGTTTGAGATTGTGTACGTTCCTAAAAATGTTGTAAAGGGACAAGCATTGGCCAACTTCTTGGCAGACCACCTGATACCTGATGACTGGGAACTGAGCGATGAACTTCCTAACAAAGATGCAATGGTTATTGAAGCCAGAACCCCGTGAAAGATGTACTTTGATAATGCTACACATTGAGATAGAGCTAGTGCTGATGTGGTATTTGTCACTCCATAAGAAGAGGTCATCTCATAATCTTTTACCCTAACAAACCGTTGCTCTAATAATATTGTCGAATATCAAACATTAATACTTTTAGTTGAGATGGCAGTTGATATGAAACAACTATAATTACAAGTCTTTGGTGACTCCCAATTGGTGATCAAGTGGTTTTTGGCAAGTTATGAAGTCAGAAAGCCTAAACTACGACCATATCATGATTATGCACAAAAGTTGGTGGGGTGGATTGGAGAAGTAACCCTCTAACTTGTGACAAAGAGAGAAAATAAGCAAGATGATGCCCTAGCTGCTTTGGCCTCAACCATGACTCTTCCAAATCAAATGCGAGTTACTATCCACCAAGAATGGGTAGTACAGGCGTCAAATGAGGATGTAGAAAATAAGGTTGAATACCTCGTTGCCATGTCTAAAGCTGTAAAAGAAGATTGTCAAAAACCTATTGTTGATTACTTATGCTATGGGATACTTCCAGAGGGTCCAAAGAGAAGGACAGACATTCGTTGTCATTTACTTTTCTTCCTTTACTATAAAGACACACTATATGAAAGACCATTTGAAGGAATACTCTTGTGATTTCTGGGAGAGGAAGAAGCAATTCAAGCTTTGAAAGAAGCGCATTCAGGAGTTTGTGGCTTGGATCAGTTTGTATCGAAGCTCCATTTTCACATTAAAATGATGCGATACTATTGACCAACGATGGTGAAAGATTGCTTGGACTATGCTAGAAGATACAAAGCTTGTCAATTCCATGCAAATTTCATACATCAACCTCCTGAAGTACTACACCCAACTGTAGCATCTTGGCCATTCAATGCTTTGGGAATGAATATTGTTCGTCCACTTTCAAAATCTTCTGGTGGACACTTATGCATCTTGGCTTCAATTGATTACTTCTTAAAATGGGCCAAAGCTGTTGCTCTCAGAGAAGTAAAGAAGGAGAATTTTATGAATTTCATTCGAGTAAATATCATCTACCACTTTGGAATCCCTCAATATATAATAACCAACAATGGCAAGCCGTTTGATAACAAGCTGATGAACAAGATTTATGATCTCCTTGGTTTCAAGCAATGTAAGTTTTTAATGTACCATGCTACCGCCAATGGTCTAGCTAAATAATTTAATAAGACTGTATGCAGTCTGTTGAAGAAAGTCATCTTTAAGTATAAACGAGCCTAGAATGAAAGAATGGAAGAAGCATTGTGGGAATATAGAATGACTTATCACACTTTGATGCAAGAACTTCACACGCTCTTACTTTTGGAGTCGAAGCAGTCTTGCCACTTGAGTATCAAATACCTTCTTTAAGACTAGCTATTCAAGAAGGACTTACCGAAGAATAAAATGATAAATTGCGTCTTGTGATTTAGATGCTCTTAATAAAAAGAGGCTAGAATCTCAGCAAAATCTTAAATGTTACCTAGCCCGTCTATCTCGTTCTTTCAAAAAAAGAGTTTGATTAAGGTGCTTCCAAGTTGGAGATCAAGTTCTTTTAGTGAGAAGGCCTATTATTACTTCTCAGAAGTCTAGGGGCAAACTCACCCTAAAGTGGGATGGACCATATGTCGTACAAAAGACATATTCAAATGGTGCTTACAAATTTATCGATACAGATGGCATGAAGATTGGCCTTATCAATGCCAAGTTCTTGAAGAAGTACTATCCTTGAAGGAAGATGACACTCCTTAAGGCATGACTATAAAATGCATGTTCATTCCTGACCCGCAAGTGTATAAACTGTGTACGACTTAAAAAAATAAGAAAAATAAAATAAAAAAATAAAATAAAAAAGTCTGCTAGGTTGAAAACCTCGAAAGAGGCGGCCTAGGGAAAAGTTAGGATGAAAAAAAAACACTTACCTAGAACTATGTTGTGACTTGATCCTCTTTACTAAGGTACGTAGGCGCTTGGAATTGCATTCTGAGTTCAGTTACATGAGTGTCAAAAAATAACATGTCCCTTCTTGATCCGCCATATGAAAGTTAAGTCTGCATACATCTCAATTAAGTTTCAGACTTATGCCAAATACTTATGGCTTAATAGGGGCAACCCATTAATAGGGGAAGCTCTTTCAATAGGATTTGGAATACCCAAAGCCTACAATTGAGGCATAGATCTGCTATACGTGCATCATCAAGTTCGCAAGTCAAAATCTTTATTCTTAAGGCTTTGAAATTGAAGTTTCAAGTCTAACTCGGTTGTGAGATGAAGACGTGAATCCAATGAGGAACAAGTTTTGGAGAATAAAGCCAGAGTTTAATACTACAACATCAACACATCGGAATAAGCAAGCAATTCTTGGATTTGAAATTCAAAAGGAGTATTAAAATAAATGTGCAATATAAAGAAAAGAGTTTCCATTACAATCAATAGATCCAACTACTCAATAAAAGGGTAAAAGAAATCAACAAGAAGGTTTGAAGGAAGACATCTCCTAAGGCTAATCTAAGTATAACTTATAATTGACTAAAACTTGTAAAGCAACCTCTAAGACTTGCTTCTTCTTTTCCATGACCTTTGAGGCATTTACAGTTACAAGGGATACATTAGAACACTTGGAAAACTCTTTTTCAACAGTTGAAACTTTGAATTCCATCTTTGCAGCTTCTTTCTTGGTAGCATCTCAGAGAGATTTTAACTTTTTCACCTTTTTTCTTGCCTTCTTAAGAGATTTGCAGGCGGCAGAAACTTCTTCATATTTCTCATGCCTCTCCCTCAAGAGAAGCTCAAGATTTTTTTTGGCTTTCAAATACGGTTTTGATTCTTTAATTATTGTGGTTTTTTCAATAAGGACAGATCGTGCTTGTTCATAGAAAGTTGCAAGCCCAAACAAAATCCCCAATAAATTCTGCAAGGGGAAATATAAGCCCCATTCCACTTATGTCATTGAGTATGACTTTGACATCATCTTGGATAGAAAAAACATGATTCGAAGTAAGTCCTACAAGTTTGGTGTGGATACTAGCCCAAGCCTTCATGATAAATTCTTTTTTAAGCTTTGAAATAACCTTCTTGCCATAAAAAATCGACATGGTTACGGCTGGTTTTCGGGGAAAGTTTGACTCTACATTTGCTTTGACTTTAGCGCAGGGGTTAGAAGTAACCTCTTTGGATGATAAAAGTAACTCTCTTGAGTCTGGACCTACTACAAACTCACTACTATCTTGTGGCTTACTTTAGTGAGGATCTTCAAAAACTTGGACATTGTTTGGTGCACACACAAAGAAAAATCATCATATAAGAGGTATATAAAGGCGATTCACATACTATGAAATAGTGGAGAGTTAAGTCGTCTTCTTGATGGTGTAAGACCTCGTACTTCTACCTAGCTTAAAATCATCCCAAGTATGTTAGAAACTTACTTTGAAGGATGAGTCCACTTTTATATACATGGAATTTTTAAGATTTTTACTTTTTTTCATATGGGAAATTGAATTATCTTTCCAATGATACCAATTTCATCCAAATTTGGTATCGGGGTAGAAAGTTATGGCTATTTTACAGAAAGCAGTCAAAACTGCCCAGGTGCAATGATGAGGGCCCATAGACTATCAAGATAGTGACTGGCCGTCGCCCAAACTGTCATAGCGAAGGTAGTGAGACCACCTTCTGCCTAAGGGAGACGGCTCAATCCAACGAACCATCGATCTAGCGACGGACCATCGCCTAAGTCATCGCAGCAGTGACAGTGAACCCCTATTCTGCCCAGGTGCGACGGTCAGGACCGACGGACCATCGACCCAGCGATGGACCATCGTACCCACCGTCACATAGTTCATTCAGTTATTTTAAAGTCATTTTTAAATGGGCATTTGGGTCTTTTCCACTCTTTTTAACCCCTAATTATATCAGACTAAGGCTCATAAGTTCATTATCAATCTACAACATCAAATTAGGATTTTGTCTCAAAGATAATCCCCAAGAACAAGATCCAAATCCTTCTCCAAGAAACTAGGAAATTCAAGTTCTTCAAGTCCAAGAACTTCAAGAAACTCACAACCCAGGTATGTCATGTGTTGATTCACGGGTCCCTTTTACCCATGAAGCTCAAGAATCTCTTTTAAAAATCCAAGATTTGTGCATTTATGAATGTTCATGATTTAAATTGAATTGAAACTCATGTTCATGATGTTGTGGGGTTTTGATTCATGTTTGAAACTACATACTCCAATGATTGACCCTAGGATGTGGTGATTTGCATAATAATCATGAGAAACCCTTAAATTTACACATTGATTGATCTATCCATGATTATTAGATGTGTTGAGGATTGTATAACCTAAGCATGCTGTAACGCCCCGAAATTGGGTCCCGAGACGTCACACGGTGCTTAGGGTCACAAGTGACCCCAAGCTAACCCTTCTACTGGCATAACTCATAAGCAACTGAACAAAAATTATAAATCTATACAAATCTGCGGACAATAACTCTTTTCTGAATCTGATCGATACAAAACTGAATTTACAAGATTACAATTCTGCCTTTACAACCAAAACTGAAATAAAATACATCAACTTCTACTGACTGTCTATGAATCCTCTACTAGTATTGACTGTAGGTAACTAGGTCATGACTCCTGACTATCCCAACTCAATACGACCGAATAAAGAAAATACAACACTATTAGTTCTGCATAACTGACCCAAACCCTTGAATCAAAAGGACCCATCACCTGTTGACTGGATACCACGAACTGACTGGATCTGAAGGTGCATACTATACCTTGTACCTACATTCCGAGAAAATGTAGCCCACATACGAATATGTGGCTCAGCACCATGGAAATGTACCGAGCATATGGGGGTGCAATGCATATATAAAATAATATCTTAATATCATCACAGTTTATAAAATTATGCATGCTGATATAAATAACTAACTTAGCTCGAATTAAATCATCAAAATCATGGATGAATAATACATGTAAAATAAATCACGTGAGTCATTACAATAAGTTCCAAATTCACTTTCTGCTCGGTTTCAACTTGTAAAGTAATCAAGTCTTAAAACAACTATCTTTAGAACATAACATTTCAATCTTTCGAAAACAAGGAACATTCTCACAAATCATAGTTTTCAAACCATACACACTTATCTTAGATAGAGCAGAGACACACACGCACCATGGGAGTTTCTTATAACCGACATAAACCATGTGAGCTTATCATGGAGTCCAACGTTTTGTCCTCCTAAGGAAGAAACCCCAGTTGGGAAGGAGCGTCATACTCTTGCCAGGGAGTATAACCTCAACTCAGTGATCACAAACTCGGCCTTAGGCCCACAAATCTCAATCCTACGGTGGCACGTAGTTCTGAGGAAGTAGGATACGCTCACCCACACCTCCCGTTCGGTGCTAAATACTACTCCCGTACTCAATCTCAGTCTCATTTAGGGAATCCACCTCAAAATAATCTCAAGGGCCTATAATGAAGGCCAAATCATATTTCTCATAATTGAATCATAATAAATTGTGGATTCCTATTTTCAACTCAAAATTCATGATATAAATTTCAATTCAAATCGCGGTAAATAATTTGATAAAGGAAAACTTCAAATCGTAATATTATAAAAATCCAATTTCAACCTTGACATAAATATAACGATTCCATCTTCCAAAATATCATCTCAAATTCCATACTTGTTCAATATCAAAACAACAATCTTTGCTTTTGGGAAATACTTATAAAATCATGTCCACGACTCGAGATCAAAATCTCCTTATAATTTCATCACATATATTTAAAACCCAAAATATAAAGATTTAATACATCAAAATCATATCTAAATTTCATATTCAACAATCATCTCGAAAATCTTCACTTATCTCAATTAAAATATTGGGAGTAAATTCATGCCATAAATATCATAATTTAAACAACTCAAAATTCATATCACAAATTCCGTAAATTCATTCTCAATATTCATTTCAAATAAATTCAACAACATCAATTCTTAATAGGAAAATATAAATCAAAATATGTATATCTCAACTCAAATCATATCAAGATAAAATATAATGCCTTCGAATACTCAATTCATGGATAATTACATAAACTCAAAATACGATAAATTGGTATAAACTTCAACATAAAAATTTACGTAATCTTTATAAAAATCAAGTTTTGGGCACAAGATCGGAAGGATTATTCTTGTTCAAACCCCACATACCTCAAATTTGTGACTTTGGATGAATTTGAGGTTCCGGAACTCTACTTGTAAAATAATAGGTTCTTCTTCAGGATCTCAACTTGGGAATTATGATTCCTAAATTAGTTTTGAATTCCTGCGGTTGAATTTTTAGAGATCTTGAATTCTTGGTTGAAGCTCATGTGTTTGGTTCTTGAGAATTTTTAGATAAATGACCAAATTTTGGTCCAATGTAAGTTGAATCCCATTTTAAAGCATGATTGGGGGATGATAAATGACCAAAATACCCCTAAGGAAATAAATAAAGTCACATTTGTCCCTCAGTCACTGGTTTGATATGCTGAAGTAAATGGATCATAAATTTTTACTCCGATGATTAAATTGGATGAAATCAATTTCATTGGAAATAAGACTCAAATAGATTTCATTTGATATATAGTAGCTCACCCAGCTTGTTAAATACAGGAAGTTATGATCATTGGAAGTTGACCCTGAAATGCTGAAAACTGGGTAAAAGTAGCGTTTTTGCTACTGGTTTGAAATCCAAACGCGGCCTTATGCGTTCTGAAAAATTCCAAAACTCATCCGATATGTACTATGAGCTTTCTCAATCGTAAAAAAACTTGAAAATCAAAAAACGGATGTCGGGAAGGTCATGAATTAATTCCACGAAGTTTGAAGGTTCAAAATAAACTAAGTGTTTTACACTTAGCTAAAGTTCTAAGTGTTAGGCTCCATGTGACTCGTTTTGAAAGCTCTAACGACGAGGGAAATTTGCGGGGTCTTACAATATCTCTCCCTTGGGAACATTCATCCTTGAATGACGCTAGACAGGCTAAGTATACCAAGAAACTAAGGATGCAAAGTTGAAATAACTTGCTCAACCGGACCTATATCCTTCTCAACTTTGTTACACTTTGATGAATATATTTACTCATGATAAGAATAGCTATATAGCTGAATCTTTGATTAGAGAGGAGCTGAATGAGGGAAGGCCATTATCTTAGATTGAGTCTGAGCTGACTTGCCTTTACTTATTATAAATAGCTGACTCATGCTGAAAGTTCAGAATTCGCTTGATGTGCTCAAGGTGCGATTATACTTATAGACGAAGCGATAGTTTATGCAGGCTTAAATCATGAGGAAAAATGAGGCTGAGATTACGCACTAAGTATCACATTTCCTGAGCTGGAATATTTGAAAAATAAAGATCGTTCAGTGAATACTTATGAACCGAATCATGACTAGATGTCCAAATTCTGAAACTGATACCTGATACATATACTGAGCTGAATTCACAATTTTCATGTGTGTCAACAACTATTTTTTGGAATGACCGTACTTATGAAACTTCAGGTAGTAAGACCAGACTAGTTCGAAAAATGAAAAACTAAAGGAATCTATCCGTTTGATTGTTAAACTGGATTACTGGATGTTGAAACTGAATCATACACTGGGATGGAATTTCTGAACTTTAGTCCTCACAACACCTTACTTAAAAACTACACACTTCTAAAATAATCTCTCAACCATTCCCTTCCCTTAAAGACCATACTCATTGGTTCATCTTCTAATTCTCACATGGTTGTTGATATTTCCATCTACTCATGTCTAGTCGGAACAAAATCTTATCACCATGTTCAAGCCTAATCTCAAAGTCACAAGATACACCACATAACACTATATTGCTAGTTTGAATTATGAATTCAACACACCCTGCATTTCACAACTTCTCATCTCTTGAAAAATTCTCATTACCACTCTAACAACCACACTCAACCTCGTACTAGACATTTACTAATGTGCAATGTATACAAATATAACATTCAAGCCTACCTTCATACCCACATACGCACCTCTAAACAGACACTCATAAAGAATTTTTCTCATATTCCCTAAAACCTTACTCATAACAACTTCTATGTATTATTCAATTCTTAAGATGATACACATAAAATATTCTCGACTAACCCAGCCATACTCAAAATGTCACCTCAAAATTCTTTCAAACTTATGGACTTACATAACGCATAAAACTTCAACTAACCATGACATGTATCGAAGACTTGGCCTCGATCTTACTTCATATTTACCAACTTAGCTAAAATAAGCACACGACCATCTTTCATCAACAAGAAATATTTACTCTCTCCCCTCTAGATAACTTTTCATCATCACCATCTCGACTAAATGAAAAGGTTACTGAAAGATGAAAATATGGAGACCTAAAACCATGTAGGGATACTGTAAATAACTTGACTCTCTTTACCGAGGCCTTAGGAATAGGGTATCAAAGTATGTAAAAAAAAAATACAAGCTTCTTGAAATATCAAAACTCAATCTTAGGGCTTAAAGCCCATACTTCAAACTTGTGCCAAAACATCTCAAAATTTATGCTTGATAACATAAACATTCGTAGTTCATCTTAAAATCTGAAAATCTCATAAATATGCATGAAAATATGAACAAATTCATGAAATTTATATTCAAAGTCTCAGAAAATTCATAATCTTGTAAATAGTGATAATAGGTATGAATCCCAATTTACACTTCATGTATAAACCTTTAAATTCATAGCAAAACAACATGCTCAACATGCTTCTTGAAAATACTTCAATACCATCAAAATAATAAGATCAATAATCTCAATATCATGCTTAAACTTCGTTGGAAAAAAATCTGGAAAATCACTTTATATGCATAGATATATGAAAATAGTCATGTAATTCAAGGCTTAAATAACTTATAACTTTATAAACTCAAAACATGATAATTTTGGCATAAACCCAACTTGTAAGTCATGTAATCCTTTATAAAATTCAAATTTTTGGGGCATAAAGTATAATACATAGAGCAAATCATGAATTGGTGATTTACATGAAATTCTATTGAAATCGGACATAGCAAAATTCATAACTTGGGAATTTATCTTGAAACTAGTTTAACATGATATGTAATCCTTTGTTCAAAGATAATTCTGGAAGGCATTTTACCAACCACGTGGGAAGCATGGATACTTGAATTGAATAATATAAAATGAATTGATTTCTTGAATACATGCACTGACAAGAGAATGGGTTAGGAATCCTCTCCCCTTACATCATTCCTACACATACTGGCACTACTATAAGAATCTGAGATCCCGACTTGGTTACTTGTTCTATCATCTCCCCCTTAGCTTTAAGCAATCATCATTAAGTCCATGAACCACTTAATAAACTCTAAAATAAACTTCAATCACTTTAGGGTATTGGATATAATAATACACATGACCAATGAACTCCCATAGAATATACTAAACTTTCTTTCGCTTCTACAATTATCATCTCACAAAATCCCGAAACAACAAACTTAAATTCTTGTATACACTGTTCAAGCCTACTAGTTCACCTTTTGTACAACTAACATTCACAACACATCAATCATTATACTCACCTTGATCACCATCTACTATTCAAACTTAGTATCTTGTTCTAGCTATGATTAACCACAATCTTCACAATTATTCTTACATGCCAATCATTCGAAAAACACTAGTCTGGTAAGACCTCATAACAATAATAATCAGTTGTAATCCTATGGTCTATCATATTTACAATCCATCAACACATCCTTCTTCTACACATCATTACTATTCACTCATCTATACATCTAACTTCTTTCATATCTCTATAAGTTTCAACTAACTCCCTTTTTTTGTAATCTCAGGGATGCCTAAATTAACAACACTCATCCACCAAGTACCTTCATCAATAACCTATACTTTTCTTGCACAACAACCCTGTCAACAACTCTCTTCATACTTTAAGCATTCAATAATTCACCTTAAATAACAACTCCTTCTCTACCTTATACTAAACTAACACACCAGGACATATCACTACATTACTGACTCATTCTCATGCCAAAAGATTCAGATATACTTATATTCAATAAATCGACCTTACCATTTTTTTGTCACTGCACCTCTAAACCCATACTTTTAACCAACACAAGCATAACAAGATGAATAACAAGTTTCTAGTGAATCGAAATAGGCCTCACACGGCTTTACTAGACTTTGATTTTGAGTTTTGAAAAAAAAAATATGATGAATCACGAAGCAACTATGCTAGTGAATCGAAATAGGCCTCACACGGCTTCACTAGACTTTGATTTTCAGCAAAACAATAATGACAAGGTTACAAGATATAGAAACTTAACACACAATATTCAATGATCTAAGGATACACGTCTTATTCTTTCTTAACTGAGAAACTCATAAAAATGAGGGTATAACTTTAAATTTGAGGGACTTATAACACACTAGAAGGATCCTCTCAAGACTCTTTATGAAACTTTTGAAACTTCTCGCTAGAAAATCTGAAAACATTATCAAGAGAGGAACTGGAACTTGTTGATCATGCTATCTCAAGAATAATACATAGATAGGGAAGTATAGATTATCATTATGGACTATAAGGAGGAATATGAAAGAACATCTGACTTGGGCTTAGTGCGCGAATTTTATGAATCATGAATAAAGCACTTCAATCTTTGAAACTCAAAGGCACTGAGGGGTACTTTCTAGCTCACTTATAATCCTATGACTATCTGTGGAGAGTATCCGAGAAAGCATTATCAATAAAGATTCGAGCTTGACTATTTTTGATATCTTGAAAATAAGGCGGAGATGGCCTGAATAGAGTAAGATGACAATCTGTATAAGTTTCTTAGAGAACCTTTTTTTTTGTAGCACGATCTGAGACTTGAAACAATGGTAATATTTCCTAAATGCCTCGTAACCTCTCAAAGAAAAGTATAGATGTCTCAGTACTGTTCCGCAAGACTCTACTAGACACGGCTTCACAGACACCCTAGGACACTTGAACTCTACGCTCTGATACCAATTTTGTAACGCCCCAAAATCGGGTCCCGAGATGTCACAGAGTGCTTAGGGTCACAAGTGACTCCAAGTTAACCCTTCTACTGACATAACTCATAAGCAACTGAACAAAAAGTATAAATCTATACAAATCTACGGACAATAACTCTATTTTGAATCTGATCTATACAAAACTGAATTTACAAGATTACAATTTTGCCTTTACAACCAAAACTGAAATGGAATACATCAACTTCTACTGACTGTCTATGAAGCCTCTACTAGTATTGACTGTAGGTAGCCGGGTCATGACTCCTGACTCTACCAACTCAATTCGACTGAATAAAGAAAATACAACACTATTAGTTCTGTATAACTGACCCAAGCCCTTGAATCAAAAGGACTCATCACCTGCTGACTGGATACCACGAACTAACTGGATCTGAAGGTGCATACTATACCTTGTACCTATATTCCGAGAAAATATAGCCCACATACGAATATGTGGGTCAGTACCATGGAAATGTACCGAGCATATAGGGGTGCAATGCATATATAAAATAATATCTTAATATCATCACAGTTTATAAAATTATGCATGCTGATATAAATAACTCACTTAGCTCGAATTAAATCATCAAAATTATGGATGAATAATACATGTAAAATAAATCACGTGGGTCATTACAATACGTTCCAAATTCACTTTATGCTCGGTTTCAACTTGTAAAGTAATCAAGTCTTAAAACAACTATCTTTAGAACATAACATTTTAATCTTTCGGAAATAAGGAACTTTCTCACAAATCATAGTTTTCAAACCATACACACTTATCTTAGATAGAGCAGAGATACACACACACCATGGAAGTTTCTTATAACCGACATAAACCATGTGAGCTTATCATGGAGTCCAACGTTTTGTCCTCCTAAGGAAGAAACCCCACGTTGGGAAGGAGCGTCATACTCTTGCCAGGGAGTATAACCTCAACTCAGTGATCACAAACTTGGCCTTAGGCCCACAAATCCCAATCCTATGGTGGCATGTAGTTCTGAAAAAGTAGGGTACGCTCACCCACACCTCCCGCTCGGTGCCAAATACTACTCCCGTACTCAATCTCAGTCTCATTTAGGAAATCCACCTCAAAATAATCTCAAGGGCCTATAATGAAGGCCAAAGCATATTTCTCATAATTGAATCATAATAAATTGTGGATTCCTATTTTCAACTCAAAAATCATGATATAAATTTCAATTCAAATCTCGGTAAATAATTTGATAAAGGAAAACCCCAAATTGTAATATCATAAAAATCCAATTTCAACCTTGACATATATATAATGATTCCATCTTCCAAAATATCATCTCAAACTCCATACTTGTTCAATATCAAAACAACAATCTTTGCTTTTGGGAAATACTTATAAAATCATGTCCACGACCCGAGATCAAAATCTCCTTATAATTTCATCACATATATTTAAAACCCAAAATATAAAGATTTAATACATCAAAATCATATCTAAATTTCATACTCAACAATCATCTCGAAAATCTTCACTTATCTCAATTAAAATATTGAGAGTAAATTCACGACATAAATATCATAATTTCAACAACTCAAAATTCATATCACCAATTCCGTAAATTCATTCTCAATACTCATTTCAAATAAATTCAACATCAATTCTTAATAGGAAAATATAAATCAAAATATGTATATCTCAACTCAAATCATATCAAGATAAAATATAATGCGTTTAAATACTCAATTCATGGATAATTACATAAAATCAAAATAAGATAAATTGGTATAAACTTCAACATAAAAATTAACGTAATCTTTATAAAAATCAAGTTTTGGGAACAAGACCGGAAGGATTATTCTTGTTCAAACCCCACATACCACAAATTTGTGACTTTGGATGAATTTGCGATTCTGAAACTCTACTCGTAAAATAATAGGTTCTTCTTGAAGATCTCAACTTGGGAATTATGATTCCTAAATTTGTTTTGAATTCCTGCGGTTGAATTTTTAGAGATCTTGAATTCTTGGTTGAAGCTCATGTGTTTGGTTCTTGAGAATTTTCAGATAAATGACCAAATTTTGGTCCAATGTAAGCTGAATCCTATTTTAAAGCATGATTGGGGGATGGTAAATGACCAAAATGCTCCTAAGGAAACAAATAAACTCACATTTGTCCCTCAGTCACTGGTTTGATATGCTAAAGTAAATTGATCATAACTTTTTACTCCGATGATAAAATTAGAAGAAACCAACTTCATTGGAATGAAGACTCAAAGAGCTTTCATTTGATATATTGTATCTCACCCAGTTCGTTAAATATAGGAAGGTATGATCGTTCGAAGTTGACCCTGAAATGCTGAAAACTGGGTAAAAGTAGCATTTTTGCTACTGGTTTGAAATCCAAACGCGACCTTATGCGTTCTGAATAATTCCGAAACTAATCCAATATGTACTATGAGCTTTCTCAATCGTAACAAAACCTAAAAATTAAAAAATGGATGTCGGGAAGGTCATGAATTAATTCCCCAAAGTTTGAAGGTTCAAAATAAACTAAGTGTTGAACACTTAGCTAAAGTTCTAAGTGTTAGGCTCCATGTGACTCATTTTGAAAGCTCTAACGATGAGGGAACTTTGCGGGGTTTTACACATGCTCCTCATATGTTTGATTAAATGCCTATATGAAGGAAAGTTCCATACTAGTATGATAATATGAAATCCCTAATCATGTAAAAGTTTATGCATGTCATGTTTTTGATGAAATGCCGTAGTCAATGAATTATGGATATATATGTAACCCTTGTGGTGATTTAGAACTTCTACTTCATGAATCTCCAACTTATTGTATTGTGTATTGTGATGTTGGTCATGTATTCAAGAAAGTCAAGCTTTGTCAGTTTCATGCTATCGAGTCCTGGGGGTACTTGTACCCGACAATTTAGCTATGTGCCTAGAGCCTGTATTATGTTTTCAAGATACTATTAGTCGAGCCATGTTCATAGAAATTTAGTCAGTCATGTGACTCAAGAAGACTCAGTAAATTCAGTAATCTCAAAAATCTCAGAAATTCAGTAATCTCAGTAGTATTCTGTCAGTCAACGGAACTCAGTTAATTCAGTCCAGTTCAGTTTAGTAATCCATGTTCAGTGTCTATTCAGATGGGAGTAGGAATTAGCACCGAGTGAACCCAAGGATAGGAACACACACTGTCATATGAGGGTGTGATTCTTAAAAGTCATCCTTGCATTCAAGAACTATGTAGCCAGCATAGGTTGATACATCAACACTGTCAGATGAGGGTTGATGAGGTGGATAAACACTGTCAGATGAGGGTCCCACCATTCTCTTTTGGGGACACTGTCAGATGAGGGTCACCCACAGCTTGTCCTTACCAATGGCGCGGTATTGACACCCTTCCAATTAGGGTTATAAATTGGATCCCAACTTATCTATATTGCTTTATTTGGGGCATGTCGGTTAGATGACTACTTCCCACAGTTTTAGTTACAGAATCAGGATTATCAGATAAAGTCATTTAGTCTCAGTAATAGAGCTCAGATAGCTCTACAGAATTTAGGACTGTTAGATATAGTCAACTCAGAACAGTACGGAATTCAGCTAGTTCCATCAAAACCTAGTCTGTCAGATACAGTCACTCAGTATCAGTTACATCAGCTATTAGTATCTCATGATTTAGTACTCAGATTCAATAATCATTTTATTACGAACTCAGTTATAGTTATTATGTATTCTCACATTCATATTATTCAGTCATTTAGTATAGTTCATGCATGTGAACCCTTTGCATTCAGCCTACCTCACATGCATACCAGTACATTCAAATGTACTAACGCATTTCCTCTATGATGTTTTATATCATAAGTTCAGAAGCACGAGCTCCAGAGCATCAGTAGCATTCCAGTCTTAGCAGTCAGAGTTAGCAGTGAGTCCTCATCCTGTGAGGACCTGACCATTTCTTTATTATCTCATTAATTAATTTATTTCAGTAGTTGGAGTTAGTTGGGGACATGTCCTATCAACTCCTTATTCAAACAGTTTAGAGGCTTTCGGATTAGCATGTTCAGATAGTTATTTCAGTTGTTTTGCATATTTCATACCCCACCCAGATGTTATATTTTAACAGATATTATGTCTCAATTTTTAACCCTACGGCCTTATAACCTTTATTTCCAAATTTATACAGTATACTATGTTGTATACAGGTACAAATATCAGTCATGGGTTAGCTTGTGGTCCTTCAAGGTCATGAGCATCGTGTAGCATTTCGGGTACTAGATTTAGGGTGTTACAATCTTGGTATCATAGCCTAAGGTTCAAGAGTGTCCTAGGAAGTCTGAAAACCCACATCTAGTAGAGTCTTATGTATGGGTGTGTTATGCACCACACTTATGGACAGGAGGCTATGAGATGTTTTAGGAACAGTTTCCCTTATTTCATTATTCATGTCATTCCAGTGAGCATAATCTCAAATGTAGACTCCCCGTCTAATCCCTTTTTTCCATTTCATTTACTGAATATGTCTCCTAAAAAAGGCTAACAAAAGGAGAATCGGAAATTAGTCAGTATCTTCTCCCATTCAGGCAGATTCTCTGGACAAGCATGCCTTTCATGGCAAATTCAGAATTGACTCCCTCACTTTATCTTAATTAGTAGTAGCTTAAATCAACCAGCAGGCTGTTGTCCCATCCCCTTCTTCATCCAGTGCTCTAGTGCCAAAATTCAGAGACGGCAACAAGGATAGGGCGTCAGGACCTAAACCTCAGGGCAGTGTTAGCAGTGCCTGAATCCATCCCCTTTATTAGACTTATGGTAAGAACCACCAGGGTATTTATAGAGTTGGAAATGACGTCTGTTTCAAATGCGGCAAGCCAGACCACAAAGTCAGAGATTGTCCTCAATCAAGTTTTCAAGGTTAGCATAACCGTTCGTAAGATCAGTCTGATCACCCAAATCATTAGGGTGCCACCTCCAGTGCTACCAATGGCCAACACCCAAATAAACTCTATTCTCTCCAGTCTCGAAAAGATCAGGAAAATTCTCCTGATGTGGTTACTAGTACATTATAGATCTTTCATGTACATGTTTACGTCTTGCTAGATCTAGGAGCTTCTTTGTCTTTTGTTACTCCCTATATAGCAGTTGATTTCAGAGTCAGTCCTAAAATTCTAGCAGAACCCTTCTTAGTCTCCACAACAGTAGGTAAAACTATCATAGCCCGATGGTTATATAGGAACTGTTCAGTTATGGTATCTCAGAAAGTCACTTCAGCAAACTTAGTCAAATTAGAGATGACTGATTTTAATATCATTCTCGATATGGATTGGTTTCATTCCTGCTATGCCATAATCAACTGCAAAAATAGAGTTTTCTAGTTTTAGTTCCCGAATGAATCCGTCCTAGAGTGGAAGGGTAGTACTTCAGTTTTCAGAGGTCAGCTTGTTTCCTACCTTTGGGAATGAAAAATGATATCTAAGGGATTCGTCTATCATCTTTTCGGAGTTAAGGACTCTAGTTTCGAAACTCCCAGTCTCGGATCAGTCCCAGTAGTGAATGAATATTCCAATATCTTTCTCGAAGATCTTCCCAGAATTCCTCCTGAAAGGGAAATATACTTCGGCATATACCTTCTTTCAGATACTTAGCCCATATCTATTCCACCATACAGAATGTCACCAGTAGAACTCAGAGAATTGAAGGATCAGTTGAAGTATCTCTTAGATAAGGGTTTCATCAAATCCAGAGTGTCCCCGTGGGGCGCACCAGTCTTATTCGCGCGCAAGAAAGATGGTTCTCTCAGAATGTGTATAGACTACCATTAGCTCAATAAAGTCACATTTACGAACAAGTATACACTTCCCAGAATCAATGACTTATTTGGCCAACTTCAGGGTGCCAGCTATTTCTCTAAGATAGACCTCAGATCAGGCTATCATCAACCCAGAGTTAGAGAATGTGACATTCTGAGGATAGCTTTTCGACCTTGGTACGACCACTTTGAATTCTTAGTCATGTCCTTTGGTCTTACCAATGCCCCAACAGACATCATGGACTTGATGAACCATGTGTTCAAGTAGTACTTAGACTTGTTCTTCATAGTCTTCATAGATATCATCCTCGTTTATTCTCGTAGTGAACATAATCATACAGACCATCTCAGAATAGTATTATATATCCTCAAAACCCATCAAGTATCATGGTATCTATTCATGTCCTACCTGTCATCTCTATGATCATCGCACATATTTGTGAACATTAGTAAAAAGCATGTATGATTTCAGTTTGCATTATAAGGAGTCCCAGTTTACTCCGTGGTACAAATCATGTTCCATGAACACAACTTACATTTACGTACCTTCCATAGAATCATATGCATTTCCAGTTCCCAGTATAAGGACTTCCCGTTTGCTCAATAGTATGGATCATGTCCCATGAATACAAAACCTTCAGACTCAGGCCATTCAGCTTATAACTCATGTACTCATGTCGTTCTTTATAGTATGCTCAACCCATATGACTCATGTTCCACTCCTAGTGATAAGCCAAACTCAGGTTATGTCACGTATACCCTCAGTTTAGATCCCTTAATGAATCTGTGGCTTCGATGTTCTGTCCCTCAGGCCTCAGTTATAGCGTCAGTTCAGTAATCAGTATTCAGTAAAGGACTCAGATAGTCCTATAGTACCATGGCTTTTAGTTATCCATTACTTAGCTATCAGAATTCAGTACTTGAGTACCAGTCTAAACCTCAATTATCAGACACCAACATTCAGTTCCAGTATGAGTCTCAATTTCATATTTAGTTGCAGTCTCTGCTACAATCTTAGATATAGTATCAGCTTCAGAAATCAGGTCATTACCACAGTCCATTTTGAGTTTGCTTGACCATAGCGTGTAGTTATCAGTTACACATATTATCAGTGTTTTAGTACCTCATCTTACAAAATATTTCTGAATCATGTTATACGCCTGGTGTTGTATTCTCAGACAATACAAGTATTTCATGAATTCATGCTCATCTATCTCATGTTACTCAGTTATTCCCTTTCTCATATTCATAAAAACTCCATATTCTCAGTCCAATTATTAAGACTAAGTACAGTTCAGTCTTAGATGCCCAGTACTCAGCCATCAGTCATTCAGTAAATTAGATGAGTCAGTCAGTAGGAATTAGTTTGAACAACCAGTACTTCAGTCCGACAGTCAGATAGACAAGTTCATATATTTTCCCATTCTGTCCACCTAGTCGCACTATTTGAAGTCTCATGGATTTAACCATCCTAAGATGGACCAATCAAGAAGTTGCGTGTTCAGCTCAGTTCATGTTTCATGACACAGTCTCAGATCCCAAATATTCAGTCGTGATTCGATTCGTAGGTTCCCTGTGCATCATTCTAGTCTCTCTTCAGTATCTCGGCCATGTCAGCATTCTATGAGGGATGTAGTGTCCCAAGGGGGGAGATACAATATAATCCCCTGAACTTTCATTACCTAAACATATCATTCCCTCTTCATGTAAGGAACCTAGCTTAGTGGGTACTCATAGGTGGACCCTCAAGCTCTAATCTCAGTCATAATCCATGTACACAATCACTCAGTTTAGTTGACGATACTCAGTCTATGTCACATGTTACAGACTCAGTCATATTCTCATATTCTCATTCATGATTGTTCAGTAAAGGATATCGTGTTCGAGATT
The DNA here is from genome assembly GCA_030864215.1 of Capsicum pubescens. Taxonomy (NCBI): domain Eukaryota; kingdom Viridiplantae; phylum Streptophyta; class Magnoliopsida; order Solanales; family Solanaceae; genus Capsicum; species Capsicum pubescens. The sequence goes on along the minus strand of CM061544.1, from coordinate 168,915,272 downwards.
AATGACTTTATCTATATAAGGATCTCTCCCATGAAGGGAGTGAAGAGATTCGGCAAGAAGGGAAAGCTCAGTCCCCAATATGTCGGTCCCTTCAAAATTCTTAGTCGTTTTGGCAAGGTAGCCTATGAGCTCAAATTTCCTTCAGATCTAGCCTCAGTTCATCCAGTCTTCCATGTCTCTTTGATCAAGAAGTTCATAGGTGAACCAACAGTTGTAGTCCCTATTTATAGCATAGATGTTCAGAACAACCTCTCTTATAAAGAGATTCCAGTGAAAATTCTTGACTATCAGACTCGCAGATTGAGGAATAAAAAAGTCTCGCTAGTTAAAGTTTTTTGGCGGAATTAGTCCATTGAGGGAGCTACTTGAGAAGCAGAAGCAAACATGCATACCATGTATCCTCACCTCTTCCCCGCAAACTCAGGCCTAGCTCAAGTTAACAGTTCTTCTTAAGCTTATTCAATTTCATGTTCAAATTTCAATTACAAACTTGGTATGCAGTTCATGCTCAGAATTCTATTATAAATATGGTATTAAGTACCATTGCATAGTCAGTCATGAATTCATATGTCAGTTTAGTAATATAAACATGCATCAGACATGTATTCTCATTATGAGAACCTTGGTTCATCAAAAGAGTCAGTCATTCATTTATGAATCAGTTACACATGCATCAGATATGCATGTTCGGTATGATATATTCAGTTATCAGTCATGTTAGTCATGAAATCATATTCCAGTCATTCATGTTAAGTATGCATGTCAGTTTATCTTCTCCCCTCTTGCTCAGTCTTATTCGAGGACAAATGTTCTCAAGGGGGAAATATTGTAATACCCCATACTTCTACCTAGCTTAAAATCATCCTAAGTATGTTAGAAACTTACATTGAAGGATGAATCCACTTTTATATACATGGAATTTTTAAGATTTTCACTTTTTGTCATGTGGGAAATTTAATTAGCTTTCCAACGATACCAATTTTGTCCAAATCCGGTATCAGGGTAGAAAGTTATGGTTGTTTTACAGAAAGTAATCAAAACTGCCCAGGTGCGATGATGAGGGCCGATGGACCATCGAGCTAGCAATGGACCATCGCTCAAATCATCACAGCGGAGGTAGTGAGGCCACCGCAATGGCTTAGACTGACAGACCATCGAATTAGCGATGAACCGTTGCCCAAGCCGTCACAACAGAGACAGTGAACCCCTATTCTGCCCAAGTGCGACGGTCAGGACCGACGGACCATCGACCCAACAACGGACCGTCGTACCCACCATCGTATAGTTCATTCAGTTATTTTAAAGTCATTTTTAAAAAGGTATTTGGGTATTTTCCACCCGTTTTAACCCCTAATTATATTAGACTAAGGCTCATAAGTTCATTATTCATCTATAACATCAAATTAGGGTTTTCTCTCAAAGATAATCACCAAGAACAAGATCCAAATCCTTCTTCAAGAAAATAGGAAATTCAAGTTCTTCAAGTCCAAGAACTTCAAGAAAATCACAACCCAAGTATGTTATGTGTTGATTCATGGGTCCCTTTCACCCATGAAGCTCAAGAATCACTTTTCAAAACCCAAGATTTGTGCATTTATAAATGGTCATGATTTAAATTGAATTGAAATTCATGTTCATGATGTTGTGGGGTTTTGATTCATGTTTGAAACTATATACTCCAATGATTGACCCTAGGATGTGGTGATTTACATAATAATCATGATAAAACCTTAAATTTACATGTTGATTGATGTATCCATGATTATTAGATGTGTTGAAGATTGTATAACCAAAGCATGCTCCCCATGTGTTTGATTAAATGCCTATGTGAAGGATAGTGCCATACTAGTATGATAATATGAAATCCCCAATCATGTAAAAGTTTATGCATGTCAAGTGTTTGATGAAATGCCTTAGTCAATGAATTATAGATATATGTGTAACCCTTGTGGTTCTTTAGAACTTCTACTTCATGAAATCTCCAACTTATTGTATTATGGATTGTGATGTTGGTCATGTATTCAAGAAAGTCATGCTTTGTCAGTTTCATGCTATCGAGTCCTGGGGGCACTTGTACCTGACAATTTAGCTGTGTGCCTAGATCCAGTGTCATGTTTTTAAGATACTCTCAATCGAGCCATGTTCATAGAAATTCAGTCAGTCATGTGACTCAGGAAGACTCAGTAAACTCAGTAATCTCAGAAATCTCAGAAATTTAGTAATCTCAGTAGTATTCTGTTAGTCAATGGAACTCAGTTAATTCAGTCAAGTTCAGTTCAGTAATCCATGTTCAGTGTCAATTCTGATAGGAGTAGGAATTAGCATTGAGTGAACCCAAGGATGGGAACACATACTGTCAGATGAGGGTGTGATTCGTAAAAGTCATCCTTGCATCCCAGAACTATGTAGCTAGCATAGATTGAGACATCAACACTATCAGATGAGAGTTAATGAGGTGGATAAACACTGTCAGGTGAGGGTCCCACCATTCTCTTTTGGGGACACTGTCAGATGAGGGTCACCCACAACTTGTCCTTACCAATGGCGTGGTATTAAAACCTTTCCAATTGGGGTCACAGATTGGACCCCAACTCAGCTATATTGCTTTATTTAGGGTATGTCGGTTAGATGACTACTTCCCACAGTTTTTGTTGTAGAATCAGGACTGTCAGATACAGTCTTTCAGTTTCAGTAATAGAACTCAGATAGTTCTAAAGAATTTAGGACTGTCAGATACAGTCAACTCAGAATAGTATAGAATTGTAACGCCCCGATTTTCTAAATCGAAATGCTACACGGTGCTCATGACCTCGAGGGACGACAAGCTAACCCATGACTGATATCCGTACTTGTACACTGCATATATAATGTATTAATGCGGAAAACATGAGCATGTAGGCCATAAGGTTCAACTGAATAAAGAATCTATCAAAACATAATATCCATATGGGTGAAAGATACCCAAAACAGCTGAAAACTGAATCAAATCAGAACATAAGTCTAAATACTGAATTTGAAAGCCTCTAAGTGTTGTATGAATAAGGAGTTGAAGGAACATGTCTCCAAATAACTCCGTAAACTGATAACTGGCTAAATAATAATGAATAAATCAAATCATATTGTCCTCGAATAATGAGGACTCACTGAATCTCTGCTACTGCTACTGCTGATCTGGAGCTCATGTTTCTGAACCTATGGTGTAACATAAAAAGAAAGAACCATAGCGCAAATGCATCAGTATGAGGGGATGTACGGAGTATACGAGTGAGGTATGCTAAATATAAACAGGGTTTACATGCATGAACAATGATAACTGTCTGACTGACATGAACGTAAGAGTACAAACATACATACATAGTAACTAAAATTATGGGTGCATTATAGCTAGTCCTGTATGCTAATACATGGTTTACTGATGGCTAACATGACTGATACTGAAATTCTGATAACATGGGCGACTGTATCTGACAATCCTGAATCTGATAGAACTATTTGAGTTCTGTATTGTAACTGAGTCTGACTATATCTGATAGTCCTGGTATACTGAAATCTGAAGACCTATCTGAGTTCTTTTACTAAGATTGATTCTGAAACTGTGGGAGGTAGTTGTTTAACCGACATGCCCCAATAACGCATATAGCTAAGTTGGGGTCTAATCTATGCCCCGACTGGAGGGGTGTCAATACTGTGCCACTGGTAAGGACAGTTGTGGATGACCCTTAGCTGGAAGGTATTCGAAAGAAGAATGGTGGGAACCCTAAATTGACAGGTTAAGCGACCTCATCAACCCTAATTTGACAGGCTAAGATGTCTCAACCTATGCTGGCTACGAAGTTCTGGAACACAAGGTTGACTGCTAAGAATTACACCCTAAACTGGTAGGTGAGTTCCATCATTGGGTTCACTCGGTACTAACTTCTACTCCCATATGAAGAGACTAAACATGATTCAACTGACTGTACATGGACAGATTAACTGACTTTCGTTGACTGACGGAGTAGTACTATTATCTGAGAGTTAACTGAGATCATGAGATTTTTGAGGTTTCCTGAGTCACATGACTGACTGAGTTCTATAGATTATATCTTGACTGAGATTATCATGACAACATGACATGGCTCTAGGCACACAACTATGTTTTTTGGGTACGAATACCCCCAGGACTCGATAGAAGGAAACTGACACACATGACATGACTTGATCACAAGATTTGAGTCCACAATTCATAATATCATAAGTAGGGGATATCATATTTCATATAGTTATTCAACATCTTAAACATTGTAGGGAATGCATGGATATATTTCATGTACATATTGTATATCTCAATTATCTTACATGTTTCATACCACCACAATAGCAACACATGAAAAGTATGGCATTCATATTGAAGTATATATTTAACATGGACTTGTCATTTAGACATCATAGAACCATACAAACATGAATTTCTAGCATCCTAAGCATTTTATCAAATACCTTGCATGCATCCTTTAAGGCATAGGTGAGTTTCATACTTGCTCCATATTAAACCATCTAAAGTTCATGATTTTCAATCAACAAACATATATATTCCATTAAAACACCTTTAGACATCACATTGAAACTTAAACAACAATCGTCAATATGTACATACTCATATCACCATAAAAAGTTTACAAAATAATATTTAAAACATGGTTCTTGAGATCTATGAACGGATTGGATCCATAGATGAACATTACGCATACCTTAGAAAGAAAACCTTGATGATTTCCTGGAGAGTTCTTGGATTGGGAAACTTAATTCTCAACTATCTTGGAAAAAGGCTTGAATCTTGCTTTTGAGAGATGATTTTGATGGAAACCCTAATCTTGTGGTTGAGAGTGTAAGAGAGGGTTTTTGAGATGCTTAACTGAAGAAAAATAGGAAAAATTACTCCTCTTTAGGGTTATAAGTCGTGGAAGGTAAAGGAAATGACCAAAATACCCTTATGAAATAAATTCCCGGTTGCTGAAAATCATAGCTGACGACATTTATTACAAGGTGTCAAAAATGTGACAGGCCATCAAAAATGTCATCACACAGAAGCTGGATTCTGCCTAAGGCTGACGGCCTTGTGATAGGGTGTCACAAATGTAGTAAGCTACCACGAATGTCGTCACTTAGGAGCTAGTTTCTACCTAAGGCTGACGACCTTCGTGATAGGGCATCACAAGTGTGGTAAGCTACCACAAATTTCATCACTTAGGATCTGGTTTCTGCCTAAGGCTGACGACCTTCGTGATAGGGTGTCACAAATGTGGTAAGCTACTGCGAATGTCGTCACACTGTTTCCAGCCTGACATGCTGGAGTAAAATAGGAATAACTCTTTGCTCCGATATCAGATTTAGGCAAAATTGGTATAGTTGGAAAGATAATTCAATTATATATCTGTTTATAGGTCACGAGCTCAAAAATTCCAAGTATAATGAGAGATATGCTCATTTGAAGTTGACTATACCAATATCCTTCTCAAGAATTCAATCGGGTAAGGAATGTTTTGATTCGTCTGATAGCTGGGAGTTATTTGAAGCCTTAATATACATCTAACCTACTCATAAAACTATAAAAGAACCATGATGTACTATGTATGAGCTTGGTACATGGCTCTAATATTGGTTTGGATTTTTTGGGGTATTACAAGAACTTAGCTAGTTTCTTCAGAACCTAGACTGTCAGATACAGTCACTCAGTATCAGTTACATCAACTATCAGTATCTCATGTTATCAGTACTCATATTCAGTAATCATGTTATCACGAGCTTAGTTATAGTTATTATGTATTCATGCATGTATTCTCACATTCATATTATTCAGTCAGTTAGTATAGTTCATGCATGTGAACCCTTTTTATTAAGCCTACCTCACATGTATACCAGTACATTCAAACGTACTGATGCATTTGCGTTATGGTATTTTAAACCATAGGTTTAGAAGCATGAGCTCTAGAGCATCAGTAGCATTCCAGTCTCAACAGTCAAAGTTAGCAATGAGTCCTCATACTTTGATGACCTAACCATTGCTTTATTATCTCTTTAATTAATTTATTTCAGTTGTTGAAGTTAGTTGGGGACATGTCCCATCAACTCCTTATTCAGACAGTTTAGAGGCTTTCGGACTAGCATGTTCAAACAGTTATTTCAGTTGTTTTGGGTATTTCATACCCCACCCGGATGTTATATTTTAACAGATATTATGTCTCATTTTTGAACCTTACGGCCTTACAACCTTTATTTCTATATTTATATAGCATATTATGTAGTATACAGGTACAGATATCAGTCATGGGTTATCTTATGGTCCTTCGAGATCATGAGCATCGTGTAGCATTCTGGGTACCAGATTCGGGGTGTTACAGATGGCTAGCGGTGTCTACGATGAACTAGAAAGAATCTCCACATGGGTGTTAGAATCACCTTGCTTTTCCAAGGATTTTTTTACCTTCTTCCAACAACGATCTCCATGACTACTATCACTCTCATCTTGAGATGGTCATTTATTGAAATACTGTTGAGTCAAGGCAGGCGGCTTCTCTTTCTGAGTTTTTTTAAGTGAAGATCCCTTAACTTTGTATGGAATAACCACCTTTGATTTCAAAATCGGGGGCTTAACCAGAATTGGGACCTCCTTACCATGTTCTTGAGGAGTATCAATAATAGGACCTACAACATTCACCAACATTTGTAAGTTAGATTCAAGAAAGTTCCCATGAACTTTGTCCCACTAAGATTCATACATTGTAGAGGAGTGCTTGGGCGCATTAGGTGTGGCTGTAGGAAATGTTGACTTTGCCATAGATCAATGCAACACATAAATACGATAAAATTTTAGTCCTTCATCAAGTGATGCATTGCGAATATCATTTGCTAAGCTACCAGGAAGGTTTTGATAAAATCCAAACTGACGGCTATATCGATGTGGGATATATGGCTCAAGAATAAATGAGTCTTCATACCTGAAAGGGAGAAAGTTAAAACAAAGTCTCATGAACTAACTTATCTTTGAATTAGCTTCTTTATCATTATCCATAAAATAATTAATCTTGGACTTGTTCATCATGGTAGAAGTCCAAGAAATGTTATGACCTCGATAGATACATTTTTTGTCATGCTCTTCATCAAAATACCTTGCAACACTTTCTCCAGAATATGCTACCATTAATGCAATGGATAGCCCATTAGGTAGATAAAAATGTGTCTTGAAATCGTAAGCAAGCCAACTATACACACAATGGAGTGGAAAGGATACTTTGATATGCTCAAGCTGTGAATATTTGGTAATCCTATTTAAACCATTATAAATGCTTGACAAGATGGGAAATACAAGACTAAAAGTTTGCTTATTGTCTATCATATCCACAATTCTAAAAGTTTTGGACGAATAAAATCTCCATCCTTAGAAGGAAATACATAGGTGCATAACCAACATGATAAAAATACTGCCAAATATATATCAACCCTATGTTCATATAGTAACACCCCATATCAGCACTTTAGGTAGTTTTTCATAAAAATAACTCCTTTAACATCAAATTGAAAACCCTAACCTCTTTTTTCAAGATCAAGAACTCATCCTTGCAAGTCAATAGTTTCAAGAACTAAGGTAAAATTCGGAATTCGATCTTCCTCCTAAAAAACCTAAGGTACATGGGGTTTATCCTAAAACTACATGGTCTTGTTGAAAACACTCAAATATGATTAAAAGTTTATCAAGTATGAATTTAGAAAGGGGTTTTGGAATCCATGATTTCAATTTTTCATCATGAATCGTTTAGTGATATTGTTGTTTTGGGCTTTCGGTCTTCCCCCTTAAAATTGATTTATATGTATATGTATATGTATGAAAATTAAAATTGAAGATTGTTTGAGAGCACAAATTAAGAAATCCCTCTCTTGTGTTGAATTAAAGTTTATGAACTTGTCGGAAAAGAGTTGAAATGCATGTTTTATGATTTGAAAGTAGTTTTCTCAATGTCATAGCATTTGAACATGATTTAGAAATGATGAGAGGGTGTTTATTGATACAATTATGTTTTTGTTTTAAAGAGAAGGAAATTGCATGTGATTGAAAACTTTGATAGGACAACCTTGCGTGTTTTGAATTGTTGGAAAAGAGAGTTTCTTGCATATGTTTATGTGAGCTTTAAGAGAGAGTTCTTTGAAATAATTTATCGATATGGTGGCCCCAAACTTATGTCTTGAAGACAGAGATTATAATATACTATTAATTTCTCAGAGATGTGACTTGCAAGTCAATGGTATGACGATACCATATGTATGTATGCCATAACAGAGTTAGAGTTTTCAATGTATGTTTTCAGAGAATACATGTTTTAAAAGAGTTGAAAATGGGATTAAAGAGGGTTAGGTGGTTACCTGAAGAATGCTTAAGTTTAAGTAACTCTTAGCTTAAAACCATATTTGCCGATACGGGTATATTATTATTTATACTCTGGTGATGGCCCTGTGGTATAGTAGAGACAGAGACTCCGAACCTTGCGGTAAACATGGGTTGGGGGCTTGGCTACCGAGTTAATGCAACATTCCATATATCCCATGGAATTTCAGAGTTGTAGGGTATACCACCTAGTCTAGAAGTAAAATAAAGATGTGTTACAGAGTTCAGATGATTCTTATAGAGTCTTTTAAATGTGCCCATATGATTCTTTCTATATGATGTATTTATAAACTGTTTTAAATTTCTCTCATATATGTTGAATATAAAGCATTATTTTGGATTTGCTCTGTGTACCAGTACAACTGTATTGACCTTTATCTCTCAGGGTCTGAGGCTCAATCTAGACGTCTGGCTAAGCAGTAGAGATTTAAAAGATAAGCAAGTTGTGTAATGGTGAGCCTTCTTTTGTCCAGAAGGCCTGTCTATTCTAGACATTTGTTATTTATTTAGATTTGGGTCTACTGGGGGCCTTGTCCCAGTTTTCAGACAGTTGTCATTTTATCATGTATTAGAGATTTCAATGACGGCTTCAGATGATGTCTACTTACTGTTGGATTTTTATTCCTCATTGTTAAATTGAATTCAGAGTATGACCATGATCTCGTATTATACTGTAATTTCGTGTCTTCTTGTATTGTATGAATTTTGTGCATGACTACTAGATAGAGAAGGGTGCCTGGGCCTTCATGGTTTGGAATGCTCGTCACGACCAGGGCCTCGGTTCTAGTCGTGATAAACTTGGTATCAGAGCATGGTTCATGGTCCCAGGATATCGCCATACTCATAAGCAGGAGGCTACTAGGCATTTAGGAAATTTTCCCCTCCTTGTGAATAAGTTTATACTTTGGAGTATATTCTATCCTCTAATCAATGATCTCTTATATTTCAGAAAAACAGTCATGCCTCCACGTTGCTCTTACGATCAGAATACCCAGACTAATGAGGTTCGTCCCACTCATGAGATGAGGACACACAACAGAGCACAGACTTCGAAAGTTGTTGTTACTCTGGGTGTCCACCTACTTGACCATCCTACCCAGGGAACCTCGAGCTCCCTGGACATGGACTAACCCCACCCAACCTCACGAAAGAGAGGTATCTAATGCAGAATTCAGGTAGTCAATACATATGCCTGCACAGTTGGTGGCTACACAAACTCAACGGTCAGAGGATATTGGGTCTACATCCATTATATCTGAGTTTACATGGGTGGTTTAGTTCATGAGAATAAACCTTCCCAAGTTTTCTGGCACCAAGATAGAGGAGGATCCTCTGGAGTTTGTGGATGAGATGGAGAAGATTTTCAGGGTGATACATGTAGACAAGGTAGAAGAGGTGGAATTAGTAGCTTATTAGCTTAAATAAGTTGTGAATCAGTGGTATAGTGAGTGGGAAGATTCGAAGGGTGAGAGTGTTGTGCCCACAGTATGGGGAAAGTTCATGGAAACCTTCCTAGATCGATTCTTTTCTCTAGAGTTGAGGGAGGCCAAAGATGAAGAGTTTATAAACCTAAAGCAAGGAAAAATAAGTGTCAAGGAGTACACTCTGAGGTTCAACCAACTAGCCTATTATGCTCCATAGTTGGCTGGTAATATGAGAGCACATATAAGAAAGTTTACATTCGACCTTTCAGATAACTTAGTGCTTGAATGCAAAGGGGAAATCCTGAACAGGGACATGGACTTCTCCAGACTGTCAGTTCATATGCAATAGGTAGAGGATCAGAATAAGAAGGTGGTTGAGGTAAGGGAAAAGAATAGGCAGGCCAACAGATCAGAACCATAGTCAGCACCAGTATGGTAATTGGGGAAGCAAGTGGCAGAAGAAAAAGAATTGGAATAATGCTCAGTCTGCAGTCAGTGCTCCAGTGCCTAGACCTCTAGCTGATTGGCGATTTTAGGATTTTCAGTCTAGTCATGGGCTGATACCGTAGGGTACGCAGTCTCAAGGAAGTGTAGCTCATACTCCTCGGTCATACCCACGTTGTGGAAGATGTGGGAAAAATCATCCAGGAAGATGTCAGTTTAGCGCCATGGTATGTTATTTGTGCGGCCATCCAGGCCATATCTAGAGGGATTTCCCGACAATGAGAGGTAATGTAGAGAGACCCAAATCTCAGGCTAATTCCTTCGTGCCAGCACCGCCTCCCAAGGGCGCTACTTCAGTTACCGGAAGCGATCGTAACTGGTTGTATGCTTTGTCAAACCGCCAGGAGGCAGAGGCCTCACCAGATATAGTCATTGATATGTTACAAATTTTCTCTCATGATGTATATATGTTACTTGATCTCGGGTCTACTTTATCCTATGTGACCCCTTATGTGGCTGTTGGTTTTGGGTTTGAACCCGATGTAATTGCAGAACCTTTCTCTATTTCCACTCCAGTGGGTGATTTTGTTGTGACTAGAAGGGTGTACAAGAATTATGTTGTGTCTGTTTATAGCTGGGATACTATGATAGATCTCATAGAGCTTGATATAGTTGATTTTGATGCCATCTTAGAATGGACTGGCTCTATTCATGTTATGCCACGCTAGATTGTAGAACCCTGAAGGTTACTTTTTCTTTTTTGAATGAACCAGTGATAGAATGGGAAGGGAATTCTTTAGCGACTAGAGGGATATTTATATCTTACCTCAGAGCCCGTAAACTCATTTCCAAGGGTTGTTTGGATTATTTTATTCAGATTAAAGATTGAAATACTGAAAATCCTTCCCTTTTGTCTATCCCTATGGTAAATGAATTCCTAGAAGTCTTTCCCGATGACCTCCTAGGAATACCACCTGATAGGGAGATAGATTTTGGTATTGATTTACTGCCACACCCATCCCATATCCATTCCTCTATATAGAATAGCTCCCGCAGAACTAAAAGAGTTGAAAGAGCAACTAACAGATCTTCTAGGAAAAGGTTTTATCTGTCCTAGTGTTTCTCCCTCGGGTGCACCTGTTGTCTTCATGCTAAAGAAAGATGGTTCCCTTCGTATGTGTATAGATTACCGTCAGCTAAATAAAGTCACTGTTAAAAAACAAATATTTTTTTCCTAGGATTGATGATCTCTTTGACCAACTTTAGGGTGCTAAATGTTTTTCAAAGATAGACCTTCATTCGGGACACCATCAGTTGAAGGTTAGAGAGTCAGATATTTCCAGAACAGCTTTTCGAACCCGCTACGGTCATTATGAATTCTTAGTCATGTCCTTCGGGTTGACTAACGCCCCTGCAGCTTTCATGGACCTAATGAATAGGGTGTTCCGTCAGTTTCTGGACTTGTTTGTCATAGTTTTCATTGATGATATTTTGATTTATTCTAAGAGTGAGGAGGACTATGCCAATCACCTCTGAATCATCCTTCAGCCTCTCAAAGATCATAAGTTGTATGCAAAATTTTCCAAGTGTGAATTTTGGCTTAATGTTGTTGCCTTCTTGAGGCATATTATGTCTAGTGATGGGATTAAGGTTGATCCCCAAAAGTTTGAGGCAGTGAGAAAATAGCCTAGACCCATGACTTTAATCGATATTCAGAGCTTCTTGGGTTTGGCAGGGTATTACAGAAGATTAGTAGAGAGTTTTTCCTCCATAGCTACTCCACTTACTAAGTTGACATAGAAAAAGGTGAATTTTGTATGGTCTGACTCCTGTGAGAATAGTTTTGAGAAGTTGAAAGACAAGTTGAAAACTGCTCCTATTTTGACTCTTCCTAAAGGTATAGAGGGTTTTGTTGTGTACTGTCATATGTCCCGAGTGGGACTTAGGTGTGTACTTATGCAGCACGATAAATTGGTGGCTTATGCATTTAGTCAGTTAAAGGTGCATGAGCGAAATTACCCCACCCATGACTTATAGTTAGCGGTTGTGGTGTTTGCTCTTAAAATTTGGTGGTATTATCTTTATGGGGTACATGTTAATATATTTACTGACCACAAGAGTTTATGGTATTTTTCTCGCAGAATGAATTAAATCTCTGGCAGATGCATTGGTTGGAACTTTTGAAGGATTATGACGTGAGCCTGCACTATCATTCGGGCAAGGCGAATGTGGTAGCCGACACCCTCAGCAGGTTACCTATGGGAAGTCTTTCTTAAGTTGAGAAAGGGAAGAGAAAGATGGTGAAGGATATTCACCGACTTACAAATCTAGGGTGCGACTCTTTGATTCTGAAGATGGAGGAATGGTTGTTCATGAGATAGCTAAATCTTCCCTTTGTGCAGAAGTTAAAGAGAAGCAGGCCAAAGATCCCATTTTGATGCAAATTAAGAAAGATGTGGGGGAATAAAAGGTGATGTTTTTTTAAATTGGTGGTGATGGGATTCTGAGATATCAGGGTAGATTATGAATGCCAGACGTAGACGGTTTGCGGAAAAGAATCCTTGATGGTGCTCACACTTCGAGGTATGTTGTTCACCCAGGCTCTACTTATATGTACCATGATCTTAAATCTATATATTGGTGGAATAATATGAAACGTGATGTGGCTAACTTTGTTTCCAAGTGTTTGAACAGTCAACAAGTTAAAGTGGAACACTTAAGGCCAGGTGGTACCTTCCAAGAGATAGCTTTGCCTCTGTGGAAATAGAGATAATCAATATGGCTTTCATCACGGGACTTCTGAGGTCTCAAAACCAGTATGATTCTAGCTGGGTAATTGTAAACTGGCTGACCAAGTCAGCTCACTTTCTGCCTGTCTGGACTAGTTATTCGGGAGATGATTATGCCAAGCTGTACATTAAAGATTTAGTTCGTTTGCATGGAGAACCTGTATCCATTATATCTAATCGAGGTAGGCAATTCTCTTCATAGTTTGGAGGTCTTTTTAGAGGGGCTTAGGTACCCAAGTGAACCTGAGTACTGCTTTCCATCCTCAGACCGATGGACAACCCGAACGTATCATTCAGACCCTTGAAGATATGTTGAGGGCTTGCGTAATTGACTTTAAAAGTAGTTGGGTCGATCACTTACCTTTGATAGAGTTCATATATAATAATATTTACCATGCTAGTATTAAGATGTCTCCTTTTGAGGCATTGTATGGGAGAAGATGTAGGTCGATAATAGAGTGGTATGAAGTAGGTGAAATGTGGTTGTTTGGGCCTAACCTTATTCATCATGCTATGGAGGACGTGCAAATTATTAGAGAATAACTCAAGACAGCTTAGAGTCGTCTGAAGTCCTATGCCGATGTTAGAAGAAGGGAGCTAGAATTTGAGGTTGGTGATTGGTTGTTTGTCAAAGTCTCTCCTATGAAGGGAGTCATGCAATTCGAGAAGAAAGATAAGATGAGTCCTCACTATATAGGACCATATCAGATTTTGAAAAGGATAAATGGTGCTGCGTATGAGTTAGAGTTGCCTGCAAATCCAGGTTCTATTCATCCGGTATTTCACATATCCATGTTGAAGAAATGTATTGGATATCATTCTTTAATGTTGCATGTAGAGGAGATTAATGTGAAAGACTCTTTGGTTTATGAGGAGGAACCCATTTCTATTCTGGAGCGTCAGGTTCGGAAGTTGAGGAGCAAGGAGGTAGTCTCGGTTAAGGTATTGTAGAGAAATCAGAAAGTGGAGGAAGCCACTTGGGAGTTAGAAAGCAATATGTGTGCAATATACCCAAACCTTTTTTATCTGGTAAATGATAAAACGGAAGGTACAATCTTTGTCTTATTCTTTTATGGCCTTAGTATGGTTGAAATCGTGCTTGTCTGTGTTTCGAGTCATTATTTGGGGATGAATAATCCCAAGGGGGGATAATGTAACACCCCGTAGTTTTGTTCAACTTGATGTCACCTAGAGGCATCTGTGAGAGGCTAGCAACTTGAAAATATTCTAAGTGTAAAAAGGGACTCAGTCATTTTGAGCTCCAAATCCTTGAAGATTTTATTTTGACCTTCTCGACACTCAATAGTTGTTATGTTAGCTAGTTCATGATCCAGGAGGTCAATAGGTGTTCCCGGATAAGTTTTGGATTTTTTGGACCGCGTTTTGACCTCGTTCGGTGTTCCAAAATAGTGGACCAAAGAGATCTTAGCATGCCGCATCACCCATCGTGTTGGTCAATCTATGTGCAGGAAAAGTACTGAGGCTCGATGTGGTAGAGGCACGATGCGTCGATTATCGCATCGATGCCCATGACACGCCAGGTCGCCTACAGCGTCGATGCCCAGTTGTTTCATCTTTTAAAATTGGTGTGTTTAAGGGAAATGGGGTCATTTTCCCTTATCCCAATACACCCCAAACATGAAATTAACACATCATATCAGAACTTTATGTAGGTTTTCATAAAAATAACTCCTCTAACATCAAATTGAACACCCTAGCCTCTTCTTTCAAGATTAAGAATTCATCTTTGCAAGTCAATAGTCTCAAGAACTAAGGTGAAATTCGAAATTATCCATCCTCCTAAACAACCTAAGGTATGTGGGGTTTATCCTAAAACTACATGGGCTTGTTGAAAACACTTAAATATGATTAAAAGTTTATCAAGCATGAATTTAGAAAGGGATTTTGGAATCCATGATTTTAATTATGCATCATGAATGTTTTAGTGATATTGTTGTTTTGGCCTTTCAGCCTTCCCCCTTTAAATCAATTTTTATGTATATGTATATGTATGAAAATTGAAATTGAAGATTGTTTTAGAGCACAAATTAAGAAATCCCTCTCTTGTGTTGAATTACAGTTTATGAACTTGTCGGAAAAGAGTTGAAATACATGTTTTATGATTTGAAAGTAGTTTTCTCAATGTCATAGCATTTGAACATGATTTAAAAATAATGAGAGGGTTTTTCTTGATATAATTATGTTTTTGTGTTAAAGAGAAGGAAATTTCATGTGATTGTAAACTTTGATAGGACCACCTTGCGTGTTTTGGACTGTTGGAAAAGAGAGTTTCTTGCATATGTTTATATGAGCTTTAAGAAAGAGTTATATTTGAAATGATTTATTGATATGGTGGTCCCAAACTTATGTCTTGAAAATAGAGATTATAATAACTATTAATGGCTCAGAGATGTGACTTGCAAGTCAATGGTATGATGACACCATATGTATGTATGCCATAATAGAGTTAGAGCTTTCAAAGTATGTTTTTAGAGAATACACACTTTAAAAGAGTTAAAAATAGGCTTAAAAGGGGTTAGGTGGTTACATGAAGAAGGCTTGAATTCAAGTAACTCTTACCCTAAAACCGTATTTGCCGATACGGGTATATTATTATTGTACGCTGGTGACGGCCCTGTGGCGTATTAGAGTCAGAGACTCCGACCCTTGAGGCAAATTTGGGTTGGGGGATTGGATGCCTAGTTAATGGAAGATTCCATATAGACCGTGGAATTTCAGAGTTGTGGGGTATACCACCTAGTCCAGAAGTAAAATAAAGATGTGTTACAGAGTTCAGATGATTCTTATAGAGTCTTTTAAATGTGCCCATGTGATTCTTTCTATATGATGTATTTATAAACTATTTTAAATTGCTCTCATATATGTTGAATATAAAGCATTATTTTGGATTTTCTCTGCATACCAGTACAACTGTATTGATCCCCTATCTCTCAGGGTCTGAGGCTCAATCTAGGGGTTCAGTAAGTATTAGAGATTTCAGAAAGAAGCGAGTTGTGCAGTGGTGAGCCTTTTTTATTCCAGAAGGCCTATCTATTCTAGACATTTGTTATTCATTTAGATTTGGGTCTACTGGGGGCCTTGTCCCAATTTTCAGATAGTTGTCATTTATCATGTATTAGTGATTTCGCAGACTGGTTCAGATGATGTCTAGTTACTGTTGGATTTTTATTCCTCATTGTTAAATTGAATTCAGATTATGACCATGATCTCGTATTAAACTGTAATTCAGCGTCTTCTTGTATTGTATGAATTTTGTGCATGACTACCAGATAGGGAAAGGCATCAGAGCCTTCATAGTTCGGAATGCTCGTCACGGCCAAGGCCTCGGTTTGGGTCATGACACATACCCTACTCAAAGTTTAGAGAATGTTGCATCGTCTACGCCTGACCACTTTGCTGCATTAGGAATAGTACCAGTTGGGTTATTTGTAGACTTTAAGAGAACAAATTTTTTCTCCTTCCTCACTAGAGCTACATTATATCTCAAGATTCTTTTACACCAAAACTTTATCCATTTTCTTAGAGTAACTCTTGGATTATGAGACTCTCCTTCTTGAAGATGCTGAAAGGCTAAAAATAAAAAATTGCAGGTGCGAGGGATGAATCTCTCATTCTTCTCATCAACACCGATGAGCTCTTTGAATTCAGGAACTACTTCTTCATAAGGAAGACCTCCGATATGTAGGCCACCAATTTCATGTAAATCCCAAAGGGATATAGGCAACTCTCCAATCAATGTCAGCAATGTGTTTGTCCTTCAACCCCATTCTTCAAGAAAGGCTTGCAATATGTTTGAACTTTGATCATAGGTAAATAAAGAAGCATAAAGAACATTATATAATTTTGCTACCTTCAGAGTTTGTTGACTTCTAGACAAAATGTCCTCATCTCATTCCCAATATCCTTGAATATGATGAAATTCACCATTTATCTCCACGACACTTCCCCAACATATATCTCCCTCGAGTATTCGTCGCCCTAGGAAAGGAAGGGTGCTTGCAATATTCAGTTGATGTTGGTTCGGAGTATGAAGAGTCCATACTTTAACGGATCGATTAGAACCAAGGTCATGTTTGGAAGTCCAGTTTGTCATATAAAGATAATTCACCAAGGACGACGATAGATCTACACACCTACCAACCAGTAGAGTGTGAGTCAATAGTTTGGATAAAATTGTACCATCATCAACCTCAATAAGAAGATACTTGTTGTTGGAGGATAGAAAGGTGTAGCCCTTAAAGTTAACCATTGTTGTAATATGCATGAACAAGGGAGGTTTAGTTAAATACAAAGTTGAAGTTGAACAAAATACCTGTACAAACGGTTGCTGACAGAAAGTTCCTCTATATTGTGGCTTTATTATAAGAAAAAGAAAATTTGCACCATATTGAAGTCAAATTAGTCGGTCTTAGAGTGTACGGAGGCAAAGTTAAACTCTCACACCATTACCCAATTGTTCCAAATCCACTATCTTGAAGTTAAATTGGTCGGTCTTAGAGTGAACTTAGTACAAATCTTTAAAATGTTGTTTTCTAATTAGTATGTGTAGTAAAAGGCATGTCTTTTTGAAGTTCATTGCAAATCTATGCATTTGAATTATTTATAAGCTAATTGGTACGTGAAATTATATATATGTATGTATATATGTAATGTGATTTATGATGTATACATTCATACAAAAATAATTAGGTTTTAGGCCTAAGGCCATTTCTGTAAAATGTGGCTTGAACTACCAAATTTTAGACAATATTATCACACTTTAAAAGTGTGGCTTATTAAATAAATTATGCCATGTACCTAAAACATGCTTACACCTTACAAGTGTTGTCATAGAGGATGTATAAAAGGATAAGATTTTGAAGTGTGTCTAGTACTAAAGAAAAAGACACATTTTTTAAGCATTGTTATTGATTTGAGGTGGTTTTATGCACCTTAGTGTTGTTATCCTAGCTTATTTAGCCTTATTTTGAGGACAACTTATGTGCTTAATGAGTATATAATGATATAAATAAGCATATATGTGTTTAATTAAGTGATTACAATGTTTAAAGTTGTTTTCAAACAAGTTTGGATCCAAATTGATCACTTAGAGTTCAACCGAGAAAACTAGTGTTACTAGCTTGAGCTACGTGTTTGTCTAGTCTATCGTGATGAATTATATTGTGTTTAACGATTTCCTATGGTTTATATTATGTAATTAAGTGTGTAATAACTTTTTATTGTGTTCAAATTTCATGTGAATTAATCCAAGAGTCAAAACAGTAAGTTAAAGATCAACATGGGCAAGCCTAGTCTTAGCTCAAGATTCTATTACACCATTCTTGATATTGTGTTGTTTTGAGCTCTAATATTTGATGTATGATGGTGTATGGTGCTTGGTGTGTTTATTATGGTGATATTTGAATAATATACAGGCTGTAATTTGAAGGAAAATAACACCACAAGACCAATGATGGAAGAGGAATGCACAAGGCAAAGTGGAGGCGTCAAAGGAAATTTCCAGTGAGAAAACGCAATATGGACGCGACGTGTACCTATACTCCTTTTACTAATATCTATAGTGTACTAAGATATGCGATGAACACCTCTCCCCCATATTCTAGACCAACGTGATGCCTTTCTTAGTTCACATACAGCTAAATTCCTTTTACTATAAATAGGACTCGTTGTACACTTTGTTTGAAAGCTTGGTTACCTTGGACGTATTGGAGCCTTAAGGAGGGGATGATAAACACTTTAATTAGGTTTTATTTCTCTTTACTTTATTTTTTTAATATATTTAATCATGTATTGATTGATTTGGATTACAGTTATGTCTATTAGTGGATAAACGCCCCTTATCTAGGGTTAAGGCAAAGAACATATTTACTTTCATTTGAATTTAGTTTGTTTGGGTTGAATATCATATTTAGTGGTTTTTTCACCTTTGTTTTAACTATTTTAAGGAGTATCTAACCTTAGAATACATATATTGTCGACCTTTTGATCTCAGGAGGAGGAATAGGAAGATAGAGCGTGGGGATGAATAGAGTAAGGTTCTTATTCTTTTATAAAATAAGGAATTTTAATTAGCAACTAGGATAGGAATATGCCTAGAATCCTTGATTGGTTCAGATGTAGGATGATATCTTTATGCATATAATTGTATTATTACATCCCCACTCAATGATGTAGTTGTATTATCCAAGTTAGGTAGACGATTATAGGTCGAGAGACCATGATCATGCGATAAACCCTACGAATTAACAACCAAGACAAGAAATCTAAAGAATAAAGTTCAATAGCATAGTATGATTGTTCGAAGTGCCTTAACCCTGGGCTTGTATCCATTGATTGTCTCAATTCTTTACTTTCACACACTGTTTACTTTACATTTTGTTTATAACTGTCAAAACTCTATTGGTTACATTTGCAATCTTAATAGATGAGCTAGAGTAGGATAGTTGTTAAAAAAAGTCTCTGAGGGATCGATAGTCAGCTTTTTTTAAGGACACTGCATTACTTGGTGAGACCACGTACACTTGCGTGTGCGCTTGGGTGCAACAAGATTTTGGCGCCTTTGATGGGGACTTGTAATTTGGCAATTGTTCTAGTTTTAGTTTTACTTTTTGGATTTCTTTGATGCTTTATCTTGGTTTTAGGATTGATTTTGCAGGAAACAGGTTAGCTGACTAGTAAGATGGTAAGGGTTAGGGATTTGTTTGAACCAAGCCTCAAACCCGAGAAACACTTCCATTAGTAAAGGAGAGAAGAAATCTTTCTCCCCCATATCCCATAATTTCAAGAGGATCAAGACAATCCTACTCTCATGGCTAACGATCAACCAGCTTGCAGGATAGTTCGAGAAGTGGAAATCCCACTTCCGATAAATTTGACCTCTTTTTTTTAGAAACCGGCTACTGGAGGTAATTTTAAGCTGAAATAGAACATAGTGCAGCTTTTGATCAGTAGTGGATAGTTTACCAGGCTTTAACATGAAGACCATAAGTCTACCTACGGAACTTTCTAGAGATCAGTGACACATTCATCCCAGCGGGTGTGTCAACTGATTATGTTACGCTGACACTGTTCCCCTTTTCACTATTGAAAGAATAAAAAAATGGTTGAACGCTGAGTCGGCAAGTTCAATCACAACCTGGGATGACTTAGACCAGAAATTCCTCATTAGATTATTTACATCTAGAAAGATCGCGAGACTTCACTGTGAGATTGTGTGCTTCAAACAGAAGCCAGATGAGAATTTATATTATGCTTGGGAGCGCTTAAAAACTCTTCTTCGGGACTTTACACATCATCAGCAGTAATGAGGTATTATCTCACACTTTTGTTGGGGCATTTGAACATAACACAAAAATTTTGTAGATTCAGTTGCATGTGGTCAAGCATTGGAATTTAAATGATGAGTTGTATACCTTCTTTAACTGGATTGCACAAAGGGATCTTGAGTGGCATTCTGACTCAAGAAGTACGATAAAGAAGGTTGCAGGTGTGTTGGAGGTGGACTAATTTACTGCTATATCTACCTAAATTAATGCAGTACAAAATTAGATAAGCAATATGAAGTTGGGGGTTACATAGCCTGTAGCCATAGTTAATGCAATTCAACAGACTGCAGGTTGGCGTGAGGTTTATGGTAACAGTGGGCATTCAGAGTCTATGTGTGCTACAAATGTTGATTCCATGATATTTGTGGGAAATGTTCAAAGGCCGAATTATAGGAACGCCTACAACCTGAAGTGGCAGACTCAGCCACCAAATCCATTACGGAACAACGAACAACAGCAGTTTTAGCAGCTGCAGGTTCAAGGGAATCAGGCCACAACTCTGACTAGCAATGTGGAAAAGATGTTTAAACAACTTATGGATGGTCAAGCACAATTGGCAGCAGATATAAAGAGTTAGTGGGAAGATATGAAGACTCAGCACACGGCTACAAGGAACTTGGAGTTAAAAGTTAGGCAGATACAGCAGGAAAAAAATGCCTGATCTCACACTGGTTTGATAAGTACTACTGAAGCTCCTAAACAAGTAGTGGCAATCACTATGAGAAGTGTCAAAGAGCAGAATAAAGAACCTCTAAAGAAAACTAAGGAGGTAGATTCTGATTTGCTTTCTAAACAGATAGATGACCAAGCTACTGAAGGTTCGAAAATGTCTAAGTACTCGAAATCCAAAGTTGCTGAAGAGTTGAAGAAGATACTACCACCACCATTCCCATAGAGGCTGATACTGAAGTAGAATGCATGCTTTAAAAAGTTCTTTGACACATTCAGAGAGACTCACATTAACCTTTCTTTCTTAGATATTTTGCAGGGAATGCCCAAGTATGCTAAGTACATGAAAAAGGTGATAAATAAAAAGGCTAAGCTGCGAGATATTAAGATAGTATCACTCACTAGGGAGTGTAGCTCTATAGTGACGCAGAAGATGCCCAAGAATCATAACGACCCTAGGAAGTTCACTTTCCCTATTCAAATTAGGAATAGTGAGGTGGTCCACACACTTAGTGATTTAGGGGAAAGCATCAATTTGATGCCCCTTTCTTTTTTCAATACTTTGGGCTTGGGGAAGCCGAGACCAAGCTCTGTGTTACTACAACTGGCAAACGGGACCATGGCCCATCCTGAAGGAGTCATAAAGGATGTTCTCATCAAGGTTGGTAATTTTATTATTCCAGCTAACTTTATTGTTTTAGATTTTCAGGCAGATGAAAAAGTACCAGTTATTTTTGGGCATCCATTCTTGGCAACGAGAGGAGCTTTAATAGATGTGAGAGAGGGCATACTCACAATGAGGCTGGATGATGAAGAGACAGCTTTCAAAGTGTACAAAATGCTCAACACACTATCCCATTATAAAGATTTATGTAAGATACTGTGGTCGAAGGGGATAAGTATGGGGTGGTGGAGTCTATTCCATAAAAAACCTCTTCAGACTTCCTCATTGAGCAGCCCAAGCCACAACTGCCCCAGCCTGACAAGATGCAAATTGATGAGCATGAAAAGGTTAAAGTTGAGAAAGTTGTTGACCTTGAGAGTTCACACTCAAGTGGTCAGAAATGAATAGAAGATGGCATCCTACTGTGAGAAAGAGGATGAAGTAAAATGGATGAGTCGTAGATTGGGTCTGTCGCGACACTAAATTAGGCATTGCTTGGGGGGCAACCCAAGTTAAGGTAGGTTTTATTTCTAGTATTTCTAGTTTTTACTTCACTAGTTTTTGTTTTGTTTGAGTCACGTGTTGATGGAAAGTCTGAGTACTAGAAAACCTAAGCTTAGGAGCATAGAAAAGACTATGTGTGGGGTCCCTGGACCCTTTTGATGTGTAAATGATGCTACTATCTAGGCTTAGAGGACCTAGAGAGTATTTCTATCTCTACTTTTAAAGTATACTTTGGGGACAAATTAGATTTTTAAATATGGGGTAGGGAAATTCCCATTTTTGGAGTAATTTAAAATTTTTTGTGTTAGGAATAAGTGTGGGATGTTCTTGTTAGTGATATATTTGACTGCATGATGCAAGTGTTTTGGTTTTAAAAGCATGTTGATTGTGTGAACTGCTACTGTCGAAACTCCAGTCTCATGATTATGACTCTAGGACTTGTTGTCTTAATTTGAATTCATGTGGTTGTTTGGTTAAGAGTCTATGATGATCCTATATGAGTTGAGTATGTGCCATGTGTGAAGTGAGGTGTTTCTATATTCTTGTTGCACTTGATGCTAAAACTTTACTGGTGTGTGTGCAAAGAAAAATAAAGAGTGTGGTTTAGGAGATGATAGAGGCATTTCATTACTAGCCTTGTTTCACACCTTCTTTTGACCTACCTTGTGAGTTACCCTAGTTGAACCCCATTTTTCTTTGGAAGCCTCATATGTAGCCTAATCCACTTCTTTGATTGACCTCAATTAGATCCAAATCTCCTAAGTGCTTAAGTATACAAATAATTGAGTGAGGAGTTGGAAATTCAAGTAGGAGAAAGGTGAAATTGAAGACCCAAAGTAGTACTAATTGGTATGTAAAAATTGATGTCTAGTGGTTGGGAGTTGAGGAACGAAAAGAATAAAAATTTGTTCAAATTAAATCAGTTGTACTTTGAAAATACTCCTACCATATTGTATGTGAGTAAGCTTAATGAGATTAGGCAAAGCAAAAGATAAGGGTAGACGGAAGATACTATGATGTATTAAAGCACTTGGGGAAGATAGTCACTATTACTGGCCAAGATAGTTCCTATCCATCCCTTAGCCTACATTACAATCCATAAAGACCTATTATATCCTAAATTTCATCATTCTAATATTAGTGGAGTACTACACTAAGGGCAAGCATATGGTTCATCTTGTGTATTTGTGAATTCCTTGTGAGAGTGAGTGTAACTTGATTCTTGTATCTATTGTGTTATAAAATTCATTTATGTAAGTATTCATAGGTAACTCTCTTGTTGTGATGGAACATGTTTGATGATAGTTGGGTGAATTGTATGATTTCTTTGATTGAACAATATGTATGA
Organism: Capsicum pubescens; assembly: GCA_030864215.1. Classification (NCBI taxonomy): domain Eukaryota; kingdom Viridiplantae; phylum Streptophyta; class Magnoliopsida; order Solanales; family Solanaceae; genus Capsicum; species Capsicum pubescens. The sequence continues at coordinate 168,891,665 of CM061544.1, read as the reverse complement.
GTTTTCCAACTAGGTTAGACAATTCTTGAGGCTAGGATGTCTTGGACTAGTATTCTTGTACTTTCAATTATGTTTATAACATTCTTAGTATAGAAACTTGTATTCTATGTAGTAATTGTAGTACTAGATTAAGTTCTTTCATGTAGTATAAGTGTGGAGTCACCTAAGCTGATGATACTAAGAGAAAAGATTTGTTTGAGGATGAACAAGGCTTTAAGTGTGGGGTGGTGATCTGAGGTGGTTTTAAGTACCTTAGAGTTTTTATCCTAGCTTATTTAGCCTTGTTTGGAGGAAAAATTATGTTCTTAATGAGTAGATAATGATATAAATAAGCATAAAAGTGTTTAAGTATGTGATTACAATGTTTAAATGTGTTTTCAAACAAGTTTGGATTCAAATTGATCACTTAGAGTTCAACCGAGAAAACTAGTGTTACTAGCTTGAGCTAGGTATTTGTCTAGTCTATCGTGATGGATTCTATTGTGTTTAACGAGTTCCTATGGTTTATATTGTGTAATTATTTATGGATAAACTTGTTTATAGTGTTCAAATTTCAAGTTAATTAATCCAAGAGTCAAAACAATAAGTTAAAGATCAACGTGGCAAAGCCTAGACTTAGTTCGAGTTTCTAGTCCACCGTTCTTGATATTGTACTATTATTAGCAATAATATTTGTTGTACGATGGTGTAGGGTGATTGGTTACTTGATTATGGTGATATTTAAATAATTTACAATCTTGAAATTGAAGTAAAATAACACCACAAGAACAATGATGGAAGAGGAATGCACAAGGCAAAGTGGAGGCGTCAAAGGCAATTTCTAGTGAGGCAACGCGATATGGATGCAACGTGGACCTATCCTCTTGGAATAAACAACGTGGTGTGATGATATATCCATTGAAATACTCCACGTGATGCACACCTCTCTCCCATAGGTTGGACCAATGCAACGCCTTGCTTAGTTCACACAGGCCAAATGTCTTTTACTATTAATCGGACTCGTTGTACACATTGTTTGAGAGCTTGGATACCTTGGACTTCTTGGAGAATTAAGGAGGGGATTATACACACTTTAATTAGGACTTATTTCTCTTTACTTTAGCTTTTTAATAGATTTAATCATGTATTCATTGATTTGTATTATAGTTATGTCTATTAGTGGCTAAACGCCCCCTATCGGGGTTATGGCGAAGAACATGTTTACTTTCATTTTTAATTGAGCTTGTTTGGGTTTCTTATCATATTTGTTAGTTTTTTCATCTTTGTTTTAACTATTTTAAGGAGTATGTAACCTTAGAATACATATATTGTTGACTTTGTGATCTCGGGAGGGAAAATAGAAAGATAGAACATAGGGATGAATAGAGTAAGGTTCTTATTCTTTTATAAGATAAGGAATTTGAATTAGAGACTAGGATAGGCATATACCTAGAAGCCTTGCTTCGTTAACATATAGGTTGATAGCTTTATGCATCTAATTGGATTATTAAATCGCCGCTCAACAATGTAGTTATAATGTCCACGTTAGGTAGACGATTAGAGGTTGGGAGACCATGATCATGCGATACACCCTACGAATCAATAACCAAGATAAGAAATCTAACTAATGAAGTTAAATAGCGTAGTATGTTTGTTCTAAGTACCATAACCCTGGGCTTTCATCTATTTATTGTCTCTAGTCTTTACTTTCATGCACTATTTACTTTATGTTTAGTTTATAACTGTCAAAACACTCTATTGGTTACGTTTGCACTAATTTAATCTTAATTAGTGAGACCACATACACTTGCGTGTGCACTTGGATACAACAATTATAGAGGTTCTATACAAGTCTACACTTGTAAAGCATGCCCAATAACAAAGTAAAGGCAATACTTAAAAGTGTATCTTAATCAGATAAAAGTGTAGCCAATGAGAAGCTGCAAACCGTGGCCTTTGCACTTTAATAGCCATGCTTTTTAAACGTAGCTGATATGAAAGAACTTGAAAAATAGGGCCTAAAGTCAAAGGTTATGCCTTTTTAGGTCACTCCCAAAAAGTGTTGCCTAAAGTCCAAAAGAGCAACCTCTAATCAAAGGCCACACACTTTGCTGCTTTAGACCATACTTTACAAGGGTGGCAGTAGGACTAAAATGTTATAGTGATAGTCATACATAAGGAGATTTCTTTGTTCAACCCAACCTTGAAGCATATTATGTCATGGTTAATGTTCCCATCATGCACATTTTTAAGATCAGTTGTTGGAATTTATCACAATAGGCCAAGACACTCATGCCTCCTTGCCTCAAACTGTATAACTTGGCAAGTAACTCATGTCTATACCTCTCCGGAGCATACCTTTGTCTCATGAGTCTCTTCAATGCATCGCATGGGGGTAGTTGTCCATCATTCAATGCATTTCCAAACCTCTTGGCATAATCTCACCACGTATTGGCATACCCTTCAAAATAGTATATGGCGTAGAAAATCTTATTCTCTTTAGTGATATCATTAACTTGGAAGATCCTTTCACAAGAAGATTACCATGGGAGTTAATCTTTGGGATCACTCTATCCTTTGAAATTCGAAAGACTAAACTTGATTGAATAGATATCCACATATCTATCCCAATTACCTTGTTGGTTTCCTTGATCATAACCTTGAGGTCAGTTTCCCTATTTTCTCTACTATTGGGCATGTGAACAATCTTTCTCCTTGACCTTGATAACCTTTTTGATCCATTGGTCTATCTCTCATTTCATATACTAATATGTTGCTTCATTGAATGCTCCAAACTCCTCTTATTGTTCTTCCTCTTCGTTCTCTACTATTTGGATGGGTTGGTTTTGGTTAAAGAGTGCTTGGAACAAGGGAATTTGGTTTAGTGGAGACTGGGGTATTCGGTTTAGAGATTCATCTTTTGGTGTTTGGTTGAATTAAGGTTGGAGTAGTCGAACGGTATTTTAATTTTATAGATATGTAGTGGCTTGAGGAATGAAATCATGTGCTTATACCGGTGGACTAATAATTTGGTGAAGGTTTTCCAGGGACATATGGCAGAAGGATTTGGAACACGACCATTAGTCAATGCATGGTAGTGTTGACGCGTGGATTGTGGTGAGTTTAGTCGACATTTAATTCTATCCACTCTCCAACATATGATAGAAACACTCCCTTCAATTAAATCCACCTTACCGTAAAGTGATCCTATCTTAGCGTCCATGGACTCAATTTTTCGATTGAGAGTTTTAGTGACCGCTAAAATAAAACTTGTTTAGTGGTTTTCCATGGTTTATGAAGTTTCTCCTTCCATAGAGATTGATATATGAAGAAAGACAATCACAAAAATGACAAACACATTAGTGTTAGAGAAATTAACTTCACAACTCTTCACACCGTTGTTTACCTCACACTTGGATCACAAAAGTTGAAAGCTGGTTTATACTCCGTGTGGTAGTTGAGGTGTCAAGTGCTACTCTTGATCGGATTAGATTCTTGTTTGAAAACTCAAATAAATATGTAAGGACTTGGATTAAGAACTAACCGGTATGAAGAAGAGAAAATCTTAAAAAAAATAAGACGTTGAATGAATTCGAACTCAAGAACTAATCAACCAACTTAGTAGAAGAATTACTAGTTGTTGAGTAGTTTAAGAATCAAGAGGTGCTAATAAGGAATCAAACTGAGAAAAAGGAGTAATTAGAGTGTTAGAATGTGTTTGGAACTTGAATTTGATACTGGAGAAACTTGAATTGCATTGGAGGTGTGTTACACACCTTGGGCACATGTCAAGAGCATATCCAACACAGGTGAGGAAGTTTGCTCACTGCCTTGAGGTGTGGGTGAAACCCTAGCGCATATATAGCACAAGAGGGGGCGTGCACTGCCTTGAGGTGTGGCAATAGGCTAGGCTTAGTTGTATCTCACCTTGGGCGCAAGTGAGCAGCTCCTCACTCCTTGGATGGGCGAAAATGCCCCTTAAGTGGTCCTTTGTACTCTTTTCTTGGAATATCCTTGGAATCTTTATAGATGCTCTAGTACAAACACCTTTACACTCTTTTTTTCCTTCTTTTTGGATCAAACACTCACTTTTGGATGAACTTTCAATATAAAGATAACAATCTCTCAAAGAACACCAAGAACACCATTTCTTCTCTTTAGCTCGAAATGAGTTGAAAATTTGAATCTAGACACTTTTCAACACTCTAAACTCATTCCAAACATTTTTTACTCAAATTCCTCACCAAAAAAACTTCAAATCTTGCAACCCACTTCAAACTTCTTCAAACCTAAGATTCCAACGCTAGTATAAGGCTCAATACAACTCCGATTTACCTGGAATTTGATATTTGGACTCAAATAGTCTTAGGGAACACAAATCTAAGCTAAAAACACAAGAAATCTCAAAAATGAAAAATTCAAAAAGTGACCTAAGACCTTAAATGTCAATAGTAATATTTTTTGTGATTTTTGATTTTTCAACATAACTAAACCCAAGATTGACTTCGTAGGAACAAAATCAAGTTCGGCTCTGATACCAAATGATAAGAATCAAGCTATGAAAACAAAGATTGATACGAAAAGAATAAAGATAATCGATAAGATAGATAATTAGACATAAGAAAAAGAGGTAATTAAGAACAAAAGAATATATTAAACTCTAATACCCTCAAGTACAATCTTAATCAACCACCTAATTCTTACAGTGACCAACAAGGATATGATCGCCCTCAAAACCAACATTTCTTAAGCAAGATTCAACACAACTTTACCAATTCTCTCTCTCAAAGGAGAAGCAATCATCAATAATCAAACAAAACTAAAAAAATAATCTAAGCTCCAAGTATTTATAGTTTAGGGCTAATTATTACATATTTAGGTGCCCAAAAGTTATCCAATGGCAATAAAAATCCCACACCATCCGCTTGAGCGGATGTGAAGCGGTTGGGGCACAACCCAGGTGTATGTCAAGCACCTTTAATTAGGGATTGTTTTGACCTGCTCTTGACATACTAGAGCAGTTCAAAGGCAAATCCAAAGCGCCTTGGGTGCATGTCCCTCCCGAGGGGCTTTCTAGCCTCTCTTTGCATTCCCTAGACTCCTCCTACGACCCTTGGTCCAATGTGAGTGCGGTCATCATCAAATGACATCCTCTTTATGATAAGAAAACTCCTTCAAGTACCTCCTGCTTCATAAAAAATCCTTGGATCCTTTGAAGCTCCCGAACTTGACTTCTAGTAAATGATTTGGAGCGATTTTGGATTGTACCAGGATGATTTAAACTCACTATAATAAACTAAATGAATCTCCAGAACTAAAATTCTCCACGTGCCCAATGAATAATTAGAAAATGATTGTTATATATATGATCTCCACTTGCTCGACCCTTACTCACACTAGATCTTATGTCAATACATGGACATAATATATTGTCAAAAGAATAAGAGGATGATGATGCATTTCATTCCAACAAATACCGAGCATAAAATATGTTCACTTTGACTATCATAAATATATGAGTTAAATGAAGATTCACAAATACAAAAAAAAAAACAAGTTAACAATTCATCAGCTAATGCCCTTATGCTTTGGTATTCTCAAATTACAATTTGTCATTATATAGTAACAAACTTTTTCTTTGATAACACTAGTACTCGTATAATTTCCCATCACACCACATGTACGAGACCCCCATCTTTATGCTAACCCATAATCTATTTTATTTCTAATCTTTAATAGAAAACTGTCCCTCAACAAAGTCTCCATCACACCATATGTACGAGACCCCCATTTGTATGCTAACCCATCATCTATTTTATTTTTAATCTTTAATAGCAAACTGTCCCTCAACAAAGTCTAGGAAGTCTTAACATACCTCGAATGTCAAACGACGTAAAGATTCAAAATGTTCCCAGTATATCAAATAAGCATTACTCGTAAGTAAACGTGTCCGTAGTGATCCCTATTGATGTATCTATTTTCAACTCAAAAATTGCATCAAAAGTCACCTCGATTCCTTGGAGTCAAATCTAAAAATTTCTTTTGAGGTATAATTACCCATAATAAAATAGACTTTCATGCCAAATTTGAGCTAGAATAGGTCGTTATTCAACTCCCAACATCAAGAACTTAATTCTAAGAACCTTTCCTAAAACCACAATTACTTAAATTTAAAATCAAAATTTCACTTTCTACATTTAAAATATCATAACATAAAGGTGTAGAGGATAGTGTGGGTAACTTAACATAGCTCTAATAATGCTATGTGATAGCATTCCTTAGTTATTTGTTTTAACCTTATTAATTCTTCTATATTATTTTTAAGGTATACTATATGTTCCATATTTCTAGTTTTTATGTAGTCAAGTAGATTCTTTTTCATAAGTGTTTCTATTAATCTTATTTTCTCCATATCTTGTCTCCAATATTCTAAGTATTTGTAGTTTATCATTTTATCCTATAGTAGTTGTAATCTTACAAATTTTTGTGTAATAACTTATTCTAATTGTACTATATTTGATATGTAATTCTATGTTAACTATGTGATTCATTAACATTTGTTGTTCATGTATAGTTTTATATAAATTATCATTTGCATCTCCTCTTTCTAAGGTTAATTTTATTCTAAATAATATGTCTTCTAATTGTTTTTTTTCTCTTTTAAGCTGATTCCTGTAATTAATGTCTTCATATAGCCAACTTTGTTTTTCTCTAACTCTTTTAATATATTCTAATATTTTTAATCCGTATAATATCCATCTGAATAATAACTATCTAAATATGAGCAGTAGATATCATTATATAAGTGTAAGTTTTCTATAGAACTTAATAACTCTTCGTTAAAATGAAATACCTTTTCGTATATAATTTTTCTTATATCTACTATTTCTATATCCTTAAGTATATACAAAACAAGTATTTTAAATTTATCTATCATCTCATCAAATAAGTAAATATTCATTCTTCATATGATGCTATTTTCCTAATATTCCCTCCAATCATATACATAAAAAATATGGTCATATTAGATCACTATATACAAAATTATTCTTAAATAACATGTTCTTCGGTCACTATTAGCATGGTAATCTGGATACCTTTTTCCTAAACAGCACCTCTACTCTGGTTACTCCCCTATCACGGTTTTTTTGTCTCACCGGTTTCACCTTTAGGATGGCATAGTTCTTGGAAATTTTTCTCCTTTACCACTTTGCTAATAAACTTCTTAACATGTTATTCTTCGAATAATTCTACTAAAGTAACTAATATGAGTTTATTTTATTATATCATGATTGTCAGAAATTTATGAATTTAGCTATTCATAATTATAAATGAAAATAACTATTCTGGTAGGTTTGATAAATCTGTGTTTTGCTCATCCATAGCTTAGTGTAAAACTGAATATCTTTATTGATTATATGCGAGAATATTTTTTGTATACAAGAAGGTTTGCTCTCCGTAGAAATACTTGCCTTAACTTAGTAAATGCTTCTGGTATTTATAACCTAAAAAGGAGAAAACGCGTATACTATTATACTGTTCCTACTTCACACTTGTTATCTTTACAAAAGACTTTACAAAAAATCTTAAGACTATTCGACAAAAAGACAAAATTAATAAAAACTAAAGTTATACAATAATGGCACTTTGCCAAAGAAAAGTCAAAAAGCTTATCAAAAACTAATAAATGCTATAATTTACATATCTAAAGTCAAGAAAACTATTCACATGTCACTTTCTTTTATAACTCTTCTTTCATAACTGTTACTATCTTGTCTCTTTTCTTTTGTCTTTATTTCTCCATTGCTCTGTTGCTATCTTTCTATCTTCCAGCCGGCGTCCTTATCTTCTTTTATTATAGTTGAACTTCAGGGATCACATTATTTTCTCCATGGCATTTTGAGCATTGGTGGTCTGGATATTTGTGTCCTATTAATTTACTATATCTGGTTAATAATTCTTCTGAAATAAATTCCTTTTTAATTACCCTTGTAGATGGTTGTTTTTCTGGATTGAGCAACGTCATAATCCATTGTTTACCTTCTTCCATATCAGACTCTCATAGCTTTCTTGAATTTGAATAGATCATTAATTGGTCTCTCGAATAGTAGCTCCATATGGGATTTTCATTGAGATAATTGTTTGCTACTTCTTGAATAATTGTAGCTATTCCTATAGTTCGCATATTTGCATAAAAATCAGGTATCTAAACTTTAGGTATCTCTGGATGTTGAACAATATCTTCCGGTATAATCATATCTCTGGTTAATTCTATTTTTACAACTTATATAACTGGTTTAATTTCGTCATATAATAACTCTGCTGGTGCAATATAAAACTTTATAAAAAATAGATTTCCTTTGGTTATTTTCTTATAAGTGGTGAATGCTCTATATAATTCTTGTATAGTTGTTAGTTCATCTCCTTCTTGGGTACATATGGTATTTAATAGTCCATAACTGAATTAGGTTTTAACTAAATTTGGGTTAGTTTTTGGTAATGTGATTAACTTGTTGTAACCTTGTAGTTTTTGGGTTATATAGTCTATTTTTGGTTCTTGGATATTTGTGGCACTGGGTCTAAGGTTTAGGTGAGTCTGTATTTTGTGGATATTTTCTATGTATGGTCGAGTTATATGGTTATAGGCTGGTTTATCTTGGTTTAAACTTTCTCGATATGTGGTAGTTTGTGGGGGTATGAACAAGGGGTCTTTTTATGTTTTTGGTATAAATGGTTTTTCAAATATCTTGTTCATGTTCTGATATCTTTGTCCACTAACTCCTGTGCTTGTACCTGCAGTTGTAGATTGATAAACGTTATGGGTTTTATAGAGTGTCCCAACGTCTCCTTTTATCTATGGAATTTTTTTGTCTTTTGATCGACATAGCTCTGCACACTGCTGAGTTATTTGATTCATAGCTTCAGACTTCAGTTTAACTTCATTAGTCTTTAGCTTTTCTATTTCATTACCCATACTGTCCACTTTCAGTGAAAGTATAGTTAGGGTTTTGAGAATCTTTACTAAAGCATCATCTCATATTATATCAGTCTGTGTAGCTTTGTCTTGATATGTAATCTGCAATAACATTTTTGTTAGTACTGATTACTTCAATTGTAAACATAAAATTTAATATATTCAATACTAATCTCCGAATTTCCTTCGTTGTAACTGAATTTTGTATTTTTCTTGTTAACCACCATCGTACCTGTGTATTATTTGTTCGTACAATAAACTTGTTATATACAATATATGGCTCAAATGTTAATAAACATTTATATAATGAACATAATTCTTTTCTATTTATTTCCTATTTTATTTCTATTTCATTAAACGTTCCTGGGTAGTATCTACAATGATGTTCTAATTTTTCTTCTTCATATCTATTTTTAAGTACTCCTCCATAATTATATTCACTTGCATCTGCTTCTACTATATATGTAAATTTTTTATTTTCGTCTAGAAAATTATAATTTTGGTAATTCTTTACAAAGTATTTTTATTTTCTGAACTTGTTTTTTATCTTCTTCGTTGTAATTATACTCTACATCCTTTTTTTAATTTTTTTTGTAATGGCTTTAGGTTTTCTGCTAATTTTGGTATATATTCTCTTACTTGGTTTATTAATCCTAAAAATGATTGTAATTTCTTTTTTGTATCTAATTCTTCTTTTGAATTTATTATTTTTTGTACTATATGTTGTTGCATTTTTACTCCACTTTTATCTATTTGTATTCCTAAAAATTCTACCTGGTTTTCATTATTTCTGCTTTCTTTTCACTTAGATTTATTCCTGAATTTTCTATTATACCTGCAAATTGTTCTAGTAATTTTAAATGTTCCTCTTTAGTTTTTGTATATAATAATATATCGTCTATGTATACTATACAATTAGGTAACTGTTTGAAATAGTTATCCATAAAATGTTGATATCTACCTGGTGCATTTTTATATCCAAATGGAAATACATTCCATTCATAAAATCCTTGTGGTACTGTAAATGCAGTTAATTTTTTTGATTCTTCTTCTAACTTTAAATGGTAAAATCCTGATTTACAATCGAACTTACTAAAATAATTATATCCTTGTATCTGTCTTATTTTTAATATCTTATTTGGTATTGGATAATTATATGTCATAGTTTTTGCATTTAGGTTTCTATAATCAATAACCATTCTACTTTTTCCTCTTTTATGTAATCTGTGTTTATTTACTATAAATGTTGGGCAATTGTGTTTACTATTACTTTTTTGTGTATATTTTCTTTCTAATAATTCATCTATATGCATTTCGAATTCTTTTAAATCATCAAAGTTAGATGCTAATGGTTTTTGGGTCATTATACTATTTTTATCTATTAGCTCAATTCTTACAGTAGTCTTATATTTTTCCCATCCTTTTAATGGATCTTCACTATATAGTTGTCTTAATTTTTTCTTTATTATTTCTACCTTATCTATTGAAAATATAGTTGTTTCTTCTTTATTTATTGAAAATATAACTAGTTCTATTGTGTCTTCAGTATTTTTTATATTTTCTAATTTTTGTGTGATTTTTTCACTTCCTTTTATCCAATCAGTTTCCTTTCTTATTTTATTAATAACTCTTTTTGCTATTACCTTTTGTTACATGGTGTTGTAAACCACCAGTGTGTTTTAGTTATTATATGTGGGTATAGTTTATCTAAAAATGGCATTCCTAAAAGCATATCTTTTGATGTTAGTTCATAATTATAAATCTCTTCTATTGTTAATATCTTATCCCATACTTGTATTTTTATATTTCTAGCTTTATAGGTAATTAAGCTTCCTTCATTATTAAATCCTTTGACTACTATTGGTACTTTTAGCTTATCCCATTTAACTTCTGGTAAACCATTATATCTACATAAGTTGGCTTCTGCTCCCGTATCTATCATAGGTGTATAATTTCTATTATAATATCCTTCTACTATTATCTTCATAAGTACATATATTTTCATGTTAAAGCTCTTTTTATTAATAATTTTTCCTTATTGTAGGTTATGGTTAATTGTGTATGCTCTATATTGTAGGGTTTTACTTGTTCTAACCATTTTATTCCTAATATTATGTCTGCTATTCACATATCTTCCTTTATTTCAAATTCTATTTTTATTTTTCTAACTCCTATTATTATTTCCTTTTCTGCCGAATCTTTAATAGTTATTAAACTTCTTGGTAGATCTGGGCATATATTACTATTAGATTTTATTTCTTCATTTTTCACTAGGTATTTTGTTATATGATTTTCTTCTTGTCCTGTATTTAGGAGTATTAAATATTCTTTTTCATTTATTGTTCCCGTTATATAATATTGAATTAAATTAACTATTGAAGTTATTTCATAATTTGTTCTTTTCGATGATCCTAATGATTCTGGTTTTTTAAAAGCTATTCTTTTTGTTGTCCTTATTCTATCATTTATTATTTCTAAATCTTCTTCTATATCTATGTCTTTGTAACTATAATCATTGTTATCAATTGTTTTTACAAATTGTTCAAAAGGACTTTCTATTTGTATTTTGTTTATTTTATTTTTTCCCGTTATTTTATGTTTTGTTGTTAATACATATAGATTTTTACATCTTGCTGTAAATATTTTACTTCCTGGGCTTAGTTCTATTCCTTATATTTTTCAATATAATACTAATGATTTATCTATTTTTTATCTGTTATTGCTACTGAATAATTCACACTTATTATAGATTTAAGTTTTTGGTATATTAAATTTCCTCTTATAGCATTTATTATATTTTTTTTCTATTGGTTTTATAATTCTATCATCTGCTAAATATAATTCTATTGGTGTATCTATTCCTTCTCTAAAATATGCTTTTATTAATATTTCTGTTCCTCCAAAGTGAACGTATTTTATTGGGTCTTTACTTTTTATATCATTTATTTCTTTATTAATTATTCTTTTTGTTACTAGTGGTATACTAGCTCTACCTTTTGCATAACTACAGTCTATTACATGTTCTTTTTTGCTTACTACGTAGTACTCTTCTTTTCTTCTACAAAATATATTTTTTATTGTTGGTATTTTAAATATTTTTTCTACACTTAAATATAATTCTTTTCTTTTTATCTCATCAAATATATTATTATCAAATATTATTTTCTGATCTGTTCCTTTTTCATTTAAATATTCTTCCTTTGTTATTATTTTTATATCTTCTTCAGTCATTTGATTCATCGATTTACTATCTATTTCATTATCTATTTCATTTTCCGAAATTTCATATACTATCGTCACTTTCTAATTCGTAATCTATATAATCTATTTGCATATATTCTGCATTTTCTATCTTTATTTTTTATATTTGTTTCTTTTTTGGGTCTTTAGACATTTTACAATCTCTAGCTAAATGTCCTAGTTTTCCACAATTATAACAAGTACATTCTTTTATAGATTTCTCTCTCATATATGGTCTTTTATATTTATAATTTTTTACATAATATCTTTTTCTTGGTTTCTTCTACTTATATTTTGATTTTTTGTATTTCTTATATTTCTTATGTCTTTTTCTTTTCTTATAATATTTTTCTTCACATCCAAATTGATACAAGAAAACCAAGGAACACATGGAATTAGCTCAAAACAGTCCAAACACACTCCAAAAATAGTCCACTAATTCAAAGAATTGAGGACCCTTTTGAAGACCACTCTCGGATTCAAGAATGAAACACAAGAAGGATAATATAACTAGATGTTTGACACCTTTTGCAGCCAATAACAAACTAAGTTAACAACACAAGATGAAACAACAATGAGAAGAACAAAAACAACAACAAAAACGGCTTCACAATACAAGATATAAAACGGATACAAGATTACAAAAGAAAAAGGATAGATAGATAGACCACATGAAGGTATAATATTAAGAACCCACTAATGGTAACTCTTGGACCCTTAACACTACACACAACAATAAACCTATCTCTTACAAAGACACAAGATTGGAATCCACCTCCCAAGCATCAATGTTTCCAAGCAAATGCAAACACAAGTGATTCTACACTTGTCTAAGCCCTAATTTCGGTTTTTAGGTGCCTCAAGGAAAGAGGACTTGTATTTCTTTGTCTTGTAAGACTTACAATTTCATTCATAAACTAAGTAAATAAAACCCTACATTGTTCTTTATATAGCTATTACAAGATATAAGTTAAAATGACCAAAAAGGCCTTCAAAGAGTGGGTTGCCTATCAAGTGTAAGTTATGGGCTGATTTTGGTGTGTTTTGGGCCTATTCTACACTTCAATTGCACACACCAAGTCTCGGGACCAACGCGCACCATATCCATGATTATTCTTGTATCATCCTTTCCATCTTGAGAGGAATTTGCCCACAAATTCACGGCTTCATCTCGTTCAATTGGCCACTTCAAAAGAAACCACTCAAAACATTCCACAAAACCTGGAGAGCCCGATAGCTCAATAATAAAAAGGGACGTATCAAAGACGAGCTAAAAACAGCCCACAAGAAATGCACAAAAATAGTCCACAAGCTATCCAAACCCGAGAGCATAATGACAACAAGTCTCGGATCCAACATCTTCATTTTGATCCTAGGTTTCCTCTCCATATTGAGATTGGCCTTAAATATCATCCGACTCAAGTCTCCTTCTATCATATAAGCATTGTCGTAGACTCCATATCCTCCATGTCTCTCTCTACCATGTTCCTCTTCTTGGATATGTCAATTTTTGGAAAGGAAAGTTTCGGTTGAGAGACTCGATTTGGTAACGTGGAGCTTTGGTTGTGGATCTTGGATGGGAGGAAATTGGCTTCCAAGTCCTCCTTGCTGGACTTGATCAACTTGCGGGGGAAGTGGTCTATCTTGTTGTTGGTTTTGAGGGCTCTTTGGAGCTTGGCTTGTGGCATTATGTGGTGATCTTGGATGATTGGTCATTGGAAGTAAAGTTTCGGGAGTAAAAATACGAGAGTTCCTTTGACTCTCTATTCGATCCAACCTCTCACTCACAGTTAACACATCCGATTTAATTTTTTCAAGACCCACATTTGCCCTAGCAAGGTCTCGGGACAAAGCATCAAAGAGGGCCAAAATGTTTTCCATTATGGCCAAGAAGTTACCTACAAAACAACAAATAAGTTAGTTGTACAAGAATGGTCCTCACACTTCCTCTATATTGTTTTATCTCTCGGATTTTTTACACTTTTATCTCACAAGTGTCGTAACCTTGCTTGTACTCCTTGAGGCATCTAGATATGGACTAAGTATTACAATGACTCAAAAGAATAAGACATATAAAGGAACATATACACGAAGGACGGTTTCAAAACTAACTTACAATCTAGTACTAGCTTGTAAGTTAGTAATGGAATCAACAAATGAAACTAATGGAACAACATAATTAAACTAAAAGATCAAAATTTGAGCCAAAATTGTTGCGTAAACAATGTATATGGTGATGTGGCAGTCCACGTGGCAATCCACTAGTGGTTCGGTTCTTGACAAATTTTAATTTCACAATTTGGACTTTGGTGGAAATTGTTCAGTGGAGGGAAATACAAACTAGTCTTTAGAGCTCCTTTTTCAATTCAAATTTCAAGACTTAAAAGTCTTTGACTAGACTTGTACTTCTCCTTAAAATATGGATTCTTGTTTTATGGAAAAAAGGTTGAGATGTGATGTAAAGTCTTTTTGGTGGTTGGGGGTCTTTCAAGATTCAACAAATACTACACCTTGTCTTTCACCTTTTTAAGATCTAAGTTCACTTTAATATTAACAAGGTGATGAATATGGTGAAGAACTTCAAGAACACAATTACCACAACAAGAACAACCAACAACAATCTCACGGCCAAGACCACAAGGATAGCAAAAACAGTTGGCTAAGTCCCCTTTGTGTTGTGTTTTCGGTTTTATAAAAGGTGAAGGTTGTGATGAACAAAAAGAACAAAAAAACAATATTTCAAGATCTACAACAACACCACAATACAAGGCCTTTAACTCGGTCAAGGCTAGAACAACAACAACATCCAATCGGCCACACTTTGTTCACAACAACAATATTAACAATTCAAGCGCAAGTTTGGATTGACTCAAAGTGTTAGTGAGGAACAGAATTAACACTAAAAACACACAAGACAAGAAAAATACTCCTAGACCTAGACTCAAGAACAAATCTCGGCCAAGAACACAATTTCGGCCAAGACAACAACAATGGACAGATTGCAGTTTTTCTGAAATTTTCAGCTTTTCAACAATTTTTTTTTCTAACAAGCAAGCCCAAGATTGATATTGTAGGAAAAATATCAATCCATGATTTGATACCAAATGATACAAGAAAATCAAGGAACACGCGGAATTGGCTCAAAACAGTCCAAACACACTCCAAAAATAGTCCACTAATTCAAAGAATTGAGGACCCTTTTGAAGACCACTCTCGGATTCAAGAATGAAATACAATAAGGACAACATAACTAGGTGTTTGACACCTTTTGCATCCAATAACAAACTAATTAACAACACAAGATGAAACAACAATGAGAAGAACAAAAACAACAACAAAAACGGCTACACAATACAAGATACAAAAAAATGGATACAAGATTACAAAAGAAAAAGGATAGATAGATAGACCACATGAAGGTATAATATTAAGAACACAATAATGGTAACTCTTGGACCCTTAACACTACACACAAAAATAAATCTATCTCTTACAAAGACACAAGATCGGAATCCACCTCCCAAGCATCAATGTTTCCAAGCAAATGCAAACACAAGTGATTCTACACTTGTCTAAGCCCTAATTTTGGTTTTGGGAGCCTCAAGGAAAGAGGACTTGTGTTTATTTATCTTTTAAGACTTACAATTTCATTCATAAACTAAGTAAATAAAACCCTACATTGTTCTTTATATAGCTATTACAAGATATAAATTAAAATGACTAAAAGGGTCTTCAAAGAGTGGGTTGCCCATCAAGTGTATGTATTGGGCTAATTTAGGTGTGTTTTGGGCCTCGTCTACACTTCAATTTCATACAATAAGTCTCGTGACAAACGCGCACCATATCCGTGATTATTCTTGTATCACAAATTGAGGTGCTATTTTATCCTTGCAATGTGCTAAATTTCTTATTAATATTTTTTCCATTTTTATTTCTTCTCTGCATTTTTCACATGTATTTCTATACCATTGTTGTAGAAATTTTATTCTTTCTCCTAGGGTATCTACTATTTTTGCTTTATCCCAACTCTTTATTATTTTTGAACTAAATGGTTCAGGTAATTTACTAAAATATAATCTTCTTACTTCTTTACTTTCTTCTGTATTATATGTTCCCTTATAGTATTATTCTTTAAATACACACGTATATTCATCTATGTAGCACATATTACATATTGCTAGTCTTAACATTAAATTCCTATTTGTATCTTTTTCTTTGTTTTGTTCTTCTTCTTCTGTTGCCATATTGCTAAATTCATCTCTTATAGCCATTTCATATTTTTTCAATATGTCTATAGGTGTTAGTTTAGTTAATGTTGTTCCTATTAGTGTTATTTCTATATATTCTGGTGTATCTGTTGTATTTATACCATTGTCTAATAATAGTTTTGTTATATTCCTATCCATAATTGTATCGTTTAATCTACATCTATTACACAGTCTAAGTCTAAGAAGTTATAATTTTTATTAATTATTTGTTTTGGTGTCCATTTGTTAGATTCATCCTTTAGGTTATATCTTTTAAACTTATATTTAAAATAATATGTAGGTTTTCTTATTTCTAATGTACTAGGTATTATATTTTCATCGTCTTTTTTATCAAGAGTGTTTATTTTTGTGTTTGTGTTTTCTAAGTTTTCTTTATTAATTACTTCTTATTTTTCATTAATTTCTAGTTTTTCTATATTTGTTAAGATTTCTATATATGTTTCACTATCTTCCGAATCATAATTATCTGTTTCTTCAGCATCTACTGTATTTATTTCTGTTTCATTAGTTTCTAATTCTTTATTTTCTATTTTTTCTTTAAATTGATTTACCTCAATTAATAATTTTTGTTCTTTATCTTTTTCTTTTTGTCCTTTTTCATACATATCTTTTAGCATTTGTAGTTCTTTCTCTAATTCAGCAATCCTATTATTTTTAGTTTCTTCTATTTTTTGTATTTTTTCTGTAGTCTGTTGTTTTATTTTATCTATTTCTTTTTTCCTGTCTATTTCTTCATTTTCTTTTGCTATTCTTACCATGACTGTTAATTTATCTTCTAATTTTAATTCTTTTTTTCTAACATTAAATATAAATGTTCACCTATTTTCTTATATCTTCTTCCTAGATTAGAAAATACTATTCTTATCTTTAATCCTTCATGATTTTCATATGTTTTTTCATCTATTATAAATTCTTCTTTGTTCATTTTATCTACTTGATAGTGTATAGATCATGTTGATAGATGTATTCTAGATTATCTATTTGTGATTCTAAATATGATATTTCTTCCTTTGGTGCTTTTATTGATTTTTCGCATACTCCAACAATCATGTTATATTGTTGTCTTTCTTTTCTTATTTTTATTTTTTTCATTTTTATGATATTATTTATTTTAGTTCTTTATATTTTTGTGATTTATTCATCTGTACAATAATTATAATATTTTGGTGGATACCGAAATCTGATTTAATCATAATGTGGTGGTATGTATCTCATTCTTCTAGATTTCAAATAAATTATTAATTTTGCCACATTACTAGATATTAAGGTAATTAAGTAAGCTAATCTGTGGGGGTTTTCTTTTGTTTTATTTAACTTCTTATACTCTAGGTAGTAACTAGTTAAAATTCTTTTAATTTCTCTAAAAGCTTGTGTATTTTTAAAAGGACTTCTCATATTTAACAAATAAATAACAACAGAGTTAACAAGATAACGTAATTAATAATATTAACAATTAAGTTAACATTTCTAACATTTCTCATAATTAACACATATCTACTTGTACTTTTTTTAAATAACATATCTCTGATACCAATTGTAGGGGAGTGCAGATAGTGTGGGTAACTTAACATAGCTCTGATAGTGCTATGTCATAGCATTCCTTAGTTATTTGTTTTAACCTTATTAATTCTTCTATATTATTTTTAAGGTGTACTATATGTTCCATATTTTTAGTTTTTATGTAGTCAAGTAGATTCTTTTTCATAAGTGTTTCTATTAATCTTATTTGCTCCATATCTTGTCTCCAATATTCTAAATATTCGTAGTTTATCATTTTATGCTATAGTAGTTGTAATTTTACAAATTTCTGTGTAATAACTTATTCTAATTGTACTACAATTGATATCAAAACCATGTTATTTAAAAAATATACAAGTAGATATGTGTTAATTATGAGAAATGTTAGAAATGTTAACTTAATTGTTAATATTATTAATTACGTTATCTTGATAACTATGTTGTTATTTATTTGTTAAATATGAGAAGACCGTTTAAAAATACACAAGCTTTTAGAGAAATTAAAAGAATTTTAACTAGTTACTACCCAGAATATAAGAAGTTAAATAAAACAAAAGAAAACCCTCACAGATTAGCTTACTTAATTACCTTAATATCTAACAATGAAGCAAAATTAATAATTCATTTGAAATCTAGAAGAATGAGATACATACCACCTAATTATGATAAAATCAGAATTTGGTATCCACCAAAATATTATACATATTGTACAGATGAATAAATCACAAAAATATAAATAACTAAAACAAATAATATCTGAAAAATGAAAAGAATTGAAGCCGTGTGGGGCTGATTTTTTATTCACTATAGTTACTGCCATTTGCTGTTCTTATTGTTAACATTGTACTCTTTGTAATCTATCATCTTGTATTGTTAAACCATTGTTTAATGTTATTATTATCTTCTTGTTCTCCTTGTCTAGCTATTGTTTTGGTGTTGGTATTCCTTCAAAATTTCGTAATTGTTGTTGTCTTCACATATTGGAGTTGTTATCTTCAAGCTCTCGGAATTGTAGTGTGTTTGGACTTATTTTGTGGCAGATTTGATACGCTCTAAGTTAGTAGTGTATCATTTGGTATCAAAGCCATCTTTGATTTTGTTCTAACAAGATCAATCTTGGGCTTGAGACTTGAAAACTACAAAAAAAAAACTGAAATCTGAAAATTCCAGAAATAATCAAATCTGCTGCCTTTGTGTTCTTGGCCAAAAATTGTGATGTGTTGTTGTATGGGCCGAGATTTTCTTATTTTTTTTGGCTAGATCTTGTAGTATTTTACTTGTCTAGAGTGTTTCTAGTGTTGATTTCTTTCTCACCAACACTAAAGGTGTCAAGATCTAAAGATTGAGCTTAGAATATTGACCATAGTTGTGGTGCCTTGTGGCTGGCTATTTGTTGTTACTTGTTGTTGACAATTGGTGGTGTTGTGTTGTATTTTTCAAGAAGTTGTTGTTGAGTTCTTGAAGGTTGTTGTGGTGTTCATCAAGTTCTTCATCTTTTCTTACAACTTTAGACAACCAAAAAGTGTGATATAAATTCTAGAGTTGAAGCTGAAAATTGTAAAGCATGTTGTGAGAAGCCTTGAACCCATCATTTCTTAGACTAAGTTTCTACTTTTCAGAAACTTTTTCTTATTTCAAGAACCTAGTGTTGTGTGACAAGATACCTTTTCTTATTTCAAGAACCTCGTGTTATGGGACAAGTACTTTTTCTTATTTCAAGAACCTAGTGTTGTGGGACAAGGTACTTTTCTTATTTCAAGAACCTCGTGTTATGGGACAAGTACTTTTTCTTGTTTCAAGAACCTAGTGTTGTGGGACAAGGTACTTTTCTTATTTCAAGAACCTCGTGTTATGGGACAAGTACTTTTTCTTATTTCAAGAACCTAGTGTTGTGGTACAAGGTACTTTTCTTATTTCAAGATTTATGTTTTCCCTCCAAGATCAATTGTCATCTTTTCCAAATTGTGTAAAGATTTAAATTTCAGAATTGGTGCTTAAATTGTGTGGTACCAAGACCAATTGCATGCTGCCACGTCACCCATTTGCTACTGTTCACGCCGCCCATAGGTTACTGTTCACATCATTAATAAGCTCAAATTTAGGTTTTCTAGTTTCTAATTGTTGATTCTTAGTTTCATTACTTGGTTCTAAAACTAATTAACATGCTAATACACTCCTACTAGGTTGTCAATTAGTCCTTGTGAATTCTCTTATTCGTGTCCACGTTTAGTTGGGTGCTTTTATTCGTTTGAATACGTTGTAACTTCTTAACTCTAGTCCGTCGAGAATTCTTTGAGTTTCAAACAAGAATCCACTCCGGACAAGAGTTTTACTCATATCTTAAGGATTCATGGTTACTAGCCAATCTACAACATTTGTGGAGCTCAAGTGTAAGTGAACCGAGAGAGTGTGAGTGGGGAGAGGTTTAACGCTAACTTGTTTGTTGATTGTGTAGGTAACACCTTGACATGGAAGGAAGCACATCCCAAAGTGGGGGTACTACTGAACAAGACACTATGAAGGCCACACTTGAGGCCATACCAGAAGTTTAGAGAGGTTGAACACGGAAGTTGGGGCAATGAGGGGAGATTTGACTACGATAAGTGGGAGATTGGAGCAAGTGGAGAGTCAAAGGAACTCTCGTCCATCCACTCCTCATCATATTCCTTCAAGTGGGCATGAAAGAACTTCATCCACAACTATCTCACCAGAAACATTGCACCAAATAATGAATCCACCTCTAGCCCCACTAAATGCCACAAATCATACCACTACTTTCCCTCCAAACCAAGAAGTGAATAGACCACGCCATTCCCAAACTCCTCCAATTCCACAAGAAGGATGTAGTCGTCCATTACGTCCACAAAATCTGAACGTACCTTACCAAACTCCACCAAATCAAAGACCACCACCTCCATAAATCCCAATACCTCCAAATCAGATTCTAAATCACCAAAACCGACCAGCTCACTTTGAGGAACATGGTAGAGAGGAGTATGATGGATATGGAGCCTTTGATGATGCTTACATGAGAGACAAGGAGCTAAGAAGGGGCCGTGTTGATCCAAGGAGGTACCGAGGGTATGGAGAAAGGGGAAATCGACACCAAGAAAGAGACGTAGGCATCAATACCATCAAATTGAGCTTACCTATATTTAAAGGTGAAAGTGACCCCGAGGCCTACTTAGCATGGGAATCAGCTTGTGACAAAGTTTTTCAAGTTAATGATATCTCGGAAGAAAAGAAAAATTGTTATGCCATAGCTCATTTTGAGGGTTATGCCAACACTTGGTGGGAGTACGTCTAGCGTTTTGGTGATGAATTAGTTGATGGACAGCCACCACCTTGGTTTCGGTTAAGGTACTTGATGAGGCAACGATACCTTCCCGAGAGTTATCGCCATGAATTGCTTGCTAGATTGTACAACTTGCGTCAAGGCAATAAAAGTGTGATGGCATATTATGATGAGTTTCAACAACTCATGTTGAAGCTTGATCATCGTGGGGAACAAATCATCCATGACATCATCTGGTTCAAGTATGGGTTGAACAAAGAGATCTCCACTCATTTGACACTTCACAAATTTGATACCGTTGAAAGTATTTTCCAAGCGGCTCTTGAGATTGAAAGGGATCTTAAAGAGAGGTCGTCGCTCAAGGCAAGGGGACAATCCATTTCGGGTTGGCCTAGAATCAAGGACGTGGTTCAATCCTCTTTGGGTTGGACCAAAAACAAGGACCAACCCGCCACTACAAGGCTGCCCGAGCCCAAAACAATCCATAAAATTCCTCTAAAATAAAAAGTTCACAAGTATCCAAACCCAAAAGGATTCCAATGTTTCAAGTGCCAAGGTTGGGGACATAAATCCAATGAATGTCCAAATCAACGCAACGTGATACTGCGGGAAGGGAGATTTTATTACTTTGGTGAGGAGGTGGGTCTTGAAAAAAAGGAGGATGAGGCCGATCCTCAAGATGGAGAGGAAACTGGAAATAGGCCACTTGATGATGATGATGATGATGGTGAAGTTATTTACCCACAAGAAGGGGAGTGTATTGTTCTAAACTTTGTAGTTAGACGCGCTATGATTAGTAAGGAAATAGACGACCCTAGCCAAAGGGAAAATCTATTCCACACTAAATGCCTTGTAAAGGGAAATGTGTGCACTTTGGTGATTGATAGTGGTAGTTGTGCGAATGTCGTTAGTGTCGCTATGGTGAACTTTCTAAAATTACCAACTACACTTCATACTAGCCCTTACAAGTTTTAATGGTTGAACGAATGCGATGAATTGAAGGTCATGAGGCAATGTGTGATACGGTTTAAGGTAGGGAACAACCAAGACGAAGTGATTTGTGATGTGATACCAATGCAAGCATGTCATTTGTTGTTAGGTAGACCTTGGCAATATGATAGGTCTACCAAACATGATGGGAGGACCAACCGATATTCACTTGATAAGGATGGTCGAAAGGTCACTTTTTATCCTCTTTTGCCATCACAAGTGAATGAATTACATCAAAAGATGGGGGAGTTGAAGGAGAAGGGAAACAAACCCGAAAATGGTGAAAAGAAGGGGAAAATCGTGGGTGGGGCAGTAGGGATTTCCGAGACTGCCTCAACGTCAAATGGGTAATAAAACATGGTGATGTTGTCTAGAAAGAAGGAACTCTTCTTGAATTATGATGTGGACATGCTTATGCTTTATTTGGCTCATTGTTTTAATACTAACCCCACTAACTCTTCTATTTCTCCTTTGATTTCTTGTGTGTTGCAGGATTATGAAGATGTATTTCCCAAAGAATTTCCGCAAGGATTTCCTCCGCTTCAGGGAATTGAGCATCAAATTGACTTTGTGCAGGGCTCACAATTGCCAAATAAGCCATCTTACAGAAGCAACCCTACGGACACCAAAGAATTGCAGCGTCAAGTTGAGAAACTCTTTAACAAAGGGTATATCAAAGAGAGCATGAGTCCGTGCGTGGTTTCGGTGCTACTGGTGCCTAAGAAAGATGGAACATGGCGTATGTGTGTGGACTGCCGAGCCATCAATAAGATTACGGTAAAATATCGTCACCCTATCTCTAGGTTAGATGATATGCTTGATGATTGAATGGTTCGTGTTTATTTTCCAAGATTTATTTAAGGAGTGGCTATTACCAAATAAGAATGCAACCCGGTGATGAATGGAAAACCGCTTTCAAGACTAAATTTGAAATCTATGAATGGATGGTTATGCCATTCGGCCTAACAAATGCTCCAAGTACTTTCATGAGGCTAATGAATCATGTGATGAATCCATTTATTGGAAAGTTTGTTGTTGTTTACTTTGATGATGTCTTGGTCTATAGTAAGTCAATTGTTGAGCATGTGATGCATTTGCAATGTGTGTTTGATGTCCTTAGAAAGGAAAGGTTGTATGCAAATCTGGAGAAGTTCTCTTTTGGTGTTAATGAAGTTATTTTCTTAGTTTTTTTTGTTAGTTCAAGAGGGGTCGAAGTGGATGAATCCAAGATAGATTCTATCAAAAATTGACCATTAGCGAAGTAAGAAGCTTCCACGGGTTAGCTAGTTTTTATAGAAGGTTTATCAAAGGATTCAGCACCATAGCCGCTCCTTTAACCGCGGTCATTTGAAAAGACCAACCCTTCAAGTGGGGTGAAGAGTAAGCTAAGGCTTTTGAAACCTTGAAAGCTATGCTCGTTCCGCGCCTTTATTATAATTGCCCAACTTTGATAAGACATTCGAAGTTGAGTGCGATGATAGTAAAGTGGGCATAAGGGCTATTTTGATGCAAGATTTAAAACCCATTGCTTATTTTAGTGAAAATCTCAAAGGAGCAACTCTAAACTACTCCACGTACGATCTAGTGTTGTATGCCTTGATTCGATCTTTGTCCACTTGGAAACACTATTTGTGGCCCAAGGAGTTCGTGATCCGAACGGACGTTGAATCCTTGAAGCATCTTCGGTCACAAGACAAGCTTAACAAGCGGCATGCAAAATGGATTGAGTTTCTTGAAACCTTCCCTTATGTTATTCAATACAAAAAGGGTAAGGATAACGTAGTAGCCGATGCTTTGTCTAGAAAATATATTCTTGTGTCAATATTATCTTCAAAATTAATGGGTTTTGAGAGTTTGAAAAAATTGTATCCCGGGGACCCTCACTTTGCTCATATCTTTAGGGAATGCGAAGAAATGGGTAGGGACAAGTGGGATTCGTCTAGGGGTTCAAATCCCTATGCCAAGTTTGATGGATACTTGTTTAAAGGTAGATGATTGTGTGTACCCTTCAGTTCTTGGAGAGAGTTATTTGTGAGGGAAGCACACAATGGCGGTCTAATGAGTCACTTTGGGATCGAAAAAAACCTTGGAATATTGGAGGAGCAATTCTATTGGCAAAAAATGCACAAGGATGTGTCCAAGATTTGTGGCCAATGCATAAATTGCAAAGGAGCCAAATCACGGCTCCTACCTCATGGGTTGTACACCCCGCTGCCCACTCCTTTACGCTCTTGGCTTGATATATCTATGGATTTCGTGTTAGGATTTCCTAGGACTAGATGAGGTCGGGACAGTATCTTTGTTGTGGTCGATCGGTTTTCTAAGATGGAACACTTTATTCCATGCTTTAAATGTGATGATGCACCTAGTATGGCCTCTTTGTTTGTTGATAATGTGGTCAAGTTGCATGGTGTTCCGAGGACCATTGTGAGTGATAGGGACTCTAAGTTCCTAAGTTACTTTTGGAAATCCATGTGGGGTAGGCTTGGAACCAAGTTGTTATTCTCTACATCTTGCCACCCACAAACTGATGGTCAAACGGAAGTAGTAAATAGGACTTTGGGTGCTATGCTACGTTCCATGGTAAAAGAAAAATTGACTTCTTGGGAGGAACACCTACCATTGATTGAGTTTGCATATAACCGTGTCATACACTCAAGTACGGGAATGACTCCCTTTGAGTGCATATATGGCCTCAACCCACTTACCCCTTTGGATTTAACTCCTTTGCCTAGTGATGTTATGATTAGCTTAGATGGGAGCAAGCGGTAAGATTCGATGAACAAGTTACATGAGAAGTTGTGGCTTTGACTGGAGAAGAAAAATCAAGACATTGCAAGGAGAGTCAACAAGGGGAGAAAGAAACTCATTCTTGAACCGGGAGATTGGGTGTGGGTTCACCTTAGAAAGGATAGGATTCCGTCTCAAAGAAAGTCCAAATTGATTCCAAGAGGCGATGGTCCATTCCAAGTACTTGAACGGATCAATGATAATTCCTACAAGATTGACCTTTCCCCGGAATACCAAGTATACAACACTTTCAACGTGTGTGATCTTTCTCTAGTGGTTACGGTTGAGGATGACCAAATGCTGAATTTGAGGTCAAATTCCTCTCAAGATGGAGAGAATGATACGGGTGTACAAAGATGTCCAATACGTTCTCAACCATTCACACGAAGCCAAGCTCGGGAGTTACAAAAACTACAAGCCATGTTCATGCAAATGGATGCGTGTGAGTTGGTACTTGATCCGCCAAAGAGATTCAACGTTTTTAAGTATGAAAATGAGCCTTGAAGTGTAATAAATTACACTCTAAGGTCACCCCATGACTGAAGGGTAAGAAGGTCATTTGTCCTTCATTTTGTGTGTAATATACATAGATACTATTAGGATTATTTTCAGCACTTAGTTCATTCTTCATATTTCACAACAAAAAGTCTTGTAACATTGAATATTTCTCTCTCTGTTGTTCTTGAGAGTAGAACCTGAAATCTGTCCAACAAGTGTAGTTACACTTGTGTTGTTTCTTGGCTAGAAACTTGAGATCTTGAGATTCATGAGTTCCTCTTAGTCTAAGGAAGAACTTGGCACTGAAATCTTTTGGTCTTAGGTTCCTTTATTCAAGTTAGGGTTCATAGATTCTAAGATATTTTTGTGTCAAGTTACTATCTTTCATTTTGTACTCTTGAAACTTTGCAGTAACTTAGTGAAGCCATGTGGGGCTGATTTTCGATTCACTATAGTTACTGCCATTTGTTGTTCTTGTTGTTAACATTGTACTCTTTGTAATCTATCATCTTATGTTGTTGAACCATTGTTTAATATTATTGTTATCTTCTTGTTCTCCTTGTGTAGCTACTGTTTTGGTGTTGGTATTCCTTCAAAATTTTGTGATTGTTGTTGTCTTCACATATTGGAGTTGTTATTTTCAAGCTCTCGGAATTGTAGTGTGTTTGGACTGATTTTGTGGCAGATTTGATACGCTTCAAGTTAGTAGTGTATCACTATGCTTATTTACTATAAATGTTGGGCTATTGTGTTTACTATACTTTTTTATATATATTGTCTTTCTAATAATTCATCTATATGCATTTTGAATTCTTTTAAATCATCAAAGTTATATGTTAATGGTTTTTGGGTTATTATACTATTTTTATCTATTAGCTCAATTCTTACTGCAGTCTTATGTTTTTCCCATCCTTTTATGGATCTTCACTATATAGTTGTCTTAATTTTTTCTTTATTATTTCTACCTTATTTATTGAAAATATAGTTATTTCTTCTTTATTTATTGAAAATATAACTAGTACTATTGTATCTTCAGTATTTTTTATATTTTCTAATTTTTGTGTGATTTTTTCACTTCCTTTTATCCAATCAGTTTTCTTTCTTATTTTATTAATAACTATTTTTGCTCTTACCTTTTGTTTACATAGTGTTGTAAACCACCAGTGTGTTTTAGTTATTATATGTGAGTATAGTTTATCTAAAAACAACATTCCTTAAAGCATATCATTTGATGTTAGTTCATAATTATCGATCTCTTCTATTGTTAATATCTTATCTCATACTTGTATTTTTATATTTCTAGCTTTATAGGTAATTAAGCTTCCTTCATTATTAAATCCTTTGACTACTATTAGTATTTTTAGCTTATCCCATTTGTCTTCTGGTAAACAATTATATCTACATAAGTTGGCTTCTGCTCCTATATCTATCATAGATGTATAATATCTATTATAATATCCGTATATTATTATCTTCATAAGTACATATATTTTCATGTTAAAGCTCTTTTTATTAATAATTTTTCCTTATTGTAGGTTATGATTAATTGTGTATGTTCTATATTGTAGGGTTTTACTTGTTCTAACCATTTTATTCCTAATATTATGTCTGTTTTTTGCATATCTTCCTTTATTTCAAATTCTATTTTTATTTTTCTAACTCCTATTATTATTTTCTTTTCTGCTGAATCTTTAATAGTTATTAAACTTCTTGGTAGATCTGGGCATATATTACTATTAGATTTTATTTCTTCTTTTTTCACTAGATATTTTGCTATATGGTTTTCTTCTTGTCCTGTATTTAGGATTATTAAATATTCTTTTTCATTTATTGTTCCTGTTATATAATATTGAGTTAAATTAACTGTTGAAGTTATCTCATAATTTGTTCTTTTCGCTGATCCTGATGATTCTGGTTTTTAAAAAGCTATTCTTTTTGTTGTGCTTATTATATCATTTATTATTTCTAAATCTTCTTCTATATCTATGTCTTTGTAACTATAATCATTGTTATCATTTGTTTTTACAAATTGTTCAAAAGAACTTTCTATTTGTATTTTATTTATTTTATTTTTTTCGTTATTTTATGTTTTGTTGTTAATACATATAGATTTTTACATCTTGCTATAAATATTTTACTTCCTGGGGTTAGTTCTATTTCTGATATTTTCCAATATAATACTAATGATTTATCTATATTTTTATCTGTTATTGCTACTGAATAATTCATACTTATTATAAATTTAAATTTTTGGTATATTAAATTTCCTCTTATAGCAGTTATTATAATTTTTTCTATTGGTTTTATAATTCTATCATCTGCTAAATATAATTCTATTGGTGTATCTATTCTTTTTCTAAAACATGCTTTTATTAATATTTCCGTTCCTCCAAGGTGTACGTATTTTATTGGATCTTTACTTTTTATATCATTTATTTATTAATTATTTTTTTTGTTACTAGTGATATACTAGCTCTACCTTTTGCATATCTACAGCTTATTACATGTTTTTTTTGGCTTACTACGTAGTATTCTTCTTTTCGTCTACTAAATATGTTTTTCAGTGTTGGTATTTTAAATATTTTTTCTACACTTAAATCTAATTCTTTTCCTTTTATCTCATCAAATATATTATTATTGAATATTATTTTTTATCAGTTCCTTCTTCATTTAAATATTCTTCCTTTATTATTATTTTTATATCTTCTTCTGTCATTTGATTCATCTGATTAACCGTCTATTTCATTATCTATTTCATTTTCCGAAATTTCATATATACTATCGTCACTTTCTAATTCGTAATATATATAATCAATTTGCATAGATTCTGCATTTTCTATCTTTATTTCTGATATTTGTTTTTTTTTTGGGTCTTTAGGCATTTTACAATCTCTAGCTAAATATCCTAGTTTTCCACAATTATAACGAGTACATTCTTTTATAGATTTCCTTGTCCTATATGGTCTTTTATATTTATAATTTTTTACATAATATCTTTTTCTTGGTTTCTTATACTTATATTTTGATTTTTTGTATTTCTTATGTCTTTTATTTTTCTTATAATATTTTTCTTCACATCCAAATTGAGGTTCTATTTTATCCTTGCAGCATGCTAAATTTCTTATTAATGTTTTTTCCATTTTTATTTCTTCTCTGTATTTTTCACATATATTCTATACCACTGTTGTAGAAATTTTATTCTTGCTCCTAGGGTATCTATTATTTTTGGTTCATCCCAACTCTTTATTATCTTTGAACTAAATGGTTCAGGTAATTTACTAAAATATAATATTCTTACTTCTTTACTTTCTTCTGTATTATATGTTCCCTTATAGTAGTATTCTTTAAATGCACATGTATATTCATCTATATAGCACATATTACATATTGCTAGTTTTAACATTAAATTACTATTTGTATCTTTTTCTTTGTTTTGGTTCTTCTTCTTCTGTTGTCATACTGCTAAATTCATCTCTTATAGCCATTTCATATTTTTTCAATATGTCTATATGTGTTAGTTTAGTTACTGTTGTTCCTTCCGTTTTTTTATCAGCCCTTAATACCTTTTTACTTTCTTCAGTTAAATTTAAAAACCATAATTTTGTTGTTCCTATTAGTGTTCTTTCTATATATTCTAGTGTATCTGTTGTATTTATACCATTGTCTAATAATTATTTTGTTATATATTCTATCCATAATTATATCGTTTTATCTACATCTATTACACAGTCTAAGTCTAAGAAGTTATAATTTTTATTAATTATTTATTTTGGTGTCCATTTGTTATATTCATCCTTTAGGTTATATCTTTTAAACTTATCGTTATAATAATATGTAGGTTTTCTTATTTTTAATGTACTAGGTATTATATTTTCATCGCCATTTTTTTATCAAGAGTGTTTATTTTCGTGTTTTTTTTTCTAAATTTTCTTTATTAATTACTTCTTGTTTTTCATTAATTTCTAGCTTTTCTATATTTGTTAAGATTTCTGTATATGTTTCACTATCTTTCGAATCATAATTATCTGTTTCTTCAGCATCTACTGTATTTATTTCTATTTCATTAGTTTCTAATTCTTTATTTTCTAATTTTTCTTTAAATTGATTTATCTCAATTAATAATTTTTGTTCTTTATCTGTTTCTTCTTTTTCTTTCTGTCTTTTTTCATACAAATCTTTTAGCATTTGTAGTTCTTTCTCTAATTCAGTAATCCTATTATTTTTAGTTTCTTCTATTTTTCGTATTTCTTCTATAGTCTTTTGTTTTATTTTATCTATTTCTTTTTTCCTGTCTATTTCTTCGTTTTCTTTTGCTATTCTTACCATGACTATTAATTTATCTTCTAATTTTAATTCTTCTTTTACTAACATTAAATATAAATGTTCACCTATTTTCTTATATCTTCTTCCTAGATTAGAAAATACTATTCTTATCTTTAATCCTTCATGATTTTCATATATTTTTTCATCTATTATAAATTCTTCTTTGTTCATTTTATCTACTTGATAGTGTATAAATCATGTTGATATATGTATTCTAGATTATCTATTTGTGATTCTAAATATGATATTTCTTCCTTTTGTGCTTTTATTAATTTTTGGCATACTCCAACAATCATGTTGTATTGTAGTCTTTCTTTTTTTATTTTTAATTCTTTTCTTTTTTCAGATATTATTTATTTTAGTTCTTTATATTTTTGTGATTTATTCATCTGTACAATATTTATAATATTTTGGTGGATACCGAAATCTGATTTTATCATAATTAGGTGGTATGTATCTCATTTTTCTAGATTTCAAATGAATTATTAATTTTGCCTTATTGCTAGATATTAAGGTAATTAAGTAAGCTAATCTGTGGGGGTTTTCTTTTGTTTTATTTAACTTCTTATATTCTGGGTAGTAACTAGTTAAAATTCTTTTAATTTCTCTAAAAGCTTGTGTATTTTTAAACGGTCTTCTCATAGTTAACAAATAAATAACAACACAGTTAACAAGATAACGTATTTAATAATATTAATAATTAAGTTAACATTTCTAACATTTCTCATAATTAACAAATATGTACTTGTACATTTTTTAAATAACATGACTCTGATACTAATTGTAGGGGGTGCGTATAGTATGGGTAACTTAACATAGCTCTGATAATGCTATGTCGAATACACAATTTCGTACACCCAAATATATCTAAAAATCTAAATTCGTAGCATGTTATTCCTAAAGAAGATTCCCCCAAAACTAAAGCTAAGAAACTAAAATAGTACCACATAGAAATTAGTATAAACGACATAAATTCCATTACTATTTGAGCTAATTACTAGCTATCCCATATCTTTTTAATATAATACAAAATTATGAAAAATTGCTAGCCGAATACATTATTTTTCTTCGGATACATTGCATTACTGATACATAATGTATATATCAGATACATTTCATTGTATTATGTCCATTTTTAATTTATGACATATAAGTTAATACGTTGATTGTTATGTATCATTACCATAATTGATTTAGAATATATAAGTTGACAAATGATATATCATTTTATGTACAATTATCTTTGAATACATTACTTTTCGGATACATAATTCTTCTGAAACATTACTTTTCAGATACAAACACAATATGATATGAGATATAACCTATACTATATTAAAAGTGTGAAGGTGCATATAAATATTATTTGAACTTTTTGCTCTTAATTAAAAGATTCCATAAAAGACAAAATCATCTTTTTAGTATTTTTTTTAAATTATTATAATATTAAATATTGACTATTATAAATATATGAAAGTAAAACTCCAAAATATATGGAAAGTTATACTGTCAAGGTTTTCTTATTATCATTTATAATAATGATATTTTAGGACTTGATCATATATTCCTTCTTAAAGTCATGTTTCGTGAGAAACGAAAAAAAGAGTGTGGCCTAAGACTCACGTTGATATTTTTATTTTTAAATACAAAATTTTCAATCAGAAAAAAGGAAAATAAGGTATATAATTACAGTTGATGTCTAATGTTGAATTTCTACTTTGTTTCTTTGTAGAAAAGTTTGGGTTAACTACTTTAGAACCAACAAAGTTTTTACCTATAAATAAAGAAATTATTACTCATGGTACAATATTTCTGAGTTCAATTCTTGTGTCGGTCAAAATTTAATTGATTTTTTTGGACAAGCATCAAGGTACTCTGCACACTGCATATTTATGCTTTATGTTGGGTATTAGACGATGATCCCTGAAAGTTGTGGATTTTGTGAGTTTTTGTTACTCTTCTTCTTTCTTTGTTTGTCCTTCTATCTACGTACGTGTTAATTTACTTATTCTTATATGCTATTTTATGTCCAATTTTTTACAACAAAGGAGAAGTGGGCAAATTTAATGGTCTTGTGGAGTCTTTCGAGATAAATATTTGGTTTAGCTTATTGTACTTATACGTCTTTAAAATTTTAACTTTAAAATGGAATATATGTCAATATTATTTAATTTTATCATAGCCGAAAGAATACAGATGATACAAAATAAGCAAAGTAAGTAATATTTATTGCAATGATTGATCACCGGAGGCCGTAAGGATATGAATTATGATAACCAAGCCAACATTTTACGTATTACATTGTTATCTATTTTGTATTGCAGAAAAATGTTTTCAAATTTTATATGAAATTAAAATATATTATTTTAAGACCAAACTCAATTAAGTAAAATTTTATCAACTTCTTTGTAATGGATTGTGATTAGAGGTTCTTTTTTGTTTGGTTATTTCTTTTTTATTTACCCCTCTCTGGGAGCTACTATCCCTTTTGTTCCCTTGATAACTCTAACTCATAGCATTTGAATTGAAAGCGAGGGGTGCTTACCATTCGAGCAGCTTCTTCTTGTCTATGATTGAAGATTCTAGTATAAAGCAAATAGGAAAAAAACTACAAATTAAAGAGTAAGGTCTCATTTGATTGCACTTAATGGAGGTCTGAATCTGAATGGTTCAAACTTCAGACCATTAAGTGCATTTGCTTTTTATTAAGTTTTAGTTCTTAATATGTAAAAATAGGTCTTAATTATTCAAAGCTGAAACTAAGTCTTAATATCATTAAGTGATATTCTTGTGTTGGGTAATACTTACCACCATTCAATGCACAATCACCAGTCACCACCACTAACCACCTTTGCCGCCGCCACCACCATTATCGACTACCACCCACCACCACCAACTGCCACCACTAACCACTTCCGCCATCACAATCACCATTGGCAACCAATATTGTTATCAACTAATATTGTCAGCCGTTACAAACCTACCACCTTCATTATTTTAATTATATCAACCGGCAATGCTAACACCAATTCCAACGCCACCACCATCATCAACCACTACCGATCAACACATCCATCACAACTAACAGCACCACTAACTACCACTAACACATCATCAACTTCAAAACATTCTCTGGCCACCACCACCACCAGTGTCATTGTATCACCCCCTCTACCACCACTTCAACTACTATAACTGCAATCTATCTCTACTAACAACTATCTCCTCTATTACATCTAATAGTGTCTCCAACTACCATTAATGCATCGTTAAACATCATGCATTCATTTTTCAGCCATCACAATCAACACCTCCAATAACTAACATCAAAACTTCTCTTCACAACCACCACAACTGCTGCCAATCGCCATAGTTTTAATAGTCACTACAATACCAACCAACTCTACCATCACAACAATCACCACCAACATTACTAGTCACTAACATCAATCGTTACTGCCACCACCACGAGTACAAACCATCTCCATTATCACTAACAAACATAAATATTTTTTTTCAATCAAATAATAATTTTTTTATATTAAATTAAATATATTTTAATATATAATTTATTTATATTTAAACTATATTTAATATATCAAATTTGAAAGATATATGCCCGCGATTTTTCTGATGAACAACTAGAGCTTTGCGATCAAATTTGGAAAGATATTACTAGTAGAAATTCATCCATCAGATTATGATTCTATGAACAAATTACGATTCCGGAACCAAATTAAAAAAATTATCAAAATATGCCATATATTTAAAATAGTACCAAAATATGCTTTATGCAGAAAAACTTTTAACGGTATTGGAAAGTGCAAAACTCACAAAAATTATGAGTTATCCACTTTATTTTAACATAACTTACAATTTTTGTGAGTTATCCATTTTATTTTTAACATAACTCACAACAATTGTGAATTATCCAATTTATTTTAACATAACTCAAAAAAATTGTGAGTTA
This sequence comes from Capsicum pubescens, assembly GCA_030864215.1. Taxonomy (NCBI): domain Eukaryota; kingdom Viridiplantae; phylum Streptophyta; class Magnoliopsida; order Solanales; family Solanaceae; genus Capsicum; species Capsicum pubescens. Next base: position 168,857,820 of record CM061544.1, on the reverse strand, counting down.
TCAGTTTTTATTTTAACATAACTCACAAAAATTGTGATTTATTCATTTTGGTTAGACATTAAATAATGAAAAATATTTTTGATCTTCTATTTAACATATAACTCATAAATTTAAAATTACTTATTGTATTTATAACCGATTACAACACTAAATTTAAAATTATTTTTCAGTCGATCACTGATCTCCCCGTTGGTATACAGGTCAATAACTACAACACTAAATTTAAAATTACTTATTGTATTTATAATCGATTAATAGTTGTTTGTCAGGTATTTTTTTAGGTTCTTGAGGCAGCACATTCGGCTATACTGGATGCATCTCATGCTTCAAATGACGTTACGAAGGAGGCACAAGTTATTATTACATCATCTCATAATTATTTATTATCAACTTACTTGATATTATGTACTTATGTGTAATTATTCTTTACAGGATCCGGTATGTAAGAACAATCACAAAAAAAGTGTTGTGTTGATCCGGTAGCTGCTATTATGAGAAAATAACACAACAACGGGGATGATGATGATCACAACGACTGAGAAGTAAATTTAGTGTTGTAATCGATTATAAATACAATAAGTAATTTTAAATTTATGATTTATATGTTAAATAGAAGATCGAAAATATTTTTCATAGTTTAATGTTAAACCAAAATGAATAACTCACAATTTTTGTGAGTTATGTACATAACTCACAAAAATTGTGAGTTATGTTAAAATAGAAATGGCTACCTCACAATTTTTGTAAGTTATGTTAAAATAAAATGAACAATTCACAATTTTTGTGAGTTATGTTAAAAATAAAATGGATAACTCACAAAAATTGTGAGTTATTTTAAAATAAATTAGATAACTCACAATTTTTTTGAGTTATGCACTTTCCAAAATAGTTGACGTCGTTTATGGTCTGCCATTAAAAGTTTTTGTGCATAACTCACATTCTTTGTGAGTTAAGCATATTTTGATACTATTTTAAATACATGATATATTTTAGTATTTTTTTTAGCTTGGTGGAATAGTTTGGCTTCGGTTTCACAAATTACAAACAATTCAAACCATATCATAGATGAACACAAATCAGAATCCTACTAATTGGCAGGAAAAAGGAAGAAAAGGGATTTATATTATTTACATTCTCCATTTGAGAGGAGAGGAAAGCTAAAGGGAAGATTTTGAGTTTTCAGCCCACTGCCGCCTCAAGTGATTTCCAATGATGGTGGCGCCATCTTGTCGAAACTCAAAAATCAAAATTGTATTTGCCCTCAAAAAAGCTTTTCTCCCACTTAAATGCTGGAACAAATGAAGAATCCTCATCCACTTGCCTCTGCAATTTGATTGAATTCATTTTTTCTAAATTTAGATACTCTCGTCAGCAACCTTAAATGACCTCTCAAACAAAAAAAATTCAAACTTTTATTACCACTTATCTCAACATTATCTTCAAGAGGAGTCATAGTAGTTTAATGGTGGTAAAAAGTGATTTAGTGATTGATAATGGTAAGCAATCAAGGATGAGTGTTTTTTATTGCATTTGTTTGTTATCAACGAAGAAGGTGAACTACAATTTTGAGAAACTTTTATTGAAAATGGGACAAGTCACATGAGTTGAGAAAACAATAAAGTGAAGCTCAAGTAGATAACAGATCATTTATTAATTATTTTGCCTTAGTTATAAAATATATGTCAACTAGGCTAAATCGGTTAGTTTTTAAATATGTTTGGGTTAATATTTTGAGGAAAAGACAAAAATGGAACCTAAAACTAAAATAATACTATAAAGAGAAAAAACATCATTTCTCCCCTGAACTTGTCCTCTCAACTTACTTTAGTACTTAAACTAAACTTTTGTTTATTCACCCGCTTAACATCTTTAAAGTGAATTAAAATAATTTCTTAACAACCCGCGTGTAAACAAGTGTTGCTGGACGTATAAAAACTCAATTTTGTCTATTTAATTTCTTTTAAATACCCGTTTGGACCCCTCTAACGGTTATATCCAAATTTTCTATAAAAAACCCCTAATTTATCCTTTTTCTTCTTCATCTTCAATCCAAAATTTCTTCAATTCATGAAATTGACGCAAAAATTAAAATTGCTTTCTCTTTATTTGTATTAAGCCGCATAAATTTGAGATAAAAAAAATAAAATTGAATTGATTTTAGCTTCATCACCTTTCCGTATTAAGGTATAATCTCATTCATTACTTTGTCTATAAACATTAGGAATTACTTTCGTAATGAATTTCTGAATTACTTTATTTATCGTCTCCTTTAGTTTTGTTTCTAAATTTTATCTTATTTGGTGAAATGAATTTCTTATAGCACACAATAATAAAGTCAGTTAACTTGAGTAAACTATGTATGGAAGGAAATGATTCTTCTTTGAAGCAACAAGTTCATTGTAATCACAGAATTTTGTGGCATTTGAAGACGTCTTAGACTTTAATTAATCCTAGTAGAATATATTGGGCATGTCCTTATTATGGGGTAAATATTAAATTTTGCGTTTTCTCTTATTATTTCGACAGAATTGATTAAGAGAAATTAGGTTAATTCATTCTCTATTTGTCACTAATGAAGGGTCCAAGATCTTGCGACTTTTGGTGTTGGAGGGATACAGAAGACATTGATTCGAGGTCTAAATATGTGATTCCTAAACTAATAGAAAAACTAGGTGAGCTTGAGAATTTAATTGAATCTTATCATTTCAATGAAGTTGGGAAATTGATAGGATTGAACAAATCAATTGATGAAGGTTCAGAAGAAGTTGACAAGCCTAAAGAATTCAAACACGATGATAATGGGATTAATATGAAATTAGAGAAGTAGGAAGAAGAGATTCAAAAGATCAAGGAGAAAGAAAAGAAGTAGAGACGAATAACTGAAGGAAGGACTAGAGACAATACTCAATTCTTATTTGTGCTTTTTAGTTGTATATTAGTAAAAGCTTTAAGCTATTTGGTTGAGATGCTCTATATGAAAAATGGTTCAATGAGGTTACCTTAGCACTAGGTTGTTGTTAGATGATGTGTTGCAAATTATTGTGTTAAGTAGTGCAACTTCTTTTGTATTTGGATTCTCTTATATATATGAAGAAAAACAAGGTTATTAGATGAAGTGAATCATGTTTGTTTGAGTATCTTTTGTAATGGTGCAACTTATACTTTTTTTGTGTTTGTTTGAGTATCTATTGTTAAATTGATTGCATTTGAATCATTTAGTAGCCAAAAAATAAGTGTAGGCAACAAATTGCAATTTGAAGTTGCAAAATATCAAAATACTGCAGGCATAACATAACAAAAATATAGTCACAGCTGCTGATATTTCAATAGAAACATTAGACAAAAAATGCAGTCACAGCTGCTGATATTTCAACAAAAACATTAACTAAAAATACAGTCACTACTGCATCATTGTTTTCAAAACATGTCAAATTAGTGCAGTCACAGCTGCATAGTTAAAGTCGCCACAATTAATCTACTAGATAAGTTAAAATCCCTACTTTTTCATTACACACCATCAATACACAAAGAGAAAAACATAATTAGGCTTGTACTGGAAAGTTGTTGAACTTGTTTGGCTTATATGATTCAGTTCAGCAATATCTGACCTTGTCCTCATTCTTTTCTATGCTCTTGTGTCTTCAAGTCCTTGTTGGGTCACAACTTTCTTTCCTTTCCATTTCACACCTAAGGTTGGTTTGTGATGTCCAAGATTTTCAGTCACTATAGAGGAGTTCATAGGCATTCTAGGCTGACAAAAATAAAAGAGAACAAATTTAACTAAAGAATTGAAAAAGGTTTACTTTAAACTACACAAATATAATCAAGAAATTTTAACTTACATTGAGGATTTTAAAACTACTTTCTGTATGAAGCACCCCCATTCCAACCATCCTAGGTCTTTTATAAGCTGTCCCCCTATTCTTGCTAGCACCAGTGACACCATCTCATCTTGATTTACCATCACAACCAACAACAACAACATTAACTCCTTTACCTCTACCAGCTCTACCAACAACTGCAGCACTAGGTCCTCTACCTCTACCAGCTCCACCAACAACTACAACACCAGCTTCTCTACCTCTACCAGCTCCACCAACAACTGTAACATCAACTCCCCTACCTCTACCAGCTCTACTAAAATTTGTAGTATTAGCTCTTCTACCTCTCCAAATAGCAGTATCAACAACACAAGTTGTACTTTTTTTTCCTCTATCAACACCCATAGTAGCAGTAATTATTGTAGGTGATCCTATCCCTCTACCAGTAGAAGCAGCTAATGCTGCAGCAGCAGCCTACAACACATAAGAAAAAATATAATGAGAGTAAAAAATGAAAGAAAATGAAAGAGAATTAAAATACTAGTAAATTAAAAGTCAAATGTTACCGTTGTAGAACCTTTTGGCTTCCTCTTCCTTTACTTGTGCTTGATGCTGCAGAAGAAAAACCCACACTAGTTCTAGTTGAACTTGAATTCAATGGACAACTCATTTTATTATGACCCTTGTTGTGACATGTGCTGCAGGTCATCTTAACAACCCTCTTTGACAACTTTCCAGTCCTGTTTTCATTTTGCTTTTTTTTCTAGATTTACTGGGTCTACCTAGAAGCTTTCTTATTGTAGGTGGTATTACAAGAAGATTGGTTGACTTAGGGCATATTTTCATACCAGTAACAGGATAAATGAAGTAACTATAGGTCTTAAGGTAAGTTTCCTTAGTATACCAATGTGCAACATAATTAATGGGTTCTAGCCTTCTAAGCTGTAGTGCAACTATGGCATGGTAACAAGGTATACATTTTAACATCCAAGGCCTACATGTACAAGTATTATCCCTCAAATTCACTATAAAAATATTTATCCATCTATCCTAAACCTCAAAACCAAATTCACCATTCTACTCAAGAGAACACTTCATTGATTTTGATGTGTTATCTTGTAACACTTTTAATGCCATAAGAGAAATATCAGTTATCCATGTTTCAAAAAATTGTCTCAATTATCCTATTCTTCTCATCACCTTAAACCTTATTTCCTCAAGCATTGATATGATAGTCTTGTATCTTGCCCCTAATATCCATGAGTTGAAGCTTTCAGCCCTGTTGTTGTCAACACTATCATAACAGCTGTGATATTTGAAGTAAACCTTAGAAAATCTTTCTATGTTGTACCACAGAAGATCTTCATAAATTTTATCTCCTAACATCTCTATATGATCGAAATTTCTTCTCAATTCTTGCTCATATGTAGATTTGGCACAATTCCAAATTCAGTTTCTTCTTTTAATACCTCTCCAATCCTTAGACCAGTTGGCTAGAACATATCTAGCACAAATTCTCTATTATGCATTTGGCAGTAAATCTGAAATTGCACTGTCAATACCCTTGAACAAAATAAAATATATTAGTTGACATAAGTATAAAATAGGTGAAAAATAAAAAATTTAGAAAATGAATAAGAGAAAATAAATGAGGTTACCTTCTGCATATTAGTAATAATAGTCACTTCAGACCCATCTTCCGGCCCAGGATCATTCTTCACAAGTCTAACAAACCATCTCCAAGTGAATTTATTTTCAATTTCAACCATTACCCAGGATAGTGGTAGCATCTGGTTATTCCCATCCTTATAAACAGCCACAAGTAATTGACCCTTACAAACACCTTTCAAAAAATAACCATCAAACCCGATACATCTCCTGGCACCAACTTTGAATGCTTTCTTCAAAGTATCAAAACATATATAAAATAATTGGAAAAATTTTCTTCCACCTTCAAAAGTTTCTTCACTAAGCCTTACAACACATGTGCTACCTGGATTGGTCTTTAAAATCTCATCCCTATAATCCAAAATTCTTTTGAACTCCTCTACATGATCACTCATAATTTATTGCAACACAATGTTTCTAGCTTTTCTTGCTATAGTCCTCTCTATATACACCTCCAAATTATTTTTACTAACTCTTGAAACTAACAAACTCTAATTCCAGATTATGATGTGATTCTGTCCCTGTACCTGTCAACCAAGTACTTAGAATTCACCAATTTGTTCTTTGTTATGGCATTACACTTGTGGACTGGAATGTACTTCTTAACTTGAAAATCTATAGTCCTAGGATCAGTGCTTGCAAGCAGCAAGAGACAACCATCTACAAACTTTACTCTCACCCTTTTTGGTTTATTCAAAAACTTAACTAGCTCTATATGTTCTTTAACAACATATCTAGTAATAGCTTTTCTAAACCCTCCAACATTTGCAAAACAAATTCCAAGCTCCCAAACTATTAATTTACAAGTAGGATCAAACAAAATCCTCTTATAATTTCTTTTTGCTCTCTTTGCTTTTTCTTCTCTTCTAGCAGGTTGTTCAACCTCAACATCCCCATAATTATCCTCATCAGAATCTATTTCAAAACTTACCTATTCATCTAAATTAATATATGGATCATCTCCAGCTATCTTTCCCTCTAGACTATTTTTTTTCTTGGATAAAATCTCATCATATCCCACATCAACTCCCTTTTTACCTAAACTAACACCTTTTATTCTAGGCTTTTTTTTCTCTTTTTAGTTTCATCAAATCTCTTCATTTTGGCAGTCCTCTTTTGTTCCCACAGAATCCTTACCTCCATATGAACATCACTTCCATACTCATCATTTTCACCCTCATCAAAAAAATCACAATAATCTGATTTTTCACTAACATCAGTTTCACTTTCCCAATCTAATTGAATGACTTGGACATCTACTGTAGTAACAAAAGCAGTGACATCTAAATTTTGCTTAATACTAGTAGAAACACCACCTAAATCCTCACCAGTTGTAGAAACACCATTTACACCACCCAAATCATCACTCCTAGCACTACCACCACCACCACCTAAGTTCTCACCCCTAGTAGCAATACTATCATCACCAAAGTCCCTACCAATAGCAGAAAAATCACTACCACAACCAACTAAGTTCTCATCCCTAGAAGCACCACCACTATCACTCAAGTCCCCACCAATTGTAGAAAAACCACCACCACCAAAGTCCTCACCTCTAGCAGCAACACCAATATCATAAAAGTCCCTACCACCAGCAAAAAAATCACTACCACCACCACCTAAGTTCTCACCCCTAGAAAAAACACCACCATCACCCAAGTCCCCATCAATACCAGAAACACCACCACCACAACCACCTAAGTCCATACCAATAGAAGAAATATCATCACCACTACCTAGGTTTTCACCCCTAGCTACAATACCACCACCACTTAAGTTTTTAGTAAAAGAAGGTTCATGAGGTATTGGAGCTTCTACAAAGTCCTCTTCAAATACCAAATTATCACAGTCTCCTAAGTCTTGACTTAACTCTTTATCAAAAGTAGGACAAGATTCTTCTCCTACATGGAGGTCATATTCAATAGATGGGACCACATCAGCCTCATCAACTAAATGTGTCACATATAACTCAATATTTCCATTTTTAAGTTGAGGTATAGTACCCAAAATGTCCCTATCACATGTCACTATTACTATTTTTTTTGGGAGGTTTGAAATAAACAATATACGAGGAACAATTATACCAATTTCCTTCACTATACAAATAAATTCAAAGTAAGAAAGTTTATCTACATCCACATCAAAATAGTCAGTAACAGTACCTCCATGATACTTAATACGAGGTTTTTATTGTAATTTGCCTCTATGGTGAAACCTCAATGTAACATACATAAAATCCATGGTTAATCTGAAAAAAAACAAAAAAATATGAGCTTAGAATTTATTCACAGCAAAAAATCTAATATCAAAGTAAAACAACCCTAATAATCACCCGAGTAGTCAAATTTTATCAAGGTGCAACATAGAAATCATAAAAAACCACAGAAATAAACTAATTTGAAGTAAAATTGAGTGAAATCTAGTGAAATAGTGAGTTTTAGAGAGAGAAAAGTGAAATGGGTTATTATTTAGGATTTGGGGGTATTTGATAAGAGTGGGTCGGGTTATAAATGAGAATTGGTAGGTTTATAACATCAACCAATCAAAGGGCGCGTGTTTAACAACACCCAGCCTTGACTTGGGTTAGGCTGTTAAGGGTTTATTTTAATCCACTTTAAAGATGTTAAGGGGGGTAAATAATTGAAAGTTTAGTTTAAGTGCTAAAGTAAGCTGAGAGGACAAGTTCAGGGGGTAAATGATGTCTTTTCTCTACTATAAAAATAGCACCCACAATTAAATAACGGTAAATAGCCACTCACAGTATAACCCGTGTACCATTTCATCTTCTTATTCTTCTTACCTCTTTTCTCCCATTCTTTCTATTGTAAAATTCTATTAATTTCTCACTGCGGTTTCTAAATTCACCTACGAATACTCATTTTTGTTGTACGGTGCTCAATAAATTGGTGCAAAAAAAGTTTTTTTACTGTGATTCTGAATGTTTAAGTCTTTCTAGAAAGAATTGTACACAAAGAACTTCACCATCTAATCTTCTTTGAGATGGCTGACATCGAGCATATCGTCTCTTGTTTTTTCTTTTTATTCATAATTTTCTTTCTATTCAAACTCTTAAACCTCCATTCCTTTACCTTTTCCGATACTCCAATTTACCTTTCTCATTCCACAAATTTTATGTAAAATATCCCATAACTTTTGTATAAAATATCCAAAAATCTGCATTCAATTTGCTTTCTATAGTTTTTTTTCTTTGGAAATTTGCTCAAAATTGATACTAAATAATGACTTTTGCTTCAGTTTTAGTTTCACTAATAATAAAATACGGAGGTATATGAATGTTCTATATGTACACAAAAACATGCACAGATTTCTATCCATCCATTTGAAAAGGTGTATGAATTTGCTATATTTACTATATCAATTTGGTATAGCTACTATATATGCTTGCATAGATTTCCTCTATAAATGGTGTATTTATATGGTATATATACTGTATCAATGTGGTATAAAACTGTATCAATCTAGTATAAAAGAGTATATACTCTACTGAGTTTATGGACACTGCATATGCATGCATAGGTTCCCCTTCTATCTTATTATAAAAGTGTATCAATATGATATAAAAAAGTATCAATTAGGTATAGGGATCCCCTCTCTTTTTTTTATAAAGTGTATCAATGTAGTATTAAAGTGTATCAATGTGACATAAAAGTGTATCAATTGGGTATAGAAATTGCATGCGACCGACTGACTCCAATTGTTATAAATTGGGCCAAATAGCTAAAAAAAGAAAATAATTTGGGCCGACTAGCTCCAATTGTCCACATTTTCAAATTATGGGTCATTTCTTTTCAAAATGGCCAACTTAAGTCCTTTCCCCTAATATTTTTGCAAATAAAATGGTCTCTAAAGGTTAATTCTTATAATTATCCCTATATGGTTGGTATATGAATTGAAGTAGGCCGAAGTCCATTATTTCCAAAAATTCAAATTTGAGAAATTTTAAGGAAAGATTTCATTCATACACAAAAAAGTAAATAGTTTACAATAAAAGTGGCCAAGTTTTTGTTTACAAAAAAAATTATCATTAGGCCAATATTTTTTAGCAATGATTTTAAAAAAAACTCTTTTGTTGTTTTTCGCTGTTTTCTGCTGCATCTTTTTCTATTTTTTTAAGAAGTTTTTTTTTTCAAATTTTTTCTATACAATAACACCTTGCACTTCTGGGGTAAAGTTTGAACCAGTTTTTTTACGCGTATAGACCCAAACCCAATGATTCTTTGTTAATATATGTGTGATGATCAATCCTGTAGTGTGTGAATACCTTTGAATATGAATTGAGGTCACAAAACTCTCCTAACTTAAAGACGAGTTTAAAACTCTTCTATCGATTAAGTTTTGGTGAATATCTCAACTTGGGTCAAATTTCACCGACCACTAATCCTTGTATATAATGAGTTAGAGGACCTACTAAATATTAAATGAAAGGTTTTTGAGTTTACTCTCCAACTCCATCGGTTTTGCCTTAATCCGATATCGGAGTAAAAAGTTATGCCCAATTTTCAGAGAAGTGTTGATAACGCTCAAACTACAGCTCTCGTAAGAGTGTAAGAGGTCGTTGTCAAATATATAACCCAACTGGGTTGGGTATCGATCCCACAGAGAATACTTGGTCAATAAGTAAGCAAAGATTATTAGACTTTTAGTGCAAGTCTCGTAAAAGGGGGGATTTTGTAGCGTGCAATAATGTAAACAAAATAATAGAGTAAAAACAGAAAATAGCAAAGTAAAAAGAAAGAATGTTTAGTAAGATGTTTAACCAATGAGAATTGAGAGTTAGGGTTATGTCCACCTTATGAGTTATACGTCTCTATTGGCTATGAGTTATGCAGAATCCAGACATGCATGTGCTTATAGAGAATTGTATTCTATGGTAAATTCAGGCGTCTTTCGACCATCAAGGATTATTTCACTTTAACTCTTTCGAGCTTAAAGCGTATCTAACGGTACAAATTCTCCAAGAGGTTAATCCAGTTACGGCACTAACTTTTTAACAGGGGTTGGTGCCCTATTACCTTGACATTATCTCTTTTCCAGACATATAACTTTTCTTTCGAACAAGTTAATACTATACTGGTGTATTCTATGCGTTTGCAACCACAAGAATTTGCATTAAGATGAAGAGAATAATGATATAAGCATCATACGAGTCACGAACTCACAAACTCATAGCGATAGATAGTATCTCATAAGGCTTCCATAACTCCAACAGAGAAGTTTAGCTATTCATGAGTGCAACGGAAATCACAATAGACTTTATCATTATACCAAAATAAAGATCTCACGTGTAGTAGGGTTTGGTATGGCGTTAGGCGTGAATTCCCTTTTAGAATAGCGGTTCTCTTGTTGTGTAAATTAAGAATTGAATAGATGAAGAGAATAAGAATTGAAAGTGTTGAATAAAAAGTAAAAGTATGAGAATTCAAATTGATGGAAGAATTAGAATGATTCGGAACTAGAAGTAGAATGCTTAAAATCTCTAACAAAATAGGGTATTTATAACACCCATATCCTATTCCTAATAAGTTACTGCTGATCCCCAAAGTCTTTAGAAATGCTGTTTTTGCCTGGGACAGGTTTTCCATGCGTCACTTTTAGTCCTAGGCGTCCAAGCTCTCCTTCCCTTCTTTCGTGAAGCTTCCTTTGGCGTTAAGTTATCCATAAAATGCTGAAATCTACATCATTTATACCTTAAAACTTGCTAATCACGTTTGTTAGCTCACTTACAGGAAAAAGGACTAAAAGTGCATAAATTATATATTTTGTCCTCAAAACTTAGCTAAAATATGGGTAAATTATAGTACTTTAGGCGTGTAAATACGCCTATCATCAACACCCCACACTTAAAGCTTTGTTCGTCCTCGAACAATATATCATGTCCATATAAACATCTACTTAGGGTTTCACAGTAACAGCACAAAGTATTCATCAAGACAGGCACAACAATTATTAACAAAGAGTAGTTTTCTAATCACTTCTAGAAACCATTCAACCTCCAACATAGACTCGTGATGATGGTTAATTCATATTCAAAAGTTAAGGCACAAAGAATCATACAAGACTACCCAAAACTCATCAACCATATGTGTCTCACATAAGATATTACCCATAATCACTCATAAGTATTGCATTTTTCAGAACATGTGTATAAGATTATCCTTGCTCTCACTCTCACAAAGAATTCATATGTTGCAACTGATGACCATAGGCTTGCCCTTAGTGTAATGCTCTACTAATATCAGAATGTTAAGCTTAGGATCAATTAGGTCTTTTACAGGTTGTAATGTAGGCTAAGGGACGGGTAGGACTATTTTGGCCTGAAATAGTGACTATGTTCCTAAGCGCTTTAATACATCACATTATGCCATTAACACTCTCTTTTAATCAACCCTGCTACCTTTCTTTCATCTATCACCCCTTTTCACCTATTTTGCCATTCAAGCATAACTATCTTTTTATTTAATCATAAACACAATTTATCTTTTTGTTTTTCTATTTCTTTTCTCTTTTTTTATAACACACCTCTATGATAGCCACTTTTTTTTTTTCATAACAAATTCAAGTACCAATTCACTTTAAGGCATCACTCTCACCCAATTTCCTCTTATTTTGTCACATGACTTCACAACTTAAAGCACTTAGGAATTTGGATCAAATTATGGTCTTGAAAAAAAATGAATTCGGCTTACATATGAGGCTGCCAAAGAAAATGGCTAAAGGCTCAAAGGGGGTTAACTAAGATAATGTCCATGGGTAGGTAAAACGAAGGTAAACAATTACAGGTTGCCAAAGAAATGCCTAAATCATCTCCTAAACTCACACTCTTTATTTCGCTTCACACACACACCAGGCAAGTTCTAGCATCAGCCACAAACACATAATATACTATATCCTCACACACACAAGGCACATGGTCGACTTTATTGGGAGTAGTATAGACTCTTGACCCAACAGATAAAGGAACTGAACCACACAATTATCACATAGTGAGTCACAATTAGAGCCTAAACATCTCAATAGTAATGATTTTAGCACAAACTCTTGTTATAATACCATGCTGCCCCTCAGAACAATTTCATGCAAAGTTAATTTTTTTTTTTAAATTTAACTACTAACAAACAAAACAAACAAACATAGATAGATGCAAATGCAGATAAAGAAGTAAAGCATACAAATACCAGCACCCCACACTTAGATGGGACACACTGCCCTCAGTGGAAAATAAATACGGAAAACCTGATTAGTTGGACTCCTCTTCTATGTCTGGGGTCATTCCCCCTGCGTCGAAATCATCTTCAGAGTCATCATCCTCAGAGTTTCCTCAAATTGTACCCACTTGATCCAAAAGTGCGTTGAGGTATTTGTAGTGAGGAGGATTCAACTTGCTCTTTTCTTCTCCTTTTCTGGCCTTTCTGTGAGGTGGTTACTTTGTATTTTCCTTGGCGTGCTTTTGGTGCCATTGTACTTGGTTGATGGCCTCGGAAGATGTTCTTGCAAAGTAAAAGAGCAAAAAGGAAAATTTTTGAGAGATTTTGGAGAGGTAGGCTGCACCTAGGTTGAAGTTGCAATGCATTTTTGTTCTAAGACTAAGGTTCTATTTATAGGACAAGCTTGGGTCGGGTTTTGACCCATTTGGAATCGGATTTGGAGACCAAAAGTGACCATAGGCGGCGCCTAATGCTTTGCCTATGCTTGGCATAGGCGGCGCCTATGCTATGGCATTGTTAGGCATAGGCGGCGCCTATGCCATAGCATACTAGATTCAGAGACAAAATGCTTTTGCATAGGCGGCGCCTATGCTATGGCATTGTTTATCATAGGCGGCGCCTATGCTATGGCATTGTTGAGCATAGGCGGCGCCTATGCTATGGCACTCTAGAATCCGAGATCTTAGGCCATAGCATAGGCCATGCCTTGTTCGTGGCCTAGATATACATAGGCCTTGCCTTGTTCTTTGCCTATATTTTCATAGACAATGCCTAACCCGTAGCCTTTTGCTTCTTCATTCCTAACTTACCACCTTCAACATGCAATACTTCCAAATCAAAATTTGAAACCAATCTCCTCCTTTATACCTCTTGCACCTACACTTACTCAAAAATAACAAAAACGATTAGAACGATGGGTTGCCTCCCACCAAGCACCTTAGTTTTGGTCGTGGCTCGACAAAATCTTAAGAAAACAAAACAATTAAAAACGATGGGTTGCCTCCCACCAAGGGCTTGATTTATTGTCGCGGCACGACATAGCTATCTCGATTACTTAGACTTCATCGAGATAGATGGGGCATCGTTTTCTAAATGGATTCAGACGACGCTGATGCTTACTTGTAGGCATGCAATCTTCTTCGATATGACTCTTATGCATACATATCCTAGGAGGGATACCAATTATATCATCAATAGTCCAACCCATAGCTCTCTTGTATCTCTTCAGAGCAGAGATGAGAGCCTCTACGTGCTGTTCACTTAAATCATCCGTCACACTCACCGGAAGTGTATTTCTACTTCCCAAGCACGCATACCTTAGATAATTGGGGAGCTCTTTCGATTCTAGCACTGGGGGCTCTTCAATGGAAGTCTTCGCTGTTGGTGACGGTTGATTCTTAAGATCAAGGTCCGGCTGTTTAGGAGTATGAGAATAGGACCCTATTTCTGTTAGAGCACACATAGTTTCTTGATAATCTTCATCATCCTCATGTTCAACATTCAGCAGCGCAGCAGACAATGGCTCAACAGTAAGCTGTTTATGTACAGATAATGCTTTCTTATCTTCATAATGAACATCAGCTACGGAGAACACATTCATATCGCTGGGCTGCTTCATTTCTTTGCATATATCAAAGCGGACCACTTCGTCATTCAATCGAAATAAAAGTTCACTAGATCTCATGTCAATAAGCACACTTTCTATTGCAAGGAAAGGACGTCCCAAGATTATGGGAACTTCAGAATCCACCTCGCAATCCAAAATCACAAAGTCTGCAGGAAAAATGAAGGTAGACACCTTCACCAACACATCATTCAAGATACCCACAGGTCATTTTACTGACCTATCTGCTATCACGAGCCGCATATTGGTTGGTGTAGGGTCGCCCAACCCCAACTTTCTGTAGACGGATAGTGGCATCAAATTGATGCTAGCTCCCAAATCCCACAATGCCTTGGCAAAATTCATAGATCCAACCATGCAAGGAATAGTGAAAGCACCAGGGTCTGCCTTCTTCTGTACTAAGGACCTTGTGGCAATTGCACTGCAATGATGAATATTATCTGCCGGCTCATAGCTTACTGCCCGCTTCTTTGTTAAAAGGTCCTTCATGAATTTAGCGTATCCGGGCATCTGCTCTAGCGCTTCCACCAAAGGAACATTAATAGTCAGCTGCTTCAACATAGTCATGAATTTACTGAACCTGGTATCATCAACTTTCTTCTTCAGTCTCTGCGGAAAAGGTGGTGGTGGAAGGGAAATTATTTTCTCCACCACTTCCTTTTTATCTTGCTTCCGATTATCAACCTTTTCAGGAGTGTCATCAGCCTTCTTCTTCAGTCTCTGAGGAAAAGGTGGTGGTGGAAGGGGAATAGTTTTCTCCACCACTTTCTTTTTACCTTGCTTCCAACTATCAATCTTTTCAGGCTGCAAACGTCTAGGGGTGACGTCATAAACACACTCTTCAGCTTCTTCGGCCTCTTCACATTTTGCATCAATAACATTATCCGCTATATCATCAACCACCTGCTTGTTCTTGGATGGATTTTCCAACACTTTACCACTCCGGGTAGTAATAGCCATGCATGATCCGTCGTTCCTTGGGTTTTGCACCGTATCGCTGGGTAGTGTTCCAGCCTTTCTTTGGTTGAATGCCACAGATAATTGACTCAAGTGTTGCTCCAGCTATTTTATTGAAGTGGAATACGAGTCAACCAATTGCTACATTAAGGACAGATCATTTATTACCTCAGTTACTCCTGTGCTGGTTGCCTCTACTCCTTTCATCAGCTTAGCCATCATATCTTCCATGGACATATTTCCAGAACCAGATGCAGCGGCGTCACGTCTTCCAGGAGGAACATACAAACCACTCCCGTCGGTATTGTTTTTCCAACTACCTTGATCGCGGTCCTTGTATCCAGATTTATCATAATAGATCCGACCTTGGTTTCCTTGGGCATTGCCTCGGAAACCCCCCTGATTGTTCAAGTAGTTGGCTTCTTCCTCAGAATCGGATTCCTCTCTTCCTTTTGACGCAACAACTTTGATTTTTTCGGTCTTCCCTGATAATAGATGCTTTGTAAGAAGATCCATTTGTGTTTTCATGTGCGCCATATCTTGATCACGTTCTTCCTCTCTTCGCCTTTGTTGTGCTGTCATGCAAATAGATACAGTGGGGCTTGCTACCTCAGAATCCCTGGTATGCCAAGCTCTACTTTGCTTCGTCATCCGATCTAGCATATTTCTTGCCTGACCAAAGGTGAGGTCCATGAATGATCCTCCAGCCGCATTATCCACCACTGGTTTCGTTATTGAATTCAAGGCTCTGTATAGTATCTTCATTAGGTGGACATTGGTCATATAATGGTTTGGGCACCTCATAAGCTTCTTCTTGAATCTCTCCCATGTTTCATGAAGGGCTTCAGTTGGAAGCTGACGAAAGTTGCTGATTTCATCTCTCAACTGTGCTCTTTTGGATGGCGGAAAGAATCTTTCTAGGAAAGCGTCTTTCAATTGCCTTTAATTTGTAATAGAATCAGGAGTCAGCCCATTCAACCATAGAGTTGCCTCACCGGATAGAGACAATGGAAATAAGCGTAATCGAATTGCATTCTGACCAACGCCAGGATTGTCAAACGACTTGCATGTAGAAATAAAATTGATCAGATGCATATTCGGATCATCGCCTGCTAGTCCACCAAATAATCCCTTGAGTTGCAATAACTGAATCATGGTGCTCGTGATGTTGAACTTGTCTCTGGGTGCCAATGGTGGAGGAATAATGGCTCCTGTGGCTCCGGCTCCATCAAGATCATCATCATCATCGTCGAATGCTGGTTGCATGGGTCGGCGTTCATGCCTAAACCTAGCTTGACGATCTCTTCTATTAGCAGGTGTTACTATCTCAGCATCACGCCTAGGGTTTAGTAACTCGTCATCACCTAGATCCTCATCGTCAGAATTTGTTGCTCGTCCAGGGTTATCAATATTCTGTTGATGCACTTGAGTGGTGGCCAAAGCAACTAGTCTAGCCTGTTCCTGTTGAGCAGCCATCCTTTCGATTTCATGTTGTGCCTCCATTCTGCCAATACGTTGTGGTTCAGGATTGATAGGTAATAACGGTTGACCAGAACTTCGAGTATGGGGCATGCACTGAATAAAAACCTGCAGAAAACAAAAACAAAAACTAAAAGTAAAGTACAAGAACTTTGACCAAAGGGTCTAGTAACTATCACAAACTTAGTTGACAACTGTATTCCCCGACAACGGCGCCAATTTTTGATAACGCTCAAACTACAGCTCTCGTAAGAGTGTAAGCGGTCGTTGTCAAATATATAACCCAATTGGGTTGGGTATCGATCCCACAGAGAATACTTGGTCACTAAGGGGGGATTTTGTAGCGTGCAATAATGTAAACAAAATAATAGAGTAAAAACAGAAAATAGCAAAGTAAAAAGAAAGAATGTTTAGTAAGATGTTTAACCAATGAGAATTGAGAGTTAGGGTTATGTCCACCTTATGAGTTATACGTCTCTATTGGCTATGAGTTATGCGGAATCCAGACATGCATGTGCTTATAGAGAATTGTATTCTATGGTAAATTCAGGCGTCTTTCGACCATCAAGGATTATTTTACTTTAACTCTTTCGAGCTTAAAGCGTATCTAACGGTACAAATTCTCCAAGAGGTTAATCCAGTTACGGAACTAACTTTTTAACAGGGGTTGGTGCCCTATTACCTTGACATTATCTCTTTTCCAGACAAATAACTTTTCTTTCGAACAAGTTAATGCTATACTGGCGTATTCTATGCGTTTGCAACCACAAGAATTTGCATTAAGATGAAGAGAATAATGATATAAGCATCATACGAGTCACGAACTCACAAACTCATAGCAATAGATAGTATCTCATAAGGCTTCCATAACCCCAACAGAGAAGTTTAGCTATTCATGAGTGCGACGGAAATCACAATAGACTTTATCATTATACCAAAATAAAGATCTCACATGTAGTAGGGTTTGGTATGGCGTTAGGCGTGAATTCTCTTTTAGAATAGCGGTTCTCTTGTTGTGTAAATTAAGAATTGAATAGATGAAGAGAATAAGAATTGAAAGTGTTGAATAAAAAGTAAAAGTATGAGAATTCAAATTGATGGAAGAATTAGAATGATTCGGAACTAGAAGTAGAATGCTTAAAATCTCTAACAAAATAGGGTATTTATAACACCCATATCCTATTCCTACTAAGCTACTGCATTACTTAACCTAATCCTACTAGGTTACTGCATCATTATCCTAATCCTAATAAGTTACTGCTGATCCCCAAAGTCTTTAGAAATGCTGTTTTTGCCCGGGACAGGTTTTCCATGCGTCACTTTTAGTCCTAGGCGTCAAAGATCTCCTTCCCTTCTTTCGTGAAGCTTCCTTTGGCGTTAAGTTATCCATAAAATGCTGAAATCTGCATCATTTATACCTGAAAACTTGCTAATCACGTTTGTTAGCTCACTTACAGGAAAAAGGACTAAAAGTGCATGAATTATATATTTTGTCCTCAAAACTTAGCTAAAATATGGGTAAATTATAGTACTTTAGGAGTGTAAATACGCCTATCATCAAGTGTCAGTCTACCGAGATGCGACGGCTAGACTAACGGACTGTCAAGACAGTGATGCCCTGACAAGCCAGGCCATCTATGTGAAACAACAATATTAAAAATTAGTTTTTTTTTGATGGTTTGAGTGATGGCTAGTCACAGGAGTGATGGTTCATCATTCAGGCCGTCGGTAAGGGCCGACCTACGCGAAATTATCATTTTAAAGGGATATTTTGGTCTTTTCTCATCCCAAACTCTTTGCCCATGAATTTAAATCATACCCTAAGTATTATAATCCATCTTTTATCAGTTTTAAACACATATCAATCCTCTTTACTCTCAAGAACAAAAGAAATTAGGGTTTTTCTTCAAGGCAAGAATCTAAGCCTTTCAATCCAAGATTTCCAAGAAATAAGTCAAGATTCAGGTTCTATTCTTCACACTAAGAAATTTAAGGTATGTGGGGATGTCCTAAAAACTCCATGTGCATGAGTTATTGATTTACAATATTTTGAAAGCATATTATGATGTTTACTATAGGGTTTTGAATAATTATTTGAATAGCCGAATCATGAAATCCTTTTCAATGATATAATGTTTTGGTCTTTGGGCCTTCCCTTAAACTTGATTTTGCTATTATATATGTATGTATGCGGTTTGAGTTTGAAAGTTGAATTGAGAGCATGAATATTTATACTCCCTCTCTTGTTATGACATCACTCGATTTTCATGTGTTATGAATTGATGAATTTCATATTTAGAAGCATGGCATAAATATTTTTTACTATTGTTTAAGGCTTGAAATTGATTATAAGCTGAAGAGAGGGTGTTATCTTATTTGTAAATATTAAAGATGATTATTAAAAACATTTCATGGTTTTCTACGAAGTAAATTGACCACTATTTGTTGAAATATTGAAAAAAGAGAATCTTTGCATAGTTTGACATACATTTTGAAATATGAATCCTCTTGTACTATTTGAATGCTTTTGTAGTCTGAACATTATTTTAAATGAAAGAACTGTAACACAATAATGTATAGCTGGGATGTATGACTTGAAAGTCTTGGTATGATGATACCAAACAGATGAATGGCATAGCAGATTCAGAACAGACTAAAATATAGATTTTACTCAGATTTTTAGATTGTGAATTCAGAAATATGCATGTTTAGAAAAGGTTAAAAATGGGCTTAAAGAGAGTTAGATGGTTACTTGAAGAAAGTACGAGATGAAAGTCTCAATGCTAGAAACCATGATTTACCGACACGGGGTGATGATACCATGCTTTGTGGTCTTGTGTACCTTGATTCACATCATCCCAATTTGGGACTATGGTTAAGAGCCATGCTTTATTGTCTGGAGCACTACCATAACATGTTGATTTGATTGGGGATTATGACACCATGCTATGTGGTCTTGCGTGTCTCCCCTTATAGATACTCTAATCTTTGCAACAAACTTAGATTGGGGGCTGGGCTACCGAGTAAAGGGCAGATTCCATATATCCAGTGGAATTACAAATAGTAGGGTGTACCATCTAGCTCAGAAGAGAAATAAATAGTAGAATCATGATTTCAAGAAAGTGTTTTGGAATTTATCAAATTATGCCGATGTGTTTTCAAATATTTTAATATGACTTGTTTTTATGAAATGCTCTCACTTATATTATATATATAAAAGTGCATTATTTTGTTTTTTCTGTGTACCAGTACATCTGTATTGACCACCCTATCGTTCAGGATCTGAGGTACTGTTCCAGGGCCCCACTAAGCATTAGATTAGGTTGTTCAAAGTTTGCAGTTGGTGAGCCTTCCTTAATTCAGAAGGTCTTATTGATTTGACATTGATATTTTATTTAGTTTATGGTTCGACTAGGGACATGTCCAAGTATTAAGACAGTAGTGTTTTTTGAGTTGTTAAAGATATCGCAGACTAGTGTTAGGTGTTTTTGAATGTTTCATGAACTCATTTTTGTATTGTTCAGTTGAATTAAAAGAATGACCATGTTTCCATCTTGTCATGTTTTTATGCACTTTTCTTACAGTATATGAATTATGTATATAATTACTAGATATAAAATAGTGCTTGAGTCTTCATGGTTTTGGATGATCGTCGTAGACAGGGCCTCGACTCGGGTCATGACAAACTTGGTATCAGAGCACGGTTCATGGTCCCAGGGTATCTGCAAAATCATGTCTAGTAGAGTCTTGCTTATGGATGTGTTGTGTACCACACTTATAATCAGAAGGTTACTGGGCATTTAGGAGTTGTTTCTTATTCTTTCATACTCTAGTTCTTGCTATAGCGTCGTCCATAAAAAAGTTATCAAAATTTCTTCCTTATTCTAATTTCATGGGCCATGCCTTATTGTCAGGGAGATACAAGTCTAAGAGTCTAGCCCCCCCAGCGAGGTAGTTCTCTCTGATAGAGTTATCCCTAAGAGTTATGAGGTAGCACAAGGACTTGAGTGAAGTCTATTAGTGATTCAAGGTGTATTTATTCGAGTCTATACCATTATCCTTATGAAATTATGCTTTTTAGGCTGGGGTACAAAGTGCATTCACTCTCCATTTCAAAATTTGTATTGCAGATGTCATGCATAAGGGTAATGATGTGTAGCAGAATGTTAGAACTATATTTCTTCCCTAGTAGTAGTATATTTTTAAGTTTCATGACCTATTGGTAGTGAGATGGGCCAAGAAGTTGGCGATATGAAGTCACAAGATAAGAAGTTAGAGTGAGGGTGACTTTTGTGTAAATAAATAGTTTTAGTTGTATAACCGTTGATTGAGGGATAGTTTGCCATTTTATAGTGATAGACTAATGTGGTACAGTATTTGTAGATTGTATGGTAGTCTGTGAAGGAAGTGAAAGGATATGATTATTATTTATTCAAAATCGGGAAGGATCTCAAAATGGATAGTTACGGTGGTGGTAGAAATCATTTATAGGTCCTGAATAGAAAGGTATACATTAGTCAATAAGTTATGGGTAAAAATTCATTGCTGTACATAGAATTTTAATGGTAGTGGTGATGTATGCATGGGTAAGTAAATATGATATGAAGGAGTGAAATATGTTGATAAGATCGTAATGGGTTATAATATAAGATTAAGATCGACTATCCCTATTATGACTTACCCTTTTTTGATTGTCTTTACTCTAGTAGTTGTAAGCTAGTACTGCTTGTGAGAAGGTATGTAGCAGATTTTGAAGTGTAGTAGTAATGTCACAGAGGGGGCGTGATTATAGGTAGTAGTTAGATGAAATGAAATATTTTGAGATGATTTTGTAATTTGATGGACTAGTATAGTATGTGGCATGCTTCATTAATCGTATATGATTGATGTTAGACTGTAGGCTTGAATGCTAGATGTGAAGTGTGGTGATAAGAATAGTAGCTTAAGACTAATGATTGATATTTTATGGGAACGAACTTGCAGGCTTGATGTGAGGTGTGCAATAGCCTAGGTTGGAAACTTGTGGAATAATGACTGGTCAATTGTGATGTATGTGTATACATGAGAATAATAGTAAAATGATGAATTGTGGTTGAATCATTAAGTGAATAAGAACGTGAGTATATAGGAATAAGTTGAACCCCGAGGTAGTATGTTGTTAAATAAGGCGTCATGTGTATGAGTGTCACGCGTACCTAGATTTTATTCTTCAATCTTGTAGTATGGAGAAGTTTGGGAAGTTGTATGGTGTTCTTTAGATTTGAATTGAGGAGACATAGGCAGGTAATGTATTCTTTTGGTATAGTTTTGTAGATTTTTTTAAATTGTAAGTTATATGATTAGATGTGTAGTGATAATATTCTACGAAATTGAAGATGGAGTGTTAAATGTTTAGAAGCATGGATTCCTATGCCTATGAAAATGATAGTCATAAGTTAATGACTTTGGAATTTAGAGAAAGTTACGATTAGTGTCCCTGGAGGGGGATTTTCTAGAAAAAAATTAGTATTTATGTATTAAAATTATTAAGGGGAGTTTGTGTTCATGTGTATACTGATACCCCCCATTGTGTGGAGTATTGTGCTTGTTTATTTAATGAGAAACTATATCCAAAATTTTAGGATTGTGACTTTGATCTAAGGGGGAGATGATGAATTAAAGTAGTTTTCGAATTTTCTTGTGGTGTCAAGTTTCAAGTAAGAATCATGATAAATCAATTCCTATTCAAGCAAGTTCCTCCCACATTGAATTGAATGTACATCTTCATGTCTTGCCTATTTCTTTTTGAGCTCTCTATGTAACTCATGTTATGTTCTTACATCCAAAAAAGAAGCAATAATGTCCCCCAATGATCTAATATTACAAGTATCCAAGCCATATGTTATGTTGCTCATTATCCAAATCTCTGTCTCACAGCATGCTTGACCCTAAGAAAATATGTTTCTATATGTCACTGAATTATTTTATGCCGGAATTAGACAAACTGATAAAGTTTAAGCTAACTCATGGAAAATTTTAGTTCTTTAAATGAGGGTCAATCATGTCAAATGACAATCCTTGTCTTAGTTGTTAACTATATAAATTTTGTCTTTATACCATATAGATCATGATATGTGTACCCATGTTTCTCATTGTGGTCTGTCCTAAGAAACCATGTTGTGTTGTGTTTATGCCAAGATAAGCTATCACTACATGGAACGAGTTGCGCAAGAAATTCTTAAACCGGTTCTTTACTCCATCTATGATTTTTCAACTTAAGGACAAGATTTATAATTTCAGGCAGCTGCAGTCAGAATCTATGTATGAGGCATGGTTTAGGTTCAATAAGAAGTTGAGTATGGTACCCAACCATCGAATATCCGGGATGAACTTATTGGAGATATTTTACCGAGTCTTGACCATTAGCTCCAGATCCATGGAAGACACTATATATAGAGGAGCTTTTATAAGTCTACACTGGGAGATAGCTTTGGAGATGTTAGATCTGATCTTACTCACTAACCAAGGGTGGCAAACTTGGGAGGCTGAGAGGTGATCTTGCACATATGCTATTGGTGCCTCCTGCGACCAGAGAGTAGCTGATGATTAAGTAGCATAATAAATTGTGCTGCTACGAACTGATCTAGGGGTACTAGAAAAGTAGCTTGAAGCAGCAACTTCGGAGAAAGTAATGTAGTAGAAGCATAAGGGTCAGCTTCCAAAGCTTATGAGTCAGAATTGAAAGAGAAAGCAAATTTTTTTGATCATCAATTGGCGGGTTTTCGAGCCCAACGAAATGGGAACCAAGGTTGGAACCACATGATAGATACAGAGACTATAGTAAAGAGTAAGATGGTGACTGGAGGAAGAAGGATAACTATAGAGAAAAGGGAGATAGGTACATTTTGACTGGCAGACGAGATGCAGAATCAAAATGGAAAAGATGTTGGCTATGTTAGTGAAAGGTCAAGAAAATCAGGAGATCATCCTTAAGAAGATTAAGGCCTATATTTCAGGGTTGACCCAAAAGGTAAAATCTCATGCAACTACTATTAAGCAGTTGGAGCACCAGTTCAGGTAGATGTTAGCAACTCTGAACTAAAGATAGCTAGGTACCCTTTCGAAGAACACTATCCAGAATCTAAAAATTAATGATCATGTTCTTGACATTACCTCGAGGAGTTGTATCACTACCATGGATCCCCCACTACCTGCTATGGAAGCTGCTGTTGAGGAGACAATTGTTATGGATTTAAAAAATGCAACAGGTGGTGGTGATGTAGTTGCTAAGGAATGTGGTAAGGGTCCGATTGTTGAGCAGGAAATAAGACAAATTTTGAGACTGCCCCACCTTTACCCCAATGACTGAGGCAGAAAAGAGAGAAAGGAAAATTCAAGAGATTTAATGAGAAATTGAAAAAATTAAGCTTGAATATTCCTCTTCTCGAGGCATTGGAGCAGATGCCTGGATATGCCAAGTTCATGAAATAGTTAGTCACAAAGAAGAAAGGAGAAATGATTGAGGATGTTGATGTTTTGCACCACTGTATTGCAGTCACTATAAGATCTTTCGCTAAGAAAAAGGGTGACCCCATTGCATTCACTATACCATGTACTATTGGGTCATCCCAATTTATCAGAGCCTTATATGTCTTAGGAGCCAACATAAATCTAATGTCGCTTTCCATATTTAAGCAACTGGGTTTGACCCCTCTGTAACCGACTTGAATGCAGCTATTGATGGTTGACCGCACAGTGAAGAAACCTGTGGGAATCTTTTTTGATGTGATTGTAAGAGTGGATGATTTCATATTCCTGGCTAACTTTTTCTATACTGTGAGGTTGACACCGAGATGACCATTATATTGGGGAGACCATTTAAGACCACATGTAGAGAAATGGTTGATTTGGATAAGGAGAGTTGAAATTCATAGTCAATGGTAAGGAGGCCAAATTCAACATCTAAAAATTGATGAAGTAGCCTAATGACATGCGGATGGTATCGGTAATTGATTGTATTTATGACCCAAGAGGGTACTCTTATGGGTATCTTTGTGAACTCTGAGTAATTAAGATACCCATGTCGTACCGCGACGTTAAATCAAGTGCTGCATTGGAGGCAACCCATGGGATTAATGGTGAAGTCTAAGTAAGAATCACATCCATGTTGTTCCACGACGTTAAATCAAGTGCTGAGTGGGAGGTAACCCACTATTTTAGTGTTCACATTTTTGTTGTTTTTTCTTTTGTAGGTTTAAGCTTATGGACTTGTCCGAAATATGGTAAGAATGCTACATTTATTGATTTCTAGGTAAGGGGATTATGTGACCAACCCATTATGGTCACAAGTCCCACACGAACCAAATAAGTTGAGAAATAAGTTGAAAAGTTGATATTTTGAGGATGAGAATGGAGTTTTGTCGACTTTGGCACCTAATCATACTTTTGAGACCATAAACATAGGTTACAGGACGATAAGTTGCTGGAAGAATATCAAAAATCCAAGTCTGGAT
This sequence comes from Capsicum pubescens, assembly GCA_030864215.1. Lineage (NCBI taxonomy): Eukaryota > Viridiplantae > Streptophyta > Magnoliopsida > Solanales > Solanaceae > Capsicum > Capsicum pubescens. Next base: position 168,832,553 of record CM061544.1, on the reverse strand, counting down.
TGTAGGAAAGTGGGCTAAAACTTTTGGTCCTACCCTTGTAACCTGCACCTGCTGGATGTAGGTGGCACTTACGCCCCATGCCTGGCCGCAGGTAGAAGGCGCATGTGGCTGCCACGGCTAGGTCAGTTGTGGGACCAAATTTTAATTAATTTTTTGGGCCCACCAAGACTTATATACAACCTAAAACAGCCCCTATCCTTATTTAAACACATTTAACCTCATTCTAACTCATTCAACTCCTCAAAACCTCATTTTTCTCTTTGAATTCAAACTTCCCTCTTAAAACAAAAACTAACCTGGCACTTGAGTAAACACTAAATTGACACTTGTTTGAGATACCAACTTTTCCCAATACACTAAAAACAAGTTCTAACTTTAATTTTACTCAAGTTCTTCATTGTTCACTTTCAGTACATCATAAAAGAAGTAACTTTCTAGGCTCCTAATGGTTATATGTTGATTTATTTATTATTTAAACAAGTTTATATGTGTATTCCTATGCAAAATATATATATTCTATCATGATTGTATGTAGGATCCTTGAAGTATCTTAAAATCATAACATAGGGATTTATTTTGAATTAAATTCTAAGGTTTGTCCCTAACCGGAGGTTGAACTTGAATGAATAGAGTAATACCATAAGTTGAGCATGTTGAGTTTGCTATGAAAATCAATATTCTTGATGTATATGGGTAAATTGGATTTGTTGGGATTTTAAATAAGATATAATGGTGTGAAAATTGAGGAAAAATTCAAACTTTTTGAATTTTGAGTTTTTTCTTTAACTTTTGCTATCCCTTATTTTTGTTGGAAACTAACGATCAGTTTTTCAGGTACATGTGTCACCTAAATCTTCTAAAAGGAAGAAGTTCGATATCTTGAGAAGATGGGAGGAATCTCCCAATCCTAGTGGTTCAGTGGATAACTACCCGATGCAACAACGTAGAGACACTGTAGTTGGAGTGACATAGAATTACTAGAGGGAAAATGTGTTAGACTGCTCAGGCAGTTGCAGCCCATCCATAGATAAAGTCAGTAGAAAAGTTACCCCCACACACTCCTCCACCAGATGATGATGAGACAAATTCTGAGTTTACTCCAAAGGTTGTAACTCAGGACCCCCAGTTTGAGGAGGGGCCCCAGAATTCATTTGAGGATACTAAATAAGAGGAGCCATCAACGGTACCCCAGTCTAAGGAGGGTACAACCACACATGTATAAAAGTCAGATGTACCCCAGTTTGAGGAGGGTACAGAGAAGGCTTCCCACTATGCATCAATACAATAAGGGTACAGTCCTGCAGCTACATAGTCCATGAAGGCACCTCCGAGGTGGTGTATAGAGGATACACGAATAGTTTATGATATAGACAGTTAGATCCCAGATATTGGCAGACCTAAAAGACTTATTTATGATAAGTGTAAGATTGATCTATCGGGACAGAAGAGATTACCAAGTTGTAAATGTTCTTTGATTGATATCAGTTAGATTGGATGACTAGACCACTTGGTTCTTATATCCCAGCTATGGTGCATGAGTTTTATGCATCATACCGAGCTATAGTAGAGATTATCATGTGCAGTTTTCCAGGACCAATGAGGCATATAGAGAAACCCCATCATTATGATATACTTGTGAGAGGGGTCAACGTTGATATTTTTCTAAAGACTATCTGTTGGGTCATTTTTGGCCCAGATTATATTATTACCGGATCCATAGTTGAGTGTAACTATAGAATAAGAGTTGTACATGATCTACATATCATGCGAGAGTCTAAGCATAGATAATAGAGGTTTGATATGTATGGACAACTATATTTCTCCTTTGGGTGATGCGACCCATGGATTAAGGAGTATGGTGTGATTAAGAAAGGTACATTGACCTTTGAGGCTAAGTTTTGGTGGTTACTCATTTTGTACCGATTGTTCCCCACTATTTTGGATAATTTGTTGATATAGGAGGGAGCAACTGCAGTTTCTTGTATAATGGCTGGATATTCTATTAATTTCATAGATATCCTCCGGCATGAGATCCATGACAAAGTATTTGGGGAGTTGACTAATCTGCTATTTTATTGTATGATTCAAAGACTATGCGATGAGGCTAGTGTACCTAAGATACCGGGCGTACATGAGAAGGGTGCTATGTCTACTATACAGACAAAAGTATGAAGGGTCTGGCACACCCTGATCTTCTCAGGAGATCTGCAAAGTCTGTTGTAGCACCTAGGGCCCAAATTGAGGGCCCAATGGTTTCCACAGAGCCTGGTGATGCACATAGAGGTGATATGGGTATTGGTGTTGATATTGAGATAGGGGAGCATAGAGAGGCTCCAAATTTAAGTACGCAGTGCTATGGGACACCAACTACTTCTTCATCAGCCCCAACTTCGACCTCAGAGCTGATTGGCATATCTTTAGAGCCTACTCACCCATCTACTATAGCTTCTACTATAGGTATGATTACTATATCAAGAGAGTTTTTGCAGATCTTAGTGGATAACCAGAGGGAAACTAATGCTCGGATGAGGGTTCTTGAGACCAAGATGACTACCATCTATGAGAAGATTAGATCAACATTTCAAACCAGCTTCGAGCAGGCAGAGGCCAGATGGGAGGCTGCACAAAGAGATGTACTGTCTGAGCTATGTGTTTATTTCTAGACATATTTTTATGAGTTTGAGAAATTGGTTACAGCCGAATTTATGAAGACGGATGCACCGTATCTAGCCCTTATGAGAAAGGATTTAGATATATTACGAGCAGAGGTATAATTTCTTACAAAGGGCCATGTAGCAGCCACTCCTAAAGTTATACACCCAGTGGTATAGATATAACCTCCACATGTATCAAGATAGTTTGATTTCTTTATGGAGGATGATGAGAAGGTCCCAGCAGTTGGGTCCAAGAGAGGTCACATAGGAGACTTTTAGGATCCTGATATGCTATATTACCAGGCCGTTAAAAAAGTTAGACATGATTTGATGGATACTACAGCCGTTGACAAACAAAGGCGTATAGAGCTAGCAGTAGGTTCATCCTCTAGTAGAGCACTGCTACTACCACCACCTTGACAGCTGATATACCCTCATCTGGGGATGCTCACGATGTAGACGTTTAGCACATCCTAGGTATGTTCTCACTTTCCTTTGTTTTCAATTATTTTAGCGTATTGAGGATAATTCATGGTTTTTTAGTTGGGGGTGGGATGTACCATAGCTACTGTGGGTTTTTGTTGTCGTGCTTTTTTTCCTGTCAGACGCAGTATGGTTGTAGCACCAACATGTCTAGGATAAGTTTTATAGTATTGTCTTTTGTTTTGTATAGTGTTTTGATTTTGTGTAATTAGGAGATTCTTAAGTATTTAGGGAAGTAGTCATGTTTTTTATTGATTTTTCATAAAAATGATACCCCTAAAAATTTTTGGTTTTAGAACTGTGTGAATATATATGTGTAAAATTTGTAGACCTTGTTATGACACTAGGATTAGGGACATGATAATAATGTGCTAACAATTGCATGAACCGGATAGCTAGTAGTTGGTAATATTGACTTTATCCTATGTGTGTGTGAGATACTACCTAATTCCATTTGTCTATTGAATCCAGAACTTTCCTGGTTAGTCTTGCCTAGGTCGAAGGATAATTGGGTTAGGAAAGAATCATAGGCATTTTTTGATTCTAGTCCACTTTTTTCCTAAATGACCTTCCACGTGTGAATTATATCACTTGATCCCTGTTTTGAGCCTTATAGACTATTTTTCTTGTTTTACCTATTCACCTTCCCATTTATATTAAAATGGACCTATTTTGCCCCGGTCCTCTTGGACATTGTGCACCTCAACTCAGACAAAATGCCTAAATTGAGGATGGCTATCATTGGGGTATATAGTGTAAAATGGGTATGTATAAGGGTAAAATAAAAGAAAAATTCAGTAGGTCTTGGTGTGGTAAAAAATTGTAAGAAATTAAAATGAAAGTATAAAAAACCACACCCTACCTGAATGTGCAATAAAGAATAAAAAGTGAGAAATAAGTGTGAAATAAAAAGGGAATTGGCTAAAAAGTGAGACCCTAAGGTTAGTGTAGTTCCATGAAGGCTAGTCACTTGATATGTTGATATGTACCATACCATCCCCTAAGCCTACATTACAAGATGAGAGAAGTTTTATAGTGATCTTAACTTGACTGTCTTAATTCCTAGGTAAAGAAACCAAGGGCAAGCCTATGGTATTTGATGCACATTGATTGAAACTTGTCTTCTGAGTGTGAGTGTCTCTTGACTAACCTTGCATGACATGCATGATTTTATATAAGTGAGTGGGATATTTTTTGTTGTAAGGGAAAATGAGTCTATTGCTAATGTAATGCCATACCTTGATCCCATTGTATCATATTGTTGTGCTTTATATTCATACATTGTGTTATGTATAGTTTTGTTGATGAGAAACTAAACTGCAAGGGACCAGGTCCCTATACATGTAAGGTATAATACAACTGACACACGTTATCTGCATAGTTTTGTCCTTTTGTGTAGCAGACTTACAGGTGGTATTTTGTACTCATTTGGTCAGTTAGTCCAATGATCTTTCAGCCCTAATCATCACTCAGCTATAAAAGGAAAGAGATTCCTCTTTATTATATGGTTTTGCCAATTCTAAAGAGTGAAGTAAGGTAGCAAAAACTCCACTTCAAGATTGCTCAAACATTTCTCATATTCTTATCTTTGTAAAATATTTAAAGAGTGAGTGAGTGTTCTTGAGTGTTGATTTGTAATCGAACTACTTATGTTATAAGAGTACTATTTTCTTTTAAGAAAGTTGCTTAGGTAGAGTTGCCTAAATGTGAAACTGATTAGAGGTAATCAGTGTAGAGAGAGTCCTTGGTAGAGTAGCTAAGATGAGCTTGTAGTTGAGTTTCTATAAGAGGAAGGAACCTAGAGGTAGGTTCATTAAAGGTTGTAATCAAGAGTTTGATTATAGTTGAAGTTGAGGTGCTTGTGAGGGAAAGCCATGGTTTTTCCCTTCCTGGGTTCCCACATAAAAATTTGTGTGTTTTTACTTTTCCTGCACCGTCTTTTGTTTTCCTACACGATTAGTTTTTGTTTGCTTGCGATTGATTCCGAGAGACCTGGTATCTCACTGTGTGGTGAAATACCAAGGGTTTCAACAATTGGTATAAGAGCTTGGTCACTCTAAAAGGTTCATACCTAGAGTGTATTTGTTAGAATAACTGCTCCACCTAATCTAGAAGAAGGGCAATATACCACTAGACCACCTAGATTAATTGGATAATACTATAGGTGATGGAAAATAGAGATGTTTGATTTCATTATGGTTGAGGATAGTTAGCTAATGGAAATTATTATTCTTGATGGTCTACATATACCTGTAAAAGAAGTCAAAGAAGGATATGTTACAAAAATGGTTATCAAAAATAGGATGGAGTTTAATGACGAAGATAGAAAAAGAATTGAGAAAAACTATAAAGTAAAGAAATTATTTGTCTGTGGACTAGGACTAAATGAATACAATAGGATTTTTTCTTATGAAATAGCTAAGGAAATTTTGGACTTCTTGAAGACAAATAATGAAGTAACTACTGATATGAAAGATTCCAAAGTTGACATGCTGACTACCTTGTATGAAACCTTCACAATGAAACAAGGAGAGACAATACAAGAAATGCACACAAGATTCACGTCTATCACAAATGAGCTTTACTTATTAGAGGAAGTGATTCCATTGTACAAGCAAGTGAGAAAGATTCTTGGTATTCTAAAAAAATCCTAGGAAAGTAAAGTAGATGCTATTACCGAGGCAAGAAAACTAAAGACTCTCTGAATTAACGAGCTTATTGTAAATTTAAATACTCATGAACTCAAGAAGCAGTAAGAACAAGAGAAGAAGGAAGGACAGAGATAAAAATCTCTTGCACTGAAGGAACTAAAATCAAACTCGTATGAAGATGACATTGATTTTTCCTATTGGGCAAAAGCAATTGTGAGTGCTATGAAGAAAAGTGGCCAATTTTAAAGAAATAGAAGTGGCAGCAAAAAGGGAGGAACTGTGGAGGTTTGTCAAAAATGTGGAATTACTTATCACTTTATTAAAGATTGTCCAATGTACCAATTGGACTATCAATAATATCTTAAGACTGGTGGTGACAAAGTAAAGAATAGGGACCATGTCCTTGTAAAGTAAGGAAGGCACTAGTAATGTAGGGAGACTCCTCTAGTGAATCTGAGAAAGATGGGAAACAGGAAGATATTTTTATGTTGGCAGTGTTGAATGATAAAGAAACCCTTTATTCCCTATCCTCTTTTATAGGAAACACTAAAGATGAAGAAGAAAATGAGGTAACACTTTCTACATTAAAGAAAACTTAGAAAATTACTCTGCTAGAAAAATAAAAAAGCTTGCCAATGTTTTTATTGATTCCATGTGTGAAATGATTAATGAAAAATGCTCTATAAGAAAAAGTAGAAAGTCAAGATCTTGATTTGACCTCTAACCCTTCAGGTATATGAAATTGAGGAATTGGTTACAAAGCTGAAATCTAAAAATTTAAGTTTAGTCAATCAACTGGAGAAAGTAAATAGTACCTATGATAAAGAGAAAAATAATGCTCGAGAATGAAAGATAGAATAAAGGAGCAGGAATTGATAGATTTTACTCTCCAGATAGCTGAAATTGAGCAACAGGTTGCTAAGCTTAAATTTGAAAATTTCAGCTTGGTAAGTTAATTGGAGATAGATGATACTTCTAAGAGTAAAGAGAATAAAGAAGTATCAAAGTTTTAGGTTGACCTTGAAAAGACATTGGAGGATTACCAAAATTATCTTATGTATGCATTCCAGAAGAATGAGAGGTTGGAGGGGGACCTGGTCTGTTTGAAGGAAGAACTTAAAAAATACCTATAATGGACTACATCCTCTTAGATCCTTTTTAACTTAACCAGTCAAGGTGCTAATAATGGGAAGGGTCTTGGTTATTAAGAAGGAAACCAACTTCGTGGGTTACAAAGAAGGGTTGCTCACGATGCTAAAGACAATGTCCACAAGCCTCTTTGTACTCATTGTGGAACAGATGGGTACACAAAAGAAAATTGTCAAAGCTGGATTAGATATAGAATGAATTGTTCAAGATATATTCAGTAAGGGAATGCACATTCTATGTGCTTCAAGCCTAAGAAAATTGTGAAAAGGAACTCTCTACCTAGTTGGACCATGCATGATTTGATCACTCCATTGTCCTTCTACTTGGAACTCAGACACAAGTGGGTTTAAAAATCTTACAAGTGATTATGGTCTCAAGAATGAGGAAGAGAATTACAGCCAAGAATGATAATTTAAAATGAGTGATAAAAAGGCTCAATGCTGAAAGGTCTGACTATACTCTCTTTAACAATGTTTTAAAATGGAAGTGGCTCAGGTGAAATATTTTGACTTCAAAGCACCTGATACATGGCAAAAAATAGTTGACAATCTCCATGACAAGAAGGAAATCGTATGGATTGAAGAAAGAGGGGTGATGTTGCTGAAGATGAGAGGCAAAATGCTGAAGAATTTAGGTGAAAATGATGATGATTCAAAGTACCAATCATCAATCTCAACTTAAGTAAAAGATCAACAAGAAAGGTGTGCAGAGGCAAAAGACAAAAATAGGATTATCTAATCAACTGAACCTATATTATGATATAGTATTTCCACTGAAGATTGACTATGATTAGGAGAAAGGTATCCTTGATAATGGGGACAACTTTAGAAGAAAATAATTGAAGCAATCACAAGTTGAGAATTCACTCAAGAAAGAGAGGGACCTTGTCCTATCTCTTAGGTTAGAGACAAAATAGTGTGCCTTAAAAATTCATAAAATTTCTATTTAAAAAGGTCTGTCTGATTTTCTCTCTTATCTATATAAAAACTGTCAATCCTTGCCAAATGTAGAGAGTCATAAAATGCCTTACCCATTAGTCTTTCTTCCTAAATTCCTGAGATCCTTAGTGAAACCATTCCAGTTGAACCTCTAGACACCAGTAAAAATCTTACTGACTTAGCTTTGGATGGTGGCTTAAATCAAGAATCATACACTGAAATTTAACAAGAACCTTTTCAATTAGAAAATTCCCCCTTCCTCAGAAAAATAGAATCCTCTAATGCCTCTCAAATCCATTCTCCTAATAAATTAAAAGGTACTAAAATTTCTGAGAATTTATAAGAACCTATTTATACTATCCCCTTAAGTCAAACCCTATATTTGCCCAGTTGGTTGATGAAGAAATTCCTTTAAAGAAGTCTAATCCATTCAGCAGCATAAATTATGTAGATGATTTTTTTTTACTTTGACATGATTACAAGAAAAGTTATGCAAATGAAGAAGAGAAAATAGTTGGAGAAAAGGGTGAGCTAAAAAGGAATAGGGAGTTTGTATTACTTTCAATTGAGGAAAACGATTCTAATATTGCTATCGCATCTAAGAAGAAAATACTATAAATTTATGATGATGAAAGGACCAGGTCCTGTGATTCAAATTTGGTAGTCCTGGTACAAGAAAGAAGAATCTCATAGATGTGAAAAGAAAGAAAGTCTCCGAGGGACCTGGTCCCAAAAAGAGAAAAATGAATGACAAAGAAGCACCAAGTAGTGTCTGAACTACTGGATGCTTAAGAAAGCTAAACTAAAAAAATAGAGGAGTTGAGGATTGTGCTAGAAGAAAAAGACACCAAAATAGTGCATCTAAAACTACAAAATCAAAAGTTGTCCTAAGAATGACCTTGTACCACTAAGGAACTGGCAATAGAAAATGAAAAGCTAAAAACTAAAAACTAAAGGGCAAAGTTGCAGAATTATCTTGTGAGGTTTAAGGGTTAAATGCTAAATTTAAAACTCTTACCAAAAAATTACTAATTGTTCCTCCTCCTGAGGATGCTAGAATGGACATGTTGTAAAAATCAATCTCCTCTAATCCCCCTTCTACCTGAGTTTGAGTGTGTCAGTTTGTAGTCTTTGAATCTTTTGTGGCCTTTAAAAGACAGTTATTTGTTTTTTTGGAATATGGTATTGGTCCTTAACTACTTAAAATGGATGAATTCTGATTTGTGTGCTTAACCCGTTTCTCTCTTTTAAGAACTATTTTACATGTTAGTGTTGCTCCAGTGGCCATGAGTTAACTAATTTGTACTTATTTTACTCTTTGTTTACTATTAATACTTTCAATGATTCCAAAAGGAGAAGTACTGAGTTCATATAGTAGGGACCAGGTACCATGTTGCAGATGTTTATGATTAATTGAGTTGCAGATTTGAGTGACATGCTGGTAGGGGGATGGAAATAAGGCGCTGAGTGTTGAATAGATAAATAAAGTCATTCATGTTGATAGGGGGATTATGAAAATGCACTAAATGAATGTACATAATGACAAGGGGAAAATAAGGGACCAGGTCCGGTGTTGCATGATGGAAGAAACATTATAATACATGGAACATTCATCCTTAGATGGTAATCACTATGATTAAATGTGATGAATGTGCACTGATGTTTAAGTTGTATGGTTTGGTTTGTCATCATCAAAGAGGGTAAAAATTACTATATGTAGTTTTGATGATGAACATCTAAACTGCAAGGGACCAGGTCCCTTGACGTGTAAGGTACGTATAGCTGGCATGCGTGTCACGACTCGAGGCTACCCCCTAATCGCGACAATGGTACTTACGATCATAGTGACCACAAGATAACCCATGAGCTAGTACCTCTTGTGAGCGCTAAATAAAGTAACAAAATACACATGTACGGAAGTAAACTGTCAATGCCATAAGGTTTACATACTGATAAGATAATGTAAAATTGGATACTGAAATATGTATCAAAATGATTTTGAATGACTAAAAACATCTGATAACACCGAATGACTATCTAACTGACTGACTGCATGTCCAAAAGCCTCTAAACTGATTGAAGAGTTGATGGGACACGCCCAACTAACTCCAAACAGAACTAACTAAAAAGAAATATGGAAATATAGAAATAATATAATAGGTCCTCGACATATAAGGACTGACCACAACTGCAGCTACTGATAAGCTGAACTATCTAAGCATGGTCAAGAAACTGAGAATCCAAAACTATGTTATAAGACATCATAGCACGAAGAAAAATATACAATCATAACTTTGAATGTACTAGTATATGAGATGAGGTTAGGCTGAAATGCATAGGTTCATGTGCATGAAATACCGACTAACTGAATAGCATGAGATAATGACTGACTAAATAACATGAGATAACTAATGCATAAAATGCGTGAAAGTTGTAAAATCTAAGAATGCATGACAAAACATATACTATGATACTGAAATAGGCTGTAAACAAAAATACTAAAATCTGTTAACTGAATAACTGGTGAACTGTATGCTATGGTTAAGAAAACCTAAACTAAATTCTATACTGAATACTAACTGAGACTCTGGGAGGTATCAACTAACCTGCATGCCCTAATTTGAGCTAATCGGAGTTCAACCTATAACCCCAGTTGAAAGGGTGTCAGTACCATGCCATGGGTATTAACAATGGCCGTGTGGAGCCACTAAACTAATGTCCTAAAGGACTAATGAGTCACCCTCATATGGTCGGTGCTCTAATGAGATATGTATTACCCTTAACTAGTAGGTAAACACTTTATTAACCCTTAAATGATAGAATAATATATCTAACCTACGCAGGCTATGTAGTTCTGGAACTAAGGGACTACTACTAAAGGTCACATCCTCAACTGGAAGGTGAGCCCCCATCCTTGAGTTCGTTTGGTGCTAAATCCTACTCCTAACTGAATGTCACTGATTTCTGGGCTGAACTAAGCTTAACTAAGCAAATAATTGATCATCATACTAACTGAATAACAATACTCATGGTTTATTTGAAATCATACTGAAGATACTGAAATTATGTAAACAGCTAAGTATTGGGTATTCATAACCCTCCAACACTAAATGAAAATAACAATAAGGACATGAAGCTTTTAAAAATCATAATAAAGGATCATTGCTCAAAACCCAACATTTAGACATTTCATCAAACACATGGGAGTCATGAATTTAAACATAGGAATGGGTAAACATGTGATTGAAAACATAGTTACAATACTAAAACCATAAATTAGGGATTTAACATGGGAATTTCATCATTCAAGCATGTAAAGGGCTCATACCATTAATAAACACTTGTAACATAACTTGTAATCAAAATCAATAAAAATTTCATGGAGACAATTCATCATAAACATGTAAAACTTATAATTTGATATAAAAAAGGGATTCTTGGACTCCATGGGTGAAAAAGACCCATGGATGAACATCACACATACCTTAAATCTTAAATCTTGAAAGAGAAACACAAATCTTTATGCTTCTTTAAAGGTTCTTGGCTTTAGGAACTTGATTCTTGGTTTACTTGGATAAAAAGGAAGGAAATTAGTGAACTTAGGGGATTGATTAGGGTTTTTTTAGAGGAAATTGGGGAAAAATGGGCATATAATGCCTTAACAGACTTTTAATTTGTGTTTTTATGAATTGGATTGAGGGGAAAAGACGTAATTTCCCCACATAACTAGAACACAAATTGAAGGCTCACCGTGATATGGTGAAGGATCCATCATTAGACCCACCGCAATGCACCACTATCGCAGTGAGGTTCTGGAATTAACATCCAATCACGACACAATCCTCATCCAAAAAATCCAAAACTTCCTGGAGATATGTTCCTTACACCCCTGAACATGAATTAACTAAAAAACAATATCTCGGGGTCGAGAAAACTCATTTAAAAATCTTCCAAGTTAAGAGGCCAAAAATATGACTAAATCCCCAACACTTATTTAAATTTTCAGGATTTAAGCCTCTTATACATACAACTAGGAGATAAACTGAGCTAAGAAATGTATGGGGTATTATATTATCTCCCCCTTGGGAACATTCATCCTCGAATGAGACTGATTAAGATGAGAACAGTGGGAAAGCAGAGATCATATACTGGACATATATAATTGAAAACATCATTACATGACTGAGTCTAAAACATGTTACGTGAACTGACCTGATTCGTGAATGCATGCAATGACATGAGAATGATTATATAGATGGAACTTAGAATGGAAAAGAGACAATCTAAAAAAAACTATTACTTTAAGCTAAGTCTGAATTTGTGGAGAAAAGATGAGGGTAGTTGGTATACATATTTGCTTCTGCTTCCCAAGTGGCTCCCTAAACGGACTAATTCTGCCAATGAACTTTGACCAAGGGAATTTCTTTGTTCCTTTGTCTACGAATCTTATAATTAAGGATCTCGACTGGGATTTCTTCATAATAAAGGATATCCTGAACATTTGTGCATTCTAAAGGAACTACAACCACTGGATCACCAATACACTTATTTAACAAAGAGACATGGAACACTGGATTCACTGATGCCAAATTTGTAGGAAAATCAAGCTCGTAAGCTACCTATCCAAAATGACTCAAAATTATATACGGGCCAACATATCGGGGACTGAGCTTCCCCTTCTTGACAAATGTCTTCACCCCCTTCATGGGTAAAATTTTCAAATAGACTGAATCACCAACCTCAAACTCAAGGTTTCTTCTCCTCACATCTTCATAGGATTTTTGATGACTTTGGGCTATGTTAAGCCTCTCCCTAATAAACTGAACCAATCGATGACTTTGGGCTGTCTTAAGCCTCTCCTTAATCAACTGAACCTTCTCTATCGCATCAAACACCGAATTTGGCATAACCAAAGTAGCCTCTCCTGCCTCAAGCCAACAAATAGAAGATCTACATCTCTTACCTTAGAGAGCCTCAAATGGAGCCATCTAAATACTGGAGCAATAACTGTTACTGTAGGCAAACTCGATCAATGGCAAGTGATCATCCCAACTTCCTTTAAATTCAATAACACATGCTCTCAACATGTCCTCTAGGGTTTGAATGGTCATTTCTGCCTAACTATCTATTTGAGGATGAAAAGTTATATTGAGATGAAATTAGGTACCAAGACCCTTTTGAAAAGCTTTCCAAAAGTGAGAGGTAAACTGAGTACCTCTATCTAAAATAATAGACAACAAGACTCCATGCAATCTAACCAACTCTCTAATATATAGATTAGCGTAGTCCTCAGCTGAATATGAAGTATCAACTGGCAAGAAATGGGATGATTTGGTCATTCTATCTACAATAACCCATATCAAATCATGTTAACGATGCGAACGAGGCAAACCCATCACAAATTCTATGTTCACCTCTTCCCACTTCCAAGTAAGAATGATGAACTCCTGCATTGTACCACTAAGCCTCTAGTATTCAACTTTAACCTGTTGACAGTTGGAACACATAGCTATAATATCGATAATATACCTATTCATACCACTCCACCAATAGATTTCACGCAAATCACGGTACATATTATTGGCTCCTAGGTGAATAGAATAATGCGCACCATGCGCTTATGCCAAAATCTACTATCTCAAACCATCAACACATAGCACACACATCTTACCCTGAAAATACAAAAAACCATCTCTCTTTCAGGAGAAAAGCTCTCTACCTTCTGATCTCTAATTGACTTCTTTAACTTAACAAAACTCGAATCCCTATCTTGCTTTTCTTTCACTTCGGCAACCAAAGAAGATTTCGAACTATATTGAACCCAAACACTACCTTCAGTTGAATCAACCAACCTAAAAACTAATCTAGCAAGTTGATGAACCTACCTGACTAACTTCCTCTTATAATCCTTAACATGAGAAACACTATCCATAGACAATATACTAAGGGCATCTACCACTACTTTGGCCTTGCTCGGATGATGCAACACACTCTTATCATAATTTTTTTTATAATTCTAACCACCTTTTCTGGAGAAGATTCAAATTGTTTTGTGAGAACACATACTAAAAACTTTTATGATCCGTGAACACATCAACATGAATCCCATACAAATAGTGCCTCTAAATTTTAAGGCAAACATAACAGGTGCTAACTCAAGATCATGGGTAGGATAATTATTTTCATGGGGCTAAGCTGTCTAGAGACGTAGGCTATGACCTTACCTCTCTGCATCAACACATAACTAAGATCAACTATGGAAGTAACACAATATACAACAAATCTATCTAAACTATCTATCAAAGTCATAGTTTAAACTGAGGTTGAAACTGATCACTAGGTGCTTATGTCACACCTTATATATATTTATCATGGATTGGTGAAGGGTCGTGGATTCCCAGACCTTCCTTGATGCCTACAGTTCATGTAACTAATATGCATGGGATCCCCTTTGGTAGGGGGATCAGGACCCATATAGCCCATAGGTTCCTTTATAACGATTGAAGGTACACAGTCTAGGATAATGCTTTGAGTCTCATGCTAAACCTTGTTCCCTATCCTGGAATATTTTACATATATATATATATATGATTGTGTGCATATTGTTTTGAAAGATTTTGGACTGCATGGATCATGGCACTATTTTATCCCTTCTTTTATGCTAAAGCTCACCCAGCTAACCATTCGCAAGCACTTTATCTATAGAAACCCTAAGGGTTGCACCACACAGTGAGGGACCAGGTCCCTCAAAATCAATTACAGACAAAGGACACAAAAATGACCAGGAAGTAAGAGACAGTGTAGGAAGAGTAAAACACAAGATTTTTACGTGGAAACCCAGGAAGGGAAAAACCACGGCTTTCCCTCACAAGCACCAAGGAAATCCACTATAATTAACCTTTTGATTACAGTCAAGATTTTAGCCTAACTCTAGGCTCTTTTTCCGAGTAGCAACTATACTACAAGCTCATCTTGGTAACTCTACCAAGGACTTCCTATGCTAATTAACTCTAATCAACCTCATTTAGGCAACTCTACCTAAGTAGTTTCTACTCAAAGAGAAAAATTCTACTCTTATAACATGAGTAGTTCAATTAAAATTCATTACTCACTCAAGAACAATTTTTTTTAAGCACTCATAAAGCTAAGAACTTGAGAAGTGTTGAAATGGGATTTTTGATTCCTCTTTTCATTCTTTGTAATTTCAAAAAAAACATTTGATGAAGAGGGGTGTCTTTCATTTTATAGATAAGTGATGATTAGGGTTGAAAGATCATTAGACCAGTTGTCCTAATCAAATCAAAGTTGCACATGCAAGTTTGTTACACAAGAAGACAAAATTGTGCAGACAACACGTGCCAACTGTACTGTACCTCGCAAATCTAGGGACTTGGTCTCTTGCAGTTGGCTACTCATCATCAAAACTGTATATTGCAATTTCCCTCATTTTGATGATGAAAAACCAACCATACAGTTTTGAGTACACATTCATCATATTTAATTAGTGTGATTACAACCCAAAGAAGAATATTCCCTCTATCATCATGCTTTCTTCATCATCATGCAACATAGAGACTTGGTCTCTTGTTGTTATTTGTAGCAAAAAAATTTGATTTCTCCCTCTATCATTATTAACCTTCATTTAGTGCATTTGCATACTTCTTCCTCTGTCATTATTCACCACATGCACACTGCACACCCACACACACCCCCGATCCTTACACATGAAGTCAGTATTCCCCCCTTTTGACATCTTTGAGAGGGATTAATAGTAACCTAAGAGTAAAATAGGCACAAATTAGTTAACTCATGGCCTCTGGGGAAACACTAACATGTAGAACAACTTTAAAGTAAAAAACAAATAAAGATCACAAATAAAGATTCATTCATGATTAATCAAGATAAGTACCAATAAAGTAAGATAACATAATCATAATAAAAATAACTATCTTTAAAATCCATTATGAGAACTAGGATATGAAAATAACACAAGGTTGATAAGAAAATAAGGATAACAAGGCTCATGTAAAGGGAGTATTGGGGGAAAAGGACTTAAGCAACGTCTCCATTCTTGCATTTTTACTAATGTGAGCACCCAACAACTTTTTGGTAAGATCCATCACTTTAGCATCCAATCCTTGAACTTCACTAGTTAGTTTTACTACTTTTATCTGCAGTTTTGCATTTTCTTCTACAAGTTCATTAGTGGCACTTGGTCCGTCAAAAGATAACTTCTGATTCTTCAATTTTAGGTATATTATTTAAGTTTCCTTTGATATTAACACATTTCTGAATTACCCCAAGGTGAATGAATACTTTGTTGAGGAAGTAGCCATAGCAGTCCATGATTCCATTCCTTCTCATAAATTACTTTCTTCATGTGTTCTGGTAATCTTATTAACCCAAACTTACTCAAAAATTTGATTAAGAAAAAGTCACTACTGGAGGTAATTGTTCTCTTTTCTAACCTTAGTAGCAGGAGCTTGTTGGTAAACCTAAATACCAGCTGATATGCATTTTTAAGAACTTGCTTTTTACTGTAATTATTGATGTTCCTCCTATCACTGATGCATTGATCATGAACTCAGTTGAGGGATGCTGCTTCACAATTGTCCTCACACTAATTATAGGTACATTCAACATCTTGCCCCATGATTCTTCATCCATATTGATAAGCTTCCCTTGCACCAAATTTTCAAAAAACCACTGGGGTTGTTTTCTAAAATAGATATAGCTATCCTTGGTGCTTGACATAATCTACCAACTTTGATTTCCAAGTTTATCATATATCTTGGGATCAAAGTTCCTTCTGACAGAACCTTCCGAGTCATCAATATTTTATTCCTTCTTTAACTAGCTAGATCCTTCATCTATTCCTTTAGTATAATTACTTGCCTCTTCTTTTTTAATCATAACTTTTCTCTTCTTGGGACCATGTCCCTCAAAGTCTTTCCTTTTCTTGATAGCTAGGTGTTTCTTCCTCATTCTAGCAAGGTTACTAGACTTTTGACTTAGATTATCTAAGGTAAAGTTTTTATGGCTTTGGTTGCTGAAGAATCATGATATGCATATTCAGTTTAATTTTATAGAGTTTTATCTTCTTCAAGGTTCTTAGCTGAGCTTAAGGAAGTAGTAATGTTAGTCATTTAGGTTTGTGAGGTAAAAAGAGTGATAGTGACCAGTTTGGTTTAGAGGAGCCAAAGAGTGATGAGTTGAGACTAAGAATGAGAAATAGTCTGATTTATCAATTTTAAGAGATGTCCGCTGTCATTAAAAAATGTTCCTTTTGAAATGACATGTGTGACCCTAATAAGAGAAACTCTTTATTTGACACCTTTTACTTAGAGAAGGAAAACACATGGCTTTCTTGACATTATTTTATGATTATTAAAGCATACTATGGTGATACTGACCTGAGAGATGAGATCAGGTCCCTCTCCCTTTTGAGTGAATCTTCAAATTTGTGAAAGTGACATTTTTACATTTTCAAAGCTATTTCCATGGGTGTATACCTGCAAGGGTATGGTACTACAACAACAACATACCTTGAGTATTCCCACCTAATGGAGCAAGGGTATGGTACTGAGTTAGACTAATATGCACCTACTTTATTAAGGATACCTATCTCCTTCTCATAGATAATTTTATGGTGAGACATTAATTCACATATTAGGTTAAGTCAGTATCATGCTTTAATATCTACATACTCCTTTTTTCTCAGAACTTTATTCCCAATGCAGGTCCGAGGACCCGGTCCCCGACTTGACGTTATTCAAGCTGCTAAACTTCTCCTTCTGAGATGAATTTCCTAATGACCAGGTCCTTGATAATCAAGACTTATTTTCTTCTTTCGTCCTTTTGCTCATCACTTTCAACACCACCAAGGACCAATAATTTTCCTGACAAGTCAAGAACTACATGCACCTCTTTCATCAATCCACAAAATCCTTTTTAGTTCATTCTCAAAATCATTTTTATTTATTATATTTGAAGGTCATTCTAGGGCTTCCTTTTGAATACATGCTTCACACACCCTGTTTTTGAATATCAACTATCATAAGAAAAGGACTAGGTCCTTGAGATCAACTTTTCACAATAAGACACCTTCACCTAAAGTGTCTTGAGAGAGAGAACATAGTAAGACCTTCCATCATTAAGCTTTTAACCCTTTTTATCAACGATCTATTCCTAACTGCAATCCCCTTCCCATGCCTGGAATCATGATCATAAGTTAGATTTGGGAACCCACTTAAGTTTGAGTTCTTAGTAGGAGGATAATAGTGTGATCAAATTATTATTAGACCATCTAGGTCGTGAGAGCTTCCTCTTCACCCTTTTTAGAGCCTCGAAGCCCTTAGGATGTGCATTCTATTACTGAATGTATTTAGTATTCCTTAATTTTTCCTTAAGCCAGTTTTGACATCTTTCTTTCAAATGTCCATCTCTTCTATAGTAAGTGCATAAGTGTTTGTTCCCTTTGCTTATGTCATCATGAATAACCTTTCCTTTAGGCTTAGTAGGTATGAGTTTCCTTGATAGCCCAGAACTCTACAATTATTAACACCTTGACTAGTCAAGTCAGAAATGATCAATGATGAAGTAGTCTATTTAAGAGACTTGTTCAACTCTTCTTTCAAGCAGAATAGGTCCCTCTCCAACTCTTCATTCCCGTGAAGTGCAGACATAAGGTGTTTTTGAGAATCCTTCAGCCTTTCCTCAAGATTAATTTGATTTAAAGCCTTTAAGATTCTTTATTCCCTTTCTCATCTTCCTCTTTTACCTTCGTTAGATTACTGATTAAGCTTGGCATTTCAGATTTTCTTTTAGTGAACAACTCTTGAGTTTTAGAATTTTGTAAAGCTAAAGCAATCAGCTCATGCTCTTGATTCTCTACTTTTTCATCCAAGGCATTCTTCTAAAGTGTTACTTCACATATAGAGTCAATCAAGACACTAGCAAGCCTTTTTCTCTTTCTAGCAGTATAATTATCTAGATTCTCCTAAATATCAAATAGAGTTACTTCCTTTTCTTTTTTACTCTGTGATTTTCATGAATGCAAATAAGGAGTCATAGATAACTGGACTTTCTTTCACTACTAGAATAGAAACATCTCTAGTCCTTTCATCTTGACCTGACTCACTAGAACAGTCTCCCTATGCTAGGCTTGCTTTATAAGATATTCAGCTTCTTCTTTCCTTCTTGAATTACCAGGGACCTGTTCCCTATTCTTACCTTTGTCACCAGTTTTCTTGAGGTAATCTTGATAATCCACTTTGTGCACAGGAAAATCTTTAATGAAATGCTCAAGACTTCCACATTTATGACAAACCTTAACATTTCCTACTCTTTTCCTACCTCTTCCTCTCTATTGGAACTGACCACGCTTCTTTATGGTACTAACAATTCAATTTTCCAAATAGGTAACCTTTGTGTCATCTTTATCTGGATCTTGTTTGGAAGCTTTTAATAACAGGGATTTTCCCTTTTTGCATCATTCTTCTCTACCACATGTTGCTTCTTGAGCTCATAGGTTTTTAAATTACCAATCAGTTTATCCATGGTGAGGTTCTTCAAGTTTCTAGCTTTAGTTATGGCATTTACATTGCTTTCCCAAGACTTAGGAATAACACCAAAAAATTTCCTCGCTTGTTTGAACAAGGGAATTACTTCAACTAAGCAGTGAATCTTATTTGTGATAGAAGTGAACCTTGTATGCATTTCTTGGATTGTTTCTCCTTCTTTCATGGTGAAGGTTTCATATCAAGTAGTCAATATGTCGACTTTTGAGTCCTCCACATTAGTGGTGCCTTTATGAGAAGGCCTCAAGCAATCCCAGATCTCTTTAGCATTTTCACAAGCTGAGATCCTATTGTATTCATTGGGAATTATGCCACATACTAATAATATCTTGGCCTTGTAATTCTTTTTAATTTTTTTCCTGTCTTCATCATTGTACTCTCTGCTACTTCTAACAACCATCTTTGCAACCTCTCCTTCTTTGACTTTTTTAAAAAGTGCATGAGGACCTTCAAGAATTATGTCCATCAGCTCACTATCCTCAGCCATAACAAAGTCAAATATCCTGGTTTTCCACCACTCATAATACTAACCATTAAATCTTGGTTGTCTAGTGGTAGATTGACCTTCTTCTAGATTAGGTGTAGCAACTATGCTAACCAGGAAACTCTAGGAGTGAGCCTTTTAGAGTGACCTCACTTTGATACCAATTGTAGAAACCCTAAGGGTTGCACCACAAAGTAAGGGACCAGGTCCCTCAAAATCAATCATAGGCAAAGTAGACAAAAATGACTAGAAAGTAAGAGACAGTGCAGGAAGAGTAAAAACACAAGATTTTTATGTGGAAACCCACAAAGGGAAAAACCATGGCTTGCCCTTACAAGCACCAAAGAAATCTCCTATAATCAACCTCCTGATTACAACCTAGATTTTAGCCTAACTCAAGGCTCCTTTTGCTAGTAGCAACTCTACTACAAACTCATATTGGTAACTATACCAAGGACTCTCTATGCTGATTAACTTTAATCAGCCTCACACTTAGGCAACTATGCCTAAGCAGTCTCTATTCAAAGGGAAAAACATTACTCTTATAACATGAGTAGTTCAAATACAAATCATTACTCACTCAAGAACTATTTCTGTTATAGCACTCATAAAGTTAAGAACTTAAGTAGTGTTTAAATTGGGGTTTTGTTGCCTCTCTTCATCCTTTGTAATTGCAAAAAACCATTTGATGAAGAGGCATTTCTTTATTTTTATAGATAAGTGATGATTAGGGATGGAAAATCATTGGATTAGCTGTCCTAATAAGTATAAAGTAGCACCTATAAGTTTGTTACATAAGAGGAAAAAATGGTGTAGACAATGCATGTCAGGTATAATGTACCTTGCACATCCAGGGACCTGGTCCCGTGCAGTTAGCTGCTCATAATCAAAACTGCATATAGTAGTATACCCATGCGATGCAGGGTCCAAAGACACTTTTATTTCCTTGTGTAGTAGTGTGTGATTTCTAGATTGTTCATGGGTCAGCTTGAAGTGGTGAGCTTCTATTATCTGAAAAATCTTATTTCATGGTCTTGTATTTACTTATGTCTTAGACTATTTTGATGGGTTTATTTTTTTTGGCTATGGTCGGGGGCATGTCTTGAGTTAGGTTAATATTTGGTTTTATAAAGGATTTTGTGAACAATGTTTGAGTGGATTGTGTTATGGATTCTTAGATTCCTATCTTGTTATATGTTAAGAACTTATCCCTACCTTGTAATCTATACGGAACTCTTCTCTATCTTTTTATATGTTTGAAACTAATCTCCATCTTGTTATATGTTCGAAACTTATCTATTACTAGTTATATTATGTTCTAATTGGCTAGGCTAATGGGGGTGGTCTCTGATTCTTGGCAGACTTGAGATACCCGCCATGACTACTCCCTAGTTCAGGCATGACAGTGCTTCTGTACTCTTCGTGCAAATGAAAGATGGGTCTCTTTGAATATGTATAGACTTTCGTCAGTTGAATAAGGTTACAATGATGAATAAGTACTCTCTCAACAAGGTTAATGATATTTTTTACCAGTTTCACGGTGCTAAGTGTTTCTCTAAGATTGATATTTATTAGGGTTATTATTAGTTGAAAACTAGTGAGGCTAATATTGCCAAAACTGCTTTTCGAAACTGATATGGCCATTGTGAGCTTTTGACTATGTTATTCAAGTTGACTAATGATTCAGCTGTATTCATGGTCTTATGAATTGGTTTTTTAGGAAGTTCCTAGATTTTTTTGTTATATTTTTATTGATGACATCTTGATGTACTCTAAGAGTGAGGAGGATCCCAATTGATGTGCTATAGAAATATAACACTTTCAATGCTTAAAATGAGGAAAATATGCCAGTATCTGAGGTTTTTTTTGTTAGATATGCATTTTGGGTATATTTTGTAGGAAACTAGGTTTTTAATTCTAAGTTCATAAAAATGATGAAAAAGGATATTTTTGGCTACTTATGAGAACAATTATGGTTGTTTTGTGAAATATTCCATATTGTTCGTAACAAAAAAATTTAAGGAAAATTAAAGATTTAAAGCTTGGTGGCTAGTGTTGAAAGGCTTGGCACTTACCTATGTCTATATGTGGACAACATGTATCACATGTGGTCAGTATGATACTAAGGTAAGTGCTGAAATTGTTGAATTGAAGATCCAAAGAGTGGAAGGAGCTAAAAATTAACTTTCGATACTTGCTAAGTCAACATACGGACCACATGTAGCACATGTGGACCGTTTGTAGGAAAAGTATGTGTCAGAAGTCCAAAATCTTGAGAGAAAACCAGTAGGAATTTTCTTCTGAGCACATGTGGTGGCCACATGTGCCCCGCCTCAGGCAGCATGTACCACATGCGATTGAGGCTAGGTTGCATGTGGAGACCATATATAGCCACAGATTTTTTTGGACCTTTTTAATTTGGGCTTAGGTTTTAGGCTTTCCTCATGCTCTATAAATACCCCATATGTGGTTTGTAGTAGAATTTATATACTCTTGATACTTAAAAATATATTTTGATTCTGAGATTCAATTTTGGTCTTGAAATTCTCTTATTTTGATTTTAGTTAATTAATTTAATTATGATTTTTGGTTTTTACTCGTGGTTAGTGTGATTTAATCTTATGATTTCAATCATGAATGTTGTTTATTACTTCACAAGCATACGTGGATAAAAACCCTAAGCTAAGGTTATGGAAACCCTAGCGGATTGACAAAGAAGGGAAAGTTCTATGGTTATTCTGAATTGATACCCATGCATGCATTGCATTATTTTCACGTTAATAGTTATCTTAGCAGTTTCAAATGTTAGGATCCCACCTAGATTATTGATACTTACTACAAAAGAAGTTTAGTGACCAAGAAAAGATAATGAGAACGGTAATTTAAAGTTTAGCTGTCGATCCACACTATTAGGTATTATATAAGACTATGTAGACTTTGAGTTTTATTTAATATTGTCGAACATAAATGCTCTTGTACTGATATTCCCAGGTCATGGGAATTGGCATCCATAGTTAATTTTCTATTATGTAATATTGTTGTTAATGATGAAGTTCATCTCTTGTGGCCCTTGTCGGGCGTTTATACAAAAGTAACCCATTACCTTCGCTCTGATTTATGGTGTTGGCTTACTTATTGGTGGGTCTTAGTAGGTGCCATCAGGACTCGTGAATTAGATCATGACAAATTGGTATTAGAGCCTAGGTTTCATCGGTATTGTTAGTACAATAGCAAATGTCTAATAGAGTCCTATAGATCAGAATGTTTACATCCTATTCCTATCTTCGGGAGGCTATGGGACATTCTTAGAAGTCCTTTACTTCTTTCACTCGTATCGTGATAACAGTCTGAGTTGGTTTGTTGGATATTTTCTTGACTTTACTCTTTCGCAGATGCCCAGGATACGTGCTTTAATTATGTATGAGAAGGGTCCCAAGATTGATCCAGGGATCCTACTCATGTTTGAGGATAGCCTCATGATGTGTCCTTTATTAGGGATTAGGATGGGCCTCCCTAAAACCCTATTCCTTTACTTGAGCCAAAGATTCTTCCACCACAACTAGTGGTAGGCCAAGGACCAGCCCATGCTTCACCAAATTTTGTTCCTTCTTCTTTTCTTAGAGATGCCTTGGTTTAGCTATTAGGTATTATTTATGGTATGCAGAATACTATGGAAGGAGTGCAGCCTACAGCTGCAGCTCCTGGAGTTACGGTTCCTCCTATAACAAAAGTTGTTTAACTGATGGTCGCTCAGCGAATTATGACCTAGCCAGCTATGTCTACTGAGGAGCAAAAAATTATGGGTAGGTTTTTGAGGTTGTCTCTGCCCAGGTTTTTTGGTGCTCCTAGAGAGGATGAATTTGAGTTTCAAACTGCTTGTGTGGATAGGATTCATGGGTTAGTCCTTGTTGAGATTCGTGGTGTGGATTACACCATATTTTAGTTATATTTGTCTACTAGACACTAGTGGAGAGTTTTTATGAGTTCTAGGCCTATTGGGTCTTCTTTCCTTTCATGGACTCAATCCTCCAAGATGTTCTTGGAGAAGTATATGTCGCGCAACCTTAGAGATCGAATGAGAGATCAGTTTACTAAATTAGAGCAGGGTTCTATGATAGTCATTGATTACAAGGTCCATTTCTATGAGCTAGCCAAGCATGCAAATTCTATCTTGGATACTGAGTATGAGAGAGTTTGATGCTTTGTGAGAGAATTGAGTCTTTTTATCCGGATGGCTACCCAGAGCCTAGTTGTTGTGGGTATCACCTTTACTAAGGTTTCTTATCATGCTAGAGTGATGGAGGACATGCATTGTGATGTCCGTGATAAGAGGCCCAAGTATCAGGGAAGATTTGATGGGAGCCATTGTAGTTCCTAATTCAGAGATGGTAGTTCTTATGTTGGGCATCCTTTGCATCCATATTTTCAGCCTCAGATTCAGACTAGTTGACCAGTTCAAGCAGCTCTTTAGACCATTGATGGAGGTTAGTTGGTACTAGTAGCTTCCCTAGTAAGGGAGGTGATAAGTCTTTGAAAGGTTCATTTGTAGGTCGTGCTAGGAGTGGAGGTTACTTTGGCTCAATAGATCTATGAGTTTTGGTTATGCTTATGATTCTTATTTTACTTGTGGTCTTCTTGGTCATTTCTCAAGAGATTGTCCTAGTCATAGGGCGATGGTTGTTTCATCCCAGGGTGTTACTCCTATTAGGGCAATTTATCTATCAGTTATAGCTGGTTTTTGAGGTTGCAAGGGTGGTTACCAAAGTGCTCGTGGTGGTACTTAGGAAGGCAGTATAAGAGGTCGATTAGGTGCCCAGCCAGATGGAGGGCATAGCCAGTTGTATGTAGTACCTGCTAGGCCCGAGGCTAAGACTTATGATGCTATTGTGATAGGTATGATTTTTGTGCTTCACAAGTCAACTCTTGATTTAATTGATCCCGAATCCACTTATTCTTTTATATCTGCTTATTATAAACTATAGTTGGACTTGATTATTTATTTATTATCTGTGGCATTACGTGTATCTACTCCCATGAATGATTCTTTAGTTATGGATTGAGTATTTAGATCATGTGTTGTGATAGTCAGTGATGTTGATACTTATACTGATCTTATTATTCTGGATATTCTGGATTTTGATATTATTCTAGGCATGGACTGGTTATCCTATTATCATATGGTCATGGAGTGTTTTGACAAAATTGTTACCTTAGCCATGCCCGGCATACCCCCATCGTGTGGACAAGAGCAGTTAGCCGCGAGCCGATGGGGATTATTTTTTATATTTATGATAGAAGAATTATATCGATAGGCTGGAAGCCTTATCTCACTTATGTAAGTGATACTCCTATAGAGAGTCCATTGCTTAACTCTGTTCCTATTATTTGTAAGTTTCCTGATGTGTTTCTTACTAACCTTCCTGGTATTCCCCCTGACCATGAGATTGAGTTTGCTATTGAACTTGAGCCTCACACACAACCTATTTCTATGGCACCATATCGTATGGCTCCCACTGAGCTAAATAAGTTGAATTCTTAGATTTAGGATCTTCTTGATAAGGGTTTCATTAGACCAAGTGTGTCCCCATAGGGAGACCCTATTTTGTTTGTAAAGAAGAAAGATAGTTTAATGCATATGCGTATTGATTATAGGCAGCTTAACAAGGTGACAATGAATAACCGTTATCCTATGCCTTGCATTGATGATTTGTTTGACTAGCATCAGACGCAGACGTGTTTTCTAAGATAGATTTGAGGTTCGGTTATCATCAGATGAGGATTCAGGATGAGGATGTCTCGAGGACAGCTTTCAAGACCCATTATGGTCATTATAAGTTTTGGTGATGTTGTTTGGGATGACTAATGCCCCAGACGCAGTCATGGATTTGATGAACCGTGTGTTCATACCATATCTAGACTCTTTTGTTATTTCATTCATTGATGACATTATTGTGTATTCGAGGAGTAGTGAAGAGCATACACAATATATGAGGATCGTGCTACAGACATTGGGAGATCATGTGGTTTTTTCCAAGTTCGCTATGAGTGAATTTTGGATTGATTCACTATTATTTCTTGGACATGTGGTATCTAAGGTAGGTACTATGGTAGAGCAAGCTAAGCTTTCAGCGATTCATGATTTGGCTATACCTAGGTCTCTGACTGAGGTCTGTAGTTTTGTTGGTTTGGCTGATTATTACAGGTATTTTTTCGAGAGTTTTGCTACTATTTCATTCCCTATGACTAGATTGAATTGGAAGGAAGTTCCTTTTTGATGGTTTGAGGAGTGCGAATTTAGCTTTGGAAAGCTCAAAGTTTGTCTTACTTCAGCTGCAGTGTTAACTCTTCCAGTTGATGGTGAGGGATTCATTGTGTTTTGTGATGCTTTTTGTGTTGGTCTTTGAAGTGTGTTGATATACCAAGGTCGTGTTATTGCTTATGCTATTAGACATATCAAAGTGCATGATAGTAACTACCCTACTCATGATTAGAAGTTGGCACCGGTAGTTTTCGCACTCAAGATTTAGAGGCATTATTTGTATGGTATGCATTGTGAGATTTTCATCGATCATCACAACCTTCAGCATCTTATGACCCAGCGAGAGATTAATGCTCGCTAGTGTAGTTTGATGGAGTTGTTAAAGGACTCTGATATTTCCATATTGTATCTTCCTAGTAAGGAAAATGTGGGTATGGGTAGTTTGGACTGCATATTAGTTTCTCAAAGGCCCTTGGCACGAGACATGGTTCATCTAAATATTTAGGATCCTGTGAGGATTTTGGCTTGTGTGGAGGCGAGGTTCTCCTTATTTGAATAGATTCGTGATCATTTGTATGAGGATAGAAAGTTATGTGTTATTCGTCACCAGGTGGTGAGTCTGAGTGACACACAATTGATTCTGAGGGTATTTTTTGGTTTCAGGGTCATATTTGTGTTCCCTGGCTTGATTAATTGATTAAGTTGATTCTTTATAAGGCTCACAGCTCTATATATTCTATTAATCTCAGTACAACCATGATGCATAGAGATTTGAGTTAGCATTAAGGGTGGGACAGGATAAAGAGAGATGTGGCAAATTTTATGGGTCATTATCTATATTGTCAGAAGGTTAAGGACAAGCATTAATGTCCAGGTAGATTGACTCAGAGATTTCCTATTCCCAAGTGGAAATGGGAAAGGATTACTATAGACTTCAATAGTGGTTTACCTCGTACTTCCCATGGTCTTAATGATATTTGGGTTCTTGTGGATCATTTGATCAAGTTGGCACATTTCATTCCTATTCAGATGACCTTTAGCTCTTAGAGATTTTCCCAGATTTATGTTTGAGAGATAGTTTGTTTCATGGGGTGCCTGTTTCTATCATATCATATTGTGGTTTTGTATTTACTTAGCGATTTTAGAGGGTATTCCAGGAAGAGTTGGTTGTCAATTGGATTTGAGAACAACTTTTCATTCACAGATAGATGGTTAGTCTAAGTGGACTATTTAGGTACTTGAGGATATGCTCTGAGCCTATTTATGGATTTCGGAGGAAAGTGGGATAAACACTAAGCATTGGAAGAGTTTGCATGCAACAACTATCATTCGAGTATTGAGATGGCACCTTATGAGGCCTTATATGGCAAGATATATTGTTCTCTAATAGGATGGTTTGAGACTTTTGAGGTTAGACCGCATGGTATTGATTTACTTCAGGACTCATTAGATAGAGTATAGATTGATTAGGACAGGTTGAGAGTAGCCTAGAGTAGGTAGAAGGCCTATGCTAACCGTAGGCTCTGTGCCTTGAAATTTGAAGTTAGTGATCGTGTGTTCCTTCATCTTTTTCCTATGAGGGGTGTTATGAGATTTAGAAGGAAGGGTAAGCTCAGCCCCTAATATATTGGTCATTTTGAGATTCTCCTCGTAGTTGGTGAGGTTGCCTATGTGTATCTAAAACTGCTATAGTAAAGTAGAACGAAAGTTCCTCATAAAAGTTCTACCTTTTCTTGGCCTTGCCTCCAGATTTCACCGCTACTCACCCAGTTTTCCAAGTCTCTATGTCGTGAAAGTGTATTCTTGATCCGTGTCATGTGCTTAGTTGGGATTTAGTCCAGTTAGACGAGCAGTTAACCTTTGTAGAAGAGCCCATGCTTATATTTTCTAGTGATGTAAGACAGTTATGTACCAAAGAGATTCCTATATTTAAGGTTCAATGGAAGTACCTTCTAATAGAGGAAGTAACTTGGGAGATCGAGAGCAAGATGCGGCCCCAATATCTTTATTTGTTCGAGACTTCAGGTATTTTCTTCATCTTCAACTTTTGGGGAAGAAAGTTTCGTAGTAATGGATATTGTAATGACCCTTCAGATCATTTCTCGTCATTTTGTTTTTTTAAATTAAGATTAGGATTAAAGCCCTTTTTATTAAAACCCAATCAAATAACGTCTTTACAAATCGGGCCCAAAAGTGACCCAGTCCACCAGAAAAAAGCCAACAAAAGAAAACAAAAGGTAAATGAAAGAACTTTTTGTACCATCAAATTAGGAAAGTAGCATTTTTGGATCTACTAGAGTTTCTTCATCTTTATCAAATAGGATTTCCCTTCTCTGCTTAATGTAGCTAATGTTATGAAGGTCTCAATCCGCATGTGATTTCCATTTTAGTTTCTAGCTCCCATCTTCCAGATCTTCTCAAAGATAAAGATAAGTATCTTCTACTTCCCTTCCAATTCTAGCTATAAAATAGCTTAAAACCTTAATTGATGCTTAAAGTTTTGAATAATCTTCCTACAGATGCATTTGTACTTCTGAACTCCTGTAAATGGACATCATTACTCAGAATTGGATTTGCGGTAAGCTTCCCAAACTTCTGACTTGTTGTTTGGGACTTTCTGAGTAAATTTAACATATTTTCTTAAGTAAACTTTGGATCAATTACACTTCAGCTGACCTAAATTTCTCAATAGGTGCTGTGTATTCGATTACACCGGAGAATTACTCCAAGTACTTGACAATATCTTAAATTAAATTCTATAAGTCCCCAATTTTATCTAGAAAATGAACATTACTAATATGAAGTTTTACCTTTTCCTCTGCAAATGAATGAACCTCATAGAGATTAATACCACCCTTACATAAGATTAAGCAAAAACTTCAAGACCTAGCAATACTCAAATACACTATTATCAAATATGTGTTATCCTGAATGCTGTTTGAACATTGTTGGTGAGTTTAGCTCCCCTATCCTCTTTCTTTATTGTTTTTAGGAGATTTGAAGGATAATTGACACTACCTGACCTAATCTGCTGTTTGGTGGTTCATTTTTCTGATTCTAAGATGTGGAATCTGTTGCTTATCATGTATTGTGATTGCTTTGGCCCTCTTTGGAAATTCCATGAAATTGTTGAAAATAGTTGTACTTGCAAAACTAAAACACCTGTTAGCTAAAATAATCTTCCGATGTATTTCCTTCTCTGTAAGTGTGTTGTACTTTGATAAATTCCAACTCAATCATCTTCTGTATTCTTCTTATGATTCCTCTTATGGCCCAAGGGATCTCCTATTCCTATATTACCATTTTTACCAATGAAAATGAGTCAGTTTCCAGATCTGGAGGCACCATATGGTGCTCAACACAACAACTGTTCCCTTCTTTCATGTCCAGTGCTTCTTCATAAATACTAGTATTTTCCTATAGCTACCTACATGATGCATAAACCAAATCACCCTCATTATTTCTAATAACGAATGCTATTGAGCTTGAACCTAAATTTCCTCTTGAAGTACAATCAGAGTTGCACTTGTACCATCCTTAGTTTTTTCCATATAACTACCTCTATTTGTACTCTTTGTCTGTATGTCTGCATACATTCAACCAACAAAGGCCGTTTTTTGGGTAATTCCTTTATTCAAGGAAACCTAACTAAGGTCAAAAAATGTAAATTCTTATCAATCTCACAAATAACTCTATGCATTAACATGAAACCTCCACAATTTATTGTGTTTCTCATTTTCCATAAATGCCAATATATTAAACTTGGTCCTATCATCAAATTTTGTGTTCTTCCATTTTAAGAAAGTCTGGTGGTATTGTACAAATGGCCATTCAACCCCTACACTCAAAGAATAGTAATTCCCATTCTAGAAGAAAAGTT
Source organism: Capsicum pubescens (assembly GCA_030864215.1). NCBI lineage: Eukaryota > Viridiplantae > Streptophyta > Magnoliopsida > Solanales > Solanaceae > Capsicum > Capsicum pubescens. Next base: position 168,802,476 of record CM061544.1, on the reverse strand, counting down.
GTTGGAAATAAAAAGATGATGTACAATTTCTAGATGTGGAGTGTCACAACATCTTCATCTAGAAACTAAATTAATACCACATCCTTGCAGTATATCATCTATAGGAATCTCAAACTTCCACAACCTGCGTAAAAAGAAATTAATCTTTGATAGTATTCCTTCACACCATATAAACTTCTAATGAAATTCAACTTCCTTCTGATTTCTAAGTAAATGATAAGCAGTGGACACTATGACCTTCCCATTTGATGTTTGCATCCACCACGGCAGATCCCATGGTGATGTATTTTGACTGATAAGAATGTTATCTACACAATGCTGAATTATGTCAGTGGGAATTCCCACTGACTGCATTTTCTGAGTATCCCATTTACCATATGTAATTACCTTGTCAATGTCACCTTTTTCTTCATTGAAAGGGAAATTAGTGTCAACCACATAATAAAAAGATCCAAACTTGGACCAATTATCAAACCAAATATTAGAAGAACCTACAGTTGGCTCCCACCAGATTTCATGCTCTATGTTATCCCTTGCCTCTAACATTTTCTTCCATACTTGAGAACCATTTTTCTATTGAACTACTATTGGATAATTTTCTTATAGTACTTATTCCACATATAGTCAGTCCACAATGACCTAATAGTTCTAAATATCCACCATAACTTCGCAAACATAGTCTTAGATATGTCAAAGAGGTCTCTGAATCCCACACCTCTTTTTTTTCGGGAAACACATCTTCTCCCATGATAGCCAGTGCTTACTCTTTCCTTCCTCTTTATTGCTCTATAGATACCTATTAAAACTCTTTTACAGTTCATATATAATACACTTTGGAGGCACAACAACTGATAATAAATATAAAGGCATACTTTGTAGAACATTAGTAATTAAGACAATTTTCCCCCAAAAGAAATTAATTTTCCTTTCCAGTTCTGTAGCCTGTACTTCACCTTCTTGATGAGAGCATTATAATATTCTTTTATTTTCCTTGCATGAGTGATTAGACACCCCAAAAAATGGAAACCAAAATTTCCTTGATTAAAACTCGTTATATCTTTCACTTCATTCATCAAAGAGCCTGCAACTTTCTTATACATGTAAAAGAAACTTTTACTCTCATTGATTAACTGCCCAGATATGTCCTTATATCCCTTAAAAAATATTCATAACCAAATACAAAGAAGTTTTATTTACAGAGGTAAAAATTATTGTATAATCTACATATGCAAGATGATTTAGGTTCCTACTCCATTTAGGAAATCCATAACCTTTATACATTCCATCCTCAAATAAAACATTAAGGGACCTTGACAACACTTTAGTTGATAGAATAAATAAAGCAGGTAATAGGGGATCACCTTTTTTCAATCCTCTTGTTGAGTGAAAAAACCTTGTGACTGTCTATTAATGATGATTGAATAACTGTTGTTAGCCACCAACCTCCAAATCATATCTATGAATATTTCTGCAAAACCTATTTTCCTTAGCACCCTGGCTAAGTACAACCAAGAAACCCTATCAAAAGCCTTAGACATGTCCAATTTCAATACCACATTTGCAGGTTTTCTTCTCAGCCTAATGTCTGAAACAATCTCCGGTGTTAACAAAACATTCTCAATAATTCTCCTTCTTTTAACAAAGCCTGACTAATTACTTGAAATCAATTTTGGAAGTTCTAATTCACGTCTATCATGAATTACCCTTGATATTACTTTGTTAATGAAAATGCTCAAGCTAATAGGTCTAAGGTCTGAGAAAGTTTCTACCAACTCCTTTTTAGGAATTAAAACTAAATTAGTATGAGAAATACTTTTAGGAAGAGTATTACCTTCACAAAAAACTTCTTACTAATTGAAGAACATCTACTTCTATAATATCCCAACATTGCTGATAAAACAATCTGGAGAAGCCATCAGGACCATAAGTGATGTTGCCACTTAGAGAAAATACTACAAGTCTCACTTCTTCTAAAGTACGTTCTGCCATGATAATTTCATTATCCTCTTCACTCACCATTTCTTGAATATGATTCAGTAATTTAAAATTTGTACCTTCTTCCTTCTAAGTAATCTGATCTAGGAAAATCTGACTTCTTTCTCACTAATCAACTTAATATCTTCCAACCAAACACCCTCATTATTCTAGATACTACTAATCTGTGATCTATTTCTTCTCCCCTTTACCAGGCTATGAAAAAATATATGTTTCTATCACCCATCTCAAACCAAGTTATCTCAGCTTTTTATTTCCAAAATTTCTCCTCCGAGTGAAGGTACCTTTTTATTACGCTTGGGCCATCTGTAATATACTTCTATTATCTTGGGATGACTACTCTTAAAATATCTCATGATTTCACTTATTTACACCCCAAGTCATTTTTAGACTTGCTAAAACTGATAGTTCAGTTACCTGGCAATTCGTTTGGTTATTAGAACCACTTTTCAGTTTAGAAGCCTTTATTGTTTCTAAATGGCCATCGAACAAAAACTTTAGGAAAATGATATTTTGACTACACCAGAAGCTTTGGAATATTAATTTTAGGTTGGTTATACCTTTGGTTTGGGTCCAACTACACCCGAACTCATTTCGACCTATTGGTCGAAAAGTTAAGAAGTTAGAAATTCAGGTGTGGGGACCATATTTGGTTGAAACAACCTCAAATGGAAAATACGACTTTGCCAATATATTCAAAATGTCGAAATCAGTAGGGTTGCATATTTCATTTGTTCATATTGGATTTCGGATGCATCCCGAGGAATTGGCCAAAACTTGTAATTTTTCCAAGTTTCAGTTGTCTTCTTATTTGGCTAGAGGTACCGCAATCGTGTGGGACTTGGTGCGATCATGATATCCGTGATCGTGGCTAGTGTATGTACTCAGTCGCCACTCTTGAGGGACTGGGATAAGCCATTTAAAAGCCCTCCTTGCCCAAAAATTAGCCATTTTTTTATTATCTTTAGCCTCCAACACCCTAATAGAGAAAGTAGTCTGTATAGTGTGTGTTGGGTGTTGATTGGGAGATTAAACAACTTGCACATTCATGATTATCATTGAATCTAAAGTAAGATTCCTTTAATTTTAGTGTTAAATTCTTGACATTTTAGACCCAAAACCCCAAATGGTTTGAGGCTTGATTTTAGCCCCAACTATGGTTTATTTGCACAAATTTGTTGAGGGTTATAACTCACAATAGGTTAGTCACAGAAACTCGTTTTCCATATGTGGGACCCACTTGGGGGTTTTTGGTGTCGTTTTGGACCCGAAGCATAAAGGTTCTATATGGGTGTTGTTATCCTCATATTAATGAATAGATTATGTTTTTGATAGCGTGGATCCTTGGATAAGCTTTGAGGGAAAGAAAAGCGAAGATTGTTGGTTTGTGAGCTATATTTAAATTTGACGTAGGTTAGGCTTACTTGTGTTAGATTGAGATTTATTGTAGTGTAATTGAGATATCTTGATAAGATTGGGCAGTGTCTTAGATGTTGAAATAGTAGATAGTAATGTTTGGGATTAGTTGAAATACTTAGGCTATTGAACTTGTTAAGTGTGATATTTGACTCATAGCCTAGAACCTTGGTTAGTTGAGTTTGTCATTTCATGCAAAGCATGAGAATGCTCTAGTTGCTCTAGTTAGATGGGAGTGACCTTGTTCACTTACGTTATAAGTATGTTGGCCTAGTTTGTATAGTTGTGAATTAGCTTTAGGTTCTTTGGATGACTTAAGATTAATACTTGAGGAACAATTGTCCTATAGAACTAGTGTGGATTGATAAACCTTTGAGACATGATGCAGATAACCTAGTCTAATTTTGGGTAGAAGTTAGACTTGAAAAAGGTAATTTGGGATATTAGAAACGGAACTTGACCCGCCTTAAGCATGAATTGTGTAACTTTATTAGTGACCTCGATACGTGTTGAACGCCTAGAATGTGCTTTTGGTAATAGGATGGCTACACCCTATAAATGGTTTATTCATGATGTGGTTTTGGAAATAATGTGCCTACTTGATTCTGATCTCATTATCACTATTTGGATAATATTGGGATAACCTTGTAAATTGAATCCATGGCTATGCTATCACTTGATTTATTGGCTAGTTTACTATGTGAGCCTTGTATTATGTTATTACTCATATTATGCTCAAGTATAGTGACTATACTAATGTTTGTGCAAAAGGGCCTTTTTGTGCTAGTATTGTGAATTATGCTAATAAAGAGGGGTTCTAGAAAGTATAACCATGAATTGTTATTGACCATGCTAATAATCATGCTAAGCTCAGTAATGTGTGAAATGTTCCTACAATATGCATACACATACTCATGCACCTACTAAAGTATTTCATTGATAATAATTTGTAAGGAGAAATAATATGTCTTTTCTTACTTCTTTCCCACTCCATTCTTCATTGGGATTAAATTTGTTATTTCTTTGACTATATATATATATATATAAATATATACATATTAATATCTTGATAGATATTGATGCTATATTGATTCCAAGCAAGGTCGGTGGATATACTGATGTTATGATAATGCTCGGCAAGGCCAGAAGATGTATTGACGTTATGTTGATGCTCAGTAAACTTGGAGGATATATTGATGTTATGTTGATTCCCAACAAGGCAGGAAGATATACTGATGCTTGTTGATCCCGAAAAGGTCGGAGGATATATTAATATTATGGAAATTTTTAGTAAACATGGAAGAGGTATTGATGATATGTTGATACCCAGTGAATGCAAAAGAGGAATTCATGTTATGATGATGCCCGGTAAACCTAAAGGATATATTAATGTTATGGTGATGCTATGTATGGTGTACTCCTGTATGTGCATTAGGGATATGATGGTTTTCTTTGAAAGTTGTCTATAATTCTCTACTGTTAATCACTTGTTAAGTGACATGGATCTTGTTAATACTAATTAGTGAATAGAAGTAGAATACACCAAATATTAAGTTAAGGCTAATTAGTAAGTATAATCATGTAGAAGTAAGGATTCACCTAGTGGATATATTTGGCATGAATAAATGGATAAGTTATGGAATTTTGCCTAGTTAAATGGGTTATATGATAACTAGTTGTCTATATAAAGTTTTTATACTACTTGATGGATAGAAGAATAGAATACTAGTTGGTAGACTTTGTTTAGTTACAATGTGATAACTAGCAATTATGGTTGTAAATTAACTAATGATGTTAATAGACTTAGAATTGTTGATGATCAGTGACATTGATGTCTAGTATGTAATGCCATTGGTTGTTTAAATGAGGACTTAGATAATTATGGTGCAAACTAGAAAATATGTTGGGTAATAGATATATAAGTGTGTTTGATGATATGTAACCTCTTCCTATATGATGACTAGTGCACCTATGATAACTAGGAGTGAGCTTTGGTTAAATGGTGATTATGGTTTAGTTGTACATCTTGACTAGAGGTGGATAATTGCTACTTGGTAGATAATAATGAGTTTCTATTTCATGAAGGAGTATTATATAAAGAATCGGTTAGACTAATTATTGAAGGCCTTTTGATGACTAGCAAACTAGTAGTTAATAATAACTGTTGGTTATTTAATAGTGAATAGATAGAGTATATTGAAGAGTTAGATGTCTAATTGACTCTATGACTATGGTTATGAGTACTTGATATATGTAATGAATGATAATCATAAATTTGGCTAATTACCATTTAATCGAATGGTGATCTTTTTTATAACTCTTAACTTACACATCAATTTAACTGCAAGGTGGTGGTTGTCAATATATTTACCCAACAAAGAGTTGGGGTCGAATCCATGAGGAACAATGTCAGTGACAATTGAGTAAATTCAAAATAAAAGTTGCTTGCTAAGTTCAAACCTATTGTACAAGATGGTTTGGTTTTTTTTAATGTTTTCTAATGTGAAAGTAATTCTTGGGATTCTAAGGGACCAATTCGAGACTAAGAATAATTAGAGTGTAATTAATTAGGAACAGATCTTGGTATTACACTATCCTAGGAGGAAGTTATGCATGGGTACATGATGGTTCGGTACAAATTCTAATCGTTGATGATGTGGTAGGCTAGGTTGAAAGTCCTTGAGGCTAGTTCTTCAACAAAACCTCAAAGATGTCACTCATTGACCCTTTTGAGTACCTAACTAGTGTGTCAATTATAGCTACCCAATACCTCAATTAGGCACTACTATTTTTAGGATGGTACCAAAGAGATAGTCAACCTCATATTCACCCTGATGTCTAAGATGGTGAAAATTAGCAAACTAAGCCCAATAGTTGTCTACTATTTCCTTGGTTCCCACATCAATCTTTCAATGCTGAACAGGGTTCCTAAAGTTCACCCAAACCCATATTTCAAGTGTGGATTAGGCTTTCAAGAGCTTGGGGTTTTCACCCACAAACCCATTTTGGGTATTTAGAGCTTTCACCCATAAATCCCAATTAATTTATTCAAGTAATAGTAAAATCCAACACCAACACATTAGTATACACACAAATGAATCACAACCCACACATAAATGCACTCGATTCGAACATAATCCTAAGAGGAAGAACTAGCTACTCATAAATATAATAAACCAAAATCTATATTAAGTTGATTCATCAAAAATAAAGAGAATGCAAACCACACTTTAAGTTTAAATAAATCCTCAATGGGATTTGCCAATTCTCCACTTAGAAGTCACTCTAATTTTTTCTTATCTCGAGATTAGTACAAATTTAGTTCCAAGATCCAAGAACTTACAAGACCCTAAACCAAGGATGAGATAGAAGTATGGAATAATAATTTTGGCCCTGGCTAGAAATACCGCTATACCCCAATTGCACTTGCTTAGCCACGATTGTGGATATGAAATTGCTGCATTTTTCACGTGGCCACGCCTTCTAACTTTCTTGTCTTACCATAATCATATTGGCCACCACACGATTGCGATACCTGAGGCCCAAACTGCATGGTTTTCCAGCTTTTGCACTTATCTTTCCTTTTCAGCTCGTTTTGCTTTTTTTTGTCTCAACAATTTTTGTACCTTCAAAAGATGTGAATTAGTGCATTTAAATTACAAAATAGTATCATTCATACCTTTAGAGCGTATTAGTGTGCGCTAATTTGGATTTTGATGAGTGGCCAATTCACCACTCATCAACACCCCCAACTTCAATCTTTTCTTGTCCTCAAGTAACACCACTTCATTTCACATGAGACAATGCAATTATGTGCCCAAGTTTTATTGCTCAATGATCCCAATGACATCAACTTTATTTCTACCACACATAGCTCTTCACACATGGGCAAAGTAAATTTAAAGACACCCCTCGACATGAAATGCAATTTTCAAAGATGCACAACACTCTAAATAACAAACATGCAACAATCACTAATACTCTAGAAATGACTCACCTTTTAACCTTAACCACATTATACTATTTTTTGCCTCATTTTTTGGGAGATGACAAAATCACCCACCTCAAATTTTTCACATGCCTCCTAAAAAGAAAGGAAATTCCATACACCATGTTATCAAGTATGCAACAAGGAATTTAAGTGTGAAACACTCCCTCTCTCAAGAACTCTCGATGCTAACAAGTACCATACCATAGGATTGCCCTTATTTTCTATCGCCACTATGATGAAAGTACTTGGTTGGAGATCTCAAAGGAATTTTTAAGCTTGTAATGTAGGTTCAGGGAGAATGGGTAGGATATCATTTAGGAATGAAGTGACTACACCCCCCTTGAACATCTACATCACTTTCAGACTATTCAGTCCAACTTTTGACTATGGGCCACTTCTCTTTGTTTTCTCTCTTTATGCATGTGCCTATTTTTGGATTCCTTGGTACACCCACTTTTTTTTCATTTCTCTTTCTTGAATAATTCATGCTTTTCTATCCTTTGTTGGATCCAGTTTTTTCTTCTACATTTTCTCTCAATGCTTAAGCCCATAGGCACTTACTTACAACTTTGTGGCCCAATATTACCTCTTCCAATCTATACCACCCCCAATTAGGCTTTTAGCCTCAAGTTGCAATTGTATGTTCAAGGAGGGTTTGGTTTAAAAGAGGGATCAAATTTAAAAGGCTCATGACTTGCAATGTGTATGCCAAAGAAAGATTCAAAGGTTCAAAATGGGTGACTAGGGATAACATCTATGCACGGGTAGGCTTTCTAGGCTATAGTGGACTTTCATTGTCACAAAAATGGCCTAAGATCATCTCACCAACCAAGTACAATCACAATTAGCCTTGAGAGACTAATGTGGCATGTTCTAGATGGTACAAGTACACATGAGGTTTGAACAAATGAACTCACCACATATGTCATGAAAATTCACCAAGGAGGCTCAATTACCTCTCCCACTAGAGACAAAACAAAGAAGTAGGTATCAATTCTCACAAGTCAAAAATGTGGAGTCACAAAAATAGAAAGAGCATTGTCACAAAGTCGCTCACATCCATTCCCTTTGATTTTTTGAAAAATTTTAGGATGGAGGGGGCATTTACTTTTCATTTTCACCACACACAATTTGTAAAATATGGCATCAACCCAAGCCTTTGTCTCACATTTGGCTTTGATACGGGTAAACCATATGGCTACTTCGAATTCAACATAGGTATGAGGATAATCCCAAATTATCAAATTCTACAGGTACTCACAATTTCCTTGCATTTATAGTTCCAGTGCTATGGGTATTAAGACTTCCCCTACACCCATGACTCAAAACTCTATCACGACGAGCTTTGCATAAGAATGTCATCACTCAATTCATCATAGGGAAAGGGTCGTCTACCAACATTATTAAAAGTAAAAGAAAACTAAAAATAAAAATAATCAATTAAAAAAATTTCCATGGTTCACATAAAGTAAATTTAATTATTGAAAACCTATATTTACTTCACACAAGGGCGGGATAACGACACCCCCAACTAAAGGACATGTAGTGACCTTAGTACATAACTCAAAAGCATAAGAAGGGTAAAATGACTCCCTAAAACTACATTGATTAACCATGATGAAAGTTGGACAAAGAGGCATGATTGCGATATGAGTGGTGCAATCGTGGTACCGCGATCGTGGTACCTGAGGACCTCTTCTCCTCTGTTTTGGTCTGTTTTCCTACATAGCTGCCACATTTGTAAACATGTTTTTTCCCCTATTTTTTTGGCTTCCAATCTTCCTAAAGAACTTGTAAGGCATGAAGCTTATGTGACTTATTCCAAAAACATATAAATAAAAATATAAAAATGATGGGTCACCTCCCATAAAGTGCTTGATTTATCATCGTGACACGACACCTTTTTGATACTCATTGGTAGCTCCACTTTGAGGATTTGAATTTTCTGCCTAATTTTTTATCATTACATCTTTTAGGCGCATCAGGCCAATGTGAGTGCATGAAGACACACATTCTATCACATCACTTTGAAGACTTAAATATTTTACCCAATTTTAAATCATATTTCTGAATTAGCTAGTTGGGTATTGGTGAGAACTTAAAGAATCCACTTTACACACTTTTTATTTTGCATTTGTTGACCTTGAAGTAGTGAGATTCTTTTTTCCCTTATGGAATGACAAACTCCAAAATGCAGGGATTTTGCTCCTCATCCTAAAATTTTGTCATTTTCTTGGGTGGTTCGACTTTCATCATTTCCCCTAAGCATATTGTCTAAAAGTGGGTTGAGTGATGTTTTTCCTTTAATTTCGGAGTCGCATACTTCTTGACATTATCATCTTGAAATGGGATAGAGTCTTCACAAAGGAGTTTCTTATCTTTTCCCTTTGACTCTAGCACTATTTTCTCTTTTTCGGTATCCCTCAATATTGTTGGTTCGATTGGTTGGCAAATAACCACGAATTCAGTGACATTAAGCTCACTATCAACCAAGTGGGTTGACATCTTTTCTTCTTCAAATCGGTTTTGAAGATTGGGCATATGCTTATTACTTGAAAGATAATGCTCTCACCTATTTTTTCTTCCTTTTCACTCTTCTTTCAAATGCCGACATGGATAGATGCAAGTCATGCACGTCCTCCTCCAATGTAGTTGTCCGATCCAAAAGAGTTTGAAGCATTACTTCAAAGCTATTATACTTTAGTTGATGCATGAGGTTTATATTATCCTCCGTTGATTCCACCCAACCCAGGGTTAGTTGAAGTATTGCTTTAATCCAATTATTTTTTGTGCTTCGTTCTTCCTTTCCTTCATCATAAGACCTTATAAACTCATAAGAAGAACTAGAAATTAGGTTAGCATAATGGGGGTAGGGGCCTTTAGATAATTTCTCCAATATCGGTCTTGACCACCACATAGAGAACAACCATACTCTCTATAAGATCGAGATGGTGCACTCATATCTTTCCGAGAAGCATATCTATAATCTTTCCAATAGTGGGGTCCACCATAATATGTACATAGATCAACAAGGAATAATTTCCAACCACCAAACCCATATTCATACCACGATGTCAAATTAACAACTAAACAAAAAATGAGAACCTAACTAACCAAAGAAACAAAATAAAATCATAAACAACTATTTACATGAATCAAAGAAAGTAAACAAATATTCCAAACTAACTCAATATGCCAAATTATTCCCCATAAATGACACCATTTTTTGATAGCACTCAACTTACACGTCAATTTAAGTGTAGGAGGTAATTGTCAATATATTTACCCAACTAAGAGTCAGGGTTGAATCCACAAGCAACAATATGAGTGAATATTGAGTAAATTCAAAATATAAGTTGCTTGCTAAGTTAAAACCTATGGTACAAGATGGTTTGGGGTTTTTCAATGTTTTCTAATATGAAAGTAATTCTTGAGATTCTAAGGGACTAATTCAAGACTAATAATAATTATAGTGTAATTAATTAGGCACGTATCTTGGGATTACACTATCATAGGTGCAAGTTAGTATGGGTACATGATGATTCGATGCAAACTCTAATCATTGATGATGTGGTAGGCTAGGTTTAAAGTCCTTGAGGCTAGTTCTTCAACAAAACCTCAAAGATGTCACTCATTGACCCTTTTGAGTAGCTAACTAGTGTTTCAATTAAAGCAACCCAATACCTCAACCTCATATTCACCCTGATGTCTAAGATGGTGAAAATTAACAAACTAAGGCTAATAATTATCTACAATTGCCTTGTATCCCACATCACTCCTTAAAGGATGTTGAGGGTTCCTAAAGTTTACCCAAACCCCTTTTTCAAGGATGGTTTTGGATTTCAAGATATTGGGGTTTTCACCCAAAAACCTATTTTGGGTATTTAGAGCTTCCACCCATAAATCCCAATAAATTTACTCAAGCAATAGTAGAACCCAACACCAACACATTAGCATATAAAGAAATGAATCACAAACCATACATAAATACACCCTATTCTAACATAATCCCAAGAGGAAGAACTAGCTACTTATAATGATAATAAACAAAAATAAACCAAAATCTCCATTAAATTGATTCAACAAAAATAAAAAGAATGCAAACCACACTTTAAGTTTCAATAAATCCTCAATGAGATTTGCCAATTCTCCACTTAGAAGTCACTCTAATGTCTTCTTAGCTGAAGATTAGTACCAATTTAGCTCCAAGCTCTAAGAAATTACAAGAACCCTAAACTAAGGATGAGAGGTAGGGTTCTAGAATGATGATTCTATAATAAGGGTTTTGATCCCTTTTTGTGAGAATTGGGATCGACAGTGTGGAATGATAATTTTACCCCTAGCTAGAAATCCCGCTATACTACAATCACACAGGTTTAGCCATGATAACGGCTCTGCAATCATTGCATTGCTCATGTGATCACAGCCTTCTGAATTTCTTGAAATACAATGATCATGATGGCCTCCCCACAATTGTGATAACTGAGGCCCAGCCTGCACGATTTTCCAACTTTTTCACTTATCTTTCCTTTTTACTCATTTTTAGCTCATTTTTCCTCTTTTCATCTCAACAATTTTTTGTACCTACAAAATACTGGATTTAGTGTATTTAAATCATAAAATAAAATCATTCATAACTTTATAGCATAGTAGTGTACACTAATTCGAATATTGATGAGAGAAAAATTCACTACTCATCGGTAAACATGGATAATGAGGAGTTGATTATATTCTCGATTACTATGACGGTTGATTCTTTAATGTAATCTCTGGTGGTATGGGACGTATTTATGAGTTCTTTACTTTATGTTCTTTGGGTGTACTCCCTGATAGTATGGGATGCCGTAGTGGGTTCTTTTACTTATGTTTCAATGGATATTTTTATATCATCTTGGTCTTATCGTGATTGTGATTGTATTAGTGATGCTTTACATTTTGGATTATTTACTTCTTACATATAATAGCATTGGCGCATGATGAATGGATATGTCATCGTATTGTTCTAGTTTTATTATTGATTATATACAGCGATGAAAAAGGTTATTCAGGTTCGATTCTGTGCCTTGACATCGATATATTATCTTACTTTATATCATCTTTATATAATGATATAGCTTAGTTGACCAATGATGCCTACTGATTACCTATTATTTTGGTACTCATACTACACTTTTATACCTTTTTGGTGCAGTCCTAAGTATTAGTTGCTGCGCTGAGTTGAGATCGTGCAGTGTTGATCTTCCAGAGATAGGGTGAGCTCTTGGAGTTTTAAGTTGCCTGTTTCTCTCCTATATTTATTCAGTCTTTTGTATTTAAGATAGATGTATAAGACTATTTAAACTTTGAGTTGTATTTCCTATTGACAAACTTAGATGCTCTTGTACTGATATTACCAGGTCATGAGAATTAGCATCCGTAATTGATTTTATATTGTTGAACATTATTGCTTATGATGTTGTTCATCTATTATGGCCCTTGTCAGGCATTTCTACCAAAGTAACCTATTGCCTTATCTCTAGGTTATAGTGTTATCTTATCTAATGGTGGGTCTTAGTATCTTCCATCACGACTCGGGAATTGGGTTATGACTAGGAGTACCCAATTATAAAACTTAGAGAGGCTACAGAGAGGGTGACACACAGAGTTACTAGAGGATAGATATGCAAGACACCCAAAAATATTATATTGGGTGCTATGGTACATCCGCTATCCGAGCAGTCATAGTGGTGTAGAAGACCAACTTTCACTCAGCCTAGGTCAAGAATAGAGGTGGTTCAGATTCTCCAGATTGCACAGGAACGAGCAACACAATCGAGGATGAAGTCAGTATAGAGATAACCTCTACATTCTCCTCTACCGAGTTATTATAATGAAGTTGATACGGTAGAATCTAAGTCAAATACACAAAGAGTAGCTTAGGACCCCCAGTTCAAGGAGGAGTCCTAGTATTCATCCAAGGATATAGAGCAGAGGAGTCATAAGCGGTATCCCAGTATGAGAAGGGTACCACCATTCATATACAATAATCAAATGTACCCCAGTCTGATGAGAGTATGCTACCGATGAGACACTAATAAAGCAAGGATAGAGTCCAACAACTATACATGCCTAAGAGACACCTTTTGAGGAGGAATATCTGAGGTGGTGTGTAGAGGGGATGCGGGAGATATATGATATAGACAATCACATTTCATAGGCAGGCAGGCCCAAGAGGCTTATTTATGATGAGCGTAAGATTGATCTATCTAGGCTGATTTAAGTACCATTGTTGTGGGATTCCTTTGATCATTATTAGTTTAAGTGGATAACTAGACCACTTAATCTTTTAGCTTGGCTATGGTACGTGAGTTTTATGCATCATATCTATCATAATAAATCTTTTAATGTGTAGACCTATGGGACTGATGATATACATAGAGCAGCCACAGTTTGATGAGACTCTTGTGAGAGGGGCCACGATTGATCTTTGAGTTCAGACTACCCGCTAGGTCATTTTTGGTCCAGACTATATGACTCCCGCATCCACAACTGAGTGCGACTACATATTAAGAGTCGCATGTGATAGACACATTATGTAGAAGGCTGAGCATAATGAGAGAGAGTTGAGATAGCTAGGTGGATAGCCAGATATATTTCACCTTTGGGTGATGAGACCCCATGGATCGAGAGTCATGTTGTTATAAAAAAGAGTTTTTTGACATTTGATGCTAAGTTTTGGTAGTTGCTCATATGATATTGACTATTCCTTACTACTTCAGATAATATGTTGACTTTGGAGGGAGCGGCTCTGGTTTCTAGTTTAATGGCCAAATATGCTATTGATTTTGCAACCATCCCCATTCATGAATTCCATGATAGAGTATTTAGGAAGATGATGAATCTAACATTCCATTGCCTGAGTAAGAGATTATGAGATGAGGCCAATGTACCTAAGATATCGGGAGTAGATGGGAGGATATGTGTGGCAGCCACCATACAAATAAAGAGTATGAAGGATCTGGCATATCCGTGGCTTCCCAAGAGATCTAGTGAGCCTACTGCAAAACCTCGAGCCCAGACTTAGGGTCCATCAGTTTCCATAAAGCTTGGTGTTATACATAGAGGTGATTTGGGATTTAGTGTTAATTTGGAGATAGAAGAGCAGGGAGAGGCCCCAGATTTGAGTACTCAAGGTGAGAGGATTAGCACTGGCTTCAACCTCAAAGATGGTTGTCATATTTTTAGAGCTCACTTGCCCATCCACTATAGCTCCTGCTACAGGTATGATTACTATATCTCCAGAGTTTCTTATAAAGCTTAGTAGACAGTCAGAGGACCACTAATGCATGGTTGCAGGTTGTTGAAAATGACATGACTACTATATATGAGAAAATGCATTCAACTATTTTGACTAGATTCTAGATGGCAGAGGCTAGATAGGATGTCGCACAGAGAGTTACCCTTTTTTAGCTTCGTGTTGACTTATAGGAATATTTTGATGAGTTTTAGAGATGGGTTACAACTTGATTTACTGAGAGCAAGGTGCTAAATCTTGACCATATGAGAGAGGAGTTGGACATATTATGAGCAGAGGTACACTCTCTCATAGAGAGCCATGTGGCATGCTCTCATTAAGTCATACCCCTAGTGGTTCAAATATCCCCTCCGTGTGTACCCAGATATTTTAATTTTTTTACATAGGATAATGAGTAGGTCCCAAGAGTTGGGGCCAAGAGAGGTCACATATGAGACTTGTAGGATCTTGATATGCCATATGACCAGGCCTTTAAAAAGGCAAGACATGATTTGATGGATTCCACAGTCACTGATAGGTAGATACATTAAAAAATAACAGCAGTTGCATCTTTTATTAGTGTACTAGCACCACCACCACCTCCGCCAGTTGATATGCCCCCATCTGGGGATGCTCATGACACAGACGCTTAGTGCATCCCAGGTATGTCCTTATTTCTTTATTTTATATAATTTTTTAGCATTGGGGATAATGCATATTTTTTAGTAGGTAGAGGGATATACCATAGCCACCGCAGGTTTTTGTTGCCATGCTTCTTTTCATGTCAGCCGCGGTATGGCTGTAGGACCGGCATGTCTATATTAAAATTTTTGTCGTATTATATTTTCTTTTGTATTGTGTTATATTTTTATATAATTAGTAGATTCTTAAGTATTTAGGGCAGTAGTCTTGTCTTTAATTGATTCTTGAGAAAAAAATAATACCCCTCCAAAATTGTGTTTTAGAATTGTGTGAATGTACATATGCATTAACATTATAGATCTTGTTATAGGATTAGGATTAGGGACATGATAATCACTTGCTAATAGTTTCATGAACCGGATAAGTAGTAGTTGGTAATATTGACTTTGTTCCATGTGTGTGTGAGATGCTACTTAGTTACCTTCGTGTGTTGAATTTAGAACTTGACTGGTTAGTCTTGCCTAGGTTGAAGGATAGTCGGTTAGGAAAGAATCATAGGCATTTGTTTATTTTAGTCCACTTTTACCCTAAATGAACTTCACAATGTGAAATAGTATCCCTTAATCCCTGTTTTGAGCTATTGCCTATTTTTCTTGTTTTAACCTTCACCTTCCCATTTGTATTACAATGAACCTATTTTAGCCCCGATTCTCCTTAGACATAGTGCATCTCAACTTAGGCAAAATGCCTAAGTTGAGGGTGGCTATCATAGGGGCGCATAGTAAAGTGGGAATGTAGAAGGGTAAAATAAGAGAAAAAAGTTAGTAGGGCTGGGTGTGGTAGCAAAATAAAAGAGAAAGAGAAAGAATTTTTTTTTGTGAAAAAGTAAAAAGGAAATTATCAAATAAATGAGACCCCAAGGTTAGTGTAGTGCCAAGAAGGAATATTTACTTGATAAGTCCATATATACCATACCATCCTCCAAGACTACATTATAAGCTGAGAAAATTCCTATAGTTATCCTAGCCTGACTGTCTAAAAAATGAGGCAAAGAAAATAAGGGCAAGCTTATGGTATTTGATGTACATTGATTAGAACTTCTCTTCTGAGTGTGAGTGTCTCTTGACTGTCCCTGCATTGACATTAATTATTACATATGAGTGAGTGGGATATCTTTATTGTGAGGGTACATGAGTCATATTTCTAGCTGCGTCTGTGTTTGGGGAATGTATCTTATACATATGCATGGTTTTCTATTTCTAATGTTTAAACACCCAGACTTTGAACCATTGAGAAACAACTTTATTTTTTTGTCTCTGAGTTGGGTATGACAAGAGACTTGAGTCGTACCCTTGGTAATGACTCGTAATCACACTGCCCTTCCCTCTTATTGTAAGGTAGGGTGGTGAGGGTCACTCACTATCCTAGGGACTAGTGACCCCTCCTTTATTGTATCCGATGTATACGAGTCTTATCTTAGGCAATCGTAAAGAGTGAGACTTGTGATTGAGGTAAACTATTTAGCATATGGTTGAAGCTTATAACTAGGGGCTAAGTTGTACCCTTTGGATATGAATCATGGGTATGATGTTATATCCTTAACAGTGTGTATCACCTAGGACAAACCTAAGGTATGATTTAGGGTACCACTCACACCCTAGGGTACGATCAATAAGGGAAATGTATGGGGTAGTATACCACTGCACGAGCTCAATTTTCAACTTTTAGCTAAAGACATTTTGGTCATTTCCCTTGCTTAAAAATCTAACCCCTATCACTATATAAGGCATTGTAGCCTCCTAAGTCTTTATTCTAAAAGATTCAAACACTCCTAAACACTCTAAAGGCTTCTTGAAGCAATATTGGAAGCAATAGTTTGGAGGGTGATCAGTTGTAAAAGGGAGTCAACATTCTTAGTGATCCATGTTTTTAAGGCATGTATATCTTACCCTCTCTAAATAACTCTAAACCCATGTATTTCACATTTGGATTAGTAAGTGTACATGATGGTTTTGAAATTAAATAAAAAGGTTTGTGTTGCTTAATAATGAATAATGTGGACTATTGCTTAGACTTATGTTTATACATGTTATTGTTGATATTTTGCACATTTGAGTGATTGTTGTTGGTAGTCTAACCAATGAGCCTTGTGAAACCCTAATATTAATGTTTTTTTTCTTTAAATATGGACTAGGTTAGGGCATGTACACAAGGTGTTTGTGAAAATGTCTAAGTGAAATTACTAGTTACCTATTGACAATGTATTGTACTAGGGAAATGACCCAAATACGTATGAATGATTAATAAATGTTTTTTTAAGGTATTAGGAGCCATGTATTGTGAATTTGATAACCTTATTTGTTTATGACTAATAAGAGGTTAAAGCCTTAGGCATGAAAATGAACTTGAATTGTGTGTGGATCCAAATGGTGAAAATATGATATATTATTGTTAATGAAATATGAATAGTTGTATGGGTCTTGAGGACCACAAATTGTATGGTATCATGAATTTAATAAAGGCATTGGCCTATTGAGATTGTTGAGTTACGAAGGCTCCCACAAGGACCATGTGGTCACGTATAATGTTGAATTAGCTAAATTAGCCAAAGCCCTTAAATGTGATATAAATTGTATGATTGCAAATATGTGAACTAATGGGTCTATAGTTCAAATGGATACTAATAACACGAGGTGATTTGAGTTCCTTGTCTAATGATTTGACAAGTAATTTAATTTCCTAGTCCCATGAAATGACAGGTGATTCATGTTCATCGTCTAATGACACGGCTAGTGATTCAAGTTCCTATATTGGTGATATAACAAACGATTTGAGTTCCTAGTCCAAAGAGATCTCTTGAGGTTAGAATACCTCATCAAATAACACAACTAGTGATTTGAGTTCCTAAACTGGTGATACCAGTAGTGATTCGAGTTCCTAGTCTAATAAAATGAAATGACTAGTGATTCGAGTTCCTAGACCAGTGAAACGACTAGTGATTAGAGTTCCTAGTCAAATGAAATGGCAATGAGATTTGTCAAATATGCTAACTTGGTTGACAGTTCTCTACTTCATATCTCTTAATGAATGATTTGAGAATGCATGCTAAGTCATTTTCCTTTGTGGCATAATATGATCATATTATGTATATCCATGCGTATGAGTATATGTTCAAGAATGATGTTGAGCCTTGGTCTCTTGATTAGCATGTGAAATGCCTATGTGTAAGGATAAGTGTATCAATATGAATGATGATAATATATTGACTTGTTGTTAAGTGATGATGTTCTTTTATCCTTACCCTTAAGTTACATGCTAGCGTTCCAAGCACTAACCGTCTTTGGACGCTATGTTCCCACATGACATAGGGGCCGTAGCATCATCTTCTTTTTTGGTGCAGTGATTAGTGGATTGAAGCAGTTCGTGCATTAACTTTTGAGTGGTGAACTTACTTTCTTTGGAAGACATTTACTTTGGTCTCCTATCATTAGACCTAGTTTATTTTTACTTGGTTTGGCTATCGTTGGGGGCTTTTCTCGATGTATACATTTATAAACTTTGGTTTGTATAGAGGTGTTGTGGATGACTGTGGACTTGCGCATATTGGGCTAGTGTGTTAATAATTATGAACTAGTTGGTCTATTTAAGCCTTAACACATAGTCAAAGTTCTTCTATCTTATTATTATGGTTAGATTATATCAGACCCTTGTAGATTGTTGTTGATAGATAGGTTGGGTTACGGGGAGACCTCCGGTACATGTGTGCTTGAGGTGCCCATATGACATGGCCTAATTTTGGGTTATGTCAAGTTGGTATTATAGACTAGGTTCATGGTCAGTTAGGAGTCCACAATACCATGTTAAGTAGAATTTCTTTTATTGGTGTGAAGCACACCACACTTATAAAAGAGGGGCTACGAGACATTTTTTGAAATGTTTCCCTTTCTTATGTTTCAATATCAAACTATAGGGTCTAAGTCTTTGGATTCCTTTGATATCCATTTGCTATCTTTCAGATCATCCTACCAAAGAGATTTGATACTTAGGAAAACACTTTTGTCCTAGTTAGGGGAAATTTGGACGAATTTCATCCAATTTTTTAGGGTTTGAACCTGGGCTAGAGATACGACATCTAATCATAGTCATGGGTTTCCTTCTATCCATACCAATCCTGACTTTAAGAGTGGCCTTCGTCCCCAGTCACCTTAAGGGAATTCTACTAATGCCGAGTTTCACCGTTCAATCAATCTCTTGACTTAATTAGTAGCCTCTCAAGCAGAGCGTGGTGCTCCAGCTACCATTTCTTTTGAGGCCACAAGAGTTGGCCAATTTATTAGGTTGAGCCACCCTATGTTCTCAAGAATTAAGGTTGAGGAAGATCCTTAAGGCTTGGTTGATAAAATGGAAAGATCTTTTGAATCGTGCATGCTTAAGAGATTGAGACCGTTAAGTTTGCTTCCTACCAAATGAAATATATAGCGTAGTAGTGGTACAAAGGGTGGGAGTTGTATAGGGGTGTTCATGCTAGGCCCTCCATGAGGAAGGATTTCTCTGAGGCTTTCCTTGACTGTTTCTTTCCTCAAGAGTTTAGGGAGGCAAAGGAAAAAGAGTTAATGAACTTGAAATAAATGAGGATGTTCGTTCAAGAGTATGCCTTGAAATACCATTAATTTCTAAGGTATGATCTTGGGATGGTTTCTAGCATGAGGGCTAAAATGAGTAAGTTTGTTTTGAGATTATCCTATAAGCTAGTTCCTGAAAGTAATGTGGCCTTGTTGATTGAGAATATAGACATATCTAGGTTGGTTGTGTATATGAAATAAGTGGAAGATAAGAAGACGAAGCAAGTTGAGCTTAGTGAGAGACAAGGGAAAAAGCTTAGGCCTTCTGAGCATAATGGTGGAGATGGTGGAAAGTGGCCACAAATAAAGTGGGGGGGTTCAGGTTCATTCTCCTCAACTAGTGTTTACTCTCCTTGCCCAAAGTTTTTAGGAGGTCGTCTCTCTCAAATTAATGGAGGATCCCAGGCATAGGGTGCCTAATTTAAGACTAGTAGTGCCCAATCGCCTCCACCCCGCCCTTCTTGCAGATGTTGTGGTTAGAGTTACCATGGTCAGTGTAAGAAGAGGAGAGAAAAATGTTTTTATTATATTCAAGTCAGGTACATGTTGTAAGAGTGCCCCTCTCGGATGGCTACTCAATTTACTCCTTCACCAAAGGGTGCTATGTCTGCTCCTGCTTCTATTTTTGGCTCCGACGCTGGCTGGAACCGCTCTTATGCACTTTCTACTTGCCAAGATTCTAAGGAATCTACCAATGTTGTCATGTGTATTTTGAGACTTTTATCTTGTGATGTGTATTATTTACTTGATCTAGGGTCTACTCTTTCTTATGTGACCCCGTATATGGCTATGCATCTTCAGTGTGGTCACGAGAGTCTACTGATTATTTTTTTTGTTTGTACCCTAGAAGAAGACTCGGTGGCTGTTAAAAGAGTCTATAATGGAAGTGTGATATCTATTGGTGGTAGGGATACTTTTGTTGACCTGATAGAGTTAGACATGATTGATTTTAATGTAATTATTGGGATGGATTGGTTGCACTCTTACTATGCTTCCTTAGATTGTCGGACCCGTAGGGTCATGTTCAAATTCCCTAATGAGCCGGTCATTGTATGGTAAGGTTGTTCTTTAGGTCCTAAGGGGAGATTTATTTCTTATCTTAAAGCACAAAAGTTGACTTTGAAGGGGTTTTTGTATCATTTGGTCTGAGTTAAATATTCTAACTTGGAACAACCTTCTCTAGGCTTCTTTCTCGTGGTTAATGAGTTTCACAAGGTTTTTCTCAATGATCTTCCCAGTGTTCCTCCCAATAGGAAAATTAATTTTGGGATTGATCTTGTTTTGGACATTCGTTCGATCTCTATTCCTCCTTATAGAATGGCTCCGGTGGAATTAAATGAACTTAAGGATCATTTCAAGGACCTCTTAGATAAAGGTTTTATCCATAAATAATAAATATCCTCTTCCTAGGATCAATGATTTGTTTGATCAACTTCAGGAGGCAAAGTGTTTCTCTAAAATTAATCTTAGATTAGGTTACCATCAACTTAATATTAGGGAAGCGTATATCCCTAAGACTGCCTTTAGAACTCTATATAGTCACTAAGAGTTTCTTGTATTGTCTTTTAGTTTGACCACTACCTCGGCGGCATTCATGGATTTGATGAATAGGGCCTTTCGTTTGTTTTTGGACATGTTTGTCATTGTCTTTATTGATGATATCTTAGTATATTCCAAGAGTGAGGTGGATCAGGTATATCACCTTCGTGCCGTGTTATAAACTTTGAAGGATCATCATTTGTATGCCAAGTTCTCCAAGTGTGAGTTTTGGTTAAAAGTTGTGGCTTTTCTTGGTCTGGTCATAGCTAATGAAGGGTTTATGGTGGATCCCAAAAGGTTGCGGCAGTTAAGAATTGGCCTAGACCTACGACTTTGACCGATAATTAGAGCTTCATGGGTCTAGCCAATTATTATATAAGGTTTAAGGAGAGATTCTCTACTATAGCTTCCCCATTGGCCAAGTTGACCCAAAAGAAGATCAAGTTCTAATGGTCCGATGCGTGTGAGGGAAGTTTTTAGAGATTGAAAGATAAATTGACTTCAACTACAATTTTGACCTTTCCCGATGGTAGTGAGAGTTTTGTGGTTTATTGTGATGCTTCTCGAGTCGGCCTTGGTTGATTGTCAATGCAGCATGGTTGGGTGGTAGCTTATTCTTCTAGGAAATTGAAAGTTTTTGAGAAGAATTACCCTACTCATGACTTAGAGTTGTTATCCGTCATCTTCGCATTGAAGATTTGGCAGAATTATCTTTATGGTGTTCATGTCATGTTCTTTTACGATCATAAGAAACTTCAATATGTGTTTAATAAAAAGGAGTTGAATCTTTGGCAAAAAAGTGGCTTGAGCTATTAAAAGACTATGATACGAGTCTTTATTACCATCTTGGTAAGGAGAATGTAGTCGCCGATACTCGTAGTAGATTGTCCATGGGAAGTTTGGCCCATATAAATGAGGATAAGATAGAATTGGTGAGGGATATTCACTGTTTGGAAAATCTTAGAGTTCGACTTGTGGACTTTGAGGATGGTGGTGTATTTGTGCATTCGGTACCTCAATCATCTCATGTTGTTGAGATAAAGTAAAATCAAGTATTGGACCCCAATTTGATTAATATCAAGAGTAATATCGGTCAACACAAGGTTGTAAACTTTATGATCGGTGGTGATGGTATCTTGAGATACCAAGGTAGGCTATGTGTTCTCGACATCGATGGATTATAGGAAAGGATCATGGCCGAGGCTCTCTAATCTCAATATGCTATCCATCCCGGTTCAACCAAGATGTATCATGACCTTAGAGAGTTCTATTGGTGGAGTGGTATGAAGCATGATATAGCTAGCCATGTGGAAAAGTTAATGGTGTGTCAACAAGTAAAATTCGAACACATGAGGCCCGATGGTTTGTAATAAGAGATTGCCTTGTCGGAGTAAAAGTGGGAGGTAATTAATATGGATTTCGTTACTGGTCTTCCTAGATCTTGGAATCAACGTTATTCTATTAGGGTCATTATTGATAGAGTAACCAAGTACGCTCATTTCTTTCCCGTGAGGACGAATTTCTTGGAGGAAGATTATTATAAGTTGTATCTTACAAAGATCATGAAGTTGCATGGTGTTCTGGTGTTTATTATCTCGGATCGTGGTCCTCTATTTTCATCCCACTTTTAGAAGTCATTCCAAAAGGGTTTGGGTACTAGAGTGAGCCTTAGTACTGCTTTTCTCCCGCAAATAGATGGACAAGCGGAGAGAACTATCCAAACTTTAGAGGACATATTGCGGGCTTATGTAATCAATTATGTTGGTAGTTGTTATGACCACTTGGCTTCTATTGAGTTCACCTATAATAATAACTACCACTCTAGTATTGGCATGGCGCCTTTTGAGGAATTGTATGGTAGGAGATGTCGATCTCCCATTGGGTGGTACGAAGGTGGCAAGGGTAAGGTTTTTGAACCCAATTTAGTTCACCAAGCCTTGGAGAAAATAAAGATGATTCATGATAGATTGAAAACCATTATAAATTGCCAAAATTCCTACGCGGATGTGAGTCGTAGGGACTTAGAGTTTTGTGTTGGCGATTGGATGTTCTAGAAAGTGTCTCTCATGAAGGAAGTGATGCAGTTTGGTAAAAAAAGGAAAGCTTAGTCCCCGGTATGTTGGTCCTTACTTGATTGTGAAAAAGGGTCAGCAATGTTGCCTATGAGTTGGAGTTGAGTTCTAGCATGGACTCCATTCACCCGATTTTCCAAGTCTCTATATTGCGAAAATATGTGGGTGACCCTTCATTGGTTGTTCCCTTAAGGGATGTTGATATCTTGAACTTTTTTTCCTATGAAGAGGTCCCAGTGAGGATCTTAGAGTGTCAAGTTTGGTGGTTACAAATAAAAGAAGTGGATTTGGTGAAGGTTCTATGGAGGAACCAAAAGTTCGAGGAGGCTACTAGGGAGGCAGAGGAGGACATGAAGTCCAAGTACCTGTATTTGTTTTTCGTCCCAAAAACTTTTGATTGAGGTGTATGTTAATCTTCTTGGTTTGACTTATGTCTTAAGTTGATAATGGGTTTGAGTCCCTAAACTGTGAAAGAGCCATGTGGCCTTAATAAGAGATGGGTTTGAAACCCCTAGTGAATAAAATAAATGAGTGATTGAATAATCATAATATGTGTTGGGTGGCATTCTAGTTGTTGTGAGCTCGTTTTAACTTATTGAAAGTTGCTTTGATATGTGATAAAGTGTTAACTTGTGTCTATGCTTGCCTTACCCCTCATTCACGGATGAATGATCCAAGTAGGGGAGAATTGAAACACCTAGACTTTGAACCATTGAAAAATAACTTTATTTTTGTGTCTCTAAGTTAGGTACGACTAGAGACTTGAGTCGTACCCTTGGTCACGACTCGTGCCCACCTTGAAATCCCCTCTCTTATCTTAGGTAGTGTGGTTAGGTTCACTCACTATCTTAGGTATGAGTGACCCCTCCTCAATCATATGTTATGTATACGAGTCGTATCTAGGGCAATCATATAAAGTGAGACTTGGACTTGAGGTAAACTGTCTTGCATACGGTTGAAGCTTACGACTAGGGGATGAGTCTTAACCATTGGATATGAATTATGGATGTGTTTTAAAACCCTTAATAGTGTGTGTCACCTAGGAGAAGCCTACAGTACAAGTTAGGGTCCCACTCGTACCCTAGGGTACGATCACTAAGGGAATCATATAGGGGAGTTGTACCCCTGCACGAGCTCACTTTATAGATTTTAACTAAGGAATTGGTCATTTCCCTTGCCTAAAACCCTAACCCCTCTCACTATATAAGGCATTTTATCCTCCTAAGTCTTCATTCCAAAGACTCAACCACTCCTAAACACTCTAAAGTCTTCTTGAAGCAAGATGAAGGCTAGGGTTTAGAGGGGGATCATCTATTGGAAAGGGGGAGTCAATATTCTTGGTTAATCAAACTTTTTAAGGAATGTATCTATTCCCATCTCTAAATAACTCTAAATCCATGTATTTCAACTTGAATTAGTAAGTGTACATGGTGGTTTTGAAATCAAATGAAAAAGGTTTTGTTGCTTAATGATGAATAGGGTGGACTACTGGTTAGACTTGTGCTTATACATGTTATTGTTGATATTTTGCACATGTGAGTGTTTGTTGTTGGAAGTCTAACCAATGAGTCTTGAGAAACCATAATATTGATGGTTTTTACTTTAAATATTGCCTAGGTAAGGGCATGTATACAAGGTGTTTGTGAAAATATCTAAGGAAAATGACTAGTTACCTATTGACAATGCATTGAGCTAGGGAAATAGCCCAAACGAGTATGCATGATTGATAAATGATATATCAAAGGTATTAGGAGCCATTTATTATGAATTTTATAACCTTATTTGTTAATGGATAATGAGAGGTTAAAGCCCTAGACATGAAAATGAACTTGAATTGTATGTGGAGCCAAGTGTGGTAAAAATATGATATATTGTGGTTAATGAAATATGAATAGTTGTATGGGTCTTAAGGACCAAAAATTATGTGGTATGATGAATTGAATGAAGGAATTGGCCTATTTAGATGGTTGAGCAATGAAGGCTCCCACGAGGACCATGTGTTCATCTATAATGTTACTTTGGCTAAATAAGCCAAAGCCCTTGAATATGATATAAGTTGCATGAGTGTAAATGCATGAACTAATGGGTCAAGAGTTCACATGGCGACTAATAACTATGGGTGATTCAAGTTTCTCATCTAATTATATGTCTAGTGATTTGAGTTGCTAGTCTAATTTAACAACAGGTGATTTGAGTTTCTCGTCTAATGACATGGCTTGTGATTTGAGTTCCTAGACTGGTGATATGACTAGCGATTCAAGGTCCTAGTCTAAGAAGATCTCTTCAGGTTAGAATACCTCATCAAATTACATGGATAGTGATTCAAGTTCCTAGACCGGTGATACAACTAGTAATTTGAGTTCCTAGTCTAATAGAATGAAATGAATAGTGATTCGAGTTGTTAGACCGATGAAACATCTAGTGATTCGAAATTTGCATTTCTAAACTTTTCTTTGTATAGAGGTGTTTTGTATGACTGTGGAATTGGGCATATTGGGATTGTGTGTTGATAATTAAGAAATGCTTTATCTTTTTAAGCCTCGACACATAGTCACATTTATGCAATCTTATTATTATGGTTCGATTGTATCTGACCCTTATGGATTGTTTTTGATGGATAGGTTGGGTTATGGGGAAACCTCTGATATATGTGTGCTTGAGGTGCCCATACAACATGGCCCTATTTTAGGCCGTGTCAAATTTAATTCCATACCTTGATCCCATTGTGTCACAATGTTGTGCTTCATGTTTGTGCACAGTTGGTTTTGTAAAATTGAGATAGGAGGAGGTATTGTGGTGTGATCTTAAACTGTTGATTAACTATCTTAAATAGCTTAGATTCTCCTAATTAAGCAACTTATGTTGTTTGGTTGTGTTGTTTTGCTTGAGGACATGCAAACATTCTTAGTTAATGTTGTTGATATGTTATAGAAATACAGCACTTTCGACTCTTAAAATGAGGAAAATATGCAAGTTAGAGGTTGTTTTGTTAGATATGATGCATTTTGGGTATGTTTTGCAGGAAACTAGGTTTTGAATTATAAGTTTGTGAAAAATATTAAAACTGTGTTTTTGGATATTTATGTGATCAATTATGGGTGTTCGTGAAATAATTTGAATTGTTTGTGACCAAAGCATGTGATCAAAATTGAAGATTTGAAACTTCGTTGAATGTATTGAAATGCCTGGTACTTACCTATATCTACATATAGACTACATGTAGCACATGTGGTCTGTATGAGACTAAGTTAAGTGCTGGAATTGAAGAATTAAATATCCAGAGAGTAGAAGGAGTTGAAAAATAATTTTAGGCACTTGCTAAGTAAACATGTAGACTGCACGTTGGCAAAACATGTGTTAGAAGTACGAAATCCTGAGATAAGACCTACAAGATTTTTTGATTTGAGCACATGCGATGGTCACATTCGCCCAGCCTCAGGCCGCATGTACCACATGCTCCCAAGGCCAAGCTACATGCGGAGACCACATGTAGCCACTGACCCTTTTTTGTCCATTTTTATTTGGGATTTAGTTTTAGGGTTTTCTTTTGTACTATAATGTGATACCCTGAGTTTTCCCGTTAAATATTTCGCTCCCAAATGTGTCGAGTCGTTAAAGCCTTTTTATCTTTCCAAGAGTCCGTTAAGATCTCAAACGAAAATGTGTTGAATTCTGTTCTTTATCGTGATTAATAATTTTTTTGTATGGATATTCTGGATATGTGATCTATCATCGCATAGAGCATCAAATAAGATTTCCAACGATATATGGATCATCCAAAACGGACACTTGAGCGATGAGTTATGATCATTCTGATCTAACCGTGAATAGTGGTGAACAGTAAATCTGCAAGGAAAAAATACTAAGGCCAAGCGAATTTTAGGGTCAACTTCAAACGATCATAACTCCTTGTACATAATGATATGGGTGAGATACTATATATCAAAAGAAATCTCTGAGAGTCCTCTTTCCAATGAAATTGGTTTCATCCAATTTTTCCATCGGAACAAAAAGTTATGGTCGATCTACTTCAGCCTATCAAAACAGTCCACCAAAGGACAGATTTGATATTATTTGATTTTTAAGGGTATTTTGGTCATTCCCACTCCAATCCATCCGGGTAAACCAAGGATTTAATTCCATTAAGATCATTCAATAGCTCATTTTTCTCCAAAATTTCCTAAGGCTCAAACCCCAACCCTACTACTCAAAATTTCATCCTTCCATGTCTCTTGATTGAACTATAGAAATTTCAAATTGATTTGGGATTCGAGTTGATCATGTTAAGGTCTTCGAGAAGCACCCTTTATTTTCATGAATAAAGTTTCGGAGTCGGAAGTTCATATTCATCTTCCATTTTTAGGTATATGGGGCTTTGAACAAGATTATCCTTTCGACCTTGTGCCCAGTATTTTTGTTGAATTACATTGACATGAGATTTTAGATGTTTTACCATGAATTGAAAATATGGTTTTATATCTTATATTATTTTCCATGAGCTATGGGATTATGTCATCCGATATGTGTATGATGTTGAGATGGAATTATGTTCAAAAAGTATTTGATTATGAGAGTATGATGATTTAATTTGTTAAGCCTTGATTTATACTATCATTCCACTATTTCCTTGTTATGAATTTATAATTGATATTGGAAATTCTATATCCCTACTATGGGTTGATGTCTCAAGTACCTTTAAATGAGAGTTGGATGGCAAATTGAGAAATGTTGATATTGAAGTTGCAATGAGTCTTGGTATTTTTCGGATGGTTTTGATGAATTAAATTGTTGAAAATATTATGTATTGAGTCTTCATATCCTTGTCCAAATGTCGAGTCGGTTATGGTTCAACGCATTGATACCTTGTTGATGTTGAGGAATATTAAAATGTTTTGAGCTAAAATGTGTTGAGTTAGGAATCCACAAATTGATATGATTTGATAAATGAGAAAAAGATTTGATTTGGTCTTTATGATAGACCCTTGTTATGTTGTGGTGGATTTCCTAACGCGTTCTGAGCTTGTCGGGGAGTAGTACTTAGTACCGAGAGGGAAATTTGGTATTTTCCCAAACCTATGTGCCACCGTAGGGTTGTTTGATGATGATATTATTGGCCAGAGAGCCCGATTGTGATTATTGCAGTTTTAAGGTCGTACTCCCTGGAAAAGAGTATGACGCTCCCGCCAACGGGGGTTTCAAACGTCGGTATTCCACGTAGCTCACGTGGGGTTGTCGGTTATAGGAAACTCCCGTGTCCATAAGATTAAGTTTCTTGAGTTACCGAGTTACTCTGAGATTTGAGTCAAAAAGTTGAGATGTTTATGATGTTTTATGGTCATTTATGATGATTTATAATTACCTATGATGATTGTTAACGATATGATAATTTATGATGATTTAGGATGATTTATCATAATTTATGATGATTTACGTGGATTACGAGATTTTATCATATAAACTGTTTATTATGAAATTACGAAAAGTATAATTTGATATAACTCAAGCCAAGTGAGTCATCATTGTCCGTATGCATGTTTTCATGAAATTGATTATACTATTTATATTGTTGGAAGCACCCCCACATACTCAGTACATTTCAAAGTGTTGACCCACATATTTCCATGGGCTACATTCCTACAAAAATATAGGTACAAGCTGTAGCGCACATATCATGTTCAGCTGGGTCGCAGCTTTCGATCGGAAGGTGATTAGTCCTTTTGATTCAGAGACTTGAGTTGTTCAGATTTGAGGTGTATTGTATTTTCTGTATTCAGTCATATTGAGTAGGGGTAGTTGAGAGTCATGAACCGACTATCTTTGGTCAATGCTAGTAGAGGCTTCATAGACAGTCACTAGTAGTCAGTGTATTTAGTTTCAGATTTGTATATATATGAGCAGAATTGTGACCGTGTAAATTTACTTTCATGTTGGTCAGACTAAGTTATGGGTTGTTTCCGCATTATTCCTTCTATTTTATGTATTTTATTCAGTTGCTTTGGGTATGCCAGATGAAGGGTTAGCTTGGGGTCACTTGTGACCTTAAGCACCGTGTGACGTCTCGGGATCTGATTTTGGGGCGTTACATATAAATACCCATTATGTGTTTTTTTAGTAGAAGTTACGCACTCTTGATACTTTCAAACATATTTTGATTTTGAGATTTGATTTTGGTCTTGGAATTCTGTTGTATTAATTTTTTATTCAGTTACTATTTTGGGTTTTCACTAGTGACTATTGCGATTTCATATGATGCTTTCAATCATGAATGTTGGTGATTACTTTAGAAGCATGAGCATCTAAAAACCCTCAGCTAGGATTGTGGAAACCTTGGAGGATTGATGAAATAAGGGAAGTTCTATTGTCGTTCTGAACCGATACCAATGTATGCATTGCATTGTCTTTACTGTAATAGTTATCTAAGCTGTTGCAAATGTTAGGATCCTTTGTAGATTATTGCTACTTAATCCAAAAGAGGAGTAGTGACTAGGAAATCATAATGACAATAGTAATTTGAAGTTTAGTTGTTGATCCACACTGCTAGGTATTATCTAAGAAAGATGGTTATCTTTCATCTAATAACTAGAGACTCAAAAGGTAATGTTAACCGGGATCAAGATAAGGGTTAGTAAAACGACATTCTAAGACTCAAAAGGTAAAGCGTGAAATCTATCTACTCGTCCAAAAGACTATCGATGGTACATAACTTATCAATTCTTCATGCAAGGTATCAAATTAGTTCAACAAACAAAGATAAGCCTACTGAGTTGAGAATCCAGGGGGAACACAATCCTAGTGGTCACCTATGACTATTTGAAGCTTAAATTGATATTCGCCACTTGTTCGATATTGCTACTCAAAACACCCATTTACTTTTAAAGTTTTGCTCGTTGATTACAACACCTGAGATCCACGATTCTACACATTCCCCTGGGACTCGACCTCAACCTTTATTGGGTTACTATATATTTAGAGTCTAGGTGTAGCTTGGGTGCCACCACCAATCACCTTTGAATTGTGTTGCAAACTCTTAAGGACCAGAAATTGTATGAAAAATTTTCTAGGTGTGAATTTTGGTTAGGTGTTGTTCTTAGGCATGTTGTTTCTAGTGAGTGGATCAAGGTGGATTCTTAGATTATTGAGGCAATTAACAAATGTCTTAGGCCCATGAATCCAACCAACATTAGGAGCTTTTTGGGCTTGGCTGGGTATTATAGGATGTTTGAGGATATTCTCATCTATTGATGCTCCTCTAACAAAATTAGTACAGAAAAAGATTAAGTCTTTGTGGTCCGATGCTTGTGAAGGTAGTTTTGAGATGTTGAAGGATAAATTTACCTCTATGCCTATTTTGACTCTACCCAAGGGTACAGATTTGTTTATTGTGTATTATGATACGTCCCGTATGGTACTGGGTTGTGCTTTAATGCAGAATGGTAAGTTTGTATCCTATGCTTCCAGGTAGCTTAAGGTGCTTTCAGAGGAATCAGCCGTCTCACGACCTAGAGTTGGTGGTTGTGGTCTTTGCTTTTAAAATCTACTGCCATTATCTGTATGGGGTACATGTTCAAACCAAAAGAGCTTGTAGTACGTGTTTACATAGAAGGAATTTAACCTTAGCAGAGGTGGTCGCTCGAATAGCTTAAGGACTATGACATGATCCTTCACTACTATCTAGGTAAATCTAACATTGTTGTTGATTCTCTTAGAAGGTTGTATGAGTAGGAGAAAATACAATTTTTGAAGGATATTCATAGACTAGCTAATTTGGGAGATCGTCTTTTGGGATCTAAGGATGTTGGAGTAATTGTTCAATAAGTGATTAAATCATCTTTTGGTGATGTGGTAAAGGATAAACAGGCTTTGGATCCCATACTTATGCAGATTACGGATGATGTGGGTCAGCAAAATATTATAGCTTTTGAGATTCGGGGAGATGGTATCTTGAGGTATTAAGGAAGGTTGTGCATTTCTGATGTTGCTAGTTTATGGGAAAGGATTTTGACCGAAGCTCATTAGTCCTGATATAAAGTTCATCCGGGTTCAACTAAAATGTATCATAACTTGAAGAAAATTTTCTTGTGGAATAGTATGAAGAGGGATGTGGAAAATTTTGTTGCTAAGTGTATGAGTTGTTATAAAGTCAAGGTTGAACATTTGAGGCCTAGTGGCATGCCTTAAGAGATTGAATTTTCTATAAGGATATATGAGATGATAAATATGGATTTCATTACGGGTCTTCTGTGGTCTCGCAATCAGTATGATTCTATTTGGGTCATTGTGTATAGAATTACCAAATCTGCTCACGTCTATCCTGTGAGGTATAACTACTTAAGAGAGAATTATGCTAAGTTGTTCATTCAGGAGATAGTTAAGTTTCATGGAGCGCCGGTGTCCATCATTTCAAATTGAGGTCTTTAGTTCTCTTCTCACTTATGGCATTCACTTTAGAAAGGTTTGGGTACTCGGGTGAACCTTAGCACTTCTTTCCATACTCAAAAGGATGGGCAAAAGGAGTGTACTATTTAGACCTTGGAGGATACGATAAGGGTCTATATGATTGATTTTAAAGGTAGTTGGGAAGACCATTTTCCTCTTATTTAGTTTGCTTATAACTATAGTTATCATTCTATCATTCAAATGGATCCTTTTGAGGCTCTTTATTATTGGAGGTGTAGGTCTCTTGTTGGGTGGTTTGAGGTAGGTGAGACTAGCTTTTTTAGCCCTGACTTGGTTCACCAAGCCATGGAGAAGGTGGAAGTGCTCAAATAAAGACTTAAGACTTCTAAAATTCATAAAAAGTCTTATGCGGATGTGAGGCAACGAGAGTTGGAGTTTGAAGTAAGTGATGGGGTTTTCTTGAAGGTTACTCCTATGAAAGGAGTCATGAGATTTGGAAAGAAGGGGAAGCTCAGTCCTCATTACATTGGTCCGTATCAGATTACAAGGAGAACTGTGAATGTCGCGTATGAGTTAGATTTGCTAGGAAATTTAGCTTTTATTCATCCTGTTTTCCATATATCTATGTTGAAGAAGTGTGTAGGTGATCCTTCTTTGATAGTGCCTATTGAAAAGTATCATGATTTTATGTGTCATGATGACACATACTAAATTCCACAGTAGGTAAGCCAAACCATAACCTGGAGCTAAATCAATGGGTTAATTTGATGAGAGATTCCCAACAAAGGTGAAAATGAACAACATACTTATAAGGAAGTGAAGTGTTCTAAATAGATAAAACAGTCAATACAAGATACTATTCCATGACCTGGTAGAGCCAGTACAAGAGCATCTAATAGTATCAATCAATACAACTTAAGAGTCTAGAATAGTCAATACATATGTCTCGAAACAAAAGACAGGAAATAAGGATAGAGGGAAATGGGCTACTAGAACTCCAATATCTCACCCTATATCCGGAAATCAATCACGGCATAAATGTTGATCAATGAGGATAGCTGGTACTCGAATCTGCAACAAAAAGGTACAGAAGGTTAGTATGTGTACCAAAGAAATGGGTACTTAGTAGGAATCATCGGCATATTGAGCTAAATTATGATATAAGTATGATAAAATGCAAGATAACATAACTAAGTCAAGGTATAGAAACGAACCTGAATCATCTCCAACATCGATGTAAAATATAAGTAATTAAACCGAAATGAAAATATAACATAAGGCATCAATACATGCCAATCATTATTCGAACTTAATAAATAGGCAATTCAAAATGGTAACGTATCATGAAGAACAACACAAGCAAAACATAAACACAAAATTTGATCCCATACGCCAATTGGTGCAGAAAAGTAAAGAACTCGTCACAACCTCCCATACATCTTGAGAGTATACCCAAAAGAAAAATAAAGCCATCAACAAAAATTATAGCTAACTTTCATAGTCATTTAACCATCATCCCACTATTATCATCAATCGGTTATTTACGACATTTCACAATTTACTAACATTTGACAATATACCTATGTTCCATAACGCTACCATCATTTAACAAAATTATCATCGATACTTACTAGTTACTGGTTTATGAGCTAACCATCTATTATTAACTAATTCCTTTGATTACTAGTCATCATATAGCCTCTAGTCATCATTTTAACAACTATTATCCACATATCCAATAATCATTATATATTAGATAACCATCATTTATCCACAAATACCATTTATCCACTAACCTCATTTATTAACTAATCACAAGTTACCACTAATCCTCGTTTATCAACTAGTCATTATTAGTCACTTCACAATATCCACCACTATTCCATATTTATCTCTAAGTACCAACTATACTACTTTATAAACATTTATCACTTCGGACTATAATGGGAACCACTAACATCAACAACATACCCAAATTTCATATAAGTAGACATAAGCATATAGTTGTGATGCATAGGTCATAGCTGGACTCGAACTGGTAGATGTACACATACGCACTTAAATATAATCATCTTTCAGCCTTGCCGGGTATGAATGCATAATCATAAATATACTCTGGCCTTTTCGGCTATCAATATCATCATAATCATCCTGTGGCCTTGCCAAGTATCAATATGTAATCACAATATCCTCTGACTTTGTCTGGTATTAATATATTATCACAATATCCTTAGAACTTGCCGAGCATCAGTATATCATCACAATTCCTCTGACCTTGGCGGGCATCAATATATCATCATAATCACCATCTGACTTTGCCAGGTATCAACTTATCATAACAATATCCTCTGACCTTGTCTGATATATTCAATATCTACATCATCTTCCAGTATTTAATTGGGTAAATAATCAATGCCATAAGATCCCATATAGTCAAGCATCAAGATTTTTAATATAATTCATGGCATAATAGAATTAAATAAATCGGAAAGACAATATAACACTAATAATAACACAATTGCTAACATCGTCAATAAGGATGTTTTCTAACATGATTACTAACACAATTGTTTAGCATGGTCATAGTCACAATCAATATCATGAGAAATGACTTACACATAGTATAATACATGACTTAACATCAACATAAAAGGTAGCTTATCAATAGCATGAGCAATAAATCCAAAGTATAATCTATCACTTATTTGTACCATAGCTAAATACCGTAATTTATGGCTTATACATCATCATAGTCAAGGGCTCAATCAATGGTATATTTGATATCCCAATCAATAGCCAACACAAGAGCATAATAAGTAGCTTCTCATAAATTTAGCAAGTTAATCATACATATGGCGTAATCATTTAGGCATTATTTCCAACGACATTCATCATAACCAACAAGTACCAAGGTTCCTCAATGTTGCCCCACAATGGCATTCCCTAGGCATCTAATAAGCGTGTAATGGTTTTGAGATAATTATCACCAATCTTGACTTAAGGTGGGTAAAAGATTCCACTTCGAAATCTCTGAACTTTATTATATGTCAATTTCTACCCCGGACTAGGCTAAGGTGTCTAAATCCACTCTTAGATGTATAACAAGCCACAATTAGTCCTAAGGTAAATGTTCTTCTCAACACAGAAACTAAGCATATATAGTTACTAAGACAACCTCCATTAGTGTATGCAACTCAGGACAACTCACCCAAAGCATAAGTAACTAGAGCATTTTACTTAATCTTGAGTAATCTAAGGCATTCTCATGCCAAACATGGGTAATAATGTCTAATACACTAAGGTTCAAGTCAAAAAGCTATGTATTTCAACTCTATGATTTCCAAACAACCTAAATGGTTCAACTAAACCAAGTCTTTCATTTCATCAATCCAATACCTATAACCCATCACAAATCTAAAGCAATATCTTAATAATACCATGAGATAGATCAATTTAACAAGGGATAAACCTAGCCTACCTCAACGCTGAAGAAAGATCACGAACCACTAAACCACCACTTTTCCTTTATGAGAAGCCTCTTCAAGATGCCAAGCTATCAAAAACACACTATTCACATCAATACGATTATATTGATACCAATATTGCACCATTGAGCTTCGAGTAAAAAAGTCACCACAAAAACCCTATATAGGTTTCATTTACAATAATCACATATTTGGGACCAACCAACGTGATATCAATCTTAAGGAATAATTACCCTTATAAATGGGTGAAAACCAAGTTTAATTGGGAATAAAATAAAGCCCGAATGGCTTTGTGGTTTTGAGAAAGAAATCAATGAAATGAACCAAGAAAACAGTGAATTCTTACCTAACATCGGACGATAATCTCAAAAATAAATGTTAATCTAGATTCCCAAGCTCCCACAAGCTTAAATTTAAAGAAGTCTCACTCCTTAAGTTTTTTTTATCACATGAGAATGATAAAGAATGGCAAAAATTTGGGCAAATGGGGTCATTTTATACCCAGTCCAGGCACTCAAGAGTCGCTGTCGTGACCCAAGGTCTGCGATTGCGGCATGCCCTTGCCTTCTACATGAGTCACGATCGCAACAACCTTTCATGATCGTGGCATATCCTCTACACACGGAGTCACGATCGCTGTCCCTAGAGTGGTCATCATGGTGCACCATAAAACGTGATGCACTAGATTTTCTAAATCTAAGAATGGACTCGACCGGGTGCTTGAGATTTATTCAAATATCATATACACAAATGAAATATGTAACTACACAAAATTTGACATTCTAGACACGATGGCGCACTTGAATTTCCCATTCAAGGTTGTTTTGAGCTAGTGTGGATCCCACACCCATATTTCTAATTTCCCAACTTTTCGTCCAATAGGTCAAAATGAGCTCGGGTGCCTTGGGACCTAAACCAAAGGTCTACGTAGTCTAAAATCAACATTTCAGAGCTAATGGAATAGTCAAAATTTGCCTATGAGATTGTTTTACTGATATTTTTTTGGGGTCCATTTGGAGGCAGTAAAGACTTCAAAATAGCAAATTGGCTCTAAAAACCAAATGAACTGCCCGGTGACCAAACTATCAGTCCCAGCAAGAGAAATAACTTGGGCAGCTATGGAAAATCTCTAACAGTGAAAATAAGCAAAAATATGGAAAATCGCCTAAAGGGTCATTACAATATCCACTACTAAAGGAACTTTTATCCCCCAAAGTTAAGGATTAGGGTATACCTGAAGTCTCGAACAAGTAAGGATACTGGGTCCATAACTTGCTATCGATCTCCCAAGTGGCCTCCTCCACTGGACGGTGCCTCCACTCTCTCTAGTGAGTAACAACCTGACATCACTAGCCAAAATAAGCATCGGCTCATCTAGAAGGGTCAATTGCTCATCCAACTGGACTGACTCCCATCTAAGAACATGAGACAGATTAGAAATATATCACTGCAACATGGAGAAAAGGAAAATTAGATAAAGAACAGAAAACTCTGAGGTAAAGCTAACTCATAAGCAACCTCATCAATTGTGCGAAAGATCTCAAAAAGTCCAATAATCTAGGACTGAGAGTGTCTTTCCTTTCGAACCTCATCACACCCTTTATGTGTGATATACGGAGGAATACAGAATCACAAAATCTAAATCTCAAGGCACAAAGCCTACGACCTACATAGGCCTTCTGCCTACTCTGAGCCTCTTTCAACCTATCCTGAATAACCCTGACTCTATCCAATGACAGTAAAACAGTTCCATAAGGCCTAATCTCAGAAGTCTCAAACCATCCAATCAAAAAATGATATATCCTACCATACAAACTTAAAAGGTGCCATATCAATACTCGAATGATAGTTGTTATTAAAAGATAACTCTACCAAGGCTAAGTGTTTCTCCCTCTGGCCTCCAAAATCCATAACACAGGCTTGGAGCATATCCTCAAGAACCTGAATGGTCCACTCTAACTGACCATCTATTTGCAGATGAAAGGATGTACTAAGATCCATATGAGTACCGAACTCATTTTGAAATATCCCCTAAAATCTCAGAGTAAACACAAAAACATGGTCTGAAATAATTGAAAGAGGCACACCATGCAAACGGACTATCTGCCGAACATAGATATAGGCTAGTCTCTCAGCACTGAAGGACATCTGGATAACTGTAAAATATGCTAGCCTGGTAAAATGATCTAAAATTACCCAAATACCAACGGAACCATGGGAAGTGTGAGGCAAACCACTAAAAATATCCATGGTAATCCGCTCCTATTTCCACTCAAAAATGGGAAACCTCTGAGGTAAACCACCTGGTCACTGATGCTTGGCCTTTACCTACTGAAAACATAGGCAACGAGCTACAGAGTCTGCTGCATCACTATTTATACCACTCCACTAATAATACTTCCTCAAATCTCTATACAACGTAGTTGTGCCAGGATGAGTAAAATATCTAAAGCAATAAGCCTCATACAAAATTAACAACATCAAGTTATCAATCCTCAGAATACAAATACGCCCATCAAATATCAAAACACCCTTAGAATCTATGGTGTTCTTATTAAACTTACCACTCAACAGCTGATCACAAAGAAAAAAAGCTTACTATCCTCAAATTAATGATCTCAAATCTGGTCAATTAGCGAAGACCTTATCTCCACACTATCCAAAATCTTCCAAGGATTTGAAATATCAAAAGGAACCATCAAGTAGGCTATGTGCTGAATGTCTCGTGCCAACGACCTCTAAGAAGTTGACATACAGTCCAAGTTACATATACTTCCTACCTTATGTCTCAAGGCATCTGCTACCACATTTGCCTTGCCCAGATAATACAAGATAGAAGAGTCATAATCCTTAAGCAACTCCATCCATCTACGCTGTCTAGAATTAAGCTCCCTCTGGGTCATAAAATGCTAAAGACTGCGATGATCGGTGAAAATCTCTCAATGTACATCATAAAGATAATGCCTCCAAATCTTAAGTGTGAAAACTATCGCCGCCAACTCTAATTCATAAGTAGGGTAGTTGCGCTCGTGCACCTTAAGCTATCTAGAAGCATAAGCAATAACATGACCTTGCTGCATTAAGACATAACCCAAACCAATACCAGAAGCATCACAAAATATGGTGAATCCCTCACCCTTAATAGAAAGAGCTAAAATTAGAGCTGAAGTAAGAAAATCCTTTATCCTTCCAAAGCTTGACTCACACTCCCTAAACCATCGGTAAGGAACTTTCTTACAACCCATCGAAATAGGTCTCCATGTACACATATAAGAAATAATCCCCATTGACTCAAGGCTAACCGCTCCCTGCTACACTACTTGGGGTATGCCGAGCATGGTTAAGGTAATGATTTTGGTAAGATAATCTATGACCGCATGATAGTGGGATAAATAGTCCATGATAAAAACCACATTATAATCAACCATATCAAAAATAATAGATCAACATAAGTATCAAAATCTCTAACTGTCACAACACATGATCTGAAAACTCAATCTACTACTAAAGAATAACCCACAAAAGTAGATACACACAATGGCAAAGATAATAAATCATAAGACAACTCCAACCATGGTGCATAATAAGCAGAAATATAAAAATAAGAGGATCCTGGATCAAATAAAGAAAGGGTTGATTGTAGGCACACCAAAATCAAATATGTAACTACAACATCTAAATTCTTAACCATGAGTCTAGTAGGTACTGTATACAACTAACCACGCTCGCCACCTGGCTGGGCACCAGACCGATTTCCTATCCTGCCTGCCTAAGAACCTCTTTTCTAGTAACCTCCTCTACGACCATGTGAACCACCTCTAGATAAGGGATGAACTGCTATAATAGGGCAGACACCCTGAGTTGAAACAACAATTGCCCTACGACTAGGGCTAACCCGTAAATAGTGACTAAGAAGTCCACAAGTATAACATAAGATATGAGGTGAGCTAAAACCAACCAATATGTCTAACCTAGAGTAACCACCATGACTAGAATAACCAGATGATGAACCTCTCAAAGATTGACCCTGTCCTTACCAGGGCGATAACTAGGACCAGACTGACCTCTATCAGTAAATGAAGTATTTCCTAAATAGGTTGACTAGGCTAACTCTAAAACTGATAGGATGGGTGTGGAGGATACCTACTCTGAGAATTGTCA
The DNA here is from genome assembly GCA_030864215.1 of Capsicum pubescens. Taxonomy (NCBI): domain Eukaryota; kingdom Viridiplantae; phylum Streptophyta; class Magnoliopsida; order Solanales; family Solanaceae; genus Capsicum; species Capsicum pubescens. The sequence continues at coordinate 168,762,883 of CM061544.1, read as the reverse complement.
TCTCTTGATAGAGAACTACAATGACTCTCACTGAATCTGCCTTAAACCTAGGACTCTTATCAAGGTCCTCACAATCCTTATGGTGTATCTCCTCCATTACTCGAGCATGATCTGACACCTCAGTAAAATACCTAATCGTAACAACTAAACTCTGAGTAGACATACAAATGGGAAGTCTCAACTCTCAAATAAAGCAGAAAACTCGCTCATACTCAATATCCAGAATAGAAGTTGCATGCCTAGACAACTCATGAAAATGGGCCTTATACTCTGCAACAGTCATGGAACCATCCTCTAATAAACAAAACTAATCCCTTAAATGGTCTCAAAGGCTGCAAGGCATGTACCTCTCAAAGAACATCTTGGAGAACTGAGTCTAAGACAAAGGAGAATACCCAATTAGTCTAGAATCCATATAAACTCTCCACTAATGTAGAGTAGCCAAGTATAATTGAAATATAGTGTAATCCATACCATGAGTCTCAATAAGGCCCAAATTACAAAGCCTATCCTCACAAGCAATTAGAAACTCATATGCATCCTTGCCTGAAGAACCAGAAAATCTAGAAGGAGAAAATATCAAGAATCTACCCAATATATTTTTCTCCTTAGAATACATAGCAGGCTGAGCAACCACGGGCTAAGAAACTACTTGCTGAACAACTACCAGTTCAAGAGGAACCTCAACTCTGGGAGCCTCAGTACCACTCTAATCAAAAGACTGTGTATTATCAAATGGCACACCATCAACTATCCCTAAAATCTAAACCAACATATCTCTAAGCACCGAAGAAGAAATAAACTCTAATGGAGCTTAGGCTAGTCCCTCATCCACTACTGGTTGGGCACAAAAATCTCTAGTTTAAGAGAGGGAACAAGACCTGAGCAAGGAGGGCTATCCAAGCCCCTAGAATGGATACAACATGTGATTGTTCATAACTTTTAGGTCATCCACAAATAGGAGTAGGATCTATAGTCTTAGTCTTAGGACCTTCATCTTGTGTAGCAGTAATATGTGTCCTGGCTATCTGTAAGAGATTAAAGTCAAAGGGAAACTTCTACCAACTAACTAAGACTCTTAGAATGATATGAGTGAAAAACATTAAGAAACCCTAAGACAGCCCCATAACCTCTCGAAGAAAGAAAATAGATGTCATCATTTCAATCTATAGGGTTGTACTAGACACTTGCTCTTATACCAATATTACCGTTGTAGACTATATGCTGATACCAATTTGTCATCGCTCAATTTATGAGTCATGATGGCACCTACTAAATCTCACTAATTGGTAATCGAAACCATAACTCGAAGCTAACACAATGGGTTATTTCAATGAGAAATGCCAAACATAGGAAAAAATAAATAACACACTTATAAATAAGGAAAATGTTCTAAATAGATAAAACAGTCAATAAAAGATACCATCCCATGACCTAGTAGATCTAGTACAAAAACATTGAATAGTATCAATATAACTCAAGAGTCTAGAATAGTCAATAAGTCTATGTCTAAACAAAAGAATGGAAATAAAGATATAGGGAAATGGGCTAATTGAACTCCAAGAGCTCACCCTATCTCTGGAAATTAATACAGCACGAACGTCGTTCAACGGTGATAGCTAGTATTTGAATCTGCACCAAAATGGTACAAAAGTTTAGTATGAGTAGCAAAGTAATGGGAACTCAGTACGCATCATCGGTCAGCTGATCTAAGTCTGATATAAGTATGATAAAATGCAAGATAATATAACTAAGTCAAGGTATAGAAACAAACCTAAATTATCTCCAACATTCTTATATATAATAGGTAATTAAACCAAAATAATAATATAACATAAGGCATAAATACATGCCAATCATCATTTGAACATAAAAAATAAAAAAATTGGAATGATAACGTATCATGAAGCTCAAACACAAGAAAAACATAAACACAAAATAGTCTCCCATACGGTAATTGGTGCACAAAAGTAAAAAAATTATCACAGCCTCCCATACGACTAGAGAGTACACCCAAAAGAAGAATAAAGCCATCAACAAATATTTTAGATAACTTTCATCATCATTTAACCATCATCCCATGATTATCATTAATCGATCATTTACGATATTTTACAATTTACATATATTTCCCAATGTACCCATATTCCATAAGCTCTTATCAATTAACAAAATTATCATTGATACTCACGAGTTATTGGTTTATGAGCTAACCATCTCTTATTAACTAATAGCTTTGATTACAACTATTCTCTGCATATCCACTAATCATCATATATTAAATAACCATCATTTATCAACTAACATCATTTATCCACTAATATCATTTATTAACTAATCACCATTTACCATTAATATTTATTTCTGAATTAGTCTTTATTAGTCACTTTACAATATCCACCATTATTCCTATTTAGATATAATAATCAACTATACCACTTTATAAACATTTACCACTTATGGACTATAACGCGCACCCCTAATATCAACAACATACCAAAATTTTATATAAGTAGAAATAAGCATATAGTTTCCATACATAGGGCATAGTAAGACTCGAACTAGTAGATATATAATTAGGCACCTTAATATAATCAACCCCCAGCCTTGCCGGGTATCAATGCATCATCATAAATATCCCCTTTCCTTGCCGAGTATCAATATCATTATAATTATCCTCCGTCCTTGTTAGATATCAACATATCATCATAATATCTTTCTCTTAGTCGGGCATTAATATATCATCACAACATCATCCGTCCTTGTCGGGCATCAATATATCATCACAATATTCTTTGGCCTTTTCGGGCATCAATTAGTCATTATAATCATCCTCCAACCTTGCAGGGTATCAATATATCATCAGAATATCCTCCAACCTTGCAGGGTATCAATATATCATCACAATATCCTCCAACCTTGCAGGATATAATCAATATCAACATCATCTTCTGGTATTTAACTAGGTATATAATCAATGCCAGAAGTGCCAATATAGTCAAGCATCAAGATTTCAAATATAATTCATGGTACAATATAATTAAATAAACTTGAATGACAATATAGTACAAATAATAACACAGTTGTGAACATCATCAATAAGGATGCTTTCTAACATGATTAGTAGCATAATTGTTTAGCACGGTCTTAGTCATAAGCATATCATGAGTAATGATTTATCAATAGTATAATCCATGACATACCGTTGACATAAAAGGTAGCTTATTAATAGCTTGATCAATATATAATCCAAAGCATAATCTACCACTTATTCGTAGCATAGCCTATAACATAATTTATTGCTTAGACAACATCATGGTCAAGGGCTTAATCAATGGTATATTTAGTAGCCCAATGAATAGAAAAAACAATAGCATAATCAATAGCACCTCATAAACTTAAAAAATTAATCATACATATCACATAATTATTTAGGCATTATTTCAAATGCCATTCATCATAACCAACAAGTACAAAAATTCCTCGATATTGCCCCAAAAGGGAATTCTCTAGGCATTTAATAAGCATATAAGGGTTTCAAAATAACTAAAATCAATCTTGACTCAAGACGGGTCAAGGACCCCATTTCTAAATCTCTGAACTTCATTCTACATCAGTTTTTACCCCAGACTAGGCTAAGGTATCTAAATGCACTCTTAGATGTATAACAAACCATAATTAGTCCTAAGGTAGATATTCTTCTTTAACACAACAACTATGCCAATAAAATGACTAAGGAAATTATTGTAAGGAAGTAAGTCCAATTCACCCTAAGCATGAGTAACTAGAGCATTTTACTTAATCTTGAGCAATCAAAGGAATTCTCATGCTAAACATAGGTAATGAAGTCTAATGCACTAAAATTTAAGGCAAAAAGCTAAGTGTTTTAACTCTATAATTTTTAAATAGCCTAAATGGTCCAGCTAACCCAAGTCATGAATTTGTAATGACCCGAGACTACCCCCTAGTTGTCACACGGTGCTTAGGACCACACGTGATCCAAAGCTAGCCTATGTACTGACATACTATTAAGCAACTGATTTAAATATGTATATAATGACTGAGTTTACTATGTGGAAATAAATTCATGATGAAATCTGAGAAAAAAATACCATACTGATACAATTTTATATTTTGATAGAGCTGAAAAGCGAAACTAAAATTACATAACTGACTTTGACTGACATCTATCAAGCGTCTACTAAACTGACTATAGATAGCCAGGATATGACTCCAACTACCACTAATCAATACATACGAGTAAGAAATTAAAGTACATAAATAACATATGACTGAAGTCCCCAAAGTAGGAGGACTCATCATCTGCTGGCTGGAAGCCGCAACTGTCTGATCGTGACATATGGACTACAACTGAATTGGTACCTACATTATTAAACAATATATCACATAGACATATATATGGATCAATACTTTTGGAATGTACTGATCATATGAGAGTTAATGCATAAGTAAAACAATGTCTCAACATCATTAGAATTTGTAAAATAATGCATGCTAAATATAGATGACTCTCATAAGATTGAATAACTGAAAATCGAGAATCATGATAATGAGTAGGAAAAAATGTTGTATAAATCTAGTGAGTCATAGCATTTAGTTTCTAAAAGTTGCACTTGTATTTTATGTTGAAATCATACTAAGTGTAAGAAGGACTCACTTTTATATCTGTAAACTAAAAACTGAGATCTAGTAGCTAATGACTTATATAAAAAAATATTTGAATATAATCGTGAGCCTATACACTTAGTTTCTAAAAGCTTTTCTTGTAGTCTTTACTCTTTTATGTAGGTTGTAGGGAAATACTTTTTAAAAAAACTGCTCTGCAAGACTTTATTGTTAGGGTGGTTTTTCTAACCGACATACACTATGTGAGCTATCATAGTGTCCAACATCTAGTTCCCTTATGGGAAAACCTCACATTGGGGATAGGTGTCATACTTTTGCAAAGGAGTGTAACCTAATCTATGTGATCACATCTGTATATGTCATTCATATAGAAATAGAAATAATCTGATAATCTGAACCTGTGTTGGCCATATTTCTGGGGCATGTAAACATACCCAAATCAGTGCTAAATACTACTCCCTTTAATCTGTATGCTCATTCTGTAGGAAATCCACTTTAGAACTAGTATAAATGGTTTATAATGAAAACCAACTATATATCTGTTACTTTAATTTGTGGTTGAAACTATAAAGTGGATTCCAAGTCTAAACTGAGATCAAAAGATCAAATCTTTATCAAAATTTGAAAATAACTAATCATGGGATACTTAAAGCGTAGTCATTCTTGAAATATCAACATACAAACTAGGGCTTAAAAACCCATGCATCAAATTTATGTCAAAACATCGTAATGTTCATGCTTGATAATGTAAATATTGATAATTTAATTCAAAATCTGGAAATTACTGCAATACGTATAAAAATAGTAAAGAAGACATGCAACTCAACATCTGCATTACTTGAAATCTCTTAATCTTAAATTAGTAATAAGTGGGTATAAACCCTAAACAAAAATTCATATAAAAATCAACTTTAAAACTAGTTATAGTCACAAGGTTGAAAAGATTATTCTTGTTGAAAAATCCCACATACCTTGATTGATTAAAATTGATGAAGAAACTTGAATTGAATTTCTATTTGTACTCTTGAAGATTGTTCCTTGAAGTTCTTAAATTGGAAACCTTGAATTTTTTGTTATCTTGGAAAAAGAATGGTGGAATTTGAGTTTTCTTGGAATTTGAAATTGAAACTCTAGGGTTTCCTTGGAGATCAAATTGATGAATAATGAGTATATGTAGCTCCAATTACCCTAAATCTTGTGTTTTCCATGACTTGGGGATTGGGAAAAATACTAAATTGCCCCTGAAAGCTTAAATTCAGAACTGGAGCCTGATTTTTTACCTCGACGTGATGCGGTGCTATCGCGTTGCGTCATTGGAAATGGATGAACCCTATTTTACACTCTAATATGACACAATTCTATCACATTACGCCATTGGAAATAGATAAGTGCAAATTTGCACTCCTCCGCAACACGATACATGCTCTACCATAATTTTTGGTGCGACACCAGCCAATCACTAAGAGCTACTAGAAAGGGATGAATGGGGCTTTAGGGTTCACCGTGATGCATCATAATCATGGTGCTTCACTGGAAAAAGGATGATTGAGAATCCGCCCTCCACCATGATGTGGTACTATCATGTTGGCTGACTTCTTCTTACTAAAAAAGCCATAACTTCTCAGTCGGGTATCAGATATAAGCAAAATTGGTATCGTTGGAGAGCTGATTCAATTAGCTACAATTTGATGGGTCTAGATCTATAAAATTATACATCAGTCAAGAGTTATTACCTTTTAAATTTTACTCTTGACACACTAAGTGATAAATGGGTCTAAGAAAAATATGGGGTATTACAATATCTCCCCCTTGGTAGCATTCATCCTCGAATGAGACTAGTTAAACTGAGGATACTAAGGAATTGAGACTATATGCTGGCATGAACAATTGAAACAAAACTGCATGTCTGAATCTAAATCATACGAAGCGACTGATTGGACAAAGAGTTATGAACTAAGGTAACTGATATCCTATACTAAACATTCATATCTGGGAACATACTTAGATGACTAAGTTTGAAACAATAATACCGCTCTCATGAAACTGATTTTTGAGCTGACTTGCCTTTACTTATAAGAAGCTGATTCATGCTGAGATTTTAGAATTTGCTTAAAGTGTTCATGTTGAAATCATACATATAGAACTTTGAGATGATAAATTATGCCGGCATAAATCATGAGACATTGAGACTAAGATCATATAATGGTTATTATACTATCAGAGCTGGAATTTTTCAAAAACTAAGATCATTCACAGAATACTAAAGAACTGAATCATGACTAAATATCTGAATCTAAGAGTGATGCCTAATACTTGAACTGAGATGAATTTGTAATTTTCACAAATGCGAACATTTTAACTCATGGAATGGCCTTACTCGTGAAACTTTGGGTAGTACGACTAGATGGAAAGTTGGAAATCTATAGGATCTTATCAGTTTGATTTCTAAACTGGATTGCAGGCTAGGCTATATTAACTGGATCATACTGAATACTCACACCCAAATAGGTTATTTCTTCAACACTCTTCTAGGAAGTTCTAATGATATTAGGGAGCAAAAATCTCTAGGCATGATCTGAACAAGATATCTGAATAAGAAATTACAACAATGCTACAACTCTATATCATGGAACATAGACCTATAAATCACAAGCTAGGATAGAATTACTAGGCCCTAATGAATGCAACTTCTTACTTTCAAGCTTGGCAACACTTCTCAAATACTCCCTTAACTATACTATTCCCCTTAAATACCATATTCACTTGATTAAACTTATAAATCTCACATGGGCATTGATAAATCCATCCACTAAAGTCTAAATTGAACTAAATTCTCGCATCATGATCAAGCCTAACTCAAAATCACAAGGTACTGCACATAGCACCATAATACTAGTCTAAACTATGAATTCAGTACCTCACGCATTGTCATAATTGCTCACCTTTAGGATAATTTTTCTTATCATTTTAACAATTAAATTCAACCTCTTACAAGGAATTTACTAACACGCAATGCATTCATCCACCTATAAACCAACATGACATTCAAACCTATCTTCGTAACCACATATGCGCTTCTAAGAAACCACCCATAAAATTATCTTTATCATAATCTCTAATACCACTATCAATAACAACTTTCATGCACTATTCTTAAGAAGACTCGCATAAGAAAAAATATACTCAACTAACCAAGTTATACACAAAAAGCTTCACCTCAACATTCCTTCACTTATAGACTTACATAAAATAAACATACAATAATCTTTCCTAATACAAACCAAGTGGCCACCATAGCTTGTGATGATATCTTTAGAAGCCAATACCTAAAGAATCACGCTTTGGTCATAATAAGGGCACAAGAACATACATGGAGGGGACGATGTGAGCACACCATAGAGCAATCTTGTGTGTGGAAGGTTGCTTGGGAGCATTGAAGACTTGAAGACTCACAGTTTTGGCCAACACTTGAAGACTAGGGGTGGCCATGGGGTGTTGGGAATAAAAAAGTGTAGTCCCTAAAACACCCTTAATGAAAGGTGTCAAAAAACCATTAGTCTTCAAGTGTTGGCAAAAACCGTGAGTCTTCAAGTGTTCAATGCTTCCAAGCAACCTTTCACACATAAGATTGCTCTATGGTGTGCTTATATCGGCCCAGTCATGTATGTTCTTGTGCCCTCAATGCGACCAAAGCGTGATTCTTCATGTATTGGCTTCTAAGGATGTCATCACAAGCTATGGTGGCCACTTGGCTTGTATCATTTTCCAACATAACATAGTTGCTCTCTCTCATATACATAATTATTCATCATCACTATCCTGACCTAAGGGAAGGTCACTGAAAGGTTGAAATATCGAGATACTAAGCATAACTTGATACTTTTTGAGGCTTGAGGAACAGAGTATTCACGACATGGATTCATTACAAAGGTCAAAACTGAAGACGTACATAATATAAACATGAATTTCACTGATTGTTAAGAGTGTTACATGAGTACTGGAACTGAACACAATGCAAATCATGAGTACATGAGTCATGAGCTTCCTGACCTAAATTTAGATTTCATAACTTATGGAATGTGATTCCGACTACTGAATGAACTGAAATTCCTTATTTTGGAAATTGGAAGCATATATGATTTTTCTATAAGGTGCATAAATATGAACTATGGTCATGGAGATGGCGAGTAAGGCATGAGTAGATATTTTGATGACTGGAAAATTTGCATTGAGATAAGAATTTGTCAGACATCTTTTTTCCCTACTGATGTTCTACAACATACTGACATCCCTACTAGAATCTAAGAGCTTGACTTAGTTACTTGTTCGATCATCTCCCCCTTAACTTTAAGCCATAATTATAAGTCTGTGGAACCCTTTACGAAACTCTAAACTAAACTACACTTACTGCACTTTAGAGTCTGGAATACAACAATACACGTAAATGATAAACTTACTCTGAAAGACTACACCTAAAAGTGTAAAACCCACTTCAAATACTTCTTTTTGTGATGAAACTCTATCTTTCTATATCCCCAATAGTAATCACATAATTTCTTGAACACTTACTAACTTAGAATCTTTATGAGTATCACCATATCCTGAGTTCACACCATCTAGAGCTTCAACTCTTATTTTTATTAGCTCAATATTCAAAGATTCAAACTTAGATTCTAACACTTAACATGGATATCCTCAACCTTTATTGATCCATATTACTTTTGTCATAGCCTACTAATATCACATCTCTAAGCTTCTATTTTTCTCTAAACCATGAGAATCAAAGTCATATCAAAGTCTCAACATTATCTATCCATAACACCTTAACTTAGCAATTAAGAACATGATATACTATATAACTAGCCTCATTCACCTCAGAAACTCAACGGCACTACAAACCATATACAACAAGTAATAATCTTAGAAAATAAAGCAACCCTATATCACCTTTGGTACACCTCTACATCATACACACAACATCATACTTAATTACGAATAAATAGATTTAAACTCTTGTATATACTATTCAAGCCTATTAGATCAGGTCCATTAATAACTGATATTTTACTAACAAAATAAATACCATCAATACTCCTTTTCTACTATGAACAAACAATAATTCACCTTAACTAATAACTCCTCCCTTATCTTTCACTAAACTAACACACAAGGACATATCACCTTAACACAAACTTGATAAAATGCACATGTTCATCTATATACTTTCGATCAATCTCCATTCCCATATTTCTTGACACTACACTTTCAAATAGAAGAAGTTTCTACTACTTATAAATAATAACACTCTAGGTTGCAATATTCCTCGAATGCAAACTCTATTTAACAATCTAGGTTTATACTATCTTTTCTCATGAGAACTATCTATATTGGAGGATTATCAAGGAATTTGAATACATATCTTACTCTATCTTAACTGAACAACTCATATGAATGAGGACATATAATTTAAACTTAAGGAACTTAACATACTAGGGAGCTCCTCTAAAGCAAGTTTTATGGCTTCTAGAGTTACTGATAGTAAATCTGAGAGCATTATCTTGGGAAGAATTGGAGCTTGTTAGTGTTATCTAAAGAATAGGTCACAGATGGAGGATTATGGAGTTATGTTCGAACTGATAGAATTTTCTGAGAGAATAACTTTACAGCATGACCAAGAGTATAAAATAATGAAACTTTTCTTAAATGCCCTGTAGCCTCTTGAGGAAAAGTACAGATGACTTCTGTACTATTCTGTAAGACTCTACTAGACATGGCATCATAGAAAACCTAGGAAACTTGAACTCTGTGCTCTGATACAAAGTTTGTAATGACTCGAGACTACCCCCTAGTTGTCACACGGTTCTTAGGACCACAAGTGATCCCAAGCTAACCCTTGTACTACTATACTGTTAAGCAACTGATTTAAATATGTATAAAATGACTGAGATTATTGTGCAAAAATATAATCATGATGAAATCTAAGGAAAAAATACCATAATGATTAAATTTTACATTCTGATAAAGCTGAAGAGCAAAACTAAAATTACATAGCTGACTTTGACTAACATCTATGAAGCCTCTACTATATTGACTATAGATAGTTGAGATGCGACTCCAACTACCATTAATCAATACATATGAGTAAGAAAGTAAAGTACATAAATAACATCTAACTGAATCCCTGAAGTAGGAGGACTCATCAACTACTGGCTAGAATTTTCAACTATCTATCGTGACATATGGACTACAACTGAACTGGTACCTACATTATTAAACAATGTAGCACATAGACATATATGTGGATCAGTACTTTTAGAATGTACTGAGCATATGGGGGTGAATGCATAAGAAAAACAATAACTCAACATCATTAGAATTTGTAAAATAATGCATGCTAAATATAGATGGCTTACATAAGCTTGAATAACTGAAAACTAAGAATCATGATAATGAGTAGAAAAACATGTTGTATAAATCTAGTGAGTAATAGAATTTAGTTTCTAAAAGCTGCGCTTGTATTTTATCTTAAAAGCATACTGTCTAAGTGTACGAAAGACTAAATTTTATATCTGTAAACTGAAAACTGAGATCTAGTAGATAATGACTTATATAAAACAATATCCGAATATAATCATGAGCCTTTACACTTAGTTTCTAAAAGCTTTTCTTTTAGTCTTTAATCTTTTTTGTTGGCTGTAGGGAAATACTTTTAAAAAATAGTTCTGCAAGACTTTACTGTTTGGGTGGTTCTTCTAACCGACATACACTATGTGTGCTATCATAGTGTCTAACGTCTACTTCCCTTAAGGTAAAACCTCACGTTGGAGAGAGGTGTCATACTCTTATCAAGGAGTATAACCTAATCTAAGTGATCACATCTATATCTGTCATCCATGTAGAAGTAGGAATAATCTAATAATCTGAACCTACGTTGGCTCATAGTTCTGGGGCATGTAAACATACCCAACTCAATGCTAAATACTACTCCCTTTAATCTGTATGCTCATTCTGTAGGAAATCCACTTTAAAACTAGTATAAATAGTTTATAATGAAAACCTACTCTATATTTATTAGTTTAATCTGTGACTGAAATTGTAAAGTGGATTCCAAGTCTAAACTAAGATCAAAAGATCAAATCTTTATTAAAATCTAAAAATAACTAATCATGGGATTCTTAAGGCATAGTCATTCTTGAAATATCAACATACAAACTAGGGCTTAATTACCCATGCATCAAATTTATGTCAAAACATCATAATGTTCATGCTTGATAATGTAAATATTGATAATTCAATTCAAAATCTGGAAATTACTGCAATATGCATAAAAATCTGAAAGAAGACATGCAATTCAACATCTACATTACTTAAAATCTCATAATCTTCAATTAGTAATAAGTGGGTATAAACCCTAAATTAAAATTCATATAATTTCATATAAAAATAAACTTTAAAACTAGTTTTGGGCATAAGGGCGAAAGGATTATCCTTGTTGAAAAACCCCACATATCATGATTGATTTAAATTGATGAAGACACCTTAATTGAATTCCTATTTCTGCTCTTGAAGATTGTTTCTTGAAATTCTTGAATTGGGAACCTTGAATTTTGGGTTATCTTGGCAAAATAATGGTGGAATTTGAGTTTTCTTGAGATTTGAAAATGAAAATCTAGTGTATCCTTGGAGAGCAAAATTGATGAATAATGAGTATATGTTACTCCAATTACCTTAAATCTTCTATTTTCCACTACTATGGGCTTGAGAAAAAGACTAAATTTCCCTTGAAAGCCTATGTTTGAAACTAGAGCTCGATTTTTCACCTCAGCGCGATGCGGCGCTATCGCATTGTATCACTGGAAATGGACGAGACCAATTTTACACTCTGGCGTGACACAGTGCTATTGTGTTGCATCACTGGAAATATATGAGAGCAAATTTGCAATCCTCCGTGATGTGGTACATGCTCTACTGTAATTTCTGGCACAATACTAGAACATTTGGAATCCCATATACACAAATAAACTATGTAACCATGAAAAATTCAACATTCCAAATGCAATAGAACACTTGGATTTTCCATTCTAGGTCATTTTGAGTAAATATGGATCCCTCACCCTTATTTCCAATTTCTCAACTTTTTGATGAATAGGTCGAAATGAGCTCGGGTACCTCGAGACCCAAACTAAAGGTCTTCCTAAACTAGAATCAACATTCTAGAGCTGAGGGTGCATTCATAATTTGCATACGAGATTGTGTTACTAAATTTTTTTCTAAGTAGCCATTTAAAACCAGCGAAGACTTCAAAATAGGGAATTGGCTCAAAAAAACAAATAGACTACCCGATGACCGAATTGTCAGTTCCAGCAAGTCATAAATAAATTTGGGTAGATATGAAAATTTTCTAATGGTAAAAATAAGCAAAAATTTGGAGAATGACCCGAAGGGTCATTATAAAGGGGTTGGTATGACGGATTCATTGTCATATGAGAAGGTTTCAGTTGAGATTTTGTATAAGCAAGATCATAGATTAAGGACTAAGGATGTAGCTTCAGTGAAGGCTCTTTGGAGGAATCAAAAGGTGGAAGAAGCTACATGGGGAGTTGAAGAAGATATGAAAGCCAAGTATCCATTCTTGTTTCCCGGTTTGGATGAAAGTGCTTAAAGTATGAGTTTCGTTTCCCTCTTGTCGTATTTTTGATTTGTCATTTGATTCTATTGAGTTTTCTTTGTTATCGTGCTAAAAATGTCCTAACTCCTCATTTGAGGATGAATGATCCTAAGCGGGGGATGATGTAAGACACCATAAAATTTTGATCATTTTATTTTTTACCCTGTCGTGTGCATAATGTTAATTTATTACTTGAATTATGTTAAGGGATGTTAAAAAAGTGTTTTGGAATTTTTGAAAGGGGTTCAGGTCCATTTTGGAACTCTGAGATAGTGAGCCTCCACGATAGTGGCATGCCATGCCACTTAAGTTCATAGATAAGGGCATGGCACGGGGGCTAAGCTCCGCGATAGCGGCTTACTACACCGCTAGGTAAATTTTTCCCAATTTTTGTTTTTTCCACTTGGTGTGAGGGGATTTAGGTATTTTTACCACTTGCATGATTTTTAAACATCAAATAAAGGCCTTTTCTTCAGTATTCGAAGATCAAACACTACTATTCTCTTCTCTAACTCCCAATCCAAGAAAGCTCAAAAGTTTTTCAAGAAATCACTACTCCGGGCTCCAAACTTTGAATTGTCTTCAATTTCTTCACTATTTCAGGAATGTTTCTCATACCTCAACTTGAATTTTACATTATGTTATATATTTAATTGATATTGATATGATTTAATTGATGGGTTTGAAATTGGGTTGAGGGGTTTTGACTGTTTTTACTTGAATTGATTTTCCCTATATTTTAAATGAATTATTTATACCTTAATTATGGTTTTTGGGACTTAATTGGTGCATTGTGGTAATGGTTGGAATGTATTACATGGGTTTCCCCAATTTGATGAAATTTTGTCTTGATAATGGTGTTAACCGCGAACCACTTTACAATCTTGATTTTAAATATGGATATTCACATAATCTAACTTGTTTTGAACTCATTGTATTGCATTAAAGAATTAATGGATGAATATGATTTTTGAATGCCCTTGGTTGCAATGGTTTTGGAATTTAAATAGAACTTGGGAGTTTAATGGTTGTATGGACTAGTTTGGCATAACAGAATTAGCTTTCAAGCATACTTGTATTATTATACTAATTTGGTAATTGACTTAATAAAGAATCCTTGTTTAATGTTTGGACTATGGATAAACTATTTTAATTAGGGCATAAAGGGAATTGTGCAACTCACCGAGAAGGTGTAGTCCCCATGGGACCAATATTGGAAATCACGTTTGTAGAAGTGGGGGTCTATGTGACGGTTTGCTTGGTGCACACTTTATATTTTGGGATGGCAGTTTCCTTGATTTATTTATCCTTTCATTAGTTTTCCTTCATATCTGTGGCTAACATGCACTGGTACCTTCCTATAGAGGGACTCGAACTCATATAGCCCATAGGTGCCTTTAGGATGAAGCGAGCTACACAGTTCAAGATAATGGTTTAAACTCTAATGTTTATGACCCTTGTCCCTAACCCGACATCCTATATAAGTATAAAAATTGTTGGTCATGTGGTTTGAGATGTTTTTGACAATGACATTCTTTTATCCCTTTCTCTTGAGTTACATGCAAGTGCTCACCCTGTTGGCTGTACCCAAATGCTGCATCATTTCATGATGTAGGCTCACTGGACTTTTCTATTTCTCCTATGTAGAGTTAGGTGGTTGATTACTTCTTGTCATGACCAGAACCAAATCCTGGCCATGATGGGTATCTCAAATCCACTGAGGATCAGAGACCACCCTCTTTGCCTAATAAAATATAACATAACATACCTAGTAGTGGCTGAAATCTGAACATATAACAAGATAGAAAGGTAATAAACTCAAAGACATCTAAGAGTGTCAACAACAATACTCAATCCAAAGTAATATCCATAAATCCTCTACTAATCCAAAAAACCAATCAAGGTCGGGACATGCCCTCAACTCTGACTCTGACAATGACAATGACAATGAAAATATTAATGTGAACACTTCAGTTCTAGTTTATGAAAGGAGACCGATGGAATGGTCAAGTCTTTCAGAGAATGGAAGCTCTCCACTTCACCGCAAATGATCGATGAACTAAGCTAATCCATCTAAAACTGCACAGCAAAAGTAGAATTTCCTTTGGACCCTGCATTACGTGGGGATACAATGTCCAAAGATGGAGTGGGTTGAGAACTAGCATGTAACTCAGGGATAAAGGATAAAATAATTTCAAGTCAAATACAACTCAAAATCATCCATACATCCTCATATACATGTATAAATATTTTTCCGCTTAGCATGATGTAAAACTTTATCCTGGACTATGTAGCTCAATCATCAAAAACAGGCACCCAAGGACTATATGGGTTTAACTCCCCCTACTAAAAGGGCCCCAATGCGTGTTAGCCACTCGTACCAAATGTATCAAGGATACCAGGGAATGCCCCAACCATATGTCAATCTAAGATACAATTATATCGATAGTGTAACCGATGTACTTCATCATCAAGACCAAACATCATGTCGACAAACATTATTTGCTAGTACAAGTCATCCAAAACCCACACCTTCACATCTTAGCTACATAACCCCTATTAAGCCCAAATTAAAACAAGTTTCACATAACTAATTCATTAACTAAAGGATTAACCATTAAGTCACACCATGGGTATCATCATACCCTTAAAATTACAAGCTTAACACTATTCCATAACAATCATATTAACTTGGGGGAATACCTCGACCCTATTTTTTCATTAAATCAAAATTGGAGGAATGCCTCGACCTCCTTTGTTTATGATCCAATTCAAAACATAGATAACAAGTCTTGTAAAACCTAAATTAATTTTTTAACCATTTGTGCAATGCAATAGTATAAGTTTATAAATCAAACCATGTGGTAATTTCACCATTCAAAGCCATTAACACAAGCGAGTTGAGGGAACATAATTATCCAAAACAAATTCAAAGTTTAAAACATAAATTTGGGGGAATACCTTGACCCCCTTTCCAATTCCCACACCCATGCATCCCATTAGTTCAAGACATTCAGTTAAAAACATTAATAACTCATATAAACCATGGGAAAATAATTCAAGGACCAAACAATCCAAAACCTTCAACTATAACAAAACCCACATTAAAATCCATACAATTTAAACCATTTAAAACACATGTTTTTCATAAAATAAGAATTGGGGATGAGTAACTTGCTTGAAATACCATGATTTATGAATCAACCCTTAAGCCCTTAGATGACCAACTTCTTGGAAACCCTAAGTATCTTGACCTTGGAGAATTTATAGAGTTTGAGAGAGCGCTTTAAGTGCTAAAGTATTGAAAATACCCCCCCAAGGGTGCTTTTATGGTCGTGGGTATTATGTGAGGGAAGAGGGAAATGTCCAAAATGCCCTATATTAAAAAGCTAAAAACTTATTGTATGTGACTACGGGTCGCTATTCGACTCATAAGGACTACTATAACTCGTCACCACAAGTCGTAGTCTGGATAGTAGCTCTATAACCCTACGACTCCTAAAGAGACCCTACGACTAGTAGGGTCCAAGTCATGGTCAAGATAGAATACTTTAGGCATCACACTGGGTTGGCTACAGATGGGACTATACGACTCATTTTGGGTCTTTACGACTCGTAGCTCTTTGTCGTAGTCACAATAGAAACTCCAGGACAATATATCATCAAGAGTTGTAGCCTGGGCTGTGAGTTTAAAAACTCAAAAATTTTATAGGGACCAAAATTTAGGGTGTTTCATTCTCCCTCTTTTGGATCATTCATCTCTGAATTATGAGATAAGGCTTTTCTTAGAACGAGTTAACACATGGCACATCACACTACCTTTAACAAAGACAGAAAAAAAGATATCAAGAAAATTATAATTTCCTTTAACAAAGTCAGAAAATAAAGATGTTAAGGAATACACATACCTCTAGCACAATTATCCGAAGTGGGAAACAAGGATGGATATTTGGACTTCATGACTTTTTTGGTTTTCAAAGTAGGTTTTTCACACTTTTGGTTCCTCCATAGAACCTTTATCAAAGTCATGTCCTTCGTCCGCAACCGATGGACTTGTCGATCCCATATCTCAATCAAGACCTCTTCATATGAAAAGGAATCCAAAACACCATCTCTTTCCAATAAAATCACCAAGGAATGATCACCCACGTACTTCCTCAAAATTACAATGTAAAAAACTATGTGAACGGAATCTATACAAGGAGGCAACACTAACTCATAAGCCACATTACCCACTTTCTTAAAAATAAAATACAAAACCATATAATGGGGACTGAGATTTCCATTCATTCCAAAATGCATCATTCCCTTTATAGGAGTCACCTTCAAGAAGACCCAATCGCCAACTTTAAATTCGAACTCCATTCACCTTACAGAATTTTTGGAAACTTTGGGCGGTCTGAAGCCTATCCCAAATAACCTTCACCTTCTCTATAGCCTTATGAACCGAATTAGGACCGAACAACCCAGCCTCACCGACCTCAAACCACTCAATAGGAGAACGACATCTCTTACCAAATAAAACTTAAAACAGAGCTATCCCAATGCTAAAGTGATAACTATTATTATAAGTTAAATCGATCAGAGATAAATGATAAACCCAGCTACAACAAAAGTCAATCACATAATCCCAAAGAATATCATCTAATGTTTGAATAGTCCTCTCCACTTGTTCATCCACTTGTGGGTAGAAAATGGTGCTAAGGCTCACCTTAGTTCCCAAAACTCTCTAAAAGAAATGCCAAAAGTGAGATGAAAATTGAGTACCTTGATCAGATATAATAGAAATATACGAACCATGAAACTTGATGATTTTCAGAAAGAACAACGTTCCATAATCCTTAGCAGAGTAATTAGTTCTCACAGGAAAGAAGTGAGAAAACTTGTTCATCCTATCTAAGATAACCCAAACACAATAGAACTGATTGTGTGACCGTGGAAGACCAGTAATAAAATAAATATTGATCACCTCCCACTTCCACACAAACAACTCAATTTCTTAAAATAATCCACTCGGCCTCAAGTGATCTACCTTCACTTGCTGACACACTATGCACTTGGACACAAAATTGGCTATATCCTTTTCATGTTGTTCCATAAATAAACCTTTTTCAAATCATGGTACATCTTCGTCCAACATGGATGAATAGGGTACCTCGACTCATGAGCCTTAGACAAGATCCTCTCATGCATCCTGGGAACACATAATCTACCTTAGTACCTCAAGGTACCATCACCAGTAATCTAAAAAGCCATGACCTTCAGGTGACTCACACTATCCTTGATTTTTATCAAGATAGAATCAAAAACTTATATCTCTTTCACCTCAGCATTGAGAGATGACATCACCATATCTTGCACAATCATACCTCCATTCTCAAAGTCCAAGAGACGAACACCAAGATTTTCTAAATGGTGAATATCCTTCACCAAACCTTTCTTTTCCTTATCAACTAGAGATATGTTCCCCAAGGACAATGTAACGCCCCGAATCTGGTACCCGGAATGTTACATGGTTATCATAACCCCGAAGGACCACAAGCTAACCCATGACTGATATCTGTTACTGAGCACATCATAATATACTGTATAAATACAAAATAAAAGACTGAAAGGACATAAGGTTCAAAACTAAAGACTAATAATAATACTAAATGTGGTATAACAATACCAAAACAACTGAAATAATTGAAAATACTAAAGTCTGAATATCTAGTCTGAAAGCCTCTAAACTTTCTAAATAAAGAGTTGATGGGACATGTTGCCAATTAACTCCAACTACTGTAGTAAACTAAGTACTGAAATATTGAAATAATGAAGCATCCTCAAATGATGAGGACTCACTGCTAATCTATGTCTACTGGCTAAACCCTGAGCTGCTAGGTGTGATCAGGAACCTGAGCGTCCGAACCTATGGTATAAAAAACTATAGCGCAAAACAAAAGTATGCATCAGTACGTGAGAATGTACTGGTATGCAAGTGAGGTAGGATGAATGCATGGGGTTCATATGCATGAACTATAACTGACTGATACCATAAACATGAACATAATTGTGTGAGGATACATGCATGAAAACATAACTGCAACTGAAATATAGGGATTCTGAATACTGAATATACTAATAACATGGATTACTGATAACTGATGTAACTGATGTAACTGATACTGGGTGACTGTTGCTGACAGTCTTGATTGTGATAGAACTAGATGAGTTTTATACTAAGTTGAGTGACTATATCTGACAGTCTTGAAATTAGTAGAACTATTTGAGTTCTATTACTGAGACAGAGACTGAGACTGTGGGAGGTAGTCATCTAACCGAGATGCCCCTAATAAGCTATTATAGCTGAGTTGGGGTCCAATCTGTAACCCTAATTAGAAAGATGTCAATACCTCACCACTGGTAAAGACAAGCTGTGAGTGACCCTCATCTGGAAGTATCCCCAAAGGAGAATGGTGGAACCCTCATCTAACTGTGTTAATCCACCTCATCAACCCTCAACTATCAGTGTTGATGTCTCAACCAATGTTATCTATATAGTGCTGGAATGCAAAGATTTCTTTTTAGGGTCACACCCTCTACCATCAGTGTGTTCCCTCATCTTTGGGTTTGCTCAGTGTTAAATCCTACTCCCAACTGAATAGACACTGAACTGATTATACTGGGATGAACTGGAAAAATTTCACTAAGTTTCGTGGACTGACGAATTATTACTAAATTCTGTTAACTGACTGAGTTCATGAGATTACTAAGTTTTCCTGAGTTATGTAACTGATTGAATTCTACTGATCATGGCGTGACTGAGATTATCATGAAACTGACACTGGCTCTAGGCACACAACAAAATTTTCTGGTATAAATACACTCAGGACTCGATGGCATAAAAGTAAATCATGGCATAAGTTCAAAAGCACAACAACGGCTATATATATATACATCCATAATCCATTGACTAAGATATTTCATCAAACACCTGACATGCATTAACTTGTACATGAATGGGGATTTCACATTAACATGCTATAATGGTACTTTTTCCTTCACATAGGCAGTTTATCAAACACATGGAGGCATATTTTAGTTATACCATCATCAATGCATCTAATTATCATGGTTGCATAAATCAATTTGCAATTTGAAGGGTTTATCTTGAATATTATGCAAAACATCACATACTAGGATCAATCATTGGAACATGTAATTTAAAACATGAATCAAAACCCAACAACAACATGAACATGAATTTCAATTCAAATAAATCATGAACATTCATAAATACAAAATCTTTAGATTTTGAAAAGAGATTCTTGATCTTCATGGGTGAAAGGAACCCATGAATCATCACTTGGCATACCTTAGAATGTAATTCCTTAAAGGTTCTTGGAGAAATTCTTGGAATTGGCCTTGATTTCTTGAAAGCTAGGGTTTATTTTCTTGGGAGAGAATATTTTTTATTTCGGGAAAAAGTGAGTAAATAATGATTTGAAATGTTTTTAGGGATTAAATCCCGCACCTGGACGTGTTAAAACCTTGGGAAAAGACCAATTTATCCATGGATGAAATATTTATTTTTCGTCAAAATTTAACAATTTGGCAGGCTGGCGTGACGTGGAGCTATCGCGTCGTGTCACTGAACATTTTTTAAAATCTTGAAAATTCCACATGTACAAAAATGTATTCATCTTCAAAGCAAGTGTTTAACATTTTTGGGATGATCTTAAGCTAGGTAGAATTACGGAGTGTTACAATATCTCTCCCTTGGGAACATTCATCCTCGAATGAGACTTATTGAGATGGGAGAAATGATAAGATGAAGTACACACTAAACATGAACAACTGAAACATGACTACATGACTAACATTACTGAGTTTCATATAGAGCATGCATATCTGATGCATGATTTTATGACTGAGCTGATACATGAATGCATGACTGAGAGTACTGATAAGCTGATTACATATATATGATGCCTGAATACAGGACTGAGATTTTTGATAACTGAGTTTCTCACAAGGAGAATGCATGTCTGATGCATGAGCATAATATTGAATATGCAATGGTAAAAGGATACCAAGTTTAAAAAATAGGAATCTGAGCTTGAAACTGGTTTGTAACTGGAATTTGAACATGAAACTGAATAAGCTTTAAGAAAAGATATTACCTTGGGCTGAGTCTGAGTTTTAGGAGAAGAGGTAAGGATAATTTGTCGGCATGTCTGCTTCTTCTTCCTAAGTAGCTCCCTTAATGGACTGATTTATCCAAAGAACTTTGACTAGAGGGACTTCTTTGTTTCTCTGTCTGCGGGTCTGATAGTTAAGGATTTCAACCGGAATCTCTTCGAAAGAGAGGTTGTTCTAAATATCTATGCTCTGAATAGGGACTACAACTGCTGTGTCACCTATGCACTTCTTCAGCAAAGAGACATGGAAGACTGGATGAACTGAGGCTAGATTTGAAGGCAATTCGAGCTCATAAGCTACTTTGCCGAAGTGACTGAGAATTTTGAAGGGACCAATATATCGGGGACTGAGCTTTCCCTTCTTGCCAAATCTTTTCACTCCCTTCATGGGAGAGATTTTAAAGTACACATGATCCCCAATCTCAAACTCGAGATCCTTTCTGCGTACAATTTCTGTTGGATCTAAGTTGTCTTGAGCCTTTCTCTAATCAACTGAACTTTCTCAAAGGTATTGAATATTAAGTCAGGACCTACTACAGCAGCCTCACCGACTTTGAACCAACCGATTAGATATCTATATCTCTTATTGTAGAGAGCTTCAAATAGAGCACCTGAATACGGGAATACTAGTTATTGTTGTATGCAAACTCAAAAAAAGGCAAGTGGTCATCCTAACTACCCTTGAAATCAATTACACACACCCTTAGCATATCTTCAAAGGTCTGAATGGTACTTTTTTCTTGACCATCTATCTAAGGATGGAAGGATATACTGAGGTGGACTCGGGTACCAAAACCCTTTTGGAATACTTTCTAGAAATTAGAGGTGAACTGAGTACCTCTATCTGAAACAATGGACAACAGAACACCATGTAATCTGACCAACTCCTTGATATAGACTTTGGCATAATCCTCGGCTGAATAGGAGGTATGAACTGGAAGAAAATGAGCTAATTTGGTTATTTTGTCTACAATGACCCAAACTGAATCATGCTGATGATGAGTACGAGGCAAACCCATCACAAAGTCCATGTTCACTTTTTTCCACTTCCAAGTAGGAATATTGAACTCTTGCATAGACCCACTAGGCTTCTGATGCTCTATATTAACCTGCTGACATGTAGAGCACTTAGCCACAAACTCTGCCACATCTCTCTTCATCCCACTCCGCCAATAGATCTCTCGTAAGTCACGGTACATCTTTGTGGCCCCTGGATAAATCGAGTAGCACACACTATGCACTTCTGCAAGAATTCGCTGCCTTAAGTCATCTACAACTGGAACACAAAACGACCTTGACAACACAATACACCATCTCCCCCTTGGGAGAAAACCTCAACCTTATGATCCTTGACTGACTCTTTTAACTTGACTTGACTAGGATCTCTATCTTGCTTTTCTTTCACCTCGGAAACTAGAGATGATTCTGAACTACTCTAAACCCATATATCACCCTCCTCTGTATCGATAAGCGAACACGTAGTCTGGAAAACTGATGGACTTCCTGAGCTAACTTTTTCTTATTGTCCTCAACATAAGCAACACTATCCATGGACAGTCTACTAAGAGTGCCAGCCACAACGTTGGCCTTGCCCGGATGATAAAGAACACTTATGTCATAATCTTTCAAGAGCTCTAACCACGTTCTCTAACGAAGATTGAGATTTTTCTGATAAAAGACATATTGAGGCTCTTATGATCTGTGAACACATCCACATGAACTGCGTATAGATAATGCCTCTAAATCTTTAAGGCAAATACTACGACTACTAACTCAATATCATAAGTAGGATAATTCTTCTCATGGGAATTAAGCTGTCTGGAGGCGTAGGCTATGACTTTACGATGCTGTATGAGGACACAACCCAAACCTACTCTGGATGCATCATAATACACTACGAAACTATCTGAACCATCTGGAAGAGCCAAAACTGAAGCTGAGGTGAGTCGAGTCTTCAACTCCTGAAAACTCTTCTCGCAAGGAACTGACCACTGAAACTTGAATTTTTTCTGAGTCAATCTAGATATAGGGGATGCAATAGAAGAATATCCCTCAATAAACCATCTGTAATAGCCGGTCAAACCCAAAAAACTTCTGATATCTGATAGAGAGATAGGTCTGGGCCAATTTCTTACTGCTTTTATCTTTTAAGGATCTACTCTAATGCCATCACCGGAAATTATATGACCAACGAATGCTACTGACCTTAGTTTGCGTGATCACGTTCACTTTGGGAATAGACAAGAATATAATCTATGATGATTATGATGAACATGTCCAAGTACTGCTTGAACACACGGTTAATCAAGTCCATGAAAGCTTCAGGGGCGTTGGTAAGACCAAAGGACATGACAAGGAATTCGAAGTGACCATACCGAGTTCGGAAAGCTATTTTTAGAACATCACATTCTCTGACTCTGAGCTAATGATAGCCTGATCTGAGGTCTATCTTAGAGAAATAGTTAGCACCCTAAAGTTGGTCAAAGAAGTCATCGATTCTGGGAAGTGGATACTTGTTCTTGATCGTGATTTTATGGAGCTGACGGTAATCTATACACATTCTGAGAGAAACATATTTCTTTCGCACGAATAAGATTGGTGCGCTCCACGGGGATACACTAGCTCTGATGAATCCATTATCTAGGAGATCTTTCAACTGTTCTTTCAATTCTCTGAGTTACGCTGGTGCCATTTTATATGGAAAAATAGATATAGGCTGAGTATATGGAAGAAGATCAATGCCGAAGTCTATTTCTCTTTTTGGAGAAATTCCTGGAAGATCTTTGGGAAAGATATTTGAATATTCATTCACTAATGGGACTGATTCAATACTAGGGGTTTCGTAACTAGTGTCCTTAACTCAAACAAGATGATAGACACATCCCTTAGATATCATTTTTCGTGCTCGAAGGTAGGAAATAAGCTGACCTCAAAAAGCAGAAGTACTACCCCTCCACTCTAGGACAGGTTCATTCAGAAACTGGAACTAGACTATTCTATTTTTGTAGTCGACTGTGGCATAGCAGGAATGAAGTCAATCCATGCCGAGAATGACATCAAAATCAGTCATCTCTAATTCGACTAAGTCTACTGAGGTGGCTTTTTAAAATATCATTATCGGGCAGTTCCTGTAAACCCGCGGAGCTATGATGGTTTTACCCACTAGGGTAGATACTGAGAAGGGCTCTGCCAAAATTTTGGGACTAAATCCAAAATCAACTGCTATATAAGGAGTAAAAAAATAAGGAAACTACTGTATCTAACAAAGTGTAAACATATAAATGAAAGATCTACAACGTACCAGTGACCACATCAGGAGAATTTTTCTGATTTTTTTGGGACTGAAGAGAATATAATCTATTTGGGCATTGCCCACTAGTGGCGCTGGAAATGGCACCCTACTGGTTTGGGCGACCAAACTGAGATGATGAACGGTATGCTGACCTTGAAAACTTGACTGGGTACAATCTCTGACTCTGTGGCCTGACTTACCACATCCAAAACACATATCACTTCCATCTCTGCAAATACCCTTATTGTTCTTACCATAAGTCTGACAAAGAGGATTGGTTTGGGCACTGCTAACACTGCCATGCGATTTAGAGCCTGGCGCCCTATCTTTATTACCCTTCCTGAACTTAGAAACTGGAGCATTGGTTGAGAAAGGAGATGTAACGGATGGCTTTAGGTGGAACTGAGAGTGGTTACCACCCTTTGACTTAGGCTGATTGAAATTAAAGCTACCTGTTCCAACTCTCTTATTCTGCCTTTCCCTCTCTTTAATCTTCTTCTCTTCTATATGTTGAGCATGGATCATAAGCCTGGCTATGTCCATCTCACTATTCAACATGGCGGTCCTACACTCCTTGACCATACTATTATTCACCCAGAAACAAACTTACTCGTCTTAGCTCTACTATCTTCCACCATATGAGGAGCGTATCTAGCTAATTGAGTAAACTTAAGAGAATACTCTTTCACCGTCATATTTCCCTGCTTGAGGTTGATAAATTCTAACACCTTAGCTTCTCTCAACTCTAGGGGAAAGAATCTATCTAAGAAGGCAGTAGCAAACTCCTCCCAAACAATAGGCCCTGCATCTCTAGCCCTCTCTACTTTTCGTTGTTTGAACCATGTGTGAGCCACATCCTGCAACTGATAAGCAGCTAGCTTAGCGTTCTCACTATCGGTAACCCCCATGATATCTATAACCTTCTAAACCTGATCAAAGAGTTCTTGAGGGTCCTCATCTATCTTAGACCCAAAAAAGGATGGAGGATTTATCCGTGTGAGGTCCCGAATCTTGGCTGTAGCAGTGTTGGCCACTGGATTGGCTGGAACGGTAGCTGGCCATTAATTTTGAGCAGCAACTGAATTAGGAAGTGTAGTGAATGCAACTCTGAACTCTTCATAAGAGACATGTTCGTCCAAGGGATCTGCTTGGACGGGCTGAGGGGCTGATTGATTTCCATTTCTTTTTTGGGAGGCATGTTCTGAAAATGAAAAAGGGATAAATGGATTATAGTCCTCTAACCGACATACCCCTAATAAGTTGTTATAGCTGAGTTGGGGTCCAATCTGTAACCCCAATTGAAAGGGTGTCTATACCGCGCCACTGGTAAAGACAAGCTATGAGTAACCTTCTTCTAGCAGTGTCCCTAAAGGAGAACGGTGGAACCCTCATCTGGCAGTGTTAATCCACCTCATCAACCCTCAACTATCAGTGTTGATGTCTCAACCTATGCTGGCTACATAGTTTTGGTACGTAAGGATTGCTTTTAAGGGTCACACCCTCTACCGTTAGTATATGCCCTCATCCTTGGGTTCTCTCGGTGCTAAATCCTACTCCCAACTAAATAGACACTGAATTGATTATACTGGGAGGAACTGGACTGAGTTCACGGAGTTCTGTTGACTGATGGATTGTTACTGAATTCTGTTAACTGACTGAGTTTATGAGATTACTGAGTTTTCCTGAGTCATGTAACTGACTGAATTCTACTGATCATGGCGTGACTGAGATTATCATGAAACCGACACTGGCTCTAGGCGCACAGCTAAATTGTCGGGTATAAATACCCCCACGACTCGATGTCATAAAAGTAAATCATGGCACAAGTTCAAAAGAACAACAATGCCTATATATATACATCTATAATTCATTGACTAAGACATTTCATCGAACACCTGACATGCATTAACGTGTGCATGAATGGGGATTCCATATTAACATGTTATAATGGCACTTTTTCCTTCACAAAGGCATTTTATCAAACACATGGGGGCATATTTTGGTTATACCATCATCAATGCATCTAATTATCATGGTTGCATGAATCAATTTGCAAATTTAAGCGTTTATCATGAATATTATGTAAAACATCACATACTAGGATCAATCATTTGAACTTGTAATTTAAAACATGAATCAAAACCCAACAACAACATGAACATGGATTTCAATTCAAATAAATCATGAACATTCATAACTACAAAATCTTTAGATTTTGAAAAGAGATTCTTGAGCTTCATTGGTGAAAGGGACCCATTAATCAACACTTGACATACATTAGAACGTCATTCCTTAAAGGTTCTTGGAGAAATTCTTGGAATTGGCTTTGATTTCTTGATAGCTAGGGTTTTGTTTCTTAGGATAAAATGCTCTTGATTTGGGAAAAAAGTGAGCAAATAATGATTTGAAATGTTTTTAGGGATTAAATCCCTCACTTGGACGTGTTAAAACCTTGGGAAAAGACCAATTTATCCCAGGACGAAATATTTATTTTTCATAAAATTTCCCAATTTGACAGGCTGGCGTGACGCGGAGCTATCGCGTCATGTCACTGGTAATTGCCAACTGGGAGTTGGGTGGACGGCGTGACGCGGTGGAATTGCGGATCAGCACAGGATGCGAATTTTATCCATGGCGCGATGCGCTAGGTTCGCGTTGCCTCACTGGATTTAGATAATTGTAAACTGGGTCTTTAGCGCGATGCGCCACTATCGCGGAGCAACACGGGAAATCGACAATTGCTATTTTGACACACTCTGAGATGCGCTACTGGCCTGAATGACGGTGTTTAATACTGAAACTATAAATCACCATAATTTGTTACCCGATTATTGGAATTAGGCGAATTTGGTATCGATGGAAAGCTCATTCAATTTTCCACAAAAAAATAGTAAAAATCTTGAAAATTCCATATGTACAAAAATGTATTGATCTTCAAAGCAAGTCTTTAACATTTTTGGGACTATCTTAAGCTAGGTAAAAGTATGGGGTATTACAGACTACCAGCTAAGAGCATCAACAACCATGTTAGCCTTACCTAGATGACAATGAAGACTCATATTGTAGTAATTGAGCAATTCAAGCCACCACATCTTCTTGAATTTAACACTTTCTAGGTGAAAAACATATTGCAAACTCTTATGGTCTAAGAAGATTTCAACATGAACCCTATATAAATAGTGATGCCAAATCTTTAGAGCAAAAACCACAACTAACAACTCAAAATCATGATTCAGATAATTTTTCTCATGAACTTTCAATTGTCTAGAAGCATATGCCACCACCTTACCATGATGCATCAAAACATAACCTGATCCCACACGGGATGCATCACAATAAACAACAAAGCACTCGTACCCTTGGGTATGGTCAAAATAGGAGCCAAAGTCAACTTGTCTTTTAACTTCTCGAAACTACCCTCACAAGCATCCAGCCAAAAGAAATTTACCTTTTAATGAGTTAACCTAGTCTATGGGGCCACAATAGAAGAAAAACTCTCCACCAATATCCTATAGTACCCAGCTAAACCCAAGAAGCTCCGAATATTGATTGCAGTCGTGGGTCTAGGTCATTTCTTAACCGCCGCAACCTTTTGTAGATCTACCATGATCCACTCACTAGAAATAACATGGCCTAGAAAAGTAACAACATTAAACCAGAACTCATACTTAGAAAATTTAGCATACAACCGCTGAGCCTTTAGAGTCTACAACACCATGCAAAGGTGATCGACATGATCCACCACACTCTTGGAGTACACAAAAATATCATCAACAAACAAAATGATGAATAAATCCAAAAACTAATGGAAAACCCAATTCATAAGATCCATAAACACTGCCAATGAGTTAGTCAAAATGAAAGACAACACCAAAAACTCAAAATGACTATGTCGAGTTTGATAAGTTTTCTTATCAATATCCACCTCCCTAATCTTCAACTTATGATAACCCGACCGAAGGTCAATCATAAAGAAGTACTTATCACCCTGAAGTTGATCAAATAGGTCATCAATCCTAGTTAGAGTATACTTATTCTTCACTATCACCTTATTCAACTTGCGATAATCTTTACATATTTTAAGGGACCCATTATTCTTACGCACGAAGAGAACAGGAGCACCCCACAGGGAACACTAGGTAAAATAAGAGCCTTATCAAGAAGATCTTTCAACTTCTCCTTAAGCTCTATCAACTCGGCTAGAGAAATTCTATATGGAAGGATAGAGATAGGATGAGTATCTAGAAGAGATCAATCCCTAATCAATTTCCCTATCTAGAGGAACACCGAGAATATCATCGGGAAACACCTCAGGAAACTCACAGACCATAGATAAAGATTTCAAAGAAAGACTCTCTGAGTTAGAATCTCTAACATAGACCCGGTGATAGAGACAACCCTTGGAAAACAACTTTCGAGCTCTAATATGAGAAATGAACCATCCTTTGGGAACTAAAGAACTACCTTCCCACTTGATCACTAGTTAATTAGGGAATTGGAAACTGGCCCTTTGGGTCCTACAATCCATGGACGCATAGCATGAGTACAACCAATCCATGCCCAAGATCACATAGTCTAACATGTCAAACTTTATTAGATCCTTTAACGTCTCCCTACTACAGATTGATTTTGCACAACCCATATAAACTCTTCTAGACACAATAGAGACATCCACCAAGGTTGTTAAAACCTGAACTAGGCTTAGTCGTGATGGGTATCTCAAGTCCCTCGTGGATCATAGATCACCCCGTATACCTATCCAACCCAAACATATCACACCCCAAGGTCGGCTAAATTTTGAGCATATAAAAAGATAAAAGAATATCAATTTAAAAACATTAGGATAAGTCTATAACCAAAACCAATCGATATGCCAATACCAATACCAATGGTAATAACAATACTGACCACGCCCATGCCTACAGTAATCCAACAAAACCTCTAATAAAAAAAAGAGTATCTGGTCATGACATGCCCCCGACCATAGCCAAAAACCAAGACCAAAGAAATAGTCAAGATGTAAAGGAAACCATAAACATGAAATGGGGTCTTCCAAAGTATGGAAGTTCACCACTTCAATTTGACTCGCTAGCTTATCCCCAATTAGAGTCACTAAGAGGGAGAAGTGGAAGTATGATCAGTTCCTACATTGCATGGGGATACACAGCCGAAGATGGTTAGTAGGGTGAACACTAGCATGTAACTTGGGGATAAAGATAACATAATGATATGATCAACAATTTAAAATCATTCAAAACTAGTGCACATAATCAAATGCATGTATATATATCACATGTTGGGATAGGGAATAAAGCTTAACATAATTTTCAAAACATTAGTCTAGATTGTGTAGATCAATCGTCATATAATAGTACCCATGGTCTATATGTGCCCCAGATCTCACCCCCTGGCCGGGCACTCCAGTGCGTGTAGCCACATGATTTGGAGAATAAACTCATATATATGAACATGGGAAACTCGAACCCTCCAACATATACCATGGTGACTTAAGCACCCGATCATATAATAATTTACGGGGGACTCACACCTCCCTGACTATGAAATAATAATAAGGGAGACTTGAACCTCCCTTGGTACTTTGACCCTCGCGTTGATAAGCACGGTTTGCATTATTGGTCACTCAGACCTCCACTTTCATGACTCAGCTACACAACCCTTATTAAAGCCCAATTACAAAAGTTGTCACACATTACCATTCAATGAACCACAATACACTTTTAGGAATGCATTGTTGGTATCGTCATACCAAAATAATTTCCATTAACTTTGGGAGAATAACTCCCTTTATTTATTAATACACATTGGGGAACATCGACACCCTTTGTTCATTACGTCATACCATTGTATTTCAAATACTTCTTTATATCATGCAATAGTTAAAGACTAGTTCAATTTTACAAATTACTACTGTTCTCATAATCAAAACCAATTTTGCATTATGGGGTTGGGATCATAACCACTTCAAAAGTCACAAATTTGGGAAAGTCATAATTCCCTAGTTAATTCACCATACCCATGCACTCACAAGTTCAAAACCATATTAAAAGCATGAAAATCATATATATAAACCATGAGGAATATTATTCAATTCATACAATAAAAACTCCCAACCTTTGTTTTAAAAATTAAACAATAATCTTATGAACAATGTATTAAACATATGCTTTTAAAAAAATAAACAATGAGGGAAGAGTAACATGCCCGAATCATGAAGATTTATGAAGAGAAATAAGTGTAACGCCCCGAAATCGGGTCCCGAGACGTCACACGGTGCTTAGGGTCACAAGTGACCCCAAGATAACCCTTCTACTGGCATAACTCATAAGCAACTGAACAAAAAGTATAAATCTATACAAATCTGCGGAAAATAACTCTTTTCTGAATTTGATCGATACAAAACTGAATTTACAAGATTACAATTCTTCTTTTACAACCAAAACTGAAATGGAATACATCAACTTCTACTGACTGTCTATGAAGCCTCTACTAGTATTGACTGTAGGTAGCCAGGTCATGACTCCCGACTATCCCAACTCAATACGACCGAATAAAGAAAATACAACACTATTAATTCTGCATAACTGACCCAAGCCCTTGAATCAAAAGGACTCATCATCATGAACTGATTGGATACCATGAACTGACTGGATCTGAAGGTGCATACTATACCTTGTACCTATATTTCGAGAAAATGTAGCCCACATACGAATATGTGGGTCAGTACCATGGAAATGTACCGATCATATGGGGGTACAATGCATATATAAAATAATATCTTAATATCATCACAGTTTATAAAATTATGCATGCTGATATAAATAACTCACTTAACTCGAATTAAATCATCAAAATCATGGATGAATAATACATGTAAAATAAATCACGTGAGTCATTACAATAAGTTCCAAATTCACTTTCTGCTCGGTTTCAACTTGTAAAGTAATCATGTCTTAAAACAACTCTCTTTAGAGCATAACATTTCAATCTTTCGGAAACAAGGAACTTTCTCACAAATCATAGTTTTCAAACCATACACACTTATCTTAGATAGAGCAAAGACACATACACATCATGAGAGGTTCTTATAACTGACATAAACCATGTGATCTTATCATGGAGTCCAATGTTTTGTCCTCCTAAGGAAGAAACCCCACGTTGGGAAGGAGCATCATACTCTTGCCAGGGAGTATAACCTCAACTCAGTGATCACAAACTCGGCCTTAGGCCCACAAATCTCAATCCTATGGTGGTACACAGTTCTGGGGAAGTAGGGTATGCTCACCCACACCTCCCGCTCGGTGCTAAATACTATTCCCGTACTCAAGCTCAGTCTCATTTAGGAAATCCACCTCAAAATAATCTCAAGCGCCTATAATGAAGGCCAAATCATATTTCTCATAATTGAATCATAATAAATTGTGGATTCCTATTTTCAACTCAAAAATCATGATATAAATTTCAATTCAAATCTCGGTAAATAATTTGATAAAGGAAAACTCCAAATCGTAATATCATAAAAATCCAATTTCAACCTTGATATAAATATAACGATTCCATCTTCCAAAATATCATCTCAAATTCCATACTTGTTCAATATCAAAACAACAATCTTTAATTTTGGAAAATACTTATAAAATCATGTCCAAGACTCGAGATCAATATCTCCTTGTAATTTCATCACATATATTTAAAACCCAAAATATAAAACTTTAATACATCAAAATCATATCTAAATTTAATACTCAACAATCTTCTCGAAAATCTTCACTTATCTCAATTAAAATATTGGGAATAAATTCATGACATAAATATCATAATTTCAACAACTCAAAATTCATATCACAAATTCTGTAATTCATTCTCAATACTCAATTCAAATAAATTCAACAACATAAATTCTTAATAGGAAAATATAAATCAAAATATGTATATCTCAACTCAAATCATATCAAGATAAAATATAATGCCTTCAAATACTCAATTCATGGATAATTACATAAACTCAAAATAAGATAAAATTGGTATAAACTTCAACATTAAAATTTATGTAATCTTTATAAAAATTAAGTTTTGGGCACAAGACCGGAAGGATTATTCTTGTTCAAACCCCACATACCTTTAATTTGTGACTTTGGATGAACTTGCGATTCCGGAACTCTACTCGTAAAATAATAGGTTCTTCTTGAAGATCTCAACTTGGGAACTATGATTCCTAAATTATTTTTGAATTCTTGCGGTTGAATTTTTAGAGATCTTGAATTCTTGGTTAAAGCTCATGTGTTTGGTTCTTGTGAATTTTCAAATAAATGACCAAATTTTGGTCCAATATAAGCTGAATCTCGTTTTAAAGAATGATTGGGGGATGGTAAATGACCAAAATGCCCCTAAGGAAACAAATAAAGTCACATTTGTCCCTCAGTTACTAGTTTGATATGCTGAAGTAAATTGATCATAACTTTTTACTCCGATGATAAAATTGGATGAAACTAATTTCATTGGAAAGAAGACTCAAAGAGATTTCATTTGATATATAGTAGCTCACCCAGTTCGTTAAATACAGGAAGTTATGATCATTGGAAGTTGACCCTGAAATGCTGAAAACTGGGCAAAAGTAGCATTTTTGCTACTGGTTTGAAATCCAAACGCGGCCTTATGCATTCTGAAAAATTTCAAAACTCATCCGATATGTACTATGTTCTTGCTCGATCGTAACACAACTTGTAAATCAAAAAACGAATGTCGGGAAGGTCATGAATTAATTTCCCAAAGTTTGTAGGTTCAAAATAAACTAAGTGTTGAACACTTAGCTAAAGTTCTAAGTGTTGGGCTCCATGTGACTCATTTTGAAAGCTCTAACGACAAGGGAACTTTGCGGAATCTTACAATATCTCCCTCTTGGGAACATTCATCCTCGAATGACGCTAGATAGGCTAAGGATACCGAGAAACTAAGGATGTAAAGTTGAAATAACTTGCTCAACCGGACCTATATCCTTCTCAACTTTGCTACACTTTGATGAATATATTTACTCATGATAAGAATAGCTATATAGCTGAATATTTGATTAGAGAGGAGCTGAATGAGGGAAGTCTGTTATCTTTGATTGAGTCTGACTGACTTACCTTTACTTATTATAAAAAGCTGACTCATGCTGAGAGTTCAGAATTCGCTTAATGTGCTCAAGGTGCGATTATACTTATAGACGACGAAGCGATAGTTTATGCAGGCTTAAATTATGAGAAAAAATGAGGCTAAGATTATGCACTGAGTATCACATTGACTGAGCTGGAATATTTGGAAAATAAAGATCGTTCAGTGAATACTTATGAACCGAATCATGACTAGATGTCTGAATTCTGAAACTGATACCTGATACATATACTGAGCTGAATTCACAATTTTCATGGGTGTCAACAACTATTTTCTGGAATGACCGTACTTATGAAACTTCAGGTAGTAAGACCAGACTAGTACGGAAAATGAAAAACTAAAGGAATCTATCCGTTTGATTGTTAAACTGGATTACTGGATGCTGAAACTGAATCATACTCTGGGATAGAATTTCTGAACTTTAGGCCTCACAACACCTTACTTAAAAACTACACACTTCTAAAATAATCTCTCAACCATTCCCTTCCCTTAAAGACCATACTCATTGGTTCATCTTCTAATTCTCACATGGTCGTTGATATTTCTATCTACTCATGTCTAGTCGGAACAAAATCTTATCACCATGTTCAAGCCTAATCTTGAAGTCACAAGATACACCACATAACACTATATTACTAGTTTGAATCATGAATTCAACACACCCTGCATTTCACAACTTCTCATCTCTTGAAAAATTCTCATTACCACTCCAACAACCACACTCAACCTCGTACTAGACATTTACTAATGTGCAATGCACCCTTCCACATATATACAAATATAACATTCAAGCCTACCTTCATACCCACATACGCACCTCTAAACAGACACTCATAAAGCATTTTTCTCATATTCCCTAACACCTTACTCATAACAACTTCTATGTATTATTCAATTCTTAAGATGATACACATAAAATATTCTCGACTAACCCAGCCATACTCAAAATGTCACCTCAAAATTCTTTCAAACTTACGGACTTACATAACGCATAAAACTTCAACTAACCATGACATGTATCGAAGACTTGGCCTCGATCTTACTTCATATTTTCCAACTTAGCTAAAATAAGCACACGACCAACTTTCATCAACAAGAAATATTTACTCTCTCCCCTCTAGACAACTGCTTATCATCACCATCTCGACTAAATGAAAAGGTCACTGAAAGATTAGAATATGGAGACCTAAAAGAATAAAAGGGATACTATAAATAACTTGACTCTCTTTACCGAGGCCTTAGGAATAGGGTATCAAAGTATGTAAAACAAATAAAAAATACAAGCTTCTTGAAATATCAAAACTCAATCTTAGGGCTTAAAGCCCATGCTTCAAACTTGTGCCAAAACATCTCAAAATTTATGCTTGATAACATAAACATTCGTAGTTCTTCTTAAAATCTGAAAATCTCAGAAATTTGCATGAAAATATGAACAAACTCATGAAATTTATATTCAAAGTCTCTCAAAATTCATAATCTTGTAAATAGTGATAATAGGTATGAATCCCAATTTACACTTCATGTATAAATATTTAAATTCATAGAAAAACAACATGCTCAACATGCTTCTTGAAAATACTTCAATACCATCAAAATAATAAGATCAATAATCTCAATATCATGCTTAAACTTAATTGGGAAAAATCTGGAAAATCACTTTATATGCATAGATATATGAAAATAGTCATGTAATTCAAGGCTTAAATAACTTATAACTTTATAAACTCAAAACATGATTATTTTGGCATAAACCCAACTTGTAAGTCATGTAATCCTTTATAAAATTCAAATTTTTGGGGCATAAAGTATAATACATAGAGCAAATCATGAATTGGTGATTTACACGAAATTCTATTGAAATTGGATATAGCAAAATTCATAACTTGGGGATTTATCTTGAAACTAGTTTAACATGATATGTAATCCTTTGTTCAAAGATAATTCTTGAAGGCATTTTATCAACCACGTGGGAAGCATGGATACTTGAATTAAATAATATAAAATGAATTGATTTCTTGAATACATGCACTGACAAGAGAATGGGTTGGGAATCCTCTCCCCTTACATCATTCCTACACATACTGGCATTACTACAAGAATCTGAGATTCCAACTTGGTTACTTGTTCTATCATCTCCCCCTTAGCTTTAAGCAATCATCATTAAGTCCATGAACCACTTAATAAACTCTAAAATGAACTTCAATCACTTTAGGGTATTGGATATAATAATACACATGACCACTGAACTCCCATAGAATATACTAAACTTTCTTTCGCTTCTACAATTATCATCTCACAAAATCCCGAAACAACAAACTTAAATTCTTGTATACACTGTTCAAGCCTACTAGTTCACCTTTTGTACAACTAACATTCACAACACATCAATCATTATACTCACCTTGATCACCATCTACAATTCAAACATAGTATCTTGTTCTTGCTATGATTAACCACAATCTTCACAATTATTCTTACATACCAATCATTCGAAAAACACTAATCTGCTAAGACCTCATAACAATAATAATCAGTTGTAATCCTACGGTCTATCATATTTACAATCCATCAACACATCCTCCTTCTACACATCATTACTATTCACTCATCTATACACCTAACTTCTTTCATATCTGTATAAGTTTAAACTAACTCCCTTTTTTGCAATCTCAGGGACGCCTAAATTAACAACACTCATCCACCAAGTAACTTCATCAATAACCTATACTTTTATTGCACAAAAACCCTGTCAACAACTCTCTTCATACAATAAGCATTCAATAATTCATCTTAAATAATAACTCCTTCTCTACCTTATACTAAACTAACACACCAGGACATATCACTGCATTACTGACTCATTCTCATGCCAAAAGATTCAGCTATACTTATATTCAATAAATCGCCCTTACTATATTTTTTGTCACTACACCTCTTAACCCATACTTTCAACCAACACAAGCATAACAAAATGAACAACAAGTTGCTAGTGAATTGAAATAGGCCTCACACGGCTTCACTAGACTTTGATTTTGAGTTTTGAAAAAAAAAAAAAATATGATGAATCATGAAGCAACTATGCTAGTGAATCGAAATAGGCCTCACACGGCTTCACTAGACTTTGATTTTCAGCAAAACAATAATAACAAGGTTACAAGATATAGAAACTTAACACACAATATTCAATGATTTAAGGAAACACGTCTTATTCTTTCTTAACTGAGAAACTCATAAAAATGAGGGTATAACTTTAAATTTAAGGGACTTATAACACATTAGAAGGCTTCTCTCAAGCCGCTTTATGAAACTTTTTAAACTTCTCGCTAGCAAATCTGAAAGCATTAGCAAGAGAGGAACTGGAACTTGTTGATCATGCTCTCTCAAGAATAATACATAGATAGGGAAGTATAGATTATCATTATGGACTATAAGGAGGAATATGAAAGAACATCTGACTTGGGCTTAGTGCGAAAATTTTATGAATTATGAATAAAGCACTTCAATCTTTGAAACTCAAAGGCACTGAGGGGGTACTTTCTAGCCCGCTTATAATCCCATGACTATCTGTGGAGAGTATCTAATAAAACATTATCAATAAAGATTCGAGCTTGACTATTTTTGATATCTTGAAAATAAGGCGGAAATGACCTGAATAGAGTAAGATGAGAATCTGTATAAGTTTCTTAGAGAACTTTTTTTTTGTAGCACGATCTGAGACTTAAAACAATGGTAACATTTCCTAAATGCCTCGTAACCTCTCGAAGAAAAGTACAGACGTCTCCGTACCGTTCCGCAAGACTCTACTAGACAAGGCTTCACAGACACCCTAGGACACTTGAACTCTATGCTCGATACCAAGTTTATAATGCCCCAAAATCGGGTCCCAAGACGTCACACGGTGCTTAGGGTCACAGGCGACCCCAAGCTAACCCTTCTACTGGCATAGCTCATAAGCAACTGAACAAAAAGTATAAATCTATACAAATCTGCGGAAAATAACTCTTTTCTAAATCTGATCGACACAAAACTGAATTTACAAGATGACAATTCTGCTTTTACAACCAAAACTGAAATGGAATACATCAACTTCTACGGACTGTCTATGAAGCCTCTACTAGTATTGACTGTAGGTAGCCAGGTCATGAATCCCGACTATCCCAACTCAATACGACTGAATAAAGAAAATACAACACTATTAGTTCTGCATAACTGACCCAAGCCCTTGAATCAAAAGGACTCATCACCTGCTGACTGGATACCATGAACTGACTGGATCTGAAGGTGCATACTATACCTTGTACCTACATTCCGAGAAAATGTATCCCACATAAGAATATGTAGGTCAGTACCATAGAAATGTACCGAGTATATAGGGGTGCAATGCAAATATAAAATAATATCTTATATCATCACAGTTTATAAAATTATGCATGCTAATATAAATAACTCACTTAGCTCGAATTAAATCATCAAAATCATGGATGAATAATACATGTAAAATAAATCACGTGAGTCATTACAATAAGTTCCAAATTCACTTTCTGCTCTGTTTCAACTTGTAAATTAATCAAGTCTTAAAACAACTCTCTTTAGAACATAACATTTCAATCTTTCGGAAACAAGGAACTTTCTCACAAATCATAGTTTTCAAACCATACACACTTATCTTAGATAGGGCAGAGACACACACACATCATGGGAGTTTATTATAACCGATATAAGCTATGTGAGCTTATCATGGAGTCCAACATTTTGTCCTCCTAAGGAAGAAACCCCACGTTGGGAAGGAGCGTCATACTCTTGCCAGGGAGTATAACCTCAACTCAGTGATCACAAACTCGGCCTTAGGCCCACAAATCACAATCCTACGGTGGCACGTAGTTCTGGAGAAGTAGGGTACGCTCACCCACACCTCCCGCTCGGTGCTAAATACTATTCCCGTACTCAAGCTCAGTCTCATTTAGGAAATCCACCTCAAAATAATCTCAAGGGCCTATAATGAAGGACAAATCATATTTCTCATAATTGAATCATAATAAATTGTGGATTCCTATTTTCAACTCAAAAATCATGATATAAATTTCAATTCAAATCTTGGTAAATAATTTGATAAAGGAAAACTCCAAATCATAATATCATAAAAATCCAATTTTAACCTTGATATAAATATAACGATTCCATCTTCCAAAATATCATCTCAAATTCCATACTTGTTCAATATCAAAACAACAATCTTTGCTTTTGGAAAATACTTATAAAATTATGTCCACGACTCGAGATCAAAATCTCCTTATAATTTCATCACATATATTTAAAACCCAAAATATAAAGATTTAATACATCAAAATCATATCTAAATTTCATACTCAACAATCATCTCGAAAATCCTCACTTATCTCAATTAATGTATTGGTAATAAATTCATGACATAAATATTATAATTTCAACAACTCAAAATTCATATCACAAATTCTGTAAATTCATTCTCAATACTCATTTCAAATAAATTCAACAACATCAATTCTTAATAGGAAAATATAAATCAAAATATGTATATCTCAACTCAAATCATATCAAGATAAAATATAATGCCTTCAAATACTCAATTCATGGATAATTACATAAACTCAAAATAAGATAAATTGGTATAAACTTCAACATTAAAATTTACGTAATCTTTATAAAAATCAAGTTTTGGGCACAAGACCGGAAGGATTATTCTTGTTCAAACCCCACATACCTCAAATTTGTGACTTTGGATGAACTTGCGATTTCGGAACTCTACTCGTAAAATAATAGGTGCTTCTTGAAGATCTCAACTTGGGAATTATGATTTCTAAATTATGTTTGAATTCCTGCGGTTGAATTTTTAGAGATCTTGAATTCTTGGTTGAAGCTCATGTGTTTGGTTCTTGAGAATTTTTAGATAAATGACCAAATTTTGGTCCAATGTAAGCTGAATCCCGTTTTAAAGCATGATTGGGGGATGATAAATGACCAAAATGCCCCTAAGGAAACAAATAAAGTCACATTTGTCCCTCAGTCACTGGTTTGATATGCTGAAGTAAATTGACCATAACTTTTTACTCCGATGATAAAATTGGATGAAACTAATTTCATTGGAAAGAAGACTCAAAGAGATTTCATTTGATATATAGTAGCTCACCCAGTTCGTTAAATACAGGATGTTATGATCATTGGAAGTTGACCCTGAAATGCTGAAAACTGGGCAAAAGTAGCGTTTTTGCTACTGGTTTGAAATCCAAACGTAGCCTTATGCGCTCTGAATAATTCCGAAACTCATCCGATATGTACTATGAGCTTGCTCGATCGTAACACAACTTGAAAATCAAAAAACGGATGTCGGGAAGGTCATGAATTAATTTCCCGAATTTTGAAGGTTCAAAATAAACTAAGTGTTGAACACTAAGCTAAAGTTCTAAGTGTTAGGCTCCATGTGACTCATTTTGAAAGCTATAACGACGAGGGAACTTTGCGGGGTCTTACAATAAGCCCCTGAGCCCTTAATGACCAAATTGGTGAAACCCTTGTTTGACTTGTTTGGGAGGATTTAGAGAGAGTGCTTAGTCCGTTAAAGTGTTGAATCAATGCCCCAAAAGTGTTTTATGGGCATGGGTTCTAAAGGGTTTTAATAGGAAAATGTCTGAAATGTCCCCAACTTAAAAGCTGAAAGAGTGCCGCCTTTGTTTACTAGTCGACCCCTTGAGTCGTAACCATACCAAAGGACTCATCACCACAAGTCGTAACCAAGGAAGTACCACCAACACTCCCTACACCATTATCATTATCACTCAACGATACCAATCGTGATGCGACCCTAAGACTTATAAGGTCCTTCTTATTACAAGAGAAAAACCAAATAGGGTGAATATTGGACATTCTACGATTTGATCATTACTATTCGTAACTAGTCCTTACGGCTCTTAGTGAGCCCTTCGTGCTTCGAGCAGAATAAAGCCTCAAACATATTAGTTTGGGTATGACTCATCCCTATGTGTCATCAAGACACCCAATGACTTCGAGGGTCCAGTCGTAACCAAGGCAGTGAGCCAAAAGCTCAAGAAATTTTCAAGGGCCAAAAATCTGGGGTGTTACAATTCTTGCCCACTTGGATCATTCGTCCTCAAATGATGGGACAAGGAAATTGCTAGCACGATTTGACTCTATATTCCCTAACTCTTACCTTTAACAAACTTAGAAAATAAAGATGCCAAGGAAATTAATCTTTTCTTTAATAAAGCAGAAAATAAAGATGTTAAGAATAGCACATACCTTAAGCACGATTATCTTGAGCATAAAAACAAGAATGGATACTTGGACTTCATATCCTTTTCAGCTTCCCAAGTATCCTCTTCAACCTTGTGGTTCGTCCATAAAACCTTTACGGAAGCTACGTCCTTCATCTACATTCGACGAACTTGCCGATCAATAATCTCAATTGGGACTTTCTCGTGCAATAAGGAATCGGAAATACCAATATCCTTGATAGGCATAATAAATGATGGATCACCCACACACTTCTTCAACATTGATACATGGAACACCGGATAAAGGGAGATTAAACTAGAAAGGCAACTCTAACTCATACGCAATGCTACCAACCCTCTTCAAAACCAAGTATGGGCCACCATATCGGGGACTGATCTTTTATTTCTTACAAAACCACATTACTCCCTTCATGGGAGATACCTTTAACAACACTCAATCACCAACCTCAAACTCTAACTCCCTATGCCTTACATCCCCATAGTATTTTGGCAACTTTGAGCAGCTTTAAGTCTATCCTGAATCGCCTTCACCTTCTCCATTGCTTGTTGAACTAAATCCAGTCCAAATATATCCGTCTGACCAACCTTGAATCATTCAATAAGAGACCTATACGTCATACTATGCAATGCCTCAAACTGATCCACACCAATACTACAGTAGTAGCTATTATTATACGCGGACTCGATAAGAGGACAATGATCAAACCAACAACCACCATAGTCAATCACGCAAGCCCGAAGCATATCTTTCAATGTTTGAATAGTCTTTTTTGCTTGCCTATCCGACTGCTAGTGGAAGGCATTACTGAGGCTCACCTTAGTTCCCAAACCTCTTTGAAACAAATGCCAAAAATATATTGTGAATTGAGAACGATGATCTGACTTGATAGAAACAAGAGACCCATGCAACTTCATAATTTCATAGAAGAACAACCTCACATAATCCTTTGCTGAATAATTAGTCCATACTCGTAAGAAGTGAGAAGACTTGGTCATTCTAACCATAATTTCCCAAATCAAATCAAACTAATTTTGAGACTGAGAAAGACTTGTAATGAAATCCATGTGAATAACTTCCTACTTCCACATAGGTAACTCATTCTATTAGGTTAACCCACGAGCCTCAAGTGCTAAACCTCTACATATTGACACACCATGCTTTTTGCTTCATATTGTTCCACCAATATATCTCGTTGAGATCGTGATACATCTTCGTTAAACCGGGATGAATAACATAACGCGACTCATGACCCTAAGATAAAATCCTCTCTCTTAACCCATCTACATCGGGAACACATAATCTGCCTTGGTACCTTAAGATACCATAGCCATAAATCTTGAAAGCTACAACCCTTTACTTTCCCACATCCCCCTAATCTTCATTAAGATAGGGTCTATTACCTATTTCTCCTTTATTTTAGTAATAAAGGATTACATCGCCATCTCTTGTATGAACACACCACCCTCCTTAGAATCTAAGAGAAAACTCCAAGCTTAGCCAAAAAGTGAATATCTTCGATCAATTCCTGCTTATCCTCATCCATATGAGCTAGAATCCCCATGGATAACCTACTAAGCACCTCAGAAACCACATTAGCTTTACTTGGGTGATAGTGGAGACTCGTGTCGTAATCTTTTAGAAACTCAAGCCACCTTATTTGCCTGAGATTCAACTCTTTCTTAGTGAACACATATTGTAGGCTCTTATGATCGAAAAGATATCTATATGGACTTCATACAAATAGTAATGCCAGGTCTTCAATACAAACACCACAGCCAGTAACTCTAAGTCATGAGTTAGGTAATTCTTCTCATGATCTTTCAACTTCCTAGAAGCATAAGCCAACACCTACCATGTTGCATCAACATACAAACAAGTCCCACACGTAATGTATCACAATAAACAACAAAACCATCAGTTTCTTCAAGTAGAGTCAAAACTGGAGCTAAATTCAATCTATATTTTAGTTTCTCAAAACTATCCTCACAAGCATCAAACCACAAGAACTTCACCTTCTTCTGAGTCAACTTAGTCAACGAAGTTGGTATAGTTGAGAAACTCACCATAAATCTCATATAGTAACCGTCTAAACCCAAGAATCTCTGAATATCGATTGGAGTCATGGGCCTAGGCCATTTCTTAACTTTTGTAACTTTATGTGAATCAACCGTGATGACTTCACTAGAAATGACATGACCCAGAAAGGTAATAACCTTCAACCAGAATTTGCAATTTGAAAACTTAGCATACAAATATTGATCTTTCAAGGTTTACAATAGATACAGAGGTGATCGACATAATCCTCCTCACGCTAGGAATACAAAAAAATATCATCTATAAACACGATAACAAAAAAATCTAGAAACTAATGAAATACCATATTCATCAATTCCTTGAATACTGTCGGGACATTAGTCAAAACAAAAGACATGACTAAGAAATTATAATGACCATACCGGGTTTGCAAGGCAGTCTTATGGATATCCATTTCCCTAATCTTTAGCTGATGATAGCCTAACCTTAAATCAATCTTAGAGAAACATCTAACACCGTAAAACTGGTAAAATAAATCATTAATATGAGAAAGAGGATACTTATTTTTCATCATAACCTTATTCAACTGACAGTAATTAATGCACATTCGAAGGGAACCATCCTTCTTATGCATGAAAAAAATAGGACCACCCCATGGAGACAGACTAGGATGAATAAATCCATTGACTAGGACGAATAAATCCATTGTCGAGGAGGTTTTTAA
This sequence comes from Capsicum pubescens, assembly GCA_030864215.1. Classification (NCBI taxonomy): domain Eukaryota; kingdom Viridiplantae; phylum Streptophyta; class Magnoliopsida; order Solanales; family Solanaceae; genus Capsicum; species Capsicum pubescens. The sequence continues at coordinate 168,718,874 of CM061544.1, read as the reverse complement.
ACTACTCCTTAAAATCTTTCAACTCAATTAGGGCCATTCTATATAGAGGGATAGAGATAGGACGAGTGTCTAGAATAAGGTCAATCCCAATATCAATCTCCCAATTTGGATAGATACCAGGAAGTTCATTAGGAAAAATCTCAGGAAATTCACTAACAATAGGAACAAATTGCAATGAAGGACCCTCTGAGTTAGAATCTTTAATCCAAACCAAATGATAAATACATCCCTTGGAATCAACTTCCAGGCTCAAAGATATATATAAAACTTCCCTTAGGAACTAGAGAACCCCCTTCCTACTCAATGACTAACACTCATTAGGGAATTTAAACATGACCTTATGGGTCCGACAATCTAAGGAGGCATAGCATGAATGCTACAAATCAATCCCCAATATAACATCCAAATAAACCATGTCTAATTCCATCAGATCTACCAGGGTTTCTCTACCACCAACAGATACCACATAATACCTATAGACTCTTCTAGAAACTACAGAGTCACCCATTAGGATAGAAATAGAAAAGGGATCGGGGATACACTCGGGACCAAAACCAAAATTCACAATAAAAATTGGGACACATAAGAAAGAGTCGACCCTAATCGAGGAAGAAATACACATCACAAGAAAAGAGTTTTCATATACTAGTAACGACATCGGGAGATATCTTAGAGTTCTGGAGGGTAGCAAGAGCATACAAGTGATTTTGGCCTGTACTTATACTAGAAGCAGAAGCAACACCCTTTGGTGCTAGAGTTGATAAAGTGGAAACAAAAATCTTATTTTCCCCAGAAGTAACCTTAGAAGAACAATCCCTCTACAGGTAACTAATATGACCATATTTAAAAACCTCATTCCACCCTTTTTCACAAAACCCACGGTGCACCTGCCCGCAAAATCTACAAAGAGGATATGATAGAGTGGATTGAGCCCCACCAGCCTAAAATTGGGCACCCTATGCCCTAAACCTTGTATTATACTGGGAACGACGATCACCCAATGACTTCGGATAAAGAGCTCTAGTCGTAGAGTAGGAAAAAGAACTCCCTTATTTCTTCATAGACCACTTTCCACCATATTTACCACCCTACTGCTGAACTCCACCCTAATAAGAAAATCTAAACCTCTTTTGTTGCCCTTCCCCTTTCTCTGTCTGTTTCTTCTTCTCTTACTCAACCTGCTGCATATAAAAAACAAATTTGGAGTGTTCATATCCTTAATCAACAAGGCAACCTTACTTTCTAGAATAAAATCACAGGATAACCAAGAGGTAAATTTTCTAATTCTAGCCCTCATGCTAGATACTAACTTAAGAGCATATTTGGATAGCTGGTGCAATTTTAAGGCATACTCCTTGACCATCATCACCCATTGCTTCAGATTAACAAACTCTTCCACTTTTTTCTTCCTTAACTTTCATGGAAAGAAGCAGTCCAGAAATGCACCAGAGAAATCATCCCACGGTATGGATTCGATACGATCTCCCCTAGACTATTCCCATACCTCATGTCATTGGTATGCTACATCTTTCAGTTGGTAGACATTGAATTCTACACCCTCCACATTAGTACCATACAAAATGTGGAAGATCTTCTCCATGTCATCAATGAAACCTTGAGGATCTTTCTCAACCTTAGCACTAATGAACACGGGAGGGCTCAACCGCATAAACAGGCCAAACCTTATAGCCTTAGAACATGGAGTAACAAAAGCTACATGCTCAGGGTGAGAAGGCTACCAACTGAGCCAGCATATGAATGGATTGACAAAATTTTGCTTTCGACACATCAGCCTTAGGGGCTCGAAGAGGACTAGAGGGAACCGGTGGAACTCTAAGAGGGCAATCAACAACTGGACCCCTAGACCTAGTATGTACCCTATAAGCAGAGCGTGTCCCATAAACACTATCCTCAAGTAAGACAGGGGAGTTTTTATGAGCTTCAAATCATCTGTGAGGAATGATTTGAAAAGACAATAAATGAAAATTAGAAAGACTCAAGACCTGACACTCTATAACTTAAAACAGAACAAAAAGAAAGGGAAATATTTTGAAATGCCTCATAGCCTCTATATTATAAGTATTGTTCGCTACACAACCATAAAAGACACTCTACTAGACATGACTTTTGTTGGACACCCAATGACACCAACCCTAGGCTCTAATACCACCTTTGTCACAACCTGAACCAGGGCCTGGCCATGACAAGTATCTTAAGTCCCACATGGACTGAAGATCACCCTCCATACCTATCCAAACCAAACATACCACACCCCAAGGTCAGCTAATTTTTGAGCATATAAAATGATAAAAAAATATCAATATAAAGGCATTATAATAAGTTTATAACCAAAACCAATCAATATTAGTATCAATACCAATACTAATACAAATGTAAATACCAATACCAACACCTCCCATGCCAACAATAATATGACAAAACCTCTAATAAAAAACAAAGAGCATTTCGTCGGGACATGCCCCCGACTATAGCCTAAAATAAAAACCAACGAAATAGTAAGGATGTAAAGGAAACCATAAACATGAAATGGGATCTTCCAAATTATGGAAGCCCACCACTTCAATCTGACTCGCTAGATGATCTTGAATCTAAGTCACTGAGTAGGAGAAGTACAAGTATGACAAATTCTTGCATCACGTGGGGATACAGCATCTGAAGATGGTTAGCAGGGTAATTTTTTGCATATAAATTAGGGATAAGGATAACATAATGATATGATCAATAATTTAAAATCATGCAAAACCAATGCACATAATCAAATGCATATGCATATATATATATATATATATTTATAATATCACATGATGGGATAGAGAATAAGGATTAACATTCTTTAAAAACTTTAGCCTATAGCCCAACCGCCATATAATAGTACCATGGGATATATTAGCCCCAACTCTCACCCCCTGGTTAGGCCCTAGTGCATGTAGCCACACGAAACGAAGAATAATCTTATCTATATGCACATAGGGGACTCGAACCCTCTAACATATGCTAAGGTGACTTAAGCACCCCAATCATATAATGATATATGGGGGACTCAAACCTCACTAATAATGAAATAATAATAAGGGGGACTCAAACCTCCCTGGTCACTTTGACCCACAAGTCAGCAAATGCAGTTTCCAGTATTGGTCACTCAGAACTCCACTTTTATGACTCACTTACACAACCATTATTAAAGCCTAATTAAAATAATTGTTACACATTCCCATTCAATGAACCATAATAAACTTTTAGGAATACATTGTTGGAAACGTCATACCAACTACATTTGCAAGGTAACATATCATGCCAAAAGAATTTCCATTATCTTAGGGAGAACAACTCTCTTTGATCATTAATAAACATTAGGGAACACCGACTCCCTTTGTTTATTAAATCATACCATTGCATTTTAAATTCTTCTTTATATCATGCAATATGTTAAGACTAGTTCAATTTTACAAATTCCTACAGTTCTTATAATCAAAACCAATTTTGCATCATGGGGTTGGAGTCATAAACACTTCAAAAGTCATAAGTTTGGGAAAGTCACAATTCCCTATTTCATTCACCATACCCATGTACGCACAAGTTCAAAACCATATTAAAAGCATGAAAATCATTATATATAAACCATGTGGAACATTATTCAATTCATACATTCAAAACCCCCAACTTTGTTTTCAAAACCAAACAATAATCTTATGAACAATGTTTTAAATCACATATTTTTAATAAATTAACAAAGAGGGAAGAATAACATGTCTGAATTACAAATATTTATTAAGAGAAGTCAATCATGTAGCTCTTAGATGACCAAATTGGTGAAACCCTAACTTGACTTGTGTGAGAGAATTTAGAGAGAGTGTTTAATTCATTGAAGTGTTGAATGAATGCCCTAAAGTGTTTTATGGATGTGGGATCTAAAGGCCTTTATGTGGGAAATGTCTGAAGTTCCCCCAATTTAAAAACTAAAATAGTTTCGCCTTTGTTTACGAGTCGACCCCTTGAGTCGTAACCACACCATACGACTTATCACCATGATTCGTAACTAAGGAAATACCACCTACGCACCCTATATTGTTATCCTTACAACTCAACAACAATAATAATAATGGGACCCTACGACTCGTAGGGTCCTGCTCGTTACCAAAGAAGAACAAAATAGGGTGAATATTGAATATCCTACAGTTTGATCATTACAACTAGTAACTAGTCCTTACGGCTCTTAGTGAGACACTCTACTCAGAGTAGAATCAATCCTCAAGCTTACTGGTTTGGGTATGACTCATCCCTATGAGTCGTCAAGACACTCTATGACTCCGGGGGTTCTATCATAACTAGGGTAGTGAGCCCAATGCTCAAGAAATTTTCAAGGGCCAAAAATCTAGGATTTTAACGGGTGGACACAGAAAAAGGATTCAGAATACACTCAAGACCAAATCCAAAATGAATAGACACATGGGGGGTCATATAAGAAAGGTTAAGCCCCAAAACAAGCAGACGATATACATCACGAGAGAAAAGTTTTAGCATTTCAATAATAACATCAAGAGATGTCTCTGATTCGTAATGGGTGGTAAGAGCAAACAAATGGTTCTGTCCAGTGCCAGAGTTAGTGTGGAAGATAAAGAAGCATTAACTGAAACCTTATTAGCTCTAGTAGCAATATCTCTTGAAGAAAAATTCCTCTATATGTGTCTAGGATGGCCATATATGAAATACTTAATCCTCCCCTCATCACAAAAGCCACAGTGTAACTATCCACATAATCTGCAATGAGGATGTGATAAAGTTGACTGAGCCACACTAGCCTGATATTGGGCACTTTGTGCCATAAACTCATTGTTGCTCTGAAAGTAACGATCATCGAATGGCCTAGGATATGGAGCCCTAGCTATAGAATAAGAAAAAGAACTCCCCCACTTCTTCTTGGACCACTGCCTTCCATCTTTACCACTATTTTGTTGGACCCTACCCTGCTCAGTATATTGGGATATCTTACTTTGCCTCTCCCCTATTTTAAATTGTTTCTTCTTTTCATCTTCAACCTATTGCATAAACACCAAAAGCCAAGAAATGTCCATGTCACTATTCAGCAAGACGGCCTTTCACTCCTACACCAAGTCTTGAGAAAAGCCTAAAGAAAACTTTCTCATATTATCCCTCATGCTGAACACTAGCTTAGGAGCATAATGGAACATATGATTAAACTTCAAAGAATAATCCTTCATAGTTATCCTACCTTGCTTTAAATTCACAAACTCTTCAACCTCTGCTTTTCTCAACTTCTAAGGAAAAAAAGATAAAGAAAAGCACCAGAGAAATCCTCCTATAATACAGACTCCAAATCATCACCCCTATAATGTTTCCACTCTTATTACTACTAATATAATATATCCTTCAACTGGTATGCAGTGCACTCCATACCCTCAGAATTAAAAGAATGCATCACACAAAAAATCTTATTTATCTTATTTATGAATCCTTGAGGATCTTCCTTTACCTTTGAGCTAGAAAAGGTCAGAGGATTGAGCCTCATAAACTGCCCAACTCGAGTAATCTCAGAATACCTAGCAACAGAACTAGTAGGACCTAACTAACATGAGTAAGATGTCACCAATGGGTCAGCAGATGAATAAAATGGTGGAACTCAGTGGTAGTAATATCTACTAATGTGACTGAGCAGGGGTGTCACCAGCGGGTGATGGATCAGCAAGAACCTATGTAACTCCATGAGGGAAATCAGAAGAAGCGACCCTAAAATGGGTCTAAACTCTATGATTAGGACGAGTCCTTTCCACATTATCATTAACCAAGACAAATAAATTTCCATAAGCACCAAATCTTCTAGGAGGTATGATCTGAAAAGCAAACAAATGGGAATTAGAAGTAATCTCAACACTCTAGACTCTATAGCCCAAAAATAGATCACAAAAAAGGGAAACACTCTTAAATGTCTTATAGCCTCTCCCTTATAAGTATGGTGCGCTACCCACCCATAAAAAATAATTTATATGAAATAATCTATGGGCACCCAATGATACCAAGACTAGGCACTAATACCAATTTTTTCATGACCCAAACTAGTTCCTGGTTGTAACTGGTATCTTAAGTCAATCAAGGACCAGAGACTACCCACTTTTCCTAACCAAACATAACATAACATACCTAGTAGTTGCTGAAATCCAAACATATAACAAGATTGAAAGGTAATAAACTCAAAAACATCAAAAAGTGTAACAACACCACCCAATCAACAGTAATATCCATAAAGCCTCTGCTAATATGAAAAATAATCTAGGTCAAGACATGCCTCTGACTCTAACAATGAAATGATAATGTTAATGTGAACTCTTTAGTTCTAGTTTATGGAAGGAGACCGATGGAATGATCAAGTCTTTCAAAGAATAAAAGCTCACCACTTCACCATAAATAACCAACGAACTGATATGATCTACCTAACATTGTGCAGGAAAAATAAAATTGCCTTCGAATCCTACATCGCATAGGGATAAAACGTTTGACTATGGTTAGTGGGTTGAGAACAAGCATGTAACTTATAGATAAAAGATAAAATAATGCCAAGTAAAATACAATTCAAAATCATGCAAAAATCATCATATACATATATAAATATTATGTTGGGATAGGGAACAGTGCTTAGCATGAAGTAAAACTTTATCCTAGACTATGTAGCTCAATCGTCATAAATAGGCACCCATAGGCTATATGGGTTCTACTCCCCCTTCTAAAAAGGCCCCGAAGCGTGTTAGCCATATGAATCAGAGGTATCAAGGAAGACTAGGGAATGCCCCAACCCCACGCTAAACAAAGATACAATTATATCGATAGTGTGAACTATGCATAGGTCCTCAAGATAAAACCTCACATCGGCATCCAAGTCCCACACCTTCACGACTTCGCTACATAACCCTCATTAAGCATAAATTAAAATATGTTTCACATATCCCATTCATTAACTAAAGGATTAACCATTAAGGAATACCATGGGTATCGTTATATCTTTACACTTTCAAGTTTAACTCTATGCCCTAACAATCACATTAACTTAAGGGAATGCCTCGACCCCCTTTATATATTAAATCGATATTAGAGGAATACCTCGACCTTCTTTGTTTATGTTCCAATACAATACGTTGCCAACAAGGCCATTAAAATCCATATTCATTGTTTAACCATTTGTGCATTGTAATAGTATAAGTGAGTAAATTAAACCATGTGAAAAATTCACCATTCAAGACTATTAAAACAAGTGGGTTGATGGAACATCATTATTCAAAACCAATTCCATGTTTAAAACATCTGTTTGGGAGAATATCTCGACCCCCATTCATATTCCCACACCTATGCATGACATTAGTTCAAAGCATTAAGTTAAAAGCATGAACAACTCATAAAACCATAGGAAACAATTCAAGGATGAAACATTCAAAAACCCTCAACCTTAACAAAACCCATATTAAAGTTCATATAATTTAAACCATATAAAAGACATGTTTTTAATAAAATAAAAATTGGGGAAGAGTAACATGATTGAAAGACAATGATTTATGGAGAGAAATCAACCCTTAAGCCCTTAGATGACTAACTCATTAGACACCCTAAGTATCTTGACCTTGGAGAATTTAGAGAGTTTGAGAGAGTTCTTTCAGTGCTAAAGTATTGAAAATAACATTCCAAAGATGTTTTATGGTCGTTGGTTTTAAGTGAGGGAAGAGGGAAATATCAAAAATTCCCTCAAATAAAAAGCTAAAAAATTATCACCAGTGACTACAGGTCACTATACAACTCGTAAGGACTCACTACGGCTCATCTCCATAAGTCATAGTCTTGACAGTAGTTGAGGGACCCACCTTCTTATAACCCTACAACTGTTACCCTATGACTCGCAAGGAGACCCTATGACTCATAAGACCCAAGTCGTAGTTAAGATAGAATATTTTAGGCATCACACTGGTTTGGCTGTGGATGGGACTATATGACTCGTTTTGAGCCTTTACGACTCATAGCCCATAGTCGTAGTCACAATAGAAACTCTAGGAAAACTTACTTGCAAGGCCAAAATTGGGTCTCTATAACACGTTATGATTTATAAGGAGAGTCGTAGCCTGGGAAGTGAGTTTAAAAACCCGAAAGTTTTTCAGGGACCAAAATTTAGGGTGTTTTATTCTCTCCCCTTAGGATCATTCACTCCTGAATGATGAGACAAGCCTTTTATTAGCACGAGTTAATACATGGCATAGCCACACTTACCTTTTAAAAAGACAGAAAACAAAGATATCAAGGAAATTATAATTTCCTTTAACAAAGTGTCACGACTTGAGACTACCTCCTAGTCGTAACATAATGCTTAAGTCCACAAGTGAGCCAAAGCTAAACTATGGTGCAGTATATTTTGTGAGCACTAAATAAAGTAATAATACAAAATCATATGTGGAAGCTAAACTAATGATAAATTATGTTAAAATATAATATTGAAAACCCAATATGTTTGAACTACTGATAAAACTAAAAGAAGTCTAACTATCTGAAATCCTCTAAAACATGAAGCGTTGATGGGAAAAAACCCCCAACTAACTCCAATTGACTAAAATAACGAAAGTACTAAAAATAACTGCAAATAACTTGTCTTTGATGGATGATGACTGATTACAACTGCTTCTGAGTGGCACTGTACTAACTAAGGGAGATCGGGGAACTAAGCATCCAAACCTGTGTTATAAGACAACATAGGGTAGAAGAGAGTATGTAATCAGTACTTTGAATGTACTAGTACATGATATAAGGAATAACTGAAGTACATACAGATATTGTGCAAGAATGCATGAATATGTAAGACGAATCCAAGACCAAGTAAAGCATCTACTGAAATAATTTGTAAAACTGACTGACTTGAAAGATGGTAAACTAAACACTTGGTCATGCAAACCTGAGATGATATAATTTGAGTACTGAACTAAAACTATGGAAGCTATTATGTAACCAGCATACCCTAATCTGAGATAATTGTGGTCCAACCTGTAACCCCAGTTGGAAGGGTGTCAGTACCTTGCCACAGGTACTAAAACTTTCTATGTGGATCCACTAAACTGGTTTCCCAAAGGACTAGGGTGTCAGTATTCTACTAGCGGGTAACCTCTAAGTGAGTGTCAGTTCTCTACTGGCAGGTGACATCTCATAACCTATACTAGCTATGTAGTTTGGAACTTAGGGAATGCTACTAAAGGTCTTAGTCCTCTACTACTGGGTGAGCCTTCATCCTTAGGTTTGCTCGTTACTAAATCCTACTCCTAACTAAGCTGACACTAGTATTAACTAAAGTTAACAGGACTCAAAACTAATAATTGATTAACATGAATGTGATAATCTAAATATGATGATATTATCATGATCTGACTGACTAGTTACTTGAAATCAGAAACATTTATAAACATAGTGGTATAGGGTGTTCATAACCCACCATCAATGAATAATACATTAAGTACAATAACATCATCATATTACTATAAGGATATACATCATTCATAGACCCAGAACATAGTATATTTTACTAATCAGATGAAATCAATGATCATAAGTATGGGAAGGTATTAAACTTATAAGAATAACATGTATTAAATTCACAAATTGATAATCAACAAGGTCTTAACTGAACATAATATAGGCGATTGAGTTCATAAAGCTTGTAAGAACATAATTCACATTAGGAAACACATTGTCATGGTTTGTATTAAAAACTATTAAGAAAAAGTCTAATAAAATCATAGTTGACATTGGAATTTCATCAAATGAGGGAAATGGGTTTAGACTTAAAAAAATAAGGGATTTTTTGGAATCAATGGATGGAAGGAACTCATTGATGAATACCCCACATACATGAGTTTACTTGAATTCTTGAAGTAAACTTTGTATTTAGACCTTGGATGGTGAATTCAAGGAGGAAGCTTTTGATTTCTTTGTGTTCTTTAGAATAAGAGGATAATAAACATCATTAACTAATGATAAATGGGGAAAATATTGTCCCTCTTGGGCTTTAAGTCTTAGATTCGGTGTTTTGGGATATGGAAATAACCAAAATTCTCCTCACTCCTTAATGAAGACTGCATGACTTTACACTGCAGCATGGCATGAAGGCTATCATAGAGGCCAGCCTCCGTGACATGCTGCCTATCACAGAGACTAACCTTTGTGAAATGTTTCATATCATGGAGACTATCCTTTATGGATTGCTGAATAGCAGAGGCTTACTATCTCCATGGTAAAAACCACTCCGAACCTCTTTTGAAAATTCTAAAACTCTCTTGGATGGCTCTTTTAACATTCCTACACATGTTCCAACTCATAAATCAATGTTTCAAACTTGGGAAGGCCAAAAATAAAATGTTCAAAATCTTAGGGTGTTAAAATGGCCATGTAACTTGTACTTAGTGTGAAATAATTACTTTGGAACCTTTAAACATAAGTTGAATAGCAGGAAACTTATCTAGGGTTTTGTGGGGTATTACAATATCTCCCCCTAGGGATCATTCGACCTCGAATGAAATTTTTTTAGCTGGGATACTAGGAAGGCATAGAGCTGAATCGTGACTACATAGCTTAATGTAAAACATGATGCATGGACTGAACTGAATATATAAATACATGCTATGACATGAGGATGGTTGGATAACTGAGATACAAACTGAGATAATTAATTTAAGGGAAACCATTACCTCAAGATGAATCTATATTTGTAGAGAAAATATGGGGATACTGGCTCGCATATCGGCTTCTACATCCAAAGTAGTTCCCTCAAGGGACTAATTTCTCCACAAAACCTTTACCAAGGCAACTTTCTTATTTCTCAACCTATGAATCTGATAGTCAAGGATTTCAACTAGAACTTATTTATTGGAAAGGTAATCTTTCATGCCTACACTCTCTAAGGGAATGATAGAAGTTGGGTTACCAATGTAATTCTTTAGAAAGGACTCATGAAATACTAGATGCACTAATGTCAATTTTGTAGGCAACTCTAACTAATAAGCTACATTCTCAAAATGACTCAAAATCCTATGTGGGCCATGAAGCATCCCAGGTTCGAACCTATAAAAAAATTCTAGGAATCTAGTTCTCCGAACCCATTACGACTCATGGTACGAGCTATAAGCTGGGGTACGAGCGGTGAAAACCTATCATAAGCTGACCAGTGTTAGTTGGAAGGATGTTATTGGACAGTGGAATGGATATAACTTGAGGGTATGAGTTGTAAGGCATAGTTAAAACTCATATAGGCGACTCATAAGGTTGTCAGTGTTTGATCCTCCTATGTTACATTCGTCCAGGGATACGGATCATGGGTACGGATCATATGCTGAGGTTAGGATTTGGTTGGAAGTGTCATAGGATGGAAAATGTCTCATCCATGGATAAGAATTAGTTACGATTGGGTGGGTATCAATTGTAAGCTAGGTTACGACTCGTAAGGAGGTCAGTCATAACCCTATGTTGGGTTTTCATGGGATTTAAGTGGGGATATTCTAGATATTTCCCTACTTACCCTAATAAGGATCCACGACTACTAATACACTTAGGAGGTTATTTACCCTATTATTTTATTTTTCAACACTTAGAATATCTTCAAAAACATATCATAATTCTCTCAAGAGCTTTTAGGGCAAAGAGATAGATTAGTAGATCCACACAGCCATTGTTAGTAACCGTGGCACGGTACTGACACCCTTCAAATAGGGGTTACAATTTGGACCCTGATAGTACATTAGGGCATGCTGGTTATAGCTAGCTCCCACAGTCTCATTTCAATATTCAGTACAGAACTCAGTTTTAGGTTTGCTTGACCATAGCATATAGCTATCGGTTATTCAGTATCAGTATTTTAGTTTTTCAGTTTAAGACTATTTCATAATCATGTTATATGCTTAGTCATGATTCTTTGATTTATAGTATTCACGCATTCATAGTAATTATTCAATTATCTCATGATGTTCAATCAGTTTTAACTTTATGCATACAACCCATGCATATCAGCCTAACCTTATCTCGTATACTAGTACATTTAAAGTACTAATCACATACTCGTTTCTTGTGCTATGATATCTTATCTCATATGCTCGGATGCTCAGGTACCCAACCATACTTAGACATTCCAGTGCATAAATAGGTGCAACAACGGTGAGTCCTCATATATCGAGGACTATTTATGTTTATTTTAGTCTTTTAGTTCAGTAGTCAGTCAGAGTTAGTTGGGGTCTAGTCCCATCAACACCTTAGTCAGTTAGAGGTTTTTTAGACTCTTTTAGACAGTTAGTTTATCAATTGTTACTAATGTCCTTTCTAAATTATTTTTAGATGACTTTAGATCAATGATGTAAATTGTATGTTTTAGCATTTAAAACCTTATGGCGCTATTTAGTTAAATTCTATACATGTTCTTTTGGTATTAGTTTTATTCAGTGCTCATAGTAGGTACCAACTCATGGGTTATCTTGTGGTTTCTCAAGACAGTAAGCATCGTGTGGCATCCAGGGTTTATTTCTAGGGAATTAAAAATTTGGTATCAAAGCCTAAGGCTTTGAAGTGTCCCATGGATGTTAAAAGTAGTATTGAGTAGAGTTTTGTAAATGGGTGTGAACCGTGCCACACATATAGACAAGAGGCTACAAGATATTTTAGGAAAAGTTTCCCTTCTTTGAGTGTTCATGTCATGGAAAATAGAAAGAGCTTTATTTAAACTTTGTTCCTAACTCATCCATCCTTTCGTGTAAATAAAATTCCTCCCAGAAAGAACAACGGAAAAAGAAACGGGAATAAGCCCGCACCTCCGCCTATTTAGGAAGATCCCCTGAATGAGCATATCTCTCACGCCAAATTCAGAGCTGCTTTTACTACCTTATCTTATTCAGTAGTTACTCAGAACAATTTGTAGGTTGTTGTACTATCTAGGCTTTTATTCATACTTAGTAGAGAGAGGGGGAGCGTAGGAAGAAATAGAGAAAGAATAAGAGGGGCAGAACAAGTAATTTTTTAAGAAAAGGTCAGGGGGTTGTACTTTCTCCCAATTCTATCAGAAAATCTCAGGCCCAGCCACTGCTTTCAGCCACTATGCTAGTGCCTAAGTTTAAGAATGACAGTCAAGATAGAGCACCAGGCTCTAAGTCATAGGGTAGTGGAAAGTGTGTTCGTACTAATCTGCTTTGTGAAGAATATGGTAGGAATCATAAGGGTATGTGTAGAGCCGATAGTGATATGTGTTTTGGATGTGTCAAGCTAGGACACAGAGACAAATATTGCCTAAAGAGTGGTCACCAGGATCAGTCCAACCATCCTCCAGTTCCATTTATTCCTAATAGGATCAGGAAAGTTTGCTTGATATGGTTACGGGTACGTTACAGGTCTTTTATTTTCATGTTTATGCTTTTCTAGACCCTGAAGCATCTTTTTATTTTGTAACCCCCTATATATCTTTCAAGTTCAGTGTCAGTCCTGAAACCTTAGCAGAGCCCTTCTCAATATATACCTTAGTGGGTAAATCTATCCTAGCCTGACGGGTATACAGAAACTACCCGGTTTCAGTATCCCATAAAATTACTTCAGTTGATTTTAGAAATAGAGTCGTTCAGTTGCAGTTTCAAAATGAACCAGTCATTGAATGGAGGGGCAGTACCTCAATGCTTAGGGGTCAGATGTGTTTTCAGATCTCTTTCTGGAATCCTATAACAATAGGTGGCCTAGAATTAAAAGCATGAACCAGAAGTTTACTAGCAATAAACTTGGGATAGAATTATCTAAATTTGGTGGATTACATATCCATGATGATAGTTGTATAAAAGATGAATCAGTAGGCTTGAAACAGTGTGTGTAAGAATTTGAGATAAGTATTATGGTGTGGGTGTGCTCATGTAGCATCCTTGAGTGCTAAGTTTGAATGGAGCTAGTAATGTAGTAATTGATGTTCTTACCAACTAAGTTATGGGCTATATCATATTGATATCTGATGTCCAGGTGTAACAGTAATTATCATGGTGTAGGGAGACAAAAATAAGTATAGTAATATTAGTAAGCAATAAAGGGAGTTAGTAGGGTTTATTAAGAGGTTGAGAATATCTATGTTAAGTGATAGAATTTAAGCTTGAATCTATGAAGATTGAGATAATGGAAAGTAAAGTTGAAGCACTAGATAGTGTGAACTTATGGTATGGCGATACTCTTGGAAATTCAAAGTTAGTTAGTATTTCTGTTATTGTATGGTGATTGTTATGGCTATAGAAAGCTAATAATTGTGTATCAGAAGAAAGTACCAGCAGTGGGCCTTATATTATCAAGCATAGTCTTTCAGGGTAAGTATAGTCTTTATGTACATTATTCTACCTTAGAATATAGAGTAAAGTCAAGACAATTCAATTTAGAGTTGTTGATTAAGTGGTTCAAAGACTTAGAATGATGACTTTAAGCTAAGGGGGAGATAGTAGAATAAGTAACCAAACCAGGCTCTCAGATCTAAGTAGTGATGCTAGTATGTGTAGAAAAGCAGTAGGAGAGGATGATGCCGAACCTGTTATTATCTCAGTGCAAGGTTTTTCAGTCATCACGATATCTACTCATGCCTTACATGTCATCTCCATGATTATAGTTCATGTTCATGAACATCATAGAGAATTATGGGTGTTTCCAGTCCATAGTATAAGGAGTTCCAGTTTGTTAACTAGTATTAACCATATTCCATGAATTTATGAACTCCAAAATTAGGTCATGCAACTCATGACTCATGTATTCATGTTTTACAGCATGTTCAGTTCCAGTACCCATGAAAAACTTTTAATGATCAACGAAACTCAGATTTATGTCATGTATGTCCTCAGTTCAGGCCTCTTTGATGAATTTACCTTTGATACTCTATTCCTCAAGCCTCTGTTGAGTGTCAAATTTACCATTTCACGCTTTAGGTCCTCATGTCCTAACCTTTCAATGACCTCCCCTTATGAAATGATAGTAGTGATGAGCAATTGCTAGGTGAGAGGGAGCAAACGTTTTTTGTTGCTAAAACTCATTTCATCTTACTATTGCATGTTAAAAGTGGTCCAAGACTTAGAAAATTTCACTAAGTTTTGGGACTTAGTCATTTCTAAAGATCCCAAACTTTGATGATTTTATTTTTGACCTTCCCAACATCGAAACATTAATTTTTAAGTTGATTCATAATCAAGGTGGTCAATAGTACATCTCGGGTGAGTTTTAGAATTTTTAACCAGCGTAAGGGTGTGTTTGTACTTCCAAAATAGTAGCACCACCGGGATAAGCCCGCGATGTATGCCCCAGTCCACTGGTAAGGGCACCTGTGGCAGATCCCATGGTGCGTTCTCCATTCTGACCTTCTTAAATTCAAGCCTTCAGTCACGTCATAGTTAGTTGAAATTTTTTGTGTGTTTTCTTGGGGTAGTACATGGAAGTTGTTACTAATTGAGGTTTGGAGGATATAAGGAAGATGCTTTTATGGGTGTTGTTTAGAAGGTCATATGTGGTTATGAAGATAGGCTTGAATGTCCTGTCTGTATATATGTGGATGAATGCATTATGCGTTAGTAAATATCTAGTAAGAGGTTGAATAAAGCTTCTAAAGTGGTAATAATTATTCATGAGGTGAGAAGTCATGAAAATATAGTGTATTGAATTCATGATTTCAACTAGTATTACATTGTTATGCGTATATTTTGTAGGTTCAAGTAGGCTTGAACATAGTGAGAGAATTCAGTTTAGGTCAAACTTCAGTAGGCAGAGTTATCAATGCTCATGTGAATATTTTTAGTAGCCTCAGGTGAAGTGCAGGATTAAAGTGGAAGGTATAGTTGAGAGAGTATCCGAGGGTATTCTAGGCTTGAAAGTAGCAGTTGCATTGTCTAAGGCAAGCAATTCTATCCTAGCTTGGTTTTCATAGGCCTATGTTCCATGTTACAGAACTATAGCCATGTTGGGATTCCGTATACAGATGTCTTATTCAGATCATTCCCAGGATTCACTACTCTATAATGTTATTAGAACTTCTTAGAAAGGGCGTTGAAGAAATGCTCCAGTTAAGTATAAGTTTTCAGTATGAGTTAGTCCATATAGCCAGCAATTTAGTTTAGCAGTTATACTGACAAGTTCCTATTATTTTCAATCTTTCGACCTAGTCTTACTATCTAAAGTTTCACAAGTATGGCCATTCCAAGAGATAATTTTTTCACATCTATTAAATTACGAGTTTAGCTCAGTTCATTTATCATGCATCAGTTTCAGATTTAGGTATTCTGTCATGGTTCAATTCGAAAGTGTCCCGTACATCACCTCAATCTTTCCGTAGTATCTTAACTAAGTTAATATCGTTCAGGGGATGAACTATCCCCAAGGGGAGATGTTATAGTAACCCAAGTTTTCATGTCCTAAACCTCTCATCTTTTCTTCACAAAATCAGATCCAACCTGAGGTAATGGTTACTCATAAGTTTACTCTTCATTTCTTCTCACTCATATAAAAATTCTCATGTCATTACATTTATTCATAAAATCAGTTCAGTTCATGTATTATGCTTAGAATCAGTTATGCATTCATGTTCTAAGTCACGTTCCAAGTCGTGCATGTTCAGAATATGATCTCAGTTGCTTTAGTATTCTCATTCTAACCAGTCCCATTCAAGGACAAGTGATTCCAAGAGGTAGATAATCTAACACCCCATATTTTTGGGCAAGACTTTGAAGCATTGTTCCTATGTGTGTTAAATCTAATCCCATGAATTTCTTTTAAATACATATGCCATGATCTTTATCCTAGTGTGTGAAGTGATCTTAAGGTGTAAAATATTCATAAGAATCATCTAGAACAAAGTTGAGCTAAGAGCCATTGATTCGTCCAAAGTTTGGAATTCAATTCTACAAGGGTCTACTTTAAACGTTTATAACATTTTATATATGTAGAATTTTATAGCTAAATACCCACCAAATTATAGATAATTGAGTCAGCTTTCCAACGATACAAATTTCTCCTTAATCCGATGCCCGAGCAAAAAGGTATATCTATTTTTGTGAGAGAGGCAGTGGAGGTACGCGATTAGCCCACGGTGCATGCTCCATAGCCCACCCCTATTTTACAGATTTTGGTTATGCATTTTTACAGGCAAATGGGTCATTTTTCCTTCACGCAAGGGGTCTATAACATGGTATTAAGGGTCCCAAAAGGAAAAAATTTCCCCTTTATTCACAAATCCTCTCAAAAGAAACCATTCTTTCTCAAGAACAAACCCTAGCCTCTCCAAGATTCATGCTCAAGATTTAGGAAAACCACAAAGAACTTTCACAAATTCATCAATTAAGGTATGTGTTATGTTCATCTATGGACCTTTTTCACCCATAGAGTCCAAGAATCCATTTTCAAGATTTAAATCATGATTTTACATATTTGCAATAAACTATCTCCATGAATCCTTATGAATTTCAATTGTACATGGTATTTACAAGTAATTGTTGTTGAAGTTAAACCTTACTAGTAGGAATAATGATGTTTTCATGTTAAATGACCAATTTATGGTTTATTATTATAGCCATGTGATTATTATATGTTTAAACTATTCCAATGCTTTATTTCATGACCCTCATGTGTTTGATGAAATGTCTATGAGATAAGTTTTGAATAATGGTTTCTATCAGGATTTTAAAGTATTCATGTGTTCTTATTATTATTGCTATCAAGTCTTGGGGGTTATGAATACCCAAAAACTTAGTTTTTTACTTAGTCTTAGTATATTCAGAATGATTGCAAATATGTAATAACATTATCAGTCAGTAAGCTATCATATCCAGTTAAACTTAGATCAATTTAGAAATCAATGTCTTTAAGTTGGGAGTAAGACTTAACACCGAGTGAACGTAGGGATGGCATTTTCTCCATCAATAGGAATGGGGCACTTGTTCCCCCATCAGTAGGCATGAGACGTTAGTAGAAGTCCCTAGGTTCCAGACCTATGACGCCACCGTAGACTTTGAGGAGTCCCCTGCCAGTTAGGCATGACATCCTCATCCTTCGGGATATTAGATTAGTGGATCCATAAATCAATTATTAGTACCCGTGGAACGGTACTAACACCATTCCAACAGGGGTTATAGGTTGGACCCTGATAGTATATTGAGGCATAGCAGTTATAGCTAGCTCCCATAGTCTCAATTCAGTATTAAGTACAAATCTCAGTTTTAGGTTTACTTGGCCATAGCATACAACTATCGATTATTCATTATCAGTATTTCAGTATTTTAGTTTACAGTCTATTTCAGAATCATGTTATATGCTTGGTCATGCATTCTTAGATTTTACATTATTCACTCTTTTATATCAGTTATTCAGTTATCTCAGGATGTTCTGTCAGTCTTTACTTTATATACATAACCCATACATATTAGCCTAACCTCATCTTCCATACCAGTACATTGAAAGTACTAATAGCCTACTCGTTTCTTGTGCTATGATGTCTTATATCATAGGTTTTGACGCTCAGGTTCCCAACCGTACTTAGACATTCCAACATATCAGCAGAAGCAGCAGCGGTGAGTCCTCATATATCGAGGATCGTTTATGCTTATTTTAGTCTTTATGTTTATTCCAGTCTTTTAGTTCAGTAGTCAGTCGAAGTTAGTTGGGGGCCTGTCCCATCAACTCCTCAGCTAGTTAGAGTCTTTTCAGACTGTTTTAGTTAGTTAGTCAGTTTATCAGTTGTTATTACAGTCTTTTAAGAATTGTTTTCAGATAACTTTAGAGTTATGATGTAAATTCTATGTCTCAGTATTTAAAACCTTATGGTATTTTTCAGTTAAATTTCGCACATGATTTTTTGTTGTTAGTGTCTTCAGTGCTCACAATAGGTACTAGCTCATGGGTTAGATTGTGGTGTCTCAGGACCGTAAGAGCCATGTGGCATCCAGGGTGTATTTTTGGGGTGTTACACTCTAGAATGAAGTGGTGAACTGAAACAATCAAGATAAGGCTTTGATTTATCAATTTAATCATACTTACAAAATGAAACAACTTTTCTTCCTAAAATTGGCTATGATCAGGTGACAGGTATCCTTGGTAAGGTAAGTACATATAGTTCTACTAGTACTATACCTTTGGAGGTATACACCCCTGGGAATATCTTTGTAAGAGGACAAGTGTGACTTGTATAAAATTAAGGATTCTGTCAAGAAAGAGAGGGACCTGGTCCCACCTCTCAAGTCCCATCTCTCAAGGTTATTAAAAAAACAATGTGCTTTAATAATCATGAAATTCTATCTAAAAAGCCACGCATCTTGTCTTTTCTGAGTAAAAGCCATCAATTCATAAGCAGTGTGAAGAGTTGCCTTATTAAAGTCAGACATGTCATTTCTAAAAGGCACCTTTTTAGTGACAATAACCATCTCACTTAAATCACCAAACCAAATTTATCTTCTTCTATTATCTTCCAAAAATTGACTCAATTCATCTTATCCAATTGTCTTTAATCTTTGAATAAAACTGATCCTTTTTCCTTCTCTCATAAAATCTTGAAATGACAAATATTCCTTTTTTCTCAACCTTCTTTAAGAATCCTGAAGTTAATAAATCTACGAAAAATAAATTAGAACAATTCCAAATCGAACCTTCTGATTATTTGACATACAAAACCATAGAAGACATCTCCTTAAGTCCTTAAAGAAATGGTGTCAACTCTACCTTCTGAATCCTCCCCAGAACTAATAAATGATTCTGTCCCTGTTGAAACATTCTAAACCATTGAAATTAATACTTAATCAACCTTGGTAGCAGATTTATTATAACGCCCCAATTTTCTGAACCAAAATGCTACACAGTGCTCATGACCCCGAAGGACCACAAGCTAACCCATGACTGATATTTGTACCTATAAATTGCATAATATCTCATAAAATATGCAGAAACATGAACTGTAAGTCCATAAGGTTCAATACTGATACATATTTGAAAAACATGGTATAACAATACCAAAAAGGAACATAAATACTGAAGTCTGAACATCTAATCTGACATCTAGTCCAAAAGCCTCTAACTGAACTGAATAAGGAGTTGATGGACCATGTCCCCAACTAACTCCAACTACTGAAATAAACTGAAAACTGAAATATAAATGAAATCATCATGTCCTCGAAGGATGAGGACTCACGTCTAACTCTGACTGCTGATCCTGGAATCTACTGCTGATTTGGAGCTCATGACTCTAAACCTATGGTGTAACATAAGAGAAAGCACCATAGCGCAAATGCGTTAGTATATCTGAATGTACTGAGTATACGAGTGAGGTAGTCTAAATACAAAGGGTTATATGCATGAACAATACTGACTGATATGACCGTGAGAGTACATACATGCATACATAACTGTAACTGAACTCGTGGAGATACGGACTACTGAGTCTGAATACTGACAACATGAGTATACTGATAATGAGATTCTGAAAGACTGAGTTTACTGATATTGATATGTAAATCACTAATAAGTGATAGATCTGGTACTAGATTACTGAATACTAAGAGATTGATATTGTATTACTAATAAACGAATGATAGTTTTTGGCAGTTTCAATTATGAAGAACTGGTCTAATTGGCTATATCTGACAGTCCTGAAGCTGAGTATTGATAGCATGAGTTCTGATAATTGTAGCATGAATGACTGTATCTGACAGTCCTAAATCTGATCAAACTAGCTGAGTTTCGTACTGTATCTGACAGTCCTAATATCCTGAAGAACTATCTGAGTTCTTTTACTGAGACTGGTACTGAAACTGTGAGAAGTAGTTATCTAACCGACATGCCCCAAATACACTATAATATCTAAGTTGGGGTCCAATCTCTGCCCCGACTGGAGGGGTGTCAATACCGCACCACTGGTAAGGACAGCTGTGAGAACCCTATACTGGCAGGTACTCAAATGAGAATGGTGGGAAACCTAAACTGACAGGTTAAGCCACCTCATCAACCCTAATTTGATGGGTTAAGATGTCTCAACCTACGCTGGCTGCATAGTTCTGGAACATAAGGATGACTGCTAAGAATCACACCCTAAACTGGAAGGTGAGTTCCTATCCTTGGGTTTACTCGGTGCTAACTTCTACTCCCATCTGAAGGACACTGAACTAAATAACTAAGCTCAACTGAATAACTGAACTGAACTGATTAGCTAAACTGATACTAATTAACTTGACTGATACTAGTGGTATTATTTAGTGGAGCTAAACTAAGTTTATGGTATTCTGATGACTGACAAAACGTACTGAGTTCTGAGGATTGGTTGAGAGTACTGAAGTTACTGAGATTGACTGTGAATACTGAGGTTGCTGAGGTTACTAAGATTACTGAGATTACTGGACTACTGAGATTATTAAGATTTCTGAGTTTTCCTGAGTCACATGACTGACTGAATTCTATAGATCATGGCTTGACTAAGAGTATCGTGAAAATATGACATGGCTCTAGGCACACAACTATATTTTTTGGGTACAAGTACCCCCAGGACTCGATGGAAGGAAACTGACACAATTTGAATTTCTTGAGTACACGACCATCAATAACAATCCATAATACATGAGTGGGGGATTTGATGAAGTACATGGTCATCATAATATCTATCATGAATAGGAGTGCTTATAATCAAGTCATAAATCTCATATTCTAATATCATGGGCATTCCGACAACATATACTATTCATAGCAAGGGCATGGAAACTATTCAAGCATAAAGGAACGGCAACATGTAACATTTAGTTCATATTGTAATAATTTGGGCATATTAAACTTCATGTATTTATTCAACATCTCAAACATGGATATAATTCGCATACATAATTCATATCTTCATCATCATACATGTTTCATGCCACTACCATAAGAATACATAATTAGCATGGAAATTCATATTGAAGTGTATAGCTAACATGGACTTGTCATGTGAATATCATGGAATTGTGTAAATAGGAATTTCTAGCATCCCTGGCATTTTATCAAACACCTTGCATGCATTCTTTAAGGCATAGGTGTATTTTATACTTGCATTATATTAAACCACCCAAAGTTCATGATTTTCAACCAACAACCACATATATTTTAGGAAAACATCCTTAGATATCATCTTGAAACTTAAACATCCATCATCAACATGTACATATTCATATCACCACAAAAATTTTACAAAACAACATTTAAAAGCATGATTCTTGAGCTCTATGAACGAATTAAATCCATAGATGAACACTATGTATACCTTGGAAGGGAGGTTCTTGATGATTGACGGAGGAATTTTCTTGAAATCGGATCTTCAAGTTTAATTATGTAACCCTAGTTGTTTTTCTCTTTTAGTGCTCTTGGATGATGAGCTTTGAGATGTTAATAGGGTTGTAATGTGTTTAGAAGCTATATATTTCGTAGGGTTAAGTTTAGGGACGTGTAAGGAGTGCTAAAAGACTTAATTACCCTTAAAATAACTCAAAACGGAGTATTTTTGGCACTTGGAATTGACTTAGGCGGCGCCTAACCAATCGTCTAAGTTTGGTTGGGCGGTGCCTAACCAATCGCCTATCTTTACTGTCTCTCACGAAAATGGGCATAACTTTTCGCTCGTGTATTGGATTAAGGAGAAATTGGTATCGTTGGAAATCTAATTCGATTCTCTACAATTTGGTGGGTCTAAATATGAAGAAATACCACATTATCATCAAGTTATACTCGTTAAAATATGACCCTTACAAAATCGAACACTAAAACTTGATGGATTCAAAAACTCTTAGCTTGTATTACCTTAAGTGACTCATATGAACATACTTAACGCATCATAAGCTATATTATCACTAGGATACTCATTGTAAGTCATGCACTAAAATTCTACTCACATGATAGGAGGTTCCATACGTAGGAAAAATAGTTTGTCTCCTAGCTTAGATACATACGGGGTATTACATTTATATCAAGGGTTTGGTTCACCAATTGAATAAGAAATTCCTCAATCCAATAATCCTCCTTCCCCAGAAGAATCAAAATTACTTGAAAAATCCTTAAATCCCTCTTTCTTTTGAAGAACAAAAAAATATTAAAGTCTCAAAAACCCCTCATGTACCTAGTTCCCCTACTCCTTCTAAGTCAAATAGTACATTTGCCAAAATGTGTGATAAAGAGATACCTGTGAAGAGCTGTCATCTTTCTTGCAGTGAAAACTAGGTAGCTAAAAATTTTCTTCTACTTGCATATGATCCCAAAGAAAGCTATATTGGTACAGAAGATCAAATAGTATGTGAAAAAGGATAATGTGACAAAGAATAACGAGATTGTATTAACTCCAAATGAGGAGGATGAGGATGAACCACCTTTGAGTTGGCCTGTATAAAAACAAAGAGGCGGTAAAGGCAAGGGGAAAATAATTGATTCTAGTGTAAAAGTTTCTAGATCCTATTCTACTAGGGGATCTAAAAAGTTGTTAGTCGATGCTATGAAGGGTAGCAAGTCTTCTACCACTAAGAGAAGAATACTCAAGAAACTTGTTATAGTGGCAGAGGATAATATTAAAGTTTTAGAGGTGAAAGAGGATGATAACATTGATCCTAATGTTGTAGTGGAAACGGAGAAAAAATGAAGAGAAATATATGTCTTAGAAAGAAATAAGTCCTTTCATTCATTGTCTGGAGGCTCTGTAGAAATGAAACAAGAATATATTATTGTGAAAAAGAAAGTTCTGATGGACCTGGTCCAAAGAAGAGAAGAGTTGTTAAAAAGAAGGAGCGAAGTTATGATTTCAAAAGAAGAAGAAATGAAGAGGAAGGAAGTATGGGTCAAGAGAGAAATGGAATGAGATTCTAAAAACACAAAAAGTATTATCTCGGAGAGTGTTTGATCCCAGGATATATGAGAAACCAGGTATAGTTGAATTGATGGAATAAATGAAACATCAGGGATGGTTACACCTTTTGGAGAAACCAACTCCCATGGTTTTTAAAAAGGAAGTGAGAGAATTTTACTACACAATGGAGTTCTCAGATGATGGGTTAGGCTTGACAAACAAAGTGTAAGGAAAAAAAATCAACCTGGATGAAGAGTCACTAGAGAATATACTCTATGTGTTTGTAATTGGGTGAGGACTGTTGTAAAGCGACAAGCCTCAACAGAGTCATAATGAATGCTTCTAAGGTAGGAGAAACATCAATAGCTGGAGTGAGAATGAAGTTTCTCACAAGTGAGTTCCAATTAGTATTTGAATTTGTGAACAAGGTCCTTTTTCCCAAATCAAAGAAGAGGACCATTGCCTCTGTTGTTGATTTGTTTCAAATAGAAATTCTAAGTAAGTTTAATCTTTTGAGCTGATAAATTTGCCTGCTCTCGTGATAGAGCACATGTATAATGTAATTATTGAGAAGGAATGGAGGCATGGGATGTCGTATTGTTACTTCCTGACCAAAGTATTTGATCTCTTTTGAGTAATTGGGAGTAAAGGGTCTCTAGGAACAGTCACACAAGAGTTTAGTCTTACAACATTGGTGGAAAATGAATACATTGAAGGAAAGGTGGGAACTGTGTCCCAATTATCAGAACTTTTGGCTGCTTAGAATAATTTAAACAAGGAGATAGAGCAGATGAGAATCCAGTTAGCTACAAAGGACACTAAGATAGTGCACTTGAAGATGTAGAATAAGATGTTCTCCTCAGAGGGGCTGATGCCACTGAGTAAGTTGCAGAAGAAAATGGAAAACTCCAAGGTAAGGTTGCAGAACTCACTCACGAGGTTCAAGATCTAAATGTTGAAGTTAAAGACCTCACTAAACAATTGCTAAATGTTGATACTGCAGAGAGTTCTAGAATGTTGTTGTTGCTAAAATCCTTCTCTCCTAAGCCCCTTTCTACCGAAGTTCGGTCATCTCTATGTCACTTTATCATCCCGATGTGTCAGTTTCAAATCTTTATTCCTAGTGTGTCTTTTGATGAATCAGAATTTGTATGCTTATTTAGTATGATGTATTGGTACTTTTCTCTCTTAAAAATGAATGAATCTTTTTCTTGTGTGTTTCATCTTTCTCTTTTTTATTTTTAAAGTTGTTCCCCATGTTAATGTTTCCCCAGTGGCCATGAGTTAACTAACTTGTTCTTATTTTACTCTTGTTTACTGTAATCACTTTTCAATAATGCCAAAAGAGGGAATACTGAAATCATATGGTAGGGACTAGATGTGTTGCACATATGTGTTAGGGACCAGGTACCAAGAGTGATAGTTGATAACCAGGTGTATTACATAAAATGATGTGTTGGAGACCAGGTATTAAAAGTGGTAAGTGATATGTGTTGAAAGTAATGATAGCATACAGATATAGGGAAGAATGCTCAATGTACATTGATGAGTGCAAATAGATTGACAGGGGGAATATTGACACATAATGAATGAGTTGAGTTTTTTATACCAACTGACTACAAGGGACTAGGTCCCTAAGTTGACATATTAATCGGGGGAAGCATAATGCACAATGATAGGTGGAACATTTACTGACAATAGTGGTAATCACTCCGACTGAATAAGGTAAATTTATTTGATTCTCAAAAGTTCTGTTGTCATGTTTTGTGGCTTGTCATCATCAAAAAGGAGAAAAATTGTCATATCTTATTTTGATGATGATCAACTGACAACATGGGACCAGGTCCATGGGTCTTCATGGAAAAATACCATTGTCACAAGGTCTGCGTAGTTTTGTCTTTTAGTGTAACAAACTATGTAGGTGATCTTGTACCTCTCCGAACACCTAGCCCAATCATATTTCTACCCTAATCATTATTTTACTATAAAAGGAAAAAATGCTTCTCAAATAATGAGTTTTCACTATATGATAATCCAAGAGTTAAATAGGCGAAAATTCAACCTTGGAATATTGTTCAAGTTCTTATTTCTTTATGTACCGAAAGAGTGAGTGTTCTTGGATCAAATTATGGTCTGCAATTAAATTACTCATGTTATAAGAGTAATGTTTTCTTTTTTTTCTTGAGTGGACTTAAGGAGAGTTACTTGAGTTTGATATTAGTTAGAGTTAGTCAATATCAAGGTGAGTTCTTGGCAGAGTTGTCAACGTAGGCTTGTAGTAGAATTATGACAAGCAGGTGGAACCTCGAGTTAGGATTATTGGAGGCTGTAATCAACAGTTTTATTATAGTGGATTGTTGAAGTGCTTGTGAGGGAAAGCGGTGGTTTTTCTTCCCTCGAGCAAGGAGGTTTCCACGTTAAATTCTTGTGTTGTTTAGTTTTCAGCAAAGTTTTTAGTTTTCCTGTGCTTTATTATTTGATTATCTGTGACTATCTCTAAGAGACCTTATCCCTCACAGCATGATGTAACCCCCTGAGTTTCATGACAAACATCACCAAATTAGACTCAGTGATCATAATAGTTCATTTGCAAAGCAATGATACTATATCTATCTCTAAATATGAAGTCTAAAACTAGTGACAATTTTATTAAAAGGAAGTAACACTTATGACTATAAATACATGACTATGGAGAGAATCTAAGAGTTTCAAATAAAATATCATAACAAATAAATAAGTCTTTTGACCACATGAACAAGCGTAAGGCTCATTAGGAATCGTGACTCATACGCTCTAGTTAATGAATTCCTCACTATGTCGTCCACACACTTTGTAAAAAATATAGCAGGGATTTTGATGATAGCTCAATGAGTAATAATGCTTAACCACAAGCATTTTAATGGATAACAAGTTAGCAAAACATACTAGCATGATAATCAAAAAAATATCATGAAATAATAGCTCTTTCAAAAACGATAACAATAACCAGTCTTTTTTGTTTCATGTAAGAAAAATCAATATTGT
Source organism: Capsicum pubescens (assembly GCA_030864215.1). Classification (NCBI taxonomy): domain Eukaryota; kingdom Viridiplantae; phylum Streptophyta; class Magnoliopsida; order Solanales; family Solanaceae; genus Capsicum; species Capsicum pubescens. Next base: position 168,691,984 of record CM061544.1, on the reverse strand, counting down.
TCAGTAATAAACTCAATGAATACTATATTATATCAAATATTCTATATTTAGGAGATTTTCAAGAATCAATTATGTAATTAGTGTGACTTTCTACAAGAAAACAAAATAACTTGGACCCCTCATAAAGAAGCCAACTATACATATCAACAGGTCCCTACTCGACGCAGATCAGCAATTGTATGCTAGTTCTACCTTTCCACTAGTGAGAGTTGTAATGATAATTTGTAAATACAAGGTGCATCGGATCTAACGAACCCGCAATTAGCTATGAAATTCAAATCAAGGTCTACTCTCATTTATACTTTTCTTTATAAACAATAGATACTTGCATGAAAGCTTTTTCAAAATATACAAGGCATTTAAATCCTTGTTAAAATCATATTACACAAAAATTTGAACAAAAACGCATGCCAAGTTGATTATTTCTCAAGTAAGTAAAGAATCATATTACACAAAAAATTGAACAAAACCACATGCCAAGTTGATTATTTCTCAAGTAAGTGAAGAACCTTCACAATAACAATAATCGTATCACAAATAACGGTAAATATAATAGTGAAAATATCTCAAATAACTATTATAGTATCATAACAGTTAAAATATTTGTCCTACCTGCAAGTTCAAAACATTTGGTAACTCTTTTTTTCTGTCAAAATCATGTATAAATTATGCAAGTTAAGAAAATATAAATTGTGATAAGATTTTTAGTCACGGTACTCTTGTTGAATATCAAACGTGGTACTTTGAGCGATCCGTACAACTTTCTAGGTTAATATATAATTATAGAACTTGTTAATTCATTTATTTAGAATAAATAACGTAAAACTAAATTAAATTACCTAGACCTCGGGATATCACGTTCAATTCATCTAATTATCTTTATCCACACTGCGACTAGCTCAATTAGTTCAAATTTGTAACTTTGACCTATTCTTATATTTATTCATCCCATTATTCAGCCAACTTATACCCAAAACAGTGAGAGCCAAACCGATAAGGTCCTTATCATCCAATATTTTTCTCCATTGAATTCATATCTTTATTTTCTCATTTACTTACATTTGTTAGGAAAGACGGGCACACAATCAAAGAGCCCGACAGGGTAGCAACGAAAAATACCCAAGACTAAATTTTTCCTTTCAACTTGAATCAAGAGGAGACAAATAAACCCAAGAAAAATAGAGTAATATACATCAAGAAAATCAACCAAATGAAATAAGATAAGAAGAAAGACAATCACACGAGACACAAGATTTACGTGGAAAACCCTTTAGTGTGAATAGTAAAAAACCATAGGACCAAAACCTCCACTATAATCACCAAAGAGTTAAAATATTGTATTCCAAAATGGCAACAAAACAAGTGCCAAATAACAAGAAATAGTACATAAACCACAGGACCAAACACTAGAGAAATGAATGAGTGAAAGCACCAAAAATGCAGCTACTATTCGGGAATGAAGAACAGGAGATACAGGTCACCAAATCAATATCCGTCAGTTTCCAATCAAAGATTGAGATGATAGGAACAAGCAGTCCAAAAATCAGCTCAATCGGACAAGAAACGAAGCGGGAATCGCAATTTGAAGTTGACAGTTGTGGCTGAAATTTAGGTGCAAAAATCAGCTTTGTTTTTCTCTCTTTGGCTGCTGAAAAATCTCTTTTTGTGATGGTGAATAAGACCTAAAAAGATCAATATATATGCCCCATAGAAATGGGCCTATAGGCAAAAGTGAGTTGGTCCAAATTGAGCTTTATTTTATCCACATAGGAAGGGACAAAGGCCCATGACCCAATAATTCTCCCCCTCCCGACTATGTGGAGGAGACCTCCATCCCGACAATCATGCAACAATCTTCAAACTTGCCTCTTGGAAAATCTTTAGTCATCATGTCGGAACCATTATCATCCGTATGAATCTTCTCAAGTTCAAGCAACTTAGAATCCAACACATCCCGAATCCAATGGTATCTCACATCAATGTGTTTAGACCGATCATGAAATGTAGAATTCTTGCCAATATGTATGGCACTTTGACTGTCACAATAAAGCACATACCTCTCTTGAGCACAACCAAGTTCCCCCAAGAATCCCTTCATCCAAGTCAATTCTTTACAAGCTTCAACGGCAGCAATAAGATCAGCTTCTGTAGTAGATAGAGAAACACATTTTTGCAACCTAGATTGCCAAGACACAGCTCCCCCTACAAAAGTAACCAAATACCCTGAAGTAGAATTGCGAGAATCAACATCACCGTCCATATTTGAATCAGTATAACCACAAAGACTAGGCTTCCCTGTACCAAAACACAAACTCAGACTAGAAGTGCCACAAAGATATCTCATAATCCACTTCACAGCATTCTAATTTTCTCTTCCTGGATTAGAAAGAAAACGACTAACAACACCAATAGCATGAGCAATATCCGGTATTGTGAAAATCATTGCATAGATCAAACTACCAACAGCTGAAGCATAAGGAACTTTCTTCATATCTTCTTTCTCATCATCACTGGAAGGACACTGCTTCGTGCTCAACTTGAAGTGCATAGCTAAAGATGTACTGACAACCTTAGCCTTGTCCATGTTAAACCTTTGAAGTATTTTCTGAATGTACTTCTCTTGTGATAACCACAACTTCTTGGCCTTTCTGTCACAGACAATCTGCATGCCAAAAATCTGCTTTGCTGGTCCTAAGTCTTTCATAGAAAAAGACTTGCTCAACTCTTGCTTCAACTTTTGAATCCTGCAAGCATTATGACCAACAATAAGCATGTCATCAACATAAAGCAAAATAATAATATAGTCACCATCAAAGAATTTTTGCACAAAAACACAATAGTCTGAAGTAGTCTTCTTGAAGCCCTGCTGACTAATAAAGGAACCAAACTTCCTGTACTACTGCCTAGGAGCTTGTTTCAAACCATACAAGCTCTTCATCAATTTGCAAACATAATTCTCTTTTCCCTTGACTTCAAAACCTTTGGGTTTCTCTATATAAATTTCTTCATCTAAGTCACTATGGAGGAAAGCAGTTTTAACATCCATTTGCTCAACCTCTAAATCTAGACTTGCAGATAAGCCTAGAACCACACGAATGGATGACATCTTTTAAACCGGAGAAAATATCTCATCAAAATCAACTCCCTTTTTTGGTTAAATCCCTTCACAACCTATCTAGCTTTGTACCGCAGAATTGGATTACCATCTTCATGCTTCACCCGAAAAACCCACCTATTTTTCAAAGCTTTTTTGTCTTTAGGCAGCTTAACCAAATCAAAGGTATGATTATCTTGCAAAGATTTAATTTCATCTTCCATAGCATCAAACCACTTTTCTTTTTCTTTACTTTCCATGGCCTCATCAAGACTCTCAGGTTCTCCCCCATCAGTCAAGAGTATATACTCACTGGGAGAATAACGAGATGAAGGTATTCTCTCTTTTGTAGATCGTCTGAGAGAACTCTCTGGAGCATCAACAACTGGTTGCTGATCAACCATATCAACTTGCACTGGAGCATCAACAACTTCTTGCTAGTCATTCTGAACATGATCAACATCTTCATTATCAACTTGATTTTCATCATGATGAAGATTTTTTTTAGGAGCAGTAGTCGAAAAACTGGATCAACATCAACTAGGCTCTCACTACTCTAAGAATTAACCTTCTCAGCTTTGTCAAAATCTTCAATTATTTGGTCTTTAAAGAACATAACATCGCGTCTTCTAACAAGTTTCTTCTCAACTAAATCAAAGAAACGATAGCCAAATTCATCTTGACCATAACCAATGAAGATACACTGTCTAGTTTTAACATTCAACTTTGACCTTTCATCCTTAGGAACATAAACAGAAGATTTACACCCAAAGACTCTAAGATGATCATAAGAAACATTCTTACCAGACCAAACTCTGTCAAGGATATCACCATTCAAAGAAATAGTAGGAGATAAATTGATAACATAAACATCCATATTAAGTGCTTTTGCCCAAAAGAAATTTGGCAGCTTAGCATCTGAAAGCATACATCTAACCCTCTCAACTAGTGCTTTGTTCATCCTCTCTGCTAAGCCATTCAACTGAGGAGTTTTTGGAGGAGTTTTCTGATGCCCAATACCCTGCTCTCTGCAATATCTATCAAAAGGACCAATATACTCACCACCATTATCTGAACGGATGCATTTCAATTTCTTCCCTGTCTATCTTTCAACCAAGGCCTGAAAATTCTTGAACACATCAAGTACTTGATCCTTGGACTTCAAAGGAAATACCCAGAGTTTGCGAGAATGATCATTAATAAAAGTCACAAAGTAAATTGCACCACCATGAGACCTTACTTTAAAAGGACCGCACAAATCAGAATGCACCAACTCCTGCGAATCAAGTTTTCTTGAAGGCGGATGACTCTGAAAATAAACTCTTTTCTGTTTATCGGGTAAGCAATGAACACACTTCTTCAACTTTCCTTGTTTTACTCAAGAAAGTAAATTTTCTTAGCCAAACTATCAATCCCCTTCTCACTCATATGACTCAACCTTCTACTCCATAACTCTGATGAAGTATCATTCTCTTCCAAGTTTATCAAGCCTCTAGAAGTAGATCCCTAAAATACGTACAAGTTAGACAACTTGTCACCTCGATCCACAACCATTGAACCTCTAGTAAGCTTCCACTGGACAGCACCACTGGTATTAACATAACCCTCATCATCAAGACTTCCTACAGAAATCAAATTCAGGCGAACATCTGGAGCATGCTTGATATTATTGAGAACTAGTTTGGAACTATTGTTACTTTCCAAACAAATCGTGTCAATGCCAAGTAATTTAACTTCATCATTATTGCCCATTTTCAACATCCCAAAATTACCTGGAGTATAAGAAGAAAATAATTCCTTTTTTGGCATAACATGAGAAGTAGCACCAGAATCCACAAACCAGCTAGACTCATCGTGAACAATATTAATGGCATTCTTACCACAAGCAATAAAAAGATCATTATTAGCAACAACAGCAACACGATTTTTATTAGCGCCTTCTTTTTTTTGTTGTCTTATCTCTCTCTTATGCTTGTAACAATATTTCATGATACGCCCCTTTTTGTTGAAATAGTCACATGTAACATTCTTGAATTTGGACCTTGACTTTCTTCTACTTTTATCTCTATCATTTGAATCTCTGGACTTGTTTCTCCCCCTCTCTTCAGTAACCAAAACATCAGAGTGTAATGATGAAGAAGATTAGGCCTGGGATCTTCTTATCATCTCTTCATTCAAGATACCACTCTTAACATATTCCATAGTTACAATACCACCGGGAGCAGAATTAGTCAAAGAAACTTGAAGAGTTTCCCAAGAGTCAGGCAGAGTATTAAGAAGCTAAAGTCCCTGAATTTCTTCATCGAACTGTACACCCATTCCGGACAGCTGGTCAAGGACACCCTGAAAATTATTTATATGATCAGAAATAGGAAGGCCCTCTTTATACCTGATATTCATCAATTGCTTAAGCAGGAACAACTTGTTATTGCCAGCCTTCGAAGCATAAAGTGTCTCGAGCTTGTCCCACAAGCTTCTAGCATGTGTCTCATTCACAATATGATTTCTAACATTATCTTCAACCCATTGTCTGGTATAGCCACAAACCTGTAAGTGTTCAAATTCCCAATCCTCATCTGTCATGGATTTGGGTTTAGTAGAAGCAAACACAGGTAGATACATTTTCTTGACAAATAGAAGATCTTTCATCTTGCCTTTTCAAGTATGATAGTTACTACCATTCAAACACACCATCTTACTCATATTTGATTCCATCATTCAAATTGACAATCAACAACAACCAACACTCTGATACCACTTAGTAGGAAAGACGGACACACAATCAAAGAACCCGATAGGGTAGCAGCGAAAAGTACCCAAGACTAAATTTTTCCTTTCAACTTGAACCAAGATGAGACAAATAAAATCAAGAAAAATAGAGTAATATACATCAAATAAATCAACCAAATGAAACAAGATAAGAATAAAGACAATCACACGAGACATAAGATTTACGTGGAAAACTCTTCAGTGTGAAGAGTAAAAAATATGCGGGATCAAAACCTCCACTATAATGACAAAAGAGTTACAATATTGTCTTCAAAAATGGCCACAAAACAAGTGCCAAACAACAAGAAACAATACATAAACCACAACACCAAACACTAGAGAAATAAAGGAGTGAAAGCACAAAAAATGCAGCTACTGTTCGGGAATGAAGAACAGGAGCTACAGGCCACCAAATCAAGCTCCATTAGTTCCTAATCAAAAATTGAGAGGAGAGGAACAATCAGTCCAAAAATCAGCTCAATCGAACAAGAAACGAAGCGGAAATCGCAATTTGAAGTTGACAGTTGTGGCTGAAATTTAGGTGCGAAAATCAACTTTGTTTTTCTCTCTTTGGCTGCTGAAAACTCTCTTTTTGTGATGGTGAATAAGACCTAAAAAGATCAATATATATGCCCCATAGTAATGGGCCTATGGACAAAAGTGGGTTGATCCAAATTGGACTTCATTTTATCCACATAGGAAGGGACAAAGGCCCATGACCAACAACATTATGGTTAAGCTCTTTGCCCAAAATTTCCTTCCTTGTTTCTTTTGTTTTTGCTTAACCCTTAAAGTTCCCATATATATAAGAAACACTTCAATCCTTCTCTGTAGCATCACTTAACCCGAATCCCATAAATTCCATGTATATATAGAATACCATTTGAGACATGCAAAACACATATTTACCTTGAGAAGAATGGAAGTGGATGTGGTCTTTCTCTCTGGAAAAGCATCAGATAGGATTAAGCTTTAAGTTTCCTTTCCCAGATTACAAGGAATTGTTTTAACTCCCAACCTTTACTAATCTTAACCTGATGCCATATAGAATCTTTTTGCGCTTTGGCCCTTTCTACAACTAATTTCCCCTTTCTTAGAGAAAAATATTTTCTAGTTCTATCTTTATTTATGAATTTGTTAATGACATATACACCCTTATTTAATATGGAGTATTGCATTCTCCCTATCTTATGAAATTTGATCCCCAAATTTAAAATAAGTGCATAACTGCGGGTTGAAACAAGCAAGGACACTTGACACACGTGTCATTATCTGACTCCCATAACTTTCTTGTTCGTCTTAGAACCATAGCTACCAACACGTCCTCATGTGTTAGGTTCTCATCAAACTAATAATCAGAGTCTCAATTGTCTGATGGAGGTCATGTATGTATTTCGTTATATAAATCTTGAAATACTAGACAAAAAATACAACCTGAGGGAAAAGTGTTAAATAATACACCACGACTACCATTCAATACAATATCTTGTACGATCCTGCAAACCTTGATTTGTACTTGCATCTTTTCCTGCATAATATTATGTCGCTTATAAGGAAGACTTGTAGGAATACTGTACCTAATTGTTAATTGTAAGTCCTTTTTCCTCATATAACAAGACTTTTGTGTACTTTATGTGTGCACAATATGTCTGATCAACCAAACCTTATGAACAAATTCTTTACAAGTTTGGTCACATTACCTTATCCTTGACAACATTGAAATATGTGATGGGAGATTTGGCTCCTCTCCATTTTCATTATCTCCATTTTACCCAAGTTCTTACTTGGATGAGTGGCACATGACATGAGTTGAAATTAATGATTGAGATATAATTAATTAAAGTAGGATCCTAATCATGATTTAAATAATAAATTTTCCATGTATTTGCTTTCAATTTTTTTTAGCAATTCCACAATTATAGCTACAAAGTTATTTTATTTGACACAATCCATAAATATTTTAAAAAGTTCTCTTTAATTTTTTCCCACCTTTTTTTTTTTTTTATGTTGTTCACTATCTAGTGTCTATATCTTCCAACTTCTCTTTAAATCTTTTGATTTCATTTTACTTATTGTACACTTTTTCTTTGAAACTAGCTATAAGTAGGAAAGGAGTTCAACATTTTTAATAATCAAGTTTTTTTCAATTAAATTAATTAGTTATTTATATATAATATTTGATGATATTTAATTGTGTTCTTATAATACTTTGCTAGATTCATAGATTCAAATTGACAAAAAGAAGATTTTTCTATCATCATAATTTTGGTATTGTCAATTTTTTTTTAATAACAAATATTATTTTGGATGAAGAGGAAAAAAGAAGGTCGGGAAATTTGGCAAAAGGAGAATTAATAAAGTTTTAAAACTAATAAATATTAATTAGTTAAATCACGATTAGAATCTTACTTTAGTTAATTAAATCTTAACCATCAATTTCAACTCATATTATCTGTCACTCATTCAAGTAAGAACTTGAAGAAAATGGAGAGAATGAAAATGGAGAGAAATCCGGGAGAACTATATTGCCTACCATACTTTTTTTAGAGCTATATCACTACTTAACAAAAAGTTGTTGTAAGAAAATTTTGTTACTGGCAAGTAAGAAACACTACTACCTCCAAAATCAAGAATACAAGCTATTAACGTATCCTTAAAAATTTATATATTTCCTCCGTTTAAAAAAGAATGACCTACTTACCTTTTTAGTCCGTTTAAAAAAGAATGATCCTTTCCTTTTTTGGCAATACTTTAATTTCAACTTTTCACATGGCATGTTTAGGACCACAAAATTAAAGGACATTTTGGTATATTTGATACAACTTTAATTTAAGGTCACAAGATTCAAATGACTTCTTTGTTTTCTTAAACTTTGTGTCAAGTCAAAGTAGTTCATTCCTTTTTAAACAGAGGGAGTAGTACATTTAGACTGTCTATTTATCCGCAGCTGAATTTCAATACTAAATTTAATTTTTGTACCTAATGCTTTTGGAAAAGATTTTCAAATGTGTGTAGTAAATATGATACCCTTTCAAAGATGATTGCCTCTGAAACCCAGTGAAGCTAAAAAAATTTCATTCACATACATTCGGGAATACTTCTCCCATTGTAAGTCACATAACTAATAGGATGGAACTGTTTGGGATAGCCCATTCACAAAGTCCATAGTTATTCTTTATCATGTCCAATTCAGGATATCGAGCTATTTTGGTAAGCTAGAAGGTGTATGCTTAGCCTTAACAAGCTAAATAACTAGAAGAAAGATACAACTTCTCTCTTTTTTTGTCCCTTATACCGATACAATTAGTTCAGGTCATACTTTATTTTTTTTCGTTCAGGATGTAAATATATATATATATATATATATATATATATATATATAGGTATCAATAAGAATAAACTTTCTAAGTACATCTATGTCTGGTGACATAAAAAGTAATTTCAATTAATATATGTCGTCATTATCAAAGCTATATTCTTGTCTTTGTTCATTCATGTAATCTTATTTTGATTATTCACACGATTGCTCATCTTCATATTCGATGACCTTAATTTGCTTAAGCACTAATGACTTGGTTTGAACATAAGGCAACAGTGTCATTAATGTTCTTACACCAACCTTGATATTTATGTTGTGCACCCATTTTTTAGCCAAAAACTCTTTTAGATGAGCTATATAAGCAAAATAGTTTTCATATTTCCTTATTAACGTGTTTGTTGTAACATTTTTCTTTCTACAATGATATTGAGAAGTAAAATATCTACAGTGAGTGGTTCATCCAATGATGAAAATTAAAGAATCAAATCTTTCCGTTGAAGAATATATTCAGGCTCTTGTGGTCATAAATCTTATTGATATATTGCATAAATAGTGTCTCTGAATTACTCCCTCCGTCTTAAATTACCCTCCCCAAATTGAGATGACACATTAATTAAGAAAAATAATTAATAACATGACTAGTTTACCATATTGTCCCTATTAACTAATGTTTACATTTTAATTTAAAGAAAATATAATTAATGTAAAGGGTAAAACATGAAAAAAAAAATTGTCTCTTCCTGATTAATGAAAAAAAACAAGTAAAATAGAAAATCAAATTAGGAAATTTGGGACGGAAGGAGTATATATATTCTTTTAACAGATCCCGTTGAAGCCATCATCAGATTATTAGCGAGATCTACTCCTGCCTATTAATCTTTTTCAAAACATAAGCTATTACAAAACCATTCTATGTGAGAACATATCCTAGTTCCACCATCAAGGCATCAGAAAGCACCATGGATACTCCTGACAATAATTCTGAACAAGGGTTTGGTGGCTAATACTCTTAAGCTTTTGTAACCTCTACTCAAATTTCTTCATCCACAAAACCTTTGGATTTCCCACTCTTTTTTTTTTTTAAAACTATGCTTGTTATGATGTACTTCTAAAGACATGTTGAATACTGGCAAGCTCAAAAGCGATGAATAATCCTTATAGGATTAGCGAGTCTTGGACATTTTTAAAAAAATTATCGTCTTTTTAGGATCCCCATAATACTATTATCCATATATAACATGCTCGAGATATGTTACAAATTTTACTTAAAAATTTATACATGAGGAACTTGACTTAAAGTTGATATTTTTGTAGTGTAATTTGAAATATAGCTTGAGATGATTCTTATTATCTCGATACAATGAGAATGCACTCGAATATAGCCATTAAACAATGGCGCAAATCCTTCTGTATAAGTCTTGAAAATCATATTCGTTAAGTCCATGATAGCAAGTGGAGCATTGGTCCATCCAAAGATAGTATAAGGAACTTACAATGCACTATTCAACTTTTAAAAGCTATTTTAGAAATATCTTCATCAGATCCTAAGCCTATGATAGCTAACCAAAAGCCAATATTAAAAAAATGGGTGACTCTTTGTATAATCAAATAGATCACCTTTATGACAATACGAGTTACCTATGGCATAGTATTACCTTGTTCAACCATTAGAAATCAATGTGTCCTCTTCTATTTTTTCCACAAAAAGTATCCGTTCATAATTGGTTTCTATAAAACCTTTTCCAGTATGTCAGAGCATTATTTCTTTAGCTCTCTCAACTCTACTGGTGCCATAAGTTATTAAGGTATTGATATGGGCTTGGTATTAGGTACCAAATCATTATCAAAATCTACAAGAAATCTACTTCTTGTACATGTGTTAGTGATCAAAAAGTTCATAGATGCATCATCGTACACTCTCACTAATGGTACTTGATGAGTGGGAAATTTGCCACTAAGTTGCATCTTATTTCGTGCACATTAAGGTGAAATGGTTGAATATATGTGACTAGTTCTATGTAAAATGCACTAAACTCTGGTGTTTGTGATCCTACAGGTAAGCATGATGAAAAAGAGTAGAGACAAATCTGTAAAGAGTTGGAAATGGTCAAAAGATTGACAAAAGCTGAAGATAAGCTCCAGGATATGACCCTCTGGTGCTCCAATCACAACCTAATAGTCGCGATCACTATCAGTCAAAAAGTCAAAGTGTGGTGCTCGCACAAAGATGCCATGCAATTGCGGAATTGCGACTGAAGCTAAGTGAGTGCGATCACAATAGGTCGGGCAGATTGTGGGGAAAAAGTGGAATTTCATAGAGCTAAGTCCGAAGAAATGTTTTCCTTATCCAATTTTCCAATTTTTAGAGCAAACGTACTTTATTTTGAGTGAGAAAATAATTGTTAGTTTTTTTACAAGGGAGATTTTTGTTATAGATTAAAATTGAAGATTGACTTTATATTTCTTTGGCTTATGATGAATGAATTGCATACCAATTTGGGTATATTTCTTCTCTTTAATTTTATGAGTAGCTAAAATTTTATCTTGGGGTTATGTTTGATTAGGTTGTGATTCGACCCCAACTGTTGTTGGGTATATATTAACAACGTCCGCCTTGCATTTAATTTGACATGTAAGTTGAGCGTTATGAGTACTTTCCTAACAAAGTGTAAGATCTATTTTATGCCTTACTATAGATACGAGAGCATACCGTTTCCTTTACTACAGATAGAGAATCACAACATTTTTCTTCATGTCATTATAATAAAATATGTAACATTACCCATCTCTAAAACTCCCTTTCTGTTCTTCAGCTTCTTCCCATGAAAAAATTGGTTTATGGGTTATTTCAACCGTCTATATTCTCGTGGCAATTGAAAGTATTTTTTAACAAATAACTCATTCATACTGAACGACATATCAATATTAACCATATACATCCAATCTAATTAGTTACGATATCCCTTCTCTCAATTTGAGTCTAACTAGTTTTTACATGTCCAACTAAAAAGACTTTTCACAATAGTAGAAACTAGTAAAAATATGGTCCAATATCCAAGTGTTCATAATTTCTTAATCGTAGACTCATACTAAAATTCTCATAAAAAAATTTCTTAGTTTTGGCCTTCTGGAATAAATACTTGATTTGGCAATTCACAATACATATTTCCAATCCTTTTAGCAATATCAGCTACCTCACGGTAGGTTAAATTCTTCATATTTGGGGTTGTATATAGGGCTAACCAACCCTCCAATAAGCCACTAAACCTCAAAAACTTTGTTAAGCAATAAGTAGGGAGTAGATCTAGCCCATTGAGAAAATTTGAAGTCATAAATCAATTCAATCCATCGTATGAAGATTTTCTTAAAGTATAAAACATGTTCAAACTTCCAACAATCATTAATGAAGAGATCCAAAAATAGTTTAGCGTGCTCTTTCCCAAATCATTATTGTTGCTCTTATTTTTCTAACAGGTCCATATCATACCCTGTGTTAACCATGTCCTCCCAAAGTGTATGTATGTAACTCAACAAACCTATCCATTATGCATCCATAACCTCAAAATGCTTGAAGCATCTCATCTAAAAGCTTGTAAGGTTCCTCGGTACAAACAAAACTGCTAATCTTTGAAGTTTCAAGTTAGGAGCTCAATTATCAATACATCTATACTCATGTCAAATCTTAGTCCCCCCCCCCCACACCCCACACCCTCTTTCTTTTCTTCCACTTAATTTTATCAAAATTTCCCTTTGTTCCTACGCATCCATTATATTTGTTAGGATTTCAATTGTCTTCTATAGGTCAGCAAGTACCTCAATATAGTACTCTCACAGGGCTATGGTGGTACATGAGTACTCATTTCAGGAATGGACTCTATAACATGTCTGATAGTGGTAGGAATAACCCTTGAGGTTGCACATAGGCCCTTTCCTTGGCCTTGCTGCTATATTTGTATCTTCCAATTCTATGGGAGAAATAGTTGCCTGTTAAAGGCAATATTTGATGCTCCAACCTCAAGCCTATTTAACAATTAAATGATTGAGTTAGAGATGCTTATCAAATGGAATATACAAGTTCGATTCATCTAGTTGACCCTAAACATTTTACTCATACTGAAAACAAGAAAAAAGGAAAACACACATCCTATTATGTCCTCGCAGAATCACTATTATGAGAATGACCAACAACATAATCATAATTGAGATTCTACTACTAATGTATTCTCCATTCATCACAAGAATAACCTAAACCCTCTGATATCAACTTTGTCATGATCCAAATTAGGATTATGATCAACACTTAGGAGATAGCGCTCCAAGCAAGCCCTCATTAGTAATCTATAGAAAATCATGTAGACTTTTTCTTATTTTTTTGGAATATTAAAATTTACCATCTAAGAAATTCAAACATTCAAAATGCAACATCCAACACCACCAAATTAGAGTCAATTATCATAATAGTCTATTCATAAAGCAATGATACTAAATCCAGCTCCAAATACGAAAAGAAGTCTAAAATTAGTGAAAATTTTATGATAATGAAATAATACTTATAAATATAAAGATATGACTATCGATCAACTCCCGGAGTTATCAAAGAAAATATCATAACAAATAAATAAGTTTTCTCCCCACGCGAGCAAGTATGGGGCTCACCAGGAATTATCAACTTGTATGCTCTAGTTAATGAAATCCTTACCAATGTCATATGCATGTTGTATAAAAAAATAAAGCAATGAGTGAGATTATAGATTAGTGAATAATAATACTTAACCACAATCATTTTAATGGGGGATAAGTCAAATAGTATGCTACTATGATAATAAAAAATTATCATGTAATAAATGTTGTTTCAGAAATCAGTAACAACAAGCAGGCTCATTTGTTTCATGTAAGAAAAATCATTATTGTTTTAGTAATAAACTCAATAAACACTATTTAATACTCTTTCCGGCCGAAATTATCCGTCTCAAATTGAGATGACACATTGATTTAAGAGAAATAATTAATAGCATGGCTAGTTTACCATAGTGCCCCTATTAAATGATGTTTACATTTTAATTTGAAGAAAAAGTAATTAATGCAAAGGGTAAAACATGGAAAAAAAATTGTCTCTTCTTGATTAATGAAAAAGGACAAGTAAAATGAGAAATCAAATTAGAAAATTTGGGACGGGTAATTTGGGACAGAGAGAGTATCAACTATTCTATATTTGGGAGGTTTAAAAAATCAATCATGTAATCAGTGCGACTTTCTACTTTTAGAAAATCCAATAACTATGGACCCCGCATAAAGGAATCAACCACATATACAGGTAGGTCCCTAATCGATAAAAATTAGAAATTATATGCTAGTTTTACCTTTCCACTAGTGAGGGTTCAAATTGTAATCTATAAATAGATGGTGCACCAGGTCTAGTGAACCCGTCATTAGCTAAAACATTCATATCAAGGTCTACTCCCATTTATACTTTTCGTTGTAAATAATAGGTACTCGTATGAAAGTATTACCAATATAGTATAGGGCATGAAGTCCTTGTCAAAATCATATTACATATAAACTTGAACAAAGACCCATGTCAAGTTGCTTATTTCTCAAGTATGTGAAGAAACTTCAAAGTAACAATAATCATATATAAAATAATGGTAAAATATATCTTATAGCAGTGAGAACATCTCAAATAACCATTACAATATCATATAAATTAAAAGATTTGTCCTACGTTCTCATTCAAAGATTCAATAACTCTTTTCTTCTTCAAAATCATGTACAAACTATGCAATTATGAAAACATAAATTGTGATGAGACTACTACTCACGATACTCTTGCTGAATATAAAAAAAGGGAACTTCGAGCAATCCGTACAACTTCATATATCAATCTATAATCACATCATAACATCTTATTTATTTATTTGTTTAGTGTATACATTACTAAATTAGATTACTCAGACCTCGGGATATCAAGTTTAATGCTTAATTTGTCGTATTACATTTATCCACACTACGAGTTAGCTTAATTAGTCAAAAATTTATAACTTTGACCTATTATTATAAGTTATTCATCCTATTGTTAACCTAACTTATAGCTCAATTAGTGATAGCAAAACCAACAAGGTCTATCATCCAATATACTTCTCAATTGAATTCATATGTTTTTTTTTCTCGTTCACTAACATTTTGGTTAAGTTTTTTTTTTCTCATTCACTAATATTCTGGTTAAGCTTTTTGCCTAAAAGTTCATTTCTTGTTTCTTTTGTTTTTACATAATCCTTAAAGATCCCCAATATAAGAAACTCTCCAATCCTTCCCTATAGAACCAGTTAACCCAAATCCCTTAAATTATATGTATTTATATGTAATACCCTATAAGATTCTAGACACGTTTTCAGCTACTAGACGCATGTCTAAAGGGTTCCAAGGCATTAATTCACACTAAGTACAAAAGATTTAGCCATTTTAAAACCCCAAAATTTCAAATATTTTATTTTGGCCTTCCCAAGTTTGAAACGTCAATTTTTTAGGTGAAATGTGCTTAGGGATATTAAAAGGGTCATCCAACATAGTTTCTGAATTTTTGGAATAGGTTTGGGGGTATCTTTAAACCTCGGATGCAGAATGCCTCAATGATTTGGGCATATCACGGAGGCAAGACCTCTGCAATACTCTGCGTGTCACGGAGGTTAGCCTTCGTGGTACATGTTGTGTCATGGAGGCTACCTTCGTGATAGCCTCTGTTCCACGGAGGTTGTGTTTTTCCCTGCAGACTTATAAAATATTCAAGAGGGTATTTTAGTCATTTCCTCTCTCCCCAAACGTTTTATTCACAAAATAAAAACCACAAGAGGGGCATTATTTGCCCCATTCCCCTTAAGTTAACACATAAAACTCATCCCCATTCCCAAGAATGTAAATTCAAGCATCTTCCCAAGGATTCAACCCTTCAAGGTCCCAATTCCAAGCTTCCTCTTCAAGAACTCAAGCAATTAAGGTATTTGGGGTATTCATCAATTGGTTCCTTCCACCCATCGAGTCCCAAAAATCCTTTTTTCTTCATGTATGATCTTTTTATCCCATTTTCATGAAATTTAAATGATAAGTATGAATTTAATCCATGTTCTCTACTAGTTTGAGTTCAAGTCATGCCCATATGTTTTCCCCATATGAATAATGTTATTACATACTGTCAATTTAAATTACCCATATCATATTCAGTTGACACCATGTTAATTTACCAATTCATGAATTAAACCATGTGAACATATTTCCTTCCCAAGTTATTCATATCTCATATTCAAATTTATGGATTTCATCAGTTTAATGAAATGTACTATGTTTTTCTCTTGAAATCATGAATTTCCTTACAATGTTTTAAATGATGTTATTGTATTTGATGTATCATACAGTGATGGAGGGTTACGAACACCTGATACCTACATAT
Organism: Capsicum pubescens; assembly: GCA_030864215.1. Classification (NCBI taxonomy): domain Eukaryota; kingdom Viridiplantae; phylum Streptophyta; class Magnoliopsida; order Solanales; family Solanaceae; genus Capsicum; species Capsicum pubescens. The sequence goes on along the minus strand of CM061544.1, from coordinate 168,675,361 downwards.
TCTTACATGTTTCCATTTTCAAGTAACAAACCAGTCAGATTATGATTTATTATCATATTCAGATTACCATGTTCATGCCGAGCACTTATCAGTATAGTACCATATCCTGTTAAATGAATAATAAGACCAGTGTTATTCAGTTGGGATTAACACTTAACACCTAGTGAATGCAGGGTATGACGGCTCCTCCATCAGTTAGGCATGAGTCATTAGTATCAGTCCTTAAGTTCCAGACATACGGCGCCACCATAGATTATGAGCGGTAGGCATAACACCCTCGTCCTTTCAGACATTAGCCTGGTAGATCTATATCATTAGTCAAGTGTTGGTACCACATGGTACCCCTATCAAGGTACCAACACCCTTCCAACTGGGTTACAAATTGGACCTTGATAGCTCAAATTTGGGAATATTGGTTGTGGTTAGCTCTCACAGTCTCAGTACAGTATTAAGATCATATCAGATCAGGTTTACATGACCAAGTGTATGATTTATCAGTATTCGATTATTTAGTTTTATAGATTATCTCAGTTCACATTTTACTTGGTCTTGCATTCTTTTTACATATTCATACATCCATGTTTAGTGTCTATATGTATTTCGGTTATCCCTACCTCACGTACCCATACATTCAAAGTACTGATCGCAGCACAGTTCCCTAATTGCCCTTAGTCAGCTCAGTACCTCTCAGTAATAGTAGTTGTGAATCCTCATCCATCAAGCATAAGATACTTTTAGTTACTTTTATCATTCTACTTTATCTTAGATAGTTGGTGTTAGTTAGGGGGTTTTATCCCATCAACTCCTTATGTTTTAGAGGCTTCTAGATAGACAAAGTTGTTTTCAGTTTTATCTTTAGTTCAAACATATTGGGTGATGTTTTAGTATTCCACTTTCATAGTATTTCTATAGGTTTAAATTCCTCATATGATACCTTATAATTAGTATATTTAGTTCTCACAGTAAGTACTATATAATGGGTTAGCTTTGGGTCACTTATGGCCTTAGGCATCGTATTACGACTAGAGGGTAGCCTCAGGTTATGAAAAAACTTGGCATCAGAGCCTAAGGTTTTAAAGTATCCTAGGGTGTCTGAAAGACACGCTGAGTAGAATCTTATGTATGGGTGTGAAGCGTACCACACTTATGGGCAAGAGGCTACGAGATATTTTAGGAAAGTTTCCCTTCTTTAAGTATTGATGTCGTGTGAAAAAGCATGAGCTCTATTGAATTCCCTTTCTAACTCGTCCTTCATTTATTTACAAAAAATGCCTTCTAGAATAAAAATAAAAGAAGAAACGGGGATCAGCCTGTGCCACTACCTGTTCATGAAGATCCCCTAAATGAACATGTTTCTCATGCAAGATTTAAGGCCGCTTTCACTACTTTGGCCCATCCTGTGGCTTCTTAGAATAACCAATATATTCTTTACCCATCCAATCCAGTGATGAATACAACTATATCTAGGATCTGCGACTTAACTGGGATGAGTCTGCGGGTATTTTCTAGATCCGAATCTGAGAAAGATCCGCAAAAATTTCTAGACTATGTTCAAAAGACGATAGGCATTATGGGTATTCCTGCTAGCAAGAGTGCTAATTTAGCTGCTTACCAATTACAAGCGGTGGTTCATACTTGGTTTAAGCAGTGGAAGGAGGATACAGGTTTTGAGGTAGGACGTATAGAATGGGAGGAGTTTTCCATTGGGTTCTTAGACCGATTCTTTCCACTTGAGTTGAGGGAGGCTAAGGCGAAGGAAGGTGATCATGCAGGCCGTTTGAGGATTATATTACAGATCCTTAAGGATCACCAGTTAATCACTAATTTTAGTAAATGTGAATTCTTGATGAGATTAATAGATTTCCTTGATCACATTATTTCTGGTAATGACATTCGAGTTGATCCTCTAAAGATCAAGTAGTAAGAAACTGGCCTAGACCTATCTCTCCATCAGACATGAGGAGTTTCTTGGGTTTAGCTGGTTAATAAATAAGGTTTGTTAAAGGGTTTACTTATATTTCTTCACCCATGTCTCAATTAACCCAAAACAAAATCAATATTCAATGGTCACATTCCTGCTATAAGGGTTTTGAGGAGTTAAAGACTCGACTCACTTTCTCCCCGGTCTTAACTTTACCAGATGACATATATCACTTTTTACTTTATTTTGATACTTCTAGAGTTTGTATTGGTTGTTTTAATGTAGCCAGGTAAGGTTATATCCTATGCCTCTAAACAGATTAAGCCACATGAGAAGAATTACCCGACCTATGACCTTGAGTTGGCAACAGTTGTTTTTGCCTTATAGATTTGGAGGCATTACATTAATGGAGTTCATTTGATGTGTTTGCAGATCATAAGATTTTATAGTATGTATTTGCATAGAAAGACCAGGATATCTGTTAGAGTTGAAGGACATAATATTAGTGTGTTGTATCACCCGAGTAAGGACAATGTATGACTGATGCCCTTAGTAAATTGATATGCCCCAAAATAGAGCCATGTTGTATGGGCCCCCCAAGCTCACTTAAACTATAGGTTGCCCCGATAATCCAATCTAATTATCAATATACCTCACAAGGGTCGGATGGAGTCACAACATATGATAAGATAGCAAAAAACATATTAAAAGTCATAACTTAAACATGTCTAAGCACTTCATTAGATCCATCAACTAAACAATATTACCAAGTCCACAATCATACATAATACCTCTATAAAAACCAAAGTTTAGAAATTTATATGTCGGGACAATCTCCCAACAATAGTCAAACCAAGTCAAACTGAGACTAAGTCTAAAGATAGGGGGCCAATAATGAATGTTTTATGAAATAAGAAAGCTCACCACTCCATAATCAATGCATGAACCACTTTAATAACCTAATCACTATGACGAATGAGAAGATGATGGTTTAGCCCCTATGTCTCGTGGGGACATAGCATCCAGAGACGGTTAGCGGTTGGAACGCTAGCATGTAACTCAAGCATAAGGATAAAATAGCATCATAATTCAACAACAAGTAATATATCATATTCAATCTCATTCATAACCTTATCTATGCAAATAGACATATCACATGCTAATCAAGGGGACAAGTCTTATCAACACTTTAGAAGCACTCATTCATCATAGATACAATAAAGGACTCCAACCTTCCACACTTATAGATTTAAGGATTTCTCATTAGGCATAGGACTTTAACCGTATTCATATATCATCAAGTAAGGGACTCTAACCACCTACACATAGATTTAAGTGAGGAACTCTAACCACTTACATAAATTCATATAAGTGAGGGACTCTAATAACTCACACACATTCATTAAATCAAGGGACTCTATCCATATGGTCACATATAATCCAAGGGACTCTAACTTTATTCCACATTAGATAGGGGACTCTAACCCCAAGACAATTTTTTTGGTAAGGCACTTCAACCTCATGAGTTCTCATTATGAAAGTGACTTTAACCATAATCGATTTTATTAGGCAAGGGACTTTAACCTCAATCCATCATGTAAATCATTAGTCGAAATTGGGACTCTAAAACTTTGTCTATGCATCCATATATATTCAGTTCCACACATAAGGACTTTAACCCATTTAGCCTATTCAACACCATTTATGACCACATGGTCCCCATGGGAGCCTTCATTTCTCAACTATTTCAATAGGACGATCCCTTAATTTTACTCACCATACAATTCAACTATGGTCCTAAAGACCCTTACAAGCCATTTACACTTTATTAGCAATTCTATAACATAATTTAGTTCAACACATAATTTAAGTTCATTTTTTCATGTTAGGGACTTTAACCCTCTTCTTATTCATCAAACCATCAAGGTCATTAATTACATAATACATGGATCATTTTACCTTCACAGTATTATTTGTCAAGCATTCATACATATTGGGACATTTCCCTATCTCAAAGCATCATCATCATGTAACTAGATATCTCACTTAGACATTTTCACAAACTTCTTTTGTACATGACTTTACCAAGGACAATTTCATGATAGAAATCATCAAGACTAGGGTTACTCAAGACCCACGTGTTAGAATAGATACAATAAGCATTCACGTGTGCAAATGACCATCAATAACACGTATAAACATAAGTCTAAGCAAGAATTGCCATTATTCATCATTAGGAAACAAAACCCTTTTCATTTTATTTGAAAACCACCATGTATACTTACTTATACAAGTGTGAAATACATGGGTTTAGAGTTATTATAAAAAAAAGAGTTACATGCCTTAGACAACTTCAATCACCAAGAATATAGACTTTACTTTGCCTCTTGAAGATCACCCTTGAAACCCTAGCCTCAAATCCTTCAAACATGAGCTTGAGAGAGTATTTAGGGTGTTTGATCCATTAAAATAGATGTTTAAGAGGCTACACACACTTATATAGTGAGAGGGATTAGGATTTTAGACAAAGAAAATGACCACAAGGCCCTTAGTTAAAAGCTGAAAATTAAACCCATCTAGGGGTACGACTAATCATATGACTCACTTAAGTAGTCGTACCCTAGGGTACGAGTGGTACCCTAACCTGTACCCTAGTATTCTCTTAGATCTCATACATACTGTTAAGGGTATGACCATATACCCATGAGTCGTATCCAAAGGGTACGACCCACCTCTAACTTGTATGCTCTACTTGTAACAAGAACAGTCTACTCTAAGCTAAGACCTTACTCCATATGACTCACCTAGGTATAACTCATACCCTTAGGTACGATTGAGGGTAGGGTCACTCATACCTTTAATAGTGAGTGACCATCACCTTACTGCCTATAATATGAGAGGGAAGGATAAGAATGATATGACTCGTATCTAAGGGGTATGACTTAAGCCCCTAGTCGTACTCACCCTAATGACACCCAAAGATTAAGTTTCTTAATGGTTCTAAGTATAGTTGTTTCATAGATTGTCTATGGGAAGTGTTGTGCATGTTGAGGATCATAAGAAGTAGTTAGTCCATGAGGTTCATCAACTTGCTAGGTTAGGTGTTTGGTTGGTTTATTCGGACAAAGGTAGTGTATGGTTTCAGAATTGTTTAGAATCTTCATTGGTTGCCAAAGTGAAACAAAAGTAAGACAGAGATCCTATTTTGGTCAAGTTGAAGGAGGCAGTTAGGGATAATAAGGTTGAGGTTTTCCCCCAATGGGGATATGGTATGCTTTATTATTAAGTCAAGTTATGTATTTCGTGTTTTGATGCTCTTAAATAGAATATATTAGATAAAGCGCATGGTGTGTGATATTCTATTCACCCAGGAGCCACTAAGATATATCATGATTTACGGAAAATCCATTGGAGAAGTGGTATGAAGAATGATAATATGGAATATCTGGATAAATGTTTGAATTATCAGTAGGTTAAGGTTGAGCACAAAAGGCCTACTGGCATGCTTCAGGAGTTCAGCATCCCTACTTGAAAGTTAGAGGTGGTGAACACGGATTTTGTGACAAGGTTACCTCATATGTGTCATCAGCATGATTTGGTTTGGGTCATTATGGATCGAATAACCAAGTTAGCCTATTTCTTGTCAGTTCATACTTTGTATTTAGATAAGCATTATGATACAGTCTATCTCAGGGAGTTGGTAAAATTTCTTGGGGTTCCATTGACTATCATTTCAGATAGAGGCACTAAGTTTACCCCTCACTTTTAGAAGGCTTTTATGAGGGGTCTTTGTACCTAAGTTTATTTAGTATATATTTTCATCCTCATATAGATAGTCAGGAAAAGTGGACCATTTATACTTTAGAAGATATCTAGAGGGCTTGTGTTATTGACTTTAAGGGTAGTTTGGATGACCACTTACCATTGATTGAGTTTGCCCATAATAACAACTATCACACTAGTATTTAGATGGATCCATTCAAAGCTCTATGTATAAGAAGGTGTAGATATCCTATTGGTTGGTTTGAAGTAGGTGAGGATGCTGTGATTGGGCCAGATTCAGTGTATGAAGCAATGGAAAAAGTTGAGTTAATCTGAGAAAGGTTAAAGATAGCCTAAAGTCATCAAAAATCTTATGTAGATGTGAGGAGAAGAGAACTTGGGTTTGACATTGGTGACTTGGTTTATCTAAAAAATTTTCCTATCAAAGGTGTAAGAGGCTTTGCAAGAAGAGAAAGCTCAGTCCCCTCTATGTTGGCCCATACAGGATTTTAAACTATTTTTGGAAGGTAGCTTATGAGTTAGAGTTGCCTGTAGATTTTGATTTGGTGTTTCATATCTCTTTGCTTAAGAAATGTATCGGCAAATCAACTTCTGTTGTTCCTTTAGAGAGTGTGGATGTGAAAGATAGTCTTTCCTAAGAAGAAGTCCCAATTGAGATCCTTGACCATTAGACTTATTGATTGAGGAATAAGAAAGTCCCATTGCATAAGGTTTTATGAATAAATCGTCTGTTGAGGGAGTTACTTGAGAAGCAGAAGAAGATATGAGAGCCAAGTATACCCATCTTTTCTCTACAAATTTAGATCCAGCGTGAGGTAATAGTTTTACTTAAGTGATTGTCTTATTTATTATCTCATCTATGTAACCATCATTATGTCATTGTCATTGCAAGCTTTCATAAATTAAGTTCAATCCATGTATCAGGTTTCAGATTTAGATATTTAGTCATGATTCAGCTCACAAGTTTTCATTACATAATCTCAGTTTTCCTAGTATCTCACCTTAAAAAGTTTGATTCGGGGATGAATGAATCCAAGGGGGAGATATTATAAAACCGCATAAGATTTTGGACACATTTTAAGCTACTAGACGCATGTTTAAAGGGGTCTAAGAAGTTAATTCACACTAAGTACAAAAGATTTTCCATTTTAAGATCCAAATATTTCAAAGATTTTATTTTTGTCCTTCCCAAGTTCGAATCGTTAACTTTTTGAGATGAAATGTGTTTAGGTATGTTAAAAGGGTCATCCGAGTTTTGGAATTTTTGGAATAGGTTTGTGGTATTTTTGGACCATGGAGGCAAAATGCCTCTGTGATTTGGGTGTGTCATAGAGGAAGGACCTCCGCGATACACAATGTGTCACATAGGTTAGCCTCTATAATACACATCGTGTCACAGAGTCTAGCCTCTGAGATAGCCCCCATGCCACGGAGGCCGTGTTTTTTCTGCAGCCTTATTGAATGTTCAAGAGGGGAATTTTAGTCCTTTCTCCTCTCTCCAAATGCTCTATTTATGAATAAAAAACCCAAGAGGGTAATTATTTTCCCCATTTCCCTTAAGTTAATGCGTAAAACTCATCCTCATTCCCAAGAACGTAAATTCAAGAATTTTCCCAAGGATTCAACTATTCAAGGTCGTAACTCCAAGCTTCTTCTTCAAAAACTCAAGCAATTAAGGTGTGTGGGGTATTTATCAATGGGTTCCTTCCACACATTGAGTCCCAAAAATCACTTTTTGTTCAAGTATTAACTCTTTGTCCCATTTTCATGAAATTTAAATGTAAAGTATGAATTTACTCCATGTTCTCTTACTAATTTTGAATTCAAACCATGCCCATATATTTTTTCCATGTGAATTATGTTATTACATGATTTGAATTTAAATCACCCATACTATATTCAATTTACACCATGGTAATTTATCAATTCATGAATTAAACTATGTGAACATATTGTCCTCCCAAGTTATTCATATTCTCATATTCAAATTCATGGATTTCATTAGTTTAGTGAAATGTACTATGTTTTGGTCTTGGAATCAATAATTTTCATAAGTGTTTTAAACGATGTTATTGTATTTATAGAATCATTTAATGATAGAGGGTTATGACTACCCAATACCTATATGTTTTTACATCCGTTTTTAGCTAACAAGTTAGTCAGATAATGATTTTATCATAAAATTCAGATTATGAGCACTTATTAGTACAATACCATATCATGTTAAATGAATGATAATACCAGTGTAATTTAGTTAGGACTAACACTTAGCACCAAGTGAACGCATGGATGGTAGCTTCCCCGTTAGTTAGGCATGAGTCATTATTAGCAGTCCATATGTTCCAGACCTATGGTGCCACCGTATATTATGAGGGGTCCACCATCAATATAGGTATGAAACCCCCTTCCTTCGGTACATTAGGCCTCGTAAGCCATATCGCTAGTCATGTGTTGGTACCATTGTCAAGGTACCAATACACTTCCAATTAGAGTTACATGTTGGTCCTCGATATCTCAGATTGGGGCATGTTGGTTGTAGTTAGCTCCCACAGCCTCAGTACAATATTCAAACCATATCAGATCCAGTTTGTATGACCAAGTGTATGGTTTATTAGGATTTAATTGTTCTATTTTACAGATTATCTCAGTTCACATATTACTTGGTCTTGCATTCTTTTTCCATGTTCATGCATCCATGTTTAGTGTCTATATGTATTTTAGCTGTCCCTACCTCATTTACCAGTATATTCAAAGTACTGATCGCATGCTTTATTTTGTGTTATGTTGTCTTATAACATAGGTTTGGATGTTCAATTCACTGATCGCCCATATTCAGTTTAGTACCTCTCAAAAATAGTAGTGGTGAGGCCTTATCCATCAAGGATAGGATATTTTTAGTTACTTTAAGCATTTTAATTTATCTCAGACAGTCGAAGTTAGTTGGGATTTTTTCCCATCAACTACTTATATTTTAGAGGCTTTCAGATAAACAAAGTTGTTTTCAATTTAGAGTTAGTTCAAACATGTTGGGTGATGTTTTAGTATCCTATTTTCATGGTAGTTCTATCAGTTTAACTTCCGCATATGATACCTTATTATTACTTTATTCAGTGCTCACAGTAGGTACCAGTTAATGGGTTAGCTTGGGGTCACTTGTGGACTTAAGAACCGTGTTATGACTACGAGGTAGCCTTGGGTCATGGAAATAGAGAATACCGGTTGAGATAGAGGTAAAACAAAAATTTACCTTGAGAAGAATGAAAGTAGATGTGGCATTTCTTTTCGGAAAAGAGTCAGATAGCATAAAGCATTACGTTTCCTTTTCCATATTCTTGGTTCTTAGATATTACAAGGTATTATTGTAACTTGCAACCTTACTAATCTTAACCTGATGCCTTATGGATTCTTTTTGAGTTTCAACCCTTTCTACAACTCTTTCCCCTTTTTTATAGAAAAATATTTTCTAGTTTTGTCTTTATTTATTGAATTTGATAATGACATATATACCTTTTATTAATATAGATAATACAAATATAAACAATATACCTTATCAGCACAATAAAATCCCGAGTAGTGGTGAACATATGAATAAAGGTATTAAGCATCTCATACACCATAGCCAACCCCATAACAAATATTGCTGAAACATATGAAAACGTAGAACTAGGATCAAACATTATAGTGATCATCTAGTCACGTACAAGTATAGTACCTCTGATAATTGCATCTGATGACTCTATCTCAAACCTGCATGGAAAAGTATAATAATGGGATTTGTCACCAGTCAAAGCACTGACATAGATAGCCTGAGTACCACCTTAATCGTTATTCTACTACCTTAATTGTGTTATTTGCACCACTACTATACTGGTAAAAACCATACTCCCACCATATGGATTCCCTTTTTCATTACCACCACATATCCTACATTCCAGAATCAGGGCTTAGGGAGTCTACAGTTGGCCCGACTAACCAAACTACCAGAAATTAGTATAATACCTTTGAATGTTACCAACCCCACTGCACTCAAAACACGTATAGTCCAAGGTAGGCTACTGAGTTAATGAAGATAAAGTAATATAACTACCAAAGTTTGAATACAATTGTCTTACCCCTAATGAAACCCAACAAACATCTGCATCACTTACTGAAAAGGGAGGGCATGGTATCCTTATGATATCTGACTTATAGAATAAAAACCACTTGGTTTCCCTCTTAGCATGCCTGTTTTCCATAATTTGGTATATCCCTCATATTTCAGACCCTCTACCTTCTTAACAAAATCAACTATCTTATGGAAGGACTTACCATAAGATGCCATATGAAGCATAGAAATCTTGAGACCTATGTTTAATCCCTAGAAAAAGCAATGAGTCCTCCCCTTTTTGGTATGTATCAATTATGCAGAATATCGGGACAATAAATGGAATTTAGCCTCATTAGCCAAAATTTACATACTCTACTGATCAATATTAGTGAAATCACACTTATTTCTATCCTATTAGGTTTGAGGCACATTTCTCTTGAAATACCATATAAAATTGATTCCTTATTAACAAGGGAAACTAGATATCCTATATCTATATAGGCCCTCTACCATATCTTGGTGCTGCCTTGAAACTAAAAAGTTAAAAATTCCACCTATATCTTTCACCAAATCCCATATTATAAAGCTTCTAGTGATAGGTATGTAATGACCCTCCCGATTATTTCCTCGATTAGCATGCATTTTTGGCATTTTGAGCCTTTCCATAGGAGCTACAAGTCAATTATGACTTATCAGAACTATCAGTTTGGTTATTGGACAATTTATTAGGATTTTAGGCTCATTTTTCTCTTTTGGAGCTTTTGTTGTTTAGGATTTGGTCTCAGATCAAAAATCTAAGTAGATGACCTCGGATGAGAATTTCTAAAGTGCCATTAGTTCTGAAATATTGATTTTAGGATAGAGGGACCTTTAGTTTAGGTCCCGAGGCTTCTAAAATCATTTTGGACTATTAGATTGATTATGTGAAAAAATAAAATTATATGTATGGGTCCCAAAATTAGTGTAAACGACCTTCGATAGAAGTTTTCATGCTACCATTGAGTCTAGAATGTCGAATTTGTTATGGTAGCATATTTTGTTTGTGAGTACGGGGTTCCAAATGAATCTCGAGCACTGAATCGAAGTCCATTTCAGACTTAGAAAAATTTGGTGCATTAGGTTACTGATGCGAATGCTTAAGTATACATAGTGTTGCTTATGTGGACCCTGCGTACAAGACATGTTATTGCTTAAGCGACATTGACTATTTGGTCAATGCCCGCTTAAGCAATGACTGAGCTCTCTTAAGCGAGTATCTCCTAAGAGTCTTGGTGATCTCTTAAGAAATACCCGACCACGAAACTAAATTGCATAAGTGATAGTAGCGTTGCCTAAGAAACTGAAAATTAAGGAACAGAATGATCGCTTAAGCGACACCTGGCACTATTTAACCCTCTCTTTCCATCTGATTCTCCATCACTTCTTACACTTATTTTTCACCAAATTAAGAGTTCAAAAAGACTAAAAAATGGTATAACATCCACATAAGTTAATGTAAGCTAACCTAACTCTTCATGGTCTTTTTCATTTTTTTTCCCTTAATTTCCATCCTAATTGTTTGTAAAATCCTAGAAATTAGGGCTTCATTTCCTAAACTTTGAGGGGTTATTTAAGACATGATTTGTGCTTTGTTTGTTCTCAACTTCTGAAGATAATTTTTTTTCCATCGAGGGACCTCATTATGGGTTTAGTTTTTGATTCTCTTTGTTGGCCCCATAGGCCCGTTCGTGACTCAAAATTTGACTCGGCCCTTAATATAGAAATATGAATCTCATTTTACTCCTAATGATGTATAGATTACTTGGATCATACTATGATGGCATTTTAGGATCGCGGAGTGAAAATGATTGATTTATTGATGATTCAAGGGTTGCATATTAGTTTTGAGGTAGGCTTCTGTCTACTCTTGTTGTTGAGATAATGTTTGATATATGTTACATATTTGATTGGTATGTTAGGATATGATTATGGGTAGAATACCATGACCTAGTCTACTTTATGAATTTGGGGGCTATAAAGGTAATAAACTCGTAAGGTAAAATACCTATTATACTTCTATAATCCTATTACCTTTTTTATAGGTAGAGTTAATTCTTAGTATGGTTATGATAGTATTCAAGATATGGAATTGGATTTTGGTATTAGAAGTATGAATAGTATGATTAGTTTTATTTGGACTATTTAGGCTATCTTGGAATGGTAATTTAGGTGGATTTTACTTAGTTGCTCGTTTTCTAGGTGGGATTGCTATCTTAGGGCTAATTATGACTTCTTTAACATCTAAAATTGATTTTAGGTACCATATCCTAGCCTAGGGTAGAAGCTTATTTAAAATGGATTTTGGGGAGTGGGCCCCTCCAACCCTTCTTAGGTCAAGACATATATTCGTATGGCAAGCTGTTAGACATAGTTAAGACTAACAAACCTCTAGTACAAGGTTTCTATATGACTTGGAGGATTGTAATGGTTTTTTCTTTAACTATGATGTTATGGTTATTTCAGATATAGTATTGGGCCTAAGGTTGTGATTATGATGTTATGGTTATGCTGGATATAAAATTAGGCCCAAGGCTATGATTATTATATTGGTTGGGTTCTGGGAAGTATTCTATCCTTGTATGGGAAGTATTCTATCCTTGTAAAGGAAGGGTCGTAGTTTATAGGCATATTGATGCTTATAATCATATTAATTGAATACTAGTGATTGCATGCATATTCAGTACAATGATGATCACTTAGATGGTAAATGGTTTGATTCAATTTAAATATGGTTTTACTCTTTTACTAAAAAGGGATATATTCCTACTTTTAACTTTTAAAATGAATTTCCTTATAGTGGGAATTGTACCATCTCAATAAATAACTAATGAGTTGAAAGAGCTTAAGGAGTAGTTGAAAGATTATCTTGATAAGGGTTTTATTCTCCATAGTGTTTCACTATGGGGTGCTTTAGTGCTCTTCACGTGTAAGAAGGATGGGTCCCTTCGAATATGTATTTATTTCCGCTAGTTGAATAAGGTGATGATAAAGAATAAGTATCCTCTTCCTAGGATTAATGACCTATTTGATCAACTTCAGGGTGCTAAGTACTTCTTTAAGATCGACCTTCGGTTGGGTTATCATTAGTTGAAGATTGGGGAGGTAGATATCCCTAAGACTACTTTCAGAATCCGATATGGTCATTTTGATTCTTTGGTGATGTCTTTAGGTTTCACTAATATGGCGGCAACATTTATGGATCCTATGAATCAGATTTTCCATTAGTTTTTGGATTTATTCTTTATTGTATTTATTGATGATATTTTGGTGTACTCCAAGAGTGAGGCGGATCATCTCGATTACCTCCCCATAGTGTTGCAGACTCTCAAGGATTAGTAGTTGTATGCTAAATTTTCTAAGTTTGAGTTTTAGTTGAATGATGTTACTTTTTTGGGTCATGTTGTTTCTAGTGAGGGGATCATGGTGGATCCACAAAGGTTGCGGTGGTTAAGAAATTTCCTAGACCCATGACTCCAACTGATATTTGGATATTTTTGGGTTTAGCTGGGTACTATGTGATGTTTGTAGAGAGTTTCTCTTCCATTATGACCTTATTGACTAGGTTGACTCATAAAAAGGTAAAGTTCTTGTGGTTGGATGCTTGTGAGGGTAGTTTCGATAAGCTAAAAGTCAAGTTAACTTCGAATCCTATTTTGATCCTACCCAAGGGTACTGATGGCTTTGTTGTTTATTATGATATGTCCCGTGTGAGATTGGGTTTTCTTTTGATGCAGCATGGTAAGGTAGTGGCATATCCTTCTAGACAGTTGAAAGTTCATGAGAAGAATTATTCGACTCATGATTTGGAGTTATTAGCTGTGGTTTTCACTATAAAGATTTGGCATCACTATTTATATGTCGTTTATGCTGACATCTTCTCAGACTATAAGAGTTTGAAATATGTGTTTATCCAGAAGGAGTTGAATCTTAGGCAGAGGAGATGGTTTGAGTTGCTCAAGGACTACGATATGAGTCTTCATTATCATAAAAGTAAAGCTAGTGTGGTTGTTGAAGGTGAAGGCTTTTGAGATTGGTGGTGATAGTATCTTGAGGTACCAAGGAAGATTATGTTTTCTGTATGTTGATGGGTTGCTTTAGAGGATCTTGGCGGAGGCTCACGAGTCGAGTTACATTGTTTATCATTGATCGCCAAAGATGTACCATAATTTGAAAGAGATCTATTAGAGGAGCAACATGAAGAATGATATATCAAATTTTATGGCCAAGTGCATAGTATGTCTGCAAGTGAAGGTGAAGCACTTGAGGCTTGGTGGATTATTTTTAGAAATTAAGTTGCTTGTGTGGAAGTGGGAGGTGGTTAATATGGATTTCATTACTGGTCTTCTACAGTCTCATAGTCAGTTCGATTAGATTTTGGTTATTGTAGATAGGATGACCAGGACTTCTCATTTCTCGCCACCGAGGACTAATTACTCTATTGAGGATTATACAAGGTTCTTCATTAAGGAAATCTTCAAGTTGCATGCTGCGCCTATTTTTTATTATATCTAATCGAGGTACTCAATTTTTATCTCACTTTAGGCATTCCTTTCAGAGAGATTTGGGAACTAAGGTGAGCCTTAGCACCACGTTCCACTCTCTAATGGATGGAAAAGAAGAGAGGACCATTCAGATGTTAGAGGATATGCTTCGTTCTTGTGTGATTGAATTTGATGGTATCTAGTTTGTTTGTTTACCTATCATCAAGTTTTCTTATAATAATAGTTATCACTCTAGCATTGGGATTGCTCGGTTTGAAGATTTGTATGGTAGGAGATGTCATTCTCCTATTGGGTGGTTTGAAGTTGGCGAGGCTGGGTTGTTCGGTCTTGATTTTGTTCATCAGGTAATGAAGAATGTGAAGTGATTTTAGATAGGCTTAATACCTCCCAAAGTCACCAAAAATCCTATGCAGACGTAAGTTGAAGTGAGTTGAAATTTGAAGTTGGCAATTGGGTGTTCTTGAAGGTGTCTCCCATGAAGGGAGAGATGCTGTTTGGAAAGAAGTGGAAGATCAACCCCCGTTATGTGAGTTCATAATTTACTTTGAAGAGAGTGGGTAAAGTGTCTTATGAGATAGAGTTGCCTCCTTGTTTGGGTTTCGTTCACCAGATTTTGCACGTTTCAATGTTGAGGAAGTGAGTGGGCGATACTTCCTTGGTGCTTCCATTGGAAAGAGTTAGTGTTTTAGACTCCTTGTCATATGAGGAGGTCCCGGTTGAGATCTTGGATCAGAAAGTCTTCCAGTTGCAGACGAAGGACGTGGCTTCGTTAAAGGTTCTATGGAGGAACCAAAAGTGTGAAGAAGTTACTTGGGAAGATGAAGAGGACATGAAGTCCAAATATCCATCCTCATTTCCCTCTTGGGATAATCATTCTTGAGGTATGTGTATTCCTTAACATTTTTTTTTCTGACTTTGTGTAATATCCCGGAAGACCCTAGACATATTTCCATTTATTCGTCACATGTAAAATGTCCCAAAACAATTATTTCACACTAAGTACAAGTAACATGGCCATTTTAACACCCTAAGATTTTGAACATTTTATTTTTGGCCATCCCGAGTTTGAAACGTTTATTTATGAGATAAAATATGTTTAGGGTTTTTAAAAGGGTCATCTGGGGGGATTTTTGCCATTTTCAGAAGAGGTTCGAAGTGGTTTTTGACCATGGAGACAGTAAGCCTCCATAATTTCAGAATTTCATGGAGGATAGTCTTCGCGATACACAGCATATCACCGAGCTTAGTCTCCACGATAGGCAGCGTGTCATTGAGGCTGGCCTCTATGATATCCATCGTGCCACGCTGTAGTCTAATTTTGTGCAGTCTTCATCTAGGGGTGAGGGGTATTTTAGTCTTTTCCCTCTCCCAAAACACCCAATCTACGACTTTAAACCCAAGAGGGGCATTTTTTCCCCATTCATAATTAGTTAACGACGTTTCCTCCCATTCTTAAGAACATAAAGAAATCAAAATCTTCCTCTAAGAGTTCACCATCCAAGGTCTAAATTCCATGTTTCCTTTATGAATTCAAGCAAACTCAGGTATGTGGGGTATTCATTAATGAGTTCCTTCCACCCACTGAGTCACAAAATTTACTTATTTTTCAAGTATAAACTCTTTTCCCTCTTTTGATGAAATTCCATGGTCAAGTATGAATTTATTCAACTTTTTCTTAATATTTTTAAATACAAAACATGGCAATGTGTTTCCGCATGTGAATTATGATCTTACATGCTTTATAAACTCGATCACCTATATCATTTTCAGTTAAGACCATGTTGATTATCAATTTATGAATTTAACTATGTGAGCATGTTGTCGTTATAAGTTTAACACTTCCCATACTCATAATAATGGATTTCATCAGTTTAGTGAAATATATTATGTTTTGGGTCTATGAATCATGCATATCCTAACAATATTATAATGATGTTACTGTAATTAATGTATTATTTAGTTCTGGCATGTTATGAACACCTAATACCTATTTGCTTATGTTTGTTTTCGATTTCAAGTAACAAGTAACTCAGTTCATGATTTTATCATCTTATTCAAATTATAACATTCATGTTGAGTAATTATCAGTGGTGAGTCCTGTTACCTTTAATCATTACCAGTGTCAGTTAAGTTAGGAGTAGGATTTAATATCGACCGAACCTAGGGATGAAGGCTTACCCGCCAGTAGAGGACTAAGACCTTTAGTAGAAGTACTTAAGTTCTAGAACTACATAGCCAACATAGGTTATGAGAAGTCACCCACCTACAGTAGAGGGCTGACACTCTCTTAGGGGTCACCCACCAGTAAAGGACTCACACCCTAGTCCACAGGGACACCAATTTAGTGGATCCACACAACCAGTGTTAGTACCTATTGCACGTGGCCATCGAAGACCCCCCATATCGGCAACTATGGGTTTTCGGTTTTGATACCCCCGGGATTGACACCTTCCACGGCTTAGCTTACACTTCCCGCCATTAATGACCAAATAAAACCAAGTCCAAACAAAACAATTATCCATTTATTAATGAAGGCTTTATGATAAACCATAAGTATCGTCATACCACCATACTTGCAAGCATTACCAATAGCCAAACCATTTAGATTAAGGGAAATCTTGGTGCCCTTTTTGTTTACCATTTTAACCTCTAGGTAGACTACCATGATCTCCACAAACATTAACAATTAGCCATTAACCTTTGTAAGCCATTGAAAAACATTTAAGGTTTCATATATCAACTGAAAAGAAGCAAGAGTTCCAACATTATAAGTCAATGCAATGAACATATCTTTATAAGCATTTTATCAAACACCTTGGGGGTATAATATAACAAAAACCAAATTCCATTACCATTAAACCATTACCACGAAATTCCATTAACCAAAACTTTAATTAATGCATAGAAAGCACAATTAAAGCCATAAGAAATCATAACCAAGCCTTTAACATCAAAACCCCCAAATCAATGATTGAAAACCAAAACCATGCAAAAGTAAAAGCAATGAAATCAACCATATAACCATGCCTTTAATTGAAAATACAATTAGGGAAGAGAATCATGCCTTAAACCAAGAAGATTGATGGAAATAATTCACTAAGACAAGCCCTAAAGTAATCCTTTATTTGAAACCCTAGCTCTTTGCCCCAAAAGCTCTTGAGAGAATTATAATATGTTTTGGAAGAGATTCTAAGTGTTTAAGAATAAAATAATAGGGTAAATAACCTCCTAAGTGCATTAGAAGTCATGGGTCCTTATTATGGTAAGTAGGGAAATGTCCAAAATACCCCCACTTAAATCCCATAAAAACCCAACACATGGTTAAGACTGACCTCCTTACGAGTCGTAACCTAGATTATGTTTGATACCCACCCAATCGTAACCAATCCTTAACCATGGATTAGACATTATCCAGTATACGACCCATCCAACCAAGTTGTAACCTCAACATACGATCCGTACCAATGATCCGTATCCGTGGTACTATGTAATACCTGGAGGATCAAACACTCACCACCTTTCGAGTATCCTATACGACTCGTACCTATGCCTTACGAGTCATACTCTCAAGTCGTATCTATTCTATTGTCCAAGACCATCCCACTAACTATCAATATTCATCTTAAGATAGGTCTTTACCACTCATACCCCAGCTTACGGCTCGTATCATGAGTCGTAATGGGTTTGAATAACAAGATTCCTGGAAATTTTCTAAGGGTCCAAACCTGGGATGCTTAAGTCTCCCCCAATAGGAACATTCATTCTCGAGTGACGGATAAGGTAGTGGTAACCACATACAGAGTCATTTGCATTATCAAACATTCCTTTAACAAAGTTTGAAAACCAAGAGGCAAAGATGCTACCTTTAACAAACTAAGAAAATAAGGATGTGTTCAAGAACACGTACCTTCTACATGAATATTAGGAGCAGAAAATAGGATCAGATACTTGGAATTCATGTCCTCTTACGCTTCCCACGTGGCCTATTCCACCTTGTGGTTCATCTATAGAATTTTATCCAAAGCCACATCCTTGGTTCGTAACTGACGAACCTGCCTATCTAATATCTCAATCGGGACCTCTTCATAAGACAGAGAATTCTCCACCATTCCAAAGGTACAATCGAAGATGAATCACCAACACACTTCCTCAACTTAAAAACATGAAATACCAGATGAACCAAACTCAAACTAGATGACAAGTCCAACTAATATGCAACATTTCCCACTCTCCGCAAGAACTCCTAACGACCAATGTACCGATGACTAAGCTTTTTCTTTTTTCAAAACCATACAACTCCCTTCATAGGAGACACCTTAAGGAAAACCTTATCGCCAACTTCAAACTCCAAATCTCTATGCCTAACATCCACATACGATTTTTGATTACTTTGGGCTGCTTTGAGCCTATTTCGAATCACCTTCACCTTTTCCATAGCTTGATGAATAAAATCCAGACCAAACAAATCAGCCTTGCCAAGCTCAAACCAACTAATAAGAGATATAAAACTCCTATCATACAATGCCTCAAAAGAAGCCTTACCAATACTCTTAGGATAGCAATTATTCTAAGCAAACTCTACCAGAGGTAGATGTTCCACCCAACTGCCACCATAATCAATCACACAGGATCGAAGCATATCTTCAAATGTTTGAATAGTTCTTTCTGCCTTCCCATCTGACTGTGGGTGGAAAGCCGTACTCAGACTCACGTTAGTCCCCAACCTTTTGTGGAAAGACTGCAAGAAGTGGGACATAAACTATGTACCATAATCGGAAATAATCGAAACAATCACCCAATGCACTTTCACAATCTACTAAAGATAAAACTTCGCATAATCCTCCACCAAAAAGCTAGTCCGCATAGGCAAGAAATGCACAGACTTCATTATCCTATCCACAATGACCCAAATCAAATCAAATGGTTACGAGATCGAGGAAGACCGATAACAAAATCCATATTGATCTCCTAGAACTTCCATTCAGGCAACTTAATCTCCTGATACAACCCACCAGGACTCATGTGCTCAACCTTAACTTGTTGACACACTAAGCACTTGGACATAAAATCAACCACGTCCTACTTTATACAACTCCACAAATAGATCTTCTTGAGAACATGGTACATTTTAGTAGAACCAGGATGGACAACATAGCATGAGTCATCAACCTCAGCCTTGATCCTTTGGCGCAAATCATTTACATCAGGAACATATAACCACCCTTGGTACCGCAAAGTACAATCACCGCTAATCTAAAAATCTTCCACCTTTTGTTCACCAACGCTACCCTTAATTTTCATCAAGGAAGAATCCAAAAATTGTTTCTCCTTAATATCCGCACCAAGAGATGATCTAACCACTTCATGCACCATCACACCACCATTTTTAGAGTCCAAGAGAAGAACCCCAAGATTTTCCAAGAGATAAATGTCCTTCAACAATTCCCACTTTTCTTCTTTCACATGAGCCAAACTACCCATGGACAACCTTCTAAGAGCATCAGCAATGACGTTCGCTTTACCTAGATGGTAGTGAAGACTCATATCATAGTCCTTGAGAAGATCAAGCCACCTCTTCTGCCTAAGATTAAGCTCTTTCTACGAGAACACATGCTGCAAACTCCAATGATTAGAAAAGATATGTACGTGGAACCTATACAAATAATGCTTCCATATCTTCAAAGAAAACACAACAACCAACAACTCCAAATCATGAGTAGGATAGTTTCTCTCAGCACCTTCAACTGCCTCCAAGCATAGTCTATCACCTACCCATGTTGCATCAATACGTAACTAAGACCAATTCGAGATGAATCACAATAAACCACAAACCCATCATTGCCTTCTGACAAAGTCAGAACTGCAACCGAAGACAACTTATCCTTCAACTTCTGAAAACTCCTTTCACACTTATCCAACTATGAAAACATAACCTTCTTCTGAGTCAACTTAGTCAAAGGAGCAGCTATCGACGAGAAGCTCTCTACAAACCACCTATAATACCTGACTAAACCCAAGAAGCTCCAAATATCAGATGAAGTCATAGATCTAGGTAACTTCGTTACCACAACCACCTTTTACGGATCCACTATGATCCCTTCACTAGAAATGATATGACCCAAGAAAGTCACAACATTAAAGAAAAACTCATACTTAGAGAACTTAGCAAACAACCGTTGTTTCTTTAAATTCTGCAACACCACATGGAGGAGATTAGCATGATCCACCTCACTCTTTGAATACACCAGAATATTGTCAATAAACACAATGATGAAGAGATCCAAATACTGCTAAAATACCCTGTTCATCAGATCCATAAACACTGTCAGTTGTCAATCTAAATGACATTACCAAGAACTCATAATGCCTATACCTAGTGTGAAAAGCCTTCTTAGGAATATCCACCAAACTAATCTTCAACTATTGGTACCCAAACCAAAGATCTGTCTTAGACAAGAACTTTTCACCTTATAACTGGTCAAACAGTTCATCTATCCGAAGGAAAGGATATTTGATCTTGATTGTTACCTTATTAAACTTCCTGTAGTCGCTGCTCATATGAAGAGAACCATCCTTCTTGTGCACGAACAACACTGGTGCTCCCTATGGGGAAACACTATGATGAATAAACCCTTTGTCTAGAAGATCCTTAATTTGATCCTTGATATCCCTTAACTTAGATGGAGCCATTCTATACAGAGGAATATAAATTGGACGAGTGTATAGAAGAAAATCAATACCAAACTCTATTTTTTATATAGAGGAATACTTAGAAGATCATTAAAAAAAACCTCTGGAAACTCATTAGCCACAGGGACCAAAGACAAATGAGAACCTTTCCAATTGGAATCTTTAGCTTGAACCAAGTGATAAAGACAACCTTTAGAGATTAACCTTCGGGCTCTAAGATAAGAAATAAAATTCCTCCTAGGCGCTAAGGAACAACCTTAAGATGACCAGTTATAAGGTTCAAAGTTCTTTAAGGTCCTCTATCTTAGCTTTTATCAACTTTTGGGAAAAAATTGATACAAGAAGGCATTAGCAAAGGCCTCCCATAAATCATCCTATTCTACATCACCATTATCTTTGTCCCACTCATCATACCACAGATACACAACCTCTTTAAGATGATAAGCTACAAAGTTTACTCCTTCGATATTGGTATCCTTTATTACCCAAAAGATTTTCTCTATCTCATCAAGAAAGCTTTGTGGGTCTTCCTCTACATTCACTCCCATAAAAGTAGGAGGACCCATCTTTATAAACTATCCAATCCTAGCAGCCTCAGAAGATACAACAAAAGTCGTACCCTACTCGGCCTGAGCAACAACCAGTTAGGCAAGAACATGCATAAACTAATGAAACTCTGTATTGGTCATATTGCCCTGTGGGACCTAAGGAGTAGGAGTAGGAATATGAGGAACTCCGGTACAATTATAAGTAGGACCATGAGATTGAAGATGTACTCCAGATGTAATAGGTACTCCCTAAGCATTTTCCCTAAATGGGATGGAAGAATTTCTTTGTGTTTGAGATCTAAGAGGCATGATCTAAAAGATGAACAAACAAGGATTAGATAAGATTCCAGAACTGAGAAGTCAAGCTTAAAGAAAGAATACCAATAAAGTGAAAAATTTCTTGATGTCTTGCAGCCTTTCCATTATGAGTGTGGTACGCTACACACCTTTAAGAGAGACTCTACTCAAAATGGCTTTATGGACTTTAAATTGACCATGAACCTAGGATTTGATACCAACTTAACGCGGCCCGAAATAGGGCCTTATCATAATAGGCATCCCATGTCTACCTAGGATCGGGGACCACCCCCTTAACCAAACCCCACCACATTGTACAACCTTAGATAAGCTAAATTTTGAGCATATAACAATATTTCACAATTCTATCATAAAGACTTTGGGATAGGGTCACAACCATGACTGACCCAACCAAGTCTGTCCATACCAAACCAACCATCCATACCATACCAAACTAAAGAGAATGTCAAAGCATAATATGAAAGACAAACTCAAAGTGTAATACGATAGAACAACCATCAATATCATCTAAGAGTGTAAGACATAATATCCATCTCGATGCCAAGTTCAGTACCCATACCAATCTCTCCTATTCCAACCCCTAAAAGTACCACAAAGCCTCTATCCAAAAGAATACAAATATCCGATTGGGACATGCCCCCAACCATGGCCAAAACCAATATCCAAAAAGAAAATAAATAGTCTAAGACTGTCAAACATGAAATGACACCTTCCAAAAGGATTGAAGCTCAAAAATTTAGTCCAATAAGTTATCCCCAAATAAAGTACTATGAAGGAGGATTCAAATGTCTACTTCCTACATAGCATCAACATATAGCCGCCAGTAGATAGGTTAGTTGGTGAACACGAGCATAAATCTCGCGATAAAGATAAAGAAAAGTCATTAATCAAAACCAAGTGAAAACCATCCAATGAAAGTAACCATACATATATATAAGTTCTAGAATAAGGGACTAAATTTAGCATGCCATTTAAAAACCTTAACTTAGGTTGTGCAACTTAGTTGTCCTACCACCCACGGGCCATATGGGTTCAACTCCCCCTGTTGAAAGGGTCCTAGTAAGTGTAGCCGCACGACTAGGAAATAACCCTGGGATGAAAAGTACATCCCTCTAATATAAATATGACACTCGCATATGGCCATCAAAGACCCCTCATATCGAAAAATATGAATTTCTGATTTTGATCCCCCCGGGATTGACATCTTCTATGGCTTATCTTAAACTTCCTCCCTTAATTCCCAATTAAAATCAAGTCCAAACAATCCAATTATCCATTAATTAATCAAGTCTATTTGACAAACAAGTGGTATCGTCATACCACCATACTTAAAAGCATTATCCATAGCCAAATCATTTTTATTAAGGGGATTCTCTGAACTGTAATACCCCACAAAATTGTAAGCTTAACTCAGTCCATTAAAGCTTGAAAAAAGTTCCTAGATATAGAAATTTCAGCTAAGTGTTTACACCTAGAATTATTTTAGCGTTCATAATTTGGTGATCTTATTTTATGACCCTTATGACCTTAAAATGTCAATCCTTGGATTGAATCATGATAAGGTGTGTCAATAGGTTACTTTGGGTGAGTTTCGGATTTTTTAGACCTCGTTTGAATCATATTCAAGTGGCCAAAATAGTGGGTCGACGCGATCTCAGTGCGTCGCGTCGCCTATCGCATCGACAAATAATTTCTCCCATATTTTAGTGCAATTCTAGTGAACCAACATGAACATAATGTGGCTCGTTGGTCATTGTATTGATACAATCGACGCAATGCATTACTCACCACGTCACTGGGTATGTTTTCAGTCAATAACTCTCCGCGTCCAGGGGGTATTTGGGTCATTTTCCTACCCTTAATCAACCCCAAAAATATGAGATTAACCTACTTAAAAGGCAAAATATCTCATTCTCTCTTAAATTTACTCAATAACAAACCTGGGGTATTCAAATTTCAAGACCAATCTTCAAGAAAACACCATCAATCTTCACGAATTTACTTACCAAGGTATGTTTGGTGTTCATCCAAAGGTTTCCTTCCACCCTTGGAGTTCAAGAACCTCTTTTAAAATTTTAAGATGATTGCTTTCATGAATTCAATGTTGAGTGAAATTGTATTCATGATTATAATTTTATTTGGGTTCTAATCCATGATTAATTAAAAAATCCTTGTGAATTAAATAGAATGTGTGTAGTTTTATGTAGGTAAACCCTTGAATTTGTGAGTTTGGAATTGTGATCATGATGCTTTCATGTTGACTAGTAGTATGTCCATAAACTATGCCCCAAATGTTTGATATAATGTTCATAAGAGTTGAATAGTGAATCATGACATAATAGTATGAGTACAAGTTCATGCCATGCAAGTGTTTGCTAAAATGCCTCAATGAATGAATTGTGAAAAAGTGACTATTTATAATGTTTTCAAGATTGTGCTATGTTTTTACTATCTATGCTATCGAGTCCTGGGGGTATCTAATGCTCGACGATCTAGCTGCTACCTAGATTTATAGTAGTTTTAGGATAGTCTCAGCGATGTCACGTACAGTAGTACTCAGTCAGTAACAAAACTCAGTATACTCAGTCAGTAACAAAACTCAATATATCAAGTTAGTTAACGAAACTCAGTATACTCAGTTAATAATAGAACTCAGTATATTTAGTCTGTTAACTAACTAAGAGAACTCAGTCTAGTTCAGTTAGATAGTACATCAGTAATAGTTCAGTCAAGCCTAGTATAGTCTAGAAATCAGTTCAGTGTCTATTCAGTTGGGAGTAAGAATCAACACCGAGTGAACCTAATGATGCAGGCATTCCTGTCAGTAAATGGTTTAACCCTTAGAAGCATTCCCTGCATTATAGATCAACATAGCCTGTGTAGGTTGAGTTGTCTTCCTGCTAGTTTACGGTTGATACATCTCATACGAGTTTTCCTACCAATGAGGGTTAATAAAAGGGCTTCTTTCTAGAGAGGGTTAAGTCAGAGCCATTGTTAGTATCCCTTGACAAGGTGCTAACACCCTTCAAACTGGGTCACAGGTTGGACCCCAACTTTATTCATAATTGGGGTATGTCGGTTTGATGAACACTCCTATAGTTTCAGTTTCAGTTTTAGACTCAGTATAAAACCTCAATTCAGTATCAGAATCAGACTGTCAGATACAATCATCTAACTTTGTTTAGAACTTAGTTCAGTTCTATAGAATCAGGACTATAAAAAATAGTCACTCAATTAACAGTAATACCATATCAGTAAACTCTAATATCAGTCATTCAGTTTTTAAAAACATTATCCAGTGTTAATGTGATCTCAGAAGTAGTATACCTTGTTATATGCATAACATTGCATAATTAGCATTTACAAAAGTTTTCGGTATACATGTACTTGCACTCAGTTATATTGATGATTTCTCAGCCAATTACTGGTCATGCATATGAACCCCTACATTCATCCTTACCTTACCCAACATACTAGTATATTTAAAGTACTGACGCATAACTTTCTTTTTTGCTATGATGTCTTATATTATAGGTTCAGATGCATAGGCTCCTAACCCTATTTAGCATCCCAGATTATCACCAACAGATTTGGTGGTGAGTCCTTATAGTTCAAGGACAAAGTATTATTTTATTTTATCAATACTTCAGTAGTCAAAGTTAGTTGAGGGCTTGTCCCATCAACTCAACATTCAAACAGTTCAGTTAGAGGCTCTTTGGACTAGATTATTTCAGGCAGCTATTCAGTTTTCAGATATGATTGTCAGATGTTATTATTACAAGTATTTGATTTCTATTTTAAAAATTATGGAAGATTCAACCTAATTTCCATATTTATTACAGAGTTATTTTATTTAGTAATTACAGTGGGTACCAGTCATGGGTTAGCTTATGGTCCTTCGAGATTATGAGCACTATGTGACGTTTGGGGTGCAGATTTGGGGCATTACAAACTTGGTATCAGAGCCTAAGGTTAAAAAGAGTCCTAGAAAGTCTAAAAGTTATGTCTAGTAGAGTCTTGTACATAGGTGTGTAGCTCACCACATTTATGAAGAAGAGGCTATGAGGAATTTTTGGAAAAGTTTCCCTTCTTTCGGTATTCATATTGTGTGAGTGAGCATGAGTTCAAGTTAAACTACCAGTCTAATTCTTTTTCCCTTTTGCTTACAAAATATGCCTCCTAAAAGGAACAACGGAAGGAGAATAGGAAATCAGCCAACACCTCCACACGTTCAGGCAGATCCCCTAGACGACCATGCCTCTCACACAGAATTCAGAGAAGCTTTCACCACTCTAGATCATTATGTGGCAACCCAAAATAAATGACCAACTGTCGTTCCAGCTACTAAGTGGCCAATACTGCTGCAGCTAGAATTTGAGGTTTCACTCGAATGAACCCTCCATCCTTTATCGAGACTAAGTCAAATAAGGACCCACAAAAAATCCTTAACCAGGTACACAAAGTCTCAGATATAATGGGGTGACTATGAGTTAGTGTGCTGAGTTGGCCGCATTTTAGATGTAGGATGTGTCTCACTCATGGTTCAAGCAGTGAATGGTAGAGAAGGACGCAGATGTAGGGCCCATAGAAAGGGAGAAGTTTCCCACTAATTTTCTAAATAGGTTTTTCCCACTGGAATCGAGGAAAGCAAAGGTTTTGAAGTTTATTAATCTGAAGCAGGGTAACATAACAGTGAAAGAGTATTCTCTTAAGTTTACTTAGCTAGCCAGATATGCCCCTCATATGGTAGCAGATAGTAGATCTAAGATGAGTAATTTTGTGTCTGGGGTGTCTAATATATGGTCAAGGAGTGTAGGAATGCAATGTTGATTAAGGAGATGGACATTTCTAGGATTATGGTCCATGCCAACAGATAGATGAGGCTAAAAATAAGGAGAAAAAGAGGGAAAATAAGAGATCTAGAATAGGTGGGTTCAACTTCACTCAGCCTAAGTCAGAGAGTGGAAATTGTTCTTAGTTTCGCTTAAAATATTTAGTTCCACCTCTTTCCTCGGCCAGATCTCCAGTGCCAAAATTTAGAGACGACAATAAAGATAAGACACCAGGCCCTTAACCTAAGGGTAATGTTAGTAGTGCCCGAACAAATCCCCTTTGCCAGAAGTATGGCAAAAACCACCAGGGTGTCTGCAGGGCTGGCAGTGATGTATGTTTTGGATATGTAAAGCCAGGACACATGGACAGAGAGTGTCCTTATGTGGGTTAACAAAGTCAACATAATTGTCCTTCAGCTCAGTTTGGTCGCCTGAATCAGGACGGTGCCACTTCCAGTGCCACCAGTAGGCAATATCCAAATAGGTTTTATGCACTTCAGTCCTAACAGGTTCAGGAAAGTTCTCCTGCTATGATCACTGATACGTTACAAGTTTATCATTTGCACGTTCATGCTTTGCTAGATCTAGGAGTTTATGTTTTCTTTGTAGCTCCTTATATAGTTGTTGACTTCGGAGTTAGTCCCGAAATCCTAGTAGAGCCCTTCTAAGTCTCTACCCAGTGGGTAAATCTATCATATCCCGATGGGTATACAGGAACTGTCCGGTATGGTATCTCAAAAAGTCACATCAGCAGACTTAGTAGAATTAGAGATGGCAGATTTTTATTTTATTCTCGGCATGGACTGGCTTCTTTCATACTATGCTTCAGTTGACTACAGAAACAGAGTTGTCCATTTTTAGTTTCCAAATAAATATGTCCTTGAGTGGAGTGGTAGTACTTCAACACTTAGAGGTCAATTTTTTTCCTACCTAAGGGCGAGGAAAATGATATCTAAAGCGTGTGTCTATCATCACGTTTGAGTTAAAGACTCTAGTTCATAGACCTCTAATCTTAAGTAAGTTCCAGTAGTATGTGAATTCCTATATATTTTTATCGAAGAACTTCCTGGAGTCCCTCTTGAGTGGGAAATTGACTTTGGAATAGACCTTTTTTCCTAATACTCAGCCTATCTCTATCCTGCCATACAGAATGGCCCCATCAAAACTCAAAGATTTAAAAGAATAGTTGAAAGACATCCTAGATAAGGGATTCATCTAACCCAACGTATCCCCTTGGGGTGCACTAGTTTTATTCATGCATAAGAAAGACAGTTCTCTTAGAATGTATATAGACTACCATCAGCTAAATAAAGTCACGGTCAAGAACAAGTATACACTTCCCAAAATTGAATACTTATTTTACCAACTTCAGGGTGCCAGCTACTTTTCGAAGATAGACCTCAGATCAGGCTATCCCCCATGTCTAGATTGACTCATACGAAAGTCAAGTTTCTGTGTTTGGATTCTTGTGAATTGTGAGAAAAGTTTTAAGGAGTTAAAGACTCGACTCACTACAACTTCAGTTTTGACTCTACCAGATGGTTCAGATGAATTTTTTGTGTATTGTGATACTTATAGAGTTGGTTTGGGGTGTGTTATGATGTAGAGACGTAAGTTCATAGCCTATGCCTCTAGATAGCTTAAGCCCCATGAAAATAATTACCCACTCATGATCTTGAGTTAGCAGCTTTAGTGTTTTCCTTAAAGATTTGGAGGCCTTATTTGTATGGGGTACATGTGGATGTGTTTATAGACCACAAGAGCCTGAAGTATGTGTTTTCTTAGGATGACTTAAACCTATGTCAAAGAAGGTGGTTAGAGTTATTGAAAGACTACAACATGAGTGTTCTGTATCATTCGGGCAAGGCCAATGTAGTTGTTGATGCACTCAGTAGGATGTCTACGAGTAGTGTTTCTCACATGAAGGATGGTAAGAAGAAGTTAGTTCAGGAATTTCATCATCTTGCCCGACTAGGTGTTCACTTAGTTGATTCAGTAGAGGTTAGCGTATGGGTACAGAACGGTTCAAAATCCTCTTTGGCTTCCAAGGTAAAACAAAAGCAGAACAGAGATCCCAGTTTAGTTAAACTAAAGGAGTTAGTTAGAGATAAATAAGTAGAGGTTTTCTTCCAAGTGGAGATGGTGTCTTACGCTACCAGGGTAGACTATGTGTGCCATAAGTGGATGGTGTGAGATAGAGGATTCTTGTAGAGGAGCATGGAGCACGCTACTCAATTCACCTAGGGGCCACTAAGATGTACCATAATTTATGGGAGGTCTATTGGTTGAGTGGGATAAAGAGAGATATTTCTAGGTTTATGTTTAAGTACTCTACATGTCAATAGGTTAAGATCGAGCATCAGAAGCCTAGTGGGTCTATGCAAGAGTTCAGTATTTCCACGTAGAAGTGGGAGAAGGTGAACATGGATTTTGTGATGGGATTGCCCAGTAGTCACCGCCAACATTATTTGATTTGGGTCACAGTAGACAGGATGACCAAATCATCTCATTTCTTACCAGTTCATACCTCTTATTCAGCCAAGGATTATGCCAAGCTCTATGTTGGAGAGTTGGTCAGATTACATGGAGTTCTGTTGTCCATCATTTTAGATAGAGGTACGCAGTTCACCTCTCATTTCTAGAAAGCCATCAAAAAGGGTCTTGGTACCCAACTTTACCTCAGTACAAACTTCTACCCTCAGACAGATGGCCAAGAAGAAAAGACCATTCATACTTTAAAAGATATGCTAAGAGCGTGTACCATTAACTTTAAGGGCAGTTGGGATGACCACTTGCCATTGATTGAGTTCACATATAATAACAGTTATCATTCATGCATTCAGATAGCTCCATTTGAGGTTCTTTATGAGAGGAGATGTAGATATTCCATTGGTTGGTTTGAAGTGGGTGAGGCTGTAGTGGGAGGACCTGATTGGTATTTTATACCATAGAAAAAGTTTAGTTGATCAAGGAAAGTCTTAAGACAGGTAAAAGATGACAGAAATCGTATGCAGATGTGCGGAGAAAAGATCTCAAGTTTGAGATTGGTGATTATGTGTATTTAAAAATCTCTCCTATGAAAGGGGTGAAGAGGTTCGGCAAGAAGGGAAACTCAGTCTTTGATATATCGGTCCTTACCAAATTCTCAGCCATTTCAAAAAGGTAGCTTACGAGCTTTAGTTACCTTCAGACTTAGCTTCAGTAAATCCATTGTTTCATGTCTCCTTGCAAAAAATGTGCATAGGTGACCCAACAGTTGTAGTCCCTATAGAGAGTGTAGATATTCAGAGCAGTCTCTTTTATGAGAAAATCCCAGTCGAAATCCTTGATTGTCAGATGTACAGACTAAGGAACAAAGAAGTTCCTTAGGTTAAAGTTCTTTGGAGGAATCAGTTAGTTAAGGGAGCTACTTGGGAAGCAAAAGCATATATGCGGACCAAGTATCCTCACCTCTTCTTTATAAACTCAGACTCAGCTCAAGGTAATAGTTTTCTTTGAATTTACTCAGTTCCATGCTCAGATTACCTTTACAACTTTGTATCAGTTCAGTTACATAGCATTATCATATCATGCATACCTTCATGAAACAACTTATTCATGTGTCATGTCTTCAGAACTCAGTCATGCTTTAGTTATGCATGTCAGTATGATAGTTCGGTATATCAGTAGATTCATCCATGAAATCATGCTTCAGTTGTGCATAATTAGTATGTAAATTCAGTCTATCAGTATTCTAAGCTTAGTCAGTCTCATTTGAAGAAGAATGTTTCCAAGGGGGAGATATTGTAAGACCCCGCAAAATCCTAAGCTTAACTCAGTCCGTTAAATCTTTAAAAGAGGTTCCAGACTTAGAAGTTTCAGCTAAGTGTTTACACCGAGAATTAATTTAGCCTTCATAATTTAGTGATCTTATTTTATGACCCTTATCACCTTAAAATATCGATCCTAGAATTGAATCATGATCAGGTGTGTCAATCGGTTACTTCGGGTGTGTTTTGGATATTTTAAACCTCATTTAATTTATATTCAAGTTGACAAAATAGTGGGTCTACGTGATCTCGATGCTTTGCGTTGCCCATCGCATTGATGGATAATTTTCCATATCTTTCAGTGCAATTCAAGTGAACCAACGCAAACTCAATGTGGTGCGTTGGTCATCGCATTGATGCCATCGATTTAGAGTGTCACTCACCACGTCACTGGGCATATTTTTAGTCATTAAAACTCCGCGTCCAGAGGGGTATTTGGGTCATTTTACCACCCATAATCAGCCCTAAAAACATGAGATTAAGTTACTTTAAAGGTAAAATCTCTCATTCTCTCTCAAATCTATTCAAGAACACACCATCAATCTTCAAGAATTTACTTACCAAGGTATATTAGGTGTTCATCCAAAGGTTTCCTACCACCCTTGGTGTTCAAGAACCTATTTTAAAATTTCAAGATGATTTCTTTCATGAATTCCATGTTGAGTTAAATTTTATTCATGATTATGATTTTATTTGGGTTATAATCTATGATTAATTACAAAATTCATGTGAATTAAATAGCATCTGTGTAGTTTTATGTAGTTAAACCCTTGAATTTGTGAGTTTGGAATTGTGATCATGATTCTTGCATGGTGACTAGTATTATGTGCATAAACTATGCCCCAAGTGTTTGATATAATGTTCATGAGCGTTGAATAGTGAATCATGACATAACATTATGTGTACAAGTTCATGCCATGCAAGTTTTTGCTAAAATGCCTCAATGAATGAATTGTGACAAAGTGACTAGTTATCATGTTTTTAAGATTGTGCTATGTTTTTACTATCTATGCTATCGAGTCCTGGGGGTATCTAATGACCGATAATCCACCTTCTACATAGATTTACAGTTGTTTCAGGATAGTCTCAGCGATGTCACATACAGTAGTACTCAATTAGTAACAAAACTCAGTATACTCAGTCAGTAATAGAACTCAGTATATTCAGTCAGTTAACAAAACTCAGTATACTCAGTCTATAACAAATCTTAGTATATTCAGTCAGTTAACAGAACTTAGTGAACTCAATCTAGTTCAGTTAGACAACACGATCAGTAACAGTTAAGTCAAGACTAGTCCAGTCTAGAATTCAGTTCAGTGTCTATTCAGTTGGGAGTAGGAATCAACATTGAGTGAACCCAGGGATGGGGGCATTCTTACTGTAATGGGCTTTACCCTTAGTAGAAATCCCTACATTATAGAACTACGTAAACAACGTAGGTTGAGATGTCTTCCTGCCAGTTTAAGGTTGATACATCTCGTATGAGTTTTCCAGCCAGCGAGGGTTGACGAAAGGGCTTCTTTCCATAAAGGGTTAACTCTCATACATTGTTAGTATCCCTTGGCTAGGTTCTAACGCCCTTCCAACTGGGGTCACCGGTTTAAACCCAACTCAGTTCATAATTAGGGTATGTTGGTTAGATAAGATCTCCCATACTTTCTGTTTCAGTTTTAGACTTAGTATAAAACCTCAGCTCAATATCAAAATCAGGACTGTCAAATATTGTCACCTAACTCAATTTAGAACTCAGTTCTGTTATACAGAATTTGGACAAAAGAAATAGTCACTCAGTTAATAGTAATACCGTATTTGTAATCTCAAATATCATTCATTCAGTGTTCAGAACCCATTATCCAGTGTTAATGTGATCTCAGATGTAGTATAGGTAGTTATATACATAGCATTGCATAATCAACATTTACAATAGTTTCGGGTATAGATGTACTTGTACTCAGTTATATTCATGATTTCTCAGCCAGTTATTGTTCATGCATATGAACCCCTGTATTCATCCTTACCTCACCCAACATACCAGTACATCCAAGTACTGACACATACCTTTCTTTTGCTCTATGATGTCTTATATCATATGTTCAGATGCACGAGCTCCTGACCTTACTTAGAAACCCAAATTATGAGAAACATATTTAGTGGTGAGTCCTAATAGTTCAAGGATAGATTATTATTTTAGTTTATCAGTACTTCAGTAGTCGGAGTTATTTGGGGGATTTTTCCATCAACTCCACATTCAGACAGTTCAGTTAGAGGCTCTTCAGACTAGGTTATTTTAGGCTGTTATTCAATTTTCAGATATGATTGTCAGATGTTATTATTACCAGTATTTGATTTCAGCTATGAACCATATGGAAGATTCATCCCAATTTCCACATTTATTTCAGAGTTATTTTATTTAGTAATTACAGTAGGTACAGTCATGGGTTAGCTTGTGGTCCTTCTGGATTATGAGCGTTGTGTGACGTTCGGGGTGTAGACTCGGGCGTTATAGGAACCCTTTATATATACCATTTAACCTTTTGGGAGACTACCATATGTTCACTACAAGCATTACCAATTAGCCATTAAACTTTGTAAGCCATTAAAAAACATATAAGGCTTAACATATAAGCTGAAAACAAGCAAGAGATCTAATAACATAATTCAATGCAATGAACATATCTTTATAAGCATTTTATCAAACACCTTGGGGGAAAATATAACCAAAACCAAATTCCATTACCATTAAACCATTACCATGAAATTCCATTATCCAAAACCACCATTTATGCATAGAAAGTACAATTAAAATCATAAGAAATCATAACCAAGCCTTTAACATCAAAACCCCCAAATCAATGATTGAAAACCAAAACCATGCAAAAGTAGAATCCATGAAATCAACCATATAACTATTCCTTTAATTGAAATTATAAGTAGGGAAGAGAATCATGCCTTAAACCCAGAAGATTGATTGAAAGAATTCATAAAGACAAGCCCCAAACTAAACCCTTAGTTGAAACCCTAATGTCCTAAAGAATGAGGCTGTCATGCCTAACTGACGGGGGACCCCTCAAATTTTACAGTGGCGTCATAGGTCTGGAACTTAGGGACTACTACTAACATCTCATGTCTGTTAATAGGGGAGACAAGTTCCTCGTTCTTACTGATG
Organism: Capsicum pubescens; assembly: GCA_030864215.1. Classification (NCBI taxonomy): domain Eukaryota; kingdom Viridiplantae; phylum Streptophyta; class Magnoliopsida; order Solanales; family Solanaceae; genus Capsicum; species Capsicum pubescens. The sequence goes on along the minus strand of CM061544.1, from coordinate 168,641,666 downwards.
GGGGAGACGCCATCCCTATATTCACTCAGTACTAAGTTTTACTCTCAACTGAAAGACACTAATTTCTGAACTGATGTAAGTTTAACTAAATATGATCGCTGACTGTCTGATAATGTTCTTACATATCTGAAATAATTCTAAATATACTAAGAATAAGTAAACAACTAAGTTTTGGGGTATTTATAACCCCCAGGACTCGATATCAATAACAATGGGAACACATGAATACTTTAGAATGATGATAGGAACTATTTTTCAAAACTCATCACTTAGACATTTCATCAAACACATGAGGGTCATGAATTAAAGCATGGGAATATATTAAGCATATAATATCACATGGCTACAATAATAAACCATAAATTAGGGATTTTACATGAAAACATCATTATTCAAACTTGTAAGGTTTAACTTCAACAACAATTACTTGTAAATACCATGTATAATTAAAATTTGGAAGGATTCACAGAGATAGTTTATTTCAAACCTGTAAATTCATGATTTAAATATTGAAAATGGATTCTTAGACTCCATGGGTGAAAACGATCCATGGATGAACATTACACATACCTTAATTGATGAATTTGTGAAAGTTCTTGGTGGTTTTCTTGAAGCTTGAGCTTGAATCTTGGAGAGTCTAGGATTTGTTCTTGAGAGAGAATGGTTTCTTTTGAGAGGATTTGTGAATAAATAGGATAATTTTTCCTTTTGGGACCCTTAATCCCGTGTTATTGACCCCTTGGCTGAATGTAAAATAACCCATTTATTCTTAAAAATGCAGAATCAAAAGCTGTAAAATAGGGATGGGTGATAGAGCGTGCGCCACGGGCTAATCACGTGCCCTCACTGCCTCTCTCATAAAAATGGATATAACTTTTTCCTCGAGTTTTAGATTAAGGAAAAATAGGTATCATTGGAAAGAAGACACAATTATCTACAATTTGGTAGGTCTTGAACTATTAAATTATAAAATTTATTCACGTTCAAAGTAGACCCTTCTATAATTGAATAACAAACTTTTGATGAATCAAAGGCTCTTAGCTCAATTTTGTTCTAAGTGATTCTTATCAACATTTTTCACCTACATATCACTTCACACACTAGTATAAGGATAATGACATGTGTATTCAAAATAAATTAATGGGATTAGAGTTAATACACATAGGAACGATGCTTCAAAGTCTAACCCAAAAATATGGGGTGTTACAAAGATATAGTTCTGAAAATAGGTCTGGGGACCAAGTCCCAGACTTAGCATCCATTAAATTTCAAAGGTTACTTCTACATTTCCATGAACTAGCCATCTTCTTTCAGGACCTTTTTCACCTTTTTGAGCTCACTTTTGAGACAGGAATGCTGAGAAAACCATGCGATTTCTGACTTAAGCTATTCTTTGGACTATAGTCTCCAAAGAATGAAGTCAAAATGTCAGGAGGGTGAGAGAATCTGCCTCTCTAGTATTACCTTATGAGATAAGTTTTATAGGGACCAGATCCCTAAAGAACTTGACTTGATCCATCTTAATATTTTTTAAACTAAAGTAGGAGTTTGTAACAAAGATCTTAATCAACATCACTTTCATCTGTATCATTGAGTCCTTTGACTATCATCTTTAGAAGTATTATCTCTCTAAACAAAAATGAGTTCTTTAGTGTCACAATCTTCCTTATCACTTGGATTAACCAGCTTTCCAGACTAATCAAGGACCATTTTCACACTTTCTTCAACACATAGAGTTACTTTTGTTAAACATTTTCTATGCTCGGCATGATGAGATATAGCCCTCAAGTACAACTTGATTTGAGTTTGTTGGGAAAAAAGAATGACTAGAGCCTCATAAACATCATCCTTGGTTCTCACAAATATTTTCTAGGTGAACCTGGAGAGGTCATCCTCAATGATAAGCATATACTTTTTTTCTCTTCTACTTTGGAACTGTTGTTTGAAAATTTCATCTTGAACATCCCAAGGACCAGGTCCTTTGAAATCAAATGTTTGAGAAAAGTGGTACTTATATGTCCCAACATATTTTTAATCTTTGGGACTTTGAGAAAAAATCTTCCAAACATCAAGCTTGACACAATAATTCCATTAATTAAGAGTTTAACCTTATTTCCTTTCCAAATAAGACACCCTCACCTTAAAGTGTCTTGAGAGAGAGAATATAGTCAAAAATTCCATTCTTATGCTTTGAACATTTACTTATCAAAGAACCAGTTCTGACAAAAATCCGTTTCTCCCACTTGGAAGAAAAATCATTTGTTAGATTTGGGAACCCATTTGAGTTTGAGTTCCCAGTAGGAAAACAGGGGTATGATCAAATCCGTTTTTACCCATATAGGTAATAAGATCTTCTTCATATTCTTTAAAGGTTTGAAACCCTTAGTATTGGTGTAAACTTGTTGGATATATAAACACTGCTCTTTCTAGATATAATCAAATTTTTCTTTATGTGACCATCTCTCCCGCAATGAGTTCAACGTGGTTTGTGAAATTTTTTCCTGGTATCTTATACAAATTAAATTGAGACCCATGTGATTGAGATTTATACTGATACTCAAGGCCCTTTCCATTATTGACAGCTTGACTAGTGAAATTAGAAAGGTTCTATGAGGATGTGGTCCTCTGTAGAGATTTATTCAGTTTATTTCTTAGACGAACCAGGTCCTTTTCTAACTCTTCATTCTTATGGACTGAAATCATGAGATGCTTTTGAGAATCTCTCAATTTTTCTTCAAGATCAAATTGAAGCTTTGAGTTTTGTTTCTTCTCTTTACTATCAAAAGCATCCACTTTTTCCAGTTAACTCACCAAACTCAGATTTTCAGATTTCAACTTAGCAACTTGTTCCTCAGGTTAAGTTATCTTGAGATTCAAAGATATGAATTCAAACTCTTGATCTTCTAAATCATTTTTCATTAATTTAACATCAACATCATCTACATTCTCCAGGTGACTTACTAAATTCATATTTTCAGATTTTAACTTAGTAATAGGTTCCTCAGTTTTAGATATCTAGAAAGTTAAAGCTATTAATTCAAGCTCTTTATTTTCTACCTTCTCTGCTAAGACATTTTTCTCAACAGTAAGTTCACACTTAGAAACAATCAACATATTGGGAAGCTTTTTCATATTTCTAGCAGAGTAGTTTTCCAAGTTTTCATTATTTTCAAAAAGAGTTACCTCATTTTCTTCTTCATCTTTAGTGTTTTCCATGAGAGAAAACAAGGAATAAAAAATCACTTTCTCATCCTCCACTACTATGATATCTTCATGCTTTCCATCTTCCTCGGATTCACTAGAAGAATCCCCCAGACAGCTAAGGTATGCTTAACTACAAAATTAGCTAATGCTTTTCTTCTTGACTTTACAACCTGGTCCCTTCTCTTACCTTTGTCACCTTCAGTCTTGAGTTACTTCTGGTAATCCATTATGTGCATTGGACAATCCTTGATAAAATTGTCAGGATTTCCACATTTGTGACAAACTTTAACATTACCACCCTTTTTGTTGCTTCTTCCTCTTATTTGAAAATAACCATTTTTCTTCATTGATCTAACAATTCATTTTTCCAAATAGGCAGCATCACTGACTTCTTTACATGAATCTGACTTAGAATCCATAATTGCAAGAGATTTTCCCTTTTTACTTCTTTTTTCTCTTGCCCTTGCTACTTCTTGAGTTCATGTGTCTTCAAATTACCAATAAGTTCATCCATTGTGAGAGATTTCAGGTCCCTTGCCTCTGTGATAGCATCCACTTTGTTTTCCTAAGATTTAGTCAGAACCCCCAAATTTTTTCTCACTTGCTTGTACAAAGGAATAATTTCTTTTAAGTAGTTCAACTCATTGGTGATTGAAGTGAATCTGGTATATATCTCTTGGAGTCTTTTTCTTTCTTTCATGGTAAAGGTTTCATACTGTCCAGTTAACATATCATCTTTTCAATCCTTCATATCAGTTGTTCCTTCATGAGCAGTCTTCAAGTAATCCCAGATTTCTTTAGCATTTTTTCATGCAAAACTCCTGTTGTATTCATCAAGTCCTATTCCACAAACAAGCAGTTTTTTTCCTTGTTATTTTTCTCAATTTTCTTTCTATCTTTATCATCATACTCTCCCTTTCTTTTAACAACCATTCTAATTATTTCTCCTTCTTCGACCTATTTAACTGGAACATGAGGACAATCAAGTATTACATCCATCAGCTCACTGTCCTTAGCCATAAAAAAGTCATACATCCATGTTTTCTACCATCCATAGAAATGCCTATTAAATCTAGGTGTTCTCGTTGTAATTTCCCTTATTCCAAATTAGGTGGAGCAACCATGATAACCAAATCTCTCTATGTGTAAACCATTTAGAGTGTTCTTTCTCTAATACCAATTGATGAAACTTAGGGGGTGCCACCGCACTGTAAGGGACCAGGTCCCTTAGAGTCCATCACATGCAATCAAACAATAAAGCATAGGGAAACTTAAAAGTTTTCTGAAAACTAAAGAAACAAGAATTTAACGTGGAAACCTCCCTGATCAAGGGAGGAAAAAACATGACTTGCCCTCATAAGCATTTCAACAATCCACTATAATTAAACTCTTGATTACAGACCCAATGAACCTAACCCTAGGTTCCACATGTCTGTATTAACTCTACTACAAGCCTACCTTAACCACTCTATTAAAAACTCACCTTGATATTGATCAACTCTAACAAATATCAAACTAAAGCAACTCTACCTAAGCTCACTTAAGAAAACAAAGAAGGTATTACTGCTAAATATAGTTTTTATGATTAGTAGCTAAACTGAAAGGGACCAGGTCCCTAGACGTGCAATGTACTGTACAGCTGACACATGATATCAACAAAATTTTGTCCTCTTGTGTAACAAAATTTTAGGTGCTATTTTGTAACAACATGGACAGTTGGTCCAATGATATTCCATCCCTAGTCATCACACAACTATAAAAGGAAAGAGATGCCTCATCAACAATCAGTTTATTCCACTTCTAAATAGAGAGAAGTGAGGCAGTAAAAACTCAATTTCAAGACTTCTCAAGCATTGCTCTTGTTCCTATCTTTATAATATAATTAAAGAGTGAGTGAGTGTTTTTGAGTGTTAATTTGTAAAAGAACTACTGAAAGCTATAAGAGTAATGTCTTGTTTTCTCATTGAGAGTGCTGCTTAGGAAGATTTGTCTAAGCTTGAAACTGATTAGATTTAATTAGTGTAGAGGGAGTCCTTGGTAGAGTTATCAAGATAAGATGGTAATAAAGTTACTGCTAGTGCAAAGAGCCTAGAGTTAGGCTAAAATCTAGACTTTAGTCAAGAGGTTGATTATTGTGGATTTCATTGGTGCTTGTGAGGAAAAGCCATGGTTTTTTCCCATCCTTGGTTTCCACGTAATAATTTGTGTGTCCTTTACTCTTTCAACACTTCCTTTAGTTTTCTTGCAAACTTTTGTTTGATTTCCTGTGATTGATTCTGATGGACCTGGTCCTTTACTGTGCGGAGCAACCCCAAGGGGTTTCATCAATTAGTATCAGAGACTAATCATTCTTATAGGTTCACACCTAGAGTGTCTTGGTTGGAATGGCTACTCCACATAACCTTGAAGATTGGAAATCTACAGCTACACCACCAAGATTCAATGGATAGTACTATGGGTGGTGAAAATAAGAATGTTTGACTTTAATATGGCCGAGGACAGTGAGCTTATGGATATTACTCATAATGGTCCTTATGTGCCTGTTAGAGAAGTCAAAGAAGGAGACGTTACAAAGACTGTTGTCAAAAGTAGAAGAGAGTACAATGATGATGATAGGAAAAAGATTGAAAAAAATTACAAGGACAAGAAACTTCTAGTATGTGGAATAGGTCCTGATGAATACAATAGGATCTCAGCCTGTGAAAGTGCTAAAGAGATCTAGGATTGGTTAAGGACTACTCAAGAAGGCACTACTGATGTGAAGGACTCAATGGTAGATATGATGACTAACCAGTATGAAACCTTTACCATGAAAGAAGATGAAACCATCCAAGAAATGCATACCAAATAGACCTCAATAAAAAATAAACATCACTATTTAGGAGAAGTGATCTTAGTGTATAATCAAGTGAGAAAAATTCTTAGGGTTCTTCCTAAGTCATGGGAAATCAAGGTGGATGCTATAACTGAGGCAAGGAACCTCAAAACCCTCACCATGGAAGAACTCATTGGTAATCTAAAGACCGAAGATCTCAGGAAAAAAATAAGAGATAGAAAAGAAGGTGGAAAAAAAAGAAAAATCCCTAGCTTTAAAACTTTCTAAATATGATCTAGATGGTGATGAAGATACTCATGTTGCCTAGTTGAAAAATAAGATCGTTAGATCCATGAGGATGAGTAGTCAGTTCCCAAGAAAAGAAAGAAGCAGAGAAAAGAGAAATAGTACTGAGACTACATGTGACAAAGTTAAGATAAGGGACCAAGTCCTTGACAATTTAAGAAAGAGGGAACCAACTGAGTATGCTAAAAATCAAGCTCGAGGAACATGGGGAGATTATTCTAGTGATTTAGATGAAGTTGAGAAGACTAAAGATATTTATATGATAGTAGTAGAAGAGGCTTTGGTTATCTATGATTCTTTATTTTTACTCAGGGCAAATATAGAATATGAAAAAGAAATAGAGGTAACTCTAACCGATATTAAGAAAAATCTAGATAATTATACTCCTAGGAGGATACAAAGGCTTGCAAGTGTTTTATTATAATCTGTATGTGAATTAACAACTGAGAAGAATGACTTGGAGGAAAAAGTAGAGAATCAAGAGCATGAGATGATTACTCTAACTCTAAAATTTTTTGAAACTGATGAATTGTTCACAAAGATAAACTCTGAAAATATGAGTCTAATAAGGAATATGAAGAAATTTAATGGTATTAATAGTAAAGGAAAGAAGAAATTCTCAAGGATTCGGATTGATCTTGAGGAGAAACTGAAAGCTTCACAACAATACCTCATGGAAGCACTACATAGGAATGAACAATTAGAGAGGGACCTGGTCCACCTGAAAGAAGAGTTGAACAGGTCTCTTAAGTGGACTATTTCCTCACTAATCCTTTCTGATTTAACTGGTCAAGGAGATAATAATGGTATAGGTCTAGGTTACACACAAATATTCTAGCCCGGTGAGTCTACAGGAAACGCTACTCATAATGACAAAATCAAGAGACACAAACTCATGTGAACTTAATATGGATGAAATGGACATTTGAAGGAAGGATGCCAGAACTGGATTAAGGAAAAATTATAGAATTCTAAATATATTCAGTATGAAAATGCTCATCCTAAGGGTTTTGAATGTTTTAAAGAAGTGAAGAAAAACACATTAATCGCTATGTGGTCTAAGAAGAATTTGATCACTCCATTGTCCTACTACTTGGAACTCTGACTTAAGAAGGTTCAAAATCTAGCAAGTGATCATGACTCTCGACATTAAAGGGGGATTGCAGTCTGGAATAGTTCATTGATTCAAAGATTTCAAAGCTCAATGATGGAAAGTCTAATTATTCTCTCTCAAGACACTTTTGGTGAAAGTGTCTTTTTTCTGAAAAGATGATTTCAAGGACCTAATCCTAGCCAGTGAAAGATGATATTTAATAAGACAATGCGTGAAGCTTGTGTTCTAAAGGAAGCACTAGAATGACCTTTACATATGATGAATGAAAATGCTCAAAAAAATAAACTGGAAAGGTATCCTGTGGGAGGATAAGATGAGTGCATATAGTCCCTAATTTGTCAGGAAAATCATTGATCCTTTGTGGTGGTAAAGTTAATGGGCAATAGGATAAAAGATGCTGATAAGTCTTGATTCTCAGGAACCTAGTCACTAGAAAATTCATCTCAGAATGAGAAGCTTCAGAATCCTAAACTAAGTAAAGTATAGGACCTGGTCTGTAAACCTACTTTTGGAACTAGTTCTAAGCAAAAAGGCAATATGCAGAGATTAAAGAATGATACTGACTTAACATAATATGTGAATCTATGTTTCTCCAAAAAATTGGCTTTGTTCAAGAGACAGGTATCCTTGATAAATTGGGTGTATTTTAGTCTAACTCGGTATTATACCCTTGTAGGTATACACCCATGGGAACAACTGAGGAAGTAGACAAAAGTGACAAGCACAAACTTAAAGTTTCACTCAAAGAAGATGGAACTGGTCTTATCTCTCAGGTTAGTATCACTAAAATATGCTTTAATAATCATAAAATATATTATTTGAGAAAGCCATGTATATTTTCCTTCTCTCATAAAAGTTGTCAATTCGTTTGCAAAATGAAGAGTCACTCTTATCAAAACCAAACATGTCATTCTCTGATGACAATGTCTCTTCTTCAAATTGATAAAATAGGCTACTTCCTAGTTTGAGTATCAACTCATCACTCATTACCTCCACTATATCAAACTAACCCCTCTCATTCTCTTTCATCCAAAAAATCAAATTGAATATGTCTTTATCAAATATCTTGATCCTTCAGCAACCAAAGCCATAGAAAACTTTCTCTTAGGTTTTCTAAGTCAAAGTTTGGTAATCCTACTGGAATGAGGTAGAAATACATAAGCTGTGAAAAGGAAGAAAGCCTCTGAGGGACCTGACCTAAGGAAGAAAAAGTTCCTATTAATAGGATGGAGGCAAGTAATGAGACCAAAGGAAGAGATGGAGAATGTGGGTTGTTAAAGAGGGAATAAAATGTTCATAATGTAGAAACTTCTCCCGTGAAAGAACCCTTGATTCCAAAATATTTGACAAAAAGAGAGATGAAATGCCATACGGGTTCCTCCTCAACAAAGTATTTCATCACTTTGGGATACTTGGGAAAAGGAGATGACATGGAACAACCAAGATGATATTTAGATTGAATAAAACTTGTAGAGAATGTATATCAAGTATTTGAATTGCTAGGTGTTCAAGAGAAGTTGGGAATGGAAATAGAGGATTAAAGAATTAAATCAAAAGTCAAAGAAGTTGGATTAAATGTATTTGAAATTGTTTAATCAAAGGGTATCCTCTGAAGAAGATGGTGCCACTAATGAACCTGCAGCTAGAAATGCTAAACTCCAGGCAATAATGGACAAACTGAATGCTGAAGTGAATATCCTTACCAAACAATTGGTGGATATTGACATTACTATAGATACATCAATAGATCAATGCTTAAGTCCTTTTCACCCAATCCTCCTTCCACCTGAGCTATGTTATCCTTGTTCTCTCATCAATATTTTTTCAGTTTCATATCCTGGTTCTCATAATGGCTTTTAAAGACAGTTATCTTATGATGATCATTTTATCCTACTGTATTGGTACTAACTATTATGAGTGAATGAATCTTTAGTTTTTGTATGTCATTTGTCTCATTACTTTAAAGTTGTTCTACATGTTAGTATTGCCCAGTGTCCATGAGTTAACTAATCTGTGGTTATCTTTACTCTTGGTTTACTGTTAATGCTTTTAAATGATACCAAAATAAGGAATACTGATTTCATATAGTAGGGACCAGACACCAGGTAATTTGAGATGCAGACCTGAAGAGACAACTACTGATGGGGGAAGTGTATAAATTCAATGGAAACAAAAGAAACGAAGGTGTACAATGATAGGGAGAATTGTTTACTACAAAATGACAACAAGGGACCAGGTCCCTTGGTTGTATGATAGAGGAAGCATGATCATAGGGAGAACATTCATCTTCAGGTGGTAATTAGACTAATTAGATGTGATAAACTTGCACTGATGCTCAAAATTGTATGGTTTTGTTTGTTATCATCAAAACGGGGGAAAATTACTATATGTAGTTTTGATGATGAGCAACTAAGTTGCTAGGTACTAGGTTCCTAGATGTTCAAAGTACTATATAGCTAGAACACGGTATCTGCACAGTTTTTCCTATTGTGTAATGAAATTGTAGGTGGTATGTTATACCGACTTGGACAACTGGTCCAATAATATTCTATCAAGAATCATCTTATCTCTATAAAGGGAAAGTGACACCTTTTTACTAATCCATTTTTTCCAATACTAAACAGTGAAAAGCAAGGAAGCAAAAACTCTATTTCAAGACTGCTCACGCATTTCTCATGTTCCTATCTTTGTAATATGCTTAAAGAGTGAGTGAGTGTTTTTGAGTGTTGATTTGTAAATGAATTATTCAAATCTATAATAGTAATGTCTTGTTTTCTTGTTGAGTGTTCTTCTTAGGTAGAGTTTCCTAAGCTTGGGAATGATTAGAGCTAATCAGTGTAGAGAGAGTCCTTGGTAGAGTTACCAAGATGAGCTGGTAGTAGTATTGCTGCTAGTGCAATGAGCCTAGAGTTTTGCTGAAATCTTGACTATAATAAGGAGGTTTATTATAGTGGATTTCATTGGTGCTTGTGAGGGTAAGCCGTGTTTTTGTTCCATCCTGGATTTCCACGTAAAAATCCTCGTATTTTTTACTCTTTCTACATTGCCTTTAGTTTTCTTGCGGTTTATTGTTTGATTTCATGTGACTGATTCAGAGGGACCTAGTCCCTTATTGTGTGGAGCCACCCTAAAAGAATTCATCAATTTATTTTTTAACACGAGTAATTCAATTATAGACCATAACTTGACTTAAGAACTATCACAATTTCAGTACATAAAAAAATAAAAACTTGAGCAATATTGAGGTTGAGTTTTCGCCTATTTTATACTTGGATTATCAGATTGTGAAAACTCATCATTTGAGAAGCATTCTTTTCCCTTTATAGTGGAATAATGATTAGGCTAGAAATCTGATTGGGCTAGGTGTCCTAAAAGGTAAAAGCTCACCTGCACAGCTAGAAGACAAAACTGCAGAGACCTTGTGACAATAGTATTTTTCCATGAAGACCCAGGGACCTAGTCCCTTATTGTTAGCTAATCATCATAAAAAAAAGATATGGTAGTTTGATTCTGTATTCTGATTCTCATAGGCAGGGAAACTTTGTACAATTTTATCAGGATTCGAACTCGGACTTCGCCGAGACGGGCATCTCAAGATGACCATATGGTCGGATATAACCCCCTTTGTATTACCTCAAAAGCCAAATAATAGTAAATAACGGAAGCCAAACAAGTCTATGAAAGATATGTAAATCCAAAGAAAGAAACAGTCAAACAATACATCCCAATACTGTCCATGAAAGCCTCTAAACCAGAATTACCAATTATGTCGGTACATGCCCCCGACTATGAAAAAGAAATCCAAAACTACTAAGACAATAAAGAAAGAACAATGAAATGATAGGTCCTTCTAAAGAATGAAGGCTCTCTACTTCACAGCTGATCAATAGAAGTAGCCAACAACCTAAAACTGCACAAGAGCAATAGAAAAGTCCTCTGAACCTACATAAAGAAATGATGCAGTGTCCAGGGATGGTTAGTGAGGCGATCACTAGCATGTAACTCCAGGGATAGGGGTGAAATAAAACATTTACAAAAATTCAGTCATAAATCACATGCATAATATTTATACATATATATAGTATGATGGGATAGGGACAAGGGTCGAGTAACATGATAGTTTTAAACATTAGCCTGAACTATGTAGCTCGTAATTACATTATAAGAACCCACGGTCAATATAGGTCTGGCTTTCCCTACCGGAAAGGCCCCGTGTTTGTTAGCCGCATGAAGCGAGGAATAACTAAAGACACCAAGGCAATAGCCATAAAAAATATAATGTGTTCATCAAACACATGGTCTTATAGACCCCCAATATTGGTAAACATGGTTTCTAGTGTTGGTCCCCCCGGGACTACACCTTCTCAGTGATCTACACAATTCCCTCTATGCCAAAATTAAAACAATTTAAACATAGACCAATCATTAACTAAAGAGTTATTTATTAAGCTATTTACCAACTTTGTATCGTCATATAAATATGATTTCAATCTAATTCAATTATGCCAAACCAGTCCATTCAACCATTAGACTTCCAAGGTCTATTAAATCAGAACCATGGACACCAAGGGAATTCAAGAACCATATCCACCAAGGGCATTCCAAATCTATTTTTATCAACTTATCCTTTAATGCAATGCAATGTTTTCAAAATGCAAGTTAGATTATGCAAATATCCATATTCAAATCATGTTTACAATATGGGTTAAGGTTAAAGTCATTACCAAGACAAAAATTCATCAATTTTGGTGATACCCATGCCACCCATTTAAACCATTATAACAGTGTACCAATTCAGTCTCAAAACCATCAATTAAAGCATGAATCTAACATTTAAAACATGAGAAAAATAGTTCAAGTAAAAACAACCAAAAATCCTCAACCTAGTTTCAAATCCCTCAATTCAAATCATATGATTACTCAATAAATTGATGCCAAAATATAAAATTTAAGTTAAGGAAAGAGAAACATGCCTAAAATATAGAATAAATTTAATAGAAATCAAATCTTAGAGCCCAAATGGTGAAATCCTTGTAAAACCCTTTAATTGTTTTGGTTTGAGACTTAATGTGGAAAAGTGTGGTGTTTGATCTTTACAACTTAAGGAAAAAGGGTCATCTAAGTGTTTTAGAGTTTCTTAAGGTGTAATGGACAAAAAAGCCCCTTACCCCAAGTAAAATTACAAAACTGGATGAAATTAACATAGCGATGTGGAACGTCACTATTGCGGAGGGTAGCCATATTTCCACGGCATTATGGAAGTAACTAAGTGGCATGGAACTCCACTATCGCAGACCCTCACTACCTTGGGTCCCAAAATGACCCCAAACCCCTTCAAAAAATTTTAAAACTTTCCTAAAACACCCTTTTAACACCCCTCATTATAATTAAAGTTAGAAATTAATATTATGTACATGGTAGGGTCAAAAATAAAATAATCAAAATTTTTTATGGGGTCATATATTATCCCCCTCCCCTTTTGATCATTCGTCCCCGAATGAGGATTTTGGATATTTTTAGCACTATAAGAGGAGAACACAGTGGAATCCAAGGAAAAATCCAAAATGTGATAAGATGGAAAAGAAATTCATACCTTAAGCACTTTATTCAAATGTTGAAAACAATAATGAATATTTTCCCTACATATCTTTTTCAAATTCCCATTTAGCCTCTTCTACCATTTGATTTCTCCAAAGAACCTTTATCATAGCTACATCTTTTATCCTCATCTACGAACATTCCTATCCAATATTACAATCGGGACTTTCTCATAAGAAAACGAATTTGTAACACCAACATCCTTAATAGGTACTATTAAAGAAGGGTTAACCACACACTTCATAACCATAGACATATGGAAAACAAGATGAATCACCTGAGTACCCAAACCTTTCTAAAATAAACACCAGAAGTGAGAATAAATCTACGTACCTCAGTCTAAAATATTGGACATTAGATCCCCATGACACTTCACTTTCTCCTAAATGAATAAATTAGCATAATCTTCTCTTGCATATTTAGTCCTCATGGGCAAGAACTGAGCAGACTTAGTCTTCCTATCCACAATAACTTAAATAGAATCATACTGATTGCGAATTTGTGGAAGACCCATAGTGAAATCCATATTAATTATCTCCCACTTTCACATGAGAAATTCTATCTCTTGGGATATGCCACCAGACGTCAAATGTTCTACCTTGACTTGATGATAAACCATACCTTTAGCAAAAAAATTTGCAACATCCTTCTTCATATTATTCCACAAGTAGATTCTATTCAAATCATGATACATCTTGGTTTAACTCGGATGAACTATATATCTGGACTCGTGAGCCCTCAGCAAAAATTCTTTCTCCCAACCCATCATCCTGGATTTAATAAGTATTGGACCTATAACATGTTTCTCCTTGACCTCAGCACTAAGAGACAACTTAAAAACTTCTTAAACAATCACCCCTCCATCCTTAGAGTCTAAAAGATGAACTCCTAAATTAGCCAGCCTATGAATATCCTTCACCAACTCTTATTAATCCTCCTGAAGATGAGATAATCTCCCTATAGACAACCTGCTAAGAGCATCAACAATTACATCAGCTTTTCCTACATGGTTGTGCAAACTCATGTCATAATCCTTACATAATTTGAGCCACCACCTTTACCAGATATTCAGTTCCTTTTGTATAAATATATACAACAATCTCTTATGGTCTGAATAAATATCCATATGCACCCAATGTAAATTATGACACGAAATATTCAAAACAAAGACCACAACCACCAACTCTAGTTTGTGATTCAGGTTATTCCTCACATGAACATTAAGATTCCTAGAAGCATAGTTTACAACCTTACCATGGTTCATAAAAATACAAATCATTCCCATATGGGATGTATCAAAATAAACAACAAACCCCTCAGTACCCTCGGGTAGGGTCAACATAGGTGTAGAAATGAAATTATACTTTAATTTCTCAAAACTACCTACAAAAACATCGAACTATATGAATTTAACTTTTTTCTATGTTACCTTCTTCAGCGGAGAACAAATATATGAGAATCTTTCCACGAACCTTCTATAATATCCATCCAATCCCAAGAAGCTCCTAATGTCGGTTGGAGTCGTGTGTATCGACCACTTCTTAACTACCTCAACTTTTTGTGGATCCACTTTGATCCCATAACTAGAAATGACATGCGTAAGAAAATTCACAACACTTAGCCAAAATTCATACAGAGAAAGTTTTGCATACAATTCCTGGTCCTTAAGTATCTGGAATACAATTTGGAGATGATTTTCATAAACTTCGTACTTTTTGAGTGCACCAAGATATCATCAATGAAGACTATAACAAGAAGATCCAAAAAATTGTCTGAACACCTAATTCATTAGTTGCATGAAGGTATCTAGAGCATTAGTCAGCCCGAATAACATAACTAAAAACTCAAAGACTATACCTAGTTTGGAAAGCAGTCTTAGAAATATCAACTTCCCTAATTTTAAACTAGTGATATCCTAAACAGGGATTAATTTTTTAGAAACACCTTACACCCTAAAGTTGGTCAAAAAGATCATTAATTCTGGGAAGGGAATACTTATTTTTTCATATAACCTTATTCAATTGACAATAATCTATACACATTCAAAGAGACCCATCCTTTGTTTGTATGAAAAGTACCGAAGCACCCCACGGAGAAATACTACAACAAACAAACCCTCATCAAAAGAATACTTCAAGTGCTCTTTTATTCTTTTAGTTAACTTGCAGACATACTATAAGGATGAATGGAAATGGGAAGGGTATCCGGTAGAAGCTTAATTAAAAAATCAATTTTCCTATTCAGAGAAATCCTAGGAAAATCATATGGAAAGACTTCAAGAATTCCTTAACCACAGGGACAAATTGCACAGAGGGACCCTTAAAGTTAAAATCCTTGACCCGAACTAGATGATACCAACACCCCTTGGAAATCAAATTTTGTGCTCTAGGATAAGAAATAAACTTCTGTTTAGGTAATAAGGAACACCCCTCCCATTGAATCACCAATTCATTAGAAAAATGAAATTTGACCTTTTGGGTCCTACAATCTAGGGTAGCATATCACGAATGGAGTCAATCCATCCCCATGATTACATCAAAACCCACCATATCAAGTTCTATCAAATCCACCAACATCTCCCTATGATGAATGGATACCACACAATTTCTATAGATTTTTCCAATAACATTAGACTCACCAACATGAGTAGAAATAAAGAGAGGGTCAAAAATATTTTTAGGACCCAAATATAATTTTATAGCCACATAAGGGGTCACCTAAAATAGGGTAGAACCCAAATTAAGCAAATAGTAAACATTGCAAGAAAAGAGTTGTAACATACTAGTGATAACATATGAAGATGCCTTAGATTCTTCATGAGTAGTAAGTACATAGAGGCAATTTCGACCATTATCGATACATGATGTGGCCCTCTTTAGGTAAAAGAACTTAAGAAGTGGCAACTGGGATCTTATTATCTCCAGTGGAAACTCTAGCTATATGAAAATTCCATCATAGATGAATAAGATGACCATAATTAAAACATAAATTCCTCCCCTCCTCACAATATCTATGGTGAAGCAATGGATAAAATAGGCTTAGAGGATAGGGTGAGGCTGACTAAGATGTCGATAGAGTCAACATGGAGAACACTATCCATCGAATAAGAATTTCCCCAACTCTTATTCCTAGACCATTGCCTTTTACCCTCATACTATTCTACAAATTTGCGCTAGCTCAATATATCTAATAATTTTTCTGCCTTTCTTCCATATCTATATACTTTCTTTTCTAATCCACCACCTAATGCATATAAACCAATAGCATAGATATATTTATATTATTATTCATCATCGTAGCCTTACACTCTAACACCAAATCATAGGACAAACCAAAAAAAAATTACTTATTCTGGACCTTATATTAGAAACCATCTCTGGAGCATAACAGGATAACTGTTTGAACTTTTGTGTGTACTCCTTGATACTTATCCTACCCTACTTTAAGTTGAAAAAATCCTCGACTATCTCCCCTTAACTCCTAAGAAATAAAATGATCAAGAAAAGCACCTGAAAGCTCATCCCATACCATCGTCTTAACATAATCACCTCTCATCTCTTCACATTCCTCAAACTACTAGTATGCCACATCCTTTACTAATAAGAAGCAAACTTCACACCTTCTAAATCAATAGCATGCATCACCCTAAAGATATTTTGTACCTTATTAATAAACCCCTGAGGATGTTTCTCAACCTTAGATCATGTAAAGGTTAGGGGATTGAACCTCATAAGATGCCCAACCCTAGTGACCTAAAAAAAACTAACAATAGGACCAACAGGATTAGACCGATATGACTATGATACCATTGGCTGACCAAGAATATGAATATACTGATAGAACTCCACATTTGAAATATCTCCCTAAGAAAAATGAGCATCTGTATCACTAGCCCAAGAAGCCCAGGAAGGACTAGTAGGGACCAATGGAACCTAACGTGGAGCGATACAATTAGGATTAGGGACACTAGACCAAGTCTACACTCCATAAGTACGAGAAATTCCCTTTATATTTTCCTCGGATGGGACAGAGGCTCCAACAGAGTTCATATGACCATTAGATCTTTGAGGAGGCTTGATCTGAAATAAACCTAATATAGAGTTAGAGAAGTTTCATGATAACTAGAATATTTAGCACGAAATAGTACACAAGAAAAGAGAAATAGTACAAATGCCTTTTAGTCTCCCTTTTATAAGTATGGCATGTGACACACCAATAAAAGGGAATCTACTCAAAACATCTTTGTAGACACCCAGCAACCCTGAACTATGCTCTAATACAAATCTTTTCATGATCTGAACTTGAGACTAGACGTGACGAGTATCTCAAGCCCACCATAGGGCTAAAGGATACCCCCTTATCCTTACCTCAAAGTATAATTAAAGTAAACAATGAAAGTCAAATATGTCTAGAAAAGATATATATCTATATATATCTAAAAAAATATAGGAGTTCAATAAGATATCCAACACATCCCAATACTATCTACAAAAATCTCTAAACAAAAAATACCATCTAAGTCGGGACATTCCCCCGACTATGAAAAAAAGAACAAGGAATTACTATGACAATAGAGAAAGAACAATGAAATGACAGGACCTTTAGAAGGATAGAGGCTCACCATTTTTGATGCAGATGTAGGATTTTTAGGCTAAATGGGCTTCCAATGTCACAAAATGTCCTAAGATCATTTCTCCAACAAAATACAATCAAAATTATCTTTGAAAGACTAATGGGGAAAGTTATATATGTCACTAGTTATACATGAGATATAGAAAAATTAACTCACCACACATGGCATGCGAACTTGCCAAGGTGGCTCAATTGCCTTTCCCGCTAGAGACAAAAATAGAGTATCTACCAATTCTCACTTGTAAAAAAATTGGAGTCACAAAAAGAGAAACAAAATTGTTACAATGTTGTTCACGTCCATTCCCTTGATTTTAATTTTTTTTTGGATGGACGGGGGTGTTTTCTTTGCATTTTCACCATGGACAAGTTGCTAAACAACCCAAGACTTGGTCTCACATTTTGGATTCAAATGGGGGAACCAACATATGGCTACTCAGACTTTGCCAATGGTATGAATGTAATGTCAAATCCACATTGCCATAGGTACTCAGAACTCCCTTGCATTTGTGATTTCAATGCTATGGGTACTCAGGATTCCCTTGCATCCATGGATCAAATCATAATCATGACGCTTTTCCCTTAAGACTATCATCAAATCAATCCATCATAGGGAAAAAATAGCCCACCATCATTATCAAAAGAAAAAGAAAACTACAAATGGAAACAATAAATTCACAAAATATCCATGATTCGTGAGCCTAGGTTCAAGTATTACAAACCAATGAATACACACAAGGGTAGGGCCACACCCCCAACTATAAGACATGTAGTGACCTTACTACATAACATAAAAACATAAGAAGGGTTAAAGGGATTTCTAAAACCGCATTGATAACCAAGGTATAGACTGGAGAGACTGTCATGATCGTGGCATATATATTGCAATCATGGTATCGCGATTGTGATTCTCAGGCCGCAATCCCGGTACCTGAGGTATTTTTCTCCGCTATTTTCCCCTATTTTCTACAGGGCGGCCACACTTCTCAAACTTGAGTTCCCCCTATTTTTGGCTTCCAATCCTATCCAAAGTACCTATAAAACATTAAAATTATGTGACTTATTCAAAAATAAATCATGTAAATATGATAATGATGGGTTGCCTCGCATCAAACGCTTGGTTTACCGTCGTGGCACAACGCATATTTGATCCTCATTTGTGTCTCCACTTAGAAGATTTAAACTTTCTGCCCCTCTTTTGGTCATTCAATCTTCGAGGCTCTAGGGGAAAAAGTAATGGCACTGTGATGCATGATCGATCGTGACACTTTGAAGACTTGAACCGTTTGCCCAATTTTGAATCAAAATTCTATATGGGTTTATTGGTCAACGATGAGAGATTTATTAGGCCACTACTTAGACATCGCTCTTTAAGCTTCTTAGCCTTCAATATTGGGGCTTTAGCATGCCCATTTGGAAGGTCAAACTCTAAAATATAAGGAAATTTCTCCTTTCTCAAATACTCATCATGTTCTTGGGTAGATTAACTTTCATCAAATCACCAAAGCATAATGTTGAAAAGTTGATAGATTAGGGCCTTTCCCTTAATTTTGGAATTGCATTCCGTTGGTCATTTTCACCTCGAAATGGACTAGAGTCTTCATAAGGGATTTGCTTAGCTTTTTCTTCCGACTCTAGTACAATTTCCTCCTTTTTAGCATCATCTCTCATGTTTGGTCTAGTTGGTTGTGAAATCAGCGAGGGTTTTCAATATCAATATCATTTAGAAGAGTGGGCATGGTTGTGGTGTTTGAATGATTAAATTCCGTTCCCACATCTTCTATCTTAAGGATTTTCTCTCCAAATTCTTTGTTGGATTGGAGTGTAAGAGTTGATTCCTCCTCTACTATTTTTGTTAACTCTAAGATACGTTGAAGCATTGCATTAATGCCACTATTTCTCATGCTTCTTTCTTCTCTTTCTTCATCATAAGACCAATCAAAATCATGAGACGAACTATAAACCGAGTTAGTATAAGGGGGGGATCATTTAGACAATCACTTCAATGTCCATCTCAACCACCACATAGAGAAAAACCATACTCCCTATAATATCGAGATGGTGCACTCATCTTTTTCCGAGGAGCATATCTACAATATTTCAAATAGTGGGGTCCACACAATATGGACATAGATCATCAAGGTATGATTTCCAACCACCAAAAAAACATTCATTCCATGGTGCCATATTAAAAACTAAACAACAAAAACAAAAGAAACAAAATAAATTCACAAACAACTATTTACAAGTTTGACTCTAAGTGAGTAGACTAAAATTCCAAACTAACTCAATACGTCAAATTGTACCACGAATATGACGCTATTTTGAATAAAGCTCAACTTATAGGTTAATTTAAGTGCAAGGAGGTCTCTATAAATATAATTACCCAACAAGAGACGGGGTTGAATCCACAAGGAAAAATATGAGTGGAGATTGAGTAGGTTCGAAATAAAAGTTACTTGTTAAGTTCAAACATATGATACAAGATAGTTTGGGGGTTTTCAATCTTGTCAAGTGCGAAAGTAATTCTTGGGCTTCTAAAGGACTAATTCGAGACTAGAAATAATTGGAATGTAACCAATTAGGTGCGCATCATCAGATTATGCATTCCTAGGGGCAAGTCATTCATGGGCTCATGAAAATTTGATGCAAACTTTAATTGATGATGATGTTGTAGGCTAGGGAAAAGATATTTGTAGATAGTCTTTTAAAAAAACCACATAGATTTCACCCATTGGCTCTTTTGAGAACCTAATGTGTGTGTCAATTATAGCCACCCATTACCTTAAATAGGCAACCCTATTTCGAAGATGGTACCCTAAGGATAGTAGACCTCATATTCACCCGTATGTCTAAGATAGTGAAAAATTGGTAAAACATACCTATAAATTGTCTACTATTACTTTAGTTCCCACATCTTTCTTTCAAGGATGAGGTGGGTTCCTAAAGTTCACCCTAAACCCCTCTTTCAAGTATGGCTAGGGCTTTCAAGAGCTCGGGACTTTCATCCATCAAACCCATTTAGTCATTTGGAGCTTTCACTCACAAATCCCAACCTATTTAATCAAGCAACAATAGAACTGATAATCAACAAACCAAATTCCACACAAATATCACAACCTATGCATAATTGCTTCCTATTCAAACATAATCCTAAGAGGTAGATCTAGCAAATAATAAAATAATAAAAAAAAATAAACCAATATGTCTATTAAAGTTATTCATAAGAAAAATAAAGATAGGGCAAACCACAATTTAGACTCAAATGAATCTTTAATAGACAAAGCCAAATCTATACTTGGAAGTTACTCTAATGACTTTTTTGCTCAAGTTAGTACATATTTGAGCTCCAAGATCCTAGAAATTATAAAAAACCTAAACTAAGTATGGGAGGTAGGGTTGTGGAAAAATGGATATTTTTAAAAATGCCCTAGATTGAAGGGATTTTTAACCTTAAATTAGAACTGGGGTCGGTTGGTCAAAATGACATTTCTACCCTTGGGCTATTTTCCTCCCTCACGTGATCGCAGAAGATTGATCACAATCGTGGTTAGTCCATCGCAATCTCAGTTGGTTGAATAGATTGACTCGGCACGATATCAATAACTGAGGGCTCGATTCTAATCCTGCTTCAGCTTGTCCAACTTTTGCACTTCAATTCCCTTTTTGATCCTTTTCATCTCAAGTTTGCTTCTTTTCTTCAAAGCACTTGTACATCTTTAAGATATGGGAATTAGTACATTTAACCCCAAATGTGTCTCACCTTACATTCAAATCATTGTAGTGTGCACTAATTTTGAGTGTAAATGAGTAGTAAATTCACCATCAACACCCCAACTTATAGCTTTGTTTGTCCTTAAGCAACACTACATTTTACTATGAGAAAATGCACTTTTATGCCTAAATTAGATGACCCAAATGATAATGATGACTTCAACTTAATTACTACCACAAATAGCTCTTCAAATATGGTCAAGAATTTTTTCCCGACACCTCTCAATATAACACAATTTTCAAGATTGCAAAAGACTTCAAGGAGTAATCATGCAACAATCACTAATACTGAAGAAATGACTCCTCTTTGATCTCAACTACATTATAATCCTTTTTGCCTCATTTTTTGGGAGATGAAAAAATCACCCACTTCAACTTGTTCACATACCTCCTCAAAAGAAAGAAAATTCCACATACCAAGCTACCACATATGCTCTAAGGCATTTAAGTACAAAAACTCTATCCCTCACAAAGGAACTCTCTATGTTAACAATTGTCAAACCATAGGCTTGCTCCTATTTTCAATCTCCACTATTAAGAGAGTAAATGGTTGGAGATCTCAAAGGACTTTTTTAAGCTTATAACATAGGTTCAGGTTAGGGTAGGATATCATTTGGGAAAACAAGGCTACACCCTCGCTTGAACATCTATATCATGCTATTTAATCCATATTTTTCACTAAGGTCCACTCCTCTTTGTTTTCTCTCTTTTTTATATATGACTACTTTTTACTTCCTTTGTTCACCCAATTTCTTCTATTTCTATATCTTGAAATTATCATGCAATTCTTTGCTTTGTTGAACCATTCCTTTTTCTAGTCATTTGTTTTCAACGCTTACGTATTTCACTAACAACTTCATGGACCCATACTTACTTCCATCAATCTTCCCACTCCCAACTTAGTCTTTTAGCCTCAAGTTATATTTTTAAGTTCAAGGAGGGTATGGTTAAAAAGAGGGATAAAAAGAGTGGTTCACGACTTGTAATGTGTTTATCAAAGAAAGGTTCAAAGTCTTAAAGTGGGTAAATAGGGATTACAATTATGCAAGTGTAGGATTTTTAGGCTAAGTAGGCTTCCAATGTCTCAAAGATGTCCTAAGATCATTTCTCCTACCAAATACAATCAAAATTAGCTTTGAAAGACTAATGGGGAAAGTTATACATTTCACAAGTTATACATGAGATATAGATAAATTAATTCACCACACATGGCATGCGACTTGCCAAGGAGGATCAATTGCCCCTCTCGCTAGAGACAAAAATAAATTATCTACCATTTTTTACTAGTCACAAATTTGGAGTCTCAGAAAGAGAAAAAGACTTGTTTCAATGCCTCTCATGTCCATACCCTTGATTTTTGAAATTTTTTGAACGAAGGGGGATGTTTGATTTGCCTTTGCATTATGCACAAGATACAAACCATGGCAATAACCTAAGACTTGGTCTCACATTTTGGCTTTGTATAGGAGAACCGACCATATGGCTTCTCAGACACCGCCAATGGTATGCATTTAATCCCAAATCCACAATGCCACATGTACTCAGACTTGCCTTGCATTTGTGATCTCGATGCTATGGGTACTCAGGATTCCCTTGCATCCAGAGCTCAAAACTTAATCACAATGTTTTTCCCTTAAGACTGTCGTCAAATCAATCTATCATCGAGAAAAGATCATCTACCATCATTATAAAAAGAACAAGAAAACTACAAATGAACATAATCAATTCATAAAATTTCTATGGTTCGTGTGCCTAGGTTCAAGTATTGCAAACCAATGAATACACACTAGGGTAACGTTGCACCCCCAACTGTAAGAATTGTAGTGAACTCACTACATAACACAAAAGCATAAGAATGTTTAAAGGGCTCCCTAAAAATGCATTGATAATAAAGGTGCAGGCGGGAGAGACTGTCACGTTGCGTCATATATACTACTATCGTGATCGCGGTACCTGAGGTGTTTTGCTCCCCAATTTTGCCCTGTTATTTGCAGGGCTGCTACACTTCTCAAAATTGGTTTCCCCTTGTTTTTGTCTTCAAATCCTTTCCAAAGTACCAATAAAACATCAAAATTATGTTACTTATTAAAAAATAAATCATGCAAACATGAAAATGATGGGTTGCCTCCTATCAATCGCTTGGTTTAACATCGCAGCATGATGCATCCTTGATCCTTATTTGTGTCTCCACTTAGAGGATTTAAAATTTCTTCCCATATTTTGATCATTCAATCACCGAGTCTCTAGAGGCAAAAGTAATGGTACAATGATGCATGCTTGATCGTGCTTCTTTGAAGACGTGAACTGTTTACTCAATTTTGCATCAAACATCCATATGGGTTCATTCAGCAATGGTGAGAGCTTTTGAAGGCCACTACTTTGATATTAGTTTTTAAGATTCTTGGCCTTCAACATTGGTGCTTTAGCATGCCCATTTGCAAGGTCAAACTCTAAAATATAAGAAAATTACTCCTTCTCTCCAATATTCATCACGTGCTTGGGTGGATGGACTTTCATCAAATCCACCAAGTAAAATGTTGAAAAGTGGATAGATTGGGGCCTTTCCCTTAATTTCAGAGTTTCATTAAGTTGGTCATCTTCACCCCAAAATGGAATAGAGTCTTCATAAGGGATTTACTTGCCTTCATCTTCCAACTCTAGTAGCATTTCTTCCTTTTTGGCATCATCTCTCATATTTGGTTTGGTTGGTTGGAAAATCAGAGAAGGGTTTTTCAATATGAAGCTTATTTAGAAGAGTGGGCATGGATTTGGTGGTTTAATGATTAACTTTTGTTCCCACATCTTCTATCTTTGAGATTTCCTCTCAAAATGCCTTGTTGGATTAGAGTATAAGAGTTACTTCCTCATCCACCATTGTTGTTAACTCTAAGATACAACACAATTATTTTCTATGCTTTGTTCTTCTATTTATTCATCGTAAGACCTATCAAAATCATAAGAAGAACTAACAACTGAGTTAGTATAATGAGAAGAGGTGGCATTTGGACAATCTCTGTAGTGTCCACCTCGACCACCACATATAGAACAACCATACTCACTATAAGATCGAGATAGTGCACTCCTTTTTTTCCAGTGAGCATATCTACAATCTTGTAAATAGTGAGGTCCACCACAATATAGACATGGATCATCAAGGTATGATTTCCAACCACAAAACACACATTCATTCCATGATGCCATATTAACAACTAAACAACAAAAAATGAAAGAAACAAAATAAAATCATAAATAACAATTTACAAGTTTCAATCAAAGAGAGTAAACTAAAATTCCAAACTTACTCAATACGACAAATTATTCCCCGACAACGACGCCATTTTTTATAACGCTCAATTTACACATTAATTCAAGTGCAAGGTGGTCATTGTTAATATAATTACCCAACAAGAGTTGTGGTCGAATCCACAAGGAACAATGTGAGTGGCAATTGAGTAGGTTCGAAATAAAAGTTTCTTGCTAAGTTCAAACCTATGATAATAGATAGTTTGGGGGTTTTCAATCTTGTCGAGTACGAAAGTAATTCTTTGGATTCTAATGGACTAATTTGAGACTAAGAATAATTAGAGGTAATCAATTAGGTGCGGATCTTGGGATTATGCTTTCCTAGGGGAAATTCATGCATGGGCTCATGAAAATTCGATGCAAACTTTAATTGATGATGATGTGGTAGGCTAGGTCGAAGATATTTGTGGTTAGTCTTTCAACAAAACCACAAAGATTTATGATCTTTCAAGCACCTACCATGTGTCTCAATTAAAGCCACCTATTGCCTCAATTAGGCACCCTTATTTCTAGGATGGTACCCAAATGATAGTCAACCTCATATTCATCCTTATGTCTAAGATAGTGAAAAATTTTCAGGACATACCCATAAATTTTCTACTATTTCTTTGGTTCCCACATCACTCTTTCAAGGATAAGGTGGGTTCCTAAATTTCACCCTAAACCCCTCTTTCAAGGATGGGAAGGGCTTTCAAGGACATGGGACATTCATCCATCAAACCTTTTTAGGAATTTGGTGCTTTCACCCACAAATACAATATATTTAATCAAGCAACAATAGCACCCATCATCAACAAACTAAATTCCACACAAATATAACAACCTATGCACAATTGCTTCTTATTCAAACATAATCCCAAGAGGTAGATCTAGCATATAATAATAATAATAAACAAAAATAAACCAAGATGTCTATTAAAGTTATTCAAAGGAAAAATAATGATAAGGTAAACCACATGTTAGACTTAAATGAATCTTCAAAAGATAAAGCCAAATCTACACTTGGAACTTATTCTAATGAGTTCTTAGCTCAGATTAGTACAAATTTGAGCTACAAGATCTAAAAATTTACAAAAACCCTAAACTAAGGATGGGAGGTAGGTTGTGGAAATATGGATTTTTTTAAGATGCTCTAGAATGAAAGGATTTTGAGCCTTAATTGGATTTGGGGTCGGTTGGTCAAAATGAAGTTTCTGTCCTTAGATTATTTTCTGCCCTCACGTGATCATGGCAGATTGATCATGGTTGCATTCACTGCGATTGCGGTTAGTCCATCGCAATCGCAGTTGGTTGACTAGATTCGATCGGCATGATTGCAGGCAAATACCAGCAATCACGATAATTGAGGGCTCTATCTTGGTCATGCTTCAGCTTGTTCAGCTCTTGCACTCCAATTCCCTTTTTGATCCTTTTCATCTCAAGTTTGCTTTATTTCTTCTCAGCACTTGTATACCTGCAAAATGTGGGCATTAGTACATTTAACCCCAAATGTGTCTTACTTTACATTCAAATCATAGTAGTGTGCATGAATATTGAGTATAAATGAGAAGTAAATTCACTACTCATTAATGGGATAAAGACATCAAAGATCCGTAGGAGCTAAAATTAATGACTCTGCTAGAAATAATGATCGTTGTTATCACTGTGGAAGGCCTAGACATTTCAAACAAAACTTTCTAGA
This sequence comes from Capsicum pubescens, assembly GCA_030864215.1. Taxonomy (NCBI): domain Eukaryota; kingdom Viridiplantae; phylum Streptophyta; class Magnoliopsida; order Solanales; family Solanaceae; genus Capsicum; species Capsicum pubescens. The sequence continues at coordinate 168,615,242 of CM061544.1, read as the reverse complement.
GTTAAGAAGAAGACCACCAACAAAGAATGAAAACTTTTGATCCTGGAGAGATAAAGATGAAGTTGAAGAAAAAGTAGAAGCTACCAATATGTGCTTCTTGGAAACAGGTGTACCTAGCGAGGTACGACCTCATAACTATCATAACTATAATATTCTAGAATATAATTTATATATGGTAACCAGCGATCTTCGAAAAGTCATATATAAATATAATAAGCCTTCTCAAGAGAAAAAAAGGTGGTGAAGCATGATTTAAATGAAAACTCAAAGAAAAATGAAGAAACTTTCAAATAAAAATTGGACCATGTCAAATTGAAATTGACTTTCTTCATGAAGAGCTTGATGACGTAAAAATAAAATTAAATAGTTTTACGAAATCCATAAGCCACAGTTTATTAAGATCAAATTCCTTTAAAAAAACTAAAGTTCCTCATCATGATTGTTTAAACCAGCCAAGACCTCTTTCTTCTCTTGAGGACCTGTTTGATTTATCTACAAAAAGAGAGGGCATAAATCCTATAGCTGTAGGCATAAGCCAAGAAGCACGTGGTTTTAAAACCCTAAAGGAAGCACTTCTAACCCATAAGGACCCAAAAACACTTGGGTACCTACGTAGAATTAATCTTCTTTTTTTGCAGGAACAGGTCCACAGGAGTTATAGAGAGGGAATATGGGTCATTGACAAAGGATATTCGAGACACATGACCAAAAAGAAAGAAAAAATTTCTACTAAAAAAAATATATGGGGTATCAGTCAAATTTGGTGAAAATACTAGAGGCAACGCCATCGAAGTCGGTACAGTAAAACTCAGCTCATCATGTCAATTCACTGAAGTATATCTAGTGGACGACCTCAAACATAATCTTCTAAGCATCAGTCAGTTGTGTGGCACCGATTTTAGAGACTTCTTCAATGAAGAAAATTACTCAATCAAACAAAAAAAAGAGACATCACACATTGATAATATTTATGTTTTAAATAGACCTAACTTTTTGTACTTTAACCTACCTTACTGTTCAAACCAATGATATTTGGCTGTGGCACAGAAAACTTGGGCATGCGAATAGGCCTATCATTGACAAATTTTCCAAACTGGAATTGGTGAAAAGTCTGCCAAAACTCAACTTTGAAAAGGATCATATTTGTGATGCCTGCCAATTGAGTAAACAGAGCCAAACATTATTAAAGTCATATACATTGTCTCTATTACCAAACCTCTTCAAACAATCCACATTTATTTGGCCCTGCCAAGATCGCAAATATTGGTGGAAAAAATATGTTTTTGTTATAGTTGATGATTACTCACGTTTTACTTGGGTGATGTTTCTTCCTCATAAACACTAGGCTTTTACAAATTTTTTAGATTTTTTGTAGAAAAGTACAAAGAGAAGGATAATTTGAAAATAAGGCATTTGAGGAATACTATGCTCAGAATCGATACTCTCAGAACTTCTCATCACCTTGGTCTCCTCAGAAAAATGGTCTGGTTGAGTGAAAGAATCGGTCTTTCCAAGAAACTACCAGGATTTTGTTGTTAGAACATAATCTCCCAAATCACTTTTGGGAAGAAGTAGTAGTACAACATTTCACATCATCAATGGATGCCTGATCAGTTGTATTCTATAGAAAAAGCCTTATGAACAATGGAGAGGAAAGAATCCTAACATTATCTACTTTCATCCTTTTGGATGCAAATGCTTTATCCCCAATAATGGTAAGACTAACTTAGGAAAATTCAATCCACAAAGTGATGAAGGTATTTTCTTTTGGCATCCTCCCACTAGTCGTGCTTACAGGGCTTACAATAAAAGAACCTTATGTGCTGAAGAATCTATGCATATTGTATATGATGTATCTAATCACCCTCCAATGAGTTTGAATATTGATGAAGCACGAGTGAGTGATCTAAAATGTAGGACCAATGCTAGCAGAATCTCTGAGCCATCACAAGACAAGTCAACTATACCCTCTCAGAAGTTGAGTCCTACAACAAAAATAATCAAACCAACTATTCCAAGAGAATAGAAACACGGTGCTAGCTATACAAATAAATTTATCTTTGGAAATCCAGATAATAGGATGCAAACAAGAGAATAATTAAGAAAGCAAGTGCTTGTTGCCCTTGTATCTCAAATTGAACAAAAGAAGACTGATAAGGCCCACAAAGATGAATCATGGCTCTAAGAAATGAATGAAGGAATTGGACCATTTTGAACGAAATCAAGTTCGGACTCTGGTTGAAAAACCTAATAACTTCTTAGTAATTGGAACTGGATGGGTCTACAAAAAAATTGAATAAAGAAGGTAAGGTTATTAGAAACAAAGATAGACTTGTAGATCAAGGCTACTCCCAATAAAAAGGTATTGATTATGATGAAACCTTTGCTCCTGTGGCAAGGTTATAATCAATTAAAATTTTAATAGCTTTTGTTGCTTTCAAATGTTTTAATTTATATCAAATGGACTTCAAAATATCCTTCTCAAATAGTTTTATTCACGAGGAAGTTTTTGTAAAACAACCCCCTGGGCTTGAAAATCCATATTATCCAAATCATATTTTCAAATTGTCTAAAGAACTTTACGATCTCAAACAAGCTCCAAAGGCTTGGAATGAGAGATTAAGTACTTTCTTACTAAATAAAAATTTTCAAAGAGGTAAAATTGATAAAACCTTGTTCATACAGAAGCTTGATTCAAATCTTCTTATTGTGAAAATTTACATTGATGATATCAGTTTTGGTAGTCTTAATATCTCTGTGTGAGAATTTTACTAGTTTGATGAAAGAAGAATTTGAAATAAGTCTTATGGGAGAGCTTTCATTCTTCTTGGTATTTCAAATAAAACAAACTCCTAAAGGTACCTTCATCAGTCAAGATAAGTACACAAAGGAACTCATTAAAAAATTTGGTATGTAAAAGAAAAGGCCTATGGAACTCTGATGAGTCCATCCACAAGTCTTTATTCATACTCATCTAGGAAGGATGTTGATGAAATGATGTACAAGAGAATTAAAGGATTAAAGAATGTATCGGGGAAAGATATAAGCATGCCAGGTTCCAGTCAACTCCTGAAGTGTCTGATCTGACTGCCGTCAAAAGGATCATCCGATAACTCAGAGGAACTCAAGACATTGGACTATGGTAACATTGTTCTTCCCATTTTGATTTAATTGGATATTCAGATGCTGACTTTGTAGGTGATAAAAGTGATAGAAAAAATGCTATTAGAACATGTAAATTTTTTTATTATACCCTGATCACATGGCACAGCAAGAAGCAAGCTTTAATTTCTCTTTTAATAACTGAAGCTGAATACTTAGCCATTGAAAGTTGTGGTACTCAAATTTTATGGATTATGCATCAACTACTTAATTTTAATTTGTTCGCTGAATATGTTCCCATATTGTGTGATAACACCATTAGTTTATCTAAATATATTATGCATCATTCTAGGGACAAACACATTGATATTAAGCATCATTTTATTTGGAATCATTTCAAAAATGGTGATTTTTCATTAACATTTGTTGACTCTGAAAATCAAATGACAGATATTTTTACAAAATCCCTATTAGAAGAAAGATTTTGTTACATTAGAAAAAGACTTAGTATTCTCAGCATTATGAATTATGAGTTTTATCTTTGGACAAAAATATCATTTACTTGTTCTGATTTTCTCGTCAGTTTTTAACCCAAAAATTGCTTTTCAAAAGAGGGTCTTGTCCCTTATTTTTTGTTGGGTTGTAAAATCATTTTTAATACAGTATCTACTACATTATTTGTTTTGCCTAGTATTGCTACTCTGTGGTTCTTTTTTATTATGCCAAAAGTCAGAGAAATATAGGAACATCATAAGTGCTTACAAGTCAGGTGGAGCAAGCCGACTACAGTGATAAATAGGAAAGTCAATTGATTTTATGCTTGTTTGTTATTATAAAAAAGGGGGAGATTGTTAGCCTCCTATAATTATGTTTTATGTTTTAATAATGACAAACTAATAAGTGAATTTTGTAGGATATTAAAGATCCCAAGGGATATAAGTAGATCTCACACAAAGGACATTGAAGATCTCAAATCTTGGGTGGATATCTCGCACAAGGAAAGGAATATTCTCTCAAAGAATATCTCGCTAAATATGGAGCCATATCAAAGATATTGAATATGATTAGTGATGTAAGGATATCTAACACAAAGGACATTGAAGATCTCAAATCTTGGGAGGATATATCGCATAAGGCAAGGAAAATTCTCTCAAAGAATATCATGCTAAATATGGAGCCACATGAAAAGTAGGATATCTCTTGACAAGGAAACAAAAATTATATAAACTAAAGATCCCAATAGATAAGGTAATTAGAAGAACCTCAAGAAAATATCAAAGGAGAAAGAAGATCTCACTACATACATGGACATATCTGATATAGACATATATATATGTTAGAAAAGAAAATCACACCAAGTATGGACATAGCTGATTTGGACATACCATAAGGTATAAACTCCCACAATCAAGAAATCAACTCAAATTCTTTATTGAGAACAAATCTGTTGGGTTTACTTATGAAGAATAGAAGGATGTACAACATAAGACTACAAAGGCCAAAATGGAATAAAGAAGACACTACACAACTTCAAAGAAGAATATCAAAGTGTCTCAATCTTAGTCTCACAAGGCTTTGTAACTTTTAGTTTACTATTATTATATAAAAAGTAGTATCGAGTCAACTTTATAATATCAACTGAAGCTGTGTTACAAGATCGGAGGATCAAAATACGTCTTCAGATCTTCTTCCCCATCACTGTACTCGAGCCCAACATTAAATGATCTAAGGAAACTTTGAAACCTAAGGGGACTGGAAGTAGGCACCACATGGGTGTTCCAAACCAGGATAAATTTTTGTGTCTCTACTTTATGTTCAATTATTTATTTGATTAATTAAATTAAATCTAATCTATTTTGTGAAGTTTATTGATCTGCAGGTGAGTCGACTGTGAAGAGTCAGTAGTCTACTCACAAAAAATTTTGAATTCACCCCCTCTTGAATTTTAGTATGTACTTTTGCGGAGTTTTTCATACAATAAAAGCTACCATTTAAGTATTGATATGGAACCATTTGAGGCTTTGCACAAGAGGATGCATAAATCATTGATTAGTTAGCTAATGTATTTGAGGTGAGACCATGGGGTAGTTATTTATTGAAAGACCTAATAAAGAAGGTAAAATTCATCTAGGCAAAATTTCTAGTGGCTTAAAGTAGGCAAAAAGAGTAAATAGATCAGGAAGTAACAGATATGCATATTATGGAAGGTGAGAAAGTGTTGCTCAAAGTCTCACCTATAAAGTGTGTTATAAGGTTCGGGAAGCATGGTATGTTTTATCTAAGATATATTAGACTATTTTAAATTCTTAAGAGTATATGAATAGTGGTTTAGAGGTTGGCCTTGGCTCTGAGTTTATCGGGCATTCATATCGTGTTCCATGTGAGGATGATTATGAAGTATCATGGGAATGATAACTATACCATTTAGTTGGATTCAATTTTTTTATATGAATATTTTATGAAGGAGATCATGTTGCCATTCTTGATGGAGATGTCCATAAATTATGGACTAAGCAAATTGCAACCGTAAAGGTCCAACTTAAGAACCATCCTGTTGAGAAGGCAACTTGAGTTATAAAGGAAGGTTATGTTCTCCTGATGTCGATAGGCTATGGAAAAAAATCTTAGTTGAGGCTCATGATTCTAGATATACAACTCTTTCGAGTTCAACTAAAATATATCATGTCTTGAAAGAAATCTACTGGTGGAATAATATGAATAGGGATGTGGATAATTTGTGGCTAACTGTATGGTTTGTCAACAAGTAATGGTTGAACATTTGAGGCCTTGTGGCATATCTCAAGAAATAGAGTTTCCTATGTGGACATTAGAGATCATCAAATTAATATAATTCTATTTAGATCTTTATGGATAGGATGACTAAGTCTGCCCAGTTCTTACATCTGAGGACTAGTATTTAGGAGAGGATTATGATAAGTTATTTATTTAGGAGATAGTTAAGATGCATGTTGAGTTGTTGTCCATTATTTTAGACTAAGGTACACAATTCTTATCTCACTTCTAGCATACGTTTCATAAAGGTTTGGGAACTTCGGTGAAACCTAGCTTAACTTTCGACCCTCAAACATATGGAAAAGTGTAATGTTTTATTATTTTAAAGGTAGTTGGGTTGACCATTTCCCTCTTATCGAGTTTACATATAATAATATTTATTATTTTATAATTCAAATATCCTCTTTTGAGGCCCTTTATGGTAGGAGTTGTTGGTATCATATTGAGTGGTTTGAGGTATATGACACTGGGTTGTTTCGTCCGGACCTATTTCACAAAGTCATGGAAAAGGTGAAGGTGATTACAAAATAACATAAAACTTCTCAAAGTCGCCAGTAGTCATATGCAAATGTGACACAAAGAGAGTTGTAATTTGATTTTAATGATTGGGTGTTCTTAAAGGTTTCTCCAATAAAAGGAGTCACGAGGTTTGGGAAGAAAGGGAAGTTCAGTCCCCATTACATTGGCCTATATTAGATTTTGAGGAGGATTGGGAATCTCACTTAGGAGTTAGATTTCCCAGCAAATTTAACTTCTATTCATGGCTTTTATTCATCTTGTTTTCCTTATGTCTATGCTAAAAAATTATGTGGGTGATCTTTTATTTTTATAATGCCTGTTGAGGAGGTTGGTGTGACTGATTTATTTTCTTGTAAGGAACTCTTGGTTAACATATTGGACTTGCAAGTTCATAGATTGATAACCAAGAATATAGCTTCGGTAAAGGTTCCTCGGAGAAATCAAATGGGGGAAGAATCTAAATAGAAAGATGGAGAAGATATGAAAGCCAAGTACCCATTGTTCCCCGGGTTGGATGAAAGTGTTTAATGTATGGGCTTTGATTCCCTCTTGTCACTTTTAAAATTTGTCATTTGATTTTGGTGTGCTCTTTCTATTCTCGCGCTAAAGGTGTCCTAACTCATCCATTGGGGACAAATGAATCTAATTAGGGGTGGGAGATAATGTGAGACCTGGTGAAATTTCAATGAGTGTATTTTTGACTCTCCCACATACGTATTGTCAATTTTATACTTGAATTATGTTTCTGGATTTAAAAGGATGTTTGGGAAGTTTTAGAATTTTGAAAGGGGATCATAGAAATTTTGGGACCTTAAGGCAGTGAGGGTCCACAATATTCACGTGCCACGGAGGCTAGCCTCCGTGAGAAAGGAATGTCAAGGAGGCTACCATCCGCAATAGCGGGGTGCCATGCCTCTGTATAAAAATCATCTTGTTTTGCTTTTTTCTCACTTAGGGTGAAGGATTTTGTTCTTTTTATCCCTTGTAAGACTTTTAATCATAAAATTGACCCTTTTTCTTTAGTTTTCAAAGATCAAATTCTATTCTTTCTCTCTTTAACTCCAAATCAAAGAAAGATCAAGGGTTTTACCAGAAATTCACTGTTTAAGGTCCATACTCTAAATTCTCTTCAAATTGTTCTATAGTTTAGGCAAGTTGCTCATCCCTAACTTGAATTTTTAAATTAAAGCATATATTTAATCATTAATCATATGATTTAAATTGTGGGTTTGAAATTAGGTTGAGGGGTTTTGATTGGGTTACTTGAATTGGTTTCCCCATTGTTTAACTTATTTATTCATGCTTTAATTAATGGCTATGGAGACTGAATTGGTGCATTAGATTAGTGGTTGGAATAGGGAACATGGGTTTACCAAAATTGATTGAATTTTAGGTTAATAATGGCATTAAACTCAACCCATTTTATATTCTTGGTTTTGAATATGGATAATAACATGGTTTAACTTAATTTGAACCAATTGGATTGTATTAATTGATAAATGAATGAATATGGTTTTGGAATGGACTTGGTGGTCATGATTTGGACTTTAAATGGAACTTGGGATTCGTTTTAGTTATATGGACTAGTTTGGCTTAATTAAATTAACTTGCAAGTATATTTGTATGAAGATATCAAGTTGGTAAGTGCCTTAATGAATGACTCCTAGGTTATTGGTTAGTTATGTGCAAATTGTATTGCTCTTCATAAAGGTGTAGCTCCCAGGAGGATCAACACTTGAAACCACGCTTCCCAGCATTGAGAGTCCATATGACCATATGTTTGGTGAACATATTAAATATATATTTTTGGATGGCTATAACCTTGATGTATTTAGCCTTTCCATGATATTTCATCCATTGTGTGGTTAACACATACTTGGGCCTTTCCAGCATGGGGAGATGAACCCATTAGCCCATGGGAGCCTGTAGGATATAGCTAGCTGCATAGTTTAGGTTAAATATTTAAAGTCTCATGTTCATGGACCTTGTCTCTATCCCATCCTTATATATATATATATATGAATGTGGTGCATATGGTTTTGACTAGATATTTGTAATTTGATTATGTTATCCTTATCCCTGAGTTACATGCAAGTGCTCACCCTACTGACCATCACTTGATGCTATATCATTTTATTATGTATAATCTGAAGGATTTTCTATTTCTCTGGTGCAATATTAGGTGATTCGATATTCCTATAGATCTGCTGTGAAGCAATGAGCCTCAATAATTTTGAAGGCCCTATCATTTCACTGGTTTCTTCATTGTTTTCAATATTTTTTAGTAGTTTATTTATGATTCGTTTGGTCATCGTCAGGGGCATATCTCAACTTAGGCTGTCATAATGCTTTTGGGGAAAATATTAGGGTGATTTGGCCATTGTGTTTTGACTCTTATAACTTGATTACACTTATCTATATTTATTATATATTTTTGTTGTCTACCATTATTTATTTATTATTATTATTATTATTGTTCTCTTGAGGTAAGGCTAAGGGGTGGTCTCCGACCCATGGAGAGCTTGAGATACCCTTCATGACTATGCCCTGGTTCAAGTCGTGAAAGTTTGCTAGGGAAGTTCAATCTCTAGCTAATAACTTTATGTGACTTGAGATGTATGAGAAAGGTGTATTTTTAGCCAATGTAGAGACAATGTCTAAGTTTCTTTATCAAATCAAGGCTAAGAAAATTGAGGATGCAAAGTTGAGTAAGATTCAAGGCAAGGTTTTGTAAGGTGAGGCCAAGGAGGATATTTTTGATGATGAGGATGTTTTGAGGATCATGGGACAATTTTGATTTCCTCGTGCTTATGGTTTTATCCCTAATATTCTTGATAAGGCATGTAGGTTGAAATACTATGTACATCCTGGGAAACCAAGATATACCATAATTTAAGTCAACACTACTAGTGGGGTCAAATGAAATGCAACATAGTTGATTTTATGGCTAATGTTTTGAATTACCAGTAGGTGAAATATGAATATGGAGAGAGTAGTGGTATTCTTAAATGGATGCCAATTCTTGAATAGATGTGGAAGATTATAGATATGGACTTTGTTGTTAATCTTCCTAGGACATAAAAGGAATATGATTCTATATGGATTGTTACAGATAGGATGACTAAGTCTGTATACTTCATTATAGTCCAAGTGACTTACAGTGCAGCAAAGTTAGCCAAGTTTTATCTCAAGAAAGTTTATAGGTTGAATATGATTCTAATTTCTGTTATCTCGAATAGGGTTACTCAGTTTACCTCTAAATTTTTACAGAAATGGCATGAATAGTTAGGTACTAGGTTGGACCTTAGTACAACTTTTGACACTCAAACGGATGGGCATTCTAAGTAGATGATTTTTGTGTTGGGGGATATTGTTCATACATGTGTGATGGACTTCATAGATCATTTGAACTAGTATGTACCTTTGACAGAATTTGCATACAATAATAGTTACCATTTGAGCATTGATACAGAACCATTTGAGGCTTTGCATAAGAGGATATGCACATCTTTGATTAGGTTGTTAATTTATTGGAGGTGAGACCATGGGGTAGTGATTTATTGAATGACCTAATAAAAAAGTTAAAGTTTATCTAGGCAAAATTTCTTAAGGCTTAAAGTAGGAAAAAAGAGTACACAAATAATAAAGTAAGCGATGTGCATATTATGGAAGATAATCAAGTATTTCCCAAAGTCTCACCCATAATGGGTGTTATGAGGTTCAGGAAGCGTGGTAAGTTTTGTCCAAGATATATTTGACTATTTTAGATTCTTAAGGGTGTGCAGATAGTGGTTTAGAGGTTGACCTTCGCTCTGAGTTTATCAGGCATTCATCTCGTGTTCCACGTGTGGTTGATTATGAAGTATCAAGGGAATGCTGACTATATCATTTAGTTAGATTCAATTTTGTAAGATAAATCTTTTATGAAGAGGATCCTATTTCCATTCTTGATGGAGATGTCCATAAATTAAGGGCTAAGAAGATTGTAATCGTAAAGATCCAACAGAAAAACCATCATGTTGAGAAGGCCACTTGGATTCAACTTATTCTTATTTTTTACCATTTTATTCTTATTTTAGTTCAAGGTTAAATGATAGTGTAATTAGTATTTATGTAATGACTCATCCCATAGTTGTAACATTTGTTTGGGTGAATTCCCCTAGTAGAGTTTCCCTTAAGGTAAGAGTTGATGAAATCTAACGCTTGGATGGTTAATTAATAAAAATCTAGTAATGTGTGGTTTAGAGATTGTTGGTCTCTCATGATGTAGAGTTTGATAATTCTGTATTTAAATTATCATAATCATGGGATGTTGGAGTCCATAGAAAATTTTAGAATTAGAAATGTATTTAAAGAACTTTGGTTATAATTGTTGCCATAATAGGAGAAATCTGTACTTTGGTAAATCTAAGTGTATGTTGTGAAGTGGGTGAATTTAAAAAATTTCCCAGAGTTAGTACCTGAGGGATGCTATAGTATTCATGGTACCAATGTATCAAGCTACTCTGTCGCAGCCATCTAACCATTGTGGATGTCAACATGGAGTGGTTAATTGGTCACTATAGAAGAACTGTTATAGTATCCAGGTAATTGTTGCTCCATCATCGGGTAGTTTAATGCCTAAGTCCTGATATTTAACTATTTTCTACCTAACATCCAAATGTTTGTCCTTAATCTTGAGAGATGTGATATCTTACCAACTTGAGTGATTTTCATTATTACGGTAAGATTATTGATTAATCTTCCTAATTTGTAGAATAATTAGAATGAAGGATTATGGTGAAATTCTTTGCTTTAGACCCTAAGTTAATGATTTGGTATAAATACCTATGGGTAGTCCTACCCCTCTCAAGGTACCAACACACTTCTAAGTAGCGTTATAGGTTGGACCCCGATAACTCAAACTGGAGCATGTCATTTGTAGTGATCTCCCATAGTCTCAGCTAAGTATTCAGACCATATCAGCTCAGGTTTGCATGACCAAGTGTTCAGATTAAAAGTTATTAAGTTATTAAGTTTACAGATTATCTTAGTTCATGTTTTACCTAGTCTTCCATTCTTTTTTAGGTTAATGAATTTATGACAAGAACTTATACGTATCTTAGTTATTTCTAACTAACATTCTAGTACATTCCTAGTATTGACTGCATACTTTTTTTAATTCTATATGGATTTCACAATATAGGTTTGGATGCTCATTTCCCCGATTACCCTTAGTCAGTCCAAGGTTACTCAGCAGTAGTTGTACAGAGTCCTTATCCATCAAGGACAAGTATTTAAAATTATTTTTAGTAGTTTTTTTTTTAGTTAGTTTGAGCTAGTTAGGGGTTTGTCCCATCAACTACTCATGTCTTGGAGGCTTTTAGATATTTAGACTTGTTTTAGTTTTATCAGTAATTACGACATGTTTGTATTTGTTTAGTATTACATCCTAACAAAATTTTATAAATTTAGCTGACGTACAAAATGTTTCATTATTATATTATTCAGTGCTCACGATAGGTACCAAATTATGGGTCAACTTTGGATCACTTGTGGCTTAGGCATTATGTTACGCTTAGAGGGTAGCCTTGGGTCATGACAGAATTTGGTATCAGAGCCTACGGTTTAAAAGTTTTCTAAGTTCTCTGGTGTCTGAAAGTTGCATTGAGTAGAGTATTGTGCATAGTTGTGAAGCGCACCACACTTATGGGCAAGAGGCTATGAGACATTTTAGGAAAGCCTCCCATTTTTAAGTGTTTCTATCGAATAAAAGAGCATGCTTTACATTGAATTTCCTTTTTCTAGGTTATCCTTTATCTATTTATAGAAAATGCCTCCTAGAAGAAATAACAAAAGAAAAAATAGGGATCATCCCACTGCACCACCTGGTCAGGAAGATCTTATGAACAAACATGTTTCCCATACTGAAATTAGTGTTGCAGCCAAAGCTTTTTTCCATTTTATATTTGCTCAAAATAACGAAAAAGCTATTGCCTTAACCAATCCAGTAATGAATACAACTACAGCTAAGATCTAAGACTTTATTCGGATGAATCCTTTAGTGTTTTCACGATCCATGTCTGAGGAGGATCCATAAGAGTTTCTAGATTGTTTGCAGAAGGTGACTGATGTTATGGGTGTCACTTTTAGTGGGAGTGTTTACTTAACTGCTTAACAGTTTCAAGGAATAGCTCACAGTTGGTTTAAGTAGTGGAAGTAGAATAGAGGTGTTGAGGCAGGGCCTAAGAATGGGATGAGTTTTCTATGGATTTCTTAGATTGATTCTTCCTACTTGAGTTAAGGTGGGCTAAGTTTTATGAGTTCATCAATATAAAGAAAGGTAACATTAATGGGAAGGAGTACACACTCAAGTTTACCCCATTGGTGAGGTATGCTTCGACTATGGTGGACGATTCTATGTCCAGAATGATTAAGTTTGTGTTGAGAGTTTCTGAAGAAGTGGTTAAGGAGTGTAGGATAGCTATGTTGATTAGGAGATGGATCTCTCTAGGTTGATGGTCTATGCTTAAAAAATTAAGGCGTAGAAACGTAGGGATGATAAAAAGGATAATAAGAGGGCCAGAACACATTGCTTCAACTTTTCTCAATAGAAGTCTAACGCAGAGAATCTTTGTAAGTTCTGCCCAAAAGTTTCAGATCCTGCCCCATCATCTGCCAGTGCGCTAGTGCCTAAGTTTAGGTAGGATAGTCAAGATAGACCACTGAGCTCTAAGTCCTAAGGTAGCATAAATAACAGTCACACCAATCTGCTTTGCAGTAAGTGTCGTAAGAATAATCAGGGTGAGAACAAATTAGGTAGTGATGTGTGCTCTTAACAGATCAGGTAGTGATGCGCGCTTTAGATGTGATAAGGCAATCCATAAGATAAGGGATTTCTTATTCGAGGTTTGAATATGTTGAAATGATCGTATGATAGAGTCAAAACCAACTTTATGCTCTCCAGATAGGAAATGATCATAAAAGTTCCCCTAATGTAGTTATGGGTACATTTCAAGTCTTCCATCTTCATGTTTATGCATTGTTAGACCCTGGAAATTTGCTTTACTTGGTAACTCATTATATAGATGCTGACTTTAGTGTAAGTCCCGACACATTTGTAGAGCCTTTCGCAGTGTCTACCATAGTGGGTAGTTCTATTATAGTAAGATGGTTGTATAGAAATTGCCCATTCACAGTGTCTCAGAAAGTCTCTTCAGTTGATCTTGTGGAGTTAGATATGAGAGATTTTAATATTATTCTCGGCATGGATTGGCTCTACTCGTTCTATGCCTCAATTACTATAGAAATAGAATTTTCTAGTTTATTTTCCTAATGAGCCCGTTATTGAATGAAATGGTAGTACTTTAGTGAATAAGGGGTAGTTTGTCTCCTATCTTAAGGCAGGAAAGATGATATCCAAGAAAAGTATTTAACATCTCATATAAGTCAAAGACTTAATTTTAAAACTCCATGTCTTGAGTCAGTTCCAGTAGTGAGTATATTTGCAAAAGTGTTCCTTGAAGATGTTCCTTAATTCCTCCCGAATGGGAAATTGACTTCGAAATAGATATCCTCCCAAATACCCAACTTTTCACAATTCTACCTTATAGAATGGATCTATCCAATCTTAATTAATTATATTAACAATTGAAATATCTCATAAATAATGGTTTCATTAGGCCTAGAATTTCTTCATAGGGTTCTCCAGTTCTTTTCATATGGAAGAAAGATGGTTCCCTCCAAATGTGCATCGACTATCGTCACTTGAATAAAGTCACAATCAATATTAAGTATCCTCTCTCCAAAATTTATATTCGACCAATACCTGAGTGCAATCTATTTCTCTATTATAGACCTCAGGTTTGGCTATTATCAGTTGAGAGTTAGAGAATGTGACATCCCGAAGACAAACTTTAGAACTCAGTATGGTCACTATGAATTTCTAGTTTTATCTTTTGGACTAACTAATGGTCATGTAGCTTTTATGGACTGGTTGAAAAGGGTGTTCAAGTAGTACATGAACATGTTCATCATATTCTTCATAGATTATATCCTCGTCTATTCCCGTATTAAAAGTGATCATGCAGACTATTTGATTGTTATATTGTAACCCTTAATGATCATCAATTATTTGCTAAGTTTAGTAAGTGGTAATTCTGGTTGAGTTTAGTAGCTTTCCTTGGTCACATCATTTTTGGTGATAGAATTCGAGTTGATCCTCAAAATCCCAAAGTAGTGAGAAACTAGACTAGACCCATCTTTCTATCAGATATCACTTTTTTTCAGGGTTTAGCTGGTTACTATAGTTGGTGTGTTGAAGGATTTTCTTCTATTTCTTCTCACATGTCTTGACTAACTCAGAAGAATGTCAAATTTTAGTGGTTAGATTGTTGCAAGAAGAGTTATGATTCGACTCACTTTTTCTTCGGTATTGACTCTACTTGAGGTTTCAGATGGGTTTGTAGTTTATTGTAATGCTTTTATAGTTGTCCTTGGTTGTCTATTAATACAACAAGGTAAGTTCATAGCCTATGACTCGACACAACTTAAACCCCATGAGAAGAATTACTCTACCTATGATCTTGAGTTGGCAACAATTATCTTTGCCTTAAATATTTTGAGGCATTATTTATATAGGGTTAATGTTGATGTATTCAGGGATCATAAGAGTATACCATATGTTTTAACTAAGAAGGATCTAAAATCTTAATCATATAAGGTGGCTACAATAACTGAAAGACTATGATATGAGTGTGTTGTATCTATTGGGTAACACCAATGTAGTGACCGATGCCCTTAGTAGATTGTCTATGGTAAGTTTTGCGCATGATGAGGACGATAAGAAAGAATTAGTTGGTGAAGTTCAACAGATTTCTAGATTAGGTGTTTGATTGGTTGATTCGGCCGAAGGTAGTATATGGGTTGAAAATGGTTTGGAATCTTTATTTGTGGCCGAAGTGAAAGAAAAAAAAGTCATAGATCCTATTTTGGTCAAATTGAAAGAGACAGCTTGGGATCAGAACGTTGAGGTTTTCTCCCAAGGGGGAGATGGTGTGCTTCATTGTCAAGGCAGGTTATTGTTCCGAGTGTGGATGATTTGGGACAGTGAATATTAGAAGAAGCGCATGGCGCGCGATATTCCATTCACCCATGAGAAACAAAGATGTACCATGATTTGCAGGAAATTTATTGGTGGAATGGTATGAAGAAAGATATTGAAAAATTCAAGGCTAGGCATTTGAATTGTCAGCAAGTTAAGGTAGAGTACCAAAGGCCTAGTGTCATGCTTCAGGTGTTTAGCATCCCCACTTGGAAGTGGAAGGTAGTGAACATGGAATTTGTGATAGGTTTATATCGTATGCATCATCCACATGATTTAATTTGGGTCATTATATATAGAATGACCAAGTCAACCCAATTCTTACCAGTTTATACTTCGTTCTCAGTTGAGAACTATGCCAGACTCTATCTTATTGAATTGGTTATGCTGCATCGGGTTCCATTGACCATCATTTCAGATTGAGGTACCTATCTAACCTCTTACTTTTAGAAGGCTTTTAAAAAAGGTCTTGGAAACAAAATTCATCTTAATATAGCTTTTTATCATCAAACACATGGTCAGGCAGAGAGGACAATCCAAACCTTAGAGAATATGTTGAGGGCTTGTGTTATCTACTTTAAGGGTAGTTGGGATGACCACTTACCTTTAATTGAGTTTTCCTATAATAACATCACTCTAGTATTTAGATGGCTTTATTTGAGGCTCTCGAGAGAAGGAGATATGGATCTCCTATTTGTTGGTTTGAAGTAGGTAAGGCTTATTTAGTATGGCCATATTCAGTATATGAGGAGACAGAGAAAGTATAGTTGATCCGAGAAAGGCTAAAGACATCCCAAAGTCATCAGAAATCCTATGCAAATATTAGAAGAAGAGATCTTGAGTTAGACATTAGTGACTTAGTTTATTTAAAATTTTTACCTATCTAAGGGGTGAAGATATTCGGTAAGAAAGAGATGCTCAGTCCACGCTATGTTGTCCTATATCAGATATTGTGCCATTTTGGGAAGGTAGCTTATGAGTCAGAGTTAACTATAGATTTGGCATCAGTGCATCCGGTGTTTTATGTCTTTTTGCTAATGAAATATATTGGTGACTAAGCCTCTGTTGCTCCTTTAGGTGTGTGAACGTGAAAGATAGACTTTTCAAGAAAGAAGTCTCAGTTGAGATCCTTGATTTTTATATTTGTAGGCTACGTAATAAAGAAGTTTCCTTGCTTAAGGTTCTATGGATAAATCAGTCCATTGAGTGAGCTACTTGGGAAGTAGAAGCAGATATGCGAGCCAAGTAACCCTATCTTTTCTCTATAAATTAAGATTTAACTAGATGTAATGGTTTTTCTTAAATTGATTCTCTCATTTTCTATCTCACCTTTCAAACCATCCTTGTGTCATTGCATGCACTCTTAAATTTAGTTCAGTCCTTGTGTTGTATTTTGGGTTTAGTTACTTAATCATTATTCAGCTCACAAGTACTTAATGCATAATCTCAGTATTCTTAATATCATATTTAAGACAGTGTAATGACCCTTCAGGTAATTTTTTGTGTTCCTTCTTAGTTTTGTTGATAGAGCCTTTCCATAGTTTCCCTAAGCCATCTATGGCTTGCTAGAATCGATAGTTCGATTGCCTAGTGGTTTTTTTGGTTGTTAGAACCATTTCCCTATTGTGAAATTCATGGCTAGTTGTTTGAATTATCAGCAGGTTAAGGTAAAGTACCAAAGATCTAGGGGCATGCTTCAGGAGTTCAACATCTCCATTTGGAAGTGGGAGGTAGTGAACATGGAATTCGGGATTGGTTTACATCGTACACTTCATCCACATGATTTAATTTGGGTTATAATTTACAGAATGATCAAGTCAATCCAATTCTTACTAGTTCATTCTTTGTACTCAGTTGAGGACTCTGCTAGACTCTATCTCATAGAGTTGGTTAAGTTGCATGGGGTTCCTTTGACCATTATTTCAGATTGAGGTACCCAGTTTACCTCTTTCTTTTAGGAGGATTTTAAAAAGGGTCTTTGTAGCAAAATTCGTCTCAATATAGATTTTTACCATCAGATAGATGGTCAGACAGAGAGGAAAATCCAAACCTTAGAGGATATTTTGAGGGCTTGTGTTATCGACTTTAAGGGTAGTTGGGATGACCACTTACCTTTAATTGTGTTTGCCTATAATAATAGCTTTCACTCTAGTATTCAGACAGCTCAATTTGAGGCTCTCAAGGGAAGGAGATGTGGAACTCCTATTTGTTGGTTTGAAGTAGGTGAGGCTTCTGTAGTAGGGCCATATTTAGTATATGAGGGGATAGAAAAAGTGTAGTTGATCCGAGAAAGGCTGAAGATATCCCAAAGTCACCAGAAATCATCTGGAAATGTCAGAAGAAGATATCTTGAGTTTGACGTTAGTGACTTGGTATATTTGAAAATTTTGCCTATCCAAGGGGTGAAGATATTTGGTTAGAAAGGGACTCTTAGTCCACTCTATATTGTCCTATGTTGGATTTTGAGCCATTTTAGGAATGTAGCTTATGAGTTAGAGTTGCCTGTAGACTTGGCATCAGTGAGTCCAGTTTTTTATGTCTTTTTGCTAAAGAAATATATTAGTGACTAAGATTCTGTTGTTCCTTTAGAGAGTGTGGGCATGAAAGATAGAATTTCCTACGAAGAAGTCTGAGTTGAGATCCTTGATTGTTAGATACATAGGCTATGAAATAAAGAAGTTCCCTTGCTTAAGGTTTTATTGATAAATCAGTCCCTTAAGTGAGCTACCTGGGAAGCAGAAGCAGATATGCGAGCCAGTAACCCCATATTTTCTCTAAAAATTAAGATATAGTTTGATGTAATGGTTTCTCTTAAATTGGTTCTCTCATTTTCTATCTCACCTTTCAAACCATCCTTATGTCATTGCATGCGCTCATAAATTCAGTTCAGTCTATGCGTTGTAGTTTGGGTTCAGTTACTTAATCATGATTCAACTCATAAGTCTTCAGTGCATAATCTCAGTATTTTTAATATCTCATTTAAGATAGTGTAATGACCCTTCAGGTCATTTTTTGTTTTAATGGATAGTCTTGCCGATAGAGCCTTTCCATAGTTTCCCTAAGCCATTAATGGCTTACAAGAACCGATAGTTCGATTACCTGGTGGTTTTTTTGGTTGATAGAATGATTTTCCTATTGAGAAGTCTTTTTTCGTTCAGAATCGCCACTGAGTAAAAACTTCAGTAAAATGATATCAAATGTAAAATCCGACTTCGCTAATATTTTCGGAGTGTCAAAATATATATGGTTGATATTTTATTTTCTTGTACTAGATTCTGGATGCATCCCTGAGCATTGGTTAAAAATTCCAAGTTTTAGTTATCGACTAAAATAGAGAGCGATACTGTGATCGCGGTGAGTAAGTTCAAACACGTGAGCCACGATAGCGGCCTATCACATGGGCACGATTGCACTTCTCGAGGCCTGGGTAAGGACGATTTAAATGTTGTCATGATTGAGAATTTCATCATTTATGCCTCCATCTTGGGCTCTAAAAACCTAATAGAGAGTAAAATCCTTAGATTGAGTCTTGTAGGTTGATTGGGAGATTGAATAGCTTGTGTAATTGTGATTTCCTATGAATCTAAAGTATGAACCCTTCAAATTTTGGTTTTAAATTCTAGATTTTTAGACCCAAAACTCCAAATGACTTGAGAGTTTATTTTAGCCCTAAATATGGTTGTTTTGCCTAAATTTCTTTGGCGTTATAACTCCTTAATGATATTTGAATGATGGGTTATTCTCGAAAATGCATTTTTCATATGTGGGACGCACTTAGCAGTTTTTGATTTCATTTTGGACTCAAGGCACATTGGTGCAATATGGGCATTGTTAGTCTCATAGTAATGCATATATTATGTTGTTGATAGCTTGGATCGTGGAAGAAGCTTCGAGGAAAGGAACACAAAGATTGTTGGTTCGTGAGATATTTGGACTTAAGGTAGGTTAGGCTAACTTTTGTTAGATTGAGCTTTATTGTAATATAAATTATGATATTTTGATAAGATTGGGTGGACTTTTAGGTGTTTAAATGGTAGATGGTAATGCATTAGATTAGTTGAACACTTAGGCTATTTAATTTATATAGTGTGATACTTGACCTACAGCCTAGAACATTGGTTTGTTGGACTTCTAATCTCATGAATAGCATGAGAATACACTAGTTGCTATAGTATATGAGAGTGACCTTGTTCACTCACCTAAAAGGTATGTTAACCTAGATATGCTTAGTTGTGAAATGACTTTAGGGGCTTGTAATGACATAGGAGTAATCCTTGAAGTAGAATTGTCCCTTGGAACTAGTGTGAATACGTAAGCCCTTAAGAAATAATTTAGAATGATTAGCCTAATTTCGGGTAGAAGTCAGACTTGTAAAGAGAACTTCGGGGATTATTAGAAGTAGAACTTGACCCACCTTAAGCTTAAACTATGTAACTTCTTAGTAACTTAGATATGTGATGAACACCTACATTATGCTTTTGGTGATATGATGACTAAGACCACTAAAAGGTTTATGCATATTGTCGATATTCGGATGATGTGAATACTTGATTGATTATCTTATTATGGTGATATAGATGACATTGGGAGGCCTTGTGAAATGAATCTATGGTTATGGCATCACTTAACTTATTGGCTAGTTTACTATGTGATTCTTGAATTATGTTACCGCTCTTATTATGATTCAAGCTTAATGACCAAGTTAATGTTTACGTAAAATACTCTCTTGCGCTAGTAATGTGAATAATGTGAGTAAAGAAGGATTCTAGAATGCATAACATAACTTATAATTTACTTGCTAATAAACTTGTTAAGCTCGAAAAGGTGGTGATTATTCATGTACATAGAAATACACGCCTAAGAATCTACTCATATAATATGGTAAAGATTAATAGTAAAGTACCTTGATATGTATTTCCTCACCTCTATTACACCCTATATATTGTGGTTTGTACTTGTTCTTGCTTTGACTATCTATATAAAGTTATTGTTGTGATGATGATTATTGGTGATGTGATGATGCCCAGTGTATTCAAAGGATATATTAATGTTATGATGATGCTTGGTGAATCCGGAAGAGGTATTAATGTTATGATGATGTTAGTGAATCCGAATGATATGTTGATGTTATGTTGATGCTCGGTGAATCCAAAAAAGGTATTAATGTTATGATGATGCTTGGTGAATTTGGAGGATATATTAATGTTATGATAATGCCCGGTGAATTTGGAAGAGTTATAGATGTTATGATGATGTTCGGTAAATCTGGAGGATGTATTGATGTTATGATGATACCCGATGAATCCAGAAGAGGGATTGTTGTTATGATGATGCCTTGTGAATCCGGAGGATATATTGATGTTGAGGTGATATTACATATGGTAAACATATATGAATTTATAGGTATATGTGTGGTTATTCCATTGTATGATGAAGTCATTGTGGGTACATAGGACATGATGCTTTCCTTGGAAAGTAATCTATAATTCTCTACAATTAATCACTAGTTATGTGTTGTGGCTCTTGTTAATACTAAATAGTGAATAAAAGTAGATTATGCTGATGATTGCGTTAAAAATAATTGGTAAGAGTAATAATATGTAGAATTAAGGATTAACCAAGTGAAAATATTTGTCTTGAATAAATGGTCATGTTATGGAATTTTGCCTAGTAAACTGGGTTATCTTGATAACTAGTTTTACATATAAAGTGGTTATGTTACCTGATTCCTAGAAGCCTAGTATTCTAGTTGGTGGATCTTGTTTAGTTCAAATGTGGTAACTAGTTGTTATGGTTGTTAAATTTTTAATGATGGTAGTAAACTTAGCTTTGTTTATGGTTAGTGATATTGATGAGTAGTATGTAATGTTGTTGGTTTCTTAACGAGGACTTAGAAACTTATGGAGCTAACTAAAAAATGACCAAGGTTAATAGATAGATAAGTATGTCGGTGATATGTAACTTCTCGCTATCATGATGACTATTGCACTTATGATACTAGGAATTAGTTTGTTAAATGGTGAATATGGTTTAGTTAGAGGACTTGGTTAGAGGTTGATGTTTGCTATCTAATTAATCATAATTAGTTGCTACTCCATGAAGAGGGAGTATATGAGGAATTGGTTAGGCTAATGGTTGGAGACCTTATGATAACTAGCAAACTAGTAGCTTTGTAATAAATGGTGGTTATTTAATATAGACTAGATTGAGTATATTATTGAGTAAAGGTATAAACGATTATATGTCTATGGTCTGATTACTTGGGTATATGTTGGTTCAACTTGCGGTAGTTGATAATAATTATGGATCTTGGCAAGTGATCATGACAAAAAATATGGAAACCATGGGAAATGGTGTATTGGTTATGTATGTATATTTATATATCTTGATATGTTAATGAATTAATCAATTGGTGTACTCTTTGGTGTTATTAGATGCTGTGATGACTTCTTTATTTTGTGTTCTTTTGGATGTACTTCCCTATGGTATGGGACATCGTGGTAAGTTCGTTTACTTTATGCCTTACTGATTGTATGCGTATTGAGTATGGTATTTATGCAATTGTAATATATATATATATACGTTGCATTATGCTTCTTTATTAGTTATTCATTTTGTAAGACTATTGTGGTACGTATTGATTTAAGATGTCATATTATTGTTCTAGTTGTTTAGTGATTTGTACAGTGATGATGGACACAATTCAGATTTGATTTTGTACCTTATCTTATACTTATTTTCTTACTATATATTATCTTTTTATCAAAATTTAGCTCAGTTGGCCAATGATGCCAACTCAGTACCCGTGTTTTGGTACTCATACTACACTAAAATACCTTTTTTAGTGTAGATCCGAGTAATAGTTTCCCCCATTGAGTTAAATCGTGTCGCGTTGATCTTCGGGAGACAGGGTAAGCTCTTGGAGTTTGAGTTGCCCATTTCCCCTTTAACTTATTTCTGTCTTTTGTATTCGAGACGAATGTATAGTACTATTTAAGACTGTTTAGAATTTGAGTTGTAATTCTTATTGTCGAACTAAGATTCTTTTTTACCGATACTACCATGTCATGGAGATTTTTATTCATATGTTGGTTTTCTTCTTTTAAGTGGAACACTTTTTCTTATATTGTGTTGGTATATTTGGTCCATCAAGGTAATCCATTTCCTTAGCTTCGGGTTACAACATCATCTTACCTACTAGTGGATTTTAGTAGGTTCCATCATGACTCTGAAATCGGGTTGTGTCAAACTGGCATCAGAACCAAACTGGTATTATTGGTACTAGAGCAGGTGTCTAATTGTGTCCTGTGGAGCAGAATATTGACGTTCATTTCCTATCTTCAAGAGGTTATGGGACATTCTTAGGAGTCCTTTACTTTTTTCACTCATATTGTGCTAAGAGTATGAGTTGGTTTGTAGGATATTTTCTTAATTTTACTATTTTGCGAATGCCAAGGACAAGTGCAGTAGCTATGCGTGATGAGGGATTCGAGACCCATCCTAGGGATCGTGAACCTATTTTAGTATAACCTCAAGATGTTTCCCCAGTTAGGGAATGGGATGGGCCTCCCTCGAACCCTATTCCTACACCCGAGCTAGAGAATTCTCCGCCGCCACAACCAGTGGTAGGCCAGGATCCACCAGGTTTTATTCCCTATTCTTTGATTAGAGATGCTTTGGTGAAGCTATTGGGTATTATTGATGGTTCGCACACTATTGGGGCAGGAGTGCAGCCTACCACTGTAGCTCCTAAAGTTGAGGTTCCTCCAATGTCGGTAGTTGGTTAGTCGGTGGTCGCTCAGCCAATTTGGACCTAACCTATTATGTCTGCTGAAGAGCAAAATATGCTGGGTAGGTTCTTGGGGTTAGATCCTCCTAGGTTTTCTAGCTCTCCTGAAGAGGATGCATTTGAGTTTCTAACTGCTTAGTGAGGATAGTCTTCGTGGGTTAGGCCTTGTTGAGACTCATAGTGTGGCTTAAACCATATTTTAGTTTGATTTGTCTACTCAACACTGGTGGAGAGATTTTATGAGTTCTAGGCCAGTTGGATGTTCTCTCCTTTCATAGACTTAGTTCTCCATGATGTTCTTTGAGAAGTATATGCCATGCAGCCTTAAGGATTGATTAAGAGATCATTTCTCAATAGTGGATAAGTGTTCTAGGACAGTCACTGAGTATGAGGCATGTGTCCATGAGTTGGCCTGACATAGGACTTCTATCATGGATACTGAGTTTGATTAAGTTCGTTGCTTTTGTGAGAGGATTGAGACTTCCTATTCGGATGGCTACTCAGAGTTTAGTCTCTGAGGTAGGACTTTTGCTGAGGTTTCTAATCATGCTAGAGTGATAGAGGACATGCATCGTAAGGTCCATAATAATAGGGCCAAGTATCAGGGTAGATTTGGTGGTAGACATATTAGTTCTGAATTCACTGGTGGTACTTAATATGTTGGACATCCTCCGCATCCATCTTTTCATCCTCAGAGTTAGACTTGTCGACCAGTTTAGGAAGATCCTTAGACCATTGATAGAGGACACTTTGGTAGTAGTGGTTGCCCTATTAAGGGCGGTGAATAGTCTAAGAAAGATTTGTTTTCAGGTTGTACTAGACGCGGTGGTTACCTCATTTAGCCAGATCTATGACTTTTGGTTCTGCGCATGATTCTTATTTACATGTAGGATTCCCGGTCATTTCTCGAGATATTTCCTTTGTCATGCGACGAAGGTTATTTTAGCCCAGGGTGCTACTCCTATAAGGGTAGTTTATTCCCCGGGTTGAGTGGTGCGTCAGGTCGCAGAGGCGGTTAGTAGGGCGCTTAAGGTGGTACTCAGGAAGGTAGGATAGGAGGTCGGTCAGGTGCCCAGCCAGTTGGTGAGCGTTGTCAGTTTTATATAGTGCATGCTAGACCTAAGGCTGAGACTATGGATGTTGTTGTGACAAGTACAGATTTGGTTTGCCACAAGTCTGCTCTTGCTTTGTTTGATTACAGATTCAATTATTCTTATTTATCTGCTTATTATGCACCATAGTTGAACTTGACTAGAGATTAATTATATGTTCCATTGTGCATATCTACTCCCATGGGTTATTATTTAGTAGTGGAACGAGAATTCCAATCATGTGTTATGAACGTTAGTGATGTTGATACTTATGCTAATATTATTATTCTAGATATGACAGATTTTAATCTGATTAAGGGTGTGGATTGGTTATCCCAGTATAATACAGTGATGGACTATTTTGCTAAGACTGTTACCTTAGCCATGCCCGACATACCACCAATCATGTGGTAAGGAATGGTTGGCCTCGAGTCGATGGGGATTATTTATTATTTTTGTTCTAGGAGACTTATATAAAGAGGCTATGAGTCTTATCTTACTTATATATGTGATATTCGTATAAAGAGTTCATTGTTGGACTCTGTTCCTGTTGTTTGTGATTTTCCTGCCAACCTAGCTGGTATCCCCCATGAACGTGAGATTGAGTTTGCTATTGGCCTTGAGCCTGGCATCCGACCTATATTTATGGCACCTTATCATATGTCTCTTGCTAATCTTAAGGATCTAAACTCTCAACTCCATGATTTTGTTGGTAAGGGTTTCATTAGGCAGAGTATATCCCAATGGAGAGCTCCTGTTTTGTATGTAAAGAAGAAAGATGGTTTAATGCGAATGTGCATTCACTATTGGAAACTTAATAAGGTGACAGTCAAGAACCGCTATCCTATTCCTCACATCTTTAATTTGTTCAACCAACTTCAGGGTGCAACCATGTTTTCTATGATAAATTTGAGGGCAGGTTAGCATTAGTTGAGGATTCGGGCTGAGGATGTCCCGAAGACAGCCTTTAAGACCCTTTATGGTCATTATGAATTTTTGGTGATGTCTTTTGGACTGACTAATGCCCTATTGCATTCATTGATTTGATGAGTCATGTGTTCAGGCCTTACCTAAACACTTTTTTTATTATGTTCATTAATGACATTCTTGTGTATTCGAGAAGTGAGGAGTACACATAACATTTTTGGGTCGTGCTCCAAATAATGAAGGATCATGTTCTTTTTTCCAAGTTCTCAAAGTGTGATTTTTTGCATGAAGCAGTTTCATTTCTTTGACATATGGTGTCCAAGGCAGGTATTATGATAAACCCGACTAAGATTTCGGTGGTTCCTAATTGGGATAGGCCTACGTCTCCGATTGAGGTTCACAAATTTATTGGTTTGGTTGGTTATTACAAGTATTTTGTTGAGAGCTTTACTACTATTCAGAACCTAATACTAGATTTTCTCGAAAGGAAGTTCCTTTTTGTTGGTTCGAGTAGTGTGAGTTGAGCTTTGGGAAGCTCAAGGATTGTCTTACTTCAGATCCAGTGATAGCTGTTCCTGTTCAAGGTGAGGGATTCACCATGTTTTGTAATGCTTATGGTGTTGTTCTTGGTTATGTTTTTATGCAGTAGGGTCGTGCTATTGTTTATGCTTATAGAAAGCTTAAGGTGCATGAGCGCAACTACCCTGCTCATGATTTAGAGTTAGCGATGGTAGTTTTTTCCCTCAAGATATGAAGGAATTAATTGTGTGGTGTGCATTGTGATATTTTCATCTATCATCGTACACTTAAACATCTTATGATCCAGCGGGAACTTAATGCTCACCAGCACAGATGGATAGTGTTTTTGAAGTACTATGATATTTATATCTTGTATCATTCGAGTAAGACGAATGTGGTAGCGAATTCCTTAAGTCTCAAGGCATTGAGTATGGGTAGATTGGCTTGTATTTTTTATTCTCATAGTCCTATGGCACGAGATATTCAGTCTTAGCCAATTTGATGGTTTACCTTGATATTTTGGATATTACTAGGATTTTGGCTTGTGTGGAGGAGAGATTTTTCTTATTTGAGCAGATTTGTTACCATTAATATGAGGATATCATGTTGTGTTATATTTGAGATCAGGTGATAAGTGGCGAGTCTCAGAGGCACATATTAATTTTGAGGGTATATTGAGGTTTCAGGGTTGTATTTGTATTCCTCGGCTTGATGACTTCATTCAGTCGGTTCTTTATCAGGCTCACAAATCTAGATATTTCATCCATCCCAGTACAACCAAGATGTATAGAAATTTAAGGCAGCATTACTAGTGGTACTAGATTAAGAGAGATGTGGCAGACTTTGTAGTTTGGTACCTATGTTGTAAGTAGGTTAAGGCTGAGCATCAGCATCTAGGTGGGTTGACTCAGAGATTGCCCATTCCCGAATAGACGTGGGAGAGGATTACTATCCACTTCATTAGTGGTTTACCTCGTACGCCCTATATTATAGATGGTATTTGGGTGATTATGCATTGTATGACTAAGTCGGCACATTTCATCCCCATTAAGCTTACCTTCATTGTTGAGAGATTAGCCCACATTAATGTTCTGGAGATTTTTCATTTGCATAGAGTGTCTATTTCTGTCATATCATACCGTGGTTCTATATTTACTTCAAGATTTTAGAAAGCATTTTTGGAGGAGCTGGGTACTCGAGTGGATTTGACTACAACTTTTCATCCACAGCCAGATGGCCGGTCTGAGCGAACTATTCAGGTGTATGAGGATATGCTACAAGCCTGTGTTATGGATTTAGGAGACCAGTGGGATCAACACTTAGCATTGGCAGAGTTCTCTTATAACAACTATCATTAAAGTATTGAGATTGCACTTTTTGAGGCTTTGAAAGGTAGAAGATGTCGATCTTTGATAGGATGATTTAAAACTTCTGAGGATATAGCTTGAGGTACGTATTTTCTTCAGGACTCATTTAATAAAGCCAGGGAGATTCAGGATAGGCTGAGTGCAGAGTGGGCAAAAGAACTATGCTGACCGTAAACTCCGTGCCTTGAGATTCAGAGTTGGTGACTATCTATTCCTTCATGCTTTTTCAGACCTCATTATATTTGTCCTTTTGAGATTCTCCGAGCAGTTGGTGAGGTGTCTTATGAGTTAGCCTTCCCCCAAAATTTTGTTGTTGTCCATTCGGTTTTCCATGTGTCAATGTTGCTGAAGTATATTCCTGATTCATCACATGTGCTCAGGTGGGACTCAGACCAGTTAGAAGGGCAGTTGTCCTTTGTTTAGGAACCCTTGCTTATTTTGGTTAGTGATGTGAGACAGTTGTGTACTAGAAAGATTCTTGTGGTTAAGGTTCAGTGGAAGCATCACCTAGAGGAGGAGGCTACATGGGAGATTGAGAGTGAGATGCAGGCCCATCATCCTTATTTTTTTGAGATTTCAGGTATTTTCCTTCATCTTTAACTTTCGGGGATGAAAGTTCCTTAGTAGTGGATGTTGTAATGAACCTTTAGGTCATTTTCTATGTTACTTCTTATTTTCGATGATAGTGCATTCCCATAGCTGCCCAAGTCATTTTTTACCCGCTAGAATCAATAGTTTTGTTACCTGGTAGTTCATTTGGTTGTTAGAACCATTTTCCTATTGAGAAGTCCTTATTGGTTCCAAATGGTTGCCAAGTGAAACCTTTAGTAAAATGATATCGGATGGATAATCTGACTTCTCTAATGCATTCAAAGCGTTGAGATCTACATGGATGCATATTTTATTTGCTCGTACTGGATTCCAGATGCATTTTGAAGCTTTGGCCAAATTGTGGAATCAAATTCCCAGTTTCATCTGTCGGCTAAAATGGAGAAAGGTACCATGATCGCTGTAGGTGAGTGCATACATGTGAGTCACGATCACTGCCTACTATGTCTGCATGATCATGTTTCCTAAGGCCTGGGTAAGTCCTATTTAAATAATGTCTTGACTGTGAATTTAGTCATTTGTGCCTCTCTCTTGATCTCTGATATCCTAATAGAGCGTAAAATCCATAAAGTGACTCTTGTGGGTTTATTGGGAGCTTGAATAGCTTATGTAATCGTGTTTTGCTACGAATCTAAGATTTGATTACATTAAATTTTGGTTTTAAATTCTTTATTCTTAGACCCAAAATCCCAAATGGCTTAAGGTTTTATTATAGCCCCAAATATGGTTGTTTTGTACAAATTTCTTGAGAGTTATAACTCCCTAATAGTATTTGAACAATGGGTTGGTCTCGAAAACTCATTTTTTGTATGTCGGATGGACTTGGGGTTTTTGGTGTCATTTTGGACCCAAAGCACAATTGGAGCAATTTGGGTGTTGTTATTCTCGTAATAATGCATAGATTATGTTGTTGATAAATAGGCTCATGGAAGAAGGTTCGAAGAAATGGAAAGCAAAGATTGTTGGTTTATGAGCTATTGGACTCAAGGTACTTGAGGCTTACTTTTAATAGATTGAGCTTTATTGTAATAGAAATTGTGATATTTTGATAAGATTGGGTGGGGTTTTGGTGTTTAAATGCTAGATGGTAATGCTTGAGATTAGTTGAACACTTAGGCTATTAAATTTGTATAGTGGGATGCTTGACCTATAGTCTAGAACCTTTGTTAGTTGGACTTGTAATCTTATCAATAGCACGAGAATACTCTAGTTGCTCTAGTAGATGAGAGTGACCTTGTTCACTCGCCTTAAAGTTATGTTGACCTAGATATTCTTAGTTGTGGAATAACTTAGGTGCTTGTGGTGACTTAGGAGTAATCCTTGAAGGAAAATTGTCCCATGGAACTAGTGCGAATTGGTATGCCCTTAAGGCATGATTTAATTAACTTAGCCTAATTCGGAGTAGAAGTTAGACTTTTAAAGAGAACTATGGGGATTATTAGAAGCGGAACTTGACCGGCCTTAAGGTTGAACTATGTAACTTCTTCAATGAAATAGATACGTGATGAACGCCTAGATTATACTTTGGGTGATATGATGACTAAGCACGGTAAAAGGTTTATGCATGTTGTCGATGTTTGGATGATGTGAATACATGATTTATTATATTTTTGTCATGATATGAATAACATTGGGAAGCCTTGTGAATTGAATCTTTTGTCATCCTATCCCTTAACTTATTGGCTAGTTTACTATGTGTGCCTTGAATTATGTTATGACTTATTATAATTCAAGCTTAATGACCAAGCTAATGTTTGTGTAAAAGAATCTCTTGGGCTAGTATTGGAAACCATGTGAGTAAAGATGGATTTGAGAAAGCATACCCCTAACTTTTAATTGTCTTGCTAATAATTATGATATGCTCAAGAAAATGGTGATTGTTTATGTACTTAGATATACGAGCCTAAGAATCTACTCATATAATATGGTGAGGATTAATGGTAAAGTACCTTGATATCCATATCCTTACCTCTCTCACTCCCTATTGATTGTAGCTTATATTTTTTCTTGCTTCGGATATATTCATGTAGTTATTATTTTCATGATGATTTTTGGTGATGTGATGATACCCGGTAAATTCAGAGGATATATTGATGTTTTGATGATGCCCAGTGAATATGGAAGAGGTATTAATGTTATGATGATGCCGGTGAATCTAGAGGATATATTGATGTTGTGTTGGTTCATGGTTAATCTGAAAGTGGTATTGATGTTATAATGATGTCCGGTGAATCAGAGGATATATTGATGTTATGATGATGCTCAGTGAATCCGAAAGAGGTATTGATTTTATGATGATGCCTGGTGAATTCAGAGGATTTATTGATGTTATGATGATGTCTGGTTAATCTTAAAGAGGTATTGATGTTATGATGATGCTCGATTAATCTGGTGTATCTATTAAAGTTATGATGATGCCCGGTGAATCTGGAAGAGGTATTGATGTTATGATGATGATCGGTGAATACGGAGGATATGTTGATGTTGTGGTGATATTACATATGGTAAGCATATATGAATTTATAAGTATATGTGTAGTTATGCCATTGTATAATTAAGTCATTGTGGGCACATAGGACATGATTCTTTCTTTGGGAAGTCATCTATAATTCTCTACCATTAATTACTAGTTATGTGGTGTAGCTCTTGTTAATACTAAATAGTGAAGAGAAGTAGAATATGCCTATGATCGAGTAAAGATTAATTGGTAAGAGTAATAATATATAGAATTAAGGATTCATATAGTAAATATATTTGTCTTGAATAAATGGTTATGTTATCGAATTTCACCTATTAAAAACTTGTTATCTTGATACTAGTTTTCTATATAAAGTGGTTATGTTACCTGATGGCTAGAAATCTTGAAAACTAGTTTGTGGACCTTGTCTAGTTAAAATATGGTAACTAGTTGTTATGGTTGTTAAATGGATAATGATTCTAATAGACTTAAATTTGTTGATGGTTAGTTATATTGATGTCTATTATGTAATGTTGTTGATTGTTTAATGAGTACTTAGATAATTATGTTGCTAACTAGGCAATGGAATTGGTTAATAGATATATAAGTGTGTTGGTGATATGTAGTTTCTCGCTATCTTGATGACTAGTAAACTTTTGATAACTAGGAATGAGTTTGTTAAATGGTGAATATGGTTTAGTGGGACAACTTGGTTAGATATGGATGTTGGCTATCTATCGAATAATAATTAGTTGCTACAACATAAAAAGGGAGTATATGAGGAATTGGTTAGGCTAATGGTTGGAGACCTAATGATGACTAGCAAACTAATATCATAGTAATAAATAGTGGTTAGTTAATATAGACTAGATTGAGTATATTATTGAGTAGAGGTCTAATTGACAATAAAACTATGGTATGAGTACTTGGGTATATGTTTTTACGACTTGTGGTAGTTGATAATGATTATAGATCTTAGCAAGTAATCATGATGGGAAATATTGATCCCACACAAAATGGTGAGTTTCTGGTGTACGTATATTTATATATCTTCATACATTGATGTATTGATCCATTGGTGTACTCTCCGGTGGTACGGGACGCCATCATGAGTTCTTTACTTTATGTTCTTTAGGATGTACTTCCCTATGGTATGGGACACCATGGTAAGTTTTTTTACTTTATTCTTTAATGATAGTATGCCTATTGCGTGTAGTATTTATGCGATTGTAGTATATATATACACGTTGCTTTACGCTCCCAGATTGGTTAATTATTTTGTAAAACAGTTGTCGTACGTATTGATATGAGATGTAGTATTATTATTCTAGTTTGTTAGTGTTTTGTAAAGTGATGATGGAGATGATTCAGGTTCGATTCTGAACCATAACTTATAGTTATTGTCTTACTTATTGTCTTACTTTATATCACCCTTATATCATAATTTAGCTCAGTCAACTGATGATGCCTACTGACTACCCGTGTTTTGGTACTCATACTACACTATTGTACCTTTTTGGTGAAGACTCGAGTACTAGTTTCTGCCGCTGAGTTGAGATCATGTTGCATTGATCTTATGGAAACAGGGTGAGCTCTTAGAGTTTGAGTCACCCATTTCCACTCTATCTGATTTTTTTGTTTTGTATTTGAGATGAATGTATAAGACCATTTAAGATTGCTTAGAATTTTAGTGGTAATTCCTATTGTAAAACTTAGATTCTCTTGTATTGATACAAACAGGTAATGGGGTTATTATTCGTATGTTGGTAGTCTTTTTTTAAGTGGAACACTATTTCTTATGTTGTGTTCGTATATTTGGTCCATGTTGGACGTTTCCACCAAGGTAACCCATTGTCATAACTCTAGTTTACGGCGTCGGCTTACCTATTGGTGGGTTTTAGTAGGTTCCATCATGACTCGAAAATCAGGTAATGATAGACTATTTTATTCAGAGACGGATGATCCAAAGGGGGAGATACTGTAATACCCGCAAGATCCTAGATAAGTGTTAAGCTATATGTGTCATGTTTATAAGTCACAAAGGAATTTATTTCAGAGTACTTAAAAGAGATTAATATCTTAAGACCCCATGATTTTGAAAATTTTGTTTTTGGCTGTCCCAAGTTCAAAACATTGATTTATGAGTTGAATAAGTTTAGGGATGTTAAAAGGGTCATCCGGGAGAGTTTTGGGGCAATTTTGGACCATAGAGGCAGTAAGTCTCCGCAATTTTGGTGTTTCATGGAGGTCGGACCTCTGTGATACACAGCAGGTCATGGAGGTTAGTCTCCACAATACGCACTGTGTCACGGAGGCTAGTCTCCGCGTTAGCCTCTGTTGTTTTCCTGCATTATTATTAAAGCTAAAAGGGGCATTTTGGTCTTTTCCCCCTCACACCAAACACCCAATTGATGATTTAAAACCAAAGAAGGGAATTATTGGACCCATTCCTTATTAGTTAAGAATGTGAAATCATCCCCTATCCCAAGAACACAAAATTTCAAGTTTCTTCAAAGAATTCAACCATTCAAGGTTTCAATTCAAAATCTTCTTCAAGAATTCAAGAAACTAAGGTATGTATGGTATTCATCAATGGGTTCCTTACACCCGTTCAGTCCCAAGAATCCTTTGTATTTCATGTATAAACCCTTTTCCCTCTTTTTACAAAATTCCAATATTAAGCATGAATTTACTCAATATATATTCACAGTATTTTGAATTCAATCCATTCCAATATGTTTCCCAATATGAATTTTATTATTATATTCCTAAAATTTTAATCACTCATATCATCTTCAGTTGACACCATGTTAACTTACCAAATCATGAATTAAATCATATGAGCATGTTGTCCTAATAAGTTTAACATATTCCCATACTCATAATCATAGATTACATCAGTTAGGGATATATTCTATGATTTGGGTCTCTGAATCATGAATTCCCTTATAGTGTTGTTAAATTATGTCATTGTATTTAAAGTATTATTCAGTGTTGTAGGGTTATCAACACCCAATACCTATATGCTGATACATGTGTCCATTTTCATTTAACAAGGCAGTCAGATCATGATTTTATTTTCATATTCAGAGTTTTATGTTCATGCTGATCACCTATTAGTACCATATTATGTTAAACGAATAATAATATTAGTGTCATTCACTTGGGAGTAACACTTATCATCGAGTGAACACAGGTATAACGGCTCCCCTGTCAGTTAGGCATCAGTCATTAGTAGCAGTCCCTAAGTTCCATACCTACGATGCCACCGTAGATTATGAGGGGTCCCCTGTTTGTAGAGGCACGACACCCTCATCCTTCGGATATCAGCATTATGGATCCACTTCATCATCCATGTGTTGGTACCCCTAACAAGCTACCAACATCCTTTCAACTGGGGCTACAGGTTGGACCCCAATAGCTCAGATTGGACTATGTCGTTTGTAGTTAGCTTCGATAGTGTCTGTTAATTATTCAGACAATATAAGCTCAGGTTTGCGTGACCAAGTGTTCAATTTATCAGTTATACAGTTATTCAGTTTATAGATTATCACAATTCATGTTTTTCTTAGACTTTTATTCTTCTTACATGTTCACGTATTTATGCCTAGATTTATAAGTATCTCAGTTGTACTATCTTACATGCCAGTACATTCCAAGAACTGACCGCATACTCTCTTTGGTATTATATTGATTTCATAAAATAGGTTCTGACGCTCAGTTCCCCGATTGGCCTTAGTCAGTCTACGGTCACTCAACAACAATTTTGGTGAGTCCTCATCCATCGAGAACCAATTTATAATTATTTTTAGTACATTCTTTATTCCAGTCAGTCAGAGCTAGTTGGGGATTTGTCCCATCAACTCCTCATGTCTTAGAGGCTTTCAAATATTTAGATATTAATATTTAGGCTTATTTTAGTTTTATCAGTAATTTAGACACGTTGGATTTATTTCAGTATTATATCCTAATCAAATTTTATCAGTTTAGCTTCCGCACATGATGTTTCATAATTATCTTATTCAATGCTCACAACAGGTACCGAATTATGTGTTAGCATAGGGTTACTTGTGGCCTTAAGAATCGTATTATGACTTGGGGTAGCCTCTAGTTGTGACACACCAACTATATGGAGAATCTAGAAAGGTCCAATATATCTAGGGCTGAGCTTGCCCTTCCTACTGAAACTCATCACACCCTTTATGAGTGATACATGGAAAAATACATGATGACTAACTATATGTCTCAAGGCATGAAGCCTACAGTCTGCATAGGCCATATTTCTACTTTGTGATACTCTCAACCTATGCTAAATCACCCTAACTCGATCCAACAACTTCTAAAGAAAATATGTACCACGGGGCCTAACCTCAAAAGTCTTAAACTATAAATAGAAGAATGAAATATCCTACCATACAAATACTCAAAATGCTTCATCTCAATACTAGAATGATTGATGTTATATTATTCAAACTCTAACAAGGATAAGTGTTGCTCCCACTGACCCCTAAAGTCCATAACACAGGCTTAGAGTATATATTTAAGCACCTAAATAGTCAACTCTAACTTACCATATGCCTGTAGAATAAAGGTTGTACTAAGATCCACCCGAGTACCCAACTCCTCTTGAATTGTTCTCTGAAATATCAAAGTGAAAATGGAACAACGGTCCAAAATAAAAGAAATAGGCAAACCATGCAAATGGACTATCTTCCAAACATATATATGTTACAATCTCTAACACTGAAGGACATTTGAATAGGAATGATTTATGCTAATTTGGTCAAACCATATCCAATGAGAAAAATACCATTAGAAACACGGGATGTGTGAGAAAAACTACTAACAAAATCCATGGTAATCCACCCCATTTCTACTTAGGAATGGTTAATCTCTGTCAGTCCACAAGGTCGATGATAGTCATCCATTACCTACTAAGAAATTATGTAACAAGCTACAAAGTCTGCCACACCTCTCTTCATACCACTCTACCAATAATGTTGTCTCAAATCACTATAAATCTTTGTTGTGCCGAGATGAATGGAATATCTAGAGTTGCATGCCTCATTCAAAATCAACTAAATCAAGTAATAAATCCTCCAAAAATAAATTCTTCCATCAATATGTCAAAACACACTCAGAATCTATGGTCTTCCTTTTGAACTCACCACTCAGTAGCTGATCATGAAGGAAGCGAAGCTTACTATCCTCAAACTGACGATCTCTTATCTTATTAAAAAGTGAGGACCTTACCTCCACACTAGACAAAATCCTTCTAGGATTTGAAATATCAAGTTTGATAAGGACTGAATGTCCTGAGCCAATGGCCTCTGAGAAACTGAATTACAAGTCAAGCAAATCATACTCACTACCTTCAAGCTCAAGGCTTCCTCTACCACATTTACCTTACCTTAATGATAAAAGATAGAAATAGCATAATACTTAAGCATCTCTATATATCTATGTTGTCTAGTAATAAGATCCATTTGGATCATAAGATGCCAAAGACAGTGATAATCGATGAAAAACACATAATGCAAACCCTAAAGATAGTGCCTCCATATCTTAAGTACAAAATCTAATACCTCCAACTCAAAATAATGAGTGGGGTTGTTTCGATTATGCACCTTAAGTTGTCAAAAATCATAAGAAATAATAAGACCCTGCTGCATCAATGCAAAACCCAAACAAACACCGGAAGCATCATAAAAATCGTTGAAGCCCTTACCCTAATAGGAAGATTTAAAATAGGATTTGAAGTAAAGTAAATCCTTGAGCATTAAAAAGATTATCTCACACTCCTCAAACCATCAAAAAGGAACCTCCTTCCAAGTTGATTTGGTCATATAGGATAAAATACTAGCAAAACCCTCGATGAATCTCCTATAATAACTAGCCAAACCAATGAAGCTATGAACATAATTCAGAGATATAGGTCTATCTCAATCACGAAACACCTCAAGCTAAGTGTTCAATTCTATGGAGTCTAATTGACCAAAAACATAAGGAAAGAAGCTAATGTTGCACTCTATGATTTTAAAATGGCCTAAATAGTCCAACTAACCCAAGTCTTGTATTTATTAAATCTAACACCTATAACCCATCTCAATTCTAACACAACATCATAAGAATATTATGAATTAGTTCAATATAACAAGGGATAAATTTATCCTACCTCGAAGCCGAAGAAAGATAAATAAATGTCTAAACTACCATTTTCCTTTAAGAGAAGTCTCCTCAAGATTCCAAGCTATCAAAAATACATTCTACTCATCAATATGAGAATAATGATACCCATATAGCACAATTGTGCTTTCGGTCTCAAAATCACTTCAAAACCTCATGTGGGTCTGACTTATGGAAATTTCATTTTTGAAACAAACCAAACATTCTTATATGATCAAGGAATCATTACCCTAAAAAAATTTTGGAAACCAAGCTAAAGCGGGGCCAAAATAAAGCCCTAAAGATTTGGGAGTTTTGAGTAAGAACTCAATGAAATCAACAAGAAAATGGTGAATTCTTCCCTTAAATCATAAGATTATCACAAAAATAAATGTTAATTAAGATCCTCAGTCACCCCTAATATTAAACCCCACTTAATATCACTATTTAGGGTTTAAGCTCTAAAAATTAGGTGAAAATGGCTTAAATTGTGACTTAAGGGGTCTATTTATACTGTAATACCCCTAAAATCCAAACCTATGTTAGAGACATATTTCAAACTCATGCAAAGTATATTATAGTTTGTGGGTAGTTTATGAGTGAGTTTGATGTATCTTAAGGCCTCAAATAACTCCCATCTATTAGATGAATTGAAGTATTCCTTCCCGATTGAATTTGCGACAAAAATGTTGCTTAAGTCAACTTCAAAAGAGCATATCTTTTATTATTCTAAGATTTTTCAATATTAAGATGCACCAAATTGTAGGAAATTGAATTAACTTTCCAACGATACAAATTTCACCTAAATCTGATACTTGGGTGAGAAGTTATGGAATTTATAGTGTAGAACAGTAGCCCTACGTGATTAGGCCACGTTGCGGTGATGGCCAAAATCATGTTTGTCCTTTTCTAATGAAACACTGCGATGATGATGCATTGCACCAAGGTCCAAATTTAGGTTTAGTGGGGTACCGCAATGACGTCGCATCACACTGCGCGGTATTGTTCTTTTTCAAGTGGTGCAATGTGATAGCACCGCATTGTGTCGTTGGGCATAATGGGAATTGTATGCTTTCCAGTGGTGCAATATGATAGAACCGCGTCATGCCGGAGTAAAAAATAAGGATTTCCAGTCCGCGACTTAATTTTCCAGGGACCTTTTGGTCATTTCCCAAAGCCTCAAATTCATCCAAAACATGTAATTGCAACCCTAAAGGGGCATTATGAGCCCCATTAATCACAAATCCTCTTCAAGAAATTAATCATCTTTCAAGAATTCACCATCAATTCTCATAAATTCAGAAATCAAGGTATGTTAAGTGTTCATTCATACGTCCTTTCCACCCATGGAGTCCAAGTATCCAATTTTAAATATAAAGTTTTGATATTTACAAGTATTATGGGTTTAATTTGTGATTTTTTCCATGAATATCCATGTATCTTGATTCCATATGATGTTAATTGAAATTGTTTATTGTTATGAAATCCCAACCGTTTGAATAATGTTATATGTTGATTTGAATGATAATTAGTGATGTTGATGTCAAAATCATGCTATTTCTAAAAGCTTTAAGATATTTGCATGCTTAGCTTGAACTATGAATACCAAGTGTTTAACCAAATGTATATGTTAATAAATTGTTCATGATGTCCTATTTGTAATGCTTTTAAAATTGTGATATGATTCCATTATTCATGCTATCGAGTTCTGCGGACATTGTATACCCAAAATTAGTTGCTTACTTAGTTTCTAGTCATAATAGAATCATTTTGTAGTATCTCGAACAGTAGCATTTGATTAGTTAACAGATTCAACGTGAGTTCAGCAAAGCTTAGTACAGTCTAGTAATCAGTGTCAATTTAGTTGGGAGTAGGATTCAGCATCGAGTGAACCCAGGGATGGGGGCTTTCCTGCCAACATATATTTTATCCCTTACTAGCAGTCCATGAGTTATAGAACTACGTAGACAGCGTAGGGTAAATAGTATTACTGCTATACTAGGGTTGACGTAACCGTATATATCTCATAAGTCTTCCTACCAGATTAGAGTTGACCCAGTAAATGTTAGTAACCCGTGGCACGGTGCTAACACCCTTCCAACTGTGGTTACAGGTTGGACAATAAATCAGTCTATAAATAGGGTATGTCAGTTATATGAGAACTCCCACAGTCTTAGTTCTAATATTGAGAATTAAGTATTCAACCTTCGGTACAAAACTCAGTTTAGTTCTACACGATCATAACTTATAGTTATCAGAAATCAGATATCAGAAACTCAGTACTTCTATTTCAGTCTAAATTCGACAGATGATATATGGTTGGCATTACATGTTCCTTATATTCAGTAGTCCCAGTCTTGCATATACTCTTATCCAGTTACTTCATGATATGTAGTTATTATTATTCATGCACATGAACCCATACATATTAGCCTAACCTTACCTAGCATACCAGTACATTCAAAGTACTGATACATACTCTATCTTTTCACTTTGATGTCTTATATCAAAGGTTCGGATGCTCCGGTTCCTTATGATACTTAGACAAATCAGTAAATCAACCGCAGACATAGTAGTGAGTCCTCATCCCTAGAGGAAGCTATACTTATTTAGTCAATGAATTATTCCAATATTTTAGTTATTTCATGCAATAGTTGTGAGTTAATTGGGGACTTTCCCATCAACTCTTTTATTTTAAATATGTTAGAGGCTTTCATACATTATCAGTTAATAGTTATTCTACAGATGTGCTAACTATTGTTTGAGTTTTATGAACCTTATGAAATTATCAATTTTACTTCCGCATACTTTTTAATTATTATTACTAAGTGCTCACAGTAGTTACTAGTTATAGGTTAGATGTGGTCCTTCGAGGTCATAGGCATAGTGTGACGCCCAGGGTGTAGTTTTAGGGCATTACAAACTTTGTAATAGAACCTATGGTTCTAAAGTATCCTAAGAATTTTGAAAGCCGCATCAAGTAGAGTCTTGTGAATGGGTGTGTAGCGTGCCACACTTATAGTCAAGAGGCTATGAGGTGTTTTACGAAAATTTTCCTACTTTTATTGTTCGTATCATGTGAGAGAGCATGAGATCAAGTTAAACTCTTTATCTAATCCAACTTTCCCTTTTATTTACAAAACATGCCTCCCAGAAATACTGACGAAAGAAGAACTGGGAACCAGCCAACACCTCCGCCCGTTCAGGAAGATCCCCTAAATAAGCACATTTCTGACACAGAATTCAGAGCAGCATTCACCATTCTATACCATTCTGTAGAAGCTCAAAATGTCCAACCAGATGTTGTTCAGGCCAACCTAGTGGTCAATACTACAACAACTAGAATTCAGGACTTCACACTAATAAACCCTCTTTTATTTTTAGGGTCTAAGTGTGAGCAGGACCCACAGAAATTCCTTGACATGGTGCTGAAGGTAACACATATTATGGGCGTAACTGCTAGTGAGAGTGCTGAGTTATCTTCCTATCAACTGCAATAGATAACCCATAACTGGTTTAAAAAGTGGAAAGGGGATAGAGGCATAGATACAGGGCCTATAGAATGGAAAGAATTTGCTACTGCCTTCTTAGATAGGTTCTTTCCATTGGAGTTAAGAGAGGCTAAGGTGTTAGTGGGCATCAACCTAAAGCAGCACAACATAAGTGTAAAAAAGTATTCCCTCATGTTTACTCAATTGGACAGTTATGCTTCGCATGTGGTAGCTGATAGAACATCTAAGATGAGTAAGTTCATGTCTGGTATATCTGAAAGTATGGTCAAGAAGTGTAGGACCGCAATGTTAATTAAGGAGATAGATTTGTCTAGGTTGATGGTCCATGATCAACAGATTGAGGAACAAAAGAATAAGGATAAAAAGAGGGAGAACAAGAGGGCTAGAATAAGTAGATTCAGTTTCACTCAGCCAAAGTCAGATGGTGGAATCCGTCCTTCATCTCTCCAAAAATCATTAGTCCCATCTCCGTCTTCAGCTAGTGCTCCAATGCCTAAATTTAGGAAAAATAATAAGGATAGGGCGTCAGGCTCTAAATCTTAGAATAGTGTAAGTAACACTCGAATCAATCCTCTTTGTAAAAAATATGGTATAAACCATCAGGGTGTCTGCAGGGCTGGCAGAGATATGCGTTTAGAGTGTGGTAAGCAAAGACATAGGATCAGAGAGTTTCCTCTGGTGGGTTCACAGAGTCAGCATAATTGTCCCCTAGTTTAGTCTGGTCGCCTATCTCAGTAGGGTGACACTTCTAGAGCTTCTCTATCTTTCGTAACTCCCTACATAGACCTCAACTTTGGAATCATCCCTAAAATCCTAACATAGCCTTTCTTAGTAACTATCTCAGTGGGTAAGTTTATTATAGCCCGACGGGTATACAGGAACTGTCCAGTTATGGTGTCTCAGAAAGTTACTTTAACAGACCTTATAGAACTAGAGATGATGGATTTTGACATCATTCTCAAAATGTATTGGCTCCATTCATGCTATGCTTCAGTTGATTGTAGAAACAGAGTCGTTCATTTTCACTTTCCAAATAAACTAGTCGGTGAATGGAGTGATAGCACTACAACGCTTAGAGGTCAGCTTATTTTGTACCTTAGAGTAAGGAAAATGATATCCAAAGGGAGTATTTACAATCTTGTCTGAGTAAAAAACTATATTTTTGAGACCCCAAATCTTGAGTTTGTTTTAGTAGTGAGGGAATTTCCAGATGTGTTCCTTGAATATTTTCCCAGAGTTTCTCCTAAAAGGGAAATCACTGCGGATTGACCTTCTTCCATATACACAACCTATATCTATTTTGCCATATAGAATGGCCCCAGTAGAACTCAAAGAGTTAAAAGAAAAGTTGAAAGATCTCCTAGATAAGGGATTCATCAAGCCCAGTATCTCGCTGTAGGGCACACCAGTCCAATTTGTACTTAAGAAAGTCGGTTCTCTCAGAATGTGTATTAACTATTGTCAGTTGAACAAAGTCATGATCAAAAACAAATATCCACTCCCCATAATAAATGACTTGTTTGACCAACTTTAGGGTTCCAGTTATTTTTCTAAGATAGACCTGGGATCCGGCTTTCATCAGCTCAGAGTTAGGGAATATGACATTTCAAAAATAGCTTTCTGAACTTGGTATGGTAACATCGAGTTTCTAGTCTTGTCCTTTGGTCTCAAAAATTCTAAAGAAAACTTCATGGACTTGATGAAACGAGTGTTCAAGCAGTACTTGGAAATGTTTTTCATAATATTCATTGATAACATTCTTGTCTACCCCTATAACAAAAATGATCATGCAAACCACCTAAAAATAGTATTACAGACTCTTAGAGCCTATTTATTTTTTCCTAAATTCAATAAATGCAAATTTTGGCTAAGATCTGTAGCTTTCTTTGGCTATATTATTTCTGGTGATGGAATTAGAGTAGATCTTCACAGGACCGAAGCAGTGAGAAACTGGACCAAATCTATTTCTCCATTAGATATCAGGAGTTTCTCAGGTTTGTCTTGCTATTATCTATGGTTTGTTGAAGGGTTTTCATCTATTGTGTCCCCCATGTCCAGATTAACTCAAAAAAAAAGTTAAGTTTCAGTGGTCATAATCTTATGAGAAGAGTTTTTAAGAGTTGAAGACTCGACAAACCACAACTCAGTATTGATGTTACCAGATGGTCCAGATGGGTTTGTTGTGTACTGTGATGCTTCTAGAGTTTGTTTAGGGTATGCTTTGATGACAAAGGGAAAGGTTGTTTCCTACGCCTCTAGACATCTTAAGCCCCATGAAAAGAATTATCCTACCCATGATCTTTAGTGAGCAGTGTTGTGTTTGCGTTAAAGATTTAGAGGAACTATTTATATGGGGTGCATGTTGACGTGTTCACAGATCACAAAAGCTTACAGTATCTGTTCTCACTGAAGGATTTGAATCTACGTCAGTGGAGATAATTAGAATTGCTGAAAGACTTCAACATAAGAGTTCTGTATCACTCGGGCAAGGCCAATATAGTTCCAAACGCCATCAGTCATTTATCCATGGGTAGTGTTGCTCGCATTGAGGATGGTAAGAAGAAGTTAGTTGAGGAAGTTCACCAGCTTGGTAGATTAGGCGTTCTCTTGGTTGATTCAATTGAGGGTAGTGTTTGGGTACAGAATAGTTCAAAGTATTCTTTAGTTACCGAGGTAAAAGAAAAGCAGAAAAGGGATCCCAGTTTAGTTAAATTGAAAGAGTCAGTCAGTGATCATAAAGTAGAGGTTTTCTCCAATGAGAAAGATAACATGTTGTGTTGCTAGGATATATTGTGTGTATCATCTATTGATGAGTTGATATAGAAAATTCTTGTAGAACTATGTGGTGCGTGTTACTCGATTCATCCCGAGGACAAAGATGTACCGCGATCTGTGGGAAATCAATTGGTGGAGTCGGATGAAAAGGGATATTGTAGAGTTTACATCTAAGTTCTCCACTTGCCAATAGGTTAATATTAAGCATGAGAAGCACAGTGGGTGTATTAGGAGTTCAGTAATCCCACTTGGAAGTGGGAGGAAGTAAACATGCATTTTGCGACAGGTTTTCCTCGTACTCATTGTCTGCATGATTCAATTTGGGTCAT
Source organism: Capsicum pubescens (assembly GCA_030864215.1). NCBI lineage: Eukaryota > Viridiplantae > Streptophyta > Magnoliopsida > Solanales > Solanaceae > Capsicum > Capsicum pubescens. The sequence goes on along the minus strand of CM061544.1, from coordinate 168,572,205 downwards.
TCTAGACAGAATGATGAAATCAACCCATTTTTTGCAAGTCCATACTTCTTATTCTACCGAGGACTATACCAAGCCTTTATCATAGAGTTTGTTAGGTTGCATAGTTTACCTTTGTCTGTCATCTCAGATACAGGTACTTAGTTTACCTCTCACTTTTAGAAAAGTTTTCATAAGTGTCTTGGTATCCAAGTTCACCTCAGTATAGTCTTCTACCCTCAGGAAAATGGTCTGGCAGAGAGGACCATTCAGACCCTTAAGGACATATTGAGAGCATGTGTTTGACCTTAAGGTTAGTTGGGATGAGCACTTTCCTTCGATTGAATTTGTATAAAATAATAACTATCATTCTAGTATTCAGATAGCTGCATTTGAGTCTCTCTATGAGAGGAGATATATATCTCCGATTGGTTGGTTTGAGGTAGGTAAACTGCTTTGATAGGGCCTACCTTGTTTTTTGATTCCTTAGAGAAAGTATAGCTGATCAGGGAGAGGCTTAAGGCAGCCCAGAGCCTACAAAAATTATATGTAGATATGAGAAGGAAAGATCTTGAATTTTAGGTTTGCGACTTTGTGTATAGTGAAATCACTCCCATGAAGGGAGTGAAGAGGTTTTGTAAGAAGGGGAAGCTTAGTCTGCGATATATTGGTCCTTATAGGATTCTGAGTTATTTCAGGAAGGTGGATTATAAGCTTGAGATGCCTGAAGATTTAGCATCTGTGCACTCAGTGTTTCATGTCTTATTTCTAAAGAAGTGCATTGGTGGCCCAACTGTAGTTGTTCCCTTAGAAAGAGTAGATGTTCAGAATAGCCGTTCATAGAAAGAGGTATAAGTTAAAATCCTTGATCGTCTGACTCGCAGACTAAGGAACAAGAAAGTTCCCTTGGTCAAAGTTCTTTGGCGGAACTAGTCCGTTGAGGGAGACACTTGAAAAGCAGAAAAAGCTATGCATATCAAGTACCCTCATCTTTTCTCGCAACCTCAGATTAATCTTAAGGTAATAATCTTCTTAGAGTTTATCTTTTCCATGCTTAGTTTCAGCTATATATCATTCTTATATCAGTTATGCATTCACAGAACCAATATAGTCACATTTCATATTTCAAACTCAGTTATTTAATCATGTTTTCGTCATGTATATTCAGCGTGTAACCTAAATTCCCCAGTGCTTTAAGCTTAACGAATCTAATTTGAGGATGATATATAGCTGTGAATGCATAACTGATATGAGAATGATATATAGCTGTGAAAGTACATTATAGTTCTTGGGTAGTTTATGAGTGTGTTTGATGTATCTTAAGGACTCCAAAAACTCCCAGCTATTAGACAAATTGAAGTATTCCATACCGATTGAATTTGTAATAAGAATGTTGCTTTAGTCAACTTCAACAGAGCATATCTTTTATTCTAATAAAATATTCCCAGCTTAAGACCCACCAAATTATAGGAAATTGAATTATCTTTCCAAAGATACCAATTTCTCTTAAATATGATACTCAGGTGAGATGTTATGGCATTTTTAGTGTAGAAAAGTAGCCCAACGCGATTAGGCTGCACTGCGGTGATGGACAAAATCAAGTTCATCCTTTTCTAGTGGAGCACCACGATAATGCCATGTTGCGCCAGGGCCAAATTTTTGTTCAGTGGGGTACTGCAATGACGCCGTGTTGCACCAAGGTTCCAGTTCAGGATTGTCCCTTTTCCAGTGGCACAATTTGAGAACACTGCATCGCACCATTGGAAAATAGGAATTGTCAACTTTCCAGTTGCATAATCCAATAGCACTGCGTCGCGCCGGAGCTAAAAATTAGGATTTCAAGTTTGCAACTTAATTTTCCAGGGACCGTTTGGTCATTTTCCAAAGCCCCAAATTCGTCCAAAACATGTAATTGCAAACCTAATGGGGCATTATGAGTCCAATTACTCACAAATCCTCTTCAAGAAATTAATCATCTCTCAATAATAAAATCTTAGCCTTCAAGATTCAAGATCAAATCTCAAGAATTCACCATCAATTCTCACAAATTCTGAAATCAAGGTATTTTAAGTGTTCATCAATGGGTCCCTTCCACCCATGGAGTACAAGTATCTAATTATAAATTTAAATTTGTGATCTTCACATGTTATAGTGGGGTTAATTTGTGATTTTTTCCATGTATCTCTATGTATCTTGATTACATACCATGTTACATGAAATTTTTGATTGTTATGAAATCCCACACATTTGAATAATGTTATTTGTTTATTTGAATGATAATTAGTGATGTTGATATTGAAATTATCTTCGGGTGTTGTATCCCCATGCGATGTAGGAACCAGTCATACTACCATTCCTCTTACTTAATGACTTGAATTCAGTGACATCTTTGAGTCAGAATAAAGTAGTGATCTTCCATACTCCGGAAGAGCCCATTTCATGCTATGAACTTTATGTTTTTTCTATTTATTTTATTTTGGTTTTGTTTTGTTTATGATCGGGGACATGTACCGACTAGATATTTCTTCATTTTTGTTAGAGGCTTTGTCAAACTACTATGGGCATGGACGGTGTTGGTGTTAGTCTTAGCATTGGTATTGGTATTGACATTGGTACTGGTATCAGTTTAATATTTGGTTGTGACTGTTTGGTTATATGATTGGAATTTCTTTGACATAAGGTGTAGAGCAGTAATGGTTTGGTATTAAAGGGTGGTATTTTGTCCTAGTTGGACTTGAGATACCCGATATGACTAGACCCTTGTTTAGGCTATGTCATATTGGTATCAGAGACAAGTGCATGGTCAATGGAGAGTCCACAAAGCTGTGTCGAGTAAAATCTTTTTAAGGGTTTGTAGCTCACCGTACTCATAAGGGAGAGGCTACGATACATTTAGGAATGTTTCTCTTTATTGTGTTCTATTTTTTAGTTGTAGAGTCTATGGTCTTCAATTCTCCTATAATTCCAATTTGTTTTCTTTTAAGATAATGCCTCCTAGATGATCTGAAGCTGACGAATACTCCTTTATCAATTTTGAGGATAATGTTGATGGGACACGTTCCACTTATAAGGTCCAGAACAGGTCTAGGTGTCCAGTTCCAGATTGCCTTTCTGGATTTCACCAAGTCCCATCCATTCCTTCTAGGGATTCTCAAGCTGATGTGATGAATGGTGAGTTTTTTCAGTCTATCCATATATTGGCTCAGTTTATAGCTACTCAGTTTGAGCATGGTGCTTTTGTTACTCCATCTTCTGAGGCTAGAAGGGTTTGCTAGTTTATGAGGTTGAATTCTCCAACCTTTACTAGAGTTAAGGTTGAGGAGGATCCTCAAGGTTTCCTTCATAAGATGGAAAATATCTTTTGTGTGATGTATGCCACTAACGTAGAGGGTGTGGAGTTTTCTCCCTACTAGTTAAAAGATGTGAAGTACCAGTGGTACAAGGAATATGACCAGTCAAGGGATGATGATGCTGAGTCAGCCCTGTGGGATGATTTTTTAAATGCTTTTTTGGATTGCTTCTTTCCTCAAAAGTTGAGAGAGTTGAAGGAGGAAGAGTTTCCAAGCTTAAGCAAGGCAAGTTATCAGTCAAGAAGTATGCCTTGAAGTTTCACTAGTTATCTTGGTATGATCAAGAGTTGGTTTCTAGCATCAGGGTTAGAATGAGAAATTCTCTTTCGAATTGTCCTGAGACTTGTTCTTGAAAAGTAATAAAGCCTTGCTGAACAAGGACATAGACATCTCCAAGTTGCTTGTGTACATGCAGTAGGTTGAGGAAGAGAAAAAGAAGCATGCAGATATAGGGAAAGGTAGAGCAAGAAGTTTAGATTCTCTGATTAGGGTGGTGGCTAAAAGCAGAGAGGTAGGAATGATAAAAACTGACCCAAAAAGAAATATGGAAATTTAGGCTATTACTTGACGACCAGTTCCTCTACCTAAAGACATCTTGTGATAGGTGTTTACAGGGTGGCGACAATTATAGGGAACAGGGTGCCCAATCTCAGGTTAGTGGGGCCCAGTTAGCTCAATCGTATCCTCTTATAGATTATGTGCTCAATTGTATTGGGATTTATGTGATTAAGGGAAAGACATGTTCTTCAACGGTGGTTAGCTAGGTTACATGCTTAGAAACTGTCCAGTGGCCAAGGTCACTTTTGGAAAAACAAAGTTTCGGTTGCATCTTTATCAGCTCCGGCACAAAAGGGTGCATAATCTGGCTCCAGCACTGGTCAAAACCAACTCTATGCTCTCACTTTCTGCCAGAAGTCTGAGGAATCACCTAATTCCATTATTGATATGTTGAAATTCTTTTCATGTGAGATGTACTATTTATATGACCCGGGGTCTACTCTTTCTTATCTGACCCTATTTATGGCTGTGTATTTTTTTTGATCCCGAGTTTATTTTGGACCCCTTTTCTATTTATACCCTAATGGGTTACTCTGAGGTTTCCACAAGAGTCTATAGGGGTTGTGTGGTATTTATGGGTGGTAGGGTGACTTTGGTGGATCACTCTGAATTAGACATGGTTGATTTCGATGTCATATTAGGGATGGATGTGTTACACTCATGCTATGAGTCACTAGACAGTCGGACACATAAGGTCATCATTAAATTCCCCACTAAGCTGATTATTCAATGGAGGGTGGTTCTCTATCACCCAAGGTAAGGTTAATATCAAATCGTCATGCCCAGAGATTAATCTCCAAGTGGTGTCTCTATCATTAGGCCCGGGTTAAAGATTCTAACTTGGAGTGTCCTTCATTATATTCGTCCCAGTGGTGAATGAATTTCCTGAGGTCATCCCTATTACCTTCTTGGTGTCTCGCTTGAAAGAGAGATGGATTTTTGGATTGATCTTATTATGGAAACTCATCCTATCTCTATTCCCTCATATAGAATGGCTCCAACTGAGTTGAAGAAGCTTAAGTAATAGTTAAAAGATCTTTTAGACAAGGGATTCATCCATCTAAGTGTGTATCTATGGGGAGAACTGGTATTGTTCGTACGTGAGAAGGATGGTTCCCTTTATGTGTGTATTAATTATCGAAAATTGATAAGGTGACGGTAAATAATAAGTAACCTGTTCTGAGGATAGATGATTTGTTTGATCAGCTTCATAGTGCTAAGTTTACTCCAAGATTGTTATTTTATCTGGGTAACACCAGTTAAAGATTAGGAAGGCGAATATCCCTAAGACTGCCTTTTGTACCCAATATGGGCATTTTGAGTTCCTCGTTATGTCTTTTGGTTGGTTAATGCCTCGTCGGCATTCATGTAATTAATGTATAGGATCTTTCATCAGTTCCTGGATTTGTTCATCATTGTGTTAATCAATGCTATTATGGTGTACTCTAAGAGTGAGGTTGATCATGTCGATCACCTCCACCTATTATTGCAGACCCTGAAAGAGCAGTAGTTGTATGCCAAATTTTTTAAATGTGAATTCTAGTTGAATATTGTCAATTTTTTAGGTCTTATCATTTCTAGTGAATGGATCATGGTAGATCCACAAAAACTTGCAGTGGTTTTGAAGTGACCTAGACCCACGACTCCAACCAATATTTGAAGCTTCCTAGGTTTAGCTAGTTACTACAGGGGATTTTTGGAATGTTTTTCGACTATAGATTCCCCATTAACTAAGTTAACTAAAAGAAGGTGAAGTTCTTGTTGTCCGATACTTGTGAGGGTAGCTTTGAGAAGCTGAAGGATAAACTGACTTCGACTCCGGTATTGACTTTGCTTGAAGGTACTGACGGATTTTTGGTTTATTATGATGCATCCCATGTGGGTCTTGGTTGCATTTTGATGCAACATGGCAAGGTAGTAGCTTATGCCTCTACAGAATTGAAAGTACATGAGAAGAATTTTCTAACTCATGAATTGGAGTTATTGGTTGTGGTGTTCGCGTTAAATATCTTGCATCACTATCTCTATGGAGACCATGTGGATGATTTTTTCTAATCTTAAGAGCCTATAATATGTGTTCACCCAGAAAAAGCTTAACCTCATCTAGAGGAGATGGCTTGAGCTGCTCAAGGATTATGAGATAAGTCTCTACTACTATCCAAGTAAAGCTAACGTTGTTGTTTATGCTCTTAGCAGGTTATCCATGGGTAGTCTAGCCTATGTAGATGAAGGAAAGCGAGAGTTGGTGAAAGATATTCACTGTTTTACTAAACTTGGAGTTCATCTCTTAGACTCTGAGGAAGGTAGTGTGTTTATACAGAAGGTCGTGCAGTCATCTCTTGGTGTTGAAATAAAGGAGAAACAGGTATTGGATCTTGTCTTATTGAGGATTAAGGGTGATATACAACACGACCCAAACCAGGGCCTTGTCGTAATGGGTGTCCCATGTCCAACAAGAACCAAAGATCTCCCCCAATACCCAGCCCAACAAATCAACAAACCAAAAAACATTAACCAAATCCATAACCATTCCATAATGTACCCAAATCCACAGTTTGTCCATACAAAACCTCTAAAATAAAACAAGAATATCTAGTCGAGAAATGCCCCTGACCATAGGCATAACAAATATCCAAGTGTAAACCAATAAAGTCAAAAGAAACTCAAAGAAAGAAATGGAGCCTTCCAAAGTATAGAAGCTCACCAATTCATGTCAACACAAGCTATCCACGAATCCAAGTCACTGAGCAGGAGGTATGATAGTATGACAAATACCTATATCGCATGGGTATACAAAGTCCGAGGACAACTAGTGGTTGGAGCGCTAGCATTTAACTCAAGGATAAGGATAAAATAATGCAAACATTTCAAAACCAATCAACCATTGCATATAACCAAAACAATACATACATGTACATATATATTCCATGTCGGGATAGGGAACAAGATTAGCATAAACTTTGAAATTATTAACCTAGGTACGTGTAGCCACACAAACCAGAGAAAATCCATAACTGTAAATACAAAACATATATTCTTATTAAATCCATTTCCCCAAATCCTCCCTCTACCTAAGCCCAGTTATTGCTATACTTTATTCAATACTGTGTTAGTCTAATGTTTTACTTCTAGTATTGGATTTTCAAGACTATTATTTTATGTGTTTATTTTGGTATGATTGTATTGGTACTGCCTTCTAATTTATGAATGCATGAATTCTACCTGTGTAGTTCATTTGTCTCATTTATTTTACATTGATCCTCATGATAGTGTTGCCCTAGTGGCCATGAGTTTATTAGCATGTGCTTATCGTACTCTTGGTTTATTGTTAATCCTTTTCAATGATATCGGTATACAAATGTAATACTAAGAAGGTGTGTGACATATTGACAGAAAAAAGTATGCAAATACACTTTATTAATTAGTGTTCTTAAAGAGAGAGGAGCAAAAGAATTAATAATGGTGCATAGTGATAGGGAAAGAAAATGTGTGCTCAGAGATGAAGCAAATGTCAATAAGGGATCAGGTCCCTATGTCGCATGATGATAAGGGGAACATTCATCTTCAGAGTGGTAATCATACTTAGTAAATATAATAGATGTGCTCAAAGTTGTATGGTTGGTTTGTCATCATAACAAAGGGGAAAATTTGCTATATGTGGTTTTGATGATGAGTAGATAACTGTAAAGGACCAGGTCCCTGGAAATTCATGGTACAGTACAATTGGCAGGTGTGTCTTTTCAGTTTTGTCCTCTTATGTAACAAATATTCAGGTGTTGCTTTTATTGAATAGGACACCTGGTATAATGAGATTTCAGTCCTGATCATCACCCATCCATAAAAGGAAAATAGGATTATTCATCAAATGGTTTTTTGCAAACTCAATGAGTGAAGAGAGGGAAAAGGAAAAACCCAAGTTTATCTCAAGTGCTTATTTTTTTATACTAAATTAGGGAGTAATAGAGCTATTGCAAGTAGGAGGAACCTAGAGTTAGGTTCACAATCGAGTCTGTAATAAATACTTTTGTTATAGTGGACTATTTTGAGCGTATGAGGGCAAGACGTGGTTTTTCCTTCCTTGATCAAGAGGGTTTCCACATTAAATCTTGTGTTGTTTATTTCCTACAATGCCTTTAGCTTTCTAGAACTTCATTGTTGCTTTATTGTGATTTTTCCTGAGATTGACATTGAGGGACCTGGTCCCTTACTATGTAATGCAACCCCTAAAGGTTTCAACAACAACATATTTTCCAAACAAGTCTCCCGATATCACCTTTGTTAAAGTATCGACTATCATTTCTTGAGTAGGAACGTATTGTATATTTATTTCTCCACATGCTACTATGTCTCTAAATAATTTATACACTATGTCAATGTTTTTATTTTAGTTGTGATACTTATGATCCTTCATATATTGATGGCCTCTTGGTTGTAACAGTATAAAAGTATGGGATTTTAAAAATATTTTTAAAATATTAAAATGCTAAAAGAATCACTTCAACCAAATATCTTCTTGAACTTACGATGTGCAAGCCATAAATTTGGATTCCATAGTTGAAAAAGTGAAGTACAAGTTTGTTTCTTACTTTTCTAGGAAATAACACAAACATTAAATAAGAAAGAATATCCATATGATGATTTTATCATGTTAGTCACCATCTCAATCAACATATGTATAACCTCTTATGAGTAAATCAAATCCATTATAGTATAGTAAATAACTTGCAATTCCCTACAGGTATCGTAAAATTAACTTTACTACTTACCAATGATCTTTTTATTTTTTTCTCCATGATTGAATTGATACCTGCTAACTAGGTCAACAACATAACAAATGTATGGGCAAGTAAACAATAATAGTATACATCAAGCTCACGACTATATTAGAATATGAAACTTAGAGATATGCCTTCTTTTCTTTTTTAATCTTTGAACACATTTTCAAAATTAAAGTTTCACCTCTTGATTTATGAGAATCCATGAGTTTGAAACTATTCATTTCAAAGCATTCTAAAATTTTCCTTATATATCCTTCTTGATATAGACTCAAACATTTCTTGAAATGATCTCTTGTCAAGACCCAAATGGTCATGAGCGACACCAATACTAACCCTTTGGTTAGAAAACCATCAAACCCAAGCTGTAAACCAAACACAGTCTTCCTTAAGATAGACTATAGAAAGGCTCAATATCTCAAATTAAAAAAAAAACATATTAATGGAAAATTAATCAAACTACCATTACAATGCTCAAAATTTTAAAGTTATCTAACAAGGACTCTATATCAAAATATATATAATAATATCTGAAAACTAACAAATACTCAATGTTTCACTATTTGAAAAAGCATAAGTACCCAAATGATGATCCGTAGCAAATTGAAGATGGAGTGCTCACCTTTGAATTGAGATTATCTGTCAAACGTTATAGGTAAGTTTGTGTCTGAGCCACTGGAACACTTTCTATACTAAATAAATGTATAAAATAGGGTAATATCAGTACAAACCACTATTACTGATAATTATCATAGAACAACTCAACTCAATAACATTTATACACATAAGTTAAATAACAAGTAGACCGTCATAAAAATATAGCATGTAAATCAATGAATCAAAAAGTATATTAAGACAAGCCAATAAATGACAACATAAAATTCACCTAATCCTCATTGGTATCAACCATATTGTAAACAACCATGAAATAGAATCATTACATAAAGACAAATTGTATATTTCTCATCCACAAAATTAGAGTACCTATTAGTTCGTTATCGGCTCTTTAAGTCATAAAATCTCTCAAAAATCACACTGGATTGTACATATATGGTAAGGAAGTTATTCCAGCCTATCTAGCTATGACATGCAGGGAATAATCTAAGTCCATGTAAAATACCATGTACCATACCAGTGTGGTATTAAGACCTCCATAATAATAGTAATATCAGTATCTATATCCATATTGGTGTGGCATCTGATCCTTTATAATATATGTAGTACTTTATAATCTTCAGTATCTCTCAGTGTGTGTCAGAATACACTAAATTTATAGGCACAATTACAACCATAATTCATTTTAATCAAGTTTATATTCAATAACTTATCCATTCAAGCATAAAGATCCATGTCATTAATCACAACTATGTCCGAAGACCAATCAACAAGTATCCAATATAAGAGAACAAATATAATCAAATCAAGTCTAAACTCAAATTAAACCATAACCTAACACAACTAAAGATTCCCAATGCTAGATAATGCACAAAAAACTTATCTTTTTTTTGAAGCTTTAGATCGTTCTCGGTCTAAAAACCACAATTAAAGAATATGCAATTACTTAATCTCTAGTTCTTGGCCTTAGGGGTTAAACCCCATTAGTGTTATTCTTATTCATAGCATAAACCACCAAATTCATATTTTTCACCCATTAGCTAATCCCAAATCCCTATACTTCATATTAAAGGAATGAAATTCTATGCTAGAAGGTATAATCTAACAACCTAAACTCATCATCAAGCAGTTTTAACCAACACATGGCTGACGATGTGGATCCACAAGGTTGTGTCCTAAAGAACGTGGGTGTCAGGCCTCTACTAAAGGGGTTGTGACATCCAAGCTACGACTCATCTCCAAAGATGATATGGTTGCCGCAAAATATAGTAACCCAATAAAGGTTGGGGTAAAATCCCAAGGTAATACATGGAACCATGGCTCTCAGTTATTGAAATCAACTGGCAGAACTGGAAAAGTAAATAGGGGATTTGAGTATCTATGTTGAACTAATAGCAAATATCAACTTTGGTTGTAATCAATCATAAGTTGACACTAGGATTGTGTCCCCCCTTGTATTCACAACTCCATAGGCTTATCATGATTTTTTTAGCCAAGATGATACCTTGCATGCAAAATAGATATGTTATGTACCTTCTACAGTTTTTTGGACGAGTAGAAGGATCTCAGCCTTTACCTTTTGAGTCTCAAGATGTCGCCTTACTAACCTTATCTTTATCCTTGTTAACAATTACTTTTTGAGTCTCTATTTATTAGATAAAATATAACCATATTATTTAGATAATAACTAGAAGTATGGATCGACAGTTAAACTCCAAATTACGATTGTCATTATCTTTTCCTAGTCACTACTCCTCTTTTGGAGTAAGTAGCAATAATCTAGGTAGGATCCTAATGTTTACAACTGTTAGAATAACTATTAAAGTGAGGATAAACAATAAATGAATGGAAATCATTTAAGAACAATAATATCACTTTCCCTACTTCATCAATCCACCAGGGTTCCTATAACCCAAGGTAAGGGTTTTTAGCCTCTCCTGCTTGTGAAGTAATCAACAACATCAAAAATTGAAACCATAAGATGAAATCACAATAAGAAGAAGTAAATAACCCAAAACTATAACTAAATTAATCAAAAAAGTCAATACAAGAAAATTCCAATACCAAAATCGAATATCAAAATCAAAATATGTTTTTGAATTTCAAAAGTGCATAACTCCTACTAAAAACACATAAAGGGTATTTATAGTACATATGGAAACCCTAAAACCAAAGCTCGACCAAAATAGGAGAAAAAAAGGTCGGTGGCCACTTATGGTCTCTACTTGTACCCTGACCCTGGTCGTAGGTGGCACTTGCAGTCTGCAGGGATGGTACAGGTAGCGACCAAAAGTGCCAGACCAAAATTTTCCTGCAAGTCAGCTCTCGAGATTTGGGACTTTTGGCACTTGCTTTGCCCACATGCGATCCATAAGTTCTACATGCGGTAAACATGTTGACTTAGCAATTGTCGAGAGTCATCTTTTAAGTTCTTCAACAATTTCTGTACATAGTTTGATCATGAACAAGCCAAAAATTTTCCTGAACATCCATAATTGCTTAATAAGTAGCAAAAATACCTTTTAAATCTTTTTCACAAACTTTGCATCCAAAACATGATTTCCTAAAAAACATACCCAGAATGCATCATATCTAACCAAAAAAGCTCAAAAACTTACATGTTTTCCTCACTTTAAGCATTGAAAATGCTATATTTCTATAGTACATCAACACCCTCAACGTAGAATATTTTCATATAGTCAAGCAATGAAATGTAACAAAACCAAACAAAACTAAACATGAACCTTAACTGGGAAACTCTAAGCTATTCAAAGCAGTCAATTGACAGTTTAATCTCAAAACACAGCACCCCCTCCAATATTACTTTTTAATTTATGTCAGAACATGAAGCACAATAATGTGACATAATGGGATTAAGGTAGGGCATTACATTAGCAATAAAAAACCATACATATGTACAAGTTACACTACCCAAAATAAGCATACAGTTAGCAATATGACTCATGCTCTCTCACAACAAAGATGTCCCACTAACTCATTTGAACTAATAAGTTCTATGCAGGGATAGTCAAGAGACATTCATACACAGTAGAGAAGTTCCAATCAATGTACATCAAATAACATAAGCTTGCCATTATTTTCTCTACCCTAGATTTCAGATAGTCAAGTTAGGGTCACTATGGAACTTTTCTCGACTTATAATGTAGGCTCTGGGGCTGGTATGGTATATATAGACATATCAAGTGACTCATCCTTGTAACTACAATAACATTGGGGTCTAACTTATTATCCAATTTCTTTTTTATTACACCCTTATTCCTCTATTTCTTACTCTTTAATGCACATTCAGGTTGGGTGTGGTCCTATATTTTTTTCTTTTTCACTTATTCACAAATTTTGATTTTCTTTTTATTTTTCTTTTCGCTTGCTACCGCAATTATCACTACTTTCTTTTTCTTTTATTTTTCCCTTCTTTAAATAAACTTTACATCACCCGCCCTTATGACAGCTACCCTCAACTTAGTTGATTTGCCTGAGTTGAGGTGCATAATGTTCAAGGAGTACTCAGGTCAAAACATGTACACTGTAACACAAATGGGAAGGTGGAAGGTGAAAGGTGAAAATAAAGAAATCGGCTAAGGCTCAAAATAGTGATCAAGGGATAATATTTCACATATGGAAGTGTCATTAGGCTAAAAGTGGACTAAAATAATAAAAGGACTATGATCCTATCCTAACTGAATATCCTCAACCTAGGCAAGACTAACTAGGCATATTCTGGAATCAACACAAAAAGGGAACTAAGTAACATCTCACACACATATAGCACAAAATCAATAATACAAACTACTTCTTATCCAATCCATGTAATTATTAGCAAGTGATTATCATGTCCCTAATCCTTATCCCATAACTAAATCCATAATGTTCACACATATATATATTCACATAGTTCTAAAATCCACAATTTTAAGGGGTATCAATAATCAATCAAAACATGACTACTGCCCCAGATACTTAAAAATCTCCTAATTATGCAAAAACACAACACAATATAAAACTAAATACAATTTGAAAAAAATTATCCAAAACATGCCAATTCTACAACAATACCGCGGATGACAGGGAAAGAAGCATGATAACAAATACCTACGGCAGCATGGTATTCCCACCCCTATCTAAGAACTATGAATTATCCTCAATGTACTAAAATAAAGAAAAATAGAGGGAAGTGAGAAAATACATGGGACACACTAGGCATTTGTGTTCCTTTGGTTGACTACCAAGCAACACCTGATTTACTGTTATGGAACAACTTAGTTCTCTTGGCTACTCAGATTTTGCCAAGGTCTATCTCATCATAAACTCTTACTTCTTTAAATTTTACCATGTAGTGTTTCACTCGCTGCCCATTCACTTTAAAAGGGATATCACCATCATAATTTATCTTAATAGGACCATATGGGAGCACCTTAACCATAGTGAATATTCCAATCCATCTTTAATTCAGCTTGCCAGGAAACAAGCGTAGTATTGCATTATATAACAAGACTAGATCATCGGGTTTGAATATTCTTTTCTAAATTTTTTTGTCATGATACACCTTCATTCTTTCATTGTATATGGCTAAGCTCTCATAAGAATGGAGTCAATATTCATCCATTCAACTCATTCACCTTGCTAAACATCATGTTTGTTACGTCACCCCACTCAAAATTTTGCCTTTTCAATGCCTATAGTGTCTTATGCTCAAGCTCAACTGGTTAGTGAAATACATTTCCATATATAAATTAATATGGGGAGGAACCTATGGAGGTCTTATAAGCTATCCTATAGTCCCACAATACATCATCTAAATTTATAGAACAATTAGTCGTGTTGGCATTCATATTCTTCACCAATATGGACTTTATCTCTCTATTGGAGACCTCCAGTTGCCTACATGTCTGAGGATGGTAAGGTATCAACATTATATACCTTACACAATATCTATAAATAGAAGATTTTAACAAGAAGTTTCAGAAGTAAGATCTACTTTCTCTGATAATTGCACGTGTAGTGCTAAATTAAGAAAAATATTTTTCTTCAAAGAGGCGGTGACTTTTCTACCTTCATTATCATGAAGTGAAACTGCCTCCGCCCATTTTGACATATATACAACCGCTACCAGAATGTATCTCATGACATAGGAGCTCATAAATGTTCCCATGAAATAAATTCCCCACATATCAAACAACTCCAACTCCAGAATAGGTGTTATGTGGATTCCTGACACCGTTAAATATTACCTTGATGCTGACATTAGTCACAATATTTTGAAAAATCATGAACATCCTTGTAAATTAAACTCCAGTAAAATCTACATTATAGAATTTTTTGGGTTGTCCGTGTACCATAATGGTGACCCCCAACTGGTGATGAATAATAAGCTTCCAGAATGCTCATCATCTCCACCTCTGGAATGCATCTCCAAATCTTACCACCAGCGAAGATACTAAAAATATATGGCTCATCCCAAAAGAACTTTATTACCTCATGCATAAATCTTCTTCTCTACTAGAAGGATAGGTCTTCTAAGACAAGATTGCTTGACAAATAGTTGGCAAAATCAACAAAAAAGGGAATCAGATCCTGAGATGCCGCCATAACTCACTCATTAGGAAAATCATCATATATCTCAAGATCATCCCCTAATTTTGGTATGGTATTATCCTAATGTCTTGATAAGTTGTCTGCAACCTAATTTTCTTTCCTTTTTCTGTCTTGTGCTTCAAAATTAAATTCTTATAGCAAGAGAACCTAATAGACCAATCTTGGTTTGGAATCTTTATTCAACATCGATTATTTCAAGGACGCATGGTCATTATGTACTATTACCTTATTCCTAAAAAAATAAGACAAATTTTAAAAGCAAAAACCACCGTAAGTAGCTCATGTTTTGAAATAGTATAATTTTTTCTGTGGTGTTTAAAGATTTGCTGGTATAGTATATGGAATAAAGTAACTATTTTAATCCTTGGCCTAGAACAGATCCTAAGGACACTTCAGTCACATCACAAAAAAATGGTAGCTCGGTGCACTAAAGCTACTGCTATGCACTGTGTCTGGGGAAGGGCCCTACCACAAGGGTGTATCGTACGCAGTCTTACCTTGTATTTCTGCCAGATGTTGTTTACAAGGCTTGAACCTGTGACCTCCTAGTCACATAGCATCAACTTTACTAGTTACTCCAAGACACAATGATGGGTGTCAAAATTATCTACTTTTTCAGGCATTTGAAAGCCTTGGGGAAAGAATAATCAAACACAAATTTCACCTCTTTCTCTAAAAGTTTGCACAGAGGATTTACAATTTTAGATAATTCCTTAATGAACCAACTATAAAATCCCACATGCCCTCAAAAGCTCCATCTAACACTAACTGATACTTGCGGTGGCAATTTCTCAATCACCTCAATCTTTACTTTGTCCACCTCAATACCATGTTTTGATATCTTGTGCCCTAATATGATACAATCTTTCACCATGATATGGTATTTTTCCTAGTTTAAAACTAGATTTCACTCTTCACATCTCTGTAGTTCACTAGCAAAAAAGGCCAAATAGTCATTGAATGAATCCCTAAACACTGAAAAGTCATCCATGAATACTTCAATTATGTATTCCACCATATAAGAAAAAATGGACATCATACATCTCTAAGAAGTGGTAGGTGCAGTACATAACTCGAAAGATATCCTTTTCAATGCAAAGGTCCCATAGTTGCAAGTAAAAGTAGTCTATTGGAAACACCTTAGCTTTGGACCCTTAGAAAATTTCTCTAAGTTAAACATTATGGACATCATATCACTTATTCATGTTAGACGTATGATGTGGTATGGTTTAGGGGTCCTAACTCGTATGTTTCAAAGTATGTTCAAATCCACTTTCTATCCAAGGTATTATTGAACATCTTCCTAGTCACTAGTTGGGGTACGAATGGTATGTTGATAGGTCGTATGGTGCCCTAAGTCTCGTTCAAAGTATTCTATATAGGGAAAGATTTATAGGGTTCTTCTCGTATATTAGGATACAGGTTAGTCATGTGTTCTCATATGTTGGTCAGTATGGTGGTCTAATATGATACTATGGTACTAGATAAGGGTAAAACTCATCCCCTAGGTTATAATTAGGAGGATGGGTCATACCCTCCTGCGTGCATATTTTGAGATTTTAAGCTGAGGGTATTTCGGACATTTTCACCATAAAATTCTTAATTCTCCACATCTTAAAACATGTTGTGGCCTCTTATAAATCATTATTGAAAGATCAAATTCTTAAACAACACTCTCTAAACTCTCTCTTGAAGATTGGGGCTAGGGTTCTTCAAAGGTAATCATCTTGAGGATTAAGAGTCAAGTTTCTTCTGAGAATCATCTTGAATAAGGTATGCGAATCTTCTCTCATTGTTAGTTCCCAAATATCATGTGTTTGAAAGTGTGATTATGATTCTTAAAAGGTGGTTTTGAAAACTAAAATTGGGGTTTTGTTGCATTTTATTGAGTATTGTTTGCTCTTGGTTTAAATTATGTATATACATGTTTTAAGAATGGTTATGCACATGTGGGTGCTTGGTTATTGTGGTTTAATAATTGGGTCATGGTTAACCCTAAACATGGTGGTTTTTACCTTGATTTTGGCCTTGATAATATTATGCCCTCAAAGTGTTTGTGAAAATAATTAAAAGAATAAACTAGTCACTTATTAATGATGTTTTGAACTATGGAATTGGCCTAATGAATATGAATGTTTTGTAAATGGTTTTATGAAGGCCTTATTAGCCATGTAATTATCTAAATGGTAACCTTGGTGGTTTAAATTGTTAAATAAGTTTGAGTTCCTAAATATTAACTTGATTTATGTTTGTGTTAAAGAATGGATTTGATTTCCTAAGAATTGGGTTGAGCAACTACCTTTGTTAGATAATGGGTTCGAGTCCCAAAGTCAAATAAATGCATGGTTGATTGATAACGATAATGATATGTGGTGTACTTACAAGTAGTATTGGTATGATTATACCAATTAGGTACCGTTGGTTAAGTAATTAGCTTAATGGTTGTGGATGTTAAATGGTGGTTTTAAATTGGGCTTTAAAGAGGTATGTGTAGCAGGGCAATAAAACTGGAGGTTGAAGGACTAACACTTGAAACCGTGCTAGTCGAAGCAAGTTTCATATGACCAGGTGGTTCGAGTCCCCCAAATAAACATATGAAATGGAGGTTTCAGTCCCTCTTACACTTGTATTAGTGCTTAAGTCACCTTAATGATGATGGGAGGTTTGAGTCCCCTATATAGGCATATACTGTTATGTATATTCTCTAGTTCGTGTAGTAACACGTACTGGGACCTTCCACTTAGGGATAGTTGGCCCCATATAGCCAATCGATAACTTGCTATATGTCGGTTATACTACACAGCCTGGTTAATAATTTCAAAATTCATGTTAATATTATTCCCTATCCTGGAATGGAATAAATATATATGTATATATATATATTGCATTGGTATATTTATTAATTTATTCATTTGGAACTATTGGCACTATATGATCCTTATCCTTGGGTACATGGTAGTGCTCCAACTGCTAACCATCTTTGATGTTGTATCCCCATACGATGCAGGTGTTGTTCATACTACACCTCTTACTTAGTGATTTAACTTCTAGAACAACTTGTGTTGACTTGAAGTTGTGATCTTCCATACTTTGGAAGGCTCCATTTCTAGTTTTAGTTTTTTATGTCTTCATTGGTTAGTCTTGGACATTAGTTTTAGCTATGGTTGGGGGAATGTCCTGACTACATTTTGTTTTGATTTTGGATAGAGGCTTTGTGAGACTACAATGGGTTGGTATGGGTGGTGTTGATAGTGGTGTCACCCTGGGTATTGGTATTAGAATTGGGGATGATACCATATGACTTTATTTGATTTGTGATTGTTCCATTTAATTATGGTAGGGATATGGACTTAGTTATTATTTCAGTTTTGGTTATGGTTTTTGGTTGGCATTGGATGGTTAAACTTGTTCAGGTTGGCCATGGTCATGGACCTATCCCAATGTATTTGAGTTTATAATTAATATTATTATATGTTTGAAACTTATTCAACTAGGGTATATAATTGGAGGCTGGATTGGGTATCGGGGGTGGTCTTCGATCTCTGTTGGATTTGGGATGCCCATTGCAACAAAGACTTAGTTTAGGTTGTGTCAAGTTAGTATTAGAGCTTTAGGTTCATATTCAATTGGGAGTCCACAAAGCCATGTAGTGCAGAGTCTCTTTTAAGGATGTGTAGCGTACCACACTGATAAGGGAGAGGCTATAAGGCATTTAAGAATGTTTAACTTTCATGTTATTTTATTTCAAACAATAGAGTCTAAGGTCATAGATTCTTCTAATTTCCATTTGCTTATTTTTAGATCATGCCTCGATGATCCGAAGTACTTTGAAAATCCTCGGTCCCAATTGAGGACAATGATGATGTAACACGCTCTACTCATGGGATCCATATGCTGTCTAGGGATCCATTCCTTGATAGTTCTGGAGTTCCACCTATTCTCTCTTGTGCTTCTCAGGCTAATATGACAAATACTGAGTTTTATCAATCGATTCAAATAATTACTCAGTTAGTAGCTTCTCAGGATGAGCGTGGTGCATCTGCTACTTTATATTTTGAGGCCACGAGGGTTAGACAGTTCATAAGGTTAAATTCTTTAACTTTTATGGGTGTTATGGTGGAGGAGGATCCTTATTAATTTTGGATGTTATGGAAAAAAAATTTAGGGTGATGTATACCACAGATGTGTAAGGGATAGAGTTTGCTGCCTACTAGCTGAAGGATGTGGCATATCAATGGTACGAGGAATAAGATTAGGCAATGGGTTACATTAATGAGTCACTTAGTAGGAGAATTTATCTAACATATTTCTGGATTGCTTCTTTTATCAGGAGTTAAGAAATGCGAAAGTAGAGTAGTTTGTTAATCTGAAATAAGGAAGTATATCGGTTAAGGAGTATCCCTTGAAATTTCACTAGTTATCTCGATATGCTCTAGATATAGTGTCTGATATGAGGGCATGGATGAGGAAATTTACTTCAGGACTGTCTCATGTTTTAATCCTTGAAAGTAAGGTTGCCTTGTTGATCAATGACATGGATATCACTAGGTCGGTTATTTATATGCAGCAAGTAGAGGAACAGAAAATAAAGCAGTCTGAGTTTAGGGAGAGGCAAGGGAAAAGTTTAAGCCTTCTGAGTAGAGTAGTAGAGATGGTGGTACGTGGCTAAAGAAGAAGTAGGGGTGTTCTAGTTCTTTCTCCACATCAAGTGCTCCTTACATAAAGTTATCAGGTGATCATCAGTCTCAATATTAATGGTTGGTTTCAAGCACAGTGTGCCAAATCTCAACTAGTGAGGCTCAGTTGACTCCATCTCACCCTTCTTAAAGATTTTGTAGGTGACCGCATTGTGGGTCTTATGAGAAAGGGAAAAATAGATGTTTTTACTGTGGTCAAATTTGTCACATGTAGCGAGACTGTCGTTCTAGGCTAATAAGGTTCTGGTTGCCTAGTCTTCTACTCCTGCACCAAAGGTCTGTTTCAGCTTCTCATACCACCACTGGTCGTAATCATTTATATTCTCTTATTTCCCACTAGGATTCTGAGTCATCTCTCGATGTTATCATGGCTATGTTGAATTTTTTCTCCCGTGATGTGTATTGTTTACTTAATCTAGGGTCCACTCTTTCTTACGTTACACCATTTATGGTTGTACATTTTTTTTTGGTCTTGAATTTATTTTTAATCCTTCTTTTTGTATCTACCCTAGTTGGTGACTCTATGATTTCAAAAAGAGCCTATAGGGTGTGTGTGGTATGAGTTCGTGGTAGAGAAACTCTTTTGGATTTGATAGAGATAGATATGGTTGACTTTGATGTCATATTAGGGATGGATTAGTTCCATTCGTGTTATGCTTTCTTAGATTGTCAGACCCGTAAGGTCATATTCAAATTCCCTAATGAGCTAGTCATTATATGGGAAGGGGGTTTTTTAGTACCAAAGGGGATGTTCATCTCATATCTTAAAGCCCAAAAGTTAATCTCCAAAGGGTGTTTGTATCATTTGGTTTAGGTTATCGATTCTAACTCATCTTTCTCGAGAATCTGTTCCTATGGTTAATGAGTTTCCCAAGGTTTTCCCTGAAGATTTTCCCGGTATTCCTCCCGATAGAGAAACTAATTTTTGGATTGATCTTGTTCCGAACATTCATCCTATTTCTATCCCTCTTTATAGAATGGCTCTGGCTGTGTTGAAGGAGCTTAAGGAGCAATTGAAGGATGTTTTAGACAAAGTTTATATCCATCCTAGTGTATCTTTTTGGGGTGCTCCTGTGTTATTTGTCAATAATAAGGATAATTCCCTTTCGATATGTATTGACTATCGTTAGTTAAGTAAGGTAACCATAAAGAATAAGTATCCTCTTATTAGGATTGACGACTTGTATTATCATCTTTAAGGTGAGAAGTGTTTTTCTAAGATCGATCATAAGTTAGGTTATCATTAGCTTAATATTAGGGAAGTCAACATCCTTATGATTTCCTTTAGGATCCGGTATGGTCAGTATGAGTTGCTAGTCATGTATTTTAGGTTGAACAACACTCTTATAGTGTTTATCAATTTGGTGAGTAAGGTTTTCAATCCTTTTTAGGGTTTTGTTGTAATTGTCTTTATTGATGGCATCTTAGTCTATACTAAGAGTGAGGCAGATCATGTTGATCACCTTCGTGCTATGTTGCAGACCTTGAAGGATCAGTGTTTGTATGCCAAAGTTCTCCAAGTGTGAGTTTTAGTTCAAGGTTGTGACTTTTCTATGTCACATTTCTTTAGTGAGTGGATCATGGTAGACCAGCAAAAGGTTGTGGTGGTTAACAAGTAGCCTAGATCTTCAACTTCAACCAATATTCAGAACTTCTTGGGATTAGCTGGTGACTATAGGAGATTTATGGAATGTTTTTCGACTATAGCTTCCCCATTAACTAAGTTAACCCAGAAGAAGGTCATTTTCTTGTGGTCGGATGCGTGTGAGGGTAGCTTTGAGAAGTTGAAGGATAAGTTGACTTTCTCTCTAGTTTTGAACCTGCCTTAGGGTAATGATTGGTTTGTAGTATATTGTGATTCTTCTAGTATTGGGTTGGTTTGTTTGTTGATGCATCATGGTAGGGTTGTGGCCTATGCTTCTAGGCAATTGAATGTTCATGTGAAGAACTACCCTACTCATGATTTTGAGTTATTACCTGTGGTATTTGCGTTAAAGATTTGGCATCACTATCACTATGGGGATAATGTTGGTATCTTTTCTAATCATAAAATCCTGTAGTATTTGTTTACTAAGAAAGAGCTAAATCTCAGGCAAAGGAGATGGCTTCAGTTGCTGAAGTACTTCAATATGAGTCTTCACTACCATTGAAGTAAGGCTAACGTTGTCGTTGATACTCTTAGTAGGTTATCCATGAGGATTCTGGCTTATGTAGATTAGGATAAACGGGAGTTTGTGGAGGACATTCACCATTTGGCTAGTCTTGGAGTTTGTCTCATAGACTCTAAGGATGTTCGTATCTTTGTGCATCTAGTATCGCAGTCATCTATTGTTGTTGAGATAAAGAAATAGCAGAAGTTGGATCCTAATTTGATTTTGATTAAGCGTAATATGGGTCAACAAAGTTTGTTGACTTTGTGATTGGTGGTGATGGTATCTTGAGACACCAGGGTCAGTTATATTTTTACAACATCGATGGCTTGAGGGAAATGATTCTAGATGAAGCTCATGAATATCGTTATATTATTCATCCTGGCTCTACAAAGATGTATCATGATCTCAGGGAACTCTATTGGTGGACCAATATGAAGCAAGATGTGGCTATCTAGTTGGCTAAGTTTCTGGTGTGTCAATAAGCGAATGTTTAGCACTTGAGACCCAATGGTTTATATTAAGAGATAGAGTTTCTCGAATAAAAATGGGAAGTAATTAACATGGATTTCATTATTGGTATTTCTCGATCTCGAAATTAATGTGATTTGATTTAGGTAATTATCGATTGGTTGCCCAAGTCCACTCACTTCTTATCGGTGGGGACTAGTTATTTGGTGAAGGGTTATGCTAAGTTGTATCTTTCGGAGATTGTGAAGATGCATGGTGCTCTAGTTTCTATAATTTTGAATCATGGTACTCCATTCTCATTTCAGTTTTTGAAGTCATTTTAGAAAGGTTTGGTAACTAATGTGTGCCTTAGTACTGCTTTCCACCCATATTTGGATGGACAAGCATAAAGGACCATTAATACATTGGAAGATATTATTTGTGCTTGCATGATTGATTATGGTGGTAGCTGGTTTGACCCTTTGACTTTGATTGAATATGCTTATAATAATAGTTATCACTCTAGCATTGGTATGGCTTCTTTTGAGTTATTATATGGTAGGAGATGTCGTTCTCATATTGGGTGGTAGAAAGTGGATGAGGGTAAGTTGTTTGTCCCTGATTTAGATCATCAAGCCTTTGAAAAGGTGAATGTGATTTATGATAGATGTAAATCCACTCAAAGTCGCAAAATTCCTATGCGGATTTAAGGTGTACGGATTTGGAGATCAATGTTAGTGATTGGGTATTCTTTAAGGTATCTCCCATAAAGGGAGTGATGCAGTTTTGTAAGAATGGGAAATTAAATCCTCGGTATGTTGGGTCCCTACTTGATTTTGAAGAGGGTTGACAATGTTGCCTATGAAATGGTTGCCCTCTTGTTTGAGCTCCATTCATTTTGTTTTCGAAGTCTCTATATTGAGAAAGTGTGTGGGTAATCATTCATCGGTTATTCCTTAAAAAGGGTTGGGTATTTTGTACTCCTTATCTTATGAGGTAGTCTTGGTTGAGATCTTGGATCGTCAAGTTTGTCGGTTGTGGACAAAGGATGTGGATTCGGTAAAGATCCTTTGGAGGAAACATATAGTTGAAAAGGCCACTTGGGAAGCAGAAGAGGACATGAAGTCCAAGTATCTGTTCCTGTTTCTTCTCTCGAAATTCGTGCGGAAGGTATGCGAACTTTATCATACTTTCTTTTCAAACTTTGTTAAATGAAAGGTTGATTTCCTTCCATCTTTTTTTCTAAGTTAGTTAAATGTTAGAGTCGAGGTGTTGGTGTGTTAACTCGTGTCTATGCTTGTCCTAACCGTCATTCAAGGACGAATGTTCCAAGAGGGGGAGAATTGAAACACCTTGGCTTTGGACCATTAGAAAATTTCTCTAAGTTAAAAATTCTTGACATCATACGACTTGTGCATGCTACACTAACCTTGGGGTCTCACTTATTATCCAAATTCCTTTTTATTCCACGCTTATTTGTCCTATTTTTACTCTACTGCACATTTTTAGGTTAGGTGTAGTCCTTTATCTTTTTCTTTTTCATTTTTTCACAAATTTTCTTTTCTTTTTCATTTTTTTGCTACCACACCTATCCATACTTTCTTTTTATTTTATTTTTCCCTTCTTAATACCCACTTTACATCGCATACCCCTATAACAACCATCCTCAACTTAGGTGATTTGCCTGAGTTGAGGTGCAAAATGTCCAAGGAGGACTCGGGTCAAAACATATACGTTGTAACACAAATGGAAATGTGAAAGGGGAAAACAAAAAAATAGGCTAAGGCTCAAAATAGGGATCAAGGGATACTCTTTCATACATAGAATGCTATTTAGGATAAAAGTGGTCTAAAATAAAAAACAACCTATGATTCTATCAAAACTGACTATCCTAAACCTAGGCAAGAAAAACCAAGCATGTTCTGGATTCAACACACAAAGGAAACTAAGTAGCATCCACACATAGCACACTGTTAATATTACAAACTGCTCTTATCCGATTCATGTATTTGTTAGCAAGTGATTATCATGTCCTTAATCCTAATTACATAAAAAATACACAATGTTCACATATATATACATTCACATAGTTCTAAAATCCATAATTTTTAGGGGTATCAACAATCAATCAAAACATGACTACTTCCCTAAATACTTAAAAATCTCCTAATTATACAAAAACACAACACAATACAAAACAAAACACAATACGAAATAAATTATCCTAGACTTACCAGTTCTACAACCATGTCGTGGACAACCAAAAAAAAAGCACGGCAACAAAAACCCATAGCCTTATCTAAGCTGGGAGGCGCCCCTTTATAGCCTTTAGCTACTGGTTTGTCACCCCAAATGTGCCCTAAATGGATTCCAAAAATTCTGAAACTCACCTGAGATACCTTACGACCTTGCCCCATCGCAACACAATAATAAAATCAAGAAACGAAGGTTGGGAAGGTTTCAAAATAATTCATCGAAGTTTGAGGGCTCGAAAATGAACTAAGTGTTGGAACACTTAGCTAAAATTCTAAGTGTTAAGCTTCTTTTAACTTTCTTCAATGGCTTTGACGATGACGAAAATTTACGGGGTCTTACAATATCTCCTCCTTGGGAACATTCATCCTCGAATGTAGATAGATATGTTCAGAAAGTAGAGAAAATGAAGTATACACAGCTGAAATATTTGGCTAAACTGACTTTACTTTATTCTAAATCTTCGGATACTTCATAGAGTACATAAGATTATGATAGGAAAGTTTATACAACTGTAACTTTAATTAGAACGAGACTGAATTAAGAAAGAATAGTACCTTTGGATTCATCTAAACTTGCGGAGAAAAGGTGTGGGTACTTGAATCGCATATCTGCTTCTGCTTCCCAAGTAGCACCCTCAACTGATTGGTTCTGCCACAAAACTTGGACCAAGGGAACTTCTTTGTTCCATAGTTTCCGGACTTGGTAGTCTAGGATTTAAACTGGAACCTAATCAAAAGAAATACTGTCCCGAACATCAGTGCTTTGTAAATGATCTATAACAACAAAATCACAATTACACTTCTTAAGCATAGAGACATGGAAGATTGGATGAACAACTGACAGTTCTACAAACAACTCTACTTTATAAGCTACTTTCCCAACACGGTTAAGAAATCTGTAAGGGCCAACATATCGGGGACTAAGCTTTCCCTTTTTACCAAACCTTTTCACCCCTTTCATGGGTGAAATTTTCAGATACACCAAATCATTAACTTCAAACTCAAGGTCTATTCTCCTCATATCTGCATATGACTTTCAATGACTCTGAGCTTTCTTCAACCTTTCTCTAATCAACGTTACTTTTTCCATAGCCTCAAACACTGCATTAGGTCCAATCATAGAAGCTTCGCCCACTTCAAACCAACCTATGGGTGACCTACACCTTCTACCATACAAAGCCTCAAATGTTGCCATTCGGATGCTAGAGTGATAACTATTGTTATCAGCAAACTCAATAAATGGTAGATGCTCATTCCATCTACCTTTGAAATCAAGAGCACATGCTCTTAATATATCTTCTAAAGTTTGGATGGTTCTCTCAGCCTGACCATCTGTCTGCGGATGAAAAACGGAACTCAAATGCACTTGGGTACCAAGACCCCTCTGAAAAACTCTCCAAAACTGCGAAGTGAACTGAGTACCCCTATCCAAAATAATAGACAAGGGAACTCCATGCAATCTGACTAACTCCTGAATATACAATCTAGCATAGTCCTCAGCTGCATAAGATGTATACACAGTCAAGAAATACACTGACTTAGTCAGCCTATCCACATTCATCCAAATAGAATCATGATGACGACGAAAAAGAGGTAAACTAGTCACAAAGTCTATATTTATCTCTTCCCACTTCCAAGTGGGGATACTAAGATCTTGCATCACACCACCAGGACTTTGATGCTCTATCTTAACCTATTGGAAAGTTTCACAATTCGACACAAACTATGTTATATCCTTCTTCATACCACTCCACCAATAGATTTCCCATAAGTCACGATACATTTTGGTAGCGCCGAGATTAATAAAATATCATGCACCATGCACCTCTACCATGATCCTCTGTCTCAGATCATCAATACAAGGAACACATAATCTACCATGCTATCTCAACACACTATCTCCCACTTAGGAGAAAAACTCTACTCTTTGGTCCTTAACTGACTCCTTCAGCCTGACCAAACTAGCATCTAAATCTTGCTTCTCCTTTACTTCTGAAACTAAAGAGAATTCGGAACTACTCTGTACCAAGACATTCCCCTCAGCAAAATCAAGCAGTCTAACCCCTAATCTTGCCAAACAATGAACATCACGAGCTAACTCTTCTTTACCCTTTTCTACATGAGCAACACTGCCCATAGACAACCTGTTAAGGGCGTCTGTCACTACATTGGCCTGGCCCGAATATACAACACACTCATATCATAATCTTTTAGCAACTCTAGTAGTCGCCTCTTCCTAAGATTAAACTCCCTTTAAGAAAACACATACTGCAGACTTTTGTGATCAGTGAACACATCAACATGAACACCATACAAATAGTGTCTCTAAATTTTCAATAAGAAGACCACAGTAGCAAATTCAAGATCATGGGTTGGGTAATTCATTTCATGTGGTTTCAACTGTCTAGAGGCATAGGCATAACCTTACCTCTCTATATCAATACAAAACCCAAGCCAACTTTAGAAGCATCACAATAAACCACAAAACCATTAACACTATTAGGCAAAGTCAACACAGGGGCTGACGTGAGTCGAGTCTTCAATTCCTGAAAACACTTCTCACAGGAATCTGACCAATGGAACTTAACTTTTTTTTGGGTCAACCGAGTCATGGGAGATGCAATAGAAGAGAAACCCTCAAGAAACATCAGTAATAGACAGCTAGACCCAAGAAACTCCTAATGTCAAACAAAAAGATAGGTCTAGGCCAATTTCTTATAACTTTTGTCTTTTGGGGATCAACTCTAATGCCTTCGGCTGAAATAATATGACCTAGAAAAGCTACGAACCTTACCCAGAACTCACACTTGCTGAATTTAGCGAACAACTGATGATCTCTAAGTGTTTCCAAGACAATTCTAAGATGATCTGTATGGTCAACCTTGCTTCGGGAATACACAAGAATATCATCTATGAAAACAATGACAAACATATCCAGATAGGACTTGAACACTCGATTCATTAGGTTTATGAAGGCTGTAGGAGCATTGGTTAGTACAAAAGACATGACAAGAAACTCAAAGTGATTATAATGGGTTCTAAAGGTTGTCTTTGGGATGTCACACTCACTTACTTTAAGTTGGTGATAACCGGATCTAAGGTCTCTCTTGGAGAAATAACTTGCACCCTGGAGTTAGTGAAATAAGTCATCAATTCTAGAAAGAGGGTACTTGTTCTTGATTGTGACTTTATTACGCTGACGATAGTCAATGTACATACGCAAAGAACCATCTTTCTTCCATACAAACAGGATGGGTGTACCCCAAAGAGATACATAGGGCCTTATGAAACCATTGTCTAAAAGATCTTTGAGTTGTTCTTTCAAATCCTTAAGCTCTGTGGGTGCCATACGGTAGGGAGAAATAAAAATAGGCTGGGTTTCATGAAGAAGATCTATCCCAAATTCTATCTCTATATCAGGAGGTACCCCTGGGAGATCTTCCAAAAAAACATCAGGAAACTCATTAACAATATTGACTGACTGAATATTAGAAATCTCAAACATAGTGTCTTTAACTCTGACTAAATGATAGATGCAACCTTTGGATATAAGCTTTCTGGCTTTGAGATAAGAAATAAATTGACTTTTGGGAGATACTGAGCTTTCGGACCACTCAAAGACTGGCTCATCAGGAAACTAAAACTTAACTACACGGGTATGGCAGTCTATAGATGCATAAAAAGAGTAAAGCCAGTCCATACCCAGAATGAGATCAAAATCAACCATATCCAACTCTATCAGATCAACAAATATGACTCTATGAAGGATAATAATAGGACACTTTTTATAAACTTTCCTAGCAGCAACGGACTCTCCTACTGGAGTAGAAACTAAAATATGCTCAGGGATATTTTCAGGACTCATTTCAACATTCACAGCAACCAATGGTGTCACATAATAAAAACATGACCCGGGGTCCAACAACACATAAACATCAAAGTGAAATACGCGGAGCATACCAGTAGTAACGTCGGGAGACTTCTCCTGCTCATGATAGGAAAGTAAGTCATAGAATCTATTTTTGCACTGACCACTAGCAGTGCTAGAAAAAGCGCCCTGTGGAGGAGCTAGACGGGCTGCGGGAGCTGGTGCACTGGTGCCCTACGTCTGTGGTCGGGTATCTCTGCTTCCCTGTCTGGCATGTGGGCATTATCTAAGTCTGTGAAAGATCTTGCCATAACTGAAACATTCTCTCTGCTCAGCCAAACACTCACCAGGATGGGTCCTTGATGTGTGAGCACATGCTAACACATTTGAAGCTTTTAACTCTAAATAATTGCAAAGTCTTGAGAAACTTTAGTCATTTTTTATTAGTTTACTTTGGTTTTGTAGTAAAAGTAGAGAAGAAGGACAACCACAAATAAAGGAAGAAAAAGTATGAAATCGGAAGCAAATGAAGAGCTAAGTGTGGCTGACAACATCCATGACACGTCGTCAGTCTAGTCATAGGCTGTCAAGGATGCCGTCAAACTTAAACAGAAGAGGGAAGTTGCAGAAAGTTTTGTGATGACCTTCATGACACGCCATCAAGATCCTGGTAGGCCGTCACTGTCATCGTCAACCTTAGGCAACAAAAGCTGAATTTACAGAGAAGCTGACGACGTCCGTGACAGGCCATCAAAATAATGATAGGCAGTCACAATCGCCGTCATGTATTCTAAAGAACATCTAAAACTTTAATTTTATTTACTTATTTAGGTTTAACTATTTAAATCCTTGTTTTAGGGTTTTTATATTATCCATCAATTAATTGACATATCCTACAACATACGACTTTTTTCTTCTCTTTCTCTTGAAGACAATTATTTTAGTGGTTTGCCTTGTGATTTAATTGAAAGAAAACTTTTGATTTCCTTCATTATTGTAAGTTAATCCTTTCAATTATGAATTCAACTTGTGTGCTTACTTCCTGCATCATGAGTAGCTAAACACTCTTAACCTGGGTTATGGAATCTAGGGTTAGGTCATG
The DNA here is from genome assembly GCA_030864215.1 of Capsicum pubescens. NCBI lineage: Eukaryota > Viridiplantae > Streptophyta > Magnoliopsida > Solanales > Solanaceae > Capsicum > Capsicum pubescens. The sequence goes on along the minus strand of CM061544.1, from coordinate 168,542,796 downwards.
ATAAGTGTTTGATTAATTACTCAAGGTTTAATAGGTGTTAGGATTTCTCGGTAATTCTGATATTCTAACTTATATCTGTTGGTTGCAAACAATAGGGATACCTACTTTATTTTTCTTGATAATGAAATCATAAACAGTAGGAAGTGAATAATCGATGGGGACTCGAAAAGGCTTCGTTTAATAATCAGCACTGTAACAAGGTTGATTAACCTGAGGTAAAATATGGGCAGTGAGTTGCGATTCCCTAAGTCCAAGAGGATTAGGAAATTAGATGCTTGAATATGTCGAGAGACATTCGAGCATCCTATCGATAGATATAGCTTGTCATCCTAACCACCGTGAGAACCTTGAGTTATTTGTAGCATCTATCATATAACATAAACCCTAGTGAACATAATCCCGGTTATTTAATAAAATATTGATTACAAACATTAATCTCAAAGTGACGAACAATTGTCTGAGAAATTTAAACCCCCATGTCAGGAAACAGTAAAATACCAGTAAATTATTTCGTAAACAACTTGAGCTCACACCCTATTCCCTATGGGATTCGACCCCAACCTTGTTAGGTATTATATTGACAATTATCACTTACACCCGTTCAAGAATGTAGTTTGAGCGTTATAAAAAATAGCACCGTTGTCGGGGAATACGGTTGTAAACTAAAAGTTTGTGTATGCTAATATGTTGTTAGTTAAGTTTTCTAGATTTATGTTAATTTGTTGTTTTTGTCTATTGTAGGTACTGTGTTGTTTATTGCAAAAACAAGAATTTCCGGAGAACCATTATTGCCAATCAATTTGGAACCTCAACTGATAGGGAAAATTATTGAACGACAGGAGACGGACAGACTAGCCGTTTTGGCCAGGGCTTAGGTGAACGTATAGAATTTGGGTCAATAAGCACGTCACCTTAACCCTGATGAAGAAAACTTGGGTGATGAGGAATTTCTAAATCCTCAAAACCTAAGGTGAGCTGAGCAACTTGTTGCACCAAGATAGCGAAATGTTAATAGAAACTGTTCAATCCGAGGAAGGTATAGCCAACAGCCCGTTCAATACGAGGTTGATGAAGATGATAAAGGAATAGACGGAGTTGGTGCAATGGGTGCTATCATTCCTCCACCATTGGCACCAGGTGCAAAATTTAGCATAACAAGCACCATGATCCAACTCTTGAATCTGAAGGTGTTGTTTGGAGGCTTACCTGGTGATGACCCGAACATGCATTTGGTGAACTTCATCACTATTTTAAAATCTTTTGACAATCCAGGAGTGAGACAAAATACGATCCTATTGAGTTTGTTTCCTTTGTCTCTATCTGGAGAGGCAACAATGTGGTTAAATAAGCTAGAGCCCAATTCTATAACCAACTGGACACAGTTGAAATAGGTTTTCCTAGAACGGTTCTTTCTACCCTCCAGAAGGTTACAGTTGAGGGACGAAATCAGTAACTTCAGACAGCTCCCACCTGAAGCATTGCACGAAACCTAGGAGAGATTTAAGAAGAAGCTTGTACAATGTCCAAACCACAACATGTCGAACTTTCACCTGAAATAGACTTTGTACAAAACTTTCAACTCTGTGACAAAGCCAATTGTAGACAATGCTGCAGGTGGTTCATTCATTGATCTCTCTTTCCTTGATGCTTCTGACATACTGAATAGAATGACCAAGCAGAGTCGGGCTTAGCGCACTAGGGATTCTATAGTAGCTAGCCCAATGGTTGTTGGTGGTATAACTGCAGAGCAGCGCAGAAGGGATGAGGAGCGAGACTAGGACATGGCCCACTTAAAGACACAGATGGACTTGCTGACCAAGTACTTGCTGTCAGGAAAAACCGAAATGGTGAAGACTATAGAATCTCAGGGTACTATTGCTACAGGTGCCGATGCAGATGCAAACTATGTGAGTAATTAGGGGGGTTTCCGAGGAAATATCCAAGGGAACCAAGGTCAGAACTTCTATCACAAGCCTGATTATAAAGATAGAGAGAAGGGATACTAGAGAAACAATAATGACAGGAGTGTTTTGTATGTTCCTCTTGGAAGTAGGGATGTTGCAACAACTAGCTCTGAAAATATATCTATGGAGGATATGATGGAAAAGTTGTTGAAGCGAGTTAAAAATATCAACTAGGGAGTAACTACTATGAAGAGTGAATTCTTGACCCTCAGTCAGTTGGTTAGCTCACACTCTGCTTCTATTAAGCAGTTGGACCAGCAGATAAACCAACTTTCTACTACACTGAACCAGAGAAAAACTGGTACCCTAGTGATATGGTTCAAAACCCATGAAATGGTGGTTTGTATATGGATATTACCACTTGAACTGGTAAGTTATTATGTGACCTCTCTGTGGGAAAATCTATAGAAAATAATGTAAGTATTGATGAACCTAAAGAAAGTAGTCCAGTGGAGTCTGAGAAGATGGATGGTTTTATTGATATTTTGGAGAAAGAAGATGATAAGGAGGAGGAAGTAGTGTTAAAGACTATCCCTAGACCACCACCTCCCTTTCCTCAATGATTAAAGAAAAAGGTTGATGAGGAAAAATTTGGCAAGTTCATGGATATGCTTAAGCAATTGACAATTAATGTACCTTTGGTTGAGGCACTTGAGAAAATGACAGGTTATGACAAAGTTCATGAAAGACCTCATCACAAATATGAGGAAGGTCAGCAATGAGTTGGTGGACAATCTCCACCATTGTAGCGCGGTTTCCACATAATTCTTAGTGCAAAAGAAGGCTGACCCAGGTGCATTCACTATTCTGTGCAAGGTTGGGTCTCGGGATATTGCAAAGGCATTATGTGATTTGGGTGCCAGCGTGAATCTGATGCCACTTGATGTATGTAAGAAGCTGGGTTTGAAATATCCAACACCTACTAACATGCGACTGGTGATGACAGATAGGTCAATAAAGCAGCATATTGGAATTTTTCATGATGTGTTGGTGAAAGTAGAAGACTTTATTCTTCCTGCTGATTTTGTGGTACCGGATTGTGATTTGGACTTTGAGGTACCCATTATCTTTGAAAGGCCACTCTTGGCAACAAGAAGAGTAATAGTTGACATAGAGTTGAATGAGCTCAAGTTTAGGCTCGGTAAAAAGGAGGCAAAATTCAAAATACATCAACCCATGTCACAACAAAATGATATAAATGTCTTCCTAATCATTGATGTCTTCTATGAGGATGAAAAAGGGGCATCAACAGGTTGTCTTGGTGAATTCTGAGTATTCAAGAGAACCCAGTCGTGCCGCGACAGTAAATCAGGCGCTAATGGGAAGCAACCCAGAATTTTTATGTTTGAGAAAGTGTTTTTTATTTTTTAAATTAGGATTTAGTATAGAAAAGGTAAAAAAATAAAATGAATAGGGTCAGCTGGAAGGTAATGACGACATCCGTGACAAGCCGTCACAACTATGACAAGCTATCACGAATGCCGTCAGCTATATCAGACTTGAGAAATTCTCTGCCTACTTTTGATGATGATCTTTATGGGGTATCACAATCGTGAAAAGCCATCACAAATCATCGTCATCACAAAGCCTAAAATTTGAAAACTGGGCCTAATTTTAATCAGATCCGACCCGGCCCAAATAGCGAGCATTTTCAAATTTCCACCTCTTTTAACTTCTTTTTCTTTAGTAATTTTTTTTCCTTAGTTAAAATAGTTTCCATTCTTGGAAAAACACTATAAGAAAAACAAGTTTAATTTTTATGTGGTTTGCACTTATGAATAAAGAATATCTTCTTCCTTCACACTTTTTCTTGTGTGTGGCACTAAATTAAAAGCTCCATCAGGTATACTCTACTTCAACACTTTTTTGCTTATGATGTATGATGAATGAAAGATAACTCAAGTCCCCAATGTGATTGAACCAAGTTCAAACTTGAAAAATGGCTAAAATGCACCTAGAGTTTGTTGTACAAGCCCAAGGGTTAAAAAGATAGCTCATGATTCAAATTCAAGTAAATCTTGGGCAAGAATGGGGACCAAAAATTTAGTTAAATTCAAAAGTGGGTTATGATAAGTGTGACGACATCCATAATAATCTATCACCATCGTGATGACTTATCCAGAATGTCGTCAAAAGCTGACAAAACTGAAGTTGGTTCTGGATAGAGCTGACGATAATTGTGATAGGATATCACAATTATGATGGACTATCATGAAGGTCATCATAAAGTGTAAAAAAAATTGGGTTCTGTTTGAGGTTGACGACAACCGTGATAAGCTATCACGGTCGTGACGGCTTGTCATGAATTGTCATCACACCTGGGGCCTGAAACATAAATGAGCTAAAATTATTAATGTACCTGTGTTTGTGATATTTAAGGTTGACTAACGTTCTTCTATTGTCTCTAGGTACTCTAAAATGGCACCAAAAAGAAAGAGTCCCACAAAACCAATGAAAACGACCAAAGATGATGTACATCGTAAGCTCCTCAATGAGGAATCTGACTACGAGGAGGAGAAACCCTTGATTAGAAAGCTAAAGAAGAGGCAGAGTCCAAAGAAAACTCCACCATCTCCACAAATTGAGGTAGAGGACAGTGATGATACTGAGTCAACCATAACTTCTGAGCAGGAGGGGTCTGAAAAAGATGAGTCTGAACAGCATGAATCTGAACATGCTGAAGTTGATGAAGAGGATCAAGAAGAATTGGAAGAATCTGAGTATGAAGGAACAGCTTCTGGGTCCCCATCCTTGGAGGACTCTTGTCAAATGTAAGAACCCAGAAGTGAGGAACAATGCTAGATGGAAAATCCCTAGAGCTGAAGATATCTATATTTCTGGGTTGTAAAGAAATGATAGAAGGAATGCGAATAGGCCAATCCAAGAAGAAAAGATGATCATCACGAAAAGGTTGAGCAGATACGCTAAAGTGGAGAACAAATTCAAATAATACGTCTTAGGACGGACTACAAAAAGGGGAGGTTTATTTTGCCCCATACTGGTTTGGGAGTTCTATGCGAATTACCAAGACCAGTTGGAGAATATGTGAAAACCAGGTGAAAAAATAAAAGATTAGCCTCTTCTAGTGAGAGTTTAGGTGAGGGGTGTAAGCGTTGATGTTTCAACTAGAGCCATCAATAGATTCTTGAACGGCCCCGACTTCATGCCTCAGGCCACCACACCATCATTTTATGCTCGGATAAATAATAAGGACAAACAACATCCTTGGTTGGACAACATCATCACTGACGGAGAACTGGCTTGTGTGACAAACCCAAATGAGAGAATCTGTAAGTCCTCGTTGACTCAGGAGGAAAAATTTTGGTAGGGCATAGTGAGAGTTTGGCTAATGCCTACTAAGGGAGACAATATTCTGGGTGATGATCGGGCTATTTTGGTAGAAAGTTTGGTGCAGCAGCTTCTCTTAAACTTTGGGGAAATCATTGCAGATGAGATGAAGATCAGGATGTCGAGGGTCGACACTGCTTATCCTTTTTCGTGTCTTATTACAGAGCTATGTAGAGCTGCTGAGGTGCCAAAGATTGTGGGATTTGACGAAGACGTTCATGCCCGGAAGACTCACAACCCTATCTAGATTGATGAGATTTAGCCAAGACTTAGACTTGACAGGGGGCAGAGGTAGCAGTGGAACCACCGATTACAGATGCAGGAGCAACACCTCAGGTCGATGTACAAGAATTTTCAGCACAGGCAGCTTTAGTGCCTGAGACTGAAGCCAATCCCTCAGTTCCTCCAGCAGTAACAGGTTTGGTATTTCAGCCTATTAATATCGGGAATGTGGATAAGCAAGCAAAGTAGTGTGAGTCCCAGCTACATGCATTCACCAAACAGTTTGCTACTGCTGTGGACAAAAGAATCAAGGATGTACTAGAGCCTTTTGTGGCATTGCCTGCGCGAGTTGCAGATTTGGAGAATAGATTCGATGCCCGGGCAAAAGATATGACAGGTCCTTATCTTGCTACATTCAGGGCTACATTGGATAAGGTTAAGGCTGAGGTTGGGGTGATGTAGCAACAATAAATTATGATGCCAACAGGTCCAGTTGTGGAAGAATTAGAGAAAAAAATTCCTATACTTTATCTCACTGCAAACTCCCCGAAGAAAAAGAATAAAAAAGAGGAAAAGAAAGGCAAGAATAAGATAGAAGGGCTAAATAGTGAAGAAGAAAGAAAAACGTAGAAGAAGGCGAAGAAGAAGGCAAAAAAGAAAGAGTTGAAAAAGGCAAGATTGTAGTCTATGACTGATAATGAGAAATGGGAAGCAGCCATTCGAGCTAGGGCTGTAGGTGCTTCATCTAGCCAGGCTCCGACCACCGCCAGGTCAGATGCTCCTGATAGGGAGAAGACAACAGATGATATAGTAGCAAGGTCGAAGACCCAGGATCCATGTGCTTAACTATCTTCAGGTATACCCTAACCCTTAGTGCATTTTATTTTTGATTATTAAGTTGAGGGTGTAGAGTAAATTGTTGTTGTAACATAGTCTGTAGATAATTAGGAGTAGAACAAATACTTGAGGCAATTGGCTTATTTTGTGATTTATAAGTACTTCTCCAGTGGTCTGATCTATTGTGTACTGTGTGAATTGCATCCATTGTGACCACTGTATATCTTTTTGTGGCATTAGTATGGCAAATGAATGACCTGTGTTAAACAAATGCATGAACCGGATAAGTAGTGATATGTAAGATACTTGTGTGCTATGTGTGTGTAAGGTCTTGCTCAGTTTCTGTTATGCTTTGAATCTAGAACTTGCCCGGTTAGTCGTGCCATGGTCATCGGATAGGTGTTAGGAAAGGATCATAGGCCGTTTTTTCATGTTAGCCTAAGTTAGCCTAAATGACCTTCCCAATGTGAGTACTATCCCTTGCTCCCCCTTTGATCCTAAATAGCCTAATTTTTTCTTGTGCACCTGTCACCTTCCTATTTACATAACAATGAACCTGTCTTGGCCCTGGTCCTCCTTGGACACTGTACACCTTAACTTAGGCAAATAACCTAAGTTGAGGGTGGCTATTATAGGGGTGTTTGATGCAATAAGTGTATAAAGAGAGGTAAAATGAGAAGGATGAATAAAGAATTGGGTCCGGTGAAAAAGAAATAAGAAAAGAGAAAACTGTGTGAAAAATGATAAAAAGATAATAAGTTAATTGAAAAGACCATATCTATCTTGAGCACACATGATCAATAAAAGAGGGAAGAAAAGAAGGTTAAGAGTTGAAACCCCTAGGGTCTAATGTAGTGTCAAGGAGGATTATTCACCTTGAAATATCCATGAATATCATACCAGCCCCTAGCCTACGTTACAAGCTTAAGAAAAGCCCTACAGTGATCCTAACTTACCTGGTTGAAGACTTGGGTACTGAATATAAGGGAAAGCCTATGGAATTTGATGCGTAATGTTGGAACTTCATTCTGAGAGTGAGTCTTGTGTTTATCCCTGTGTGTATAAATTCTGATATGAGTGAAAAAGGGATTTCTTTGTTGTGAGGGCACACTAGGTATATTGTTAATCACTGTCTCATTCGGATAGTGTTATTTCGGTATGTGCTGGGTTGTTATTGCTGAAATTTTTTCCATATCTTGTTCCTTGTGAGTTCCATGGGTGTTTTCAATAATAGACACAGTTAATCTTACTTTGACTGACCTTGGAGATAGTGCATCTATTCTGAACTGATATGAGTAGTTAGCTGCCAAATTGTACTTTGTATACTCTTAGTTATGTTAAGGTTTCTTAAGGACAAGCAATTGTTTAAGTTGAGGGTGTTGATATGTGAGCCCATGCTAACACATTAGAAGGTTTTAACTCTAAATAATTGTAAATACTTGAGCAACTTTAGTCATTTTTTATTAAGTTACTTTGGTTTTGCAGTAAAAGTAGAGAAGAAGGAGAACCACAAATAAAGGAAGAAAAATGTATGAAATCGGAAGCAAATGAAGATCTAAGTGTGGCTGACGACATCCATGACATGTCGTCAGCCTGGTGATAGGCTGCCAAGGATGCCGTCAAACTTAAACAGAAGAGGGAAGTTGCAGGAAGTTTTGTGATGACCTTCATGACACGCCGTCAAGATCCTAATAGGCCATCACTGTCGTCGTCAACCTTAGGCAGTAGAAGTTGAATTTGCAGAGAAGTAGACGACGTCCGTGACATGCCGTCAAAATGATGATAGGCCGTCACAACCACTCACCTTTGTTGAAGTACAGGCCTAGTCTAGAGTCCCTGCTCCTGACTGTACCTCTCCATATGGGGTCACTAGTCCTTACTAGTCCTTATTTGTCTTCTCGGGCTGGTGATACTTATGCCTAGTTGGCTCAGGGAGATATCTCTAATAAAGTGTTTCGTAAGTCTACTTATATGCTTACATAGCTGGTGAAATAATAGTCCTGTTATTCTAATTATGTTGGTTCTTGTGCTCCTTCATTTGACTCACTTGAGTTGGCCAAGTAATGTTGTTAAATACCCAAACCTTCATAGAAACTAAGGTTTAGGAGGATATACAGGGTTCATTGAAAAGATGGAGAAGATCTTTAGGGTAATACATGCTACTGATTCATAAGTGTACTACCCCAAACTTTCTTTAAGTCAAATTTAGTCTCCAGAACAGTTAGTAATGACTTCCTAAATGACTAATATTTAAAGCAGATAAAATTTCACCAATTTTGACTTTTTATCATGTGGGAAATTTAATTATCTTTCCAACGATACCGATTTCGTCTAAATCTGGTATCAAAGTAAAAAGTTATGGACATTTTACAGAGAACTATAGGAACTGCCCAGAAGCGACGGTCAGTCCGATGGACCATCGCCCAAGATGTCGCGACTAAGGCAGTGAACCCAACTTTTGGTCAAGTACGACGTCAGGACCAACAGACAGTTGAGCTAGTGACGGACCATCTCCCAAACCATCACATACGAGGCAGAAAGTTCAAGTTCTGGCCAAGTGCGACGGTCAGGACCGACGGGCCGTCGAGCTTGCAATGGACCGTCGACAAAACCGTTACCATTTCTGATCACCAATTTTAATCCATTTTTAAAAGGGTATTTGGATATTTTTCCACCCGTTTTGACCCCTAATTATACAAGACCAGAGCTCGTAACTTCATTATTCATCTATAACACCAAATTAGGGTTTCTCTCAAATATCAATTCCCAATAACAAGAAACCCTAGGTGTTTAATTCCAAGTCAAGAATTCAAGATTTACTCTACTAATCTTCAAGAAATCATCCACCCAGGTATGTCAAGTGTTGATTCATGGGTTCTTTTCACCCATAAAGCTCAAGAAACCCTATTTAAAATATAAACTTTAGATTTCATGGTACGAATTGAATTATATCCATGTTTATGTTTTTGTTTAATTTCCAAGTTGAAGTCTTTAATGACTATCCTGAAAATATTTCCCAAGAGTATTATTTAAATATTCATGCCTAAGCCTAAAGATATGCATGCAAGGTGTTTGATAAAATGCCTAAGAGAATAGGAATTATGCCTTATGACTCATTTATGACCAAAATCGATGAATCCATGTTTATCCCTTATGTTCGATAAAACTCCCACATTATTGTTATGCTTTATAATGGATTGACTTAATGCTCACGAGATTAAACTTATGAAATTATGATATGTTTCCATGCATTTCTATTTATGTGTAAGCTTATAGCATGCGAATACATTATAAAAATCCCCAATGATTGTACTATGAATTGTTGACTATGGTCATGTGTCAAGATGTGTCATGTCTTGTCAGTTTCATGCTATCGAGTACTGGGGATACTTGTACCCGACAATTTAGTAGTGTGCCTAGAGCCAGTGTCAGTTTTCAAGATACTCTCAATCAAGCCATGTTCAGTAGAATTTAGTCAGTCTCATGTCTCAGGAAAACCCAGTAATCTCAGTAATCTCAATAATCTCAGTCAGTTATCATATCTCAGTAATAATCCGTTAGCCAATAGAACTCAGTGAACTCAGTCCAGTCAGTTCAGTATAATTAATTCATTGTCTAATCAGAAGGGAGTAGGATTCAACATCGAGTGAGCCCAAGGATGGGAACTTACCTGCGAGTAGAGGGTGTGATTCTTAGAAGAAATCCTTGTGCTCCAGAACTACGTAGCCAGCATAGGTTGAGACATCAAACCTACTAAATAAGGGTATATGAGGTGGCTTAACCTATTATATAAAGGTCCCACCATTCTTCTTAGAGTACCTGTTAGATAACGGAATACTCACAGCTTGTCCTTACCAGTGGTGTGCTATTGACACCCTTCTAATTGGGGTTAAAGATTGGGCCCCAACTCAATTATATTATATCATTTGGGGCATATCGGTTAGATGACTACTTCCCATAGTCACAGTCTCAGTCTCATTCTTAATAATAGAACTTAGATAGTTCTACAGAATTCCATATTATCAGATACAGTCACCTAGTTCAGTACAGAACTCAGCTAGTTCCATCAGAAGTAGGACTGCCAGACACAGTCATTGAGATAATAGTATATCAGTTATACAAAAATATATCTTATCAGTATTCAGATTCGGTGATGCCATGATCTCAGTTATAGTTCACATATTCATGCATGTATTCTCACGTTCATGTTACTCAGTCAGTCAGTATTGTTCATGCATATGAACCCTTGTATTCAGCCTACCTCACTTGCATACCAGTATATTCAATCGTATTGATGCATTTGCACTATAGTGTTTTATACCATAGGTTCAGAAGCACGAGCTCTAGAGAATCAGTAGCATTCCAATTTCAGTAGTCAGACTAGCAGTGAGTCCTCATCATTCGAGGATATTATTATTTTATTATTTCATTCTTTCAATACTTAGTTTATTTCTGTAGTTGGGGTTAGTTAGGGACATGTCCCATCAACTCCTTATTCAGTCAGTTTTAGAGGCTTCCAAACTATAGCATGTTTAGATGGTTTTTTCAGTTTTGTTTTGGTATTGATATACCATATTTCCAGATGTTTTGGTCTATCATATATTTGAACCTTAAGTCTTTTCAGTTTTTTTTCCACATTTATACAGTATACTATGCAGTGCCTAGTTATAAATATCAAACATGAGCTAGCTTGTGGTCCTTCGGGGTCATGAGCACCGTGTAGCATTCAGGGTACCAGATTAGGGGAGTTATAGTTTTTCTCCTAAAAGATTAGGGTAGGTAGAACTAGACATAGAATAGGAGTTTGGACTCCCCTAACTCTTTCTTTTAGACCACTTACCGCCATACTATTGGCCTGTACTTTGTTCAGAAAACCGACACCTCTTACCCTTCTTATTTCTTGACTTTTCTTTATTCTTACCTGTACTAATAAAACCAGTCTAGCATGACAGAGTTGTCACTATCTTAGTCAATAGGAAAATAGAATGTTAAACAATCCTAAATGCCTCATATCCTCTTGATTAAAAATGTGGTGCATAACTCACCCGCAAGCAAGTCTCTACTAGGCATGGCTTTGTAAACACCCCATGACACCAAAACCTGGATCTAATACCAACATGACATGACCCAAATTGGGGCCTTGTTGTAATTGGCATCTCAAGTCCAACCAGGACCAGAGACCACCCCTGATACCCAACCCAAACAACCAACATATACCTTGAGTAAAATGAATTTCGAACATATAACAAGATAGCATATTTGAATATATAATGACTTTTGGAAAGTTCTACTGCCTAAATCCAGTGTAATGTTTTCCAGCTACTCTTAGTCAAGTAATGATTCATAGAACTCAGTCAGTCATGTGACTCAGGAAAACTCAGTAATCTCAGAAATCTTAGAAATTCAGTAATCTTAGTAGTGTTCCGTCAGTCAACAGAACTCAATAAATGCAGTCCAGTTCAATTGAGTTAATCATGTTCAGTGTCTATTCATATGGGATTAGGATTTAGCCTCGAGTGAGCCAAAGGATGGTAACTCACCTGTTATTAGAGGGTGTGATTCTTAGAAGCAATTCTTGTGCTCCAGAACTATATACCCAGGGTAGGTTGAGACATAAAACCTGATAGTTGAGGGTAGATTAGGTTTCTTAACTTTTTATATGAGGGACCTACCGTTCTCCTTAGAGTACCTGTTAGATGAGGAATTACTCGCAGCTTGTCCTTACCAGTGGCGCGGTATTAATGCCCTTCAAATTAGGGTTACAAATTGGTCCCTAACTCAATCGTATTATCTTATTAGGGGCATATCAGTTAGATGACTTCCTCCCACTATTAAAGTTACAGTCTCAGTCTCAGTAATAGAACTCAGATAGTTCTACAAAATTTAGGACAATTAGATACAGTTACCCAGCTCAGTACAGAACTCAGCTAGTTCCATCAGAAATAAGACTATCAGGCACAGTCATTCAGATAATAGTATATTTGTTATACGAGAAATTACGTTATTAGTATTCAGATTCAGTGACGTCAGGATCTCAGTTACAGTTCTTGTGTTCATGCATATATTCTCATGTTCATGTTATTCAGTCAGTTAGTATTGTTCATGCATTTAAACCCCTTGAATTTAGCCTACCTCACTTGCATACCAGTACATTCAATTGTACTGACGCATTTGCGCTATGGTTTTTTATACTATAGGTTCAGAAGCATGAGCTCTAGAGCATCAGTAGTATTCCAATTTTAGCAGTCAGACAAACAGTGAGTCCTCATCATTCGAGGATGTTATTATTTGTTTATTTCATTCTTTTAGTACTTAGTTTATTACAGTAATTGTAGTTAGTGGGGACATGTCCCATCAACTCCTTATTCAGATAGTTTAGAGGCTTTAAAACTAGCATGTTCAGACAGTTATTTCAATTTTGGTATTGTGAAACCGTATTATTCATCTGTTATGTTATATCAGATTTTTGAACCTTATGGCCTTTCAGCCTTTTATTCTGCATTTATACAGTATGTTATGTAGTGCTCAATTATAGATATTTTTCATGGGTTAGCTTGTGGTCCTTTGGGGTTATGAGCACCCTGTGGCATTTTGGGTACCTGATTCGGGGTGTTATAATAACGTGTGAAGTTTTCTACTTATCAGTTGAAGGATGTGGCTTGCCAGTGGTATAAGGAGTGGGATCCATAATATTGATACCACTCTTATGGTAATTGCTAGAAAATGACAGTTGTTTTTTAAATTCTGCACAGTGTTGAACGGAAGGGTACTTGGTTGCCTTTGGTTCAGAGTTGTTGACATCTTCCCAAACTAGCGCTCCAACTGCTTAATAGAAGTTGCATGATATTTGACCTTTTGGGTAAACCCTGAAATGTCGTCCTTAATCTCCTTAAGGATGATCTCCTAATTTTATTGACCTTTCACCATCTTAGCCAGTATCTATTCCATTCTTGATTTTGTATCTCGTCTTCTAGGCTAAATGTACCAATATCCCTTCTCTATGTAGTCATCCTTCTTCCTTTAGTCACTATCTCGCTCTCAACTATGATCTATGTATCTATCATAGCTGTTTCAACCTTGGTTCCCTAGACCTTGGGCTCGGAAACCCGCCATTTGACGATCTAGATAATTTGCTTCCTTCTCCAATTATAACTCATAAGCTTTGGAAGCTAACCCCTGTGCTACTACTGGATTCACTTTCTCGTGAGTCACTACTAAAAACTGCTTTACTAGTACCCCCAGATAGGTTCTTAGCAGCGTAAGGTCTTACGTTACCAAATCATCAACTACTTTTTGGTTGTAGGAGGCACCAATATCATATGTGCCAGATCCCCTCTCAGCCTCACAAGATTGCTACCCTCGGTTAGTGAGTGAGATCTAATCTAACATCTCTAAATTTTTCTCTCGGCATAGTCTCATAAAAGCTCCTCTAGATATGGTGTCTATTATGGCTCTAGAGTTGATGGTCAAGGCTCGGTAAAATATCTCCAATAAGCTCGTCCCTGATATCCAATGGTTGGAACCATACTCATGTTATTCTTAAACATAAACTATACCTAAGTAAGGGCTTATAGAAGCATTATATTTGGTTTAAGAGCCTATTATTATGGTGATACTCGGGTTTGGGCTGATATTGGTCCTTTTTAAGCGTTGTTTTCCATTTATATTTATTGTAATGTCTGAGTGGGGGATTGAATTGATATTATTGATATATTGCATAAATATTCATTAATCTTGTGTTAAGTGATAGCTTATATCGTGATTTATTAAGATATTGAGGAGATTTGAGCTTATTTGATACCATCATTTACTTGATTTTGTTATATATAATATTGTATCTGTTATTAAGCATGCATCCTCAAGTCATTCACTATATATATGGAATTGGTACAAAAAAAATACTAATTTTGAAAAATAAATAAAATATTTTATAAAATCCTTGATCAAAGATTTTACTGACGGTTTGATTAAGATATGAGATTGAGATTGTGATTGTAAAAGTATATAGGTTATGAACCCCCATGGGTCCTGTCCTGAAAGCTTTTATTCAGAAGGTGTATATGAGACTATGTGATGGCTTACTTTATCATCATCTCACTACATTTGCATTGTATTGCCTCATTTTCACTTATATTTATGTATTAATTATTATGTATTTAGCCTTTGTCACGACCCGAACTAGGGCCTGGCCATGACGGGTATCTCAAGTCCCATGTGGACCAAATATCACCCCCTTCACCTAACCTAACCAACATATCAACCACAAGTATTAGATGAATTCCGAACATAGAGAAAGATAGTGGAAAGTAAGCCTAATAATAGTCATAAAGTATCATAGTCAATCCACCAAACAACATACTAAACTATCACACCCAAGTCCACAGTAATCCACAAAGCCTCGACAAAACTAAAGTCTATAATATATCTTTACATGCCCCCGACAATAGCCAAAAACAACGTCTAAACAAAGTCTAAGATAAAGAGTGAAAGACCGTGAAATTAAGTCTTTCCAAATTATGAAATCTCACCACTTCAATATCAATCTCACGAACCAAAGAATCACCTGGTCAATACGCAGGAGAAGAAGAAGATCAGGTCCCTGTATCGCATGGCTATATAGCGTCTGAAGATGGTTAGTGGTTGAAGTGCTAGCATGTAATTTAGGGATTGAGGAATAAAATAATACCATCAATAAACCAAGTCAAATCATCATATGCGATCACATGAATACATATATATATATACATATATATATACATATATATATACATATATATATACATATATATATGTATATATATATATATCATGCCGGGACAGGAAACAAGGATTAGCTTGAACTTTTCAAACATTAACCTAGGTTATGCAGCATAATCATCATAAAATAAGGCACCCACGATCTATATAAGTCCATCTCTTTCCTAGCTGGAAGTGCCCAGTGTGTGTAGCCACACGAACTAGAGAATATTTATATTTGTATATACCATTATGGGGGACTCGAACCTCCCATTCATATATCCATTTGGGGGACTCAAACCTCCCAGTCATAAGGACACTTGTACAGGTTAGCACGATTTCCAGTCTTAGTCTTTTGTACACCACTTTCACGGCCTGGATACATACCTCACTCTTGTAACGCCCCGATTATCTGAACCAGAATGCTACACAGTGATCATGACCCTGAAAGACCACAAGCTAACCCATGACAGATATTTGTACCTGTACAATGCATAATATTACATAAAAATGCAGAAACATGCACTGAGAGGCCGTAAGGTTCAATACTGAACATAACTGAATAATAACATTAATGTCTGACATAGAGTGGTATCTTGATACCAAAATAAAACAAAAATATTAAAGTCTGAAAAACATGAAAAATACTGTAGTCATCAGAAAGCCTCTAACTGTCTGACTAAGGAGTTAATGGTACATGTCCCCAACTAACTCCATCAACTGAAAATTGAACTGATATGATAAAATAAGATTGCGTCCTCGGAGAATAAGGACTCACAACTAAAACTCTGAACCCTGGAATGCTACTACTGCTGCTGATTTAGGAGTCGTGTCTCTGAACCTATGGTGTAACATAAAAAGAAAACACCATAGCGCAAATGCGCCAGTACAAAATAATGTACTGAGGATACGTGTAAGGTAGGCTAAATACATGGGGTTTACATGCATGAATGATAATAACTGACTGACTAATATAAACGTGAGAGTGCACACATGAATACATAGTAACTGAGATCATGAGAAAATGATAACTGAATCTATATACTGATGAAATGAATTTACTGATATCTAGCATAACTGATATTAGAGTTCCGATAACTGAAATAACTAATAACATGAGTGATTTTGTTTGACAGTCCTAAATATGATGGAACTATCTGAGTTCCGTACTGTGACGTAGTTGACTGTATCTGACAGTCCTAAAATCTGAAGAACTATCTGAGTTCTTTTACTGAGACTAATACTGAAACTGTGGAAGGTAGTATTTAACTGATAAGCCCCTGATATGCAATTATGGTTGAGATGGGGTTCAATCTGTAACCCTAATTGGAAGGGTGTTAATATCATGCCACTGGTAAGGACAAGTTGTGGACGACCTTCATCTAATAGTGTTCCCTGTACAAGAATGGTGAGGCCCTTATCTGGCAGTGCTTATCCACCGCATCAACCCTCATCGACAGTGTTAATGTCTCAACCTATACTAGCTACATAGTTCTGGAATGCAAGGATGACTACTAAGGATCACACCCTCATATGATAGTGTGTCCCCATCCTTGGGTTAACTCGGTGGTAATTTCTACTCCCATATGAATGGACACTGAACATGATTAACTGAACTAAACATGGACTGAGTTAGTGTATTCTATTGACTTACAGAATATTACTGATATCTTACAACCGACTGAGTTTATGAGATCATGGAGATTTCCGGAGTCATAAGACTTTCTGAAGTCTAAGGATCATGACTTGACTGAGAGTATCATGAAAACATGGCATGGATCTAGGTATACAACTAGTATTTTGGGTACAAGTACCCCCAGGACTCGATGGAAGGAAACTGACCAAGCATAACTTACTTGAATATATAACTAACATCATAATCCATAATACATTTATAGAAGCATTCCATCAAAAAATGAGATAGGCACAACTTGTACATACATGGGGATTTGATGATATCATACTAGTTGGGCATTGTTTCTTTATCTAGGCATTTAATCAAACACATCATAGGCATAGCACATATAGACAACATTATACAACAATTAATCATCATGATTCATCTCTAATTTCATCATCCTAGGGTTTATTCATAGGTTCACATGAATATACATCTATACAAATCAATTCCACATAAAATTGATCACCCAACATGGATTTGAATTCAATTGATCATTATCAACATAAAAAAAACTAACCCAACAAGAAATTCATAAAGAAATCCATAACTTGAATTTAGAAAAGGGATTCTTAGGCTTCATGAATGAACACTATGCATACCTTAGTTCATGATTTCATGAAGATTGATGGTGAAACCTTCTTGAATTTGAATCCCCAATAGAAACCCTAGCTTGTTCTTGAGAGAAACTTGAGAGAAAATAGTATATTTTGGGTGAATAATAGCTAAATCATGTGTTATTGGGTTTAAATAGGGGTAGGAAATTGACCCTTCTAACCCTGGATGCGTTATTTAATTTTAGTAAAAATTTTCTAAACTGGGTCCCTGGCGCGATGCGGACTTATCATGTTGTGTCACTAGAAATTGACAATTAGGAAATTAAAGGATGACGTAATGCGGAGCCATCTAGTTGCACCTTCCTTCGTGACTTGGAACTTTGGCGCGACGCGGGGAAAATCGCGCTGAGACACTAGAAAAAGGATAATTCTGAATTTGAGTGCTGGCGCGATGCGGCATAATTGTGGACACCTACTGGAAATTGACAAATGTCATTTTCTCTTGTGGAGCGGCGTGCCACTGACTAACAGGGCGTTGTTTTACGATAGGAACTTGAAATATTCATAACTTCTTACCCGGTTATCGGATTTAAGCGAATCATGTATCGATGGAAAGCTTATTGAATTTTTCACATGAAAAAAGTGAAAATCTTTATTATTCCTCATGGAATAATTATCCTTCACTTTAGAAGCTAATACTAGGAATTCTTGGGATGAAATTTTGCTAGAAATCTTTGGGGTATTACAATATCTCCCCCTTGAGAACATTCGTCCTCGAATGAGAATCACTGAGTGGGGAAACAATAAGCTGAACATGACTGACTGGAGCATGATCTCATTACTGAAAAGCTGAACATAACATATTGAACATACATATCTGATGCATGTGTAATTGATTCATGAATATATGACTGAATGTTTCGAGGAACTAAGTTTTTCACAATGAGAATGCTTTTCTGATGCATAATTATATAACTAAGTTGATACATGAATGCATGACTGAATATGCAATGGTACTTGATAGCAAGATTATATTAGGAATATGAACATGAAACTGATACCAAGTTTGTTATGAACACTGATCATGAAACTGAGTAAGCTTAAAGATAATTATTACCTTAAGCTTGATCTGGGTTGGCGTAGAAGAGGTGAGGATACTTGGTATGCATGTCTACTTCTTCCCAAGTAGCTCCCTCGATGGAGTGATTTTTCCAAAGAACTTTAACTAGAGGGACTTCTTTGTTCCTCAATCTACAAGTCTGATAGTCTAAGATTTTGACTAGAATCTCTTAATAAGAGAGATTGTTCTAAACATCAATGCTCTGAATAGGGACTAAGACTAGTGGGTCACCTATACACTTCTTAAGAAAAGAGACATGGAAGACTGAATGAACTGAGGCTAGATCGGAAGGCAATTCGAGCTCATAAGCTACCTTGCCGAAACGACTAAGAATCTTGAAGGGACTAACATATTGGGGACTGGGCTTTCCCTTCTTTCTGAATCTCTTCACTCCCTTCATGGGAGAGATATTTAGATAGACATGATCACCAACCACAAATTTGAGATCTTTTCTACGGATATTTGCATAAGACTTTTATCATCTCTGAGCAGCCCAGAGTCTTTCTCTGATTAACTGGAATTTTTCTAAGGCGTCAAATACTGAGTCAGGCCCTATGACTGAGGCCTCACTAACTTCGAACCAACCAATTAGAGATCTACATCTCCTACCATAGAGATCTTCGAATGGAGCACTCTGAATACTGGAATGATAGATGTTGTTGTATGAAAACTCAATCAAAGGTAAGTGGTCATCCCAACTTCCCTTGAAATCAATTGCACATGACCTTAGCATATCTTCTAAAGTCTGAATGGTCCTTTATTCTTGACCATCTGTCTGAGGATGGAAGGTTGTACTGAGATGAACTTGGGTACCAAGACTCTTTTGGAATGCTTTCCAGAAATGAGAGGTGAATTGGGTACCCTGTCTGAGATAATGGACAACGGAACACCATACAATATGACTAACTCCTTGATATAGAGTTTGGCATAATCCTCAGATGAATAAGAGGTATGAAGTGGAAGAAAATCAACTGATTTGTTCATTTTGTCTACAATGACCCAGACTGAATCATGCAGATGACGAGTTCGAGGAAAACCTGTCACGAAGTCCATGTTGACAAGTTCTCACTTCCAAGTAGGAATACTGAACTCCTGCATGGACCCACTAGGCTTATGATGCTCTATCATAACATGCTGATAGGTGGAGCACTTAGACACAAAATCTGCAATGTCTCTCTTTATTGCACGTCACCAATAGATTTCTCAAAAGTTACAATACATCTTTGTGGCCCCTGGATGAATAGAGTAGTGTGCACCATGCGCTTCTGCAAGAATTCGCTGCCTTAAGTAGTCTATACCTGGAACATAGAGATGACCCTAGAAACGCAAAACACCATCTTTTCCTTGGGAGAAAACCTCTACTTTTTGATCCTGAACTAACTCTTTCAACTTGACAAGGTTGGGATCTCTATCTTGCTTTTCTTTTACCTCGGAGACTAGAGATGATTCTGAACTACTCTGAACACATACAACACCCTCTGAAGAATCAACTAAGAGAATGTCTTGTCAGGCAAGATGATGGACTTCTTGAGCTAACTTCTTCATACTATCCTCCACATGAGAAACACTATCCATGGATAGACTACTGAGAGCGTCGGCCACTACGTTGGCCTTGCCTGAATGATAGAGGAAACTCATGTCATAGTCTTTCAAGATCTCTAAACACCTTCCCTAACGAAGATTGAGATCCTTTTGATAAAAGACATACTGAAGACTCTTCTTGTCTGTGAAGATATCTACATAAACTCTATAGAGATAATGCCTCCAAATCTTCAATGCAAAGACTACGGCTGCTAACTCGAGATCATGAGTAGGATAATTCTTGTCATAGGGTTTAAGCTATTTGGAGGCGTAGGATATGACCTTACCATACTGCATGAAGACACAACACAAATATACTCTGGATGCATCACAATACACCACGAACTTATCTGAACCATCTGGAAGAGCTAAGACTAGGGCTTAGGTAAGTTGAGTCTTCAACTCCTGAAAACTCTTCTTTCAAGGGTCCGAACACTGAAACTTGACTTTCTTCTGAGTCAATCTTGACATAGGGAATGCAATAGATAAAAATTACTCAACAAACCATCTGTAATAGCAAGCCAAACCCAAGAAACTCCTGATATCTGATGGAGAGACAGGTCTTGGCCAGTTTCTTACTACTTCGGTCTTTAGAGGATCAACTCTAATGCCACCACCAGAAACGATGTGACCAAGAAATGCTACTGACCTTAGCAAAAATTCGCACTTACTGAATTTGGCGAATAGCTGATGATCTCTGAGAGTCTGAAGTACTGTTTTGAGATGGTCTACATGATCGCGCTCAGAGCGAGAATAGAGCAGAATATCATCTATGAAGACTATGATGAACATGTCCAAGTACTGCTTGAACACGCGGTTCATCAAGTCCATGAAGCTTCTGGGGTATTGTTAAGACCAAATGACATGACTAAGAATTCAAAGTGACCATACAGAGTACGGAAAGCTATTTTTGGAATGTTACTTTCTCTAACTCTAAGTTGTTGATAGCCGAATCTGAGGTCTATCTTAGAGAAATAGCTGGCACCCTGAAGTTGGTAAAACATGTCACCGATTCTGTGAAAAGGATACTTGTTCTTGACCATGACCTTATTGAGTTGATTGTAATCAATGAACATTCTGAGAGAATCATCTTTTCTGTACATGAATAAGACTGGTGTGCCCCACGAGGAAATACTGGGTCTGATGAATCCCTTATCTAAGAGATCCTTCAACTATTCTTTCAATTCCCTAAGTTCTGTTGGTGCCATTCTGTATGGAGGAATAGAGATAGGCTGAGTATCTGGAAGAAGATCAATGCCGAAGTCTATTTCTCTTTCGGGAGGAATTCCTAGAAGATCTTCAGGAAAGACATCTGAATATTCATTCACTAATGGGACTGATTCAAGACTAGGAATTTCAGAATTAGTGTCCTTAACTCAAAAAAAAATGATAGACACATCCTTTAGATATCATTTTCCTTTCTCGAAGGTAGGAAACAAGCTGACCCCTGAAAGCGGATACACTACCCTTCCACTCAAGGACGGGTTTATTTAGAAACTGAAACTGGACTATTTTTTTTCTGCAGTCGACTGTGGCATAGCAGGAATAAATCCAATCTATGCCGAGAATGACATCAAAATCAGTCATCTCTAATTCGACTAAGTCTGCATAACCGGGAAGTTCCTGTATACCCGTCGGGCTATGATGGTTTTTCCCACTGGGGTAGAGACTGAGAAGGGCTCTGCTAGAATTTCAGGACTGATTCCGAAATCAACTGCTACATAGGGAGTAACAAAAGACAAAGAAGCTCCTGGATCTAGCAAAGCGTAAACATGCACATGAAAGATCTGTAATGTACCAGTAACTACATCAGGAGAATTTTCCTAATCTTGTCGGGTAGAGAGGTTGTTTTCGATAAACCCCCGGCTAATGAAAAAAATGCAGTAAACAAAGTCGCAATAAAACATGAAACAAAACAAAGGCACACACCTCACCCAAATCCTCTTACCAATTTGGATACAATGTATATCAGTATCATACATATATTGGAACGGAATATATCCTAATAAAAGATGAGAACTTTAACCCTATTCAGGCAAAAGAAAAGGTCAGGTCTCATATCTACAAGTTCAAAACTATATTGCTCGGACTCTTCAAAAAAGTCAACGGGGGCGTGTTGTATTTACCAAAACTAGTGTATTTTTTGAGAATATGACTCGGGTAAGGAATCGAACATGAAGAGTCTACAGGCTACTCCAGCAAATAAAAAGTCATGATGGAAAAAGGTATTGATGCTTCATGCATCATGAAAGAGTGCAAATAAGATTGTGTAACAACAATATATATATATATATGCAATTGAAGATTTAGATCCCAACATATAAAAATAGAAAGGCTTAAAAACATAGAAAGAAACAGAATAACTAATGACATTACTTGTATGTTGGTATTGAAAAACAACTGCAGTAGGATAACTCCTGTCAGATAATTTGATGATAGGTCCTTGTGAGAATCAAAAACATGTATGAAATAAACCAAAAACATCAACCAATAACTACTTCTAACTGAGATTCAATCAACGTTGCTCGGACCGTCCAAAATGCATAGCTTTTGAAGAATTTTGAAGAACTTTGAGCAACATAGGCTTTAATCCAACTGAAAATTACAAAGGAAGAGCTCAAAATGCCCGTAAGGTTAACATAGTTCTTATAGTTATTTTATGTCTGTGATATTTATTAGTGAATTTGACACAGTTCCAGTTATACGATTTCATGACCCTGATACGGGACAAAAGGACATATCATGAAAAGAGTTTGTTGCAAGAATGGTCTTAGTCTTATGTTTCCTATAGACTTTCCAAAAATATTGTCGTATCCGTGTTGGATCCTCAAAAAGTACATTTACTGGCATTTTTGAAGAGTCTGAACAACATTTTAAGGTATCCTTAGAAAATGAGGGAACAAAAAATAACGAAAAAATAATAACTGGATTTTTTTTAAGGTTGTAGAGCTAACCCCAAACTGGTGAAATAGGACCATTGACACCATTGTTTGGAAGATTCAACTTTTTTAGATTTGACATGCTACTAAAGTAATTAGGTAAGGCACCAAATAGATTATTTTCTACAAATACCAGTATAGACCGTTAGCATTTTTGCAACAATCGATAAAACTTACCTAGGCCTACCGAGACACTGAGTATTAGTACTAGAAGTAGAGTCAGGATTTTGACTTTATGGATTCTTGGTGAGGATTAGCATCAGACACAAAGTATTTCAGTAATTTTAGTACAAAATGCAGCATACTTACAGGCTAACCAAAAATTTCAACTTGGTTATCGATGGAAAAAGGGTTCTTGAGAATTCATTAGAAGCTAAGCTCCTGTTTGATTACAACAATAGTTATGCCTCAGTCCCAAACAAGTTGATTTCAACTATATGAATCCACTTGATTTACTTAAAACAGAAAGAAAAGAACTCTTACAATGATATTACATTTCCATTTCTGCATGTAACATGAGACCAACTGAAACATGGAGATACAAAATTAATGTTCCAATCTGTAATTCTATTATTTGAATCATTCAGAGACCTCAGCAACTCAATTAAAAATTCTGGATTAAAAAGGCTTTGGACATTGGACTTTCCCTATCAACCTGATAAGCGTGTCCACTTTATCCTTCTCGTTGTTTTTGATATTCTATACAACAAAACAATAACAATTATCTCTCAGTTCCAAACATGTCTTGTTCAGGTATGTAAATATTCACTTTTTTATTTAAGCTCAAATCATGTTTAACATAATCTTAGTCGAGGGTTTTCAAATGAATCCCCTCTACCAGAATATTACGTGTCCTAAGTTGCAAAAAACTAAATGACATACTTATTTCTACAATAGCTAAGATACTTATCTACTATGGAAAAATGAGGAGTTGTTAAAGCCAGAATTCATAAACTACTATTCCATTAAGATTAATTTCATCAAAGATAACTGTCGATGATTGCTCTAATAGTTAAAATTAATTTTATTTACATCTCAAGATGATAAGCGAGAGGGTGCATAACTACAAACCTTCTGAGGGGCCATCCACTTCTCAACATAATGCAATGCATTCACAACTGATTTATTCACGCCATCAACCCGAAATTAAAGAAAAATCAATCTCTTGGTCATGCAATGAATGCTAAATATACCAATTTTATAGTTTAATTCTCTTTTATCATATATAAATTTCAACTATATGTGCCATTTCTCTAGTATGATATGTATAGTGGTAAATTATAGATCTACCCCTGAGGTAGGATGAACCAGCTCAGCTTGTGCAAAGAAGAATTCATATGAAGTCCTCTATTTATCAGGAACGTCCTTCCTAATTATGCTTGTATGCTCCGCGTGTTCTCCATCTGATTAACTCCAATATAGAAATTACTACTCCATGTCTCTCTTCCAGCTGACTAACAACATTCTTGTTCGAGTATTTTCTCCCACAAGTTCACCATATCAAGCTTAGGAATATATTTCACGCAAAAGTTATAATGTCAAATATATCAGACAATATCTGCACTTACCCTATACTAGCAGGAGTCTTGATAAACATTCAAGATTTACTAGTGTCACTGTTCCTCTTATAAAACTAACAATGAAGGTCCTACCATCAACATTGAGGTTGTAAACATTGAGCCTACCAAGAAACTTATGATAAAGACTTCCATAAATAATATCCTAAATTATTCCATCTTTCATGAACATTGTTACCATTAATGATATGAATAGACAAGCACTCATTGCTAGTTTCCAACTATTTAATACAATACGATCAGAGACCAAGAAATGCGTTATCGTCCTAGAAAGAGGTAGCAACTGAAAACTCAAAAATTAAACACATCCCTAAATGTTCGGTCAGCAATCAAAGTGAAGGGGAAGAAAACCTAAAATAGAAACTCAAGAATTAGATTAATATCATCAATTCAAAGAATTAACTAACCATATAATCCCCAAATTAAAGAAGAAAAGCCCAAATTTTCTCAAAAATTGAAGTTTAATTGAAGTGGTTGTTGGAGCAGTGGAGGAGCTGAAGTCAGAGCAGCTTTGAAATCAAGGTACGGTGGTTGCACTTTTCAGCTTCTTCAAGTGTTCTGAGTTGGGAAGGGAATGGACCAGTAACAATGCTAGAGAAAAGAACAAGTTGATTTAACTCAGAGAGATTAGAAATAGCTGGAGATAATGTACTAGGAAGACTAGGAGAATTAGAAAGACCAGTACCAAGAATGAGAATAATTCCTGCAAAAGAGGAACATGGGTCGGAGTAGCTTTGAAATCGAGGTAAAGTTGTCAAAGTAGTGATACGTTGGTTGGAACAGTGGTCCGGTGGTCGTAGAATAGTGGTTGGAGAAGCGGTATAGTGGTCGGAGTATGGTAGACATAACAGTGGTGGGTCGTACTTGGTCGACGCAATAGCAATGGCGGTCTTGGTTGTGGAATTATTTGCTAAATGGATTGTAAAAGGGGTTTTTTTGGCTGACCTTTATGAAATTTTGCATTTGCAAAAATAAATAAACAATTGTAGTAGCTTTTTTTTCCTAATAAAGCATTGCCAAAACTGATTCTATGACAACGGTTCAGGTAATTGTTAGATAAAACACCCTATTGCAATGGCTATCAAACAATAGCAACGGTTATAGCAACAAATAGTTCTACTGGAACAATTTTTTTTGCAACGGTTCAAACCGTTGCAATAGACCCTTTATAGAAATGCTTTTGGAACTGTTGCCAAAAGTTCCATTGCAATAGGGGTAATTCCTAGTAGTGACTTGTCGATTAAATATTCAAAAAATTAGACTAATTCTATTTATTTACTCAAGTGATAAGTTCCAAAGACAAATTTACAAATTTGCCAAATGAAAATGATAAAAATAAAATAACTAATGAACTATTAAACAAGAGAAGAAATTTTTTTACGCAATCAATGAATGTATCAATCTAGGATTATGGATTTTCCAAAAATCATTTAGAGTATCAATTTCACCAACTTATTTTATCATCTAGTTGTTAATTTATGAGGTTGAGTATATGATCATGGTCTTTCGAGCCTCTAATCGTCTAATTAATTCTACCTCACAACTACATCATTGAGCGGGGATGTGATAACCCAATCAATATGCATTCATACATCTTTTCGTTTAGTAACCAAGTAATATGATCTAGGTATATTCCTATCCAACCACAAATAAATTCTTTATTTTACTAAAGTAAAGATCTTACTTTTTGTATTCTTGGTTCTATCTAATTGATTCTTCTTATGAGTTAAAAATAAGAAAATGAATTTAGTTTAATGGTAGCTATGAATTAAACTTGTAATCACAAGAATATAAGAACAACTATGATAATAATCAAATAAATTGTCGCTATCCACAAACTAAGGGTCAATTGGTACTTGTTAAGGAAAGCCTTGACAAGTAAGCCTGTCACTCAAACTACCATAAAATGATAAAAGAATAACAAACCCAAGGTAAGGTTTCTTGAATTAAGTAAAACCACACATAAATCATTGTAGAAGAAAAATACATAACAAAGATACCCTAAGTCTCGCAATACTGGTGTCATAGTGTAAGAGCAAACTAAGAACATGTCAAAATCAAAATATACATGTTGATAGTCCAACATTAACATAATTTATCTTCAAATACAAAACACTACTTAAACTAGATAATAAAAGATAATAGATCAACTCTAGAAGTATATACAACCCGGGACCTTAAAAATACTCAAAGTACCATCTGAATCAGCTATCGTGTCGTACCCTCCAATACGATTGTACCCATCACTCGTACCATAAGCCTTAATACTTAGACATAACATTGTCCAGTGTACGACTCATCCTACTCAAGTCATATTGACAGTGAATGATCTGTACTCATCACCCATATCCCTGGTAAGATAGAATCACAGAAGGTTTGAACACTGTCCACCATACGAGTCCTGGGTATGACTCATCCCCTAGCATACCACTCTTGGTGAGCCATTCTTACTCAGATCCAATATAAGTTACCAACTTTAAGGTTAAGTGAAGGAACCAAATAATTTGTAACCAACCATATGACATGTACCTATAATCCATACCCATTTCAGTGATCAACATCCCTCCCATCAACAAACACTGGTCAGCATAGGACTGGACCATACCATCCGTACCCCAACATACTGCTCATACCCATGAGTTGTATTGGGTCCTGAAATAAGAATTTTAGAAAATACTATAAGGCCTAGAAACTAGGGTGTTTTAGTCTCCCTCACTAGGAATATTCATTTACGACTGACAGACAAGGTAGGGGTAACCACCCGACTGAGTCATTTGTATTATCAAATATATTTCCAATCCATAACAAAGTTTAAAAAATAGAGGCAAAGACATTAATTTTTCCTTTAGCAAACTCAAAAAATAAAGATTTGTTAAAGACACATATCTTCCTTATGAATCTCAAGAACAAAAAACAAATGCGGATACGTGGACTTCATGTCCTCCTTCAATTGTTGTTTAGCTTCTTCCACCTTATGGTCTCGCTATAGAACCTTAACTGAAGCCACATCGTTGGTCCTCAACACATGAACCTGCCTATCCAAGATATCAATTGGGACCTCTTCATAAGACAGAGTGTCCGAGATACCCATCCTCTTCAAAGGAACAATCGAAGTTGGATAACCAAGACACTTCCTCAACATGGAGACAACAAATACCGAATGAACTAAACTCAAGCTAGAAGGTAACTCCAACTTATAAGAAACATTACCAACCCTCTGCAGAAGCTTATAAGGTAAAAAATACCGTGGACAAAGCTTCTCCCTCTTACCAAATCGCACTACTCCATTCATGGGATATACCTTAAGGAAAACCTTATTTCTATAGGACTTTTGGAAACTTTGGGCAGCCTTAAATCTATCCTGAATCACCTTCACCATTTATATAGCCTGACAAACCAAGTCGAGACTAAACATATCCGCATCCCTAAGATCAAACAAACTAATTGGAGATCTACACCTCCTACCATGCAATGCCTCAAAAGGAGCAATACCAATACTAGAATTATAGATATTGTTGTAAGTAAACACTACCAAAGGTAGATGCTCAACCCAACTGCCACCATAATCAATCACACAAACCCGACACATATCCTCCAATGTTTGAATAGTTCTCTTAGCTTGACCATCTATATGCAGATAAAAACTAGTAGTCATACTCACCTTAGTCCCCAACCCTATCTGGAAATACTGCCAGAAGTAAGATGTAAACAGCATGCCATAATCAGAAACAACAAAAATAGGTAATCAATACATCTTTATAATCTTCTCAGTATACAGCTTCGCATAATCATCTGCTGAAAAAATAGTCCTCACTGGCAAAAAGTGAGTAGACTTTATCATCCTATCCACGATGACCCAAATTGAGTCATATTGATTCTGAGACCAAGGAAGACCAGTTACGAAATCCATATTGATTACCTACCATTTTCATTTGGGAAAAACAATCTCATAATTCAATCCAACGGGTCTCATATGTTGAACTTTAACTTGTGGACACACCAAACACTTGGCCACAAATTCAGCCACATCCTTCTTTATATCGTTCCACTAATACATCTCCTAAAGATCATAATACATCTTCGTAGAATCGGGGTGAAAAACATAGCGTGACTTATGTTCCTCAGCCAATATTGTTTGCCACAAACCTTCATCATCATGAACGCACCACCTCCCTTAGTACCATAAAGTACCATCACCACTGATCTCAAAAACCATCTCCTTTTTTCCACCAACATCCCCCTTGATTTTCATCAAGACAGAATCCAACACAAGATTCTCCTTAACATCTTCACCATGAGATGCTCAAACTACTTCTTGTTCCCTTACACCTCCATCCTTGGAGTCCAAGAGGCGAAATCCAAGATTAGCGAAGCGGTGAATATCCTTTACCAATTCCCTCTTTCCTTCCTCCATATGAGATAAACTCCCCATGCACAACCTACTAACAGTATTACCAACAACATTAGCCTTACTAGGGTGGTAGTGAGGACTTATATCATAGTCCTTTATAAGCTCTAACCATCTCCCTTGTTAGAGACTGACCTCTTTCTGAGTGAACACATACTGTAAACTCTTATGATTAAAAAAGATATCCATATGTAAAGTCCCATACGACATCCAAACACAAGTAAGACCTACTAAGAGGCATCACAATAGACCATAAGCCCATCATTACCTTCCAGCAATGTCAGAGTTGGAGCCGAAGTTAGCATAATTTTCAATTTCTCAAAACTCCCCTAGCAAGCATTTGACCAAGAAAACTTAACCTTCTTCTGAGTCAACTTAGTCAAAAGAGTAGCTATCAATGGAATGCCTTCCATAAACCGCCTATAATACCCAGACAAGCCCAAGAAGCTCTGAATGTAAGTTGGAGTCGTGGGTCTAGGCCACCTCTTAACCATATCAACCTTTTTGTGGATCCACTATTATGCCCTCGCTAGTAATAATATGACCAAGAAAAGTCACATCATTCAACTAAAACACACACTTGGATAACAGGGCATACCACTATTTGTCCTTCAAGTTTTGCATTACCAAATAAAGGTGATTAGTATGATCCACCTCTCTTTTTAAATAATCAAGAATGTCATCAATAAATACAATGAAAAAGAGATCCAAGAATTTCTTGAAAACCGTATTCATCAATTCAATAAATGTAGCCGGGGCAGTAGTCAATCCAAACAACATTACAAAAAATTCAAAGTGCCCATAGCGAGTATGAAAAGTTGTCTTAAGGATATCCAACTCCCTAATCTTTAGCTAATAATACCTAGACCGAATATCTATGTTAGAAAAGAACTTGGCACCTTGCAACTGATCAAACAGATCATCTATCCTTGGAAAAGGATATTTTTTCTTGAATATCACCTTATTCAACTGCCTGTAGTCAATGTACATCTGAAGGGAACCATCATTCTTATACATGGGTAATACCAGTACACCCCACAGAGATACACTAGGATAAATAAACCCCTTATGCAAAAGATCCTTATGTTTCTCCTTGAGTTCCCTTAAATCAGCCAGAGCCATTCTATAAGGAGGAATAGATATTGGGCGAGTGTCCAGAACCAAGTCAATACCAAACTCTATTTCCCTATTCGGAAGAACACCAGGAAGATCTTCCAAAAAAACCTTAGGAAACTTATTTACCACGGGGACTAACTGAAAAAATGGGCCTTCTGAGTGAGAATCTTTAATTCAAACCAAGTTATAAGGACAACCTTTGGAGATTAACCTCGAGATCTAAGGTAAGAAATAAACCTCTCCCTAGGAGATAGGAAACCACCCTCCCACTGTATAACTTGTTCTCCATGGAACCTAAAGGAAACATTATGGTTCTGACATTCCAAGGTTGCGTAACAAGAGTAAAACTAGTCCATCCCCAGAATAACATCAAAATCCACCATTTCAATTTCAAAAAAATCCATCAAAGTATGCCTATAATAAATAGATACCATACACCCCATATAGATTTTCTTACCTATAACTATGTCACCTATCTGGGTAGAAACAGAAAAAGGATCTGAAACAACCTTAGAATCTACACCAATACATATAGCGATAGATGGGTTCACATAAGAAAGAGTGAACCCTGGATCAAGTAGACAATACACGTCATGAGAAAAGAGTTGTAGCTTACCAGTAAAGACATCAGGAGATACCTCAAATTCCTGTTTGGACTCCAAAGAATACAATCTATTCTGGCTAATATGAAAACCAGGAGTAGTAACGGAAGGAGATAGAACACCACCTCATGCAAGATAAGAAGATAAAGCCATCGATACCTTGTTTTCTTCCATAGCAACCTTATTAACTGGATAATCCCTGAGTCGTTGGCCTGCCTATCCACACCTAAAGCAATTGTACCTCCTATAATCATAATAACCCCATAAGGATGACCACAAAACCGACAAAGAGGGTATGAAGAAATCTATTGACCCCTCACTCGCTTGAGATTGGGCACCTTGTGCCCAATAATTATTACCACCCTAATGAGTCTAGTCACTCGACTACTTTCGATAAGGAGCACAAGCAGTAGAGAAGGAACCATAACTTCCCCACTCTTTTTCATCCATTTGCCGCCATCCTAACCATCCTGAGATTGAGCACCTCCCAGATCAGAAAACTTGCTCCTCTTACACTGCCGATCGCCGAACTTTACCTATTTTCTCTTCTCATCCTCTACCCACTGCATATGAATAGTCAACCTAGATATATTAATATCTTTAATTAGCAAAGAAATTTTGCTTTCCAAGATCAAATCTCGATTCAACCCAAAAGCAAACTTCCTCAATCTGAGTCTCATGTCAGCAACCAAATCAATAACATACCTTGACATCTGGTGAAACTTTATGGAATATTCCTTGACAGAAATTCTCACTTACTTAGCATGCATAAGCTCCTCCATCTCTTCTTTCTTCAGCTATTGAGGAAAGAAAAATCTAGAAAATCTCAAAAAATAGCATCCCATAAGGATAACTCCTCCACACAACCTCTAACCTTATCACACTCTTTGTACTATTGGTACACAATATCCTTGAGCTGATAAGCTGCAAAGTTTACACCTTCCACATTAGTGGCCTATATCACCTTGAATATCTACTCCATCTCATCCAAGAAACCCTGAGTATCCTCCTACACCTTTACACCTGTAAAAAAAGGCAGATTCAGTTTCATAAATTGACCAACCCTTGTGGCCTCAGTAGATAACATAGCAGATACATCCCGCTCAGTTTGAGATGAACCAATTTATCAATAGTATGAATAGATTGGCAAAATTTGGCATTAGTCACCTCACCCTGAGCAGAACTAGTAGAAATTGGAGGTATTGTAGAACTATCGGGGATAAGACCTAAGATCAAAGTTGAATTCTAGACGTAGGACGTACCCCATCAACATAGTCCCTAGATGGGACTGAAGAGTTTTTTCATGTTCCTGATCGTCGAGGTATGATCTGAAAAGTGAACAACCAAGGATTATAATATAATTTTGGGACTTAGACTTAAGGCTTGAAAATAGAATACCAAGAAAGTGAAACATTCTTAAATGCCTTGTTGCCTCTCTCTTATGAGTGTGGCATGTTACACCCTTAAAAAGACTAATAAACACGACTTTGTGGACTCTCAATTGACCAAGAACCTAAAGCTTTGATACAAACTTGACATGATTCGATCAGGGCCTTATTGTAATGAGCATCCCAAGACCAACCAGGATCAGGGACCCCTCCCTGTTACCCAACCCATCCACCATTAGCATATATTAAGTCAGTTGAATACCGATCAAATAGAAAGGTAGCATAACTGGACAAGGACTCAATTTAGGATAGGTATATCCCTAGACCAACCCTATCAAGTCATCCTGTCACACCAAACCGTACCAGCCAAACCACTGAGCTAAACTAATACCAAAATAAGGACCATCAACCAGGCCATAACCAAGTAATTTCCAAAACATAATATAAGTAATCCCAAACTAAAAGACAATGGAACAGGCAATAATATAGTCAATCGGTATCAGCCCCAATACCAATACCAATAATAAGGTCAATACCAATAATCATCCTGCCCATTCCAACCAATAGTAGTACCATAAAGAAACTAACCAAACTAGTAAGAATATCTAGTTGTGACATTCCCCCAACCACTGCCAAAAACAATATCCAGAAATAAATCATTATGCCCAAGAATATCTATAACATGAAATTGAACCTTTCAAAAATATAGAAGCTTACTATTTTAATCTAACTATTGTACCTGAGTCAATCATTATGTAGGAGGAATAGAATTGCCAATTCGCATATAGCGTGGGCATATAACCGCCTGAAGAAAGGTTAGCTAGTGATCTCTATCATGAGCTCAAATAAGTATATTCCATTTATCAAACCAAGTAAAACTATCCATATGCATATAACCAGACATATTTATACATACATACATATATATAACCATGGCCAGAAATGGAACCGGGTTTATCATGGCATTAAAACCTTTACCTAGGCTGTATAGCTTTGCCGTCCTAAATCACCCATGAGCTATATAGGTTCAGCTCCCCCTGCTGAAAGGTCCGCAGTGCATAAAATCGCACCACCAGGTTTTAATGGCATGATACCATGCATGGCCAGGTTTTGATGGAATAAACTATGATACCATACACACAGTCACCAAGACCAACCTCACATAGGTAAATATGAGTTTCCAATTTTTTTCCTCCCTAAGACCTCCACCTTCCACGACTTTTCTACACACCCTGTAATTATTGCCTAATTAAAATCATTACCAAGAAACCAACCAATCCATTAACCCTTTATTAACCAAGGCCATTAATAGTGGTATAGCCATACAAACAATACTTGCAAGATTTGTCCATAGCCAACCATATATAGGTTTAAGGGATTCCATGTACCTTTCATGATTTCCATTTAACCAAAACCATGGCCATAAAGGCTTTTCCAATCCATTTAAAACCATTTAAACCATTCATATGATTTAGGGTTCTATTACCGAGTTTAAACTACACATAAATTACATTGAAAAACTAATATTATAATGAAAACATTGTTAAAAGCATTTCATCAAACACATTAGGGACATAGTATTTCAAAAACCAATCCATTATAAAAGAACCATTCCCATGCAACCAATTATCCAAAACAACCATTAATGCATATAAAAGAATAATTAAAACATAGGAAAACCATAACCAAGCATCTATAACCAAAAATCCCAATCATATTTAAAATTACAAATACATACAACAATGAAATCATAAAAACATTATATAAAACCATGACTTTAGTGTAACTAACAATGAGGGAAGAGAACATGACTTGATTGATAAAGAAGACAGAGGGAAACAACCAACAAGATTCCCAAATTAGTCCACTAGTTGACACCCTAGCTTTCTTGCCCAAAAGCTTTTGAGAGAATTATAGAGTGTTAAGGAAGAGTTTATAACTTTTAATGAAAAGAATAATAGGGTAAATAACCTCCTAGAAGAGTTAGAAGTAGTGTGACCTTATTTTGATAAGTGGGTAAATGTCCAGAATACCCACACATAAATTACACAAAATCCCATCACAAAGGTACGACTGACCCTCACGAGTCATACCCTCTGATATGATTGGTACCCAACACTCATCTCCTAAGACTTAATCCTTAGACTCAAAATTATCCAGTGTATGACTCATACTACCCAAGTTGTATTGACAATATACGATCCATACCCTTCACTCGTATCCCTGGCAAGATATAATCACAAAAGGTTTGAACACTTCCACCATTCGAGTCCTTGGTACCACTCGTACCCTGGCTTATGGCTTTTGGTGAGCCCTTCGTACTCAGATCTAACTTAAGTTACCAAGTATAAGGCTAAGTGTAGGAACCAAATGATCTGTAGCCAATAATACATCTCGTACCACTATGTCGTACCCATTCTAGTGACCAAAATCCATTCCACTAACCTACACTGGGCAGCATACAACTGGACCATACCATTGGTAACCTAACATACGACTTGTACCCATGAGTCGTATTGGGTCCAAAAACTAGAATTCTAAGAAATTTTCTAATGTCAAGAAACTAGGGTGTTTCAAAAAATTGATCCAAAAAGCCTTCAACACAAACCTTTATCTTTACGAATGGTCCCGAAATCAACTAAAATAGACAAATATTAAATATGTACATCAAAAAGAAGCCAAAATACCCATTTTTAAGTTGCAGTCAAAAGAACCCCAAAAATGGGTTTTCAAAAAAGAAGGGTAAAATTAAAATCTTTGTTCAAAAATATATAATCCATGATAAAGGAAAGCCATAAAAGAAAACCCATGTGAAAATAGGTCGAAATTGAGGTTTCAATTGAATAATTAATAACTTAAGGCTTATGGGCCAAAATCTCTAAATTTAAATTTTGTTTTCAACCTTTAAAAGATTTAAATAAAAAAATAGAAAAAAACAATTGAAATGGGTATTTGGAGATCACCCAAGCACGAAGATTTTAGAAATTTCTAAATACTCGGAATTGCGATCTCCAAGTGTCAAAAATGGTGAAAAATCACTAACACCGGGTTGCTTAAGATGACACCACTTAAGCAACCTGAAGTCCCTTTTGTGATATCCTCCTGGCCCGCGAGTGTCACATTAGCGACCGAACAGTTTCTTAAGTGACAATCACTTACGTGATGTAGTAGTCACTTATGAAATAGCCTCAGTTGGAAGCCTGGTCGCTTAAGCGATTGGCTTGTTGTGTATGCAAGATCCACTTAAGAAGAAAAATATGTCACATAACTGGATACACCAACTGAGTGGTGCATCAGCTCTGTGGACCCTTCGAGATTTATCTCATATCTCAAGAAACCAAATGAACTATGCTACCCTATAAAATTCGACACTTCGGATACATTGGCGATATCAATTTTTCAAAGAAAAAGTCATTTTCACAAAATTTACCCTCTAAATCCAATTTCATAACATTCCCGATGAGGATCAAAATGAGATACAAAAGACGCTAAACCACACCAACTATGTTATCAACGTAAAAATGACTTTTCGAATCTGATGGTGTATTACATTTTTTCATTTGATGCACAAAATAATAAATTTGGTCGAAGTATACTCTAAAGCACTTTTTCTTACCAAAAATGAAAAACTTGCACAAATCACACTG
The DNA here is from genome assembly GCA_030864215.1 of Capsicum pubescens. Classification (NCBI taxonomy): domain Eukaryota; kingdom Viridiplantae; phylum Streptophyta; class Magnoliopsida; order Solanales; family Solanaceae; genus Capsicum; species Capsicum pubescens. The sequence goes on along the minus strand of CM061544.1, from coordinate 168,507,076 downwards.
AAATGCATTGGGTACAGTTGGAATCACCCCTACACCTCATAAATACCACAAAGTAACCACGAGTAAGGGTAAAATTATAAGTTCATACAGAAATAAATAATCCACCAAAATCTCCAAAATTAAAGTTAATACATAAATCAAATCATCAAATTACTAAACAATCATAATCCAAGAACGAGAAATTTAACTTCACATAACGTTGAGAAATTATAATAAATTATCCAAAAAAATTAACATAAAAATAAATAATAAAGAAGAAGTAAAGATGAAAGCAATTTTCTCTGGCCTCCACGATGTGTTCTATCTCTTTCTATGATGAAATTCTATAAACTAATTTTATGAAATATTTATAGGTGTAGTAAAAAAGCTCCAAATATAACAACTGAGTCCAAAATGTAATGGGAAAGATGAAATCGAGAAAGAGATACTCCGCGCCATACTGAAAATATGGAGCCAATGCTTCGTGTCACAGCAAAAAGGCGGACACTCACTGGTTTGGGTGGCGAAACATCAATTGTAAGGGTCACTTTTCATTATTATATTATGTTTATTTAATTAAGTTGTCTTCTCCATTTTCTTTTATAGTGTTTCATCTTTAATTTATTTTGGCTCCAAATATTTTCATCTTCGCACCATTTTAATCCTACGCAATAAAATATAATAATAGGCACAATCCATAAAATTAATTCTCAAAAAGAACAACTAAAATTACTAATTAGGGGGGAAATAATGACTAAATTATATATATTTTTTGCTTAATATTACCACCCCACACATAGACTCTTGATACTTCCCGAGCTATTATCAAAGCTCATCGTAAGAAATAATGTTGGGAATGCCATCACTTTGGTTGATAAAAGTAATTCGTCTTATAGAAATTCAAAATGTCAAGTACTCTTCCCGATTATTGTGCAAGATATATAAATAAACAATAAATCTCTAACATCCTTAGCTCAATGATTCACTCTAACTCATCAAATTTAAGCTCGGTCACCTACTATTTTAAAAGAAAGACAATAACATCATCTATCTACAAAGAAATAAGTGCCTTCACAATCGTTGAATATAGCCCACACACTCCATTTCAAAGATTGAATACAATTGAAGGAATTAAAATCAGTGCACAACTCTCTCACTCACAAAAGAATTCACATGTATGGATAAAGAACATAACATTTATCATTATGTACATCTCAACTAATAAGCATGCACGAATTGTAATATTTACTAGGGATGAAGGAAAACTCTATAATAGTGACTTACACTTGCCTATGCTCTTTCCACTTTTATATTTCTTCACCCATTATTTTATCATATTTATTTTCAGCCTTCTCTACATCTATTTTTCGCTATTAATCTCATCTTATAAAAAACGTTTCACTTTTCTTCTCAAAAATTTTTATTCTTCGCTTTTTTTAGTGTCACATTTTTTGAAAAAAGGATTTTTCATCACTTTTTAGCTATCATTATTTACCTTTACCACTCAATCATATCTTTCTTTAGATTCAACAATTATAATAAGTCTACACTACAGTGCTCAAGCAAGTAAAGTACAAAAACTAGGGATTAAACAAAAAGGATCAAGGAGAAAATACGGCTATCAAACAAAAGGTCACAGGATCAAATGGGATAACTAATGGCATAATATCCTAAGAGGCTTAAATTCAATAAGACAAATCAAAGAAATCCTATATCATTTCACTTTAATAACATGCAGGTCAAATTTTAGATTAAGATGCAAAACATAAAATATAAGCAAAACCTCGTCAAATATGGCACAAGTATCAATAAAGATGCATCATTTCCTCTTCTAAGACAGAGACTATCATAAAATCTATAAAATAAGAAAATCTATATACAGAGTCACACCAATAATCATTGGTGTCAAATAGTCAACTATTTTATTTATAGTCAAACACTAGCAAAATGTTCTACTCAAGCTAAGGCCTAATTTGCTGGTATCACATCAGTCAAAATTGATCTTTTCATTTCTCTCTAAAAAAACTTTACTCCTAAATAAATAAAAGATATTCGGCTCAAAGAAGCCTCATTTGGAAAAGATCAAAAAAAAAAAACAAGAGGTGAACCAAGTATGTCTTACTAGAGACTAAAAATAAAAAAAATAACCAAAAACTATTTTAAAATAATGAATCAATTTTTGTTTGTGTTTTTTAAGTTTTAATTTTTTTTTGTTTTAAAGAAAATAACCAAAAATAAAAGAAAGTCATACAGCATACTTCATTCTCAAGAAAACTCGAAAGATATCTCACCCACACTTAAAATCACAGTTTGTCCCTAAAGCAATAAAAATATAATGAGGCTAAAAGATACTCTCTGAGGCCCTGTAGGGCCTAGCTAGAAGAATGGTTCTTCGCTTTCTATGAAGGATCATGAGAACCTCACTCTAAGCTTTTGTAACGCCCCAAGACTATACCCTAGGTGCACACAGTGCTTACAATCCTGAAGAACAACAAGCTAACCCAAGGCTGGTACCTGCTGTGAGCACTAAATATAATATCGGAATCTATATGTGTAAGAAATCTAAAAATGCCATAAGGTTCTAAAAAATACTAAAATAATAACTGAGTATAACTGATAATAACATCTGAGAACTGAATAACGGACTATGCTAGTCTGAAAGCCTCTAACTATCCGAACATGGAGTTGATGGGACAAACCCCCAACTAACTCTGACTAAAAACTACTGAACTTTTGTAATACTGAAATAAGTAATATCTGTACTCAAAATATAAGGAATCACCATAATAAATGTTTATAGCCTGAGCTACTAAGTACGGTCTGGAACATGAGCATCCAAACCTGTGATATGAGAAATCATAGTGCAAAAGAGAGTATTCATCAGTACGTGGAATGTATTGGTATGCTAAGTATGGTAAGGATGATATACATGGGTTCATATGTATGAGATGATAACTAAATGAATGAACATCATGAAGTAACTGTATGAGAGTACTTGCAAAACTAAAACTATTGAACATACTGAACATGCAATACTACACATATTTGTATACTATGTGTATTTGAGAATATACTAAAGATGAGTACTGAATTCTGATGGTTGAGTAACTGATAACATGTAGAAATGGTTCTGTAAAACTGATTGAGTTCTTTATCAAATACTGAGACTGAAATTGTAATTGTGGGAGTGTTCACCTAACCGACATACCTCGGTATAGACTAATTCAGGGTCCAAACTGTGACCCCAATTGGAACGGTGTTAGAATCTTTCCACGAGATACTAACAATGATGTGTCAACCCTAATCTAGTAGGAAGACTTATGAAATAGATATATGATTGTGTTAACCCTAGTCTTGAAGGAGGATGACTTACCCTACACTGGCTACATAGTTCTATAACTTAGGGACTGCTACTAAGGATGAAACCCTCTGCTGGTAGGAATGCCCCCATTCGTGGGTTCGCACGGTGCTGAATACTTCTCCTAATTGAATCGTCACTAAACTTATCACTAAAGTGTACTAGGCTTGACTGAACTTACACTAATCATATTGACTAACTTAATTGGTCTAAGTTTACTGAGATTTGTTAACTGACTGCATACAACTATCCTTGACCTTTTCTAGGACTATTCTATAACTACTGCAACTAAGTAAACAACTAGATTCTAGGTAATAAATACCCCCAGGACTCGATTGCATAATAGATAAACTCATGTCTCAATTTTAGCAACACAATAATAGGTTACCATGCATCATTTACTCATATGGACATTTTATCAAACAGAAGGGGAGCATAATTATTATACATGAGAAATAAAAACATAGGGAATTATAAGTACAAAATGCAACTTGCAAATTTAAGGGGTCTGACATGAGAGATTCATAATCCAACACACATGCTAACTTAATTTCATTGAACTAAAAAAAGATCTTAACTTGAAACACATAGAACAACACAAACATTAGCATAATTCAATTCATAATATGGGAATCAAAATTCAAGTTTTGAAAAGGGTTCTTGAACTCAAAGGGTGGAAGGTGACCCAAGGATGAACACCTAACATACCTGTATTGTTGATTTTGTGAGAATTGTGGTGCATTCTTGGGAGTTGGACTTGGACTTGATGAAACTCAGGGATTTGTTCTTAAGAGTATTTGTGAGATAATGAGTGAATTTTTCCCTTTGAGAGGTTTAATTTCGTGTTATGGCTGAGTATTGTTAGGGCAAAATGACCTAATTACCTCTACAAACCCGTAATTAATAAACAAAACTTGCCCAGTGATGCGATAGGTTACGTGTCACATTTATGGGGTTGACACATTCACTGATGCATCTCATCAATGGTGTTAATGCAGTAGCCAATGTGGCACATCATAATCGTGTTGGCTTGCTGTTTTGGTCATCCAAACATGACTTAAACGATGTTTGAAAATTCCAATACTAACCTGAGATGACCTATAGATAACCCTAATCATGAATAAATTTAAAAATCAACAATCTAAGGCCAGGAAGATCGTAAATGATACCATTGAAATATCAAGGACAAAAATAAGACTAAGTGTCAACAATTAGCTGTAATTTTCTAAGTTTGGGACCTCTTTTGGCCTGTTATAAAGGACTTAAATGGGCTAGGAATTTAGGGTGTCTTACAATATTTCCCCTTGGGAACATTCGTCCTCGAATAAGACTAACTGAACTGAGAGGAACTGTACTTACACTAACATACATAACTGAAGCATGACTGAATCTTAAGACATGACACATGACTAAACCATTTCATGAAGGCATGAATGATATGAGAATGTTATGCTGCTATAACTTAGCATAGAATAGACTAAATCTAAGGAAGGATGTTACCTAAGGCTGAGTCTGAGTTTGTGGAAAAGAAATGAGGGTACTTGGTTCGCATGTCTGCCTATGCTTCCCAAGAAGCTCCCTCAACGTACAGATTCCGCCAAAGAACTTTGTCCAAAGGAACTTCTTTGTTCCTTAGGCTGCAAATCTGAATATCAAGGATTTCGACTGGGACTTCCTCATAAGAGAGACTATTTTGAACATCTACTCTCTCTATAGGGACTACAACTGCTGGGTGACCCATGCACCTCTTTAGCAAGGAGACATGAAACACTTGGTGTACTGATGCTAAGTCTGCAGGTAACTCAAGCTCATAAGCTACCTTACCTAAATGACATAGAATCCTACAAGGACCAAAATATCGAGGACTAAGCTTCCCGTTCTTTCCAAATCTCTTCACCCCTTTCATGGGATAGATTTTCAAAAACACATAATCACCAATCTCAAATTCAAGATCTTTCCTTCTCACATCTACATATGATTTTTGTTAGCTCTGGGCTGCCTTAAGCCTCTCCCTAATCAAATGCACTTTCTATAAAGCATCAAACACCAAGTTAGGCCCCACTACCGCTGCCTTACCTACTTCAATCCAACAAATGAGAGATCTATAGCTCCTTCCATAAAGAGCCTCAAATGGATCTATCTGAATACTGAAATTATAGCTATTATTTTACGCAAACTCAATCAATGGTAAGTGGTCATCCCAACTATCCTTAAAGTCAATGACACATGTTCTCAATATATCTTCCTAATTTTGAATGGTCCTTTCTGCTTGACCATCTGTCTGTGGGTGAAAGGTTGTACTGAGGTGAACTTGGGTACCAAGACCCTTTTAGAAGTCTTTCCAATAGTGAGAAGTGAACTGTGTACCTGTATCAGAAATTATGGACAATAGGACACCGTGTAACATAATCAACTCTCTGATATAGATCCTGGCATAGTCCGCGGTTGAATAAGACGTATGAACTGGCAATAAATGGGATGACTTTGTCCTCTTGTCCACAATGACCCAAATCAAATCTTTCTGACGATGAGTATGAGGTAAACCTATCACGAAATCAATGTTCAGTTCCTCCCACATCTAAGTGGGAATACTTAACTCCTTCATAGACCCACTAGGCTTCCGATGTTCAATCTTAACCTGCTGACACGTTGAGTACTTAGGTTCAAACTCTGCAATATATCTATTTATCCCATTCCACCAATAGATTTCCCATAGATCATGGTGCATCTACGTGGCCTCTAGATGAATAGAGTAGCACACACCATGCGCCTCATCAAGAATTTGTTGTCTCACGCCATCCACACATGGCACACGGAGCTTACCCTTGCAACGCAATACACCATATCCCCCTTGGGAGAAAACCTTTATTTTTTGGTCTCTAACTAAATCTTTAAGCTTAACTAAACTAGTCTCCTTTTCCTACTTTTTTTTAACTCAGAAACTAAAGAAGACTCCAAACTATTTTGCACCCAAACACTACCTTTCGCCGAATCAACCAAATGGACAACTAGTCTGGCAAGCTGATGAACTTCCTAAACTAACTTCTTCATACCATCCTCAACATAAGCAACACTACCCATGGACAACCTACTAAGCATATGCCACTACATTGGCCTTTCCCTAATGATACAAAGCACTCAATGCATAATATTTCAATAACTCTAACAACCTTCTCTGGCGCAAGTTCAGGTCTTTCTGTTAAAATACATATTGCAGCCTTTTGTGGTTTGTGAATAGATCAACATGTACCCCATACAAATATTGCCTCCAAATCTTTAAAGTAAATAAGACTACTGCTAATTCAAGATCATGGGTGGGGTAATTCATTTCATGGGGCTTAAGTTGTTTAGAGGAATAGGCCACAACCTTAACCCTCGGTATCAAAACACACCTAAAGCAAACTCTTTAAGCATCACAATAAATAAAAAATTTGTCTAAACCGGCGGGCAAAGTCAAAACTGGGGTTGTAGTGAGTCGAGTCTTCACCTATTGAAAACTCTTCTCACAAGAATTTGACCTCTCGAACTTGACTTTCTTCTAAGTCAATCTGGACATAGGGGATACAATAGAAGAAAATTCTTCAATAAACCATTGTTAATAGCCAACAAAACCCTAGAAACTCCTGATATCTAACATAGAGATGGGTCTAGGCTAGTTTCTAACTACTTTGGTATTTTGAGGATCAACTCTAATGCCATCGGTAGAAACTATTTGACAAAGTAAGCTACTGACTGTAGACAAAACTTACACTTACTAATTTTGGCGATCAACTAACAGGCTCTGAGAGTTTGTAATACTATTCAGAGATGGTCTATGTGATCATGTTCATTACGGGAGTAGACAAGACTATCATCTATGAAGACAATGCCAAACATGTCCAAGTACTGTTTAAACACACAGTTCATCAAGTCCATGAAAGTTGCTGAGGTATTGGTAAGACCAAATAACGTGACTAGAAACTCAAAGTGACCATACCGAGTTCTAAAAGTTGTTTTCAAAATGTCACATTCTCTAACTCTGAGATGATGATAGCCTGACAGAAGTTCTATCTTAGAAATATAACTGGCACCCTGAAGTTGGTCAAGAAAGTTACTGATTCTAGGAAGTGGGTACTTATTCTTGACTATTACTTTGTTCAACTGAAGGTAGTCTATATAAATTCTAAGAGAACGTCTTTCTTTCACACAAATAGAACTGGTACACCCCAAGGAGATATGCTGGGCCTGATGAACCATTTGTCTAAGAGGTCCTTCAATTGTTCTTTCAACTCTTTAAGTTTATCTATAGTTGGTCTATAAGGTAGAATAGAGATGGGTTGAGTATCAGGAAGAAGGTCTATTCAAAAGTCGATACCCCTTCGGGAGGAACTCCAGGGAGATCTTCGGGAAACACATTGGGAAATTCACTTGCAACTGGAGTTAACTCAAGATTAGGAGTCTCGAAACTAGAGTCTTTGGCTTAAACCAAATGATATACACACCTCTTGGATATTATTTTTCTCACTCTATGGTATGAAATAAGTTGACCCTTAAGTGTTCTGGTACTACCCCTCCATTCTAGGATAGGTTCATTCAGGAACAAAAAATAGACAACTCTATTTCTACAATCAACTGAAGCATATTATGAATAAATCCAATCCATGCCGAGAATGTCATCAAAATCTATCATCTCTAACTCTACTAAGTTTGCTGAAGTAACTTTCTGAGATACCATAATCGGACAGTTCTTGTATACCTTCCGGTCTATGATGGATTTACCTACTGAGGTAGAGACTGAGAAAGGATCTATTAGAATTTTGGGACTAACTCCAAAGATGATATCTATATAAGGAGTTACAAAAGATAAAGAAGCTCCTAGATCTAGCAAAGCATAAACATGTAAATGGTAAACTTGTAACGTACCAGTGAACACATCAAGAGAAATTTCCTAATCCTTTCAGGACTGGAGTGCATATAATCTATTTGGTCATTGCCTACTAGTGTCACTGGAAGCAACACCATGCTAAGACGGGTAAACGAACAGAGCTGGGGGAAGATTATGCTGACTTTGGAAACCACCTGAGGACACTCTCTGATTTTATGACCTGTCTTACCACATTCGAACAAACATCATTGCCATCTCTACAGACACTCTGATGATTTCTGCCACATTTCTGGAAGAGAGGATTTGTTCGAGCACTATTTACACTACCATGTGATTTAGAGCCTTTTGCCCTATCATTATTATCATTTCTAAATTGATGTGCTGGAGATGGAGCTGGGACTGAAGATTTTAGGAGGAATTGATGATAATTACCACTCTCTGACTTAGGCTGAGTAAAGTATAAGCTACCTATTCTAGCCCTATTACTTTCCCTCTCTTTCCCCTTAGTCATCTATTCCTCAGTCTGCTAAGCATGGACATCAACCTAGCAAAGTCCATCTACTTAATAAGCATTGTAGTCCTACACTCTTTTACCATACTATAAAACACACTAGACATAAACTTTATCATCTTAAACCTTCTATCAACTACCACATGAGAAGCATACCTGGCCAACTGAGTAAACTTGAGGGAATGCTCTTTCACACTCATGTTGTCGTTCTTCAAATTAATAAACTCTAACACCTTATCCACCCTTATCTCCAATGGAAAGAACCTATCTAAAATGGTAGTAGCAAACTCCTCCCATTCTATAGGCCTGATATTTGCGCCTCTATCTACCTTTCACTGCTTAAACCATGTATGAGCCACACCTGCAACTGATAGGCAGCAAACTCAACACTCTCACTAGCGGTTACCCCCATAATGTATGTTACTCTCTGCACCATGTCAAGGAATTCTTGTGGGTCCTCTTAAGACTAAGACCCTAAAAATAAAGGAGGATTCATTTGGGAGAAGACCAGAATTCTAGCTGCAGTAGTATTGGCCACTGGGTTGGCCTGAAAAATAGCTGGTCAAACATTTTTAGTTTCCACAAAATGGACTAGAGTGGTGAAAGTAGCTCTGAATTCGGTGTGAGAAACGTACTCATTTAGGGGATCTTCCTGAATGGGCGGAGGTGCTGACTGGTTTCAAGTTCTTCTTTAGTTGGTCTTTCTAGGAGGCATCGTCTATAAACAGAAAGGAAAGTTAGATTAGACAGAGATTTTAATTTAATCTAATGTTCTTTCGCATGATATGAATGATGAAAGAAGGGAACTTTTTCTAAAATGCCTCATAGCATCTTATCCATAAGTGTGGTACGTGACAAACCTATTTACAAGACTCTATTTGATGTGGCTTTCAGACTCACTAGGACTCTTTATAACCTTAGGCTCTAATACCAAGTTTGTAATGCCCCTAGACTACACCCTGGGTGTCACACGGTAATTACAATCCTGAGGACCACAAGCTATCCCATGATTCTTACCTGCTCTGAGCACTGAATATAATATTAGAATATATATGTGGAAGAAATCTAAAAATTCCATAAGTTTCTCAAAATACTAAAATAATAACTATGTATAACTGATAATAACATCTGAAAACTGAATAACTGACTATGCTAGTTTGAAAGCCTCTAACTATTTTAATATGGAGTTGATAGGGCAAACCCCCAACTAAGTCCGACTAAAATAACTACTAAACTGCTGAACTACTGAAATAGGTAAACTTTGTCCTCAAAATATGAGGAATCACAATTATAACTGCTGATAAAGCCTAAGATTTTACGTACGGTCAAGAACCTGAGCCTCTGAACCTATGATATGAGACATCATAGATTAAAAGAAAGTATGTGTCAGTATGTGGAATACACTAGTATGCTAAGTGAGGTAAGGATGATATACATGGGTTCATATGTATGAGATGATAATTAACTGAATGAATATCATAAAGTAACTGGATGAGAGTACATACAAAGCTGTAACTACTGAACATACTGAACACGCAATACTATGCATATTTATATATATCATGTATATGAGAATATACTGAAGTTGAGTACTGAATTTTGATGGCTAAGTAAGTGATAACTAGTAGCTATGGTTCTGCAGAACTGAATGAGTTCTTTACTGAATACTGAGAATGAAACTGTAATTGTGGGTGTGTTCATTCAACTGACATACCTAGGATAGACTGATTTGGGGTCCAACCCGTGACCTCAAATGGAAGAGAGTTAGCACCTTGCCACAAGATACTAACAATGTTGTGTCAATCCTAATATGGCAGAAAGACTCATGAAATACATATATGATTGCGTCAAGCCTAGTCTAGAAGGAGGAAGACTTACCCTATGTTGTTTACGTAGTTCTAAATTGCAGGGACTGCTACTAAGGGTCAAACCCTAAACTTGAAGGAATGCCCCTATCCCTGGGTTCGCTCGGTGCTGAATCTTACTCCTAACTGAATCGACACTAAACTGATCACTAGACTGTTCTAGTCTTGACTAAATAGACACTTATCATGTTGGCTGATTGAACTGGACTGAGTTCAAGGAGTTGTATTAACTGACTGGGTACTACTGTTCTTGACCCTTACTAGGACTATTCTATAACTACTGAAACTAATTAAACAACTATATTTAGGGTAATAAATACACCTAGGACTAGATAACATAATATAAAAACTCATATCACAACTTTAGCAACACAACAATAGGTTACCATGCATCATTTACTCATATGGACGTTTTATCAAACAAATGGCGAGCATGAATTTTATACATACAAAATAAACACAAAGGGAATCATAACTACAACATTCAACTTGAAAATTCAAGGGTTTTATCCTGAGAGATTCATAATTCAACATTTATGCTAACTTAATTTCATCGAACCCATAAAAGATCTTATCTTGAAACTCATAAAACAACACACACATGAGAATAATACAATTCATAACATGGGAATCATAATTCAAGTTTTGAAAATGGTTCTTGAACTCCAAGGGTAAAAGGAGACCCAAGAATGAATACCTAACATACCTTGATTATTGATTTTGTGAGAATTGTGGTGAATTATTGGGTCATAGACTTGAGCTTGATGAAACTTAGGGCTTTGTTCTTAAGAGTATTTGTGAGATAATGAGTGAATTTTTCCCTTTGGGAGGTTTAATTTCATGTTATGGCTGAGTATTGTAAGGGAAAAATGACCCAATTACCCTTATAAACCCGTAACTTAATACACAAAACTTTTCCAGTGATGCGATAGGCGATGCGCCATGTTGATGGGGTCGACGCGATCACCGATGGTTCGCGTCAATGGTGCCTACTCGATAGCCAATGCGACGCATCATGATTGAGTTGGGTTGTTGTTTTTTTCATCCAAACATGACTTAAATGATGTTCAAAAATTCTGAAACTCACCCAATATGACCTACATATAACCCTAAGGCCGGGAAGATCATAAATGATACCATTGAAATATCGAGGCCAAAAATGAAACTAAGTATCAATACTTATCTTAAATTTTCCATATCTGGGACCTCTTTTGGCATGATATAAAGGATTGAAAGGGGCTAGGACTTTATGGGGTCGTACAACTTTTACCTTGCTCCTTAGATCAACTTGTGGGTACTTAAACTGCCCCGAATATGCAAAACCAAAAAACAATAAAAACTAAGGTGATACTAAAAACAAAAATGAAAATATAAATAAGAACTACTTACAGTATGTTGCATTGTCTCCCAACTAGCACCTAATTTAATGTCGTGACACAATATATCAACTTTTTTCTCCATCATGAGGATATAAATTTCACCCCCAACATCACAAACATTTTTTCTTTGCTCATAGGGTGATGGTACAAAGATGAAGGAACTAAGTAATGTATAGTACATGGTATGTCTCTTGGCCTTGAAGTGAGTCATGTTATTATGTTGCTTTTCTGGTGCAAATTTAACAATGTTGGATTTTTTTTGACCTCATCTTCACACTCTTCCACCATTTCAGATGACTCCAAAGACATGCCATAATTTAAACATAATGTACAAGAGTGTTTTGAATTAGACTTTACACATTGTATTTTCAAACATACGCCATTCACAAAATGCTCACTTTTACACACTTCAGCATAAACCCATAGGGTACTATAAAATGAAAATACAAAACAAAAGATTCATAAATTTACCAAATATCAACTATAACCATCAAACTATCTATACCATAACATATCATACCCAACTCTCAATTTCAGACTCGAACATTGCACTCATATCATAATCATCATAACTTTCCCAAAAGAATCAACATGAAAGCACCATTTTCTGGACTTAAACTAGAATTAATAGTATCAATATCATCTTCAATTGCACGACTTGAAATAGATTTCATATATAAACATCATTATCAATTGTTGGATACAAATCAGAACTCATAGTAATCAATATCATCATTAATTGTAGGACTTGGACCAAAACTAATATCAATGGATCATATCAATAAACCATTGATAACGCTCAACTCACTCTTATAATTGAGAGGTAAGGTAGTCGTTGTCAATAACCTAATTTATATTGCGATCGAATCTCGAGGAGTGAACTATAGACTTTAAACCCTATGAATGCTAATATTACTAAGAGATTACCTGAAATGCTAATAAAAATGACATGTGAAATAAAGTGGGGGATTTTCTTTGTCATTATTCAAAACCAACCTTAACAAGGACTTGGTGAATAAAACTTCTACTTAGAATTCATGATTTGAGGGAAATCTTGGGATTATACCTACCTAGAGGTAATACATGTGGGTTGATGTTAGTTCATCATGACATTTAGTTGTTAACTAAAGGATAGGCTAGGTTGAAGTACATTGGGGTCAATCTTGCTACAAAATCACAAAGATTTCAGCCGTTGGCTCTTTCAAGCACCAAACAAGTGTACACATTTTTATAATCACCCAAGAACTCAATCAATCATCCCTATTTTTAGGATGATACTCTTGACATTATTTATACTCCTAATACACTTATTTTTAACATTGAAAAAGGTAGTAAACCATAGGCTCATGTCCACAATTGCTTTGTCCCCCGATAACCCTCTTTTGAGGATGTTATGGGTTATCGAATATTCACCTTCATCCCTCTTACAAAGATGATAAAGGTTTTCTAAAGTTTGGGGATATCACCCATCAAATCTATTTGGAGATTTAGGGTTTTCACCCATCAAATTCAAACCCTTAAACTCAAGTAATGGTTAAATCCATACTCAACAACTAAAATCCATGCAAATACAACAATACCCATACATAATTACACTATAGTTCAACATAATCCCAACAATACCCATTCACTTTCTCAAGATTTTAAGAACCTTCTTAAGACATTGTGGCCCAACTATACTTATTTCTCTTTCCACCACCCCAACTTAGGCTATTAGCGTCAATTTATATTTTCAAGTTCAAAGAGGATAGGGTTTAAGAGCAGATGAATAGAAGGGTCACGGTTTGTAATGCATTTGATAAAGAAAATTCCAAAGGATAGAAGAGGTTGACTAGGGGTAACTCTTATTTTTTGGTAGCCACTTAAGATTAAAGTGGAATTCTAAAATCACAAGATGGACTATGATCATTTTACCAGCAAAGCAAAGTCAATAATTAGCTTTGAAAGACTAAAGGGGCAAGTTCTAAATATTATAAGTACGCATGAGATAAACACGTTTAAATTCACACACATAGAAAGTGAATATCATCAAGGGGAATCAATTGTTCCACCCGCTTGAGACAAAGAAGGAGTATTCATTATTTTTTTGAAGTCAACTTTCAGAGTGCATGGAATAGGGAAAAATTTCTTCACAAAGTTTTTCATGTCCATGCCTTCAAATTTTTCAATTTTTTTGGACGGAGGGGGTTATTTGCTTTTGCATCCGCACCATATACAATTGGCTAATCATGGAAACCATCCAACCTATCACCTCACATTGAATTTTATAGTATGGGTGACCCATCATATGGTAACTCATACTTGACCAATGAATCTTAATGCAACCACAAATTATCAATGCCACGGGTACTGAGACTTCTCTTGCATTCTATGGCCTTGTTGCCACAGGTACTCAGAGTTCTCTTTAATCTATGGTTAGAAACCCAATCACGAAGGCAAAGCTCGACTAATGAAATTTAAACCACAATAGTAAACTAAGAAAAAAATAGTTAACCCATGCAAGTGTGAGCACCTTTCGAGTGCCCGAATATTTCAACCCAAATTAAAATCATGCCAAGAATTTTTTGAAAGAACATAACAGTGTGAAACAATATCACTAATACAAGCCCAAATTAAATGAATAAGGAAACACCCCCAACTAAAAAGGTAGCAGTGTCCCTACTGCATCAATAATCAAAGCTAACAAAGAGATAAGGGTTCTCCCTAAAACTCCATCAAAGACCTCTATCCTTTTCAAATTTTGCACCATCACCATTTATCTTGAGATTAGACCATCCTAGCATGTAAGAACTTGAGCGAGGGTGTGAGAAAATTAGGGAGGTAGTCGGTGAATCAATGGATTCTGTGTCCATAATCACATCCTACTAACCATAATTGCGAATAGGTGCGTAACCGTAATCATGCATGGGGACCATTGTCGTGATAAATAAGGGCATGTCTTCTACTCTACTTTTCCCTTGTACAACTTTTCTGCTCAATTGGTGATCATTAATCCTTTGGTTGGTTTTCACCTCAAATTATGCACACTTCTTCCTTTATAAACTTATGTAGAGCACTCCATAGGGTCACAAATTCATGTGTTATTCATATGTGAAAACTAACATCAGTACTATAAAATTATGATAAGAGGGATATGATCCATCTTCATGGCATCTGTGGGTTACCTCCCACACAGTGCCTTTGTTTTCTTGTCCTGGCACGATGATGGCATGTATCAATTTGTAAAGGAGGGACCACAGTACACCACTTATCAAAGTATCCTTCATCAATTAATCTTCCGACAATGTTTTCCACTTTTTTCTTCTCTTTGTCGATTAGACTTTGGGACAACCTCTTTTTATATCGGGCGCTGGACATTTTGCCGCCAAAGTACTCCGTCATGTGCTTTTTCTTTTTATTTTTACCCTCCACATGCATCACCAAGATTTGATCATCATTTTAGCGGTTGGAGATTGTTGTCCTAGTGGAATCTCCCTTAGGTTTAGCATCTACACATGTGAAGACTAGTCCCATTTGATTTTCTAATTCTTTAGTAGAGACCACCGTTTTAGAGATTTCAATTAAGTCCTCTTTTACATCATGGACCATTTTGTCTATTTCATCAACTTTGTTCAAAATTCTTGCAAGGAGATCCTCCGTTCTACCTCTGTCGGCATTAATGGAGCTTGACTCATTGATAGAATCCCAATCATTGTGATGTGCAAAATTGCAATACTCATGTTACTAATCTCTCAAAACTCGATCACCATCATGATTTATCCAACCGTGATTACCACCTTGCCTACAATATGCCGAATAACGACCCCCCGAGTAGTTTTCTAGGTACTAAATGTCTTCCCCCATTCTCCTAGCTTCGTCATCTTTATAATGAGCTCTTGGGGTCATGGGGTTTTCCATTTTTATGGGGGAACCCATGACATACTTTGTTAGGATCTCAATTTTGGTCAAGATCTTTTCCATGGTTTGTTCTTTATCCTCGTCAGACTTTCTTTGTTCTCTACTAATCATGGGCTTGGGTGGAGGGCTAGTTTTAATGATTATGTCTCTAGTATGAAATTCCCAATTGTGTTTAATTACCTCTCTCAACAATTTTTTAGCCGCATGAAAGTGCAAATTTAAGAGAGAACCTTCCACCACATTCTTTACCACTGTTTAGTTCAAAGGATCTAGTGCCTGATAGAATATTTGGAGGAGTAGTTTCCCCAGAATTTTGTGGTTGGACATATGGCAAACTTCCTATGGAATCTGTCCCATACTTCATAAAGTGGCACCCCGTTCCTTCGTCTAAAGTTCATGATTTCATCTCTCTGGTGACACACTTTTGATGGAGAAGAGTATTGATATAAAAACTCATTTGTCAGCTCATTCCATGAAATGCGTAAAGCCGTAAGGAGTGTGCGGAACCATAACAATGCTTCATCAATTAGTGATAACAGAAAGAGCCAAATTCGAAAGGACTCTTGAGTAATATGAGAAATGTTGAAGGGAGTACAAACTTTAGAAAAATTCGTTAAGTGAACAAATGGATCCTCATGGGCTTGGACTCCGTATAGCCCCATTACTTGCAACACACAACGCATGACACTAGTCACATGAAATGACCTGCCCCCATTGTTATGTGGGATATAGTTTTCACTTGCATGACTCTCACCATTCAAGGGGATTTCACCGTGAGTGGGTTCATTAAAGGACTCCTCAGTATTGGTGCCTTGACTCATAGCTTCGGTTATGCTAAGATTACCTACAAAAGATCAAAAAATAATAATGCAAATAAAGTACGACATTCTAGATACTCCCAAGTAAAAATAACACCACACAAGATAAATCTATATTTCACTTCCCGGCAACGATGCTATTTTGATAACTCTCAATTAACTCCCATAATTGAGGGGTGAGGTCGTCATTGTCAAGTTACCCAATTTTAAATGGGGTCGAATCTCGAGGAGTGAACTATAATTTAAAACACTATGGATGCTCAAATTACTAAGAGATTACTCAAAATGCGAATAAAAATGACATGTGAAATAAAATGGGGGGATTTGCTTGGGAATTATATACAAGAAACATTAACAAGCACTTGGTGAATAAAACTTCTATTTAGAATTCAAGATTTGAGGGAAATCATGGGAGTATGGCTACCTAGAGGTAATGCATGTGGGTTGATGTTGCTTCATTATGAAATTTAGTTGTTAACTAAAGGATAGGCTAGGTCGAAGTTCATTTGGGCCAATCATTCAACAAATCCACAACAATTTCACCCATTGGCTCTTTTGAGATCCTAACAAGTGTACATATTTTTATAATCAACCAAAAACTCAATCAAGAATTCATATATCTATTAAGATGCTCTTGACACGATTTACACTCCTAATACACTTATTTGTAACATTGCAAGAAGTAGTAAACCATAGGCTCAATTGTCCACCATTACTTTGTCCCCCTATAATCCTCTTTTGAGGATGTTATGGGTTACCGAATGTTCACCTTCATCCCTCTTTCGAGGATGATAAATGACTTCTAGAGTTTTGGGCTTTCACTCATCAAACCCATTTAGAGAGTTGGGATTTTAACCCATAAAATTCCAACTCATAAGATCAAGCAATGGTGGAATCCATACTCAATAACTAAAATCCATGAAAATAGAATAATACCCACACACAATTACACTCTAGTTCAGCATAATCCCAAGACTAAATTACTTAGCTACTCATGAAGAAAGTAAAGAAAAATATAGCATAAGGATATTCCAAAGCATTCATTTTTCATAAAGATTCTAAGAAATTTACCCACCAAAGTCAATCACACACTTTCCCAAGATTAGGGTTTCAAGTATTCAATTCCAAAATATCTTATAAGCTAAGACATCCTAAAGAAGATAGGATTTTATATTAAATATTGCTTGGGATGAGTCCTAGTGCTTTTATAGATCTTCCCCTGGGCATATTCCCGCTTAATCGCGATCGCGCATGTCTGTCTGCGACCGCGATTGTACGATCGCAGTTGTGGGATGCGACTGCATTGCTCTAACCATATTGACTGACTGCAAATGCAGATAGAGGACCGCGGTCATGGTAACTGAAGCTGATGTAGTTCAGGTCTTCAACTATGCTCTTTCTTGCTCCCTTTTTATCATTTTCAGCTCTAATCCACATCTTTTGGTCTCCTCAACTTTATGCCTGTAGAGAGTGGATGTTAGTGCATATATGTATAGATGTTGTATCATTTATTCATTCAAAACAAGGTAATATGCATGTATAATGAGTGTAAATGAGTGATAAACTCACCACTCATCAACACCCACAACTTAAGACCTTGTTTTTCCTCAAGCAACTCTACCTCTTACTATGAGAAAATTTCCTATGTGTGCCCTCATTTTATCACCCAATGATCATCATGAATCAAATTAGATTGCTACGACAAAAATCATTTTACACTTGGGAAAATAGGACTATAACAACTCCCCTCATCAAAAAATTAAATAGTGAAGAATGCAATAGACTTTGAGGAGCAACCATGTAACAACTACTAACGCTCTAGAAATGGCACACATGTTGACTTCAAATATTCAATACTTTTGATTATCTTATTGTGCAGAAGATGAAAAAATTACCTATCTCAACTAGTTCACATACATTCTCACAAGAAAGGAGAAATTCACACACCTAGCTACCAATCATGCAACAAGGAATTTTAAGAGCAACCACTCACTCTCTCAAGAATTTTTCCATGTAAACAAGTACCATACCATAGGCTTGTCCCTAATTTCAATCACCACTACAATGACTACACTTGGTTGGGAATCACAAAGGGATTGTTGATCTTGTAATATAGGTTTAGGGTAGGGTAGGAGATCAACTTAGGAACACAAGGTTACACCCTTCTTGAACTTCTACATCATACTTTTTTCATGCTTCACTTAGTGTGCCACTTATTTTCACTTTACTATTTTGCCTACCTTCACTTTTTCTTGGTTTTCCCACTTTCCTCTTTTTTTCTTCTTCTATAATTTTTACACATAGATAAAGCCTTTCTTTCCTTTATGTGATCTTTTGTTTATTCAAATAAAAAAAGCTTCACTTTCTCATGATTTTAGGAACCTTTTTAAGACATCGTGGTACAACTATACTTCTTTCTCTTTCCACCACCCCAACTTAGGATTTTAGCTTTAATTTGTATTCTCAAGTCCAAAAAGGATAGGTTTCAAGAGCAAATAAATAGAAGGGTCACATCTTATAATGCGTTTGACAAAGAAAAGTCCAAAGGCTAGAAGAGGGTAACTAGGGGTAACTCTTATGTACTGTAGGATTTTTAGGCTAAAGTGGAATTCCAAAATCACAAGATGGCCTATGATCATTTTACCAACCCAGCACCGTCAAAAATTAACTTTAAAAGACTAAAGAGGTAAGTTCTAGATAGTACAAGTACACATGATATGGAGACAATTAACCTCACACACATGGCATGTGAATGTCGTCAAGGGGATTCAACTATTCTACCCGCTCGAGACATAGATCGAGTATTAATTATTTTTCTAAAGTCAAATTTCGGAGTCCTAGGAAGAGCAAAAATTTCATCACAATGTTGCCCACATCCATGCCTTTGAATTTTTCAAAATTTTCAGAAGGAGGGGGTTGTTTGCTTTTGCATCCACACCACATAAAATTTGCTAATCAAGAAAACCATCCCAACTATCATCTAAAGTTCATAGTATGGACGACCCAGCATATAGTTACTCATACTTCACCAATGGATCTTAATACAACCCCAAATTATCAATACCATAGGTACTCAGACTTCCTTTGCATTTTATGGCCTTGATGCCACGGGTTCTAAGACTTCTCCATCATCTATGTATAGAAACCCAATCACAAAGGCTAGACTATTAAAATTTAGACTACAACAGTAAACAAAGAATAAAATAGTCAATTCATGCAAATGTGAGCACCACCAGAGTGCCCAAATAATACTACCCAAATTAAAATCACGCTAGGAATTTTCTGAAAGAACAGAATAGTGTGGAGCAATATTACTAATACAAGCTGAAATGAAATGAATAAGGAAATAATCCCAACTAAAAAGGTAGCAGTGTCCCTACTGCGTCAATAATCAAAGATAACAAAGAGATAAAGGTGCTCCCTGAAACTACATCAAAGACCGCTATCCTTTTAAGATTTTGCACCATTACCATTTATCTTTAGATTAGACCATTTCTGCATGCAAGAACTTGAGCGAGAGTATGAGAAAATTAGGGAGGTATTCGGTGAATCAATGGCTTCTGTGTCCGTGATCGCAGCCGACTGACCACAATCGCGGACAGGCGGATAACCACGATCGTGCATGGGTACCGTGGTCACAATAACTGAGGAAATATTTGCTCCCCTATTTTTCCCTTGTCCAACTTTTCTCCTCA
The DNA here is from genome assembly GCA_030864215.1 of Capsicum pubescens. Taxonomy (NCBI): domain Eukaryota; kingdom Viridiplantae; phylum Streptophyta; class Magnoliopsida; order Solanales; family Solanaceae; genus Capsicum; species Capsicum pubescens. Next base: position 168,486,710 of record CM061544.1, on the reverse strand, counting down.
CTTGGTGCTCATTATTCCTTTGGTTGGTTTTCACCTCAAATTATGCCCACTTATTCCTTTATAAGATTATGTAAAGCACTCCATAGTGTTACACATCCATGAGTTAGTCATATGCAAAAACTAACATCAGTTTTATAAAAATATGATAAAAGGGATACGAGCCATCTTCATGGAATCTGTGGGTTACATCCCACATGGCGCCTTAGTTTTTTTGTTATTGCATGATGTTGGCATGTATCAATTTGTCAAGGAGGGCCCAGAGTACCCAACTTATCAAAGTCCCCTTCATCAATTAATCTTCGAACAATGCTTTTCACCTCGTTTTTCTCATTATCGATTAGACTTTAGGACAATGCCTCTTTTATTGGGCATTGGGAATTTTGGTGCCATAGTCCTCCATAATGTGCTCTTCCTTTATCGTTTTACCATCTGCATGCATCACCAAGATTTGATCATCGTTTTAGAGGTTGGTGATTGTGCTACTAGTAGAGTCTCCCTTAGGTTTAGCATATAGACATGCGAAGACTAGTCACATTTGATTTTCCAATTCCTTAATAGAGACTGAATGAGAGACCACCATTTTTAGAGTTAAATTAAGTCCTCTTTTAGTTCACAGACTATTTTGTCCATTATTTCATCTTTGTCAAAAGTTCTTACAAGGAGATCCTCCATTCTACCTCTGTCGGTGTCAATGGAGCTTGACTCATTGTTTGAATCCCGATCATGGTTAGGCGCTAAATGGTACATGTTCCCGATCTCTACAAAATCGACCACCACCACGATTTATCCAACCTTGATTACCATCTTGCCTATGATAGGCCAAATGAGAACCCCCCGAGTGGTTAGCTAGGTGCTAAATTTCTTCCTCCATTCCCCTAGCTCCGTTATCTTCGTAATGGGCTCTTGGTTTCATGTGGTTTCCTATTTTCATGGGTGCACCTATGACATACTTAGTTAGGAGCTCAATTTGGGTCAAGATCTTTGCCATGGTTTGCTCTTGATCCTCATCCCAGCTTTGGTAGAGTGCTAGTTCAAATTTTGATGTCTTGGGCATGACATTCCCGATTGTATTTAGTTACCTCTCTCAATAATTTTGTAGCCAAAAGGAAATGCAAATTTAAGAGAGAAACTTTCTCTGCATTGTTTACCACTATTTGATTCAAAGTATCTAGTGCCCGACAGAATATTTTGAGGAATGTTTTCCCCAAAATCTTGTGGTTTTGGCATTTGGCTAACTTCCTATGAAATCTCTCCCATACTTCATGAAGTGGCTCCCCATTACTTTGTCTAAAGATCATGATTTAATCTCTCAGGTGACACACCTTGGATGGAAAGAAGTATTGATCTAAAAACTACTTTGTGAGCTCATACCATTAAGTGACTGAAGTCGTAGGGAGTGTACGGAACCATAACAATGCTTTAGACGTTAGTGAGAATGGAAAGAGCTAAAGCCGAAAGGACACTTGAGTAATATGAGAAATTTTTAAGGGAGTACAAACTTCTGAAAAATTCTTTAAGTGAACATATGGATCCCCATGGGCTTGGCTCCTTTAATTGCAACACATGAAGCATGACACTAGTCACATGAAATGACCCACCCCCATGGTGATGTGAGATTTAGTTTTCACTTTCATGACTACCACTATTCAAGTGGCTTTCTCCATAAGTGAGTTCCTCAAAGGATTCCAAAGGATTGGTGCCTTCACTCATAGTTTGGGTTATGCTAAGATTACCTACAAAAGATCCAAAAACAACAATGAAAATAAAGTATGACACTCCAGATACTCCCAAGTAAAAATAGTACCACACAAGCAAAATATATATTTCACTCCCTAAAAACGGCGCCATTTTTAAAACACTCATCTCACTCCTATAATTGAGGGGTGAGGTGGTCGTTGTCAAGTAACCCAATTTGAATTAGGGTCGAATCTTGAGGAGTGAACTATAGACTTCAAACCCTATGGATGCTCAATTGACTAAGAGATGACCCAAAATGCTAGTAAAAATGACATGTGAAATAAAATGGTGGAATTTGCTAGGGAATTCTTAACAACAAACTTTAACAAGCACATGGTGAATAAAACTTCTACTTAGAATTCAAGATTTGAGGGAAATATAGGGATTATGCCTACCCAGAGGTAATGCATGTGGGTTGATGTAGGTTCATCATGAAATTTAGTTGTTAACTAAAGGATAGGCTAGGTCGAAGTTGTTCATTGGGGTCAATCATTCAACAAAACCACAACGACATAACCCGTTGGCTCTTTCGAGTACCTAACATGTGTACATATTTTCAAAATCACCCAAAACCTCAATCAAGCATCCCTATTTCTATTATGATGCTCTTGACAAGATTTACACTCCTAATACACTTATTTGTAAGATTGCAAAAGGTAGTAAACAATAGGCTCAATTATCCACCATTGCTTTGTACCCCTATAATCCTCTTTCGAGGATGTTATGGGTTACTGAATGTTCACTTACATCATCTTTGGAGGATGATAGAGGGTTTCTAGGGTTTAGGGATTTCACCCATCAAACCCATTCGGTGATTTGGTATTTTCACCGATCAAATTTCAACCCATAACCTCAAGAAATGGTGAAATTCATACTCAACAACTAAAATCCATGAAAACACAACAATACCCACACACAATTACACTTTAGTTCAACATAATCCCAAGACTAAATTACTTAGCTACTTGTGAAGAAAATAAAGATAAATATACCATAAGGATAATCCGAAGCATTCATTCTTTACAAAAAGTCTAAGAAATTTAGCCTCCAAAGTTAATTACACACTTGCCCAAGATTAGGGTTTCGAGCCTTTAATTCTAAAATATCTTATGAGCTAAGCCATCCTAAAGAAGAAAGGGTTTTATCATAAATATGGCTTGGGATGCGTCTAAATTCTTTTACAGATCTGCCTCTAAGAATATTCCCGCTTAACCGCATTCACGAATGTCTGTCCGCGACCGCAACCATGCGACCGCGGTTGTGTGCTGCGATCGAGTTGCTTTTACCGTCTTGTCTAACCGCGACCGCGGATAGAGTACTGTGGTCATAATAACCGAAGATGATGTCATCAAGGTCTTCAACTGCACACTTTCTTACTCCTTTTTATCATTTTAAGCTACAATCCACATCTTTTGGACTCCTTAATTTTATGCCTGCAGAGAGAGGATATTAGTGCATCTATCCATAGATGTTGTCTCATTTATTCATTCCAAACAAGGTAATAAGCATGCATATTGAGTGTGAATGAGTGGTAAACTCACCCCTAATCAACCAAACAACTAAATCATATCCATAAGCCATATCACTAAACCTTAACAATTACCCACCAGATATTACATGAAATTAGTACTAATTCCTAGTTACAAAACTATCATAATCTTTAGTATTAATCTGCTCAAATTCCCAAAGTAAACAATAATAAGGGTTCAACATGCGTATATAAGTGTACAAAGGCTAACATAAGTCTTGACCTAAGGTGGCTGGAGGGACTCACTTCGAATCCCTGAAATTAAATTTTAGAAAAATTCAATCTTGGGCAAGGCTAAGGAATCTAAGATCATTTAAGATATTAAATAAACCATATTTATCCCTAGTATATCAACAATTTATAAACCATGAGATACTATGTTCATTAAAACTAAAATGCAAGAAACTAGGTCAATTTAACCTAAATTACAGTTCCAAGATAGCCTAAATAGTTTAAATAAGACTAATCATACAAATCATGCTTCCAACATCTAAATCCAAAACCGCATTTAGCATAATATAATAATCTTATTACGAAGTAGCTCAATCTATGGAGAAGGTAAACCTACCCCACCTTGACACCAAAGAAAATCCCAAAGAATCTGCTAAACCATTGATTTCCCCTTCCAAGAACCTTTTGCAAGGTGACACGCTATAAAAATGACAATCTACTTATCAAAATGAGAATTGATGCCCATATTGCACTATTGTGCTTCAAGTCCTAAATTACATAAAAATCCCATGAGGCGCCAATTTATGGAAACATACTTTTAAAACAAACACAGTGTTCATCAATTGTCAAGGATAAATTACACTCAATAATGGGTGAATTTCGAGCTCTTATGTTGCTACAATCAAGACACTAAGCTTTTAAGGATTTTAGAAAAAGACAGAGAATTAAATCAAGGGATTGATGGAATCTTACCACAAAATTCAAAGAACAAACACGTAAACAAACTTCACCAAATCTCTAAAATCAGCCACAAATGATTCTCCCAAGTTTTCCCACTATTAAGGGTTCAAAATCCTTGGCAATGGATGAAAAATAGGGAAAATCGGGCTAAGTGGAGTTTTTTAACCTCTACATGGTATTGGGTACCTCTAAAGTAGACACTTTACCACTTTAATCAATCATAACTTAAGCCACCTAGCATCGTTGAAGCAACAACTAGTGTCAACACGAGTATCGCTTAAATGATCTTTTGCCGCTTTAGTGGCTACCACTTAAGTGGTAGGGGTTGTGCTTAAGCAAACCTCCATTGGGACGACCTGGTCATATAAGTGATTGGTTTGCTGTTTTGGTTCCCCCTTTTGCTAAAGCAACCCCAAAGGGCGCTTAAGCGATGCACCTGCTCCAACTAAGACATGGAATTTTTTAAAGTCTTCACCAACCCCTCGGGATTCATCCATAATCCCTGTATTCTGAAACAGACTATAATAACCTATCAAATTTGATATTTCAGACTCAATAAAGCAGTCAGACTTTCCATCATAGGTCGTTTCAATGAAAAATTGGTTTCACATTCATGTAACATTTTTCTTAACTTCCAGCCAATAGCTCGAAATGAGTCTGGTAGCCTTAGGACTCAAACAAAGGGTCCACATAGCCTAAATAGATGTTTGAAGATGTTAGAATAGTTAAAATTAGACTAGTAGGTCGTTTGACATAAGTATTATACCGGTTGCCAATTTTAACTAGCGAAGGATTCAAAATAGGGAATTGGCTCTAAAATCAAATAAATCTACCTGTTAACCAAACTGACAATTCTAGTGAGTTTTAAATGACCTGGGACAGCTATTAGAAAGCTCTAAATAGTGAAAATAAGTAGAAACATAGAAAATGAACTAGAAGGTCAATACAATATCCACTACTAAAGAAACTTTTGTCTGCAAAAATAAAAGATTAGGATGTACCTAAAGCCTCAAACAAGTAAGGATACTGGGACTGCATCTCACTCTAGATCACGTAAGTAGTCTCCTCAATATGGAGGTGCCTCCACTGAACCTTATCTACTAGAATCTCTCTAGTGCACTAATGCCTGACATTACTAGCCAAAATTAGCATATGCTCCTTAATGATGGTCAACCGGTCATCCAACTAAACTGAGTCCTATCTAACCACATGATAAGGGTCATGAATATTTTACCACAACATAGAAACATAAAAAGTTGGAAGGACAACAACAAAATCTGGAGGTAAGGATAACTCATAAAACATCTAACCAATTGTGTAAAGAATCTCAAAAGTTCCAATATATCTGGGGTTGAGCTTGCCTTTTCTATCAAAACTTATCAAAAACTTCATGGGCAATTGTTGGAGGAATAATCGGTCACCAACTCAAAATCTCAAGTCACAGAGTCTACGATCTGCATAAGAGTTCTACGTACTCTATTTTCTATCAACCTATCATGAATAACCTTGGCTCTATTCAATGACTCTCTATGAAAGTTAGTATCATGGGTCTAATCTCTGAAGTCTCAAACCATACAATTGTAGAACGACATTGCCTACCATAAAAAATCTTAAAAGACTTTATCTAAATACTTGAATGTTGGGTATTATTATACCATACTCTGCCATATCTAAGGGTTTCTCCCATTGGCCTCCAAATTCCATAACATAGGCTCACAGCATATATTTGAGAACCTAAATAATCCTCTCCTACTGCCCATCAATCAAAGGATGGAAGTCTAGACTAAGATCCACTTGAGTACCCAACTCCTCCTAAAAATCTCTCCAAAATCTAGAAGTAAACACCAAACCTCTATTTGAAATTAATGGATATAGGAATAACATACAAAAATAACTATCTTACTAACATAGATATGGGCTAACCTCTCCACACTTTAGGAAATCTAAATAGGAATGAAATATGTCAAATTGGTCTACCGATCCCCACTGACCCAAATACCATCAGAAACATATGAAGTATTAGGCTAACTACTAACAAAGTCCATAGTTATCTGCTCCCACTTCTACTCGAGAATGGGCAATCTATGAATCAATCTACTAGGTCTCTGATGCCCGGCCTTTATTTACTGACGACATAGGTACAGAGAAACAATGCCCACCACATTCTCTTCATACCACTCCACTAATAATGCTACCTCAAATCTTTATACATATTAAATATTTCTGGGTTAATATATTATCTAGAGGTGTGAACCTCATGCAGAACCGACTTAAGCAATTCATTAACTCTCAAAACACAAATGTGGCTATCAAATCTCAAAATATCATCAAAATATATGGTAGCCCTCTTGGAATCACCTCTCAACATCTAATTGTGGATGATGAAAAGTCTCTTATCCTCAAATGGACAACCCCTAATTTGCTTAAATAATTAAGAACTAGCCTCAATACTGGAAACAATCATCCTTGGGAAAAAATATCAAGTCGCACTAGCAAGTTGGCTAAGGAATAAATGCCCCATGCCAACTGCCTCTGAGAAATCGATATAGAAGACAACTACTCATACTCACTTCCTTTTGGCTCAATACCATATTCGCCTACTCGAATGATAAAAGAAAGAGATATCATAATCCTTAAGCAACTCCATCTATCTACGTTACCTAGAATTAAGTTCTGCCTGGGTCATAAGATCTTTAAGACTATGATGATATGTGATGATAACACAATGCACTCCATAAAGATAATGTCTCCAAATTGTAAGTGTGAAACCTACTACCACCAACTCTAAATCATGAGTCGGGTAGTTTCACTCATGCACCTTCCACAGGCTAGATGCATAAGTAATAACTCTATCATGCTACATAAATACACAACACAAAAGCAATACTAAAATTATCAAAATATATAATAAATCCCTTACCTTCAATAGTAAGATCCAAAATAAAAAGCTTATTTGTGAAATCACTTAATATTTTAAAAGCTCATCACACTCTCTTTAAACAATCAAAAAGGAATCTACTTTCGAATCAATATGGTTATGGGCACTATAATAGTAATAATACTTTTAACGAACCGTAGTAACCAGTCAAACTAATAAAGCTACAAAGCTCAAATGAAGATATAAGTCTAGCCCAATAATGAATAGCCTCAATCTTTTTTGGGTCTACCATAATCCCATCTTTACACACCACATGCCCAACGAATGTCATCGACACAATCCAAAATTTGCACTTAGAGAATTTGGCAAACAAAATATTATCTCTCAAAGTCTAGAGCACAATCCTCAAATGCTACATATAGTCTTCCCTAATCCTCATCTACATAATGATGTCATTAATGTACACAATCACAAAAAAATCGAAAAATAGCCTCAGCATACTATTTATCAAATCCATAAATGCAGCTTGGTAATTAGTCAACCCAAAGGACATCACTAGAAATTGATAATGACCATAACGGGTCCTAAAGCCTATCTTTGGGATATCTTCAACCCAAATCCTCAATAGATAGTAAATAGATCTTAAATCACTATTAGAGAACATCGTTACACCTTGAAACTTGTCAAATAAATCACTGATGCGAGGAATAGGATTATATTTCTTCACCATCACCTTATTAAGCCTATAATCATTATGCATACATATGGAACCATTCTTTTTCTTCATAAAAACTCATGATCTCGCTAAAGAGACACATCCGATATAATGAATCCCTTACCAAGAAGGTCTTGAAGCTGAGAATTTAGTTATATAAGCTTAGTAGGAGTCATATGGTAAGGTGGTATAGAAATAGGTCGTGTTTCTGGCCCAAGGAAACTCAATATCAGACTTAGGAGGAACACCATGTAGATTAGTAGGGGAAACATCAAAAAACTCATGAACTATAGGAATAGAGTAAAGCGACAGATTCTCCATACTATCATCATGATTTTAAGTGTGGTAAGACTTTTAACCCCTTAAAATAAGTTTCCTATCAAAAATATAAGAAATAATACCCGTTGGTTCGTGACTAACCTCTCACTTCCACACGACCGGGGATATGTTAGGCATAGCGAAGGTAAAAATATGGGCAAAATAATCAGTCCATGACCATATTCACATTAAAATCTACTATATCTAACATAATAAGATCAACTTGAGTATCAAACTCTCGAACAATCACAACACATGATCTATAAACTCGATCCACTACTAAAGAAACACCTATGAGAGTAGATACACATTATTCAATGGATAACGAATCTAATGATAACTCTAACCACGGAGCATAAAAAGTAAAAGAATAAGTAGATCATATATAAAATAATGCAAAAGCTGACTGATGGAACACTAAGATCATACCTGTGAAAATAGCATCCAAAGACTCAACCTTAGCTCTAGTAGTTACAAGATATAACTAACCATGCCAACCACCTGACTGGGCTCCTGATCAATCTCGTATCCTACCAGTTTGACAACCTCTACAAGTACAATGGAACCACAACTATGACCATACATACCTCTTTTAATTGGAGGCAAAACTACTCAAAATGGCAGAACACTCTAAATGAAAAGAACCATTATTTCACGATTGAGGCACTCTCTTGAGAAATGTCCAAGAGATCCACAACCATTACAAGCCCGAGGCACTACACAGAAACAAGAAGATCTGGCTAACCTAGAATAACAACCATGATTAGAATAACTAAAAGACGAACATCTCAAAGACTAACAACTACCCTAGCTAGGAGGATCACTAAAATTAGACTAGCTACCATCGGTAATCTGAAGTGCAGCCTGACCATGTCAACTGGACTTAGCCTAATTCTCATATGACTAATGCAGAGGGCACCTACCCTATGAACCAACTTTCTTTAAATAGTGAGCTATTAGGACTCCCACTAAAATGACCCTGATATTGTGGCCTCTTATCGCTACCCCTTGATCCTCACAATCCATCACTTCTATAAACTCAGCATAATAAAAAACCACAGACAAAGACCTGCCCACAACAACAAAACTCTATGTAGACATATGAAGAGGAAGTCTCAATCCGCAAATAAAGCAATGATTTATCTCATATTCAATAATAAAGAATAGAAGTAGCATGGCTATCCAACTCACAAAATAGAACCTCATACTCCATAACAGTCATGGAGCCCTTCTCTAACCTTGAGAACTGATTTCTCAGACAATCCCATGTGGTCTAAAATAAAGTTGACCTATCTACTAATGTCGTGCAGCCAAGTCCAACTTAAAAGTAGAGTAATCCATACCACGAGTTTTGACTAGGACTCAATTATAGAGAATATCTTCACAAGAAATTAATAACTCAATTGCATTCTCACTCGGTGCACCAGAAGACCTAGGTAGAGCCAGGCTCAAGAATGTACAAACTATCTTCTACTCCCCAATAGACTAGCAGGCTAGGCAACTACTAGTTAAGAAACTACCAAAGCTAGAGGGACCTCAACTCTGAGAGCCATAGATGGTGCATGTCAGTACCTGATTTATGAGTCATGAAGGTAACCACTTTATCCCACTAGTAGGTAAGACAAACCGTAGCTCGAATCTATAAAAGATAGTAAACTTGGTAGAAAATGGACAAAAACTAGAAATCAATAATTTTTAGTTAAAATAAAACAATCATTATAGTCTAATTTAGAAATAAAAGAGCAACAACTAACCTAAGACTTAGTAATTGTAATACCCCGAGACTCTAACCAATAGTGCAACCATGAATCAAGCTCATGAGAAATAAATTATAATGTTTTGGGTTGTTTTATGATAAAGGATGGCGTGTATTAAGGCCTTAAATATGTCCTAATGATTGGGTGAATCAAAACATTCCTTACCGATTGAATTCTGGGGAAGGATATTAGTGTAGTCAACTTCAAATGAGCATATCTCTTATAAAACTTAGAATTTTTTAGCTCATGACCTATAAAAAGATATATAATTGAATTATCTTCCCAACGATACCAATTTCACCAAAATCTGATGATGGAGCAAAGAGTTATACCTATTTTACTCCAGCATGTCAATCTGGAAAAGGGTGACAACGTTTCTGACGGCCTGTCATGTTTCTAACGACATTTCTCACGATGTCGTCACGTTTATGATGATATTTTTGATGACATAATCAGCCTTAGGTAGAAAATCATAAAATTTGACCCTTTTGTGACGACATTTTGTGACAGCCTATCACGGGTCTGACGGCCTATCACGGATGTCGTCAGCTATTTTTTTCAGCAATTTAGAGACATTTTTGCATGGGTATTTTGATATTTTCCCATATTTTGAAAGCCTCTATAAATATGAGAATCCCATCCAAACCCTAATTTCATCATTTTCTCTTCCAATTCTCTTGAGATAATATATCTAGGGTTATATCAAGAACATAAATCTTTCAAGAATCATCCATAAATCTTCAACATTTTTTCAAGAACCAAGTTCCTCATAGTGTGGGCTTCAAGAATTATTTATTTCAAGGATGGATAAAGTTTGAATCACTAAAGTTAATTCAATTTCAAAGATTAAGGTATGTGGGGTTTTGAAAAAGAACACTTCTTTCGTTCTTGTGACCAAAGATTTAATTTCTATTGAATTTCATGAATTTTTCAAAGTGGGTTTACATCCAAATTACTTTATCAAGGATTTTTGAGATTTGAGTTATACAAGATTGACACATATGACTACTTTATTGTCTTATTTCTTAAATTAACAATTTATGTCATGAGTTGTATATTGTTATCATGAAATGATAATTTCTAAGTGATTTATGATAAGTGTCATGATTTATGTTTTTCCATGAGAAGTTTGTCTATTAAACATATTGATATTGAGCTTGAGAGTCAAGAAAGAGTTCTATGATGTTTTCTGGAAGATTTGATACTTGATATGATTTGATAAGCAAGTGTACTTGATGATGAGAAAGATTATTTTCAGATTTAGTCTAGTTAGGAATCCACAAGTTGATTATTATTTACAAATGAGATATATATTTATATTTTAGTCTTCATGATAGACACTTTAATTTATTAAGGTGGATTTCCTAACGCGTTCTGAGCTTAAGTCTGGGAGTAGTATTTAGCACCGAGTGGGAAGTATGGGTTCAGCTCATCCTACTTTCCCAGAACTGCGTGCCACTGTAGCATTAAGATTAAGGGCCAAAGGCTAAGACCGTTATCACTAAAGCTAAGCTTCTACTCCGATGGCAAGGATAAAACAGCTCTCCCCAACGTGGGTAAGACATTGGACTCCATGTAAGCTCACATAGTTTATGTCGGTTATAAGAAACTACCAAGTCCATAATAGTCCAAGTTTCCTGAGTTACCGAGTCACTCTAAGTCATGAGTCAAAGAGTTTGAGTTGAGTCCAATGGTTTGTGAGATTTATGAAGCATGTGTTATTATTGATGATTTGTGGAAAATATGTTTCAGGTAACTCAAGCGAAGAGAGTCATTATTATCAGTATGCATGATTTTCTTATACATTTATGATATTATTTAAATGTTTCCTGCACCTCCACATACTCAGTACATTCCCAAGTACTAATTCCCAAACTCTTCTGTGTTCTATATTTTTTCGTGATGTATGTTCAGGTGCTCAGTCTCAGCGGCAAAAGTGATCTTCGAGTACCTCCATATACATTCGTACAGTTGGTGAGTCCTCATGGTTCGAGGACCTATGTCCCCAATTTTTGTCTTGATAGTAGATGGTTGTTTATTTACAGTTCAGTATAGATCAGTTGAGGATCTGTCCCAATGGCTCCTCTGTCTTATGTAGTAGAGGCTTTGTGAGACTAGAGTACAATTATGTACAAAACTTTAGTATTTTGATTGTACGGGATTGTATTTCTTTGTATTCTAGTATGTTCATGACATAATTATTCTTCTTTATCACATCTTGATTATTGTCATAGTGAGTTATAGAGGAGATAACAGGCTCAAAGGGTTAGCTTGAGGTCGCGTGTGGCCTTAAGCACCGTGTGACATCTTGGGATAGGATCTTAGGGTGTTACAATCTTGGTATCAAATCCTAAGGTTTAAACGAGTCCTAGGGAGTCTGACAAAATGCGTTACGTAGAGTATTGATCATCGGTGTGTAGCGCGCCACATCTATGAGCAAGAGGCTACGGGACAGTTTAGGAAAAGTCATTTCTTTCTTTCAGAAGTCTTTTGTACCTATGGCTATTTCTCTCTGCTGTTAATTTGTGCTCTTTTATGATAGAAAATGCCTCCTTGTAGAGCTTGCAGAAACAGCGAATGACCTCAACCCATTGATCTTTTAAATGAGATGGTGACTCATGCTGAATTTTGAGCATCTTTTCAGGGGCTAGCTCGGGTAGTTACCGCTAATGCTTAGGACAATGTTCAGGCCGTTGTTCCACCTATGTAAGAAGGTAATTCCATAGCAGCTCGATTTTGGGACTTTATGAAGATGAATCGGCCAGAGTTTTATGGGTAAAGGGTAGGTGAGGACCTACAGATTTATCTTAATGGGGTGAAATAGATCACCCAAATTATGCATGTAACAGAGGAAAAAATTTTGGAGCTAGCTTCCTATCACTTGAAAGAAGTTGCTTATGATTGGGTGGAGTTGTGGAGGAAGAGTAGAGGGGAGGATGCCGCTCCCATGACTTGGCAGTTATTCCAGGATGCATTCTTAGACCGATTCTTTCCCCCGGAGCTGAGGGAAGAAAAACTAGAAGAATTTATGAACTTGAGACAAGGCTCCATGATAGTTAAGGAATATTGTCTTAAATTTAACCAGTTGTTTAAGTATGTTCTCGATATGATGGCTGATTCCAGGAACAGTATGAGTAAGTTTTTGACTGGCGTATCGAGTTATGTACTGAAAGAGTGTAGTTCCTCTATGATCAATAGGGACATGGATCTTTCTAGATTGATGAAACATGCCCAACAGATTAAATAAGAAAAGGTGAAATAGAGAGAGAGAGTAAGAGAGAATAAGAGAGTTAGATCAGAGCAGCAGGGGTATAGTAATAGTAGATTTTTTGGATAGATCCTCCCTTAGTTTCAGAGTTGTTCTTTTATGCCAGCAGCGTCATCATCTAGTACTCCCATATCCAGAGTCAGGTAGGAGCAGGGTAATAGACCTACTGTGTCTAGGTCTCAGGATAGTATGAGTAATAGACCTAACTATCCCCCATGTGCTAAGTGTGGTAGGACGCATCCTAGAGAGTGTATGGCTGAAAAGAGATGTTGTTTTAGTTGTGGTAAGTTGGGCCATAAATTCAGGGATTGCCCATATAATAGACAGGGGAGCCGTGATGTTCGTCCCCAGAGTTAAGCTATTAGTGCTCCATCCCTTTCGGTTCGTCCTCCTCCTCAGGGTGCCTCATCTAGTACTGCCAGTGGTCAGTTCCAGAATCGCTTTTATGCTATACCACCCCGCCAGGAGTAGGAGGATTCACCATATGTTGTTATAGGTACACTTTGTGTATTTCATTTTGATGTGTATGTGTTGATGGACCCTAGGTCAAGTCTTTCTTATGTGACTCCATTAGTGGCTGTGAATTTTGAGATCAATGCTGAAAAGATTCTTGAGAATTTTCTAGTTTCTAATCCAGTAGGTGAACCTGTTGTTGCTAAGAAAGTATATAAGATGTGTCCTATCACTATCCTTCACAGAGTTATGTTTGTAGATTTGATTGAGCTAGACATGGTTGATTTTGACATTATTCTAGGTATGGATTGTCTTCACTCTTGTTATGCATCTATAGACTATCATAGCCGTGTAGTCAAGTTTCAGCTTCCCAATGAACCAGCCTTTGAGTGGTCCAAAAATTCTGTATCTCCCAAGATTCATTTCATATCCTATCTTAAAGCTAGAAAATTGATATCCAAGGGTTGCATCTATCATTTGGTTCGAGTTAAAGATACGAAGTTTGAGACTCTGACCATTCAGTCGATCATCATTGTTAATGAGTTTTGTGATGTTTTTCCAGAAGAACTCCTACGGGTACCTCTCGATAGAGAAATAGAATTTGGGATTGATCTTCTCTCCGACACCTAACCTATTTTTATTCCTCCATATCATATGGCCCCCACAGAACTTAAGAAGTTGAAAGAGCAACTCAAAGATATTCTAGATAAGGGTTTCATAAGGCCTAGCGTATCTCCTTGGGGTGCACCCATTCTGTTCGTGCGAAAGAAAGATGGTTCATTGTGGATGTGCATTGATTATCGTCAGCTTAATAAGGTCACAGTAAAAAACAAGTACCCTCGTCCTAGAATTGATGACCTGTTTGATCAGCTGCAAGGTGCTAACTATTTCTCAAAAATAAACTTGAGATCCGGTTATCACCAGCTTAAAGTTAGGGAATGTGATATTCCAAAGACATCTTTTCACACCCGATATGGTCATTTTGAGTTCCTGGTCATGTCCTTTGGGCTAATAAATTCCCCAGCAGCCTTTATGGACCTCATATATCGGGTGTTCAGACAGTACATGGATATGTTTGTTATTGTGTTCATAGATGATATTCTTGTATACTCCCGAAGTGAGAACGACCATGTAGATCATCTCCGAATAGTCTTGCAAAACCTTAGAGATCATGAACTATTTTCCAAATTTAGCAAGTGTGAATTTTGGCTAAGGTCAGTTGCTTTTCTGGGTCATATTATTTCTTCTAAAGGTATTCAAGTTGACCCTCAAAAGATAGAAGCTGTGAAAAATTGGCCTAGACCTATTTCCCCGTCTGATATTAGGAGTTTCTTGGGTCTAGCTGGCTACTACCATTATTTTGTTGAGGGTTTCTCTTCCATTGCATCTCTTTTGACTCGGTTGACCCAAAATAAAATTAAATTCATGTGGTCTGACTCTTGCAAGAAGAATTTTCAGGAGTTGTAGACTCAACTCACTTCGGCCCCTGTGTTGATCCTTCCAAATGGTGTATTGAGATTTAAGAATAGATTATGTATGCCTGATGTTGAAGATTTAATGCAGAGAATGATGGCTGAAGCGTATGGCGTTCGATATTCTATTCATCCCGGTGCTACCAAGATGTTCCGCGATTTGCAAGAAATTTATTAGTCGAATGGTATGAAAAAAGATATAGCAAAATTCATAGAGAAGTGTACAACTTGCCAATAGGTTAAGATAAAACACCAAAGACCCGATGGAATGATACAAGAGTTCAGTATTCTTACTTGGAAGAGGGATGAAGTAAATATAGATTTTGTGACTGGTTTACCTGCTTCTCGATGTCATCGTGATTCTATTTGGGTCGTTGTAGACAGGTTGATTAAGTCCACGCATTTTTTGCCAGTGCATACATCTTTCACCGCTGAGGTCTATGCTAAGCTGTACATTCGAGAGTTAGTCAGGTTGCATGGAATTCCTTTGTTTATTATCTCCGAAAGGGGTACTCAATTTGCTTCTTATTTTTGGAGGGCTTTTCAGAAGGGTCTTGGTGCCTAAGTTCATCTTAGCTCTTCTTTTCATCCGCAGACCAATGGTCACGCTGAGAGGACCATCCATACCTTGAAGGATAGGTTGAGGGCATGTGTTCTTGATTTCAAAGGAAGTTAGGATGAACATTTTCCATTGATTGAATTTGCTTACAACAACAGTTTTCATGCTAGCATTGGAATGGCTCCATTTGAGGCTTTATACGGAAGGCGATGTAGATCACCCATAGGTTGGTTTGAAGTGACTAAAGTCGTTGTGAGGGGACCCGATGCTGTGTTTGAGGCTATGGAGAAAGTTAAGCTGATTCGGGAAAGGTTGAAGACAGCCTAGAGTCGTCAGAAGTCATATGCAAATGTGAGAAGAAGAGCTCTTGAGTTTGAGGTTAAGGATCTGGTATACTTGAAGATTTCACCCATGAAAGGGGTGAAAAGATTTGGTAAGAAAGGGAATCTTAGTCCCCGATACGTTAACCCTTATAGAGTTTTGAAATATGTTGGGAAAGCAGCTTACGAGATTGACTTGCCTGCCGAGTTGTCAACTGTCCATCCTATCTTTAACGTTTCTATGCTCAAGAAGCACATTGGTGATTCTATTGTTGTTGATTCATCTGAAAGTTTTGATGTTTAGGATAGCCTTTCATATGATGAAGTTTCGGTTGAAATCCTAGATTATCAAGTTCGTAGACTAAGAAATAAGGAAGTTCCCTAAGTCAAAGTTTTGTGGCAAAATCAATCAGTCGAGGGTGCTACTTGGGAAGCAGAAGCAGATATGCGAACCAGATACCCTCATCTCTTCTCTGCGAGTTCAAATTAAGCCGAAGGTACTATTCTTCCCTAATCTAGTTTCCTTCTAATCCAGTGTATTCATCTATATGGTTATTCTCTCTATGATTCATGCATTTTGTGAAGTACTCGAAAGTTTAGAATGAAGTAATCACTTTTAGTGAGTAGTTCCAGCTATACGTCCTCATTTTCTCTTATTCTTGGCCTATCTTGCCACATTTGAGGACGAATATTTCCAAGGGGAAGATATTGTAATACCCCGAGACTCTAACCAATAGTGAAACTATGAATCAAGCTCATGATAAATGAATTATAATGTTTTGGGTTGTCTTATGATCAAGGATGATGTGTATTAAGGACTTAAAGATGTCCTAACGATTGGGTGAATCAAAACATTCCTTACCGATTGAATTCTTGGGAAGGATATTGGTGTAGTCAACTTAAAACGAGCATATCTCTCATTATACTTAGAAATTTTGATCTCACGAACTATCAACAGATAGATAATTGGATTAGATTTCCAATGATACCAATTTTTCCAAAATACAATACCGAAGCAAAGAGTGATACCCATTTTACTACAGCATATCAATTTGGAAAAGGGTGACGACATTTCTGAAGGCCTGTCACGTTTCTGATGACATTTCTGACGACGTCATCACGTTTCTGACGACATTTCTGACAACATCGTCAGACATATGCAGAAAATCATAAAATTCTATCCTTTTGTGATGACATTTCATGACGGCCTATCACGGGTCTGACGGCCTATCACGGATGTCGTCAGCTCTTTTTTTCAGCAATTTAGAGACATTTTTGCAAGGGTATTGTGGTCTTTTCCCATCTTTTGGAGGCCTCTATAAATATGAGAATCCCATCCAAACCCTAATTCCATCATTTTCACTTCCAATTCTCTTGAGATAATATATCTAGGGTTATATCAAGAATATAAATCTTCCAAGAATCATCCATAAATCTTCGAAATTTCTTCAAGAACCAAGTTCCTCATAGTGTGGGCTTCAAGAATTATTTATTTCAAGTGTGGATAAAGTCTAAAGCACTAAAGTTCATCCAATTTCAAAGATTATGGAATGTGGGGTTTTGAACAAGAACACTTCTTTCGTTCTTGTGCCCAAAGATTTAATTTCTATTGAATTTCATGAATTTTGCAAAGTGGGTTTACACCCAAATTACTTTATCAAGGATTTATGAGATTTGGGCTATACAAGATTGACACATATGACTTCTTCATTGTCTTATTTCTTAAATTAATAATTTATGTTATGAGTTGTATATTGTTATCATGAAATGATAATTTCTAAGTGATTTATGATAAGTGTCATGATTTCTGTTTTTCCAAGAGAAGTTTGTCTATTGAATATATATTGATTTTAAGCTTGAGAGTCAAGAACGTGTTCTAAGATGTTTTCTTGAAGATTTGATACTTGATATGATTTGATAAGCAAGTGTACTTGATGATGAGAAAGATTATTTTGAGATTTAGTCGAGTTAGGAATCCACAAGTTGATCATGATTTACAAGTGAGATATATATTTATATTTTTCTCTTCATGATAGACCCTTGAGTTGATTAAGGTGGATTTCCTAATGCTCTCTGAGCTTAAGTCTGGGAGTAGTATTTAGCACCAAGAAGAAAGTATGGGTTCAACGCATCCTACTTTCCCAGAACTACGTGCCACCATAGGATTAAGTTAAGGGTCAAAGGCCAAGGCAATTATCACTAAAGTTAAGGTTCTACTCTAATGGAAATGATAGAATAGCTCTCCCCAACGTGGGAAAGACGTTGGACTCCATGTAAGCTCACATGGTTTATATCAATTATAAGAAACTCCCAAGTCCATAATAGTCCAAGTTTCAGAGGTTACCGAGTCACTCTAAGTCATGAGTCAAAGAGTTTGAGTTGATTCCAACGGATTGTGAGATTTATGAAGCATGTGTTATTATTGATGATTTATGGACAATATGTTTCAGGTAACTCAAGAGAAGAGAGCCATTATTATTAGCATGCATGATTTTGTTATACATTTATGATATTATTTAAATGTTGCATGAACCCCCACATACTCAGTACATTCCCAAGTACTAATTCCCATACTCTTCTGTGTTTTATATTTTCTCGTGATATAGGTTTAGGTGCTCATTCTTAGCAGCGACACTGATCTTCGAGTACCTCCATCCACATTCGTACAGTTGGTGAGTCCTCATAGTTTGAGGACCTATGTCCCTAATTTTTGTCTTGATAGTAGATGGTTGTTGTTTATTTCCAGTTCAGTACGGGTCAGTTGGGGTTCTGTCCCAATGACTCCTCAGTCTTATGTAGTAGAGGCTTTGTCAGAATAGAGTACCAGTATGTACAGAACTTCAGTATTTTTATTGTACAGGATAGTATTTCTTTGTATTCCAGTATGTTCATGACATGATTATTCTTCTTTATTACAGCTTGATTATTATCATAGTGAGTTATAGAGGAGATGACAGGCTCAGGAGGTTAGCTTGAGGTCGCGTGTGGCCTTAAGCACTGTGTGACGTCTTGGGATGGGATCTTGGGGCGTTACAGTAATGTGGGTACAATAGCTATGAAAAATGAACCATATGTACTGAATAGTCAGCTACAATCTGTATCTAAAATGAAAGACTAGACATATATATTTCGGAGGAAAAAAGGTAACTTTGACTCCGAGAGCTCAGCCAAACTCCAAAATCACCCCTGCATGAGCATCACCTCAATGTCGGTGACTAGTACTCGGATCTTAATGGAAAAGTTACAAAAGTGTATTATGAGTACCAAAATCATGGGTACTCAGTAGCAATCATCGATCAACAGAGCTAAATCATGATATATATACGATAGGATAGAAGATAAGGTAATTAAAGCCAAGGTCATAGGGAAAAACCCAAAAATAAACTCCAACAATGGTATACATAATTACATAAATAAATCTAGAATAATAACGTAAAGATCACATATCTGTAACTACAAAATTATCCCCTATAAGCCAATAAGTGCGGAAAAGTAAAAACCCAACGCAAGCCCTTATCAACCCGGAGGCTATAATCTAGGAACTAAATAACAAAATAATCATAAATTACTATTTCCTATGTCATAACTAAGAATCCATCTAAAACATATCATGTCTTAAATAACTCCCAAATTATCATACTTGAATAAAAACTCAATAGTATCTTCATCATTTCCATCATTTGTTGGACTTGAATCGAAACACATATTATCAACATCATCGAATGTCGGACTTGAATCGTCACTCATATATCATTATCATTACGAATGACCATACTCGAATCAGAACTCATACATCATTAAAATCATAATTGTCGGACTCAAACTGGAACTCATATATCATTAGACCATATACATAGATGATGTAAATAAGCCATAATCATAAGCCATATCGCTAAATCATAACAAATATCCATTGAAATTTACCCAAAATTAGCACTAACTTTCAACTATCCAACTAGTATAATCAATAAGCATATAATATCCTCAAAGTGCCAAAATAAGCATTAATAAAGGTATATCATGCGTATATATGTCTACAAAAGATAACACAAGTCTTGGCCTAAGGTTGATCGAAGGGGCCCACTTCTAACCCTCAAAATCTATTTAAGGCAAATTCTACCCCAAACTAGGCTATGGTATCTATACTCACTTCTAGATGTGAAATAAGCCATAATTAGCACTAATATAGAAATTATCCCTATAACATAAGCAACTAAGTCAATCACACCTAAATTATAATTTCAAGATAGCCTTGACAACCTAACTAACCCAAATCATTTAACTCATGCCTCCAACACCAAAATCCCACCCCATATATAGCATAAAATCATAATAGTACTACAAAATAGCTCAATCCATGAAGAGGGTAAACCTAGACTACTTGGATGCAGAAGAAAAGCCCAAAGAAGCCTCTAAACCCTAATTTTCCTTTCTGAGAAGCTTCTGCAATATGCCATGCTATCAAAATTAAAATCTAGTCATCAAAATAAGAACAATGATACCCATATTACACAATTATTCTAGGGTCAAAAATCACATAAAAATCCCATTTAGGGCCTATTTGTAGAATTGTAGATTCAAAATCAACACTACATCCCTCTATGCGCAAGGAACATTTGCCCTCGAAAATCGGTGAATTCGAAGCTCTAATTGTTCTACAATCCAACCATAAATATTATAGGGATTTTATAAAAAGATGGAGGAATGAACCATCAAATTAATGGAATCTTACCACAAATTTGAATAAGAAATGCATAAATTAACTATACCAAAGCTCCAAAATAACCCATAATTTACTCTCCCAAGTATTCCCACATTTTAAGGCTCAATATTATAGTCAATGGTTGAAGAATGGTGAAAATTGGGATTAGTAAGGTGTTTATACCATTTCTAGGTATGTGGTTGCCACTTAAGCAGACACTGGGCCGCTTTAGCAGTAGGCGCTAAAGCGTCCAGCTGACCGCAAAAGGGATACCTCGCTAACATAGAAGGAAGCTAAGGAGGTTGTTGAAGCTAAAGTTACCAACACTGTAGGGACTAACTAGCTTCTATATCCGCACTTGATGATTTTGGCAAGGTCACTAAAGAGCCCAAAAGGTCGTTAAAGCACCATCTGCTAAAACACCATAGTGCCGCTTAAGTAGTCACACCAAATTTTCATGCATCAACTAATGACTTGGAATATTTTTTAGTCTCCATAAACCCCATGGGATTCATAAGGAGTTTGAATTCATAAATAAACTATTCTACCCTAAAAAATTCAATGTTTTGGACTCAATGGCACAGTAGAAATTTCCATCAGAGGTCATTTCGATGAAAACTGGGTCACACACCTGTGTTATTTTCATAACTTCTGACCAATAGCCTAAGATACGTTTGAAAGCCTTGAGACCCATACCAAGGGTCCACCTAGCCCAAAATTGATGTTTCAAAGCAGCTAGAATAGGCAATATTTACATACGAGGTCATTTGACTAAAATATTTTCCCAGTAGCCAATTTAAACCAATGAAGGCTTCAAAAAAGGGAATTGGATCTTAAAAGTAAATGAATTGTCTGGTAATTACACTATTAGTTCAAGCAATTCATAAAAGACTACGGGAAGCTATAAGAAATATCTAATTAGCTAAAATGACCAGAAATGTTGAAAATGACCTAGAGGGTCATTATAGTGCACTATGAGCCAATCCCAAATGCTAAACCATAGAATCCCTCATCACTTAGGAAGAAATAAATCTCGATAGAACCTCGGCTGGGGCCTGGCCCACCGTTGGATGGGGTGGAAGAATCTCTGGCTTAGGGTTAGGAATAGGGTCCGGTGGCATCCCTTATCTTACCATAATCTTGGACACATCCTTGGGTTGTCCACAAACCCTAGGTCATCCATGAACAGTGCTAGGATCCCTAAGCTCTATCTCGGGACCCTCATCACTTATAACAATAGCATGTGTTCTTGCCATCTGTTAAAGAATGAAACCAAAGGAATGCTTCAGAAACCAACACAGCCTCTTAGCATGAAAAGAGTTAAAGAAGTGAAGAAGTCCTAAAGATGTCCTATAGCCTCTCAAAGATAAGAAACCAATGCCATCATTCTAATCTGTGGGGCTCTAGTTGACACTTGCTCTTAGACAAATAATACTGGTGAAACCTAGGTTCTGATACCATTTTTTTATGACCCAACTTATGAGACATGGGCACCTACTTTATCCCTCCAGTAGCTAAGACAAACTATAGATCGAAGCTTTAAGCAATGGGCTTACTTGGTGGAAAATGGCCTAAAAGCCAAAAATTAATATTTAAAGACGTAAAAAAAAATCATCTTAATAGTCTAATGGATAGATAAAAGATCAACGATCATCCCAAGACCTAGTAATATCAGTTCAAAGCTACTACAAATGAAACATAAGTACTAAAATTGAAAGTTATAGTCCATTTTTGAAAATGAAATACTATATATGGATAATAGAAGGAAAAAGGGAAATTCATACTCCAATACCTCACCCAATCTCCCAAATTAACCAAGCACGAGTGTCACATAACCGGCGACAACTAGTACTCGGATCTGCACCGAAAAGGAACAAAAGTGTAGTGAAGAGTACCAAAACCACAGGTACACTAAGTAGGCATTTTCTGTCAATTCAGCTAAGTTATGATATAAAAAGGATAAGATAAGAGATAAAATAAGACAAGTCAAGGTAAAAGTACAAATTTCGGAATAAGCTCCAAAGGTGTTGTGAATATGTAAATA
This sequence comes from Capsicum pubescens, assembly GCA_030864215.1. Taxonomy (NCBI): domain Eukaryota; kingdom Viridiplantae; phylum Streptophyta; class Magnoliopsida; order Solanales; family Solanaceae; genus Capsicum; species Capsicum pubescens. Next base: position 168,464,047 of record CM061544.1, on the reverse strand, counting down.
AATAAATAACATAAAATAGAATAAAGATCGGACAATTATAACTACTTAATTGACCCCCATAAGACAATAAGTGTGGAAAAGTAGATTACGCAATGCAGGACCTCATAAGCTTAAAGGGTACAATCAAAACAAAATAACTAACCAAATATTCATAACTTTATCGAATATCAACTAAAACCATCAAATTATCCATACCATATCACGTCATACCCAACTATTGATGTCGAACTCGAACCAAAACTAAAATCATCATATCCTAACATCCCCAAAACTATCAAAATCAAAGAATTTATGAACATGAACTAAAACTCATAGTTTCAATATCATCGGCAACTACCAGACATGAACTGAAACTCATATTTCAACATCATCATCAATTGCCCATTTGAAACGGAACTCAAATTAATCAACATCATCATTAATTGCTAAACTTGAATCAGAACATATATAAATAGACCATATAAATAAAACATAAATATAAACCATATCCACAATCAATATCACTAAATCATAACAATTACCCACCGGATCTTACCCAAAATTAGCACTAATTTCCAATTACCAAACTAGTATATTCTTAAGTATGAATCCGCTTAAAGTACCCAAGTAAGCATTAATAATGGTCTAACATAAGTATATAAGTCTACAAAGTATAACACTAGTCTTTACCTAAGGTGGGCTAAAGTGGCCCGCTTCTAATCCCCAAAATCAATTTATAGGCAAATTCTACCTCGTTATAGGCTAAAGCATATAATTTCATTCTAGATGTTAAATAATACATAATTATCCCTAGGATAGGAACTCTTTATAAACAATGAGAAACTAACTCAATTCTTCCTTAAGTGCGAGCAACATGGTCAATTTTACCTAAATTATGGTTCCAAGAAAGTCTAAAATGTCTAAATAAGATGAATCATACAATGCATGATTCCAATACCTAAATCCCAAACCATATCTTTTGTAATATCATAATTGTACTACGACTTAGCTCAATCCATGGAGAAGGTAAACCTAGCCTACCTGGATGCCGAAGAAAAGCCCAAAGAATCAGCAAAACCTCTGATTTTCCTTTTCGACAAGCTTCTGTAAGGTGCCATGCTATTAAAATTACAATTTATTTATCCTAACAAGAACAACAATACCCATATTTCACTATTGTACTTTGGGTATAAAATTATGTAAAAAGCCCATATGGGGCCCATTTATGAAATCACACTTTCAAAATCAACAGAACAATCTTCTATGCTTAAGGAACAATTACACTCAACAATGGGTAAAGTTTGAGCTCTAAAGGTGCGACAATCAAGCCACCAAGATTTAAGGGAGTTTTGAAAGGATGGATAATTAAGCCAAGAATATAATGGAATCTTACAATAAATGAATGAATAAACAATTAAATTAACTTCACCAAAACTCTGAAATCAACAACAAATGATTCTCCAATGTTTTCCCACCTTTTACATTTCAATATCCTTGTGAATGGATGAGAATTGGGGTTAATTGGGATAAGTGATGTTTTTACACTCTTACCAGGTATTTGGATACCACTTAAATGGACACTGTGCTGCTGAAGAAGTCACTGTTTAAGCGACCTAGTGTATCTTAAGACACAATAGGTGTCTGGATGTGTAACACGTAAGTGGCCCCTTGCCGTTTTTCCAGCTATCGCTTAAGCCGTAGGGGTTCCACTATTGGGCCGACCCAATCACTTAAGAAATGGGCCTACCGCTAGCAGCCCCTTTAACTTAAGTGGAACAAAAGTATGCTTAAGCGGTACACCAGCACCAACATAGACTTAGAATTTTTCCATGTCTGTTCCAACCCTCAAGATTCACTGAAATCTCATATTCGCAAATGCACTATGCAAATATATTAAATTAGACTTTACGTACTCAATGAGATCGATTCAAATAAATAATAAATAATTAAACAATAGAATAACAGATTTTACATAGTCAATGAATCTGTCTAGGATTATGAATTTGCTAACAATCATGTAGAATATCAATTTCATCAACTTATTTGATTATCTAATTATTGATTTACGGAGTTGATTATATAATTAGGGTATTTCGAGCCTCTAATCTTTATCTGAATCGATCTCATTACTACATCATTTAGCGAGGATGTGATAAACTATTACAAATAGATTTAAATATCTTCTCGTTTAGTAACTAACTAAGGTAATCTAGGTATATTCCTATCCTAAACACAAATCAATTATTTATTTTAGTAGAATAAAGATCTTACTCCCTATATTCTTTGTTCTATCAAGTTGATTCATCTTTCGAGTTCACAATATAAATATAAATTTACTTTTTGGTTGCTAAGCCTTAAAATAGTAAGCACAAGAATATAAGAACAATAATTATAATAATCAAGTAAATTGAATCTAGAAATTACAAATTAATCATCTAGTTAGCTATCATAATCCTAGAATGTGAAGTTTAACACCACATAGACACGGAACAATTACAATAAATCATTCAAAAAAATACGTAAAATAAATAATAAAGGAGAAAAAAATATGAAATCAATTTTCTCGGGCCTCAGGGTGGCTTCTGTTCTTTCCAAGGTCAATCATTTTGTAAAAACTAATTTATGAAATATTTATTATTGTAGAAAAAGTCGTAAACAAAATAATTAAGTCTAAAATGGAAGGGAAAAAATTAAATACAGAAAAAGCTCATCAGTACCATGCTGGAAATGTAGAGCCAATGCAATGTGTCACACTAAAAAAGCGGACATTCATTGTATTGGGCGGCAAACCTTTCAGTTATAAGGGTCACTTTTAGTTATTATATTAACTTCATTCCTTTTAGTTGTCTACTTGATTTCCTTTTATAATCTTCAATCTCTAATTCATTTTGACACCAAATATTTTCAACTTCGCACCACTTTAATCCTACGCATCAAAATGTAATATTAGGAAAAATCTATAAAATTTAACCTTAATAGGGACAAATAAAAGTACTAATTATAAGGCAAACAATGACTAAATGAATATAATTTTAGCCTAACATCAGGGATCAAAAATACATCCCTAGGGTTCATTTAGATAAATTTCTTCACATGAAAAACCTATTGGCATTGCATTTTCTGGTACATCAGGCCCTTCATTGTGATACCGTGATCAAATCTCGCGATCGCGGGCCTTGATGACATTGTTCATTGGTAATGAATGGTGGTTGTACCGCTATCACCATTGATTTTTTGATGAAGTGGGTCAGGATGACTCATCATGAACGCGAGGCTCTTCTATGCGACCATGATGACTAGCTTGATTACCAGTCAACATTGACCCTTGCAATCTAGAGGTAGGGGGTTCGAATCGCGATGCACTATTCACAATAGTTAAATACCTCATTTTTGCAATCTTTACTATTTTTATACCTTCAAGCTTTGAGAAAGAAAATTTTAATTAGGATTTCTTCATCATTTTCATGTGGGTAACCTTTAAAGTCATCTTCCCATTATTTCCTCTTTATTATATCTTTGAAAATATCCTTTGATATATCTTTTCAAAGTAGGATTTTTATGTTTTTGCTATTAAAGCTTAAAAATGGGTTGTCTTCGATTCAAACCTCATTTTTAACTTGATTTTTCATGGGTTTTTTAGTTGTGAACACATATAACCTTCGAGAATGTGTATCCAAAATAAAATTTGAGTTTACCCCTTTTATTTTGTAACCATTACGACCTATCTTAAATATAGTGAATATGTTACGACCTCAAAACTAAGGGACATGATGGCACTTGTCGCGAAAAGCCTTGACAAGTAAACCTATCATCCAAACTGATATGAAATGAGAAATCAAGACCAAATCCCAAGGAAAGACTTCTCGAGAGACGTCAAACCACCCATTAGCAATAAAGGCAGAAGGTAAATAACAATAACACCATCAATCTCCCCAAAATTTGGTGTCATGGTGTAAGAACTACTAAATATATCTCAGATGTAAAAAACATAAAATTATAGTAAAAAGGTACCATAATTTGTCCCTGAATACAAATGAGACATGAAATAGGAAATAAGAGGTAATAGAACATCCAGAAGCATAAATCGGCCACCACCTCAAATATACTCCCATACCACCTGTATCAGCTACCGTGCGGTGCACTTCTATCTTGATCTGTACCAAAATGGTGCGGTAGGGATGAGTACGGTCCACTTGCTTAGGTATCATAGGCCAAATGAGCAAAGAAAAAAATAATACATATAAAATACACACTATGGGCACCCTACCTGCAATAAGAAAATGTCCCAAACGGTATCCCACACTATCTCATCTAATAGTTCACAAATACACATACACCAAATACAAGTACGAGAAAGGAACATAAGTGATACATATCAAATAAAACACATCGTGCAAACACAAATAGATATATATCACATCAAGAAAAGAATTATAACACAAAATGTACACAAAGTGAAAAATGCAATGAAGATGATGATGATGATAACATGATGCATGAGGTTGTTGCATAACCTTGGTATACACCTATTGAGCTATGCTTTTGAGGTAGGAATCAAGGGAATTTTGTCAACCCATATACAATCCAATATCTAATACAAATAGCCATAACTCCTATTAGACACATACATCGGTAGATTGTTTTTTACGATGTCACTTTTCTGTAAGAAAAAACCGAAAATCTCCATGGTGGTACCAATGCTTCACGAATGTATATAATATTATGATGTAATTCTCAAAACCAACCGGAATGAGAATTTCAAAATCCAGGCAACATACCAATCCACGTGAGCTAAAGTACACTCAACATACCAACCATCAATGATCCAAAATAACCCATTTGCCAATAGAGTAAACAACATAACAATTTTCTATTAATACCATGTAAATTCTAATTTAGTCTTTTTCTCAAGAAAACACATAATTAAATAAACATACACAAGGCCAGCAACATCATATAAGACCCCACACGGTCACACATAGAGAATCATGTCTTAAAAATACTAAATAACAATAATATAGGCCCCCACACGAGCACAAAAGAGTAATAACTCCATTTACATGATTGATTCCCACACCCCTAACATGATTTTATACCAATATTAACTACCCAACCCAATCTTAAAAAAATTAAGCCTCAACCTACCTAGAATATGATTAATCGGTTCAAGAAGCCTTCTACACAAAGCTTTCTTCCTCATGAACGGGCCCTGATTCAACTAAAACACACAAATATGGAATCTACACAGTAAAAGGTAGCCAACAATACCCATAATACCCATTTATGCATTATGGTTAAAATGGACCCCCAAATTGAGTTTTCGAAAAAGAAGTGTAAAACTAGAATTTTAGTCCAAAAGTATATTACCCATGATTAAATGAACCCATATAAGAAAACCCAATTGGAAATGAGTAGAAATTGGGATTCAAAATTTAAAAAAATACTAATTTAAGGTCTTCTGAATCAAAATCCCCAAATTACACTTTTCAATTAAAGATTTTACTAGATTTGAATGATAAGAATGGAAGGAATCATAAAAAAACTCAAAATCCCATACTTCAAGTCTCAAAAATGGGGATAATTATGAAAAAAAGGTATTTATATTGCCTATGTGGTGCTTAAGCGATCACAGGGTTGCTTAAGCTACCAGGTGTAGCTTATGCGGTACCGCTCATGTCGTGTAAGTGACCTGGCAGTCATTTAACCAACAATCGCATACACGATGGTTGAGTCGCTTAAACCGTACCCCCAATAGGTTGCTAGGACTTTTAATCAGGTGCACCAGCAAGTGGTGTACCAACTGAAGACTTGGAGTCTTTGCGGACCCCTTGGGATTCTTCTAAAATTTTGATAATGCAAAAAAACTATGCTACTAGACTAAATTTTGAATCTCTAAACTCAATGGCGATAACAAAATTTTGAAAAAAGGTCATTTTCAAAAAGTTAAACCCCAAAACCCAGTTTCACAACTATTGGAACTGAGGGCTGAAATAATATATAAAAGTCATAAAACCACATCAAGAATGTTACCAACATAAAACCAATTTTTAAAATCTTCTGGCGTAAACGGTATTGCCATACGATGCATAGATCACTAAATTTTGACCGAAGTCCACTAATAAGCCTTTTTAACAACCTAAAACCATAAACTCACACAAATCTTACTGAAATGTTTTGGGAACTATGTCAATCATCCCCACCCCCCATAAATACTATAATGTAACGACGGGGAGGGGTAAAATAGTCAACTAACACAAAAATGAATAATTCACAAAAATCACCAAAAATCTAGACATTACTTCATCCACAACTAAGAATCTAGTTCTTCCTCGAACTAAAGTCAAGATAAATACCCGAATTAATGTAAATTTCTAGATAAATACCTCGAATATCAGAATCAATGTTCCTATTAGCCTCCTCTATAAGTTGGTTTCTCCACTAGACATTAACCACTGGAATATTTCTAGAATAAAAGAACCTAACATCCCTGGATAAAATAGAGATGGGATCATAAAAAAAAGTCAACCTGCCATATAACTGGACTATATCCCAATGAATGACATGAGACTTATCCAAAATATAACGCCAAAGTATGGAAAGAAGAAAAACTTGACAAACAACTGATAAATCTGGGGCAATACAACCCCATAAACCATATCCACAATAGTGTGAAGAATCTCAAATGGTCAAATATACCTGGGGATAAGCTTTCTCCTCTTCCAAAAATTCATAAAGCCTTTAATGGGTGACGCACAAAGGAAAACTCAGTCACCACCACCAAATATCAAGGCATAATGTCTATGATCATTATAACACTTTTGCCTACTCTGACCCGCTTGAAGTCTATCCCGAATGACCGAAATACTATCCAAAGAATCATAAAGAAAGTCTATAACTGAAGATCTAACCTCAGAAACTTCAAACCAAAAAACTAGAGAGCGACAACGCCTACTATAAAAAGTCTCAAAAGGAACCATCTCAATACTAGAATGGTTGCTATTATTATAAGCAAACTCTACCAAAGCTAGATGTCACATGATCTTGGGTGTATTTATATTCCTAAGCACCATAACTTATCCATATTTTAGCTAAGTTTAGAGAACAAAGTGCCTAGTTTCTTATGTTTTTACTCTACTTCTATGTAATTGAGCTAACCGATGTTATTGGCATAATTTCAGGTATTAATGAGGTAGATGAAGACATTTTGGGACTATGGAATGTGGATGGCATATGAAACAAGAGAGAGTAGTAGTCTGGACCAAATGTGGCGCCTAGAAACTATGTCCAAGACTAGTTTGTCATTTATAATTAGTTCAGGGACTTAGAAGGCAATTATGAGAGAAAAGATTATTAAAAAGCTTAATGCTGATTTTTTATTCATTATTGAATTATTCTGTAGTATTCTGAGAGGAGTAAGGAGGCTTAGCTTGAGGAGAGAGAGAGAAACATTTTTCTCTCTTGTTTTCACTATTTGCACACCAAGACCGTCTTCTAGTTTTTGGTATGATGAATAGATTTATGATGATTTTTGTTTTATTCATGAGTAGATAAGTTTATTAGTTAGGGTTATTGAAGCCTTGTAGCATACAATCCATCACTTTGGATTTTGAATTCATTATGCATTGATTTGTTTACATCATACTCTCTTCGCTTATCTTGAATTCTCGTGGTTGCAAACATAGAGGATATGTCTTAAAACGCAACTTGTTTGAAAGAAAGGTTTATGTTCGAAAAAAAGAGTAGTGACAAAAAAATAGTATTACCAATCCCTATTTTATAAGTTAATGCCTTAGCAGGATTAACTACTTGGAGATTTTGTATTGTTTTTGGTGAACGCTTTTGATTCGTGAGAACTATAGTGAATTAGTCTTTGACGGTTGAGAAACACTAGGATTATGTTATTAAATACAATACATTTCTCTGTAAGCACGATGCATGTATGAATTCCTAAATCCCATAGTTAGTAAGTATTGAAAACTACAAGGTGGACATAACCCTAGCTTGCTATTTGTCTGAATTTGAATACTACTACACATATTTCATCTTGTTAAACTGAAACCATTAATTTGTGAGCTGAACCAAATCCCCATATTTATTTTACAAAAACAAATGATTAAAAGTCAATTAATCTGCATACAACTTAATTAGCACCATATTCCCTGTGGGATTCGACCCCAACCTAGTTGGGTTATATATTTGAGAACGATCTTTTACTCTCTCGTAAAAGAGGTGTAATTTGAGTGTTATCATTACACCCACTGACCTATGATGTCTATAACACAATGATGGAGCATATCCTTCAAACCTGAATAGTCCACTCTGACTGACCATCGGTTTGGGGGTGAAAAGTTATGCTAAGATAAACTTGAGCACCTAACTCCTCCTAAAAAGTCTTCCAAAGTGAAATGCGAATACTAAACCTCTACCTAAAATGATAAATACTAGTCTGGAAGGTGTAACATTACACTATACACAACCACCACCTATCTGAGTAGCCCTGTGACTACTACCATGGAAACTATTACCTATGCCTTGCGCACCTCTACTATAACCTCTACCTCTCACTACCATTATAGAATTAGGCTAGAAAAATGATTGGTATAGTCCTTAGATTAATATCCAACCTTATTACACACAAAAAACAAACTCTAAATCCAATACAAATATCCATAACTTCTCCCCAACACATATATCGGTAAAGGATTTTTAAAAATGTCACATTTTCTATAAGAAATGCAAATATTTCTAGTATTTCCATGATGTACCAATGTTTCATGAATGTATATTATATGAGGATGTAATGCTCACAACTAACCAGAATGAGAATTTTGAAAGAAAACCAATATACTAATCCACCAGAGCCAAAGTCCACTTAATATTCAATGCATCCATGATCTAATATAACCTATATGACAATAGAGAAAAATATACACTAATATGTCATTCATACCACATAAATTCTAATTTAGTCTTTTTAACCAGAAAAGATATAATAAAAATATACATATACAAGACCAACAACATCATATAAAACCCTACATGGTCGCACATGATAAATAATATCTTAAAACCACCAAATAGCAACAACATAGGCCCCCACACGGGGAAACACAATAATAAATCTATTTTTATAATTGGTTACCACACCCTTATGATGATTTAATATGAATATTAACTACCTATCTCAGTTTGAAGAAAGTAAATCCATAACCTAACTTGGATGCCAAAAATTAGTCCAAAAAGTATTTTACTCAAACCTTTCTCCTAATTATTGGACCCAGAATTAACTAAAACAAACAAATATAGAATCTACTGATTAAAAAATGAATAATAACCATAATGGCCATTTCCTATTTTGTGTCAAAACATACCTAAACTAGGTTCTCAAAAAAGTTAAGATTGAAATTTTAGTCCAAACATTTATCACCTATCATTGAAGAAACTAATAGAATAAAACCCAAGTGAAAATGTGTCGAAATTAGGGTTTAGATCGAGAAATTACTAATTTTAGGCTTTCCGAGCCAAAATCACCAAATTCCACTTTTTAATTCCTGTTTTAACAAGATTTATATTATAGGAATTGAAGAAAAATAATAAAAGGGTGATTTGGAGCTTAAACAAGCTTAAATGTTGAAGAAATCGCCCAAAAAAATCAAAACCATAAGCTCTATGTCTCAAAAATAGTGAAAATTGTAAAATAGAGGGATTTATATCATCGAGTTATCAGTTAAGTAACCACTACGTCTCTTATGTAGTCATTACATAAGTGACCAGGTGTAACACCCCATACTTAATTACGTGCATTATCCATGGTTATATGTGTTGGAGTATAAGTATTGATCCTAAGGTATATATGAGTTTAAGTATGAGTATTGATTATTTTGAGATGGTTTCAAGTGTATAGTTTGATTATATGTGTATAGGAATCGACTGTATGTATATCGGAATTTGCCCGTCGATGTTTTCATACGAAGTTTATTGAATAAGCTTTCCAACGATATAAAGATTTCCAAAAACGGATAAGTTTCGGATATAATCGAGCACGTTCGAAACTATAAAACGGCGGCCGGGATAATTGTGAACAGTAAATGTGCAGGAAATTCAAACTACTGAGGCCTGCCAGTTTTTTGGGTTGACTTTGAACGATCGTAACTCTCTCAATATAATGAACTGGGAGGGCTGAGACCTATCAAAATAAATATCTTTGAGTCTTCTTTCCAATGCAATTGGTTTCATCCAAATCCAACATCTGAGTAAGGAGTTATACTCGTTTTACTTCAGCCTCTCAAAACAGTTTTTTAGGGTCAACTTCAAACGATCATAACTCCTTGTAAAGGATGAACTGGGTGGCCTACTTTATATGAAATGAAATCCCTTTGAATTATCTATCCAAATATACCAATTCCACCCAAATCCGATATCGGAGCAAAGAGTTATGGCCGATTTACTTTAGCCTGTCAAAACAGTCCACCATGGACAGATTCGGATTTACTTAAATTTTTAAGGGCAATATGGTCATTTTCCATCATCTCTTGGACGAAAATTGGTCATTATATAGATATAATTGGTCTTATATCCATCAATTATCATCATATTATTGAGAATAAGGAAACCCTAGCCTAATTTCAACTCCAATTATCTTGTGATTCAACCGTGGAAAGTCCAAATTGATTCCGTAGTTGTGTTCATCGTCTCGAGGGCTTCGAGAAGCATCCCTTATTTGTTCCAACAGGACTTCGAAATCAAAGGACCATTTTATGGTAAGAATGTAAATTATGTTGGTGTTATTTATATGAATATGTATATATATATATATATATATATATATATATGTATGCATGTGAGCATAAGAAGTATGCTATTTGATTGTTGTTGAAAGATGATTGGGAAATGATGTTGGATTATGTTGAATTGTGAAGGGATGATGTGGTATTGAAATGATGATTATATATATATATACACACATAAACCTATTGTTCAAGTTGGTTTTTGGAATGTTTTGCAAATAGTGGTTGTATGGAATTATGGAAGAGAATTGTGGTGTTGGGTTGCTAATACTAGATGCCAAATATTTCATTGTAGATAAGTGATTTGTAAAGGCGGGAAGTTGTATTGAATTGGTATCCGAATCTACAACGAGGTATGTAAAGCATACTCTAACAATGTTCTTTGGCATGAAAACACCAATGTTCCATCAAGTAAGATTCCAAGGTTGTCCAAAAACATGTATTGTTCTACATTACCAACGAAGTTGTTTCCATTCTATAAAGTGTAAAAATGTTTCATTGATATACCAAAAGGCTCCTATTTCATTGTTGTGATATTGATGATTCTGAAACACATTGTTGATGTACCAATGAGTCTTTATAACATCGTTATTGTATAGAAGGTCTATTACTTGATTCCTATTGATGTATCATTGTTCCAAAGGTACTATATTGGCATGAACACTAATGTAATAATCTCAAAAGCTTTTGAACTAAGTTGTTGGAAAGATCTCTTATGTGTGTTACTTGATATACGTGTGGGTGGTATCCCAGGGGCATAAGCCTAGCATGGGTCGATCCCAGTTGATATGTACTGGAGGCAGCCTAATGGTCACAGTACGGTACAATATTGATTATTGTTAGGTGGTTGGAGGTTCGGGAGGAGGAGTTAATGGCGAATGATAATTGTAAAGAATGAAATGAACGAATGTATACCGTTCCACAAATGTGTTCGAATTCACGAACCCAATTCAGATTAATGATAATGTACATGATCCTAAAAGTGTTTATGAAGTGTGGTTCACTTCTATTATGATTTATTCACTTGTGTCTGATTTTCCTGATCCCCTATATTACATATGACTATTTACAGCTTTACATACTCAGTACATATTTCGTACTGACGTCCCTCACGGGGGACCTGCATTTCATGCTGCAGGCACAGGTGCTTCAGGTCATTCGCAGCATAGATAGGAGCCAGATCATACAGCTATTGTTGGTGAGCTCCAGTTTGCTTCGGAGCTTTTCGAGTCGGTTCCTTATGTTTTGTTATTGTACAGGAGTCATGTGTGGGCGGGGGTTTTTCCCGACCCTAGTTATGTCATTTTGTCATGTATATCCTAGAGGCTTTGTAGACATAAGGAAGGGTCAAGTCATGGGAGTTTATATAGTGATGTTATATTTGTATATGTGGTGGCCCCGACGGCCAAGTATTATATTATATATATATATTTGTGCGTGTTGTGCTGATACAGGGAATTAGACCCTTCTGTATGTAACGAAGTGCTGCCCAAATTTTTGGTGAATGTAAGGGAAAGTACAGGTATTTGAACGGGTTCTCCCGGGTCTTCTCGGCTTCGGGTGCCACTCCGGCCCGATGGGATTTTGGGGCGTGACACCAGGTGCCGCTTATCAATACTCGCTTTGTAGAGAAAGCTACCTAGATATCGCTTAAGTGATAGTCACCTATAGGATGGGGGAGTAACTTAAATAATACCTCCGGCTAGCTTCCAGGTCTCTTAAGCGACAAAAAGTTTCCTTAGTTGGTGCACCAGTTAAAGACTTGAAGAATTCCAAGTCATTATGTACCCCTCGAGATTCCTCTGGAATCTCAAAAATGTAATGAACTATGATAGTAAACTAAATTCTATGCTTTAGATTCATTGGTGATATCAAATTTTCAAAAAAATATCATTTTGACAAAGTAGACCCCCAAAATGCAATTTCACATCTTTTTAACTCTAGGATCAAAATGAGATACAAAAGCCATAAAAGCACCACCAACCTTGTTACCAACCTATAATTGATGTTATGGATCTACTGAAAATTTCATTTTTGTATCCTATGCACAAATAAATAAATGTCGACCGAAGTCAACTAATAAGCTTTTTCACCCATCAAAAACCATAAATTCGCATAAATCACACAAAAATGCATTTAAAATTATATCAATCATCCCACATCCCATAAATACCATGATGAAATCATGAGGGGTGGTAAAATAGTAAAATCACACAAAAATCAATAATTCACAAAAAATTCCAAAAATTGGCTCATTACTCATTATGGGTATTATTAGCTTTCTTTTTATGCATAGATGTTATATTTGTATATTTAGTTTATTCCAAGCCCATTCAAATGGGAAAAGATCCATGTTGAAGGAATTTAGTCATAGATTTCAAAACTTTGAGATAGGTTATGACTAAACATTTTTCAGACAGTTAGTAAATAAGTAAAGCATAAGATGGATTTAGGATAATAGGTATAGGAACTGTAATTCAAGAATATTGTTATTATTTTGTGTCATCTTGTCGACTTATATTCTTCTAATTATTGTTGACATGTGATAACTTATATTCTGGGTTGACCGTGTGAGGGGTTTATTTTATATCATTATCTTCATTTGTGCACTTACATGTAATTATTTTTAGTGTGATGCCCATGCGTGAGATTGAATAGATATGATAGGACTTATTGAGAATTGTTCTATTATCATGATAGAAATGCTTGAGTTACAGGTTGATATAATATTAATAATGTCTTATATGCATATTTATTTCAATAAGGCAACATTAAAACTGAAATCATGAATTATTTAATTGATTTGTTATCTTCATACTGATTTGATTGTGACCATTATGTCCTTATATTTGTACATTCACATTCAAGAGATATCGATACCATTGAGGAACACTATTGAAAGAAAATGAGATATATTCATAAAAACATTAATTCATGAACACAAAATGGAGAGATAAGTTAAGATTTGAGATAATTCACTGGTTGAAAATCCCCAAAGGTCCTATTTTGGGAGAACTGAAGCTCAGTAGGTGTGTCCAAAAAGTCATGTTATGACTAACTATTACTCAATCATTCATTCCATTTGCATATTCTTTGTTTTCTTATGTGTTATTGGTGCATAAATAGTTTGCACTTATCTTCATGAATACCTATTTCTATTTGATTTCATAAATATTCTAAAATTGTTAGTAGAGACGGTGTGAGTTATTTGGGATTTTTTTATTTGTTGGTGACGTGTTTATAGTACTTTGGTTACTTGTATTATTTTCTACTTTGCTCAGTCAACATGTGATGTCTATTAAGTACAAGTGGATCATTCTCACTCCTACTATGTCCTTCTAATATAGATTCTTGTATATGTACAAGACCCATCAATTGAGTTTGTATGGGATCTTGGGATCTGCTAGATCATAAAGGTAAAAGTATGCTCCATCAAATTTGGGGAAGATTCTTGATCTTATCATATCTTGTTTTCCTTATTCACTTATTATAGATATGCATTTGTACAATTTTAGATTTCTTTTATATTTTTATATGGGTCAAACCAAACTTTTTTATTGAATTTTTTGTTTTTCTTACTTTGTGTATTAATTCAATCATCTTTGTATTTTAGATGTTTGACTTATCTACTAAGGTTGGGTTCGGGTATATGCAATCATGACCTCAATATTTAGGATGAGTCAAATTTGTATTAGAGGCTAGGATCACTGGTCTCATAAGTGTAAGAGTAGGGTGTTTTGTAGAATTTTATAGATATGTACATATACGTCCGTATCTATCTTCAAGAGAATATAAAATTCCTTTAGAAAAACATCCCTAATTTGATTCCTTGTTGTGTAGGATTTTTATACCCAACTTTTTGCACTTTTATCCCATTTTTTTTGCATAGATGGTAAGAACTAGGTCTAGGGATGCTAAGCCAGCTCTAGATATAAGAGCCTAGTCGAAGGATGAGATAAGGGTTTTGGTCAACCTAGAGGTAGAGTATATGATTGAGAAGCTACCTTAGCTAGAGGATGTGCAAAGAGGGCCTATCTAAAGACTGGGGTTGAGCATGTAAGAGATGACTTCATACTGAGGGTATAGGTTCAACTAAGGTCCCATAAATTTAAGTTATCATCCTTGTACTTTAGGATATGTTAAGTTTTAATCATTTGGAGTGTGTTCGCTTAAGTGTACCATGTATTCAACAGACTTCAAGTGGTTGTTTTTCATCTGCACTGACCTTTTGTTATGGTATTACTACTTTAGGGATACAACCAATATCTATGGTACCCCCATAAATAGATTCATTGCCTACCAGACTTACTATTCCACCATTTACTTTAGTTGTTATTATGTCTTCTAATGAAAATAAGAGTTTTATTTTCTTGGCTTTTTCCAAGTTCAGTAGAGCGATTAGTAAGGAAATCAATGTATTTCTATCTACCTGCTTGGAGAAGTGTCATAATTTTGGTTATGATGAGTCTTATGTTGTTTCTCAGACTATCTTTCAACTGACGAATATGTCTAGAGATTGGTGAGGTCTCTATCAAATTTTAGAACTTTGGATGTGCCTTCTATGACTCGAGCTTAATTTTCTAAAGCCATCTAGGAGTTTTTTGTATTGTCCCACTTAAGAGATCGAATACAGAATGAGTATGATCACTTTAAGAAGGGATCTACTTCTATTATTGAGTATGGGGATCATTCATATGTCTTATCTAGATATTCAGTCACTACTATCACCATTGATTCGGAGATAATTAGAAAGTTTTTAACGGGGTATGAGGTTATTTATTTTTTGGGTACTACCCAAATAGTTTTTTGAGGGACTTAGTGAAAGAGCATTACTAAGCATGAAAAGTTGACTCAGTCAATAACCTAGGTAACTCAGGGAGATACCAAAAAAGTTTATTAACCGGATAAGTTTAGTGATCATGCTTTTCAAGATTGAGATTTCTTGAATAGTAGTTCCTGCGGTTATCACGATAGGCTAGTTTATTATGCTTTACAATATCAGTTGGTAGATATTTAGTTTTTACAGCTTTGGGTATTCTGTAATTCAGTCATACAATAAGAGGTTCAAGCATTGGTTTTTTGGGATAGGGAAGTAATCTTAGTTCGTCTGTGCCCGCTCAGATTAAGTCTAACCATAGAGGTTGATATGAATGTATGAGGTTATCCATCTTTCCAATGACTGTCCTAATATATTATGGACCTACTCAACAAGGTTTTTAGCTTCAATTTTGTCCTACTCTAATATCTTTTGTGAGGGGTCATTTGTTGAGTGGTAGAGGTAGCATTAGAAGTACTATAGCTAGAGGTATGGGAGATTATGGTGGTGGTTACATAATTGATTAGTCTTAGAGCATTTATGGGGAATGTTATGCTATAATTGGGAGAACTAAATAGAGTCCTCTAATGTAGTCATTACAGGTATCATACTTGTTTTTTGTATATTTACTTCTATGTTATGTGACACATGGGTCTACATTATCCTATGTGTCTATGAATTTTTCTTTTGGTTTTGATGTTTTCTTTGAGCACTTTGATATGCCACTTCATAAATCAATCCTCGTAAGATATTATTTAGCGGTGGATTAGGTGTATCTATCTGGTGTAGTTACAGTTGCAGAGTGTGAGACTTAGATAGATCTAATTATCTTAGAATTGATTGACATTGATATTATCTTGGGTATGGAATCGGTAGATCCTTATGATGCTCTTTTGGACTGTTATGCAAAGACTATAACCATAGCTACATTAAGTATAAAAGGATAGCTTGGAAGGATACGCATAATATGGTTCAAAAGGGAGTTATATCTTTTATGCGTGCTTATTGCATGGTAGAAAGAGGGTCTTTTTTGGCTTATATTGATGATACTAGTGTTGCTTTACCACCTCCATGGATTCTATTTAGGTTTTTCATGAGTTCATGATGTATTTCCTATGGATTTGCATGGTATACCTCTAATATTTATATTGATATTACTATTGATATAGCGTCGGGCACCATGCCCATCTCTATTTCTCCTTATTGTATAGCCCTAGATGAGTTGAGAGAATTAAAGGAATAGTTGTAGGAATTATTGAGTAAGGGTTTCATAAGACCTAGTGTATCTCCTTGGGGTACTCCTATACTTTTGTGAAGAAGAAGATGGCTATATTCTCATATGTATTGACAATCGACAGCTGAACAAAGTAATGATTAAGAACAAGTATCCTTTTTTTTGCATTGATGATTTGTTCTATTAGCTTCAGGGTGGATCTATGTTTTCCAAAATGACTTAATATTTGAGTATCACCAGTTGTATCCTAAAGCTTCACATGTTCAAAAAATAGATTTCTGAACTGGTTATGGTCATTTTATGTTTTAGGTCATGTCATTTGGGTTGACCAATGACCATGCATCATTCATACAATTGATGAACCAGGTATCTTGACCGATTTTTAACCCTTTTGTGATTGTATTTATAGATCACATCTTTTACTATTCAAAGAATGACGTTGATCTGATGAAACACTGTAGGACAATACTTCAGAGATTGTGTGATGAGAAATTGTATGCCATGTTTTTTAAGGGTGAGCTTTGGTTTGATTCTATATTCTTCTTGGGTAATATAGTGACAAAAATGGTATGGTTGATCTGGACAAGATTGCACTGATTCGTGCTTGGTCTAAGCCTCCTACTATAAAATTTGGAGTTTTATTGGTTTGATGAATTATTATCGGTGCTTTAAAGAGGGTTTCTCATCTATTGTGGCTCTTTTGGTAAAGTTGTCTTAGAAGAAGGTAACTTTTTAGTGATTTCATGCTTGTGAGGTAAGCTTTTAAAAGATCAAGGTGTTGTATGGGTTTTACTATATTATGTGATACTTCTGGTGTGGGTTTGGCAATAGTGTTAATGCAGGAGGATAAGGTAATTATTTATGTGTAATTACACTTTAGGTATTTTTGGTATTTCCGCCCATTTTCATCATTTAGAGATTTTTTATAGCAGCCCTAAGTCATTTTTTACTTTCTGGAACTGACAGTTGGGTAACCAGGTAGTTTGTTTGCTTTTAAGAGCCAATTCCTTATTTTGAACTTTTTACGGGTTCAAATTTTCCACTAGGAAAAAACATAAGGCAGACAACCTCGTGTTCCAATTTTGACAGTTCCAATAGCTGAAGAACGTTGATCTTAGGTTAGGTGGACCATTAGTTTTGGTCTTAAGGCTCTTAGACTTATTTTGGGCTATTAGCCAAAATTTATGAAAAATAATAAGTTGGTGTGGGACCTACTTTTTATTGGAACAACCTCAAATGGAAATTTTATGTCTACCATTGAGTCAGGAACATCGAATACAATAGGTTAGCAAAGTTCATTTATTCATACATGACTCCAGATAAATTCTGAGGTGTCATCGAAGACTCAGAAAAATTCTACGTCTGTTGATGGTGCTTGATATATGGTGTGACCACTAAAGTGCCCAAAGGGTTGTTTTATCATAGGGTCCTTTATTTTCCCATTGGGAGATTTGGTGGCTCTAACACAATCAACAGGTACCTCTTTAGCAGCTAGCGCTAAAGTGGCCCATAGTCTGCTTATGCGGCCTAGCTTATGGGGTCGGTCATTACTTTAATAGTACCAGGCACTTTAGCAGTTACCGCTAAAGCTGCCCAGTGTCCACTTTAACCGCATCCAAATTCCTGAGAAGGGTATAAATACCCCATTTAACATAATTTTCACCATTCTTCACCTATTCTCAAGAGACTAAAACCCTAGATAATGTGGAAACTTGGGAGATACATTTATAGGTGATCTTAGATCTTCGAAAAATTTTATTTACATGATTCTTGATTAAATTTAAGGAATGATTTCAATATTTTGATGATTAAATTCTCCATTCTTATCTATAATCCCTAGAATCTTGATGGACTGATTACAAAACCATTAAAGCTTGGAATTCACCCATTTTTAGGGTAAACATTCCTTGAGCATTGAGGGATGCTGTGTTGGTTTTGAAAAGTGCTATGTTAAGCAAACCCCATATGGGGTTTATGCATAATTTTTTACCGAAACCATAATAGTGCAATATGTGAATCATTATTCTTGTATTTATGAGTAGATTGTGATTTTGACCACATGGCCCCTTGCGAAAGCTTCTCAGAAAAGGAAATAAATGATTTAGCAGATTCTTCAGGCCTTTCTTAGATATCTAGGTAGGTTAGCTTTACCTTCTCCCTAGATTGAGTTATCTCATAGTATGATTATGATATTATGCTAGATATAGGTAGGATTTCTATGTTGGAAGTATGAATGAGAATATGTTGTTTAGTTGGACCACATAGGCTATTTTGAAAAAGTAAACTTTGAGTAATTAGCATAGTTATTCATATCTTAGGTAAATTTGGCTTCATTGTTCATGTTTAGAATGGAAATGCCTTAGTTACTCAAGCTAGTGAAATTTCCTTAGTCATTCATGTTTAGGATGAAATCTGCCTTAGATGTTTAAGTTAAAGAAAATTGCCTTAGTTGCTATTATTTTAGGTGGGATTTACTTAGATGTTCATGATTGGGAAGAAATACTATTATAGGTATATTTATGGTTTATTCAACATCTAGAAATGAACTTAGATACCTTAGCCTAGTCTGGGATAGATGTTTCAACAAATAAATTTCTGAGATTAGAGAGGGCCCCTCTGGTGCACCTTAGGCCAAGTTTTGTGCAATCCTTGTAGACTTACTTACATTTGATATACTCTAATTAATGATTGTTGTAACACTTGAGGAATTTGGAAATATTTATTGAGTATGTTAGTAATACTGAAAGATTGATGCTAATTCTAATATTGATTAATGATATGGTATGCACATATATATATTTATTGATTTAACTTTTGAATAACATTAATGGTATGATTTATAGAATTGACTTATGATATGGCTTTCACAAATATATATATATGTGTGTGTATGTGTGTGTTTGTGTCTATGTGATTGTTGAGATGGCTTTCGTATATGATTAATAATATGGCTTATTGTAATGCTTCATGATATAGAATTTGACGTGATTAATGATTTGGATAATAGATATGATATGGCTTATAGATATGATTAATGGCTCATAGATATGAATCACAACTCATAGATATGATATGGCTTATAGATATGATCAATGGCTTACAGATATTGTTAATGGTTTATGGATATGATTAATGTCTAAAAGATATGATTATTAAAATAACTTATGATTGTGACCATTGACATGGCATGTGGGCATGGTTATTGGCTTGAATTAATAGATATGGTATTGGTATAGTCTATTGGGTTTGTTTATCGATATAGCTTGGTAATGTGGCTCATTGATACGATTTAAAAATATGAGTTTGGGTTCGAGTCTGGCAATTGATAATATCATGATAATATGAGTTTCGGTTATAGCCCACTAATTATGATAATGATTACGATACTACTGAGTTCCGGTTCACGTCCGACATTGAAAATTATGAATAATATGATATAGTTTTGATGGTTTCTTGGTTATGGAATTATTATTTGGTGATTTATGTCTATTCGATTGCGTAGTTTCCTTGAATGTGGCCTCAAGGCTTATGGGAGCCTGCATTGGGCTATTTACTTTCCCTACTTATTGGCTTATGGGAGGCCAATCATTTAGTTATAATGTTATGATCTTTATGTTAATATCTCATATTCATTTATTTACATATGTACAATGGTGTCGGAGCTTATTTCTAGGTTTTCCACTTTTGCCTTTACTTAGCTTATTTTATCTAATTCCTTACTGTACTTATATCATGATTTAGTTTTGCCAGCCAATGATGACTACTAAGTACCTATGGTTTTGGACTCATACTACACTTTTATACCTTTTTGGTGAAGATCAGATTACTAAGTGTCATCGTTGATTCATCCATCATGCTATGTGATTTAAGAGATTGGGTGAGCTCTTAAAGTTAGAGTGACCACTATTTACTTCTATATATATGTCTAGTATTTCATCTCTGTGATATATTGTATTTGACTATTCAATACTCAAAATTCATTTATAGTAGCTATTGTATCGATAAAATAGTTCAGTGGTGTGGTTGTTGATTTCCTATCTATCTGTAGGATCTTTCTGGCTATATTATTGTTATTTATGTCTTAAATTGTTAATTTCTAGAGTTTAGGCAATTTTCTACCAAGTTAGCCCATTGCATCTACCTTCGCTCTATGCTTCGTCTTATCTACTAGAAATATAGAGTAGGTGCCATCATGACTCATAAATTGGATCATGAAAAAATTGGTATCAAAGCCTAGGTTTCATCGATATTATTGGTACAAGAGCAAGTTTCTAGTAGAGTCTCACAGATCATAACGATGATGTGTGTTTCATATCTTTGAGAAGCTATAAGACATTCTAAGGAGTTGTTCATTTCTTTCACGTATTTTATGCTAAAAAGTATAAGTTGGTTTTAAAAGCATTCCTTCATGTTTATTCTTTCACAGATAGATAGGACATGTGTTACCACTACATGAGACAAGGTCCCAAGATTGAGCTTAGGGATCTTGTCTCTGTTCGTGGACAATATAGAGGTTGTGGACAACCTCGAGATGTGTCCCCATCTAGGGGACTTCACAAGACCCTATTTCTACTCCTGAGCTAGAGATTCTTCTACCTCATCTAGTGGTAAGCTAGGGACCGACCTAGGCTCCATCGATATTTATTTTTTCTTTAGTTCTTAGGGATGCTTTGGTTCAACATTTGGGATTGGTTGGTGGTGAACTATCTAATAGTGCGCAGTCTATAGATCTGAGTAGTACTGGGGTGGGGGAGCAACCTATAACTGGGACTCCCAGAGTTGAGGTCCCTTATGTGTTTGTCGATGCTCAGCCTATGGTTGACCAGCATGCTATGTCTATTGAGTAGAAAAAAATATTGGGTAAATTCTTAAGATTAGCTCTACCTAGGTTTTCTGGTGCACCGGGTGAGGATGCATTTGAGTTCTTGATTGCTTTTGAGGATTGTATCCTTAATTTAGGAATAGTTGAGACTTATGGTGTGGATTACATAACTTTTCAATTGGACTTGGTAGTTTTACGTTTGTGGAGAGGTCATCTTGATTCCAGACTAACTGGATCATTCCCTTTTTCATAGACTCGGTTCTCCGAGATCTTCTTTGGAATGTACATGCCTTGTAATCTTAGGGATCATTTGATATATCGATCCTTGAGGTTGAGCAAGATTGTAACACCCCAAAAATAGGTCTCCAGATATCACACGGTGCTCGAGACTACGAGTAGCCTCAAGTTAACCCTATAAGCCTTCTACTAAATCTAAAGCTCATAATAAAGCAAATGTAGATATATAGTCGAAGTTAAAAGGTAGAATTCTATATTAGCTAAGCTGAAACCGTCAGAATATAATATTTGAAAATACTAAACTCAAGAATTTAATCAATTAATATTGGAAATCTACATCATATCTAGCAGTCTGAAAAGACTCTACTATTAATAACTAGAGAGCCACTGGACAAGTCCCCAGCTGACTCAAACTGACTGAAAAATACTGAATCAACTACTATAATAAACTAGAAAATTTGAATGACTGGGTCCTCATACTATAAGGACTCTACAACTGTTGGGATGTAGAAGGAGATGCTCGAAATCACTCACTCTGCTGAAACTGAGCACCAGAACCTATATTATGAGACAATGGAGCACACAGACATATATGTGGATCAGTACTTCTGGATTGTACTGAGTTTATGGGGGTGAATGCATAAGTAAATCAATGTCTCAACTTCATCAAAATTTGTAAAAATAATGTATGCTAAATATAGAAGACTTACATAAGCTTGAATAACTGAAAACTGAGAATCATGATAATGAGTAGAAAAACAAATTGTATAAATTTAGTGAGTCATAGCATTTAGTTTCTAAAAGTTGCACTTTTATTCTATAATCAAATTATACTGTCTAAGTGTAGGAAGGACTCACTTTTATATTTGTAAACTGAAAACTAAAATCTAGTAGCTAATGACTTATATAAAATAATATCTAAATAAAATCGTGAGCCTTTACTTTTAGTTTCTAAAAGCTTTTCTATTATTCTTTACTCTTTTCTGTATGTTGTAGGGAGGTTCTTCTAACCTACGTAAATCATGTGAGCTAACATAGAGTCTAACATCTATTTCCTTTATGGGAAAACCTCATATTAGGAAGTTGTGTCATACTCTTACCAAGGAGTATAACCTAATCTAAGTGATCGCATCTGTAACTTTCATCCATATAGAAATGGGAAAAATCTGTTAATCTGTACCTACATTGTCTAGTAGTTCTGGGGCATGTATACATACCCAACTGGTGCTAAATACTACTCCATTTAATCTGTATGCTCATTCTGTAGGAAATCACCTTTAAAACTAGTATAAATGGTTTACAAAGAAAACCAAATGTATATCTGTTAATTTAAATTTTAATATAAACTGTAAAGTGGATTCTATGTCTAAGCTGAGATCAAAAGATCTATTCTTTATTAAAATCTAAAAATAACTAGTCACGGGATACTTAAAGCATAGTCATTCTAGAAATATCAACATTCAAATTAGGGCTTAGTAACCCATGCATCCAATTCATGTCAAATCATAATAAAGTTCATGCTTAACAGTGAAAGCATTGAAATTCAATTCTAAATATGGAAATTTATATCATACACATGAGAATATGAAAATAGTCATGCAATTCATCATAATCACTTAAAATCTCATAATCTTCAAATAGCAATATTTGGATATGAACCCTAATTGAAATTCATAGGTATTCATACAAAATTATGTAACTTTGAAATTAAAAACCAGTTTTGGTCACAAGGATGAAAGAGTTATCCTTGTTGAAAACCCCACATACCTTAATTAATGACTAGATTAACAGGCTTGAACTTTAGGTTTCTATTTATGCTCTTGAAGATTGATTCTTGAATATTCCTTAATTGGGAATCTTGAATTTTGGGTTATCTTGGAAAAAGAATGGTGGAATTTTGATTTTTTGGGGATTAAGATTTGAGTTCTAGGGTTTCTTGGACAACAATTTGATGAAAAGTGAGCATATTAAGCTTAGAATAGATTTAATTCTCTGTTATTCACGATTTGGGCGGTTGGGAAAAGACTAAATTGCCTTTTAAAAATTGAACTCTAAACTGGAAGTACCAATTTTTGGCCCCAACGGGATGCGCCGTTATCACGATGGCTCATTGAAAAAGGGACGAGTGATATTTTGGCCTCTTGCGTGATGCGGCATAATTGCGTTGCACCACTAGAAAAGGACGAGTGCCATTTTGATCTCCACCGCGACACGGTGTATGTCCAATTGGGAATTTTGATATGATATAGGATGGGGACTAGAATTTTCCATGATGCAGGCTAATTGCAGTGCTCTACTGGAAATTGGACAATTGTGAATTTGTCCTTCTCCGTGATGAGATACTTATCACAGTGCTTTGCTGTTTTTACTAAATTTTCCATAACTTCTCAATCGAGTATCAGATTAAGGCAAAGTTGGTATCGTTGGAAAGCTGATTCAATTATGTACACATTGGTGGGTCTAGAGCTAGAAAATTATATATGCATCAAGAGTTATATGCTTTTGAAGTTAACCCTTGACACATATTATTCACAAATATATTTTGATTTCAAGATTGACTTGTGATCTTGGAATCTTATTGTTCTTGGTTTGTTATTCAATTTAAGACTTTGGGTTTTCTTATTTCATTATTGTGAGATTGATTCTGTAGTTTTTTGTGGATTCCATGAATTAGCTTGCAACTATGAGCAACTAATTCCCTTAGCTAGGGTTGTGGGAACCCTAGCGGATTAACGAAGTAGAGGAAGTGCCAAGTCATTCTAGATAAAGATTCTTGCATGTATTGTGGATTCCTTTAGCTTAATTAATTTCTCAATCATGGCCAATGTTAGGATCGCGCTTGTATTCACTACAAACCCTAGGGGGAGGTAGAGATTGGGAAAAAGAGATCACAATAGTTATTTGGGGTTAGTTGCTGAAATAAGCTTACCTGCATTATCTACTTAAGATGATTAACTTTAATCTAATCAACTTGAGACCAAGGGGAGATAGTTGAAACTGGGATCTAAGGCAAGGGTTAGTAAGGCGACACACTTAGACCGAGATGAGATGAGTCTGAGTTAATATTTTACACACCACCACGACACGGTGTATGTCTAATTGGGAATTTTGATGTGATACAGGACGGGGAGTGGAACTTCTCCATGATGCAGGCTAATTGTAGTGCTCCACTGGAAATCAAACAATTGTGAATTTGTCCTTCTCCATGATGTGATGCTTATCGCGGTGCTCTACTACTTTTACTAAATTTTCCATAACTTCTCAACCGAGTATCAGATTAAGGTGAAATTGGTATCGTGTTAAAGCTAATTCAATTATGTACACATTGGTGGGTCTAGAGCTGGGAAACTCTATATCCATAAAGAGTTATATGCTTTTGAATTTAACCCTTGACACACTAGGAGCTAAACTGAGCAAAGAAAAGTATAAGGTATTACAAGGGTTTCCTGACTATTGTGGAGTATGAGGATTGATTTTTTGAGTTAGTTTGCCTTGCTTCTTTGATTTTGACTAATAAGTATAAAAGGTTTCATATCTTTGTTTGAGGATTGAGCCTTCCTCTTTTCATACCTACATAAAGTCGGGTCGATGCATATAGGTCATTTGGAAAGGTTTCTGATCTTACTGAGCTGATAAAGGATATGTGTAGCGAGGCCCGGGGGGAAGCGATAAGAGGCTGTGATATCACGGTAGGTTCAGTGGGAGTCATAGTATCTCCTGACTCAGAGGTAGTGGTTCATAGCCTAGGAACCCTCTACGACATCCATATAAGCATCATGGTCAGTCTAGCAGAGCTATTCAGGCCATGCTTTAGATTACCATAAGAGGTTAGTCTGGATCCACTGACCATCCTGGAAAGACTCATAGTCAATTTATGAGGGGTTAGTCTTCTGGCTATTCAAGTCACAGTGGTTATTTTGGGTCGGCTGGATCTTTTGGTTTATACTCAACGGCTAAGGTATGTTATAGTTGTGGAAATTTAGATCATTTATTAAGAGGGTGCTCTAGCCCTAGAGTGATTGATCCTTTAGATTACAGTGTTTCACCTATTAGGGAAATTTATCCCCCAGCTAGAGGTGGCATGCATAATTATAGGGTGGTCCCTATGGTGCTCGTGGAAGTTCTTAAGTAGGTAGGATAGAAGGTTAGTCATAAGCCTATCTAGGTTGCCGGCGTAGTTAGTTATATGTAGTACATTCTAGACAAGAGGTTGAGTATTCAAATATTGTTATTATAGTTACGATTTTAGTATGACTTCAGTTGGTTTTTGCTTTGTTTTATTCGGGATCCACTAATTCTTATATGACTCTGTATTATGCTTTTTGGTTAGAGTTATCTTGGGATTCATTATCTAATCCATTCTATGTATCTACTCTGGTAGGTGATTCTTTAATAGTGGATCGGATTATATATCATGTGTTGTGACTGTTCAAGAGCTTGATACTCAAGCTAATCTTATTATTTTAGACATTGTGGATTTTGATGTGATTCCGGGTATAAACTAGTTATCCCACTACCATCCGGTCCTGCATTATTTTTTGCCAAGACTGTTACCTTAGCCATGCCCGATATACTCTCAATCATATAGAAGGGAACTGTTAGTCGCGTACTAATGGGGATTATTTTTTATATATGTACTAGGATTCCAATTTTAATTATTTACGAGTCTTATCTTGCTTAATTTTGTGCTATTAGTGTGGAGAGTTCATCGCTTGACTATATTTCTATACATTGTGGTTTCCCGATATTTTCCCTACCAATCTACCAAGCCTTCCTCCCTAGCATAGTATTGACTTTGTTATTTATCTTGAGTCGGGAACCCAACTTATTTCTATGGAACCTTACCATATGGTACCTATCGAACTTAAGGAGCTAAATTCCCATTTTTAGGGTAAGGGTTTTATTAGGTTGAGTGTGTCTCGTTGGTGTGATCTAGTGGTTTTGTGAAGATGAAGGATGGATATTCATATCTATATTTATTATACATAACTTAATAAGGTGATAGTAAAGAATTGTTATCCTATGCCTCACATTGATGATTAGTTTGACTAGCTTCAAGGAGAAACGGTGTTCTCAAAGATTGATTTGAGATTCGGTCGCCTTTAGTTGAGGATTCAGGCTGAGGATATCCGATAGCTAACATTTAGGACCCGTTATGGTAATTATGAGTTCCTTGAGATGTTTTTGGGTTGATTAATGCCCCAACCACATTTAAGGATCTGATGAATTATGTATTAAGGACTTATTTAGATTTTTTTGTGATTGTGTTCATCAACAACATCCATGTGCATTCAAAGACTAGGGAGGAGCATATACAATATTTTAAGATAATGCTCTAAAATTTGAGCGATCATATTCTTTTTGTCAAATTCTCTAAGTTTGAGTTTGGGATTTAGTTGGTTACATTCCTTGGGCATGTGTTTTCTAAGGATTGGATAATTGTAGACCCAGCAAAGATCATGGACATTCATTATTGGGAAAGACCTATATCTCCGATTGAGGTTCATAGCTTTATTGGCTTTATTGGTGTACTATATACGACACATTGAGAGGTTTTCTACTATTACAGTGTTGATGACCAGATTAACTCAGAATCAGGTTAATGTCCGACTGTCCTAGGAGTGTAAGTCAATCTTTAGAAAGCTTAAGTGGTTTCTCACTTCATCTTCAATTTCAGCTCTTTTTATTGAGGGTGAGGGATTCACTATGTATTGTGGTGATTTTTCTGTTGGTTTGGGTTGTGTATTAATAGAACAGGGTTGTGTGATAGCTTATCTATTGAGGCAGATAAAAGTGTACGAGTACAACTACCCTACTCATGATTTGGATTTTGTGTCGGTATTCGGACTTAATATTTGCAAGCATTATCTTTATGTTGTGCATTCTAAGATATGCACAAATTATTATAGTCTTAAGTATCTTATGACCCAGAGAGAGCTCAATTCTAGGCAGCATAGACGGATTAAATTGTTTAAGGATTATGATACCTCTATCTTTTGTCATCCAGGCAAGGTTAATATGGTAGCGGATGCCTTGAGATGAAAAGTGGTGAGTATGGGTAGCTTCTCATGTTTCATATTCTTAGAGGTTATAGGCATGGGACATTTAGTCTTTAGCAAACTTTATGGTATGACATGATATTTAAGATCCTAGAAGGTTTTTTTCTAGTATTGAGGAGAGATTTTTACAACTTGAGTAGATTTGGGATCTGCAGTTTGAGGATAATAGACTTTTCATCATCCATGATCAGGTGTTCCATGGTGAGTCTAAGAGGGATACCATATATTTTAATGGTGTTTTGGGATTTGATAGTCGTCTTTACGTTATGAGAGTTTATGACTTGATTTAGTCAATTTTGTATGAGGCTCACAGCTCTAGTATTCTATTCTTCCGGGTATAGTTATGATGTCTAGTGATTTGAGAAAATATTATTGGTGGAGTGGTATGAAGAAATATTTGGTTGACTTTATAGATCGTCCCCTATGTTTTCAGCAAGTGAAGATTGAGCATCAGTGACTTGTTAGTCTAATTCAGAGATTACCCATTCTCGAGTGAAAATTGAAGTAGATTACCATGGACTTTTTTAGTGGGTTTCCTTGTACATCTCATGGTTATGATGGTATTTGGGTCATTGTGGATTAGTTCACAAAGTCATTATATTTCATTCCTATTAAGAGTGGATTAGTTCACAAAGTCGTTATATTTCATTCCTATTCAGATGTTCTTCAAAGCCTAAAGGCTAGCTCGTATCTATGTTAGTGAGATAGTTCTTTTGTATGGTATGCCTATACCTATCATTTTAGACCAGGGTTAAGCGCTCACTTTTAGCTTTTGGAGAGAATTTCAGAAGGAGTTGGGGATTCAGGTGGATCTTAATACATCCTTCCATACCCAGTCAATGGACAGTCAGGGTGGACTATTCAAGTTCTCGAGTATATGCTACGAGCTTTTGTTATGGAATTTTGAGGTCAGTGGGAGAAACACTTTGCCATTGAAAAGTTCTCCTATAATAATAGTTACTATTTAAGTATTGAGATGGGGCCTTTTGAAGATTTATATGGTAGCATATGTCATTCTCTGATAGGATGGTTTGATACTTCTTAGATTAGGCCTTGTACGATGACTTTCTTCAAGAATCAATGAATTGAGTCAGGGTATTTCAATATAGGTTAAGGGCAACATATAGTAGGAATAAGGCTTATGCAGATCTTAGATTTTGTGCCTTGATATTTGGAGTTGGTGATTGGGTATTCCACTATGTATCGCCCATGAAAGGTGTGATGAGGTTCGTGAGGAAAGGCAAGCTCAGCCCCAGATATATTAAACTCAGCTGAGGATAATTAGTAAGGTGACTTATGAGTTAGCCTTACCCCATATTCTGATATTGTCCATCTAATTTTCCATGTGTCTATGTTACAATGATACATTCCTGGCCCTTCTCAACTCTTAGATAAGACTTAGTTCAGTGATGAGTGGTTGACCTTTGTGTAAGAGCATGTGGTCATTTTTGCTAGTGATGTTAGGCGGTTGTGCACTAGAGAGATTTTAGTAGTTAAGGTTCAACAAAGGCACCATTCAGTAGATGATGATACTTTGGAGATAGAGTGTGAGATGCAGACCAAGTATCCTCAGCTGCTTGAGGCTTTAGGTACATCCTAACCCTTTACTATTGCATATGAATATTCTTTTAGTAGTGGATATTGTAATGATCCGCCAGGTTATTTTTGGTATTTATGCCTATTTTCTCTATTTTGTACTTTTCTATAGCTGCCCCAAATCATTTGTGACTTGATGGTTCTAACAGTTTGGTTGCCAGGATGTTTATTTTGTTTATAGAGCCAATTCCTAATTTTGAAGCCTTCGCTTGATTAAATTGGCCACTGATCAATAACATTAGTGAAACAACCTTATATGCCAATTCTAACAGTTCCAACAGCTTTAGAATGTGGATTTAAGGTTAGGTGGACCCCTGGTTTGGGTCTCGATTCTCTCAGGCTCATTTCGGGCTATTGGCCAAAAGTTATGAAAAATGGCAAGTGGGTGTGGCACCCATTAATTATCGGAATGACCTCGAATGGAAACTTTGACTGTGACATTATGTCATAAATGTTGAATTTTATAGGGTAGCATAGTTTGTTTGCACATATGGGATTTTGAATAAGTACCGAGAGGTTGGTAGAAAGTCGATAAAATTCCAAGACTCCACCTGGTGCCTGATATCTGGTGTGACCGCTAAAGAGGCACTTTAGCAGCCTTTTCTCAGTCGGTAGGTACAACTTTAGCGGCACATAGTCGCATTATCGGCCTTGCTTGTGGGCTTGCCATACTAGGCACTTTAGCAGTGATCGTTAAATCATCCTAGTGTCCGCTTTAGAGGCATTCACATGCATGGTAAGGGTATAACTACCCCATTTGGATCGATTTTCACCATTCTCCTATTCTCAAGAGACTACAACCTTAAATAGTGTGGAAACTTGGGAAATATATTTATGGGTGATTTTGGAGGTTGGGAAAAGTTTATTCATATGATTCTTCATCGAATTTATGGTGAGATTTAATTAATTTGATTTTTTAATTCATCATTCTTATATTAATTCCCTAGAATCTTTGTGTCTTGGTTATAGCACATTAAAACTTAGAACTTGTCCATTTTTTTAGGGTAAATTTTCCTTGAGAATAGGGGGCATTATGTTGATTTTGAAAGTGTGATTCTGTAAACGTGCCCCACATAGGATTTTTGCATAATCTTTTTCCCTAAGAATAAAAGTGCAATATGTATATCATTGTTCCTTTATTTACGAGTAGATTGTGATTTTTGTAGCGTGACACCTTGAGGAAGCTTCTTAGAAAGGGAAATTGGTGATTTAGCAGATTCTTTGGGATTTTCTTTGATATCCAGGTAGGATGGGTGTAGCTTCTCCCTAGTTTGATCTATATCATAGTATGATTGTGATATTATGCTATATATAAGGTGCGATTTAGGTTTTGAAGAATGAAAGAGAATATTTTGTTTAGTTGGAAGGATATCTTGAAATCATAAAATTGGAGAAATTAGCATAGTTATTCATGTCCTAGGTCAATTGGCCTTCACGGTTCATGTTTAGAATGGAAATTCCTTAGTTACTAAGCAATGTGAAATTGCATTAGTCATTAATGCTTAGGATGAAATTGGCCTTAGATGCTTAACATAAGAGAAATCCCTTAGTTGCAATTATTTTAGGTGGGATTGACTTAGTCATTCATTTTGGGGAAGAATTACTATCTTAGGTATACTTATGGCTTGCACAGCATCTAGAAATGAACATAGATACCTTAGGCTAGTCCGGAGTAAATGTTGCCAAAAATGAATTTTGGAATTAAAGTGGTCCCCTTCATCCCACCTTAGGCAAAGATTTGTTCTAGCCTTGTAGACTTATTTATGTATGATATACTCTTATTAATTATTGGTTTAACACTAGAGTAGTTTATATATATATATTGAGTATCTTAGTTGGATATTGAATGATTGATGCTAATTCCAATATTGATTAATGATATGGTATTGATAAGGTATGTTCTGGTGCTGACCACTAGTAGCCCTGCTGAGTCAGATGACTAGATGGAATTGAAGGATGGTTGGACTGACCCTGATGACCACTCGTTGGTAAATCTCTGACTTTGAGGCCTAGCTCACTACGCCCAAAACACACATCACTACAAGGTCTACACACACCCTTATTATTCCAATCACATTCTCCACAAAGCAGATTAGTATGAAAAATCTTACCACTACCCTGCGACTTAGAGCCTGGAGCTCTATCCTGAATGATATTCCTAAACATAGGCACTGACACACTAGCTAGAGGTAGAGCTAGGGTTGTAAATTTCTGACGGAACTAGGAATGGTCTCCACCCTCAATCCTTGTAATAAAACTACCTATTCTGGCACTCTTACTCTCTCTCTCTCTCTTTCTCCCTATACTCCTCCCTCTCAATATACTGAGCATAACCCATAAGTCTAGATAGGAAAACAACTTGTTGATTGTTCTGAGCAACTACTGAATAAGCTAACATAGTGAAAGCAGCTTTGAATTCGGCGTGAGAGACATGCTCATTTTGGGGATCTTCCTGAAAAGGCGGAGGTACGGGATGATTCTCATTCCTTCTTCTATTGTTTTTTCTAGGGGGAATTTTTTATACATGAAAGGAAGGATGAATTATAAAGAGATTTTGAAAATGGCATCAAGCTCTTTCGCACGACATGAATACTGAAAGAAAGGAAACTTTTCCTAAAACGTCTTGTAGCCTTCTGTCCATAAGTATGGTGTACCTCACACCCATGCACAAGACTCTACTCAACGCGGCTTTTAGACTCTCTAGGACATTGTAAAACCTTAGTCTATGATACCAAGTTTGTAATGCCCCAGGAGTACACTCTTGACACCACATGGTGCTTACTGTCATAAGTGACCACAAGTTAACACATGAGTTGGTACCTGCTGAGAGCACTTAATAAAATTGCTAGTAATGATATGAGCAGAAATTAACTTTAAAACACCATAAGGTTTTAAGTTCAATACAACTGAATCCACAAAACCAAAATATATGTAGAAATACTGAAATCTAAATGATAGGACTGAAAAACTAACTAACTATCTGAAGTATCTGAAATCCTTTAAAGAGACTGAGGAGTTGATAGAGCAAGCCCCCAACTAACTCTGACTAACGAACTAAAAGGAAATACTGAAAGAAACATAATAGATTCTTAAAACATGAGGACTCACCACTGTTATTGGTGCTGATCAGATGAATTATCTATGTATATTTAGGAAACTTTGCATACGAACCTATGATATTGAACATCATAGTGAAAGAAACAAGTATGTTATCAGTAATTTGAATGTACTAGTATATGAGATGAGGTTAGACTGAAATGCATAGGTTCATGTGCATGACATAGTAACTAGCTGAATGACATGAGGTAACTGAATATGAGTAGTGAGAAATCAAAATACTGAGAATGCCAGACTAAGCATATAATATATCTGAAATAATATGTAAGACTAAAAGACCAAAATCTCATAACTGAATATTGATTAACTGTGTAATATGGTCAAATAAACTGAACTGAGTACTGAAACTGAAACTGTCAAAGGTATCATCTAACCGGCATACCCCAAATCTGAGCTTATAGGGGTCTAAACGGTGACCCCCATTTGAAAGGGTGCTAGTACCATGCCATGGGTACTAAAAATGGCTATGGAGTAAGTCCTAAATTGGTGGGTGACCCCTGAGATCAGTCCTAAGTTGGCGGGTGATCCATGAGAGAATATCAATCCTAAACAGATGGGTGACATCTCTTAATCCTAAGTTGGCTATGTAGTTCTGAAACTTAGGAAATACTACTAAATACCTAACCCTAACTGGCGGGTGAGGCCCCCATCCCTAGGTTTGCTCGGTGCAGAATCCTACTCCAAACTGAATAGACACTGATTACCGAACTGATTTAAGTTTGACTGATATGATAACTGACTGAACTAACAATCCTCATACGTGTCCGAAACCTTTCTGGAAATACTGAGACTAAGTAAACATCTAAATTTTTTATATTTATAGCCACCAGTATTTGATAGAAATAACAATAGGACCACATGAATACTTTGAAACCAAAGAGAGGAATCCGTGTTCAACATTCAACACTTAGGCATTTCATCAAACACATGAGGGTATAAGTTAAAGCGTGAAAATAGTTAAATCATATGATAATAACATAATCGCAATACTAAATCATGGGTTGAGGATGTAATATGTAAAAATAACCATTCAAACATGCTAAGGACAAATTCCAACAAAAACACATGGTAAACATAATTGAAATCAAAATTCATAATTGCTTCTTGAATATAACAAATAATAACAAGTAAAATTCAAGGATTTAAACTTGAGTGAAAAGGACACATGAATGAACATCACACATACCTTAATTGATGAATTTGTGAACGTTCTTGATGATTTTCTTGAAAACCAAGCTTGAATCCATTAATTATTTTCAAGAATGTAGGGTTTTTTCTTGAAAAAGAATTTTCTATTTTGAGAGAATTTGAGAATAGAATGATCAATTATACCTTTTGAGACCCTTAATCATGTGTTATGGATCTATTGGATGAGGGGAAAAGACCCAATTGCCCTTGTGAAAATGGAATCAAAACCTAGAAAAATAAGGGCAGGCGATGAGCCGGGCACCGCGAGCTCTGGATAGGCGGTCCAAGTCTCGCACTACGGGCTCTGCTGCGGGCACCCCTAGCAGTGCACTAGAGGGAACATCGCGGGTTTATCCCGGTGCTGCTACTATTTTTGACTTCCAAACATGCCCTTACGCTCGTCTAAAATTATAAAACTCACCTAAGATGTACCTTTAATATCCTCGATAATGAATCAACTTAATAATTAACTTTCCGATGTCGCGAAGGTTAAAAATAGAATAATCAAAGTTTAGGAGCTTTAGAAATGATTAAATCCTAACACTTAGTGATATTTTCCAACTCTCAGACCCTTTTTACATACTATAGTAAGCTAGATTGAGCTAAGATCTTACGGGGCCTTACAAATCTCTTAGTGAGTCTACTTTCACTTAACATGAATGTTTTAAGATTATATATCTATTCAGTTTTACTTATTCCATTCACCCCACTTACTCAGTACATTCCAAAAGTACTGATCACATATAAATATGTGTGGCTACAATGTTTCATAATGTAGGCACCAGAAGTAGTCCTCTCACTAGGAAAGACAGTTCTCACTTTTAGCGAGCAGGTGATGAGTTCTCCTATTTTGGGAACTCAAGTCTGTTGTAGCTCATGTACTTTGTTGTATTTTTATTATTCATATGTATTGATTAGTGGTAGTTGGAGACATGTCCCAACTATCTACAATCAGTATAGTAGAGGCTTCATAGATAGTCAATCAAAGTTATGATATGTAGTTTAAATTCTTTGTTCAGATTTATCATTTTGTAAACTTTATCAGTACAACATTTATTTAGACTTTTTTATGATTACGTTTCCGATTAGTAAATTTTGCTTGTATTTACATTATAAATCAATTGCTCATGTATCATGCCAGTACATGGGTTAGCTTGGGATCATTTGTGGTTCTAAGCACCGTGTTACGACTAGGGGCTAACCTCTGATCGTGACAAATAGTCATTACTTTGGATTCGTTAAATTTTTGGCATCATTGGTAGATATTGGTAAACATCTATTTCAAATTAATTGTCTTATTACTACTTTAAGATTTTATTTTTATATTATTTCAAGTACTTTATATTCTAATACTTGACAATTTTTAGGAAACAACACTTGAAGATTTTTGTTGTTGTTATTAATATTATTTTTTTTATATTATTTTGAATGTATTATAACATATTTATTACTATTCTATTTTTTTTCAAGTATTTTTGTTTTGTAGCACCTAATTAGTGAAAGGAAGAAAGATTTTTTAAAATAAAATTAAATATATTTCTCATTGTGAACCCTCTCTATGCACTTAAAATATGCTATTATAAACATTCCATTCTAATTATCATTACTTGGGGGATCATTGAAAGGTCTATAACTTGTGAATATTGAGGAGGAACTTACCTTATTCATGAATGTTAAACTCATAATTCATATTTATTTTATTCTTCTTATGAATAATCTTACATTGATTCTAGTACCTCCAGGTACATTGATTCTAGTAAATATAATTGTAATTGGGAGTGCAATCAATACTCACATGAGAATCAGAATATTGAGTATGAAAAATTTCAAGAAAAAAAATGTGAACTTGAAGAAAACTAAACAAACATAAATAAATAATATTGATGAAAAAGTTGCAAATAATTATAAAGTCATTATGAATCTAACAATGCAGTTAAGTAAATTAATAAGCATGGTAAACTCCTATAATGATAGTGAAATTTCAAATAAAAATACGTCTAGTGAAAATGGAGCAATTATTGAAATAAAAGAGTCTTGTAAAAAAATAATGCTTAAGAAATATAATATTTAAGGTATAAAAGTATAAAAATAAATATATCCATCAAAGAACGTCTGACTCTCTCTAAAAATGCCTAACCAATATTGGTTTTATATTTTTTTTTAAAACATCATTGATTGACCACCAAGTCAGACAAGAAAAAAGAAGAAAATTACTCTCCATCTGGAATGCCTTGAATCTCGAGGTAGGTTCCCTTGCTATGGGACTCATAATGTGAGGTTCTTCTTCTTGAATTGATTTTCACCCTGTCAAGGGTCAAAATTCATAAGGGGTATATTTTGGACCCCGTTTTGCATTCCAGCATGTCTGGCAACCTTTGGACCACTCTGGATTTTGTTTTATGAGATTTTTCCACTCACACTCCATGGTAGGTAAAAAAATTTCTCTTTTAATCTCAAAGCATAAAATATAATATATATTGTAGACAAGTGATTTTTTATCCTCCTTGAATTTTAACCTATTTTTTACATTAAATATTTACTTAAGTCAAAATAATATCTTTAACTCTTATTTCATTTTTAGTAGATTTCATTTACAAATTTGTGAAAAAAATTCAAAAAATAGAGTTATTTTAGTATATAGTTTATATGTTTTATTTATTATTGTAATAATAAAAAAAATGACAAAAATATGTTTTTCGTTTAATTAAGATCTTAATAAAATAAGCTGATAATTTTATTATTATCTTAATTATATTTTATTTTTTGACTTGTTATAAATTTTTCTTATATTTTCTTAAGTATAGAATTTAATTAATTAATTTTATTATTATTATTATTATTTATTATATATATATATAAATAATTTAATATTTCTTAAAAAATGGAGAAATCTTATCCTAATACTACCCCAACTTCCCACCCACGTCCCCTCAATTTCCCAATCATTTTCCCTCAACTTCTAACCATGTCCCTCAACTCTCTCAACTTCCCAAAACTCATTTATAAACATAGATCCACGACAAAAACAAAAGTAGGAGATTGGAGAAAAGAAAAAAAGACAGACAAGGAGGAAAAAAAAGACTTAAGAAAAACTAAGAGAGAAAGGAAGATTAGAAACAAAAAAGAAAATAAGAAAAATAGTGAGAAAAATAGAGACACAAAAAGTAAAAGAAGTGAAAAATAACTGAGAAAAAGAGAGAGTTTGTGGACGGGTCTTCGTTTAGGGTTTTTGGTGACATCTTTTTTTCGTCTATAATCAATTTAGTTCTTCACACAGGTTCTTATATAACTCAATACTATTATTTTTTATAAGTTTTCATGTAAATTAAAACACGAACAATTTTTTTTGTATGATTTCGTGTAATATATAGTATGATATATCTCATGGTTTGAGGATTTATATATATGTGTGCATGCTTTGTCACGTTCGAATTCTTTTGTTTATAATCTTTCGTAATGCGTATATATTTTTGTTCTCTTTCACATTGTGTATATGAGTTTGCGTGCATGAAAATTCATGTGAAATATTTATTTTTAGATCATATTTTTATTAAGTAAAGAGATAGAGAAAAAGAATAGCAAAAGAGGAGGATAGATTAGAAAACTTGGGAGAAAATCTCAGATAGGAATAGAGAAACAAGAAAGGGAAAGTGAAAAATAAAAAAACAAGAAGAAAGAAAAGAGAGAAATAAGAAAACTGGAAAAGTTAGAAAGAGAAAATAAGGAAAAGATTTGGTAGAAACAAAAGGTTAAATTTAGGAAAAACGTAAGGGGAAAAAAAGAAATAGTAGAGGGTTTGAAAAAAAAAGAGCAAACAGGTAGCTAACAATTTGGAGTTTGAAATTTGGTTCATGATTTCGAGTTTGGGAATTCTTCTTTCTTTTGTTGGGGATTATTTTAATCATTTTTTTATCCATATTGGATTAATGTTTGGTTTGTATTTTACCATTTACATATTGGTTCGAGTAACTGTAAATTAGATTTATGATCAA
The DNA here is from genome assembly GCA_030864215.1 of Capsicum pubescens. NCBI lineage: Eukaryota > Viridiplantae > Streptophyta > Magnoliopsida > Solanales > Solanaceae > Capsicum > Capsicum pubescens. The sequence goes on along the minus strand of CM061544.1, from coordinate 168,426,220 downwards.
ATCATAAGGAAAGAAAGATAAAATTTTGATTAAGTTGGATATCAAACAAAAGAGGTCTCATATATGGTTTCATTTTTTCTATAACTCATGGTAGTGTTATTTTAAGAGATTTATTTGGTGGTTATTTAATTTAGATTTAGAATCATGAGAATAAACAAGATTTTACTTTTCAAATTTTGCCTTTATTTTAATATTTTAGTATCCTAATAACAATCTTTCCAACTGTGAGGGTCAGGGTAACTTACTATATTTCTGAAGTTAGATAATAAACTCTCTATATGGTGAATTCAAAAAAATACAACAGATTGTACATTTAGTTAGATTTGGGATTGTTTTATTGTTACTTTATATAAGTGATCTAAAATTTTAATGATCTTTAAATGTTTGAGTTACGTGATAGGTTTTTCCATTTTATTAAACATTTAATCATCTTTAGATTAATTTGACATATTTTCAAAGTTGTTCATTATTTGTTATATGTCTTTAAAACTTTCTGCGACCTGGGTATTGTTGTTGGCCTATTAAAATTTGAAAAATGTTTTGGACCTAAACACAAGGTAGAGCAAAATTAATAAGCGTGCAAATGAGTAAATTAAATGGGTCATGAATTTAATAAAGAATAATCGTGAATGATAAAAAAAAAAATCATATTTGTAATGGAGCGAGAGGCGATGCGCATTTATTCTATACCCCATCACATAAAGGAAAAAAAAGAGAGGGAAAACCTATTTGTGAGAGAGCGAGGCGAGTTTAATAATATAAAACTCGTTGAATATTTGAAAGAAAAGAGTGAAGAGAGTAAGAATGAATAAGAAAATTATCTCGCAACTTCAAGAGACAAACAAATATCATAACACTAGATAAGTTTTACGCACATTTATTATACTTGTCTTAACTAAGAATACGGCATACACATGTTTCTGAGATGTTAAAAAATAATTTGATGATGCAATATTTCAGCATGATAATGATCGTCCTAAAATTAAATGTCACTAGTATAATACAAGAGAATTGAAACACCCTAGGTTTTGGCCCTTGAAAATTCCCTGCGTTTTAAACTCATTACCCTTTTAACGACTCACCACACGAGTCATATGGTGTGGGTACCGATCTAGGGATCCTAGTCATATGTTGGTCAGTGTGTTGCTGACCAAGTTTTTTCCTTGTAATGGTTGGCTCCATACAAGTAGTATGTTAATGTACTGAGAAGGTTGAGTCCCATCGCATGTTGTCCAGTGTCCAGCCCTTGATGTTCTACTTAGGGTACGGCTAGATTATACTAGTTGTATAGTATGGTGAAAGATTGGGTGAGGGAGTCGTATGTTTGATAGAATATAATGTCCAACTTTCTGACCTAGTAATGACTTGAGGGTACCATTCGGATGTTGTGGTGATGGGTAGGGGGTTCAACTTGTACCCACCTGCGAGTTTTCTACAGCTTTAAGTTGGGGGTATTTTGGACATTTCTTCCCTTAAATCATTTTCACCCCATGACATAAAAAACCTTTAGGGGAAACATTAAACTATTATTCTTATTAAAACAATCTAAAAATATCTCTCAAGCTCTTAGTTGAAGAAAAGGCTAGGTTTTCTGCAAGACAATCAATTAGGGGCTTTCAAAAGTGAATCTCTCTGTCTTTCTTGGTGTCTAAGGCATGTTACTCCTCCTTAATTCTTAGTTCACCTAAAAGAATGTTTTAAAGAATGGTTTTCATGGTATTATTTGGGATTTTCTTGGTATTTTTGTTTCTCATCCTTGGATAATTTTTTCCCATACTTTTATAATGGATTTTCATGTTATAATTATGATTTCAACATGTGGTTGCATGGTAAAGGTCAATTGATACTTGGTTTTCCTTTTGGAATCTATATTCCCTCAATATGTTTGTTAAAATACCAATGAGAATGATTTTGTCACATAGTTTGACTATACTTGAAATCATTGCACTGTATAAAAGGTAATGGAGATTAAATTTATTTTGTTTGATTTAAATGGTTTGGAAAAGCCTTGGTGGGTATGGTTTTGGTATAATCAAAAATCTTGTGAGGTATGTAGGAATCCCCTAAATGTTGGCTAGTGACATTGCTTGCAAGCTATATTCGGTATGACAATACCACATCATAATGCCTTGATAATTTACTACTAAAATTAGTGGTTTAGTTATGTGCTAAATATTTTAATTAGGCAATAATGGTGGGTTGTGATAGCTAACTGTGAAGGTATGAGTTCGATGGACGGACACTGGGAATGCATGTTTTCCAATATGAGGATTGGTCTTGGTGACCATATGCTGTAGGGTATATAAGAATCCCCCAAGTTTATACTTGTATATATGTATCATGGTGGGCGAAGGGTACACGGGAATCCCCAGCCCCTATGATATCTCTGGTTCATGTGGCTACACGCACTAGGGTCCATTTAGGGGTAGCCTCAACCCATATATCCCATACATGGATTATTACAATAAAGCTACAAAACCCAGGAAATGTTTTTAAAGATATGCTAAATCTGGTTCCCTTTCCCAGCACGATATATATGTATGTATGTGATTTCATATGGTTATTTACCTTGGTTTTGAATTACTGGCATTATTTTATCTTATCCCTAAGTACATGTTAGCGTTCACTCTGCTTACCATCTTCAAGCGTTGTATCCTAATGCGATGTAAGAATCAGCCATACAACTATTCCTCCTGCCCAGTGACTTGGATTTGGGGACAGCTTTGAGTCAAACTGAATTGGTAAGCTTTCATATTCTGGAAGGCTCTATTTCATCCTATGGATTTTTTTTATTTTTGTTATTTCTTTGATTTAGTTTTGGCTATGGTCGGGAGCATTTCCCGACCAGATGTTATTAATTCTGGAAAGAAGTTTTATCAGACAAATATAAGCATAGGTTTCGTCATTATTGGTATCATCCTTGGTAATGGTATTCACATTGGGGTTGACACTAGTTTGACATTTGGTCGGGTATTTGGTTTGTTATGGTTATGCACTATATTAAATTTTTTTTAATTACTATTGTTTTATCTATTTATATGTTCAAAATTCATCTGACATAGGGTGCAGGGCAGTTATAGCTAGGTATTAGGGGCAATCTCCGATCCCGATCAAAGATGAAATGCCCCACACAATTAGGCCCTAGTTCGAGTTATTTCGATAGGTATCAAAGCCCTAGATTTATCGTCAATTGAGTGTTCAAAAAATTCATGTTCATTAGAGTCTCTTTTAAGAGTATGTAGCATGCCACACTCATAAGGGAGAGGCCATGAGGCATTAAGGAATGTTTATCTTGCTTGAGATCTTTTTTCATGTTGTAGAGTCTAAGGTCCTAAAATCTTCTCTAATTCTCGTTTGTTTGCTTTTCAGGTCATGCCACTTCAAAGATATAAAGCTCACAAAAACTCCTCTATCCTAACCGAGAACAATATTGATGGGACCCATTCAACTTATGGGGTCCATGCCCGATCTAGGGGTCAAGTTCCGGATTGTCCTCCTGGAGTTCCACCGGTTCCCTCCTGTCCTTCTCAATCTCCTTAGGTTGATATAATGAATGTTGACTTTCATCAGTCTATTCATATATTGGCATAGTTGGTATCTTCTTAGGCTAAGCATGGTATTTCTGTTATTACATCTTCTGAGGCTACAAGGGTTGATAAGTTCATGAGGTTGAACCATCCTATGTTCTTTGTTATTAGGGTTGAGGAGGATCCTCAAACTTTTATGGATGAGATGGATAAGATCTTCTGTGTTATGCATAATACTAATGTAGAGGGTGTGGAATTTACTACCTATGACATTAAAATGTAGCGTAACAATGGTATGAGGAATAGGAACAAACTAGAGGTGACGATGCTAAGTTAGCCCTGTGGGATGATTTCTCTAGTGCTTTTCTAGAATGCTTCTTTTCTTAGGAGTTAAGGGAAGCAAAGGTGGAAGATTTTATTAACCTCAAGCTAGGAAAAATGCTTGTCAAGGCATATGCCTTGAAGTTTCACCAATTATCTTGGTATGCTCCGGAGTTGGTTCTAGCATGAGGGCTAGAATAAGGAATTTCTCTTCTAGGTTATCTCAAGACTTGATTTTTGAAAGTAAGGCTACCTTGTTGAACAAGTACATTCACATTTCTAGGTTGGTTATGTACATATAACAGGATGAGAAGAGAATAAAAAATAGGTACAAATTGGGGAGAGGTAGAGCAACAAGTTTATATTCTATAAGCAGGGTGGTAGATAATAGAAGAGTGGCAAGGATGGCGGATAGTGGCCCAAGAAGATGTGGGGCAACTCTAGATCTTACTCAATTACTAGTTCTCTCTACCCAAAGTAATTAGGTGATCGGTGTTTTCAGAGTGGCGATAATTATAGGGTATAAGATGGCCAATCTCAGGCTAGTAGGGCCTAGTCAGCTCTATCATACGCTTTCTGTAGATTTTGTTGTTTTTTACATTAGCATTTCTATGATCAGTGAATACATAAGTTCTTTAATTATGGTCAGGTAGGGCATATTCTTAGAAAATGCCCTATTACTAAGGTTGCTTCTGGGAAACAAAGGTTCATGTTGACTCTTTTTCAGCTCTAGTGCCAAAGGGTGCACCATCTAGTTCCATCACTAGTCGAAACTATCTTTATGCTCTTACTACCCGCCAAGAGTTTGAGGCATCGCCTGATGTCATGACTGGTATGTTGAAACTCTTTTCCCATTATGTGTATTATTTACTTGATCTGGGGTCCACTCTCTTTTATATGACCTTATTTTTGGCTTTGTATTTTGTCTTTGGTCCCGAGTATGTTTTAGACCCTTTTTCTATTTCTAGCCTTGTGGGTGACTCTGCGGTGGCTAGGAGAGTCTATAGGGGCTATGTAGTGTCTGTGGGTGGTCAGGAAATCTTCATGGATCTTTTTGAATTAGATATGGTCGATTTTTCCATGATATTGGGGATGGATTGGTTGTACTTATGCTATTCTTCTTTAGACTGTCAGACTCATAAGGTCATCTTTAAATTCCCTAATGAGACAGTTATTGAATGGGAGAGAGGTTCCCTATCTCCTAAGGGGAAGTTTATATCGTATCTTAGAGCTCGAAGAATATTATCCCAGGGGTGTCTTTATCATCTAGTCTAGGTTAAAGATTATAAATCTGAGGGCCCTCATTACATTTCATCCCGTGGTAAATGAATTTCCCGAGGTATTCCCTGATGACCTTTCTGGTTTTCCTCCTGATTGGGACATTGAGTTTGGGATTAATCTTATTCTGGACACTCATTTAATTTTCATACCCTCGTATGGAATCTCTCCGGCTTAGTTGAAAGATCTTAAAGAGCAATTAAAAGATCTTTAAGACATAGGTTTCATCCGTCCTAGTGTGTCCTCATGGTGTGCATTGGTGTTATTCATGCGTAAAAAGGATGATTCCCTTCGGATGGTCATTGATTACCAATAGTTGAATAAGGTGATGATAAAGAAATTGAACCATTTTCCAAGGATAGATAATTTGTTTGATCAGTTGTAGGGTGCTAACTTCTTATCCAATTTTAATCTTTGATCCGGGTATCATCAGTTAATAATTAAGGAGGTGGATATCCCTAAGACTGCTTTTTGTACCCGGTATGGGCATTTTGAGTTTCTAGTTATATCTTTGGGGTTGACCAATTCCCCAATGGGATTAATGGACTTGATGAATAAAGTCTTTCGATAGTTTCTAGATTTGTTCATCATTTTGTTCATAAACAATATTCTGGTCTACTCAAAAGTAAGGAGGATCATACTAATCACCTCTGTATAGTGTTGCAGACCCTGAAATATCAGTAGTTGTATGCCAAATTTTAAAAATGTGAGTTCTGGTTGAACGCTGTCACTTTTCTAGGTCATGTCATTTCTGGTGAAAGGATCATAGTAGATCCACAGAAGGTTATAGTGGTTAAGAAGTGGCCTAGACCCATGATTCTAACTGATATTTAGAGCTTCTTGGGTTTAGCCGGTTACTACAAGAGGTTTGTGGAATGTTTTTCTTCTCTTGTTGTCCCGTTGAGACTCAAAAGAAGATAAAATTCTTGTGGTTTAATGCTTGTGAGGTTATTTTAGAAAAGGTAAAGAATAAGCTAACTTTAGCTCCCGTCTTGACTTTTCCTGAAGCACAAATAGATTTTTGGTACATTATGATGCATCCCATGTGGGGCTTGGTTATGTTTTGATGCAGCATGGCAAGGTGATAGCTTATGCCTCAAGATAGTTAAAGGTGCGTGAGAAGAATTATCCAACCCATGACTTGGAATTATTGGCCATGGTATTTGTATTGAAGACCTGGCATCACTACCTATATGGTGTGCATGTGGATATCTTTTCTGATCATAACAACCTGCAATATGTATTTACTTATAAAGAGCTTAACCTTAGGCAACGGAGATAGCTTGAGCTTTTCAAGGACTATGACATGAGTCATCACTACCTTCTAGGTGAAGCTAACGTGGTTGTTGATGCTTATAGAAGGTTGTCCATGGGAAGTCTGGATCATGTTGATAAAGAGAAGTGGGAGTTAGTGAAGGATACTCACTATTTTTCTAACCTTGGAGTTCGCTTCTTAGACTCCAAGGACGGTGACGTGGTTGTGCTGGAGGTGGCAAAGTCATATCTTTATGTTAAAGTAAAGGAGAAACAGATGTTAGATCCTGTCTTTATAAGGATCAAGGGTGATGTAGGTAGGCAGAAGGTGATGGCCTTTGAGATTAATGGTGATTCTACCTTGCAGTATCAAGGGAGATTATGTGTTCCGGATGTTGATGGTTTGTTAGAGAGGATATTGGTTGAGACGCATGAGTCATGCTATGCTAATCATCTCGGATTGATGAAAATATATCATGACCTTAAGGCGATGTATTAGGGGATCAATATGAAGCGAGAAATGGCTGGGTTTTTTAGCTAAGTGCATGGTTTTCCAACAAGTGAAGGTTGAGCACATGAGGCTTGGAAGATTGTACCATGAAATTGAGTTACCTATGTGGAAGTGGGAGGTGATCAAAATTGATTTTGTTATTAATTTCCTTAGTCTCAAAAAAAGTTAAATTTGATTTGGGTCATCATGGAAAGGATGACTAAGTCAACTCACTTCTTCCCAGTGTGGACTAACTTCTCGATTAAGGACTATGTGAGGTTGTACCTCTAAGAGACTTTGAAGTTACATAGGATACCTATTTCTATCATCTTCGATCGTGGTATGCAATTTTCATATCTAAGGTGAGTCTTAATACTACTCTCTACCCATTGTCAAATAGGAAAGTAGAAAGGACTATTCAGATATTAGAGGTTACATTTCATGCTTGCGTGATTGACTATGGTGGTAGTTGGGTTGAGCACTACCTCTTGTGGAGTTTTCCTATAATAATAACAACCACTCTTGCATTGGGATGTCCTCATTTGAAGCCTTGTATAGTGGGACGTGTAGATCTTCTATTGGGTGGTTCAAGGTTGGTGTGAATGAGACGTTTGGCCCAGTCTTGGTTAACCAATCTATGGAGAAGGTGAAGGTAGTTTGAGATAGGCTTAAAGTTGCCCCAATTCGCCAAAAGTCCTATGTAGATATGAAGCATAGGAAGTTAGAGTTTGAGGTTTGGGATAAGGTGTTCTTAAAGGTGTCTCCCATGAAGAGAGTGATGTGCTTTGGGAAAAAAAGGAAGCATAGTACCCAGTATGTTAGTCCGCACTTGATTTTGAGGGGGTTTTCAATGTGGTATATGATTTGGAGTTTCCTTTTATTTTGAGCTCCATTCACCCGGTATTCCATGTTTCTATGTTGAGGAAGTTCATGGATGATCTATCGCAAATTGTGCATATTAAGGATATTTATATTTTGGATTCGCTATTATATGAGGAGGTTCCTGTTGAAATCTTGTATCAGCAGGTTCGTCGATTATCGGCTCTTCGATAAAGGTTCTATGGAGGAACCGCAAGGTCGAAGAGGCTGCTTAGGAAGCGAAAGAGGGAATGAAGTCCAAGTATCCGTTCCTATTTTCCAGCTCCAAACTTTTATGCATAAGGTATGTGTTGATCTTACCCTCTTTGTTTTCTAGCTTTGTTATAAAAAAGATTCATTTCTTTGATATGTATGTTTTCTAACTTAATTAAAGGTAAGAGTGGATCGCAAATTCTTTGGTAATTTATTTTATGTCTTAAAGGTAAGAGCAGAGTTGTGTGGGTCCAATTCATGCTTGTACTTCCCTGTTCAATCATTTGAGGATATATGATCTATGTAGGGGAGAATTGAAACACCCTGGGTTTTGGCCCTTGGAAATTTCCTAGGTTTTGATCTCACTGCTCTTGTAATTAGTAACCATATGAGTCGTATGGTGTAGGTACAGGTCTAGGAGCCCTAGTCATATGTTTATTAGTGTGTGGCTGACCAAGTTCTATCCTTTGTTCGGTAGGCTCCATACAATTTTTAAGTTGATGTTATGAGAGGATTGAGTCCAATCGCATGTTGTCCAGTGTCTAGCCTTTGATGTTCTTCTTAGGGTACAAATAGATGGTACTAGTCATATGGTATGGTGACGGGTATGTTGGATAGAATGTGGTATCAAACTTTCTGACTTAGTGACGACTTGAGGGTACCACTCGTATGTTGTGGTAACTAGTAGAAGGGTTCACTTTTCCCACCTGTGAGTTTTCTATAGTTTTATGTTGGGGTTATTTTGTACATTTTCCCTCTTAAATCCTTTTGACCCTATAATATAAAATACCTTACGGGGATACATTAACCTATTATTCTCATTCAAACACTCTTAAAATCTCTCTCAATCTCTTAGTTTAAAAAAAGGCTATGGTTTCTTCAATTCAATAAATTAGGGGATTTGAAGAGTGAATCTCTCCTCTTCATTGGTGTCTAAGGTATTTTACTCTTTTCTCATTGTTAGTTCAACTAAAAGCATTTTTTAATGGATGGTTTTCATGGTATTATTGTGGATTTATTTGTGATTTTGGCTGCTCACGGTCGGATAATGTTTTCCCATGCTTTTATATGGTTTTTCATGTTATAATTATGATTTGAACATGTGGTTTCATAAGAATGGTCAATTGATACTTGGTTTTGCTTTTAGAAACTATATGCCCTCAACATGTTTGTTAAAATGCCAATGAGAATTATTTTATCACATTGTTTGACTATTCTTGAAATCTTTGCATTGCATAAAAGGTAATGGAACATAAATTGGATTGGTTGGTTTAAAACGGTTTGGAAAGGACTTGGTGGCCATTGTTTGGGTTTATTTGGAAATCTTGAGGGGTACGTGGGAATCCCCTATGTGTTGGCTAGTGACATTGCTTGCAATCTATAGTCAGTATAATGATACCACATCATAATGCCTTGATAATTGACTCTTGCATTTTGTGGTTTGGTTATGTGCTAAATATTTTAATTGGGAAATAATGGTGAGTTGAGGTAGCTAACTGTGAAGGTGTTAGTCCGATGAACAGACACTAGAAACTCATTTTTACTAACATGAGGGTCTGTCTTTGAGACCATATGTTTGTGGGGTAAATAAGGAAAACTTTATACTTATATAAATGTATCATGGAGGACGAAGGGTACACGGGAATCCTCGACCCTTATGATATCACTTATTCATGGAGCTACATGCACTAGGGCCCATTCTGTGTAAAACTAGACCCATATAGCCCATAGGTGGATAATGACGGTAAAGCTACACAATCCAGGTAAAGGTTTTAAATGCATGCTAAACTCGGTTCCCTTTCATGGTATGATACGTATATATATATATCTATATATATATGTGATTACATATGGTTATTTACCTTGGGTTTTAATTACTAGAATTATTTTATATTATCCCTAAGTATATTCTAGTGTTAACTCTGCAAACCGTCTTTGGGCGATATATCTCCACATGATGCTGAAACTGTCCATACTACCATTCCTCCTGCTCAGTGACTTGAATGTGGGGACAACTACTAACTTCTTTAATTTTTGTTATTTCTTTGGTTGGTTTTTTCTATGTTCGGGGGCATGTCCCGATTGGATGTTATTGATTCCGGATAGAGGCTTTATCAGATAACTATTTTCATGGACGGTGTCGGTATTGGTGTCAGCCATGGTATTGGTATTGCCATTGGGGTTAACACCAGTTGGATATTTGGTCGGGCATTTGGTTGTTTATGGTTACGGATTATATTACATGTCTTTCAGTTATTGTTTCTTTATCTTGTTATATGTTCAAAATTTATCCAACATAGGGTCCAGGGCAGTTATGATTGGGTATTGGGGTATGTCTCTGGTCTCGGTCGGATTTGAGCAGGCCGAAATGACTAGGCCCTTATTGGGGTCGTATCAAGTATAGGGAGATATTAGTCAATAAATAACGAGTGAATCACGGCAAACAAACCAAATTTACCCAAAATAGTTTAAGTTTAGTATAAGTTGATAAAAGAGATCGTGTTAGAACCATGAGACTCGAGGGGTGCCTCATACCTTCCCCTCGCTTAACAAAATTCCTTACCAGGTCTTTTCTTTTCACAGACCAATAAAGAGTCATTTTCTTTTGACTAGGGACTCATTAAGGTGACTGGGAATACCATAACTCAATTCCAAGTGGTGATTCATTAAATAAAATAATTTCTACTCAAAACCATTACTTTAATTGGAAAAATACTTCAACCCTCGAGTAAAAAGGGGAGTGACCTCTCTGGCAACTCTGCTGGGGAATAACAAGAATTCGAACTTTTGATATTGACTTTTACTTGCTTTGGCTATTTACACATAATGTTTATTATCCTAATGTGCTATTTGTTGCTTATTAATCGCTTTAATATTTTTGAATTGTATTATAAATTGTATTCTCTTGTGAACCCCTTTTGAGTCTTTGAAACATACGATAGAAGGAATGCAAAGTATGCAACTTACATTCTTATTGAGATAGTCAGAGTATCAATGCATCCGTGAGGTATTATTAGTCACACGTGTTAGGAGGGGTTTGGACCAACAACGAAGGCAGAATAGCACTACAACCAAACAAGTTGTCAATCCCATACTCGAGTGTCCGCTTGGGTAAGCCATTCTAGGCACCTATGTCCATCAGGTTAAACCTAGTAGAATTGAAATATAGACATGTTATCCCTATAAGAATCCCCTTTATTTAGATCTTATGCATTTGACTTAGCGAGACTCGATAGAGTGGTCGGGTCCGTCTAGGATAGGTGTCCCTCTTTATAATGACGAATATGTGTATGTCCTCTTTGACATTTATTTTGAAGGCCCGTTTGATTGTTGATCGGCTTTAGGCAACTTGAGAAACATGAGAGAGTGTCTTGTCCTCCAAATTTAATGATCTTTTTTACTAAAAAAAAGAGAAGAATTAAATTTTGAAAATAAAAAAAAAAGTTTTTATGACCTTCACGAACTATTCACACCCGATTCTTATCTTAGTGAGATACGTAGGCAAGCTTTCATGGGTTCGGTGATCTTTAAAGAAATGATTGTTTTTCCTTCTCAACAAAAAAAGAAGAGAGTTTTGATCCTCATATAAAAAGAAATTAATTTGTTTTTTAAAATAAAAAAATTGTTTTTATTATTATTATTCATAAATTTAAAATAAAAAATTTTCTTTCTCATTATTCAAATTTAAAAAGTATTTTTCTTCATATCTCCAGATTCGTGAACTACGAACACCTGATTCGCACCTTGATGAGATACATAGGCAATCCTTGTCGGGTTCGGTGATATTCTAAAGAAAATATTTTGAAAGTGTGGAATCCTGACATATTCTTAATCTCAAAATTCAAATAGGATTAAGTTGGTTAGTTTGTGGTTAAACTGGCATCTCATTTGTACAATAGATTTCCAAAAGAAAAGGCAAGATGACCTATAATACGGGCACAGACTCAGAAAACGAAGAAATGCAAAATCAATGAAAGAGATAGACATGATTGATATCTTCCTTCAACCATAACCGCACGAGTACTTTAACCAATTGTTGTCTATAGTATGTAAAAACTTTGTTAAAATAATCCAAATTGGAGAAATAATTGAAAATGAAAACGAATCTGGAACAGTTGCAAGTTAAGTAGTCCTTAAGTTTATGACTCAGGCAATTTAGAATAGTTCAGGACACTTTAGTGTCAAGAAGAAAAACAGATGATGTAGCAATGACTGTGGAGACTCCATTAAGGCTGACATCCAAATCAATGAATAGGATGTCAAGCTTAGTAATTCGAAAGTCACTCTACTCTTAGAAAGAGAAGGTTTTGGTAGTTTTTCTTGTTTTTCCTTCTTCTATCCGAATTATTTCAGAATTATAGTTCGGGATCTATCATGTCTTATTTTTTAATAATTTTCGTTTAAATCCTACCATCTTTTTAGTTCACAAAATGTTATGTCCCTTTTGTTTTTTCTAATATATATATATTATTTTTTGTCTTTTCTTTCTTTGCACAATTCTTCCTATGGTTATTCTAGTGATATGATATGCTTGTTGAATTTTCAGCGAAATCATAAAAGCTAATCTTATCTTGAAATATTGAACTAAGAAGTTAAATTTGAAAAAAAAAGTATATAAGAAAATAAGTAAAGTGTTGAGGTGTTTTAGGACCTTATTACAGCCTCACTTGAATATATTAAGGTAATTACTTTGCGAATAAAAATGACATGGTCTTCAATGCGAGGTTCATCTAAAGCATTTTGACTGAGATCAATCAGAGGATATATAGTTTTCACTGTCAGGAGAAGCAAAAGGAAGTTAGCTCCAAAAAGGCATAAGTCATCCGTATGAGGAAAGTACTGCATTTGTGGTCCTGCATATTTATAAGAAGAGACATGTGCATGTCCTTAGTAATGGTCAATGTTGAAAAAATGTGTATGATCTTCATGTTCCACTCTCATAGTGCATGTTATGTACTTGAATTTTTAAGAATTGATATGACGAAGGCATTTCATTCTGTTATCCAAATGTTATGCCATCCTTTGTTACCCCTTTTGAACTTTAGTTTTATTTTCTTTCGTACCCCTTTTTTGGAATCAAAATACGGTTTGAAAAAGTCAAGGAAAAAAAGGAAAAGAAAAGTGTCAAGAAAAAATAGAGTTAGAAAAAAATCTCATGTCCAAGAAAAAATAGAAAAAAATCAAGTAAAAGAATAAGATGTCGGAACTACGTTTGACCTGATTCTTTCGTTGACAAGATAAGTAGGCAACCCTACTCTCTGGATTGGTCCAACCAAGTAAAAATTTAAGTTATCTAGTTTAAAAAAAGTGGGGCAAAAGTTATTTTCTTTATTAGTCGATCCCAAAAGTTGTAAATCTCACCCCATGTTATATATATTTTGAGCCTCATGCCGCCCTTTCTTTCTAACCTTATCCAAAAGTCAATTACAATTAAAGAAAGACCTTCACATCAATCTTTGAGAATTTCAAGGATAGTTATGTTATGGGTATATGATGTTTAATATTTTGGGCACCACTTTCCTTCATCAGCATAAAAAATATGAGAAAAATAAAAATGAGAGAGCCATATTGGTGAAACTCTACTGGGCACCATAAAGCTAAAGTGAGTTGTGAGAAAATTAAAAATTGATTGAGTCTTATAGGTGAGAACCCTAATGAGCACCATAAGGAGACAGTGAGTTGAGAGAAAATGAATACGAGAGAGGCTCGCTGGTGAAAACCCATTAAGGCGTCATTTTCTGAAGAAGGTTTTTAATCTAGAGACAACAAGTTGAAGAGCGACACAATTTCAAACTTAATAAGTTGAAGAAAGTTGATAAGGGATTAGTATAGGAAGATCAGGTTGTTTAATTTAAAATACATGTCATAATCACTGGAATCAGCTACCACACCCAAATAAGTTTTTCGTTTTATCATTTTGCAAAGGGATGTCTATTGTCCTTTTCTTTTATATACATTTTTATTTTTATTTTTCATGTCCTTTTGTCAAATGGACAATCATTATCATTATTTTTCTAATATTTTGAGACAAATTCATATCATGAAAAGTGTGAAAGGTTTTCAAAACATGCTGCCAACTCTTTCAATTGCATAAATCGAGAGAAAAAGTCGATGCATAAAGATAACATGTTTCAACACAAAGTAAGGTACTCAAGAATGCCTGTCATCTGACAGTTTGGTCTCGTGGAAATATAAAAGTGGCATTGAAAGTTAAATAAAGAGGCATTAGGCTAGAAAAATACGATTTGAATCAAATAATTTTGGCAGCAATAATTTTGGGTCAATAGCACTACAAGTCAACAATACCTATCAATGATTAGAAATAGAGCTTAGCATGGAATGTGAAATAGCAGCTACCTCAAAAACCAATCACAACAAACCAATCACCATATTTTTAAACTTATATTTTTTCTTTGTTTGAAATAGAGATGAATGTTGACTTAAAATTAAATTCCTTAAAGATTAGATATAAGAAAGATGCAATTCTTTACTTTTGCAAATGTAAGAGTCAATATTATTGCACAAGTTTGGTAATCACAATCTTGGTAAAAACTTATCATCCTACACCCATAGAAGACACACTTCCTTGTCTGGGTATTTCAGATTTCATTTGTTAGGTAAAGCACTTCCTAACCTGAACCATTACTCTTAAAAGACACATTTTCTAGTCGAATCATCCCATTTAACCACAAGGAGATATACTCCCAAGTCTAGATAATTCAAGTTTTATTTGTTACGTGATCACTTTTTAACTTGAACCATCACTCCTACAAGACGCATTTTTGAGTTGAGTCCTTCCATTTAACCCCCTAGAGATGCACTTCCGTGTTTGGGTAATTTATGTTTTATTTTTTTGGTGACGCACTTCCTAAATTAAAACTTTACTCTAAGAAGATACACTTTCTAGTTCGAATCCTCCACATTAACTCTTATGATATACACTTTCTATTTTTTGGTCATCAATTTTACTCTGAAGAGACACATTTCCTTATTAAGGCCTTAATTCACCCACTTTATTGCACTTTTAAAAGTTATGATCTGGTGACACTCAACAATTTTTCTCGTACAAACTGGGGCAACAAAATTTATTCCTATTTTATGAGATTATACTTTCAGTCGAGGATCCTCCTGAATAATGGGACTTTACTTTTCAGCTCAGGACCCTCCTAAATAATGGAACTTTTATTATCAACTCAGGTCCCTCCTGGATAATGGGACTTTACTTTTCAGCTCAAGACCCTCCTGTAAAATGGGATTTTATTTTTGGCTCAGAACCCTCCTAGATAATGGGAATTTAATTTTTGCTTAGGGCCTTCTTTGATAATGAGAATTTACTTTAAGGTCGGGACCCTCTTGAAATAGAACTTTACTTTTCTAGTTTATTATTTACTCTTATTTTAGAAAACGTTTAGAGAACAAGAATTTCTTTTAACTTTGAAACTTAGGAGTACTCCTAAATAATAGGGTGAAGAAATAGAAATTCAGGAGCCCTCCTAAAGAATAATGTGAAGAAATTTCTAGTCAAGAGCCTGCCTGAAGAATAGGGTGGAGATATTCAAGTCAGAAGTGATAGTTTGAAGAATAGGTCAATTTTCAAGTTCCTCTCCTATACCAAGAGTCAACATGGAGGAACATTTTATTTTCCAAATTCAACTCAAAATAATGACTATCTCACCACCTGAGAAGTCATGAAGATTCCAGTCAAGTTTTCAGAAAAGCTGCATAGATAGGATATTTCACATGTATCTTTATTTTTTATTTTTGTTGTTCATTTGGATGTAAATATAGAATCTGGAACCAATGTCTCGACAGAACCTCACTCGACCTCTAACTCATCATCCCACCATTTCACCTCTCTGAACTATACGTGAACTGATTTCCTTATAACCCAAGATATGTAGGCGGTCCAAAACCAGTACTCGGTCACATCTCTTTTTTTATATTCTAGCCTTTCGAATAATAAGAGGGTGAAAACTCATATCTTTATCTACTTCTTTGTATAAAAACTCTTGAGGTTTCAAACAAAAAAGGGAAAAATATAGACACGAGATTTTTGACCCTCCCCAAATTTTAACTTATTTTTGACATTAAATATTATATGACCCCGTAAAGTTCCCTCGTAGTCTGATCCTTAGAGCGCGTTAAACAATGTGTAATTCCACCCCTAAAAGATTGAGAAGTGACTTCACAATTTATTGGTGTTTAAACTATATAGAATTTTCTTAAATTTGATATTTTGTCATTTAGAGAATTGAATTAGCTTTCCAATGATACCAATTTCGTCCAAATCTGGTATCGGGGTGAGAAGTTATGGCCATTTTACCGAGAGTTGTCGGAATTGCCCTGGTGCGACAGATAATCCGATGGACCGTCGAGTGTGTGATGGACCGTCATTTGGACCATCGCTACCAAGGCAGTAAATTTTTTTCTGGCCCAAGTGTGATGGCCAAGACGAATGACCATTGGATTTGCGAAGGACGGTGGCTATGATCGTCGCGCTGAGGTAGTGTGGCCTCATCCTGTCCATTGTGCAATGGACGACCCGACGGACTGACTCTCGGACCGTCGAATCGAGGCAGTGTGTCTCCTTTTTGGCCATCGTCCGACGGACCGTCAGGTAGCGACGGACTGTCGCTTCAACCGTCGCAGCCCCCGTTCCGTATTTTTAAGTCCTTTTTAAAAGGAGATTTTTGGTTTTTTCCCTTTTAACCCTCAAATATATTCCAAACGAACTAATAGCCTCATTATCTCCCAAAATCATCCAAATGCTAGGGTTCCTCCCTCAAGAGCAAATCTAAAATCACATCTCCAAGAACTCACCATGGATTATACAAATTGAGTTGAAATTTGAGTTTCCCAAGTTCAAAGGTTGCAAGAACTCTCTCTCAACAGTAAGAAGAATAGTTTAGAGCAAGCTTGTTCATCCAATTTCATAATCTAAGGTATGTGGGGTTTTGAACAAGGGTAATCCTTTCACTCTTGTGCCCTAAAGACTTATTTAAACTATAATTTTTTGCAATCTATGAGATTTTACATGAATTTGAATTAGGTTTTTTCACCCATTATTAGTGATTGCAATATTTTGATGTTTACCATGAATTGAGAGTCTAATGGCATGATTTTTACATGTTTTCTTGAGAAATTGCAGTTGGGTCTATACCCCACGATTTTAATCTTTGAGAACTTAATAGTTGAAATGTTTGAGATATTGAAGCATATGAGTATGTTGAGATTTTGAGATAAATTACTGAAATTTCCAGATTTCTACATGAGTTATAAATCTATATGCTTTCTATTATGCTTTTGATGAGTTTTAACTTGAGACTAAATTATGGGTTATTGAACCCTACTGGAGACTTGCAATTTTATGAACTTTTGTGCTATAAGAACCAATGATTTGAGTATTCTGAGATTATTGAGAAATGTTTTGACCTAATGTACATGGAGTTTTGACATCCACTTCACTACATGAGATTACAGATTTGATTATTGGGTTCTTATTGAACCATGAGATTATTCTAAAGTGGATTTTCATGAGATGAGCGAGATAAATTAAAGGGAGTAGTATTTAATACCGAGTTGGGTAAGCTACCATGGTTTCTTACCCCAGAACTACGTGCCACCATAGGTTGGGCCTGAGGCCGAGATGATTTTTGGGCCTAAGGCTCAGATATTAGGCCGAGGCCGAGATAACTTATCACGGAATTGAGGTTATACTCCCTGGAAAGAGTATGACGCTCCTCCCCAACGTGGGGTCTCTTCTTTAGGAGGAAAATATGTTGGACTCTATGTAGCTCGCATGGTTTTTGTCGGTTAAGAGAAACTCCCTTAACTAAAGTATTTTTCATTGAGATAGAATATTTTTCCCTTAAAACTAAAGCTTTGAGATAAATTATTTCCTTAAGACTAAAGAATTTTCCCTTGAGATGAGTATTTTCCCTAAAGTGAATGAAATACCTTCAAGTATGTTTCAAAGTTATATGATTCCGAATTTCAAGTACTTGAGTTCAAAAGAGTTATGAGTTCTTGAGCATTAAAGAAGTTTTACTCTCCATAAGACATATGAATGAGTTGAGAGTATTGTTTAAAGTTTCCTTTAGCCTATGGGTAATGAGAATAAGAGAAGATTACCAATTTCAAAGTTAAAATATGATGACTCATGAGATTAGTGTTACATGCTCCATTCTACATGATTCATGAGCTTACATTTTATACTTATTCAAGCCATGTGAGTCATTACTTATTGAATGCATGATTTGATTACAGAGTATTGATGTTGTTTTATATAAATACATGCACCCCCACATACTTAGTACAGTCCCAAGTGTTGATTCACATATACGTCTATGTGCTACATTGTCTTATAATGTAGGTTCAGGTGGTCAGTCCCAGCCCCATCAGTGACTTCCGAGTGCCTCTGTCTATATTCCTACAGTGGTGAGTCCTCATGGTTCGAGGACCTATCTTCAGACACTTTCACATTTGAGAGACTATGTTATTACTTTCAGTTCATTTTGATCCAGTTGGGGACCTTTCCCAACGGCTCTCTAGTTTATGGATTAGTAGAGGCTTCGTCAGACTAGTTACCAGGTTGTGATTGTGTTGAGAATTCTAGTATTGTGGTCGTTTTGACCGAGCACTTTCTCCGTATCTCCCTTCATACAATTTGACTATGCTAGAGTTTGAATTATTTCATCTTGAATTAAGTATTATTAGTAGAAGCAGGCTCAAAGGGTTAGCTTGGGGCTACTTGTAGCCTTAAGCACCGTGTGACATCCCGGGAGGCGATTTCGGGTCGTTACAAATATTTACTTACATAAAATATCATTGTTAGCTCTTATTTCATTTTTAATAGGTTTCATTTTAAAAAAATCTGGAAAAAAAATAGAGTTAGTTTAGGATATGTTTTATATGCTTAATTTATTTTTGGAATAATAAGGAAATTTTCAAAAATATGTTTTTCGTTTAATATAGATTTTACTAACAATATATAGTAATTTTATTATTCTCTTAATTATATTTTATTTTAGGCTTGCTATAAATTTTTCTTATATTTTCTCAAGTATAAAAATTAATTAATATTTTTTAATTATTTTATATTTTATATATATGTTTTAATTATTATTTTTTTAAAATGGGAGAAATCTTATCCTAAAACTATCCCAACTTCTCACCCCACCTGCACACTCCCATTTCCCCTCAACTTCTACCACTGTCCCTCAACTCCCTAACTCCCTAAACTTCCCAACACTCACCTATAAACACACACACACGACAAATACAAAAGGAGGGGGAAAATAGAAAAAGACAGACAAGGAGAAAAAACAAAGAGTAAGGAAATCTAAAAGAAAAAAGAAGATTAGAAACAAAAAAGAAAAATAAGAAAAACAGAGACAGAAAAAGCAAAAGTAGAGAAAAAGAATTGAGAAAAAGAGTGAGAGTTTGTGGTTGGGTCTTCATTTAGAGTTTCTTGTGATGACTTTCTTTATTCTATATTCAATTTAGTTCTTCACACAGGTTCTTATCCAACTAGGTACTATGTTTTGGTTTAAAAGTTCTCATGTGAATCGAAACATGAACAATATTATTTGTATTATTTTGTGTATTTTATAGTATGACATCTCTCATGGTTTGAGAAATTATATGCATGTGTGCATGCTTTGTCAAGTTAACATTCTTTTCTTTATAATCTTTCAAAATGTGTATGTTTTTTGTTATCTTTCACCGTGTGTATACGAGTTTGCATGCATGAAAATTTATGTGAAATGTTTAATTTTAGATCATATATTTGTATGTAAATAGATAAAGGAAAAGAATTGCAAAAGAGTATGATAGATGATACAACTTAGGAGAAAAACTATGAGAGGAAAAGAGACAAACACAGAAAAGAGAAACAAGAAAGGGAAAGAGAAAAATGAAAAAAGAAGAAGTAAGAAAAGAGAGAAATAACAAAACTAGAAAAGTTAGAAAACTAAAACAAGGAAAAGATTTGGTAGAGAAAAAGGTTAGAAAAATTTAGAGAAAACATAAGGAAAAGAAAAAGAAATAGCAGAGGGTTTGAAAAAAATAAAGCAAACAGGTATACAACGATTAGGAGTTTGAGGTTTGGTTAGTGATTTTGAATTTGGGGATTCTTCTTTCTTTTGTTGGGGATTATTTTAATTTTTTTATCCATATTGATTTGTTTGGTTTTTATTTTACCATTTGTATATTGTTTAAACACTGTAAATTAGATTTGTGTTCAATTAATAAGGAAAGAAAGTTAAAATTTTGATTAAGTTGGATATTAAACAAAAGAGGTCTCATATATTGTTTCAATTGTTCTATAACTTATATACTGTTAGCTGTATGAGATTTATTTGGTTTCTATTTAATTTAGATTTAGAATCATTAGAATAAACAGGATTTTATTTTCACATTTTGCCTTTCTTTTAATATTTTAGTATCCTAATAACAATCTTTCCAATTGTGAGGGTGAGGGTAACTTATTGTATTTCAGAAGTTGATAATAAACTCTTTATCCGGTGAATTCAAAAAGATACAACAACAGATTATACTTTTAGTTAGGTTTGAGATTGTTTTATTGTTACTTGATATAAGATCCAATAGTCATACCAAGTATTTTATCTAAAGGAATGATTCACCCTTCTATCCCTAAAGACATAAAAACGGGTAAGTCAAAGTATCATACCCATAATCCTATACTAACATCCATATGTAACAAGCTCTATATATCATACACTATCTTATGAAAAAGAGTAGACTGAAGCCCACCATGATAATGAATGACAAGTCCATAAATGATTTAACTTCGCTCTACGATCCTAAAACGCCGCCATACTATCAAAAGAGTAATCTACATGTCATTAGTATTAAATCAAGACTCATATTACCATGTAAAGGTTCGGATTAGAATTCGAGTCAAGAACGAGACCACAGGTCCCATAGAAGGAATCTAAAATTGAATTCGTCATGAGGTCTCTCAAAGGACAAGAAATATGTGATCAAATGGCACATAAATCGGGTCCCAAATCATCCCCTAAGATCTATGGGTTTAAAGACATAATTTCAAAATTTGAAATGAAATAGTATGGAAATTGACAGGAAATATAATGGAAAATGACCACGGAGTGTTAGACTAGCTTATATTAGCTTCAATGGATGATTCCTAACTCTTTCTTCTCTGCAAGATCTCAAAATAGTTGGAAAATAGTACGAAAATGAATGGGAATTTAGGGTGAAGAATGGGATTCAACAATCCCATAGTGTCGCTAAAACGGCCTCTTGTCCGCTTAAGCGATACAAGTCTACTAAAGTGACCATGCACTAGGGATGCAGACATTGCTAAAGCAGTCGCCTGGATGCTAAAGAAATGTCCACTAAAGCAGTCCTTGACCACTAAATTTGACCTCAACCAAATGGTCAAGGCCGCTAAAGTAGTGAGAAAATGGTGAGAAAATGAATGTGAATTTTGTGTGAAAAGGGGGATTTAACAATCCCCAGGTGATGCTAAATAGGATACTTGTCAATTTATGAGACACAAGTCTACTAAAGCAGCCATGTACTAAGGACACAGTCATCGCTAAAGTAGTCGACTAGATACTAGAGTGATGTCCTCTTAAGCAGTCCTTGACCACTAATGCTGACCTCATCCAAGTGGCCAATGCAGCTAAAGTGCTCAAGGTCGCTGAAGAAAATGCTGCTAAATAGGAACTTTGCCTAGATATCAGGTAGAAAATTTAATTAAATCATAATAGACTCCAATTGGGTGCTTGATATTTATTTAGAACTCTGTGCGTGCAAACAAACTAGGCAACCATATTAAATTTAACATTTTGTGGTCAATTAAAACATTTAAACTTTCATCTAAGATTATTTTAACTAAATATCAGGCCCATGCCTATAGTTTTATTATTTATAGAATCCACCAAATAGCTTAAAATGAGTCTAGAAGCCTCATGAAACACCTAGACTTAGAACCATTGAAAAACTTCATTTTTTGGTATCACTAGGGTGGGTACGACTAGGGGCTTAAGTTGTACCCTGTGGATACGAGTTGTATCCTTCTTTTCCTCTCTTTTAATATCCTATGTATCGTGGTTATTTTCACTCACTATCCTTGGTACAAGTTACCCTCTCCCCAATCCTACCTAGGTAAGTCGTATGGGGTATGCTCTTTGATTTGAGTGGATTAATTTAGTTATAAGTGGAGCATAGAAGTATGGGGTGAGTCGTACCCTTTTATATGACTTATGGGTGTATAGTTATATCCTTAATAGTGTGTGTGACCTAGGAGAAGCCTATGTTATGAGTCATGGTACCACTCGTACCCTAGGGTACGACTACTTAAGTGAGTCGTATGGTGAGTCGTACCCCTAGTCGGTTTTAATTTTCATTTTTTAACTAAAGGCCTTGTAGTCATTTTCCATGTCTAAAACCCTAATCCCTTTAACTATATAAGTGTGTGTATCCTCCTAAACATCCATTTTAATGGATCAAACACCCTAAAAACTCTCTCAAACTCATCTTTGAAGAATTAGAGGCTAGGATTTTAAGAGTGGTCTTCAAGAGGCAAAGAGGAATCAATATTCTTGGTGATTCATTGTTTTTAAGGCATGTAACTCTTCAACTTCCTAAATAACTCTAAACCCATGTATTTCACACTTGGATTAGTAAGTGTAAATGGTGTTTTTGAAATTAAATAAAAAGATTTTTTTTGCCTAATGAGGAATAATAATGATTCTTTCTTAGACTTATTTTTATATATGTTATTGATGATAGTTTGAACATTTGAATTCTTGTTTTATGTGGGTCTTGAGTAACCCTAGTCTTAATGATTTTTACGATGAAATTTTCATTGGTGGAGGCGTATACGCAAGGTGTTTGTAAAAATTTCTAAGTGAGATGTATAGTTACATGATTATGATGTGTTGAACTACAGAAATGGACCAATATGTATGAATGCTTGATAAATGATATTGTGAAGATAAAATGAGCCATGTATTGTGTAATTAATAACCTTGATGGCTTGATGAATAAGAATAGGGTTTAAGGTCCCTAACATGAATATGAACTTGAATTGTGTGTTAAACTAAATTATGGTATTGAATTGCTAATGAAGTATGAATGTCTTGTAAAGGTCTTGAGGACCATCGTTTGAATTATTTTATAAGTTGAACTAAGGCGTTGTCCAATTGAAATGGTTGAGCAATGAAGGCTCTCATGAAGACCATGTGGTCATGTATGGTATTGAATTGGCTAAATGGGTAATGTCCTTCTGTGTGGAATTGAATGTATGTTGATGCATGGATAAAGGATTAGATTCCCAATGTTGAATAATGATAGTCGTGATGGCTTGAGGTTAAAGTCCCTTGCCTAATGGAATCACTTGTGGTTAAAGTCCCTTAAATAATGAGATCTCATAAGGTTGAAGAGCCTCACAAAATGAATTATCTTGGGGTTAGGGTCCCCTATCTAATATGGTATGAGGTTAGAGTACTTTTACTTATGTGTGAGAATGTGGTTGGAGTCCCTTGGTTGAATAAATGTGTGTGACTTGTTAGAGTCCCTCACTTAAATTGATGTACATGTGTTTAAAATCCCTTACATGATGATATGTGAATATGGTTAAAGTCCTATGCATAATAAGAAATTATTGAATCTATGAGTGTGGAAGGTTGGAGTCCTCCATTGCATGCATGATGAATAAGTTCTCCCTAAGTGTTGATGAGACTTGTACCCTTGCTTAGCATGTGATATGTCTATATGTATTGATAAAGTTATGAATGTGATTGAATATGATATATATTGACTTGTTGTTAAATGAAGATGTTATTTTATCCTTATCCTTGAGTTACATGCTATCATTCCAACCGTTAACCGTCTTTAAATGCTATGTCCCCATGTAATATAAGGGATGGAGAATTATCTTTTCTTCCTGTGTGGTGATTAGGTGATTGAAGTGGTTCGTGCATTGACTAAGGAGTGGTAAGATTCTTTATTTTGGAAGACATTCATTGTTGGTCCCCTATCTTTAGACTTAGTCTTAACTTGACTTGGTTTTAATGTCGGCGGCTTATCCCGACATATACATTTCTAAATTTTAGTTTGTATAGAGGTATTGTGGAGGACTGTGGACTTGGTATATTGACCAGTGTGTTGATATTTATGAAATGGTTAGACATTGTCTTAGTTATGAGTTGTAGTATGTTTCTTGCTATCATATTGTATGGTTGGGATCCACCCGACCTATAATATTGATTTGATGATTTTAATGTTATATCGAGAGACCTCCGGTTCATGTGGGAATGAGGTACCCATACGACATGGCCCAATTTTGGGTAGTGTCAAGTTAGTATCTAAGCCTAGGTTCATGGTCATTAGGGTGTCTATAATGTTGTTTCAAGTATAATCTCTTTTATGGGTGTGAAGCGCGCCACACTTATAAAAGAGGAGCTATGAGACATTTTAGGAAATGCTTCCCTTTGTTGTGTTTCAATATCAAGTTGTAGGGTCTAAGGTCTTAGATTCCACTTATTTATGTTTCTATCTCTCAGACATGCCTCTAAAGAGATTTGAGACTCAGGCAAACTCTTTTGACGGACCTATGGATGAAGCTCGTCCAAATTTTAGAGTTTGGACCTGCGCTAGGGCTGTGAAATTTGACCATCTTCGTGGGGTTCTACTCGTCCCCACCAACCCTAATTTTGTGAGTGACCATCGTATTCCATCAACTCAAAGGGATGCTACTAATTCTGAGTTTCGTCACTCTATTAACCTCCTTACTCAGTTGGTAGCTTCTCAAGTGGAGCGTGGTTCCTCAGCTACAATTTCGCCTGCGGCCACAAAAATTAGCCAATTTATAAGTTTGAGCCCTCCTATGTTCTTTACAAAAGTTGAGAAAGATCCTCAAGACTTATTTGATGAAATGAAGAAGATCTTTCAAATCATGCATGCTTCATAGATTGAGGACATTGAGTTTACTTTCTACTAATTGAAAGATGTAGCGTACCAATGGTACGAGGGATAAGAGTTGTCTAGAGGTGTTGACGCTAGTCCCGCCATGTGGTAGGATTTTTCCGAGGCTTTCTTAGACCATTTTTTTCTTAATGAGTTGAGGGAGGCAAAGGTAGAATAGTTTGTGAACTTGAAACAAGGGAGGATGTGTGTTTAACAGTATGCCTTGAAATTCCATCAATTGTCAAGCTATTGTCCCGAAATGGTTTCTACCATGAGGGCTAGAATGTGTAAGTTTGTCTCGGGATTGTTTCATGAGTTAGTCCTTGAGAGCATGGTGGCCTTCTTGATTTAGAACAATGATATTTTTAGTTTGAATATGTATTTCCAACAAGTGGAAGAAGAGAAAAAGCAGAAAGTTGAGCTTAGTGAGAGACAAGAAAAGAAATTTAGGCCTTCTGAGCATCGTAGAGGTAATAGTGGCTAGTGTACATGGAGGAAGTGGGGGAGTTTGATTTATTTATCATCGACTAGTGTTCACTCTTCTTACCCACAGTTTTTGTGTGATTGTCAGACTAAGTTTAGTGGTGGGTCCCGGGCACAGGGTGCCTAATTCTCGGAAAGTGGTTCCCAGTTTGCTCCACCTCGCCCTCCTTGCAGATTTTGTGGTTAGAGTCGTTGTGGTCAGTCTGAGAAGGGGAGAAACAAGTGTTTCCATTGTGGTCTGATTGGGCACATACAGCGTGAGTTCCCCTCTCTAGTAGCTTCTTGGTCTAATAGGGCCTCTATTGCTACTCCATGTACTCCCGCATCGAAGGGTGCTATGTCTGCCTCTTCTTCTATTTCTACTACCGACGCTAGTCGAATCAGCATGTATGCACTTGCTACTCACCAAGATTCTAAGGCATCTCCCAATATTTTCACGGGTATGTTGAGACTTTTCTCCCATGATGTGTATTGCTTGCTTCATCTAGGGTCTACTCGTTCTTATGTGACCCCTTATATGGTTGTGCATCTTTATTATGATCCCGATAGTCTGTTGATTTCTTTTTCTATTTCTACCTCGGTCGAAGACCATGTGGTTGATAGAAGGGTCTATAAGGTGTTTGTTATATCAGTTGGTAGTAGGGATAATCTTGTAGACTTAATAGTGTATGACATGGATGATTATATTATTATTCTGGGATGGATTGGTTAAACTCTTGTTATGCATCCTGATATTGTCAGACCCGTAGGGTCATTGTAACGACCCGAAATCACCTCCTGGGACGTCACACGGTGCTTAAGGCTACACGTTGCCCCAAGCTAACCCTTTGAGCCTGCTTTTACTAATAATACTTATTTCAAGATGAAATAATTCAAAAACTAGCTTAGTCATATCATATGAAGGGAGATACGGAGAAAATACTCGGTCCAAATGACCACAATACTAGAATTCTCAACACAATCACAATCTAACAACTAGTCTGACAAAGCCTCTACTAATCCATGAACTAGAGAGTAGTTGGGACAGGTCCCCAACTGACTCGAAATGAACTAAAAGTAATAACAGTCTCTCAAATGCTAAAATGTATGATAATAGGTCCTCAAACCATGAGGACTCACCACTGTAGGAATGTAGACAAAGGTACTCGAAAGTCACTGACGGGGCTGGGACTGAGCACCTGAACCTACATTATATGACAATGTAGCACATAGACGTATATGTGGATCAGCACTTGGGAATGTACTGAGTATGTAAGGTGCATGCATTTATATAAAACAACATCAATACTCTTTAATCAAATCATGCATGCAATAAGTAATGACTCACATGGCTTGAATAAGTATAAAATGTAAAGCTCATGAATCATTTAGAATGGAGCATGTAACAAAAATCTCGTGTGTCAACATAGTTTAACTTTGAGATCAGTAATCTTCTCTTATTCTCATTACCCATAGTCTAAAGAAAACTTCAAAGTCATTCATAAGTCTCATGGAGAGTAAATCTTCCTTAATGCTCAAGAACTCATAACTCTTTTTAACTCAAGTATTTGGAATTCAGAATCATATAACTTTGAAACATACTTGAAGGCATTTTATTCACTTTACGAAAATATCTCATTTCAAGCTTTAGGGAAATCATTCTATCTCAATGGAAAAATAATCTAATTAAGGGAAATAACTTATCTCATAGGTTTAGAGAAAATACTTATATCAAGGGAAAATACTTTAGTCTTAGGGAGAAAATCTGCAACTTTACTATAAGGAAAATAACTTGTATCAAGGAAGGTTCTCTTAACCAACATAAACCATGCGAGCTACATGGAGTCCAACGATTTGTCCTCCTAAGAAAGAGACCCCACATTGGGGAGGAGTGTCATACTCTTGCCAGGGAGTATAACCTCAATTCAGTGATCACTTATCTCCGTCTCTGGCCTAACATCTCAGCCTTAGGCCCAAAATCTCAAACATACATTGGCACGTAGTACTGGAGTAAGAAACTATAGTAACTCACCCAACTCGGTGCTAAATACTACTCCCTTTAGTTTATCTCACTCATCTCATGAAAATCCACTTTAAAATAGTCGCATGGTTCATCAAGAACCCAACAATCAAATCTGTAATCTCATATAGTGAAGTGGATTTCAAAAATCCATGACCATTAGGTCAAAACATTTATCAATAATCTCAGAATACTCAAATCATGGGTGCTTATAGCACAAGAGTTCATTAAATTGCAAATCTCAAGTAGGGCTCAACAACCCATAATTCAATCTCAAGTTAAAACTCATCAAAAGCATAATAGATAGCATCTAGATTCATAACTCATGTAGAAATCTGAAAATTTCAGCAATTTGCTTGAAAATCTCAACATACTCATATGCTTTAATATCTCAGACATTTCAACTAATAATTTCTCAAGGATTAAAATCATGTGGTATAGACCCAGCTGCAATTTCTCAAGAAAACATGTAAAAATCATGCCATTAGAAAATCAATTCATGGAAAACATCAAAATATTGCAATCAATAATAATGGGTGAAAACCCCTAATTCAAATTCATGTAAAATCTCATAGATTGTAGAAAATCATAGTTTAAATAAGCCTTTGAGCACAAAGATGGAAGGATTACCCTTGTTTAAAACCCCAAATACCTTCGATTATAAAATTGGATGAACGATCTTGCTATAAACTCTTCTTCTTACTCTTGAGAGAGGGTTCTTGAAACCTTTGAACTTGGGGAACTCAAATCTCAACTCAATTTGTAGAATCCATGGTGAGTTCTTGGATTTCTTGGAGAAGGGTTTTATATTTGATCTTGAGGGAGAAACCCTAACCTTTCGATGTTTGGTGAGATAATTAGGTTATCAAGTTCATTTGGAATATATCTGAGGGTTAAAAGTGAAAAGACCCATAAGCCCCATTTAAAAAGGACTTAAAAATACTAAACAGGGGCTGCGAGGATCGAAGCGATGGTCCGTCGAGTCGTCCATCGTATGCTGGTCAAAAAAATAACATACTTCCTCGGTGTGAAGGTCAAAGCGATGGTCCATCGCTTAGCCTGATGGTCCTTCATATCTTCCATCGCACATCGTCCAGGATGAGGCCACATTGCCTGAGCGTGATGGTCCGTCGCAGCCTTGACGGTCCGTCATTTTGGCCGTCGCACTTGGGTAAGAAAAGGGAGTTACTGCCTTGGTTGCGATGGACTGAGCGATGGTCCATTGTAAACTCGATGGTCTGTCGCAAACTCGACTGTCCATTGGATCGTCCATCACACCTAGGCGGTTCCGACAATTCTCAGTAAAATGCCCATAACTTCTCATCCCGATACCGGATTTGGACGAAAGTGGTATCGTTGGAAAGCTAATTCAATTATCTACATGAAAAAAGTCAAATTTATGAAAATTCTATATAGTTAAATCACAAATCACTTAGGAAGTCACTTCTCAATCTTTTAGGGCCGGAATTACACATTGTTTGACACGCTCTAAGGCTCAGACTACAAGGAAACTTTGCGGGGTCTTACAATATGTCCCCCTTGAAAATATTTGTCCTCGAATGTTGCTAGTTAGACTAGGAACACAGAAATAGAGTACAAATACCTGAAGCAAGTTGCTAAAACATGTTCAAAATCTCTCTAAACTCTCGAATGCCTCAGAAATTGCAAGAACTCATGCAAGAACAGATACATATAGCTGAACTTTAGATTAGAAGGGATGAATTAAGAAAGAATAATACCTTCAGATTGATCTGAACTCACAGAAAAGTGGAGCGGGTACTTGACTCGCTTGTCTTCTTCTGCCTCCCAAGTAGCGCCCTCAACTGACTGGTTCCA
This sequence comes from Capsicum pubescens, assembly GCA_030864215.1. Taxonomy (NCBI): domain Eukaryota; kingdom Viridiplantae; phylum Streptophyta; class Magnoliopsida; order Solanales; family Solanaceae; genus Capsicum; species Capsicum pubescens. The sequence goes on along the minus strand of CM061544.1, from coordinate 168,397,002 downwards.
ACACAAAACTTTGACTAGGGGAACCTCTTTGTTCCTCAGTCTACGGATCTGAATATCTATGATCTCAACAAAAATATCATCGAATGAAAGACTATTCTGAATATCAGCACTCTCTGAGAGATTTACTACAACAGAATCACCAATATGCTTTTTAAGCATGGAGACATGAAAAACAGGATGAAAAGCTTGCAACTTTGCGGGCAACTCAACCTCATAGGCTACTTTACCAACACGGCTCAAGATGATATACGGGCCAACATAACGGGGACTAATCTTTCCCTTTTTACCAAACCTCTTCACCCCTTTCATGGGTGAAATCTTCAAGTATACCAAATCACCCACCTCAAACTCAAGATCTCTTCTCCTCACATCGGCGTAGGACTTTTGATGACTCTGGGCTGTCTTCAACCTTTCTCTAATCAACTTAACTTTCTCCATAGCTTCAAACACTTCATCTGGACCAATCACGACAGTTTCTCCCACTTCAAACCAACCTACGTGTGATCTACATCTCCTACCATATAAGGTCTCAAATAGTGCCATCCCAATGCTAGAATGGTAACTATTGTTATAGGAAAATTCTATCAATAGCAAGAGCACACACCCTCAACATGTTTTCTAGGGGCTGAATAGTCCTCTCAACCTGACCATCTGTCTATGGATGAAAAGTGTAACTCAAAATAACTTGGGTACCAAGACCCTGCTGAAATGCCCTCCAAAACTAAGAAGTAAATTTAGTGCCACTATCCGAAATGATGGATGAGGGAACTCCATGTAGCCTGACTAACTCCCAGATATAATATCTAGCATAATCCTTAGTTGTATAAGATGTGTGCACGGGAAAGAAATGCGTGGACTTAGTCAGCCTATCCACAACAACCAAAATAGAATCATGATTATGATGCGAAAGAGGTAACCCGGTCACGAAGTCCATATTCACCACCTCCCACTTCCAAGTTGGTATACCAAACTCTTGCATCACGCCACTAAGTCTTTGGTGCTCTACCTTAACCTATTTTTATGTTGCACACTTTGCTATGAACTCGGCTATATCCTTCTTCATAATGTTCCACCGATAGATCTCCCAAAAGTCACGATATATCTTTGTAGCACCGGGATGAATAGAATACCACGCGCCATGTGCTTCAGCCATAATCCTCTACCTCAAATCATCAACACATGGAATGCACAATCTACCCCACAATCTTAACACGCCATCTCCCCCTTTGGAGAAAACCTCTACCTTTTGGTCCTTAACTGACTCCTTCAGTCTGACCAATCTAGTATCTCTGTCTTGCTTCTCTTTTACTTCCGAAACTAAAGAAGATTCGGAACTACTCTTCACCAAAGTACTTCCCTCAACTGAATCAATCAAACTAACATCCAATCTAGCCAAAAAATTCACATCACGAGCCAACTCTTTCTTACCTTCCTCTACATGAGCAACACTACCCATAGACAGTCTGCTAAGGGCATCCGCCACTACATTGGCCTTGCTCGGGTGATACAACATACTTATATCATAGTCTTTTTACAACTCTAACCACTTCCTCTGCATAAGATTCAACTCCCTCTGAGTAAACACATATGGAAGGCTCTTATGATCAGTAAACATATCAACATGGACACCATAAAGATAATGTCTCCAAATTTTCAAAGCAAAGACCACAACATCTAATTCAAGATCATGGGTGGGGTAGTTATTTTCATGCGGTTTTAACTTTCTAGAGGAATAGGCTATAACCTTACCTCTTTGCATTAACACAAAACCCAAGCCAACTCTAGAGTCATTACAATACTCCACAAAACCATTTGTACCATCAGGCAAAGTCAACATAGGGGATGAAGTAAGTCGAGTCTTCAACTCCTGGAAACTCTTCTCACAGGAATCTGATCACTGGAAATTAACTTTCTTTTGAGTTAACCGGATCATAGGAGACTCAATAGAAGAGAAACCTTCAACAAGACAATGGTAGTATCCCGCTAGACCCAAGAAACTTCTATTGTCAGATGGGGAGATAGGTCTAGGCTAATTTCTTACAGCTTTTATCTTTTCAGGATCAACTCTAATACCTTCGGCTGAAACGACATGACCCATAAAGGCTATAGACCTTAGCCAAAATTCATACTTACTGAAGTTCGCAAACAACTGGTGATCTCTAAGAGTTTGCAAGACAATTTAAGGTGATTTGCATGGTCACTCTCATTACGGCAGTACACAAAGATGTTTTCTATGAACACTATGACAATATATCAAGATATTTCTTAAATACTCTGTTCATGAGGTCCATAAAGGCGGCTGGGGTATTGGTTAGCCCGAAAGACATGACTAGAAACTCAAAGTAACCATAGCAGGTTCGGAATGATGTTTTTGGAATATCACATTCCCTCACTTTAAGTTGATGATAGCCAGATCTAAGGACTATTTTTGAGAACTAACTTGCACCTTGCAACTGATCAAACAGGTCATCAATTCTCGAAAGAGGATACTTATTTTTTATTGTGAAATTGTTAAGCTAACGATAGTCAATACACATACATAAAGAACCGTCTTTTTTTCGCACAAATAAGACAGGTACGCCCCAAGAAGAAATACTTGGCCTAATGAAACCTTTGTCTAAAAGATCTTTGAGTTTCTTTTTCAAATCCTTAAGCTCTGCAAGTACGATACAGTATGGTGGAATAGAAATAGGCTAAGTATCGGGAAGAAGGTCAATCCTGAATTCTATCTCCCTATCAGGAGGTACCCCTGGGAGATCTTCCAAAAAAATATCAGGAAACTCATTAACAATATAGACTAACTGAATAGTTGGAGCCTCAGAATTAATCCCTTTGACTCTAACTAGGTGATAGATTAACCCTTAAATATTAGCTTTCTGGCTTTGAGATAGGAGATAAAATGACTCTTGGGAGATACCAAACTCCCGGACCACTCAAAAGCACATCAGAAAATTAAAACTTGTCCACACGAGTACGACAGTCTATAGATGCATAACAAGAATAAAGACAATCCATACCCAGAATAAGGTCAAAATCCACCATGTCTAACTCTATCAAATCCACAAGTATGATTCTATGAAGAACAGTAACAGGACAATTTCTATACACTTGTTTAGCAACAACTGACTCCCCTACCGGTGTTGTAACTAGGAAGGGCTCAGAAATCTTTTTGGGACTCATTTTGAAATTCACAGCTACAAGTGGGGTCACATAAGAGAGACTTGACCCGGTGTCCAACAACACATAGACATCAAAGAAAAAAACATGGATCATACCGTAACAACATTGGGAGAGTCGTTCTTCTCCTGATAGGATGGTAAGACATAGAATCTGTTCTAGCACTGTCTGCCACCAATGCTAGATGAAGCACCCTGAGCAAGGGCAGGACGGGGTACAGGAGCCATTGCACTAGTAGCCGGTGCCTAAGGTCGGGCATCTTTGTTCCCTTATCTAGCATGAGGATAATCTCTAAGTCTTTGGCCCTGCTTGCTACAACCAAAATAGCCCCTCAAATCTACGAAACACTCACCAGGATGATCCCTACCACACTTAGCACAAGGAGGATAACGGGGCCTATTACCAATACTTTTCTGTGACCTATACATAAAAAATCTTCCCCCTTGCTCCTGCCTGCCTCTAGGAATGGGAGTACTAGCTGATAAAGGCGCTAGTATAGACGGATGCCTCTGAAACTGAGGGTGGTTCCCTCCATGGAACCTAGGATGTCTAAACACATGTTGCTCAGATCTACCCTTCTTGTTACCCCTTACTCTATCTCTCTAATCTTATACACTTTTATCTGTTGGGCATGCGTCATCAATCGAGCCAGATCCATATCTCTATGCAGCATCGCAGTCCTACACTCCTTCAGTACCAACCCAAAAACACCGGTCACGAACTTGCTCATACTATCATGGGTATCAGAAATCAATTCAGGAGCATACTTGGCCAACTGGTTGAACATCATGTAGTACTCCTTAACATTCATGAAGCCCCGCCTTAAGTTCATAAACTCCTTAATGTTTTCCTCCCTCATCTCAAGTGGAAAGAACTTTCCAAAAATGCATCTTGGAATACTTGCCAAGTCATAGGAGCAGCATTATCACCTCTACCCTTCCTCTATAATACAACCCAGTCATAAGCAATGTCCTTCATCCCGTAGGACGCCAACTAAACACTTTATTCCTCAAAAACATGCATCACTTGGGTGATCTTTCTCACCTCCTCAAGGTACAACTATGGGTCCTCATCTGACTTAAACCCATAAAACTCTGGCAGATTCATTGGCATAAAATCAAAAATCCTAGCTACAGCTACATCACCTTCCTACTAATTAGCAATTGTAGCTTTGTTATTGTCCCAAACATTGGTAGTGGCTGCTTGAGCTAACGCCTGAAAGGCCTCCCGAAACTCGGCATGATACATAGTCTCATTCAAAGGATCACTAGATGAGGGTTGCTTATCATCGTTCCTGTGGTCATTAGCTCTTCGGAGAAGCCTTTTCAGAAATAGAATAGCATGAACTATTAGATTAGAGGGACAACTGTAGGCATGATAGAATCCAAAACATCTTTTTCCTAGAACGTCCTGTAGCCTCTTGCTATAGATGTGGTGTGCTACACACTGATGATCAAGACTCTACTTAATACAGCTTATCAGACTCCCTAGGACTCCTTAAAATCATAGGATTTGATACCAAGTTTGTAACGATCCAAAATCGCCTCCCGGGATGTCACATGGTGCTTAAGGCTATAGGAAGCCCCAAGCTAACCCTTTGAGCCTACTTCTACTAATAATACTCATTTCAAGATGAAATAATTCAAACACTAGCATAGTCATATTATATGAAGAGAGATACAGAGAAAATACTCGGTCAAAATGACCACAATATTGGAATTCTCAACACAATCACAATCTAACAACTAGTCTAACAAAGCCTCTACTAATCTATGAACTAGAGAGCCGTTGGGACAGGTCCCCAACTAATTCGAAATGAACTGAAAGTAATAACATAGACTCTCAAATGTTGAAATTTCTAATGATAGGTCCTCGAACCATGAGGACTCTGCACTGTAGAAATATAGACAGAGATATTCGAAAGTCACTGCCGAGGCTGGGACTGAGCACCTGAACCTACATTATAAGACAATGTAGCACATAGACGTATATGTGGATCAACACTTGGGAATGTACTGAGTATGTAGGGATGTATGCATTTATATAAAACAACATCAATACTCTTTAATCAAATCATGTATGCAATAAGTAATGACTCACATGGCTTGAATAAGTGTAAAATGTAAGGCTCATGAATCATGTAGAATAGAGCATGTAACAGAAATCTTATGAGTCATCATAGTTTAACTTTGAAATAGGTAATCTTCTCTTATTCTCATTACCCATAGGCTAAAGGAAACTTTAAACAATACTTTCAACTCATACATATGTCTCATGGAGAGTAAAACTTCTTTAATGCTCAAGAACTCATAACTCTTTTGAACTCAAGTACTTGGAATTCAGAATCATATAACTTTGAAACATACTTGAAGGCATTTCATTCACTTTAGGAAAATATTTCATTTCGTGCTTTAGGGAAATTATTTTATCTCAATGGAAAAATACTCTAGTTTAGGGAAATAACTTATCTCATAGTCTTAGAGAAAATACTTATATCAAGGGAAAATACTTTAGTCTTAGGGAGAAAATCTACAACTTTACTAGTAGAAAAATCACTTGAATCAAGGGAGGTTCTCTTTATTTACATAAACCATGCGAACTACATAGAGTCCAATAACTTGAATCAAGGGAGGTTCTCTTTCCAGGGCGTATAACCTACATTCAGTGATCATTTATCTTAGTCTTGGGCCTAATATCTCGGCCTTAGTCCCAAAATCTCAAATCTATGGTGTCACATAGTTCTGGGGTAAATAACCATAGTAACTTACCCAACTCGGTGCTAAATACTACTCCCGTTAGTTGATCTCGCTCATCTCATAAAAATCCTTTTTAAAATAGTATCATGGATCATCAAGAACCCAATAATTAAATCTGTAATCTCTTGTAGTGAAATGGATTTTAAAACTCCATGACCATTAGGTCAAAACATTTCTCAATAATCTCAGAATACTCAAATCATGGATTCTTATAGCACAAGAGTTCGTAAAATTACAAATCTCACGTAGGGCTCAATAACCCATAATTCAATCTCAAGTTAAAACTCATCTAAATCATAATAGATAGCATCTAGATTCATAACTCTTGTAGAAATCTAGAAATTTCAGCAATTTTTCTCAAAATCTCAACATACTCATATGCTTCAATATCTCAAACATTTCAACTATTAATTTCTTAAGGATTAAAATCATGAGGTATAGACCCAGCTGCAATTTCTCAAGAAAATATGTGAAAATTATGCCATTAGACTCTCAATTCATGGGAAACATCAAAATAAAGCAATCAATAATAATGGGTAAAAAATCCTAATTCAAATTCATATAAAATCTCATAGATTGTAGAAAATTATAGTTTAAATAAGCCTTTGTGCACAAGGATAAAAAGATTACCATTGTTCAAAACTCCACATACCTTAGATTATGAAATTAGATAAACGAGCTTGCTTTAAACTCTTCATCTTACTCTTGAGAGAGGGTTCTTACAACCTTTGAACTTGGGGAATACAAATCTCAACTCTTGTAGAATCCATGGTGAGTTCTTGGAATTCTTGGAGAAGTGTTTTAGATTTTCTCTTGAGGGGGAAATCCTAGCCTTTGGATGTTTGGGTAGATAATGAAGCTATCAAGTTCGTTTGGAATATATCTGAGGGTTAAAAGTTAAAAGACCCAAATGCCCCTTTTAAAAAGGACTTAAAAATACTGAATAGGGGTTGTGATGGTCTAAGCGAGAATCTATCGCTAGCCTGATGGTCCGTCGGGTCGTCCGTTGCATGCTGGTTAGAAAAAAACATACTGCCTTGGTGTGATGGTCAAAGCAAAGGTTCGTCTCTTAGCCTGTCAGTCTGTCGGATCATCCCTCACATATTGGCCAGGATGAAGCCACACTGCCTGAGCGCAATGGTCCGAACAATAGTTCGTCACAACCTTGACGGTCCGTCATTTTGGCCGTTGTACTTAGGCAAAAAAAGGGAGTTACTGCCTTGGTTGTGAAGGGCTGAGCAATGGTCAGTCACAGACTCGATGGTTCGTCAGATTGTCTTTCACACCTGGGAGGTTCTGACAACTCTCAGTAAAACAATCATAACTTCTCACCCCGATAATGGATTTGGATGAAATTTGGTATCATTGGAAACCTAATTCAATTCTCTACATGACAAAAAGTCAGATTTAAGAAAATTCTATATTGTTTAAACACCAATCTCTTGGGAAATCACTTCTCAATCTTTTAGGGACGAAATTACAGTTTTCTTGACACGCTCTAAGGCTCAGATTATGAGGGAACTTTGTTGGGTCTTACAGTCATGTTCCAATTACCTAATGAGCTAGTCATTGTATGGTAAGGTGTTTCCCTGTTGCCAAAGGGAAGGTTCATTTCTTTTCTAAATGCCCAAAAGTTGATTTCAAAGGGGTGTTTGTATCATTAGGTCCGAGTTAAAGACTCTAACTCAAACGTGTATTTTCTAGAATCCATTCCCGTGTTTAATGATTTTATCGAGGTGTTTCCCAATGATCTTCCCAGTGTTCCTCCCAATGGGGAAATTTATTTTGGGATTGATCTTATTTCAGACACACGTCTGATTTTTATCACTCCTTATAGAATGTCTCCGGCAGAGCTAAAGGAGCTTAAGGAGAAATTAAAAGACCTCTTAAATAAAGGTTTTATCTTCCCTAGTGTGTCTCTATAGGGTTCTCCCGTGTTATTCATGCACAAGAAGGATGGTTCCCTTCATATGTGCATTGATTATCGTTAGTTGAACTAAGTGACCGTAAAGAATAAATATCCTCTTCCTAGGATCGATGATTTGTTTGATCAACTTCAGGGTGCAAAGTGTTTCTCTAAGATTGATCTTAGATTGGGTTATCATCATCTTAGGATTAGGGATGTGGATATCCCTAAGGCTTCTTTTAGAACTAGGTATGGTTACTATGAGTTTCTTGTCATGTCTTTTGGGTTGTCCATTGCCCCGATGGCATTCATGGACTAGATGAAGAGGGTCTTCCATTCGTTCTTGGTCATGTTTGTCATTGTCTTCATTAATGATATCATAGTGTATTCTAAGAGCGAGGCGAATTATGTAAATCACATTTGTGTCGTGTTGTAAACTTTAAAGGGTCATCATTTTCATGCCAAGTTCTCCATGTATGAATTTAGGTTAAAAGTCATAGCTTTTCTATGTTAGGTTATCTCTAGTGAAGAGATCATAGTGGATCCCCAAAATTTAGTCGTGGTTAAGAAATAGCCTAGACCTACGACTCCAACCTATATTTGGAGCTTCTAGGGTCTAGCCGATTACTATAGAAGATTTATGCAGAGTTTCTTTACTAAGCTACCCCGTTGACCAAATTGACCATAGAGAAGGTCAATTTCTTATGGTCTAATGTATGTGAGGGTAGTTTTTAGAAGTTGAAATATAAATTGACTTTGACTCTAGTTTTAACCTTGCCAAAGGAAGTGAAGGTTTTGTTGTTTATTCTGATGCTTCTCATATCAGTCTTGGTTGTGTGTTGATGTTATATGGTAGGGTGATGGCCTATTTTTCTAGATAATTGAATGTTCATGAGAACAACTATCGTACTCATAACTTTGAATTGTTAGCCATGGTCTTTGCGTTAAAGATATGGAAACATTATCTATATGGGGTTTATATTGGTATCCTTTCTGATCAGAAGAGCCTTCAATATGTATTTACCCAAAACATGTTAAATCTCTCGCAAAAAAGGTAGCTCGAGTTATTGAAAGACTATGATATGAGTCTTCTTTACAATCCCGATAAGGCGACCATGGTCGCCGATGCTCTTAGTAAATTTTCTATGGGGAGTTTGGCCCATGTAGATGAGGATAAGAGGGAATTAGTGAAAGACATTCATCATTTGGTAAATCTTGGAGTTCGATTTGTGGACTTCGAGGATGGTGGTTTATTTGTGCTTTCAGTATCTCAGTTGCCCCTTGTTGTTGAGATAAAGGAAAATCAAGCATTTGATCCCAACTTGATGAAGATTAAGAGTAATGTGGGTCAACATAAAGTTTCAGACTTTGTGATTGGTGGTGATGGAATCTTGAGAATACCAAGGTAAGATATGTGTTCCCGACATTAATGGATTGAAGAAAAGAGACATAAATGAGGCTCATGGATCCCGTTATGCCATTCATTCCGGTTCCCCCAAGATGTATCATGATCTTTGAGAGTTCTTTTGGTTGGGTAATATAAAGCGATATGTGGCTAGTTATGTGGCCAAGTGTATAGTGTGTCAACAAGTGAAAGTTGAGCACATGAGGCTCGGGGTCTTATATCAAGAGATCCCATTACTCAAATGGAAGTAGGAGGTAATTAATATGGATTTCATTACCGGTCATCGGAGATCCCAAAATTAATGAGAGTCTATTTGGGTCATTATTGATAAAATGACCAAGACCCCTCACTTTTTGCCCGTGAGGACTAACTTCTCGATGGAACATTAAACTAAGTTGTACCTTGCAGAGATTGTGAAGTTTCACGGTGCTCCGATTTCTATTATTTTGGATCCTGTTCCTCTATTTTCATCCCATTTTTGGAAATCATTCCAAAAGGGTTTTTGTACTAGAGTGTGCCTTAGTACCGCGTTCCACCCACAAATGGATGGACAAGTAGAAAGGACCATCCAAACTTTAGAGGATATGTTGAGGGCTTATGTGATTAATTATAGTGGTAGTTGGTATGACCACTTGACTTTGATAGAGTTCGCCTATAATGATAGTTACTACTTTAGTATTAGTATGGACCGTTTTGAGGCATTGTATGGTAGGAGGTGTCGATCACCTATTAGGTGGTGCAGAGTTTGAGAGGGTAAGTTGTTTGTCCCTGATCTAATTTACAAAGCCTTAGATAAGGTGAAGATGATTCAACATAGGTTGAAAACCGCTTGAAGTTACCAAAAGTCCTATGTGGATATGAGGTGTAGGGACTTAAAGTTTAGTGTTAGCGATTGGATATTCTTAAAAGTCTCTCCCATGAAGGGAGTGATGCAGTTCTGTAAAAAGAGGAAGCTTAGTCCTTGGTATATTGGTCTGTACTTTATTATGAAGAGGGTTGACAATATTGCCTATGAGTTGGAGTTGCCATAGAGTATTAACTCCATTCACCCAATTTTTCATGTCTCTATGTTGCGAAAATGTATGGGTGATCCTTCGTTAGTTCTTCCCTAGAAGGATGTTGATATTTTAGACTCTTTATCCTATGAGGATATCCCAATGAAGATCTTGGATCGACAAGTTCGCCGATTGTGGATGAAAAAAGTTTCTTCAATAAAGGTTCTATGGGGGAACCAAAAGTTTGAGGTAGCTACTTGGGAAGCGGAAGAGGACATAAGGTCCAAGTATCCGCATTTGTTCCCTCTTCTGGAAACTTGGGATGGAGGTGTATGTTAATCTTTTTGCTTTGATTAATGTCTTTAATAGACAATGGGTTAATTCCCCCAATATGTTAAGTTGATTTGTGTCTTGTTAGACCATGGGTTTGAGTCTCTAATACTTTGAAAATATATGTGTCCTTGTTGTAATGGGTTTAATCCTGTAGTATTTTAGTTGATTCAAGTCCTTTGTAAGTGATAGGTTCGAGTCACAAATCCTTGAATTAAGTAAGTATCTTTGGTAAGTTGATGGGTTGAAGTCCCTAAGTTGTGAAATGAGTAAGTGTTTATAAGAAAGGGTTTTAAGTCCCTAATCTTTGAAATGAACAAGTTTATTGATAAATAATAGGTTTGAGTCCCAAATACGATGACGTGAATGATTGATTGATAATGAGTATGATGTGTGTTATATCCTTGTAGTGTTCTTGTTCTAACTTGTTTGAAGGACGTTTTAGTAATTGATAATGTGTTTCCTTGTGTTTATTTCTTGCCTTAACCCTCACTCGAGGATGAATGATCCAAGTGGGGGAGAATTGAAACACCTAGACTTACAACCATTGAAAAACTTCATCTTTTGGTGTCATTGGGGTGGGTACGACTAGGGTCTTTAGTCATACCCCTTTGATATAATTCGTATCCTTCTTTTCCTCCCCTCTTATATCCTAGGTAGTGTGGTGAGGGATATTCACTATCCTAGGAACTAGTGACCCTCCCCTCAATCATAATTAAGGGTATGAGTCGTACCTAGGTTAGTCGTATGGGGTGAGGTCTTAGCTTGGAGTGGACTGATTTGTTATGACGAGAGAATATGAGTTTAGGGTGAGTCGTAGACTTTGTATATGACTCATGGTGTATTTTCGTATCCTTATCAGTGTGTGTGACGTAAGAGAAGCCTAGGTACAAGTCACAGTACCACTCGTACCCTAGGGTACGACTACTTAAGTGAGTTATATGGTGAGTCGTACCCCTGGACGGGTTAAATTTTTAGGTTTTTACTAAGGGATTTATGGTCATTTCCAATGTCTAAAACCCTATTCCCTCTCACTATATAAGTGTGTGTAGCCTCCTAAACATCCATTTTGATGGATCAAACACCCAAAACACTTTCTCAAACTCATCTTTGAAGAATTGGAGGCTAGGGTTTCAAGAGTGGTCTTTAAGAGTCAAAGGAGAGTCAATATTCTTGGTTATTCATCATGTTTAAGTCATTTAACTCTTCCCCTTGCTAAATAACTCTAAACCATGTATTTCACACTTGGATTAGTAAGGGTACATGGTGGTTTTGCAATAGAATAAAAAGGGTTTTTTTGCCTAATGAGGAATAATGATGATTCTTTCTTAGACTTATGTTTATGCATGTTATTGATGGTAGAATACACATGTGAAGGTTTTTTTTTATGTGGTCTGACATGTGAGTCTTGAGTAACCCTAGTCTGTATGATTTCTACCATGAAATAGGCCTTGGTAAAGGCATATACACAAGGTGTTTATGAAAATGTCTAAGTGAGATGTCTAGTTACATGATGATAATCTTTTAAACTAGGGCAATGGCCTGATATGTATGAATACTTGATAAATAATATTGTGAAGGTAAAATGAGCCATCTATTGTGTAAATCATGACCTTGATGGTTTGATGAATAAGAAGGGGGTTAAGGTCCCTAACATAAATATGAACTTGAATTGTGTGTTGAACTAAATGATGGTATGGAATTGCTAATGAAGTGTGAAAGGCTTGTAATGGTCTTGAGGACCATAGTTTGAATCTTATGATGAGTTTAATTAAGGCATCGGACAATTTAAATGGTTGAGCAATGAAGGCTCTCATGAAGACCATATGGTCATGTATGGTGTTGAATTGGCTAAATGGGTTAAAGTCCTTCTTTGTGGAATTGAATTTATGTGGATGTATTGACAAAGGGTTAAGTCCCAATGTTGACTAATGATATTCGTGATGGCTTTAAGTTAAAGTCCCTTGACTAATGAAATCTCTTGTGGTTAAAGTCCCTTGCATAATGAATTCTCATGAGGACGAAGCGCCTTGCCAAATGAATTAGCTTGGGGTTAGGGTCCCCTATCTAATATGGAATGAGGTTAGAGTCCCTTGCCTAATGTGTGATCATATGGTTAGAGTCCCTTGCATGAAAAAATGTGTGTGAGCGACTAGCGACCCTCACTTAAATGTATGTGTATGTGCTTAAAATCCCTTACGTGATGATGTGTGAATATAGTTAAAGTCCTATGAATAATAAGAAATGTTTGAAACTATGAGTATGGAAGGTTGGAGTCCTCTATTGCATGCATTATGAATGAGTGTTTCCTAAGTATTGATGATACTTGTACCCTTGGTTAGCCTGTGATGCGTCTATATGTATGGATAAGGTTATGAATGTTATTGAATATGACATATATTGACTTGTTCTTTAATAAAGATTTTATTTTATCCCTATACTTGAGTTACATGCTACCATTCCAATAGCTAACCATCTCCAGATGCTATGTCCCCATGTGACATAGGGACCGGAGCATAATATTTGCTTCCTACGTAGTATTATGTGATCGAAGCGGTTCATGCATTGACTACGGAGTGGTGAGCTTCCTTATTTCGGAAGACATTCATTCTTGGTCCCCTGTCTTTAGACTTAGTCTTAATTTGACCTCGTTTGGCTATTGTCGGGGGCTTGTATCGACATATATATTTCTAAACTTTGGTTTGTATAGAGTTATTGTGGAGGACTGTGGAATTGGGTATATCGGCTAGTGTGTTGATATTTATGTAATAGTTAGACTTTGTTTAATTTATGACTTGTAGTATGTTTTTTGCTATCTCATTATATGGTCGGGATCCTCCCAACCCTTGTTATTTATGTGATTGTTGTGATGTGATATCAGACGATCTTTGATTCATGTTGGCTTTATGTGCCCATACGACATGGACTGGTTTTGGGTCATGTCACTTTAGGACCTGAATAAAGAGTCCTTTATCCTTAAAAATAATGTTTCAGAGTTTATGGTACTGTTGAAGTTATTAACTGAGGTCATTTACTAAGATTTTTGGCTTGAGACCAATTCCATTACAGTAAAAACTCCAAAATAGGGAAATATGCCTAAATCCCAAATGAACTATCTGATAACCAAACCGATAGTTCAATAAATAATAAATTGTTGATAGTTATTATGGGAAGGCTCGAAATGATAGAATCTACCTAAATAGAGGAAGTGACCTCGAAGATCGTGCAATATCCACTACTAAAGGAACTTTAATAGAAAGAGAATGAAATCTCGAAGGAATGAGGTGTCAGGCCCGGATTCTCCAAGAAACATTCCCTTGATAACCTCCAAGAAGAAATAACATTACCAAGTTATTTTACCAAAGGTATCCCTTTTTTAACCAACTTCGTTTCTTCATATCTCAAACAACTAGAACTCAACCTCCACAAAAAAATACCTCAAACTGAATCGAGGAAGGATGGCACCCACAAATCCATAACATAACACACTGATACTACTTCTATATCAATATAACCAAGTGAAGGCTCAACCAAGACAAAGTAAATCCAAGGCGTTAATCATGCAAGAAACACCAAAATCTTAATATAACCTTCTTTTTTATTTCCAAACCTTCTATCAACTCTAATCCACCCAAAATGCCACCTCATTCTTATTTGTGAAACTCCATCACACAAATCTCGAGGAACTAAAATTATTCAACAAATATTCCATGATGATAGGCATAAGATAAGCCCATAGGGTGCTACTTAGATGCACAAATGGAGATGGTCAAAGCCTATGATCTCCTATCATGATTATAGTTTGTCTGAATGACCCTAAAAAGTAATAGTTAGGAGCCTGAAACACATACACTCATAACCAAATGATCCACTCCAAAATGACCAATCAACTAAGGATGAAACCATGTTGAATCTAACTCGAGCACACTACTCCCGATGAGTAGATAATCAAAAATTTTTGCAAAAATTGAGAATCACAAGAAAGAGCATAAGAAATCATCATCAAGTGCTAATGCAATATCATTTGAACATCAATCGATCACAATCTACAAAACTAAAGGAGACCGAATAAATAATTAAAGAGTATTCATAGCCAACATATAGGTGAAACCCTAACATAGATAAATCTTAAAATAAAGGTTGCTCTCACGCTCTATAAGTACAAGCTAAGATCTCAACACAAGGCTGAATATTCTGATATCTATTATGTAAAACAATATTATAGAAGGGTATACATCCATACTCAAAGTCTATATAACTATAGGATACCAGTCCAAGGTACCAAATTAAAAAATGAGCCAACAAGTCTGAACAAAGTGTAAACACCGACCACATCCTCAGTAGCTAATATTAAGCATATCCCTACTATATCATGCAAAACTAAACTAAAACAATAGTAGAGAACTAACATCACAATAGGTATAAACCATAGGTTGAAACACAAGCAATCAACTCCACATCTAATGATGGCACTGATGTGTCATGGTTTCATGGCACTTTTGATGCCTAAAGAATAAAAACTATATAAGTAATTAGGCTTTTTTATTAGATGTGATGTGTTTTGATTGTGTTTTTGTAGGATAATAGGTATTGGAGAAGAGTGGGAGAAAAATAGATGATGTGTAGCTGAAAGACTACTTACATGACCCACTTACGGTGTAAGTAGAACTTACAACCCCCGTAGGTTAGGTCCATAAATAATAGAGTTGAGTTCCTCAAAGTTAATTTTTATTTTAAGACCTACAAAGGACTATTTACGAGGCGTAGGTTGCACCTACGATCCTCGTAGGTTGTACCTACGATCCTCGCAGGTTGTACCTACGATCCTCGTAGGTTGTACCTACGATCCTCGTAGGTACCCCTCATAAGTAGGTATTTGAAGTCTATTTATTTCCTTTGAGATATACAAATGCACCTATGGACTATATGTACAACCTACAACCCATATGTGGGATCGTAGGTTGATGCCCATACAATTTTCCTTCTTTGTTTTAGATAGGATTTTAAGGTTTTCTGATGTAAAATATAAATTCCCCATTGATGTTTTGTTATTTATTTACACTCTTTACAAACATACAATATTATATTGTATTCTATGATACACTTTGGATCTGGGAATTCTTTTTCGTCAAACTTTTAGGGTATGATATTAATTTGAAATTCTGGTTTTGATTCTTAATTCATTGTGATATTAGTCATATGGATTCAATTATAAATTCTATAGGTTTTCTTACAAACATGTGCGACTAAACTTCTTAACTAGGGTTGTCGAAAACCTGATGGAATAATAAAGTAGAGGAATTAAAAGTCTTTCATAGTTGGTGTTCTAGTATGTATTTGATTTTTTTCTTATCAATTGCTCTCTTAACGACTGCAAACATTAAGAACCTACCTATATTCGATAATAACTCAAGAGATATGTTTAGATTAGAAAATTATCATCATAATAATTTAGATCTACAAACCTTTATCTAATTTACTTGGTATTGAGAGAAGAGAGTTAATCTGAGATCTAAGACAAGGGTTAGTAATGTTAAACTCTGATATCGAGAGGAGATAAGTGCAATTCATAAAAAAATATTGAGATATGGTTGGTGATACATAACTTTATAGATTTTGCATGCAAGGTATCGAGATAGTTTAATAAGAACGATAAGTCTACGGATATATGAAGTTACGGGAAACATAAACCTAGTGATCATCTCATATAAATTTCAACCCAAAGTGTTCAAACGTTGAAAGTACTACTATTGTTCTTAAAAAATCCCCCATTTACTGTCTATACTTCCTGACTATATTTGTAACACCCCAGATTATTGCTTCTAGAAATTTCTTGAGTTTGGAACTGACTCCTCAAACTACGGCTAACGTAATGAGTCGTAAAGTCTCCTTACGGGTCACAGGGTTCTAGTAATAGGGTGACCAATGAGGGATGCCCTTGTTTCTATTGTGAATACTACTGGGATGTCACGAGTTATAATGACTCTTTACAAGTCATAGGGTGTTTTTCATAGTAAGCTAGTCTAGGTGCCTATGTTACTGTTGTGTTTACGACTAGGACCCTATGAGTCATAAGGTCAATGTACGAATCATAGGGTATGCTCCTCTGGTAAACATTGAGGAGGACCCATGTCTCTTCCCATACTACAAGTCATGGCGATGGCTAGTATTCAGACATCACGAGTCGTTACATGACTTGTAGTCATTAGTGATATTTTTTCTAGTGTTTTAATTAGGGGCACTTTGGTCATTTCTCTCTTTCCCCAATTGTGATCCAGGATTTAAAAACACTTTAGGGACTTATTATTACTCTTAATGAAATCAAAATACATTTCTCTTCACTCAAATTCCTTAAAGTAAGAACAAGGCTAGGATTTCTTAAGGTTGATTATCTAGTTCTCAAAGGTTGATTTCCCTCTATAAGTCCTAATAATTTCAAGCATGTACCTCTCCTGTTAAAGATTTTTTACTTAAGAAATATGTTTAAATGGTCATTTATGTGGATTTGAATATGGATTTTGAATTAGGTTGAAGGTTTTAGAAGGAATTTTACTTGATTTGAATTCCTATTTTTTTATTGCTAGTTTTCATGTTTTATTTATGTATTTTGAAACCCGTTGGGGTGCATATGTGTGGTGAATTTAATGGCCGTCGAGGTATTCCTCTAAATTGATGATGTTGGTTTTTGAATTTGGTTTTGAAATTATGCTCCCTAATCTACTTGCATAATTGGATTTAAAATATTGTTAATCACATGATTTGGCTTATTTCCCTAAACTATTGCATTGCATTAATGGGTATATGTATAAACTAAGATTTTGAATGCCTTGTTGTCCACGTTTTTTATTTTAAACTAAATTTATTGAACAAAGGGGTTATAGTATTCCCCAAACTTGATTTAATGAACAAAGGGGGTTGTGGTATTTGTCTAAGTGGATTGAATTGGTATGACATAATTATAATCTTGCAAGCATAAAGGTATGAATATACCTATGATTGATGCCTTAATGTAAAATTCCTTGGTTAAATTGATGGGTTATGTGAAGCTTATTTTAATTGGGCGTAAAGGTGGTTGTGTAGCTCATTGTGGAAGGTGGAGGTCTTGAGAAGACTTATACTGGAGACTATATTTGTCGGTATGGGGGTGTTTATGAGCGTGTGCATGGTCTACACTTATATATATTTTGGATCGGTTAGGGTCGAGGCATTCCCTAGCTTATCTTTGAATTTTCCTGGTTTGTGCAGCTAATATGCACTGGGAGCCTTTCAGATGGAGGAGTTGAAGCCATATATCTTGCGGGTGCCCTAAGGACAATTAGAGCTACATAGTCTAATTTAATGGTTTTAAATCACATGCTCATCCTTGTTCCTTATCCTAGCATCTTATATATATATATATATATATATATATATATGTATGTATACATGTATATGACCATATACAATGAGTTAGGACTTGATTTTAAATTGGCATTATTTTTTTCCTATCCTGAGTTACATGCTAGCGCTCACCCAACTAACTGTCTCCAGACGTTGTACCCCCATGCGATGCAGAGAAATGAGATACATCTACTTTTCCTGCACATTGATAGGTGATTTTTGGATATCTCGTTATTCCTCTTTGAAGTAGTGAGCTTCCATTCTCTGGAAAAACCCCATTTCATGGTCTTGTTTCATTCATGTTTTGAACTATTCTTTTTGGACCCATTTTTGCTATGGTCGGGGGCATGTCCCAACTTAGATTGTTCTTGGTTAGTAGAGTCTTTGTGGATTACTGAGGATTGTGATGGATGTTAAAGTTCTTAAAATTCTTTCTAAGCTAGTTGATTAACTATATTGTTATATGTTTAATACTCAGCTTAATTTCTTTATATGTTTGAAATTCATCAGTTGCTAGTTGAATTATGTTATAGATGGTCTCCGGTCCTTGCCAGACTTGAGATACCCATCATGTCCTGGACCTGGTTTGGGTTGTGAAAAGCCTGGTATCAGAGCATATGTTCATGGTCATTGGGTGTCAACAACACCGTATCAAGTAGAGCTCTTTTATGAGTGTGTAATGTTCCACACTTTTCATGAGAGGCTATGGAGTATTTAGGAATGTTTCCCTTTCTTCTAATCTATTTTTGGGAACTAGAATCTAAATCATAAAATGTCCTCTAATTCTATTTGTTCATAATTCAGATCATGCCTCTTTAAAGATCTGATACTCGTGGAAACTCCTCTATCCCACCTGAGGACAGTGTGGATAAAAATCTCTTACTTATGGAGTACAAAGCGAGTTTAGGGCCCCTACTCCTTACTACCCATATGGAGTTCCACCAATCCCTATTAGTCCTCCTCAGGCTTCTCAGGGTGATGATTTCCATGACTCACTAACTTAAGGAGACATTTCTAATGTCAAATTTTATTGATCTATTTATCTACTTACTCAGTTGTTCACTTCTCAATCTCGCCATCCTGACCGTGTTAATTCTGTTGCTCTATCTTTTGAGGTTACTAGAGTTTTCCAGTTCATGAGTTTAAATGCCCCAAACTTCACAAGCTCTAAGGTTAGGAAGGATACTAAAGGGTTTAGGGATGACATGGAGAAGATATTTAGGGTGATAAAAGCTACTAATACGGAGGGTATGGAATTTATCGCATATCAATTTAAAGATGTAGCATATCAATAGTATGAAGAGTGGGAGAAATTGAGGGAAGATGATGCTTAGCAACTAATATGGGTGGAATTTTTTGTGCTTTCCTTGATCCTTTATTTCCGTAGGAGTTGAGGAAGGCCAAAGCTGAGGAGTTTGTGTAATGCCCCGAATATAGTACCCAAAATACTACACGGTGGTCATGACCCCAAAGAACCACAAGCTAACCCATGACTGATATCTATACCTGAACACTGCATAATGTACTGTATAAATGCAAAAATAAAGGTTGTAAGGCCCTAAGGTTCAAAACTAATAAAATAATCTCTGAATGATATGGTATCACAATACCAAAACAAAACCTGAAATAATTTGTCTGAACATAATAGTCTGAAAAGACTCTAACTGACTGAACTGTCTGAATAAGGAGTTGATGATACATGTCCCCAACTAACTCCAACAATTGAAATAAATTAATTAATGAGATAATATAGTAATGGTCTTGTCCTCGAAGGATGAGGAATCTTTGCTAACTCTGACTGTTGAGATTGGAATGCTACTGATGCTCTGGAGCTCGTGCTTCTGAACCTATGGTATAAAACACCATAGCACAAATGTATCAGTAAGTTTGAATGTACTGTTATGCATGTGAGGTAGGCTGAATGCAAAGGTTTCACATGGATGAACTATACTAACTGACTGGATAACATGAACGTGAGAATACATGCATGAATAAATAGTAACTGTAACTATGTTCGTGATAACATCATTACTGAGTCCGAGTACTAATAACATGAGATACTGATACTGAGCAACTGTATCTGACAATCTAGGTTATGATGGAACTAGCTGAGTTCCATACTATTCTGAGTTGACTGTATCTGACAGTTCTGAATTTTGTACATGAAACTGTGGGAAGTAATCATCTAACCGACATGCCCCAAATGAAGCAATATAGCTGAGTTGGGGTCTAATCTGTAACCCCAATTTGAAAGGTGTCAATAACGTACCACTAGTAAGGACAAACTATGGGTGACCCTCATCTGACAATGTCCCCAAAAGAGAAAGGTGGGACCCTCATCTAAAAGTATTTACCCACCTCATCAACCCTCATCTGATAGTGTTGATGTCTCATTCTATGCTGGCTACATAGTTCTGGGATGCAAGGATGACTTCAAAGAATCACACCCTCATCTGACAGTGTGTGTTCCCATCCTTGGGTTCACTCGGTGCAAATTCCTACTCCCATCTGAATTGACATTAAACAGGGATTAATGAACTGTACTGGACTGAATTAACTGAGTTTTGTTGACTAACGGAATACTACTGAGATTACTGAATTTCTGAGATTTCTGAGTTTATTGAGTTATCCTGAGTCACATGACTGACTGAATTTCTATGAACATGTCTCGACAGAGAGTATCTTGAAAACATGACACTGGCTCTAGGCACACTGCTAAATTGTCAGGTACAAGTACCCCCAGGACTCGATAGCATGAAACTAACATAGCATGACTTTCTTGAATACATTACAAACATCACAATCCATAATACAATAAGTTGGAGATTTCATGATGTAGAAGTTCTAAAGAACCACAAGGGTTACACATGTATCCATAATTCACTGACTAAGACATTTCATCAAACATTTGACATGCATAAACTTGTACATGATTGGAGATTTTATATTATCATACTAGTATGGCACTTTTCATTCACATAAGTGTTTAATCAAACATATGAGAAGTATACTTTGGTTATACCATCATCAATGCATCTAATTGTCATAGTTGCATGAATAATTTTGCAAGTTTGAAGGGTTTATCATGATTATTATGCAAATCATCACACACTAGGGTTAATCATTGGAATATGTAAATTAATACATGAATCCAAACCCCACAACATCATGAACATGAATTTCAATTCAATTTAAATCATGAACATTCATACATACACAAATCTTGGATTTTGAAAAGAGATTCTTGAGCTTCATGTGTGAAAGGGACCCATGCATCAACACTTGACATACCTGGGTTGTGAGTATCTTGAAGTCCTTGGACTTGAAGAACTTGAATTTCTTAGTTTCTTGAAGAAAGATTTGGATCTTGTTCTTGGGGATTATCTTTGTGAGAAAACACTAATTTGATGTTGTAGATGAATAATGAACTTATAAGCCTTGATCAGATATAATTATAGGTTAAAGCGGGTGGAAAAAGACCCAAATACCCTATTAAAAATGATTTTAAAATAACTAAACGAACTATGCGACGGTGGGTGCAACGGTCCATCGTTGGGTCAATGATCTGTCCGTCCAGACCTTCGCACCTGGGCAGAATAGGGGTTCACTGCCTCTGCTGCGATGGCTTGGGCGATGGTCCATCGCTACCTCGACGGTCCATCATCCTAAGCCTTCGCCCTTACGAAGAAAGTGGACTCATTGCCTATGCTGCGCGATGGGTTGGGCGATGGTCCGTCGCTAGCTCGATGGTCCGTCGGCCCTCATCATCGCACCTGGACAGTTTTGACTGCTTTCTTTAAAACGGACATAACTTTCTACCCCGATACCGGATTTGGACGAAATTGATTTCATTGGAAAACTAATTCAATTTCCCACATGACAAAAAAGTGAAAATCTTAAAAATTCCACTTATATAAAAGTTGATTCATCTTTCAAAGTAAGTTTCTAACATACTTGGGACTATTTCAAGCTAGGTAGAAGTATGGGGTATTACAATATCTCCCCCTTGAGAACATTCATTATTGAATGAGACTGAGTGGGAGGGGAGAAGATAACCTGACATACATACTGAACATGAACAACTAGAACATGATCTCATGACTGACATGACTGATAACTGAATATATCATACTGAACATGCATATCTGATGCATGTGTAACTATTCATGAATGCATGACTGAGTATCTAAGGAACTAAGTTTCTTACAATGAGAATACATATCAGAAGCATGATTATATGACTAAACTGGTGCATGAATGCATGACTGAATATTCAATGGTATTTAATACCAAGTTTATAATGGAATTTTGAACATGAAACTGGGTAAGATTAAGAAGAACTATTACCTTGAGATTGATCTGAGTTAGCGGAGAAAAGGTGAGGATACTTGGTATGCATTTCTTCTTCTGCTTCCTAAGTATCTCCCTCAACTAACTGATTTTTCCAAAGAACTTTGACTAGAGAGACTTCTTTGTTCCTCAGTCTACGAGTCTGATAGTCAAGGATTTCGACTGGAATCTCTTCATAAGAGAGGTTGTTCTAAACATCTATGCTCTGAATAGGGACTATGACTGTTGGGTCACCTATGCACTTCTTGAGCAAAGAGACATGGAAGATTGGATAAACTGAGGCTAGATCTGAAGGCAATTCGAGTCATAGGCTACCTTGCCAAAATAACTATGAATTTTCAAGGGACAGACATATCGGGGACTAAGATTTCCCTTCTTGACAAATCTCTTCACTCCCTTCATGGGATAGATCTTTAGATAGACATAATTACCAATATAAAACTTGAGATCTTTTTTGTGCATATCTGTATAAAACGTTTATCGGCTCTGAGCAGCCCGGAGTCTTTCTCTGATCAACTGGACTTTTTCTAAGGCATCGAATAGTAAGTTAGGCCCTATAACTGAGTCATCACTAACTTCGAACCAACTGACTAGAGTTCTGCATCTCCTACCATAAAGAGCTTTGAATGGAGCCATATTAATACTGGAATGATAGTTGTTGTTGTATGCAAACTCAATCAAAGGCAAGTGGTCATCCCAACTACCCTTGAAATTATTTGCACACGCTCACAACATATCTTCTAAAGTCTGAATAGTCCTTTCTTCTTGACCATCTATCTGAGGATGAAAGGCGGTACTAATATGAACTTGGATACCATGACCCTTTTGGAATGTTTTCTAGAAATAAAAGGCGAACTGGGTACCTCTATCTGAGATAATAGATAACGAAACACTGTGTAATCTGACCAACTCTGTGATGTTGAGTTTGGCATAATCCACGGCTGAATAAGAGGTATGGACTGGAAGGAAATGAGATGATTTAGTTATCCTATCTACAATGAACCAAACTAAATCATGATGGCATCGAGTACGAGGCAAACCCATCACAAAGTCCATGTTCACTTCTTCCCACTTCCAAGTAGGAATATTGAACTCCTACATAGACCCACTAGGCTTCTGATTCTCTATCTTAACCTGCTGACATGTAAAGCACTTATCCACAAACTCTACAATATATCTTTTCATCCCATTCCACCAATAGATTTCCCGCAAGTCGCAGTACATCTTTGTGGCCCCTGTATGAATAGAGTAGCGTGCACCATGCGCTTTTCCAAGAATTTGCTGCCTTAAGTCGTCTACACCTTGAACACACAGATAACCCTGACAACGCAATACACCATCTCCCCCTTGGGAGAAAACCTCTATTGTCTGATCCTTGACTGATTTTTTTAACTTGACAAGGCTGGGATCTCTATCTTCCTTTTCTTTTACCTCAGAAACTATAGATGATTCTGAACTACTCTGAACCCATATATCACCCTTCTCTGAATCGACTAAGCGAACGCCTAGTATGGAAAGCTGATGGATTTATTGTGATAACTTCTTCTTACTGTCCTCAACATAAGCAACACTACACATAGAAAGTCTACTGAAAGCGTAGGCCACGACGTTGGCCTTACCCGTACGATAAAGGACACTCATGTCATAATATTTCAAAAGCTTTAAACACCTTCTCTGATGAAGATTGAGATATTTTTGAGAAAAGACATACTGAAGGCTCTTATGATCTGTGAACACATCTACATGAACCCCGTATAGATAATGCCTCCAAATGTTTAAGGAAAAAACTACAGCTACTAACTCAAGATCATGAGTAGGATAATTCTTCTCATGAGGTTTAAGTTGTCTAGAGGTGTAGGCTATGACCATACCATTCTACATGAGGACACAACCCAAACTTAGTCTGGATGCATCACAATACACTACGAACCCATCTAAACCCTCTAAAAGAGACAAAACTAGAGTTGAGGTGAGGACAAAACAAGCTGACCTCTAAAAATCGAAGTGCTACCCCTCTACTCTAGGACAGGTTCATTCAGAAACTAAAATTGGACTATTTTGTTTCTGCAGTCGACTATGGCATAGCAGGAATAAAGACAATCCATGCCTAGAATGACATCAAAATTAGTCATCTCTAATTCGACTAAGTCTGCTGAAGTGACTTTCTGAAATATCATAACTGGACAGTTCCTGTATGCCCGTCGGGCTATGATAGTTTTACCTACTGCTGAAGAGACTGAGAAGGACTCTGCTACAATTTGGGGACTAACTCCAAAATCAATTATTATATAGGGAGTAACAACAGACAAAGAAGCTTCTGAATCTAGCAAAGTGTAAACATGCACATAAAAGATCTGTAATGTACCAGTAACCACATCAGGAGAATTTTCATGTTCTTTCCGGGACTGGAGAGCATAAAATCGAATTGGGAGTTGCCCATTAGTAGCACTGGAGGTGGAACCCTATTGATTCGGGCGACTGAACTGGGCTAAGTAACGATTTTGTTGACCCTGATAGACTGACTAGGGACAATCTATGACTCTATGTCCTGTCTTTCCATATCCAAAATAGACATCACTACCATCTTTGAAAGCACCCTTGTGGTTCTTACCACAAGTCTGACAAAGGGGATTGTTCGGGCAGTGCTGATACTGCCCTGAGACGTAGAGCCTGGCGCTCTCTCTCTATTTCCATCCTTGAACATAAGAGATGGAGAACTAGATGTATAATGAGATAGAACTACTGATTTAGGATGAAATTAAGAAAGGTTTCCTCCTTCTGATTTAGGCTAAGCACAGTTAAAACTACCTGTCCTTGCTCTTTTATTCTGCTTTTCCCACATCTTAATCTTTTGCTCCTCTATCTACTGAGCATGAGTCATAATCCTGGCTATGTTCATGTCACTATTCAACATCGCAAACTTGCACTCATTGACCACACTATCATTCACCCCAGAAATAAACTTACTCATCTTGGTCCTGCTATCTGCAACCACATAAGAAGAATATCTAGCTAATTTAGTAAACTTAAGAGAATACTCTTTCACCGTCATGTTTCCCGGCATGAGGATAATAAATTCCAACACCTTAGCTTCTCTCCGCTCTAGTGGAAAGAATCTATCTAAGAATGCGGTGACAAACTCCTCCCACTCAATAGGCCCTGCATCATCTGGCCTTTCTGACTTCCACTATTTAGACCAAGTGTGAGAAATATACTATAACTGATATACAAATAGCTCAGTGCTCTCACTAGAAATAAACCCATGATGTTTATAACCCTTCTGAACCTGATCGATGAATTCCTGAGGGTCTTCATCTGACTTAGACCTGAGAAAGGATGGATGATTCATTCGGGTAAAGTCACAAATCATGGCTGTAGCTGAATTGGCCACTAGGTTGGACGAAACGACAGCTGGTCATTTATTCTGAGCAGAAACTGACTGAGCAATAGTAGTGAATGCAGCTCTAAACTCTGCATGAGAAACATGTTCGCCCAAAGGATCTTCGAGCTGAGGGGCTGACTGATTCTCATTTCTTCTTTTGGGAGGCATGTTCTTTAGAAGAAAGGGGAAATAAATTAGACCAAACTGAGAGATTTACTGGAGATTATGCTCACTAGCATGACATGAATACTGAAAGAAGGGAAACTATTCATAAACCATCTTATATCCTCCTGTACATAAATGTGGCATGGAATACACCCATGTATAAGACTCTACTAGATGTAGCTTTTAGACTTCCTAGGACTCTACTGAACCTTAGGCTCTGATACCAAGTTTCTAATGCCCCTAATCTGGTACCCGGAATGCAATACGGTGCTAATGACCCCAAAGGACCACAAGCTAACCCATGACTGATATTTGTACCTGAACACTACATAATATACTGTATAAATGCGAAAATAAAGGCTATAAGGTTCAAAACTGATAAAATAATCTTTGAATGATATGGTATCACAATACTAAAACAAAACCTGAAATAAACTGTCTGAACATGATAGTCCGAAAAGTCTCTAACTAACTAAACAATCTGAATAAGGAATTGATGGGATATGTCCCCAACTAACTCCAACTACTGAAATAAATTAATTAATCATATAATAAATTAATGGTCATGTTCTCGAAAGATGAGGACTCACTGCTAACTCTGACTACTGAGACTGGAATGCTACTGATGCTCTGGAACTCGTGCTTCTGAACCTATGGTACAAAACACTATAGCGCAAATGTGTTAGTACGTTTGAATGTACTAGTATGCATGTGAGGTAGGATGAATAAAAAGGGTTCACATGCATGAACTATACTAACTGAGTGAATAACATGAACAAGAGAATACATGCATAAATACATAGTAACTGTAACTAAGTTCATGATAACATGATTACTGAGTCTGAGTACTGATAACATGAGATATTGATACTGAGCAATTGTATCTAACAATCTAGGTTCTGATAGAACTAGCTGAGTTTTGTACTGTTCTGAGTTGACTGTATCTGACAGTTCTGAATTCTGTAACTGAAACTGTGGAAAGTAGACATCTAACTGACATGCCCCAAATGAAGCAATATAGCTGAGTTGGGGTCCAATCTGTAACCCTAATTTGAAGTATGTCAATACCATACCACTGATAAGGACAAACTGTGGGTGAACCTCATCTGACAATGTCCTAGAAAGAGAATGGTGGGAACCTCATTTGACAGTGTTTATCCACCTCATCAACCCTCATCTGGCAGTGTTGATTTCTTAACCTATGCTGGCTACATAGTTCTAGAATACAAGGATGACTTCTAAGAATCACACCCTCATCTGACAGTGTGTGTTCCCATCTTTGGGTTCACTCGGTGCTAATTCCTACTCCCATCTGAATAGACACTGAACATGGATTACTTAACAGAACTGGATGTAATTAACTGACTTCCATTGACTAACAAAATACTACTGAGATTACTAAATTTCTGATATTTTTGAGTTTAGTAAGTTTTCCTGAGTCACATGAATGACTAAATTTCTATGAAAATGGCTCGACTGAGAGTATCTTGAAAACATGAAACTGGCTCTAGGCACATAGCTAAATTGTTGTGTACAAGTACCCCCAGGACTCGATAACATAAAACTGACATAGCATGACTTTCTTGAATACATTACAAAAGTCACAATCCATAATACAATAAGTTGGAGATTTCATGAAGTAAAAGATCTAAAGCACCACAAGGGTTACACATATATCCATAATTCACAAACTAAGACACTTCATCAAATATTTAACATGCATAAACTTGTACAAGATTTGGGATTTCATATTATCATACTAGTTTGGGACTTTTCCTTCACATACGCATTTAATCAAACTCATGAGGAGCATACTTTGGTTATACCATCATCAATGCATCAAATTATCATGGTTGCACAAATAATTTTGCAAGTTTGAAGGGTTTATCATGATCATTATGCAAATCATCACATACTAGGGTCAATCATTGGAATATGTAATGTAAAACATAAATCATAGCCCCACAATATCATGAACATGAATTTCAATTCAATTTAAATCATGAACATTCATACATACACAAATCTTGGATTTTCAAAAGAGATGCTTGAGCTTCATGGGTGAAAGGGACCCATGAATCAAAACATGACATACCTGGGTTGTGAGTTTCTTGAAGTCCTTGGACTTGAAGAACTTGAATTTCCTAGTTTCTTGAAGAAGGATTTGGATCTTGTTCTTGGCGATTATCTTTGAGAGAAAACCCTAATTTGATGTTGTAGATGAATAATGAACTTATGAGCCTTGATTTGATATAATTAGAGGTTAAAACAGGTGGAAAAAGACCCAAATACCCTTTTGAAAATGACTTTAAAATTACTAAATGAACTATACATTGGTGGGTACGATGGTCCATTGCTGGGTCGATGGTCCGTCGATCCTGACCGTCGCACTTGGGCAGAATAGGGGTCCATTGCCTCTGCTGCGATGGCTTGGGCGATGCTTCATCGCTAGCTCAATGGTTCGTCGGCCTGAGTCATTGCCATTAGGCAGAAAGTGGTCTCACTTCCTCTGCTGCGATGGTTTGGGCGATGATCCATCGCTAGCTCGATGGTTCGTCGTTTCTCATCATCGCATCTGGGCAGTTTTGACTGCTTTCTGTAAATCGACCATAACTTTCTACCCCGATATCAGATTTGGATGAAATTGGTATCGTTGGAAAGCTAATTCAATTTCCCATATGACAAAAAAAATCTTAAAAATTACATGTATATAAAAGTGGATTCATCTTTCAAATTAATTTTCTAACATACTTGGGATAATTTCAAGCTAAGTTGAAGTACGGGGTATTACAGTTTGTGAATATGAGGTAAGGGAGGATATGTGTGAAGGAGTATGCTTTGAAATTTCACCAGCTGTATTGTTATACTCCAGAGATGATATTTAGTATAAGGGATAGGATGAGGAAAGCTTACTTTGAGCTTGTCACATAACTTGATATTTGAGTTTAAGGCTACTATGCTGAACAATAATATGGACATCTCTAGGTTGGTGGTTTATATGCAATAGGTTAAAGATGAAAAGAATAAACAAAAAGACATGGGGGAGAGGTAGAGTAAGAAATTTAGATATTTAGAGTTGGGTGAAGTAAGAAATTTAGATATTTAGAGTTAGGTGGAGGACAACCGAATAGTGGTAGATATAGTAGGCATGGGTAAAAAAGAAGGCTTGAGGAGATTTTAGTTCTTATTCTATGCTAGTGATCCTTATCCTAAACATTCAGGCTATCGTCTCTTTCAAGCTGACAGTGGGTTTAAGACCAAGGGTGCCCAGACCCAGGATAGTGGATCTTAGTCAGCTCTATTATATCCTTCTTAAAGATTCTATTGACAGATTCACCATGGCTATTGTGATGAGAAGAGGAATATATGTTTCAAATATAGCCAGCTTGGTTATTTTTAGAGGAGTTGTCTGTCAGTAAATGTTGCTACTGGAGCTAATAAGGTTTCTATTTCTACTTCTTTGTCTCCAGCACCGAAGGGTGCTACATCTAGTTGTTGAACTGGTTAAAATCATGTTTATACTCTTGCCACTCATTAGGAATTGGAGGAATCTCCTGATGTTATCATTGGTATATTACAATTTTTTTCTCGTGAGGTGTACTGTTTTCAGGATCCGAGATCAACCCTTTCTTATGTGACCCCTTTTATGGTTGTTTATTTTGGCTTTAGTCCTGAGAGTATTTATAATCCCTTCATTTTATCTACCCGATTAGGTGATTCTATTATAGCTAGAAGGGTCTGTAGGGGTTGTGCAGTATCTAGTGGTGATATGGAGATATTGGTAGATCTGATTGAATTGGATATGGTAGATTTTTATATTATCTTGGGGATGGAATGGCTCTATTCATTCTACGCTTCTCAAAATTGTCGGATGTGTAAGGTCAACTTCTAATTCCCAAAGGAACTGATAATAAAATAGGAAAGAAGTTCCTTAGTTCCTAAGAAAAGGTTTATTTTTTATCATAATGCCTAGAAGTTGATTTCCAAGGGGTGTCTACACCATCTAGTTTGTGTTAAAGATTTTAGTTATGAGGTTCCCTCTCAGAAATCTATCCCTGTTATAAGTGAATTTTCTGAAGTATTTCTCGATGATCTTTCGGGAATTACTCCCTATAGGGAAATAGACTTTGGGATCTATCTTCAATGAGATACTCTTTCTATCTCTATTCCTCTTTTTAGAATGGCTTTGATTGAGTTGAAAGAACTTAAGGTGCAATTAAGGGATCTTCGTTATAAGGGTTTTATTCGTCCTTGTGTGTCACCGTGGGAGGTCCCATGCTTTTCTTGTATAAGAAAAATGGTTTCATTTGGATTTGTATAGACAATTGACAATTGAATAAGGTGACAGTGAAGAACAAGTATCCTCTTCCTAGGATAGATGACCTCTTTAATAGTTTCTGGGTGATAGATCTTTTTCTAAGATTGATCTTTGGTTAAGTTATCGTCATTTTATGATTAGGGACACGGAAATCCCTAAGAGTGCCTTCTGAACCCGATATAGTAATTAATAGTTTTTGGTGATTTCATTTAGGTTAACTAATACTCCAGCTGTATTTATGGACTTGATGAACAAGGTTTTCAGGTAGTTCTTAGATTTATTCATGATCAATTTTATTGATGACGTCTTGGTCTTAAAATCTTCTCTATTTTCATTTGTTTGCATTTCAGATCATGCCTCCCCAAAGATCTGATGCTTGTGGAAACTCCTTTGGCCCAACTGAGGATAGTATGGATGGAACTTGTCCTACTTATAGAGAATAGAAAAAGTCTAGGGGCCTTACTCCTGATTGCCCATATGGAGTTCCACCGATCCTTACCAGTTCTATTTTATCTTCTCAAGATGATTATGTTCATGCCCCACCTCCATAAGGAGATATATCTAATGCCAAATTTCATTGATATATTCAACTACTGACTTATTTAGTGGCTTATTAGTCTCACCAACATAACTATGTTAGTTCTATTACTCTATCTTCTGAGGCCACTAGGGTTGTATAGTTCATGAGGTTAAATCTCCTAATATTTACAGCCTCTAAGATTGAGGAGGATCCTTAAGGATTTGTGGATGACTTGGAGAAGATATTCAGGGTAATGTATGCTACTGATATGTAGGGTATAGAGTTTGCCGCAAATCAGTTTAAGGATTTGGCATATCAGTGGTAGAAGAAATAGGAGTTGTCGAAGGGTGATGATGCTTAGAAGCCTATTGGTGATCTCTATATTGATTGGGGCCTTTTTAAGTATGTTTTGTACATTTTGGTATTGTAAAGAAGTTAAAAGTATGGCAGGGTTTTTTTCCGACCTTAATTAAGTGTCTATGTATCTTTTAGAGGCTTTGTATACCAATGTAAAGTTAAGGATGATAGTGTCTTATCTTTTAGATGTTATGACCCAACGGCCAAGTCTTGTATATATAGTTTTGGTCTTGTCATTTATTTCTCATCAATGCATTATATCCACATATGGAAAAACCTTTAATTATTATATTTACATGCAAAAGAAGTACAAGGTTATGGATTGATTTTCGCAAGCCTTCACATCTATAGGTTCCTGTCCGCCCCAATAGGATTTGAGGTGCGACAAAAGTGGTATCAGAGCAGGTCATCCTAGGGAGTCTATAAAGTTGTGTATATAGTTACTTATGGGTATGTCATGCACTACATCTATAAACAGGAGGCTATGGGACATTTAGCAGTTGTTTCTTTCTCTTCATAAGAATCATGCAATGGAGCCCAAGTTGTAGATGAACTCATATTTAACCATTGAATCTAATTTTTTTCTTATTATAATAAGGATGTCAGCTAAAAAGAATAATAATACAGGTAAGAGATTAGACGTGGATTCTAAAGAAGGGACCAACAAGTCACCACCTAGACAAGCTAATCAAAGAGAGGCTCAAACTTAGTTTGTATCAGAAACTTCATCTACTCCTCCATCTCCAAAAGAGCTAAGGAGAGGGAATAACAATATCCTCAAAACCACCTATTAATTATACTGAGAAAGATCTAAGGAATGTGTTGCAATTTCTGGCTCGTATAGTTGATGGACAATCTCAAGGAATAACTATTCCAACCATAGGTTCTATTGGTGCAGATAGGGCAGCTAGCCTACGGACGCAGAATTTTCTTAAGTTAGATCCTCCCATATTCACTGGATCAAATCTTAATGAAGACCTATAAGAATTTATTGATCAAATCCAAAGGGCTCTATATGTCATGCATGCATCAGGTAAAGAGTCAGTTGAGCTAGTAGCATATAGATCCAAAGAGAAGGCTATATTTTGGTATGAAGACTGGAAATGATCTAGGGGTATCGATGCACCTTTAGTTACTTGAAAAGACTTCAAAGAGGAATCTATTGATCATTACCTTCCATTTTAGATTTGAGAGGCTCATGTGGATTATTTCTTGAATATTTGCTAAGGGAATATGAGCATGGAGAAGTACAGCCTCCGATTTAACTCTTTGGCAAGGTATGCTCCTAATGTAGTAACGGTTATGGATGATAGATTTCATGGATATATGGATAGATTGGATCCATATCTGGTTAGATATTGTACTATAGCTACCTTAAACAAAGACATCGATATAGAAAGGATACAAGCTCTTGCACAAAAAATAGAGGATTAGAGGCAAAGAAAAAGAACACAAGAATTGGAAAGAGGGTATTCCAAGAGGGCCAGATTTATGGGACAGTTTATGAAATCCCAAGGAGAATTTAGGCCTTGATTTTCTAAAAGACCACCAAGGTCATCATCTTTTATGCTACAGCTAGTGCTCCATCGTCGTTTCAATGGTCTAAGGCCAATAAATTTAGGCAAAGAAGTGAGAGTCAGAGTTCACAAGCAGTGGGGTATCAAGTGCAAAGGAGTATGAGCATATTAAGTCCTATTCGGCAGCCATGTAAACAATGTGGAAAGCTTAATTTAGGTGCATATTGGTTTGGGATAGATGCTTTCTTTTTATGTGGTATGTCGGGACATATGATGAGAGAATGCCCTCTAAGGGGTATGGGTGGTATGGCATGACTTACTAGAACAGTTG
Organism: Capsicum pubescens; assembly: GCA_030864215.1. Lineage (NCBI taxonomy): Eukaryota > Viridiplantae > Streptophyta > Magnoliopsida > Solanales > Solanaceae > Capsicum > Capsicum pubescens. The sequence goes on along the minus strand of CM061544.1, from coordinate 168,364,113 downwards.
TTGCATCATCATCATCATCTCCTTAATTAGGTAAAGGTGTACAACCAATAGGTCATGGTAGAGTTGTTAAAGGAGAACCTAGTTCTAGTGGGGTTCAGAATCGAACATATGATTTCTTGGATAGATAGAATTTATAGGCTTCTACGGATATGGTTACAGGTACATTGTCCATCTTTTCACATAATGTATATGCATTTATTGATATGGGTTCTAAATTATCATATGTCACTTTATTGGTTGCTGAAAAGTTCAAAAGAACAACGGAATTACTAGTTAAGCCATTTCAAGTGTCTACATTATTTGGTGAATCTATTATAGCTAGGAAAGTGTATCGAAACTGTATAATAACTATTTGGTCTTTTGATACAATGTATGATCTTGTTGACTTAGAAATGGTAGATTTTAATGTTATAATGGGTATGGACTGGTTGGATTCTTGTTATGCCACAGTAGATTGCCAAACTAGGCAGGTGTATTTCTATTTTCCGAGAAAGAAAGTCCTTGAATGGAGGGGTAATATTGGTGTGCCAAGAGGTAAATTTATTTCTTATTGTAAGGTGAAAAGGATGATTTCCAAGGATTACATATATCATCTAGTTAGAGTGAAGGATACAGATGCGAAGCCACCAAACTCTTCAAACTATTCTGGTGGTAAATGAATTTCTTGATGTATTTCCTGAAGATCATTAAGGTTTGCCTCCAGAATGAGAAGTAGAGTTTGGTATTTATGTGATTTTGGGTATTTCACCAATCTCAATTCCTCCATATAGAATGGCTCGGTAGAATTACGATAGTTGAAAGAGAAATTAAAGGACTTTCTAGAGAAAGGATTCATAAGACCTAGTATATCCCCTTGGGGTACACTAGTGTTAATTTTGTGTAAGAATAATGGCTCATTGAGAATGTGTAAAAGAATGATGGCTCATTGAGAATGTGTATTGACTAACAACAATTGAATAAGATTAAAGAATAAATATCTTCTTCTAAGAATTGATGATTTATTTAATCAGTTACAAGGCACCAAGTGTTTCTCAAAGATTCTTTTGAGGTCGGGTTACCACCAAGTGAGGGTCAAACAGAATAATATACCCAAGACAGATTTTTTAACACGGTATGGTTATTACGAGTTTCTAGTCATGTCCATTGGGTTAACTAATGCACCCAGAAATTTTAAGGATTTGATGAATAGGGTGTTCAAGCCATTCATAGATGTGTTCGTGATAGTCTTTATAAAATATATTCTAGTTTATTCGAGATCAAAAAAGGACCATGCCAATCATTTACGACAAGTTTTATAGATTTTTTGTAATTGTAAGTTGTATGCAAAGTTCTCTAAAAGTGAGTTTTGGTTAAAATCTATGCCATTCTTCGGTCATATTCTATCTAATGAAGGAATAAAGGTTGATACTCAAAATATAAAAGTTGTGACGAACTGGCCAAGACCTATAATGCCTATGGAGGTTCATAGTTTCCTTAGGTTGGAAGGTTATTATAGGATATTTGTTGAAGAATCAGTTGACTTCTACACCTATATTAGTAATTTGATATGGTACACAAGGGTATGAAGTATATTGTGATGCTTGAATAATTAGCTTAGGATGTGTGTTGATTGATGTTGGGTGTATTTATGCATTCTAGTGTCACTATTCTAGTATTTTTAGCCTTGTTTTAAGGATGATTCTTGTATTTAATGTGTTAATAAAGATATAAATGTTAATTTAGGTGTCCATGTATGTTTCTACAGTGTTTAATGGTGTTCCCAAACAAGTTTTAATCCAAATTGATCATTTAGAGTTCAATTGAGAAAACTAGTGTTACTAGCTTGAGCTAGGTGATTGTCTAGTCTATTGTGTTTGGTTATAATGTGTTTTAATGAGTTCATAAGGTTGTTATTTTTTATTTATATGTGAAAAAACTTAGTCATAATGTTCAAGGGTCTAGTAGATCTAGAAAAGAATCAAAACAGTAAGTTAAAGATCAAAAAGAAATATGCCTATGCTTAGCTCATGTTTCAAGTTGGTCGTTTTGGATGTTGTGTTGTTTTGAGCTCTAAATTGTTTTCTTTAATTCTATATTATTCTTGGTAAATGGATTATTATGATATATTAAGGATATACAAACTTAAAATCAAGTGGAAACAACTCAAAAAGGCTTAGAATGGATCACGGAAGCATAATACACAACTTGACGCAAATTTTGATACTTGAAATGACTTGGGAAAGTGAGGAAGCATGTTAAGGACAATTGGCACATTCTATGGACCAAAAGATTTATAAGGGACCCAAAATAGTAACCCGACATGATTAGGGCATGTTGCGGCCTCCAACACCCATTTTTAGGCTTTGCGACGCGACCCCTACTCCCGTTTCCAGCCTGCGCATCATGACTTTATTCCTGTTTGCAAAACTCACGATGTGAGGTCCACTTTAGACACGTCCAATAATGCTAATTGAGTCCTACATGTCTTGGTACTACTTGGACACTATAAATACATCTTTGTACTCATTATTAATCACTTTTGGATGTCTTGGACTAGTTGTGGGGCTGCTCAACACTTTTTTTAGGGTTTATATCTCTTTACTTTAGTTTCTTTCATGGTTTGTGTCGTCAATCAAAGGGATTGTATGATGAATATTTCCATTAAAGGCTAAACCTCCTTTTCTGGGGTTAAGGAAAAGATCATGATTACTTTCATTTTGAATTAAGTTTGTTGATTTGCTTATCATTATTGGTTGCTTTTTAATTCTCATTTTAACTATTTTAAGGATTTTGACCCTTAGAATACATCAATTGTAAACCTTGTGAACTCAGAAGAGGGAATAGGGCGATAAAATATGGGAATAAACAGAGTATGGTTTGCCTTTTTTTATGAAATAAGGAATTTAAATTAGTATCTAGGAGAGGGATGTACTTAGATGCCTTACTTGATTCATATGTAGGATGATATTTTTTAAGAACCTAAGTGAACTATTACATCCTCTCTAGATGATGTAGTTGTAAGGTTCAACTTAGGTAAATGATTAGAGGTTGGGAAACCATAATCATGCGATTAACCCTACGAATCAACAACCAGGATAAGCAATCTAACGAATGAAGTTCAATAACGTAGTATGACTTTTCTTAAGCCTTAAACCTGGGCTTCTATCCATAGATTGTCCTGAGTCATTACTTTTTCGCATTAGTTTAGTTTATTTTTAATTTACTATTCTAAAACTCTATTTGCTACTCTCCTAAATTGGTTATGCTAGAATTGGATAGTCGGCGAATGCAAGTCCCTGTGAGATCGATACATTGGATTAATTAAAGCCACTATATTACTTGATAAGACTACGTACACTTTCATGTGTGCTGTTAAGTTTTTGGCATGTGAAGGAAAATTTTGATCGTGTGAAGGCAAATTTTACGGGGACTTGTAATTAGGCAACTATCTTATTTTTAGTTATTCTATATTGAGTTGTAAATAGTTTCTGTTTAGTTTCGTTTTTGTTTCTTGTATTTTTATTTTTATCACACTTCTTTACATGACAGCCTTAGATAGATGATTTTCGAGTGATGAAAATTCTATATGGTGTATGATTTGTGGCAATAGTGGTCATTCTGAAGATATGTGTATTATAAACCCTGATTCGGTAATATTTGTGGGCTATGATCTAAGGCAATACTATGTGAACGCCTACAGTCAGAAGCAACAGTTTCAATAGCCACAAGTTCAGAATTACCAGGCCCCGATTCAAACAAGCAATATAGAAGAAATGCTGAAACATCTTCTAGCTAATCAAGAATAGTTGTTAGCAGATATAAAGAGTAATGCGGCCATTTTAGAGCATTAGAAAATTTTCATGAGGAACTTGGTAATACATGTAGGGCAAGTGCAACAGGTATATAATACCAGACTTTAAGGTGATTTGTCAAGTGACAGTGAACAAATAAGTGAAATCACTTTGAGAAATGGTATGGAACACAATAAAGAACCTTCCAAGACAACTAAGGAGGTAGATGCAGAGTTGACTTTCCAACCAATTGAAGACAAAGTTGCTGACAATTAGAGAAAGTCTGAGTACTCGAAAATTGAAATTGCTGAAATTGTTAAGGAGATGCCACCACCACCATATGAATCGCAACCATTCAGTTGTCATCTTTCTCTTGAGATTGAAATTGAAGAAGTGAACAAGAGTGAAGGTGTTGAATATAGTGTAAATTTTAAAGTAGGATTGGTTGGGCCTCATTCAAAGCACTTTTCTACATTATGTTTAGATGATGTCTTATCTGTAGAATCATTTAAAGTAGTGGAAGAGAGTGAAGATGAGGAACAAGAATCCTATATTCTTGATTTTATACCGGATAAGCAATATAAAAACACACCTCACTTTAGGGTCGAGTGGTTTACCATGTATCATTCATGACTCGGTTCCTTAATCTTTGTACTACCTCCCTATGATCGAGGCAAAAAGATAAATGCGATGTTGGGGGTGAAATTTATATCCTCAAGGTGGAGGAAAAAGCATGATTAGGTCGTGTCGTGATACTAAATTAGGAACTTCTTGGAAGGCAACCCAAGCAAGGTATGTTTTATTTTTAGTATTTTTAGTTTTTTACTTCACGTAGTTTTTATTTATGATTGTGTCACAGGTTGATGGAAAGTCTGAGTACCAAAAACCTGAGCTTGAATCATGGCAAAAACTGAGTGTGGGGTTCCATGGATCTCATTTATGAGTAAAGATGGTACTAGCTAGGCCTAGAGGCCTCAGGGAGTATTTTTATCTCTTTGTTTTAAATTTACTTTGGGGACAAAGTAGATTTTGAAGAGATGGATTGGGAAATTCTCAATTTTTGGCTCAATTTAAAAAATTTTAGGATAGGAATAAGTGAAATATTCTTGTTGGTGCTATTTTTGATTACATAATGCAAGTGTTTTGTATGGAAAAATCATGTTGAATGAGTGAATTGCTATTTTTTAAGACTCTTAGGCTCATGTTTATGACTCATGTAGTTGTTGTCTTAGTTTTGAATTTATGATATTGTTTGGTTGGGAGGCTATGATGATCCTATATGAGTTGAGCATGTTCCATGTGCATGTGAGAATTTTTGTATATTACTTGTTACATGTGATGTCTAGAATTTTCCCGGTGTGTGTGTGAAGCAAAATAAAGAAGGTGGGTTTAGTAGATGATTTAGGCATTTCTTTGATACCTTGTTTTATACATCCTATTTATCCTACCTTTGTGATTAATCCTTGTTAACCCCCATTGAGCCTTTAACCTTTTATTTGGTATCCTCATAAGTAGCCTAATCCTTTCTTTGATAGACCATAATTTGATCCAAAAATCTCCTAAGTTCTTTAATGAAAAATTAATTTAGTAAGGAGTTTGAGAAATTGATGTCCCAAGGTAATATTTATTGGTTTTTATAATTGATTTATGGTGGATTGGTGTGATGTAAATTATGATAAAAATATTGCCATAATTGTGAAAAAAGAGAAAAAAAATTGATTTTTGTGGTAGTAAACTATGCGTCCACGAAGTGTTTGTGAAAATGCTTAAAAAAAATGGGGCAAAAACAAAAGGTATGGATGGATGAAAAAGTGTAAATTTGTTGTTGGATATTGGTTTTAATTGTATAATGTAGTGTATTAAAGTTCTTAGAGAGGTTAGTCACTATTCCTAAATAGTTTCTACCCGTCCCTTAGCCTACATTACAATCTGGAAAAGACCTCATTGATCCTAAGATTTACATTTGACTATTAGTTAACATTACACTAAGGGTAAGCCTATGGTTCATTATGTGTAACTTGTGAATTATTTGTGAGAGTGAGAGTAATTTGATTCTTGTACCCATCATTGTTATGAATTGCTTAAATATGAGTGATTATGGGTAACTCTCTTCTTGTGAGGGGCACATGTTTGATGAATGTAGGTGATTTGTATGATGTCTGTGATTGAATGATGATCATGAGATTGCCAAATAGGTAAGTCAATTCTTGAGGCTATGTTGTTTTTGCGTAGTGTTCTTGAGCTTTCAATTGTGTTGAAACGTGCTTAGTGTAGTAACTTGCATTATATATAGTCATTGTAGTACTAACTTGAGTGTCTTGCATGTAGTAGAAGTGTGGAGTCTCTTGATCTCATGATGATTATACTTAGGAACTGTTCGAGGACGAACAAAACTTTAAGTGTGGGGTGGTTATCTTGGGTGTATTTATACATTTTAGTATCACCATTCTAGTCTTTTTAGACTTTTTTGGAGGATGATTCATGTGGTTAATGTTTTATTAATGAGATAAATATGCATTTAAGTGTCCATGTATGTGTTTACAATGTTTAATGGTGTTCACACAAGTTTTGATTCAAATTGAGCATTTAGAGTTCAACCGAGAAAACTAGTGTTACTAGCTTGAGGTAGGTGCTTTTCTAGTCTATTGTGTTAGTTTCTAATGTGTTTTAACGAGTTACTAAGGTTGTCATTGTGTATATATATGTGAAACAACTTGTTGGTAATGTTCAAGGGTCAATTGGATCAAGGCAAGAGTCGAAACAATGAATTAAAAATCAAAGTAAAATTTGCCTATGATTAGCTCGTGTTTCTAGTTCGTCATTTTGGATGTTGTGTTGTTTTAAGCTCTAAATTGGTGTGTTTAATTCTATATGATTTTTTGTTAATGGATTATGATGATATATTAAGGATATACAAGCTTCAAATCAAGTGGAAACAACTCAAAAAGGCTTGGAATGGATCACGGTAGCACAATACACAACATGATGCAAATGTTTACACCTAAAATGTCTTGGGCAAGCGAGGGAGCGTGTAAAGGAAAATTAAATAGTTTCTATATTGAGTTGTAATTAGGCAACGGTTTTATTTTTAGTTTTTCTATATTGAGCTGTAAATAGTTTTTGTTTAGTTTCTTTTTATTTTCTTTTATTTCTCTTTTTATCACACTTCTTGATATGTCAGCCTGGGATAGATGGTTTTCAAGTGATGACAATTCTTATTGTTTTTGTGGGGGATCAGATCAAGCAGCTTATTGACTAGATTTTTATGGAAGTGCATGGACGGGACCTTCACAATGTGATGCAGATATTGTTCTATCTGTGGAGCAGACTACAACTTGGTGTTTGGTTTGTGGTCAAAGTAGTCATACTGCATCTATGTGTGTTGTCAATCCCGATTCAGAATTGTTTGTGGGCTATGCTGAAAGGCAAAATTATATAAACTACTACAATCGAACGGGGCTGAATCAGTCACAAATTTAATCATGGACCAACCAGCAGTAGTTTCACCAGCAACAATGAAACATGTAGGCCACAACTCAAACTAGCAACTTAGAAGAGATGCTGAGACAAATTTTAGCATCTTAGGTACAGTTATTGGCAGACATGAAGCACTATTGGGAAACTGCAGAGCAATTGGATAATAAGGTGGAGGTATATGCAAAGTTGACTTCCCAACCTGTTGTAGATGAAGTTGCGAATAATTTGAGGAAGTCTAAGTACTCGGAAGCTAAAATTATTGAACGAGTTGAAAAGATAACGCTGCCACCATGTCTACAGTGGATAAGCAAAGAAAAATATGAGGAGGATATTAGCCAATTTGTGGAGCAAACACAAGAATCGCAGCCACTCGATTATCATCTTTATCTTGAGACTGAAATTGAGAAGGTAAATAAAAATTAGTGTGTAGTGGATAGTGTAAATTTTAAAGTAATATTGGTTGGGCCTCACTCAAAGCATGTTTTTACATGATGTTTAGATGATATCTTGTATGTGGAATCATTTAAAATAGTGGAAGAGTGTGAAGATGAGGAACAAAAATCCTATATTTTTTATTTTGCACCAGTTAAGCAACATAAAAACACACCTCACTTCAAGGACGAGTGGTTTACCATGCACATTACATTACTCAATTCCTTAATCTTTGTACCACCTCTTTATAAGTGAGGCAAAAAAAATGGACACGAAGTTGGGGGTGAAATTTATATCCTCAAGGTGGAGGAAAAAGTTGATATGGGTCATGCCGCGACACTAAATTACGCACTTCTTGGGAGGCAACCCAACCTAATTAGGTATGTTTTCTCTTCAGTCTTTTAGTTTTATTTCACGTATTTTTTGTTTTTGGTTAAGTCATGGGTTAATGGAATGTCTGAGTACCATAAAATTGAGCTTGAAGCATGGCAAAGATTGAGTGTGGGGTCCCATGGATCTCCTTTTTGTGTGAAGATGATACTAGCTAGGCCTAGCCTCAGGAAGTATTTCTATCTTTTTACTTTTTAATTTACTTTGGGTACAAAGTAGATTTTTAAGTGGGGAGGGGGGGGGGGGGAATTTACAAATTTTGGCTCAATTAAAAAATTTTAGGATAGAAATAAGTGAGATATTCTTATTGGTGCTATTTTTGATTACATGATGCAAGTGAGTTTAATTGTAAAATCATGTTGATTGATGTGAATAGCTATTTTTAAGACTCCTAGGCTCAAGTTTATGACTCTTGTTCATGTTGGCTTAATTTTGAATTTGTGTTATTATTGAGTTGGGAATCTAAGATGATCCTATTGAGTTGGGCATGTTCCATTTGCGTGTGAGAATTTTCGTATATTCCTTGTTACATGTGATGTCTAGAACTTTCTCGGTGTGTGTGAAGCGAAATAAAGAATGCCGGATTAGAGATGCTATAGGCATTTCTTTGATAGCCTTGTTTGATATCTTTTATTTGTCATACCCTTGTGCTTTATCCTAGTTACCTTGTGCTTTATCCTAGTTAACCCTCATTGAGCCTTTAGCTTTTTCTTTGTCAACCTCATAAGTAACCTAATCCCTTCTTCAATAGACCATAATTTTATCCAAAAAGCTCCTAAGTGCTATAATGACAAATTAATTGAGTAAGGAGTTTGAGAAATTGAATTAGAAAAAGGTGAAATTGATGCCCCAAGGTAATAATTATTGGTGTTTATAATTGATTTGTAGTGGTTGTGTGTAATATAAATGATGTTAATAATATTCCCATGATTGTAGAGAATAAGAAAAATTGAATCTTGAAGGAATAAGAAGTGTCCACCAAGTGTTTGTGAAAATGTTTAAAAGAGATGGGGAAAAAACAAAAGATATGGGAGGATGAAAAAAAATATAGTTTGGTTATTTGAGATGTGTTTTAAATGTTGAATATAGTGTATTAAAGCGCTTAGAGAGGTTAGTCACTATTCTTGGCCAAAATAGTTCCTACCCGTCCCTTAGCCTATTTTACAACCCGAAAAAGTCCTAATTGATCCTAAAATTTACATTTGACCATTAGTGGAGCATTACACTAAGGGCAAGCTTATGGTTCATTATGTGTATCTTGTGAATTCCTTGTGTGAGTGAGCGTAATTTGATTCTTATACCTATTATATTATGAATTGCATTATTGTGAGTGATTTTTGGTAACTTTCTTGTTGTGAGGGGCACATATTTGATGAATGTGGATGATTTGTATGATATCTTTGATTAAGAAATAAGCATGAGTTTTCCAACTAGGAAAGTCAATTCTTGAGGCTAGGTTGTCTTTGAGTAGTGTTCTTGAGCTTTCAATTATGTTGAAACATGCTTAGTGTAGAAACTTGCATTATGTGTAGTCATTGTAGTACTAGATTTAGTGTCTTGCGTGTAGTATAAGTTTGGAGTCTCATCAGCTCATGATGCTAATAGTTAAGAATTGTTCGAGGACGAACAAGGCTTTAAATGTGGGGTGGTGATGTTAGATGTATTTATTCATTCTAGTGTCACTATTCTAGATTTTTTAGCCTTGTTTTGAGGATGATTCATCTGGTTAATTTGTTAATAATGAGATAAATGTGTATTTAAGTGTCCATGTATGTGTCGACAATGTTTAATGGTGCTCCCAAACAAGTTTTGATTCAAATTGATCATTTAGAGTTCAACCGAGAAAACTAGAGTTACTAGCTTGAGCTAGGTGCTTGTCTAGTCTATTGTGCTGGGTTATAATAGTTTTTAATGACTTACTAAGGTTGTTATTGTGTATTTATATGTGAAAAAACTTAGTCATAATGTTCAAGGGTCAAGTGGATTAAGACAAGAGTCAAAAAAACAAGTTAAAGATCAAAAGGAAATTTATCTATGCTTAGCTCGTTTTTCTAGTTCGTCGTTTTGGATGTTTTGTTTTTTTAAGCTCTAAATTTTTGTGTTTAATGCTATAGGATGCTTGGTAAATGTACTATTATGATATATTAAGGATATACAAGCTTCAAATCAAGTGAAAACAACTCAAAAAGGCTTGAAATGGATCACAGAAGAATAATACACAACTTGACGCAAATTATGACACCTGAAATGTATTGGGTAAGTGAGGGAGAGTGTAAAGGACGATTGGCATGTGATTTTTACCAAAATATTCAGAAGGGACTCAAAAAAGGTTACCCTAGAAGATGAGGGCACGTCACGACCTCAAACACCCATTTTTAGGCCTCGCGACGAGTCCCCTACTCTCGTTTCTAGCATGCGCGTCGCGACTTTCATTCCCATTTGCGCAACTCGCGATGTGACGTATAATTTAGACACTTCCAAGAATTCTAATTGAGTCTTACACATCTTGGGACTACTTTGATCCTATAGATACATCTTTGTACTCATTACTAATTACTTTTGGACGTCTTGGACTAGTTGTGGGGCTGCTCAACATTTTTTTTAGGGTTTATATCTCTTTACTTTAGTTTCATTCATGGTTTGTATCACCAATCCAAGGGATTGGATGATGAGTATTTCCATTAAAGGATAAAACTTCTTCTCCGGGGTTAAGGCCAAGATCATGATTACTTTAATTTTGAATCAAGTTGTTGATTTTCTTATCATTATTGGTTGCTTGTTTATTCTTGTTTTAACTATTTTAAGGATTCGCGGCCCTTACAATACATCAATTGTCAACCTTGTGAACTCGGGAGAGAAAATAGGGCGATAGAACATGGGAATAAACAGAGTATGGTTTGTTTTTCATTATGAAATAAGGAATTCTAATTAGTATCTAGGACAGAGATGTACTTAGATTCCATACTTGATTCATATGTAGGATGATATTTGTTAAGAACTTAAGTGAACTATTACATCCCCGCTCAACGATGTATTTGTAAAGTTCAAATTAGGTAAATGATTAGAGGTTGGGAAACCATAATCATGCGATTAACCCTACGAATCAATAACCACGATAAGCAATCTAACGAATGAAGTTCAATAACGTAGTATGACTGTTCGTAAGGCTTAACCCAAGGCTTATATCCATAGATAGTCCTGAGTCATTACTTTTTTGCATTAGTTTAGTTTATTTTTAATTTGCAATTCTAAACCTCTATTTGCTACTCTCCTCAATTGGTTAAAGTAGAATTAGATAGTCGGTGAACGCAAGTCCCTGTGAGATCGATACATGGTCTTTATTAAAGCCACTATACAACTTGATAAGACCACGTACACTTACGTGTGCACTTGGGCGTTGTTATTGATGCAACATGGTAAAGTAATAGCATATGCCTCAAGACAATTGTGACCAGATGAGTAAAATTATCCTACATATTATCTTGAGCTAGCAATAGTTATATTTACTTTAAGGATATGGTGCCATTACTTTAATGGGATACATAGTGAAATATATACTAACCATAACAGTTTTCAATATATCTTTAGCCAGAAGGACCTAAATTTGAGGCAACGAAGGTGGCTTGAACTATTAAAAGACTATGATATTGATATCTTGTATCATTCGAGAAAAGCAAATATGGTAGACGATGAGTTAAGTTGTAAGGCTAAGGTGGGAACTTATGGTTTGCCAATGGAATGATAAGGGATGACTCAAGATATACACGAGCAAGCCAATTTGGGGGTTGCCTTCTTCAAACTCCAGATGAGGGGCTTATTTTGCATAATGTAGTAGAATCTTCGTTAGTAGCCGAAGTGAAAGAGAAAAAATATGCAAATCATATTCTATTACAGCTTAAGGATAATGTATAATATGATATGACAAAGGTATGTGATCTTACATAAGAGGGAGTACTTTAGTGACAAAACAAATTGTGCGTGCTTAATGTAGATGGACTAAGAAAGAGGATTACGATAGAGGCACATCTTTCAAGGTATTCCATCCATTCAGGGTCAACTTAAATTTATCATGATTTTAACGGAGTGTATTGGTGGGGTGACATAAAGAAGAACATTGCAGAATATGTAGTCGAGTGTCCGAATTATGAAAGAGTTAAAATAGAGCACCAAAAACCCTGGGGTTATATGCAATGTATAGATCTTTCAATATGGAAGTCGGACATGATCAACATGAATTTTGTCACTTGTTTTCCTCATACATATCAAAGGTTCGATTCCATATGGGTAATAGTTGATACGCTTACTGACAGTACTCAAGCGCACACGCAAGTGTACGTGGTCTACCAAATAATATAGTGGCCTTCAAGAAAGCCGAATATCGATCCCACAGAGACTTGGTTTGGCAACGATTTAATTTTAGTTCACCGTCTAGGCTAATTTAGTGCAAAAGTAACCAAAAAGAGAATTTGGAATTATTTTGTAAATAAAGTAAATAATGCGAAAAAATAAATTTTTGGAACAATCAATGGAGAAAAGCCTAGGGTTAAAGCACTCCGAACAATCATACTATGTTGTTGAATCTCATCCTCTAATTTGCTTATCTTGGTTGTTGATTCGTAGGGTTAATTGCATGATCATGGTTTCCCAACCTATAATCTTTTACCTAATATGAATATTACAACTACATCATTGAGCGGGGATATAATAATCCAATTAAGTTAATTAAAGATATAATCCTACATATGAATCAAGTAAGGCATCTAAGTACAACCCTGTCCTAGATGCTAAGTTTAATTCTTTATTTTATAAAACAATAAAGCTCAAACTTTATTTATTCCCATGTTCTATCTCCCTATTCCCTCTCCCAAGATCAAAAGGACGATAATATATATATTTTATGGGTGATCAATCCACAAAATAATTAAAACAAAAATAAACAAACAACCAAAAATGATAAGCAAAATTAACGAAATTAATCTAAAATAATAGTACTCATGTTCTTGGCTTTAACCTTGGAAAGGGAGTTTTTAGCCATTAATATTCATAATCAAGATCCAAATATTTGAATACATGATATGAGAAATTAAGGAAAAAGAGTCAAATTTACCCCTCTACTTTGAAAAAATAGCTAAATATACTTTTCGTCATACTTTGGGGTCAAATTCTCCCCCGTTGTCATACTTTGGGGTCAAATTTACCCCTATACTTTGAAAAATTAGCTAAATATGCCCTTCGTCATACTCTGGGGTCAAATTTACCCTTGATGTCATACTTTGGGGTCATATTTATCCTCATTATTAAGAAACTTTTCACTTGTACCCTTTATTTTTACAGAAAATCCCAAATCAACGTTAAATTACCTAATTTCTAAAAATAAATCATACCGTAATCTAATTCGCCTGATCCGACCCTTAAAAAATACACAAACAAATATATATCTCTCTCAATTCTTTTGGTCGAATTTTCTCAACGAAAAAAATACTTCTCTTTCAACGTGAAACATTGGTAGGTTATTTACAAATGAACAAAGCGTAAAATAGAATGAGATAATGTAGAAGCATGGAACTAGAGAAAATGTTTATTACAAACTCTGTTTTTATTCGATTATGTTCAAATTTTAAAATTTGGTATGTAATTCTATGTGCATCTAGATTCTCGAATTAGTGAATAAATTTTTCGAGCAAATAACATGTTGAAAAAAAATGTATAGATCTAAATTTCATATAAAGATAGATGAATGAAGAAATGTCACAATTGGAACACATGGAGATCTCTTAATTCAATCATCCAGATAAATATCCAATGGCCTAGTCTATTGTGTTTGACCATCAAATGTCATTTTTCATGAGTTTGGCACTGATGTAAATCCATGAACTGAATGAGGGTTATATTTCTTTGTGTTTGAACTTATTAGATCATTTTACATGAATTATGCACTGATCAATATCCACTGGCTTAATCTCGTTGTAAAAATTTGTCCAACAGAATTGAAGAGTGTATAATTATTTGTGTTTTTTTTGTGGCTCAAGTCGGATCAGACAGGTTAGATTAAGGTTGTATTTTATTTTTTAAAAATGAAGTATTTAACATTGATTTGAGCTTTACTATCAAGAAAGGGTACACATGAAAAGTTTCTGAACAATAGGGGTTAATTTGACCACAAAGTATGATATGAAGGGTAAATTTGACCCCAAAGTATGACGAAGGACATATTTAGACAATTTCTCAAAGTATGGGGGTAAATTTGACCCAACAATATGACAGTGAGAGAAAATTTGACCTCAAAGTATGACGAAGGGTATATTTAGCTTTTTTTTCAAAGTAGAGGGGTAAATTTGACTCTTTTCTCAAAAATTAAAGACTAAAAATAAAATTAAAACCTAATAAACCATGTAATCGCTCCACGTTGTTGCTTCTGAAACAGTTCCAGCCGCCCCCTCCTAATTGTTTTCGTGTCCAGTGGTTTATATGTGTTTTCGAAATGGTTGCCAGCTGTCCAGCAACTTCTCCACTCATGCATAAATATTATAATATAATAATAGCCTAATAATCCTAATATGTGTAGGATTGAAATGTTTGCACGCGACCCAAGGTAAATGATCTCATCAGCCGCTTCTTTGTTTGTGCTGTGTCGGCAACTTTTTGAATTTACAGTGTTTGATTTAAGAAACACGACACGTCGGTCAACGTGTTGGCAAATTGATGCTACGCGTTGACTTCGCATCGTTTCACTGAAATTTGCGTTTAAAAAATCAACAACCAACTAAAGTGCACTATACTTCTTTACTACTCGTACAGGCTTGACGGAGTTAAGCTGTATTGAGGGAATCGTTTTGTCTCAATCAATCAAGAATGCCTCAACTAGATAATTGGTCAAGTATTGAACGTCCCTCCTTTTTTTCATGTCTTTCGTAGGGTATTTTCAATGAATTTTGAGTCTTTTATCTTCAATATATCACCGTATTTAATTTATCAAGCCTCCTACAATATCATATACCACATATTAACAATCAAAACAACACAATATTCTCAACAACAAATCAAAACAAGTGCTAAGATAAGGCAAATTTGCAATAATTTTACACTTATTATTTTGACTCTTGACTTAATTAAATTAGACTTTTCACATTACAAACAAATTATTCCATATAAAATTACACAATTAAAATATTTGGAATAAATTAAACACATTAGAATCCATCGAGACCAACTAGACACACACCTACCTCAAGATAGTAAAACTAGTTTTTCGAGTTGAACTCTAAATTAATCAATTAAATACAAACTTGTTTGAAATATACTTTGAACATTGTAAATGCACACTTGGACACTTAAATGCTTATTTATATCAATATGAACACGTTAAGTACACGAATTGCTCTCAAAACAAGGTGAAATAAGCTAGAATAATGACACCAAAGTGTATAAAACCACCTCAGATCATCACCTCACACTTAAATCCTTGTTCGTCCTTGAACAACTCTTTACTCTAAGCATAAAAAACTGAGGTGACGCTACACTTCTACTAAAGTAAAGACACTTAAGCTAGTACTACAATGACTACACGAAATGCAAGTTTTTACACAAAGCAAGTTATTTACATAATTGAAAGCTCATGAACACTACTCCAAAACATCCTAACTTCAAGAATTGACTCACCTTGTTGGAAAACTCATGCTTATCATTCAATCAAGGACGTCATACAAATCACCCACATTCATCAAACATGTGCCCTCACAGGAAGTGAGTTATCCATAATCACTCATAATAATGCAATTTTTAACGTAATGGGTATAAGAATCAAATTACGCTCACTCTCACAAAGAATTCACAAGTTACACACAATGAACCATAGGCTTTCCCTTAGTGTACTGCTCCACTAATAGTCAAATGTAAATCTTAGGATCAATTAGGACTTTTCCGGGTTGTAATGTAAGCTAAGGGACGGGTAGGAACTATTTAAGAATAGTGACTAACCTCTCTAAGAACTTTAATACACTATATTAAACATTTAAAACCAATCTTCAACAACCAAATTAAACTTATTCATTCATCCATACCTTTTGTTTTTGCCCCATCTCTTTTAAGCATTTTCACAAACACTTGGTGGGCATATAGTTTATTACCATAAGAATCATTTTTTTCCTTTTTCTCAACCATGGCAATATTTTTAGCATCAATTACATCAGACCCAACAGCCACACATCAATTATCAACACCAATAACTATTACCTTGGATCATCACATTCACTCTTTTCTTCTTATTTCTCAAACTCCTTACTAATTTAATTATTTTTATTAAAGCACTTTGGAGCTTTTTGGATCAAATTATGGTCTATCAAATAAGGGATTAGGCTACTTATGAGGTTGCCAAAGAAAAAGCTAAAGGCTCAATGGGGGTTAACTAGGATAATGCACAAGGGTAGGTAAAAGAAGGTATAAACAAGGCTATCAAAAAAATGCCTAAATCATCTCCTAAACCCACATCCTTTATTTTGCTTTACACACACACCAGGCAAATTCTAGACATCACATGGAACAAGGAATATACAAAAATTTTCACACACACATGGCACATGTTCAATTCAATAGGATCATCATAGACTCCCAACCAACAATAGCATAAATTCAAAATTAAGCTGAAAATTAGAAGAGTCATAAACTTGATTCTAAGAGTCTCAAAAATAGCAATTCGCTCCATTTAACATGCTTTTACAAACAAACTCACTTTCATCATGTAATAAAAAATAACACAAACAAGAATATCTCACTTATTCCTAACCTAAGAATTTTAAATTGAGCCAAAATTGGGGATTTTGTCACCCCACACTTAAAAATCTACTTTATCCCCAAAGTGAATTTAAAGGTAAGAGATAGAAATACTCCCTAAGACCACTAGTCCTAGCTAGTAGCATCTTCACATAAAGGAGATCCATGGGACCCCATACTCAATCTTTGCCTTGCTTCAAGCTCAAGATTATAGTATTCATACTTCTCATTAACCTGTGAATCAACCAAAAATAAAAACTACGTAAAATAAAAATTAAAAAACCAAAAAGAAAACATACCTAATTAACTTGGGTTGCCTCCCAAGAAATACCTAATTTCGTGTCGCGGCACGACCCAACTCAACTCAACCATATTTCTTCACCCTTTTACTCCCTTTTGGGAGCTATTTTTCATTCGTTTCAAACCTCTTTTACCTTTTAACATGTTGGGAATTGATGGTTTCATCTTAGGCCGCTCAATCAGGTATTTGGAAGAGGTCTTTAGTGGCTTAGGCACCCCACATTCATCCCTTTACAACATATTGATCTTGCATAAATCTTTATATAAGGTATTTTCAATGGGGGCCTTGCAAAAATCAAATACAACTTCTTCATCATCTACCCTCATCTTGAGCGTGCCTTCTCTAACTCAATCAAAGCCCCTCCAGTTGCTAAGAATGGGCATCCCAAAATAATTATTACTTGTTCGTCTGCCACAAAATCAAGAACAAAAAAGTCAGCATGAATAACAAATTAACAAACCTTTATGAGGACATCCTCAATTATTCCTTTCGAATATGCCATGGAATCGTCTGCTAGCTGCAAAACTACGGTGGTCGGTCTAGGCTTTCCTAATCCTAATTTTTCAAATAGAGATAGGGGTATCAAATTTATACTTGCCCTTAAAACACTCAATACATGAACCTCTTTACTCCCAATTTAAATAGGGATGGCAAACTTCTCTTTATCTTTCTATTTCTTGGGGATTTTCTATGTCATTACCGCACTACACTCTTCAGTGAGTGTTATTGCTCCCACATCCTGCAATTTCACCATTTTAACCACCACATCCCCCAAGTTCTTTACATACTTGGGATATTCTGCAAAACATCTAAGAGAGGTAAATTAATATGAAGCTCTCTGAATGTGTCAAAGAACTTTTTGAACATTGCATTCTCCTTCGTTTTTATGTACTTTTGAGGGAAGGGTAGTGGCAGCCACTTCTTTACTTCTTCTTCAACAACTTTTTCCTTCAAGTACTCAGACTTTCTTGAATTTTCAACAACTTTTTCATTTACCTGTTGGGTCACCGCCTCAGCATCTACCTCCTTTGTTGTCTTGGGAGGTTCTTCAAGAAGCTCTTTACCACTTCTCAAGGTGATTAGCATTACTTGTTTTGGATTTTCTGTATCAGCGGGCAGACCACCTTGAGGATAGGTATTTAATGCTTACTGTATCTGCCAACCTGCAAATCTAAATTTCTCTGTGCTACTTTTTGATTTTGTAATTCCTCCCTTTGACTGTTTAGATCCGCAATCAATTGTGCTTGCCCAGCTACGAGTTGTTTCAACATCCCTTCTATGTTGTTTGTTGTCTGATTTGATTGGGCATGTGGCTGTGGGGCGTTCCATGACTGATTTAGTGAGGGAGTTTGTCTCTTCATGTTGTAGGCATTATTGTAATTTGTCATTTGAGCATTGCCTACATACATTACAGATTCCAGATTTGAAGCACACATGGTAGCCGCATGACCACTATTTCTGCATACTTTACACCAACCTGCAGCTTATTGAATGGCATTGATTGTGGTTGTAGGTTATATTGCTCCCAACTTCATTATGCTGAATGTTGTGTTGATCAAATTTTGTAATGCAGAAACCTGAGCTTATAGGGTTGTGAATTGTTCCACCTCTAATACTCCCGTAATTCTTTTTCTGGCACTTCTAGAATCTGAATGCCACTCTAGATTTCCTTGTGCTATGCGGTTCAGCAATATGTACAACTCATCATAAGTTAGCTCCAATGCTTGACCACCTGCGGCTGAATCTAGCAAAATCTCCATATTATGATCAAGAGCTTCTACAAAAATGTGAGCAAGTACCTCATTAGGCTATTGGTGATGTGGAAAATCTCAAAGAAGAGCCTTGAATCATTCCCAAGCATGATAGAGGTTTTCATCTGTCTTCTGTTTGAAGCTCACTATCTCACTGCGAAGTCTCACAGTCTTGCCTGATGGAAAAAATCCGATGAGGAACTTTCTGGCTAAGTTGACCCATATTGTGATTGAACTGGCCGGATTTGCATTCAATCATCATTTTTCTTCCCCCAATATAGAATAGGGAAATAGTGTATGCCTTACATAATCTATACTCACCCCAGTCGGAATGAATGTGTCAGTAAGCTCAATGAAATTCTGCAAGTGGACTTGTGGATCCTCGTGTGAAAGCCATGCAAACTGTCCACTGCTAATAAGAAGCTACACCATATTGTGTTTCAACTCAAAATTCTCCCCAGCCATTGGACTTTGAATTGGGGAAATCAACTTCATCGGAAGTTGGACTGCTACTTCCCTAACCTTCCTACCAGTTGTTTGTTGTTCAGCTAAGGAACAATATGCTCTTGGTCTTCTCGAATTTACAGAATTCTTGGGAGAAGGATTTCTTCTCTCCTGCGTTGGTGGTAAAGTTGCTCGGGTTCCGAGTTTGGTTCAACCAACTCCCGATCCCTTGCTAGCTTATTATCCTTTTAACCTGTTTCCTGCAAATCACAAAAGCAAGACCAAGCATAAAAACACCAAATAAATCTAAAAGTAAAAATAAAATAAACAATTGCTAAATTACAAGTCCCCGAAAACGGCGCAAAAAATTTGAAAATGTACGTGGTCTACCAAGTAATATAGTGGCCTTCAAGAAAGCCGAATATCGATCCCACATAAACTTGATTTGGCAACGATTTAATTTTAGTTCACTGTCTAGATTAATTTAGTACAAAAGTAACCAAAAAGAGAATTTTAAATTATTTTGTAAATAAAATAAATAATGCGATTTTTTTTTTTTTGGAACAATCAATGGAGAAAAGCCCAGGGTTAAAGCACTCCGAAAAATCATACTATGATATTGAATCTCATCCGTTAATTTGCTTATCTTGGTTGTTGATTAGTAGAGTTAATTGCATGATCATGGTTTCCCAACCTATACTCTTTTACCTAATATGGATATTACAACTACATCGTTGAGAGGAGATGTAATAATCCAATTAAGTTAGATAAAACTATCATCCTACATATAAATCAAGTGAAGCATCTAAGTACATCCATGTCCCAGACGCGAAGTTTAATTCTTTTTTTTATAAAACAATAAAAACCCAAACTTTGTTTATTCCCATGTTCTATCTCCCTATTCCCTCTCCCAAGATCAAAAGCTCGACAATATATGAATTTTATGGGTGATCAATCCACAAAATAATTAAAATAAAAATAAACAAACAACCAATTATGATAAGCAAAATTAACGAAATTAATCCAATTTAATAGTACTCATTTTCTTGGCTTTAATCCTCGAAAGAGGGTTTTTAGCAACTATTATTCATAATCAAGTTCCAAATATTTGAATACATGTTATGAAAAATTAAAGACTAAAAATAAAATTAAAACCTAATAAACTGTGTAGTCGCTCCGTAATTTTGCTTCAAAAACAATTCCAGCCGTCCCCTCCTAATTGTTTTCGTGTCCAGTGGTTTATACATGTTTTCAAAATTGTTACCAGCTGTCCAGCAACTTCTCCACTCATGCATAAATATTACTCCCTCCGTTTCATAATAAATAAATTATTAAATTTTGACACACTGATTAAGAAAAAAACATTAAAGACATAAATTTAACACAACTTTCTATTTTTACCCCCGAAAAAAGAAAAAACTAACCTTGTAATATTTTTTCAAAAGTTAATTGATTGTCAAATCATAAGGGTAAATTTGGAAAAAAATTCAATGATTTACTTATTTTGAAACACCAATAAATACCTCAACAATTCACTTATTCCGAAATGGAGGGAATATAATTTAATAATAGCCTAATAATCCTAATATGTGTAGGATTGAAATTTTTGCACGTGACCCAAGGCAAATAATCTCACCAGCCGCTTCTTTGTTTGTGCTGTGTCGGCAACTTTTTGAATTTGCATAGTTTGATTTCAGCAACGCGACGCGTCTTTCAACGCGTTGGAACATTGGTCCGAGTTGACTTCGCATCATCTCACTGAAATTTTCATTTAAAAATTTGGTTAAGTGTCGAACGTCTCTCCTTTTTTTCATGTCTTTTGTTGGTTAGTTTCAATGAATTTCGAGACTTTTTATCATCAATATATCACAGTATTTAATTCACAAAGCCTCCTACAATATCATACACCACATATTAAAGATCAAAACTACACAATATTCTCAACAACAAATCAAAACAAGAGCTAAGATAAGACAAATTTACAATGATTTTACACTTATTATTTTAACTCTTGACTTAATTAAATTAGACTTTGCATATTACAAACAAGTTATTCCACATAAAATTACACAATTAAAATATTTGGAACCAATTAAACACATTAGAATCTACCGAGACCAACTAGACACACACCTAGCTTAAACTAGTAAAACTAGTTTTCCAGGTTGAATTCTAAATTACTCAATTAGATATAAACTTGTTTGAAAAATACTTTGAACATTGTAAATGAATACTTGGACACTTAAATTCTTATTTATATCAATATAAACATGTTAAGCATATGAATTGCCCTCAAAACAAAGTTAAATAAGTTAGAATAATGATAACAAAGTGTATAAAACCACCTCAGATCACTTACCAAATCAGCACACTTCCTAACGGTTAGGACCACTTACGCAGTTGAAGAGTATGTGAAATTGTATATCAAAAAGATAGTCCAGCTACACGGAGTACCAGTCTCTATTATATTGGGTAGGGGATCTCAATTTACTGCAAATTTTTGGATGTACTTTCATAGAAATTTAGGAACACAGGTGAATCTAAGTATAACTTTTAACCCTCAAACTGACGGGCAAGAAGAACGTACCATCCAAACACTTAAGGATATGCTACGACCTTATGTATTAGAATTTAAAGATATTTGGAATGATCATGTACCTCGTATCGAGTTCACCTACAATAATAGCTATCATCCATGCAGCAAAATGGCACCATATAAAGCTTTGAATGGAAAAAAGTATAAATCACCAATTGGATGGTTTGAAGTGGGTGAAGTTGTCTTGTTCGGGCCAGATATTTTTCATCAAGCTATGGAAAAGGTTAAGGTGATTCAACAGTGGATGGAGACTACCCAAATTCAACACAAATCATATACGAATATTAGAATTATATGGCTAGAGTTTGCTAATAGTAATTGGGTATTTTTTATGGTATCACTAATGATAGAGGTCCACATTATATTGGAACATATAAGATTATTCGATGGTTTGACCAAGTCACATATGAGTTAGATCTACCCCAAGATCTCTAAACAATCCACCTAGTGTTTCACGTCTCAATGCTTCAAAAGTGCATCGGAGATCCATCTTATATTACTTCTACTGAAGATGTACAAGTTATGGAAGATATCCCATAGTAAGAAATACCTATTTCCATTCTAAATCAACAAGTTAAGAAGTTAATAAAAAAGGAAATATCTTTTGTAAAAGTACTTTGGAGGAACCAGCAAGTAGAAGAGAACACATGGGAAGCTGAAGAAACGATAAAATCCAAGTAACCCCATTTCCTCGAATACAAAAAGAAACTCCAAGATGCTGAATTAGAGCAATAACAAGTTAGTATAATATATAAGTACTGTGTGATAACAGGAATTTTAACCTTAGGCTTGAACTTGTTTAGGTTGGACAGTTAGGCTAACATTTGAGGACCAATGTTCCTAAGGGGGGAGGATGTAACACCCCATATTTTTCATGTTCGGGTTTTATTTATGTGGAACTTGGTATTTCCATGTGTATACGTCATGGATGATATTTGTTATGCAATTTTTGATGTATGGATGGAGTTCTAGATATTTCTCGTACGATTTAGTATGACACAACCAAGTTTACATCGATACAACTATTTAAACATTGGATCATAAGCTAGTATTCGAATCTAAAATTGAAGTGACCAAGCGTATACAAGTTGCAAGTTAGATTAAAAGGGTTAAGGACTGAAAATGGATTAAAATATTGAGGTGCTTACTTGATTTAATTAACATAGTAGCTGAGTCACCTACTTGTGCTATATAGACAAAGTAAATGGTTCTAAGGCTATGGATCAGATTTGGTCCTATGTTAATGCCCTCATTTGGGCCTAACTTAAGTAAAAGAAAAGGAAATGAAAAAATGGCCCAACACTTAAATCTTCCAAAGGCCCAAGTTAATTGATCCCAAATAAGAATTTAAGCAAGTTGCTGCATAACTAACTTTGAAATTTTGAGCAGTTTGATCTCTTTAAGTAGGTGCATCACCTACTTTGACCCATTTGACCAATTTTGAGGTACAAAATGCAGCTAAATAGATGGCAAAAAATAGGGGCTTTATAAGGCCAAGTTACTGGTCATTTCCTTCAGTTCTAAGTCACAAAAAGTACCATCTTTAATTTCATAAAGTTCTCCCTACTTCTCTCTAAAATAGCTAGGAGCACCCCTAATTCTCCTTCTAGGGTTCTTGAAGAAACCCTTACCTAGGTAAGTGAAAAGAATTATGGTTTAGCTTAATTCTCTCATAAAAGATTAGGAAAACAAGCTATTCATGCTTAATTATAAGTCCATGGAAAAATATAATGTAAGCGAACTACTCATTCTTTCTTTATTATTAAGACACTTCTCTTTTCTTCTTTGATTTAAAGTGTGAAGGAAAGTTCAAGTTCTTGAAGAGTTTAAATTAAAAGAATTAGTTGCAGAAAATTGAGGTAAGGTGAATTCTCCATTTTGTCCTCCTTATATATGAATTTGGGAAAGAATTATAGATGTGTTGTTATTGAGAACTCAGCGGATGATGGGTTCCATATCCGATTGCTACAATATAAGAGATTTAGGGCTATTTTATAGACTGTTTTATGTGTATATATTGGGGGCTTCCAGGTTGCTATTGCGGAAATGTGTGATTAGTTCGTATTGAAATATAAATTAAAGGTGTGGTTGTACACCACCAAAGTAATTATTGTATATATTTATTCCCTATGCTATTTTGTGTATCGTTTGGAGGGTGTCAGGAATAAATTTTTTTTTCAGGGGATCTTATAAGAATATGTATGGTATATGGGTATAATTGGAGGAGAAAAGGGTTAAAATAAAACCTTTGATTGATAAACTAAAGGTTTACTACCCGACTACTATTTTGGGCATAGTTTAGTAGCCCAATATGTTGGCTAGTTACTAATATTAGTTTTACCATATACTTTATTGTAGATAAAATATCCTAAAGGATCGAAGTTAAGTTGGGTTAATAGCGGACTCATACAACCTGGTATGTAAGGCTACTATCTGTCGTATTCTTTGGCATGAATCCAACACTTATGGTACAAAGTAAGCTTCTAAAGCTCTCCCATAATAAATGATACCTAGTGGAAGCACATGACCTCCCATGTAGCTAATGACCTTTTTTTTTTTTCCTAATATGTTAAAATACCTTATCACATACTTACTATAAAGTCTACATTTTCACATTCATTGCAAGTCCCAAGAGTTCTCATTTAAGTCAAATAAGACTAGTATGTTATTTTTATCTCCTGAACATTTCATCCGTGTATAATCTGTTCCATACCGCTTTGTCATTGCATTAAGTTTTTACTCACATATCTCTTATTGGTAGATTATTTTTCAAGGGTACCAAAATTTTATGACCACCAAATAAACAATCTCAAAGGCTAAATAAACTAAGTAACTCAAATCTTAATTGAATGGGTGGAAGCTCAGGGGCATCAGACTAGCATGGGCCAATCCCGATACCTCTATTAGTGGGTAATAGATCAGGGGCATAAGCCTATCATAAGACAATCCCAATGCTTATATATGGGTGGCAGCTTAGGGGCATAAGCCTAGCATGGGACGATCTTGATTTGACCATTTACCACTGATTATTTGGTTATTTGTATGATATGGCTTACAAAGATTATGAAGTAAGAAAAGTAAAATGATAAAAAGAATGTAATGTGCCTGACACTAAAAGTATATATAAAGGTGGTTTACTAGCACTATTTGTACACTTGTATCTGGTTTCAATTGAGCTCATATATCATGTGTGGTTGTTTTTCGCCTTACATATTATGTACATATTTTAGTAATGATGCCTCTTATAGGGGACCTGTATTTCATGCTGCAGGAAAAGGTGCTTCAACTAATACACTTTCTCAGTGGGAACCCAGGATATATAGAGGCTATTAGTGATCTCCAAATTGATTAGGGGCTTTCCTAGTATGTTTTATATATTTTGGCATTATACAGAAGTTAAGAGTATAGAGGGGGTTTATCTTGATCTTAACTAAGTGTCTATGTATCTTTTAGAGGCTTTGTAGACCAATGTAAGGTTAAGCATGATAGTGTCTTATCTTTTAGATGTTATGGCCCCAACGACTAAGTTAGGTATATATAGTTTTAGGGTTGTCATTGATTTATCATAAGTACATTATATCCATGTATGGAAAAATCCTTAGTTAATATTGTTACATAAATGAGAAGTACAAGGTTATGGATTGGTTCTCTCGGACCTTCATGACTGCGGGTGCCTGTCCGACCCAATAGGATTTGAGGAATGACAATGTGTATTACTTGAAACTAGGTCTACCCTTTTCTTATGTGACACCATATGTGGATGTTCATTCTAGTTTCGGTCTTGAGAGTATTTCTAATCCCTTCTCTATGTCTACACCAATGGGTGATTCTATAGTGGGTTGAAGGTTTTATAGGGGTTGTGTGGTTTATATTGGTGATAGGGAGACATTGGTAGATCTGATTGAATTGGATATGGTATATTTTGATATGATCTTAGGGATGGATTTGCTCTATTCGTGCAATGCTTCTCTAGATTTTCGGACCTTAAAGGTCATATTTAAATATCCAAATGAACCAATAATGGAATTTGAGGGAAGTTCCTTGGTTCCTAAGAAAAGGCTTATTTCGTATCTTAGAGTGCAAAATTTGATTTCAAAGGGGTGTCTATGCCATCTAGTTTGGGTTAAAGATTCTAGTTCTGAGGTTCCCTCTCTGCAATCTTCCCTCGTTATTAAAGAATTTCCTAAAGTGTTTCCTAATGATCATCCTGGTATTTCTCCTTATAGGGAAATAAACTTTGGGGTTAATCTTCTACCAGATACCCATCCTATCTTTATTCCTCCTTGTAGAATGACTCCGACTGAGTTCAATGAACTGAAGGAGCAGTTAAAGGATCTTCTTAATAAGGGTTTCATCTGTCCTAGTGTGTCCCTATGGGGTGCTCCCAAGATTTTTGTGCGTAAGAAGGATGTTTCCCTTAGGATGTGTACAAATTATCGGTAGTAAAATATGGTGACGATGAAGAATAAGTATCCTCTTCCTAGGATAGATGACCTTTTTTACCAACTTAGGAGGCTACATATTTTTCTATGATCGATCTTTGGCCGGGTTATTATCAGTTGAAGATTAGGGAGACGGATATCCCTAAGACTGCCTTTCGAAACAGATATGGTCATTATAAGTTTCTGGTGATGTCATTTGGGTTGACTAATGCTCCGACTGTATTAATTGTCTTGA
This sequence comes from Capsicum pubescens, assembly GCA_030864215.1. NCBI lineage: Eukaryota > Viridiplantae > Streptophyta > Magnoliopsida > Solanales > Solanaceae > Capsicum > Capsicum pubescens. Next base: position 168,337,506 of record CM061544.1, on the reverse strand, counting down.
TAAACCAAGTATTTAGGAAATTCTTAGAATTATTATGATTGTGTTTATTGATGATATTTTGGTATATTCTAAGAGTAAGGAGGATCATGTCAAGCACCTCTGAGTAGTGTTGCAGACTCTAAAGGATTAGCGATTGTATTCTAAGTTTTTAAATTATGAGTTTCTGTTGAATGTTGTGACCTTTTTGGGTCATGTTATGTCCAGTGAGGGGATTATGGTATATCCACAAATAGTTAAGGCGGTTAAAAAGTGGCCTAGACCTACAACTCCAACCGATATTTTAAGCTTCTTAGGATTACTCAGATATTATAAGAGATTTTTGTCAAGTTTTTTTCTATTGCGTCTCCACTAACTAAGTTGACTCAGAAAAAAGGTAAACTTTCTGTGGTCAGATTCTTGTGAGGGTAGTTTTGATAAGCTGAATGATAAGTTGACTTCTACTCTAGTTTTGACCTTTCCTAAAGGTAGTGATGGGTTTGTTGTTTACTATGATGTGTCACATGTATGACTAGGCTATGTGTTGATGCAACATGGAAAGGTTATGGCTTATGCTTATAGCCAGCTGAAAGTTCATGAAAGGAATTATCTGACTCATGATTTTGAGTTTGTTGTTGTTTTGTTTGCTTTGATGATTTGGCATCGTTACTTTTATGGGGTTCATGTTGATATCTATACAAATCATAAAAGCTTGCAGCACTTGTTCACCCAGAATGAGTTAAATCTCATGCAAAAGATATGGCTTGAGTTGCTCAAGGACTATGACATAGGTTTTCATTACCATCCAGGTAAGAATACTATGGTTTTTGATAGTCTTAGCAAGTTTTCCATGGGTAGCTTATCTCATATGGATAACGATAAACAATGATTGGTGAAGGACATTCACCGGTTTGCTAATATTGGAGTTCGTCGTTCAGATTCTAAGGATAGTGGTGTGATCGTGAAAGAGGTTATGAAGTTATTTTTTTATGCGAGATAAAAGAGAAGTAGTTTTTGGACCCCATCTTGATGAGCATAAGGATTATGTGGGTTATCAGAAGGTCATGGAATTTGAGATTAGTGGAGATGGTATCTTGAGGTACCAAGGTAGATTACGTGTTTTAAATATTGATGGGCTGCGAAAAGAGTTTTGTTTTGAGGGTTATGGGTCAAGTTATATAGTTTATACGGGTTCGACAAAGATGTATTATGAATTGAAGGAGATTTATTTTTGGAACAACATGAAGAGAGGTGTGGCTAACTTCGTTGCTAACTGTATGGTGTGTCAACAGGTCAAGGTTGAGAACTTGAGGCCTAGCAGCATGTCTCAAGAGGTTGAGTTGCTTATGTAGAAGTGGGAGGTGATCAATGTGGGATTTATTATTGGTCGACTGCGGTCTTGACATCAACATGATTAGATTTGGATCATCATGGATAGGATGACTAAGTCTGCTCACTTCTTACCTATGAGGACTACTTACACTGGAGAGGATTATTGAAATATGTTTACTCATGAAATCATCAAATTTCAAGGTTATCTAGTTTCCATCATTTTGTATAGAGCTACGTAGTTCTCTTCTCGCTTTTGGCATTTATTTATGTAAGGCTTAGACACACGGGTGAACCTTAGGACCATATTCGGCCCTCAGATGAATGGACAAATGGAGATTCCTATCCAATCTTTTAAAGATATGCTAAGGTTGTATGATCAATTTTGAGGTAGTTGGGTGGATCATTTACCTCTCACTGAATTTGCATCTATTAATAGTTATCACTCTAGTATTAGGATGGCTCCTTTTGAATTTGTTTATGGCAGGAGGTGTAGATCTTCTATCGGGTGGTTTAAGGTTGGTAAAACCAGATTGTTTGATCTGGACTTGGTTCATGAAGTCATGTAGGATGTGAATATGATTTGGGATAGACTTGAGACTGCTTAGAGTCGCCAAAATCCCTATGTGTATATAAGGAAAAGAGAGTATGACTTTTCAGTTGGTGATTGACTGTCCTTGAAGGTATCTCCTGTGAAGGGAGTGATGAAGTTATGGAAGAAAGGAAAGCTCAACCTCCGTTATTTTGGTCCATGCTTGATTTTGAGGATAGTGGAGAAAGTTGCTTAAGAGTTGGATTTGCCTTCGAGTTTAGCTTCTATTCACCTAGTTTTCCATGTTTCGATGTTAAAGAACTGTGTGGGAAATTCTTCTTTGGAGGTGCCTATTGAGAATATTGGTATTTCGAATTCCTCATCATGTAGGGAAGTCTTGATAGAGATTTTGGATAGACAAGTTCGTTGTTTGTGGACAAAGGATGTGGTTTCGGTAGAGGTTCTATGGACAAAAACAAGGTTAAAGAAGCTACTTGGGAAGCTGAAGAGGACATGAAGTCCAAGTATCCGTTCTAGTTCCCCTGACTGTATTATCATGCTTAAGGAATCGGTTTTCCTACTCTCTTTGTTTTCTAACTTTTATCAAACACTATAATAAAAACAGCCTATAAGGAAGGGAAATCTGGTCCTAAAAAATCCAAATATTGTCCTAATTGGTCTTTTAGGACGGGAAATAACCGGTCACGTCCCATCCTGACTGGCTCCGCCGCAAAATCTCAATAGCGATGAGTAAACAAAGTCGGTCTTTAAAAACCTTTTGAGATGGCAAAAAATCCGATTGTAATTATCTTCAAGCAACAATATATCTTGTAACAATTGACTAACTACTTGGTCCTAATTATCCTTATGCAACAATATATCTCATCCTAAATAGACTAAATACCTGGTAATAATTATCTTTTAACGTCGGTATATCTCTTCCCAAATAGACTAACTACCTAGTCATAATTATCTTTTAACAATGATATATCTCGTCCTAAATTGACTAACTACTGGTCATAAATACTTTTATCGACAATATATATCATCTCAATTAGACTAACTACCTGGTCCTAAATTATCTTTTAGGGACAAAAAAAACTTGGTCCTAAATTATCCTTTAAAGACGAGCAAAATTCTTTTCCTAGATCAACCTTTAAGGACGAGAAACATCCTGGTAGTAGATCAACTTTTAAAGACGAGCAATATTCTAGTCCTAGATCAACCTTTAAAGATGAGCAACACCTCTAGTCGTAGATAAATATTTAAATACGATCAATAGTTCTAGTCTTTAATTGACCACAATAAGGCTAATATATATTACAAAATAATAAATTTCATCAATTTATATCAAATTGCTATCGAGAATCCCATACAAAAACGTGATATAATTAGAGACCAGAAAACTTAGTTAACATCACTTGATATTAGTTTCAATATTTATTTTACAAAAAATAGAGTTACCATCCCGATCGAGCTAGAGTATGATATCAAATTTTCTGTAATATTTGAATACATAGTAAGAAATAATCAAGTAACTCCAGTTTCTACTGTTTATGTCCTGGACTTTCAGTTCAAATTGCTAACTTCAATCACAGGGAATAATAATAATCAAGTCCTCCACTTTTAGTTCATACTGTTTCACCTAAATCAAGAAACTCCTGCAATAGTAAAGTAGAAAATTAGTGCATCACGTTATGAGAAAAATAATATGTGAAATCGGTTGATATTCATAAATCATAGGTAAAAATATTTAGTATTTCAACGTTAAGGAGTTGATTAAAATATTTAGTACTTCATCTTTATATCTCTATCGAGCATAATTATACATTCAACTTCAGAACTGAACTGCAACAAGAGAACACATATAGAGGAGTAAATACTAGCCAAATATGACATATAGTCAAAGTTTAAATAATCTGTATATAGATAGAAAAAGTAACCAAAAAAAGAATTTCAAACAAACTCTTCATGAAATTTCCTTTTAAAATTTCTAACGTGCAGGGTCCTAATAATCCAGTTGGAGTTGCTAACAGTGACCAAGATAGGGGTGCTACTAATAATGTTAGAGGTGAAAATGTACAGGCTCCTATTATACTGCTATTTGTTAAAGCCCTATGATACAACCTTATGTGTTTACGTAAATCCTAAAGCTCATTTCAACGACTTTGAGTCCCAAGTATGTGCAGTTTTGGAGCTATCAGAAAATGACATTGCAGTAATACTTGAAACATAAGGTTTGGACTCAAAATAGTGTAGTTTTGAGTCCCAAGTATCTACTTTTGGCCTCAACTCTCAAAGATACAAACATTAATTATCCTAAACATGAATTAGTAGTGGAAAAGGTCTTTTTTTTATCATTTATGTTCATGGCTTTTCCAGAGTACATTATTTTTCCTTTGTCTACATCTGTCTTTCATTGTGTTGGGAGTCTAGAAATACCTCGATAAAAAGACAAAGTGAAAATTGTAGTTATCAATGTCATAGTAATTGATAATGTCACCATTAAATCAATGTTTAATGACTCACATCTTCTAAAAAAAAATTCATATGTATTATCCTTACTTTGACTGATAGAGGATGTTACACAAAAGCTCATAAGAAAAATCATATTATCTTTGGGTACATTTTTCTTATTCTCAAGTTTTGTAACCAATTTTTCGACTTCTATGGTTAGGTCTGTTGAATCTTTAGATTCTTCCACTTACGCGGAAATTAGAACAAAGATTCCTGATACAATATCATCGGACTACAATTTTAAACCTGCTGGAAGCACTCCTCTTAGTTTTACTGTGAAGGTAAATATTCCCTTTGGAAGCAATTACAAATAGTAGATCCCAGTATCCATTAATTTATGACCACAAGCTCTACAAAAAGCATACGTTTATTTGATTAACATCTTATTCACATAATATTTATTTTTGGACCAGAACACTCTTGTTATAGATTGTTCTTTGTATGTCTTTTGTTGTGTTTATGTTTCTATTTGACAAATAATTGTCTCCATGAAGTATACTAGTTAATATTCTAATTGTGCTTTCAGACTAGACAAGATGGACTAATTAACATATATTAATAAGTCCCTTAGAGGAACTCATTTTGTTTCCTAATATTTATCGAAAGATGAAAGTTCATCATTTCTTCTTTTCTTTAGTCATGGGAAATTAATGATATCTAACAGGTAGTAAGTATATCAAGCTAACTGAATGAATTTGGTTGTAGGAAACCTTCTTTTTGATGTTTTGTATAAAGATTGACATCCATTTTTTTGAATGGATTCCTAAGAGCGGCGGAGCAGAAAAGGTCCTAAACATTTTAATGTTCTGTTTGTATGAAATTAAAGTAATAAGAGTGGGTTATTTCATTTATGTTGTAGTTTTTTATCATTTGAGAAAAAGCCTAAGGAATTCCACAAGGAAACCATTAGCTTTCAAAAAATCTCGATTGAAAACATCATTATGTTTAATTGAATATGGATGGCATACAATAATACAACACACCCTGTGATCCTACAAGTGGGTTTGGGGAGGGTCAGGTGAACACCCAAATAGGTGTCCTCTTATGTATCATGGGTTGAACTCAGTCTGCTAGCACACACTGCACACACTATCAAACTAATTCCATTTCCAGTCCTTTTTTCTATAGAAGTTGAAATTTGAAATATAGGTTTAGTATCACATTACTTAGCATATCAGTGTGCTTGAAATCAAGATGAAATTCCCAGCCAATTCATGGTACTACTTCACTAGTAAATTATAGAAACTATTCTTGTATTCCACTCTTCACTGTATCATGTCCCTGGGTAGATGGATGAGAATATATAACCTATCAAACTAGTATATAAGAGAGAGTTATTCAGATGCCAAGCACCCCTCACTTCCAACCCGAAGATTATGATTTCTAGTCAGCAAGTTTCTACAGTTACATCAAAATAAAACCTTATTCAGACGCCAACTATATACATGTGATAAATGATTAACCCCGTTAAGACACCAATAAAAATAGAACCTCATTCAGACTTTATTCAACAAAATAGAACCTCAAAAAGGATTAATACAAATTACATGCTATAGACACTAACCACTTGCTACAGTTCATGCATTTCAAATTACTCAAAAAAATACAATAAATATATAAAGGGGAGTGAAAATTTATTTGGTTACTAACTTGGAGAGCAGAAGGAAGTGGTCATTAATTTGAAATTGGCAATGTTGTAGCCCTGAGTTAAGGTTGTTGAGCATCAAATAATTTTTTCATTTTTTCTTATTTCTTTTATCTCATCTTCTAAGGTAGACATGCGATCATTCATGGATTCATTTTCCTCATTCAAGTATTTGTTTTCCTCTAGAGTAGAACGTAGCGTGGATAATAATTCAGCCTCGTAGGAAGTGCCACCTTTTAAGTCTTTCGCCTTTACTCCACCCACAAAGACAACTACATGGCTACGATTTTGAGGTCCAAAACCCTTTTCAACAATCTGTATGCTAGATAAAGATGGCTCTGCATTCACTATTTCTTTTATTTGAGCTTGCAAAATATAGAAAGAAATATTTTCTATTATTATTCCATATAATTTCAAATAATTTATATACATATTAAATTTACCAAATGCACATGTTTTTGAATTGCTTCAGGTTCAACGAGCTTGTTATCTTTCTTTCGACTCTCATAGAAAATAGTCCCCAAATCTGGTGAATTGCCATCTTCGCCCCCTCCTTTACATCAAAGACAAACATGTAAAATAACACCTCATAAATATTTTTTTGGAAAATAACTTTATGATAATGCCTTTTCAAAAATAATATCTCAAATAGGTTTACTACCTATGTGATGAAGAATTGACAACTTAGCTTGGTTTGTTGTATTCCTTTTGCTTCTCTCTTATATTTATAAAAAAATAATCCAAATAAAAATTATAAATCAAAAGGGAGTTGCCTAAATCCCCACAAGGAATTTATATAAAAGAATTTGTATACTTGAAAAGTTTCAGAAGAGAACTATTCCTTTATCAACAACTCCCATTCTTTCTTGTCTATTCCATCTGGCTTATTCTTCAGAGCTTGTGGAAGTGACTTACTCATCACATATTTTACATATAAGTATCCACTCCAATTGTTCCATAACTCATTCATCCATCTCAATATATGTTCACGATGATTACTCAGTTCAACACCCTTAAATTTATCCTACAATAATCAAAATATGGGATAAGTTAATGTATTGCATATACTACAAAAAAAAATTTCCAAGAAAGGACCATAACATTAATAACTTGGTGAGGTCAGATTTTATAAGAATAAGCAAAGCTTCTATAGTATAAAAAAAGAATCTGAATCAGATGTAAATATGTTAATTACCTCAATAGCTGCCCAGATGTGATTCAATATTTCATAGATAATACCACTCCATGATGATATTCCCAATGGACATATTACGATCACAAATAATTTTTCCCAGATGCCTTGAAAACTGTTTGCCATTTTTTGAACTGTTCGATTATTGTAAAAGGTTAATTTAAGTTTTTTTTCTAATTTCAAGTGTAGCAACTTCTTTGAACTTATTTATACCTCAAACTCTTTTTACCTTTCCAAGATTAGATGAACCTATAGTTGTACAATTTGGTAAAAACTACAACAATCAAATTTACTTCAATAAATTAATAACATATGAATTCAAAATATACTTGCCAACATATTTTGGAATTATCATTAACATAAAATACTTGAGATGCTTGGTCCGCTAAAATAAATGGCTCATTTGTTTTCTAAAATCTACCCGGATTAGCACTCACCAAGTCATTATTACCTTTTTTTGACTCCTTTTATTTCATCATACACATCTAACCAATTACATCAAAATAAGATCACTATTTTATCCATTACAAATTGTAACTCAATAACCTCTGTTAAAACTTTATAGTAATCAACGTTCTCACCAGGAGTACTATTATCGCCAACTACAATGTAATACCCCGAGATTCCTAATCAATAGTAGAACCATGCATCAAGATCATGAGAAATAAATTCTAGTAATTTGGTAGTTTTATTATCAAGGTTGATGTGTATTAAGGTCTCAAATACGTCCTAGCTATTAGACGACTCAAAACATTCCTTACCGATTGAATTTTTGGGAAGGATATTGCCATAGTTAATTTCAAATGACAATATCTCTCGTTATACATGAAATTTTTGATATAATGACCCACAAACAGATATATAATTGAATTATCTTTCCAACGATACCAATTTCGCCCAAATCCGATATCGGAACAAAAAGTTATACTTATTTTACTACAGCAGGTCAGCCTGGAAACTAAGTGACGACCTGTCTGACGGCTTATCACATTTCTGATGACCAATCTGACGGTTCATCACATTTCTAATGACCCGTCTGACGGATTATCACATTTATAATGACTTATCCAGCCACGTCGTCAAGCTTAGATAGAAACCCATTAATTCCAGCTCCTAGGTGACGACCTAGGCTGACGGGCTATCACAGATCTGATGGCTTATCAGCCTTGGTCGTCAGCCAAGAATTTCAGCAACCGGGAAGTGGTTTTGTAGGGGTATTTTGGACTTTTACTACATGTTCTATGACTTAAATAATCAAAATCACGTACATAACCATCATAAATCAGTTTTTAAAACCCTTAAATCCTCTCCACTCTCAAGAATAAGAAAATTAGGGTTTCCTCTCAAGATCATCTCCCAAGAACAAGATTCAAGCTCTCCTTCAAGGAAATCAAGAAATTATCATTCCCAATTCAATAACCTTTAAGAAAAGACATTCTCTTTCAAGATTCAAGCCTTTGAGGTATGTTAGATGTTGATTCTTGGGTTCCTTTCACCCAAGAAGTTCAAGAATCCTTTTCTAAATTCAAGATTATATATTTATGAGATTTTCATGATTTTCATAAATGGAAATTGAAGTTAATGTTGTTGATGAGTTTTAATTCATGACTTGATTTCAAAGATCCAAGCTTTTGTCCTACTATGTGATGTTCATGATAAAAATTCCTTCAAGTTGCATGATATTGATGTATTCATGATAATTAAGTATAGAATCTATGGTATAACCAAAGAATACTCCCCATATGTTTGATAGAATGCTTAAGTAAAGACAATAGTACCTTTTTAGTATGTTAAGCATGAAATCCCCAATTATGTGATAACTAGTGCATGCCAAGCGTTTGTTGAAATGCCTTAGTGAATATATTATGATAAGTTGCATGCATTAGTATCCATGGGTATTCCTTATTGAACAACTATGAGATATTAGTATGCATACCCTATATATTTACATGTTTATGACATTCAAGTGATTGACGAGATATCATATGTATTGTGTTGTGAATAAAAGTCCATTGTCATGATATTCAAGTATGGTCCTGTATTATTTATTTATGCTATCGAGTCTTGGGGGTATTTATACCTGAAAACTTAGCTGCTTTTCTAGAGCCGAGTCAGTCTCAATATAATCTCAATCATGCTATGATCCGTAGAATTTAGTCAGTGATAGAACATTAAGGAAATTCAGTAATCTCAGTACTAGTTCAATCCAGTCTCAATATTCAGTCTAATCAAGCTCAGTACCTAGTTTAGATTTCAGTAAAGCTTAGTAAGTCACAGGACTCAGTCATATTTAGACAGAGTAGAATTCAGAAGTATTCCGTCAGATAATGAAACCAAGTGAACTCAGTCAGATCAGTAAAGAAATATGAACAGCAACAAATTTAGATCATTCTAAGTTCAGTTAAGAATCAGTTCAGAGTCCTTTAGTTGGGAGTAGGAACTAGCACCGAGCGAGAGCAGGGATGACGACTTCTCCATTAGAGAGGCAGAGTCATTAGTAACAGTTCCTGAACTCCAGAACTGTATAGCCAGTGCAGGACCAGGAGTCACCCATTAGATTAAGGCTTAACTATCATACTTCCTTAGGCTTGACTTCCTGTTCAAGGTCACCCATTAGAGAGTCTTGACCATAGCAGAGGTCTTTACCTGTGGCACAATATTGACACCCTTCCAACTGGGGTTACTGGTTAGACCGCATTAGATCAGATTCGGGGCATGTCGGTTAAGTGAGAACCCCCATAGTTACAGCCACAGTTTCAGTCTTAATCTTTAGAATAGAAATTCAGGACTGTCAGATACAGTCACTCAGCTCAGTAAGGAACTTAGATAGTTCCATAGATTCATAGACCACCCGCTAGATATGCCTGGTCTCAAATAAAGTAAGTCAGTATCAGTACCAACAGATCCATAGATCACCCGTTAGATAGGCCTGATCTCAATCTTAGTTAATCATTATCACTATCAGCAGATTCAGAGATCACCCACTAGATAGACTTGATCTCAAATTTCTTCAATTATTGTTCTTATCAGTATGCTCAGAGATCACCCGCTAAATTATGAAAATAACATGGTGTCAACTGAGCCTAATATGGGTGATTTAAATTTATAGCATCTAATAATATAATTCATATGGGTAAATGTATTTGCATGGCTTGAATTCAAAACTACTAGCAAAACATTGAGTAAATTTATATTTAGCATTAAAATTTCATAAAAAGTGGGAAAAAGTTTATACATAAAATACAAAGGATTCTTGGGACTCAATGGGTTGAAGGAACACATTGATGAATACCCCAAATACTCGAGTTGCTTGAATTATTGAAAAAGAATTAGAATTGTGACCTTGAATGATTGAATTCTTGGGAAGAAGCTTAAAATGTTGCGTTCGTGGGAAGAGGGATGTTTTCACATTGTTAACTGATGACGAATAGGGAAAATAATGCCCCTATTTGATTTTAATTCATGATTTGGATGATTAATGAAAAAGGGAAAAAATAAAATACCCTTTCAAACTTTTAATATTAATGTAAGAAAAATCAGACTCAACGATATTGAGGCTATCATGGAGATAGGCGTTGTGGCACGATGTGTATCATAGAGACTAAACTCCATGACACATCGTGTATCGAGGAGGTATAATGAAACACGTTAGGTTTTGGGCCTTAGAAACTTTCTAGAAATTTTGATCTCTGGACCTAATATGACTTAGGGTACGAGCTGTATATTATGGTACAGATGGTATGATCTAGTCATTTAATTACCTATGTTCGTTTCTTGGATGGATTTTGGTTATTGGAATGGATATGACTTAGGGGTACGAGTCGTATTGGAGGTTATAAATTTTTTTGGTCCTTTAACTTAAAATTATTCTTCATTACTTAGGTTGGATGTGAGTACGAGTGGCTCACCGTGAACCATAATCTAGGGTACGAGTCGTACCTATGACTCATATGGGGGACAGTTCCTAAATCTTCCTTGGGTGTATATATTCTAGGTTATGGAAGAAGTATATGAATCATATATTCTTAATATAACTTTGTTGGATGAGTCGTATGCTGGAATGTATTAGATCCAAGGATTGAGGCAAAGTTACGAGTGAAGGATACCAATTGTATCGGAGGGTACGACTCGCGTGGGTTAGTTGTATCCCTGTGACGGGATTTTGGTGCAACTTAAGTGGGGGTATTCTAGACATTCCCCACTTATCCTAATAGGGCCCCATAACTTATAACCTACTTGGTAGGTTATTTACCCTATTATTCCATTCATTAACACTTAGAAACTTTTCTAAAACACTTCATAATTCTCTCAAGAGATTTTAGGCAAGGGGAACTACGGTTTCAACTAAAGGATCAATTTGGGGCTTGTCTTGGTGATTTCTTTCCATTGTCATCTTGGTGTAAGGTATGTTCTCTTCTCTCAATGCAAATTCAAACTAATGGCATGGGTTTTATGAATGTTTTCATGATTTCACTGATTGTATAATTTTTGTTTACATATATGAATTGGGGTTTTTGATGTTAAATGGTTGTTTATGGGTTCCCATGGTTCTAATTATGTTTTTATATTCCATAATGGTGTTTTTGGATAATTGGATTGCATGAAAATTGTTTAATGGTAATTGGAATTGGTTTTGGTCATATTATACCCACAATGTGTTTTATTAAATGCTCATAAAGATATGTTCATTGTATTGACTACTTTTTATGGAACTCTTGCATGTTTTAAAATTTGGTAAAGGAACTTTTCATGGTTTAAATGGCATGGATTGGTAAATGGCCAATGGCTATTCTTGAGGGGCATAAGGAATTCCCCAAGTGATTTAATATAGTAAATGGTAGGGAAGGTGAAAGTTCTCTAAACCAATAAATGGTTGGCTACAGATGATACTTGTAAGTAAAGGGTGGTATGATGATACCAATATCAATGTTCTTGGTTAATGAATGCATAATGGTTGGGTTATTTAGAAATTGGTTTTAATTGGGCAATAATGGCGGGAGGTGTAGCTAAGCCGTACAAGGTGGAAGTCCCGGACGACATAATTGGAAACTCAGATTTGCCAATATGAGGTTGGTTTTGGTGACCGTGTGCATGATGTCACACTATATTTGTAGGATGTACTAGTCATCCCAAGGTATAAATCCCTTGTTATGCGGCTACATGCACTAGGCCCTTTCAGTATGGGGAGCTGAACGCATATAGCCCGTGGGTGGTTTAGGACGACAAAGCTGCATAACCCAGATAATGGTTTTAAAGGCATACTAAACCCGATCCCTTTTCTCGATATGGTTATATGTGTATATATGTATGGTTGTGTGCATATGGATGGTTTAAATTATTTTTATAAATGGTATTATTTTATCCTTACCCTGAGAGCATTCTAGAGGTCACTCGCTAATCCTGTCTATAGGCGGCTGTATACCCACACTATGCAGGAACTAACTGTTCTACTCCACCTATATAGTGATTGACTCGAGGATAATATTTGGAATGAAGTGGTGAGATTCCATTCTTTCGAAAGGCATTATTTCATGTTATAGATATTTCTAGACATTTTGCTTTATTGGACATTGGTTTTGGCTATGGTTGGGGCATGTCCCAAACAGATTTGATTACTCTTTTAGTTAGAGTCTTTGTGGTACTTTTATGGGTTGGAATAGGTGGGATTGGTATAGGTATCAGTCTTGGCATTGGAATAAGCTGGGAGGCTGGAATCATCGGACATAATTTCTCATTGTTCTTTCATATTTTACTTTTGAATTAGTTATATCTTATGTTTGGACTTATTTTGGTATGTTTTTGTATGGTTGGATTATTGGTATGAGATGGTTGGACTTGGTTGCATTGGTTATGTTTGTGATCTTATCCTTGAGTCTTTGTGTGAGCTATTACACTATTTTGGTACATGCTTAGAATTCAGCCAACTCAGGGAAGACGACTGAAGGGTTGGTTGTGTAACGAGGGTGGTTTCTAGTTCTAGATGGACTTGGGACACTCATTACTACAAGGCCCTAGGGCGGGTCGTGTCAAGTTGGTATCAGAGCCTAGGTTCATGGTAAATTAAGAGTCCACAAAACCGTGTTGAGTAGTCTGTTTTTTGGGTTTGTAGTGCACCACACTCATAAGGGAGAGACTACAAGGCATTTAGGAATGTCTCACTTTCTTAGTCTTCTATTTTTAAACTTGGAGTCTCAGTCCTAGAATCTTCACTAATCCTTGTTTGTTCGTCTTTCAGATCATGCCTCATAGATCTAGAAAATAAGAAAATTCTTGTATCCTATCTAAGGGTAATGCTAAAAGGGTGCATCCTACTTCTGCAGTTCATCTTCGATCTCACGGGCCTGTCCCTAATAGTTCAGGAGTTCCATTAGTTGCTACTAGTCCTTCTTAAGGCGAGGTGAGTAAAGAAAAATTCCATCAGTCTATTCATGATATTGCAAAATTGGTTGATACTCAGGATGAGCGGGATATAACTGGTACTTTTTCCATTGAGGCCAAAAGAGTTGGCTAATTTATGAAGATAGGTCCTCTCACTTTTCTGGAGTGAAGGTAGAGGAGATCCACATGGCTTCTTTGATGAAATAAAGAAGATAGTTTTTGTGATGGGGGCTACCAATGTGGAAGGGGTAAACTTTACAGCTTACGATATTGCTTATTAGCGGTACGAAGAGTGGGATAAGGATAGAGGAGATGTGGAGGAATCATCTTTATGGGATGCCTTCTGTGGTGCTTTTTTAGATCGTTTCTTTCCCCAAGAGTTGAGGGAATCAAAGATAGAAGAGTTTGTGAACCTCAAGCTAGAGAGAATTTCTGTCATGGAATATAACTTGAAGTTTCATCAATTATCAAGGTTTCTCCTGATATGGAGGTTGACATGCAGGCAAGAATAAGGAAGTTTGTTTCTGTGTTGAGTCAGGATTTTATTTTGGAGCAAAACTACCTTGTTGATTAAGGATATAAACATCTCTAGGTTGACTGTTCACATTTAACATTTGGAGACAGGTGAAGTTTGGAGACAAGCAGGGTAAGAGAAGTAGGTTTTCTGACCAGGCAGGTGTTCAGTGTCAGGGTGGTCGAGATGGTGGCAAATGGCAGTAAAAAAAGTAGGGGAGTTCTAGTTCCTACTCTACTGCTAGTACTCCTTACCAGTCGGGTGACATGCATCATCACAGTAGTGACAGGTGCAGGATACCAAATCTTTGTCAAGCGGGGGTCATTCGGTTTCTTTATGACATCTTTGTCAGTTCTGTGGTTGTCCTCATCAAGGTTATTACGATTAAGGAAAGGAAAAATACTTTAATGTGGCCAAGAAGGCCATCAGCTCAGGGATTGTCCAATTAGTAAGGTTGCTACGGGGGTGAAAAAGATTCTCGTGGCCTCATTTTCTGCTCCTACACCTGGTGGTGTTGCATTTTCTTCTATTACTGCTCTGTATCCTAGTTTAATCATAAAAGGTTGTATTCTTTTGCATTGCAACAGGAATTCGAGGCATCACCTGATATCATTACTGGTACGTTACAACTTTTCTCTCATGACATATATTGTTTACTTGATTTGGTGTAAACTTTCTTCTATGTAACTCCTTATGTGGATGTATATTTTGGTTTTGATCCGAAAGTTATTTCGGATCCTTTTTCTATTTCTACCCTAATAGGTGACTCGATTATTGCTAAGAGAGTCTATAGGGGTGTGTGGTACTTGTTGGTGGCAAGAAAACCTTGGTGGATCTTTTGGAGTTGATATTATGGATTTTGATGTTATTTTGGGTATGGACGATTGGTTACACTTTTGTTACACGTCATTGGATTGTCAAACCCATAGGGTTATCTTTAGGTTTCCTGGTGAGCCGGTTATAGAATAGGAGGGTGTTTCTTTAGCTCTTGGGGAGTTTTATTTCCTATCTTAGAGCTTACAGGTTAATCTCTAAAGGGTGTATTTATCATATGGTCCAGGTTAAAGATTCTAACTCAGAAAATTCTTATTTGCAGTTAGTTCTAGTAGTTAATGAGTTTCCAGAGATCTTTCTATATAATTATCCTGGTGTTCCTTCAGGTTGGGAAATAGAGTTTGGTATTGTTCTAATTTTGGACACTATTCTAATTTCTATCTGTCAATAAAGAATTGATCCGTCTTTGTTAAGAAAACTTAAGGAGCAACTTACGGATCCTCTAAATAAAGGGTTTATTCTTCCTAGTGTATCTCCTTGGGGTGCAACGGTGTTGTTTGTGCGTAAGAAGGATGGTTCCCTTCTGATGTGTAGAGATTATAGGTAGCTGAATAGGGCGACGGTCAAGAAAAAGTATCCTCTTCCAAAGATAGATAATCTGTTTAACCAGTTGCAAGGTGCCAAGTTCTTTTCTAAAATAGATCTTCAGTCTGGGTACAATCAAGTAAAGATTAGGGAGGTGGATACCCATAAGAAGGCTTTTCGTACTCAATATAGGCACTTTGAGTTTTTTGTGATGTCATTTTGGTTGACTAATTCTTCAGCAACATTTATGGATGTGATGAATAAGGTTTTTCATGATTATTTAGATCTTTTCATTATTGTGTTCATTGATGACATTCTAGTTTATTCAAAGAGAGAGGTGGATCATGATAATCACCTTCGTGTTGTGTTTCATACTTTAAAGAAGGAACATTTGTATGCTAAGTTCTCCAAGTTTAAGTTTTGGTTGAACGTTGTAACTTTCTTGGGTTATATTTTTCTAGTGAAGGGATCCTGGTGGATCTGCAGAAGGTTGTTGTGGTGAAAAGGTGGCCTAGACTTATGAATCCATCTGACATTAGGAGCTTCTTGGGTTTAGACGGGCATTACAAGATATTTGTAGAAAGCTTTTCATTGATAACTGCTCCTTTGACTAAGTTAACTCAGAAGAAGGTCAAGTTTTTTCGGTGAGATGCTTGGGAAGGGGTTTCAAGAAGTTAAAGGATAAGTTTACTTTGGCTCCAATTCTGACTTTGTCGGAAGGAAATAATGTGTTTGTGGTTTATTATGATGCATCTCAGGTAGATCTTGATTGTGTGTTGATGCAGTATGGGAAGGTGATTGCCTATAGTTCCAGGAAGTTGAAGGTATATGAGAGGAATTATCCTACTGAAGATTTAGAGCTATTGGAGGTTTTGTTTGCTTTGAAAATATGGTGGGATTATATGTATCCTATTCTCGTGGATATATTTTCTGATCAAAAGAGTATAGTATGTGTTCACCCAGAAATAGCTTAATCTTAGGCAGAGGAGATGGATTGATCTTCTTAAACATTATGGTATGAGTCTTCACTATCACCTAGGTAATGCTAATGTGGTTGTTGATGCTATTAGTAGGTTATCCATGGGAAGTTTGGCTCATCAGGAGGCAGGAAAGAGAGAATTGGTGAAGGATATTCACCGCTTGGCTAATCTTGGAATTCCCCTCTTAAACTCAAAGAATGATGTGTGGTGGAGCAAGAAGTGGTTCAATCGTATTTTGGTGTGGATATTAAGGAGATGCAAGTGCTGGATCCTATCTTGGTAAAAATCTAGAGTGATATTGGTGGAAAAAAGTTAGTGGTGTTTAAGATCAGTGGTGATGGCACTTTACGGTACCAAGGGAGGTTGTGTGTTCCTTATTTCGACGGGTTGCATCAAAGTATTTTGGCTGAGGCTCATGAGTCATTCTATGTTGTTCATCCGATCTCGGATAAGATATATCAGGATCTCTAAAAATAATAAACTTACTCCCATGGTTGAAAAGTGAGGCGATCGTTGTCAATAACCCAACTCGCGTTGGGGTTGAATCCACAAAGAGTGAAGTATAAGTTTCAAATCTTATGGGTGTTCTAATTACTAAAAGATTACATATAGTAACAACAAACACCACATGTAAAATAAAATATGGGAAATTAGTTTTGAAATTTTTTGTAACAATCTTTGGTTAACAACACACTAAATAGTATTTTTGATGTAAATGAAAGTTTGGAAGAAATCTTTTGAATATGCCTACCTAAAAGTATGAAAATATGGGTTGATAAGGGTTTAAAATAATCTTTAGTTGTCAATTAAGGAATAGGCTAGGTCAAATTTTGAGGTAGTTAATCTTTTAATAAAACCACAATGATTTCACCCAATGGCTCCTTTCGACCACCTAACAAGTGTGCAATTTATAATTACCCAAAACCTCATTCAAGAATCCCTATTTCTAGGATGAGGCTCATGATATGATTTACACTTCTATTAAACTTATTGCTATGATTGAAAAAGGTAGTAGTCCATAGACTTATTGTCCACTATTGTTGTGTCCCCCTATAACCCTCCTTAAAAGATGTTATGGGTTACCTCATGTTCACCTTCATCCCTCTTTGAATGATCATGAAGGGTTCTAAGAGTTTTGAGTTTTCACTCATCAAACCCATTTAGAGATTTGGGGTTTTCACTCATAAGTTCCAACTAACAAGCTAATGCATTTGTGGAATCCATAATCAACAACTAAAAATCATGCAAAAACATCAACTCCTATACAAAAATACACTTTAGTTCAACATAATCACAAGACTAAAGAAATTAGTGACACATGAGATAAGGGAGAATAATTTTACCAGGTAATCCTTCCATGATATCCCTAATGATAAAAAGTAAATATTATTCACTTCCACACTTCAATTTCACTAAAACCTTTTTGGAATAATAATTACAATAACTATGAATAGTACAGTTTTTTTACCCAAATTCTAGGGTTCTTTGTTTCTTTCTCTCCAACCTCCCCCTAATTTCTCACCACCCCACTTCAAAAGGTGTGTGGATTTTCTATAGAAATCTTGAATTAGCTTTCCGAATTGACCACAATTCCCTTGCTCATTTATCTTGCTAGGTCGTGGTCGCGGAGTTTTGACTGCGATCGTGCAACCACGGCTGAGGCTATGAAGGAGAGATCGTGGTATGTTGACCTTCTTGATAAACCACAATCACATTTATCAGACTGCCATCACATTACCCGAGACTATATCTGTTCTTTGCTTAGATGACAATGATCGTGGTGCTCAGACCGTGACCGTGGTAACTGAGGCCATTTCTTCTCTGATTCAGAAGTAGAGCTTTCTTGCTCCCTTTTGATCCTTTTAACCTCCAATCCACATCTTTCATTCCTATCAACTATGTGCCTGCAAAATGTAGGTATTAGTGCATTCAATCTCAACTATGTCTCTTTTACTCATACAAAACAAGGTAATTAGCAATAATAATGAGTGCGAATGAGTGGTAGAATCACCACTCATCAACATTCCTAACTTAAAACCTTACTTTCCCTCAAGCTACACTAGCCATTTCTATGAGACAATTTCACATATAAGACCCCATTCTTGCCTTAAAGATTACAACGACTTCAAGTTTAGTCATCCCCACAAGTAGCTCATTGCACATGGTCTAGGCTATTTTCACTGTACCCCTTACCATAAAAGGCCACATCTAAGGATGCATAAAACTTTAAAGAGCAACCAAGCAACAAAAATCAAAACTCTAGGAATGACTCCTTTTTTACAACAACTAAGCTATACTCTATTAGCCTCATTGCTCAGGAGGTGAGAAAATCACCCACCTCACCTTGTTCGCATGCTAACCTCACATGAAAGAGAAATACTTACACCGAACTACAAAATATGCAACAAGGAATTTTAAATACAATACTCTCCTCCTCTCAAAAGAAATCACCATGAAACACGTGTCATACCATTGACTTGCCCCTATTTTTGATAGCCACTATGAAGAAAGAACATGGTTGGTGATGTCAAGGGAATTTGTATGCTTGTAACGAAGGTTCGGGTTAGGGTAAGATATCAGTTGGGAATAAAATAGCTGCACGCTTCCCTGAATATTTGCATCACACTTTTTAACCCTCCTTTTTGACAAAGGGACACTTTTCTTTATTTTTTTCTTCTCTTATGCCTACTTTTCACTTTCTTTGTTCACCACTTTTCTCTTATTTATTTTTCTTGCAACTTTTGTGTAAATTCCTTTTTTTATTGTACCTCTGTCATACAATTAATTTTCTTACAATGCTAAAGCATATTAGGCATTTCACTTACAATTTTGAAGCACCAAACTTCCTTCCATCAACTTTCACCACCCCTAACTTAGGATTTTAGCCTCAAGTTGCATCTTTAAGTTCAAGGAGGGTATGGTTCAAAAGAGGGATCAAAAGAATGGTTCACGATTTGTAATGAGTTTTCCACAGAAAGGTCCAAATTCTCAAAGTGGGTATCTAGGGATTAACTTTATGCACGGGTAGTCTTTTAAGGATAGAGTTTGTTCCAAAGTCACAAAGATGGCCTAAGATCACTTCTCAAACCAACTACAATCAAAATTACCTTTGAAAGACTAATAGGGAAAGTTCTAGATAACAAAAGTATACAAGAGATGAATAAAAGTATCTCACCAAATATGGAATTAAAAATTAGCCAAGGGTGCTCAAATGTTCCTCTCGCTAGAGAAAAAAATTGATTATCTATTTCTATTCACGAGTCAAAAATTTATAGAGCCACAAAAAGAGAAAAAGTTTTTTTACAAAATTGCTCACGTCTCTGCCCTTGATTTTGTTTTAGAAAATTATGGATAGAGGGGGTTGTTCATTTTACATTAGCACCACTCACAATTTGCTAAACTATGGCAACAACCAAAGCCTTAGCCTCACATTTTTGCTCAACAAGGGAAAACCACCCATATGGATAATCAAACATCACCAATGGGTATGAATGCGATCCCAAATTATTAATGCTACTGGTATTCAGTCTTACCCAACATCTGTGGCTAACCCAATTACGATGCTTTACCCTTAAGAATGTCATCACTCAATATACAATAGGAAAAAGTTCTTCCACAGCTAAGAAAGCCCAGGTGGCCTTGCCACACCCCCAACTCAAAGGCTTGAAGTGCCCTCATTGATGTAAATTTAAGAGGCATAAAGGATGAGAAAGGATCCCATAGACAGTAGGCAGTGCATGAGTCTGATGCCTCGATCGCATCAACAGGTCCGTAATTGGGGTGCCGTGATTGTAGTCTATTATCTGTAATCACGGTTACTGAGACTGAATTCCTTTTTTTTTTGCTTTGTTTTTTATTTCCTACATAGTTGGTTGTTTTCTAGCTCTTTTTTCCCCTATTTTTTTGGACACACTACTTATGTTAAATGACTTACAAAACATTAAAACATCCACAAAATAAGTCAAAGATGGGTTGTCTCTCATTAAGCACCTAATTTAACATCGCGGCATGACTTTCCCCTTTAACCATATAGCAACTTTGAATTTAACACACTTCACCTTGGCCACCATGGAAATTTTCTCATTGTAGTTCATCACCCTTTAACCATTGACTACAAATTTCTTCCCTTCATTATCATCCAATTCAATGGCACCACTTGGGTGAAAGTTAGAAATTACAGATGGTCCCGACCACTTTGAGCGGAGCTTACCCGCAAAGAATTTCAAATGGGAATTGTAGGGGAGTACATTCTCTCTAAAATGGAACTCTCGCCATAATATTCGATCATCATGCCATTTCTTTGTTTTCATCTTATACAATTCCAAACTCTCTGATGAGTGGTGATTTTACCACTCATTCTCACTAAACATTTGTGCACATTACCTTGTTGTGAATGAATGATACACATTGGTGATAAAATGCACTAACATCCACTCTTTAAAGGCATAGAGTTGAGGAGATCAAAACATGTAGGTGGGAGATAAAATTAATCAAAACAAAGCAAGTGTAGATGAAGACTTGGACAAGCAAGGCCTCAGGTACCACGGTCGTGGTTTGCTCACCGCGATCGCAACATTTAAGAAAAAGTCATCCAACCACGACTGTGGAAGTTACCCATCATCGCGTAACCACGGTTGTAGCCAGATTCAAGCGATTATGTCTTAGCGGAGAAGTTTATCCCAAGGGAAAAATGTTACGGATCAAGATTACACCCTGGGCATCATACGGTGCTTACAGTCCCTAGGGACCACAATCTAACCCATGAGATGGTACCTATTTTGAGTACTGAATAATAATATTAAAATTGAGGAAAATATCTAATATTGCCATAAGGTTTTATCAGTGATCAATACTGAAATATGAATCTATAGAAAAACTAACTAAATCTAATTAAATAATGATAAACTGACATGTCAACTAAACATCCAAATACTAAATAACTGACTCTAATGTCTGAAAAATCTCTAAAACTGACTGACTAAATTTGAGTTTATGGGATAGGCCCCCAACTAACCCTGCTAACTACTGAAATAGAGATATGAAGTAAAATAATCTGTCCTCAACTAATAAAGACACACCACTGCTACTGTACTGTTGGTAGCCTAAGGAGTGAGGTCTAAGCACGATCCAAGAACTAAGCATCAGTACCTATGATATGATACATCATCGCGCAAAAGAACGATATGGGATCAGTACTTTGAATGTACTGGTATGCTAAATGAGGTATGCTGATTTGCATGGTTTCATGAATAGAACTAATAATTAACTGAATATGTATTTAAACCATGGAGTACTAAGTAGAGAACATGGAAACTATAGATACTGAAAATATGGAAAATCTATAAATACTGAGTATGCATAAAAGTCTGTAAGTACTGAAGATACATGAAAATCTGTAGACACTGGGGATGAATGACCAAGCATATAACATGGACTGAGTAAAATATATAAACTAAAATACTAAAAAATACTGATATCTGTATGCTTTGGTCAAGCAACTCTAAGACTGCATAGCTGAACTAAGACTATAACTGAGACTATATCTGAGACTGTGGGAGGTATCATCTAACCGACATTCCCCAATTTGAGTTAATCAGGGTACAACGTGTTACCCCAGTTGAAAGGGTGTTAATACTATGCCACGGGTACTAACAATGGTTGTGTGGATTCACTAAACTTATATAATGTCCAGAGGACTAAGGGTGTCAAGCCTAGACTGACGGGTGAACCCTGCGATATAGTCAAGCCTAATCTGACGGGTAACTTCTCATACCCTACATTGGCTATATAGTTCTGGAGTATAGGGACTTCTACTAAGGACTCCTCCTATCTGACAGGGAATCCGCCATCCCTACACTCGCTCAGTGTTAAATCCTACTCCCCACTGAAAGACACTGAAATACTAGACTGTTCTGAGTTGAACTGACTGATATCTAACTATTCTGATAATGCTCAGAGTATGTTCCAAAGACTATTCTGTCATGTACTTTGTTCAAAGACTATACTAAATAAACAAATATGGTTTTTGGGTATTCAATACCCCCAGGACTCAAAAACAATAATAGAAAAATGACACTAAAACTTGGAGGTCAAAACATGAAGGCTTTTATTAAATCAATAACTCTTTTAGGCATTTTATCAAACACTTGTAGTTCATGGTTTAAAACAATCATTGAAATGTCATGAAAATTGTATGAATAACATGAATTCATCATAATAGCATTAATTCATAATTTAATTCAATAAGTAATAATGTTAAAACATGGTGGATTGAATAATAACAATAATTTCATGGTAGCATGGTATAAAATCAATAGTACGTGGATATTCATGGATGAAATCATAATTTAAAACATAATAACTTGGAAAGATTATAACTTGGTAATTAAAATAGAATATTTGGACTTCATGGATGAAAGGAATCCATGAATAAACCTCTAACATACCTGGGATAACAAATTTCTTGACGTTATGGGTGAGTTCTTGAGAATTGGTCTTGAATTTGAGAGATAGGGTTTCTTATTCTTCGAATAGGGGATCTCTATATTGAGAGGAATTTGAATAATAAATTATTATTTAGGTCAATTGGGGATAAATTTGACGTTTTAGGATGAGTTTAAGGCTTAGGAAAAAGATCCAAATATCCTTAAACGAATTTAAAAGGTAAGCCTGAAAACTGACTATCCAGATTTTTGGCCTTGGCATGACGCGCCACTGGAAATTGACAATTTGGACCTGGAAAAACATCACGACGTATAGCTATCACAGTAAGCCTTTGGAATTAATATTTGTCCACCTCCACGATGCGTCAACATCGCTGAGGCCCACTGGAAATCTCCAAACGGAAAATTGGCCAGCTCCACGATGGGCCATGATCGCGGAGTCATAATGAAAATTGACAATTTCTATTTGGACTTCCTCTGCGACGCTCTAAGGGTTAAAATGACAGGGTCTAACGATTGAAACTTAAAATCTCCATAACTTCATACCCGATTATCAGATTTGGGAGAATTTTATATCGCTGGAAAGGTAAATGAATTTCCTACGCAATGGCGGGTTCTAAACAGAAAAATAATGAGTGTTTCAAAAAATTTACATATGAAAACTCATGTATTTGGAGTTAGATTATGCTAGGGAAATATGGGGTGTTACAATATCTCCCCCTTGGGATCATTCATCATCGAAAGAAACTAGTTAAGCTGAGGAAAACTGTTGGACTGAGCTTCCACACAAAATATGCATATATGATGCATGGTTTACATGACTGAACTGATTTTTAAAGGCACTACTAACATAAACATGATGTGCAACTGAAACTGAGTATGATAGAGAGAAATCTTAAGAAGATTAGTACCTTAAACTGAATCTGGATTCGTGGAGAAAAGATGATGGTAATTGGTCCGTATATCTGCCTCTGCTTACCAAGTGTCTCCCTCAAAGGACTAATTCCGCCAAAGAAATTTGGCTAGTGGAACTTCTTTGTTCCTTAGTCTACGAAATTGATGATCAATAATTTTGACTGGAACTTTCTCGAAGGAAAGGTTGTTCTGAATATCTACACTCTCTAAGGGAACAACTACAGCTGGATCACCAATACACTTTTTAAACAATGTGACATGGAACACTGGGTGTACTGAGTCTAGATCTGAAAGCAACTCAATCTCGTAAGCTACCTTTTCAGAATGACTCATAACTTTGAAGGGACCTACATATCGGAGACTGATTTTCTATTTTTTTCCAAATCTCTTCACTCTCTTCCTGTGAGAGATTTTCAACTACAAAAAATCACCAACCTCAAACTCAAGATCCTTTCTCCTTACATCTGCATACGATTTCTATTGGCTCTGTGCAGTCCTAAGCCTTTCTCTAACCAATTGAATCTTCTCTAACGCATCAAATACTAAGTCAAGCCCTACTACTGTGGCCTCACCTACTTCAAACAAACCAATTGGAGATCTACATCTTCTACCATATAGAGCCTCAAATAGAGCCATACAAATACTAGAATGATAGCTATTATTTTATGCAAACTCAATCAAAGGAAAGTGGTCATCCCAACTACCTTTAAAATCAACTGCGCATGCTCTCAGTATATACTCAAGAGTCTGAATGGTCCTTTATACTTGATCATCTATCTGAGGGTAGAAGGTTGTACTGAGATGGACTTGGGTACCAAGACCCTTTTGGAATACTTTCCAGAAATAAGAGGTAAACTGGGTACCTTTATCTGAGATGATAGATAAGGGAACACCGTGCAACCTAACCAACTCTCTGAAATAGAGTTTGGCATAGTCCTCGGCTAAATAAGAGGTATGGACTGGTAAGAAATGAGCTGATTTGGTCATTCTATCTATGATAACCCAAATAGAATCATGTTGATGATGGGTACGAGGCAAACCTGTCACAAAAATCTATGTTCACTTCCTCCAACTTCCAAGTGGGAATACTGAACTCCTGCATGGACCCACTAGGTTTCTGATGCTCAATATTAACTTGCTGATATTTAGAGCACCAAGCCACAAACTCAACAATATCTCTCTTCATCCTACTCCTCTAATGATCTCCCGCAAATCACGGTACATCTTAGTAGCCCTTGGATGAATAGAGTAACGCGCACCATGTGCTTCCCCAAGAATTTGTTGCCTCAATTCATCTACACCAGGTACACATAATCTAACCTGACAACGCAACACACCATCTCCCACTTGGGAGTAAACCTCTACTTTCTGATCTCTAACTGATTCTTTCAACTAAACTAGACTAGGATCTCTATCCTACTTTTCCTTTACCTAGGAAACTAGAGATGATTCTGAGCTACTCTACACCCATACACTACTCTCTGCTAAGTCGACTAAGAAGACATCGATTCAGGCAAGATGATGGACTTCCTGAGCTAACTGCTTCTTTCCATCCTCAATATGAGAGCTACACTACCCATGTATAATCTACTGAGAGCCTCAGCCACTAGACTAGCCTTGCCCAGATGATACAGGATAGTTATGTCATAATCATTTAATAATTCTAACCACCTTCTCTAATGTAGAATCAAATCTTTTCGAGAGAACACATACTGAAGGCTTTTGTGATCTGTGAACACATCCATATGCACCCTATACAAGTAATGCCTCCAAATCTGTAAGGCAAACACTACAGCTTCCAACTCAAGATCATGAGTAGGGTAATTCTTCTCATGAGTTTAATATATCTGGAGGCATAGGCTACCACCTTACCTTTTTGTATAAGGAAACAATCCAAACCTACTCTAGATGCATCACAGTACATAACAAAACCATCTAAACCATGTAGTAGAGTCAAGACTAGGGCTGAGGTGAGTCGGGTCTTCAACTACTGAAAACTCTTCTCACATGAATTTGACCACTGAAACTTAACTTTCTTCTGAGTCAAGCTGGATATCGGGATGCAATAGAAGAAAAATCTTTAACAAATCGACGGTAATAGACAGGTAAACCCAAGAAACTCCAGATATCTGATGGAGAGATAGGTCTAGGCCAGTTTATCACTACCTCAATATTTATAGGACTAACTATAATTCCATCACCAAAAATAATATGTCAAAGGAAAGCTACTGATCTTAGCCAGAATTCACACTTACTAAATTTAGCAAACAACTGGTGAGCTCTAAGAGTCTGAAGCACTACTCTGAGGTGGTCTGCATGATTATTTTTTCTATGAGAGTAAGCAAGAATATCATCAATGAAGACTATGATGAAGCTGTCCAAGTACTATTTGAACACTCGGTTCATCAATAAAGGCAGTTGGGGCATTGGTAAGATCAAATGATTTGACTAGAAATTCAAAGTGAACATACTAAATTCGGAAAGCTATTTTTCGAATGTCACATTCCCTGACCCTGAGCTGATGTTAGCCTGATCTGAGGTCTATCTTTGAAAAATAGCTGTCACCCTAAAGTTGATTAAACAAGTCATCGATTCTAGGAAGTAGGTATTTATTATTGACTGTGACTTTGTTCAACTAATGGTAGTCTATTTATATTCTGAGAGAACCATGTTTCTTATGTACGAATAGAATATGTGCACCACACGAGGAGATGTTGGGTCTGATGAATCCCTTATCTAAGAGATCCTTCAACTTTTTTTAATTCATTAAGTTCATCTAGAGCCATTCTATATGGTCGAATAGATATAGGATGAGTATCTGAAACAAGGTCTATTCCGAAGTTGATTTCCCTTTCAGGAGAAACTTTGGGGAGATCTTCAAGGAACACATCTGGAAATTTCCTAACCACTGAAACTGACTTAAAGGTTGATGTTTCTGAGTTAGAGTCTTTGACTTGCACAAGATGGTAAATACACCCCTATGATATAATCTTTCTGGATTTAAGGTACGAGATCAACTGACCCCGAAGAGCTATAGTACTACCCCTCTATTCAAGGATTAGTTTATTTCAGAATTGAAAATGAACTATTCTATTTCTACAATCAACTTAGGCATAACATGAGTGGAGCCAATCCATGCCGAGAATTACATCAAAATCCATCATCTCTAACTCTACGAGATCAATTGAGGTAACTTTTTGAGATATTGTGACCGGACAGTTCCTATATACCTGTCTAGATACAATGGAAATGCCTACTGGGGTAGACACTGAATAGGGCTATGCTAGAGTTTTGGGACTGACTCCATAATTGACGACTATATATGTAGTTACAAAAGAAAGAGAAGCTCCATGGCGTAGTAAAGCATAAAATATAAGTGAAAGACCTGGAAAGTACTAGTAACTACGTCAAGAGAATTTTCCTAATCTTGGCGTGACTGAAGATCATATAATCTATTTGGACGTTGACCCACTAGTAGCACTAGAAGTGGCACTCTGATAAGTTCGGCGATTGAATGGAACTGACGACTGATGGGACCAGCTTTTATGGTGCACATCCCTACCTTTCTTAGCAACTACCTGACACTCCCGAATCCAATGGCCTAGATTTCCATACCCAAAGCACATATCATATACGCTCTACACTAACCCTGATGGGGTCTGCCATATTTCTGACATAGGGGATTTGTACGAGCACTTTTAACTCTGACTTGGGACATAGATCCTGGTGCTCTATCCCTATTGTCATTTCTTAATTTGGGTATTGGAGAACTGGCCAAAATGGCACTGGGACTGGATACCTTTGGTGAAATTAAGGATAGTTACCACCTTCTGACTTTGGCTGACTGAAATTAAAACTACTCGTCTTAGCTCTCTTATTTCTCTCTCCATCTCCTTAATCTTCTGCTCCCCTATCTATTGAGAATGGAACATTAGCCTAGACAAATCTATCTCATTAATCTGTATTAGAGTCCTACACTCCTTGACTATAATAAAAGACACTCCAAACATAAATATGCTCATCTTAGACCTATTATCAGCTACCACATGAGGAGCATTTCTAGCTAACTGAGTAAACTTAAGGGAATACTCACTAATGCTCATGCTGCCCTGCCTCAAGTTAATGAACTCTAACACTTTGGCCTCCCTCAACTCCAATGGGAAGAATTTGTCTAAGAAAGTTGTGGCAAACTCTTCCCATTCTACAAGCCCTGCATCTACACCCCTATCAACCTTTCACTGCTTAAACCAAGTATGGGCTACATCTTGCAACTGGTATGCATCCAACTCATCACTCTGACTAGATGTCACCCCCATAGCATCCGTGACCTTCTGAACCATATCTAAGAATTCTTGTGCATATTCTTTAGACTTAGATCCCATGAAAGAAAAAGTATTCATTTTGGTGAAATATCAAATTCTTGTTACAATAGTATTGGCCACTAGGTTGGCTAAAACAGTAGCTGGTCGTTTATTCTATGCTAGTACGAAGTTTTCTAAAGTAGTGAACGCAACTCTGAATTCTGCGTGAGAGACATGATTATCCAGAGGATCTACATGGATGGGCTGAGAGGCTGGCTGGTTTCCTATTTTTTTTTTCATTCTTTTTAGTAGGCACGTTATGTAAATGGAAGGAAGAAATGGATTAGACAGGGATTTTCACTTTATCTTATGCTCACTCGCACAACATAAATACTGAAAGAAGGGAAACTTTTTCCTAAATAAGTTGTAGCCTCTCATCCATAAGTTTGGTGCGCTACACACCCGTGTACAAGACTCTACTTGATGTGACTTTTAGACTTTCTAGGAAACATTAAAACCTTAGGCTTTGATACAAAGTTTGTAATGCCCTGAGAGTACACCCTCAGTATCACACAGTGCTTACAGTCCTGAGGGACCATAAGCTAAGTGATACGCCCAAATTATAACTCTCATTAAAAAGTGTAAACGGTCGCTATCAAATATAAAACCCAACTTGGTTAGGAGTTGAATCCCATAGGGAATACTATGCTCACTATGTATTATGTTTTTTATTAGACTATTGATCAAGCGTTCCAGAATAAAGTGGGGGTTTTGATTTATCAACTGTATTCAAATGTTTGTCATAGAAAGTAATCCAAATATCAATTGTATTGCAAATAGTAATTTAGTATGATTAGTCAAACTAGAGTTTTGGTTACCAAGATGCTTAAGCAGTTAGGGTTGTGAACTATTTCAAATTCCCCATGAACAATTCCAATTGAATGAGTAATTGAATTCTATGGTTTACCCATTAGTTTCTCAACCTAAATTAGTAGCTTAACCCTTAATTCTTTCAAACTTAAGGTACATATTATTTATTCAACTATATTCTCACATAGGTTGATCCAGTTAAGGTATCTACCCTCTATCCAAAAGTTAAAGCCTTTAGATTTATGTAAACTCTTTCATTTCCCAACAAACACTTTTCTATTTGAACAAGTGTTATTCTTGGGTTCACTTTTCAAGTTTGGAACAAAAAAAAGTCATTAAAGTGAAGAAGGGTTTATGCAATATCAATTAATCATGTGAATCTAGTAGATTCACAACCCTCAATAAACTATTCACATCAAGGGACCCATAACCATAGTTATGGGAGCTTATCCACACATCTCCATCAAAGAAAGAGAATAAGTCATTGTGTTATTCATAAATTAATTCAAAATTTACTTACAAAAGTCACAATTATTGTTCTTCAATCTTCAATGGAGAAAATGTTAATGGAATCTTGATCCACAATTCTAGAATGAATCTCAAAGAAAAACTACATACAATATGTTTCAAGTATGGAAAACTCTCATAAAAGATACCTAATAAAACATAAAAATGGGTATTTATATATTCCTTCATAAAAAGGATTTAAAATTTGAATTTAAAAAGAACACATCTAAATTGACAGCCAAAGTGGTGGTCCGTCGTAACGATGATGATCTATCATATGAGCTGTCACTGATGATCCTGAAAAGTCAAGTTTTGTATAGCACTGACGACCAAAGTGGAGGTCCATCGCAAGACTGGTGGTCCACTACATATGGCGTCGCTGATGATCCTGGAGATTCAAGTTGTGTTTATCACTGATGGCCAAAGTGGTAGTCTTTTGCAAGACTGGTGGTACACCACATGGGCCGTTGCTAATGATCCTGGAGAGTCAAGTTCTTTTTAGCACTGACAGCCAAAGTGGTGGTCCATCACAAGACTAGTGGTCCACCACATGGGACGTCGCTGAGTCTTCTGAAATCCTGGATTCTTTTTGGGCTTGACGGTTAGGCTGGTCGTCTGTCACAAGGCTGGTGGTCCATCAATTTGACCGTCTGTAGTGTTTTTTTGCTACTTTTCTGAGTCTTTTCCATTATCTAGCTCCTTACCCTGAAACACTTAAATTCATCATTAAATGCAACCTTGGTTGCTTGAAAACATACAATTTTCCCAAGAAAAAGATGCAAAATATTCTGTCAAAAGACGGAACATCATGTACCCATAAGCTGGTACATGTTGTGAGCACTGAATAATAATATCATAATGCAGAAAAAATCTAATTTTTCCATAATGTTTTATCACTGAATCAATACTTAAATATGAATCTATAGAAAAACTGACTGAATTTGATTAAAATACTGATAAACTGACATATCAACTGAACATCCAAATCCTGAATAGCCGACTCTAAATTCTGAAAAGCCTCTAAAACTAAATGACTGAATATGAGTTGATTGGACAGGCCCCCCAACTAACTCTGCTAACTATTGAAATAGAGATATGAAGTAAAATAATCTATCATCGAATGATGAAGACTCGCCACTACTACTGTACTGCTGATAGCCTGGGGAGTGAGGTCTATGTGTGGTCTGGAACTGAGCATTAGCACGTATGATATAATACGTCATAGTGCAAAAGAAAGATATGCGATCAGTATTTTGAATGTACTGGTATTCTAAATGAGATAGGCTGATATGCATGGCTCACAAATAGAACTAATAATTAACTGATTATACATGTTAAACATGGAGTACTGAGTAGAGAACATGGAATCTGTACAAACTGAAAATATGGAAAATCTATAAATACCGAGTACGCATAAAAGTTTGTAAATACTAAAGATACGTGAAACTCTGTAGACACTGGGGATGCATGACTAAGAATATAACATTGACTTAGTAAAATCTTTAAACTGAAATACTAAAAAATACTAATATCTATATGCTTTGGTCAAGCAACTCTAAGACTACATAACTGAACTGAGACTATTACAGAGACTATGGGAGGTATCATCTAACCGACATTCCCAAATTTAAGCTAATCGGGGTCCAACCTATAACCCGACTTAGAGGGGTGTTAATACTATGTCAAGGGTATTAACGATGGTTGTGTGGATCTACTAAGATGATATAATGTCTGAAGGACTAAGGGTGTCAAGCCTGAATTGATGGGTGACCCCTGTGAGATAGTCAAGTCCCTTCTGACGGGTGACTTCACATACCCTATGCTGGCTACGTAGTTCTGGATTATAGGGACTTCTACTAATGACTCCTACTATATGAAAGAGAAGCCTCCATCCCTACAATCGCTCGGTGCTAAATCCTACTCCCAACTAAAAGACATTGAAATACTAGACTGTTCTGAGGTGAACTGACAAATATCTGACTATTTTGTTAATGCTAATAGCATGTTCTGAAGACTATTCTGTCATATACTTTTTACAGAGACTAGAATAAATAAAAAACAATGGTTTTCGAGTATTTAATACCCCCAAGGCTCAAAAAGAATTACAGTAAATTACACTAAAACTTAGAGATCAAAACATGAAGGCTTTTATTAAATCAATCACCCTTGTAGGCATTTTATCAAATACTTGTAATTCATGGTTTAAACAACCATAGGAATGTCATGGAACTTGTAGGAATAGAATGAATTGATCATAATAGAATTAATTCATGGTTTAATTCAATAAGTAATAATGTTAAAACATATAGTATTGAATAATAACAATAATTTCATGGTAGCATGGTATTAAATCAATAGTACGTGGAGATTCATAGATGAAATCATAATTTAAACCATAGTAACTTGTAAAGTTTATAACTTGGTAATTAAAATAGGATAGGACTCCATGGATGAAAGGAATCCATGAATGAACATCTAACATACCTGGGATAATGAATTTCTTAAAGTTCTGGGTGAGTTCCTAAGGATTGGTCTTGAAATTTAGAGCTAGGGTTTCTTGTTCTTGGAAAAAAGGATCTTTAGTTTTAGATGAAGTTGACTAAAGAATTATTATTTAGGTCAATTGGGTATTAATTTTGAATTTTAGGACGAGTTTAGGTCTTAGGAAAAAGACCCAAATACCCTTAAATAGATTTAAAACGTAAGCTGAAAACTTACCATCCCAATTTTTGGCCTTGGCGTGATGTTCCACTATCAAACCAAGCCACAATAAATGGACAATTTCCACAAGAAATAATGTTCTAGTGCTTTCTATTATGCAACTCCCTAAGGGTTAAAATTACGGGGTCTAACGACTGAAACTTAAAAATTACCATAACTTCTTACCCGGTTATCGGATTTGGATGAATTTTATATAGTTGGAAAGCTAATTAGATTTCCTACGTAATTGTAATCTCTAAACTAAAAAATAATGTGTTTTAGAAATTTTATATGTGAATACTCATGTATTGGGACTTATATTATGCTTGGGAAATATGGGTTGTTACAAAAAATTGGAAATACACATGGCTGATCCTAATTTTGACAAAAGTCTCAAACCCTATCCTCAAGGGGAACATTGCATCTTCCCTAATATTTAGGTTTTATCTCTAGACTTTATATCCTCCATTTTTGGAGAAGAAAATATTGTATAAATTTTGTGTGGAGAATACATTGGTAACTTTCAAAGTGGAAGATTTGGTCACTTCCATTGTTGTTATTGTGGGAGAGCCAAGTTTGAAGTAACATTCACTTAGATCTTCAACAAGTTAATTCAATGGATATTACGGGTATATCTGTGCTTAATTATCATATGTGTAGCTAAATCTCCCTCTTGGGGTTATGTCTGAATAGGGGATGAAGTGTGTGTAGGTTGTTATTGTTAGCATCTATTTGGTAATTCATGTGTATGGGTCTTAACATTGTTATGCTACTTTAATTAGGATTTAATGGGTAAAAGCCCCAAAAATACGCACATAGGTTTGATGAGTGAAAGACCCAAGATCTAGGAAGTTCAAAGCCATCTTCAGAAGAAGTATTTTGGGTGAACTTTAGGAATCCATATCATCCTCGAATGAGGGATATGGAGACCAAAGAAATGATAGACAATTATGTATGTAGTTTTCTAAATTTTCACTATCTTAGACATAAGGGTGATGTTGAGGTTTATTATACCATGGATATAATACGAGAAATAGGGATGCCTATATTAAGGTCATGGTTACAAATTGTTGAACACGCCTATTAGGTATTTGAAAGAATCAACGGGTAAAAGTTTGTGTTTTTCAAAAGAGTAGCATCAAAATCTATAACCAAGCCTACCCATAGTTGACTTACTAAATTGATGTTGATTACTAACTCATGCATGTCACTCCCTTTGTAGTGCATAATCCCAAGATCCGTGCCTAATTGTTAAAATTATAATATTTGTAGCCCAGAATTTATACTAGAAGTAACCAAAACGAAACATTAGTGAAGGAACCTATATCCACCATTTTATATTTTTGTTCCATTTGTTTGAATTTAACTTGTATCTATCATTTTGAATTATTTTGATCGCCACTCATATTATTTCTTGTGGATTTGACTCCGACTCCAAATTTGGTAAATATATTAACGACGACCACCTTGCAATCAATTTAACGTGTAAGTTGAGCATTATAAAAAATGGTGCTGTTGCCGAGGATCGATTTGTCATATTATGTTCGTTTGAAATTTTAGTTACTTGCTTGAATTCAAGCTTGTAAATATTTGTTTGAGATTTTCTTTGTTATAGGTAGATTCTCTTTTATTTCTACCTTTTTCTATGGCATTTTCCGACAAATATCAATTTGGTGGTTGGAACGCCTATATTGACGACCTATGTCTATATTATGGTGGACCACACTTCACGTGAGATTGTACCAACGCTCCCTAGAAAGAGACGAGATCACCATCTCGATCTTATAGGGAGTATGGTTGTAACTCATATGGAAAACAAGATGAACATAGGAATGATTGCCCAAATGCCCTCTCCCCCTTTTATACTAAGTGAATTGCTAGTTCTTCTAAAGAGATTGATAGGTCTTATGATAAAAAGAAGGAGGAGCAACAAATCAAACCCATTGTTTTTGGTGAAATAATTCAAACTATTTTGATCGAGTGACTATAACCAGGGAGTATGGCCAATACCTACATAAAGCTTATAGGGTGTTTGACTGAGAAATTGTCGAGGCAACGGAATTGGGAGAGAACATCATTTTATAAAATCTCACAACCGGGCCCATTTCACAATAGAAGTCTTATCAAGAAGAGAAACCTAGATACGGTGATGAATTTGGTAGAATTCACTCCACAATGGCTTCCAAATCATCCAACTAATATGAGAACGAAGAGGCCAAAATAAAAAATATATTACTAGGGTGAAACGAAGAATCAATGCATACCTCTTATAATGACTCTAGTTCATTTCGGGGTTAAGATACTTGGGAGGAAGAAATTCCAACATTAGGGGTTGTACCTTATTCAACCCACTTTTCAACATAGCACCTCAAGGATATGATGTGAATCCATTCACCAAGTCAAATGATGGATAGTGGAGAGACGAAGTACGATTCCTATGTTTTGATATTGACATTCCAAAGAAGTGCATATAACCCCATCCATCAAAGGCTAAGGATTTCAATTTTTGAAGTATAAGAATAGCTTATTAATGTTCTTACTTTTACCCAAGGTAAAAATTTGGAAGTTAGATGTGAAGTTGGGTAAGAGGTTCAAGTCTTTAAAATGGTATGATCGAAGCTTACTTTCCATTTTATCACCTCTTCCAAGTTTCATCTTTAAATATTTGAATTTTTTGTCCCTCTACCGCTCATTGTATGTTGAATGAAAGCTGGGAAAGAGATTCAAATTTTCTAAGTGGAAACATAAAAGGAAGAAGTGAAGGAGTTGTGCTACAATATTAAACTAAGCCCTCGATGGGAGGCAACCCATAACGCCACAAAGAGTGGCACATATCCTTTTATTAATGCATGCTAGGGTAATTTTTTTTTTGTTTTTAAGCATGCATAATCCCTAAAATGTGAAACTACGTGGCATTTTGATCAAAGTTGTGAAGAAACATGTGAAATTGGAATGTTTGGACTGAGCAGAAAATGCAGAAAACTTACTTGTTTGGTCTCATTAATCAAGATCATGGTCTGTGCTACCACAATAGCTGAAGCCATATGAATGCGATTGCAAAACAAGGACCGCTATCGTGGTGATTCAATTTAAAAGACCAACCAACTTCCCATTTACCCCTACGATTCTCTCTTAATTTCATTCACAATCCTATCTAATTTGTGGTATTTCGGTGCATCCCCAACATCAATTCACCCGTTTGAATCACCTAAATTGGTAAGTGGTTGAACTTTCTTTAGTTTTGATATTAATAGTGATTAGATTGATAATTACGTGTTTGGTTGTAATTTTTGTTGTGGTGCGCTATTATAGGTTGTGCACATGCTGAGGGGGAAGTCTTTCATACCCATGTTGAACTTTAAAAGGTTAAAGTAATCGTGTACTCCATGTGTTCAATTGAATGCACCAATGCATATAGTTTGATTTCTTTAAAATTTAGGGGCTACAAGCACACACTATAGGCTCAATTTATTGATTATAATGCTACCATGCCTTGTTTAAATGAGGTATTAGGGTTAAAATTGCATTCTAAACATTGTGCAAAAACTGTCACACCTGGTCTCAGGTAGCGCGATCGCGTTCCTGATGACCGCGGTCGCGGTCAGCACTCCATGATATCCATACTTGTGCACATATTCTAGCTGATGTAATAATTTCTACACACTGTTAACAGCCCCCAAAACCTCTCATAACACTACCAAATGATTTTATCTTATTGTTCTTGTATGTTGTTGATGTGATAACTCTAATATTGCCTTGAGTTAACATTGATTATAGGTTCTAAGCTTCATAATGGGATTCATTGATGGCATTCTTACGGGTTAAGCATTGTGTTTGGGTTTTGAGGTACAAGTGCAGGGGAATTCTAAGTACCTGTGGCATTTTATTTTGTAAAATTTGGGGTCACTTTGTACACCATTGGTGAAGTCTGAGTATCCATATAGGTAGTTAACACATTTTTAAACAAGAGCTGAGACTAGGGCTTTGGTTGTAGCCATAGTTTAGCAAATTGTGCGTAGTTCTATTCCAAAAAAAAATCCCCTATATCTTGAAAATCAAGGGCACAGACGTGAGCAATGTTGCAACAAATGTTTTTCTCTTTTAGTGGATATGCAAATTGTTGACTTATAAATATTGTAAAATATTCCACTTTTGTCTCTTCAGGGGGGATATTTTAACTCTCTTGGCAAATTTTTCATGCCACATATGGTGAGATTTCGGTATTCATGTCTTGTACACTTGTGTTATCTAGAACTTTCCCCGTTAGTCTTACTAAGCTAATGCTGATTTTCTTTGGTTGGAGAAATGATGTTAGGCTACCTTTGTAATTTTGGAATCCCACTCTAGCCTAAAAATCCAACTCAAGCATGAATATAATCCCTTGTTACCCACATGATCCTTTTGACCTTTCTTTGGCAAACACATTACAAGTCATGAACCTTTTTTTTTATTCTACTTTTGAACCATGCCCCTCTTGAACTTGAAAATGTAATGTGAGGATAAAAGCCTAAGTTGGAGTTGAAAGGATTGATTGAAGTAAGTTTGGTGTCACAAAGATGTAGTTACATGCCTAGTGTGCCTAGACTTTGAAAAGAACTAAATATAAGAAGAAAGAGTCAATAAAAGGAAAGAATTGCATGAATGTGCAGTAGAAAGAGATGAAAGAAGATGTGTAAATAAGGAAATAAAAGGTAGGCATGATAAAAGAGAGAAAACAAAAAAGAGTGTCCCATAGTCAAAAAGGAGAATTGAAAAAGTGTTATGTAGCTTTTCAAGGATGGGTGTATCTATGTTATTCCCCAATGATATCCTAACCTAAACCAAACCTATGTTACAAGCTTAGAAAGCTATTTGAGATCTCCAACCATTTACTTTTTTTTGTGGTGGCGATTGAAAATAGGGGGAATCCTATGGTATGACACTTGTTGCATGGTTGATTTTTTTGTGTAAGAGAGAGTTCGTGCACTTGAAAATCCTTGTTGCATTTCTTGTAGCTTGGTGAGTGGAATTTTTCTTTCTAATGAGGATTGGAATGCGAAACAAATTGGTGTTGGTGATTTTGTGACCTTCCGAAGCATGAGTCAAATAGAGTAATTATAAGTTGTGGTCAAGAGTAATCCACCTATAGAGTATTGGTTGTTTTTGCTTAGTTGGTCTGTGAAGTCCTATGTATCCTTGAATGTCACATATTATTATAAGGGGAGTAGTGAAATTATCTTAGTCCATGTGAAATGTGCTACTTGTGGTAGTTACTATGGTTAATGTCATTATGATCTTTAAGGTATAAAGTTTAGGCATAGATATTTCTTGTCTCATGGTAAAAGGTAGTTTTTCTTGAGGACAAGAAAATGCTTTAAGTTGTGGGTATTGTGGAGTGGTGATTTTACCACTCATTCTCATGAAACATTTGTGCACATTACCTTGTTGTGAATGTATGAATGAGACATATTGGTGATAAAATGCACTGATCTCCACTCTTTGTAGGCATATAGTTGAGGATATCAAAAGATGTGTATGGGAGATAAAAATAATTGAAACGGAGAAAGAAAATGTTGATGAAGACTTGGATAAGCAAGGCCTTAGGTACCATGATCGCGAATGTACGCGGGCGCGTAACCGCGATCGCGGCTTAGCAGAGGATTTAAGCCCAAAGGCAAAATTAAAAATGCACATGGCTGATCCCAATTTTGACAAAAAGACACAAACCATATCCTCAAGGGGAATATTGCATCTTCTCTAATTTTTAGGTTTTAGCACTATACTTCATAGCCTTCATTTTTGGAGACTAAAATATTGTATAAATTTTGGGTGAAGAATACATTGGTGACTTTCTAAGTGGAAGATTTTCTCACTTCTATTGTTTATTTTGTGGGAGGGCCAAGTTTGAAGTAACATTTGCTTAAAAATTCAACAAGTTAATTCAATGGAGATTATGGGTATATCTATGCTTTTTTATCTTATGTGTAGATAAATCTCCCTCTTAGGGTTATGTGTGAATAGAGGTTTAAGTGTGTGTGGGTTGTTATTGTTAGCATCAATTTGGTAATTCATGATTATGGGTTTTATCACTGCTATGCTATTTTGGTTATAATTTGATGGGTTAAAGCCCCTAATACCCACATGGGTTTGATGAGTGTAAGCTCCAAGCTCTAGAAAGTTCAAAGCCATCTTTGAAAGAAGGGTTTTGGGTTAACTTTAGGAATCCATATCATCCTCGAAAGCGGGATGTGGAGACCAAAGCAATGATAGACAATTATGTATGTAGTTTGCTAAATTTTCACTATCATAGACATAAGGGTGAATGTGAGGTTGACTATACTATGAGTATAATCTTATAAATTAGGATGCCTAGATTGAGGTTCTAGTTACAAATTATAGAACACGCCTATTAGGTATTCGAAAGAATTAACGGGTGAAAGTTTCATGTTTTGTCGAAAGACTAGCATTAAAATCTATAACCGAGACTACCCATATTTGACTTACTAAATTTATGTTGATTACTAACTGCCACATGACACTCCCTTAGTAGTGCATAATCCCAAGATTCATGCCTAATTGTTAAAACTCTAATTATTTGTATCCCCAAATTTATACTAGAAAAACCCAAAAAGAAACATTAGTGTAGGATCCTATCTCCCCTATTTTATCTTTTTGTACCTTTTGTTTGAATTTAACTGGAATCTATATTTTTGAATTAATTTTATCTCCATTCACATTGTTCCTTGTGGATTCAACCCTGACTCTAAAGTTGTGTAAATATATTGATGACGACCGTCTTGCACTCAATTTAACGTGTAAGTTAAGCGTTATCACTTTCATAAGATTTTAGTTTGAACTCCTCCATCTCATGAAGTTGTGTCACCCGTGCCTCAGATGCTTCTCCCCAATTCATATTCAACCTCTTCAAAGAATATACGGCCTTGTCTTCAATCTTGATAGGTAATGGCTTGCCATTCTAAACACCAATTGGTAGGGATACATTCCAATTGGGTTTTTTAAGGCCATTCTATAGGCCCAAAATGCTTCATCAAGTTACTTTTACCAATTTGTGCGGCCTACATTCACGGTTTTTTCGAGTATGGCCTTGATTTTTTGTTCGAACCCTCTACCTGACCACTCATTTGGGGGTAGTATGGTGTTGCAACTTTGTGTTTAACCCTATACTTTTCCAGATGAGCACCAAACACCGAATTGCAAAAATTTGAGCTGCCATCACTAATGATGGCCCGAGGGGTGTTGAACCATGTGAAAATATGCTTTTTTGGGAATGAGGTAAAGCATTTTCTCTCATTAGTCGAGAGTGTAATGGCTTCCACTCATTTGGAGACATAATCGATTGCCTCCAAAATATATTTATTCTCAAAGGAACTCATAAAAAGACACATGAAATCAACTCCCCATACATCAAAGAGCTCCACCTCAAGGATAGACTTAAAGGGCATCTCATGCCTTCTTTAAATACCATAATGCATTTGACATTTGTGAAAAAATTTAACCCATTCAATGGCGTCCCTATGAATGGAAGACCAATAAAATTCAGATTGGAGAATTTTGGCGGTAGTTCAAATTCATCCATGGTGACCGTCGTGAGGCGAAGAGTCACAAGATTCTAGGATATTATTTATTTAAATATCCATGATGCACCACCTAATAACTCCATCAGCACATTCCCAAAACAAAATTAGCTCATCCCAAAAATATTGCTTTGCATAAAAAAAACCTTTTCTTTTAATAGTAACTCAGTCCCTCGGCGAGTACACCACTTGATACCATGGTGTATTATTCCCCTCGATGGAAATGATCAATTCACTGGGGAAAGCATCATCAATTTATATTTCCTCATGCTCTTCATTGTTTCCTTCAAGTCGCGAGAAATGATTGGCCACTTGATTTTTATACCCTTTCTGATCATTCACCTCAAAGTTGAACTTTTGTAATAGAAAAATCCACCTAATTAGGCGCGACTTTCCTTATTTATTAACCATGAGATAATAAAGGGCAGAATAATCTATGTGTACCACTACTGTCGTGCCTATCAAATTGGCGTGGAACTTTTACAAGACATACACAACCGCCAAAAATTCTTACTTGGTGATGGTGTAGTTGTGTTAGGCGTCATTCAAAGTTTTTCTTGTATAGTAGACAGGGTGAAAGATCATGTCCTTGTATTACCCTAGCATCGCACCCAATACATCATCACTGGCATCACACATTATCTCAAATGGGGATGACCAATTCAGAGCCACAATAATAGGGGCTGAAATGAGAAATTCCTTAAGATGTTCAAAAGCTTTCAAATATGCCTCATCAAAGTTGAATTTAGATTCTTTCTCAAGAAGATTACACATAGGGTGAGCTATCATGGAAAAATACTTGATGAAATATCGATAGAACCCTATATTTCCAAGGAAACTCCGAACACCTTTTATAGAAATGGGAGGTAAGAACTTGGAAATTACATCAACCTTGGCTTGATCGACTTATATGCCCTTTACCGATATCTTGAGGCCAAAGACAATCCCTTCTTTGACCATGAAGTGGAAGTTTTCCAAATTCAAGACAAGTTTTGTTTCCACGCATATTTCAAGCACCTTGTTCAAATGTTTAAGGCATGACTCGAATGATTTCCTAACTACCGAGAAGCCGTCCATAACCACTTCCATAGATTCTTCAACCATATCCACAAATATTGACAACAAGCAACGTTGAAAGGTTTCCAAGGCATTACACAACCCAAAGGGCATTCCCTTGAATGCAAATGTATCATATGGGCAACTAAAAGTTGTATTTTCTTGGTCCTATAGGCGATACAAATTTGATTTTACCCTGAATAGACATCTAAAAAATAATACCATCCCCTCCCGCTGAGCCTATCAAGAATCTGATCCTTGAAAGGCATTGGAAAATAGTCTTTCTCGGTCCATGAGTTCAATTTTTGGTAGTCCATACACACTCTCCATCCATTGATAGGTCGGACGAGTATGATATCATTCTTTTCATTTTCAACGATCGTGATGCCACCTTTTTTTGAAACACATTGTACTGGGCTCACTCAAGTGCTATTGGATATATAATATATCACACCCACGTTGAGTCATTTTATGATTTCTTTCATTACCACCTCTTGCATGGATTTATTTAATCTTCTTTGGTGTTTCACACTTGGTATATGATTTTACAAAAGTTTAATTTTGTTCTAACAAATGCCGGGAGCTATTCCAATGATATTCGTAATCGTCCAACCAATGGCCCGAATAGATTTTTTTACCACCAACTTCAATTCTTCTAATTAAAAGGAATTGAGGTAACTAGAAATGATGATTAGTATAGTGTCACCCTCCCCCTAGAACATGTATTCGAGATGGGGTGGTAAGGGCTTCAATTCAACATTGGGAGGTTCAAGGTTGGATGGTTTTGCGGGAGGACTTTCGCAGTTTATTAGATTGAGATCCAACTTAATTGGGTTTTTGGTGTGAAACCTAGAACTATTTAAAGAGGATACCACCTCATCATACTCCTTCACTTCATATCTTTCATAATTCCACATCACCCCAACCAAAGGATCATTCAATAATCTCACATCAACATGGTTTGAAACTTCCCATTAATAATATCAATCATCAAGATGACTTGTATGTCCATTGGTTCTTTCATGGACTTGCATACTTAGAAGGATACCTCATTATTATTCAATCTAAACTTTATCTCGCCAGACTCCACATCTACCAAAGCCTTTCAGGTAGCTAAAAATTGTCTCGCAAGAATAATAAGAATTTTGACTTCCATTGCAAAATCCAAAATAATAAAGTTCGGTGGGAGGATGAACCAGTCCACTTTTACTAAAACATCATGGAGAACTTCCATAGGCTTTTTGATGTATCGATCATCCATGAGTAACTTTATTTTGGTGATCTTTGGCTTCCCAAATCAAAGCTTGTGAAATATGGAATAAGGCATGAGGTTTACACATGCTCCAAGATCACACATTGGCTTTGCAAATTTGAATACGCGAATGGTGCATGAGATTGTAAAAGCACCGGGGTCCTTCTACTTTTCCACACATATGCTTGTCATAGTGGCACTACAATGATGTTTCACCTCTATTCTCCACAAGTTTTCTTTTATATATCAAATCCTTCATAAATTTATCATACCCGGACATGTATTGCAACACCTCAATAAGAGAGATATTAATAGAAAGGGTACTAAATTTATCAAAAAACTTATTGAGATTATCATGCACTCCCTTTCTCGAGGGCCTTTTAGGAAAGGTGGATGAATGGGGTTTGATGGCACTGAGATAATTTATCAATCGTTAACTATTAGCCTTCCCATCCATATCTCACCTAACATTGGTTCTTCATCATTGGACCTTTTTTACTTTGCGTTTGTCTCCTACCAATTTTTTATTTCATCACTTTTCTTCTCCATGAGATACTTTGATATTTTGTTTACTTTTAGCACTAGTTATTGGATGGTGATGGAGTTGGATGTGACAAATTAGTGGATCGTGGAGAATTTACTTCGCATCTCATTAACCATTTCACCGGTCCTCTCAACACCACTCAAGATTCGCGCAAAATATCTCAATAGATTTCCTCTTTCCTTTCACAATGTGTTATACTTTGACTTTCCCAATTCCTTTATTCCCATGTTATCCTTATGGGGTAAATGGAAACCTTACAAGATCTTAGGTACCATATCTAACTTGTCATGAATCACTTCCTCCTCTGTGTATTCATATAGTTCAACTTCTTTTGCACTTATCACACTTACATATTCCATTTGATCACCTAACATATGATCGTGTAGGAGGTCGAGGCATGAAATCAACTTGATTATATTTGTATTGATCACTTCCTCATCATTTTTTATATCGTGGCACACAAAGGATGAGGAGGGAGCCATCATGGCTACCTCAACATCCTCTATGTCCCAACCCTTACACCAAGTTGCCACTTGGTCTAAGATTTTTGAAAGAATACCATACAGCGAGTTGATGAATGATACACCAGAGTCATTGTCCATTATGGCCTTATTTTTTTGGTCCAATTCCCTATAAATGATTTAAGGAAGAATCTTCTCTGGTATCTCATGGGTGGGGCATTTTAAAAGTTTTTTGTTGAAAGTGTCACCTCCGGCTTCCCATTTTAAAAGTATTTCATTTGCAGAAATGAACAATCTCATCTCACAATTTCAAAATCATAGAAGGTTGGATGTATTGACTTAAAAGGGCATCCATGGGACTTGTCCATGAAGTAATAGATCCGGTGGGTAAAGATTTTCGTCATATCACTGCCTTTCCCGTGAGATAAAATGGGAAAAGGCATAACCAAATAGACAATTGGGATATATCTGCAACATTGAATAGAGCACAAGCTTCCACAAATCCCTTTAAGTGCGCATTCGGTTCTTCATGTATTTCACCCCCCAAAAATTCCCTTTAAGTTGAGAAATTGAATCATTAACCTTATAACATAAAATGCACTATGCTCCTCGATGGGGGGAATACGAATGGCACTTTGATGATCTCCAGCCCCAAAATAACTTGAGTTTTTTTGACTCATGAGAATTTGGGAATAATAATGTTTACCTAATCAAAGATAAAAAAGAATAAGGAAATTAAATTAAATTCACCACGGGTGCACCAAATTAAAAATCACACT
This sequence comes from Capsicum pubescens, assembly GCA_030864215.1. Lineage (NCBI taxonomy): Eukaryota > Viridiplantae > Streptophyta > Magnoliopsida > Solanales > Solanaceae > Capsicum > Capsicum pubescens. The sequence continues at coordinate 168,293,682 of CM061544.1, read as the reverse complement.
GCAAAAGTGAAATCTATATTTCACTCCTGGCAACGACGCTATTTTGATAACGCTCAAATCAATCCCATGTTTTAGAAGTGAGGCAGTTGTTGTTAATAGCCCAATTTTTGTTGGGTTGAAACAACAAGGAGTGAAGTACAGGTTTCAAATTTTATGGGTGTTCTAATTACAAAAAAGGTTATCCGTAATGACAACAAACACAACATGTAAAATAAAATTGGGTGAATTAGTTTTGAATTTTTTTTTAACAATTTTTTGTTAACAACACACTAAATAGTAATTTTGATGTAAACTCAAGTTTAGGAGAAATCTTGCGATTATGTCTACCTAAAAGTAAGCGCATATGGGTTGATAATGGTTTAAAATAAGCTTTATTTGTCAACTATGGAATAGTCTAGGTTGAAGATTAAGGTAGTTACTCTTTCAATAAAACTACAAAGATTTCACCCATTGTCTTTTTCGAGCACCTAACAAGTGTGCAATTCATAATCATCCAAAACCTCAGTATAGCATCCCTATTTCTGGGATTATGATATTGATATGATTTACACTCTTATTAGACTTATTTGTAAGATTGTAAATGGTAGTAGACCATAATATTATTTGTCTACTATTTCCTTGTCCTCCTATAACCCTCTTTTAAGGATATTATAGGTTACCCCATGTTCACCTTCATCACTCTTTCAAGGATGATGAAGGGTTTTAAGAGTTTAGGGTTTTCATCCATCTAAACCATTTGGCGATTTGGGGTTTTCACCAACAAGTTCCAAATAATAATCTCATGCATTTTTGGAATCCATAATCAACAACTAAAATTCATGTAAACACATCAACTCCTATACACAAATACACTTTAGTTTAACATAATCCCAATACTAAAGAAATTAGCTACTCATGAGATAAGGGAAAAGAATTTTACCAAGTAATCCTTCCATGGTATCGATAATAATAGAAAGTAAATAATCTTCACTTCAATACTTCAATTTCACTAATTCCTTTCTTGGAATAGTAATTACAATAACTATGAACAATAAATTTTTTCATCCAAATTCTAGGGTTCTTTGTTTATTTCTATCCAACCTCCCCCTAATTTCTCAAAACCCCACTTCAAAAGTTGTGTGGATCTTCTATATAAATCTTGAATCAGCTATTAGAATTAACCATAATGCCCTTGATCATATATCTCGCTAGGCTACTATCGCGTAGATATGACTGCGATTGAGATATGTTGACCTTATTAATAAAATATGATCGCATTCATTAGACAATAATTTCCTTACTCGAGGCTATATTTGTTCGTTACTTAGCTGACAGCGATCGCGGTGCTCAAAGCGAGACTGTGGTAATTGAGGCCATTTTTGCTCTGAGTAACAAGTAGAACTTTCTTGCTCCCTTTTGATCCTTTTAAGCTCCAATCCACATCTTTCCTTTCTATTAACTTTATATCGGCAAAATATGAGTATTAGTGCATTTAATCATAACTATGTCTCCTTTACTCTTTCAAAATAAGGTAATGTGCATGAATAATTAGGTAAATTGAGTGGTAGAATTACCACTCATTAATCTTATACAAATCTATTGGTGGAATGGTATGAAGAGGGATGTGGCTGATTTTGTGGCCAGGTGCATGGTGTGTCAAAAGGTTAACATTGAGAACGTGAGGCCAGGAGGGTTGTATCAAGAAATTTTTTTTCTCGAATGGAATTAGGAAGTGATAAATATGGAATTCATTATCCGTCTTCCTTGGTCTCAAAATTAATATGATTAAATTTGGGTCATTGTGGATAGGAAGACTAAGTTTTTGCACTTTTTTCCAGTGTGGACTACCTTCTTGATAGAGGATTATGTGAAGTTGTATCTTCAGGAGATTATGAAGTTGTATGGGGTGCTTGTTTCGATTATTTCTTATCATGGTACGCAATTTATGTCTCACTTTTAGTAGTCTTATTAGAGAGGGTTGGGGACTAAGGGAAGTCTGAGTAGCGCTTTCCATCTGCAGATGAATAGGTAAGTAGAGAGAACTCTTTAGACATTTGAGGATATTCTTTGGACCTGTGTGATTAATTATGGTGGAAATTGGGTTTAGCATCTACCTTTGGTGGAGTTTTCTCACAACAATAGCTATCATTTTAGTATTGGAATAGCCCCTTTTGAGGCATTATATGGTAGGAGGTGTAGATCTCATATTGGTTGGTTTGAGATTGGTAAGGCTGACATATTTGGTCCTAATTTGGTTTACCGGGCTATGAAGAAGGTAAAGGTGATTTGGTTCAGTCTTAAGGCTGCCCAATGTTGCCAAAAGTCCTATGAAGTTCTTAGGCATAGAGACTTGGAATTTGAAGTTGGGGATACAGTTTTCCTTGAGGTATCTACCATAAAGGGACTAGTGCAGTTTTGCTAGAAGTGGGAGATCAGTCCCGGTATGTGGGTCCTTATCAGGTTTAGCATAGAATTGGTAGTGTTACTTATGATCTAGAGTTTCCTTCTAGATTGAGCTTGGTTCATCCAGTCATTCATGTTTCTATGTTTAGGAAGTGCACTGGTGATCCTTCTTCGGTTGTTCCTTTGGAAGGATTGTGTATCACAGATTCTTTGTCCTATTAAAAAGTCCCAGTTGATATCTTAGACAGGTAAGTTCATTGGTTGTGGACCAAGGATGTGTATTATGTTAAGGTTGTTTGATGGAACCATAAGGTGGAAGAAGAAAGATGGGAAGCAAAAGAGGATGTGAAGTCTAAATATTCATATTTATTTTCTACTTCTGGATTTGGGCGTAAGGTATGAATCTTTAACAGATCTTTATTTTCAAAGTTTATTAAAAGAATGAATAATATCTTTGTCTCATTGTTTTTGAACATTGTTAAAGATTGTGAATATGTTTGATAACATAATGCTAATGACTCTTGCGTGTGGTTACCCCTACTTTGTTCGTCATTAAAGGAAGAAAGTTCTTAGTGGGGGAGACTGAAACACCATAATTTTTGGACCTTAGAAAATTTCTAGGAATTCTGATCTATGGACGTAATACGACTAAGGGGTATGATCCATATGTTAGGGTACAGATGGTATGGTTCAGTAGTATACTAACTAGTATAGGTTGGTAGGATTTATTTTGGTTCCTGGAATGGATACGACTTAGGGGTACGAGTCATATTAGTTATTACAGATCATTTGGTTCCTTAACTTATTCTTAGTCTTGGTTACTTATATTGGATCTGAGTACAAGTGGCTCACCATTAATCGTAAGCCAGGGTACGAGTCTAACCCAAGACTCGTATGAGGGATAGTGTCTAAATATTCCTTAAGTTTAAATCTGCCAGAGGTATGGATGAAGGGTAGGGATCATATGCCGTCTATAGGACTTTTTTGGATGACATGTATTCTAGACAGTGTGGGATCCAAGGTTTGAGGCCAGGCTACGAGTAGAGGATACCAATTATATCAGTGGGTACGACTCGTGTGAGTCAGTCATATCCCTATGATTGAATTTTAGTGCAACTTAAGAGAGGGTATTCGGGACATTACCCCACTTATCCTAATAGTATTATTCCACTTCTAACCTACTTGGGAGGTTATTTACCCTATTATTCCTTACATTAACACTTAGAAACTTTTCTGAAATACTTCATAATTCTCACAAGAGCTTTTGGTCAAGGGGAACTAGGGTTTCAACTAAAGGATCAATTTGGGGATTTTCTTGGTGATTTATTTTCGTCATCATCTATGTTTAAGGCATGTTCTCTTCCCTCATTTTTAATTCTACCTAAAAGAATGGGTTTTATGAATGTTGTCATGATTTCATTGATTGTATGATTTTGGTTTTCAAATATAAATTAGGGGTTTTGATGTTAAATGGTTGGTTATGGTTTCCTATGGTTTTAATTATGCTTTTATATGCCTTACTGTGGTTTTGGATAATTGGATTGCATAGGAATTGTTTAATGTTAATTGGAATTCATTTTGGTCATATTATGCCCTAATGTGTTTCACAAAATGCTTATAAAGATATGTTCATTGCATTGACTACTTTTAATGGAACTCTTGCATGTTATAAAACTTGGTAAAAAATTATGCATTGTTTAAATACCTTGGAATGGTAAATGACTAAAGTTAATGCCGAGGGGCACGTGGAATTCCCCAAGTAGTTTAATTTGGTAAATGGAAGAGCACTGGAAAGTCCCCTAAACTTATAAATGGTTGGCTACGGATGATACTTGCAAGTAAGGGTTTGTATCACGATATCAATATCAATGTACTTGGTTATTATATGGATAATGGTTTAGTTATTTAGAAATTGTTTTTAACTAAGCAATAATGGCGGGATGTGTAGCTAAGCTTTGAACGGTAGAGGTCCCAGAGGGACCAAAATTTGAAATTGATATTTTTTGATATGAGGTTTGTCTTGGTGACACTGTGCATGATGCCACACTATATTTTGGGGATGTAATAGTCATCCACAGGGATAATTCCCTGGTTGTGTGGCTACATGAACTTGGGCGTTTTCAGTAGGGGGAGCTAAACCCATATAGCTCATGGGTTGTTTAGGATGGTAAAGCTACACAACCCAGTCAAAGGTTTTAAAGGTATGCTAAACCCAGTCCCTTTTCCCGACATGGTTATATATACATATGTATTGTTGTATGCATATGTATGGTTTCACTTTGTTTTATAAATGGCATTATTTTTTCCTTACCCTGAGATCATGCTAGCGGTTACTCACTAACCCCGTCTACTAGCGGTTGTATACCCACGCTTTACAGGAACTAGCTGTTCTACTATTCCTACATAGTGATTAACTTAGAGACAACATTTGGACCAAAGTGGAGAGCTCCATCCTTTCGTAAGGCTTCATTTCATGTTATGGATATTTCTAGACATAATGTTTTATTTTGGACATAGGTTTTAGATATGGTTCGGGGCATGCCCCAACTGAATTTCAATACTTTTTTGGTTAGAGGATTTGTGATACTTCTATAGGTTAGAATAGGTGGGATCGGTATAAGTGTAAGCCTTGGCATTGGAATAAGATGGAAGGCTGGCATCATTGGACGTAATTTCTAACTGTTCCATCATATTTCATTTTGGGATTAACTATTTTCTTATGTTTGGAACGTCCTTGGTAATGGCCTGGTTTATGGCCCTTGTTTTGGTATGGTATGGTTGGACTTGGTTTGGTCAGTCACGGTTGTGATCTTATCCCATGGTCTTAGTGTGAGCGTTTACACTATTTTGGTACATGCTTGAAATACCGACTACTCAGGGTGGCAACAAGAGGTTGGGTTAGGTAACGGTGGTGGTTTCAAGTCTTGGAAGGACATGGGATGCCCATTACAACAAGGCCCCATGGAGGGTCATGTCATATAGCCACCATGATACACCCAAATCACGGAGGTATTCTTCCTCTGTGGTTTAAAAACACCCAGAACCCCTTCCGAAAATTCTGAAACTCTCCCTGATTATCCTTTTAACAACCCCAAACACATTTCAATTCAAAATTCTATGCTTTGAACTTTAGAAGGCAAAAAATAAAATGTTTGATATCTTGGAGTCTTAAAATGTCTAAGTCTCTTATACTTAGTGTTAAATAATTACTTTTGGACCTTTAAACCGCAACTAGTTGCTGGAAACTTATCTAGTATATTTTAGGGTATTACAATATCTCCCCCTTGGGATCAATCAGCTTTGAATGAAACAACTTTGAGCTGAGATACTAGGAAAGCTGAGATCATACACTGGATACTTATGTGCTGAATCATATTAAGTAACTGAATTTGAAACATGGCTCATAGACTGAGCTTAATTTATGAATGCATGCACTGGCCCAAGGATGGTTATATAGCTGAGATAGAAAATGGGAGAATCACTTAAGGAAATATAGTACCTCATAGATGAAAGATGGGGATACTTGGCTCGCATCTCTGCTTCTTCTTCCTAAGTAGCTCCCTTAACTAAGTAATTTCTCCTTAGATCATTATCTAATGGAACTTCTTTATTCCTTAGCCTACGAATCTGATGATCGAGGATCCCAACTAGAACTTCTTTATTGGAGAGACTATATTTCACATTCACACTCTCTAAAAGAACAATAGATGATGGGTCACCAATATATTTCATTAACAAAGAGACATGAAACACCGGCTAGACTATTGAAAAATCTGTAGGCAACTCTAACTCATAAGATACCTTCCCAAAATAGCTCAAAATCCTATATGGGCCAACATAGCTGGGATAGATCTCCCCCTTCATACAAATCTCTTTACCCATTTCATGGGAAATTTTTTAAAATTAACCAAGTCACCAACGTCAAACTCAAGATCATTCCTCCTCATATCTGCATAAATTTTCTGACAACTTTGGGCTATCTTTAACTTTTCTTGGATCAACTAAACTTTATCTATTGCCTCATATACTAAATTTGGCCCTATAAAGCAATATCACCTACTTTAAAATATCCAATAGGAGATCTACACCTCCTTTCATAGAGATTCCCAAACGTAGCCATTTGAATATTAGAGTGATAGATGTTGTTGTAGGAAAAATCAATCAAAGGTAAGTGGTCTTCCCAACTACCCTTAAACTCAATAACATAATCCCTCAATATGTCTTATAAAGTCTCAATGGTCCATTTTACCTAACCGTCTATTTGAGAATGAAAAGTTGTACTGAGATGAACTTGGTACCCTTTTGAAAAGCCTATAAAAAGTTAGAGGCAAACTGGGTACCTCTATATGAAATGATGGTTAATATAACCCCACACAACATTACCAACTCTCTCAAATAGAGTTTATCATAGTGAAGTACAAAGTAAGAACTAGTAAGAAATGTGCTAACATCATCATTCTATCTATAATGGACCAAATCGAATCATGTTGATGATGCGTATGAGGTAACCTTATAACAAAATCCATGTTAACCACCTCCCACTTCAAAGTGGGAATGCTGATCTCCTGAAGCATAACACAAGGACTTTGATGCTCAACCTTAAACTGCTAACAATTGGAACACTTCACCATGAATTTTTCAATATCTTTCTTCATACCACTCCACAAATAGATTTAAAACAAATCACGGTACATCTTAGTGGCTCTTGGGTGAATAGAATTTCACGAACCATGAACTTCGGCTAATATTCGCTGTCTCATACCATCAACATATAGAACACATAACCTTCCTTGATAATGAAACAAACCATCTCCCTCTTGAGAGAAAACCTCTACCTTTTGATCCCGAACAACCTCCTTCGACTCTACAAAAATAGGATCCATGTCTTGATTTTCTTTCACTTCGTCTACCAATGAACATTCTAAACCACTTTGAACCTATAAACTACCTACGACCGAATCAACCAATCGAATACCTAACCTAGCAAGCTGATGAAACAAACAAGCTAACATCTTCTTATCGTCCTCAACATGAGTTCCCATAGATAATAAATTAAGGGCATTGGAGATACAAGTCAAATGGACACCTTAGATTTTGATGGCATCTTCTGAGGCCAACACCTAAAGGCTCAAGACTTGGTCACCCCTAGAGCACAAATATATACAAGGAATGCCCATTCTGAGAATGATTTAAAGAAATCCCATGAGTGCAAGGTTGCTTGGATGTAATGAGGATATTTTGGACAATACACATGTTGTATTTACACACCATGGCCACCCCTATCATTAAAGTAAAAGTGTTTTTTTTTGTCTTCTTTTGTAGTACACTATAAATAGGTGATTTAAGGTCTTCTCTTTTAGTTTATGAAAGATGAAAAATTAAAATATTAAAAATCCTCCCTCTTGAGACTAGAACACTTAGTCTTAATTAGGGCTTGAAAAAGCTAGTATTGATCTTTGCTTGGAAATGGTGGATCTTGAGGTGATTTTATTCCCTTGGCGGTCACCGTAAGAGTGTGGTTTTGATTATTACATTCATTAGGGATTTTTGAGTTTAATACACTCTTTAATTCTTAATATTGTAATAATCTTTGTCTCACTATCTATCCTTTACTTTTATTGATGCCATCTTGTGTAGTAGTCTATTTTGGGTCCTTTAATGAATCCGAAACTTGTGTTATTGTTATTGATCTTGTTCCTCATGTTTTGTAGTTTTTTTTTGGAGTTATATACACCATTTTATCTTGTATTGTTCTTATTGATAGTGAATCCGAGAGTGGTCTCCATCTTGGTCCTCGGATCCTTAAGATTGTGGAGTAATTTGGAGTTTGTTTCATGCTTCCATTTTCATTATTGTATCATTTGGTACTAGATACATCTTTGATTTTGTTCTAACAAGATTAATCTTGGGCGTGAGAGTTTAAAAAAAAAGTTGAAAACTGAAAATTCCAGAAAAGAGAGCAATCTGTCCATTTTGTATTCTTGGCAAAAAAATATGTTTTTATTGTGTCTTGGCCGAGAATTTTACTTGTCTTTGTTGTCTCTAAGTGTTAGTTTTGTTCCTATCTTACACATTTAGTCTACATCTTGATTTGAGCTTGTATTTTGATGTTGTTCTTGTGAACATAATGTTGGCCCATTGTTGTTGAACATTGTTGTGGTAGACATTGTTGTTGAGAAACTTTACTAGCCATGTGTTTGGTTGTTTTTGTTGAAAGGAGTGTTGTTGTTTTTGTTCTTGGTGAATGTTTTTGTTGTTCTTGAAGTTCTTCACAACCTTCATCTCTTGTTAAAACCGAAGACATAATACTAAAGAGACTTGACCGTTTGTAGTTGTGGATTGGAGTTGGCCGTTGGAACTGTTGTTGTTCTTGAAGATTTTTTATATTGTCCTTGGTTTGGTTGTTGTTTTTCTTTAAGTTCTTCACCTTCCCTCATCTATTGTTAGAACATAAAGTGAGTGATAGATCCTAAAAGGTGAAGGATAGAGGTGTAAGTAATTGTTAGTCTTGAAAGACCCCCAACCACCAAATGAGTTTACATCACTATTCAACCATTTTCCCATGAAACAAGGGTCCATGTTTTAAGGAAAAGTACTACAAAAGTCAAGTCTTGAAATTTTAAACTTGAAAAAAGGATCAAAGACTTATTCTTCAATTCTAAAAACAAATTCCACCAATCCAAATTAAAATTTGTTAAGACTTGGGCTTCGAAAAATAAAAATTGTAGAAACCACAACCAATATGTGGCTTCCACATCATCAAGATACTGTTCACACATCAAATTTTGGCTCAAATGTTAGATTATTAGTTTCAGTTTATTGTTTCGTTAGTTTCCTATCTTGATTCTAGAATTAATTAACTAGTAATCACCTACTTAGTTGTAAATTAATTGTTAAATTTGTTCCTTTTGTGTCTTCGTTATTTGTGTTTTTTTTTTCATTTTTAACTCGTAGTAACTTCTTTGTTTCAAGTTCATTAGTAAATTTTTTTTTTGTGTCTTGAGTCGATCAAATAAGAATATATTCCGGCCGCCAAGTAGAATTGACATCCTATTGAATACCGAAATATAAGCAACTTTCAATAATCGCCACTCCAATTGTGACAATCACAAAGGTGAGGTATACGAGTTTTGGTGATGAGATTTTACTACTAATCTTGTTTGTTCATTGTGTAGGTACAAAGGTGATATAAGGGGAACATATCTTCGATAGCAGGGGATTATTATGACTACAATATGGAAGACTATTATTGTAGTGAGGGGTTTTATGGCTACAAAACTGAGGGAGATCGTGGAGGCTATGAAAACAGCCATGATCGAAACTTGGGAAGATTTGAAAGTTATTGTTTTGAGGGAGAGAATGAGGTGAATGAAGTGCCTAGTGCTTATGATAACATTAGATATGATGTAGGACTTCGTGATGGATCTTATGATGACGTTGGGGCATGTGAGAAGTCTTACACTTTTCACTCCGAACCTAGATTTGGTGTTAGGTGTAACCCTTTCGTTCGCGAATCCTATGAGAGCTATGATGAGAGTACATGTAAGGAGTGTGAACATTCATATTATCCACCTTTTAGTACTTATTATAAAGGTCAATATAGTGTTAATGGTTATACTAGCTATAGTGGAGGCTGTCCAACGATATGAAGAGGGTATGCATCTCCAAAACTGAGGGGTACTCGTGTGCTTTATAATGTTGATCCGAAAAGGAGTGTACACTTTAGAAAGGAGATCATTTGTGGGATACCGGGATGCCTCATGTTGTTGAATAATAGGTACTATAGAAACTACATCAGGCCATCTATGGTTGACTACTTTGGGTTACCTTGCGAGCCTTTAATTGTCGCGTTCTTCATGGACGGTTTCAAGGTTACCGAGAGGGTAAAAGTTGTCTTCTCCCAATATGAATACCATGAGGAGGTGTGGTGTGATATTGTTCCCTTGGCCTATAGTCATGTATACTTAGGTGCCGATTGGTTTGTACGACATCAAGTTCCTAACGTGGAAAATTAGCCTAATATTGTAAGAGACCAATGGGGGAATCGCCTGATGACTTACTTGCTGCCTAGGTCATGAAGAGAAATGCCTACCTACTCCAATCCGAATTATTATAAGAGACAAAAGATTGAGAGGAGTAAGGGAGTGCAAGGTGGTTATCCAAGAGTGGTAAATGAGAGGTTGTATGGAGCGAAGTGAGGGGATTACCACCAAACCCTACTAACATTGGTTGTACTTCTATTTCTAAGGATATTTGTATAGGAACCAACATGGAAAGTGAAGCCGAACGATGATGAAAGAAATTTGCTGCCCAAGCTTGTGGAGGACCTTCATACCATGACAAAACTCATACACTTTTGTGCATGTGAATGATAATTGTGTGGCTAGAAGCCCATTAACTGTGAGTTGTAGCTTGCCTATATGTGAGTCGGTTATTTCTTTGACACTTGATGATGATGTACATGTTGTGAGTGTGGATAAACTAGTTGATCCAATTGAAGATCAAATCGACTCTTCTTGTAAGATCGATTTATGTGCTCCTAGTGTTGAAACTATTGTGTTGAATGAAAGTACATTATCTTGTGAAATTTGTGTTGATCAACTTATGTGTGAAAATTGCCCACCACTTGAGGATGTGTATGATGTGATTAATGAACCTCAAGTGTGTGATGATGTTGAAAATGTTGATCAAAGGAATAAGAGTGAACCCATGAGCATGCCCTTTGATTCTAATATTTGCTTATATAATAGGGATAATCATGTGCTTAAGGCATTTTTAAAATTTGATAATGAACTTTTTGAGAGTGAACTTACTTGTTCCAAATCTGCCCGTAGGATAGATCATGCTCTCTTTAGGTATAATATCTTGTTTGAATATGATATAATCACTCCTAATGAACCTAGTGGTGAAAATAATGGTATAGCTTGCCTTGGAAGCTATAGCCGATATGCTAACCCACTATGGTGTGACAACATTCCTCCTAAAAATGGAAATCTCTTTTTGAAAGAGGAGAGTACTCTTAAGGGTAAGGAATGTGTAGTCCTTCTTGAAAGCCTAAGGGAAAAGGTGTCATTAACTCCTTGGGGTAATGTTTCTAAATGTGCATCCTTGCTTGACACACTTGTGCTTACATTGCATGAATATCGACTTAAGGATGCCAAGTTGCCTATTTGTTTTGAGGAAATAATGGGTATGTGTTTAAATTCCTTCTCTCCAGCCGTGTATACCTTTGCACTTGGTTTTTTCTTAGACTACTTCTTTTCCTTTGATGACATCCATGCTAGTTTTAGATTTATAATATGTAGGGGTAAGAAACTTATTGGTGTGTCCACTTGTTCTAATGACTATGCTATGTGTGTTGTGGCACCACTTTCAATGAGGTCACTTGAAGACGTTATGAAACAATTGTGCTTTATGGTCCCGAAGTTACGGGAAGAACTACCTTTGGGACTTCGGGATACCATTGAGCCCTTTTTAGTTTTGTTATCTTTTAATACTTGTCATAAACATTCCTTTTGTGATACTTTTGCTAAGATTTTCATGAATAACACAACGGATTCATGGCTATATTTCAAGTATGTCCCGCCTTGGCATTATCATGTTTATTATTTTGCTAACCCTAACCCTCATGCCATAAGGATGTTGTGCTTGTTTGTCCTTTCTCTTATTTTGCAAGGTATGGATTCGAGGTCGAATCCTTTTCAAGGAGGGGATGATGATACTAGTCAAATGGACACCTTAGCTTTTGATGGCATATTTGGAGGCCAACACCTAAAGGCTCAAGACTTGGTCACCCCGAGATCACAAGGATAGGCAAGGAAGGCCCGTTTTGAGCATGATTTAAAGCAATCCTTTGTGTGGAAGGTTGCTTGGATATAATAAGGGTATTTTGGACATTACACATGGTGTATTTACATACCATGGCCGCCCCTATCATTAAGGGAAAAGTGGAATTTTTTTGTCTTCTTTTGTAATACACTATAAATAGGTGATTTTAAGTCTTCTTTTTTAGTTTATGAAAGATGAAAGATTTAAACATTAAAAATCCTCTCTCTTGAGAGTAGAACACTTAGTCTTAGTTAGTGCTTGGAAAAGCTAGTATTAATCTTTGCTTGGAAACGGTGGATCTTGAGGTGAGTTGATTCCCTTGGCGGTGACCGTAAGAGTGTGGTTTTGATTATTACATTCATTACGGATTTTTGAGTTTAATACACTCTTTAGTTCTTAATCTTGTAATAATATTGGTCTCACTATCTATCCTTTACTTTTGTTATTGCCATCTTGTGTAGTGGACTGTCTTTCGTCCTTTACTGAATCCGAAACTTGTGTTATTGTTATTCATCTTGTTCCTCATGTTTTGTAGCTGTTTTTTTGGTGTGATATACACCATTGTATCTTGTATTCTTCTTGTTGATAGAGAATCCGAGATTGTTGTCCATCTTGGTCCTCGGATCCTTAAGATTGTGGACTGATTTAGAGTGTGTTTCGTTCTTCCTTTGTATTCTTGTATTAATTGGCCACTACAATAGCCTTACCCGGGTGATGCATCACATTCATATCATAGTCTTCTAACAATTCCAGCCACATTCTCTAATGAAAATGAAAGTCTTTCTACATGAACAAATACTGTAAACTCTTATTATCTATAAACACATCAACATGATCTCTATAAAGGTAACACCTCCAAATTTTTAAGGCAAAGAGAACTGCTGCTAACTCAAGATCATAGGTCCGGGAATTCTTCTCATATGGTTGAAGTTGTTTAGGGGCATAGGCTATGACCTTTCCTCGCTGCATTAACAAATAACCAAGACCAACTCTAAAAGAAAAACAATAGAATACAAACCCATTTGTGACATCTGGTAAAGTCAAGACTGAAGTGGAAGTGAGTTGAGTCTTCAACTCCTGAAAACTCTTCAGCACTCCACGATTCCCATACTTGTGCGCATATTCTAGTCGATGTAATAATTTCTAAACACTCTTAACAACCCCCGAAACTGCCCATAACACTACCACATGAGTTTATCTAATTGGTCTAGCATGTTATTGATGTGATAACTCTATTATTGGCTTGAGTTGACATTGATTAGAGGTTCTAAGATTCATAATGGGATTGATTAACGGCATTCTTAAGGGTTAAGAGTCATGTTTGGGTTTTGAGGTACAGGTGCAGGGGAATTCTAAGTACCTGTGGCATTTTATTTTGTAAAAGTTAGGGTCACTTTGTACACCATTGGTGAAGTCTGAGTAGCCATATAGGTAGTTAACCCATTTTTAAACAAGTGCTGATACTAAGGCTTTGGTTGTAGCCATAGTTTAGCAAATTGTACGTAGTTCTATTGCAAAACAAGAAACCCCTTCCATTTTTAAAATCAAGGGAACGAACGTGAGCAATGTTGTAACAAATCTTTTTCTCTTTTGTGGCTATGCAAATTGTTGCCTTGCAAATAGTGAAAAATATTCCACTTTTGTATCTTCAGGGGGGAGATATTTTAATTCCCTTGGCAAATTTTTCATGCCACGTGTGGTGAGATTTTGGTATTCATGTCTTGTACACTTGTGTTATCCAGAACTTGCCCCGTTAGTCTTTCTAAGCTAACGTTGATTGTATTTGGTTAGACAAATGATCTTAGTCTACCTTTGAGATTTTTGAATCCCACTCTAGACTAAAAATACAACTCAAGCATGAATATAATCCCTTGTTACCCACTTTGATCCTTTGGACCTTTCTTTGGAAAACACATTACAAGCCGTGAACCATTTTTTTTATTCCCCTTTTTAACCGTACCCTCCTTGAACTTGAAAATGTAATGCGAGGCTAAAAGCCTAAGTTAGAGTGGAAAGGATTGATTGAAGTAAGTTTGGTGTCACGAAGATATAGTTACTTCCTTAGTGTGACTAGACTTTGAAAAGAACCATATAGAAGAAGAAAAAGTCGATTAAAGGAAAGAATTGCACAAAAGTGCAGTAGAAAGAGATGAAAGAAGATGTGTAAACAAGGAAATAAAAGTTAGGCATGATAAAAAAGACAAAACAAAGAAAAGTGGCCCATAGTCAAAAATGAGGATTGAAAAAGTGTTATGTAGATGTTCAAGGATGGGTGTATCTATGTTATTCCCCAATGATATCCTAAACTAAAGATTATTCAATTCTCTACATGACAAAATGTCGATATTAGGGAAATTCTAAATGGTTCAAAAATACTTCTCACTTGGGAAGACACCTCTCCCTCTTTTATGGCCGGATTAACACTTTACTGAACACGCTTTAAGGATCAGACCAAGAGAGAATTTTGCGGGGTCTAACAATATATCCCCCTTGAAAACATTCATCCTCGAATGTCGTTTGATAGGCTAAGAATACTGATCGACTGAACATACTCAAGGAATAGGAACAACTGAAACATGACTATGTAATTGGAACAACTGATACTCTGAGTTCTCATACTGGACATGTATACCTTATGCATGGAATACTCGACTGAAGTTATTTATAAGCTGAATTCTCATAATGGACATACATATCTGATGCATGGATGCATAAATGGGCTGATCTCATGAATGCATGACTAAACACACTGAAAAGCTGAACTCTTTCTACTGAACGTGCATATCTAATGCATGAATGTCTTACTGAACTGACTCTCGAAAGCATGACTAGCAATGCAATGATCACTGTCTTTAACTTCATAAGGAGAGTCTAAACATGTAAATGAATGAGTCTAAGAATATGAGAGCATCTCAATATCATAGGGTATCCCCACGTTGGGAATCTATGTTCTTCTATAAACACCTTTCTGAAATACTGGGGTGGTGCATGGGGCACCTACGAACTGGGTCATGATTGAACGACTTATATCTAACACTCATGCAAGACTAATGGTGACATACAAGCTCAAAATGGAAGCAAAGGATCTAGCAAAGCATATCACAGATTTGAAGGACTCATAAAATACCCAAATCTATATCAGGGAATCTTTCCTGATCATGGTGGGTCTGAAGCGCATAAAGTCTGTTCTGACGCTGACCACTACTGGCACCTAAAGGGGCACCCTGTTGATGAAACTCTCTACACCTCTAAGATAGCGCTCTATATTCTCGCATCCTGTGGACTGGCTCTCCATACCCAAAGCACACATCGTTGTCGGCTGTACACACGCCTAGGAGGCTCTTGCCACACTCTACACAAAGTAGGTTGGTACAAACACCACTACTGTTACTCTAGGATTTGGAGCCTGGAGCCCCATTATATCTGATATCCCCCAACTTTGGTGCGGGTACACTAGCTAAGGATGGAGATGGGACTAAAAATCTCTAACTATACTAAGAATGACTACCACCCTGGGACCCTGCTTGAGAAAAACCATGACTACTTGTCCTCGCTTTCTTACTCACTATCTCTCTTTCTTTCGCCTTATCTTCCTCAATCTACTGTGCATGAATCATTAGTCTATCAAGGTCGATATATCTATTGATCATAGAAGCCCTACACTCTTTCAAAACTAACCCAGATACACCAGTCACAAAGTTATTCATACTCGCTCTAGGGTCAGCTATAAAGTCAGGAGTATACTTAGCTAACTGGTTAAACTTAAGAAAATACTCTTTCACTGTCATAGAGCCTTGCCTTAGGTGTATGAACTCCTCTACCTTAGTCTCTCTCATCTTTAGTGGGAAAAACTAATCTAAGAAGGCACCCTGAAACTCTTGCCAAATCATGAGAGTTGCATCCTCCCCTCTACCCTTCTTCCACATCATTACCTAATTATGAGCAATATCTTTCAGCCTATATGACGCTAACTCTATACTCTCCTCCTCAGAAACATGTAAAGTCGGGTTGATCTTCCTCACCTCCTCAAGATAAAGTTGTGGGTTCTCACC
Source organism: Capsicum pubescens (assembly GCA_030864215.1). Classification (NCBI taxonomy): domain Eukaryota; kingdom Viridiplantae; phylum Streptophyta; class Magnoliopsida; order Solanales; family Solanaceae; genus Capsicum; species Capsicum pubescens. The sequence continues at coordinate 168,277,420 of CM061544.1, read as the reverse complement.
TGCTACTTACCCATAGAATTATAGATAGTTTATTCTAATGAAATATCTATTTCTGGATGCGGCTGAAACCCCATCTTACTGAGATGGGGCCACAGCCTGAAGATTACCCTAAATATTAGTCACAACTTGGGCTAGTGCCTGAAAATCTTCCCGAAACTCTGCATGTGACACATTCTCATACTCAGGATCTACTGGCTGAGGGGGCTGGTCATCAACCCTATGGACATAATCTCTGCAAGGAGGCATACTCTATGAATGGAAGAAAGAGGTGGATTAGACTGAGGATTAACTTGAGATCATGCTCACTCACACGACATGAATACTAAAAGAAGAGAGGCCGCTCCTAAAACATCTTATAGACTCTTGTACATAAATATGGCACACAACACACCCATGCATAAGACTCTACTAGATGTGGCTTTTCAGACTCCCTAGGACAGTACTGCACCTTAGGCTCTGATACCAAGTTTGTAACGACCCAATTTTGTGGAACTGGGACGTCACATAGTGTTCATAATCCTGAAGGACTACAAAACAACACTCTATTGATATCTGTACTTGAACACTGGATAATATAGATAATAAATGGGAAACTAGCCATAAGGTTCAAAACTTCTAATAATATTCTAAATTGAAAACTAAATACTAATACATCTGTCTGAAAAGCCTCCAAATTGTCTGAACTGTGGAGTTGATGGGTCATGTCCCCAACTAACTCCGTCTACTAAAATTAAACCAAATTTGATACGATAATGATAAAAATAAGGATCATCCTTGACTGAATAGGACTCACTGCTATGTCTACTACTGTTGACTGAGACTCAGCTGCTTAGGGTACTCTAGATATCGTGCCTCTGAACCTATGGTGTCAAATAAAACACCATAGTGCAAATGAGTTAGTACGGGAATGTACCGAGTATGAAGATGAGGTAAGGCTAAATGCAAGGACTTATGCATAAACAATTACTTAACTAAATAATCATGAGAGTACTGAATTAGAACGCATGCATGAATGCACACACCATATCAAAAATCATTGTGACTCAAACTACTAAAACTGATTAACTAAATCTAGTCATATCAATAACTGAATTCTCAGCTTTCTACTCTTGATTGACTGCCTCGGATATCAAACCTCTCTGACGGATGCTTTCGAAATCTATTATCAATGATAAGAAATGATCATGTCTGAACTTGACAACAAGAATACTCAACTGAATCTGAGACTGAGATCAAGCCTATCTGACAGTGATCTTAGGATCAGATAATGAGATTACTCAACTGAATTTGAGACTGAGGTCAAGCCTATCTGACAGGTGATATCAGGATCTGATAATGAGATTACTCAATTGAATATCAGACTAAGATCAATCCTATCTGATGGATGATCTCAGGATCTAATAATGATATTACTCAACTAAATCTGAGACTGAGATCAAACCTATTTAACGGGTGATCTCGAGATCTGATAATAAGATTACTCAACTAAATCTGAGACTGAGATTAAGCCTATTTGATGGGTTATCTCGGGATCTGATAATAAGATTACTTAACTGAAATGAGACTGAGATCAAGCCTATCTGACGGGTGATCTCGGGATCTTATAATAAGATTACTCAACTGAATTTGAGACTGAGATCAAGCCTATCTAACGGGTGATCTCGGTATTTTATAATGATATTACTCAACTGAATCTGAGAAAGTGATCAATCCTATCTGACGGGTGATCTCGTGATCTGATACTGAATAACTTTATATGGGACCAAGCTTATCTTACAGGTGGTCCATGAATCAATAACACTATCTGAGTTTCTCACTTAGATAGATGACTATATCTGACAATCCTATTTTCTAAAGATTGATATTGAAACTGTAACTGTGGGAAGTAGTCACTTAACCGACATACCCCAAATCTCAACTGGTGGGGTACGACCTGTAACCCCAGCTGAAAGGGAGTCAATATCGTGCCAAGGGTAAAGACATCTCTGGTCAGGCCTATCTGACAGGTGACCAGCCTTTCCTGATGGGTGACTCCTGCATCCTGAGTAGGCTATGCAGTTGTAGAGTTTAGGGATTGCTCCTAGCGACTCTGCCTCTCTGAAAGGGTGCCTCCATCCCTGCCCTCGCTCGGTGATAGCTCCTACTCCCAATTGAAAGACTCTGAAATGATTCTTAACTGAACACAAACTAAGCTGAATCTTATACTGATCATGTTTCTCAAATGATCTGACTGGGTTAAGATGAATTCACTTGGTTCCATATCTGACAGAATACTTCTGAATCTCATTATCTGACTGAACAACACTGATCTTTAAATAAAGTACTCGATTACTACAGAGGATAAAACTTAACACGTGAATACTACTAGATCTTAGCTGGGTACAGAACTGAGGCTAGATTACTAGAGATACTGAGATTACATCGATTACAGATATTACTTAGATTTCGTAAGTTCTGTATTTGTTTGGGAATACAGAGTTCTATAACTCGCTAAGTTCTAAGAATCATGGCTAAGGTAGAATTATCGTGTAAACTGACACGGGTTCTAGACTGCAGCTAAATTATTGGGTATAAATACCCCAGGACTAGATAACATAAAAGTAAAACACAACCATTCTTGAATTGTCAAGACCATGGATATTCATTCGCCATCACAATCACTACAACATTTTGGAATCATAAACATGTGATAACATAGGGAAACATGCTATTGGCTCATACTCCGTTCAACAAGGTCTTTCATCAAACACTTAGCATGTATTAAAGTCTTAGTATGTATCAAAGCATACATAATTGGGAATTTTATGCTATCATGTCATAATTAATTCACTAAGGCTTTTCAAAATTTTTGGCATGCATGGGCTTGCACATATTTGGGGATTTCTAGTCAACATGCTATCATGGCTCTAATTTATTCACATAAGAATTTTATCAAACATATGGGGAGAATGCTTTGCTTATTCAACAATTTCTAAACTTAATTGACATGAACACATCACTTAACAAGCAACTTGAAGAGGGTTTATCATGAACATCACATGAATATCACATACTAGGGTCAAAGTTTAGAAACCTTATAAACAAACATGAATAACAACTCAATAATAGCATGAACATCAATTTCACCTCACATGAATCATGAAAACTCATAAACATAAAATCTTTGAAATTTATAAAAGGGTTCTTCAGCTTCTTGAATGAAAGGGACCCATGAATCAAAATCTGCATACCTTAGAGAAACTCTTTCTTGAAAGCTCTTGGAGAGATTCTTGATTTCTTGATTTCTCTTAAAGAAGAAGGAAGGGTTTTGATTTTGTAAAAACCGTAGTTCTTGTTCTTGAACAACTTTGAGAGAAAACTAGTATTTCTAGGTTAAAATGAGGCCTAATCCCGTGTTACGGAGTATATATAGGGGTAGCAAAATGACCCTTTTCGCCTATGGAATTAAACTGAAAAATCCCGATTTTACATACTGGCGCGATGCGCCATAATAATTCCAGCTCAATGGAAATTGGAAAATTGGGAAACTGCTTGATGGCGTGACGCGGTGGAAATCATGTTGCCACCTTGGTTACGAACTGAAAAGGCACCGTGACACGATGGAATCATTTTGGTGCACTGGAAATTGACAATTCTTAAATTAAGCGTTGGTGTGACGCACCATAATCGTGAAGGCTCACTGGATTTTGAAGATTGCCACTTTGGTTGGCTCTGCGACGCGCTAAAGTTCCAGGTGTCACACTGTCTCACTAAAATAGCCCTAACTCTTCGTCCAAGTCTCAGATTTGGGCGAATTTGGTATCGACGGAAAGCATATTCAATTCTATACATGACAAAATATTGATGTAAGGGAAATTCTGTATGGTTCAAAAATACTTCTCACTTAGGAATAGACCTCTCCCCCTTTTAGGTCCGGATTAACACTTTACTGAACACACTCTAAGGTTAGACGACAAGAAAATTTTGTGGGGTCTTACAATATCTCCCCCTCGAAAACATTCATCCTCGAATATCGCTTGATAGGCTAACAATATTGATCGACTGAACTTACTGAAGAAATGCGAACATCAGAAATATGACTATGCAATTAGAACCACTGATACTCTGAGTTCTCATACTAGATATGCATACCTTACGCATGGAATACTCGACTGAAGCTACTGATAAGATGACTTCTCATAATGGACATGCATATCTAATGCATGGATGCATAACTGGTCTGATCTCATGAAAGCATGACTAAACACATGGAAAAGCTGAACTCTTTCTACTTAACGTGCAAATTTAATGCATGAATGTCTGACTGAATTGACTCTCAAAAGTATGACTTGCTATGCAATGACCACTGATGTTAACTTCATTAGAAGAGTTTGAACATATAAATGAATGAGTCTAAGAACATGAGAGAATTGCAATATCATGGGGTATCCCCTCCTTGGGACTCTATGTCCTTCTACAAACACCTTGCTAAAATACTGGGGTGGTGCATGGGGCACGTACGAACTAGTTCATTATTAATCGACTTAGATTTAAAACCCATGCATGACTCATGCTGACATATAATCTCAAAAAGGAAGAACAGGATCTAGCAATGCATATCACAAAGTTGAAGGACTCATAACATACCCGATTCTATATTAGGGAACCTTTCCTGATCATGGTGGGTTTGAAGCCTATAAAGTTTGTTCTGACGCTGACCATTACTAGCACCGAAAGGGGCACCCTACTGATGAAACTCTCTACCCCTCTGAGCTAGTGCTTTATATTCTCGCAAACTATGTCCTGGCTGACCACACCCAAAGAACACTTCACTGCCGGTTGTACTCACACATAGGTGTCTCTTGCCACACTCTCCACAAAATGGATTGGTACGCACACCACTAGCTCTACTCAGGGCTTTGGAGCCTGGCGCCCTATCATAACTGACATCCCCAAACTTTGGTATGGGTACACTATTTGAGGATAGAGCTAGGACTATAAATTTCTAACTATACTGAGAATGACTACCACCCTGGGATCCTTCCTGAGAGAAACCATGACTACCTGTCCTGGCTCTCTTACTTACTCTCTTTTTCTTTTGCCTTATCATTCTTAATCTGCTGTGCATGCATCATCAGTCTAGCAAGGTGCATCTCTTTATTGGGCATAACAGACCTACACTCTTTCAACACTAATTGGGATACACCAGTCACAAACTTATTCATACTCTCTCTAGGGTCAGCTATCAAGTCTGGAGCATACTTAGATAATTGGTTAAACAAAAGACAATACTCTTTCACTATCATGGAGCCTTGCCTTAGGTACATGAACTCCTCTACCCTATCCTCTCTTATCTCTATCGGGAAAAACTTATCTCTGAAGGCACCCTAAAACTTTTGCCAAATCACAGGAGCTGCATCTTCCTCTCTACCGTTCTCCCATATCACTATCCAATCATAGGCAATATCTTTTAGCCTATAGGATGCTAACTCTACACTCTCTTCCTCAGAAACATACAAAACCCTGGTGATATTCTTCTCCTCCTTTAGATAAAGCAGTGGGTTCTCTCCTGCTACTGACCCATAGAACTCTGGTGGGTTTATTCTAATGAAATCTCTAATTCTGGCTACGGCTGAACCCTCATCTTACTGAGGTAGGGCCACAGCCTAACGGTTACCCTGAATATTAGTTACAACTTGGGCTATTTCCTGAAAAGCTTCCTGAAACTCTGTATGTGACACATTCTTATTCTCAGGATCTACTGGATGAGGGGCCTGGTCGTCAACCCTACGGACATAATATCTGCAAGGAGACATACTCTATAAATGGAATAAAGAGGTGGATTAGACTGAGGATCAACTTAAGCTCATGCTCACTCGCACGACATGAATACTGAAAGAAGGGAAACCTCTCCTAAAACATCTTAGATCCTTTTGTATATAAATTTTGCGTACAACACACCCATACACAAAACTCTACTATATGCGGCTTTTCAGACTCCCTAGAACACTATTGCACCTTAGGCTCTGATACCAAGTTTGTAATGACCTAATTTTCTGGAACTAGGATGTCACTTGGTGCTCATAATCCCAAAAGGACCACAAGCCAACCCTTTACTGATATCTATACCTGAACACTACATAATATAGATAATAAAGGCAGAAACTGGACATAAGGTTCAAAACTTTTAAAAGTACTCTAAATTGAAAATTGAATATTGATACATATTTCAGAAAAGCATCCAAACTATCTGAACAATGTAGTTGACGGGACATGTCCCCAACTAACTCCTTCTACTAAAATTAAACTAAATCTGATACAATAATGATTAAATTAAGTATCATCCTCGACTAAAAAGGACTCACTGCTATGTCTACTGCTGCTGATTGGGACTGAGATACTAAGGGTACTTTGGATCTGGTGCCTCTGAACCTATGGTGTCAAATAAAACACCATAGCGTAAATGCATCAGTACAGGAATGTACCGAGTATTAAGATGAGGTAAGGCTAAATGCAAGGGCTTCTGCATGAACAATCACTTAACTGAATAATCATGATATTACTGAATGAGAACACATGCATGAATGCATGCACCATAACAGAAATCATCATGACTCAAAATACTGAAATTGGTTAACTTAATATACTCATATCAATGACTGTATTCTGAGATTTCTACTCTCGACTGACTGCATCGGATATCAAACCTCTCCAACAAATTATTTCAAAATCTACTATCAATGATAAGAAATGATCATGTCTGAATCTGACAACAAGAATACTCAACTGAATCTGAGACTGAGATCATGCCTATCTGACGGGTTATCTGGGGATCCGATAATGAGATTACTCAACTGAATCTGAGACTGAGATCATGCCTATCTGACGGGTTATCTGGGGATCCGATAATGAGATTACTCAACTGAATCTGAGACTGAGATAAAGCCTATCTAATGGGTAATCTCGAGATCTAATAATGAGATTACACAACTGAATATGAGACTTAGATCAAGCCTATCTGACGGGTGATATCGGGACCTGATAATGAGATAACTCAACTGAACCTGAGACTGAGATCAAGCTTATCTGACTGGTGATCTCGAGATCTGATAATGAGATTACTCAAATAAATTTGAGACTAAGATGAAGCCTATCTTATGGGTTATCCGGGATCTGATAATAAAATTACTCAACTGAATATGAGACTGAGATATAGCCTATCTGACGAGTGATCTCAGGATCTGATAATTAGATTACTTAGCTGAGTCTGAGACTGGGATCAAACCTATCTGATGGGTGATCTCGGGATCTGATAATGAGATTACACAACTAAATCTGAGACTGAGATCAAGCCTATCTGATAGGTTATCTCGGGATCTGATACTGAAGTACTTTATATGGGACCACGCCTATCTGATGGGTTGTCCATGAATCAATGGAACTATCTGAGTTCCTCACTGAGATAGATAACTGTATCTGATAGTCCTAATTTCTAAAGATTGATACTGAAACTACAACTATGCGAAGTAGTTATTTAACCGAAATACCCCGGATCTTAACTGATGGGGTCCAACCTATAACCCCTGCTGGAAGCGTGTCAATACCATGCCACAGGTAAAGACCTCTCTGGTCAAGCCTATCTGACTAGTGACCCTCACAGGAAGTTAAGCCTAAGGCAATATAATAGTCAACCCTATCTAACGGGTGACCAGTCTTTCCTGACGGGTTACTCCTGCATCCTGCGCTGGCTACGCAATTCTGGAGTTCAGGGATTGCTCCTAATGACTCTAACTCTCTAACAGGGAGCCGCCATCCCTACCCTTGCTCGGGGCTAACTCATACTCCCAACTAAAAGTGTCTGAACTGATTCTTAACTGAATACAAACTAAGCTGATTCTGATACTGATCATGTTTTTCGAATGATCTGACTGAGTTAAGCTGAATTCACTTTGTTCTGTATCTGATAGAATACTACTGAATCACATTATCTGACTGAGCAACACTGATCTTTTAATAGAGTACTTGATTACTACAGAGGTCAGAACTGAACTCTTGAATACTACTAGATCTGAACTGGGTACTAAATTGAGGCTAGATTACTATCGATATTGAAATTATGACGATAACAGAGATTACTGAGATTTCTCAAGTTCTATTTCTATCTGGGAATACAGAGTTCTATAACTCACTGAGTTCTAAGAATCATGGCTCGACTGGAATTATCATAAAAATGACACGGGCTCTAGACGACAGCTAAATTATCGGGTATAAATACCCCAGGACTCGATAACGTAAAAGTAAAGAACAATCATTCTTGAATTATCAAGACCATGGACATTCATTCACCATCACAATCACTACAACATCTCTTCAAGAATTTGGGAATCACAAACATATGATAACATAGGTAAACATGCTATTGTCTCATACTCCATTCAACAAGCTTAGCATATATTAAAGTCTTAGCATGTATCAAAGAGCACATAATTTTGTAATTTTATGCTATCATGTCACAATTCATTCACTAAGGGTTTTCAACAAACACTTGGCATTCATGGACTTGCACACAATTGGGGATTTCTAGTCAACATGCTATAATGGCTCTAATTTCTTCGCATAAGCATTTTATCAAACATATAGGGAGCATCCTTTGCTTATTCAGCAATTTCTATACTTAATTGACATGAATGCATCACTTTCCAAGCAACTTGAAGAGGGTTTATCATAAACATCACATTAATATCACATACTAGGGTCAAAGCTTGTAAACAAACATGAATCACAACTCAATAATAGTATGAACATCAATTTCAACTCACATGAATCATGAGAACTCATAAACATAAAAGCTTTGAAATTTAGAAAAGGATTCTTGAGCTTCTTGGAAGAAAGAGACCCAAGAATCAACAGTTGCATACCTTAGACAAACTCTTTCTTGAAAGCTCATGGAGAGATTCTTGATTTCTTGATTTCTCTTGATGAAGAAGAAAGGGTTTTGATTTTGTAGAAACCCTAGATCTTGTTCTTGAACAACTTTGAGAGAAAATTAGTATTTCTAGGTTAAAATGAGGCCAAATCCCATGTTAAGGAGTATATATAGTGGTAGAAAAATGACCCGTTTTACCTCTTGAATTAAACTGAAAGACACCTCTCCTCCATTTAAGGCTGGATTAACACTTTACTAAACACGCTCTAAGTCTCATACTACGAGAGAATTTTGTGGGGTCTTACAATATCTCCCCCCTAGGAAACATTTGTCCTCGAATGTCGTTTGATAGTCTAAGAATACTAATCGACTTAACTTACTCAAGGAATGGGAACATCTAAAACATCACTATGAAATTGGAACCACTAATACTCTGAGTTCTAATATTGGTATGCATACGTTACACATGGAATACTCGACTGAAGCTACTCATAAGCTGAATTCTCATAATGGACATGGATATCTAATGAATAGATTCATAACTGGGGTGATCTCATGAATGCGTGACTAAATACACTGAAAAGCTGAACTCTTACTACTGAACGTGCATATCTAATGCATGAATGTCTGACCGAATTGACTCTAAAAAACATGACTAGCTATTTAATAATCACTGATGTTAACTTCATAAGGAGAGTCTGAACATGCAAATAAATAAGTATAAGAACATGTGAGCATCGCAATATCATGGGGTATCTCCCCCTTGGGACTCTATGTCCTTCTACAAACACCTTGCTGAAATATTGGGCTGATGCACGGGGCACCTACAAACTGGACCATGATTGACCGACTTAGATCTGAAACTCATGCATGACTCATGCTGACATATTATCTTAAAATGAAAGAAAAGGATCTTGCAAGGCATATCACAAAGATGAAGGACTCATAACATACCCAAATCTATATCAGGGAACCTTTCCTGATCTTGGTGGGTCTGAAGTGCATAAAGTATGGTCTGACGCTGACCACTACTGGCATCGGAAGGGGCACCCTGCTGATGAAACTCTTTACCCCTCCGAGTTAGCACTCTACATTCTTGTATCCTATGACCTTGCTCACCATACCCAAAGCATATATCACTGCCGGCTCTACACATGGCTAGGTGGCTCTTGCCACACTCTCCATAAAGAGGATTGGTACGAACACCACTAGCACTACTCAGGGCTTTGGAGTCTAGCTCCCTATCATAATTAACATCCTTGAACTTCGGTGCGGGTACACTAGATGAGGATGGAGTTGCAACTGAAAATCTCTTACTATGATAAGAACGACTACCACCCTGGGACCCTACCTGAGAGAAACCATGACTACCAGTTCAGGATCTCTTACTCACTTTTTTTTTTTTTTGCCTTATCTACCTTAATCTACTATGCATGCATCATCAGTCAAGAAAGGTCCATATTTCTATTAAGCATAGCATCCATACACTCTTTCAACAGTAACCCAAATACACCAAAAACAAACTTATTCATACTCGTTCTAGGGCCAGCTATCAAGTCAGGAGCATACTTAACTAACTGGTTAAACTTAAGACAATACTCTTTCACTTTCATGGATCCTTGCCTTAGGTACATGAAATCCTCTACCTTAGTCTCTCTCATCTCTAGAAGGAAATACTTATCTTAGAAGGCACCCTGAAACTCTTGCCAAGTCATGGGAGTTGCATTTTCCCCTTTACCCTTCTTCCACATTGCTACCTAATCTTAAGCAATATCCTTGAACCTATAGGATGCTAACTCTACACTCTCCTCCTCAGAAACAAGCTTAACTAGGGTGATATTCTTTACTTCCTCAAGATGAAGCTGTGGATCCTCACCTACTACTGACCCATAGAACTCTGGCGGGTTTATTCTTATGAAATATTTAATTCTGGCTATGGCTGAACCCCCATCTTTCTGAGGTGACAGCACAACCTGATGGTTACCCTGAACATTAGTCACAACTTGGGCTAGTACCTGAAAAGCTGTCCAAAACTTTGTATATGACACATTCTCATTCTCAAGATCTACTGGCTGAAGGGGTTGGTCACCAACCCGACGGACATATTCTCTACAAGGAGACATACTCTGTAAATGGAAAAAAAAGGTGGATTATCGCATGACATGAATAATGAAAGAAGGGAAACTGATCCTAAAACATCTTATAGCCTCTTGTACATAAATGTGGAGCGTAACACACTCGTGCACAAGACTCTACTAGATGCGGCTTTTTAGAGTGTCTAGGACACTATTGAACCTTAGGCTCTGATACCAAGTTTGTAATGACCCAATTTTTGGGAACTAGAATATCACATGGTGCTCATGATCCTGAAGGACCACAAGCCAACCCTCTTTTCGTATCTGTACCTGAACACTGCATAATATAGATAATAAATACGAAAACTAGACATAAGGTTCAAAACATCTAAAAATACTCAAAATTAAAAATTGAATACTGATACATCTTTTTGAAAAGCTTCTAAACTGTCTGAACTGTGGAGTTTGATGGGACATGTCCCCAATTAACTCTGTCTACTAAAATTAAACAAAATCAGATATGATAATGATAAAAATAAGTATCATCCTTGACTGAAGAGGACTCACTGCTATGTCTACTGGTGCTGACTGAGACTGAGCTGCTAAGGGTATTCTGGATCTCATGCCAATGAACCTATGGTATCAAATAAAACACCATAGCACAAATGAGTTAATACGTGAATATTCTAGGTATGAAGATGAGGTATGGCTAAATGCAAGGGCTTATACATAAATAATTACTTAACTGAATAATCATGAGAGTATTAAATGAGAAAACATGCATGAATTTACGCACCATAATAGAAATCATCGTGACTCAAAATAGTGAAACTGATTAACTGAATCCTCTCTTATCGATAACTGAATTCTGAGATTTCTACTCTCGACTGACTACATCGGAGATCAAACCTCTCTAACGGATGATTCTGGAATCTACTATCAATGATAAGAAATGATCATGTCCGAATCTTACAACAAGAATACTCAACTGAATTTGAGACTGAGACTAAGCCTATCTGACGGGTGATCTCGGGATCTGATAATGAGATTAATAAACTGAATCGGAGACTGGGATCAAGCCTATCTTACATGTGATGTCAGGGTCTAATAATAAGATTACTCAATTGAATATGAGTTTAAGATCAAGCCTATCTGACGGGTGATCTCGGGATTTGATAATGAGATTACTCAACTGAACCTGAGAATGAGATCAAGCCTATCTGACGGGTAAACTCGGGATCAGATAATGAAATTACTCAACTGAATCTGAGACTAAGATCAAGTATATCTTATGGGTAATCTCGAGATCTGATACTGAAAAACTTTATATTGGACCAAGCCTATCTGAAGGGTGGTCCATGAATCAATAGAACTATCTGAGTTCCTCACTGAGATAAATGACTGTATCTGACCGTCCTGATTTCTGAAGATTGATACTGAAACTGCAACTCTAGGAAGTAGTCACTTAATCGAGATATCCCGAATCTCAACTAGTGGGGTCCAACCTGTAACCATAGATGGAAGGGTGTCAATACCGTACCACTAGTAAAGACCACTCTAGTCAAGCCTATCTGATGGGTGACCCTCACAGGAAGTCAAGCCTAAGGAAATATAATAGTCAAGCCTATCTGATGGGTGACCAGCCTTTCCTGATGGGTGACTCCTGCATCCTGTGCTGGCTACACAGTTCTTAAGTTCAGGGATTGATCCTAATGACTATGCCTCTCTGACGGGGAGCCTTCATCCCTGCCCTCACTCGGTGCTAGCTCCTACTCCCAACTGAAAAACTCTGAACTAATTCTTAACTGAATAGAAACTAAGCTGAATCTAATATTGATCATGTTTCTCCAATGATCTGACTGAGTTAACATGAATTCACATGGTTCCATATCAAACGGAATACAACTGAATCTCGTTATCTGACTGAACAACACTGACCTTTGAATAGAGTACTCGATTACTACAAATATTAGAACTGAACAGTTTAATACTACTAGATCTATGCTGGGTACAAAATTTTGGCTAGATTACTAGCGATACAGAGATTACCGCAATTACAGAGATTACTGAAATTTCTTAAGTTTTGTATGTGTTTGGGAATACAGAGTTCTATCACTCGCTGAGTTCTGAGAATCATGGCTCGACTGGAATTATCTTGAAAATAGACACGGGCTCTAGACCGCAGCTAAATTGTCGAGTATAAATACCCAGGACTCAATAAGATAAAGTAAAGAACAATCATTCTTGAATTATCAAGACCATGGACATTCATTCACCATCACAATCACTACAGTATCTCTTCAAGCATTTGGGCATCATAAATATGTGAGAACATAGGGAAATATGCTATTAGTTCATACTCCATTAAACAAGGTCTTGCATTAAACACTTAGCATGTATCAAAGAACACATAATTGGGGAATTTCATGCTATCATGTCACAGTTCATTCTCTAAGACTTTTCAACAAACACTTGGCATGCATGGGCTTGCAGACAATTGGGGATTTCTAGTCAACATGCTAAAATGGCTCTAATTTCTTCACATAATCATTTTATCAATCATATGGGGAGCATGGTTTGCATATTCAACAATTTTTACACTTAATTAACACGAACACATAACTTAACAAGCAACTTGAAGAGGGTTTATCATGAATATCACATACTAGGGTCAAAGCTTTAAAACCTTGTAAACAAACATGAATCACAACTCAATAATGGCATAAACATCAATTTCAACTCACATGAATCATGAAAACTCATAAATATAAAAGCTTTGAAATTTATAAAAGGGTGCTTGAGCTTCTTTGATCAAAGGGACCCAAGAATCAACATCTGCATACCTTAGAGAAACTCTTTCTTGAAAGTTCTTGGAGAGATTCTTTATTTCTTAATTTATTTTGAAGAAGAAGGAAGGGTTTTGATTTTGTAGAAACCCTAGCTCTTGTTCTTGAACAACTTTGAGAGTAATCTAGTAATTCTATGTTAAAGTGAGGCCAAATCCCATGGTAAGGCGTATATATAGAGGTAGAAAAATGACCCATTTTTCCTCTGGAATTTAATTTAAAAATCCCAATTTTACATGCTGGTGCGACGCACCGTAATCGTGCCAGCTCACTGGAAATTGTACAGTCGAGAAACTGCTTGATGGCGTGACATGGTGAAAATTGCTTTGCCACCTTGGTTGCAAACTGGAAAGGCACCGCGACGTGATGGAATCGCGTTGGTGCACTGGAATTGATAATTCTGAAATTAAGACTTGGTGTGATGCGCCATAATTGCCGAGGATCCCTGAATTTTGACGATTAGCATTTTGGCTGGCTCTGTGACGTGCTAAAGTGCCAGGTGGCACACTGTCTCACTAAAATTGTTGTAACTCTTCGCCCAAGTATCGGATTTGGACGTATTTGGTATCAACGGAAAGCTTATTCAATTCTATACGGTTCAAAAATACTTCTCACTTGGGAAGATACCTCTCCCCCTTTTAGGGCTAGATCAACACTTTACTAAACAAACACTAAGGCTTTGACTATGAGAGAATTTTATGGGATCTTACAATATCTCCACCATGGAAATATTCATCCTCGAATGTCGCATGATAGGCTAAGAATACTGATCGACTTAACTTACTCAAGTAACGGGAACATTTGAAACATGACTTTGCAATTGGAACCACTAATACTCGGAGTTCACATACAGGACATGCATACCTTACAAATGGAATACTCGACAGAAGCTATTCATAAGTTGAATTCTCATAATGGACATGCATATCTAATTCATGGATACATAACTGGGCTGAGCTCATGAATTCTTGAATAAACACACTGAAAAGCTAAACTCTTTCTACTGAACATGCATATCTAATGCATGAATGTCTGACTGAACTGACTCTCAAAAGTATGAATGGATATGCAATGATCACTGATGTTAAATTCATAAGGAGAGTCTAAACATGCAAATGAATGAGTCTAAGAACATGAAAGCATCACAATATTATGGGGTATCTCCCCCTTGGGACTCTATGTCCTTTAAAAAACACTTTGCTGAAATACTGGGGTGGTGTACGGAGCACCTACGAACTGGGTCATGATTGACCGACTTAGATCTGAAATTCATGCATGATTCATTCTAACATATAAGCTCAAAATGAAAGAAAAGTATCTTGCAATGTATATCACAAAGTTGAAGGACTCATAACATACCCGAATCTATATCAGGGAACTTTTCCTAAACATGGTCGGTCTAAAACGCATAAAGTTTGTTCTGACGCTGACCACTTTTGGCACAGAAAGGGGAACCCTACTGATTAAACTCTTTAATCCTCTGAGTTTACTCTCTAAATTGTCGCATCCTATGGCCTGGATCACCATACCTAAAGCACACATAACTTTCGGCTCTATACATGCCTAGGTGGCTCTTGCCACATCCTACACAAATTGGATTGGTACGAACACCACTAGCACTACTCGAGGATTTGGATCCTGACGCCCCATCATAACTAACATCCCCAAACTTAGGTGTGGGTACACAAGCTAAGGATGGAGTTGGGATAGAAAATCTCTGACTATGCTGAGAACGACTACTACCCTGGGACCCTACCTGAGAGAAATGATGACTACCTGTCCTGGTTCTCTTACTCACTGTCTCTCTTTATTTCACCATATCTACCTCAATCTGCTACGCATGCATCATTAGTCTAGCAAGGTCCATATCTCTATTGAGCATAGAATACCTACACTCTTTCAACACTAACTCGGATACACCATCTACAAACTTATTCATACTCCCTCTAGGGTCAGCTATCATGTCAGGAGCATACTTAGCTAACTCATTAAACTTATGACAATACGCTTTAACTATTATGGATCATTTTCTTAGGTACATGAACTCCTCTAACTCAGCTCTCTCATCTCTAGCGAGAAAAACTTATCTAAGATGGCACCCTGAAACTCTTTCCAAGTCACGGGAGCTTCTTTCTCTCCTCTACCCTTCTTCAACATCACTACCCAATCATGAGCAATATCCTTCAGCCTATAAGAAACTAACTCTACACTCTCCTCCTAAAAAACATACATAATCTGGGTGATCTTCTTTACCTCCTCAAGATAAAGCTGTGGGTCCTCACCTGCTTCTGACCCATAGAACTCTGGCGGGTTCATTCTTATGAAATCTCTAATTCTGGATGTGGTTGAACCCCCACCTTGCTGAGGTGGGGCCACAGCCTAACGGTTACCCTGATCATTTTTCACAGCTTGGGCTAGTGCCTGAAAAACAACTCAAAAATCTGCATGTGACATATTCTCATTCTCAAGATCTACTGGCTGAAAGGGCTGGTAATCAACCCTACGGACATAATCTCTGTAAGGAGGAATACTCTGTAAATAAAAGAAAGAGGTGGATTAGATTGAGGATCAACTTGAGCTCATGCTCACTCGCACGGCATGAATACTGAAAGAAGAGAAACTGCTCCTAAAACTTCTTATAGCCTATTGTACATCAATGTGGCGTGCAACACACCCATGCACAAGACTCTACTAGATGGGGCTTTTCAGACTCCCAAGGTCATTATTGAACCTTAGGCTCTGATACCAAGTTTATAACAATCTAATTTTCTAGAACTGGAATGTCACATGGTGCTCATGATCCCGAAGGACCACAAGCCAACCCTCTACAGATATCTGTACCTAAACACTGCATAATATAGATAATAAATGGGGTAACTAACCATAAGGTTCAAAACTTCTAAAAATACTCAAAATTGAAAACTAAATACTGATACATCTGTCCAAAAAGCATCTAAACTGTCTAAATTGTGGAGTTGATGGGAAATATCCCCAACTAACTCTTTCTACTAAAATTAAACCAAACCTGATACGATAATTTTAAAAATAAGGATTATTCTCGAGTGAAGAGGACTCAATGCTATGTCTACTGTTGCTGACTGGGACTGAGCTGGATCTTATGCCTCTGAACCAATGGTGTAAAATAAAACACCATAGTACAAATACGTCAGTATGAGAATGTACCAAGTATGAATATGAGGTAAGGCTAAATTCAAGGGCTTATGTATGAACAATTACTTAACTGAATAATTATGAGTGTACTAAATGAGAACACATGTATAAATGCACACACCATAACAGAAATCATCGTGACTTGAAATAATAAAAGTAATTATCTAAATCTACTCATATGAATGACTGAAATCTGAGCTTTCTACTCTTGATTAACTGTATCAGAGATTAAGCCACTCTAACGGATGATTCCAGAATCTACTATCAATGATAAGAAATGATCATATCCAAATCTGACAACAAGAATACTTAAGTGAATCTGAGACTGAGATCAAGCCTATCTGAAGGGTTATCTCGGGATATGATAATGAGACTACTGAACTAAATATGAGACTGAGATCAATCCAATCTGACAGGTGATCTCGGGATCTGATAATGTGATTACTCAACTAAATATGAGACTAAGATCAAGCCTATCTGATGGGTGATCTCGGGATGTGATAATGAGATTACTCAACTGAACCTGAGACTGAGATCAAGCCTATCTAATGGGTGATCTCGGGATCTGAGAAAAAAATTACTTAACTGAATCTAAGACTGAGATTAAGCCTATTTTATGGGTGATATCGAGATCTGATAATGAGATTACTCGACTGAATATGAGAATGATATCAAGCCTATCTGATGGGAGATCTCGGGATCTGATAATGATATTACTCAACTAAATTTGAGACTGAGATCAAGCCTATTGGAAAGGTGATATCAGGATCTGATAATGAGATTACTCAACTGAATTTGAGACTGAATCAAGACTATCTAATGAGTAATCTCGAGATCTAATTATGAGATTACTCAACTGAATCTAAGACAGAGATCAAGCCTATCTGATGGGTGATCTCAGGAACTGATACTGACTAACTTTATATGGGACCAAGCATATCTGACGGGTGGTCGATGAATCAATGGAACTATTTGATTTGCTCAGTGAGATAGATGATTGTATCTGACAGTCCTGATTTCTAAATATTGATACTAGAACTACAACTGTGAGAAGTAGTCACTTAACTGACATACCCTGAATCTCAACTGGTAGGGTCCAACCTGTAACCCCAGCTAGAAGGGTGTCAATACTGTGCCATGGGTAAAGACATCTCTGGTCAAGCCTATCTGATAGGTGACCCTCGTAGAAAGTCAAGAATAAGGAAATATAATAGTCAAGCCTATTTGATGGGTGACCAGCCTTTCCTGATAGATGACTCTTACATCCTGTGCTGGCTACTCAGTTTTGGAGTTCAGGTATTTCTACTAACGACTCTGCCTCTCTGACGGGGAGCCGCCATCCTTGCCCTCACTCCGTTCTAGCTCCTACCCGCAAATGAAAGACTTTGAACTGATGCTTAACTGAACATGAACTAAGATGAATCTAACACTGATCATGTTTCTTGAATTATCTGACTGAGTTAAGCTAAATTCACTAAGCTCCGTATCTGACGGAATTCTATTGAATCTCATTATTTTACTGAGAAACACTGAGCTTTGAATAGAGTAGTCGATTACTACAGAGGTCAGAATGAAACACTTGAATACTACTAGATCTTAGTTTGGTACAGAGCTGAGGCTAGATTATCATGGCTCGACAGGAATTATTGTGATAACAGACACGAGCTCTAGACTGTAGCTAAATGATCGGGTATAAATACCCCAGGACTCGATAACATAAAAGTAAAGCACAACCATTCTTGAATTATCAAGACCATGGACAATCATTCACCATCACAATTACTACAACATCTCTTTAAGCATTTGGGAATCATAAACATGTGATAACATAGGGAACCATGCTATAGGATCATACTCCATTCAACAAGGTTTTGCATAAAATGCTTACCATGTATTAAAGTCTTAGCATGTACTAAAGATCAAATAATTGTGGAATTTCATGCTATCATGTCACAATTCATTCACTTAGACTTTTCAACAAACACTTGCCATACATGGGCTTACACACAATTGGGGATTTCTAGTCAACATGCTATAATTGCTCTAATTTCTTCACATAAGCATTTTATAAAACATATGGGGAGCATGCTTTTCTTATTCAACAATTTCTACACTCCATTGACATGAACACATCACTTAACAAGCAACTTGAAAAGGGTTTATCATGAATATCACATGAATATCACATACTAGGGTCAAAGCTTGAAAACCTTGTAAACAAACATGAATCACAACACAACAATAGCGTGAACATCAATTTCAACTCACATGAAATATGAAAACTCATAAACATAAAAGCTTTGGAATCTAGAAAAGGGTTCTTGAGCTTCTTGGATGAAAAGTACCCAAGAATCAACATTTGCATACCTTACAGAAACTCTTTCTTGAAAGATCTTGGAGAGATTCTTTATTTCTTGATTTCTCTTGAAGAAGAAGGAAGGGTTTTGATATTGTAGAAACCCTAGCTCTTGTTCTTGAACAAATTTGAGAGAAAACTAGTATTTCTAGGTTAAAATAAGGCCAAATCCCATGTTAAGGAATATATATAGCGGTAGTAAAATGACCCTTTTTTCCTATGGAATTAAATTGAAAAATCCCAATTTTGCATGCTGGTGCGATGCGCCTTAATAGCGCCAGCTCACTAGAAATTGGACAATTCGGAAACTGCTTGATGGCGCGACGTGGTGGAAATCGTTTTGCCACCTTGGTTGAAAACTGGAAAGGCACCACGACGCGGTGGAATCGCGTTGGAGCTCTGTAGATTGACATTTTGGAAATTAATTCTTGGTGCAATGCGCTATAGTCGCGGCGGCTCACTGGATTCTGACGATTGCAATTTTGGCTGGCTATGCGACGCGCTAAAGTGCCTAGTGGCACACTATCTTATTAAAATAGTTCTAACTCTTCGCCCAAGTGTCGGATTTGGGTGTAATTGATATCGACAGAAAGCTTATTCAATTCTCTACATGACATAATGTCGATATTAGAGATATTCTATATGGTTCAAAAATACTTCTCACTTGGGAAGACACCTCTCCCCCTTTTAGGGCAAGATTAACACTTTACTGAACACGCTCTAAGGCTCAGACTATGAGATAATTTTGCGGGTCTTACAATATCTCCCCCTTGTAAACATTCATCCTCGAATATCGCTTTATAGGCTAAGAATACTGATCGACTGAACTTACTCAAGGAACGGGAACATCTAAAACATGACTATCCAATTAGAACCACTAATAATTTGAGTTCTTATACTAGACATGTATTCCTTATGCATGGAATACTCGACTGAAGCTACTCATAATTTGAATTCACAAAATGGACATGCACATCTGATGCATGGATGCATAACTAGGCTAATCTCATGAATGCATGACTAAACACAATGAAAAGCTGAACTTTTTCTACTGAACGTGCATATCTAATGCAAGAATGTCTGACTGAACTAACTCTCGAAAACATGACTGGCTATGCAATGATCACTGATGTAAACTTCATAAGGAGAGTCTGAACATGCAAATGAATGAGTCTAAGAACATGAGATCATCGCAATATAATGAGGTATCTCCCCCTTGGGACTCTATGTCCTTCTACAAACACCTTGCTAAAATACTGGGGCGGTGCTCGAGGCACCTACGAACTGGGTCATGATTGACCGACATAGATCTGAAACTCACGCATGACTCATGCTGACATATAATCTCAAAATGGAAACAAAGGATCTAGAAATTCATATCACAAAGTTGAAGGACTCATAACATACCCGTATCTATATTAGGGAACCTTTCCTGATCATGGTGAGTCTGAGGCGCATAAAGTTTGTTTTGATGCTGACCACTACTGGCATAGGAAGGGGCACCCTGCTGATAAAACTCTCTACCCCTCTGAGCTAGCACACTATATTCTCTCTTCTTGTGTCCTGGCTCACCATACCCAAAGAACACATTACTGTTGGCTCTACACATGCCTAGGTGGGTATTGCCACACTCTCTACAAAGAAGATTGGTACGAACACCACTAGAACTACTCAGGGACTTAGAGCCTGGTACCCCATCATAACTAACATTCCCAAACTTCAGTGTGGGTACACTAGCTGAAGATGGAGCTGGGACTAAAAATCTCTGACTATGCTGAGAACGACTACCACCCTAGGACCCTGCTTGAGAGAAACCATGACTATATGTCCTAGCTCTCTTACTTACTCTTTTTTTTTTCTTATCTACCTTAATATGCTGCACATGCATCATCATTCTAGCAAGTTCCATATCTCTATTGAGTTCAGAAGCCTTACACTCTTTCAACACTAACCTGGATACACCAATCACAAACTTATTCATAGTCGCCCTAAGGTCAACTATCAAGTCAGGAGCATACATAGCTAACTGGTTAAAATTAAAATAATACTCTTTCACTGTCATGGAGACTTACCTTAGGTACATGAACTCCTCTACCTTAGCCTCTCTTAAATCTAGCAGCAAAAACATATCTAAGAAGGTGCCCTGAAACTCTTGCCAAGTCATGGGAGTTGCATCCTCCCCTCTACCCTTCTTCCACATCACTACCAAATCATGAGCAATATCCTTCAGCCTATAGGACACTAACTCTACACTCTCCTCCTCTGAAACATGTATAACTTGGGAGATCTTATTTACCTTTTAAAAATAAAACTTTGGGTCTTCACCTGCTACTGACCCATAGAACTCTGGCGGGTTCATTCTTATGAATTCTACAATTTTGGCTGTGGCTAAACCCCCATCTTGCTGAGGTGGGGCCACAGACTAACGGTTACCCTGAATATTAGTCACAGCTTGGGCTAGTGCCTGAAAAACTAGTCAAAACTCTACATCTGACATATTCTCATTCTAAGGATCTACTGGATGAGGGGGCGGTCATCAACCCTACGAACATAATCTCTGCAAGGAGGTATAGTTTGTAAATGGAAGAAAGAGGTGTATTAGATTTGAGGATCAACTTGAGCTCATTCTCACTCGCACGAAATGAATACTGAAAGAAGGGAAACTTCTCCTAAAACATCTTATAGCCTATTGTACATAAATGTGGCGTCCAATACGCCCATGCACAAGACTCTACTAGATGCGGCTTTACAGACTCCCTAGGATATTATTGAACCTTAGGCTCTGATACCAAGTTTATAACGACCCAATTATCTGGAACTGGAATGTCACATAGTACTCATGATTCCGAAGGATAACAAGTCAACCCTATAAAGATATCTGTACCTGAAAACTACATAATATAGATAATAAATGGGGAAACTGGCCCTAAGGTTCAAAACTTCTAAAAATACTCAAAATTGAAAACTGAATACTGATACATCTGTCTGAAAAGCCTCTAAACTGTCTAAACTATGGAGTTGATGGGAAATATCCCCAACTAATTGTGTGTCTTGAAATTACACCAAATCTGATATGATAATGATAAAAATAAGGATTATTCTCGAGTGAAGAGTACTCACTGCTATGTCTACTTTTGCTGACTGGGACTAGCTGCTAAGGGTACTCTAGATCTCATGCCCCTAAACCTATGATGTCAAATAAAACAACATTGCGCAAATGCATTAGTACGAGAATGTACCGAGTATGAAGATGAGGTAAGGCTAAATGCAAGGGCTTATGCATGAATAATTAATTAACTGAATAATCATGAGAGTACTGAATGAGAACACATGTATGAATGCACACACCATAATAGAAATCATCATGACTCAAAATACTAAAACTGATTAACTGAATCTACTCATATCAATGACTGAATTTTGAGCTTTCTACTCTCGATTGACTGCATCGGAGATCAAACCACTCTAACAGAGGATTCTGGAATCTACTATCAATGATAAGAAATGATCATATCCAAATCTGGAAACATCAATACTCAAGTGAATCTGAGATTGAGATCAAGCCTATCTGATGGGTTATCTCGGGATCTGATAATAAGATTACTCAACTAAATTTGAGACTAAGATCAAGCCTATCTGATGGGTGATCTTGGGATCTGATAATAAGATTACTAAACTGAATCTGACACAGTGATCAAGCCTATCTGACGAGTGATCTCGGGATATAATACTGAATAACTTTATATGGGATCAATCATATCTGATGGGTGGTCCATGAATCAATGGAACTATATGAGTTCCTCACTGAGATAGATGAATGTATCTGACAGTCCTAATTTCTAAAGATTGATACTGAAACCACAACTGTGGGAAATAGTCACTTAACCAACATACCCCGAATCTCAATTGGTGGGGTTCAACCTGTAACCCCAGATGGAAGAGTGTCAATACCATGCCATAGGGAAATAATTCTCCGATCAAGACTATCTGACGAGTGACCTTCAAAGAATGTCAGTCCTAAGGTAATATAATTGTCAATCTTATCTGATAGTTGACCAGCCTTTCCTGACGGGTGTCTCCTGCATCCTACCCTGGTTACAAAGTTTTGGAGTTCAGGGATTGCTCATAATGACTATGCCTCTATGATGGGTTCCGCCTAACCTTCCCTCGCTCAATGCTAGCTCCTACTCCCAATTGAAAGACTCTGAACTGATTCTTAACTGAACACAAAGTAAGCTGAATCTGATACTGTTCATGTTTCTTGAATGATCTTACTGAGTTAAGCTGAATTTACTTGGTTTCATATCTGACGGAATAGTACTGAATCTCATTATCTAACTAAAAAACGCTGATCTTTTAATAGAGTACTGGATTACTACAGAGGTCAGAACTGAACACTTGAATACTACTAGATCTGAGCTGGGTACAGAACTGAGGCTAGATAACTAGAAATACTGAGATTACGCTATTACAAAGATTACTAAAATTTCTTAAGTTCTGTATCTTTCTAAGAATATAGAGTTCTATAACTCGCTGAGTTCTGAGAATCATGCCTCCACTGGAATTATCGTGAAAACTGACACGGGCTCTAGACTGCAGCTAAATTGTCAGGTATAAATACCCCAGTACTCGATAACATAAAAGTAAAGTACAACCATTCTTTAATTATCAAGACCATGGACATTCATTCACCATCACAATCACTACAGTATCTCTTCAAGCATTTGGGAATAAAAAACATGTGATAACATAGTGAAACATGCTATTGGCTCATACTCAATTCAACAAGGTCTTACTTGAAACACTTAGCATGTATTAAAGCCTTAGCATGTATCAAATAACACATAATTAGGGATTTTCATGCTATCATGTCACAATTTATCACTAAGGCTTTTTAACAAACACTTGTCATGCATGGGCTT
Organism: Capsicum pubescens; assembly: GCA_030864215.1. Classification (NCBI taxonomy): domain Eukaryota; kingdom Viridiplantae; phylum Streptophyta; class Magnoliopsida; order Solanales; family Solanaceae; genus Capsicum; species Capsicum pubescens. The sequence continues at coordinate 168,253,145 of CM061544.1, read as the reverse complement.
ACACACAATTGGGGATTTCTAGTCAACATGCTATAATGGCTTTAATTTCTTCACATAAGCATTTTATCAAACATGTGGGGAGCATGCTTTGCTTATTCAACAATTTCTACACTTAATTGACATGAACACATCATTTAACAAGCAACTTGAAGACGGTTTATTATGAATATCACATACTAGGGTCAAATCTTGAAATCCTTGTAAACTAACATGAATCACAACTCAATAATAGCATGAACACCAATTTCAACTAACATGAATCATGAAAACTCATAAACATAAAAGCTTTGAAATTTAGAAAAAGGTTCTTGAGCTTCTTGGATGAAAGAGACCCAAGAATCAACATTTGTATACCTTAGAGAAACTCTTTCTTGAAAATTCGTGGAGAGATTCTTGATTTCTTGAAGAAGAAGGAAGGGTTTTGATTTTGTAGAAACCCTAGCTCTTGTTCTTGAACAACTTTGAGAGCAAATTTGTATTTCTAGGTTAAAATGAGTCAAAATCCCATGTTAAGGAGTATATATAGGGGTAGAAAAATGACCTTTTTCCCCTCTGGAATTAAACTGAAAAATCCCAATTTTACATGTTGGCGTGATGCGCCATAATCGCGCCAGCTCACTGGAAATTAGACAATCAGGAAACTGCTTGATGGCGCGACGTGGTGGAAATTGTGTTTCCATCTTTGTTGCGAATTGGAAAGGCACCGCAATGCGGTGAAATCACATTGGTACACTGGAAATTGATAATTCAGAAATTAATTCTTTGCGCTATGTGCCATAATTGCGAAGGCTCACTAGATTTAGATGATTGCCATTTTGGCTAGCTCCGTTACGCGCTAAAGTGTTACGTGGCACACTATCTCACTAAACTGGCACTAACTCTTCGCCTGAGTATCGGATTTGGGCAAATTTGGTATCGACAGAAAGCTTATTCAACTCTATATATGATAAATTATCAATATTAGGGAAATTCTATACGGTTAAAAAATAATTCTCACTTAGAAAGACACCTCTCTCACTTTTAGGGCCATAATAACACTTTACAGATCACGCTCTAAGGCTCAGACTGTGAGAGAATTTTGCGGGGTCTTACAATATCCATTCATCCTCAAATGTCACTTGATAGGTTAAGAATACTGATCGACTGAACTTAATGAACGGGAACATCTGAAACATGACTATGCAATTTGAATGACTGATACTCTAAATTGTCATACTGGATATGCATACCTTACGCATGGAATAATCGAATGAAACTACTCATAAGCCAAATTCTCATAATGCACATACATATCTGATGCATGGATGCATAACTGGAAGATCTCATAAATGCATAACTAAATACACTAAAAAGCTAAACTCTTTCTACTGAATGTGCATATGTAATGCATGAATGTCTGACTGAACTGACTTTCGAAAGCATGACTGGCTATGCAATGATCACTGATGTTAACTTCATAACGAGAGTCTGAACATACAAATAAATGAGTCTAAGAACATGAGAGCATTGAAATATCATGGGGTATATCCCCCTTGGGACTTTATGTCCTTCTACAAACACCTTGCTAAAATACTGAGGTGGTGCACGGGACACCTACGAACTAGGCCATGATTGACCAACTTAGATCTGAAACTCATGCTAACATATAAGATCAAAATAGAAGCAAAGGATCTAGCAATGAATAGCACAAAGATGAAGGACTCAATAGATACCCGATTATATATCTGGGAACCTTTCCTGATCATGGTAGGTCTGAAGCGCATAAAGTTTACTCTGACGCTGACCACTACTGGCATCGAAAGGGGCACCCTGCTGATGAAACTCTCTATCCCTCTGAGCTAGCACTCTATATTATCTTATCCTATGGCCTGGCTCACCATACCCAAAGCACACATCACATCCAGCTCTACACACACCTAGGTAGCTCTTGCCACACTCTCCACAAAGCGAATTGGTATGAACACCACTAGTAATACTTAAGGCTTTGGAGCCTGGCTCACCATCATAAAAGACATCCCTGAACTATGGAGTGGGTAAACTAGCTGAAGATGGAGATGGGAATGAAAATTTCTAACTATGCTGAAAACGACTACCACCCTGGGACCCTACCTGAGAGAAACCATGACTACCTATTCTGGCTCTTTTATTCATTCTCTCTTTTTCTTTCGCTTTATCTTCCTAAATCTTCTGTGCATGCATCGTTAGTCTAGCAAGGTCCATATCTCTATTGAGCATATCAGCCCTATACTCTTTCAACACTAACCCAGATACACCAGTCATAAACTTATTCATACTCACTCTAGGGTCAGCTATCAAGTTAGGAGCATAATTAGCTAACTGGTTAAACTTAAGACAATACTCTTTCACTGTCATGGAGCCTTGCCTTAAATACATAAACTTCTCTACCATAACACCTATCTATCTAGTAGGAAAAACTTATCGAAGAAGGCACCCTAAAACTCTTGCCAAGTCACGAGAGCTGCATCTTCCCCTATAACATTCGTCCACATCACTACCTAATCATGAGCAATATCTTCCAGTCTATAGGATGCTAACACTACACTCTTCTCCTAAAAAACATGCATAACCTGGGTGATCTTCTTTACCTCCTCAAGATAAAGCTGTGGGTCCTCACTTGCTACTGACCCATAGACCTCTAACGAGTTTATTCTCATGATATCTCTAATTATGGCAGTGACTAAATCCCCATCTTATTGAGGTAGGGCCACTGCCTGATGGTTACCCTGAACATTAGTCACAGCTTGGGCTAGTGCCTAAAAAGCTTCCCGAAACTCTGCATGTGACACATTCTCAATCGTAGGATCTACTGGCTGAGGGGGATGGTCATCAACCCTACGGACATAATCTGTGCTAGAAGGCATACTCTATAAATGGAAGAAAGAGGTGGATTAGACTGAGGATCAACTTGAGCTCATGCTCACTCACAGGACATTAATACTAAAAGAAGGGAAACTAATCCTAAAATATCATATAGCCTCTTGTACATAAATGTGTCGTGCAATACACCCATGCACAAAACTCTACTAGATACGGTTTTTCAGACTCTCTAGTACACAATTGAACATTAGGCTCTTATACCCAGATTGTAACAACCCAATTATCTGGAATTGGAATGTCACACGATGCTTATGATCCCGAACGACCACAAGCCAACCGTCTACTGATATGTATACCTAAACACTGCATAAAATAGATAATAAATGCGAAAACTTACTATAAGATTCAAAACTTCTAAAATTACTCAAAACTGAAAACTTAATACTGATACGTCTGTTCGAAAAGACTCTAAACTTTCTGAACTGTGGATTTAAAGGGATATATCCCCACCTAACTCTGTCTACTGAAATTAAACCAAATCTGATACGATAATGATAAAAATAAGGATCATCCTCAATTGAAGAGGACTCACTGCTATGTCTACTGCTGCTGACTGGGATTGAGCTTCTAAGGGTACTCTAGATCTCATGCCTCTGAACCTATGGTGTCAAATAAAACACCATAGTGTAAATGTGTCAGTACGAGAAAGTTTTGTGTTTGAAGATGAGGTAAAGCTAAATGCAAGGCATTATGCTTGAACTATTACTTAACTGAATAACCATGAGAGTACTGAATGAGAACACATGCATGAATGCACGCACCATAACAGAAATCATTATGACTCAAAATACTGAAACTGATTAACTGAATCTACTTATATCAATGAGTAAATTTTGAGCTTTCTATTCTCGACTGACTGCATCGGAGATCAAACCTCTCTAACGGATGCTTTCTGGATCTACTATCAATGATATGAAATGATCATGTCTAAATCTGACAAAAAGAATACGCTACTGAATCTGAGACTCAGATCAAGCCTATCTGACGGGTGATCTCGGGATCTGATAATGAGATTACTCAAATAAATCTGAGAGTGAGATCAAGCCTATCTGACTGGTGATCTAGGGATCTGATAATGAGATTACTTAACTGAATATGAGATTGAGATCAATCCTATCTGATCGGTGATCTCAGGATCTGATAATAAGATTACTAAACTGAATTTGAGATTGAGATCAAGAATATCTTATGGGTGATATCGAGATCATATAATTAGACTACTTAACTGAATATGAGACTGAGATCAAGCCTATCGGACAGGTGATCTCGGGATCTGATAATGAGATTACTCGACTAAATCTGAGACTGAGATCAATCCTATCTCACGGGTGATCTCGTGATCTGATAATGAGATTACTCAACTGAATTTGAGACTGAGATCAAGCTTATCTGATGGGTGATCTCAGTATCTGATAATGATATTACTCAACTCAATCTGAGACAGAGATTAAGCCTATCTAACGGGTGATCTCGAGATCTGATACTGAATAATTTTATATGGGACCAAGCCTATCTGACTGGTGATCCATGAATCAATGGAACTATCTGAGTTCCTCAATAAGATATATGACCGTATCTGTCAGTCCTGATTTTTGAAGATTGATATTGAAACTGCAACTGTGGGAAGTAGTTACTTAACCGACATACCCCGAATCTCAGCTGGTGCGGTCCAACCTGTGACCCCAGCTAGAATGGTGTCAATACAGTGGCACGGGTAACGACCTCTCTAGTCAAGCCTATTTGATGGGTGAACCTCGCAGGAAGTCTAGCCTAAGGCAATATAATAGTCAACCCTATCTGACATGTGACCAGACTTTCCTGACAGGTGACTCCTTCATCCTACGCTGGCTATGCTGTTCTGGAGTTCAGGGATTGCTCCTAATAACTCTGCCTATATGAAGGGGAGTCGCTATCCCTTCCCTCTCTCGGTGCTAGATCCTACTTCCAATTGAATGACTCTTAACTGATTCTTGACAGAAAACAAACTAAGCTGAATCTGTTACTGATCATGTTTCTCGAATGATCTAGGGTCAACTATCAAGTCAAGATCATACTTAGCTAACTGGTTAAACTTAAGAAAATACTCTTTAACGTTCATAAAGCCTTGCCATAGGAACATGAACTCCTGTACCTTAGCCTCTCTCATCTCAAGTGGGAAAAACTTATCAAAGAAGGTACCCTGAAACTCTTACCAAGTCACGGGAGCTGTATCCTCCCCTCTAACCTTCTTCCACATCACTACCCAACAATGACCAATATCCTTCAGCCTATTGGACGCTAACTCTAGACTCTTATCCTCAGAACATACATAACCTAGGTAATCTTCTTCACCTCATCAAGATAAAGTTGTGGGTGCTCGCCTGCTACTGACCCATAGAACCCTAGCGGGTTCATTCTCATGAAATATATAATTTTGGTTGTGGATTGATGGTTACCCTGAACATTAGTCACAGTTTGGGCTAGTGCCTGAAAAGCTGCCCAAAAATCTGCATGTGACACATTCTCATTCTCAGGATCTACTGGCTGAGGGGGCTGGTTATCAAACCTACAGACATAATCTCTGCAAGGAGGCATACTCTATAAATAGACTAAAGAGGAGGATTAGACTGAGGATCAACTTGAGCTCATGCTCACTCGCACGATATAAATACTAAAAGAAGGGAAACTTCTCCTAAAACATCTTATAACTTCTTATACATAAGTGTGGCACGCAACAAACCCATGCACAAAAATCTACTAGATACGACTTTTCAGACTCCCTAGGATATTATTGAGCCTTAGGCCCTGATACCAAGTTTGTAACGACCCAATTTTATGGAACCGAAACATCACACGGTGCTCATGATCCCAAAGGACCACAAGCCAACCCTCTACTGACATCTATATTTGAAAACTTCATAATATAGGTAATAAATGCAAAAACTGGACATAAGGTTCAAAACTTCTAAAAATACACAAAATTAAAAACTGAATACTGATACATCTATCCGAAAAACCTCTAAACTGTGGAGTTGATGGGACATGTCCCCAACTGAATCCGTCTACTAAAATTGAACAAAATATGATACAAAAATGATAAAACCTCTAACTCAATGCTAATGGTACCCTAGATATCGTGCCTCTGAACCTATGGTGTTAAATAAAATACCATATCGCAAATGCGTCAATATGGGAATGTACCGAGTATGAAGTTGAGGTAAGTCTAAATGAAAAGGCTTATGAATGAACAATTACTTAACTGAATAATCATGAGAGTACTGAATGAGAACACATGCATGAATGCACGCACCATAATAGAAATCATCATTACACGAAATATTGAAACTGATTAACTGAATCTACTTGTATCAATGAATAAATTCTGAGCTTTCTACTCTAGACTGACTGCATCGGAGATCAAACCTCTTTAAAGGATGATTACGGAATCTACTATCATTGATAATAAATGATTATGTACAAATCTGACAATAAGAATACTCAATTGAATCTGAGACTGAGATCAAGCCTATCGACAGGTGATCTCGGGATCTGATAATGAAATTACTCAACTAAATCTGAGTTGAAGATAAATCCTATCTGACGGGTAATCTCGGGATCTGTTAATGATATTACTCAACTGAATATGAGACAGAGATCAAGCCTATATGACGGGTGATCTCGGGATCTGATAATGAGATTACTCAACTGAATCTGAGACTGAGATCAAGCCTATCTGATGGGTGATCTTGGGATCTGATAATTAGATTACTCAACTGAATCAGATAATGAGATCAAGCCTATTTGATGGGTGATCTCAGGATCAGATAATTAGATTACTCAAATAAATCTGAGACTGAGATCAATCCTATCTGACAGGTGATCTCGGGATCTGATAATGAGATTACTTAACTGAATATGAGATGAGATCAATCCAATCAGATGGGTGATCTCGAGATCTAATAATAGGATTACTCAACTGAATCTGAGACTGAGATCAAGCCTATCTGACGGGTGATCTCAGGATCTGATACTGAATAACTTTAGATGGGACCAATCCTATCTGAGGGTGGTCCATGAATCAATGTAACTATCTGAGTTCCTCATTAAGATAGATGACTTTATCTGACAGTCCTCATTTCGGAAGATTGAGACTGAAATTGCAGTTGTGGGAAGTAGTCACTTAACTGATATGCCCCGAATCTCAACAGGTGGGTTCCAACCTATAACCCAAGCTGGAAGGGTGTCAATACCGTGCCACGGGTAAAGACCTCTCTGGTTAAAAATACTTCTCACTTGGGAACACACCTCTCCCCCTTTTAGAGATGGATTAATACTTTACTGAACACGCTCTAAGGGTCTGACTACGAGAGAATTTTGTGGGGTCTTACATTGGCATACCATGGTGTATTATTCCCCTCTATGGAAATGATCAATTCATTGGAGAAAGAATCATCAATTTTTATTTCCTCATGCTCTTCATTGTTGTATTCAAGCCGCGATAGATGACTGGCCACTTGATTTTCACACCCTTTTCGATCTTTCACCTTAAAGTTGAACTTTTGTAATAGAAAAATCCACCTAATTAGGTATGACTTTCCTTCTTTCTTAACCATGATATAATTAAGGGCATAATAATCTGTGTGCACCACTACTCTCGTGCCTATCAAATAGGCGTAGAACTTTTAAAAGGCATACACAACCGCCAATAATTCATACTTGGTGACGGTGTAGTTGTGTTAGGCATCATTCAAAGTTTTTCTTACGTAGAAGATAGGTTGAAAGAGATTTTCCTTTCATTACTCTAGCATCTCACCCAATACAATACTACTTGCGTCACACATTATCTCAAATGGGGATGACCAATTCGGAGCAACAATAATAGGGGCAGAAACGAGAAATTCCTTGAGATGTTCAAAAGCTTTCAAATATGCCTCATCAAAGTTCAATTTAGATTATTTCTCAAGAATATTACACATAGGATGAGCTATCATGGAAAAATCCTTGATGAAATGTTGATAGAACCCGACCTTGCAAAGGACACTCCAAACACCTTTTATAGAAATGGAAATAGCTCAAAAATACCCCTAAACTATCTGAAATAGCTCAAAAATGCCCCTCATTAGATTTTTGGCTCAAAAATACCCCTTCGTTAAATATTTGACTCAAAAATACCTCTCCCACTAATGGAATTTAGAAAAGGATCAAAAATACCCCTGAACTATCTGAAATGGCTCAGAAATACCCCTCTATTAAATATTTGGCTAAAAAAATACCCCTCCCTTAATGAAATTCCACCAAGCATTCCACCTAGAGTAAAAAAAAACTACGTGACTATGCCACATTACCATCCACATGTAAAATGTTAGTATTTTTTAATTATATGACATTCCTTTCTTCGTTATTTTTATTTTTATTTAAAAACATCAGTGAAACGGACAAAACTTACACGACTTTTTAATTTTTAATCAAAGTAGACAAACGGTAGTTACATCATATTGTTTTTGAAAAAATTTATTAAATGTAACATTGCTATTATCAAATTCCTTTGATCATCTAAAAAATAAGTTTTTTCTGTTAATAGGTTTAAAAGTGTGAAACCCAAAAAAAGAGTCTTATTAAACTAATAAACCCATTAATTATTAGGACAGTGTAAAAGTTAAAATAAAGATTTACTCATAAAAGTAACAAATTTCAAACTAAACTTCAAATTAGTTACTCAAAAGATGTGTTTGGCTTTGCTAGCTTTTGCTCAAAATATTTATGTTAAAATGATTTAATAAATACCTCCTCTAATCTAAACTTAATGAATCTTTGAATGTGGCACACATCTTCAAAAAGTTAATGAATGACATAATTTATCAATATTAAGTATCATTTTACTTCTTTTCAAACTTGTTCTAAAAATATTAAGATTATTCATCAAAATAGAATTTAGAAAAATGAATTCATTTTGAATGATTAAACAAGTGTTAAAAGGAATTCATTTATTTTGAAAAAGAATTATCATGTAGTAAATTCAACTCAATTATTAGTACATCAACATTTGCTAGCTTAAAAATTAAAATTCTAGCTCCTCCTCCGAGTCAACATCAGATCAAGATCAAGCTATCCCTTATCCCAAATGACAATAACAAGATGAAATTTAGAACTTTTAAAATACTAACTAAATGGTGAAATCTAGAACTTTTAAAGCACTAATGAAGTAATTAGCAAAAGATTGTTTTTTTGGTTGTTTTGTTTCACTATTTTGCAAAAAAATAAAAATAAAAATAAAATAAGGAAGAAAGGAATATTATATAATTAAAAATACTAACATTTTACATGTGGATAGTAATGTGGCATAGTCACATGGTTTGTTTTTATATAGGTGGCATGCTTGGTGGAATTTTTTTAAAGGGAGGGATATTTTTGAGCCAAATATTTAACAGAGGAATATTTTTTAGTCATTTCATATAGTTCAGGGGTATTTTTGATCCTTTTCTGAATTCCATTAGAGGGAGGGGTAGTTTTCAGCCAAATATTTAATGGAGGGATATTTTTGAGCCAAAAATCTAACGAGGGGAATTTTTGAGCTATTTCAGATAGTTCAGGGGTATTTTGAGCCTTTTCCGTTATAGAGATGGAAGGTGATAACATGGAAATTACATCAAACTTGGCTTGACTGACTTATATGCCTTTTATCGATATCTTGTGGCCAAAGAGAATCCCTTATTTGACCATGAAGTGGCACTTTTTCCCAATTCAAGACAAGGTTTGTTTCCACGCATATTTCAAGCACCTTGTTCAAATGTTTGAAGCATGACTCGAACAATTTCCCCACTATCGAGAAGTCATCCATAAACACTTCCATTGAGTCTTCAACCATATCCGCAAATATTAACAACATGAAATGTTGTAAGGTTGCCAAGGAATTACACAACCCATAGGGCATTCACTTGAATGCAAATGTACCATAGGGGCAGATAACAGTTGTATTTTCTTGGTTCTCTGGGAGATACAAATTTGAGTTTACCCTGAATAGAAATCAAAAAAATAATACCATCCCCTCCCGTTGAGCCTATCAAGCATCTGATCCATGAAAGGCAATTGGAAAATGGTCCTTCTCGATCAATGAGTACAATTTTTGGTAGTCCATACACACTCTCCATCCATTGACTGGTCAGACGGGCATGAGATTATTCTTTTCATTTCAACTATTGTGATTCCACCCTTTTTTGGAACACATTGTACTGGGCTCACCCAAGTGCTATTGGATATATGATATATCACACCCGCATCGAGCAATTTTTTGATTTCTTTCTTTACCACCTATTGCATTGATTTATTTAATCTTCTTTGGTGTTACACACTTGATATATGATATTGAAAAAGTTTAATTTTATTCTAACAAATGTCGGGAGCTATTCCGATTATATTTGCAATCGTCCAACCAATGGCCTGAATGGATTTTTTTACCAACAACTTCAATGCTTTTACTTGAAAGGAATCGAGGTAACTAGCGATAATGATTGGTAGAGTGTCACCCTCCACCTAGAACATATATTCAAGATGGGGTGGTAAGGGCTTCAATTCGATCTTGGGAGGTTTAAGGATAAATGTTTTTGCGGGAGGACTTTTGCGGTTTCTTAGATTGAGATCCAACTTAATTGGGTTCATGGTGTGAAACCTAAGCCTAGTTCAAGATGATACCAACTCATCATACTCCTCCACTTTATCTCTTTCACAATTCCACAAAACCTCAACCAAAGAATCATTCAATAATCTCACATCAACATGGTTTGACGCTTCCCCATCAATAAAATCAATCACCGAGATAACTTGTATGTCCATTGGTTGTTTCATGGACTTGCATACTTTGAAGGATACCTCCTCATTGTTCAATCTAAACTTTATCTCGCCAGACTCCACATCTACCAAAGACTTTTGGGTAGCTAAAAATGGCCTCGCAAGGATTATAAGAATTTTTACATCCATTGAAAAATCCAAAATAACAAAGTTCATCGAGAAGATAACCACTCCACTTTTACTAAAACATCATGGAGAACTACCATGGTCTTTTTGATGGATCGATTAGCCATGAGCAACTTCATTTTCACGAGCTTTGGCTTCCCAAATCAAAGCTTGTGATATATGGCATAAGGCATGAGGTTTACACATGATCCAAAATCACACAATGCCTTTGAAAATGTGAATACGCCAATGGTGCATGAGAGTGTAAAAGCATCGGGGTCCTTCTACTTTTCCACATATGTGTTTGTCGTCGTGGTACTATAATGATGTGTCATCTCTATTGTTTCATCCTCCACAAGTCTCCTTTTAGATATCAAATCCTTCATAAATTTAGCATACCCTGCCATGTCTTGCAAAACCTCAATAAGAGGCATATTTATATAAAGGGTACTAAATTTATCGAAAAACTTGTTGAGATTATCATGCTCTCTCTTTCTCAAGGACCTTTTAGGAAAGGTGGATGAATAGGGTTTGATGGCATTAAGATAATTTGTCAATCATTAACTATTGGCCTTCCAATCCATATCTCACTTAACTTTGTTTCTTCATCATTGGACCTTTTTCTCTTTGCCTTTGTCTCCTCCCTATTTTTCATTTCTTCACTTTTCTTCTCCATGAGATACTTTGATATTTTGTTTACTTTCGGCTCTAGTTATAGGATGGTGGTGGATTTGGATGTGACAAATTGGTGGATCGGGGAGAATTCACTTCGTATCTCATTAACCATTTCATCGGTCCTCTCAACATCACTCAAGATTTGCACCAAATATCTCTATCGATTTCTTTTTTCTTTTCACAATGTGTTATGCTTAGACTTTCCCAATTCCTTGATTCCTATCTTGTCCTTATGGGGTAAATGGAAATCCTCCAAGATCTTAGGTACCACACCTAACTTTTCATGAATCAGTTCCTCTTCTGCGTATTAACATAGTTCAACTTCTTTTTCGCTTATCACACTTACACATTCCATTTGATCACCTAACATATGCTCGTGTAGAAGTTCGAGGCATGAAATCAACTTTACCATATTCGTATCGATATCTTCCTCATCATTTTTTTTATCATGGCACATAAAGGACGAAGAGGGATCTGTCATGTCTACCTCAGCATCCATTATGTCCCGACCCTTACACCATGGTTCCACTTAGTCTAAGACTTTTGAAACAATCCAATATAGTGAGTTGATGAATGATCCACCAGAGTCATTGTCAATTATGGCCTTATTTTTTTGGTCCAATGCCCTATAAAATATTTGGGGAAGAATATTCTCTGGCATGTCATAGGTGGGGCATTTTAAAAGTGTTTTGTTGAAAGTGTTACCTCTGGAATCCCAAGTTACCTCCGGCATCCAATTTTAAAAGTGTTTCATTTGTGGAAATGAACAATCTCATCCCATAACTTCAAAATCATAGAAGGTGGGAAGTATTGACTTAAGAAGGCATCCATGTGACTTTTCCATGAAGTAATAGATCCATTGGGCAAAGATCTTAGCCATAATACTGCCTTTCCCATGAGATAAAATGGGAAAAGGCATAACTAAATAGACTCTTGGATATATGTGCAATATTGAATGGAGAAAGAGCTTCCACAAAGCCCTTTAAGTGCGCATTCGGGTCGTCATGGATTTCACCCCCAAAAATTCCCTTTAAGTGGATCAATTGCATCATTAACCATATAACATAAAATGCACTATGTTCCTCGGTGGGGTGAATACGAATGGCTCTTTAGTGATCTCTAGCCCCAAATAATTTGATTCTTCGTGACTCATAAATATTTTGGAATAATAATGTTTACCTAATCAAAGATCAAAAAGAACAAGGAAGTTAAATTAAATTCACCATGGGTGCACCAAAGTAAAAATCACACAGCAAAAGAAAATTTTATATTTCACTCCTGGTAATGGTGCCATTTTGATAACGTTTAAATCAATCCCATGTTTAAGAAGTGAGGCAGTTGTAGTTAATAACCTAATTTTTGTTGGGTCAAATCCACAAGTAGTGAAGTATAGGTTTCAAATTTTATGGTTGTTCTAATTACTAAAAGGTTACCTATAATGACAACAAATACAACATGTAAAATAAAATTGGGTGAATTAGTTTTGAATTTTTTTTAACAATCTTTTGTTAACAACACACAAAATAGTACTTTTGATGTAAAATCAAGTTTGGGAGAAATCTTGGGATTATGTCTACATAAAAGTAAGCGCATATGGGTTGATAATGGTTTAAAATAATCTTTATTTGTCAACTAAGGAATAGGTTAGGTTGAAGATTAACGTAGTTAATCTTTCAATAAAACCAGAAAGATTTCAACCATTGGCTCTTTCGAGCACCTAACAAGTGTGCAATTAATAATCACCCAAAACCTTAAAAAAAGCATCCCTATTTCTAGGATTATGATATTGATATGATTAACACTCTTATTACACTTATTTGTAAGATTGCAAATGGTAGTAGACCATAATCTTAATTGTCCACTATTGCCTTGTCCCCCTACAACCCTCTTTTTAGGATACTATGGGTTACCCCATGTTTACCTTTATCCCTCTTTGAATGATGATGAAGGGTTTTAAGAGTTTGGGGTTTTCACCCATCAAACCCATTTGGATATTTGGGGGTTTTGACCCACAAGTTCCAACTAACAAGCTCATGCATTTGTGGAATCCATAATCAACAACTAAAAATCATGCAAACACATCAACTCCTATACACAAATACACTTTATTTTAACAGAATCCCAAGACTAAATAAATTAGCTACTCATGAGATAAGGGAAAATAATTTTACTAAGTAATCCTTCCATGGTATCAATAATAATAGAAATTAAATAATCTTCACTTCAATACTTCAATTTCACTAATTCCTTTTTTGGAATAATCATTACAATAACTATGAACAATAAATTTGTTCACCCAAATTCTAGGGTTCCTTGTTTCTTTCTATCCAACCTCTCCCTAATTTCTCAACACCCCACTTCAAAAGTTGTGTGGATCTTCTATAGAAATCTTGAACCAGCTGTCTAAATTGACCATAATGCCCTTGATCATTTATCTTGCTAGGCTACTATAACAGAGATATAATTACGATCGTGATATGTTGACCTTATTAATAAACTGTGATCATATTTATTAGAAAGTAATTTCATTACCCAATGCTATATATGTTCGTTACTTAGCTGACAGTGATCACGATGCTCAGATCACGACCGTGGTAATTGAGGCCATTTCTGCTCTGAGTCACAACTAGCACTTTCTATCTCCCTTTTGATCCTTTAAAGCACCAATCCATATCTTTCCTTTCTATTTGCTTTGTGTCTGCAAAATATGGGTATTAATGCATTTAATCACAACTATGTCTCTTTTAATCTTTCAAAATAAGGTAATGTGCATGAATAATAAGGGTAAAGGAGTGGTAGAATCACCACTCATCAATCTTTTGGAAATCTATTGGTGGAATGGTATGAAGAGGGATGTGGCTGATTTTGTGTCCATGTGCATGGTGTGTCAAAAGGTTAACACTGAGCACATGAGGCCAGGAGGGTTATATTAAGAAATTTATTTTCTCGAATAGAATTGGGAAGTTATAAATATAGACTTCATTATCCATCTTCTTCGGTCTCAAAATCAATATGATTAAATTTGGATCATTGTGGATAGGATGACTAAGTCTGTGCACTTTTTCCAGTGTGGACTACCTTCTCGATAGAGGATTATGTGAAGTTGTATCTTTAGGAGATTGTGAAGCTGCATGGGGTGCCTGTTTTGATTATTTCTTATCATGGTATGCAATTTATATCTCATTTTTTGCAGCTTTATTAGAGAGGGTTGGGGACTAAGGTAAGTCTGAGTACTGTATTCCATCTACAGACGAATGGGCAAGTAGAGAGAATTATTCAGACATTAGAGGATATTCTTTGGGCCTGTGTGATTGATTATGGTGGAAATTAGGTTGAGCATCTACCTTTGGTTGAGTTTTCTTACAATAATAGCTATCATTCTAGTATTGGAATAGCCTCTTTTGAGGCATTATATGGTAGGAGGTGTAGATCTCATATTGGTTGGTTTGAGATTGCTAAGGAAGACATATTTGGTCCTAATTTGGTTTACTAGGCTATGAAGAAGGTAAAGGTGACTTGGTTCAGTCTTAAGGCTGCACAATGTTGCCAAAAGTCTTATGCAGATATTAGGAGTAGAGACTTAGAATTTGAAGTTGGGGATACGGTTTTCCTTAAGGTATCTCCCGTGAAGGGACTAGTGCAGTTTTTCTAGTAGTGGAAGCTCAGTCCCGGTATGTGGGTCCTTATCAGGTTTTACAGAGAATTGGTAGTGTTACTTATGAGCTGGAATTGCATTCTAAATTAAGCTTGGTTCAACCAGTCATTCATGTTTCAATGTTTAGGAAGTGCATTGGTGATCCTTCTTCGGTTGTTCTTTGGAAGAATTGGGTATCACAGATTCTTTATCTTATTAAGAAGTCCCAGTTGAGATCTTAGATAGGTAGATTCATTGGTTGTGGACCAAGGATGTGTCTTCGGTTAAGGTTCTCTGGTGGAACCATAAGGTCGAAGAAGAAAGATGGGAAGCAAAAAAGGATATGAAGTCTAAATATTCATATTTATTTTTTTCTTCTGGGATTCGTGCGGAAGGTATGTGTCTTCAACATATTTTTATTTTCAAAGTTTGTTAAAAGAAAGAATAATATCTTTGCGTTATTGTTTTTGAACTTTGTTAAAGATTGTGAATATGTTTGGTAACATAATGCAAATGACTCTTGCGTGTGGTTACCCCTACCTTGTTCATCATTCGAGGATGAATGTTCTTAGTGGGGGAGACTGAAACACCATGATTTTTGGACCTTAAAAAATTTCTAGGAATTCTGATCTATGGACCCAATAAGACTCAGGGGTATGAGCCATATTTTGGGGTATGAATGGTATGGTTCAGTTGTACACTGACTAGTATTGATTGGTGGGATGTATTTTTGTTCTTGGAATGTATACAACTTAGGGGTACGAGTTGTATTAGTTATTATAGATCATTTGGTTCCTTAACTTAATATTAGACTTGGTTACTTAGATTGGATCTTAGTACAAGTGGCTCACCAAGAATCACAAGCCAGGGTACGAGTCCTACCCAGGTCTCGTATGGGGGATAGTGTTTAAATATTCCATAGGTTTAAATCTGCCATGGGTATGGATGAACGGTAGGGATCATATGTGGTCTATACAACTTATTTGGATAATCTGTATATTGGACAGTGTGTGATCCAAGGTTTTAGTCTACGCTACGGGTAGAGGATACAAATTATATCAGTGGGTACGACTCGTGTGGGTCAGTCATATCCCTATGATGGGATTTTGGTGCAACTTAAGTGAGGGTATTTAGGATATTTCCCTACTTATCCTAATAGGGTTCATCCACTTCTAACCTACTTGGGAGGTTATTTACCCTATTATTTCTTTCATTAAAACGTAGAAACTTTTCTAAAATACTCCATAATTCACACAAAAGCTTTTGGTCAAGGGGAACTAGGGTTTCAACTAAAGGATCAATTTCGGGCTTTTCTTGGTGAATTGTTTTCATCATCATCTATGTTCAAGGCATGTTCTCTTCCCTCATTTTTAATTCTAACTAAAATTATGGTTTTTATGAATGTTGTCATGATTTCATTGATTGTATGATTTTGGTTTTCAAATATGAATTGGGGTTTTTGATGTTAAATGGTTGGTTATGCTTTCCCATGATTTTAATTATGCTTTTATATGCCTTACTAGTGGTTTTTGATAATTGGATTGCATATGAATTTTTTAATATTAATTGGAATTTTTTTTGTCATATTATGCCATAATATGTTTGAGAAAATACTTATAAAGATATGTTCATTGCGTTGACTAATTTTGAAGGAACTCTTGCATGTTATAAAACTTGGTAAAAAATTATGCATGGTTCAACTGGATGGGAATGGTAAATATCTAATGGTAATGCTTGAGGGGCACATGGAATTCCCCATGTAGTTTAATATTGTAAATGGAAGGGCACCGGAAAGTCCCCTAAACCTATAAATGGTTGGCTACGGATGATGCTTTCAAGTAAGGGTTTGTATGACGATATCAATATCAATGTACTTGGTTATTATATAGATAAGGGTTTGGTTATTTGGAAATTGTTATTAATTGAGCAATAATGGCGGGATGTGTAGCTAAGCTTTAGACGGTAGAGGTCCCAGGGGGACCAAAATTTGAAACTGATATTTTTTGATATGAGGTTGGTCTTGGTGACACTGTTCGTGATGCCACACTATATTTTGTGGATGTACTAGTCATCCCAAGGTATACTTCCCTGGTCGTGCAGTTACACGCACTTGGGTGCTTTCAGCAGGGGGAGCTAAACCCATATAGCCCATGGGTGGTTTAGGACGTCAAAGCTACACAACCCAAGTAAAGGTTTTAAAGGCATGCTAAACCCCGTCCCTTTTCCCAGAATGGTTATACATACATATGTATGGTTGTATGCATATGGATGCTTTTACTTTGTTTTATAAATGGCATTATTTTATCCTTAACCTGAGATCATGCTAGCAGTTACTTACTAACCCCGTCTACTAGCGGTTGTATACCCATGCAATATAGGAACTGGTTGTTCTACTATTCCTACATAGTGATTGACTTGAGGACAACATTCGGACCAAAATGGAGAGCTTCCATCCATTCGTAAGGCTCCATTTTATAGTATGGATATTTCTAGACATATTGTTTTATTTTGGACATAGGTTTTGGCTATGGTTGGAGGCATGCCCTAACCAAATTTTATTACTTTTTTGGTTAGAGGCTTTGTGGTACTTGTATGTGTTGGAATAGGTGGGATCGTTATAAGTATCATCCTTGGCATTGGAATAATATGGACAACTGGCATCATTGGACATAATTTTTAACTGTTCCATCATATTTCATTTTGGGATTAATTATTTCTTATGTTTGGAACGTCCTTGGTTATGGCCTAGTTTATGTACCTTGTTTTGGTATGGTATGGTTGAACTTTGTTTGGTCGGTCATGGTTGTGATCAAATCCCATGGTCTTGGTGTTAGCTTTTACACTATTTTCGTACATGCTTAAAATTCAGCCAACTCAGGATAGGAGACAGGAGGTTGGGCTGGGTAACGGTGGTGGTTTCAAGTCCTGGAAAGACTTCGGACGCCCATTACAACAATGCCCCTATTCTGAGAAGCCATAGTTTGGGACAAAATAGTAAAAGTGGTCCTAAATTCGGTGTGGGAAGCATGTTCGTTCAGGGGATCTTCCTAAATAGGTTATGGTGCGGGATGATCCCCATTTTTTCTTCTAGAGTAATTTTTTGTAAAAGGATAAAGTACGTGTTAGAAAGGGAATTCAACAATGTTTACTCTGTTTCTTAGGACATGAATACTGAAAGAATGGAAACTTTCTTGAAACATCTCATAGGCTCTTACCCATAAGTTTTGAGTGCTTCACACCCATGCATAAGACTCTACTCAACAAGGATTTTAGACACCCTAGGACACTTTACAACCTTAGGCTTTGATACAAGGTTTTTTCATTATCCAAGGCTGCCCCTAGTCATAACACGGTTCTTAAGGCCACGAATGACCCTAAGCTAACCCATGATCTGGAACCTACTATAAGCACCGAATAAAATTATAATACAAGCAACATATTAGGAAGGTAAAATGATAAAAAACACTATAAAGGTGGAATACTAAAACAATACCCAACCTGTCTAATCTGCTAATACAACTAAGAACAAGTCTGACTCTCTATATATCTAAGTATCTAAAAGCCTCGAAGTCATGAGAAGATGATGGGATAAGCCACCAACTATCTTTGACTGGATGAAATGAAGGAATTACTAAAAATAATTGTAAATACTTGTCCTCTATGGATAAGGACTCACCACAACTGTTGTTGAGTGGTATTGAGCTGACTAAGGGAGATTGAGGAACTGAGTGTCCGAAACTATTTTGTGAAATCAATATAGCTCAAAAAAGAGTATGTGGTTATTACTTTAAATATACTGGTACATGAGATAGGAACTTACTGATATGAATATGGATATTGAACATGAATGTATGAACATGTAAAATAAATGTAAGATGAAGTAAAACATGTACTAAAATAGTTTGTAAGACCGACTGATAGAATCGATGATAAACTAAACAGTAGTTCATGCAAACCTGACATGATAAAACTTGGATACTAAACTGAAATTGTGTGAGCTATCATTTAATCGACATACCCCAGTTTGAGCTAATCGGGGTCCAACCTGTAACCCATTTGGAAAGGTGTAAATATCTTGCCATGGGTACTAACACTACTGTGTGGATCCACTTAACTGGTGTCCAAAAACTAGGGTGTCACTCTCTACAGGAAGGTGCCCATAAGAATGTTCCAAACCTCAACTTGCAAGAAGAACTCTTAAAACCTATTCTAGCTATATAGGTCTTGAACTTAGGTATTTCTACTAAAGGTCACAACCTCGACTGGCTGGTGAACCCCCATCCCTGGGTTCACTCGGTGCTAAATCAGACTCTCAACTAAACTGACACTAGTATTGATTAAAGTCATCTGGACACTCAACTGATAATGCTCAACATGATCATCACCAACTGAGTATGATAATAAAACCATAATGTGACTAACTTGTTTCTTGAAATGGAAATATTTATAAACAGATAGGTATCGGGTGTTCATAACCTTCCATCTCTGAATATTACTTTAAATACAATGACATCATTTAACAACACTACTAGGAAATTGATGAGTTAGAGATCTAAAACATAGAATATATCCATAACTCATAAAATCCATGATTTTGAGTATGGAATATGTTAAACATATGAGGAAAACATGCTCACAGAGCTTAATTCATAAATTAGTAAATTAACATGGTGTCAACTAAACATGATATGGGGGATTAAAATTTAAAGTATGTAATAACATAGTTCACATGGGTAAACATATTTGCATGGCTTGAATTCTATACTACTAGGAGAACATTGAGTAAATTCATATTTAATATTGGAATTTCATAAAAGGAGGAAACAGAATTTATACTTAAAATATGAAGGATTATTAGGACGCAATGGGTTGAAGGAACCCATTTATGAATACACCACATACCCAAGTTGCTTTAATTTTTGGGAAGGGTTATTTTGACGATGTTAATTGAAAAGGAATGGGGTAAATAATTCCCCTATGGACATTAATTTATGATTAGGATGATTAGGGAGAGGGGCAAAAGACCAAAATGCCCCATTAGACTTTTAATAGTAATGCAAGAAAACCATCCTCCTGGAATGAAAGCTATCGCGAAGACTAGCCTTTGTGACATGGTGTGTATCATAGAGACTAACCTCCGTGATACGACGTGTGTCATGTACATCCAACCTCTGTGTCACACCCAATTGAAGAGGCATTCTACCTCTATGGTTCAAAAACATCTTGAACCCCTTCTGAAAATTCCAAAACTCTCTCAGATGATCCTTTTAACATCCCTAAACAAATTTGAACTCAAAACTCAATATTTCTAACTCGAGAAGGAAAAAAATAAAATGTTTGAAATCTTGGGGTCTTAAAATGGCTAGTATCATAAACTTAGTATGAATGCTTTGGGGTCACCATTTTTCTGAGCCAAAGACCTCGTAGTGACTACACTACTGTGGTGCAAGCCATCAAAATCCCTAATCGCTGCTCTTTTGTTCCTTGTGACTAGTTTCTTCATAAACATGGCATATCCAGACATCTACTCCAATACCCTAAGAAAAATATTCAAGCTCAACTCTTTAAGCATATTAATTAATCTCTTGAATTTTCTTTCCTCCCTTTTCTTATTCAAACACTGAGAAAAAGGTGGGAAAGTCTCAAAATTTCTCTTTTTTCATTCTTAACAACCAAGCCCTTACCTCTTTTCTTAGCAACTGGATCATCATCACCTATTACCTTTTCTGACTCTCGAATAGGTGTCTCATCAATAGCCGTTTCCGCAGCAGGTAGTGGAGGATCCATAGTAGTAATACCACTCCTTATGGTTATGGAAAGAACATTACCATTGTTTTTCAAATTTTGCATAGTGTTGCTCAGAAGGGTACTTGGCTGCCTCTAGGTCAGAATTGTTTACATCTATCAAAAATGGTACTCAAACTGTATGATAGAAGTGGCATGAGATTGGGTCAATCTTAAAATGTCAACCTTAATGTCATTAAAGTTGATCACCTTATTTTGTTGACCTTTCACCCGCTTAGTCATCATCTCTTCAATTCTTAATTCTGTATCTCTTCTGCCAGGTGGAATGTACTGATCTCCCTTTTCTCTTTAGTCATCCTCCTTCCTCCAGTCACTATCTCACTCTCTACTATTTTCTCTGTATCTATCATAGTAGTTCCAACCTTGGTTCCCTCACCCTTGGGCTTGAAAACCCACCAACTGACGATCCAGATAATTTATTTCCTCCACTAATTCTAACTAATATGCTTTAGATGTTGAACCTTATGCTTTTAATGTATTTATTTTCTCATAAGTTTCTATTGCAAGGTGCTTTACTGGTAAGCCTAGAACAGTTCTTAGCAACATAATTTCTTGTGCTACTAAAACATGATCTACTTTCTGGTCGTAAGAGGCACCAATAGCATATGTGCTAGATCCCCTCTTAGCCTCTGAGTTTACCACCCTCAGTTAATGTGTGAGATTAATATATTCAAAGTTTTCTCCTAGCGTAGTCTTATAAAAGATACTCTAGAGATAGTGTCTTCCATGGCTGTGGAACTAATGGCCAAGGCTTGGTAGAATATCTTTCATAATCTTATCCTTAACATCCAACTGTTGGGCACCATACTAAGGTTCTTATTGAACCTAAACCATGCCTCGTACATAGATTCTGATTGTAGTTTCCTAAAATTATATATCTCATCCTTAAGCTGCAAAATCTAGGATGGAAGAAAAAATTGTTCAAGAATTACTTGCACAACTCGTTCCATGAAGTAATAGAGCCTCTTCATAGTTCCCCTAACCATAAAATTTCTTCTCTTATAAGTAAGAAGCGGAACAACCTTTATGGTATATAAACTACAGATCACAATAAAATTAGCAAGGTTCATCCTTGCAATATCTACAGGAAAACTCACAAATACACCCTTTATATTTAAGAGGTAGACCATTGCACTCGTGATATTAAAATTGATTCCTGGGGGTAAAAAAGGAGGAATAATGGCTCCAGTATCTACCGGATCAACTTATCTCATATCTTCTTCATTATTTATATATTACTGCACATATTGATATGATGGGATCACTTGAAAATGGGCACCTCTCACTCTATTCTGATTTCTACCATGTGTTGCTCGATAGTGTGCTTCTTGTCTCTACTCATCTAGCTCTGCTAACCTAGATACCCATTGAGATTCTTCTATTCCCCTCCTCTCATTATCGGCTTGATCTAAAATTTAACCAATTATCGATGAACAATATCATGTATTTCTTTAGGAGAAGGGGAGGTACAACACCACGATCCCCTTCAGGATTATCATCTCTTTTGTATTCCACCATCTCACTTGGTATTTGTAGGATCCTCTTAAGATTTGGATTCACTTGAAGTAAGGTATTTCCTTTACTTTGTGTTCTAGGCATACACCAGTGTATTCCTAAATAAGAACATAAACAAAAAAGAAAAACTTGAAAATTGTAAAAACTTCAATGTCGTACTCCATGACAAAGGCATCAAAATTTGGTGACGTCCAAGTTATACCTCCTCTAATAATATGATATAGTTGTTGCTAAATATAGCAACCCAGAAAATATTGGGGTGGAATCCCAATGGAATATGTGGAATTGTGGCTCTCAGTTATTGTAATCAATAGACATAAATGGAAACGTATATGGGGGATTTGAGTATCAAAGCCTAACTAGTAGCAAATATCAAATTTTGTTGTAATCAGTCATAAGTGGAAACTAGGATGGTGTTCCCCTGGCTTCTCAACTCCGTAGGCTTATCGTCCTTTCTTGAACAAACCTAATAACTTTCATGCAGAATTGATAAGTTATGTACCTTCTACAGTCTTTTGCACTAGTATTAGTATTTCACCTTTGACCTTTTGAGTCTCAGGATGTTTCCTTACTAACCCTTATCTTAATTCTAATTAAATATTACCTTTTTAGTCTCTAGTTATTCGATGAAATCTAACCATTTTACGTAGATAAAACCTTGAACAGTGGATCGACAACTAAACTTCAAATTACTATTGTCTTTATCCTTTCCTAGTCATTAGTCCTCTTTTAGAGTAAGTAGAAACCATCTAGGATTAATCCCAATATGTTCACCCGAAAATAAAAATACTACATTAAAGATGAAGCAATACATACATGGGTATCGGTTCAGAATAGTAATAGCACTTTACCTACTTCTTTAATCTGGCAGGATTTCTACAAACCTAGCTATTGGTTTTTAGCCGCTCATGATTGTGAAAAAATCAACAACATTCATAATTGAAAGTGTAGATGAAATCAAAATAATAAGAAGTCGAAAACCCACTGTCATAACTAAATTAATCAACTGAAGTAAATAAAAAGAATCCAAAGATCAAAATCTAATGTTGGAATTAAAATATGTTTGCAAATATCAAAAGTGTGTTACTCCTTGTAAAAACACATAAAGGGTATATATAGAACATTAGGAAACCCTAAAATCAAAGCTCGAATAAAATATGTGAAAATAGGGTCGGTGGCCACTTATGGTCCCTACTTGTGCCCTGATCCTAGGCGCTGGTAGAACTTGCGACCTACAGGGTAGGTGCAAGTAGTGACTGCAAGTTCAAGGATCAAAAATACTGTAGGTCAGCTCTCGAGATTTTGAACTTCTAGCTCTTGATTTGCCCACATGTGGTCCACATGTATTACATGTTATCCATACGTTGACTTAGCAAGTGTCGTGGGTCATATTTTTAGCTCTTCTTCAACTCTCGAATATGCTTTGATCACGAACAAGATGGAAAGTTTCCCGAATATCTATAATTGCTCAAATAAGAAGCCAAAAATACCTTTTTCATCTTTTTCATGAACTTAGCATCCAAAATATTTTTTCCTGCAAAACATACCCAAAATGCATCATATCTAACAAAACAACCTCACAAACTTGCATATTTTCCTCATTTTAAGCGTCAAAAGTGCAATATTTGTATAGCACATCACTAACTATTTGGTTTGGGATATCATGCTAGAACACTTGATATTTTATTAGAGAAAGAAATTTTAGCATGATGTGAGTATGTAATTCTAGGATGAGCCATATTCTTTTGACTTTATAGTTATAACTTGATAAGAAAATATGTCATATATGTTAAGGTATTGAGCATACTGGAAACATGTCACTCATATATTTTATGGGGACATCATGGAGGTATGTGCATGGCTTATAAAGTAATGCAATATTAGTAATACTATCCGATAATCCACTAGCAAGCCCCTAATTTTGTGAAGGCATGTGACCAACGATAATTGGAAAGGGACCTATTTCCCGAAGAAATACATTGCCCGTGACTTGAGGTTGTATTATTTAATATCCGGGGAATAGTGTTATGGGCCCTTTCATACATTCTTATTTTCAAAATTACATATTGGTGGCGGTGAATTATGTCTCAAAGTGGGTGGAGGTTGTGGCACTTCCACGCAATGAGTTTAAGAGTATGACCATGTTCCTAAAAAGGACATATTCTCAAGTTTCAATACTCCAAGAGAAATAATTAGCTATGGATTTTACTTATACAATGACGTGTTTAGAAATTTTCTAGCAAAGTACGGAGTTAAGCAACACAAATTGGATACCACTTATCATTAACGAACTAGTGGTCTAGTTGTTGTGTTAATCTAGAAAATAAGAACCATTCTTACAAAGATAGTGAATGCCAACCTAATTAATTTGGCTCAGAAGTTGATGATACCATATTGGCATATAGAACTACATTGAACACATTAATTTAGATGTCATTATAAACCTAGTTTTTTGCAAGGCATCTCACTTATTAATAAAGCTCGAACATCATGACTTATGGGAGTTAAATAAGATCTACTTGAGTTAGAGTGACTCCACAAATTTGAGGCATGCTCAAATTAATAAAACGGAGGAGTTTTGGATGAGAGCATATTAAAGGGCAACCCTTTATTTAAAAAAGCTACATTTTACCATGATTGGAGGATTATAAATAGAAAATTTAGTCCAGGGGACCTGATATTTTTTTTCAATTCAAAGCTCCAGCTATTTCAAGAAAACTCAAGTGCAAATGATATTGTCCATTCACAGTAACACAAATTTTTGTTTCTTGAGTTGTGAAGCATGAAAATAAAAAGGAGAAACATTTCAAAGTGAATGAGCAGCGTGTAGCATAATACTTTGGAGTACTTGAGGAGGTAAAATTTATGGTAATGGTGTACCTTAAGAAAGTATAAGAAATCAAGGTACTTGAGTCGTGTTGTAAGATTAAATCAGGTAATATTAGGAGGCAACCCATGATTATTGTTTGTGATCTTTATTTTGAATTAAGCTTTATAATTTGGTTTTAGTTGATGGATGTGTTGAAGTGTACAAGTATAGGCCATGAAATGGATAAAGCAAACTAGATTGAAGATATGGCTGAAATAATAGTCCATCGGTCTATTTATGGTTTATTGGTAATGTCCCGTCAACCTAAAAGTCAGTTTTGACCACCAAAAAGTTTTGTTTCTGGATAAGAGCAATGAGTAAATCCATGAACCATCAAATAACCAATGTCCTATCCATCCAACCATCACCAGTTGGTAAAAAAGAATGACATTTTTGATATGGACAACAGTTTTCATGATGAACCATCGAGTTTGTGATGGCTCGTCATCACAACCATCCCTAGTTAATTAAGGAGCTGATATTCTAGTTAAGGATGATGACCCACATGATGAATCATCGATCACATGATAACCTATCTACTTAACTATGCTCATGTAAGGTTTTTAATTTTCTTTTATAAACAAACACATTCTTTAACCAATCAATCGTCAACCTTTCTCAACCTACCTATTAAAATTTTGATCAAACTAACCAAAACCCACCTAGATCTAATCACCTATCAACTCAATTTTGTCCAACCCTAGC
The DNA here is from genome assembly GCA_030864215.1 of Capsicum pubescens. Taxonomy (NCBI): domain Eukaryota; kingdom Viridiplantae; phylum Streptophyta; class Magnoliopsida; order Solanales; family Solanaceae; genus Capsicum; species Capsicum pubescens. Next base: position 168,227,115 of record CM061544.1, on the reverse strand, counting down.
AAAATTTAAAGGGAATGCTATCTAACATTTAACTTTTATTCTCCCATTTAATCTTCCATTACCTCATGATCAAAGAATTTCCCCCTCTTCCATAACTCTCATATTCTACTCTATCAGTCACTTCAATTCCCATAATCACTATTTTCTTTTATTATACTCTTTCTAAATTTAGTATTTGGTCAATGTTTCATTTTCCTATCCATAATTCTTCATCAAGATAATGCTTTCTCTTATGTATTAAGTAAATCATGTATTTTTGTAATGTGTTTTTAGTCTGGCTATTAATGGTGAGTGAGTTCTCTTAATCAGTCCGGGGGCAACATAATTTTAGAATTATGTAAACGAAATTAATTAAAATTGAATTTTATACCAACTCAAATTAAATTATTGAAGATTTAGGTTATTGTTAACATTTATCACATGATAGGATATACTCCTCAAATGATATGGTAACCTTGATGGTCCAGTGAAAAGTTAAATAATTTTGATTTTTTTGCCATCCATAGTCTTGGGATAAACTTTTTTGAAAGGATGGGATGGATGAAAAACCACCACTCACTTGACGGACTGTTATTCCACCTATTAAATTCTTATATAAATAAGTTTTTTACTAGATAGATTTAACTGCTTTGACTATGGGTTGTAAACTACCCAATGGAACATTCCTTCCAACAATTAACTTGCACTTACATACTTGATAAGAGAGATGACTTGGATGATGGACCATCAACTTCTCATAGGCCCATTACCTCCAACTAACAACCAACTCTTACCCACTATTCTGAGCGCAACTGTTTAAGTAAAAGGATGTCACTCTCTTGATATACTATTTTGCCTAGCCATTGCATATATAAAATATAATTAAGTTTTTGTATTTTTTCTTTTTGCTTGTACATATTATTTCTCGCACTAATAATTTGCCTCAACAGGTGATTATAGCTCCCAAGTTACATCCCACTAAAGGAGGGAGGATCCCCTATAGTGTAACTGCTAGATCTATCAATTCCCCAACAACTAATTCTACCAATACTACGTCCGATCTAGGCTAGAACTCACCCTATCTATTTAATCCACAAAACATCATGAGATGGATAAATAGAATCGAGAGGTTTGAGTATCAATTAAAATTATTTGCCAGTGGATAGGAATTTTTCTAGATTGAGTTAATATTGTTTCCTTTGTACCAATATCCTTCATGACTTAATTAATGACATGTAATACAGAATGAATAAGAGACTGAAGGCTTCGATCATGCACAATATGGCAATGTTACTTGCTGAATTAGTAAAGGACCAAATTCAAATCATTAATTACCAAATAGACCTACCTAGGTGTTCCTAAACAAAAAAATTGACGATTCAAAGAAGGAAGAGCCTATCAATTACTTGCTAAGAAAACCTCTTTTATCCAAGGAAAAAAGGTCACGTGAAGAAGGAGATGACTCAAAAATGCTTTAAAAAGGAAAAGAAGAAGGAAAAGAGAGACCTAAAGAATACCTAAAAATTATCAATGGTGAGAGATAAAGTAGTGGTAGAGGTGAGGTATCTAATCTTAGATGTATTTATGCACCTATGTGTCATTATTTCGACAAATTTATCCATGTTTTGAGGAATTCCAATACGCGTAATGAGTTATGAATGATATAATTGAGAATATATGTGTTAAAGTAATTTCTTATAATGTTTAATGTGTGTTTATAGAAAGTTAAGAATCAAATTGGCCCCATAGAGTTTAGACGAGAAAACTTGTGTTACTAGCTTCAGTTATGCGTTGCACTAGTGTATCTCGGTGGACTCTATTGTGTTGTGTGCGCCAATTAATCTATTTTTATGTTATAGGAGTCCATAGATTATGTTAAAATCAATGTTGGAAAGATAAAAAGGTCCAAATTAAAGTGGTAAAGGCATCAATAAAGTGTGGAATTGAAAGGCAAATGGAAGGAGTTAACGACTATGTAAAATGATGCTTCTGAGCACAAAGGCGTGCCATGTCATCAAACGTCTGAGATAAAGGTGCGAAATTATATAATACACAAATTAAATATTTTGAAATCAGTGTTCATCCATTTTAAGGGTGTGAAACATCCTTGGACTTCCACAATAAAGGTATGCCACGCACAAGGGTGAAAAACAACAAAAATTGAATTTTTTAGCTTCTTTAGTGAGGGGAAATGTTGTCAATGCATATTTTTCATGTTGGTATACATATGAACGACCTAAAAACCTATAAAAGGAGAAGTTATTCACAATTTCATACAATCTTTAGATCAATACACTAATTGGAGAGAAAGAAAGCCAGCAAGGACTTAAACTATGGTTCTTTGTTCTTAAACTTTACTGTCATGTAGTTTTACTTTATGAACACATCTATGGAAATTAATTATAAGAATATGAGTGTCTAACCACCCTCATACTATGATTTAGTCCAAGAACCTGAATACTTAGCTTTCAATTGAGTTGGTTTATTATTGATTATCATGTTTGGGTGGTCATATATCCTTGTTCTTACTATGTTATGGATTCATGACCCATAGGATAAACCTATATTTATATTGTGAGGATGGAAGAAGGAACAATAGATTATATCATAGGGTATATAGAGTGTGATATTATACATTCAAGGGATTGAAGTTAGGATTTTCATATAGGATATGATTATAGAAAATTTGCATTATTTAGTTCATATACGAGATAAAATATAAATGTGTTTATCTTAGTTCTCGTGTCTCGACTAAAAGAAGTAGTTATGGGGATAAGTTAGAGAGATGATTAGAGGCTTGAAATACCATAATCATGTTATCAACCATGTGAATCAACAACCTAGATAATTTACCAAATCAACAAGATTGTATACCTTAATAGGATCGTTCTTAGTACCTTAACCCTGGATTTCTCCCCATTACTTTCTCCAACACTTTACATTATCATATTGTGTATTTGTTTACTTTAAGTTGAAAACTTCAAAAAATTTTGGTTAACATTATCACTTGTTTAATCTTTGTAGTAATTCTAGAACTAGATTGTTGATGAGTGAGATCGATACTTGTCTTTTAAAGGCCACTATACTACTTGGGTAACCATGTAGACTTGTATGTGCGCTAGGATGCAACATGCTTTTGGCCTCATTGCCAAGGACTTGAAAATTATCAACTGTTTTATTATATGTTTTGCTATTTTGTTTTCTAAGTGCTAACAACTTGATCTTAGCTTTGAATTTGCAGTATAGATCTGAAACAAAAGTTATCTAGAAAGGGAAAGGGATTTGGTTAAACCATATCCTAAACCTAAGTGACGCTTACATAAATTAAGGAGAGAAGAATTACTTCTCTTTTGCATCCATAGGAAAAAGTTGATCTTACTATTATGGATGAAGAAAAATCAACCTACAGGACAGTACATGGTATGGCAATACCATACACAACTAATGTTACCTCTGCCATTCCTACACCAGAACTTGTAGGTAGATTCGAGATCAAAGAAAATTCAATGTTGTTACTTCACAACAATAGGAAATTCATAGGATTAGCACAAGAGGATCCTACATTTCATTTATAGAACTTCTTGGTGATCAACCATACCTTCATCCCCACTTAAGTCTTCACCGTCTATGTAAGGCTCACTCTCTTCCCCTTCTTAATTTTAGGGAAAGTGGAGAAATGGGTTAAGTCATGACCTTAAACACCATCACTACATGGGATTATTTGGTTAAGAAGATTCTTATTTGATTATTCTTGTCTAGAAAACTATAAGGTTACATAGTAAGATTATGAGTTTAAAGTCAAATTCAGATGAGAACGTATATCATGCATGGAAAAGGTTCAAATCTCTTCTTAGGGATTTCCAACACCATCAAAAGATTAATGAGGTATTTTTAAAGCTTTTGACCATACCACAAAAAAATTATTAGATTAAGCTCTAGCTGGACATCCTTTGGAGAAAAACTATGATGAGTTTTATACTTTGCTAAACCAAATTGTGCAAGGTAATCCATAAAGTAAAGGGATATGTCTAGAAACATAATAAGAAGCATACTGGGATGATTGAGGTGGACGTTATCACAGCTTGAATCTCTCAATTTCCAGGCTTTCAAAATTAGGTGATGACACAGTTTAGTAAGTTGGGTATGAATAAATCTCAAGCCCGAGTAAATCAACTCCATCAGACCCCATCTTAGTATGAGATTTGTGGTATTAGTGGTCACTCTATAGACTCTTATGGAGCAAATCTAGAGTCAGTTAACTTTGTGGGCAATGAACAAAAGGGAAATTTAAATTATCGGAATGCCTACAACCATAATTGTTAGGGTCAATCCAACTACTCATGGGGCAATAATTAGGATTAAACTTAGATATTTCAGCAGCAACAGAGATCCTAGCCAATCAAGAAACAATGGCTATATAGATTAAAAACCAGCAACTTTCTCAAAAGAATCTGGAGACAAAGTTAGGGAAGATATCTCAAGCCAAGAATGCAAGACCTTAAAGTTGTTTGCTAAGTGTAACACCCCTTAGTTTGTGTGAACTTATTCTAATTATATGGACCTTGATATAGCCTTGTGATATAGGTTATGTACTAGATTTTTTACACAAGTATTGACCATGTAAATGGTTTCTACATATAGCTTGTATGTTTTAATGTGATGCGACCAAGTTAACCTCTATACAACTACTTTGAGAAGCTTGAATTCCTTAAGTATGTGTATCACCTACATGGATCAATTTGTGGTAAAAAATGTAGCTAAAGAGATAGCAAGAATAGGGCATTTATAAGGCCAAGGTGTTGGTCATTTTCTTCAATTCTATGTCACAAAAAAGGATCATATTTCATAAATTCTCTCTACTTCTCTCTAGAACAACAAGGAAGAACCCTAATTATCCTTCTAGGGTTCTTCAAGAAACCATCACCATTCATATAAGACGAAACTACAAAAACGAAAAAAAAGGATAACACTAAAACTCAAAACCACAAGAACAAGGAATCAAGATAGAAAATAAAAAGGATAGATTGATTGTCATAAGTTGATAACAAGAGGACAACCAAGGGTATACTAAAACCTAGACCTATCTATCAATTACCGATAACACAAGCCTCTTATAAGTACATAACGGAAATGGATTTTTAAGCATCTATGTTTCTCAAAAAACAAAGAAACGCCCAACAAGTTTCCATAAAAATGCTCACAAGTGAATTTTAATTAATCATTCATCAACTAACTAAAATTAAATGGGTCATAGCTATTTATAGGCCAAAAGGCCTTTATTACAACTTGGGCCCAGAAATGACCCTCAATTCAACTTGGGTCCAAAAGTGACCCAAGAGCCCAAAAATAATGTATTTGGTGCATATGCACTCTTAAAGACAAAGTGATCATCAAACACATCGTGGATCAATGCTTTCATGAATGACATCATCAAATGTAGATTCTCCCATGCTCCAAGCTATTATCTATACATAATATTTTTCTCGTAGGGGCTATAAAAGGGTAATCCAAACATGTCTTGGAATCCTCGAGGTATTCATGGCTTAGACTCCCTTGTGTTGGCCTAGAATTATATGCTCAAAAGAATTGATGCCACTTTGGATTGTATCATCCTCCCCTTTTTGAAGAGGATTCAACCTTGAATCTAAATAATTGTATATATTCCATCACACTTCTCATGTTTAGAAACGTTTGATAAGAACTCTATGTGACCTTCAAGCATATGTTCGTAAGGCACTCTCTTTATCTTCTACTTTGAAGGAATGCTTCATGATCCTTTTTAAGAGGAGAAATAATACTACACAAAATACTAGTATATTGGTTAGTGAGTGACAAATGTTCAATGTTTGAATTGTCTTTGTCACATGGATTAGGAGTGGGATTTGGTGCTTGAAGTAGTGTGACATTTGGTTTTGGAGAGCTTGGGGAATGGTTTGGTGTGTTTGTTGGTGGAATTATAGTGGTTCGGATACATGTAGTGCGGTTGGACGAGTATGATTTGAAGAATTATGGTTTTATTTCACACTCACCATTCTTCCATCTGGACTCATCATTTTCCCTTCCACTTGGGAAAACTTATCGTTCATGCTTGTTATATCTTTCCAAAAAGCCATGAGGGATTCCCTAAGAGTATCAAACTGGACCCAACATAGAATAGGTTTAACCTCAACTCTCGGAGCCTTGGTAATGGATGACTCAACGAAGAAATAAGAACTTGAATTCAAGAATCAAAATAAGAAAGGAACAAATCAAAATGAGAAAATGTACAAGAAAATATAACACGAGAGACTTGAATCCAAGAGTTTAACTGAGAAACCAAATAAAACAAATAAAGAAAAGACACAAGAAATTAAGACACAAAAGAAGAACAAACAAGAATGACGTTTAAGAATGAAGAAAATGAAAATAGAATTCAAACCTTGAGAAATGAAGTTTTAAAGTATGTTGAATTGGTGTTGTTGGGGCTGCCATGGAAGAAAAAAATACAAGGATTTGGGGCTGTTCAAGTAAGCTTTCAGGCTCAAGATGCTTTTGAATTTCTTGTAGTCCCCCCTTGTACTTCTATTTTTGTCTGTTCCTTGAGAATATTCCTTTTTGAATTATTTTTGATACTTTTTTATTTGGAAGACTAGGAATATTCCTTTGAAATAAACAAGAACCACAACTTCTCTAACCTCTCTTGTTATATCAAACACACTAATTTTAAATGTTCTTCTTCAACAATGAATGAATATCATGAAAATACAAGAACATTAAAAATTGACCCATAAGAAAAGACCTTAGAATTCAATGAAATTCAAACCCCAAGCTCACTTCAACATCCCAAAAACAAATGACACGCTTTCAATCCCAAAATCTAAACAACAACCTCCCAAAGTTGAGAACTCCCCTTCAAGTTTCTTCAACTCAAGCTCAACAATGGTGGATTCCTCAAATCAACTCCAATTTAGCTCACATTCAAACCCTTCACACCGATAGTATAAGAGAACACAAATCTAACACTATAAACACAAGAAAAACACAAAATCAAAAATTCAAATTTTGACCAAAGGTCAAAAATGGGAATAGTACTTTTTTGGAATTTTCAATTTTGACACTTCTTTATTTGTGATTTTAAGGATAACAAACCCAAGATTGACTTCGTAAGAATAAATAAACATCGAATCTGATGCCAAATGGTTTTATACAAACTACAAAAATGGAAACAATAAGAAAATAAAGGAAAACACTAAAACTCAAAAGCACAAAAACAAGGAACCAAGATAGAAAATAAAAATGATAGATAGATTGACATAAGTCGCTAATAAGAGGACAACCAAGGGTAGACTAAACCCTAGTTTTCCTATATATTATCAATAACACCAAGACACTAAATACAACTTGGTCCCATAAGTGACCCAAGGTCCCAAAAATAATACAATTGGTGCATATGTTCTCTCGAAGACTAAGCAATCATCTATACACATTGTGGATCAATGATTTCGTGGATGAAATCATAAAATATAGCTTCTCCTCTGATCTAATATATCATCGACACATGATATTATTATCGTAGGGGCTTAAAAAGGATACTCTAAACATGTCTTGGAACCCTTGAGGTGGTCATGGCTTGTTCTCCCTTGTGTTGGCCTAGAATTATATTCTTAAAAGTGTTGATCCCAATTGGGATTATATAAACCATTGAAAGACAAGGTAAGTTGAAACACTTATCATTTAGATTAATTCTCCGTTTAAAGATTAGGAAAACATGTTGTTCATGCTTAAGTATAACGACAGGGCAGAATATTAGATAAGCTAACTGCTCACTTTTATTTATTAATAAGAGACTGCTATTTTCTTCTTTGGTTTTAAGTGTGAAGGAAAGTTCAAGTTCTTGAAGATTTCAAGTTAAAAGTATAAGTTATAAAAATAGAGGTAAGGTGACTTCCCTATTTTATACTTCTTATGTATGAGTTTTTGGGTAAAGAATTATGCATGGGTTGTTATTAAGAACTTAAGGAATGATGAGTTCAATATTTTATGAGTATAATAAAGGAAATTTGGGGCTATTTTGTGGAATATTTTATATGTACATGTTAGGGACTGCCAGGTTAATATTGGGGAGAGGTATGAGAAGTTTGTATTGAAATATTGAAGAAGAGGTTTAGTGGTTACCACCAAACTAAATGATGTAGACGTTTAATACATGTTCCACTTTGTACATTATTTTTAGAGTGTAACAAAGACAAAGTTCTTTCAGGGGATCTTATAAGAATATGTAAGGTATGTTGATGTAATTGGAAGAGAAAAAGGTTAAAATACCACCCTTGATTTGACAAATTATGGGCTTACTGCCAGGCTACTATTTTGGTAAAGCTAAGTAGCCTAAATGTGTTTGTTAGTTACTAATACTAATTTTACCATATATTTTACTGTAGATTAGTAATCAGAGAGGTAGGACATTAATTTTGGTTTATATCAAAGTTGTATAGTAAGGTATATAAGGCATACTCTATTTCATATTCTTTGGCATGAAATCCAACACTTGTGTTATAAAGTAAGATTCTAAAGATCTCTTATATAAAATGACATATAGAGGTAAAGCATGATCTCCGATGAACTAACGGCCTTGTCCCCACTCTTTAATATTTTCAAACTGCTCAATACGTGATTAAAAGCAAGTCTTCATATTTACTTTCACTAGCAAGTTTATGGAGTTCTTCTTTAAGTCAAATAAGAACTATGCGTTATTTTTATCTCCTACATATTTCATTAGTGTACAAACCTCTCCCTACCTAATTCTAATTGCATTAAGTGTTTATTCACATGGATTTGACTAGTACATTATGGTTCCAAAGTACAAAAATATTATGACCACCAAGGCAACAATCTCTATGGTTAATTAAACTATGTAATGCAAATTTGAGTTGAACGGGTGGCAACTTAGGGTCATAAGACTAGAATGGACCAACACCAATACCTTTATATGTTGGTGGAAGCTTAGGGGTGTAAGCCTATCCTAGGCCTATCCTGATATTGAATATATGGGTGACAACTCAGGGCAAAAACCTAGCATGGGCTAATCCAAATATGTTTATACATGGGTGGTTGATCCTAATTTACGTATTTACTACTGATCTTCTGGTCATTTGTATCATATGGCTTGAAAATATTATAAAGTAAGAAGGGAAAAATATAGAAAAGAATGTAATATGCCTGATCCTATAAGTATATGTAAAGGTGGTCGACTAGCACTATTTATAGACTTGTATCTTATTTCAATTGAGCTTTTGTATTATCTTTAATTAATTTTAGCCTTATATTTTCATTTCATATTTCTATATTGATGTCCCTCATAGAGGACATGTATTTCATGATACAGGAATAGGTGCTTCAAATAATACACCTCCCCAGTAAGAGTTCATGATATCCAGCAGCTATTAGTGAGCTTTAAGTTGATTTGGGGATTTTTGAGTCTACTATATATGTTTTATCATTGTACAATACTTAAGAGTAAGGTGGGAGTTTATCCTTATCTTAACTAAGTTTATGTATCTTTTAGAGGCTTTGTGGACCACTGGAAAGTCAAGCATGATAGTGTCTTATCTTTTAGATTGTGTGGCCCCAATGGCCAATTCTATTATACATAGTTTTGGCTTTTTGTTTATTTTCATCGATGCATTATATCCATATATAGAAGAATATTTGGTAGTCCTAGTTACATGCATAATAAGTACAAGTTTATATGTTGGTGCTCTTAGTCCTTTACTACTATGGGTGCCTGTCCTCCCCAATGTGATTTGAGGCATGAAAAAAGTGGTATCAAAGTAGGTACTCCTAAGAAGTCTACAATGCCATTTCTACATAGAGTATTACTTATGGTATTGTTATGCACCAAATCTATAAACAAGATACTATAGGACATTTAGGGGTTGTCTCTTTTTCTTAGTATTCTAGGTTTTTCTATAGAGCCAAAGTTTAAAGATGGAATCATTTTTAATTATTAAATTTTGTTTTTTTTCTCATTATAATTAAGATGTCAGTTACAATGAGTAAGAATATATCTAAGAAAGTAGATATTGCTACTAGAGAAGGTATGAGCAGGTCCCCACCAAGAAAAGCTAATCAAATTGAGCCTCAAGATGAATTTGTATCACAAACTTTATCTACTGCTATTCTCCAAAAGAACAAATGAGAGAGAAACACCCTCAGAATCATCTATTAATTTTACTAAGTAAGATTTAAGAAATCTAGTGCTATTGTTGACTTGTATTATTGTAGGACAAGCACAAGGACATGTTATTCCAACTATAGGTTCTAGTGGTTTGGATAGGGTTGCTAGTATATGGATGTAGGATTTTATTAAACTAGATCATCCCACATTCATCGGATCAGATCTTAATCAAGACATACAATACTTTATTAATCAAATTCAAATGGCTTTAGGTGTTATGCATATATCTGGCAAAGAGATAGTTGAGCTACTATCATACATATTAAGGGGAGAGGCTATATTATGGTATGAAGACTAGAAATAATCTAGGGGTATTGATGCACCTTAAACTACTTAGAAAGAGTTGAAAGAGGAATTTATTAATCATTACCTTCAATTTAAGATTTGAGATACCCATAAAGATTAACACTTAAATCTCAGCTAAGAGAATATGAGAGTGAGGGAGTACAACCTCAGATTTAACTCTTTGTCTAGGTATACTCCTAATGTAATAGCTACCAAGGATGTAGAGTTCATAAATATTCAGATAGATTGGATTCGCATCTAGTTAGATATTGTACTATTACAACTTGAACAAAGACATGGATATAGCAAGGATAAAAGCTTTTGTACAAAAATAGAGGATCAGAGGAAAAAAATAGGAACACAAAAATAAAAAAGAGGGCATTTTAAGAGAGTCGGATCTATGGATAGTTTATGGTATCCCAATTAGATTTTATGACTCAGTTTTCCACTAAACTGCCTAGGCTATCAATCTCTTATTTTAAAGCTAGTGTTCTACTAAGGTACAAGGGAAATCAGTTTGTACAAGGAACTGAGAGTCAATGTTTATGAACAGTGGTGTATCAAAAGCAAGGGAGTATCAGAAAAATAATACCTCTTCACCAGCCATGTAAATAATGGGGCAATCTTCATTTAAATATATGTTGGTTTGTGAAAAATGCTTGTTTTTGGTGCGGTATGTTCAGGCATTTGATAAGAGAATGCCTGTAAAAGGGCATGGGATGTATGGCATGATCTACTAGATTAGCCTTTGCATCATCATCATTGGTGCCTTCACATTGTAGGGTATCCAACCTATAGGTGATGGTATAGGTGTTAAAGAAGAAGCTAGTTTTAGTGGAGTTCAGATTCGTACATATGTTGTAGCAGATCGACAAAACTTTAAGGCTTCTCCTGATGTGGTTATAGGTACATTGTCTATCTTTTCACATAATTTATATACATTAATTGATTCGAGTTCAAGATTATCATATGTCACTCTATTGGTTGGTGGAATGTTCAAAAGAACATTGGAATTACTTGTTAAGCCATATGTAGTATCTATGCAAGTTGGCGAATCTTTTATGGCTAGAAGAGTATCAAAATTGTATAATATTTATTTGTGGTCGTGATACAATGGATGACCTTGCTGACCTAGACTTGGTGGATTTTTATGTTATAATTAGTATGGATTGGTTGGCTTCTTGTTATGCTACAGTAGATTGCCAAACTAAGAAGGTGTATTTCTATTTTCCACAAAAGGTAGTTCTTTAATTAAGGGGTACTATTGGTGTGCCAAAAGTTAAATTTATTTCTTATCTTAAGGCAATAAGGATGATTTCCAAAGGTGTCATGATCCAAAATAGGGCTTGGCTATGACGGTTATCTCAAGTACCATGTGGACCAGAGATCACTCCCCATCTAACCTAACCAACATATCAACCACAAGTGATATATGAATTTCATACATATTATATGATAGTGCAATATATGACTAACAAAAGCTCACAAAATGTCTACGCCATTAAACACTAACACACACTAAACCATCACACCCAAGTCCAAAGTAATCCACACAGCTTCAACAATTCAAAATAATATATCATCGGGACATGCCCCCGACAGTAGCCAAAGTCTAGGTATAACAAAGTCTATGAAATATAGTAAAAATTTCATGAAATGAATTACTTTCAAACTATGGAGGATAACCACTTCAATGTCAACTTGCGAGCCACTCAAACACCTAGTCACTGCACTGGAAAAAAAGAAAATGCATTGGTCCTTCTATAGCATGGGGATACAGCACCATGAGATAGTTAGCAATTAAAATGCTAGCATGTAAATCAGGGATAGAGGAATAAAATTATGCCATTATCAAAGCAAAGTTGAATCATCATATGCGATCATATGTATATATATATATCATATCGGGATAGGGAAAAAGGTCTAGCATGTATTTTTGAAATCTTAGTCTGGGTTGTGTAGCTTAGTTGTCATGTTAATGATACCCATGGGCTATATGTGCTCCATCTCTCACCCCCTGATCGGGCCCCAGTCTGTGTTACTGTACAAACCAGAGAGAGATCTTACATATATGCTTGGGATACTTGAACTTCCCACACATATACTAAAGTGACTTAGGAAACTAATCATATAGTGTGATATGGGGTAATCGAACCTCCCACATCATGTAGTTTGGAGATTCAAACTTCTCAGACATAGTAAGCAAGAGGACTTGAACCTCAGGAAATTTTGATCATTCGAATCTCCCGATCATATTAAGCAAGAGGACTCAAACCTCAGGACGTTTAAACTCTCTTGCCGATAAATGCATTTTCAAGTATTTATCCCTCGGGATCTCCACCCGCAAAACTTGGCTACACAACCCCCTTTAAGGCCCAAATTAAACTCTTTATCCCATGTATATAAGCATTTATATGGTTACTGTCCAAAGTCATCCCATTGGTATCGTCATACCAATCCCACTTTCAAGCATACAACATGCCATAACCATTATCATAAAATATTTGGAACTCAAAACCATAGTCTATACAAAAACCTCAATTCAATTAAACATTTAGGGACTAAAACCCATTTAGCCAATTAAACAACTAAGATTACAATTCAAATCAACATATGGAAAACATTGCCTTTCATAAAACCATTTACTAACCAAATACATTTTTAGGCCAATAACTTAGTTCAAAACATATTTCAATTCAGTTTACAGTCATCAAGACCCTTACAAAATCATTCATCCTTCATGAGCATTCTTATACCAAGCATTAGTTCAATATACAATTCATCATGTGACAATATTATTCTCCTGCGTATTTTTAGAAACACATTTCAGGCATAGCTTTACCAAGACAAAAACCAAAGTAAAAACTATCAAGTTTAGCGTTAACCATGACCCAATTGCTAAACCATAATTACCAAGTACCCACATGTGCAAAACTATCATTAACCATGTATATTCATAATTTAAACAAAGAGTAAACAATACTCAACAAAATCCAACAAAACCCTCAATATTAGTTTTAAAAACCACCCTTAATAATTCATAAACAAAGCTTTAAGGAAATAATTTTCATGAACTAACAATGAGGGAATAGTCACATACCTTATTCATAAGGATTAATGGAAAGAAATTGACTCTTGAGCCTCGAGATGAACACCTTGTAGAAACCTTAGCCCAATCTTCAAGAGAGAGTTTAAAGAGGATTTTGAGAGTGTTTTAATCCTTCAAAGTGTGTTATGAGAGTCTATAATGTGTTATAATACATAGGGTATGGAGGGTTTTTGGGTGGGAAATGCCCAAAATACCCTCAGCATAAAAGCTAAAAAATATGTGCAGAAGGGTATGGTTTGCCCCTTCCACTCATACCCACATCATACGAGTTGTACACTCTACACGTATGATGAATAGAATGTTGGACACCATAATTTGTCTAACATACAACTCCTTCGAATGAATCATACCCTACCATACGACTAGTACGCACTTCAATCGTACCCTAGGTAAAATGTCAAGGCTAGACACTTAACAACATATGATTTAGACCCTACTACTTGTACCTTAACATACGACTAGTATGATTCCTTCTCATACCAATAATAGAACATGGCCAATATGAAACTGACAAACATACGGCTAGGGTCCTTTACCCTTATGCACATCATATGAGTAGTATAATGAGTTGTATGATGCATACAATACCAAAAAATCAGGAAATTTTTCAAGGAAAAATTTGGGGGGTTTCAAAAGGTTACATATGTCATCTAATTAGAGTGAAAGATATAGATGTGGAGCCATAAATTCTTCAAACTATTCAAGTGGAAAATAAATTTCCTGATGTATTTCCTAAAGATCTTCTAGGTTTTTCTCCAAAATGAGAAGTAGAGTTCCATATTAATGTGATTCCAAGTACTCAAGCATTCATAATTCCTCCATATAGAATCAGCATGATAGAATTACAGGAGTTGAAAGAGCATATAAAAGACTTTCCAGAAAAAAGATTCATAAGGACTAGTATGTCCTCTTGGGGTGCACTATTGTTATTTGTGCATAAGAAAAATGGCTCGCTGAGAATGTGTATCAACTACGGGCAACTGAATAAGGTTAATTTTAAGAAAAAATATCCCTTTTGAAGAATTGATGGCTTATTTGAGTAGCTATAAGGTTCTAAGTTTTTCTAAAAGATTGACTTGAGGTTTGATTACCACCAAGTGAGTGTCAAAGAAAATGATATACCTAAGATAGATTTTCAAATATAGTATGGCCATTATGGGTTTCTAGTTATGTCCTCTGGTCTAACTAATATACCAACAACTTTTATGGATTTGATGAATAAAGTGTTCAAGTAATTCGTAGATGTGTTTGTGATAGTTTTTATAGATAGTACTATGGTTTATTCAAGATAAAAAAAACCATGCTAGTCACATACAACTGGTGTTATAGATTCTTCATGATTGTAATGCATATATAAAGTTCTCCAAATGCGAGTTTTGGTTGAAATCTGTGGCATTCTTGGGTCATATTGTATCTGATGAAGGAGTTAAGGTTGATACTCAAAAGATAGAAGTCATGAAAATCTAGAAAACACCTACAATGCCTATGGACGTTTGTAGTTTCCATGGGATGGTAGGTTATCATAGAAGGTTTCTTAAAGGATTTTATTAAATTTATACACCTTTAACAAAGCTAACACACAAAGCATCCAAGTTTCAATGAAATTATACGTGTGAAAGGAGTTTTCAAGATCCAAAGAATAAGTTGACATCTACACTTGTATTGGTACTTTCAGAAGGCACAAAAGGGTATGTAGAGTATTTTGATGCTTCAAGAATTAGCTTAGGATGTTTACTGATGCAGCATTGTAAAGTAATAGATTATTTCTCAAGACAATTGTGGACACATGAGAAAAATTATCCAATACATGATCTAGAGTTATCAGGAGTTATAATTACTTTTAAGATATGGTGTCACTACTTGTATGGGATTCATATTAACATTTATACCCACCATAGGTGTTTGTAATATATTTTAGCAAAAAGGACCTAAGTGTGAGATAGCGAAGGTGGTTTGAGCTATTAAAAGACTATGATGTTAATTTCTTGCATTATACTTTAAAGGTAAATGTGGTAGCTGATGCTTTAAGTCGTAATACATTGGCAAGCATTTATGGACATTCTATGGAAAGGCAAGGAATAGCTAAGGATCTACACCAAGTAGTTAATTAGGGGATTCATCTTATTTAAACTATGAATAAGGGGGTTATGGTGCATAATGCAATAGAATCTTTATTTGTAGATAAATTGAAAAAGAAAAAATATACAGATCCTATTCTATTACAGCTTAAGGACAGCGTACAACGTGGTATGACAAAGGCATTTCAGCTTACGCAAGAAAGAGTACTTCAGTGCCAAATAGATTATGTTTACCTAATGTATATAGGCTAAGAAAGAGGATTATAATAGAGGAATATAATTCAAGGTATTACATACATCCTGAATCAACTAGATGTATCATGATTTGAAAGAAATGTATTCGTGGGTGACATGAAAATGAAGATTGCAGAATTTATAGCCCAATGTCATAATTGTCAAAGAGTTAAAGTAGAGCATCAAAGGCCTGGGGGGTTATATGAAACATATAGATCCTTCAATTTGTCTGTGGGACATGATCAACATGGATTCATCACTAGTTTCCTCGTACGCCCTCAACCAAAAGGACAAGTAGAACATATTATTCAAACAGTTGAAAATATGTTATGAGCTTGTGTATTGGACTTTAAATGTAGTTGTGAGGATAATTGACCTCTTATCGAGTTTACCTACAACAATAACTATCATTCAACTATTAAAATGGCACCATATGAAGCTTTATAAAGAAGAAAGTGTAGATCACCAATTGAATGGTTTGAAATGGGTTAAAACTCCTTGTTTAGACCAATTTTTTTTAATCAAGCTATGGAAAAGGATAAAGTGATCCAACGGCAGCTACAAATAGCCCAAAGTTGACACAAATCATATGCAAATATTAGCATAAGGGGGATAAAGTTTTTTATAGGTAATTGGGCATTCTTAAAAGTGTCGCCAATGAAAGAGGTAATGAGATTTGGTAAGAAAGGTAAAATAAGTCCATGTTATATATATCTGTATAATATTATTCAAAGGTTTGGCCATGTCTCATTTGAGTTAGAGCTACCCTAATACATCTCAATAGTTCATCCAACTTTTTACGTCTTAATGTGTCGTAAGTAAATAGGGGATCCATCTCATATTACTCGCACTGAAGATGTACAAGTTATGAGAGATCTTACCTATGAAGAAGTTCCTATTACTATTCTAGATCAACAAGTTAAGAAGTTAAGAATTGAAGAAATAGATTTTGTAAAAGTACTTTGGAACCCAGAAGTAGAAGAGATCACATGGGCAGGTGAGGAAGCAATGAAATCCAAGTACACCAATTTATTTGAATTCAAAGTAAGAGTCAAAGATGATGAATTATATCAATAACAAGTAAGTAGACTATATAAGTATTATGTGGTAATAGAAAGATTAAACTTAGGCTTGAACTTATTTGGGTTAGATAATTATGCTAACATTTGAGGACAAATATTCATAAGGGGGGAGGATGTAACACCCTGTATTTTGTATGTACTTATGTTACTTTTATGGACCTTGATATAGTCTCATGGTACAGGTAATCGACTAGACTTTTTATGCGAGTATTGATGGTGTAAATTGGTTTTTAGATACTGCCTATATGTTTTAATGTGATGTGACCAAGTAAATGTCGATACAACTATTTAACTTGGGATCATAAGCTAGTATTTGAATCCAAAATTTAAAGTGACCTAGTGTATACAAGTTCTATGTTAGATTAAAGAGATTAAGAACTGAAAAAATATAGTAAAATATTGAGGTGCTTTCTTGACTTAATTAAGCTAGTCGGTGAGTCACCTACTTGAGCTATATGAACCAAGCTAATGGATCAAGGCTATGAATCAGATTTAGACTTATATTAATGTACTCATTAAGGTCCAAATTAAATAAAAGAGAAAAAATGGATAATGGGCCCAACACTCAAATCTATCAAGGCCCAATTTAATTAAACCCAACAAAGAATCAAGCAAGTAGGTTCATCACCTACTTTCACCTCTTGAATAGCTTGAACTTCTTAAGTATATGCATCACCTATTTGGACCAATTTGAGGTCAAAAATACAGATATAGAGATTTATAAAATAGGTTCTTTATCTTATAAGGTGTTGTTTATTTTCATTGATTCTAAGCCATAAAAAAGGATTATATTTCATAAGTTATCTCTACTTCTCTCTAGAACATCTAGGAGCAACCCAAATTCTTCTTCTAGGGTTCTTGAAGATAACCTTACCTTTGCAAGCCAAGGTAAATGAAAACACTTATGGTTTAGCTTAATTCTCCTTTAGAAGGTTAGGAAAACATGTTATTCATGATTAACTATAAAGACAAGGTAGAATATATATATATATACATATATATATATATATATATATATAACAAGATAACAACCCACTATTCTTTGTTATTATGAGACTTTGCTTTTCTTTTTTTGTTTTAAGTATGAAGGAAAGTTCAAGTTCCTGAAGAGTTCAAGTTAAAAAAACAAGTTTCAGAAAATTGAGGTAAGGTGACTTCCTTATTTTAACCATATTATGTATGAGTTTTGGTACAAAATTATGGATACATTGTTATTATGAACACAAGGGATGATTAGTTCACTATTTGATTGCTATGATAAAGGATATTTGGGGCTATTTTATGGAATACTTTATTTTTATAAGTTGGAGACTACCAGGATGATGTTGGTATGAGTAGTTTGTAGTGAAATAGTGAAGAAGCTATGCAACCAAACTAAATATTGTAGATATTTTCTGCCTATTTCACTTTATATATTTTTTTAAAGTGTACTGAAGCCAAAGTGATTTTAAGGTATCTTATATGAATATGTATGGTATGTGGATATAATTAGACGAGTAAAAGTTTAAAATAATGCCCTTGATTTGATAAATTATGGGTTTACTGCCGTACTACTATTTTGGTGAAGTTAAATAGCCCAAATGTATTTGTTAGTTACAAATACTAGTTTTACCTAAGTAATCCAAAAGGGAAGAACATTAATTTGGGTTAATATCGAAGTTGTACAGCAAGGTATGGAAAGCATACTCTATTTCAGATTCTTTGGAATGAAATCCAACACTTGCGTTATAAAGTAAGCTTCAAAAGTTCTCCTATAGCAAATGATAAATAGTAGCAACACATGATCTCCTATGTACTAAAGACCTTTTCCCCACTCTCTAAAGTGTTAAAATATCTCAATACATACTTATTATCAATTCTAAATGTCTACTTTCACTAACAAGTTTCAGGAGTTCTCCTTTAAGTCAAATATGACCCATGTATTATGTTTAGCTCGCAAACATTTCATTCATGTACAAACAGCTCCTACCTCATTGTTATTGTAGTAGATTATGGTTCCAAAGTACAACAATGTAACGACCACCAATGTAATAATCTTAAAGGTTAAATAAGCTAAGTAACGTAAATTTGAGTTGAACAGGTTGCATATCAGAGGAGTAAGCCTAGCATGGGATGCTCTCGATACCCTTACATGTGGGTAACAGCTCAGGATAGAATGTCTAGCATGGGCCAATCATAATTTGTTTATACATAGATGGAAGCTCAAGGGTGTAAGCCTAGAATGGGCCAATCCCAATTTATATATTTTCAATTGATAAGAAATTCATTTGTATCATATGGCATACAAAGATTATAAAGTAAGAATGGTAAATACAACAAAATAACATAATGTAAATGATCCTACAAGTATATGTAAAGGTGGTTTACTAGCACTATTTATACACTTGTATCTGATTTAAATTAATCTCTTTTATTATGTGTAATTACTTTCTGCCTTACATATTCAGTACATATTTTCGTACTGACATACCTCATGGGACACCTGAATTTCATGTTGCACGCATAGGTGCTTCATCTAATACACCTCCCTAGTAGGAGTATAGTAGATCCAACGGCTATTGGTGAGGTCTAGATTAATTTAGGGCTTTCCAAGACTATTATATATGTTTTGGCATTGTACAATAGTTAAGAGTAAGGTGGGAGTTTATACCGACCTTATCTAAGTTTATGTATCTTCTAGAGGCTCTATGGAAAAATTTAAAGTGAAGCATGATAGTTTGTTATCTTTTAGATTTTGTGGCCCCAACGGCCAATTCTTGTATACATAGTTTTAGGCTTGCTATTTATTATCATCAATGCGTTATATCAATATATGAAGAACCTTTGGTCATCATAGTTACATGCATGAGAAGTACAAGGTTATAAGTTGGTGCTCTCAGTACTTTACTACTATGGGTTCTTGATTTCCCCAATGGGATTTAAGGCGTGACAGAATGTGACATAGAGAATCCAAAGTAGGTAACGATAATCACCTTGAGGAGTAGTAGAGACATCATTAACTGACCTCCAAAGAAAACTTTAGTGTACAGTATGTGCTAGTCCAACAACAAGAAGAGGAGAAATAAGTTACAACAAAAGATGTTGAAAATTTAGGGAAGTCAAAGTACCTAAAAACAAAGGCAACTAAGTGTTTACAAGAGAGACCACCACCATTACCTTTGAGGATTAAAAAGGCTAAAGAGGATGCCTGAAGTTCTTTGATATATTTAGAGAACTTCAGATTAACATTTCTTCGCTAAATATTTTGTAAGGATTGCCTAAGTATGCTAAGTACTTGACGGATGCGGTGACCAATAAGAAAAAGGTGTGATATTTGAGATGATGGTACTTAATATGGAGTGAAGCTTGGTGGTGATGAGAAAGATGATAATAAATAATGAGAAACCAAAAAGTTTCACCCTCCCCATATAAATTGGTGAAATTGATGTGGTTCACGCTTTGAGTGACTTAGGGGCAAGCATAAATTTGATGCCTCTATTTTTGTTCAATACTCTTGGTTTGGAGAAGTTGAGTCGATGTTTATTGGTGCTTTAAATAGTGGATAAAACCAGAGTACTGTCTAAAAGAATTATTTAGGACATCCTTATTAAAGTTAGTAAGTTCATTATTCCTTATGATTTTATTGCTCTTAATTATGATGCAGATAACATGATACCAATAATTTTGGGCATACATTCTTATAAATTAGAGTAGCACTAATTGATTTCAGAAAGAGAACACTTACAATTAGATTCAGTGATGAAGGAGTGGTATTCAAGGTATACAAAAGACTCAATCTACCCTTTCACTATAAGGATTTGTGCATGATTACAACCATGAAAGTAGATGAGTGTAGGATGGTGGAGAACAAACCTTTATTGACCTCTTCATACATTCTTATTAAGCCCCCCAGACCGCAAATTAAGGTTCGTATTCAGAAACATAAAGAGCTTCAGAATACTAGTGTTAAAAAGGTGTATACATTGAGATAAAGCACTTAAGAGGCCAAAAAAGAGTGAGAAGTTAGCCTCTAAGTAGGAGGAAAAGGTTGATGGAATATGGTTGAACGTATGATGTGAGTCGTGTTGAGACACAAAATGAAGTGTTTCTTGGAATGCACCCAAGTTGAGGAATTTATTTTATTTTATTTGTTTTCTTTTTTATAATCATAGTTTTTATTTTTGTTGAGTCACAGATTGAAGGAAAGTATGTGTACTGGAAACGTAAACTAAGGAGTATGGTAAAGACTAGGTGTATGGCCCACTGGACCTCATTGATGATTAAGATACTATAAGTTAGGCCTGGAGACCTCGAAGAGCACTTTTATCCTTGATTTTAATTTATACTTTGGGGACAAAGTATGATTTAAGTGTGGGGTGGGGAGTCTTCTAATGGTTTAGGGTGATGTGCTACTATAGGATTTCTATTTTTCTTCGCATTTCTAGTTTTGACTGAGTTGGAGAAAAAAATACAAAAAGATTTCCTCTTTGTCTCCTTTTAGCTTTGGTTATTGTTAGTATAGTAGGGGCACAATTCACCCACCCCTTGATTTTTATTTTAGGTTCTTTTTCATGGGGGCTCTTTAAATCCAGTATCCCTTTTTCATTTTTAGGAGTAAATTTATAAATTTTATTGTGTAGGAATAAGTGAGATGATCTTGTTAAGTGCTATTTATTATTATATGATGCACGTGGCTTTGAATTTAAGTAGTATGTTTAATTGAATTGAATGAATATTTTAGAGACACCTAGATTCATTTATATGACTCTTGAATGATGTCATCTTAATTTTAATGTGTTATTTCTTGGTTTAGACTTTATAGTGATCCTACTTGATTTGAGCATGTGCCATGTGTGAAGTGAGGTCTCTTGTTTATTCCTTGTTGCATATTGATTTCTAGAGCTTTCATGGTATGTGTGAAAAACGAAATAATGAATGTGGGGTTTAGGAGATGATATAGGAATTTGATTGATAGTTATGTTTCATACCCTCTTTTATCTACCCTTATTGCATGATCTTAGCCAGCCCCTTTGAGCCTTTAACCTATTATTTGGCAGCCTTATATGTAGCCTATTCCCTTTATATTATTGATAGTAATTTGATCAAGAGATCCTAAGTGTTGTAGTTGAAAAATAATAAGTTAAAGGAGTATAAAATTTAAGAAGGAAAAGGTGAATGTGAAACCCCAAAATAGTAGCTATTGGTGTTGAAAAAGTTTATGTGTTGTTATTGCAATTAATTCAAGGAAAGGAGAATTTTTTTATAAAATTGAATCATATGGAAAAAGAGAATACTCCATCCTTATTATGTGTGAATTAACTTGTAACGCCCCGAAAATCGAGTTCCGAGACGCCACACGGTGCTTAGGGTCACAAGTGACCCCAAGCTAACCCTTTTCATCGGTATAACTCAAAAGCAACTGATTAAAACATAATTCTGAGAGATTGAAGCTGAAAATATCTCAATAAAGAATCTGTTCAGTACAATATTGGAATTACTAGATGACAATTCTACTAACACATACACATATACAAGGAGACTGAATACATCAACCACTACTACTGTCTATGAAGCCTCTACTAGTATTGTCTGTACATAGTCGGGTCATGACTCCCAACTACCACACTCAATACGACTAACAAAAGAAGATACAATGTTCCAAACTAAAATAACCGACCCAAGTCCCTGAACTGTGAGGACTCTTTACCTGCTGACCGAAAGCTGCAACTGAATAGAATAGTAAATGGGGGTCAGCACAAAGAGAATGTACTGAGTATGTGGGGGATCATGCAACACTTTAAATAACATCATCAATTTCATGAAAATATGCATACAGACAATGAAGACTCACTTAGCTTGAGTTATATCGAATCATACTCAAAATATCATAATCCATGTAAATCTTCAAAAAAAATAAATTATGATAAATCATCATAAATTATCATATCGTCAAAATTCATCATAGGTAATCATAATTCATCATAAAATCTCAACTCTTTGACTCAAATCTCGGAGTGACTCGGTAATTCAAGAAACATGACTTTTATGGACAGGGGAGTTTCCTATAACCGACAACCCCACGTGAGCTACGTGGAATACCAACGTTTGAAAACCCCGTTGGCAGGAGCGTCATACTCTTTGCCAGGGAGTACAACCTTAAAACTGCAATAATCACAATCGGGCTCTCTGGTCTATAACTCATCATCAAACAACCCTACGGTGGCACATAGGTTTGGGGAAATACCAAATTTCCCTCTCGGTGCTAAGTACTACTCCCCGACAAGCTCAGAACGCGTTAGGAAATCCACCATCACTATCACAAGGGTCTATCATAAAGACCAAATCAGATATCTCAATTTATAATTCATCAACAATTTGTGGATTCCTAACCCCAACTTCGACCTAAAACATTTTAATCCTTTTCAACATCAACAAGATATCAATGCATTGAACCATAACCGACTCGACATTTGGACAAGTATATGAAGACTCAATACGTAATATTTTCAACAATTCAACTCATCAAAATCATCCGAAAAAAATACCAAAATTCATCTCAACATCTATATCAAAATCAATTCTTTCTCATAGTCAAAATCATCTCGACTCTGCGAGTTCAAGGTCAATGTACTCAAATGATTATTCTTTCAATTCGAAAATTAAATCATGACAACAACTTTTGAAAATCACTTGAGACCTTCAATTCATAATAAGAATACATATCCCGTAGTACAACTCAAATCACGACTTTTATCTCGAAAGTCTTTAGAAATATCAATTCATTGTAGTAGTATGCAATTCATAGGATAAATTCTCAATTTAAGAAGTAGAGTCATGTAGTAATCATGCATATCCATATTGGAAAAAAAATCAAAGTCTTATAAATCCTTCATAAAGTAATTTGAGTGTATACCCATTTTCGAATAACATAAAATTTTAATAATAGAACTCAACCTTTTTAAATGTCAACATGTAACAATTAATCAAGTCATGACAACATCAATATTTTTGAGAAAATATCAAGACTCATGGTAACATCTCAAATGTTATATCTCAATATGCTCAATGATTCAATTTCTTCATAAAGAAGCTTTAAGCTTATAATAAATCTCAAAATAATTACAAAATACCATTTCAACATATATCTCAGAATTATTCAAAATGAAAATATGAAATTTACAAGTATAGATATCAAGTGTAATACCCCAGGAAATTTTTCGTTGAAATTTTATGCGTAAACGTGTTGGGTTCTATCTTCTAGAATGAATTATAAATTTTCCATGTTGAATGTCTTAGATTATGACCCACCATTGTGTAGAGTATCTAATGATCTTTCTAACTATATGTGGATCATCCAAAACGGACATGGGAGCGACGAGTTATGAACATTCCGATAGAACCGTGAATAGTAGTGAATAGTATGAGGCTTGACATATTTTTTCTTCAAAGTTAAACGATCACAACTCCTTGTACATAATGATAAGGGTTATCTACTATATATAAAAGGAAATATCTACGGGTCCTCTTTCCGATGCAATTAGTTTCATCTAATTTGCCTATCGGAGCAAAAAGTTATGGTCGATATACTTCAGCCTATCAAAAGTCAATTTTTGGGTCAACTTCAAATGATCATAACTCCTCGTACACAATGATCTGGGTGATATACTATATATAAACGGAAATATATGAGAGTCATCTTTCTAATGAAATTAGTTTTATCCAATTGGATATCGGAGTAAAAAGTTATGGTTGATCTACTTCAGACTATCAAAATAGTCCACCAAAGGACAAATTAGATAATTATTTGATTTTTAGGGGCGTTTTGGTCATTCCCCCTCACACAAAATCCGTCCAAACCCTATATTAAAGCCTATTAGAAGCATTATATGTTATATTTCATCAAATTACCTCAAAGAGAAAACCCTAAACTCCTACATCCAACTTCAAGAACCTCCAAAGTTCACCATTAATTCTGCAAATTTATTCAACATTCAAAGTTCCTAGTTCAAGAACTCCAAGAACCATCATTCAAAGAAACGATTAACATCTCAAAAATGAGTATCAATCTAAAGTTCATCATTCAAGGTATGTGGGGTTTTTCAACAAGAACAATCTTTCGTTCTTGTGCCCAAAAGTAATTTTCTTTACAAAGATATGATTTTTATATGTTTATTATGATTTTGGAGAATGAACTTAAATTCTATCTTGGTTATCTTGAGATTATGATGTTTATATCTTTGAAAAGTCGAATTTATATGAAATTATGACTTAAAGTATGATGCTTGAAAGAAATTTACTATGATTTTGATATTTGGGTCTTGAACCCCATTTAAAATTGTGTCTTTGAGAAAATGTGTGTTATATGCACGTTGATGTTGAATATTGGAGATGTTTTGAATGATTTGACCTTTTGGTCGTGAATGAGTTATTTTGAACTTGACTAAGAACGAAATCCACGTTTTTATTGATTATGATAAAGGGGTAGCAAATTGGCTCCCGATGAAAATTATTGAAGTGTTTATTGTGGATTTTCTTTAATGTGAGCCTGAGGCTGATTTAAATTTCTGAGCTAAGTCCGGGAGTAATCTTTAGCACCAAGTGGGAGGTATAAGGTGACCTTACTTCCCTAGATCTACGTGCCCCCGTAGGACGTGAGCTTGAGGCTAATTTATATAGTGATCACTAGTGTTTTTGGATTGATATTGGAAGTGCTACTCCGATGGAAAGGATAGGACGGCTCTCCCTAACGTGGGTTGTACGTTGGATTCCATGTATCTCACATGTTTTATGTTGGTTATAGGATCTCCCAATGTGTATGTGTAGTCTTCTATCTGAGATAAAAATATATTTGCTTAAAAGGCTGAGTTTGAGAAAGTCATTATTCTTAAAAGATTTAAGGAATATATTCTAATGAGAATTGACATGATATTTGATTGTTTTGATGACTTGAAATTGAGATGAAAGTTAATTGAGAACGTATTGTAATGACTCACTTCTTTTACTTTACATATATTATTCATCCACAATTTTGATGATTTAATTTGAGCTAAGTGAGTCATCTATATCAGCATGGATAATTTTATAAATTGTGATGATATTAAGATATTATTTTATACATTCATGGCACCCCCATATGCTCGGTATTTTTCCATGGTACTGACCCACATATTCGTATGTGGGCTACATTTTCTCGAAATATAGGTACAAGTTATAGTTGCACCTTCAGATCCAGTCAGTTCGTGGTATCCAGTCAGCAGGTTATGAGTCCTTTTGATTCAAGGGCTTGGGTTAGTTATGTAGAGTTTATAGTGTTGTATTTTATTTATTCAGTCGTATTGAGTTGGGGTAGTCGGGAGTCATGACCCGGCTACCTACAGTCAGTACTAGTAGAGGCTTCATAGACAGTCAGTAGAAATTGATGTATTTTGTTTCAATTTTGGTTATAAAGGTAGAATTGTAATCCTGTAAATTCCATTTTTGTATCGATCAGATTCAGAAAAGAGTTAATTTCTGCTGATTTGTATGGATTTGTATTGTTATTCAGTTTCTTATGAGTTATGCCAGTAGAAGGGTTAGCTTGGGGTCACTTGTGACCCTAAGCACCGTGTGACGTCTCGGGACCCGATTTTGGGGCGTTACAAACTTGGTATCAAAGCACAGAGTTCAAGTGTCCTATGGTGTCTATGAAGTCGTGTCTAGCAGATTCTTGTGGAACGGTACAAAGACGTCTGTACTTTTCTTCGAGAGGCTACAGGGCATTTAGGAAATGTTTCCCTTCTTTCAAGTCTAAGATCGTGCTATAAAAAGGTTCTCCAAGAAGCTTATATAGATTCTCATCTTACTCTATTCTGGCCAACTCTTCCTTATTTTGAATGTATCAGAAACAGTTAATCTTAATTCTCCGTAGATAGTTATGGGATTGTAAGAGAGCTAGAAAGTATCATATCAATGCTTTTGAGTTCCAAAGATTGAAGTACTTTATTCATGTTCATAAAAGTCGTGAACTAAGCCTAGGTTAGGTGTGCTTTCAGATTCCTCCTCAGAATCTACAATGTTAATCTATACTTCTCCCTCTATGTATTATTTTTGAGATAACATGATTCGCAAGCTCCAGTTCTTCCCCAGGTAATGCTTCTATATTTTCTAGAAGAAATTTCAAAAGTTACACAAAGGGCTTGAGAGGAGCTCTCTAGTGTGTTAAGTTCCTTAAGTTGAAAGTTATGCCCTCATTCTTATGAGTTATTTAATTAAGACAGAGTAAGCTGTATTCTTAGATCGTTGAATGTTGTGTGTCAAGTTTCTATCTCTTGTATTATGTAATCCTGTTATCATTATGTTTGTGAAAAATCAAAGTCTAGTGAAGCCCTGTGGGGCTCTTTCGATTCACTAGCATAGCTTCTTTGTTATTCATCTCATTTTTTGTTCAAAATACAAACCAAAGTCTAGTGAAGCCGTGTGGGGACTATTTCGATTTACTAGCATAGTTACTTTGTTATTCATATAACTTTCTCGATCAAAACACAAAACCAAAGTCTAGTGAATCCGTGTGAGGCCTATTTCGATTCACTAGCAACTTGTTATTTATCTTGTCGTTCCTGTGTTAGTTAAAAGTGTGGGTTTAGAAGTGTAGCGACAAGAAATGTGGTAAGGGCGATTTATTGAATATGTATATCTGAATTTTTGCTTATGATTGAATTAGTAATGAAGTGATATACCCTTGTTTGTTAGTTTAGTGAATGTTAGAGGAGGAGTTATTAGTTAAGGTGGATTCTTGTTTGCTTAGGGTAAGGAAAGAGTTATTAGTGGTATTTGTGGTGTTAGAAAAGTATAGGTTATTGATCAAAGTACTTGGTGGGTAAGTGTTGTTAATCTAGGCGCTCTCCAGATTGCAAGAGGAAGTTAAGTTAAGACGTAGAGAGCTATGAACTATGTTAAGTTGTGTATGAAGGATAGATAGTAGTGACGGGTGAAAGAAGGATGTGTTGATGGATTTTGAATAACATAGGCTATATGATTAGGACCAATTATTATTGTTATGAAGTTTAAGTGGGCTAGTGTTCATGGATGTGTTGTTTTATAATCTTCACGTGGGAGTTATGCGTGAGATAGAGTTGTAAATTATGTGAAGTGTGAGACCTTAAGTTTGAACGATTGGTGATCATGAAGCCGAATGTGACGGTTTCCGAATTAATGGTATTAGTTGCCGGAAGTGACCTATAGGCTTGAACAGTGTACACAAGAGTTTAAGTGTAGTTGACTTGTAATTAAGTTTAATATTATATTATGATCTGAAAGTTCACCCAAGATATTATGGGACTGCTTTAATTTTGAGGATTAGTGTATATGGTGTAGTGAGTCGTGCCATGGGATTGTTAGATGGATAAATACTAGTTAGACGATGGATGATGTTTTGATGGCTAAGTTAAGGCGAGGCATATGATTGGAAATGTTGAGCCTCTTAAGTGTGATTTTGATTCTTATGGGTTAGAAACATAAGTTCATAGGCATGGTATTAGAGGGAGAAGACAGAAGTAGCATGGTCTATCAAAAGGTTAGAAAGTATTAAAGTTGAACTAATAGATATAAGAGTTGAAGCACTAGATGGTGTACATTCCGGCGATAGAGATCTTCGTGGAGATTCAAAATTAGTAAGCATTTGAGAATTTGAGTGGTGGCTTAAAGCTAAGGGGGAGATCATAGAATAAGTAGTCAAGTCAAGTTTTTACATTTTAGTAGAAGTACCAGTAAGTTGTAAATTTGCTATGAGAAAGATCGGTGCTTGACCCAATGTTATTTCAGTATTTTCAGCTGTCCCAAAACCTACTCATGCTTTACATTTCAGTTCCATGATCTTAATTCATGTTCATACACGTGATGGAGAATTACATACTCTTCTAGTTTCCAAAAATGAGAAATTTCAGTTCTTCTAGCAGTTGGAATCACATTCATAAGTTATGAGCTCTAAATTTAGGGCATGCCACCCATGACTCATAGACTCAAGTTTTACAGTATGTTCAATTCCAGTACTCAGGCAATACTCTTATTGATCAGTGAGATTCAGTTTCCTTTATGGGTGTCTTCATTTTTGATACCTTAATGAACCCATTGTATTTGATATTTTATTTCTAAGGCCTCAATAGAGAGAGTCAAGTTATTTAGATTATCCCTTCATGTTTCAGGTCTTTATGTTTTAAAATTTTGTGACCTTTTCATTAAGTCAAGCTAATGGTGTTGAGCAGTTGTCTATAAGGGAGAGAAGATACTTCCTTATCTATGATAGAAGGTGGTGTGCTCACGGCGGTGAAGTAAAGTTAGATTGAGGCTAAGTCCTTGATACATGTCGTGGTTAGTTGAAGTTTTAAATGTTTATTTGGAAAGATTGTTGTGCGTTGGCTTTATGCACTTTTATGAGGTTGTACGAATAGTAATACAAAGTTTTTGTGTATTGTTCAATTGG
Organism: Capsicum pubescens; assembly: GCA_030864215.1. Taxonomy (NCBI): domain Eukaryota; kingdom Viridiplantae; phylum Streptophyta; class Magnoliopsida; order Solanales; family Solanaceae; genus Capsicum; species Capsicum pubescens. The sequence continues at coordinate 168,197,699 of CM061544.1, read as the reverse complement.
TTGAGAAAATGTTATTTGTGCCGTTTAAGGAATTGACCAGTATGTGTGAATGATGTAGTTGATAGAATCTTAGAGAAAGCGAGGAAGATGCTTTATGAGTGTTCGTTTAGAGGTGCATGTGCAAAGTGCGTATGTGGTTATGAGTATAGGCCTGAGTGTTATGGTTGTATATCTAAAAGAATGCACCGGAAGTTAGCGGATCCCTAGTATAAGATTGTATGTGGTTGTTGGAGTAGCAATAAGAGTTATGTTTGAAGTGAGGAGTTGTGAGGCTCAGTGTGTATTGAGGTTCATGATATAGATTAATATTATAGTGTTATGTGGCGTATCTCATAAGTACTTGGAGTTAGGCTTGAACATAGTCGAGGTAGTAGTTGGGAAGTGTTGATAAGTTTGGAAGCAAGGAGTTATGTTTCCCAAGACCTAGAAATTCCTATCTTAATTCATGCCATATGGGTCCTTGTTCCCATAAGATAGGATTGTATCAAATTATGGTTCATTTTCTCCCCGAACAGTGTCATTTGAATCTTTTGGAGGGAGTGTTGAGGGACGTTTCATTTGGGCGCAAGTGGTCCTTCTTTTGATAAGATCCCCTTTGAGATCTTTGATTCTCAGTGTTTGAATAAACCAAAGATATTGATTCCTTAAAAACAGTCTCTTTTGTTTAAGATCTAACTATGTGACCATTCTAATTATGAATCGCATGTTCTATGAAGTATTCAAAAGTTTGGAGTGACGTAAGTGGATTGATTTCGTTATCCCAGCCTTTTGTCCTCATTTTCATAGTATTCTGTACTTATTCATCGACATTCGAGGACGAATGTTTCCAAGGGGGAGATGATGTAATACCCCGGGAAATTTTTTGTTGAAATTTTGTGCGTAAACGTGTTAGGTTCTATCTTCTAGAATGAATTATAAATTTTTCGTGCAGAATGTCTTAGATTATGACCCACCATTGTGTAGAATATTGAATAATATTTTCAACGATATGTGGATCATCCAAAACGGACACCTGAGCGACGGGTTATGAACATTCCGATCGAGCCGTGAATATTAGTGAACAGTAAAACATGCAGGAAAAAAAGTACTGAGGTCTGGCGTATTTTTTCTCCAACTTTAAATGATCACAACTACTTGTACATAATGATATGGGTGATATACTATATATCAAAGTAAATATATGCGAGTCCTCTTTCCGGTGAAATTGGTTTCATTCAATTTGTCTATCGGAGCAAAAAGTTATGGTCGATCTACTTCAGCCTATCAAAAGTGAATTTTTGCTTCAAATTCAAACGATCATAACTCCTTGTACACAATAATATGGGTGAGATACTATATATCAAAGGAAATATATGAGAGTCCTCTTTCTAATGAAATTGGTTTCATCCAATTTGGATATCGTAGTAAAACGTTATGGTTGATCTACTTCAGACTATCAAAACAGTCCACCAAAGGACAAATTCGAGAATTATTTGATTTTTAGGGGCGTTATGGTCATTCCCCCTCACCCAAAATCCGTCCAAACCCTATATTAAACCCTATTAGAAGCATTATATGTTATTTTCCATCAAATTCCATCAAAAAGAAAACCCTAAGCTCCTACATCCAACTTCAAGAACCTCCAAAGTTCACCATTAATTCTGCAAATTTATTAAAGATTCCAAGTTCCTAGTTCAAGAACTCCAAGAACCATCATTCAAAGGCACGATTAACATCTCAAAAATGAGTATCGATATAAAGTCAATCATTCAAGGTATGTGGGGCTTTTCAACAAGAACAATCTTTCATTCTTGTGCCCAAAAGTAATTTTCTTTACGAAGATATGATTTTTATATGTTTATTATGATTTTGGAGCATGAACTTATATTCTATCTTGGTTATCTTGAGATTATGATGTTTATGACTTTGAAAATTTGAATTTATATGAAATTATGACTTAAAGCATGATGCTTGAAAGAAATTTACTATGATTTTGATATTTGGGTCTTGAACCCCATTTGAAATTGTGTCTTTGAGAAAATGTGTGCTATATGCACGTTGATGTTGAATATTTGAGATGTTTTGAATGATTTGACCTTTTGGTCGTGAATGAGTTATTTTGAACTCGACTGTGAAAGAAATCCACGTTTTTATTGATTATGATAAAGGGGTAGCGAATTGGCTCCCGCTGAAAATTGTTGAAGTGTTAATTGTGGATTTTCTTTAATGTGACCCCGAGGCTGATTTAAATTTCTGAGCTATGTCCGAGAGTAATATTTAGCATCGAGTGGGAGGTATAAAGTAACCTTACTTCTCTAGAACTATGTGCCCCCGTAGGACGTGAACCTGAGGCTGCTTTATATAGTGATCACTAGTGTTTTTGGATTGATATTAGAAGTCCTACTCCGATGGCAAGGATAGGAAGGCTCTCCCCAACGTGGGTTGTACGTTGGACTCCATGTATCTCACATGGTTTATGTCGGTTATAGGATCTCTCAATGTGTGTGTGTGTAATCTTCTATCAAAGATGAAAACATATTTGCTTAAAAGGCTGAGTTTGAGAAAGTCATTATTCTTAAAAGATTTAAGGAATATATTCTAATGAGAATTGACATGAGATTTAATTATTTTGATGACTTGAAATTGAGATGAAAGTGAATTGAGAACATATTGTAATGACTCACTTGTTTTACTTTACATGTATTATTCATCCATGATTTTGATGATTTAATTCGAGCTAAGTGAGTCATCTATATCAGTATGCATAATTTTATAAACTGTGATGATATTAAGATTTTATTTTATATATGCATGGCACCCCCATATGCTCGGTATTTTTCCATGGTACTGACCCACATATTTGTATGCGGGCTACATTTTCTCGGAATGTAGGTACAAGGTATAGTTGCACCTTCGGATCCAGTCAGTTCGTGGTATCCAGTCAGCAGGTGATGAGTCCTTTTGATTCAAGGGCTTGGGTTAGCTATGCAGAGTTTATAGTGTTGTATTTTCTTTATTCAGTCGTAATGAGTTGGGGTAGTCGGGAGTCATGACCCGGCTACCTACAGTCAGTACTAGTAGAGGTTTCATAGACAGTAAGTAGAAGTCGATGTATTTTGTTTCAATTTTGGTTGTAAAGGCAGAATTGTAATCCTGTAAAATTCCATTTTTGTATCGATCAGATTCAGAAAAGAGTTATTTTTTGTTGATTTGTATGGATTTGTATTTTTATTCAGTTGCTTATGAGTTATGCCAGTAGAAGGGTTAGCTTGGGGTCACTTGTGACCCTAAGCACCGTGTGACGTATCGGGACCCGATTTCGGGGAGTTACATCAAGACATCTCATGTCTCAAATATATATTCAATAATTCAAATCGTCATTAGGAAGCATGAAGCTTGACACATATCTCAAAATATTATTCCAAAATACCATCTCGACATACGTCCCAAAATCATTCAAAATACCACCTCGTGGTAAAAGTGTGTAATTCCCAATGATAATTATTGAATCATATCATCAAAACATTGAGATAATCATATAAATCAAAGTTTATTCATTCAATCATCATAATCTCATAATCGAATTATTTAGACATAATCTCACTTGCAAAATCATGTAAAACCATAATAAAATTAAAGCTCTGGGCACAAGAACGGAAGATTGCTCTGGTTCAAAACCCCACATAACTTGAAATTGACTTCTTGATTACGGAATCCTGTTCGGAAAAATAATGGGTAATCCTCGATGGTCTTGAAATGAGGAGTTCGTTTATCGGATTAATTTTGAATTTCTATGGTGAAATTGAAAGATATTTGAAGGTGAAATTTTGCTAGGGTTTCATTATCCCAAATGTTTCATGGAGAAAATGAATTTTGAAGGTTCAATTATGGATTAAATGGACAAATTTTCGTCCAAGAGGGGGTGTGAAATGACCAAATTGCCCTTAAAAAAACAAATAATGTCAAATCTATCATTTGGTGGACTGTTTTGATAGGCTGAAGTAGATCGATCATAACGTTTTACTCCGATAGCCAAATTGGATGAAACCAATTTCATTAGAAAGAGGACTCTTAGATATTTCCGTTGAAATATAGTAGATCACCCATATCATTATGTAAAAGGAGTTATGGTCGTATGAAGTTGACCCAAAAATTCGCTTTTGGTAGGCTAAACTAGATTGACCATAACCTTTTTCTCCGATAGTCAAATTGGATGAAACCAACTTCATTAGAAAGAGGACTCACAGAGCTTTCCGTTTATATATAGTAGATCACCCAGATCATTATGTACAAGGACTTATGATTGTTTGAAGTTGATCATGAAATTCGCCTGGCTGCAGTAATTTTAATTTCCTGCACGTTTTACTGTTCACAGTTCGATCGGAATGGTCGTAGTTCGATTGGAATGGTCGTAACTCATCGATCGAGTGCCCGTTTTTTATGATCTACATATCGTTGGAAATATTATTCGATAATATACACAATGGTAGGTCAACATCTTATGAATACTACACAGAAAACTTATGGATCGCTCTAAAGCGTAGAACTCGATACATTTCTCACGAAATCTTTACGAAGAAAATTTTCCGGGGTATTACATTATCTCCCCCTTGAAAAAATTCGTCCTCGAATGTTGCTTGATAGGATAAAAGCACTGATCAACTGACCTTCTTAAGGGACGCGAACATCTGAGACATATCGGAACGATTGGAATTACAGTTTCCTAGTCCTCATACTGAACATGCATATCTGACGCATAAATATCTAGCTGAACTGACTCTAGAATGTATGAATGCTTATGCAACAATAGCCAATTCAAGGCTCGTAATGAGAACTTGTGCATTAACTAGATGTGTTTAAAACACGAAAGCTTTAAGAAGTCATGGGGTATCTCCCCCTTGGGACTCTATGTTCCTCTACAACACTTATTTCAGAGGGTTACTAAGACTATGCACGGGGCACCTATGAATTAGCTCATATGCATGACACACGAACAGAGCTATACTCATAACTACTGAGATACTCCATATGGAAATGATTTCATTCCTAAGATCCTTGGATAACATGATGAAATGATAAATGAGAAGGTATACTATACGATTCTGATTGACTAAGCTGGAATACTTGGAAAACAAAGATCGCTTAGTAGAAGTTTACGAATTGAAGCATAACTAGCTTCCAGAATCTGAAACATGTACACCACAATCCCTCAAGATAACCACTTAAAACTTCAACTAACCACAATTTACATGAAATCTTAATCTCAATCTTACTTCACATTACCACTTAGCTCAAAATAAGCATACACCTTTCTAACCAAGATAAGGAAACATTTTCTCTCTTCTATCTAGATAACTATTCACCAACACCCTTATCCACAAAAAATACGTATTTTTTCATATAACCAACCATTCATCATCACTCTCTCACCCCACGAAAGAAGTTATCAAAGGGCTAGAACATGCTGGTCTAAAATATGACTAGATACCATAAATAACTTGACGTTCACCAAGGCGTAAGGAATAGAAGATTTAACATCATGAACTCGGCAAAGAAATTTGATTGGGAATATGCACGATATGAGTCCAAACTTTCATTGATCATTAACAAAAATGCTTTATTTCTCGAATAGAGCATAGGGTAAGGCTAGAGTACCTCGATTACTAGCCACAAAACTTAAGATTTGGAATTCATAACTTATGGAATATAATTCCACCGCTAAAAAAAAATCCGAAACCGCACGTATTGGGAACTGAGAGAGAACATGGTCCTTTATGACATGCACGAACTCGAATTATGATCATGGAACTGAAGTGTAAAGCAGGAGTAGGCCCTGGAATAACTGAAAGAACTGAAATAGGAATGGGTCGAGAAAAACCCCTTTCTTACCACTATTGGAATCCGAACACTTAACTCGGTTACTTGATCTATCATCTCCCCCTTAGACTTAAGCTATCGCTCTGGGTCAGTAATATACTATACACTTTAATCTAAACTAAAGTCACTTCACTCGAGAGTCCGATACATAATCATACACACAACTATAAAACTTCACCCAAATGACTACCTCAGAAAGCATATAACAACATCCTCACACAACTTCTCGAATTACCACCTATCCTTCTATAATCCCAATAATCAACACCTAACACTTGCACACTTTCTAATCTCAAATCCGCATAAGAAACCTAATAGTCGGAGTATACACCATCTAGATCTTCAACGCTTTCAGCTCAACTTCGGAATTTCAATCTTATATTCTAACACTCAACTCAATTTTTTCTCATCCTTAACGGACCACACTACCTCTATCATCGCTTATTAAAATCACGCTTGTAAACTTATATTTCTAAACCATAAGAATCAAAATCACATCTAAGAAGCTCAACCATTACAGTCATACACTAATCCTCGAAATTAAAGCAGTCCCATAATATCTTGGGTGAACTTTCTCATCATAAACACAACATCAAACTTAATCACGAATCAACCAAACTTAGGCTCATATATCCACTATTCAAGCCTACTAGATCACTTCCTAACAACTAATACCATTAATCAAGAAATTGTCACAGTCACCTTCACGATCACCAATCATTCAAACTTAACTTTTAGCACACAATATAACTTAAAACTTTTCGCACGAAATTTCCACTTAGAAACTATAAAACAATCCTCAACAAATGCTAGCCCATTTAAACTTCATAACAATAATAATTGGTCATAATCATATAGCTTATCTTATTCAAAATCCATTAACACATCATTCTTTCACCCGTCACTACTATCTATCCTTCATACACAACTTAACTTAGTTCATAGCTCTCTACGTCTTAACTTAACTTCCTCTTGCAACCCGGAAATGACATAATTTAACAACACTCACCCACTGAGTACTTCCATTACTAACCTATACTCTCTGGCATACAAGTATCGTCAACACCCATTTCATACCTCGAACAAACTACATCACAAAATTGACACACAAGGATATATCACTCCCTATTAACCCCAAATGTATGCAAAAATGGATTCCTCTATACTTATGCTCAACAAATCACACTTACCATCCTTCTTGCAACTAAACCTCCAAATCCCACATTTTCAGCCAACACAAGGAACAAGATGAACTACAAGTTGCTAGTGGATCAAAATAGGTCGCACACGGCTCCACTAGGCTTTGAATATGAGTTTTGAAAAAAAGTTTGAGGTGAATAACAAAATAGTTGTGCTAGTGAATCGAAAGAGCCCCACACGGCTTCACTAGACTTTATTTTTTTAATAGCATTATGATAGCAAGATTACGGGAGATAGGAACTTGGCAAACCATATTCGATGATCAAGGAGTACGCATCCACTCAGTCTTAGCTGAATAAGTCATAAAGAAGAGGACATGACATGAAACTTCAGGAACTTATAACACACTGGGAGGCTCTTTTGAAGCCTCTTTTATGAGACTTCTGAAACATTTTGCTAATCAATCTGAAAACATTATCAGGGAAAGAACCGAGACTTGCTGCTCATACTATCTCAAGAATAACACATAGATAAAAAAGTATAAACTGTCACTTATAGATCCTGTAAAGAAATTTTGTAGTTTATCTGGTTTAAACTTATTGCACGATTCAAGACTTGAAAGAACAGCAACCTTTTCTAAATGCCTTATAGCCTATCGAAGAAAAGTACAGACTTCTCCGTACCGTTCCACAAGACTCTACTAGACACGACTTCATAGACACCCTAGGACACTTGAACTCTGTGCTCTGATACCAAGTTTATAACGCCCAGAAAATCGAGTTTCAAGACGCCACACGGTGCTTAGGGTCACAAGTGACCCCAAGCTAATCTTTTTCATCGGTATAACTTAAAAGCAACTGATTAAAATATAATTCTGAGAGAATGAAGCTGAAAATATCTCAATACAGAATCTTTTCAGTACAATATTGGAATTACAAGATGACAATTTTACTAACACATATACATATACAAGAAGGAGACTGAATACATCAACCATTACTACTGTCTATAAAGCCTCTACTAGTATTGTCTGTACATAGTCAGGTCATGACTCCCAACTACCACACTCAATACGACTAATGAAAGAAGATACAATGCTCCAAACTGAAATAACCGACCCAAGTCCTTGAACTGTGAGGACTCTTTACCTGCTGACCGAAAACTGCAACTGAATAGAATAGTAAATGGGGGTCAGCATAAAGAGAATGTATTGAGTGTGTGGGGGTGCATGCAACACTTTAAATAACATCATCAATTTCATGAAAACATGCATACAGACAATGATGACTCACTTGGCTTGAGTTATATCGAATCATACTCAAAATCTCATAATCCATGTAAATCATCAAAAATCATAAATTATGATAAATCATCATAAATTATCATATCGTCAAAATTCATCATAGGTAATCGTAATTCATCATAGGTAATCATAATTCATCATAACATCTCAACTCTTTGACTCAAATCTCGGAGTGACTCGATAATTCAAGAAACATGACTTTTATGCACAGGAGAGTTTCCTATAACCGACAAACCCACGTGAGCTACATGGAATACCAATATTTGAAACCCCCATTTGCAGGAGCGTCATACTCTTTCCAGGGAGTACAACCTTAAAACTGCAATAATCACAATCGGGCTCTCTGGTCAATAATATCATCATCAAACAACCCTACGGTGGCACATAGGTTTGGGGAAATACCAAATTTCTATCTCGGTGCTAATTACTACTCCCCAACAAGCTCAGAACGCGTTAGGAAATCCATCATCATCATCACAAGGGTCTATCATAAAGACCAAATCAAATATCTCAATTTATAATTTATCAACAATTTGTGGATTCCTAACCCTAACTTCGACTTAAAACATTTCAATCTTTTTCAACATCAACAAGGAATCAATGCATTGAACCATAACCGACTCGACATTTGGACAAGGATTTGAAGGCTCAATACGTAATATTTTCAACAATTCAACTCATCAAAATCATCCAGAAAAAGATACCAAAATTCATCTCAACATCTATATCAAAATCAATCTTTCTCATAGTCAAAATCATCTCGACTCTGCGAGTTCAAGGTCAATGTACTCAAATGATTATTCTTTCAATTCGACAATTAAATCATGACAACAACTTTTGAAATGCACTTGAGACCTTCAATTCATAATAAGAATACATATCCCGTAGTACAACTCAAATCACGACTTTTATCTCAAAAGTCTTTAGAAATATCAATTCATTGTAGTAGTATGCAATTTATAGCATAAATTCTCAATTTAAGAAGTAGAGTAATGAAGTAATCATGTATATCAATATTGGAAAAAAATTCAAAGTCTTATAAATCCTTCATAAAGTAATTTGAGTGTATACCCATTTTCGAATATCATGAAATTTCAATAATAGAACTCAACCTTTTTAAATGTCAAAATGTAACAATTTATCAAGTCATGACAACATCAATATTTTTGAGAAAATTTCAAGACTCATCGTAACATCTCAAATGTTATATCTCAATATGCTCAATGATTCAATTTTGTCATAAAGAAGCTTTAAGCTTATCATAAATCTCAAAATCATTCCAAAATACCATTTCAACATATATCTCGAAATCATTCAAAATAAAAATATGAAATTTACAATTATAGATATCAAGACATCTCATGTCTCAAATATATATTCAATAATTCAAATCGTCATTGTTAAGCATAAAGCTTGACATATATCTCAAAATATTATTCCAAAATACCATCTTGACATACGTTTCAAAATCATTCAAAATACCACCTCGTGGTAAAAGTGTGTAATTCGCAATGATAATTATTAAATCATATCATGAAAATATTGAGATAATCATATAAATCAAAGTTTATTCATTCAATCATCATAATCTCATAATCGAATTATTTAGACATAATCTCACTTGCAAAATCATGTAAAACCATAATAAAATTAAAGCTTTGGGCACAAGAACGGAAGATTGCTCTTTTTCAAAACCCCACATACCTTGAAATTGACTTCTTGATTACGGAATCCTATTCGGAAAAATAATGGGTGCTCCTCGAAGGTCTTGAAATGAGGAGTTCGTTTATCGGATTAATTTTGGATTTCTACGATGAAATTGAAAGATATTTGAAGGTGAAATTGGCTAGTGTTTCATTATCCCAAATGTTTCATGGAGAAAATGAATTTTGAAGGTTAAATTATGGATTAAATGGACAAATTTTCGTCCAAAAGGGGGTGTGAAATAACCAAATTGCCCTTAAAAAAACAAATAATGTCAAATCTGTCCTTTGGTGGACTGTTTTTGTAGGCTGAAGTAGATCAACCATCACGTTTAACTCCAATAGAAAAATTGGATGAAACCAATTTCATTAGAAAGAGGACTCTTAAATATTTCCGTTGATATATTGTAGCTCACTCATATCATTATGTACAAGGAGTTATGGTCGTTTGAAGTTGACCCAAAAATTTGCTTTTGGTAGGCTGAACTAGATTGATCATCATTTTTTTCTCCGATAGTCAAATTGGATGAAAACAATTTCATTAGAAAGAGGACTCACAGATATTTCCATTGATATATAGTAGATCACCCAGATCATTATGTACAAGGAGTTATGATCGTTTGAAGATGACCGTGAAATTCTCCTGGCTGCAGTAATGTTAATTTCCTGCACGTTTTACTGTTCACTGTTCGATCGGAATGGTTGTAGTTCTATCGAAATGGTCGTAACTCATCACTCGAGTTTCCATTTTCGATGATCTACATATCTTTGGAAATATTATTTAATACTCTACGCAATGGTAGGTCAACATCTTAGATATACTACACAGAAAATTTTTGGATCGCTCTAAAGCGTAGAACTCGATACGTTTCTCACGAAATCTTTACGAAGAAAATTTTTTGGGGTATTACATAACTTAAATGCAATGGGGAATTTGGTTGATTATATAGGAATTGAATGACAAGAGTGATGTATTAAAGAGCTTAGGAAAGATAGTCACTATTACAAGCAAGATTCTTACCCATCCCTTAGCGTACGTTACAACCCCATTAGTCCTATTTGCTCTTTAGCCTTGATATTCTAATAGTAGTGGATTACTACATTGAGTTCAAGCCTATGGTTAATCTTATTTGTCATGTGAATTCATTGTATGAGTGAGTGTAGTAAGGTTCTTATAACCATTCTTGTGATGAATTGCATATGTATGGGTGAATAACTGTAACTCTCTCATGGTGAGGGTGCATGTTTGATGATAGTTAAGTGAATTATATGATTTCTTTGATTGAGTAGTATGCATGATTTTGGCAACTTGGTGGAATCAAATCTTGAGGTTAGAATGTTTTGAAGTAGTGTTCATGAACTTTCAATTGTATTATGATATGCTTGGTGTGAAACTTGTTATTCATGAAGTTATTGTAGTGCTAGATTGAGCATCTTACTTATAGAAGTAATGGTGGAGTATTACTTCAATAGTTCATAATATAAAGAGTTGTTTGAGGACAAACAAAGCTTTAAGTTCAGAGTAGAGATCTTAAGTGTATTTATGCGCCTAAATGTCATAATATCTACGTATTTAACCTCATTTTTAGGACTTATTATGTGTGTGACGACTTGAGAATGATATAATTTAGAATATGATTATTAAAATACCTGTTTATAATATTTATGGTTTGTCCAAAAAAAGTTTAGAATCAAATTTGTCCCATAGAGATTAGACGAGAAAACTAGTTGTACTAGCTTGAGCTATGTGTTGTTCTAGTGTATCTTGGTTAAAAATTTTGTGTTTGTTAACTAATTCATCTTGATTATTATTATATAAGATCATGGATGATGTAAAAATTAATTTTGGAAGCTAAGCAAGTTCAAAATGAAGTGGGAAAGGCATCCATAAATTGCAGAACTCAAAGGCAAATAAAAGGAGTTAATGACTATGAAAAATGATGTTTCTGAGCACAAGGGTGTCCCACACCCTCACACATATGAGATAAGGGCGTGAAAACACCATACTACACAAAATAATCATGTAAAAAGTAGTGTAAATAGATTTAAAGGGGGTGAAACTCCCTTGGACATCCGCAATAAGGGAGTGCCATGCCCAAGGGCGAAAAACTACCAAAAGTGATTTTTTCAGATTCTTAAGTGAAGAGCAATGTTGTGAATGAATATATTTCGTGTTGGTCTACATATATACGACCTTAATAACTATAAAAGGAGAACTTATGATACACTAAAAATCACGGAAACACTAAACACACCCCGAACTGTCCACTAATCAAAAGGATTCTTGGACCGATTGGAAACCTCACTCGGATTCGACAATGATAACAACAATAATGAAAATAAGAAGGTGTTTATCACACAAAAACAGCAACAAAAAAAATAATATGAAGACTAGATGAACAACAACAAAGTGGTAACAATAACAACACCTCATAAGTTACATTAACAAAAACAAGAAACAACGATTATAACAAAAAAAAGGATAGATAGTTAGACAAATTAAAGGTGTAATCTTAAAAACCAAAGAGCCTATTCCACTCTTGGACCTTTAACAATACAGCCAACAAATAACTAAATCCTACATTAGCACAAGAGTAACACCGATCTACCAAGAATCCAACATTTCCAAGCTTGAATCCAACATGATTGATTTCACACTCAAGTTGATATCCCTAGTTACAATTTCGGCCAAGGAGAGCCATTTTCTCAAGAGAGATATTTCTAAGTTTTACACTTTCATATTCAACAAAAACTAAGACTAAAAAACTCTATGAGGTTCTATATATAGTGTATTACAAAACAGTATACAAAATGACCACAATACCACTCAAGGGCGAGGTGCCCATCAAGTGTAACTTAGGGGTTGTTGTTAGTGCATTTCGGCCCTCTTTTACACTTTACTTGTGCACTTCCTTGGACGGATTCTATATGCACTCGTTCTTATCCATCCTCATGGTCGTACTCGTATCATCCTCCATTTCTTGAAAAGGATTCGACCTCAAATTCGTACCTTGCAAATAAAGAGAAGAAAAATAAGTACACATCCTTATAACATGAGGGGTTAGGGTTAGATAACATAATACATCAACATGCCATGCTGAGGCAGGAAAAATTTGAAGTATAGCCACGAGTCCTTTATTTTAATCATGAAAAGATTAGTACAATTTCTACAAAGGAAGTGGCTTTGACAAGAATCAAGACAAAAGGAAAATAGGTCGAGAGTCATCCTTTCCCACCTTAAGATGGTACCGGGATCAAACGGAAAAATTATCCAAAGGCCTAAGAAGAGGCTAGCCCTTCCTTCCCCTAGAATGTTACTCCCACATTCACACATAATTTTTTTTTCATATACATGATCTCTATGAACAAAACTAATTGCAATTCTTTTAACACACAAGATGTTCAAAGAGTCATGCACATCATCAAGATCAATTCTATAGACACCATCGCTAACTTGAGAATTTTTAAGCACTCTATTTACATGCTCAAGTAGTGAACTACATTTAAGAGTAAATTTATCATCATGCACACCAAGAGTACTACCAAGAGTACTCATTTATGAGACTACACATTCCTTGTCCATAAGAGTACTCTGATCTTCCAAGAAGAGATTTTCATCTTTAGGAGGAAGCTTTTCATACCATAGTGGGTTAGCATATCAGCTATACCCTTCAAGGAAATATATATGATCATTTTCACCACTAGGTTCATTAGGAGTGTTTATATTATCTTCAAACAAAACATTAAACCTAAAAAGAGCATGATGTAACTCACAGATAGATTTGGACTTAGCAAGTTCTTCTCTCTCTATAAGTTCACTATCAAGAACCAAAGATATTAAAATATCCTCTTTAACTTGGTGTAAGTATGGATAGCCCACCCCTTCCTTTGGGAAGATCTCATCACGAGGTGTTTGGACAAGGGAAGTTGGATTTTGTGGGATAAGCTTAGGTAACAATTGGCGTAGCTTTTCCACATGCCATTTCATTTCTTCAATATTGTTGGTGATGCGGTCAAACGTGGCATCGAGATTGGTGGAATCCATGGTAACTAAAGAAAAAGACAACAATGAAAAACAAAACAAAAAAACTTGTTCGCTCAAAAATGCCTCACCATACTATCACTCTCAATTTTTACCTCACACTTGGTTTCACAAGTGTTGAAAACTGTCTTGTACTTCGTGAGTGATTGAGGGTCGAGTCTACTCTTGTCCAAAATGGATTTTTGTTTGAGTTGACTCAAAGAAAATTTATTTATGGACATGAAACAACAAGACACAATGAATTCACAAATGAGAAAAGCACACAACAAATGTTTAACATGAATGAACGAACACAAAGACTAACTAACAATCTAGTAGATGAGCACTAGTTTGCCAATTAGTATTGGAACCAACGAAATTGAAACAAAGGAACAACAAAAGGAAACTACAAAATCTGAAATTTGAGCCAAAATTCAATGCATGAACAGTAACTTGATGACGTGGAAGCCACGTATTAGTTGAGATTTCTACAAATTTTATTTTCCAATGCCCAAGTCTTGACCAAAAATTAATTTGGATTGGTGGAATTTGTTTTAGAAGGGAAAATAAGTCTTGGAGCCTTTTTCAATTTTCAATTCAAGACTTGACATTTTCTTGTACTTTTCCTTAATACATGGGTCCTTAAATCATGAAAAAGTGGTTGAGAAGTTACGTAAAGTCTTTTGGTGGTTGTGGGTCTTTCAAGACTAACAAGTACATACACCTTTTTCCTTCACCTTTTAGGATCTTGCATTCACTTTATGTTCTAACAATATATGAAAGAAGGTGAAGAACTACAAGAGCAACAATAACCGCACCAATAACAATAACAACAATCTTAAAGAACAACAATATTTCCAATGGCCAACTCCAATCCACAACAACAAACGGCCAAGTCTCTTTAGTGTTGTGTCTTCGGTTTTAACAAGAGATGAAGGTTGTGAAGAACTCCAAGAACAAAAACAAATTCACCAAGAACAAAAACAACAAAAATACGTTCAACCATAACAACCAAACACACAGCCAGTCAACTTTCTCAACAACAATGTCTACCACAACAATGTTCAACAACAATGGGTCAAGCTTATGTTAACAACAACATCAAAATACAAGCTCAAATCAAGATGTAGACTCAATGTGTTAGTGAGGAACGAATCTAAAACTTAGTGACAACAAATACAAGTAAAAATCTAGGCCAAGACTCAACAAAAAAATAATTTTTGGCCAAGAACACAAAATGGACAGATTGCTATCTTTTCTGGAATTTTCAGTTATCAACTTTTTTTTTCAACTCTCAAGCCCAAGATTGTTCTTGTTAGAGCAAAATCAAAAATGACTCTGATACCAAATGATACACTAAAAAACAAGGGAACACTAAACACACCCCAAACAGTCCACTAATCAAAAGGATTCTTGGACCAATTGGAGACTTCACTCGGATTCGACAATGACAACAACAATAATGAAATGAAAAAGGTGTTTATCACACAAAAACAGCAATAACTACAATAATATGAAGGCATGATGAAAAACAACAAAGTGTCAACAATAACAACACCTCACGGGTTATATTAACAATAACAAGAAACAACGATTACAACAAACAATAGGATAGATAGTTAGACAAAATAAAGGTGTAATCTTAAAAACCCAATAGCCTATTACACTCTTGGACCTTTAAAAATACACACAAAAAATACCTAACTCCTACGTTGTCACAAGAGTGACCTCGATCTCCCAAGCATCCAACGTTTCCAAGCTTGAATCCGACACGAGTGATTCCACACTCAAGTTGATTTCCCTAGTTACAATTTCAGCCAAGGAGGGCCATTCTCTCAAGAGAGATGTTTCTAAGTGTTACACTTTCATATTCAACAAAACCTAAGACTAAAAACCCTAAGAGGTTCTATATATAGTGTATTACATAATCGAATACAAAATAACCATAAACCCCTCAAGGGTGAGGTGCCCGTCAAGTGTAACTTAGGGGCTATTTTTAGTGCATTTAGGCCCTCTTTTACACTTCAGTTGTGCGCTTCCTTGGACGGATTCAATATGCACTCGTTCTCGTCCATCCGTGTGGTCATAATCGTATCAACTTAGTAAAAATTTCTTTCCATCCTTGGATTAATTCACGAATTGGTGAGGAAGCAAGAAGGCAAGGGGGTCAAACTAGGGTTCTTTGTTCTTAAACTTTTTTTTCTTGTAGTTTTACTTTATAATTCAATCTATGGTGTTGATTTTTAAGACTATAAGTGGTTAAAAACCCTAATTCTTGGGTTTAGGCCAAAAACATGAATTATTTGATTTAATTATGTTGGTTTGTTTTTTCGTATCATGTTTAGTTGTTCATATATCCTTGTTCTTACAATTCTATGGATTCGTGGCCCATAGGATAAACCTATATTTCAATTGTGATACTGGAAGGAGGAACAATATATTAGATTATTAGGTACAAGGAGTGGGATCATATATGTTCAAGGGATTGAAGTTAGGATTTGAATTTAGTATAGGCATATACCTAATTTGCCCTATTTGGTTGATATATGAGATGATTTAAATATGTTTAACTTAGTTCTCGCATCATTTCTCAATAATGAAGTTGTGGACATGATTTAGATAGATTATTAGAGGCTCATAAAATCATAATTATGTTATCAACCCAGTGAATGAAAAACCAAGATAATTAACTAAGCCAACAAGATAGTATATCTTAGTAGGATTGCCTGTGGTTCCTTGAGCCTAACTTTCTTCCCATTATGGTCCCCAAAACTCTACATTATCATACTTTTTACTATTTTTTAAAGTATCAAACCTAAAATGGTTTTAGTTACCATTAGAACTTGTTCAATCTTGGTAGTAACACTAAAATAATATCTTTGTTGAGCACAATTCCCTGTGAGATTGATACTTGTCTTTTAAAGGCCACTTTACTACTTGTTTGACCACGTACACATGCATTTGTGTTAGGATGCAACAGGTTTAAGTTATTACAGTCCTATCTAGCATAGCAGTTGAGGTTACCGACAAGCCTAGTGATGTTGATAGGTGTGTGGAGTATTATACTCAACCAAATGTTAATCATGATGATACTCTATGTACTCTAGTTATCGTTTGATACCATGATTGATGATTCAAGTGCTACATCTACACCTCACACTATTTTCACAGATACGTATGCCTAAACCACCATGGTATGTCCCACCTCTAGCGATTTATTTTCATATTATCCATTGGGATAATGCATCACATTTTTATGAAAGTTGGGGTACCTGTCAGTCTGTCTCACCACCTAAGGCCTTTGTTCCATTTTTCATTATCGTTGGGTGTGTTATCTAGTAAAATTGAAATGCTTAGTATCTTGTCTTAATATGTTGTAGTTCTTATAGTTATGTTTGGCAAATAAAAATAAGAGAACTTACCATTGTCTGTGGTTATCTCCTATTGTGAAAAATACAGACACCACTAAATTTTGTGTGGCATGCTTATCTATTATGATATATTAACCGTTATGGATATTTGCATAAGACTAGGAATATGGATTCGACAATTGATCTTAACCTAGAGCGTAAACTTGATAGTGTGTAGTTAATAGTATTACTCCGTGCCAATTTTGTGTAATTTTTATACACATTGACTTACTCTATCAATCCAACCTAGAACTTACTTAGTTTATCTGCTTAGGTTGTAGGAAATTTGATAAGGAAAGGTTCATATGTCCTCTTTTGTTTCACTCCCACCAACATAAATATCAATCCAAAGAATATAAATATCCCCATGATCCTGATTTTAGCATAACTAAACCTTTTTATTCATTAGCCTATTCACGTTTATAATTTTTTTATTGAACCTTTGGTTTGGTCCTGGTCCCTCTTTTGACATTGTGCACCATAACTTTGGAAAATTCCCTAAGTTGAGGGTGGGATACTGTAGAGATTTATGAAAGAAAGAATGGGATATAAAAAGAAAAGACTAGTAATGAAAAGAATAAAAATAGGTATATTATTTCTAAGAAAAATACTAAATGAGAAGTAAAGCAAAACACAAAAAGAGTTGAGTCTGACAAAAAACCACACACATAGTACAATAAAGAAAATCAAATGAAAAGGGAATTGGGGGGAAAATGATTGGTTAGATGACAAAGGCATTTTATTGTCAATGAGTACATAGTTACTCTGTACAAATATACCATACCCATCCCAAACCTACATTATAAGCCATGTAAAGTCCTATAGTGAACTTAGTCTAACTATCCAAAAATTGAGGCTTAGAAAATAAGGGAAAGGATATGGTATTATTAATGCACTATGTGAACTTCATTGTAAGAGTGAGTGTACTTGTACTAGTCCCATCTTGAATCACTATTGTTAGTGTGGAACTTCTTTGTGGTAAAGGAAATAGCATAGCACTATTAATATCTAATGGTTTAGGTGAATGCCGATTGTGTATGAAAAATTCTTCATCTATATTCTAATATCATCCACAGAACCTCTTGTGTTAATTTTATAAATGGTTTCATACACACTTGTTTTGTAATTATAAAGAAAATGGGGATTGAACTTGTTTGATGTATTGCCAAGAGCTTTGTGAATGGCATAGTTTTACAAAGTTTCTTTTACGTAATCATAATGTTTTATTGTTTTTTTCTTAAGGATAAAAAAAGTTCCTAATTTGTTGGTATTGATGTTCCGGCATTGGATTATATATTTGATGCTTGACTATGAATAATTGCAAGTTCTTCACTATTGTTTGATTTGATTACTTATATGTTCTATATGTAGGAAATGAGTTAAGTATAGAAAAATGTTGATAGTGCTAAACAAAAGGGTGTGGCAGTCTTATTGAAGAGCTATAAACCTTTCAACGGACCATCACTATAAACGTTGAAGTAAAGTAGTGTGCAATGCAAAGTGTAGAAGCATTGATGGGACACTTGAAAGACCATCACGATCTTAATGGATCATCTTGACCACCTTAACTTGTTAACAATAGTAAAATTTTATAAAATCAAATCAATGATTAGCTCAATAGACCATAACCCTAATAACAAACCATTGACTTGATCATAGGACTTATGAAGAATAAGTTGATATTTACTCTATAGAGGCATGATGTAAGACCCCGCAAAGTCCTAGAAATTTAAATCCTATTTAGCATGCCAAAAGAGGTCCCAGACTTAGAAAAGTTTAGCTAAGTGTTGACACTTAGTCTCATTTTTGGCCTCTATATTTCAATGGAATTATTTACAATATTCCCGCAATTTGATTGTCAATTTTTAAATTGATTCATGATTAGGGATGTCAATAGGTCATATTGGGTAAGTTTTGGAATTTTTGCACTTCGTTTGGGTCGTGTTAGGGTGGCAAAAATAGCAAGCCAATGCGATCAGAATATTTTGCATTGGCTATCGCGTTGTACCCATCAATGTAATGTGTCAGTGATGGCGTCGACCCTATCGACATGGCGCAGCGCCTATCATGTCACTGGGGAGTTTTTGTGTATTAAATTCTGACTTTCTTAGGGCATTTAGGTCCTTTTTCCCTCACCCAATTTAGCTAAAACACAAAATTTTATATCCTAAAGGGAAAAATACACTCACTATCAAACAAACACTCTCAAGAACAAGCCCTAGTTTCTTCAAGTCCAAGTTCCAAGAAATTTTTCTATAATTTCCACGAAATCAACTAGCAAGGTATGTTAGGTGATCATCCTTTGGTTTTCTTTCACCCTTGGAGTTCAAGAACCCTTTTTAAAACTACAAGTAATCATATTTATTATTTACATGCACAAATTAGATTGTATTCATGTTTGTGTTGTTGTATGGGTTTTAATTCAAGATTTAATTATAGTTTCTATGAACATAAGATAACATGTATTTTGTTTGATGTAATTCCTATGTTAAACCACTTGAGATTTGCAAGTTTAAGTTGTAGTTATGATACTTATGTTGTTCATTAATTATGCTCCCCAATTGTTTGATAGAATGACCATGTGAATTAAATAGTGAAATCATGATATGTTATCATTTATTCTTATTCATGTACAAGTTCATGACCTCCAAGTGTTTGATAAATTGTCCCAATGAATGAATTATGAACAATTGACTATTGCTATGCCTTCAAGATTTGTTATATCTTATTATTGATACTATCGAGTCCTGGGGGTATTTATTACCCTAAATCTAGTTGTTTACATAGTTGAAGTGGTTATAGAATCATCCCGGTAATGGTCAAGAACTGAAGTACACACTCAGTTAATAGAACTCAGTGAACTCAATCTAGTTTAGTCAGTTAACACAATCAGTGTCAGTTCAGTCAAGCCTAGTACAGTTTATTGATTAGTTTAGTGTCGATTCAGTTGTGAGTAGGATTTAGGTTCGAGAGACCCAGGGATGGGGGCATTCCTTCCAGTATAGGTTTTGACCCCTTTTAGTAGTCTCTGCATTACAAACCATGTAGCCAACATTGGGTAAGTCGTCCTCCTGCCATATTAAGGTTGACACAATCATATATATATATATATATATATATATATATATTTTAAGTCTTCCTTCCAAATTAGAGTTGACACAACAATATTAGTATCCCTTGGCTAGGTGCAAACACCCTTCAAACTGGGGTCATAGGTTTGACCCCAACTCAATCTATAATAAAGGTATGTTGGTTAGATGATAACTCCCATAATTATAGTTTCAGTCTCAGTATTCAGTAAAGAACTCGGACAGTTCTACAGAACCATGGCTACCAGTTATCATTTACACAACCATTATAATTAATTACTTCCGTATCAGTCTAAACTTTCAGTTACCAGTATTCAATTATCAAAACTCAGTACTTCAAATTCAGTCTTATTCAGATAGACGTTATATGCTCAGTATTGCATATTCAGCATGTTTAGTAGTTAAAACTTTGTATGTACTCTCATCTAGTTACTTCATGTTGTTCATTCAGTCATTTATTATCTCATGCATATGAACCAATGTATATCAGCCTTCCTCAATTAGCGTACCAGTATATTCCATGTACTGAAGCATACCCTTTTTTGAACTATGATGTCTCATATCAGAGGTTCAGATGCTCAGGTTTCTTACCGTACTTAGCAGCTCACGCTATTAGCACTAATTATAGTATTGAGTCCTCATCCATTAAGGATATTATTTTATTTTTGCATTACAGCAGATCTAGCATGTTCAGTATTTAGAGTTAGTTGGGGACTTCTCCCATCAACTAAATATTCAGACAGTTAGAGGTTTTCAGACTAGCATAATCAGTTATTTAGTTTTTGTCAGATGTTATTATCAGTACACTCAGTTATTATTTTAGTCTTTTAAGAACCTTATGGTATTTCCATTTATATTTTTGTTACTGCTTATGTAGACTTGGTCGCTTAAGAGGTGGTTACTTTAGTGACCAATTGGTCCATTTAGTAACCAAGGTTTGTCATGTGTGCTACCGCTTAAGTGATATGTTGTATTCTAACATGATTGTAGGACAGGGGCTTATTTATCTTAAGGGAACTAATGATGCTTTAGTGGTGGTTGTTTTATTGGTAATCGCAGGGTAATTTATTTTAATTGATGCCCATTTTTCTCCAATTTTCTCCAAGTCCAAAAATAGTATTAAAACCCTAGAAAGCTTAGAGAATTAGGAGATTTACTCTTGGATGATCGTTGGGTGTTGATGAGCTTGAAAAGTAATTTTCTCATCATAAACATTGTGAGTTTTCATTAAATTCTTCATTTAATGCTCCTATTCGGTCATAAATCCCTAGTTCTTTGATAGGTTGAATTGAGTATCATTTGAGCTTGAAATTTATTCATACTTTAGGGTAAAGGATCCTTTAGTTTACAGAGAAATATTGATAATTTTTAAAGTGCAATTCGAAAAGATAGCCCCACAAAGGATTTGGACTCTATTTTGGACCCAAAGCATAAAAATGCAATATGTGTATCATTATTCTTGTATTAAAGTGTATACTACTATTTTTATAGAGTGGAATCATGCAAAGTTCTCTTGGAATGGGAAATCTCTAATTTAGCATGCTTTATCAGGCATTCTTTAGTATCTAGGTTGGTTAGGCTTACTCTCTTCATAGATTAAGCTTAATTGTAGTATCAGTATTATATTATGCAAGTTTTGTGTTGATAATTTGATCGGTTGAATATTTATCAAATTTAGATTATTTAGCTAGTTAGTAAATCGTAATTAGGTGTATTTGACTTAGTTACCTGTTCCTTAGGTTGAATTGCTATATTAGGACTCTATGAGGCCTATTTAGCACCTTCTAGTGGAATTTTGGAACCTTAGCCTTGTTTAGGGTAGAAAGTTCCTTAGAATGGACTTTCAAATTTAAAGGTTGAACTATCTAGACCACTTTAGGTCAAGATTATTATTAATATATTGTAGACTCAATAAGCCTTCGTACATCATCCTATTTATATTACAGAACTTGAAGAGGATTTGGAAATATTCTTACTTGTTTGAGACTTGTTCTTTGGAGATATTAAGACCTATTCAAGTCCAAAATATTATGGTGTTAAGGCCAATTCAAGTTTGGAAAATTATGATATTAAGTCTGATTCAATTCAGGCAAATTATGATATTAATAATAGTTTAAGTCCAGCATCTATAATGATATTACTTTAGGTTTGAGTCTAGTATTCATGATATTATTTCCAGTTTAAGTCTGAGATGTGAGATACAATTTACAGTTTAAGTTCGGCATTGAGAGGTTACTTATGATTGTTAAGGAACCAGTTCAAGTCTGGTATATATGGTATGAGAGGATCCACTAGGCTTATAGGATCTTACATGGATTATTTACTTTCTAGCATTTTTTGGGATAATGGGCCAAGATATTCTATAGTTAGTTATGATACCTTTAATATTATATACTCGATTGCTTACTTCTAGTATTTAGAACATTATTATAGGTTTTCCATGTTTTCCTTAACATAGTTTATAATCTTGCATCTTATTGTACTTATATTATGATTTAGCCCAGTCAGTCGATGATGCCTATTGTGTACCCATTGCTTTGATACTCATACTACATTTATGCATCCTATTATGATGTACACCCAATGCTAGCTACTATTTTTGGTGCTGTGGTAGTGTTGGTCAGAGTTCAGAGATAAGATAAGCCCTTAGAGATAGAGTTGATGTTCTATCCTTCTTTTATTTTTGGATGGTCTTTATATTCAATATTATGTTTATTTTCTAGTTATAGTACTCTTTTTCTTTTTCTAAATAGGATATTGCTACTCTTTTCCTTATTTATCTGTAATTACGCCTTTATCCTTATGCTTTATTGCTTTAAACTAAATTTTTGCATCATTTTTGCAGTTAATCTATTTTCCACTAGCTAGACCATTAATTATCATTTTAGGCTATAGTATGGCTTACATACTAGTGGGATAAAGTAGGTCCTATCATGACTCATGAAATCGGTTTGTGACAAATTGGTATCAATGTCTAGGTTTACTAGTATTGTTGTTATAAAAGAAAGTATCTAGTTGATTCTTGTAGATCAAAACAATAACATCCATTTATTATCATTGGGGGGTTATAGGACATTCTTCAGAAATATTTACTTCCATCACTCAGTTCGTGATAAGAGTTTGTGTTGGCTTCTAAGGTTTAGTTGGTTTCACTCTTTCTTAGATGGCTAGGACATGAGCTACTATTACTATAGGAGAGGAACCCAATTCAATAATTTTCAATCCAATCAGAGGTCGGGGATGACCTAGATATCAAGGGAAAGTGAGAGTTGTAGCCCCAAATAAACATACTAATAAGGAGCCTTCACCATACCTCATTTATACTCATGCACCAAATATTCCTCTACCCCAGCTAGTGGTGGGCATGCATAAGCTCCACTAGGGTTTATTATATTATCATTACTCAAAGATACTTTAGTGAAGTTATTGGGTTCAGTTTATGGTTCATCATCTATGGTGCTTAGTCTGCGTAGCACAATGGTGCCAAGGTAGGGGCGCAACCAGTAGCTGTGGCCCCTAACAAGTGCTGGTAGTTGCTCATTCAGTAGTCGCCCAATCTTTTAAGTTTATTGAGGAGTAGAAAATGTTGGGCAGATTCTTGAGAATGACTCTACCTAGGTTTTCTAAGGTACCGAGTGAGAATTCGTTTGTGTTCTTGACTGCTTGTGAGGATAGGCTTCATAATTTTTTCCTAGTATAGACTCGTGACATTTACTACACTACCTTTCTATTGGACCTGGCAGCTAGACATTGGTGGAGATGTTATCTTATTCTAGGCCAACGAGATCTTCTCTATTGACATGAACTTAGTTCTCTGAGGTTTTCTTGGAGAAGTTTATGCCTCATAACCTTAGAGGGCGTCTGAGAAATCAGTTCTCAAGATTAAAGTAGGGCTCTATAATTTTCCTAGAGTTTGAGTATTGATACCATAATTTAGTCAAGCATGCTACTATTATTTTATCGATCGAGTATGAGTAAATTGGTGTTTTGTTTGGGAAATAAGACTTCCGTTTTCCATGGTTACAAGAGTTTGGTTTCTACTTGAATATCTTTTATTAAGGATTCTAATTATGTTCAAAACATAGAGGAGATACATCATAAGGCCTAAGGAGGGAGCAATAAGAGACTGCTCTACTAGGGTATTTTTAGTCGGAGCAAAAGTGGCTTATGGTTCTGAGGTAGAGCTTCTTATGGTAGGTACCCTCCAGACTAGTCATATCAGTATCAGGGTCAATCTAGTAGGCCTTCTTATGCTGCCCTTCATCTTATCCATAGGGGTCAGGCTAGTTATGGTGATTATTCTTACAAGTCAGTGGTAAGTCTTCGAACAGAGCATATTTTGGATTTTTTTGCTTAGGAGGCTATTCGGGTTTGCCAGATATTTTTGATATAATACAATGCCCAGAGCATTTTACGAGTGTAGGGCCTTCAGTCATTTTTTTTTGGGAGTGTCCCTGTATTGGATAGTGATACCAACAATATAGATTTTTCTACTGAATATAGTAGTACCACCCTTAGATAGAGGTTGTATGTAGGTTTATTAAGTAGTTATCAGGGTTCTTGTGGAGGTCCTCATGCAGTTAAGATAAGAGATCGGTTAGGCACCCACCCACCCAGGTAGCAATCAAGGTTATTTATATGTTGTTCCTGATAGACCAAAGTTAGAGACTTGGGATGCCATTATTATAGTTACAATCTTATTGTACCATCAATCAACTTTTTCTCTATTGATCTAGTAGTCACTTACTCTTTTACGTCAACCTATTATGCACCACAGTTAGAGTTGCCTTGGGATTTTATATCTGTGCCATTATGTGTATTTACTCTCATGGGTGAATCTTTAGTATTCGATCGAGTTTATAGATTATGTGTTATGACTATTCGGGGGTTTGATACTCAGGATAATATATTATATTAGATATGGTAGACTTTGATGTGATTCTAGGCATGGACTAATTGTCCCCCTATCATGTGGTATTAGATTGTTTTGCTACAACAGTTACCTTAACAATTCCAGCTATACCGCCTGTTGTATGATTGGGATCTTTTAGCCACGCGTCGATAGGTATTATTTCTTATATTCGGGCTTGGAGATTTATATCAAGGGGTTGTAAGTCTTATCTTCCTTATATTCAGGATGTTAGTGTGGAGAGTCCTTCACTTGTTTCTGTTCCTATAGTTCATAATTTTCCTAATGTCTTTTATATAGATCTTCGTAGTCTTTCTACTAAGTGTGATATTAAGTTTATTATTTATCTTGACCCAGGATAGGACCTATTTCAATGGCACCTTACCATATAGATCCAATTGAGTTTAAGGAGCTAATTTCTATGCTTTAGGATCTTTTGGGTAAGGCTTTCATTAGGCCGAATGTGTTGCCTTAAAGTGATCCTATCTTTTTTTAGAAGAAAAAAGATGGTTCCTTACATATGTGTATTGATTAAAGGTAGCTAAATAAGGTGACAAGGAAAAATAAATATCCTATGCCTCATATTAATGATTAGTTTGACTAGCTTTAGGGAGCAACAATTTTTTCTAAGATTGACTTAAGATGCAGTTTCTATTATTTGATGTTTTGAGGCAAGGACTTCCCAAAGAAATCCATCAAGACTCGCTATGGACATTACGAGTTCTTTGTGATTTCTTTTAGGTTGACTAATACCCTAGTTGCATTCATGGATCTGATAAAATTCATGGTTAGAACCTATTTGGAATCCTTTATGATTATGTTCATTGATGAACATTCTTATATATTCTAGGAGTAGGGAGGAGCATTTACAATATTTTAGAATCGGGCTCCAGACTTTGAGAGGTTATAAGATTTTTGTTAATTCCTCAAAGTGTGAGTTTTGGCTTGAGTCGTCTATATTCCAACGATATGTGTTGTCTAAGGATGGGATTACGGTGCATCCAACAAAGATTAAGGGTATTTGAGATTCAGCCAGACCTACATCTCCATTTGAGTTTTGTAGATTTATTTATTTGGCAGGTTATAACATGCAGTTCATTGAGGGTTTTGCTACTATTACAACACCAATGGCTAGATTGAACCTGAAAGAGGTTCCTTTTCAATGGTCTGAGGAGTATGAGTAAATCTTTCAAAAGCTCAAGGTTTTTCTCACTTTATATCCTATATTGTCTCTTTCTATTGAGGGTGAGGATTTTACCATATATTGTGATTCTTTGGGTGTTAGTTTGGGTTGTGTGTTGATGCGGCAGAGTTGAGTTATTTCTTATGCATCAAGGAAGCCGAAGGTGCATGAGAACAACTACCCTACTCATGATTTAGAGTTGTCGGTGGCATATTTTGCACTTAATATTTAGAGGCATTATTTGAATGGAGTTCATTGTAAGATCTACATTAACCATCATAGTATTTGACACCTTATGGAATTGAGATAGGTTAATTTAAGGTAGCGTGGGTGGATGGAGTTGCTGAAGGATTATGACATCTCTATTTTTTACCATTCGATAATGACGAATGTGGTAGCGGGCTCTTTTATCCAGAAGTAGTGAGTATGGGTATCTTCGCATCTATTTAGGTTTTTGAGAGGCCTTTGGCATGGGACATCCAGTCCTTATCAAAGTTGATGATGTGACTTGATATTTTAGACTCTAGCAAGATCTTTGCTAGTGTTAAGGTGAGGTCTACCTTATTTGATCAGATTTAGAATCACCAGTTTGAGGACATAGATTCTGAGGGTATTCTAAGATATAATGGTCATATTTGTATTATGAGGGTTAGTGACTTGATTCAATTAATATTGTGTGAGGCTCATAACTCTAGATATTCCATTCATCATGGGATAGCAAAAATATATAAAGATTTGAGGTTGCACTACTAGTGGAGATGCATGAAGATAGATGTAGCAAAATTTGTAGCTTGTTGCCAATATTGTCAATAAGTGAAGGTCCAGAATCAAAGGCCTGGTGACCTGATTCATAGATTTCCTATTCTCGAGTAGCAGTGGGAGCGGATCACTATGTACTTTGTTAGTTGGTTGCCTCACACCTCCTGTGGTTCCAATGATATTTGTGTCATTGTAGATCAATTGACCAAATAGGCATATTTCCTTCCCATTTAGATGTCCTTCACTGCCGAGAGGCTCTCCCATATCTACGTACATGAGATAGTTTTCCTGTATGGAGTACCCATAGCTATTATTTTAGATAGGGGCTCAGTATTCACTTATAGCTCCTAGAAGACATTTCATTATGAGTTGGGTACCCAGGTGGATAGTAGAACACCTTTTCACCTTCAGACCAGTGGTCAGTCAGAGCAAACTATTTAGATTCTTGAGGATATGTTCCAAGCATATGTTATGGAATTTAGATATCAGTGTGAGCATCACTTAGCATTTGTGGATCTCTCATATAATAATAACTACTATTTGACTATAGAGATGGTACCATTTGAGGCACTATATGGTAGGCATTATCGATTACTGATAAGGTGGATTGAGACCTTTGTTCTTAGGCCTAGTGGTACTGACTTACTTCAGGAGTTATTGGTTAAACTCAAGTTGATTCATGATACGTTAAGGGCATCTCAAAGTAAGAAGAAGGCTTATCCAGATCATTCACTTTGTGCTTTGAGGTTTGGAGTTAAATATTGTGTATTTCAGTGAGTATGGCCCATAAAGCATGAAATGAGGTTCGAGAGGAAAGGCATGTTCATCCTCTTATATATTGGACATTTTAAGATGCTTCACACAATTAGAGAGATGGCTTATGAGTTCTCCTTGACACCTAATTGTACAATTGTTTATCTATTTTTTAATGTTTCTATGATACAGCGTTACATCCCCAATGAGTCATATGTGCTTCGGTAGGAATCGATTTAGTTTGATGATAGATTAATCTTCATGTTGAAGCTAGTTCTAATATTAGCTAGGGATATCAAGCGGTTACGCTCTAGGGAGATCCCATTAGTTAAGGTTCAGTAGAGTTACCACCCAGTAGAGGAGGCTACTTAGAGATCGAGAGCGAGATATGATCCCAGTATCCACACCTATATGAGCCTTCAGGTACATCCCAATCCTTAACTTTGGTATATGAAAGTTCTTCTAGTAGTGGATATTGTAATAACCCTCCACGTTATTTTTTTCTTTTCCACACTGTTTCACAATTTAGAGCTTTCCTATATCTACTTTATGTCATTTGTGACTTACTAAAGCTAGCAATTTAGTTACTGGGCAGTTTATTTAATTTGTAGAGCCAATTCTCTATTTTGAAGTCTTTACTTCAAAGGATTGGCTATCAGGCATAACTTTAGGTTAACAACCTTGTATGCAAATTTTGGCAGTAGTATCTACACTGGATCATCAATTTTAGTCTAAGGGAACCTTTATCTAGTATCCCAAGGCTTCTGGACTCATTTTTGGCTATTGGATGGATTTTGGTATATATGGCCCTTGAGTATGGGGCACACATTTCATCAAAATGACTATGGATGGAAATTTTATCGTGTCGGTAAGATCAGAGTGTAAAATTTGATAGGATAGAATAGTTCATTTGC
This sequence comes from Capsicum pubescens, assembly GCA_030864215.1. NCBI lineage: Eukaryota > Viridiplantae > Streptophyta > Magnoliopsida > Solanales > Solanaceae > Capsicum > Capsicum pubescens. Next base: position 168,168,659 of record CM061544.1, on the reverse strand, counting down.
CTTCATGAGATTTTGAATACATCTTGAGGCATAGGTAGAAACTTGGAAAAAATCCAAGTTCAATTGGTGCAACTTTTTAAGCGGTGTCCAATTGATTGGCCTATTGGTTTCTTCAGCGGCAAAGGCTTGTCCCGCAAACTACAACTTTAGAGGATGAGCTACTACTTTAGAGTACGTCACTTATGTGCCATGTTGTCAGCTAAAGCGGAGGTAGGCAAGAGGAAAATGTCGCTTAAACGATCTGATGCCACTTTAGCGATGCCGCTTAAATAGTTAAATGACTGCTTAAGCGATAATTGTAGGGGCATTTATTTTAGCCCCTACTAACATTTCACCATTTTCTCCAACTCCAAAGTGCATTAAAGCCTTAGAGATCTTGGAGATTAAGAGATTTACTCTTAGATGATCGTGGACTATTGTGAGCTTGGGAAAGTCATTTTCTCATTGTAATCATTTTGAGTTTCCATCGAATTCTTGGTTTAATTCTCCTATTAAGTCATAAATTCTGAGCTCTTTGATGTGTTGAATTGAGTATCATTTGATCTCAGAATTTACTAATTCATAATGGTTAATGATCCTTGAGCACAGAGGGACATATTAAAGATTTCAAAAGTAGAATTCCGCAACCGGGCTACACATGGGACTTTAACTCAAATTTTTACACAAATAATAAAAATGTAATTTGGGTATCATTATTTTTGTATTAATGTGTATATAACTATATTTATAGTATGGCATCGTGCAGAGGCTTCTTAGAAGGGGAATTCTTCAATTTAGCGGGCTTTATGGGGTATTATCTGACCCCTTGGTTTGATAGGCTTTTTCTTCTCTTAGATTGAGCTTAATTATAGTATCGGTATTATTTATGCTAGTATTGGGTTGGGAATAACGATTTGGTCGAATATTTAGTGAATTTAGATTATTTAGTCAGTTAGTGAACCGTAATTAGGCATGTTTTACTTAACTACCTATTCCTTAGATTGAATTGCAATCTCAGGATTCTATAATTCTTGTTTAGAACCTTGTAGTGAGATTATGGAACCTTAGCCTAGTTTGAGGTAGCGATTTCCTCAGAACGGACTTTCTAGGTTAGAAGTGGCCCTCTCCAGCCTACTTTAGGTTAAGATTACTATTAGTCCCTTGTAGACACAATAAGCCTCCGCACATCATTCTAATTACATTTCTAATCTCGAGGAGGATTTAGACATATTCCAACTGGTTCTAGACTTGAACTTGGGAGATATTATGACTGGTTCAAGTCTGGCAAATTATGATATTAAGACAAGTTCACATTTTGTAAATTATCATATTAAGACCAGTTCAAGTTCGGTAAATTACTATATTATGACTGTTTCAAGTCTGGCATCTGTGATGGTATTACTTTCAGTTCAAGTTGGTATTCATGATATTATTTCCTATCCATGTCCTACATGTGATATACTATTTCTGGTGTGAGTCCTACATTGAGAGGTTACACATGATGATTATAGCACCAGTTCAAGTTTACTATTTATCGTATGAGATGATCGAAGGTTATGGTTTTGATATTTGAATGGTCGCAATATTTACTGTCATTACTTGTTTTTTACTGCATCCATCGGGCTTATGGGCCTTGCATAGATTTGTTTGTGCCTTTTTGGATTATTGGGGCTCTGTTTTGATGTAGTTAGATATGTTATCTTGGATATTATCTACTTGATTATTTACTTTAATATTTGGAGCATTATCCAAGGTTCGACCTATTTTCCCTGATGTAGATTATTATCTCGCATCTTGTTATACTTATATTATGATTTAGCTTAGTCGGCTAATGATGCTTACTGCGTACCCATTGTTTTTATCATGCCTGAAATCCTATTGGGGTGGACAGGCACCCGTAGCCGTAAAGGCCCAAGAGAACCAATCCATGACCTTGTACTCCTTATCCATGTAACTATAACAAAAAAAGGTCTTACCATACGATACAATGCATTGATGACAAATAAACGACATGCCCAAAACAATATATATACCATACTTGTCCATTGGGGCCATAACATCTAAAAGATAAGACATTATCATGAATAACATTACATTGGTATACAAATCCTCTAAAGGATACATAAACATCTGGTTAAGGTCGGGACAAACCCCCGCCTTACTCTTGACTACTGTACAATACCAAAATATATAAAATAGACTCGAAAAAACCTAAATCAATCCAAAGCTCACCAATAGTCGCTGGATATCCAGGGATCCTACTGAGAAGGTGTATTTATTGAAGCACCTGTGCGTGCAAGATTAAATATAGGTCGTCCATAAGGGGCGTCAGTTCAAAAGAATGTACTAAATATGTAAGGCATAAAGTAACCACATATGATATTGGAGCTCAACAAAAATAAGATATAAGTGTACAAATAGTGCTAGTATACCACCTTTATACATACTTGTAGGGTTAGGTACATTACATTTATTTTTTCCTTTTACCTTTCTTACTTCATAATCACATAAATTATATGATACAAATGATCAGTTGATCAGTGGTAAATAGACAAATTGGGATTGGCCCATGCTAGGCTTACGCCCATGATCTGCCACCCATAAATATATATTGGGATCGTTCCATGCTAGACTTATGCCCCTGAACTGCCACCCATATATAAAGTATCCGGATCGACCCATGCTAGGCTTATGCCCCTGAGCTGCCACCCATTTAATACAGATTTGTGTTACATAGTTTAGTTAACCGTTAATATTGTTACTTTGGTGTTCAAGACATAATGGTACCTTGAAACAATAATCTACCAATAAAAGACATGTAAATGGGCACTTAATGCAACAACAATACGGTAGGGAGCTATTGGCACACAAATAAAGTCTTTAGGAGATGAAAATAACACATAGGTCTTATTTGAGTAAACAGAGAACTAAAATTTTCTAGATAAAATAGACGTGTAGGCTTAATAATAAGCATGTATTGTGGTGTTTGAACATGTTTGAAAGATGGAACAAGGTCATTGGCTACATGGGATATAATATGTTTCTATTATGTTTCACTTGTTATATGATAACCTTGGAAGCTTACTTGATGGAACAAATGTCTGATTTCATGCCAAAGAGTGCAAAATAGAGTATGCCTTACATATATGGTTGTACAACTCCCATACTAACCCAACATGATTTCCTGCCTTTTGGATTACTTATCTATAATAAAATATATGGTAAGCTAATATTAGCAACCAACCAACACATTTGGGCTATTTAACTTCACCAAAATAGTCGCCGGGCAATAAACCCTTAATTTATCAATCAAGGGTTTTATTTTAGCCCTTTTACTCTCAAATTACATCAATATACTGTACATATTCTTATAAGATCTCCCGACAGAAGTTTGGGTTCATTACACCCTCCAAATAATACACATAACAGAATGGGTAGTAGACGTATACAACCATTAGTTCGGTGGTGTACCACCACACCTTTCTTTTATATCTCAATACATACTAATTACACCTTTCCCAAATATCACCCTAGAAGCCCCCAACATATATGCACAAAACAATCCATAAAATAGACCCAAATCTATTTTTTGTTGCAATCAATTATTGAAATCATCAGCTCTTGAGTTCTCAATAACAACACATCCATAATTCTTTCCCAAATTAATATATAAGGAGAAAAAAATGGTGAAATCACCTTACCTCAATTCTGCAACTTATCCCTTAAATTTGAATTCCTCAAGAACTTCAACTTTCACTTTCCTTCACACTTTAAACCAAAGAAGAAAAGAGATCTCTTAATAGCAAAGAAAAAGTGAGAAAGTAGCTTGTTCTATATTCTTTCATGAATAAATAATTAAGCACTTATAGCATGTTTTTCTAATCTTTCAATAGATAATTAATCTAAACCATAAGTGTTTTCACTTACCTTGGCCTGCGAAGGCTGGGGGTTTCTTTAAGAACCCTAGAAGAAGAATATGGCCTCTCTTTGTTGTTCTAGAGAAATTAGAGAGAACTTTATGAAATATGGTATTTTTTGTGACTTAGAATTTAAGGAAATGACAAGCAACACAACCTTATAAAGCCCCTATTTTTTCCATCTATTTAGCTGCATTTTGGACCTCAAAATAGGACAAATTGGTCCAAGTAGGTGATGCACCTACTTAAAGAGATCAAGCTGCTCTAAAGGTCAAAGTAGTAGATGCACCTACTTGATTAAGTTCTTATTTGGGCTCAATTAACTTGAGTTGTTGGCAAATTTAAGTGTTGGACCATTTCTTCATTTCCTTTTCTTTTACTTAAGTTGGGCCCAAATGAGTACCTTAACATAGGATAAAATATGATCCATAACCTTGGGTCCATTATATTGGTCCGTATATCTCATGTAGGTGACTCACCAACTAGCTTAATGTAATACCCCGTATTTTTCTAGCTCAGTTTTTCTCTCAGTACATGAGAATTACTATATATTATGTCAAAATACTTATATTTTTCCAGCTTAAGACGCATCATTGGGTAGGAAATTCAGTCATCTTTCCAACATTATAAATTTTGCTCGAATCTAATATCCAGGTGAGAAGTTATGGCATATTTAGTAAAACAGTATGTGAAATTAAGCATCACTGTGTCGCGGTGAAGTTCCAGGTCCCAATCGTAATTTTATAGTGTGTCAATGCAATAATGGTTCATCGCACCGTAGTGACATTTCCCAATTTTTATTTTCCAGTGAGGCACCGCGATTGCACCGCATCTCGCCAAGGCGCCATTTTTGAATTGTCATTTTCCAATAGCCCGACGCCATTCCACTATGTCATGCCAAAAGGTAATTTCACAATTGTCCATTTTAAAATAGTTTAAGCCAACTTCAGGTGGCTCACTGCGATGCCACCGCATCGTAGTGAAGGCTAAAATTAGGCCTCCAGTGATGAAAATTTTAAATTTCTTCAGGGACAATTTAGTCCTTTTCCATGAATTTAATCAGTACAAAACATGTGATTTAACCCTTAATAACCTAGTTAAGTCATTATTCTATTAAATTTTCCCCAAAATCAAGAGCATTCTCTAAATTTTCAAAACCCTAGCCTCCAAGAATCAAGGTCAAATCTCAAGAGCACTACAATGAATCTTTAAGAATTTAATTTTTTAGGTATGTTAGGTGTTCATCCATGGGTCCTTACAACCCATGGAGCCCAAGAATCCTTTTTCAAAATACAATATTGAGATTTCATAAATCACATGTTTGAGTTGAATTATTTTCATGTGTGTATCTTTATATGGTCTTTAATCCATGATTAATTACAAGTTTAATGAAATTAAGATAGCATGTGTGATGGATTATGTGATTCTCATTTTAAATCTTTGAAATTACAAGTTGAATGTTGTAGCCATGATATATATAAATATATGTTTATTATTATGTGAAATAATCATGCTCCCCAAGTGTTTGTTAGAATGTCTATGTAAAATTAATAGTGCAATCATGACATGTTATCATGTGGTCCCCATTCATGTATAAGTTCATGCCATGCAAGTGTTTGACAAAATATCTCAATGAATGAATCATGACTAAATAATTAGCTAGGATGCTTTCAAGATTGTGCCATGTTTCATTATTGATGCTATCGAGTCCTGGGGGAATTTAATACTCAAAAAATCTAGTTGTTTACCTTATTTAAGGTTACAAATAGTAGTACTCAGTCAGTTACAGAACTCAGTGAAACCCAGTCCAGTTCAGTTTTGTTTAATAATCAGTGTAATTCAGTTCGAAGTAGGATTCTACCGCGAGAAAACACAAGGATGAGGGCTCACCTATTAGTAGAGGGTGTGATTATTGGTAATAGTCCTTGCATTCTATAACTACATAGCAATTGTAGGTTGAGATATGAACCTGCCATTTGAGGATTAATAAGGTATTTAACTGCAAGTTGAGGGTAACACCGTTCTCATCAAGGAACCTACCATTAGAGGGTGACCCTTAGTTCTTCAGGATAATATTTCAGTAGATCCACATAGCCAGTGTCTGTACCCATGGCATGGTACTGACATCCTTCAAACTAGGGTTACAGGTTAGACCCTAATCAGTTAAGATAGGGGCATATTGGTTAGATTATTACCCTACAGTTTTAGTTTCAATCTTTAGTTTAGAACTCAGTTCTGTTCTACAGAATCAAGACTGTCAGTGATATTCGACTAGTTATTAGTAATCTAAGATATAAGTTACTCAGTTATCAGAACTCAGTATTCAATTTTAGTATAAATCTTAGATATATAATATATGCATATGCACAGTGTTACATACTCAGTGTTTACAGTAGCTTCAGTTATCCATGTACTCTCGTTCAGTTATATTTCTATCACTGAGTCAGTTACTATTTATGCATATAAAACTATGCATTTCTAACTTACCTCATCTAGTATACTAGCTTATTCCAAATACTGATCTCTTACTCATTTACTTACGCTATCATATATCATATTATAGGTTCAGACGTTCAGGTTCCTGACCATACTTAGCAAGATTAAGTCTATAGCAGATTCATTAAAATGTCCTCATCTATCGAGGATATTTTTTTATTTCAGTATTATAATAGATTTAGTACTTTATTACTTGTAGTTAGTTGTGGGATTATCCCATCAATTCCACATTCAGACAGTTCAGTTAGAAGCTTTATAGAATAGATAAGTTCAAACAGTATTCAGTTTTCAGATGTTATTATTAGTTTCTATATTTATCAATATTCAGTTTATGAACCTTATGGAATTTCAACCTATCTTCAGCATTATTACAGTATTATTATTCAGTGCTCACAGCAGGTAACAGTCATGGGTTCGCTTCTAGTTATTTAGGGTCGTAAGTACCTTGTGACGTTTGGGGTATAGACTAGGGGCATTACAAACTTTGTATCAGAGCCTAAGGTTCAATAGAGACCTAGGGATTCTGAAAGCTACATCAAGTAGATTCTTGTGCATGGGTGTGAAGCTTGCCACACTTATGGGCTAGAGGCTACGAGATATATTTTGGAAAGTTTCCCTTCTTTTAGTATTCATGTCGTACGAGTGAGCATGATCTCAAATTAAAATCTCACTCTAATTCATATATTCTTTCCATTTAAAGAACATGCCTCCTAAAAAAGCTAATAGAAGAAGGAATGAAAATCAGCCAGCACCTCCGCCCATTCAGGCACATCCCCCAGACGAGCATGTCTCTCATGCCAAATTTAGAGTTGTTTTCACCACTCTTGCCCATTCAGTAGCAGCTCAAAATGAACGAAGAACTTCTATTCAGGCAAAACTAGTGGCCAATACTAGTGCATCCAGGATTTGGGACTTCATCCAAATGAACCATCCGTTGTTTTTGGGTTTTAAGTATGAAGAGGATCCGCAAGAGTTCCTCGATCTGGTGTAGAAAGTCTCAGATATTATGGGAGTAACTTCCAGTGAGAGTGTTGAGTTATCTACCTATCAGCTACAATATATAGCTCATACGTAGTTTAAGATGTGAAAGGTAGACAGGGGAACAAATGTAAGGCCTATAGAGTGGGAAGAGTTTGCTACTGCTTTTCTAGATAAATTCTTTCCCATAGAGTTTAGGGAAGCCAAGGTGTTAGAGTTCATTAATCTAAGGCAAGGCAACATGAATCTGAAAGAGTATTCCCTCAAGTTTATTCAGTTAGCCTGGTATGCTCCTCATTTAGTAGTAGACAATAGGTCCAGAATAAGTGTAATACCCCAATCATTTCTTAAGACTAAATCTATCTTTTGAGTGACTATGGATGACTTACAAAGTTATTATTGTTTATATTGTATTGTATTTCGCTAAATTCCACTTTCTATCGTGTGGAGAATTGGATAAGCTTTCCATCGACTTAAGATTCACCCGAATCGGACACCCGGTGTGGAAGTTAAAGCCATTTTGTAATTCCCCGAGAATCTAAACAATAGTGCAACCATTAATCAATATCTTGAGAAATAAATTGTGATTATTTGGTTTTTTTCTAATCAAGGATGGTGTGTGTAAATTCCCCAAAGATGTCCTAACGATTGGGCGAATCAAAACATTTCTTACCGATTGAATTCTTGGGAAGGATATTGGTATAGCAACTTCAAAAGAGCATATCTCTCATTATACTTTGAATTTTTTATCTGATGACATATCAAAAGATAGATAATTTAATTATCTTTCCAACAATACCAATTTTTCCAAAATCCGATATCGGAGCTAAGGGTTATACCCATTTTACTCCAGCATATCAATCTGGAAAGGTGTGACAACGTTTCTAATGGGCTGTCACGTTTTTGACGACCTTTCATATTCCTGATGACATATCTGATGATGTCATCAGCCTTAGGTAGAAACTCATAAAATCCAACTTTTTTTACGACATTTTGTGATGGCCTGTCACAGGTTTGACGGCCTGTCACAAATGTTGTTAGCCATTTTTTCCAGCAATTAAGGGACGTTTTTAAAAGAGTATTTTGGTCTTTTCCACCCATTTTGACCTCTATATATATCCAGGTAAAAAAGAGAAGTTAATTTTCTCTCATTTCACTTCCAAGAATATTCAAGAAGCTAGGGTTTTTTCTCAACCCAAAAATCAAACTTTCTTCCAAGAAATTCAAGAATCCAACCATAGATTTCACAAATTGGTTCAAGATTCAAGGTACCCAAGTCAAAAGCATCAAGAAACCTAACTAAAGAAGTGGAAAATGAGTCTATAACAAGTTTCTTCATTCAAATCCATAATCAAGGTATGTGGCGTTTTAAACAAGAGCACTTCTTTCGTTCTTGTGCCCAAAGATTTAATTTCTACTATTGAAATTCATGATTTTGCAAAGCAGGTTTACACCCAAATTTCTTTATTTACAATTTATAATATTTGAGCTATTTAAGTTTGATACACATGACTATTTCATCATTTTATTTCTTAAATTGAGAACTTATGCCATGAGTTGAATATTGTTATTATGAATTGATGATTTCCAAATGATTTGAGATAAGAGTCATGATTTAACCTTTTCTATGAGAAGTTTGATTACTGAATATTTATATTGATATTTGAGCTTGAGAGTCAAGAATGAGTTCTATGATGTTTTCTTGAAGTTTTTGATACATGATTATTTTAAAATTTCTAAATTATGACTTGATATTTAATATTGTGAATTTCATGTTTCTACCATGAGTTGGTATTTCAAGTGCTTTCAAGAGATGTGTCAAGCTTTAATCTTTCTTCTGACAAATTGGATTATTGAGTATATTGATTCATGAGATTGAGTTGTTACGATGAGTCTTGATATGTTCTCAAAGTTAATGATGTTGCCATGATTTAATGAATCAATACATTTTGATATTGAGAAACATTGATTTGATTTGAGTCGAGTTAGGAATCCACAAATTGGTTATGATTTGAAAAATGAGAAAGAGATTTGATTTGGTCTTTATGATAGACCCTTGTGATGTTTGTAGTGGATTTCCTAATAAGTTTCGAGCTGAGTTTGGGAGGAGTATTTAGCACCAAACAGAAAATGTGGTATTTTCTCGAAACTACGTGCCACTATATGATTGACGTTGATAATTGTGGGATAGAGGCCGAGTATGGGATTGAGATAGTGAAATTTAGGTTGTACTCCCTGGTAGGAGTACGATGCTCCCACCTATGTGGGGTTCTCTCCTTAAGAGGGCAAAACATTGGACTCCATGCGGCTCATATGGTTTAGTTTAGGTCGGTTATAAGAAACTCCCAAGTCCATTAGAGTTCAAGTTTCATGGGTTACCGAGTCACTCCAAGTCATGATTTAAAGAGTTTGAGTTGAGTATAATGATTTATGAGATATATAATGCTTGCATTACTATTGATGATTTACAAGGAATATATTTTAATTAATTGAAGCAAAGAAAGTCATTATCGTTAGCATGTATGATTTTTAAAATCATTTATGATATTATTTATAATGTTTCATTGCACCCCCACATACTCAGTACATTCCTTAAAGTACTGACCCCCATATATTTCCATATGCTACAATGTCTTATAATGTAGGTGCAAGTTGTAGTGCAGATACCACATTCGTTCAGTTCGCCGCTCCCCATCAGTAGGTGATTAGTCTTTTTGATTTGAGGGCTTGAGTTGGTTTTATAGTTCGAGAAGAATTGTATTTTCTTATTTTAGTTGTATTGAGCTTGGATAGTAGAAGTTGATGTATTTAGTTTCCGTTTCGTTTGGTAAAAGTAGAGTTGTGATCTTGTAAAGTTCGTATTTATATTGATCAAGTTCAGAGAAGTTCTATATTTTTGCTGATTTTATATATATTTAAGCATTTTATCCAGTTGCTTATGATTATGCCAATAGGAGGGTTAGCTTGGGGTCACTTTTTCCCCTAAGCACCGTGTGACATCTCGGGACCAAATTTTAGGGCGTTACAAACTTGGTATTAGAGACCATAGTTCAAGTGTCCTAGGGTGGCTACGAAGACGTATCTAGTAGAGTCTTGCGGAACGGTACAGAGACATCTGTACTTTTCTTCGAGAGGCTACAAGACATTTAGAAAAGGTCCCCATTCTTTTAAGTCTTAGATTGTGCTATAGAAAGGTTCTTTGAGAAACTTATGAATATTCTCATCTTCCTCTATTCAGGGCATCCCCGCCGTATTTTTGAGGTATTAGAGACAATCAAGCTCAACTCTTTGCAAATAGTACTTTCTTAAACAGTCTCCACAGATAGTTACGGAGTTTTAAATGAGCTAGAAAGTATCCTATTAGTGTCTTATCATGCCTTCCTTATGAATCGTTAAATAAGCCCTAGTCAGTTGCACTTCCAGATTTCTTCTCAAAATCCATAATGATAATCTATACTTCTTTATCTATGTACTATTCTTGAGGTGACATTATCTGCAAGTTTCAATTTTCTTTCTTGACAATGCCCTTAGACTTACAAGAGAGAAATTTTAGAAGTCTCACAAAGAGGCCTGAGAAGAGCTTACCAACGTGTTATAAGTTTCCTAAGTTCAATGTTATGCCCTCTTCCTTATGATTCTTTTAGTTAAGATGGAGTAAGAGATGTATTCTTAGATTATCAAATATTATATGGCGAGTTTCTACCTCTTGTAACCTTATAATCGTCATGATATTGGAACTAAAATTCTAGTAAAGCCGTGTGGGGCTCCTTCGATTAACTAGCATAATTCCCTTGTTATCCATCTCAATATATTTTATTTTTTTCTTTCAAAATGCAAAATCAAAGACTAGTGAAGCTGGGTGAGGCCTATTTTGATTCATTAGCGACTCTTTGTGTATCTTGTTTTCTCTTATTGATTGGAATGGGGTTTAGAGGTGTAGTGGTAAGAAAAGTGGAAAGTGTGATTTATTGAAAGTATGTATAGCCGATCCTTTTGCATGTGATACAGTTAGTGGTAAAGTGATATTGTCCTTATATGTCCACTCATGGAAGAAAGAGAAGGAGTATTAGTGGAGGTAAATAATAGTATGCTTAAGGTATGAAAAGAGTTATTGACGGTGTGTTGCATAGGATAAGTATAGGTTATGGATGAGGATACTCAGTGGATGAGTGTTGTTAACTTAGGTGCTCCTAAGATTGCAAAGGAAAGTTAAGTGGAGGATTAGAGAGTTATGAACTAAGTTAAGTTATGTATGAAGGATATATAGTACTGATGAGTAGAAGGAGGGCGCGTTGATGGATTATAAATGAGAGAGACCATACGATTAAGACCAATTATTGTTATTAGGGGGTTTAAGGGGACTAGTATTTATTGATATTTTGTTTTATAGTTTCCAAGTGAGAATTGTATGCGTGAGGTGTAGTTGTAAGTTATGTATAGCGTTAGGCATTAAGCTTAGATGATTGGTGGCTATGAAGGTGGATGTGATGATTTCTTGGTTAATGGTGCTAGTTATAGAGAAGTGATCTAATGGGCTTGGATAGTGTATACAAGATCTTGAGTTTGATCAACTTGTAATTAAGTTTGATATTGTTTTCTTGGGGAGAAATCTTGCCCAAGGTGCTATGGAGCTGCTTTATTTTTTTTCTAGGGTCATTCTTTATGGTGTAATTAGTAAGTGTCATGGAGTTGCTAGGTGGAGGAAGACTAGTTAGGCAATGAGCGATGTTCCTAATAATTGAGATAAGGAGTGTGATGAAAGAAGTTGAGCCTCTTGAGTATAATTTCAATTTTTACGGTTTGGAAATATAAGTTTTCAAGCGTAGTGTTAGTAGGTGATGATGGAAGTAGTATGGCTGTAAGAGGTTAGGAAGTATTTAAGTTGAGCGTAAAACCCTAAGATTGAAATTTTGAAATTTGAGAAGATAGAAATAAAAGTTGAGGCACTAGAGGGTGTGCAAGTATTATATGATGACTATTTGAGATAAAGGAGGATAGGGTGTAACTCATAAAATAGTGTGAGGAGGTGGTTGGAGACTTTTGGGTTAAGTTCTATTGTTCTTGTGTATTATTATATCCCGGACCCTAAGGTAAGATGATTTCAGTTTAGACCAGAGTGTGCATAACAGTTTGTCAACCCAGAGTGATGGCTTTAGTCTAAGGGAGAGATAGTAGAATGAGTAACCAGGTTAGGTTGTCAAGTTCTAGGGGGTATGCCAATAAGTTGTGGAACAGCTGTGAGAAGGGATACTACTCGACCCATTCTTATTTTAGTATTTTCAGTCATTCCAGTATTCATTCATGCTTTGCGTTTTGATTCCATGATCATGATTCATATCCAGGCATGCCATAACGAATCCTGTCCTCACTAAGTTACCGAAATGCAGAGTTTCAGACCTTTCACCGGTTGGAATCACATTTCATAGTTATGAATTCCAAATTTAGGTCATGCAACGCATGACTTATGTACTCAAGATTTGTGATATGTTCAGTTCCAATGTTCAAGTGCTATTTTTAATGATCAGCGATTCATATTTATACTGTGCATGTCCTCGGGCTATATTTCTTTGTTATATTTATGATGTTAAATCCTCTATTCCTCAAGCCTCAGTTGAGTGTCAAGTTATTCACAGCATCTATTCATGTGTCAGATCCTTATGCTCTAATCTTTTAGTTATCTTTCCTTACTCGAGATAGTGGTGGTAAATAGTTGTTTAGATGGGAGAGGGGAGATATTTCCTTATCAAAGACAGAGGGTGGTATGCTTACTTTGGCTAGACGTTAAGGTGAAGTAAGATTGAGGCTAAGTCATTGATACATATTATGGTTAGTTGAAGCTTAATGTGTTATTATTGGAAAGATTGTAGTGTGTTCATTTTGTGTAATTCCATGAGTTGGAAGGAATATTGGAGTGAAGTGTTTGTGTAGTACTTGATTAGCTAGGAGTATGTCAGGTGTGCTTGAGGGAGTGCAAGGAATTTTTTTTTTCTTGACAAGAGGTGTGTAGGGTATGAAGAAGAGGCTTTATAAGTGTTTGATTAGGAATGCGCATGTGGTCATGAAGATAGGCTTGAATATCGTGTTTGTGTGCATGAGGATGGGTGCCTTGCACATTAGTAAATGGCTAATACTAGGTGGATTGGATTTGTCGAAGTGGTAATGAGAATTACTCTTGAAGTGAGAGGTTGTAAGAATGTAGATGTGTGGGAGTTCATGATTCAGAATAGGGTTATGTGGCGAATCTTGTTGTTCTAGGTTAGGCATGAAAACGATGAGGGGGTTTGGTTCGAGGGGATATGAGAAGATGGAAGTATCGGTGTCATGTGAGGATTGTAAGTCGAATCGATCAAGTATAGGATCAGGAGGGTGTATAATCGAGAGAGTTTTTGAGAAGTTTGGTTGAGTTTAGAGTAAGTAGGTGATCGTACCTAAAATCTACAAATTCAGTTCAGTATGTGTATCAGGCATCAGTTTCAGATTCGGATATATAATTATGATTCAGTCTGTAAGCATTCATTGAACAATCTTTGTTTTCCAAGTGTTCTAGTCCAGACAATGTAATACCCATTGTGTAGTCTTATCCTTGTTTCTCATGACCTATGACTGCATAAATTATCTCTTCGCCGTCTATGAGTATGATTGCACCCTTATCACATCAAGTGAATTCTAAACTCTCAGTATGAGCCTGCTCTTTAATGTAGGAAGAAGGAAAATCAGCTCAGATTCAGTCGAGAATTACAGTTGTTCTCTATCTATTCATTTCCAGTTTTGGATCCAGCTGTATAGCTATTCTCATCATGAGGTTATACATTCAACGAAGTACTTCAAAGTTTAGAAAGATATATATTTAGATTTGCAAGTTGTTTAAGTTGTGTGTCTTCAGTTTTCTCTGTATTCTTGTCCAACAGCAACATTCGAGGACGAATGTTTCCAAGGGGGAGATATTGCAAAACCCCGATCATTTCTTAAGCCTAAATCCATCTTTTGAGCGACTATGGACGACTTACAAAGTGATAGTTTTTTATATCATGGTGTATTTCCCTAAATTCCACTTTCTATCATGTGGAGAATTGGATAAGCTTTCCATCGACTTAAAATACACCCGAATCGGACACCCGGTGAGGAAGTTAGAGCCATTTTGTATTCCCCGAGACTCTAACCAATAGTGAAACCATGAATCAAGATCTTGAGAAATAAATTATGGTGCTTTGGTTGTTTTCTAATCAAGGATGGTGTGTATTAAGGCCTCAAAGATGTCCTAACGATTGGGCGAATCAAAACATTCCTTACCAATTGAATTCTTGGGATGGATATTGGTATAGTCAACTTCAAACAATCATATCTCTCATTATACTTGGACTTTTTAATCTGATGACATATCCAAAGATACATAATTGAATTAGCTTTCCAACAATACCCATTTTGCAAAAATCCGATATCGTAGCAAAGAGTTATACCCATTTTACTCCAGCATATCAATCTTGAAAGGTGTGACGACGTTTTTGACGGGCTGTCACGTTTTTGACGACGTTTTTGATGGCCTATCACATTTCTGACGACATTTCTGACGATGTTGTAAGCATTAAGCAGAAACTCATAAAATCCAACTTTTTTTATGACATTTTGTGATGGCCTGTCACAGGTTTTACGGCCTGTCACAAATGTCGTCAGCCATTTTTTTCCAGCAATTGAGGGACGTTTTTAAAAGGGTATTTTGGTCTTTTCCATCCATTTTGACCATCTATATATATATCCAGGTAGAAAAGAGAAGTTAATTTTCTCTCATTTCTCTTTCAAGAATATTCAAGAAGCTAGGGTTTTCTCTCAACCAAAAAATCAAACCTTCTTCCATGAAATTCAAGAATCCAACCATAGATTTCACAAATTGGTTCAAGATGCAAGGTACTCAAGTCAAAAGCATTAAGAACCCTAACTCAAGAAGTGGAAAAGGAGTCTATAACAAGTTTCTTCATTCAAATTCATAATCAAGGTATATGGGGTTTTGAACAAGAACACTTATTTCGTTCTTGTGCCCAAAGATTTAATTTCTACTATTGAAATTCATGATTTTGCAAGCGGGTTTACAACCAAATTTCTTTATTTATGATTTATGATATTTGAGCTATTCAAGATTGATACACATGACTATTTCATCATTTATTTCTTAAATTGAGAACTTATCCCATGAGTTGAATATTGTTATTATGATTGATGATTTCCGAATGATTTAAGATAAGAGTCATGATTTAACCTTTTCTATGAGAAGTTTGATTATTGAATATATATATTGATATTTGAGATTGAGAGTCAAGAATGAGTTCTATGATGTTTTCTTGAAGTTTTTGATACATGAATATTTTACAATTTCCGAATTATGACTTGATATTTAATATTGTGAATTTCATGTTTCTACCATGAGTTGGTATTTCAAGTGCTTTCAAGAGATGTGTCAATCTTTAAGCTTTCTTATGACAAATTGGATTATTGAGTATATTGATTCATGAGATTGAGTTGTTACAATGAGCCTTGATATTTCCTCAAAGTTAATTATGTTGCCATGATTTAATGAATCAATACATTTTGATATTAAGAAAGATTAATTTGATTTGAGTCGAGTTAGGAATCCACAAATTGATTATGATTTGATAAATGAAAAAGAGATTTGATTTAGTCTTCATGAAAGACTCTTGTGATGTTTGTGGTTGATTTCCTAACGCGTTCTGAGCTGAGTCTGGGAGGAGTATTTAGCACCGAGCAAGAAATGTTGTATTTCCCCAAAACTATGTGCCACTGTTGGATTGATGTTGATAATTATGGGCCAGAGGCCACGTATGGGATTGGTATAGTAAAATTGAGGTTGTACTCCCTCGTAAAAGTACGACGCTCCCATCAATGTGGGGTTCTCTCCTTAGGAGGGAAAAACGTTGGACTCCATATGGATCACATGGTTTAGTTTATGTCGGTTATAAGAAACTCCCAAGTTCATAAGAGTTCATGTTTCATGAGTTACCGAGTCACTCTAAGTCATGATTTAAAGAGTTTTAGTTGAGTATAATGATTTATGAGATATATAATGCATGCATTACTATTGATGATTTACAAGGAATATATTTCAATTAATTAATGCAAAGAAAGTTGTTATCGTCAGCATGTATGATTTTTAAAATCATTTATGCTATAATTTATAATGTTGCATTTCACCCCCACATACTCAGTACATTCCTTAAAGTACTGATCCCCATATATTTCCATATGCTATAGTGTCTTATAATGTAGGTTCAAGTTGTAGCACAGACACCGGATTCGGTCAGTCTGTCGCTCCTAGTCAGCAGGTGATGAGTCCTTTTGATTCGAGGGATTGAGTTGGTTATACATTTCGAGAAGTATTGTATTTTATTATTTTAGTCGTATTGATCTTGGATAGTTGGAAGTCATGACCCGGCTATCTGAAGTCAGTACCAGTAGAGGCTTCATAAACGGTCAGTAGAAGTTAATGTATTCAGTTTTAGTTCGTTTGGTAATAGTAGAGTTGTAATCTTGTAAAGTTCGTATTTATATTGATCAAGTTCAGAGAGGTTCTATATTTTCTCTTATTTTATATAGATTTAAGCATTTTATCTAGTTGCGTATGAGTTATGCCAGTAGGAGGGTTCGCTTGGGGTCACTTGTGCCTCTAAGCACCGTGTGACGTCTCGGGACCAAATTTTGGGGTGTTACAATGAGCAAGTTCATACCAGGGGTATTAGAGAGTGTGGTCAAGGAGTGCAGGAATGTAATGTTACTTAAAAAGATAGACATATCATGGCTAATGGTCCATGCTCAACAGATAGAAGAGGCTAAGAATAAGGAGAGAGAAGGAAAATAATAGAGCTAGAATAGGTAGCTTTAATTTCACTCATCCTAAGTAAGAGGGCGGTAACCATTCCCAGTTTTGTCCAAAATTTTGAGTTCTATCCCTTTCCTCAGCCAGTGCTCCAGCACCTATGTTTAGAAATAGTAACAAAGATAGGTCACCAGGCTCTAAGCCTCAGGGTAGTGTTAGCAGTGCTCGAACAAATACTCTTTGCCAGAAGTATAGAAGAAACTATCTGGGTATCTGTAGAGCTGGCAGTGATGTATGCTTCGAGTGTGGCAAACTAGGTGATAGAATCAGAGATTGTCCTCAGTCAGGTTCACAGGGTCAGTACAATCGTTCCCTACTATAGTCTAGTCTCCTGAATCAGCAAGGTACCACTTTTAGTGCCACCAGTGGGAAACGCCCAACAGGCTTTATGCACTTCAGTCCAGAAAAGATCAAGAAGGTTCTCCTGATGTGGTCACTGGTACGTTACAGATCTTCTATTTACATGTTTATGACTTATTAGATCCAGGAGCTTCTCTTTCTTCTTTAACTCCATACATAGAAGTCAACTTTAAAGTCAGACTAGAGATCTTAATAGAACCTTTCTTAGCCTCTACCCCAGTGGGTCATCCTATCATAGCTCGGCGGGTATACAAGAACTGTCCGGTTATGATATCTCATAATGTCACGTTAACAAATTTAGTAAAGTTAGAGATAATGGATTTAGACATCATTCTCGACATAGACTGACTCCACTCATGCTATTCTTTTGTAGATTGAAGAAACAAAAAAGTTTATTTTTAGTTTCCAAATGAATCAGTCCTTGAATGGAGGGGTAGTACTACAACTCTTAGGGGTAGATTTATTTTGTACCTTAGAGAGAGGAAAATGATATCCAAGGGGTGTATTTATCATCTTATCCAAGTAAAGGAGTCTAATTCTCAGACTCCAAATCTTGAGTGAGTTTTTGTTGTAAGGGAATTTCCAGATGTGTTCCTTGAAGATCTTCTCGGAGTTCCTGTCGAAAGGGAAATTGACTTCAAAATAGACCTACTTATAGATACATAACCTATTTTTATTTTGTCATAAAGAATGGCTCCATCTGAACTCAAAGAGTTGAAATAACAGTTGAAAGATCTCCTAGATAAGGGATTCACAACACCTAGCATTTCCCCGTGGGTGCACCAATTCTATTCGTACATAAGAAAGATAGCTCTCTTAGAATGTGTATTGACTACCGTCAGTTGTACAAAGTCATAATCAAAAATAAATATCCACTCCCCAGAATTGATGACTCGTTCGACCAGCTCCAAGGTGCCAGTTACTTTTCAAAGATAGACCTCAGATCCGACTATCATCAGCTAAGAGTTAGAGAATGTGACATTTTGAAAATAGCTTTCAGAACTTGGTATGGTCACTTCAAATTGCTTGTCATATCATTTGGTCTTACCAATGCCCCAATAGCTTTTATGGACTTGATGAACTGAGTGTTCAAGTATTACTTGGACATGTTCGTTATAGTCTTCTTTAATGACATTCTTGTCTACTCCCGTACCAAAAATGATCATGCAGATCACCTTAGAATAGTAGTACAGACTCTTAGAGCCCATCAATTTTTTTCTAAATTAAGTAAGTACAAAATTTGGCTAAGGTCAGTAGCTTTCCTTAGCCATATTATTTCCAATGATGGAGATAGAGTTGATTCTCAAAAGACCGAAGTGGTGAGAAACTAACCTAGAATTATTTATCCATCTGATATGAAGAGTTTCTTAGGTTTGAATAGTTATTACCAATGGTTTGTTGTAGGGGTTTTTTCTATTGCATCCCCTATGTCCTGAATGACTAAGAAGAAATTCAAGTTTCAGTGGTCAAATTCCCATGAGAAAAGTTTTCAAGAGTTGACGACTAGACTCATCTCAGCCCCAGTTTTGACATTGCCAGATGGTTCATATGGGTTTATTGTGTATTATGATACTTCCAGAGTTGGTTTGGGTTGTATTTTGATGCAGAGAGGTAAGTTCATAGCCTACACCTCTAGACAACTTAAGCCTTATGAAAAGAATTACCCTACCCATGATCTTAAGTTAGCAGCAGTAGTGTTTGCCTTAAAGATTTGGACGCATTATTTATATGGGGTGCATTGTTATGTGTTCATAGAACATAAGTGTTTGCAATATGTACTTTCTTAGAAGGACTCAAATCTACATCAGAGAAGGTGGTTAGAGTTTTTGAAAGACTATAACAAAAGCATTTTGTATCATCTGGCCAAGGACAATGTAGTGGAAGATGCCCTAAGTAGATTGTCTATGGGTAGTGTTTCTCACTTTAAGGTTGATAAGAAGAAGTTAGTTTAGGAAGTTCATCTTCTTGTCAGATTAGGTATCATTTAGTTGACTCAGCTGATGGTAGTGTGTGGGTACAAACTAGTTTGGAATCATCTTTGGTTTGCGAAGTGAAAGAAAAGAAGATAGAGATCCTAGTCTAGTCAAGCTGAAAGATTCAGTCAGAGATCAGAAGGTAGAGGTTTTCACCTAATAGGGAGATGGTGTGTTGCGTTTCCAGGGTAGATTATGTGTCCCATGTGTTGATGAGTTGAGATAGAAAATTTCTGCAGAAGTGCATAGTGCACATTACTCTATTCATCCAGGGGTCAATAAGATGTACCGCAACTTAAGGAAGATCTATTGTGGAGTGGGATGAAGAGAGTTATTGTAAAGTTTATAGCTAAGTGCTCAATATATCAACCAGTTAAGATTAATCATCAAAAGCCTAGTGGGTCTATGTAAGAGTTCAATATTCCCACGTAGAAGTGAAAGGAAGTGAACATAGACTGCATGAAGGGTTTTCCTCGTACTCATCTAAGTATGATTCTATTTGGGTCATTGTAGAAGAAATGACCAAATAAACCAATTTCTTGCCAGTCCATTCTACTTATTCAGCTGAGTACTATGCCAAGCTCTATCTTTGAGAGTTGGTTAGGTTTCACGGTGTTCTATTATCTATTATCTTAGATAGAGGTACTCAGTTTACCTCTCACTTTTGGAAGGCTTTCCAAAAGGGTCTTGGTACCCAATTCCACCTCAGTACAACTTTTAACCCTCAGACAGATAGTCAAGTAGAAAGGACCATTCAGACTTTAAAGGATATGTTAAGAGCATGTGTTGTTGATTGTAAATGTTGTTGGGATGGCCACTTGCCTTTGATTGAGTTTGCGTATAATAACAACTATCGTTCCAGTATTCAGATGCCTCCGTTTAAGGAACTTAATGGGAGGAGATGTAGGTGTCCTATTGGTTGGTTTAAGGTAGGAGAGACTATGTTTTCTGCGCCTGATTTAGTATTTGGTTCCTTAGAGAAGGTTTAGTTGATTAGGGAGAGGCTTAAGGCTGAGATGACTAAAATCATATGCTAATGTGAGAAGAAAAGATCTAGAGTTTGAGATTAGTTATTTTGTGTATCTAAATATCTCTCCCATAAAGGGAGTGAAGAGGTTCAGCAAGAAGGGAAATCTCAGTCCCTGATATGTCAGTCCTTTTAGAATTCTCAGCCATTTTGGAAAGGTAGCTTATGAGCTTGACTTTCCTTCATACTTAGCTTTAGTGAACTCAGTATTCCACATATCCTTGCTAAATAAATGCATTGGTGACCGAGTAGTTGTAGTCCCCTTAAAAAGCGTAAGCATTTTGAATGATCTTTCTTTCGAAGAAGTCCCAGTCGAAATCCTTGATCATCAGATTCACAGACTGAGGAGCAAAGAAGTTCTTTTGGTAAAAGTTCTTTGGCAGAACTAGTCCGTTGAGGGAGATACTTAGGAAGAAGAAGCAGATATGCGGACCAAGTATCTCACCTTTTCTCTGAAAAATCAGACTCAACTTAAAGTAAAAGTCTTCCTTAGATTTACTCAGTTCCATGTTCATTTACAGTTACAAACTTGGTGTCAGTTACTATTGTATGTAATTCTCATGAAAATCATGCATTCATGAATCAGTTAATCCATGTAATCTTTTTTCAGTGTGAAACTCAGTTTATCAGTAGTTTCAGTCATGTATTCATACTTCATTTTTTCATTCTTAGTATGTAAACTCAGTCTATCAGTATTTCTCAGCTTAATAAGACTCATTCAAGGATGAATGTTCCCAAGGGGGAGATATTGCAATACCCCGTATTTTCTTAGCTTAATTAGGCTCTCAATATGTGATCATTCCTATATATACTTTTAAAATACTATGAATTTTTTAGCTTAAAACATATTATTATGTAGGAAATTCAGTCAGCTTTCCAATGATATAAATTTTACCCAAATTCGATATCCGGGTGAGAAGTTATGAAACCTTTAGTAAAACAGTATATGAAATTAAGCATCACCATGTCACGGTGAAGTTCCAGGTCCTAATCGTCATTTTCAAGTGTGTCAATGCGATTACGGTGCATCACGCCATAGTTCCATTTCTCAATTGGCATTTTCTAGTTAGGCACCGCGATAGCATCACGTCGCACCAATGTGCTATTTCAGAATTGTCAATTTCCAGTAGCCTGACGTGATTCCACCACGTCACGCCAAAAAGTAATTTCACAATTGTCTATTTTTAAATAGTTTTAGCCAACTTCTAGTGGATCACGGTGATGCCACCGCACCTCGGTGAAGGCCAAAATTAGGCTTCCAGTGACGACAATTTCAAATTTCTTCAAGGACAATTTAGAGTTTTTCCATGAATTTAATCAGTCCAAAACACGTGATTTAAACCCTAATAACCTAGTTAATTCATTATTCTATTCAATTTCCCCCAAAATCAAGAGCATTCTCTCATTTAGCAAAACCCTAGCTTTTAAGAATTAAGGTCAAATATAAAGAACACTACCAAGAATCTTTAAGAAGTTAATTTCTCAGGTATGTTAGATGTTCATCAATGGGTTCTTAAACCCCATGGAACCCAAGACTCCTTTTTCAAAATACAATATTGGGGTTCTATAAATTATATGTTTGAGTTAAATTGTGTTCATGTGTGTATTTTTATATGGTCTTCAATCGATGATTAATTACATGTTTCATGAATTTAAGATAGCATGTATGATGCATTATGTGATTCTCATGTTAAATCTTTGAAATTAAAAGTTGAATGTTGTAGCCATGATGTACATATATATAAATTTATTATTATGTGAAATAATCATGCTCCCCAAGTGTTCGTTAGAATGCCTATGTGAATTGAATAGTACAATCATGACATATTATCATGTGTTCCCCATTCATGTAAAAGTTCATTCCATGCAAGTGTTTTATAAAATGTCTCGATGAATGAATCATGGCTAAGTAATTAGCTAGGATGCTCTCAAGATTTTGCCATGTTTTACTATTGATGCTATCAAGACCTGGGTGTATTCAATACCCAAAAAAATCTAGTTGTTTACCTAGATCACATTAGTTACAAAATAGTCTCAGTAAGGTCACAAACATAGTACACAATCTGTTGCAGAACTCACTAAAACCTATTCTAATTCAGTTCAGTTTAATAATTGGTGTCATTTAGTTGGGAGTAGGATTCAGCACCAAGCGAACCTAAGGATGGGGGCTCATTTGTCAATAGAGGGTGCCATCCTTATTTGTATTCGTTGTATTCCAGAACTACGTAGCCAGCGTAGGTTGAGATATCAGCAAGCCAATTGAGGGTTGATAAGGTGTTTGCCTTCCAGTAGAGGGTAATATCGTTCTCATTAGGGAACCTACCAGTAGAGGCGGACTCTTAGTCCTTTGGGATGACATTTCAGTGGATCCACATAGCTAGTGTCGGTACCCATGGCATGGTATTGACACCCTTCTAACTAGAGATACAGGTTAGACCCCAATCAGTTCATATAGGGGCATGTCAGTTAGATGATTACCTCCCACAGTTTTAGTTTCAATCTTTAGAATAGAACTCAGTTCAGTTCTACAGAATAATGACTATCAGTAATATTCAACCAGTTATCAGTAATCTCAGATATCAGTACTCAGTTATGAGAACTCACTACTCAATTTTAGTATAAATCTTAGATACAGTATATGTGCATATGGACAATATTGTATACTCAGTGTTTATAATATCTTCAGTTATCCATGTACTCTTATTCAGTTATATTCCTATCACCAAGTCAGTTACTGTTCATGCATATGAAACCATGCATTTCAGCCCTACATCATCTAGCATACCAGTTCATTCCACGTACTGATCGCATAGACATTTCTTGCACTATGATGTCTCATATCATAGGTTTGAATGCTCAGGTTCCTAATCGCACTTAGCCAGATTCAATCAGCAGCAGCAGATTCAGTAGTAAGTCTTCATCTATCGAGGATATTTTTATATTATAGTATTACAGTAGATTCAGTACTTTATTAGTTAGAGTTAGTAGGGGTCTTTTCCAATCAAATCCACATTCAGACAGTTCAGATAGAGGCTTTTCAGACTAGACTAGTTCAGACTGTATTAAGTTTTCAGATGTTATTATTAGTTGCTATATTTATCAGTATTCAAATTATGAACCTTATGGCATTTCAGTCTAACTTCCACATTATTTTTGTATTATTATCCAGTGCTTACAGAAGGTACCAGTCATGGGTTAGCTTGTGGTCCTTCGAGGTCGTAAGCACCATGTGACGTCCGGGGTGTGGAATTTGGGTGTTACACTTCATTAAGTCAAGAAAACACCTCAAAAAAAATACTTCATTTTAGTTATTAATCCCTTGGATCTAACTTAAAATTATTTTATACTTGGTTACTATAAACTTTAGATTCAATTACTAGCTTACGATCCCAAGTTTAAATCATTATATCAATATTAACTTGGTCGTATCACATTAAAACGTACAGGAAACATCTATAATTCCATCTACATGTAGAACAAATATCATACATTACCTATACCACAAGGCTATACCAAGTTCAATATAATTAGAACAAGTTCAAGCAAAATATAGGATGTTAAATCATTCCCCCCAGGAATATTTGTCTTTGAATGTTAACATAATTGTCAAACCAAAACAAGTTCAAGCATAAGTTTAATACTCATGTTATCAGGTAGTACAAACATATTACACTTACTTGTTATTTCACAAATTCATCGCCTTGTACTTTCTCTTCGTATTTGAACTAATGAGGGTACTTGGATTTTATTGGTTCTTCAGCTTCCCATGTTATCTCTTCTACTTGTTGGTTTCTCCAAAGTACCTTTGCAGAAGTTATTTCTTCATTCCTTAACTGCTTAACTTGTCGATCTAGGATAGCAATAAGTATTTCTTCATAGGTGAGATCTTCCATAACTTGTATATCTTTAGTAGGAGTAATATGAGATGGATCTCCCATGCACTTTTGAAACATTGAGACGTGAAATACTAGATGAACTATTGAGATCTTAAGAGGTATCTCTAATTTATAAGAGACTTGGAAAAAACTCCGAGTAATCTTATATAGGCCTATATAACATGGAGTTAGTTTTCCTTTCTTACCAAATCTCATAACTATAATACCCCATACTTCTACCTAGCTTAAATTCATCCCAAAAATGTCAAAGACTTGTTTTAAAGATGAATCCACTTTTATACATGTGTAATTAAATACCATGCTCAGAATCCACTTTCAAAGACTTGGTATACAATTTAGGCTCAGAATTCCATTAAAAACTTTGTATTAAATACCATTGTATACTCAGTCATGCATTCACGCACCACTTAAATCATATAATCATGCATCAGATATGCATTCTCATTGTGAGAAACTTAGTTCCTCACAATACTCAGTCATGCATTCATAAATCAGTTACACATGCATCAAATATGCGTGTTCAGTATTATATATTCAGTTATCACTCATGAAAGTCATTAAATCATGTTCCAGTTATTCATGTTCAGTATGTACGTCAATTTATCTTACTTTTCTCGCTCAGTCTCATTCAAGTATGAATATTCTCAAGGGGGAGATATTGTAATACTCCGTACTTCTACCTAGATTAAATTCGTCCCAAAAATATCAAAGACTTGTTTTAAAGATGAATCCACTTTTATACATGTGGAATTTATAAGATTTTCAAATTTTTTTAGTGGGAAATTTAATAAGCGTTCCATCGATACTCATTTCATCAAAATCTAGTATCGGGGTAGAAAGTTATAGACGAAATACAGAAAGTAGTCAAAAACTGCCCAGGTGCGATGATTAGAGTCAACGAACCATCGAGCTAGCGATGGACCATCGCCCAAGAAGTCGTAGTGAAGATAGTGCGACCACATTTTTCTTAAGAGCGATGGCTCAGTCGACGGACCATTGAGATAGCAATGGACCATTACAGAAGGCATTATAGGAGAGGCAGTAAACCCCTATTCTGCCTAGGTGCGACGGTCAAGACCGACAGACTATCGACCAAGTGATGGACCGTCGCACGCACCATAGCATATTTCATTCAGTTATTTTAAGTCATTTTTAAAAAGGGATTTTTGGTCTTTTACCACCTTTTCTTACACCTAATAATATCAGATCAAGTCTAATTAGATAATTATCCATCTACAATATCAAATTAGGATTTTATCTCAAAGATAATCCCCAAGATTAAGATCCATATCCTTCTTCAACAAACTAAGAGATATAAATTCTTCAAGTCCAAGGACTTTAATTAACTTATAATCAATGTATGTCATGCGTTGATTCATGGGTCCCTTTCACCAATGAAGCTCAAGTATCTCTCTTTAAAATCCAAGATTTGTGTATTTATGAATGTTCATGATGTAAATTGAATTGAAATTCATGTTCATGATGTTGTGGGGTTTTGATTCAAGTTTTAAATTAAATAGTCCAATAATTGACCTTAGTATATGAAGATTTGCATAATAATCATGATAAACCCTTCAAATTAGCAAATTTATTTATGCAACCATGATAATTTGATGCATTGATGATGGTATAACCAAAGTATTGTCCCCATATGGTTGATTAAATTCTTATGCGAAGGAAAAGTGTCATACTAGTGTGATAATATGAAATCCCCATTCATGTACAAGTTTATGCATGTCAAATGTTTGATAAAATGTCTTAGTCAGTGAATTATGGATACATGTGTAGCCCATGTGGTTTGTTAGAACTTGTACTTCATGAAATCTCCAACTTATTATATTATGGATTGTTGATGTTGGTCATGTATTCAAGAAAGTTATGCTTTGTCGATTTTATTTCATTGAATCTTAGGGGAACTTGTACTAAAAAAAGATAGCTTTGTGCCTAGAGCCAGTGTCATGTTTTCATGATATCCTCAGTCAATCCATGATCTATAGAACTCATTCAATCATATGACTTAGGAAAGCTCAGAAATTGAGTAATCTTAGAAATCTTAGGAAGTTATCAGATCTTAGTTGTATTCCATCAGTCCACAGAAATTCAGTTAACTCAGTCCAGTTAGTTTAGTTAATCATATTCAGTGTCTATTCAGATGGGAGTAGAAATTAGCAACGAGTGAACCCAAGGATGGGAACCCACCTGTTATATGAGGGTGTGAGTCTTAGATGAAATCTAAGAATTCCAAAACTACATAGCCAGTGTAGGTTGAGACATCATAGGCTGTAATATGAGGGTAGATTAGGTGGATTAACCTTAAATAGACCTCAGATCTGGCTATCATCAACTCATAGTCAAAGAATGTGAAATTTTGAAAACAGTCTTCCATACTCGGTATGGTCACTATGAATTCTTTGTCATGTCCTTTGGTCTTACCGATGGCCCAGTAGTTTTCATGGACTTAATGAACCGGGTGTTCAAGCAGTACTTGGATATGTTCGTTATTGTCTTCATAGATGATATTCTTGTCTATTCCCATAGTGAACATGATTATGCAGACCATCGCAAAATTGTACTTCAGACCCTTAAAGATCATTAGCTATTCGCTAAATTTAGTAAGTGCGAGTGTTGGCTAAGGTCAGCAACATTCCTTGGTCATATCATTTCCGGTGATGGCATTAGAGTAGATCCTTAAAAGAAAGAAGCTGTAAGAAACTAGCATTTCCCTATCTCTCCATTAGACATCAGGAGTTTCCTAGGTTTGGCTAGCTATTACAGATGGTTTGTTGAGGGATTTTCTTATATTACATCCCCTATGTCCAGATTGACTTAGAAGAAAGTCAAGTTTCAGTGGTCAGATCCTCGTGAGAAGAGTTTTCAGGAGTTGAAGACTCGGCTCACCTCAGCTCCTATCTTAGCTCTTCCAGAGTGTCGAGATGGGTTCATAGTGTATTGTGATACATCAAAAGTAGGTTTGGGTTATGTCCTCATGTAGCATGGTAAGATCATAGCCTACACCTCCAGACAACTTAAACCCTATAAGAAGAATTATCCGACTCATGATCTAGAGTTAGTAGCCATTGTTTTTTCCTTAAATATTTGGAGGCATTATCTATACAGGGTTCATTTAGATGTATTCATAGATCATAAGAGCATTCAGTATGTCTTTTCTTAGAAAGATCTCAATCTTTGGCAAAGAAGGTGGTTAGAGCTCTTGAAAGATTATAACATGAGTGTCTTTTATCATCTGGGCAAGGCCAATGTTATGGCCGATGCTCTCAGTAGACTGTTTGTGGGTAGTATTACTCATGTTAAGTAAAGTAAGATGAAGCTAGATTAAGAAGTCCATCAGTTTGCCAGACTAGGCATTTGCTTAGTCGATACAGAAGAGGGTGATATATGGGTTTAGAGTAGTTCAGAATCAACTCTAGTTTCCAAGGTGAAAGAAAAGCAAGATAGAGATCCCAATCTAGTAAAGTTGAAAGAGTCAGTCAAGGATCAGAAAGTAAAGGTTTTCTTCCAAAGGGTAGATGGTGTTCTGCGTTTTCAGGGTTGTCTGTGTGTTCCAGGTGTAGATGACTTAAGGCCGTGAATTCTCGCAGAAGCGCATGGTGCGCACTACTCTATTCATCCAGGTTCCATATAGATGTATCGTGACTTGTGAGAGATCTGTTGGTTGAGTGGGATGAAGAGAGATATTGCAGAGTTTGTGGCTAACTGCACTACATGTCAGTAGGTTAAGATAGAGCATAAAAAACCTAGTGGGTCCATGCAGGAGTTCAGTATTCCTACTTGTAAGTGGGAAGAAGTGAACATGGACTTTGTAATGGGGTTGCCTCATACTCATCGCCAGCATGATTAAGTCTAGGTCGTTGTAGATAGAATGACTAAGTCAGCTCATTTTCTTCCACTCCATACCTCTTATTCAGCTGAGGATTATGCCAAACTCTACATCAGAGATTTTGTCAGATTTCATGGTGTTCCATTATCTATTATCTCAAAAAAAGGTACCCAGTTCACCTATCATTTCTGGAAAGTATTCCAAAAGGGTCTTGGTACCCAAGTTTATCTCAGTACAACCTTCCATCCTCAGATAGATGGTTAATCAAAAAGGACCATTTAGACTTTAGAAGATATTCTAAGGGTGTGTCCAATTGATTTCAAGGGTTGTTAGGATGACCACTTGCCTTTGATTGAGTTTGCATACAACAACAACTATCATTCCAGTTTTTGGATGGCTCCATTCGGGGCACTCTATGGTAGGAGATGTAGATCTCCAGTTTGCTGGTTAGAAGTTAGTTAGGCTTCAGTTATAGGGCCTGACTTATTATTCGATACCTTTGAAAAAGTCCAGTTGATCAGGGAAAGACTTCGGGCTGTCCAGAGCCGACAAAAGTCTTATAATGATGTATAGAGAAAGGATCTCTAGTTCGAGATTGGTGACTATGTCTAAGTCAAGATCTATCCTATGAAGGGAGTGAGGATATTCATAAAGAAGGGAAAGCTCAGTCCCCGATATGTAGGTCCCTTCAAAATTCTCAATCGCTTCGGCAAGGTAGATTATGATCTCGAATTGCCTTTAGATCTAGCCTCAGTCCATCCAGTCTTCCATGTCTCTTTGCTCAAGAAGTGCATAGATGACCCATCAGTTATAGTACCTATTCATATCATATATGTTCATAAAGATCTCTCTTATGAAGAGATTCTATTTGAAATTCTTGACTATCAGACTCGTAGGCTGAGGAACAAAGAAGTTCCTCTACTTAAAGTTCTTTGGCAGAATCAGTCTGTTAAGGGAGCTACTTGGGAAGTAGAAACAGACATGCAAAACAATTACCCTCACCTCTTCTTCGCTAAATCATATCTATCTCAAGGCAACTTTCCTCCTTAAGCTTTTCAAGTTCATGTTCAGTTTTCGGTTACAAACTTGGTATATAGTTCATGATCAAAATTTCATTATAAACTTTGTATTAAATACCATTGCATGTTCAGTCATGCATTCAAACACCAGTTCAGTCATATAATCATGAATCAAATATGCATTCTCATTGTGAGAAACTTAGTTCCTCAAAACACTTAGTCATGTATTCATAAATCAGTTACACATGCATCACATATGCGTGTTTAGTATGATATATTCAGTTACCAGTCATGAAAGTTATGCAATTAAGTTCCAGTCATCCATGTTCAGTATGTATGTAAGTTTATATTTCTCCTCTATCGCTCAGTCGCATTCGAGGTTGAATGTTCTCAAGGGGGAGTTATTGTAATACACGGTACTTCTAGCTAGCTTAAATTCATCCCCAAAATGTCAAAGACTTGTTTTAAAGATGAATCCACATTTATATATGTGGAATTTATAATATTTTTACTTTTTTTTAGTAGGAAATTGAATAAGCTATCCATCGATACCCATTTCATCAAAATCTGGTATCGGGGTAGAAAGTTATGGCCGAAATACACAAAGCAGTCAAAACTTCCCAAGTGTGATGGTGAGAGCCGACGGACCGTCGAGCTAGCAATGGATCATCGCCCAAGCCATCAAATCGGAGACAGTGAAACCACATTCTTCCTAAGAGAGATGGCTCAGTCCGATGGACCATCAACCTAGCGACGGGCTATCACAAATGTCGTCGGAGGAGAGGAAGTGAACCCCTATTCTGCCCAGGTGAGACGGTCAAGAACGATAGACCGTCGACCCAGTGATGGACCGTCGCACCCACCGTCGCATATTTCATTCAATTATTTTAAGTCATTTTTAAAAAGGGCTTTTTGGTGTTTTACAACCCTTTCTAATACCTTATAATATCAGATCAAGGCTATTAAGTTCATTATCCATCTACAACATAAAATTAGCGTTTTCTCTCAAAGATAATCCCCAAGAACAAGATCCAAATTCTTCTTTAAGAAACTAAGAGATACAAGCTCTTCAAGTCCAAGGACTTTAAGAAACTCACAATCAAGGTATGTCATGTGTTGATTAATGGGTCCCTTTCACCCATGAAGCTCAAGAATCAAACTTGAAAATCCAAGATTTGTGTATTTATGAATATTCATGATGTAAATTGAATTGAAATTCATGTTCATGATGTTGTGGGGTTTTGATTCATCTTTTAAATTATATATTCCAATGATTGAACCTAGTATATGAAAATTTGCATAGTAATCATGGTAAACCCTTCAAATTAGAAAATTTATTTATGCAACCATGACAATTAATTAGATGCATTGATTATGGTATAACCAAAGTATGCTCCCCATGTGTTTGATCAAATTCCAATGTGAATGAAAAGTGTCATACTAGTGTGATACTATGAAATCCCCATTCATGTACAAGTTTATGCATGTCAAATGTTTGATGAAATGTCTTAGTCAGTGAATTATGGATACATGTGTAGCTCTTGTGGTGCTTTAGAACTTGTACTTCATGAAATCTCCAACTTATTATATTATGGATTGTTGATGTTGCTCATGTATTCAAGAAAGTCATGCTTTGTCAGTTTCTTTCCATCAAGTCTTGGGGGTACTTGTACCTGAAAAAATAGTTTTATGCCTAGAGCCAGTGTCATGTTTTCATGATATCCTAGTCAAGCCATGATCCATAGAACTCAGGCAGTCATGTGACTCAGGAAAGCTCAAATATCCAGTAATCTTAGAAATCCTAGATAGTTATAAGATCTCAGTAGCATTCCATCAGTCCACGGAAATTCAGTTAACTCAGTCCAGTCAGTTTAGTTAATTCTGTTCAATGTCTATTCAGATGGGAGTAGAAATTTGCACCAAGAAAATCTAAGGATGGGAAGCCACCTGTTATATAATGATGTGAGTCTTAGAAGAAATCTAAGAATTCTATAACTATGTAGCCAGCATAGGTTGAGATATCACAACCTTTAATATGAGGGTAGATGAGGTGGCTAAACCTTAAATAGACCTCGGATCTGGCTATCATCAGCTAAGAGTCAGAGAATGTGACATTCTAAAAACAACCTTCCATAGTCGGTATGGTCACTTTGAATTCTTGGTCATGTCCTTTGGTCTTACCAATGCCCCAGTAGCTTTCATGGACTCGATGAATTTGGTGTTAAGGAGTTCTTGAACATGTTTATCATTGTCTTCATATTTGATATTATGGATTAGTCCCGTAGTGAGCATGGTCATCCAGACCATCTAAGAATTATAGTTCGGACCCTTAGAGATCATCAGTTGTTCGCAAAATTCAGTAAGTATGAGTTTTGGCTAAGGTGAGTAGCATTCCTTTATCATATCATTTCCGGTGATGGCATTAGAGTAGATTCTGAAAAGACCAAACAAGTAAGAAAATGGCGTCGCCCTATCTCTCTATTAGACATCAGGAGTTTCTTCAGTTTGGCTGGCTATTACAGATGGGTTTTTGAGGGATTTTCTTCTACTGTATCCCCTATTTCTAGATTGAATCAGAAGAAAGTCAAGTTTCAGTGGTTAGATCCTTGCGAGAAGATTTTTCAGGAGTTGAAGACTCGGCTCACCTCAGCTTCAGTCTTAGCTCTTCCATGTGGTCCAGATATGTTTTTAATCTATTGTGATGCATCCAGAGTAGGTTTGAGTTGTTTCCTCATGCAACATGGTAAGGTCATAGCCTACGCCTCCAGACAGCTTAAACCTCATGAGAAGAATTATCCGACTCGTGATCTTGAGTTAGTAGTCATAGTTTTTTCCTTGAATAATTGGAGGCATTATCTATACGGGGTTCATATAGATGTTTTCACAGATCATAAGAGCCTTCAGTATGTCTTTTCTGAGAAAGATCTCAATCTTCATCAGAGAAAGTGGTTAGATCTCTTTAAAGATTTTGACATGAGTGTCCTTTATCATCCGGGCAAGGCCAATATAGTGGATGATGCTCTCAGTAGACTGTTTATGGGTAGTGTTGCTCATGTTGAGGACAGTAAAAAGAATCTAGCTCAATAAGTCCATCATCTTACCAGACTAGGCATTTGCTTAGTCGATACAATAGATGGTAACATATGGGTTCAGAGTAGTTTAGAATCATCTCTAGTTTTCGAGGTGAAATAAAGGCAAGATAGAGATCCCAGTCTAGTCTAGTTGAAAGACTTAGTCAAGGATTAGTAATTAGTGGGTTTCTCCCAAAGGGGATATGGTATTCTGCGTTATCAGGGTCGTCTGTGTGTTCTAGGTGTAGATGACTTAAGGCAATGAATTCTTGCAGAAGAGTGTGGTGCACGCTACTCTATTCATCTAGGGGACAAAAAGATATATCATGACTTGTGAGAGATCTATTTATTTAGTGGGATGTAGAGAGATGTTGCAGAGTTTGTGGGTAAGTGCTCTACATGTTAGTAGGTTATATAGAGCATCAGAAGCCTAGTGGGTCCATGCAGAAGTTCAGTATTGCTACTTGTAAGTGGGAAGAAGTAAACATTGACTTTTTAATAGGGTTTCCTCATACTCGTCACCAGCATAATTTAGTGTGGGTCATTATAGATAGAATGACGAAGTCATCTAATTTTCTTCCAGTCCATACCTCTTATTCAGCCTAGGATTATGCAAAACTCTACATCAGAGAGTTGGTCAGATTGCATGGTGTTCCGTTATCTATTAGCTCAGACAGAGGTACCTAGTTCACCTCTCATTTCTGGAAAGCATTCCAAAAGTGTCTTGGTACCCAAGTTCATCTCACTACAGCCTTCCATCCTCAGACAGATGGTCAAGAATAAAGGACCATTCAGAATTTAGAAGATATGCTAAGGGCATGTGCAATTGATTTCAAGGGTAGTTGGGATGAGCACTTGCCTTTGATTTAGTTTGCATACAATAATAGCTATCATTCTATAATTTGGATGGTTCCATTGGGGGACTCTATGGAAGGATATGCAGATCTGCAGTTGGTTGGTTTGAAGTTATTAAGGCTTCAGTTATAGGGCTTGACTTAGTATTCGATGCCTTTGAAAAATTCTAGTTGAATAGAAAAAACTCCGGGATGCCCAGAGCCAACAATAATCTTATGCACATATGTGCAGAAAGGATCTAGAGTTCGAGATTGGTGAATTTTTCTATTTCAAGATCTCTCCCATGAAGGGAGTGAAGATATTTGTAAAGAAGGAAAAGTTCAGTCCCCGATATGTCGGTCCCTTCAAAATTCTCAGTCTCTTCAGCAAAGTAGCTTATGATCTCGAATTTCCTTCAGATCTATCCTCAGTCCATCAAGTCTTTTATTTATCTTTTCTCAAGAAGTGCATAGGTAACCTAGCATTTATAGTCCTTATTCAGAGCATAGATGTTTAGATCGGCCTCTCTTAGGAAGAGATTCCTATCAAAATTTTTGTGTATCAGACTCGTAGGCTGAGGAACAAGGAAGATCATCTAGTCAAAGGTCTTTGGCAGAATCCGTCTGTTGAGGGAGCTACTTGGGAAGTAGAAGTAGACATGCAAACCAAGTACCCTCACCTCTTCTCCGCTAACTCAGATCTAGCTCAAGGTAATTGTCCTCCATAAGCTTTTCAGTTTCATGTTCAGTTTTCAGTTACAAACTTGGTATACAGTTCATGCTCAGAATTCCATAATAAACTTTGTAATAAATACCATTGGATATTCAGTCATGCATTCATACACCAGTTTAGTCATATAATCATGTATCAGATATGCATTCTCGTAGTGAGAAACTTAGTTCCTCGGAACACTCAGTCATGCATTCATAAATGAGTTACACATGTATCAAATATATGTGTTTTATATGATATATTCAGTTACCAGTCATGAAAGTCATGAAATCATGTTCCAGTCATTCATGTTCAGTATGTATGTCAGTTAATCTTTCTCCTCTCTTGTTCAGTCTCATTCGAGGATGATGTTCTCGAGGAAGAAATATTGTAGTACCCCGTACTTTTACCTAGCTTAAATTTGTCCCAACAATGTCAAAGACTTGTTTTAAAGATGAATCAATTTTTATACACGTGGAATTTATAAGATTTTCACTTTTTTGAGTGGGAAATTGAATAAGATTTCTATCAATACCCATTTTATCAAAATCTGGTATCGGAGTAGAAAGATATTGTTGAAATATAGAAAGCAGTCAAAACTATCCAGGTGCGACGGTGAGAGCCGACGGACGGTCGAGATAGCGACAGACCATCAATTAAGCCATTGCACCAGAGATAGTGAGACCACATTCTACCTATGAGCGATGGCTCAGGCCGACGGACCGTTGACCTAGTAACGGACCATCACAAATGCCGTCGGAGGAGAGCCAGTGAACCCCTATTATACCCAGGTGCGACGATCAAGACCGATAGGCCATCGACCCAGTGATGGACCGTCGCACCCACCGTCGCATATTTCATTCAATTATTTTAAGTCATTTTTAAAAAGGGATTTTTGGTGTTTTACAACCCTTTCTAATACCTTATAATATCAGATCAAGGATCTTAAGTTCATTATCCATCTACAACATCAAATTAGGGTTTCCTCTCAAAGATAATCCCCAAGAACAAGATCCAAAATTCTTCTTTAACAAACTATGAGATACAAGTTCTTCAAGTCTAAGGACTTTAAGAAACATACAATCAAGGTATGTCTTGTGTTCATTCATGGGTCCCTTTCACCTATAAAGCTCAAGAATCTCTCTTCAAAATCTATGATTTGTGTATTTATGAATATTCATGATGTAAATTGAATTGAAATTCATGTTCATGATGTTGTGGGGTTTTGGTTCATCTTTTAAATTACATATTCCAATGATTGACCCTAGTATATGAAGATTTGCATAGTAATCATGATAAACCCTTCAAATTAGCAAATTTATTTATGCAACCATGACAATTAATTAGATACATTGATGATGGTATAACCAAAGTATGCTCCCCATGTGTTTGATTAAATTCCTATGTGAATAAAAAGTGCCATATTGGAGTGATAATATGAAATTCCCATTCATGTACAAGTTTATACATGTCAAATGTTTGTTCAAATGTCTTAGTCAGTGAATTATTGATACATGTGAGTGTCCTTTATCATCCTATCAAGGACAACGTTGTGGTTGATGCTCTCAATAGACTGTTTATGGGTAGTGTTGCTCACGTTGAGGATAGTAAGAAGAAGCTAGATCAAGAATTTCATCAACTTGCCAAACTAGGCATTTGATTAGTCAATATAGAAGAGGGTGTTATACGGGTTCAGATTAGTTTAGAATTATCTCTAATTTTTTAGGTGAAAGAAAAGTAAGATAGAGATCCCAGTCTAGTCAAAATGAAAGAGTCAGTCAAGGATCTAAATGTAGAGATTTTCTCCCAAAGGGGAGATGGTGTTCTGTGTTATCAGGGTCATCTGTGTGTTCAAGGTATATATGACCTAAGGTAACGAATTCTTGCAAAATTGTATGGTACATGCTACTCTAGTCATCCAGGGGCCACAAAGTTGTACCGTGACTTACGAGAGATCAATTGGTCGAGTAGGATGAAGAGAGATATTAAAGAGTTTGTGGCTAAGTGCTCTATATGTCAGTAGGTTAAGATAGAGCATCATAAGCCTAGTGGGTCCATGCAGGAGTTCAGTATTCCTACTTAGAAGTGGGAAGAAGTGAACATGGACTTTGTAATGAGGTTGTCTCGTACTCATCGCTAGCATGATTCAGTCTGGGTCATTATAGACAGAATTACCAAGTCAGCTCATTTCATTCCAGTCTATACCTCTTATTCAGCTGAGGATTACGGCAAACTCTACTTTAGAGAGTTGGTCATATTACACAGTATTCCGTTATATATTATCTCAGATAGAGGTACCCAGTTCACCTCTTATTTCTGGAAAGCATTTTAAAAGGGTCTTGGTACCCAAGTTCATCTCAGTACAGCCTTCTATGCTCCGATAGATGGTCAAGTACAAAGGACCATTCAGACTTAAGAAGATATGCTAAGAGCATGTGCAACTGATTTCAAGGGTAGTTGGGATGCCACTTTTCTTTGATTGAGTTTGAATACAACAACAACTATTATTCTAGTATTCTGATGGCTCCATTCGGAGCCCTCTAGGGTAGGAGATACTGATCTCTAGTTGGTTGGTGCAAAGTTAGTGAGGCTTCAGTTAGAGGGTCTGACTTAGTATTGGATGCCTTTGAAAAAGTCCAGTTGATCAAAGAAAGACATCGGGCTGCCCAGAGCCGATAGAAATCTTATGCAGATGTGCGTAGAAAGGATATTGAGTTCGAGATTGGTGACTATGACTATCTTAGATCTCTTCTATGAAGGGAGTGAAGAGATTTGGAAAGAAGGGAGAGCTCAGTCCCCGATATATCGGTCCCATCAAAATTCTTAGTTGCTTCGGCAAGGTATCTTATGAGCTCGAATTGCCTTCAGATCTAGCCTTAGTCCGTCAAGATTTCCATGTATCTTTACTCAAGAATTGCATAGGTGACCAAGTAGTTGTAGTCTCTATTCAGAGCATAGATGTTCAGAATGGCCTCTCTTATAAAGAGATTCTAGTCGAAATTCTTGACTATCAGACACGTAGGCTGAGGAACAAAGAAGTCTCTCTAGTCATAGTTCTTTGGTGGAATCCGTCTATTGAGGGAGATATTTGGGAAGAAGAAGAAGACATGTGAAACAATTACCCTCACCTATTCTCCACTAACTAAGATCTAGCTCAAGGTAACAGTCCTCCTTAAGCTTTTCAGTTTCATGTTCAGATTTCAGTTACACACTTGGTATACAGTTCATGCTCATAATTCCATTATAAACTTGGTATTAAATACCATTGCATTTTAAGTCATGTATTCACATACCAGTTCAGTCATATAATCATGCATAAGATATGCATTCTCATTTTAAGAAACGTAGTTCCTTATAACACTCAGTCATTCATTCATAAATCAGTTACAGATTCATCAGATATGCGTGTTCGATATGATATATTCAGTTATAAGTCATGAAAGTCATTAAATCATGTTCCAGTCATTCATGTTCAGTATGTACGTCAGTTTATCTTTGATAATTCTCAACTTACACGGAAAATTAGTTCAAGGCGGTCGTCATTAATAAATTTACCCAACTTTTGGAGTCGGGGTCGAATCCACAGGGAACAATGTGAGTGGCAATTAAACTAATTTGAGACTATAGCTACAAGTTGAATTCAAACAGATGATACAAAAAGATAAAATGGGGTTTTTTGATGATCAGCAAATAATTGTTGTTCACTTTAGTTTTAGTATTTGTAAATCACGAGTTTATGAAATAACTAGAATTATTTTCACTAGGGCTTTCGGTACATGACAGATGCTACAAGTGGTTTAAGATTCTCACGGTGGGTAGGATAAAAAGCTATATTTATTGATGTTATGCTCAAATGTCTCTCGACCTACTTAAGCGTTTAATTCCCTAATCCTCTCAGACTTAGGGAATCTCTGTTTACTGCCCAGATTTTACCTCAGGTTAACCAACCTTGTTACAACGCTGATTATTAAACGAAGTATTTTCGAGTCCCTGTTG
Source organism: Capsicum pubescens (assembly GCA_030864215.1). NCBI lineage: Eukaryota > Viridiplantae > Streptophyta > Magnoliopsida > Solanales > Solanaceae > Capsicum > Capsicum pubescens. The sequence goes on along the minus strand of CM061544.1, from coordinate 168,130,681 downwards.
ATAATTCACTTCCTACTATATTTTATTTCTTTCTCAAGCAAATCAAAGCAGGTGTGTCTATTGTTTGCAACCAATAGACGTTAATTAAAACTTCAGAATTATCAATAAATCCTATCACCTTTTGAATCTTGAACACTTAGTACATTATCAAGACCTAACCCTAGATCCCATAACTCAGGTTTATAGAGTTTAGCAACTCATGATGTAACGAATGAAACACATAATTGAATTCATGATTTGAAAGATAAAATTACAGAGCAATGAAAAGCAATAATTGTTTCTTCGATTCAATCACTAAATAACTCCACAAAAAGCAATAGTAATCTCTCACAAGTTAATGGTGACAGTGTATCCAAAACTAGAGAGAGAAATACTAAAGTTCATGAAGTTTAAGATGTCTCTGATTTCTCTCCACACTTCCTAAATGAAACCTTAAAAGTTGTTATTTATAGATGTAACTTAAAGGAAATTCAAAATTAAAATTTCTGAAATTCGTCCCTTAGATGACTTAAACTCTTAAGGAAAACCTAGACTTGTCCTTAAATACTTAGGCTAATTATGGAAACAAAATCATAGGTTACAGCTTTTTCTCGGAATAGACGACTACATACGTGACACCTACTCAGGGTTCTGATGACTTATCAGGAGTGTCATCAGATCCTTTTCAATTTTGACATTCTCTGTTTTAGGCTGACAATGAAACCTGATGGCTTATCAAGTCTTTGATGACTTATTACCAATGTCATCACTGATTCTAGCTGAATTCCATTCTCTGTCTAAGGTTGACGACGGTCTTTTTAGCTTATCAAATTTATGACGACATATTAGGGGATGTCATCACACTTCTACTCCAACTTCATCACACTGCCTCCAGCTGACGATGGACCTGATAACTTATCACAAAGTTGACGACTTATCATAAAAGTCATCAATTGCTCTTCTGTAATTTCTTGGCTATTTGTTCCATACTCACCTCTTTTTGTCCTTATTGTCTTAGGTTCTCTTGCATCTTTCCTTTCATTGCATTATCAAAGAAATATCATCAAAAACAACTATAGTGACTTAATAACATACAATTATTCCAAGTTAGAAGTCTTAAATGTGCTAACAAAATGCTAGCACATCAACACCCTCAAGTTAAAACAATTGCTTGTCCTCAAGCAACCAAAATATAACTAAGAGAATACAAAGTACATTCGGCAGTCAATTTTCTATATCATCTCAACACAACTTCATCTTCTCCCAGGTCAATCAATTCAAACTCAACTGTGTCTACTATTGAAAAACAACAATGCAACACACAGGAATCAAGATATAGCATAAATTCAGCAATAGAAACCATGCATATACCAAGATCACACTATCCGAACATATTATCAACTAGCAACATAACCTGCATACCCTCACAACAAAGAAATTCCTTTTTCTCTCATATCAAAAATCACATATATACACATAAGAACAACCAGAAGATTCACTCTCAGAATGAAGTTCCACTCAATGTATGTCAAATGCCATAGGCTTTCCCTTATAGTCAGTACCAAGGTTTTCAGAAAGGTCATCTAGGATCACTATAGGTCTTTTTCTTGGCTTGTAATATAGGCTAGGGGCTGATATGATATTCAAGGGTATTTTAAGTGACTACGCCTCCTTCACACTACGCTAACCTCTTGGGGTTTCACTTCTTAACCTTTTTCTCTTCCTCCCTTTTATTGATCACACATGCTCAAGGTGGGTGCTATCTTTTCAAAAACCAAATTATCTTTTTCTAATCTTTTATACAACTTTTTTTCTTTTCTTATTCTTTTTGCACCACACCCGATTTTTTATTCTTTTCTCTTAGTCTACCTCTCTGCATACTCATTTTGTATCACGCACCCCTATGATAACCACCCTCAACTTAGGCTATTTTCCTAAGTCAAGGTACATAGTGTCCAAGGAGGACCAGGGCCAAAATATGTTCATTGTGAAACAAATGGAAAGGTGATAAGTATCATGAAAAAAATAGGCTATTCAGGCTCAAAAAGGGATCAAGGGATATTATGTATACAATAAAGGTCATTTAGGCTAAAAGTAGGCTAATATCAAAACGGCCTATGATCCTCTCCTAACCTCTATCCGAGAACCAAGGCAAGACTAACCAGAAAAGTTCTAGATTCACACACAAAGGGAACTGAGTAAAACCTCACACACACATGGCACACAAATATATCGCACATCACCACTTATCTAGTTTGTGCAATATTTTAGCACTGATTATCAAGTTTCCAGAACTAATGCCACAAAAAAATGCATTGTCGTCACAATTAGATGCAGTTCATACAGTATTATAAATAGACACTTGGAGAGGTGCTAAAAAATCACAAAACATATTAAATGTCTCATTACTTGTATTTCTCCAGGTTAACCACAACACATCACAAAATAAAACACAATACGCCTAAATATGTCGGCTCTACTAGGAACAAGACTCTGGGGAAAGGAGGCACGACAACAAAAAGCCATTGAGGACATCAACACCCACAAGTAGCCCCACACCCTCAACATAAAACATGCAATGTCCCCAATGCATTAAACTAACATAAGAGATTTAGAAACATACCTGTGGCACCACGAGTGTGAAGATCTGATGTCAATCACATAAAACAAATACAAACAACAAAATACCTTGTGTTGCCTCCCAAGAAACGCCTAATTTAGTGTCACAGAACGACTCAGTTATCTTGACTACTCATACTTCATTAAGATACCTTGTTGATAATTATTTATGTCTCCACTTGGAGGATTTGAAATGTCGACCCTACTTTTGATCAATACATCTTCGGGGTGTGTTGCGTAAATATGAGGGCATGATGAGGAATGTTCTATCACGCCACTTCGAAGACTTGAACTGCTTGCCCAATTTTTTATTCAACTTTCGTGTGGGCTCATTTGGCAACGATGAGAATCTTAAACAGCCACTAAATAGACATCGATCTTTAAGCTTCTTATCCTTCGAGATTAGGGTTGTAGTATACCCTTTTGGAAGGACAAACTCCAAAATGTACGAATCTTCCTCCTCATTTTAAAAATTCATCATTTTCTTGGATGATTTAACTTTCATGACATCCACCAAGCATAATGTTGAAAAGTGGTTCGACTGAGGACTAACTCTCAATTTTGGAGTAGCATCCCTATTAGTATTTTTGCCTCAAAATGGACTAGACTGTTCACAAGGATTGTGCTTGATTTCTTCTTTTGACTCTAGTACCATCTCCTCGTCTTTGGTATCTTCATTCATAAATGGTTCGGTTGGTTGGGAAATCACCGAGGGTTGCTCAACATCAAGCTCATCACAACATCGGATTCTTGCACCTTATCTTCACACTCGTCCATTATGTTAAATGATTCCATAGACAAGATATTATCTAAACATAATGTTGAAAAGTGCTTTGAATGCTTGACCTCTATATCTATATACTCTATCATTCTTCTTTCCTCGTTATTTGCTCTTATGTCTTGATGTATATCACGTATGATATCATTTGTTGTGTCCATACACTCCAATATTAGTTGAATCATAGCTTCAATGACACTCTTTCTGGTGTTTCGTTCTTCCTGTTCTTGACCATAAGACCTATGAAAATCATAAAAAGAAGTAGAATTAGGGTTAGCATACCAGGGAGAGGGGGCATTTGGGCAATCACTGCAATGTCCATCTTGACCACCATATAATGAACAATCATACTACTGGTAGGATGGAGATTGTGCAAACATTTATCTTCGAGGTGCATATCTACAATCTTGCAAAAAGTGAGGTCCATCACAATATGGACATGGATCATCAAGATAAGATTTCCATCCGCCAAGCTCAAGTTAATTCCACGATGCCATAGTAATAAGTAAACTAAAATAAAAATCTACCTAACACAAGAAATAAAAGAAAACTAAAAACAAATATTTACAAGTTTGAATACAAAAAAGTAGGCTAAAACTCCAAACAAACTTAAAACGCCAAATTTTTCCCCGGCAACGGCGCCTTTTTTTATAATGATCAACTTACACGTCAATTTAGAGCAACATGGTTGTAGTCAATATATTTACTCAATTTTTGGAGTCAGAGTTGAATCCAGAGAGAACAATATGAGTGACGATTAAACTAATTTGAGACTATAGCTACAAGTTGAATTCAAACATATGATACGAAAAGATAAAATGGAATTTTTTGATAATCAACAAATAATGGTTGGTCACTTTAGTTTCAGTGTTTGTAAATCAAGAGTTTATGAAATAACAGAATTATGTTCACTAGGGCTTCCGGTACATGACAGATGCTAAAAGTGGTTCAAGATTCTCACGGTGGATAGGATAACTAGCTATCTTTATCGATGTTATGCTTAAATGTCTCTCGACCTAATTAAGCATTTAATTCCCTAATCCTCTCGGACGTAGGAAATTTCTATTTACTACCCAGATTTTACCTCAGGTTAACCAACCTTGTTACAGCGCTGATTATTAAACGAAGTATTTCTGAGTCCCTGTTGATAATTCACTTCCTACTATATTTGATTTCTTTCTCAAGCAAATCAAAGCAGGTGTGTCTACTATTTTCAACCAACATACATTAATTAAAACTTTAGAATTATCAAGAAATCCTACCACTTTTTGAATCGTGAACACTTAGCACCTTATCAAGACCTAACCCTAGATCTCATAACTCAGGTTAATAGAGTTTAGCCACTCATGATGTAATGATCGAAACACATAATTGAATTCATGATTTGAAGGATAAACTTACAGAGCAATGAAAAGCAATAATTGTTTCTTCAATTCAATCACTAAATAACTCCGCAAAAAGCAATAGTAATCTCTCACAAGTTAATGGTGACAGTGTGTCCAAAACTAGAGAGAGAAATACTAAAGTTCATGAAGTTTAAGATGTCTCAGATTTATCTCCACACTTCCTGAATGAAACCCTAAAAGCTGTTATTTATAGTTGTAACTTAAAGGAAATTCGTAATTAAAATTTCCAAAATTTGTCCCTTAGATGACTCAAACTCTTAAGGAAAACCTAGACTTGTCCTTAAATACTTAGGATAATTATGGAAACATAATCATAGGTTACAACTTTTTCTCGGAATAGACGACGACATGCGTAGCACCTTATCAATGTTCTAACGACTTATCAGGAATGTCATCAGATCCTCTTTAATTTTGACATTTTCTGCTTTAGGCTGAAAATGAAACCTGATGGCTTATAAAAAAAACAAATATCATCAAAAACAATGATATTTACTTAAGAACTTATAATTATTTTGAGTTAAAAGTCTTAAATATGATAACAAAATTCTAGAACATTAATCTTTCTCCTCTCTTGTTCAGTCTCATTTGAGGACGTTTCGTCAAAATCCGATATTGGAGAAGAAAGTTATGGTTGAAATATAGAAAGCAGTCCAAACTGTCCAGGTGCGACGGTGAGAGACGACTGACCGTCGAACTAGCGATGGGCCATCACCTAAGCTATCACATTGGAGACAGTGAGACTTCATTCCGCCTAAGAGCGGCGGCTTAGGCCGATGGACCATCGAGCTAGCGATGGAACATCTCATAAGCCGTCATAGGAGAGGCAGTGAACCCTATTCTTCCCAGGTGCGATGGTCAGGACCAACAGACCGTTGACCTAGCGACTGACCAGGGCACCAACTATCGCATATTTTGTTCTGTTATTTTAATTCATTTTTAAAAATGTCTTTTTGATCTTTTACCACCCTTTCTAATACCTAATAATATCACATCAAGGCTCATAAGTTTATTATCCATCTACAATATCAAATTAGGGTTTTCTTTCAAAGATAATCCCCATGAACAGGATCCAAATCCTTCTTCAAGAAACTAAGAGATATAAGTTCTTGAAGTCCAAGGACTTCAAGAGACTCACAATAAAGGTATGTCATATGTTGATGTATGGGTCCCTTTCACCCATAAAGCTCAAGAATCTCTCTTCAAAATCCAAGATTTGTGTATTTATGAAAGTTCATGATGTAAATAGAATTAAAATTCATGTTCGTTATGTTGTGGGGTTTTAATTCATGTTTTAAATTACATATTCCAATGATTTTCCCTAGTATATGAAGATTTGCATAATAATCATGATAAACCCTTCAAATTAGAAAATTTATTTATGCAACCATGATAATTAGATGCATTCATGATGGTATAACCAAAGTATGCTCCCCATGTGTTTGACTAAATTCCTATGTGTAGTAAAAGTGCTATACTTTTGTGATAATATGAAATCCCCATTCATGTACAAGTTTATGCATGTCAAATGTTTGATGAAATGTCTTAGTCAGTGAATTATGGATACATGTATACTCCTTGTGGTGCTTTAGAACTTGTACTTTATGAAATCTCCAACTTATTATATTATGGATTGTTGATATTGATCTTGTATTGAAGAAAGTCATGCTTTGTTTATTTCTTTCTATCGAGTCCTGGGGAACTTGTACCTAAAAAATATAGTGGTGTGCCTAGAGCCAGTGTCATGTTTTCTCGATATCCTCAGTCAAGCCATGATCCATAGAACTCAGTAAGTCATGTGACTCAGGAAAGCTCAGAAATCCAGTAATATTAGAAATGCCAAATAGTTATCAGATCTAAGTATCATTCTGTCAGTCCACAAAAATTCAATTAACTCAGTCTAATCAGTTCAGTAGATCATGTTCACTGTCTATTCAGATGGGAGTAGAAATTAGCACCGAGCGAACCCAAGGATGGGAACCCACCTGTTATATGAGGGTGTGAGTTTTAGAAGCAATCCCTGCATTATAGAACTACATAGCCATCATAGGTTGAGACATCATAGCCTATTTTATAAGGTTAGATGAGGTGTCCTAACCTATTATATGAGGATTCCCACTGTTATCACTAAAGTTACCTATTATATGATGGTTACTCACAGATTGTCCTTACAAGTGGAACGGTATTGACACCCTTCCAATTGGGGTTATAGATTGAACCCCAACTTAACTATATTGCATTATTTATGGCATGTCAGTTAGATGACTACTCCACATAGTTTCAGTTACAGATCAGTACTATTAGTTACAGTCATTAAGTCTCAGTAATATAACTCAGATAGTTCTACATAATTCATAACTGTTAGATACAGTCAACTCAGGATAGAATGAAACTCAGCTAGTTCTATCAGAACCTAGACTGTAAGATACAGTCACTCAGTATCAGTTATTAGTACTAATGTTACCAGTATTCAGAATCAGTAGTTAGTATTAGTGCAAATTCAGTTACATTCATATATTTATGCATGTATTCTCACCTTCTTGTTATATAGTCGATTAGCATTGTTCATGTATTTGAACCCTCTATATTCACCCTAACTCACATGCATACCAGTATATTTAATCGTACTAATGCATTTATGCTATGGTTTTTTATACCATAGGTTCAGAAGCACGAGCTCCAGAGCATATGTAGCATTCCAGTCTCGGTAGTCAGAGTTAGCAGTGAGTCCTCATACTTTGAGAAAATGACCATTACTTTATTATCTCAATAATTTATTTATTTTAGTAGTTGGCATTAGTTGGGGACATGTGTTATCAACTACTTATTCAGACAGTTTAGAGGCTTTCAGACTAGCATGTTTAGACAATTATTTCAGTTATTTTGGTATTGATATAACATATCTTTAGATGTTATGTTTTATCAGATCTTTGAAACTTATAGCCTTTCAACCTTTATTTTTGCATTTATACAGTATATTATGCAGCGTACATATACAAATATTAGTCATGGGTTAGCTTATGGTCCTTTGGGGTAATGAGCATCGTGTGGCATTCCGGGTACCAGACTCAGGGTGTTAGATTAACCTCCTTCATTGGTGACACCTTCAAGAATACTAAATCACCTATAGAAAACTCTATTCCCCTTATTCTAATATCTGCATTTGACTTGTATTGACTTTGGGCAGTTTTTAGCCACCGTTGGATTACTTTAACCTTTTCCATAGCTTGATGAATAATATATGGCCCGATCAAGGTAGATTCACCCACTTCAAACCATCTAATTGGTGATCTACACTTTCTTCCAAACAAAGCTTCATATGGTGCCATTTTGATGCTTGAATGATTGATATTATGGTAAGTGAACTCGATGAGAGGTAAATGATCATCCCAACTACCTTTAAAGTTCAATACACAAGCTCGTAACATATCTTTAAGTGTTTGAATAGTATATTTGTCTTGTCCATCTGTTTGAGGGTGGAAAGTTATAATTAAATTAACTTGTGTTCCCAAATTTCTATGAAAACACATCTAAAAATTTGTAGTAAATTGAGATCCCCTATAAGATATAATAGAGACTAGTACTTCGTGTTATAAAACTATCTCTTTAATATACAATTTTGCATACTCTTCAATTGTGTAAGTGGTCCTAACCAATAGGAAGTATGTTGATTTTATAATAATAACAACTATTACCCATATAGAATAAAACTTTTGAGATGTATGAGGCAAACTAGTGACAAACTTATAATACCCCGATCGTTCCTTAAGCCTAAATTCGCTTTTTAAGTGACTATGGTTGACTTCCAAAGTGATTGATATTTATATCATGTTTTATTTCTTTAATTTATACTTATTGTTATGTAGAGCATTGAATAAGCTTTCCATCGATACCAAATTTGCCCAAATTCGACACTCCAGTGAAGAGTTGAGCCATTTTAGTGCGACAGTGTGCCACCTAGCACTTTAGCGCATCGCGAAGCCAGTCAAAATGGCAATTGTCATTTTCCAGTGAGTCTCCGCGATATTCACCGTGTCTCGCTAAGGCTCAATATCAGGATTGTCAAATTCTAGTGCACCAAAGCAATTCCACCGTGTCGTGGTGCCTTTCCAGGTCACGAACAAGGTGGCAAGTGCGACTTCACCGCATCGCACCACTAACTGGTTCCCAATTGTCAAAATCTAGTAAAGGTCCACGATCATAGCGCGTCATGCCAGGACCAAAAATTGGGCTCTAGTTCTAGAATTTGCTCAAGGGTATTTTGGTTTTACCACCCGTCCTTACCCACTACATATATACAAATAAAGGAGAAAATCCTCATTTTCCTCTTCCATTCCATCCAAAAGCTAGGGTTTATGTCCAAAATCCAATCCAATTCTTGTCCAAACATCTCAAAATTGAGACGTAGTTTTCGTAAATTAGTTCAAGATTCAAAACTTCTATGTCAAGAACATCAAGAACCCTAACTCAAGAAGTGGGTAAAGAAGTCTATAGCAAGTTTACTCATTCCGAATTATAATCAAGGTATGTGGGGCTTGAACAAGAATGTACTTTCATTCTTTGCCCAAAGAATTGATTTTACTATTGTAATTTTATGATTTTGCAAGTGGGTTTATACCCAAAGTACCTTATCACTGATTTATGAGAACTGAGCTATTTCAAGATTGATATACATGACTATTTCATTGTTTTATTTCTTAAATTGGGAATTTATGCTATGAATTGTACATTGCTACTATGAATTGATGATTTCTAAGTGATAAATGATAAGAGTCATGATTTTAAGCTTTTCCATGAGAAGTTCATTATTGAATATATATATTAAGATTGATATTGAGAATCAAGAATGAGTCCTATGGCATTTTCTCAAAGCTTTTGATACTTGGTATGATTTGACAAGCAAGTGTACTTAATGTTGAGAAAAACTATTTGAGTTTGAGTCGAGTTAGGAATCCACAAGCTGTTTATGATTTACAGATGAAATATATTTATATTTTGGTCTTCATGATAGACCCTTGAGTTGATTGAGGTGTATTTCCTAATGCATTCTGAGCTGAGTCTGGGAGGAGTATTTAGCACCAAGTGGGAAGTATGGGTTCAGCACATCCTACTTCCCTAGAACTACGTGCCACTGTAGAATTGATATTTAAGGGCCAAAGTGCTGAGTTTGTGATAACAGAGATGAGTTTGAGGTTATGCTCCCTGGAAAGAGTATAACGCTCCCACCAATGTGGGGTTCCTTCATTAGGAGTGAAAAACATTTGAATCCATATGGCTCATATAGTTTATGTCGGTTATAAGAAACTCCCAAGTCCATAATAGTCTAAGTTTCTTGAGTTACCGAGTCACTCTAAGTCATGAGTCAAAGAGTTTGAGTTGAGTTCAATGATTTATGAGATTTATGAAACATGTGTTATTATTGATGATTTATGGAAATTATGTTTCAGGAAATTCAAGAGAAGAGAGTCATTATTGTCAACATGCATGATTTTATTTTACATTTATGATATTATTTAAAAATGTTGCATACACCCCACATACGCAGTACATTCCCCATTATTGATTCCCATACTCTTCTGTGTTCTATATTTTCTAGTGATGTAGGTTTGGGTGGTCAGTCTCAGCAGTGACAGTGATCTTTGAGTACCTTCATCTACATTTCTGCAGTTGGTGAGTCCTAATGGCTCGAGGACCTATGTCCCTGATTTTTCCTTGTTAGTAGATGGTTGTTTCTTCTCAGTTCAGTACGAGTCAGTTGGGGATCTGTCCCAATGGCTCCTCAGTCTTATGTATTAAAGGCTTTTGTCAGACTAGAGTACCAATATGTACAGAAATTTTAGTATTTTGATTGTATAGGCCAGTACTTCATCATATTCCAGTATGTTCATGACATGATTGTTCTTCCTTGTTTTAGCTTGATTATTATCATAGTGAGTTCTAAAAGTGACTACCAGTTGGGAGGGTTAGCTTGGGTCCACGTGTGGCCTTAAGCACCGTGTGACGTCTCGGGATAAGTTCTTGGGGCGCTACAAAACTCCATGTTGATCATGTCCCACTTCCAGATTGGAAGGTCTATACATTGGATATAACCCTCGAGCTTTTGGTACTCTACTTTAACTCTTTGATAGTTTGGACATTCATCTATAAATTATGCAATATTCTTCTTTATGTCACCCCACCAATACATTCCTTTCAAATCCTAATACATATAGTTTACCCTAGATAGATGGAATACCTTGAATGATGTGTCTCTATCATAATCCTCTTTATTAGCCCATCTATATTAGGAACACATAATCTATTTTGGCACATAAGTACTCCATCTTGTGTAAGATCAACTACCTTTGTCATACCATATTGTAAATTCTCTTTAAGGCGTAATAGAATATGATCTGCATGTTGCTTCTTTTTTACTTTGGCTACTAATGAATATCCTGCCACATTATGTACAATAAGCCCTTCATTTGGAGTTTCAAGAAGGTGAACCCCCAAATTGGGTAGTTGGTGTAGATCCTTTGTCATCCCTTATCGTCATGTAGGCTGCCCATAAGTGCCCACCATAGCATTATTACTTAACGTATCAACTACAATATTTCTTTTTCCTAGATGATACAAGATATCAACATCATAGTTTTTTAATAGCTCAAGATACCTTCGCTGCCTCAAATTTAGGTCCTTCTGATTAAAGATATATTGCAAACTCTTGTGGTCAGTATATTTGTAAACATGCATCCCATACAAGTAGTGACACCATATCTTTAAGGCAAATATAACGTTGGTAGCTCCAGATCATGCATTCGATAAATATTCTCATATGGCCTTAATTGTCTTGAGGTAAATGTTATGACTTTACCATGCTGTATCAACACACACCCTAAGACAATTCTTGAAGCATCACAATACACTAAATACAATTTTGTGCCTTCTAGAAGTACCAATATGGGGGTAGAAGTCAACCTATTCTTTAGATCTTGGAAACTGCTTTCACATGTATCATTCCATTGAAACTAGATGCTTTGTGTGTTAGCAGTGTTAAAGGTCCAGAAATTAAAGAAAATCCTTCAATAAACCTTCAATAATAACCTGCTAACCCAAGAAAACTATGAATCTTTGTAGGTGTTGTAGGTTTTGGCCAGTTCTTCAAAACTTCTAACTTTTGAATTTCAACATTTATTACTTCATTAGATACAATATGTCCCATGAATGCCAAAAATTTTAACAAAAACTCACATTTAGAGAACTTTGCATATAGCTTACGATCATGAAGAATCTGTAACACCTATAGTAAGTAACAGGTATGGTCCTCCTTTGATCTCGAATAAACTAGAATATCATTGATAAAACTTTCATGAACACATCTAAGATTGTCTTGAACACCCTATTCATCAAATCCATAAAAGTTGTGGGTTCATTAGTTAGACAAAAGTACATGACTAGAAACTCGTAATGACCCTACCGTGTTCGAAATGCTGTATTGAGAATGTCTTTCTCTTTGACCCTCACTTTGTGGTAACAAGACCTCAAATAAATCTTTGAAAAACACTTGGCGCCTTGCAACTGGTTGAATAAGTTATCAATTCTTTGAAGGGGATATTTATTCTTAATAGTCACCTTATTCAGTTGTTGGTAGTCAATGCACATTATCAATGAGCCATCTTTCTTATGCACAAATAACAATGGTGTTCCCCAGGGGGACACACTAAGACTTATGAATCCTTTTTCTAGCAAGTCTTTCAATTTCTTTTTCAACTCCCGTAATTCTGTCAGGGCCATTCTATAAGGAGGAATTGAGATTGGTTGAGTACCTGGAATCACATCAATACCAAACTCCACTTCTCGTTCTGGAGGTAAACTTGGAAGCTCTTCAGGAAATACATAGGGAAATTCATTTACCACTGGAATACTTTAAATAGTTGATGATTCTGCATATGTATCTTTCAATCTAACTAGACGATACATGTAACCTTTTGAAATCATCCTTTTTGCCTTAAAATCAGAAATAAATTTACCTCTTGGCGCACCAATATTAACCCTCCATTCAAGAACTGTCTCTCTTTGAAAATGGAAATACACCCTCTTAGTTCGGCAATCTAATGCGTCATAAAAAGAATCCAACCAATCCATACCCTTTATAACATAAAAATCTACCATTTCTCACTCAACAAAGTCAGCCATTATATCGCTACTACAAATAGTTATTATACGATTTCGATACACTCTCCTAGATATAATAGATTCACCAACTGGCGTAGATACTTCAAATAGCTTAACTAGAAATTATGGTATTCTTTTGAACTTTACAACAACCAATGGAGTGACATATGAAAATGTAGAACCTGGATAAATTAATGCATATACATCATGTGAAAAGATGGAAAATATTCTTGTAACCAAATCTGGAGAAGCCTCTAATTTTGTCGATCCGCTAAAGTATATTTATGATTCTTAACTTCACTAGAGCTAGCTACTCTTTTAGCACCTCTACCATGACCCATAGGCTATACACCCCTACCTGAATAAGCCATCGATGATGATGATGCAATGACTGATCCAGTAGGTATTGTCAAACCAACTATGCCCCTTTTTGGGCATTCTCTCATTATAAGCCCCGATGTACCACACTAAAAAGCATTTCTCCCAAACCAACATGTACCTAAATGAAGCTTTCCACATAGTTTACATGGTTGCAGAGGAGGTCTTAATTGGCTCATACTCCATTTCTCTTGATACCCCACATTTTATGAACTTTGACTCTCACTTCATTGCCCACACTGGTTGCCTTTAGACCCTTTAAACTGTGGTGGATCACTAACTGCAGAATAAGAAGATAATGGCCTAGGAGGTCTATTATAAAACCAAGGCCTAAACTCTGTTTAGTCTGCCATAAACTCCCCTGTAGATTTTTCCTTCTTAGAATACCCTTTTTCCAATTGTTGTGTTCTTATTCTTTGCCTATGATCCTTCATTTTTGTGCAGAAGCATATATCCTTTCTATGTCTATGTCTTTGTTCAAAGAAGCAATAGTACAATCTATAACCATATATGTATTAAATCTATCCACATATCGATGAACTCTATAATCCATAGTAGCTACTACATTAGGAGCATACCTACATAAAGAGTTAAACCGGCGGATTTACAACCTGACACTCATATTCCATTGGTGAAGATTTAGGAACTGATCTGCAAAAGCCTCTTGGATCTCAAACGTAAGGTAATGATAAAAAAATGGGTCTTTAAACACTTTCCAAGTAGCTGAAGGTGCATCGATAACCCTAGATCATTTCCAGTCTTTATACCAAAATATAGCCTCCCCTTTGAATCTATATGCGGCTAGCTCAACTTTCTTTATACCTAATACATGAATGATATCTAGAGCCTTTTAGATTTGATCAATAATTTCCTATGGGTCTTTATTAATATATGATCCAGTGAATGTGGGAGGATCTTTCTTAAGGAAATCCTGTGTTCGTAGGCTAGCTACCCTATCTGCACCACTAGAACCAGTGGTTAGAATAGTTTGTCCTTGAGTTTGTCCAGCAACTATAGAAGCCAACAATTGCACCGCAATCCTTAAATCTTGCTCAGTAGCATTATAGGTGTTTTTGAGGATGCATTTCTTCTCCTTCTTAGCTCTTATGGTGATGGAGGAGTAGAAGATGTTTGTGATACAAACTTAGCTTGAACCTTACTTTGAATAACTTGCCTAGGTGGTGACTTGTTGGTCCCTTCTCCGGTAGCCATATTTATTTGCTTACCTATATTCTTACTCCTTCTTGTTAACGGCATCTTTACTATAATAAGAGAAAAAAATAGATTCAATGATTAAATATGACTTCACCTACAACATGGGCTCTGTTGCACGATCTATGATATGAAGAAAAAAAGGCAACCCCTAAATGTCCTATACCCTCTTGTTTATAGATGTGGTGCATAACACACCCATAAGTAAGACTCTACGTAGAAACGACTTTGTATACTCCCTAGGATGACCTGCTTTGATACCACTTTTTTCATGCCTCAAATCTAATTTGGGAAGACAGGTACCCATAGCAGTGAAGGCCCTAGAGAACGAATCCATGACCTTGTACTCCTCATGCATGTAACTATAATAAAATAAGGCTTTTCCATACAATATAATGCATTGATAAAAAATAAATGACATGCCCAAAACTATATATATACTAGACTTGGTTGTTGGGGCCATAACATCTAAAAGATAAGACACTATCACGCTTAACTTTACATTGGTCTACAAGGACTCAAAAAGATACATAGACATCTGGTTAAGGTCGGGACAAACTCCTACCTTACTCTTGACTACTGTACAATACCAAAATATATAAAACATACTCGACAAACCCTGAATCAATCAGTAGCTCACCAATAGCCGCTGGATATCCTAGGCTCCAACTGAGAAGATCTATTAGTTGAAGCACCTATGCCTGCAACATAAAATATGGGTCCCCCATAAGGGGCGTCAGTATGAAAGTATGTATTGAATATGTAAGTCTAAAAGTAACCACACATGATATAAGAGCTCAACGGAAATCAGATATAAGTGTACAAATTATGCTAGTAGATCACCATTATATATACTTGTAGGATCAGGTACATTACATTCCTTTCTTCCTTTTACCTTTCTTACTTCATAATATTTGTAATTCATTGTATACAAATGACCAGTTGATCAGTGGTAAATAGACAAATCGGGATTGTCCCATGCTAGGCTTATGCCCCTAAGCTGTCACCCATAAATTCACATTAGGATTGGCCCAGGTTAGGATTACACCCCTGATCTACCAACCATATATAAATTATTGGTATCAACCTATGCTAGGATAATTCCCCAAAGCTGCCACCCATTTAAAACAAATTTCTGTTAGTTTATTCAACCTTTAAGATTTTTACTTTGGTGGTCAAAACATTATGGTACCTTAAAATAATAATCTACAAATATGAGACATGTAAATGGGCACTTAATGCAACAACAATATGGTAGGGAGCCATTGGAACACAAATGAATCTTTTAGGAGTTAAAAATAACACATGGGTCTTATTTGAGTAAACGGAGAACTCCTGAAATTTTCTAGTGAAAATAGACGTGCAGGATTAATAATAAGCTTGTATTGAGGTGTTTTAACACGTTAGAGAGTGGTAATAATGGCATTGGATACATGATATATAATACACTACTATTATGTATCACTTGTTATAGGCTAACCTTGGAAGCTTATTTGATGGAACAAATGTCCGATTTCAGGCCAAAGTGTGCAAAATAGAGTATGCTTTACATACATGGTCGTACAATTCCGATACTAACCCAAATTTATTTCTTTCCTTTACAATTACTTATCTACAATAAAATATATGGTAAACTAATATTATCAAAGAACCGACACATTTAGGCTATTTAACTTCACCAAAATAGTGGTTGGGCAATAAACCTTTAATTTATCAATCATGGATGTTATTTTAACCTTTTTATTCTCCAATTACACCCACATACCATACATTTTTAATTAGATCCCCCGACACAACTTTGGGTTCATTACACTCTCCAAACAATAAAAAAAATAGAATAGACACTAGAAGTATACAACTATTAGTTTGGTGGTCTACCACCACACCCTTTCTCTATATTTCAATAAAAACTAATTACACCTTTCCCCAACATCAACCTATCATACCCCAACATATACACACAAAACAGTCCACAAAACAGCCCCAAATCCCTTTTGTTGCAACAATAAATTATTGAACTGATCATCTTTTGAGTTCTCAATAACAACACATCTATAATTCTTTCCCAAATTCTTATATAAGGAGAACAAAATGGGGAGGTCATATTACCTTAATTTTTCAACTTATCCTTTAAATTTGAACTCCTTAAGAACTTCAACTTTCACTTTCCTTCACACTTTAAACCAAATAAGAAAAGAGATCTCTTAATAACAAAGTAAAATTGAGAAAGTAGGTTGTACTATATTTTTCCATGAATTAATAATTAAGAACTTATAGAATGTTTTCCTAATATTCCATGAGAAAATTAAGCTAAACCATAAGTGTTTTCACTTACCTTGGCCTAGAAAGATTGGAGGTTTCTTCAAGAACTATAAAAGGAGAATAGGTCTGCTATTTTTTCTTATAGAGAAAGTAGAGAGAACTTTATTAACTATGGTACTTTTGTGACTTATAATTTAAGGAAATGACCAACAACTTAGCCTTATAAAGCCATTTTTCATCTATTTAGCTACATTTTTTACCTCAAAATGGGTCAAATGGGTCCAAGTAGGTGATGAACCTACTTAAAGATATCAAGCTACTCAAATGGTCAAAGTAGGTGATGCACCTACTTGATTATGTCCTTATTAGGGATCAATTAACTTGGTCCTTAGGCGGATTTAAGTGTTGAGCCATTTCCTCATTTCTTTTTCTTTTACTTAAGTTGGTCCCAATTGAGTACCTTAACATAGGGTCAAATCTAATCCATAACCTTGGGTATATTAACTTGGTCCATATATCTGAAGTAGGTGACTCACCAACTAGCTTAATTAAGTCAAGCAAGTACCTCAATAAAATACTCCATTTTATGTTTTTAATCCCTTGGATCTAACTTAAACCTTGTATATACTTGGTCACTTTAAAATTTAAATTCAAATACTATCTTATGATCTCAAGTTTAAATAGTTGTATCGACGTTAACTTGGTTGCATCACATTAAAACGTAAAGGTAGCATCTATAATTCCATCTACACCATTAATAATCATATAACAATTCTCATCTATTACCTATACCACAAAGCTATACCAAGTTCAACTTAATTAGAACAAGTACAAGAAAAATATGGGATGTTATAACTTTGGTAGTCATACTACACTTTTGCATCCTTTTTTGATAGAGATCTGAGTACTAGTTGCCTATAATGACCCTTTAGGTCATTTTACCTATTTTTGTGTATTTTCATTGTTAGAGTTTTTCCATAGCCGACCCAAGTTATTTATGACTTGTTGGGATTGATAGTTTAAGTTATTAAGTATTTTATTTGGTTCTTAGAACCAATTCCCAATTTTAAAGTCTTCTCTGGTTTCAAATGGCAACTGGGCAAAAAATTTAGTAAAACAATCTCGTATGTAAATTTTCACTACACCAACAACTTCAGAATATCGATTTTAGGCTAGGTGGACCTCTAGTTTTTCTCTCAAGACACCCAATCTCAATTTGACCTATTGGTCAAAAAGTTGTCGTACCCTCATTTGGTCGAAACAACCTCGGACGGAAATTGTGAGTGTGCGATCATATCTGAAATTTTTAATTTGGTGTCTTTATTTAGTTCATTAGCATAACGGTATCCCAAAAAAATCTCGAGCACCCAGTTAAATTCCATTCAGGACTTTGGAAAAATCTGGTGCACCAGGCTTCTGGTGCATTGCGATAGAGACTCTTTGGACTGCGATCGTGAATTACTCATATAAAGGAGATAAAATGATTCTAATAGGGTGTCGCGATTATGACTTGTGTGGTAAATATAAGATGGTGCAACTATCAACCTTAGGGTTGCGATAATGACTCCCAAGTACCTGGACTGGGTATAAAAGGACCCTTTTTCCATGATTTTTGCCATTTGTTATCACTTCTTTGAGAGCAAAAAATGTTAAATAGTGTGATATCTTAAAATTTAGACTTTAGGGTGACTTGGGAGCTTGCTTAATATCTATTTTTGCAATTATTTTCCAATTTGAGGTAAGAATTTACTCTTTTCTTGGTGGATTTTAATGATTTATTGCACAAAACCCCAAAATACCAAGGGTTTTACTTTAGCCCTAATTTTTCTTGAATTTTACCCATTTTTCATAGTAATGAATTCTCGAGCATGTATGAATGTTGGGTTGGTTTTAGAAAAGCCATTTCTATAAGTAGGACCCACAAGGTGTTTTTGTGTGATTTTTGGACTAAAAGCACAATGGTGCAATATAGGTATCATTATTATCTTATTGATGAGTGAAATGTTTTTATGTTATCTTGTCACCTTCACGAGGATTCATGGAAGGGAAAAGCAGTGGTTTAGCAGTTTCTTAAGCTTTTTTTGGCGTCGAGGTAGGCTAGGTTTATCCCTTATTAGATTGAGTTATTTCATAGTATTCTTATGATATTGTTCTAGATTTTGTTTGTTTTTTAGGTTTTGGATTAATGAAATACAATACTTGTCTTAGTTGGAGCGTTTAGGATATTTTAAACTTTAGAGTTAAAAGAGTTGACTTATTTCCTTGAGCCTTAGGTAAATTAGGTATCATGTTTACCATGAGAATGCCTTAGATAACTTAGGTTAGATATGAACATTTAGAAACCCATGATTAGGGTAAGATTATCTTTAGTTGCTTTTATTAAAAGAGGTTTCCTTAGTTACAATTTTGTCTATGCTATTGTGATTGGGAAGATTCTTTAACTTAGGACTAATTGTGGCTTTCTATAGATCTAAGAGTGGATTTAGATACCTTAACCTTGTTCGGGGTAGAATTTGACTTATAATGTATTTTAGGGATTTAAAAGTGGCCCCTTTGACCCACCTTAAGCTAAGATTGATGATTAGTTCTCTTAAAATCCTTATACGCTTGTAAAATACCTAGAGAATGCCCTCGTGAGGAAATATTAAGGAACCTTGGTACTTGATGGTTATGGTGATGATGTCATTAGAAGTAATGTTCATAGACTAAAGGAATAGACTGTCACTTCTGCTATGTTGAGATATGGATCATGTTGCAACAAGCTATTGGTGATTCCATGTATAAGCTACCTATATGCTAATAGTAAGCCTTTGATCGTGCTATTGATAAATTACTACTTATGCTATTACTTATAATTATGATCATTCTAAACATTTATGCTAGTAATCATACTAGAAAACATTCTTATTCATAATGTTAGCAATTGTGTTATTAATTTATGCTACAAGTCATGCTTATTGATTTTATGGGAATTATTCTATAATTATGCTAGAATTTATGACACTTGACTATATTAGCACGGATGCTATTGATTATGCCACCGACTATGATAATGTGGCTACTGGTTTGAGTCTGGATATTTATTATATATATACTAGGTTCAATTCTAGAAGATGATGTTGATATTAATTCTAACCGATTCGATTCTGGGGGATTATTATGATGATAAATTGATACCTGGCAATACCAGAGGATAATTATAAAGATATATTAATACCCAGCAAGGTCGAAGGATGAATATTATGATGCATTAATATTCGGCAAGGTAAGAGGATGACTATGATGATATATTGATACCCGAAAAGGTTGAAGGATGATCATAATGATGCACTAATATCAGGAAAGTCTGAAGGATGATTATGATGATATATTGATAACCATCAAGGCTGGAGGATGATTATGATGGTACATTGTTACCTGGCAAGGCTAGAGGATAATTATGTCGATGTACCTATGTGTACATCTACCAGTTCAAGTATGTCTATCGATATGATATGATTTTATATATATATTATATACAAGTTGGGTATATTGTTTATATTAGGGATTTTGGTTATAGTTGGAATATGGTAAATGACTATAATGTGGTATACTTGATGATTAGTGGTGGATATTGTTTAAGTGAATTATAATGAATAGTTGATAAACGAGGATTAGTTGGTAATGAATGATTATTTAATAAATGATGTTATTTGAGAAATGTTAGTTATCTAATAAATGGTGAATAGCGATTATACGATGAATAGTTGTTAAATAATGACTAGAGGTTTTATGCTGACTAGTAATCAAATGGATTAGTTAATAAAAGATGTTTAGATAATAATTGTGACTAGTTAGTATCGATGATTAGTTTGTTAAATGATGGTTATATTATGGAATGTGGGTAAATTATCAAATTTTGGTAAATGACCTACTAATGATAAATCATGAAATGATGGTTAAATAAGCATTTGGTTTCTTGTAAGAGATAAATGTTTGCTTATTTCTATCTTTGAGTGTACTCTCTTCTCCAAGTGTATGGAGTCTAATATGTTATTTACTTCCTACGCAAACTGGCATATGGGAACCAAATTTTTTGTTTGTGATTGCTTATGCAATACCTTGTGATGTGTTATTATTTTGATTTATTTACTTATATTGCACGACGATGTTAGCATATGTTGATGTCTTGGGTTTTATTTTTATTCAAGTAAAATTACTTATTATGTACAACTATATTAGAGATGATTCAAGTTGTTTTCTATACCTTGAATTAGTTATGTTATCTTGTATTTTATCATACTTATATCATGATTTAGCTCAATCGGCCATTGATTCCTACTGAATACCCATTATTTTCATACTTGATGTTGGGTGTATTTATGCATTCTAGTGTCACTATTCTAGTCATTTTAGCCTTATTTTGAGGATAGTTCTACAATATATGGGTTAATAATGATATAAATATGTATCAAAGTGTTAAATCATGTGTTTAAAATGGCTACTAGTGTTTTCTAACAAGTTTGTAATTCAAAGAGTCAATTAGAGTTCAATCGGAGAAACTAGTGTTACTAGCTTGAGCTAGTTGCTTGTCTAATCTAACTTGTTGGATTCTATGGTGATTTAAGTGCTCCTGGTGGTTTTAATGATGTTATTATACTTGTAACAACTTGTTAGAAGTGTACAAAGTTCAATTGAGTGAATGAAAGAGTCAAAACATTGAGTGGAAGATCATGCAAATTTTCCTAGTCTAAGCTTTTATTTTTGATTCATCGTGATGGATTTTGTGTTGTTTGTACTTCTAATTCGTGTTTTTTATTATTGTAGGATCCTTTTTGATCTTAACATTATGATATATGGATCCTATAGAGTCTGTAAAATCATTGGAAAGACACCACAAGACAAGGGAAGAAAGGAGGAAGGACAAATTCTTAACCAAAATTCAGGAAACAAATTCCAGTGAAGGTGTGCGATTAGCATTCGTTGCATGCTCTATTATTATGGAATAGAGGGTGCATCACATGATCCATTCTATATTAATAGAGAGTGTGATTCATGGTCTACTCCACCTCTAGGCATTTCATGCTAAATCAACTTCTACACGGACTTGGCTTACCCTTATACTATAAATACATGTAGTATCACATTTTTACATATCTTTGGACATATTTTGGAGATCAAGGGGATGATAAAACTTTGTAATTAGGTTTTTATTATTTTCATTTTGTTAATACATGTTTTTAGTCATTAATTACAACCTTGTTATTACAATTATGACTATGCGTGGCTAAACGCCCTCTTTCCGGGGTTGAAGCCAAAAACATGAGTATTAATGTTTTGAATTAATTTTGTTTCCTTTTATTATCAATATTGATTGTTTTCTTATTCTTGTTATAACTCTTTTGAAGATTCACAACCCTTAGAATACATCTATTGTCAACTTTGTGAACTCGGGAGAGGGAATAGGGAGATAGAACATGGAAATAAGCAGAGTATGATTTGTGTTTCTTTATGAAACAGGGAATTCAAATTAGTATCTAGGACAGGTATGTACTTTGATACCTTACTTGATTGATATGTAGGATGATATTTGTAAAGAACGTAAGTGAATCATTACATCCCAACTCAACGATATAGTTTTAAGGTTCAACTAAGGCAAAGGATTAGAGGTTGGCAAACCATAATCATGCGATTAACCCTACAAATCACAACCAAGATAATCAAGTTAACGAATGAAATTCTATAACATAATATGATTGTTTAAAGTGTTTCAACCCTGGGTTTTCTCCTATTTATTGTGTCAAGACCTTTGCTTTACACTTTGTTTATTTTATTTGCAGTTTACAAACAACAAAATTTAATTAGGCTACTCTCGCATAAATTGTATCTAAATTGTAAACTAAAATCAAATTGGCGTTGAGTCAAGTCTCTATGGGATCAATATTCATCTTTCTTGAAGGTGACTTTACAGCTTGTTAAGTCCACGTACACTTGCACGTGTGCTTGGGTGCTGCCAATTTTTGGCTACGCTGCGGGGGACTTGTAATTTGGGAATTGTTTATTTTAGTTTTACTTTTAGATTTATTTGGTGTTTTTTGCTTGGTATTTGTTTTGTTATTACAGGAAATAGGTTTCTAAGTTGATAAGCTGGCAAGGGATCGGGAGTTAGTAGAACCAAGCCCTGAACCCGAGCAAGACTTTCACCAATGCAAGAGAGAAGCAATCCTTCTCTAAAAAATTCCTCGAATCCAAGAAGACCAAGAGAATACTGCTCCAATGGATCAAGAACAAGCAACCCGAATGATGGTTAGGGATAAAATGTGCGGTGGCTAATCGACCAAAGACCTTTTTGAATTAACTGATTGAGCGGCATAAGATAAAATTATTGTTTACCAACATGATAAAGGCTAAAGTGAAAAGAGATGTTTACCTTGAGAGTGCAAACTTAAGAGGTCAGAAACAAATAAAAAAATAGCTCCCAAGAGAGTGTAAAAGGGTGAAGGAATATGGTTGAGTTGAGTTGGGTCATTCCGAACACTAAATCAGGTGTTTCTTGGGAGGCAACCCAAGGTAATTAGGTATGTTTTATTTTTATTTTTTAGTTTTATTTCACAGAGTTCTTTTTGTTGTGTCACAGGTTAATGGGAAGTCTGAGTATTGAAAACCTGAATTTGAAGCATGACAAAGACCAAGTGTGGTGTCCTCGAACCTCCTTTATGTATAAAGATGCTACTTGCTAGGCCTAGAGGTCTCAGGGAGTATTTCTATCTCTTACTTTTAACTTCACTTTGGGGACAAAGTAGATCTTTAAGTGTGGGGTGGGGAAATTCCCAAATTTTGGCTTAATTTAAAAATTTCTTGTGTAAGATATTGGAGTTGGTGCTATTTTTTATTGCATGCTGCAAGTGTTTTGTTTGGTAAAAGCATGTTGATTGGTATGAATTGCTACTTTTTAAACTCTTAGGATCAGGTTTGTGACTCTTGTACTTGTTGGCTTAATTTTAAAGTTATGCTATTATTTGGTTGGGAGTCTATGATGATCCTATTGAGTTGAGCCGGTGCAATGTGCGTGTGAGGTTTTAATATATTCCTTGTGACATGTGATATCTAGAACTTGCCCGGTGTGTGTGTAAAGCGAAATAAAGAGTGTGGGTTTAGGAGATGATTTAGGCATTTCCTTGATAACCTTGTTTTATATCTTATATTTGTCCTACCCTTTGTGCATTACCCTAGCTAACCCCTATTGGGCCTTTAGCTTTTTCTTTGATAGCCTCATATGTAGCCTAATCCCTTTTTTGATAGACCATAATTTGATCCAAAAAGCTCCTAGGTTCTTTAATAAAAAATTAATATACTAAGGAGTTTGAGAAATTAATGAAAAAAGGTGAAATTGATGACCCAAAGTAATAGTTATTGGTGTTGGTAATTGATGGGTGTGATATAATTAATGCTATAAATATTTTCATAGTTGTGAAAAAGAGAAAAATTGATTCATGTGGAAGTAAACTATGTGTCCACCATGTGCTTGTGAAAATGCTTAAAAGAGATGGGGCCAAAACAAAAGCTATGGGTGGAAGAAAAAGTGTAATTTGATTTTTGGATTTTGGTTCTAAATGTATTATGTAGTGTATTAAAGAACTTATAGAGGTTAGTCACTATTCCCCAAATAGTTCCTACCCGCCCCCCAGCCTACATTACAACCCAAAAAAGTCCTAATTAATCCTAAACTTTACATTCTGATATTAGTGAAGAATTACACTAAGGGCAAGCCTATGGTTCATTGTGTGTAACTTGTAAATTCTTTGTTAGAGTGAGTGTAATTTGATTTTTTTACACAACATATTATGACTTTCTTAATTGTGAGTGATTATGGGTAACTCTCTTGTTTTGAGGGGCATATGTTTGATGAATTTGGGTGACTCATATGACGTCCTTGATTGAATTATAAGCATGAGTTTTTCCACTAGGTGAGTCAATTATTGAGGATAGGATATTTTGGAGTAGTGTTCATGAGCTTTCGATTGTGTAAATAACATGCTTAGAGTAGTAACTTGCATTCTGTGTAGTCATTGTAGTGCTTGCTTGAGTGTCTTGCATATTGTAGAAGTGTAGTGTCACTGTAGTTGATTAAGAATATAGTTAATAGTACTCATACTACACTTTTGTACCTTTTTGGTATAGATTTGAGTACTAGATGTCATCGTTGATCGTTGATCGTGTTGTGTTGGTTTTTTGAAGATAGGGTAAGCTTTTAGAGTTGGAGTCACCTATTTCCTTCTATCTTTAGGTATTCAGTGTTTTATTATCCAGATAGATGTTGTTGACTACTCTAAGTTCATAATGTAATACTATTAGATTCTCTTATACTGGCTCTACAAGATTGTGCAATGGTTTTTATATTGACTGTTTTATCTATTTAGAACTCTTTATTTATTTTTAAGTGTGTTGTTCATTTTCGTCTACGATTGGGAATTTTCTACCAAGTTAACTGTAATGCCCCGAGTCTGGTACCTGAAATTCTACACGGTGCCCGTGACCCCGAAGGACCACAAGCTAACCCATGATTGATATCTATAACTTAGCACTACGTGATATACTTTATAAATGCAGAATATAAGTTGTAAGGTTGTAATGTTCAAAACTGTAACATGTCTGATAAAATAATATCTGAACAGGGTATAGAAATACCTAAAACTGAAATAAACTGTCTGAACGTACTATAGTATGAAAGGCTCTAAACTGTCAAAAATTTGTGGAGTTGATGGGACATGTCCCCAACTAACTCCGAACTACTGAAATAAACTAAGTACTGAAGGAATAAAATAATCAAATAATAACATCCTCGAATAATGAGGACTCACTGCTGACTCTGACTGCTGAAACTAGAATGCTACTGATGCTCTGGAGCTCGTGCTTCTGAACCTATGGTATAAAAATACCATATCATAAATACGTCAGTGCGATTGAATTTACTAGTATGCAAGTGAGGAAGGTTAAATGTAAAGGGTTCATATGCATGAACAATACTAACTAGCTGTATAGCATAAACGTGAGAATACATGCATGGATAAGTAATTGAAATAGAATACGTGGTAATACTGACTACTAAGCCTGAATACTGATAACATGAACTAATGATAAATAAGATAACTAATACTGAGTGACTGTATCTGAAAGTCTAGATTCTGATGAAACTAGCTGAGTTCTATACTATACTGAGTGACTGTATCTGACAGTTCTGATATCTGAAGAACTATCTACGTTCTATTACTGAGACAGAGTGACTGTATCTGACAGTCCTAATTTTGTAACTGAAACTGTGGGAGAATTCATCTAACAGACATGACCCTAATAAGCTATTATAGCTGAGTTGGGGTCCAATTTGTAACTCCAATTTGAAAGGTGCCAATATTGCGCCACTAGTAAGGACAAGGTGTGAGTGACCCTCATCTGACAGTGTCCCTAAAAGAGAATGGTGGGACCCTCATCTGACAGTGTTAATCCACCTCGTTAACCCTCAACTGACAGTGTTGATGTCTCAACCTATTGTTGTTACATTGTTCTAGAACGCAAGGATTGCTTCTAAGAATCACACCCTCTGCTAACAGTGTATGTTCCCATCCTTGGGTTCACTCAGTGCTGAATCCTACTCCCATCTGAATAGACACTTAACTGGACTGAACTGATCTGTTACTAATTGTACTGATTAACTACACTGAACTAAGTTCAGTGGATTCCGTTGACTGATGGAATACTACTGAGATCTAATAACTGACTGAGATTTCTGAGTACTGAGATTACTGATTATTGAGATTACTGAATACTGGACTGATATTGAATTTATTGAGTTTTCCTGAGTCATGTGATTGACTGAATTCTACTGATCGTGGCTTGACCGAGAGTATCGTGAAAACTGACACTGGGTATAAGCACACAGCTAAATTGTCGGATACAAGTACCACCAGGACTCGATAGAAGGAAACTAACAAGGCATGAAATTCTTGAATACACGGCCAATATCAACAATCCATAATACAATAAGTTGGAAATTTCATGAAGTACATGGTTATCATAATCTTGTACATGGTAGGAATGCATGTACTCAATGTCATAATTTCATACTCTAACATCATGAACATTCCAACAAACATCTACATTGCACATCAAAAGCATGGGAGTCATTCGAACATTAGGGTAAAACATGAATCCTTCACTTAAGTCACAATTGATTCATATTACATAATTTCTAGTCTCTTAGGCATTTTGTCAAACACTTAGGGTGCATGACTTAGGGAATGGCATAATCATCAAATTAACATATCATAACCAATTAAAATTCATGGTTTTTAACTCACATGCTAACATGTTTTCATAGAAACAAATAAATGTTCCAACTTGGGAATCATACAAACACAACAACCACATGAACATAATCAAAACATAGCATGAATATCATAATTCATAGTTTAAAACTTGATTCTTGGGATTCATGGATGAAAGGTATCCATGAATGAACACTATGCATACCTGACAAAGGAAATCTTGAACGTTTTTGGAGTTCTTGGATGGATTTCTTGAGATTGACCATGATTCTCAAGGGCTAGTGTTTTGTTTTTTGGAGAGAGATTGTTGTTGATATTGGGTAAAAAGTGAATAATAAGTAGCTAAGGAAGTTTTTAGGGCTTAAATCCCACATTTGGGTAGAATAAAATCATGGGAAAAAACCCATATAACCCTGGACGCGTCTTTTAAATTTTGTGAAAATCTTACGATTTGGACCCTGGCACGATGCGGCACTATCGCTCCATTTCTTTGGAAAGTGACAACGGGAAATGGGAAAATTGCATGGTGGCGCAACGCTGTACAATAGCGTTGCCACCTTTGATGCGACCTAGAATCTTACCACGATGCAATGGTATAGAGTTGGAACACAGGAAAAGGACAATTGTGAACTGGGACTTTGGTGTGATGCGCCACTATCGTAGAGCAACACTCGAATTTACAATTTCCATTTAAGATGACTCTGCGATGCGCTGATGGCTCAAGTGATATGCTGTCTCACTAAAAATGCTATAACTCTTCTCCTGAGTATCATTTTTAGCCTAATTTGGTATCAATGGAAAGCTTATTGAATTTTTCGGCCAATTGTAAGTGAGAATCTTGAAAATTCCATATATATAAAAGTGTATTCATCTTTAAAGCATGTCTTTGACATCTTCAGGAAGAATTTAAGTTAGGTAGAAGAACAGGGTATTACAATATCTTTCTCTTGGAAACATTCATCCTCGAATGCAACTGAATGAGATAGGATAAATAATAAACTAAAGTATATACGTAACATGAACAACTGAAACATGAGTACATGAATGACATTACTACTTTACTGAGATTTATTCTAAGCATGCATATCTGATACATGAGTAACTAATTCATGAATGCATGACTGGGATCACTGATGAGTTGAGTGTACTGAACATACATATCTGATGCATGAATGCATGGCTGAACTGACACATGAATACATGGCCGGGAGTATTGATAAGTTGATAACGCATATCAGATAAATGAATACATAACTGAATTAACTCATGAATATGCAAAGGAACATGTAATGGTAAATATACCAAATTTGATCTAAAAATTGAGCATGGAACTAAATACCAAGTTTATAACTGAAATTTGAACATAAGACTGAATAAGCTTAAGGAATGTTGTTACCTTGGGCTGAGTCTGAATTAGCATAGAAGAGGTGAGTATACTTGGTTCGCATATATGCTTATACTTCCCAAGTAGCTCCCTCAACAAACTGATTTTGCCAAAGAACTTTGACTAGAGGGACCTTTTGTTCCTCAGTCTTCAAGTCGGATAGTCAAGGATTTTGAATGGAATCTCTTCGAAAAAGAGGTTGTTCTGAATGTCTATGTACTCTATAGGGACTAAATTGTTGGGTCACCTATACACTTTCTTAAGCAAAGAGACATGTAACACTACATGAACTGAGGCAAAATCTGTAGGCAATTCAAGCCCATAAGATACTTTGCTGAAATGACTGAGAATTTTGAAGGGACCGACACATTGTGGACTTATATTTCCCTTCTTGTTGAATCTATTCACTCCCTTCATGGGAGGGATCTTTAAATAAACATGAACACTAATCTGGAACTCGATATCCTTTTTAAACATGTATGAACAGAAATATGAGAACATGATTGAGTTTGTAATGTGTGTCATGGAATGAGCATCATTAGCTGAACCGAGCCATTGAGTATATGGATTATGACAGATATTGAAGCTAGAGGTTTAACCTACGGGTACCCACTACTCTGAACTAGATTCATTATGTGAAGAGGAAAATAGAGTGTCTATGTCATAGAAGTTCGGAAGTTATAGTGTACCCCGCCCTTTGGACACTATTTCCCTCAAAGAATACTCACATGATTGAGATGTTGAGGAAATCTAAGGTGATGGAAAAGGCACCTACAAACTAAATCGTGACTGTATATCTTGGATCTGAGACTATAATCAGTTTTATGTTCAGATTTAAGTTACAAACTTGGTATCAGTTACCTTTGCATGTTTAGTTATACGTTCATGAGCAAGTTCAGCCATGTATCCATGCATTAGATATGCATGTTCAGTACATAAATTCAGTTTATCAGTAATCTCAGTCATGTATTCATGAATCATATTAAGTTATATCCATAAATCAGATATGCATGTTCAGTATGATAATTCAAAATACCAGTAATGTCAGTCATATAGTCATGTTCTAGATGTTCATATCCAGTAAGTAAGTCAGCCTCTTAGTATTCTTAGTCTCAGTAGTCTTATTTGAGGATGAATGTTCCCAAAGGGGAGATAATATAAGACCCCGTAAAATCCTAAGCTTAATTCAGTCCTTTAGGCTTGTCAAGGGATCCCAGACTTAGAATATTTTAGATAAGTACTCAGACTTAGTATCATTTTAACCTACAAATGTTGGAAATCTTATTTTGCAACCTTTACGTCCATTAAATGTTGATTTTTAGGTTGATTCATGATCAGGAATGTATGTAGGTGTTCCCGGACAAGTTTTGTATTTTTCGGACTTCGTTTGAAGCTCCTTTGGAATCCCAAAATAGTGAATCATTGCGATCTTGGTAGGCCGCATTGACTATCGCATTGATTACTATTTTCCGCAGCTACCAGCATCTAATTCCAATGAATCGATGCAAACATGGAACGATGCATTGGCGATCGCATAGATACCATCGACGAGCCATTTCAACCTGCACATTGGAAACCCAATTTTCAGTAATTAAAAGACCGCATTCTTGGGGGTATTTAGGTGTTTTTCCCTGAATTATCAATCCCTAAAACACGAAATTAAACTCCCTATAGAGTAAATATAGTCATTCTTTCTCAAATTTGCTCAAGAACAAAGCCCTAGAAGATCCAATTTCAAATCAAGAACTCAAGATTCAACCATAAGCTTTCAAAAATTCTTCAACAAAGGTATATGAGGGTGTTTATACAAGGGTTCCATGTACCCTTGGAGTCCAAGAATCTCTTTTGAACTTTAAGTAATTGATTTTATGATTTCTATGGTTGGAATTAAAGTGTATCGATGATTGCTATTTTGATTAAGTTTCTAATTCATGATTTTATATATATATATCTCATGTGAAATTGATCATTATGTGTGTAGATTCATGTGAATCCATGATAAACCCTTGACTTGTGACATTAGAGATGAATTATGATCCGCACTTGTTGTTCAATACTATGTGCATATACTAGGCTCACCAAGTGTTTGATAAATTGTCCATGTGAACTATTAAGAGAATGAAATCATGCTGAGTAAGCTTATGTGCAAGTTATATCATGCAAGTGTTTGTCAAAATGCTCCAATAAATGAATGATTATCAAGTTCATAGTTTACATGTTTCATGATATGCCATGACTCTTAATTTATGATATCGATTCCTGGGTGTACTTTTACAGGACAATTTAGTTGATTAACTAGAGCCATTGTCAGTCATAGAACAGTATCAATCATGACAGAATCAGTAGTACTCTCAGTCAGTTACAGAATTTAGGAAAACTCAGTAGAATCTATATTAGTCCAGTCTAATTTAGTATCCAGTTCAGACCTCAGTAAACTCAGTCAGCTAATAGAATTCAATAGTATTTAATCAGTTAACAGAACTCAGTGAACTCAGTTCAATTCAGCTAAAAAGTAATCTTAGTAACCATTCAGTCCAGCCTAGTACGGACTAGATATCAATTTAGTGTCTATTCAGTTGGGAGTAGGATTCAGCACTGAGTTAACCCAGGGATGGGGGCATTCATATCAGTACAGGGTTTGACCCTTAGTAGAAATCCCTGCATTACAAAACTACGTATCCAGCGTAGGTTGAGGTATCTTCCTACCAGACATTATAAGGGTTGATATTTCTCATCTGAGTTATCCTGCCATCAAGGGTTGATGAAAGAGATTCCTGTAAGAGAGGGTTAACTCATAGCTTGTCCTTACCCGTGGCACGGTATTAACACCCTTCCAATAGGGGTTACAGGTTGGACCCCAAATCAGTTAGAGAAGGGGTATGTCGGTTAGATGATTACCTCTCACAGTCTCAGTTCCAGTCTTAGTCACTCAACTCAGTACAAAACCAAGTATAGTTCCACAGTATTCAAAATTGTCAGTCATTTAGATAATCAATAATACAGTATTCGTAGAGTCAAACATTGGCTATCAGTGTTCCAGTTCAATACTAAGTACCAGCACGATCTCAGTTATAGTCTATGTATTCATGTACTCTTACTTAGTTATACTCATGTTATTCAGTTATTATTGTACATGCATACGAAACCATGTATATCATCCTACCTCACTGAGCATACCAATACATTCAAAATACTAACACATGATTTTCTTTGCACTATGATGTCTTATATCATAGGTTCAGATGCACGAGCTTCAGAGCACCCTTAGATGTTCAGATTCTCAGCTTTAAGAGTAGTGGTAAGTTTTCTAGTTCGAGGACATGCTTATTATTTATAGTACTTCAGTTTTATCTTAGTAGATGGAGTTAGTTGGAAGTTTGTCCCATCAACTCCACAGTTCAGACAGTTAGGGTCTTTTTCAGACTAGAGTATCTTTAGATAATTGTTTAGTTTTTCAGTACTTATATTCAGTTTTTGTATTTTGATATTGCATTCAAATTTATTTATAGATTTAAACCTTATGGAATAATTTTCTGCCTATTTCTGCATAATTACAGTATTTATTATTCAGTTATTGCAGCAGGTACCAGTCATGGGTTAGCTTGTGGTCCTTCGGGAATATGAGCACCGTGTAGTGTCTGGGGTACAGTCTCGGGGCGTTAAAATGATGCGTAATCAAGTTGTGACACTTACACTATTGATTATGTGTTAGTGATGGTCAAAGGTTGGAAATAGGGTAAGCTTTCGGTGCCAAATTTGACTTTCTCTCTCTTTTATTTAGGATGGTCTTTCTATTTGAGACTATAGTGTATTTTCTACATATAGTTCTCTTGTTTTATAGAGCCTCTAATACTAACACTACTAAGTCGTGGGATATTTCTACTCTTTTCCTTATTTATCTTCAGTTATGCAATTATCTTCATGATTTATGTCTTGTAAACAAATTATTTGTGTAATTATAGAATTTATGTTTTTTTCCTCCAACTAGACCATTACTTGTTATTTTGGTGTATGTTTTTTCTTACCTATTGGTGGGATTAAGTAGGTGACATCATGACTTTTGAAATTGGGTTATGACACAACTGTTATAATCATCAATGATGGTAGCTAGATTTCTAATCAATCCTAGAAAACACAACCACATCTTAGAGCAGGTCAAAGAGGTTGTCGATATGCAACATCGAATACTTATTCTCCATGGTCATCTTATTTAGTGGTTGATAGGCAACATCAAATATGTATTGGATTGAGGGTAGTTTACCGTACATATAATGTAATCACCTAACCTACAGTCAAGTAAGTACAAATCTAAAACCTTAGACCCACAATATTCTAATGTACTAAGATAATGAATTAAATGCAAAACAAAGAAAATTTTACTAATGATAACCCACTATATCATGAAATCCTTTGCTAACCTTATTCTAAAGATCCCCAATCTAAGCTTAGAACAAAGCAAGTGATTATTCTAAATCTAAGATAAAAATACTAATCTAAATTACTCAAATATTAACATTTATACAATTATATACACATTAGTTGGGGTATGATTTGGAGGATAATATTGATTTGTCCTTAAAAATTGGATCATACCACTTTTATTTCTAGTTCTTGGAATCTAAAAAATAGAATTGTACCACCTTTACTATAGATCTTAGGTTTTAGAAAGATTTACCGCACTTTAGCATTGGTTTCTTGTTTAAGGCCTCTAACACCTTGAAATTCAAGTTGATGGATGCCTTTAATCCATTTATCCATCTATATTTTTGTTGAAAAGTTTGAGATAAAATTTAGGGCACTACATTTATTGATAAGTTTTAGAGATGTCTGGTGATCCAAGGGATAAGGCTGGATTTTAATTTTAATAATTCAAACCAAATATTTCATTACACTATCCCTGTAATAATGAACCTTTTTTCTATCTCTCTATCCATACTACATTGCACCATTCATGTGCATATTATTATTTTATCCCTATTATGTTTTCTACTAATATGCTAGCTTTAAGGGTTTGGTTTTCTTTTCTTGTTTTTGTATTATATATTACATTCTTATCTCACTCATCCTATGATTCTAACAAAGTACCCCATGTTTTGGTACTCACACAACACTTCTGCATCCTTTTTCAAATCTAGAGCCTTGTACAAGTCACTTTCACTATTCCCAATTCATCGAGTGGTTTTCTTGATTGAATTAGTGGTGAGATTTAGTCATGGAGAGGCTTATATTTACAATTTTTTGATCAAATTAGTATTACCTACTTTTATCTATAGTCTTATCTTTACAGCTCATATACCCATTGTCTATATTTGTATATTTTAGCTTTGTATTAGTATAGTGTCACTCTTATTCTCTAGTGGCTCATGTGCCATTGACACCATATTAAAGGATGGGTGTTATTATATATTTGGTCCTCTCCTGTTTCCTGTAGAGACACTTTTGTATATATAGTAGCCCATTATTCCCATTTACATTATCATTACTATTTATTAATTACTTAAAGTACATGGCTATGGGTTTTGGCTTACCATCTGTGTTATAGTAGTTGGAATCATAACCTAATTTTGGGTCATGGCAATTTTATATTATAGTATTGAGTTCACTTATCTCATAATTATAAGAGAAAGAATCTACTAGAGTATCGTGGTTTGGTACAATGATGTTTGTGTCCTATCATCCTGAGGCTATAAGGCATTTTAAAGAAAATTCTACTTTTTTGATTCCTTATCATGTCTTCTAAATCCTATAAACTTTTAAACACTATTTATTTCAGTCATTCATATATGATTAGGGTGAGGTCAGTAATGAGAAAGTATAAGGCCTTTACTGTTGTAGTGAGGGTTGCAGCTAGGTGTCATGGCTAGGCATGAGGTAAGGAACTAGCTCGAGGTCAGGATAGAGTACCTTTAACTAATCTAAAAAAAGAGAGAGGATATACAAATTAAGACATAGGATTGGCACAACTCCATATTCCTGCGAGATTTGTTGTCACACTTGTGCTTTAGGACACAATGGCCATTATTTTGATCTTTCTAGAGAACATTTCATTAGTAGGGGTATTTCTAAGTACTTTTAACGATCCATAAGTTAGAAATGATACACTACTATATTATACACAGTGTAATACAGTTTCCAAGCTTTAGTAGCTCAGCCTATTACTTTGGCTTCTCATATATACAAGTACTGCTCCTGTTTATTATTACTCAGCCTACTATCGTGAGACTAATAATGACTAATTAAGAGTAGAATATACTTGGTTTGTTTATTTACATAGGGTATTTTAGGGTTTTTCAAGTTCTCTAAGAGAGAATGCTTATGAGTTTTGTGTGAGTTGTCAGGAAAGATGTAGAACCTTAGGTTATTGGAGTCACATGTGCATGACTACACCATGTATGAAATGAAAGGGATAGCTAAGCAGCACTGGAGACTTTATAATAAGTGCAGACTTGCTGAGTCAACTCTAACCAAGGAATAGTTTGAGTTTTATTTGAAGAAGTATGTTCCATGCGATATTAAAGAGTTGGATAGATCTTCAGCTAATTCCATTATTATTTAAGAATATAAGATGAGAATCCATGATTTGTCTAGACATGCAAAAATAATTTTGTTAAGTGAGCATGAATGGGTTAAAATATTTATTAGGGGTTGAATTTACTACTCTATTTAGTGATAGAGTATTTAGTGGAATATGGGTAAACTTTCCCTTAGGTTGTTAATAACACACAAACTATTAATGGAATAAATCTCGAGGCCTATGTAGGTAGTGATAAGATTCCTAAATATTATGGTAGTTATGGTAGTTTTCCATCTTATTTAAGGGATTTTCTTAGTTTGGATCACAATCAACACTTCCATACAATTAGAACTATTCAAGAAGAAGAACTGATTACCTATGGAGATTATTTCTGTTATAGAAGAGAGAGTGGTTAGAGCTCGAGTTAGACTTAATAGGATTCACATTTTATGTATTTTGGTCCTGAAGGTCATACTAGTTTAGTAGGGTCTCACATCAATGTACTTGTAGTAGATGATATTGTAAGTGTGGTAAGTTGCTGAACTTTTCATGAAATTGCCCCATGGTTAGACATGGAATACAATAGGGCTAGTACGATTAGGCCCCAAGAGGTGGTTCGTAAGGTATTAAGGGTTTTCCCAGGGTGATAGGAAAAAATCTATTCTATGTTAGGCTGGTGGTCATGTTGGTACTCAGTCCTTAGATAGATACATTTATTTGTATAGTTTTCTTCATAGGTAAGATAATGAGTCTTCATATACAATATCAAAGATATAGTTTTTTCTATTAGTAGCTACTTTTCATATTATTTGATTTGGGGCCTGCATATTTTTATGTGTCAAGCTACTTTGGTACATGTTTGGATTTATCTTTTAATCCTTGTATGTGCATATGCATGTAGATACTCTTGTAAATAATTCATTAGTGGTAGATCGATTGTATTGGTTATTTCCGGTGACTCTATAGGGGTATGATACTTTGATAGATTGTATTACCCTAGATTTGGGTTGATTTTGATA
Source organism: Capsicum pubescens (assembly GCA_030864215.1). Classification (NCBI taxonomy): domain Eukaryota; kingdom Viridiplantae; phylum Streptophyta; class Magnoliopsida; order Solanales; family Solanaceae; genus Capsicum; species Capsicum pubescens. The sequence continues at coordinate 168,094,678 of CM061544.1, read as the reverse complement.
TGACAATAGGCATTGATTAGTTGTTTAACTATTATACGAGCATTGCATTGTGAATACTCTTACCTTGCTTGTGCCTAGTATGTCTTGAATTATCTAGAAGGGTTCTAATTATCAGATAATAAGAGGGATCTTATTAATTATTCTGGTGAGGTGGGAGTAGAAAAGTGGTTTTTGACTTATCTTTCTTATGTTCATGCTAGCACTACTTTACTTGAGTCAGTTTATATGGTTAGTGAAATTGCTTATGTATTTCTTATAGAAGATAATGACTTTGACATTGTGGTTGAGCCAGACATATAGTCCATTTTTATTTCACCATATCAGTTTGCAACAAATGACTATTAAGAATAAGTATCCAATGTCGCGCATTAGTAATTTGTCCTTACAACTTCATGGTACACAAATGTTTTCTATGATAGATTTAAGGTCAGGTAAATTTTAGTTTTAGGGTATCATAAATTCATAAGACTGCCTTTAGGACTCATTGCAACTATTTTGAACTCTTGGTTGTCTTTTGGTTTGACCAATAACCCATCAATGTTTATGGATTTGATGAATTATTAGTCCAGGCCTTATTTAGACTCATTTGGATAGTTTTAATTGATGACATTATAATCTGCTCATGGAGTAGGGAGGAGTATAAAAGGCATTTGAGGATTGTAATCCCAACTTTGTAGGATCAATGGTTATATGATAAGTTTTCTAAGTGTGACTTCTTTCATTACACTGTATCATTCTTGGGGAATATAGTCTCCATGATTTGGATTAAGCTACATTTGGTAAAGATTAAGGTAGTTCATAATTGGGCTGGCCCACTTCTCCTACTGATTTCATAGCTTAACTGGGTTATCTTGTTACTATAGATAGTTTATTGAGTTCTTTTCTTCAATTGGAGCATTATTTACTAGATTGACACACAAGAATGTCCCATTTCAGTTGTTTGATGAATGTGAGCTTGCTTTCTAAAGCTCAAGGTCTTTCTAAATTCAACCTAAATTCTAATACTTTTTACTAAGGGCCAAGGGTTTATTATATATGTGATACTCCCAGAGTTGGGTTAGATTAAATATAAGGGAAGAAAGGAAGAGTTAACATATTTTCATCCACGCAGCCAAAGATACATATGGAATAACCCACTCATGACTTGGATTTATCAATAATAATCTTTTAACTAAAAATGTTAAGGCATTATCCATATGAGATTCATTATGAGATCTTCACCAACCATCATAGTCTATCATACATCTTAAGCTAGAAACACGTTAATTGGATATAATGTAAGTTGTTGGAGTTTCTTAAAGACTATGATGTTACGATCTTTTATAATCTGGGCAAGACAAATATTGTAGAAAATACCTTGAGCAAGAAAGTGGAGATTATGGCGTGTTTGATTTTCTAGTGGTTGAGGAGCGACCTTTGGCTTCGTACATCTACACCTTAACCAAAAACTTGGTCTAACTTGATATTTCTCAGTCAGAAGGTTCTTTATTGTTTGAAGGCTAGTTCTATGTTGTTAGAGCATATTCTGTCACAATACTTTGGGGATGCGAAATTGAGGGTGATTTGGGATTTGGTGATATGGGGAAAAGCTAGGAAGGTAACCTAGATTCGTAGGTTGTTTTGAGGATTAAGAGTCATCTCTACATTCCTAAAGTTGGTAACTTGATAATGTTGATTATGAAGAAGGCCCACGATACCAGATAATCTATATATATGGTGGTAGCGAAGATGGACCAGGACTTTAGACAACATTATTATTTGTGTGGGAAAAATAGATATCTTGTCGACTTTGTATATCGATGCTTGAACTGTCAGCAACTGAAGTTTGAGAACTTGTGGCACACCTCAAATCCCATTGGAGCCGACATGCATCCATAGTCATAAAGTTCCGAGAGAACCAACCCATAATTTAATTCTCATGCATGTAACTATGATAATAAATATTCTTCCAAGGATGGATACGATGCATCAGTGACAATAAACCGCATAGAAAAGACCAAAACTATATGTGCAAGTCTTGGTCATTGGGCCATAAGTTATAAAAGATAAGACACTACTATTCTTTACTTTACATTGGTCTATAGAGCCTATAGAAGATAAATGGACTAAGTTAAGGTTGGGATATATCCTTCCTTACTCTTAAATACTATTCAATACCAAGACATATATAACAGAATCGAAAATCCCCTAATAAACTTTGAGCTTACTGATGACCTCAGGATGTCTTATGATCCTACTGAGAGGTGTATTAGCTGAAGCACCTATTCCTGTAACATTAAATACAGGTCCTCTATAATGAGTGTCTGTACAAAAATATGTACTGAATTTATGTAAGGATAAAGTAGCAATACATAATACATGAACTCAATTTAAAGGAGGTACAAATGTATAGATAGTGTTAATAGACTACATTTACATATATTTGTGGGATCATGCACATTACATACTTTTTTTATTTTACCCTTCTTACTTTATAATATTTTTATGACATGTGATACGAATAACCAGTGGATCAGTGGTAAATACTCAAATTGGGATCAGTCTATGCTAGGATTAATCTCCTAAGATGCCAACCATATTTAAAATATATTGGGATCAGCCTATGTTGGGGTTTCTCCATTGAGCTGCCACCCAAATATAAAGAGATCGGGATCAGCCCATGCTAGGTCTTTGCCCTGAGCTTCCACCCATTCATAACCATATTTTTGTTACTTTGTTTATTTAATCTTTTATATTCTTACTTTGGTAGCCAAAACATTATTGATATTTGGGACAATAGTCTACCATTAAGAGATATGAGAACAAACACTTAATGTACTAAAATAAGGCAGGGGGTACATCGCACCCGAACAAAATGATTAAGAGCTGAAATAACACATGGCTATTATTTGAGTAAAAGGAGAACTACTAAAATATGCTATTGAATGTAGATATGAAAACCTGGTAATAAACATATATCGAGGTTTTTTAACACATTAGATTGTGGGAACAAGATAGAAAGCTACATGGGATATCAAATGTTGCCACTATGTATCATTTATTATTGGAGAACTTCAGAAGCTTACTTTATAAGACAAGTGTTGGATTTCATGCCAAAGAGTATGAAATAGAGTATCCTTACATACCTTTTTAATAACTCTGATATTACCACGAATCAACCTTCTTCCTTTCAGATTACTTATCTACAATAAAGTGTGCAGTAAAACTATCATTAGAAGCTAACCAACATATTTAGGCTACTTAACTTCACTAAAATAGTAGCGGGGAAATTACCCTATAATTTAGCACATCAAGGGTGTTCTTTTAAACTTTTCTCCTCTAATAACATTTGTACAGCACGCAAATTCATATAAGATACCAAGAGACTCTTTTTGCATCATAATATGTACAAAACATTTCACAAAGTGTTCTAGGCAAAAAAACATACACAACATCTAATTAAGTGGTATATCATTGTACCTTCCTTTTATACATAAATTCTAACTACTCACATCCCTTGTTTAGATAAACCAAGTTGTCCCCTATATATACACATGAACCAACCCCTAAATTAACCCTAAAATACTACCATCACAAAAAATAATTACTTACTCAAGGACTTATCACCACTCCATGATTTCTTGACAAAGCACGCATAGAATTCTTCATTATATCTTGTATATAAGGATGGAGAAAAATAGGTAATAGACTTAACATAATTTCAGTAATTTATCCTCCAAATTTGTACTTCCTTAAAGATTTTTATATCCTTCAAATTTAACCAACAAGAGAATAAGTCATCTTAATAAGCAAGGGGCATGGGGAAGCTAACATGAAGGAAAGATAGTCCTATAGTTTTAAAAACAAGCTCTATGATTTTCTAGTTTCCAAAAGAAGAATCAATCTAAATACATAAATATCTTCACTTACCTAAGCTTGCAAAGATAATGACTGCTTCAAGAATCCTAGGATAAAATTAAGGTGGGTGTGGCATGTCTTAAGACAAAATGGAGAAGTTGAGAGAGAAAAGGAGATTTTTGTCTAAGTTAAAATGGGTTCAATGAGCTTGTTCAATCCCTTTAAAGGGATCTTCTCTTCGATGACTTTCTTTCCCATTTTTGGACTTATAATTCAAGTAGGTGATGCACCTACTTTCCCATTTAACTTGGGCCTGGATAGGCTCAAACTTGTTAGGATTTGGATGCCCATTATTATCCTATTCCTTCACTTATTTTTGGTAAAAAATAATTCAAGTGAGTGCTTGTGTACTTGGCACAATATATGGTTGAAGGAGTCTTAGTAAGTGATGCACCTACTTGGCTCTAGGTTGGTCAATATGTTAAAGTAGGTGATGCACCTGCTTGTCACCTACTAGCTTAATTTAATTAAAGTAAGTAGCTCACTTATTTTATTCCATATTTTAAGTCTTGATACCTTATGTTAACTTAATACTTAAATACACTTGGATCCTTTAATCCTTGAGGAAGAATACTAGCTTACTATCTCGTGTTTAAATACATCTGTTAGGGTTAACATGGTGTATACATGCTAATATGCTTGAGTAGTTATAATATTCTTTAAATCCTCTTTAATCCATTCCTAATCTCTTAAGAAACTTGATCTATTACCTATACAATAAGGTTACCTTATGTTCCATATCAATAGAACAAGTATACTAAAAAAATGGGGTGTTATATCCTCCCCTCTTTGGAATATTCATACTCAAATGTTAGCATAATTAGGCATGTTAAACAAGTTCAAGACTAAGTGTAATCTTTCTATTACAACATAGCACTTATATATATACCTACTTGTCAATGCTCCAATCCAGCATCTTGGACTTTCTCTTGTTATTTGAATAAATGAGGGTACTTGTATTTCACCATTCCCACAGCTTCCCATGTGATCTCTTTTACTTACTAGAATCTCAAAAGTATTTTTATGAAAGATACTTATTTATTTCTTAACTTATTAACTTGTAAATCTAGAAAAGCAATGGGTACTTCATCATAAGTGAGATCTTCCACAACTTGTACATCTTCAACATGAGTAATACAAGATGGATGTCATATGCACTTTCGTAGCATTGAGACGTGAAACACCGGGTGAACTGTTAAGAGATCTTGGCATAGCTTTAACTCATATGCGAGTTGGCCAAATCTTTTAATAATATTATATTACTTAATATAACATAGACAATTTTGTTTCATACCAAATCTTATTACACCTTTCATTGGTGACACCTTCAGGAACATCCAATCACCTATAACAAACTCTAACCCCCTTCTTTTAACATTCATATATGATTTATGTCAATTTTGAGCTTTTTATAGCCGTGATTTGACAACTTAAACCATTTTCATATCTTGATGAACAAGATTTAGTCAAAATAAGTTAGTTTTATCCACTTCAGAACATCTAATTAGTGATATACATTTTTTCTATATAGGGCTTCATATGGTGCCATTTTAATACTCTAATGATATCGTATTATTGTTGTCATACTCAATAAGAGGTGGATGATTATACTAAATCGAATTAAAGTCCAATATTAAAGCTTTCAATATATCTTCAAGTATTTGGATTGTACATTGATATATGAGCTAATGCTAACACATTTGAGGCTTTTAACTAAGAATAATTGTGAAGTCTTAAGCAACTTTTGTCATTTTTGATTGTTTTATGTTTGATTTTGCAGAAAAAGCTAATATGTTAGAGAACCAACGAGAATGGAAGCAAATGAGCTGAAATCTAAAGTAAATAGAGAAAAAGTATGGCTAACGACATTTGTGATAAGTCATCAGCCTTGTGATAAGCTATCAGCTTCATCGTCAGCCATAGACAGGGAATTGGCCTAAGTTGAAAGGTATGATGACATTTTGTGATAGGTCTTCAAGGAGATGATAAACCGTCAAGAATGCCGTCAGCCTAAGGCAGTACATGAGAACTGAAGAAGAGACTTGACGACATTTGTGATAAGTAGTCAAGGAACTGATAGGGTTTCACCATTTGTCATCAGTATTAGGAAGCAAGTGTCCAAAGCAAAGAGGAAGCTGACGACATTGGTGATAAGTCGTCAGCCTCCTGATAGGCTATCACAAATGGCGTCACCTAATCCAAAGAATTTCTGAATTTTATTATTTTGTTTCCAGAATTTGGGTAAACAATTTAAAGCCTTGTTTAGAGTTTTCTTAAGAGTACCGAACCTTGAGTTTTGAGACAAGATACTTTGATATTTTCTCTCTCTAACTTCTTGGCTTGAAAAAGCAATTGCTTTGAAGAGAATTAAATCATTATTTTGGGATTTCTGTTGTGATCTAATCTTAGATTCACTAGCTATTATTCATCTAGTGGTAAGTTTATCTTGCAAATTATGAATTTATCTTGTTGTTTAAATTATTACATTATGCGTGGCTAAATTCCTTTAACCTGAATTATGGGATCTAGGGTTAGGTCTTCATAAGGTGCTGAGTGTTCAGGATTTGAAAGGTGGTAGGATTTCTTGAAAATTCTGACATTTTAACTATTGTCTGTTGGTTTCAAATGATAGATAACACCTGTTTTGATTTGCTTGAGAAAGAAATCGAATATAGTGGGAAGTGAATCATCAACAATCACTAGGAAACACTAAACTTCCATTTAAGAATTAGCGATGTAACAAAGGTGGTTAACCTGAGGTAAAATCTGGGCAGTGAATATAAATTCCCTTAGTCCGAGAGGATTAGGTATTTAAATGCTTAAGTAGGTCGAGAGACATTTAAGCATAACTTTGATAAAGATAACTTGTTGTCCTACCAACCGTGAGAATCTTGAACCACTAGTAGCATCTGTCAAGTACCAAAATCCCTAGTGAACATAATTCCTGTCTTTCATAAACTCTTGATTACGAACACTGATTAAAGAGGTTAACAATTACTTGTTCAACTAAAAACCCCCATTCCAGGAAACATCAACTATCAGTTGATTAAATAGAAAACGACTTAAGTTCACACCATATCCATGTGAGATTGACCCCGACCTAGTTGGGTTTTATATTGACAACGATCGCTTACATTTTCGATTGAGAGGTGTAGTTTGAGCGTTATCATACATTCTTCTTGTTCAATATTTACACATTGTATATAACCCAGTCTTTTGGTGCTCTACTCTAACTTTTCGATGATTTGGACATTGGACTATAAATTCTTCTATGTTATTATTCATACCACCCCACCAATATACTCTTTTCAAATCATGATACATCATACTTGACCCTGGATGGATGTAATTCCTTGAATGATGTGGCTCTATCATAATCCTCTTTATTATCCCATCTATATTACATAAACACAATTCATTTTTGTATTGAATTAATCCTCTTATGTAAGCTCAATTGCCTTTGTCATAGTTGGTAGTACATTCTCCTAAAGCTATAATAAAATAGTATGTACACACTGCTTCTCTTTGACTTTGGCTACTAATGAAGATTCTGTCATATTATCCACAATAACACTATCATTCAAAGTTTCAAGAAGGTGAACACCCAAATTAGCTAGTTGGTGTAGATCTTTAGTTATCCCTTGTCTTTTTGTGGACTTCCCAGAAGTCCTTGCCATTTCATTATGAATTAATGCATCAGCTACTACATTTTCCCCCTAAATGATACAAAATATTGATGTCATAATCATTTATTATCTAAAACTGCCTTCGCTGCCCCAGATTAAGGTCCCTCCGCTTAAATATATATTGCAAACTCTTATTGTAGGTATTTACATCAACGTTAATCCCTTACAAGTAGTGGCACCATATCTTTAAAGAAAATTCAATGTTTGTTATCTTAAGATCATGTGTTGGATAATTTTCTTATGTTTCCACAATTTTATTGATACATAAATTATTATTTTACCATGCTACATCAATATACATCCAAAGCCTACTCCTTAAGCATCAAAATACACTACACTCTTTTTTGTACATTTTGGAAGTACCAATACAAATGTTGATGTCAACTTATTCATTAGAACTTGGAAACTTCCTTCACATGTGTTATTACATTAAAACTTGCTTTCTTTGTGTGTTAGCTTTGTTAAAGGTGCAGAAATTGAAGAAAATCCTCCAATAAACCTCTTATAATAACCTGCCAACCGAATAAAACAACAAACCTCGATAGGCATTGTAGGTTTTGGGCAGTTCTTCTCAACTTCTATCTCTTAAATATCAATCATTATTCCTTCATCAGAGGCAATACGACCCAAGAATTCCATAGAATTAAATCAAAATTCACTTTAGAGAACTTTTCTTATAACTTACGATCACACATAATTTGAAACACCTGTAACAAGTGACTAACATGGTTTTATTTTAATCTTGAATAAACAACAATACTATCTATAAACACTAGCACAAACACATCTAATAATGACCTGAACACCCTGTCCATCTAATTAAAAGAAGTTGTTGTTGAATCAGTGACACGACCCAAACCAGGGCCCTGTCATAAAGGGCATCCCAAGTACAACCAAGCCTAGAGACCGCCCTAATTACCCAACCCAACTGCCAAACGCATTTCCTGAGTCAGAATAATTCCAAATGTATAACAAAATAGCATTTTTGTACAATTCCAGACTTAGGATAGGTCTATGACCATGACCAAACTGAGTAAGTATCACCATCCACTACCAACCAACAACCAAAACCAAGACGATATAATAACCAATTTTCTATCCATAACATAACATAAAAGGCTGGAATAATCATAAATTAAGTCAAACGATATCAACCCAGTACCAATGCCAATACTAAGGCTGACGCCAATATTGACACTGCTAACCTAAAGTAAAATAATATCTGATTGGGACATGCCCCCAACCATAGCCAAAATCAATTTCTATAAAATGACCAAAGTATGTAAAAGCATCCATGATGAAATGGACCCTTATGGAATATGGAAGCTCACCGCTTCAATCCAATTGAGTTGATCCTGAATCCGAGCACAAAGAAGGAGCAGTAGAATGGTCGGTTCATGCAATGCGTGGGGATACAGCCTCCCGAAGGTGGGTTAGTGGGTAAACTCTAGTAAGTACTCATGATAGGATTAGATAATACCAACCTTTAAAACTATGTAATCAACCATATGCATACATAACCATACATACACATCTATAGCCATATTGGGAAATAGAACTTGGTTTAGCATACCTTTAAAAATATTAACCTGGGTATGTGAAGCTTAACTGTCCTAGAACAACCTACGGTCTATATCAGTGCAGTGTAACCCATTGAATGGGCCTCGATGCATGTAGTTGCACGAACCAGAGATACCATAGAAGTAGGGGATTCTTGAGTACCCTTCGCTTTCCATGTACAAGTGTACTTAGGGGATTCCCATGGACCCCATAAGTATTATATATGGTCTCCATAACAAATCCTCTTGACGGAAAACATCAGTTTTTAGTATCCATCCATTGGTATCACACCTTCACAGTTAGCTATCACATACCACCATTATTTCCTAATTAAAACTAGTACCACACAGCTAAACCACTATTCCATTTATTAATAAACAAGGCTATAAGTAGGGGTATCATCATACCGGCTCTAACTTACAAGCAATGCCTTTAGCCATCCCTTTTAAGAAGAAGGGATTCCCATGTACCCATAGATTGCATTATCAAATTGACTTAGGGGAATCCCATGTACCCCATAAGTGATCATTTTTATTTTTGTTTGGGGGATTCCCTTGTACCCTACAAGGCTTTCAATTAGACCAACCATAACCACTAAGGCCTTACCATATAACCATTTAAACCATTTACACCATTTAGGTTTCCATTATCATGTAATACCATGCAATAGCTTAATGAAAGTCCAATAATTTAGTAAAAGCACTCTCATAGGCATTTTGTCAAACACATTGGAGGCATAGCATTTCCAAAGCCAAAACCAAATTCCAATTAATCATTACCATGTAACCAAATGTCCAAACAACCATTAAAACATGTATATCCATATTTAAATATGGGAATACCATAACAAAACATTTATAACCAAAACCCCCAATATATATTTGAAAACAAAACCATACAACATTTATGTCATGGACACAATTCATAAAACATGCCTTTAGTTGGAACTAACAATGAAGGAGGAGCAATATGCCTTAGATTTAACAATAGATGAAAAGAAATCACCCATATTAGACTCAATTAACCAAATTGAAGAAAACCCTAACTTTTGCTTAACCCTAAAGACTTGAGAGATTTTAAGAGAGTTTAAAAGTGTAGAAGATTAGAATATTAGGGTAAATGATGTCCCAAAAGTGATATAAGTTGTTGGGACTTAAGAAATTAAGAGGAGAAATGTCCAGATTACCCCCAATTTATGTTGTATTAATTTCCCACAGGAGGGTATGACTTCACCATACCACCCGTACCCTATCATACGAGTGGTACCCACCACTTGTACTATGGGCATCCCATGGACCCCAACACTGTCCAATATACGACCACCAAGCCCCAATCTTACCTAAGCATACAACTAGTACTATAAAGTCGTATCCTAGGCTAAATCAAGTGGGGTTGACACTGTCCAACATACGAGTTGGACTATACCACTTATACCCTATCTCACGACTCATGGTGAGACACTCGTACTCAGATCCAAGTTAAGTTACTAAGTTTTAGATTAAGTGAAGGAAAAACCCAACCATACCATTCATCACCTACCATATGACTCGTGCCTACCCAAGTTGTACCTATTCCAAAAATTCAACCACCTAACACCATTGAACACTTCACAATATACGATTGGGTCACTTGACCCATACCTTATCATATGATTAGTACACCAACTCGTATGATGTCTAGAAGCTAAAAACCCAGGAAATTACTATAGACCAAAACCCAGGGTCTTTCAATCTCCCCTACTAGGATCATTCATTCCTGAATGATGGACAAGGTTGTACAAGTATGAATTAAACCCCAACATAACCATTCCAACCTTTAATTAAGTTAGAAAACAGAGATTCAAAGAAATACACCTTCTTTTAACCAAGTTTGAAAATAAAGATGTGAGCAAGAACACATACCTTCAGCATGAATATTCGAAGCAGAAAACAAATATGGATACTTGGACTTCATGTCCTCTTCCGCATCGCAAGTAGCTTCTTCCACCTTGTGGTTCCACCATAAAACCTTACCAAAGCTGCATCCTTGGTCCGCAACTGATGAACCTACCAATCCAACATCTCAATTGGGATATATTTATAAGACAGAAAATCTGAGATACCCAATCCTTTCAAAGGAATAACCGATTAACAATAACCTATACACTTTATAAACATGAAGACATGGAGCTCAAACTAAAAGGCAACTCCAATTCATATGCAACATTACCAACCCTTCACAAAACCACATATAGAACAATATACCAGGGACTGAGCTTCCTCTTTTTACCAAACCGCATAACTCCTTTCATAGGAGACACCTTTAGAACACCCTATCGTCAACCTCAAACTCCAAGCCCTTACGTCTTACATCCACATAGGATTTTTGGTGACTATGGGAAGCCTTAATGATATCTTGAATCTCTTTTACCTCCTCCATAGACTGATAAACCAAATTAGGGCCAAACATATCCGCCTCACAAAGCTTAAACCACTCAATAGGAGATATACACCTCCTACTATACAATGCCTCAAAAAGGGCCATGCCAATGCTAGAATGATAACTATTATTGTAAGAAAACTCTACAAGAGGTAGATGCTCAACGTAATTTCCACCATAATCAATAACACATGAACGAAGCATATCTTCCAATGATTTAATAGTCGTTTTGGCTTGCCAATCCATTTAAACATGAAAAGCATTCCTCAGACTAACCTTAGTACCTAACCCCTTCTTAAAGAGATGAAAACTGTGTACCACGATAAGAGATAATTGAAATAGGTATCCCATACAGCTTTACAATCTCATGAACATACAACCTCACATAATCCTCAGCCAAAAAGTTAGTCCTTACTGGCATGAAGTTAGATGACTTTGTCATCCTATCCACAATGACCCAAACCGAATCAAATTAGTTTTGAGACTGAGGAAGACCGATAAATATATCCATGTTGATCACCTCTTATTTCTATTCTGGTAATTCAGTCTCCTAATACAAGCCTACGGGCCTCATGTGGTCAACTTTCACTTGTTGACACACTAAATACTTGGCCACAAAATTAGAGACTTCCTTTTTTATACCATTCTACCAATACAACTCCTTGAGATCATAATACATCTTCGTCAAACTGTGATGAACAAAATAGCATGATTAATGCGCCTCAACTAATACCCTTTCTTGCAAACCATTGATGTCCGAAACACATAACCTCCCTTTGTACCATAAGGTACCACCACCACTTATCTCAAATACCATTACCTTTTGCCGACCTATATCACTATTGATTCTCATTAAGATAGGATATTGCATTTGTTTCTCCTTGATCTCTTCACCAAGAGATGACCGAACCACTTCTTATACCAACACATCACCATTCTTAGAGTCCAAAAAGAGAAATCCAAGATTTGACAAGCAGTGAATATCCTTTATGAACTCCCATCTCTCCTTTTCTACAAGAGCTAAACTCCCCATGGATAACCTGCTAAGAGAATCAACAATAATATTAGCCTTACCTGGATGATATTAAAGACTCCTGTCATAGTCCTTGAGAAGCTAAAGCCATCTTCTTTGCCTGAGGTTAAGATCTTTCTAAGTGAACACATATTGTAGACTCTAGTGACCAGAAAAGATGTCCACATGCACTCCATACAAATAGTCTCGCCAAATCTTCAACACAAATACCATCGCTAAAAGATCAAATCATGAGTAGGATAATTCCTCTCATGCACTTTCAACTGCCTAGAAGCATAGGCAATCACCTTATCATGTTGCATCAAAACACAACCAAATCCCACTCGAGATGCATCACTGTAAACCACAAACCCATTATTGCCTTCAAGCAAAGTCAAAATCAAAGTCAAAGTTAGATTATCCTTCAGCTTCTCAAAACTACCCTTACAAGCATCCGACCAAGAGAACTTCACCTCATCTAAGTCGACTTATTCAATAAGGCAGCTATCATTGGAAAACATTACACAAACCTTCTATAATACCCAACAAAACCCATAAAGATCAGAATGTCGATTGGAGTCGTAGGTCTAGGATACTTTTTAACCACCACCACCTTTTTTGTATCCACCATGATCCTCTCACTAGAAATAATAGGATCTAGAGAAGTGACAACGTTCAACCAAAATTCATATTTAGAGAATTTGGCATACAACTGCTGAATTTTCAAGGTCTACAAAACCAGACGGGGGAGATTAACATAATCCACCTCACTCTTAGAATATACCAGGATGTTATCAATGAACACAATGTCAAAAAGATCTAAAAACTAATGGACTACCCTGTTCATCAGATCCATCAATGCAACTGAGGCATTGGTAAACCAAATAATATAAACAAGAACTCAAAGTGCCTGTACCACATATGGAAAGCCCTCTTAGGGATATCCACCTCTGTAATCTAAAGTTGATGATACCTAGACTGATGATCTATCTTAGAAAAGAATTTGGTACCTAGAAACTGATCAAAAAGTCATCTATCCTTGGAAGAGGGTACTTGTTTTTGACTGTCCCTTATTTAACTGTCGATAATCAATGCACATCAACAGAGAACCACCATTCTTATGCACGAATAACATCGCGCACCCCATGGGAAAACACTAGGACAGATGAAATCCTTGATCAAAAGATTCTTAAGCTGCTCCTTAATTACCTCAACTCAGTTGGAGCAATTCTATTAGGGGAATAGATATTGGATGAGTGTTCAAAACCAAATCGATTCCAAAATCAATTTATTTATCAGGTGGAACACCAAGGAGATCATTTGAAAAGACATCAGGAAACTCATTCACCATCAAAATCGAATATAAAGAAGGACCTTCCGAGTTTGAGTTTTTAACCTGGACCAAATGATAGGGACACCCTTTATAGATTAACATCCGAGTAATAAGATATTATATAAACCTCCCCTTTAAAGCTAGGGAACCACCCTCCTACTCAATAACTGGTTCACCATAGATCTTAAAGAAAACCTTACGGTTCTGACAATCTAAGGATGTGTAGCACAAGTGTAACCAATCCATCCATAGAATGACATCAAAATCCAACATATCTAATTTGAAAAAATAAACCAAAGTCTCCTTACTACCAATAGATACCACACAACCCTTATAGACTTTTGAGGAACCACAGAGTCACCTACTGGGGAAAAAATAGAAAAAGGATCCACAATAACCACTAGACCAGAACCAAAATACCATGACAAAAATGGGGTCACATAAGAGAGAGTAGACCTTGGATCAAGTAAACAATAAACATCACGAGAAAAGAGTTGTAACATACCAGTCACTATATCAGGCAATGCCTTAGAATCGTGTCGGGTAGCAAGAGCATATAACCTATTCTGACTTGTGCCGGTACCAGAAGCAGAAGCAAATACATAAGAAACACCCTTTGGTATAGAGGTAGACGAAGAGGAAATCGGAACCTTGTTCTCCCCTGAAGCAACCTTACCAATGGAATAATATCTAAGCATATGGCCTGGATGACCATATTTGAAGCACATATCCCTTCCCTCATCATAGTAACCCTGATGTAACAAACCATAGAACCTATAAGAAGGAAATAATAAAGTCGATTGAGCCCTACTAGTATGAGATTAGGAATCCTATACCCTCAAGTTATCACTACCCTACTGAAGTCTATCACCCGACTACTTCGATTAAGGAGTACTAGCCATGGAAAAAGAACCAGAACTCCCCCACTTCTTCTTTGGACACGTACTACCATCCTGAAAAATTTGTTGTTGACAACCCTGCTCAGAGAACCTAAACTTCATACCTTGCCTTTAACCTACCTCAGCCTGCTTTTTTTTCCTTCTCCACCCATTGTATATGAACAACCAACCACAAAATATCCATGTCCTTGATCAATAATGCAGTCTTCCTTTCAAGGATCAACTCATGAGACAACCCTGAAGTGAACTTTCTCATCCTAGCCCTTATATCAGACACTAATTCTAGAGCATACCTAGACTATTGGTGAAATTTCAAGGCATACTTCTTGAGACATCTTCCACTATTTCAGATTAACAAACTTTTCTGCCTTAGCTTCCCTTAACTCTTGAGGAAAGAAATGGTCAAAAAAGAATTAGAGAGAGTTTCCCGTAAATATAACTCACCAACATCACCCCTTGCCTGATCCCATTCATCATACCATTGGTATGTCATATTCTGAAGCTGATAGGAAACAAAATTCACCCCTTCTACATTCATGGCTTGCATGACCCTAAATATTTTTTCCATCTAATCCAGAAAATCTCGAGGATCCTCATCTACCTTAACATCAGCAAAAGTTGGAGGACTCAACCTTATAAACTATCCAACCCTTATGGCCTCAGAATATACAATACAAGAAACACCATGTTTAGACTAAGAAGCTATTAACTAAAAAATGGCATGAATCACCTAAAGAAACTCTACATTCATCACATCTGCCTATGGAGGACTACAAGGAACCGGTGGAACTCTAGAAAAATGAGGGACCAAACCCCTAGACTGAGTATGGATTGCCTGAGTAGAGCGTGTCCTATGAACATCATCCCCAATTAGGATTGAGGAGTTTTTGTGAGCTTCCGATCGTTAAGGTATGATATAAAAGACAAGCAAATAGAAATTAGAAGAATCCACAACCTTAGACTCCAAGCATTAAAATAGAACAAAAAGAAGAGAAACATTTCCTAAAATCTTTGTGTCCTCTCTCTTATGAGTGCGGTGCACTACACACTCCTAAAATAGAATCGACTCTACACGTCTTTTTGGACTCCCAATTGAATATGAACCTAAAGCTCTTCCACCAATTTGATAAGACCCAAACAAAGACTTTGTCGTAATGGGAATTCAAAGTCCAACCAGGATCGGAGACCGCCCTTATTACCCAACCCAATTGCCAAACACATACCCTGAGTTGGATGAATACCAAATGTATAAAAAATAGCATTTTTGTACAATTCCAAACTCTAGGATAGGTCCATGACCTCGACCAACCCAAGAAAGTCTAACCATCCAATACCAACAAACAACCATAACCAAATCGATATAATAACCATGGTCTTATCCATAACATAACATAAAATGATGGAACAATCATAAATTCAGTCAAATGGTATCAACCCCAATACCAGTGCCAATTATAAGGCTGACACCAATATCGTCACTGCTCATTCCAACCCATAGTAGTTACATAAAGCCTCTAACAAAAAATAAAACAATATTCAATTAGGGCATACCCCCAACTATAGACAAAACTAATGTCTATAAAAGGACCAAAGTATGTAAAAGTATCCATGACATAAAGTGGACCCTTTCGGAATATGAAAGCTCACCACTTCAAACCAACCAAGAAGATCCTAAATTTAAGCACTAAGTAGGAGAAGTAGAATGGTCGGGTCCTGCATCGTGTGTAGATATAGCCACCCGAAGATGGGTTAGCAGTTGAATGATAGAAAGTACTCGAGACAAGGATAAAATAATACCAACCTTTAAAACCAAGTAAACCAACCATATGCATTTACAACCATACATACATATATATAACTATGCTGGGAAATGGAAGCAAGTTTAGCATGCCTTTAAGCCATTAACCTGGGTATGTGTAGGTTAACCATCCTAGAAGTACCCATGGGCTATGTAGGTCCAGTGTAACCACATGAATGAACCCCAATTCATGTATCCACACAAATTAAAGATATCATAGGAGTAGGGGATTCCTATGTACCATTCGCTCTATATGATACATATGTACAAGTGTACATAGGGGATTCCCATGTACCCCATAAGAATCATATATGGTCGCCATGACCAATCCTTATATCGGAAAACAAGAGTTTCTAGTGTTCGCCCATTAGACTCACACCTTCACGGTTAGCTATTACACCCTGCCATTATTGATCAATTAAAACTAGTACCACACAACCAAACCACTAATACATTTATTATTAACCAAGTCTATAAGTAGTGGTATCGTCATACACACTATACATTACAAGAAATTCACTTAGACATCCTTTTTAAGATGAAGGGATTCCCATGTACCCATAGATTGCATTAACAAATTGACTTGGTGGAATCCCATGTACCCCACAAGTGATCATTTTAATGTTTGCTTTGGGGATTTCCTTGTACCCCACAAGGCTTTCAATTAGACCAACCATAACCTTTAAGTCCTTTCCATTTAATAATTCTAAACCATTTAAACTATTTATACCATTTAGGGTTCCATTACTAAGTTATAATATTAATAGTTCAATGAAAGTCCAACAATTTAGTAAAAGCATTCTCATATGTATTTTGTCAAACATATTGGGGGCATAGTGTTTACAAAGCCAAAATCAAGTGCCAATTAATCATTCTCATGAAACATAATGTAAAAACCACCATTAAAACATGTAAATCCATTATTAAATCATGGGAAAACCATAACCGAGCATTTATAACAAAAAAACCCAATAGATATTTGAAAACCCAAAACAAAACAACATTCATGCCATGAACTAAATTCATAAAACATATTTGTAGTTGGAACTAACAATAAATAATGAGTAATATGTCTTAGATTGAAAAGAATATGAGAATAAATCAACCCTATGAGCCTCACTTAACCACCTTGAAGGAAACCCTAGCTTTTATTTAACCCAAATGCCTTGAGAGATTTTGAGAGAGTTTTTAAGTGTTTAAGAATAGAATAATAGGTAAATGGCATCCCAAGGGTTATATAAATCATGGGGCCTTATGAAGTTAAGAGGGGAAATGTCCAAATTACCCCTAACTTAAGTTGTATTAATTTCTAGCAGGAGGGTACGTCTCCACCGTAAAACCCATACCCTATCATATGAGTGGTACCCACCACTTGTACTATAGGAATCCCTTGGACCCCCAATACAGTCCAATATACGACCACCAAGCCCCATTTGTACCAACGCATATGACTAGTACCTTGAAGTCGTATCCTAGTAAAAATCAAGAGGGTTTGACACTGTCCAACATTTGAGTTAGACTATACCTTTCGTACCCTATCTCACAACTAATAGTGAGCCACTCACATCTATATCAAAGTTAAGTTACTAATTTTAAGATTGAGTGAAGGAAAAACACAACCATACGATCCATCACTTACCATACGACTTGTATACATCCAAGTGGTACCCATTCTAGAAATACAACCATCCAACACCATCCAACAGTGGACAACATATGATTAGGTCACCTGACCCATATAGTAACCAAACTCTTATGATTTCCAAAAGCCAAAAACCCATGAAAAGTTCTAAGCACCAAAACCCAAGGTGTTTCAATTAGTTAGCCCAAATAACAAAACTAAAAACTTATAACGATAATATCATGTTTGATAAGTTGTTTTGGATATCTCTCTCTCTTTGACCTTGAATTACTTGTAGCCCAACCATAAGTCAATCCTTGAGAAACACTTAACACCCTATAACTGATCAAATAAATAATCAATCCTTGAAAGAGGATATTTATTCTTCATAGTCACCTTATTCATTTTTTGGTATTAAATACACATTCTCAATGAGCCATCTTTCATATGCATAAATGACACTGGTTCTCCCCAAAGAGACATACTAGGCCTTATGAATCCTTTTTCTAGCAAGTCTTTTAATTGCTCCTGACTCCATTAACTCAATTAGGGATATTCTATAAATATAATAGAGATAGCTTGAATACCTAGGATCACATCAATACTAAACTCCACTTCTCATTCTTGAGGCAAACTAGGAATATATTAAGGAAATAAATTAAGAAATTTATTTAGCATTGGAATAGTTTGAAGAATTGGTGGCTCCACCTCTAGATCTTTCACTCTAACTATATGACATATGTAATTTTTTTAACATTATTACTTTTTCCATAATATAAGAAATAAATTTACCTCTTGGGGCACCAATATTACCCCTCCATTTAAGGACTGACTCTTTTGGAAAATAAAAGAGAACCACTTAGTTCAATGATCTAGTAAGGCATTACAAGAAGTAAATCAATCCATACCTATTATAATATAAAAATCTTCCATTTCTAGCTCAACAAGGTGTAATCACCACAAATAGTTATTACACAATTTTGATACACTCTCATAGTTATAATGACTCACCAATAGGTTGAGGTTATTCCATACCACTCTTTCCCCTTTATACGCACTCTCGTCACTTTCCTTGATATACTATACCAAATAATACAAGATAAATCGGTGTTAAGCTTTTAAGGACTATAATTTAAGGATGATACAAAGGGATCAAAGCCATGATCTTCTCAAGGATATGAGGACACATTGGGAGAAACCTTTTCAATCTCTCAAGAGTTCATTACTACATGTGGAGGATAACTTGGAATCAAGAGGAAAAAAGCACCTCAAGACTTTTACTAGAGAGAAATTATAAGAATTATAAACCCTTCAAGTATTATTGATGAAGCAAGATGTGTTTTAAATAATCTTGAAACCATTTATGGAGTGTTGAGGGTTGTCCAATGTATACAAGAATGATCAAAGGCCATTGGATAAGTTGTTGGAGGGTTAAAAAAATCTTGGAGAAATTCTAGAATGACCTATAAAGTCACCTACACCCAAAGGTGACTCACCTGTACCTACAGATAGAACTTACACCCCTAAGCTACACTTGCAGATCAACATATGCATGGGCATATGGACTAAAGCAAAAACTTGCTCAAATTTATTGAATTAGGTCACTTTTGGGCCTATATATGTAACAAAAGGTCCAAGTCTATAAATATTCTGACATAGCTTTATTTTACATTATTTTTGGTTATTATTATGAATACACTTTTGAGTGTGAGAGCTAGTATTAGCTTGTGTTGAACAATCATTTTTTATATAGGTTACTTGGAAGTTTGATTCTGTTGTGGTTTACATAAGAGGTAGGTGTTTAAATGTATTTGAAATAGAGGTCTTAGAATACGATACATTGTTCAATTTTCCTTTCATAGATTTTCTTGTGTCTATCTATCTATCTATATATCTATATATCCTGTAAACAATTTTTGTTCTATCATTTCTTTTAGATTTCATGTTTATTTTTGACTTTCATAGCTTGGAGTTCATTATTTGGTATCTCAGTAAGGCTTAGACTCATTCTTACGATTCTAGTCTTGGGAGTGTTACCTTAGAAAATCATAAAAAAAGAAGAAATATCTTTTTTGGTATATTAAAAAATTATATTAATACTTAAAGTGAAATATTTGCAATCGTAAATAGGTCAGACAACTATTTCTCACTATCACTTTGTAACACCCCAGATTTTTTCCTGTAAACAATTCTTGACTTTTGTTTTCCCTTATCAGGTAACGACTTACCTAATGAGTTGTAAAGACTCATTACGAGTCATAAGACCCCAATCATAGCCTAACTATTGTAGGTACCTAAGTTACTATTCTGATTGAGATGGCTACCTTATGAGTCATAAAGTAAGGTTATGAGTCGTATGAGAGGCTAGTGGCCAAACTAATGGATTGGCTAATATTTTTTCCTTGAGTACGACTAGGACCTTATGAGTTGTAATGTCATATTACAAGTCATATTTTATGGATTGTAAGGTCAACAGTAAGATTCTCCGAGTCACTTCCTGAACTATGAATCCAGGAAATGACTCATATCTAGATGTCACGAGTCATGACATTACCCATAACGACTAAGGAAAAATTTTCCCATATATTATCATTAAAAATCAGTCTTTACCCCATCCAACTTCTATCCCATGAATAAAAACACTAGTCTAGCCTATTATCATAAAATTATCATAACATAAGCACTATTCTTCTCTCTCAAATTCCCACAGCAAGAACAACTAGGATTACTATGGATCTGGCTTCTAGAGCTCTAATTGGTGATTTCCCTCATAATTTTTGTGGAACCCAGGGCTTGGACAACCTTATAAGAGACCAAGTCCCTTACAGTTCATTACAGGAAATAACACAAAAATATATACGAAAGCGAAAGCTTTGTAGAAAATTAAAAACACAAGGATTTAATGTGGAAACCTCCTTGCTCATAGGAGGAAAACCATGGCTTTCCCTCACTATCACCTGAATAATTCACTATAATTAACCTCTTGATTATAGATTTGATTTAAACCTAACTCTATGCTCCACCTATATTTAATAAATCTACTACAAGCTTACTTTGACAACTCTTCCAAGAACACGCCTAACTCTATGCTTATCCTACTTGTAATAACTCTACTACAAGCCTACCTTAATAACTCTGCCAAGAATATTTTTCAATACAGATTAACTCTAACTATTATTGAGCTCAGGTAACTCTACCTAAGCACACTCAGGAAAACACGATGAAATTACTATTATAACATGAGTAATTCAAATACAAATCAAGACTAGACTCAAGAACTCACACTCTCTTTTAGTACATAAGAAAACCAAGAACTTTAGCACTGTTGCAAAGTTGAGTCTTTGTTAATTTTTCTTGAATAATCAATTTACAAAAATAACTTAATTAAGAAGCATTATGTTTATTTTATAGTTGATTAATGATTAGGTTAGAAATCTGATTGGGTTAAGTGTCCACGAATGGTACACATCTCACCTGCGTAGTTTGTTACAGTAGACAAAAAAAATTATGCAGTCCATGTGACAACAATATATTTCCATAAAGACCCACGGACCTAGTCCCTTGATATCATTTACTTATCATCAAAACAATATACAACAATTCCCCCTTTTTAACAATGAAAAAACAAATAATATGACTACAAATCTTTAGATCAACAAACTTATTCACCTTATACATTTGGGGTAATTTCCACTACTGTCTGTGAATGTTCCCCATATCATCATGCATTAAGCTTTCCCTCAACATAGGGACCCAGTCCTTTGTCGTCAATTAATGTTGACGTATTGACATCAAATCACATTCACTATATTCCCCCTATTAATATGACATACTTACTTAGCACATATCACTTATCACTTATCACTTACTTCGTACCTCATCCTAAAATATAATGCACTGCACACACCTTAGTCCCTACCATTTTAATTAAGTATTCCCCCTTTTGGCATCATTAAAAGTGCTAACAGTAAACCAAGATTAAAATAAGCACAAGTTAGTTAACTCATATCCACTGAGGCAACACTAACATGAAGAACAACCTTAAAACTAAGGAAGAGATACATGAAACACTCAAACAAAGATTCATTCATATTCAAAAGTTATGTAACATTATAGAGAATTATTTAACTATTCCATAGAAAAAGCCATAAGAATTAAGAAAGATTAATAGGTATAGTTTTTGGGAAGAGGGTTTGGAGAAGTAAAGCTATGTTATTGTTCTCTGTAGCATGAAAGAGAAACTATTCCTTAGTTAGATGCCCTATCTCTGCATTCAAGCTAAGGACTTATCAGTTAAGGTTAAAACTCTATTTTTTAGTTCATCATTCTCAGTTCTTAGCACATTAGAGACACATGGGTTCCTTTTGGAAAGATGTTGAACTGTCTCTTGGAGTTTTCTAATTTCTTCATCCTTGGCAGTTGAGTTGAACTTCAATTCTTCTATTTCCTTGCTGAGCTCCCCTTGAGAAATGTTGCCTGATTTTTTATTCACACACTTAGATTTGACCAGTGTCTTCATATCAAACATTTGTGACATAGTTCCATTCTCATACACAATGCCAAAATGATCAAACACTTTGTTCATCCAGTATCCATAAGGCATGCCATGTTTCCCATTTTTCAAGAATAACTTTATAAATATGTTCCATCATTAATGCAGGTAGACTAATGAACTCAAAATTGCTAAGGAACTCTATCATACACAAATTAGTATCTAAAGAAATGTTCCTTTTTTAAGATTTGGGTAGAATTACTTTGTTAACATAGTCAATGACTAATTGCAACTCACTCTTGAGTGATTTCCTAATCACTACAGCTACAAATTTTCCTTTGACTTTTGATGCAATTGATAAGATCACTATTGAGGATTGTTTCTTGGAGACATTACTCACACCACTTATAAGAACACCCAGAATTCTTCCAAGTAATGCAACATCAACATTCAGCTTCATCCCTTAAACTTCAGAAGTCATGCTCAATTTTTCTTCAGAAAGGTCTAATATGGAATATAATTCCCAAACTACCCCATCAAAGACTATGGGAATACGTCTTTCCATAAGATTAAGCCATCCTTTATGTTTAACAAGTGTAACCAATTCCATCATACTTGATTCTGTTAACAAACTTGAATAAAAATTCCTTCTAGTTAGCACCTTTTGATTTCTAAAGAACCTATTTCTAACTTCCTTTGGTACAACCTTACTTATATTCCCATTTCTCCTTCTAGTATAAGTAATCATAGATTCCCTTTCATCTATTTCCTGTCTTTAGGAGTAGAGCCCTCTAGAGTCTGTTGTTCAGTAAAACTTCTAAACTTTTCTCCAAAATTTCTTGGTAGTTTACTAACATTTTGTTTCTTATGATTAAATATGCTCTTTCCTAGGTATTTGACAGTAAGATCAGATTTAGCAACCCAGACATCATTCATTAATATATTATTAGAAAAAATTTGAGGGTTCAGGGATGATTCTTTATCAATAATTTGAATAAAGGAGGGGTTTGTCTTTGGAAGAGTAGGGGACTAAGGGTGTATTTCAAGAGGATTTGAGAGAGAAATTTTATTAATGTTAAGCTTAGTTTTCTTAGAAAGAAACAAAAATGGGGAATTTGTAGCCATTTGTAGATCCTTTCCATAGGAGCACTGTTTATGACTAGACTTTTGTTATTGATAAGATAATTAATGGGTATAGACAGATTTAAAGGAAAGAGTAAGCATAGGAATGGTTTTTGAAAGAATAAGATAGGATTAATTTCAATTTAGGTGTGTCTCATCCTATGTTTTATAATAAGATAATTTTTTACATAGGAAGAGAGAGAGGACACGGCTTTATCTGTTAAAGCAAAAAAATACACATTCATGATACTAACTTGAGAGATGGGACCAAGTCCATTTCTTTCTCCAATGAATCCTCACTTTGTATATGTCGTATTTGTCCTCCTCCAAAGTTATTCTCATAGGTGTATACCTGCAAAGGTATGATACTTAGTTAGACAAATAAGTAAATATTCTATCAAGGATACCTATATCCTAATCATAGCCATTTTTAGCGAGAACAACTAGTTCATCTGATATGTCATGTGATTTTAATAAGTCCTAGTCTCATCATTTTCTTAACAAATTATTCCTTGTGAAGATATTGATCCTCAGTCTTGTTGAATTTCATGTAAATAGCTCTTTTTTTAACATTCTCTCTCTGAAAGTGATGTCTCACATCAATGTGCTTGGTCCTTTTATGCTACAATAGATTCTTGGCCATGTTGAGAGCACTTGTGTTATCAAACAGAAGAGGGATATTGAATGAGACAATCCTAAAGTCCTTCTATTATTGTTTGGTCAATAACAATTGAGCACAACAAGAAGTTGAAGTCACATACTCAGCTTTAACAATAAATAAAGCAACTGAATTGAACTTCTTAGAACACTAGGAGATTAAGGAAGAACCTATAAAATGATCCATTTTTGAGGTAGTTTTTGTATCTACTAGATATCCATCATAAGCCGTATCTTCATATCCTACAAGAAAAAAACTATCTCCAGAAGGATAATACAAAACTAGGTCCTTTGTACCTTTCAAGTACCTTAGAATTCTTTTTACAACTTTCAAATGATACTATTTAGGAGGGTCCTAAAATCTTACACCCATTCCCACACTAAACACAATGTCTGCATTGGGATATAGTAAGGATCCAATAATCTCTCTATACATGGTCTCATTAATAGAGGGACAAAGTTCATCCTTATCCATCTTGGAGTTGGTTCCAATTGTAGTTTCACTTGGCTTGGTATCTCCCATGTTGTATTTCTTAAGTAGTTACTTAATCTACTTCTCTTGACAAATCATTGTCCCTTTAGAAGTTTGCTTGACCTGCAACCTAAAAAAAAAACTCAGTTCTCCCATCATGCACATTTCTAGGTCACTCCTCATTAGCTTTACAAACTTTTCACACAGAGATTAAGAAGTAGCTTCAAATATAATATCATCAACATAAATTTGAACAATCACTAAGCTTCTACTTATGAACTTTAGGAAGATAATATTATAAATTTTCCTTCTTTTAAAGCCATTTTATAGAAGAAACTTTAAAAGTCTCTCATACCAAGCCCTAGGATCTTGCTTTAAATAATGGATATCTTTGTCCAATTGGAGTACATGATGCAGAAAAATTGTATCTTCAAAACTTAGAGGTTGTTTGTCATATACTTCCTCCATTAATTTTCCATTTAGAAATGAACTTTTGACATATATTTGGAAGAGTTTAAATCCTATATAGGCAGTAAAAGCAATAAGAAGCCTAATATCCTTTATCCTTGCTACAATGGAAAATGTATCATCATAATTAATTATTTCTTCTTGGTAATACGATTGAACAACCAGCCTTTCTTTATTTCTATTTATTGTCCCTTGTTCATCCATCTTATTTATATATGTCCATTTAGTCCATATAATTATTCTTTTAACAGGTTTGGAACTAGGTTCTGGACTATACTTTTTTCAACTTTCGAAAGCTCCTCCTATAATACATTGATCCAGTCAGCATCTTTCAAAGCTTCTTTCACATTTTTAGATTTATTTGGGACAATAATGCTAGAATGTCATGAAATTTTTGGGTTGAGCTCTTGTTTGAACTCTAGATTCCAAAGGTGTAGTCAGATTCTCATGTCGATGAGAAGATTTGTGGCTCATGTTTGATCTTCTGAGATTAGCTCCACTAGGACCAGGTCCCTAGAAGTTTGACTAAATCCTTCTTGATGATTTTCAACTGGAGTTGGGTTTTGGGACTAAGAACTAGGATCACCATCACTCCCATCATTCTCATCTACCTCATTTACCTCTTGAACATCATCTTCAGTAATATCATCTCTTTGAATAGGAATAAGTTCTTCAATTTTGGATTGTTCACCATAATCTGGATTCAGTAGCTTTTTTGACTCATCAAAGACCACATGCACACTTTCTTCAACACACAGAGTTTTTTGGTTCAGAACTTTATTTGCTTTATTTTTTGAGGAATAGCCTACAAATACTACTTCATCACTTTTGGAGTCAAACTTTCCTACTACATTTTTTCCATCGTTTAAGACAAAGCATATGCACCCAAAAGGTCTGATGTAGTCAAGCATAGGATATTTGTAGATCACAAGATCATATGGGGTCTTGTTTAGAAGTGTAATCAAGCACCTATTTGTCATATAGCAAGCAGTTTTTACAACTTCAACCCAGAAGTTCTTTGAAAATCCAGTATAAATCAATATAGTCCAGGCAGTCTTTATGAGGGTTTTGTTTTTTCTTTTAACTACTCTATTTTTTTGAGTCACTCAAGAAGAAACGTAATGGCTAATTCCACTTTTAGTACAAAATCTTGCTACTTGGGACTTTTCAAATTCTCTTCTATGATCAGATCTATATTGATTAAGCTTACAATTTAGATTCATTTGAATTTTTTTGGAAAAAGTAACTAGAGCCTCATAGGTTTCATCTTTGGTTTTCAAAAACATTTTCCAGGTGAACCTTGAGTAGTCATCTACAATCACCAACACATACTTCTTTCCTCCTTTACTTTGGACTTTAACAGGTCCACGTAGATATATATGCAACATCTCTAGTGGTCTAGAAGTACTTACCTTCTTCTTTAGCTTAAAGAAAGACTGGGCTTGCTTACCTTGACACAGGCATTACACACTTTGTTGGCTGTAAATTTCAGATTTGTTATTCCATGGAACAAGACCCTTGAAATCAACTTGTTTAGTAAAGATGAACTTACGTGTCCCAGCCTTGTACATCGTAATTCATCATATTCACTTGAAAAACTTAAGAAAGTTAAATCCCCATCAACCATACACTCTAAATCAGCCATGTACATATATTTGATTCTCTTTGCTTTGAAAATAACTTTCCAAGATTTAAAGCTTGACACACTACATCTTTCATCTAAAATTTTGACCTCATTGCCTTTATCACTGATTTGATAAACACTTAGAAGACTATATTTGTGTCCATTCACAGAGTACACATTTTCTATTGCTTGATCTGAAGATTTTCCAATTTTCCCATACCATGAATATAGCCTTTTTTCTATTTCCATAAGAGACACCTCCACCTTGAAGTGTCTTGAGAGAAAAAAAGCAGTCAGTCCTTCCTATCATATGCATTGAAAATCCATTATCCATGAACCAGTTCTGACTATATTCCCTTTCTCTTGCTTCATTTTCTTTTTCATCTTTAGCGTTTTCCATGAAAGAATACAAGGAATTATATATAACTTTATATTACTCCACATCAATCATAGACACATCTTCAGCTTTCTTAGCTCCATCAAATTCACTGAAAGACCCTCCCCGCACTTCTAGAGCCTACCTAACTGCATAGTTAGCTAATGTTTTTCTTCTTGATTTAATAGGGACCTGGTCCCTATTCTTTCATTTTTCACCTCCTATCTTTAGATATTCCTGATAATTCATTTTTTGTAATGGACATTATTTAATGAAATGCTTAGGACTATAAAATTTGTGACAGACTTCCACATTGCCACCATTTTTGCTGTTTTTTCCTTTTCTAAGATACTGACCAGTTTTCTTGATAGCTTTAATAATTCTAATTCCTTTTGCTATATAGGAAACATCAAAGTCTTCTTCACTAGAATCAGATCTTGAAGCTTTTAAATCCAGATATTTTTCACTTTTGCTTTATTCTTCTCTTGTATAGTGGTAGATTGCCTATCTTCCAAACTAGGTGAAGCAGTCATGATAACTAACTTACTCTAGGTTTGAACATTTTAGAGTGTTCTTGCTCTGATACCACTTGTTGAACCATAGGTTTTTCACAACACTATAAAGGGTTTAGGTCCCTTATAGTCAGTTGTATGCAATAACACAGAAAGGATATATGAAAGCTAAAGCTTTATAGGAAATTAAAAATGCAAGGATTTAATATGGAAACCTCCTTGTTCAAAGGAGGAAAAATCATGGCGTTCCCTCACAAGAACTTTAATAACTCATTATATTCAACCTCTTGATTACAAATTTGATTTTAACATAACTCTAGGTTCTACCTTCTTGTAATAACTCTACTAAAAGCTTACCTTGACAACTCTTCCAAGAAAATGCCTAACTCTAGGCCTATCCTTGTTGTAATAACTCTACTACAAGCGTACCTTGGCAACTCTACCAAGAATACTTCTCAATGCTGATTAACTCTAACCAATATTAATCTTAGGAAACAATACCTAATCACACTCAAGAATACAAGATGACATTATTCTTATAACATAAGTAATTAAATTACAAACTAATACTTGACTTAAGAACTCACACAGTCTTTCAATACATAAGAAAATCAAGAACTTGAGCATTGTTGCAAAGTTGAGTCTTTGATAATTTTCACTTGAATAATTAGATTGAAAAAATCCCTCAATTGAGTAGCATTCTTTTTTTATAGTGGAATAATGATTAGGGTAGAAATTTTATTAGGCCAAGTTTCTACGCAAGGTACATATCTCAGTTCTATAGTTTGTTCCACTAGATGACAAAACTGCACAAGCCATGTGACAGTTATATATTTCTATAAAGACCTAGGTACCTGGTCCCTTGTTGTCAGCTTTTCATCATTAAAGCAAGATATAGAAATTCTCAATACTTTCAAGCATGTATCTCTTCCCTACAAACTTGTGTTTCATTCATAGCCTACAATGTTGATATTCATGAGTTTTTAAATATTGATTTTGGAACTTGGTTTGTGGGTTTTGGATGATTGTTCATTGATTGGTATTCCCTTGATTTTATATGCATTATTTATGCTTTATTGATATTTTTTGAACTGGTAGGGTGCATTGGCATGGTAATATGGGATGGGGGTCATGACATTCACAAAAATTAATGATTTTTGGTATTGGAATTCTTTTCAAAATTGTGTAACCCAACTAACTTAAATAATTGTCTTTGAAATGTGGTTAATCACATGGTTTGGCTTAATATCCCAAACTATTTCATTGCATAAAAGGCTAAATGGAATATAAATGATTTTTTGGAAGGCGTTGATGGCCATGTGTTAACTTACTTATAAACTTTAGGGGTCTAGTCATTTCACCATGTTGATTTTTATAAATTATGGAGGTTGATGCATTCCCCCAAAAATGTGACTTCATAAATCATAGGGGTCGAAGAATTCCCCCAAGGTGATGAATAATTAGAAAGGTTTAATGTTATTAGCTTACAAGTAAAATTGGTATGATGATACCAATAGTATATGCCGTAATGGATGATTCTTGGTTAATAAATAGGAATTTGTAAACTCTTTTAATTGGGATTAATGGTGTGTTTTGAAGCTTACTGTGATAGTGTAAGTCCCAGAGGGGACAAAAACTGGAAACTATATTTGCTGGTGTAGGGATCTTGACGGTTGTGTGCATAATTAACACATATATATTTATGTATTATGGAATGATGTGGGGTTGGGGAATTATTTGGTCATCCATGGATATCTCTGGTTCATGTGGCTAACATGCACTAGCCTTTTCAGCAGGGGGAGCGCTCACCCTGCTAACAGTTCTCAGATATTATATCACCGTGTGATGTAGGCTATTAAGACACTTCTACTTTTCCTGTGCATTGATAGGTGATTTCTAGAGTGTCTGCTAGTCAGCATTAAAGTGGTGAGCTTTCATTCTTCAGAAGGCCCAGATTTCATGGTCTTGACTTTATTTATGACTTAAACTATTTTGATGGGTATTTGGCTATAATTTGGGGCATGTCCCAACTTTGGTTGATATTTTGTTTCATAGAGGCTTTTGTGGACAAAGTGTGGGTGGATTGTGTTGTGGAGTCTTATATCATTCTTGATATTTATATTTGTCAATCTTATTATAAGTTTGAAACTCAACTCTATCTTGTTTTGAGTTCAAAATTCATCCACTGCTAGTTATTGTGTTCTATTGGCTAGGATAATGGGTGTGGTCTCCGGTCCTTGATGGACTAGAGATACCAATCATGAGTAGGCCCTAGTTTGGGTCATGACTTACTTCTACGTAGATTAGAATTCTCTCAAAATAAAAGAATATAAAGAGCTCAAATGCCAATACAATAGCCTAAATTAATACCAAAAAATAATAAAAACTAATTTGTTACGCTCCAAAATCTTCTGTGTTAGGGCATATGATTCATCTTATGGATATGTACTTTCCATTTCTTTAGTGTTAATCCTCTAATGTGTAGGATTGCTATCTCTGTTGTTACTCTATACATTTGGAATTGTCCACCTTGGAATCATATGAAATTTCTTTCCCTCCAAATTACTCTCACAACCATTACAAACAATCTACATGGGGTACCTCCTTTACCTGAACTCTTCTTGTCCCAGCTAGTTATATGTGTAATTTCCTTTTGCCAACAGCCTATTGATCTAATTTTTTGTCCTAGTTAAGTATTCTATTCCATAAATCTTTTATTGATGGACAGTCAAACAAGAAATATTGAATGGTTACTATAAGGGATTTATAAAATACAAATATTGTAGGAGCATTAATACCAATCTTCTGTACCCTTTTTATAGTGGGCAATCTTTGATGGAGTGTAACCTATAAGAAAAACTTATGTTGTGGATGAATTGCAAGGTGACTAGTAAGGCACATCCATTGCACTTTAGAAATCTATAGTCTTGAGGTTGTATACATGTGCTTGATGTTGTATTCATTTTTGTAAACCATAAACCTTAATTATCATTTAAACTACCAAATATAGAGATAAGTCTCATGATGTACCTCCTTGCCTCCATGATTTTCCTAATTAACCATGTTGCATTACCTGAGATTCCATAAGTACTAAAATCCACCTCCTTCATATAGTAAATATGCACCCATCTCACCAAAAGAAATTTTTCTTGGTGTCTAGACCCCATAATTATTTTAGAATTGTAGTCCTATTCCAATTACACAAGTGCATGACATTAAGATCTCCTTCACCCCTTTTTTCATACGAATACCAAAGATTTTTAAGAGTTTGTTGTTATAAGGTTCTATACATCTGTTATCTCTCAATGCATTTCCTTAGAAAATGATTTCATTTTTCCTCTTTTTGGACGTTAAATTTTTCTTAGAGCATGGAGTGTGAATCTAACCCATGTTTGAATTGAAAGTGAGATACTGATGCAATGAAGTCTATCCATAAAAAGAATCTGTAGGCTTCGGATATCAACTTCATGATCTTTTAAGGGATGGTGAAACCCATTGGGGTTGCTCCGCATAGTAAGGGACCAGGTCCTTCTAAATCAATCACAGGAAATTAAACCATAGAGTGCAAGAAAACAAAAGATAGTGTAGAAAGAGTAAAAGGCACAAGGATTTTTACATGGAAAGCCAAGATGGGAAAAACAACGGCTTACCCTCACAGGCACCAATGAAATCCATAATAATCAACCTCTTGATTACAATCTATATTTAATCTTAACTCTAGGCTCTTTGAGCTAGCAGCAACTCTACTACCAAATCATCTTGGTAACTCTACCAAGGACTCTCTGTATGCTAATTAGATCTAATCAGTCTCAAGCTTAGGTAACTTTACCTAAGCACCACTCTCAATGAAAAACCAGACCTTACTCTTATATATTTGAGTAATTCTATTACAAATCAACACTCAAAGACACTCACTCACTCTTTAAGCAAAGTACAAAGTTATGAAGATGAGCAATGCTTGAGTAGTATTGAAATGGAGTTTTACGTCCTCACTTCAATTTATTTAGAATTGACATGAACGCATTGTTGAAGAGGAATCTCTTTCCTTTTATAGTTGGGTGATGATTAGGGATGGAATATCATTGCACTAGTTGTCCAAGTTGGTACAAAATAGCACCTATAAGTTTGTTACACAAGAGGACAAAACTGTGCAGATATCGTGTGCTAGCAGTACAGTACTTTGCATGTCCAGGGACCTAGTCCTTTGAAGTTTAGTTTCTTATCATCAAAGCTAAATAAATCAATTTCCCCCTTTTTTATAATGACAAACCAAACCATACAATTTGAGCATCAGTACACATTCATCACATTTAATCAAAGTGATTGCCACCTAAGGATAAATGTTCCCTCTATCATCTTGCTTCCTCTATCATACAACACATGAACTTGGTCCCTTGTTGTCATCTTGCAACAAAAACTTCCCCTAGTCATTATGCACATTTAAGGTTTGCATCTTAATTTACCAAGTGTCTGGTCCCTACTACATAAACTCAATATTCCATCTTTTGGCATCATTGACAAGAATTAACCGTAAACTAAGAGTAAAGAAAAGTGGAAATTAGTTAACTTATGGCCACTGACGCAACACACATGTGAAATAGTTTTTAAAGGAGAGATAAGGTAAGAACAGACAGAAGAATTCATTCATTTTTACATAGTTAATTACCAATACCATAAGACAAAAATCAATAAATAAATATCTTTTAAAGGCCACAAGAGAATCCAAGACCAGAAACTGACACATGAGACTGACACTCTTGGACTCTATTAGAGGGAGGCTTAAAGGAGAGTGATTTTAGCAACATATCATTTTTAGATTCCTTATTAACATGAGCATCTTCTAATTAATTTTAGGATAAAAATATCTTCTTATCATAACTCTCTAGGTTCTAAAGTTTCTAATCCTTCTTTCTCTAGACATTTCTCTCTTTTCTTCTTCCTGTTTTTTTTGTTTGTCTCTTCTTTGTCATTAGTTTTCACCTCATAGGATCAGGTCCCAAAGAGACTTTCTTACTTTCCACATCTATGAGTATGTTCTTTCTTACACTAGGACTGCCAGATTACCTGGTCCTTTCATCATTATGCACTTTCAGTCTTTTCTTTATAGAGTAGTATAAGAATTAATTTTCTTATTTAAAAGAATACAAACTCCATATTTCTTTTCAACTTATGTTTTTCCCTTGCTATATTCTCTTCCCCACTTGTAGTTATTACCTTAAAAGTATGTTCAAGTAAAAATCCAATTTATGTTGTTGATTGAATTAGACTTCTTTCCAGGAATTTCTCTATCAACCATCTAGGAAAATATGGGGTTTGCCTTAGATTGGATAGAAGAACTAGATTTTTGTAAATTTTCAAAAATTTCATGTCATGCCTCAAATCCTATTGGGGAGGACAGGCACCCGTAGTAATGAAGGCACGAGAGAACCAATCCTTAACCTTGTTGTTCTCATGCATGTAACTATAATAACCAAAGGTTTTTCCATGAATAGATATAATGCATTGATGAGAAATAAATGACAATCCCAAAACTATATATACCAGACTTGGTCGTTGGGGCCATAACATCTAAAAGATAAGACGCTATCATGCTTAACATTACATTGGTCTACAAAGCCTCTAAAATATACATAGACACTTAGTTAAGGTCGGGACAAACCCCCTCCTTACTCTTAAATACTATACAATACCAATATTTAAAATGAACTCGGAAAGCACCAAATCAAATTGGAGCTCACCAATAGTCATTGGATATCCCTTCTCCTACTGGAAAGGTGTATGAGATGAAGTACCTGTGCCTACACCATTAAATATAGGTCCTCCATGGGGGATGCCAATACCAAAATATGTACTGAATATGTAAGGTACAAGATACTACACATGATACAAAAGAACAATAAAAATCAAGTACAAGTGCATAAATAGTGCTAGCAGATCACCTTTATATATACTTGTAGGGTAAGGTACATTACATTGCTTTATTTATTTTACCTTTCTTACTTCATAATCTTTGTAAACCATATGACACAAATCACCAGCTGTTTAATGGTAAATAGACAAATTGGGATCAGCCCATGCTAGGCTTACGCCCCAGAGCTTCCACCCATAAATAAAACTTGGGATCGGCACTGTAATATCCCGCAAAATCCTTTTCCAATCTGATCCTTAGAGCGAATTTGGTAAAAAAATAATCCAAGTCAAAATGTTTCAGGAATATCTTCCCAAGTATGAAATACTTTGAATCGTGTGGAATTTCCCTAATTTCATATTTTGTAATATAGAGGGTCAGGTCGACTTCCTGCAAGGGTCATCCCATCAGAGACACTTGACCAGAGAGTGATTCTTTACCTGTGGCATAGTATTGACGCCCTTCCAGCTGGGTTCATAGGTTGGACCACACCTGTGGTAGGTCGGGGCATGTCGGTTAAGTAACTACTTCCCACAGTTTCAGTCTTCAGAAATTAGGACTGTCAGATACAGTCGTCTATCATTATGAGGAACTCAGATAGTTCCATTGATTCAAGGACCATCCCGACAGATAGGATTGGTCACATATACAGTTGTTTGATATCATATTCAGAGATAAGCCGCCAGATAGGCTTGATTCACAGTCTCAGATTCTATTGGGTATCCTTGTTGTCAGATTCTGATATAATCATAGTTCTAATCATTGATAATAGTTTTTGAATATCATCCGTTAGCAAGGTTGATCTCTAATCCTGTCAGTCGAAAGTAGTAAGCTCAGAATTCAGTCCTTGATATAAGTGCATCCAGATTCTTAGTTATCAGTATCAAATGATTCAGTGACTCAATATCTCAGTATCAGTAGTGAGTTCAGTCAATAGTAAAGTGGTATCCGAGTTTCAGTACCTAGTTGTGATGATTGGGTTTATGGTCTGTGCATTCATGTATGTGTTCTCGTGCGACATTTTCATGATTATTTAGTTTAGATATTGTGCACGCATGAGCCTTTGTATTTATACTTACCTCATCTACATACTCAGTACATTCTTGTACTGACGCATTTGTGCTATGGTGTTTTATTTGGCACCATAGGTTCAGAGGCGCAGGATCCCGAGTATCCTTAGCAGTTTAACCCTGTCAGCAATAGTAGAAATGAGTCCTATTCTTTCGAGGATGAAATATCAGTTGATTATTATTGCATCAGATTCTGTTTATATTTATTTCAGTTGATGGAGTTAATTGGGGACCTGTCCCATCAACTCCACAGTTCAGACAGTTAGAGGCTTTTCAAATGGATGTATTGGAATTTAGTTTTCAGTTTTGAGTATGTATAGATGTGTTGAACCTTATGGCTAGTTTCCATATTTATTTCAAATTTTATGTAGTGTATCGGTACAGATATCAGTAAAGGGTTAGCTTGTGGTCCTTCGGTGTCATAAGCATCGTGTGACGTCCTGGGATGGGATCTCGAGTCGTTATAAACTTGGTATCAGAGCCTAAGGTTCAAGAGTGACTTAGGGAGTCTGAAAATCCGCATCTAGTAGAGTCTTATGCATGGGTGTGTAGCGCGCCACATTTATGTACAAGAGGCTATGGGATGTTCTTAGGAGCAATTTCCCTTCTTTTAGTTATCATGTCGTGCGAATGAGCATGAGCTCAATTTGATCCTCAGTCTAATCTATTTATTTCTTCCAATTATAGAGTATGCCTCCTCACAATGATTTTGTCCATATGGTTGATGACCAACCCCTACACCCGGTAGATTCTGAAAATGAGAGTGTGTCACCCGCAGAGTTTTGGGTAGCTTTTCAGGCGCTAGCCCAAGCTGTGACTAAAGTTTAGAGAAACCATCAAGCTGTAGTCCTACCTCAGTAAGATGGGAATCCTACCGTAGCCAGGGTTAGAAGTTTTATGAAAATAAACCCGTCAGAATTCATTGGGTCAGTAGTAGGTGAGGATCTGTAGTCCTATTTAGAAGAGCTGAAGAAGATCACTTAGATTATGTATATTTCTGATGAGGAGAGTGTGGAGTTACATCATATAGGCTGAAGGATGTTGCTCATGATTGGGTAGTGATGTGGGAGAAAAGTAGAGGGGAGGATGCAACTCCTGTGACTTGGTCAGAGTTTTAGAGTGCCTTTTTGAATAGGTTTTTCCTGCTAGAGATGAGAGAGGTTAAGGTAGAAGAGTTCATTAACCTAAATCAAGGTTCCATGACCGTGAAAGATTATTATCTTAAGTTCAATCAATTAGCTAAGTATACTCCTGACTTGGTAGCTGACCCTAGAGAGAGTATGAGTAAGTTTTTGTCTGGGGTGTCGAGTTATGTATTAAAAGAGTGTAGAGCTTCTATGCTCAATAGAGATATGGACCTTTCTAGGCTAATGATACATGTGCAGCAGAATGAGATTGATAATATGAAAGAAAGAAAGAGTGTGATCAAGAGAGCCATGACAGGTAGTTATGGTTTCTATCAGGCAGGGTCCCGGAGTGGTAGCCATTCTTGGCATGATCGAATATTTATAGTTTCTTCTCCATCTTCAGCTAGTGTGCTCGCACCTGTGTTCGGGGGTGCTAGTTCTGATGTAGTGCCAACCTCCAAAGCCCAGAGTAGTGCTAGTGGTGTTCGTATCCATCCACTTTGTAGAGAGTGTGGCAAGAGCCACAAAGGTGTGTGTAGAACCAGTAGTGATATGTTCTTTGGGAGTGGTGATCCCGGCCAAAGAATATGAGATTGTAGAGTGTTAACTCAGAAGGGTAGACTCCGTTCGCGTCAGGCTTTCCTTGATAAGGAAGATTCCCCAAACTAGACCCGGGTATGTTATGATCTTTTCATCCTTCTGACATGCATTTTTAGAGCCTTTGCTCCCATTTTGAACTTTATATGGTAGCATGAGTCATGCATGAGTTTCATGTTTCGATCGGTCAATTATGTCCCAGTTCGTAGGTGCCCCATACGCCACCCTAGTATTTCAGCAAAGTGTATTTTGAGGGACATAGAGTCCCAAGGGGGAGATGCCCCACAGTATTATGATATTGCATGTCATTAAATTCGTCAAGATACATGTTCAAATTTTCTTTATGAAGTTAACATTAGTTGTGATTGCATTGTCAATCGTGCCTTTGAAAGTCAGTTCAGTCAGTTCTGTTAGACATTCATGCATTAGATAAGTACGTTCTGTAGAAAGAGTTTATCTTGTCTGTGTTTTCAGCTATGCATTCATGAGATCATTCCAGTTATGAGTCCATGCATCAGATATTCATATGCAATTATGAGAATTCAGTTATGAGTATCTTCAGTAGAGTATTTCATGTGTCAGATATGCAAGTCCAGTGTGAGCACTCAGTATGTCAGTCATTCCAGTTGCGTAAGCATCTCTTGAAATATTTTTATTTCTTAAGTAATTTCAGTTGATCTGTCTTCTCATTCTATCAAGTGACATTCGAGGATGAAGGTTACCAAGGGGGAGATAATGTAATATCCCGCAAAATCATCTTCCAGTCTGAGCCTTAGAGCGTATTTGGTAAAGCAAAAAGTTGAGTCAAAATATTTCAAGAATTTCTTCCCAATTATGAAATACTTTGAATCGTGTGGAATTTCCCTAATTTTAACCTTTTTTCATGTAGAGCATTGAATAAGCTTTCCATCAATACCAAATTCACCCAAATCAAATACTCAGGTGAAGAGTTAGACCCATTTTAGTATGACAGTGTGTCACCTGGCATTCTGGCGCATCACGGAGCTAGTCAAAATGGCAGTCGTCAAATTCCAGTGGACTTTCGTGATTCCTCCGCGTCACGGTGAAGTTCCAGTTCTCAACAAGTTGCTAAAATGATCCCCTCCGCATCGCGTTACTGAGCAATTTCACAATTGTCCAAATCCAGTGAAGGATCGCGATCCCGGCGCGTCGCACCAGGGCCAAAAATAAGGATTTTTTAGTTTATAATCTCCAAGGGCTTTTTGATCTTTTCACCTTATCCCCAACCTCTATATATACCCAGTTAAGGGCTTTCAGCCCTCATTTTCTCTTCCTCCACCCAAAAAGTAGGGTTTCCAAATTCCAAAATCCTCTCTCCTTCTTCCACAAATTAAGAGAGATCAAGAGAGAATCAAGAGAAACAAAGAAGTCTTTCGAAGGCTTCCAGGAAAAGAGTTTCCACAAGGTATGTAGATGTTATTCTAGGGTCTTTTTCATCCAAGAAGCTCAAGTACCCTTTTTTTTAATCTTAAAGAATTTATGTTTATGAATTTTAATGATTCTTGTGAGTTGAAATTGATGTTTTTGCTATGGTTGAGTTGTGATTCATGTTGGTTTACAAGTTTATCAAGCCTTGGCCCTAGTATGTGGTATTTATATGGTAAATAGATTGTGTTCTTGTTGTTGATGTTTAATGATTTCCAAGATGGAATATTTACATGGTTGGTATGAAACTATATGTGAGTTGGAAACATGTATAATTGGTTGATTAGGGTGAGTATGTCGATGAATACACCTATGCCTAAGTTGTGAATGTAAGGTGTCCGATGAAATGTCTAAGAGACTAAAAATTAAGTATTGTAGTTAAATAGTGAGACTAGATGGATGAATGGATGGAATATTATTATATACACTCCCTTTCATGGATAAGACTTTGAGAACTATGTGTATCATGAAATGATCAAGTGAACGAATTACTCCACAATAGTAAGAAATCCCAAAGTAGGTGTAAAACCATACATGTCTTGTGGTTGTTGAAAGACCGCAGTGAGTAAGTTAAGACAAGATAGTGGTAAATTTCACCAAGTCAGTACTCTTTGATATATGACAAATTTCCTATATATGCCAAGTGGTTAGCAAGTAAGTTAGGACATGATAGTGTGAAGTTTCCCCAAATTACGTGATATCCAAATATACTGTAAGATTAATATAGGTATGAAGTACTTGATATAAGTCCTTATTGAATAAGGTATAATCTAATAGCATGTCTACCCTAGGCTAGTACATGATGGTGAACCGATGTTGATGATCCTTGAATGTTTGAAGTGACCTTTTGGTGATTGTGATGATACATGAATTGTTGTAATGATGAATGAATGCTTGAAATGATGAATGAATGACTATGTTTTAGTTTTATGTTATCGAGTCCTGGGGGTATTTATACCCAATAATAGACCTGTTGTGTAGAGCCCATGTCAGATTTACGATAATTCCAGTCGAGCCCTGATTCTCAGAACTCAGTGAACTACAGAAACTCTATATCCTCAGACAGTTATAGAACTTGAGAAATCTCATAAATCTTTGTTATCTCTGTATTCTCTGTATCGCTAGTAATCTAGCCTCAATTTTGTACTTAACTCGGATCTTGTAGTATTCCAGTGTTTAGTTCTGGCCTCGGTAATGATCGAGTAATCTATTCAAATTGTGTATCATTAATCAGATATCGTGATTCAGTAGTATTCCGTAAGATATGGAACCATGTAAATTCATCTTAACTCAGTTGAATCATTTGAGAAATATGATCAGTGTCAGATTCATCCCAGTTTGTGTTCAGTTGAAAGTTCAGTTCAGAGTCCTTTAGTTGGAGTAGAAACTAGCACCGAGCGAGGGAAGGGATGGCGATTCATCCCGTTAGAGAGAGAGAGGTTGGAGTCATTAGTACCAATCCCTAAACTCTAGAACTATGTAGCCAGCGCAGGATACAGGAGTCCCCATCAGTAGAGGCTTTCACCGTCAAAGAGGTTGAATTTTATATTGCCTCAGGTCGACTTCCTGCGAGGGTTATCCCGTCAGAGAGGCTTGAACAGAGAATGAGTCTTTACCCATGGCATGGTATTGACACCCTTCAAGCTGGGGTCATACGTTGGACCCCACCTGTGGTAGGTTGGGGCATGTCGGTTAAGTAACTACTTCCCACAATTTCAGTTTCAGTATTAATCTTCAGAAATCAGGACTGTCAGATACAGTCATCTATCATTATGAGGAACTTAGATAGTTCTATTGATTCAGGGACCTTCCCAATAGATAGGCTTGGTCACATATACAGTTGTTTGATATCATATTAAGTGATAAGCCATCAGATAGGCTTGATTCATAGTCTCAAATTCTATTGGGTATCCTTGTTGTCATATTCTGATATAATCATAGTTCTTATCACTGATAATAGTTTCTGAATATCATCCGTTAGAAAGGTTGATATCTAATGTTGTCTGTCAAAAACAGTAAGCTCAGAATTCAGTCCTTGATGTAAGTGCATCAAGATTCTCAGTTATCAGTATCAGATAAGTCAGTGATTCAGTATCTTAGTGTCAGTAGTGAGTTCAGTCTACAGTAAAGTCATATCCAAGTTTCAGTACCTAGTTGTGATGACTGTGTTTATGGTCTATGCATTCATGTATGTGTTCTCGTGCGACATTTTCATGATTATTCATTTTAGATATTGTGCACGCATGAGCCTTTTTATTTATCCTTACTTCGACTAAATACTCAGTACATTCTTGTATTGATGCATTTGCGCTATGGTGTTTTATTTGGCACCATAGGTGCAGAGGTATAGGATCCAAAGTATCCATAGTAGTTCAACCCAGTCAGCAGCAGTAGTAGTGAGTCCTCTTCTTTCGAGGATGAAATCTTAATTAATTATTATTGAAAAATTTTTGTTTATATTTATTTCAGTTGACGGAGTTAGTTGGGGACCTGTCCCATCAACTCCACAGTTCAGACAGTTAGAGGCTTTTCAAATGGATGTATTGGAATTTAGTTTTCAATTTTGAGTATGTATAGATGTGTTGAGCCTTATGGCGAGTTTCCATATTTATTGCAAATTTTATGTAGTGTACAGGTACAAATATCAGTAAAGGGTTAGCTTGTTTTCCTAAGCACCGTGTGACATCTTGGGATGTGATCTCGGGTCGTTACAAACTTAGTATTAGAGCCTAAGATTAAAGGGTGTCCTAGGGAGTCTGAAAAGCCGCATCTAGTAGAGTCTTGTGCATGGGTGTGTAGCGCGCCACATTTATGTACAAGAGGCTACGGGATGTTCTTAGGAGCAGTTTCCCTTCTTTCAGTGATCATGTCGTGTGAATGAGCATGAACTCAAGTTGATCCTCAGTCTAATCTATTTCTTTATTCCAATTACAGAATATCCCTCCTCGCAATGATTTTTTCCATATGGTTGATGACCATCCCCTATAGCTGGTTGATTCTGAGAATAAGAGTGTGTCATACGCAGAGTTCTGGGAAGCTTTTCAGGCGCTAGCCTAAGCTGTGACTAATGTTCAGAGAAACCGTCAGGCTGCAGTCCCACCTCAGCAAGATGAGAATCCTGCCACATCCAGAGTTAGAAGTTTCATGAAAATAAACCCGCCAAAATTCTTTGGGTCAGAAGTAGGTGAGGATCCACATTCCTATTTAGAAGAGATGAAGAAGATCACCCAGATTATGTATGTTTCTGAGGACGAAAGTGTGGAGTTAGCATCGTATAGGCTGAAGGATGTTGCTCATGATTGGGTAGTGATGTGGGAGAAGTGTAGAGGGGAGGATGCAACTCCTGTGACTTGATCAGAGATTTAGAGTGCCTTTTTGGATAGGTTTTTCCCGCTAGAGATGAGAGAGGATAAGGTAGAAAAGTTCATGAACCTAAATCAAGGTTCCATAACCGTGAAAGAGTATTGTCTTAAGTTTAACAAATTCGCTAAGTATGCTCCTGACTTGGTAGCTGACCCTAGAGAGAGTATGAGTAAGTTTTTTTCTGGAGTGTCAAGTTATGTATTGAAAAAGTATAGAGTTGCTATGCTCAATAGAGATATGGACCTTTCTAGTCTAATGATACATGCGCATCAGATTGAGGTTTATAAGATGGTAGAGAGAGATTGAGTGAGCAAGAGAGCCAAAATAGGTAGTTGTGGATTCTCTCAAGCAGGGTCCCGGGGTGGTAGTCGTTCTCAACATGATTAGAGATTTATAGTTCCTTCTCCATCTTCATCTAGTGTGCTGGAACTTGTGTTCGAGGGTGTTAGTTCTGATGGAGCGCCAAGCTCTAAAGCCCAGAGTAGTGCTAGTGGTGTTGGTACTCATCCACTTTGTAGAGAGTGTAGCAAGAGCCACAAAGGTGTGTGTAGAGCCGGTAGTGATATGTCCTTTGGGTGTGGTTATCCCATCCATAGAATGAGAGATTTTAGTGTGTTGACTCAGAAGGGTAGACTACGTGTGCATCAGTCTCTCCTTGATCAGGAAAATTCCCCGAACTAGACCCGGGTATGTTATGAGTCTTTCATCCTTGTTACATGCATTGTTAGAGCCTTTTCTCCTATTTTGAGATTTATATGGTTGCATGAGTTATGCATGAGTTTCAGGTTTCAACCAGTCAATTATGACCCAGTTCGTAGGTGCCCCATGCGCTGCCCCAGTATTTCAGCGAAGTGTATTTAGAGGGACATAGAGTCCCAAGGGGGAGATGCCCCACAGTATTATGATGTTTCATGTCATTGAATTCATCCAGATGCATGTTCAAATTTTCTTTATGAAGTTAACATAAGTTGTCATTGCATTGTTAGTCGTGCCTTTGAAAGTCAGTTCAGTCAGTTCTGTTAGACATTCATGCATTAGATAAGCACATTCTGTAGAAAGAGTTCATCTTGTCGGTGTGTTCATCTATGCATTCATGAGATCAATCTAGTTATGAGTCCATGCATCATATATGCATATGCGATTATGAGAATTCAGTTATGAGCATCTTCAGTCGAGTATTTTATGTGTCAGATATGCAAGTCCAGTGTGAGCACTCAGTATGTCAGTCATTCCAATTGCATAAGCATGTCTTGAAATATTTCTGTTTCTTGAGTAAGTTTTGTTGATCCGTATTCTCAGTCTATCAAGTGACATTCGAGGATGAATGTTACCAAGGGGGAGATAATGTAATATCCCGCAAAATCCTCTTCCTTTCTGAGCCTTAGAGCTTATTTGGTAAAGCAAAAATCTGAGTTAAAATGTTTCAAGAATATCTTCCCAAGTATGAAATACTTTGAATCCTGTGGAATTTCCCTAATTTCAACCTTTTTTCATGTAGAGCATTGAATAAGATTTCCATCGATACAAAATTCACCCAAATCGGACACTCGGGTGAAGATTTAGACCTATTTTAGTAAGAGAGTGTGTCACTTGGCATTCTGGCGCATCGCGGAGCTAGAAAAAATGGCAGTCGTCAAATTCCAGTGGATCTCCGCAATTTCTCCGCATCACGGTGAAGTTCCAGTTCACAACAAGTTGCCAAAATGATCCCCACCGAATCGCGCCACTGAGCAATTTCCCAATTGTCCAAATCCAGTGAAGGACCGCGATCCCGACGCGTCGTGCCAGGGCAAAAATTAGGGATTTTTCAGTTTAAAATTTCCAACGGCTTTTTGGTCTTTTCACCTTATCCCCAACCTCTGTATATACCCTGTTAAGGGATTTTAGCCCTCATTTTCTCTTCCTCCACCCAAAAACTAGGGTTTCTAAATTCCAAAATCCTCTCTCCTTCCATAAATTAAGAGAGATCAAGAGAGAATTAAGAGAAACCAAGAAGTCTTTCGAAGGCTTTCAGTAAAAGAGTCTTTACAAGGTATGTATATATTGATTCTTAGGTCTTTTTCATCCAAGAAGCTCAAGTACCCATTTTTTTTAAATCTTAAAGAATTTTAATTATTCTTGTGAGTTGAAATTGATGTTTTTTCTATGGTTTAGTTGTCATTCATGTTTTTTTAAAATATTTTCAAGCCTTGGCCCTAGTATGTGGTATTTATGTGGTAAATAGATTGTGTTCTTGTTGTTGATGTTGAATGATTTCCAAGATGGAATATTTACATGGTTTGTATGAATCTATGAGATTATGTGAGTTGGAAACATGTAAAATTGGTTGATTAGGGTGAGTATGTCGATGAATACACCTATGCCTAAGTTATGAATGTAAGGTATCTGATGAAATGTCTAAGAGACTAGAAATTAAGTATTGTAGTTAAATAGTGAGACTAGATGGATGGATGGATGGCATATTGTTATATACACTCCCTTTAATGGATAAGACTTTGAGAACTACGTGTATCGTGAAATGACCAAGTGAACGAATTACTCAACAATAGTAAGAAATCCCAAAGTAGGTGTAAAACCATACATGTTTTGTGGTTGTTGAAAGACGCAGTGAGTAAGTTGAGACAAGATAGTGGTAAATTTCCCCAAGTCAGTACTCTTTGATATATGACAAGCTTTCCATATATGCCAAGTGGTTAGCAAGTAAGTTAGGACATGATAGTGAGAAGTTTCCCCAAATTACGTGATATTCGAATATACAGCAAAATTGATATAGCTATGAAGTACTTGATATAAGTCCTTGTTGAATGAGATATAATCTAATACCATGTCTACCCTAGGCTAGTACATGATGGTGAACCGATGTTGATGA
Source organism: Capsicum pubescens (assembly GCA_030864215.1). Taxonomy (NCBI): domain Eukaryota; kingdom Viridiplantae; phylum Streptophyta; class Magnoliopsida; order Solanales; family Solanaceae; genus Capsicum; species Capsicum pubescens. The sequence continues at coordinate 168,050,351 of CM061544.1, read as the reverse complement.
TCCTTGAATGTTTGAAGTGTCCTTTTGGTGATTGCGATGATACATGAATTGTTATAATGATGAATGAATACTTGAAATGATGAATGAATGATTATGTTTTACTTTTAAATTATCGGGTCCTGGAGGTATTTATACCCGACAATAGGGTTGTTGTCTAGAGACCATGTCAGTTTCATGATAATTCCAGTCGAGTCTTGATTCTCATAACTCAGTGAACTACAGAAACTCTATATCCTCAAAAAGTTACAGAACTTGAGAAATCTCAGAAAACTCTATAGCCTTAGTATTGTACTTAACTCTGATCTTGTAGTCTTCCAGTGTTCAGTTCTAGCCTCGGTAATGACCGAGTAATCTATTCAAATTTTGTATCATCAATCAGATATCATGATTCAATTGTGTTCTGTCAGATACGGAACCATGTAAATTCAGCTTAACTCAGTCGAATCATTTGAGAAATATGATCAGTGTCAGATTCAACCTAGTTTGTGTTCAGCTGAAAGTTCAGTTGAGAGTCCTTCAGTTGGGAGTAGAAACTAGCAACGAGTGAGGGAAGGGATGGGGATTCCTCCCATCAGAGAGAGAGAGGACGGAGTCGTTAGTAGCAATCCCTAAACTCCAAAACTGTGTAGCCAGCACAGGATACAGGAGTCCCCGTCAGTAGAGGTTGTCACCGTCAGAGAGGATGAATATTATATTACCTCAAGTCGACTTTCTACGAGGGTAATCCCGTCAGAGAGGATTGACCAGAGAGTGAGTCTTTACCCGTGGCACGGTATTGACGCCTTTCCAGCTGGGGTCATAGGTTGGACCCCACTTGTGGTAGGTCGATGCATGTCGGTTAATTAACTACTTCCCACAGTTTCAGATTCAGTATCAATCTTTAAAAATCAGGATTGTCATATACAGTCATCTATTATTATGAGGAACTCAGATAGTTCCATTGATTCAGGGACCATCCCAACAGATAGGCTTGGTCACATATACAGTTGTTTGATATCATATTCAGAGATAATATGCCAGATAGGCTTGATTCATAGTCTCAGATTCTATTGGGTATCCTTGTTGTCAGATTCTGATATTATCATAGTTCTTATCATTGATAATAGTTTTCGAATATCATCAGTTAGAAAGGTTGATCTCTAATCCTATCAGTCAAAAGCAGTGATATCAGTGCATCCAGATTCTCAGTTATCTGTATCAGATAAGTCAATGATTCAGTATCTCAGTGTCAGTAGTGAGTTCAGTCTGCAGTTAAGTGGTATCCGAGTTTCAGTACCTAGTTGTGATGATTTTTTTTATGGTCTGTGCATTCATGTATGTGTTCTCGTGCGACATTTTCATAATTATTAAGTTTAGATATTGTGCACGCATGAGCCTTTGGATTTATCCTTACCTCCTCTACATACTCAGTACTTGTACTAACGCATTTGTGCTATGGTGTTTTATTTGGCACCATAGGTTCAGAGACATCGGATCCAGAGTATCCTTAGCAATTCAACCCAGTCAGCAGAAGTAGAAGTGAGTCCTCTTCTTTCGAGGATGAAATCTCAGTTAATTAGTATTGCATTGGATTTTGTTTATATTTATTTCAGTTGACGAAGTTAGTTGGGGACCTGTCCCATCAACTCCACAGTTCAGACAGTTAGAGGCTTTTCAAATGGATGTATTGGAATTTAGTTTTCAGTTTTGAGTATGTATAGATGTGTTGAGCCTTATGTCTAGTTTCCGCATTTATTTCAAATTTTATGTAGTGTGCAAGTACAAATATCAATAAAGGGTTAGCTTGTGGTCCTTAGGGGTCATAAGCACCGTGTGACGTCCTGGGATGGGATCTCAGGGCTTTACAGGAACATACTAGGCTTGCAACCTAGAGCTTCCACCCATAAATAAATATTGGGATCGTCCCATGCTAAGCTTATGCCCTTGAGCTCCTACCTATTTTAACGATTTGCGTGAATTATTTTATTTAGCCTTTGATATTATTTCTTTGGTGGTCATAGCATTATGGTAACTTTGAACAATAATCTACAAATAATATACCTATGAATAAACACCTAATGAAATGTCAAAGAGGTATGGGGCAAATTGTACATGAATGAAATGTTTAAGAGCTGAAAATAACGTACGATTCTTATTTAACTTAAAGGAGTACTCTTGAGTGTTGATAGTTAATGGAAAAATGAAGACTTGATAATAAGTATATGGTGAGGTGTTTTAATACATTAGAGACTGGGAAAAAGGTGTTTAGCTACATGGGAGATCATATGCTTCCATTATGTGTCATATACTATGGGAGGGCTTTAGAAGCTTACTTAGTACCACAAATATTAGATTTCATGTAGAAGAATGTGACATAGAGTAGCCTTACATACCTAGCTGTACAAATCTGATACTAATCCAGATTGAATTTCTTCCTTTTATATTAATTATCTATAATACAATATATGGTAAACTAATATTAGCAAGCAACCGACATATTTAGACTACTTAACTTCACAAAAACAGTAGTCGGGAAGTAAGCCCTTAATTTATTAATCAAGAGTAATATTTTAACCCTTTTTTCCTCCAATTACATCCATATACCACATATATTCTTATAAGATACTCTAATACAACTTTGGCTTAATTACACCCTCTAAACAATGCACAAAACAAAATGGGCAATAAACGTATACAATAATTAATTTGGTGGTGTACCACCACAACTTTCTTCTATATTTAAATTTAAACTAATCACACTTTTCCCAACATCAACCTGGAAGCCCCAAACATATACACACAAAACATTCACAAAACATCAACAAATTAACATTTTTCGCAACAACCAAATATTGAACTCATTATCCGTTGAGTTCTCAATAACAACGCATCCATAATTCTTTCCCAAATTCATATATAAGGAGGACTAAATGGAGCAGTCACCTTACCATAATCTTTTGCAACTTGTCCTTTTAACTTGAACTCTTCAAGAACTTCAACTTTCTTTCACACTTTAAATGAAAGAAGAAAAGTGATGTCTCTTAATAACAAAGAAAAGTGAGAAGGTAGTTTTTTTTATATTCTTCCATATATTTACAATTAGGCATGTATATCATGTTTTCCTAATCTTCCATGAATGAGTTAATCTAATCCTTAAGTCATTTCATTTACCTTGGCTTGCAAAGGTTGGGGTTTCTCCAAGACGCCTAGAAAGAAAAATAGGGCTGCTCCTTGTTTTTTTCAGAGAGAGTCGAGAGAATTGTGAAATCTAATCCTTTTTGTGACTTAGAAATAAAGGAAAATGACTAGAAACTTGGGCTTATAAAGTCCCTATTTTGGCCACCTCCTTAGCTACATTTTGGACCTTAAAATTGGTCAAATTCATCCAAGTAGTTGATGCACCTACTTAATGGTTCAATCTACTCAAAATTTCAATGTAGGTGATGCACAGACTTACTTAATTCTTAGTTGGGATCATTTAAATTGGGCCTTGGCATATTTTAGTATTGGGCCTTTTCTCTATCTTCTTCCTTTTTACATAATTTGGGCCCAAATGAGTACATTAATATAGGCACGAATCTGATCCATAGCCTTGAGCCTATTAACTTGGTCCAAATAACTCAAGTAGGTGATCCACCTACTAGCTTAATCTATCCAAGGAAGCACCTCAATAAAATACTCAATTTTCAGTTCTTAATCCCTTTAATCTAACTTAAAACTTGTATATACTTGGTCACTTTAGACATTAGATTAAACTACTAGCTTAATATTTAGAGTTTAATAGTTGTATCAATTTTAACTTGGCCACGTCACCATAAAACGTGCGGCAACATCTAGAATTTCATCTAAACTATTAATACTAGCATAACAAATGTCATCTGTTACCTATATCACAAGGCTATACCAAGTTACACATAAATAGAACAAGTACATGCAAAGTATGGGGTGTTACATCCTCCCCTCCTTAGGAACATTCGTCCTCGAAAGTTAGCATAATTGTCCAACAAAAATAAGTTCAAGCCTAAGTTTAATACTCATGTTATCATGTAGTACCTATAAATTACACTTGTTATTGCCCAAATTCAGCATCTTGAACTTTATCTTTGTATTTGAACAAATGGGAGTACTTAGATTTCATCGCTTATTCAGCTTCCCATGTTATCTCTTCTACTTGATGGTTTCTCCAAAGCACTTTTACGGAATCTATTTCTTTATTCCTTAATATCTTAACTTGTTGATCGAGAATAGAAATAGTTATTTCTTTATAGGTGAGATCTTCCGTAACTTGTACATTTTCAGTAGGAGAAGATGAGATGGATCTCTAATACACATTCGAAGCATTGAGACGTGAAATACTGGATGAACTATTGAGAGCTCTTGGGGAAGGTCTAATTTATAGGCTACTTTCCCAAACCTCTAAGTAATCTTATATGGGCCTATATAACGTGGACTTAGTTTTCCTTACTTACCAAATCTCATAACCCCCTTTATTGGTGACACCTTAAAGAATACCCAATAACCTATACCCAAATCTAGACCACTTCTTCTAACATCATCATATGACTTGTGTTGACTTTAGGTTTTTTCTACCCTCTGTCGGATTACTTCAACCTTTTCCATATCTTAATGAACAAAATCTGGCCCGAACAAGGCTGTTTCACCGTCTTCAAAGAATCCAATTGGTGATCTACACTTTCTTCCACACAAAGTTTCATATGGTTCCATTTTGATACTTGAATGATAGCTATTACTGTAGGCGAACTCAATGAGACGTAAAGGATCATCCTAACTACCATTAAACTCCAATATACAAGCTCGTAGCATATCTTCAAGCATTTGGATGGTACGTTCTGCTTGTCCATCTATTTGAGGGTGAAAGTAGTAATTAGATTCACTCAAGTCCCTAAATTTCTCTAAAAAGACTTCAAAAAATTTATAGTAAATTTAGCTCCTCGATATGATATGATATAGATTGGAACTCCATGTACACGAACTCTCTCTTTAATAGACAATTTCACATACTCTTTAACTGTGTAAGTGTTCTAAACCGATAGGATATATGCTGATTTGGTAAGCCTATAAACAATTACCCATAGCGAATCAAACATCCATGATTTGTGAGCCAAACCAGTAATGAAATCCATATTGATCTATGCATTGCATATAACCCCCCGGCCTTTGGTGCTCTACTTTAACTCTTTGACAATTTGGACATTCAGCTACAAATTATGTAATGTTCTTCTTCATGTCCCCCCACCAATATATTCCTTTCAAATCATGATATATTTTAGTTGATCCCAGATTGATGGAATACCTTGAATGATGCGCCTCTATCATAATCCTCTTTATTAGCTCATCTATATTTGGCACACACAATCTATTTTGGAACCAAAGTACTTCCTCTTGTGTAAGCTTAAATGCCTTTGTCATACCACATTGTACATTCTCCTTAGGCTATAATAGTATGGGATCTTCTTATTGCTTCTCTTTCACTTCATATACTAATGAAGATTTTGCCGCATTAGGCACAATAAGACCGTCATCTAGAGTTTCATAAAGGTGAACTCCCAAACTGTCTAGTTGGTATAGATCTTTAGTCATCCCTTGTCTTTCTATAGATAGCGTAATAGTTTTACGACTTAACACATCTGCTACCTCATTTGCTTTCCCTGGATGATACAAGATATCAACATCATAGTCTTTTAAAAGTTCAATCCACCTTCGCTGCCTCAAATATAGTTCCTTTTGGCTAAAGATATTTGCAAATCTTATGGTCAGTATCTATTTCAACATGAATCCCATAAAAGTAGTGGCGCCATATCATTAACGAAAATAAAACTGCTGCTAGCTCAAGATCATGTGTAGGATTATTTTACTTATGTGGATATGCTATTATTATACCATGTTGTATCAACACACATCCTAGCCCAATTCTTGAAGAATCATAAAACACGACATACCCTTTTGTTCCTTCTAGAAGTACCAATACTGGTGTAGAAGTCAGCTTATTATTCAGGTCTTAGAAACTCCTTTCACATGCATCATTCCATTGGAACCTGAATACTTTGTGTGTTAGATTTGTTAATGGTGCCAAAGTTGAATAAAATCGTTCAACAAACCTTCAATAATAACCTGCTAACCCAAGTATACTACAAATCTTTATAGGTGTTCTAGGTCTTGCCAGTTCTTCAGAGCTTCTATCTTTTGAATATAAACTTTTATTCCTTCATTAGATATAATATGACTCAAGAATGCCACAGATTTTAACCAAAACTCACAACAAGAGAATTTTACATATAACTTATGATCACAAAGAATCTATAACACCTGTCATAAATGACTGGCATGATCCTCTTTTGATCTTGAATAAATCAGGATATCATCGATAAAAACTATCACGAAAACATCTATGAATAGATTGAACACCCTATTCATCTAATCCATAAAAGCTGCAGGTGCATTAGTTAACCCAATGGACATAAATAGAAACTCGTAATGAACGTACCATGTTCGAAAAGCTATCTTGGGTATGTCCTTCTCTTTCACGCTCACTTGGTGGTAAACAGACCTCAAGTCAATCTTTAAAAAACACTTGGAGCTTTGTAACTGATCAAATAAATCATTAATTCTCAGAAGGTGATATTTGTTCTTAATAGTCCCTTATTCAGTTGTCGGTAGTCAATACACATTCTTAATGAACAATCTTTATTTCACATAAATAACACTAGTGTGCCCCAAGGGGATATACTAGGCCTAATAAATTCTTTGTCTAGAAAGTCTTTTAATTGACCTTTCAACTCCCGTAATTCTATAGGGACCATTCTATATGGAGGAATTGAGATTGGTTGAGTACCAGGAATCACATTAATACCAAACTCTATTTCTCGTTCTGGAGGAAAACCATAAAGATCTTCAGGAAATACATTGAGAAATTCATTTACCAATGGAATAGTTAGAGGAGTTGGTGGATCCATATTTGTATCCTTTACTTTAACTAGATGGTATATGTAACCCTTAGAAATCATCCATTCTGACTTAAAATTATAAATAAATTTACCTCTTGGCACACCTCTTTATTCAAGGACTGCCTCCTTTTAAAAATGGACATACACCCTCTTAGTTCGGCAATATACAGTGGCATAAAAAGAATCCAACAAATCCATACTCATTATAGCATAAAAATCTGCCATTTCTAACTCAACAAGGCCAGCCATTATATCACAACTAAAAATAGTTATTATACAATTTCAATACATACTCCTAGCTATAATAGATTCAGCAACCGGCATAGACACATCAAATGGCTGAACTAGCAATTCTGGTGTTCTTTTGAACTTTCATAAACCAATGGAGTGACATAAGATTATGTAGACCTGGATCAATTAATTCTTATACATTATGTGAAAGTATTTACAATGTACCTATAACCACATCCATAGAAACCTCTAAATTTTGTCAATCCATTAAAGCATATGTACAATTCTAAACACCACTAGAGCTAGCTGCTCTTTTAACACCTCTACCACGACCCATAGGTTGTACACCCCTACCTGAATAAGGGACTAATGATGATGATGCAACGGTTGATCCAGTAGGTCATCCCATACAACCTATGCCCTTTTGTGGGCATTTTCTCATCATATGCCCCGACATACCACACCAAAAGAAAGCATTTATCCCAAATTGACATGTACATAAATTAATCTTTACACCTTATTTACATGGCCACCGAGGAGGTCTTAATTGTATCATACTCCCTTGCTCTTGATACACCATTTTCTGTGAACTCTAACTCTCATTTCTTTGCCCAAACTGATTGCCTTTGGACCCTTGAAACTGTGGTAGAGCACTACCTGCAGAATAAAAAGATAATGGCCTAGGAATTCTATTAGAAAACCAAGGTCTAAACTCTTTTTGGGATGCCATACACTTCCCCATTGATCTGGCCCTCTTGGAATACCCTTTTTTCAATTCTTGTATTCTTCTTTTTTGCCTCTGATCCTCTATTTTTTGTGCAAAATCTTATATCCTTGCTATGTCCATGTCATTCTTCAAAATAACAATAGTACAATATCTGACAAGTTATGGATCTAATCTATCCATATATCTATGAACTCTATCATCCATAGTAGTTACTACATTAGGAGCATAACTAGACAAAGAATTAAACTGGAGGTTGTACTCTCTCACTCTCATATTCCCTTGGTGAAGATTCAGGAACTGATCCACACGGGCCTCTCGTATCTCAAATGGAAGGTAATGATAAGTAGCTGAAGGTGCATCGATACCCCTAGATCATTTTCATTCTTCATATAAAAATATAGCCTTCTCTTTGAATCTATATGCTGCTAGCTCAACTATCTCTTTACCCGATACATGCATGACATCTAGAGCCCTTTATATTTGATTAATAAAGTCCTACGGGTCTCCATTAAAATCTAATTAGGTGAATATGGGAGGATCTATTTAAGAAAATCCTGAGTCCATATACTAGCTGCCCTATCTGCACCACTAGAACCTGTGGTTGCAAAACTTGTCCTTGAGCTTGTCCAGCAACTATACGGTCCAACAATTGCATCGTATTACATAGATCTTAGATAGTATAATTAATAGGTGGTTCTGAGGATGTTGTTTTTCTCCTTCTTAGCCCTTCTGGAGATGGAGAAGTATAAAAAGTTTGTGATACAAACTCATCTTAAGCCTCACTTTGATTAACTTGCATAGGTGGTGACTTGCTGGTCCCTTCACCATCAGCCACATCTATTCTCTTAAATGTATTCTCACTCCCTCTTGTAATCGACATCTTTACTATAATAAGAGAAAAATATTGATTCAATGGTTAAATATGACTTCACCGACAACATGGGCTCTATTCCATGATCTAAGATATGAAGAAAAAGAGACAACCCTAAAATGTCCCATAGCCTCCTGTTTATAAATGTTGTGCACAACACACCAATAGGAAGACTCTAAGTAGACACAACTTTGTAGACTCCCTAGGATGACCTGCTCTGATACTGCTTTTGTCATGCCTCAAATCCTATAGGGGCGGACAGGCACCCATTGCCTCAAAGGCCCGAGATAATTAATCTATAACCTTGAATTTTCTTGCATGTAACTAAAATAACTAAAGGTTTTTCCATACATAGATATAATGCATTGATGAGAAATAAATGACAAGCCCAAAACTACATATACTAGACTTGGCCGTTTGGGCTAAAACATCAAAAAGATAAGACGTTATCCTGCTTACCCTTAAATTGGTTTATAGAGCCTCTAAAAGATACATAGACACTTAATTAAGTTCGAGACAAACCCCCACCTTTTTCTTAATGACTGTATAGTACCAATACATAAAACTAACTTGGCAAGCCCCAAATCAAACTGGAGCTCACCAATAGTCACTAGATTTCCCTCCTCCTACTAGGGAGGAGTTTGAGATGAAGTACCTATCCCTGCAGCATAAAATACAGGTCCCCCCTGAGGGACGTCAGTACGAAAATATGTACTGAATATGTAAGGCTGAAGGTACTACACATGATACAAAAGCTCAATTGAAATCATGTACAAACGCATAAATAGTGCTAGTAGAAAACCTTTATATATACTTATAGGGTCAGGTACATTACATTACTTTCTTCATTTTACCATTATTACTTCATAATCTTTGTAAGCCATATGATACAAATGACCAGCTAATTAGTGCTAAATAGTCAAATTGGGATCTGCTCATGTTAGACTAGTCTCTGAGCTGCCACCCATAAATAAACCTTGGGATTGGCCTATGCTAGGCTTACGCCCCTGAGCTTCCACCCATAAATAAACATTGGGATCGGTCCATGCTAGGCTTATTCCCCTAAGCTCCCACCCATTTTACATATTTTGTGTTACTTAGTTTATTTAGCCTTTGAAATTGTTACTTTGGTGGTCATAGCATTATGATACCTTGAAACAATAATATACTAATAAGGGACATATGAATAAACACCTAATGCAATTTCAAAGAGGTATCGGGTATATTGTACACGAATGCAATGTATAGGAGCTAAGAATAGTATACTGATCTTATTTGATTTAAAGGAGAACTCTTGAGACATGCTAGGGAATGTAAAAATGCTGACTTGATAATAAGCATATGGTGAGTTATTTTAACACATTAGAGAGTGTTAAAAAGGTGGTTATCTACATGGGAGATCATATGCTTCCATTATGTGTGAATCTACTATGGGAGGGATTTAAAAACTTATTTTGTACCACAAATGTTGGATTTCATGCAAAGAATATGACATAGAGTCGCCTTACATACCTGATCCTACAACTCCAATACTAATCCAACTTGACATCTCTCCTTTTAGATTACTACAATAAAATATATGGTAAACTAATATTAGCAAGCAACCGACATATTTTGGCTACTTAACTTCACCAAAATAGTAGCCGGGCAATATTCCCTTAACTTATTAGTCAAGAGTGTTATTATAACCCTTTTCTCTTCCAATTATATCCATATACCATAAATATTCTGAAAAGATTCTCCGAAACAACTTTGGCTTTATTACACCCTCCAAACAATGCACAAAATAGAATGGGCAATAAATGTATACAATAATTGATTCGGTGGTGTACCACCGCACCTTTCTTCTTTATTTTAGTAAAACCTAATCACACCTTTCCCCAATATCAACCTAACAGCCCCCAACATATACACACAAAACAGTCCATAAAGAATCCCCAAATTAACCTTTGTCGCAACAACCAAATATAAAACTCATCATCCATTGAGTTCTCAATAACAATACATCCATAATTCTTAAGAAATTCATATATAAGGAGGAAAAAATGGAGCAGTCACCTTACCTTAATCTTTCGCATCTTGTCCTTTTAATTTGAACTCTTTAAGAACTTCAACTTTCCTTCACACTTTAAACCAAAGAAGAATAGAAATGTCTCTTAATAACAAAAAAAGTGAGCAATTTGCTTTTTTATATTCTTCCATATATTTACAATTAGGAATATATAGCATGTTTTCTTAATCTTCCATGAAAGATCTAAGCTAAACCTTAAGTGTTTTTACTTACCTTAGTTTGTAAAGGTTAGGGTTTCTTCAAAAACTCTAGAAAGAAAAATGGGTTGCTCCTTGTTATTTTAGGGAGAGTGGAGAGAATTGTGAAATATAATATTTTTATTATGAATTAGAAATGAAGTAAAATGATCAGCAACTTGGCCTTATAAAGTCCCTATTTTGTCCACCTCGTTGCTTCATTTTGGACCTTAAAATAGGTCAAATTGGTCCACGTAGGTGATTCGCCTACTTAAGGGTTCAAGCTGCTTAAAATTTAAAAGTAGGTGATGCACCTACCTAATTAATTCTTAGTTGGTCTCAATTAAATTAGGCCTTGGCATATTTGAGTATTGGGCCTTTTCTCCATCTTTTTGCTTTTTACTTAATTTGGGTCCAATTGAGTACATTAATATAGGCCTAATTCTGATCCATATCCTTGAGACCATTAACTTAGGCCAAATAGATCAAGTAGTTGATCCACCTACTAGCTTAATTAAGTCAAGCAAGCACCTCAACAAAATACTCTATTTTTAGTTCCTAATCCCTTTAATCTAACTTAAAACTTGTATATACTTGGTAACTTCAAAATTTAGATTCAAATATTAGCTTACAATTCTGAGTTAAATTGTATTGATGTTAACTTGGCCACGTCACCTTAAGACATACGAGTAGATTCTAGAATTCCATCTACACTATTAATACTCACATAAAAAATCTCATTTGTTACCTATACCACAAGTCTATACCAAGTTACATAGAAATAGAACAAGTACATGGAAAGTGCGGGGTGTTACATTTTAGTACCTTTCAATTTCTTAGAAGGAATATGGATTTTAGGAGTATTAGTGGATTCTATTTTTTGAGGGAAATTTTATGAATAGCACATTTTATGACTCATTGATGTGTGAGCTAATGCTAACACATTTGAGGCTTTTAACTAAGAATAATTGCGAAGTCTTAAGCAACTTTTGTAGTTTTTGATTGCTTTAGATTTGATTTTGCAGTAGAAGCTAAGATGCAAGAGAACCAACAAGAATGGAAGCAAATGAGCTAAAATCTGAAGTAAATAAAGGCGAAGTGTGGCTGACAACATTTTTGATAAGTCATCAGCCCTGTGATAAGCTATCAGCTTCATCGTCAGTAGTAGACAGAGAATTGGCCTAAGTTGAAAGTTGTGATGACATTTTGTGATAGGACATCAAGCAGCTGATAAGTCATCACCGTTTGTCGTCAGTGTTAGGCAGTGAGTACCAAAAGCATAAAGGAAGCTGATGACATTCGTGTTAAGTCGTCAGCCTCCTGATAGGCTATCACAAATGGCGTGACCTAATTCGAGGAATTTCTGAATTTTATTATTTTATTTCCATAATTAGGGTGAACTATTTAAAGACTTGTTTAGGGTTTTCTTAAGAGTTCCGAACCTTGAGTTTTGAGACACGATACTTTGATATTTTTCTCCCTTTTCGTTTCGCTTCAGAAAGTAATTACTTTAAAGAGACTATCATCATTATTTTGGTATTTTCTTTGGTGATTTAATCTGAGAATCTCTAGTTTCTATTCATATTTTGGTATGTTCATCTTTTAAAGCATGAATTCATCTAGTTACACCAATTATTACATCATGAGAAGCTAAATTCCTTTAACCTAAATTATGGGATCTAGAGGTAGGTCTTGATAAGGTGCTGAGTGTTCAAGATTCAAAAGGTGGTAGGACTCCTTGATAATTCTGATGTTTTAATTATTGTTTGTTGGTTGCAAACAGTAGATAACACCTTCTTTGATTTTCTTGAGAAAGAAATCAAATATAGTAGGAAATGAATTATCAACAGGGACTTGGAAACACCAAACTTCCGTTTAATAATCAGCATTGTAACAATGTTGGTTAACCTGAGGAAAAATCTGGGCAGTGAATATAAATTCCCTAAGTCCGAGAGGATTAGGTAATTAAATGCTTAAGTAGGTCGAGAGACATTTAAGCATAACTTTGCTAAATATAACTTGTTGTCCTACCTACCGTGAGAATCTTGAACCACTAGTAGCATCTGGCAAGTACCAAAACCCTTAGTGAACATAATTCTGGTTTTTCATAAACTCTTGATTACAAACATTTAAAATAAAGTGACCAACAATTACTTGTTAACTAAAACCCCCCTTGTTTTGGAAACATCCAACTATCAGTTTATTAAATGGAAAATGACTTACGTTCACACTATATTCCCTATGGGATTCGACCCCAACCTAGTTGGGTTTTCTATTGACAACTATTGCTTATATTCTCGTTGAGAGATGTAGTTTGAGCGTTATCAAGAATGGTCCCATTGTCGGGGAATACGGTTGTAAACTGAAGTTTGTGTGCGCAAATTGACTGTTAGTTAAGTTTTTTAGTTTTACATTTATTTGTTGTTTTTATTTATTTGCAGGATCCTTATAGTGTATGCCAAGAACCAGAAGTTCCGAAGAACTATTATTACCACTTAATCCAGAACTGCAACGAATTGGAAGAATGGCAGAAAAGCAAGAGGCTGACAGATTAGTAGCCTTAGCTCGAGCTCCGGTGAATGTGCAAACTGTTGGGCAATAGGCACGATATCCAAACCCTGAGGACGAAGATTTAGGAGATGAGGAGTTGCTGAATCCTAGTAACCCAAGGCGTGCAGAGAAAATAGTTGCACCAGTATGACGTAATGTTAACAGGAACCATCTATTTCGAGAAAGGCAAGAGTACCATCCATTCCAGTATGATCTCAATGATGATGATGATGGAATGGATGGATCATGTGCAAAGGGTAAAATTATTCCTCCACCGTTAGAACCTGGGGAAAAATTCAACATTACAAGTACTATGATTCAACTCCTAAATCCGAAGGGGTTGTTTGGTGGCCTTCCTGGGGATGACCCGAACCTGCATCTGGTGAATTTTGTCACCATATGTAAATATTTTGACAACTCAGGAGTAGGTCAAAATGCTATACTTCAGAGATTTTTTTTGTTGTCTCTATTTGGGAAGGCAACATTATGGCTAAATGAGCTGACACCCGATTCTATAACCAACTAGAGGCAGTTAAAAGGATCTTTCCTAGAAAGGTTCTTTCCGGCTTCTAGGAGTGTACAATTGAGGGACGATATCAGAAACTTTAGGCAGCTCCCGACTGAAGCCTTGCATAAAAATTGGGAAAGATTCAACAAGAAGCTGACACAGTATCCGAACCACAAAATGACGGGCATACATTTGATGAAGACTTTGTACAGGGCTCTTAACTCTATTACTAAGACAATTGTACAAAATGCTTCTAGTGGTTCATTTGTTGATGTTACATTCCCAGAGGCTTCAGAGATGCTGGACAAAATGACCAAACAGAGTCGGGCATGGCATACCAAAGACTCTGTGGTAGCCAGCCCCACTGTTTCTATAGGTATTACTGGGGAACAATGCAAAATAGAAGAGGAGCATGACCAAGACATGGATCACCTTAAAACAAAGATGGACTTACTAGCCTAGCACTTGCTATCAGGAAAGATTGAAAAGGTGAAAGTTGTGGGATCTCAAGATAGAAGTAAGGCTACTATAGATGAAGAGGATAACTATGTTAATAATCAGGGGTGTTTCCGAGGCAATAGCCAAGGTAATCAAGGTCGGACTTACTATGATATGCCTGGTTATAAAGAAAGGGAGCAAGTAAATTTGAGGAATAACAATTTTAGGAACAAGTTATATGTTTCTCCTGGAAATCGTGAGGATGCTTTAACAAGTTCTGAAAAGATGTCCATGGAGGACATGATGGCTAAGTTATTGAAGGGAGTGGAATCTACCAACTCTGGTGTGACCACCATAAAGACCGATCTAACTTCCATCAGTCAGTTGGTGCACTCACACTCCACCGTAATCAAAAAGTTGGAGCACAGATAAGCCAACTCTCCGCAGCATTCAACCAGAGGAAGAGCGGAATGTTACCAAGTGATACGGTAAAAAAATATGCGGAATGATGGATCATACATGTCTATTACCACTAGAAGTGGTAAGATATTACCTATCCCTTTTGTGGGCAAACCTGTAGTTGACAAGGTAGTTGATGTTGAACCGGAAGAAAGTGGTCCAGTGGAGTCTGAGAAGTTGGATAATTCTAATGATGGTACGAATAAAGACAAAGAGAAGGAGAAGGAGGTAATGCTGAAAATTATCCCAAGACCACCACCTCCATTTCCTCAGCGGTTGAAGAAAAGGGTTGATGATGCAAAATTCAGCAAATTCATGGCAATGCTCAAGCAATTAACAATAAATGTGCCTTTGGTTGAGTCACTTGATCAAATGCCAGGATATGCTAAGTTCATGAAAGACCTTGTGACTAAGAAATGGAAGGTTAGCCATGAGCTGAAGGACAATCTCTTTCCTTATGGTGCTATCTCTACAAGGTCTTTAGTGTAAAAAAAGCCAGATTCGGGAGCGTTTACCTTCCCATGTACCATTGGGTCCTTGAATTTCAGAAAAGCACTATGAGATTTGGGAGACAGTGTAAACCTAATGCTACTCGCTGTGTATAAGAAACTGGGTTTAGGGGATCCTACTCCAAAGAATATGCGACTGGTGATGGCAGATAGGTCTGTAAAGTGGCCAGTGGGTATATTACATGATGTATTGGTAAAGGTGGCCGACTTCATTCTCCCTGCTAATTTTGTAGTCCTGGACTATGAGGTGGACTTCGAAGTGCCCATCATTTTTGGTAGAACATTCCTTTCAACTGGGAGAGTGATAATGGATATGGAACTGCATGAGCTGAAGTTCAGGTTCAATGACAAGGAAGCAAGACTCAAAATACACTCATCCATGAACCAACAAAGGAGATGAGTGTTTTCTTAATCGTGGACGTATTTTATGAAGGTGGTAAAGGGGTATCAACAAGTTGTCTTGGCGAAGTCTGAGTAGTCAAGATAACCAAGTAGTGCCGCGATAGGAAATTAGGCGCTATTGGGAGGCAACCCAAAAATTTTATATTCCAGCAAATTATTTATTTTTGTAGTTAGGTTCTAGTTAAAAGAAGGTGGAATCGATATATCCAGCCAAGTGCTCCTGACAACATTTTTAATGGGCTGTCACAATTGTGATAAGCCATCAACTTTGTCGTCAGAAACAGTAGCTCTAAGGCAATTTCTGTTAAGGCTGACGACATTTGTGATAAGCTATCAAAATTATGATGGATTATCAGAAATGTCATCACAAAAAGCCCAACATTAGCTAAAACTGTGGGCCAAATTAAAAAGACCCGACCCAACCCGCAGCTTGGCCTTTCCACCTTCCCGCTTAGTTTTTATTTCATTTAACTTATTCTCTCTCCATATTTGGTTTATTTTATTCTCTTTTCAAAGTCTCTCCAACTAAAACAAAAGAATGTTTCCTTATATGTGTGGGTTTGCAATCAAAATCAAGAACCTCTCTTTATTTTCTCTTGCTCGTGTACCACGTTAAAGGCTCCCATCAGGTATGCTCGAGACCTATCCTTTCTTTTCAAGTAGTAAGTGATAAATTGATGAAAACCCAGGTTCCCAAGAAGCTTGAACCAAGTTCAATTTGCAAAAATGGCTAAAAAGTGGAACTAGGGTTTGATGTGCAAGCTTAAGTTTTAAAAGTTCAACTCAAAAATGAAACTCGATTGGACTTTAAGAAAAAATGGGACCAAAAATTGAGTTAAAATCTAGTTGGGGTTCTATTTATAGTTGACAATATTCTTGATAAGATATCACAACTATGACGGCTTGTCAGAAATGTCGTCAGAAGTCGATAAGAATTTTATGGGTTCCGTTTATGGCTGATGACATTCATGATAAGCTATCATAATTGTGATGGCTTATCAGAAATATAGTCACACCTGGGACCTGAAGTATTACTAAACTCTTTCAACAGGTGTGGAATTTCAATGATCGATGTGTTTGCATTTATACTCTTGAGGATCAACTAATGGTTTTTCTCTTGCTACAGGTCTTGAAATTGCACACAAAGGAAAGAACTCAAAATCCACAAAGAAAGTGACCAAGGGAAGTGTACCTCGGAGACTCTTCAACGAAGAGTCTAATTATGAAGAGGAAGAGCCTCTGCTCAGGAAGAAAAAGAAGAAGAAAATCCCTAAAAAGACTCCACCACCCCTACCAGTTGAGGTGGAAGAGAGTCAAGAATGTAACACTAAGCCAACAACATCCGAGCTTACAACTTCGGAGAAGATGGCCTCTGAGCAACAAGAGTCTGAACATGTTGAATCTGAAAAGTATGATTCAGATCATCCTTATTTCGAGGGGCATGAGTCTGAGGGACCATCAACTGAGTCCCCTTCTGATGAGCCACAAGATGATGAAGATTCTCCAATTTGGGGAACTATGGTTAAATGAAAGAATCCCGAAGTCCGAGATATCACTAGATAGCATATTCCTAAAGCTCAAAAAATCTTCTTTAATGGGCTTCACAGAACCAATAGAAGAGCTATCAAGAGGCCAAACTTTGAGTAGAAGAGAATCATCACAAGGGGTTGAGCAGGTACCCGAAGGTGGATCAGAAATTTCATGGCTATGATTTGGGATGAACTACATGAGGAGGAAATTTATTTTTCCCTACACTAGTTAGGGAGTTCTTTGCAAACTAAAAAGCTCACTTGGAAAACATGTGTAGAGAAGGAGATAAAGTAGATGACCAACCTTTGTTGGATAAAGTTCTAGTATGGGGCGTAATGGTGGATGTTTTTGAAGAAACAATCAACAGGTTCCTTCATGTCCCAAAATTCACTCCTTAGGCCACTTCACCTATTTTATATGCCCGGTTAAAGCATCGGGAAAATCAGCAAAATTGGCTAGCCACACTCATAGCCGATGGAGAACCGAAATGGCTAACAAATTTGAGTGAAAGGATCTTTAAGGCCTCCCAGTCTTCAGAGGCAAGATTTTGGTAGGGTATTGTATGTACGTGGTTGATACCCATAGATGGTGATAATATCATCAGGGATGACAGAGCAATATTAGTCGCAAGTTTTGTGGCTAACCTCAAATTAAATTTTGGAGAGATTATCACCGAAGAGATAAAAATTAGGGTCTCGAGGTTTGAAACAACATATCCCTTCCCTTGTTTAATTACAAGGTTGTATAGGGCAGCAAATGTGTTGAATATTGTAGGGTTAGAAGAAGAATTCTTTGCCAGGAAGACTCACAATCTGATCCAAAATAAGGAAAATTATACAAGGATAATGCTTGACAGGGGCGCAGAGATTCAAACTGATCCACCGATTACAGGTACTAGTTTAGCACCTAATGTAGAGGTTCCTGATTCTGAAGATGTACCTCCAACATCTGCAACAATGGCAGAATTATCAGTGCCCAGAACTACGACGATTCCTCCAGCTGCAGTTCCTACAATAGAATTTTCCTTCAACCCTATGAATTTCAGGAGAGTAGCAAAGCAGTCCAAGTAGTTTGAGGCTCAGCTTAAACTCTTTGCCAAGCAATTTACAGTTGCAGTTGACAAAAGAGTTAAGACTGCACTTGAGCCTTACAAGGCTCTACCAGGCCGTATTGATGAATTGGAGAACCACTTCAATGCGTAGTAGAGAGAGAGGTCAGCTCCAGAGATGGCATTATTCAGATCAGACCTAGACAAAGTAAAGATAGAGGTTGGAAAGCTATAGCAGCACCACTTTATGGTGTCAGTAGATCCAGTAGCTATGGTGTCTGAGGGAGAAATCTCGATGCTTGATCTAATAGAGGAGCCAGTGAAGAAAAAGAATAAGAAAGGTGAGAACAAAGAAAAAGGAAAGAGAGAGAGGCCCGACAGCGATGAAGAAAGAAAAGCAGAAAAGAGAGCAAAAAATAAGTCTGAAAAGGAGGAGATGAAAAAGGCAAGAATTGAGTCCTTAGAGGAAAATGAGAGATGGGAGGAATCCATCCGAGTGAGAGCCACAGGTGCCTCGACTTGTAGGCCTTCTGAGACTGATAGACCAGCTGCACCAGAATAGAGATAGGCTCCTAATGGAGATGCGACAGTAGGGTCAGGAACCCATGACCCCCAGGATTTATCTATTCCAGGTATACTATAACCCTTAGTTTAGATTTTCTTTGATTTTAAGTTAAGGGTGTAGGGTAAATTAGTTGTTGAAAAATTTTGTAGTCAACTAGGAGAAATTCCTGTACTTGAGGAAGTTGAATTGTTTTTATGATTTTTGTACACCTCTTCAAGTGGTCTACTACTTTAAATTGAGTAATTTGCATTTAAGTGTGACCACTGTGCATCTTTGTATGGTATTAGTTCTAGTAACATAATAATCATTGCTAAACAGTTGCATGAACTGAATGAGTAGTCGAGTGCGATATACTCGTGCGCCAAGTATGTGTGTGAGATGTTACTCAGTTTCCTATGTATGCTAAAGCCAGAACTTTCCAGGTTAGTCTTACCTAGGTTGAAGGATAGGGGTTAGGAAAGAAATATAGGCCATTTTAATATTAGCTCACTTTATCCTAAATAACCTTCCCTAGGTGTATCATATCCCTTGATCCCTATTTTGAGCCTAATTAGACTATTTCTTTGTATGACACCTGTCACCTTCTTATTTAGATCATAATGAACCTATTTTGGCCTTGGTCCTTCTTAGACACTGTGCACCTTAACTTACGCAAATGGCCTAAGTTGAGGGTGGCTATCATAGGGGTACGTGTTATAGAATAAGTATGAAGAAAGGTAGCATAAAAGAAAAGAATAAAAAGTTGTGTAAAGAGGAAAAGAGAAAGAAAAACAAAAATTGTGAAAAATAATATGTAATTGAGAAAAGACTGCACCCATCTTAAATAATTCTGATCAAGAAAAGAGAAGAGCGCAAAACGCTAATGAGTGAAACCCCAAATAAGATAGTGTAGCGTCAATGAGGCTTAGTCACTTTAAATACCATAGAGTATCATACCATCCTCTATCTTACATTACAAGCCTAAGAGAAGTCCTATAGTGATCCTACCTGACCTATCCAAAGATCTGGGTAATGAAAATAAGGGCAAGACAATGGTACTTGGCATACACTGATTGGATCTTTGTTCCGAGAGAGAGTGTTTTGATTGTCCCCATGGTTACATATATAATTCCTGATATGGGATGAGGGGGATTTCTTTACTGTGAGGGCACACTGGTTACATTGTTAGTTACTAACTTGTTCGGGTACTGTAATATTGGTCTATGTATGGTTGTTATAGATGAATTGATGCCATATCTTGATTCTTGTGTGTTGCATTGGTGTTCTTCATTGTACTTGAATAGACTGACTTTGGAGATGGTGAAAGTGTATTGTGATGATATGGATGATTGACAGCCTAATGTTCTTTGTATTCTCTTAGTTTTGCTGAGTTTCTTGAGGACAAGCAATTATTTTAAGTTGAGGGTGTTGATGTGTGAGCTAATGCTAACATATTTGAGGCTTTTAACTAAGAATAATTATGAAGTCTTAAGCAAATTTTGTCACTTTTTATTGCTTTATGTTTGATTTTGCAGCAGAAGCTAAGATTCTAGAGAACCAACAAGAATGGAAGAAAATGAGCTGAAATATGAAGTAAATAAAGGTGAAGTGTGGCTGACGACATTTGTGATAAGTCGTCAGCCCTGTGATAAGCTATCAGCTTTATCGTTATCAGTAGACAGAGAAATGGCCTAAGTTGAAAGTTGTGATGACATTTTGTGATAGGCAGTGAAGGAGATGATAAGTCGTTAAGATTGTCGTCAGCCTAAGGCAGAACATGAGAGCTGAGAAAAAGCCTTGACGAAATTTTTGATAGGTCATCAAGGATATAATAGGGCATCACCGGATTATGTGATGACATTTGTGATAAGTTGTTAGCCTCTTGATAGGCTATCACAAATGGCGTCACCTAATCCGAGGAATTTCTGAATTTTATTCTTTTGTTTCCATAATTAGGGTGAACTATTTAAAGCCTTGTTTAGTGTTTTCTTAAAAGTTCCAAACCTTGAGTTTTGAGATATGATACTTTGATATTTTTCTCTCTCTTTTTTTGTCTTGAGAAAGCAATTACTTTAAAGAGACTATCATCATTATTTTGGGATTTTCTCTGGTGATTTAATCTGAGAATCTCTAGTTTCTATTCATCTTTTGGTTAGTTCATCTTTCAAAACATGAATTCATCTAGTTGCTTCGATTATTACGTCATGAGCATCAAAATTCCTTTAACCTGAATTATGGGATTTAGGGGTAGGTCTTGATAAGGTGCTAAGTGTTCAAGATTCGAAATGTGGTAGGACTCCTTTATAATTCTGATGTTTTAATTATTGTCTGTTGGTTGAAAATTATAGATAACACCTGCTTTGATTTTATTGAGAAAGAAATCAAATTTAGTGGGAAGTGAATTATTAACAGGGACTTGGAAACACTAAACTTCCGTTTAATAATTAGCGTTGTAACAAGGTTGGTTAACTGATGTTAGGCGTATTTACATGCCTAAAGCACCTTAATTTACCCATATTTTATCTAAGTTTTAAAGGACAAAGTATATAATTCCTGCACTTTTAGTCCTTTTTCCTGTAAGTGAGCTAACCAACGTGATTAGCAAGTTTTAAGGAATAAATGATGAAGATTTCAACATTTTATGGACTGTTGGACGCCAAAGGAAACTTCACGTAAGAAGGAAGGCAGCTTCTGGAAGCTTGTGGACTGAAAGTGGTGCATGGAGAACTTGTCCCGGGCAAAAACAGCATTTCTAAAGACTTGGGGGATCATCAGTAACTTAGTAGGATTAGGACAAGTATGCAGTAATCCAGTAGGACTAGGACAAGGATAAAAACCCTATTTCAGTAGGACTAGGACAGGGATGTTATAAAAACCCTATTTGCTGAATTTTTCAGCAAGCTTTTTATTATTCACTCATTCATTAATTCAAGTATTATTCATTCGATATTCTAGGACTATTCACATTACAATATTCTGTAAGTCTAACACATAGAACTCGGCTCTCTTGAGAAGAACGGCTAGGGAAAAACGTTTGAGAGCTTTTGACGCCATATCACTTCCATCGCCAAGCTTATTCTAGGTTGTGGTATGATGATTTTATCTATTGTGATTTCCGTTGCACTCATGAGTAGCTAAACTTCTCTGTTAGGGTTATGGAAGCCTTATGAGATACTATCTATTGCTATGAGTTTGTGAATTCTTGATACGTATGCTGCTTATATCATTACTCTCTTCATCTTAATTGAATTCTTGTGGTTGCAAACATATAGAATATGCCAGTATAGCATTAACTTGTTCGAAAGAAAAGTTACATGTCTGGAAAAGAGAGAATGACAAGGAAATAGGGCTACCAACCCCTGTTTAAAAGTTAGTGCCGTAACTGGATTAACCTCTTGGAGAATTCGTACCATTAGTATACGCTTTAAGCTCGAAAGAGTTAAAGTGATATAATCCTTGATGGTCGAAAGACACTAGGATTTACCATAGAATACGAATCTCTATAAGCACATGCATGTCTGAATTCCGCATAACTCATAGCCAATAGATATGTAAAACTCATAAGGTGGACATAACCCTAACTTACAATTCTCATTGATTAAAACCTACTAAACATTCCATTTTTCTTTGTTACTTTGATACTCTAAATTCACGCTATAATTAAATCCCCCCTTTTTCGTAGAATTTTCGATCAACAGTCTACTAATCGTTGCATACTTAGTGACCAAGTATTCCCTGTGGGATTCGACACCCAACCCAGTTGGGTTCTATATTTGACAACGACCTCTTACACTCTTACGAGATCTGTAGTTTGAGCGTTATCAAATTTTGGCGCCGTTGCCGGGGAATACAGTTGTCAACTAAGTTTGTGATAGTTACTAGACCCTTTGGTCTAAAATTCTCAGATTTTACTTTTAGTTGTTGTTTTTGTTTTATTCAGGTTTGTTTGAGTGCATGCCAAACACTCGAAGTTCAGGTCAACCGTTATTACCTATCAATCCTGAACCACAACTTATTGGCAGAATGGATGCACAACATGACATTGAAAGAAGGGCTGCTCAACAGGAGCAGGCTAGATTAGCTGCGTTGGCAGCTGCTCAAGTGCATCAACAGAATATTGATAACCCAGGTCGGGCAACGAATCCTGATGATGAGGACCTGGGTGATGATGAGTTACTTAATCCACGGCGTGCAGATGAGGTGGTAGCACCTATGCACAGGAGAGATCGTCAAGCTAGAATGAGACCTGAACGCTGAGCTGTGCAGGATCCTTTTGATGATGATGATGACGATCTTGATGGAGCTGGTGCCACAGGGGCTATCATTCCTCCGTCCTTGGCATCTGGAGCCAAGTTCAATATCACTAGCACCATGATTCAGCTATTGCAGCTCAAAGGTTTATTTGGTGGACTTGCAGGCCATGATCTGAATATGCATCTGATCAACTTTATTTCAACATGCAAGTCGTTTGACAATCCAGGAGTTGGGCAGAATGCAATTCGGCTGCGCTTATTTCCATTGTCTTTGTCTGGGGAGGCAACTCTATGGCTGAACGGGCTAAATCCTGATTCTATTACTAATTGGATGCAACTCAAAGACGCTTTCCTAGAAAGATTCTTTCCGCCATCCAAGAGAGCACAATTAAGAGATGAGATCAGCAATTTTCGACAGCTTCCAACTGAAGCTCTCCACGAAACATGGGAGAGGTTCAAGAAGAAGCTTATGCGGTGCCCAAACCATCAGATGACCAATATCCACTTGATGGAGATATTATACAGGTCTTTGAATTCGGTGACTAAGCCAGTGGTTGATAATGCTGCAGGTGGGTCATTCATGGACCTTACTTTTCTTGAGGCAAGTGATATGCTAGATCGTATGACAAAGCAGAGTAGAGCTTGGCATACCAGGGATTTTTAGGTAGCAAGCTCTACTGTATCTATTGGCATGACTGCAGAGAAGAGGCGTAGACAAGAGGAATGTGACCAAGATATGGCTCACATGAAAACGCAGATAGATCTTCTTACCAAGCATTTATTATCAAGGAAGATCGAAAAGGTTAAAGCCATTGTATCACAGGGAAGATATGATTCCGATTCTGAGGGGGAAGAAAACTACTTGAATAATCAGGGGGGTTTCCGAGGCAATGCCCAAGGAAACCAAGGTCGGAACTATTATGATAAATCTGGATACAAGGACCGCGATCAAGGTGGTTGGAAGAATAAGACTGACAGGAGTGGTTTGTATGTTCCTCTTGGAAATCGTGAGGCTGTGGCGTCTGGCTCTGGGAAGATATCCATGGAATATATGATGGCTAAGATGTTGAAAGGAGTGGAGGCAACCAACATGGGTGTAACCGAGGTAAAGAATTATTTGTCTTCAATAAATCAATTGGTTGACTCGCATTCTACTGCAATAAAACAACTGGAGCAACAATTGAGTCAATTATCAACGGTATTCAACCAAAGAAAGGCTGGCACGCTACCCAGTGACACTGTACAAAACCCAAGGAATGAAGGATCATGTATGGCTATTACTACCCGGAGTGGTAAAGTGTTGGAAAATCCATCTAAAGGCAAGCAGGTAGTTGATGATATAGCGGATAATGTTATTGATGCAGAATGTGAAGAGTCCGAAGAAGCTGAAGAGTGTGTTCATGATGTCACCCCTAGACGTCTGCAGCCTGAAAAGATTGATAGTTGGAAGCAAGGTAAAAAGAAAGTGGTGGAGAAAACTATTCCCCTTCCACCACCACCTTTTCCTCAGAGACTGAAGAAGAAGGCTGACATCACCAGCTTGAAAAGAGTGATAATCGGAAGCAAGATAAAAAGAAAGTGGTGGATAAAACGATTCCTCTTCCACCACCACCTTTTCCACAGAGATTGAAGAAGAAAGCCGAGGACACCAGGTTCAGTAAATTCATGACCATGTTGAAGCAGCTGACTATTAATGTTCCGTTGGTAGAGGCGCTGGAACAGATGCCTGGGTATGCTAAATTCATAAAGGACCTGTTGACAAAGAAGCGGGAAGCAAGTTATGAGCTGGCAGATAATGTTCATCCTTGTAGTTCAATCGCTACAAGATCGCTAGTACAGAAGAAGGCAGATCCTGGTGCTTTCACTATTCTTTGCACGATTGGATCGTTGGATTTTGCTAAGGTGTTGTGCGATTTGGGAGCTAGCATCAATTTGATGCCGCTATCTATTTACAGAAAGTTGGGGTTGGGTGATCCTACACCAACCAATATGCGTCTCGTGATGGCAGATAGGTCGGTAAAACGACCTGTTGGTATCTTATATGATGTATTGGTGAAGGTTTCCACCTTCATCTTTCCTGCAGACTTTGTTATTTTGGATTGCAAGGTAGATTCTGAAGCTCCCACAATCTTGGGACGCCCTTTCCTCGCAACTGGAAGTGTGCTTATTGATTTAAGAGCTAATGAGCTTTTATTTCGGCTGAATGATGAAGTGGTCCGTTTTGATGTATGCAAATCGATGAAGCAGCCTAGAAATATGGATGTGTTCTCTGTAGCTAATGTTTACTATGAGGATGATAAAGAATTATCTGTAGAGAAGCAGCTTACTGTTGAGCCATTGTCTGCTGTGCTGTTGAATTTTAAGCGTGAGGAGGTTGAAGAATATGAAGAAACTGTTTGTGCTCTAACAGGAATAAGGTCCTATTCTCATGCTCCTAAGAATTTGGACCTTGATCTTAAGAATCGACCGTCGCCAACAGCGAAGACTTCCATTGAAGAGCCACCAGTGCTAGAATCCAAAGAGCTCCCCAGTCACCTAAGGTATGAGTTCTTGGGAAGGGGAAATACACTTCCGGTGAGTGTTGCGGCTGATTTAGGTGAACAGCACGTAGAGGCTCTCATCTCTGCTCTGAAGAGGTACAAGAGAGCTATGGATTGGACTATTGATGATATAATTGGTATCCCTCCTGGGATATGTATGCACAAGAGTCATCTTGAAGAAGATTGCATGCCTACAAGTAAGCATCACCGTCGTCTGAATCCATTCAGAAAACGATGCACCATCTATCTCGACGAAGTCTAATTAATCGAGGTAACTATGTCGTGCCGCGACAATAAATCAAGCGCTAGATGGGAGGCAACCCATTGTTTTTAATCGTTTTGTTTTACTAAGAGTTTGTTTTTGTTAAATAAAAATCCAAAAAGAAGAGTCGAGCCACGACCAAAACTAAGTCACTTGGTGGGAGGCAACCCATCGTTCTAATCGTTTTTGTTGTTTTTGAATAAGTGTAGGTGCAAGAGGTGTAAAAGAGAAGATTGGTTCCAAATTTTGATTTGGAAGTATTGCATGTTGAAGATGGTAAGTTGGGAATGAAGAATCAAAAGGCTATGAGTTAGGCATTGCCTATGAAAATCTAGGCAACGAACAAGGCAAGGCCTATGCTATGGCCTAAGCTCTCTGAATCTAGAATGCCATAGCATAGGCGCCGCCTATGCCTAACAATGCCATAGCATAGGCGTCGTCTATGCAAAATCCTTTTGTCTCTGAATCTAGAATGCCACGGCATAGGCGCCGCCTATGCCTAACAATGCCATAGCATAGGCTTCGCCTATGCAAAAGCCTTTTGTCTCTGAATCTAGAATGCCATGGCATAGGCGCCGCCTATGCCTAACAATGCCATATCATAGGCGGCGCCTATGCTCAACTAGGCTTTGCAAAAGGCGCCGCCTATGCCAAGCATAGGCAAAGCACGTGGCGCCGCCTATGCTCACTTTTTGGTCTCCTAATCCGATTCCAAACGGGTCAAAACCCGACCCAAGCTTGTCCTATAAATAGAACCTTAGTCTTAGAACAAAAATGCATTGAAAATTCAACCTAAGCGCCTCCTACCTCTCCAAAATCTCTCAAAAATTTTCCTTTTGCTCTTTTAACTTTGCAAGAACATCTTCCGAGGCCATAAACCAAGTAAGTACTTCTTTGCTCTTCTTTTATATTCCGTAAAGTACTACACTACTATGCCTATAATAAATTGTTAAATCTTGAAGTAGTGTTGGTGATTTGAATATGGTTGATTTGTTGTGATACAACTAAGTGAGTGAAAGAATACGTAAGGATGTTCTAGACTTGGTTCCAACCTGAATTTGATTTTGATACACTGTCATACTTTTGCGGAATCAACATGGTTAAGATAAATGCATAATCTTGTAACTAGAAATCTTGTGTGTTTGAATGACTTGTCCATCGAGATGAAAATCATGGTTAACTACAAACATGAGATGTTGTGATTATTTCTAAGCCATAAATTGATACGATATCTATGTAATAGTTTTGTTCAAAGAGATGCATTAGTCCAAACATGAAAACATAGTTAAGAATACATGAAAAAGAATTGAAAAGGATAGTAAAGATGACAAGAAAAGTATGACTGCGCTGAATATATTGTTGGAGCATAACACCTAAATGTAGGGCGATGAAGTCTGAGTAATCGACATCTTTCACTTAATTAAGTTTGTGCCAACAAATTAAGTGTGGGGTAGTGCCACTACTGTTGGTTTGTCGATTGTATCTACCGAGATGAAGCAAACATGACTATTATTTTAATCTCAGGAACAATGGCACCAAAAAGTTGACCCGGAAAAGAAAAAGCATCTACCTCACAGAAAGGCCAGAAAAGTGGAAGAAAAAAGCAAGTTGAATCCTCCTTGCTGCAAATATCTCGATGCATATACGGGATAAAATGGGTCCTAGAGGATGAAGGAAAGGAGTGGTACAAGAACAATAAAGTAAAAAAATATGTTCATTGGAGTTGATACAAAAGGAGAGCCTAGCAAAGAAAGAACCCCGCATTTTGGCTAAGATAATGGTGTTACATATTGATTTCATCTTTTGAGATATGGGAGAGTGAAATCTCGATCTAATGCGAGAATTCTATGCCAACTGGTCACCGAAAACTACAGGGAGTGAAGTAAAGATTCGGGGCCAAGTCCTGCAACTAAATGCGGAGCTTTTTAACTCCTTTCTAGGTTTGCCATCTGTTGATCCATCACCACTCAAGGAGCTGTATAACAAACCTCCGTACAGGGAAATCAGACACACGCTGTGTGGAAAAAGATCAATGGCACGTTGGAGTAGACACAAGGACACCGGTCAGCACAACACCTTCCTGTATGTTTCCTTGAACAGGGAATCTAGGATATGGTTGCGAATAGTCAACTCTTGCCTGATTCCAGGGACACAGTACACAAAGATAACACGATATAGAGTGTTCTTGGTGTACGCATTGATGACGAACGTCCCTATCAACATTGGGGTAATTATTCGATCTTCAATGCGTAAGGCTAGGCTGCACAAGAGGTCCCACTACAGCTTTGGCAATCTATTGACTGTGATATTGAGGAAGGAAGACATCGAAGAGGAACCTGCAGATCATAAGCTTCCACACAACCTGAAGAAGGTTGACCTCACAAAGGTTAAAGATGTTGAATCCATGCATGGCGTCAACCTGACAACTGCAGAACGACATGCTAGGGATGAAAGCTTCTTCCGCCATTTAAATGGCATGATGAGGTTTACCATGATGAGCGGGGGTCGTGTTCCAACTGCTACAGAGCTCTAACAGTTGGATTATGACTACCCAATAAATGAGCATGTGAGGGCTATGTGTGGAGTAGGTGTATATTTTGAGGAAACTTTTGATGACGACATACCAACCGATAATGATCGACGAATGACAGACTCCGACGTGGAGGAGAACTCTGATGACGATGACTCTGATAATGATTCTGATGCAGAGGGTATGACCCCAGACATAGAGGATGAGTCCGACTAATCAGGTTCTTCTTATTTATTTTCCACTGAGGGCAGTGTGTCCCGTCTAGGTGTGGGGTGCTGGTATTTGTATGCTATACTTCTTTATCTGCATTTGCATTTATTTATGTTTTTTGTTTTGTTTGTTAGTAGTTAAATTTTAGAAAAAAAAAATTCATAAAATTATTCTGATAGGCAGCATGGTATTATGACAAGAGTCTATGATAAAATCATTACTATTGAGATATTTAGGCTCTTAATGTGACTCAGTATGTGATAAATGTGTGGTTTAATTCCTTCATCTGTTGGGTCAAGAGTCTATACTACTCCTAATAAAGTAGACCATGTGACTTGTGTGTGTGAGATGATAGTATATTCTATGTTTGTGGCTGATGCTAGAATTTTCCCGGTGTGTGTGTAAAGCAAAATAAAGAGTGTGAGTTTAGGAGATGATTTAGGCATTTCTTTGACAACCTGTGATTGTTTACCTTCGTTTTACCTACCCGTGGACATTATCCTAGTCAACCCTTTTGAGCCTTTAAGCCATTTTCTTTGACAGCCTCATATGTAGCCTAATCCATTTTTTAAGACCATAATTTGATCCAAATTCCTAAGCGCTTTAAATTGTAAAGTCATGTGACAAAATAAAAGGAAATTGGGTGAGAGTGATGCCTTAAAGTGAATTGGTACTTGAATTTGTTATGAAAAAAAATGGCTATTATAGAGGTGTGTTATAAAAAAAATGAAAAATAAAATGAAAAAGAAAAATACAAAGTTGATTCTATTTAAAATTGAATAACAAAAGAGGTGAGAAGGGGTGGTAGATTAAAAGAAAGTAGAAAGGTCATTTGAAAGAAAGTGTAAATGGCATAATGTGATGTATTAAAGCGCTTAGGGAACTTAGTCACTATTTCTGGCCAAAATAGTCCTACCCGTCCCTGAGCCTACATTACAACCTGTAAAGACCTATTTGATCCTAAGCTTAACATTCTGATATTAGTAGAGCATTACACTAAGGGCAATCCTATGGTCATCAGTTGCAACATATGAATTCTTTGTGAGAGTGAGAGCAAGGATAATCTTATACCCATGATTTGAAAAATGAAATACTTGTGAGTAATTATGGGTGATATATTGTAAGACACACATGGTTGATGAGTTTTGGGTAGTCTTGTATAATTCTTTGTGCCTTAACTTTTGAATACGAATTAACCATCATCACAAGTCTATGTTGGAGGTTGAATTGTTAATAGAAGTGATTAGAAATCTACTCTTTGTTAATAATTGTTGTGCCTGTCTTGATGAATATTTTGTGTTGTTACTGTAAAACCCTAAGTAGATGTTTATATGGACATGATATATTGTCCGAGGACGAACAAAGCTTTAAGTGTGGGGTGTTGATGTTAGGCGTATGTACACGCCTAAAGAACCTTAATTTACCCATATTTTAGCTAAGTTTTAAAGGACAAAGTATATAATTCCTGCACTTTTAGTCCATTTTCCTGTAAGTGAGCTAACGAACGTGATTAGCAAGTTTTCAGGAATAAATGATGAAGATTTCAGCATTTTATGGACTGTTGGACGCCAAAGGAAATTTCACGTAAGAAGGAAGGCAGCTTCTGGAAGCTTGTGGACTGAAAGTGATGCATGGAGAACTTGTCCCGGGCAAAAACAGCATTTCTAAAGACTTGGGGGATCAGCAGTAACTTAGTAGGATTAGGACAAGTATGCAGTAACCCAGTAGGACTAGGACAAGGATAAAAACCCTATTTCAGTAGGACTAGGACAAGGATGTTATAAAAACCCTATATGCTGAATTTTTCAGCAAGCTTTTTATTATTCACTCATTCATTAATTCAAGTTTTATTCATTCGATATTCTAGGACTATTCACGTTACAATATTCTGTAAGTCTAACACAGAGAACTCGGCTCTCTTGAGAAGAACGGCTAGGGCAAAACATTTGAGAGATTTTGACGCCATATCACTTCCATCGCCAAGATTATTCTAGGTTGTGGTATGATGATTTTATCTATTGTGATTTCCGTTGCACTCATGAGTAGCTAAACTTCTCTGTTAGGGTTATGGAAGCCTTATGAGATACTATCTATTGCTATGAGTTTGTGAATTCTTGATACGTATGTTGCTTATATCATTACTCTCTTTATCTTAATTGAATTCTTGTGGTTGCAAACATATAGAATACGCCAGTATAGCATTAACTTGTTCGAAAGAAAATTTACATGTCTGGAAAAGAGAGAATGAATAGGAAATAGAGCTACCAACCCCTGTTTAAAAGTTAGTGCCGTAACTGGATTAACCTCTTGGAGAATTCATACCATTAGTATACGCTTTAAGCTCGAAAGAGTTAAAGTGATATAATCCTTGATGGTCGAAAGACACTAGGATTTACCATAGAATACGAATCTCTATAAGCACATGCATGTCTGAATTCCGCATAACTAATAGCCAATAGATACGTAAAACTCATAAGGTGGACATAACCCTAACTTACAATTCTCATTGATTAAAACCTACTAAACATTCCATTTTTATTTGTTACTTTGATACTCTTAATTCATGCTACAATTAAATCCCCCCTTTTTCGTAGAATTTTTGATCAACAGTCTATTAATCGTTGCATACTTAGTGACCAAGTATTCCTTGTGGGATTCGACACCCAACCCTGTTGGGTTCTATATTTGACAACGACCGCTTACACTCTTACGAGAGTTGTAGTTTGAGCGTTATCATTAACCTGAGGTAAAATCTGGGCAGTGAATATAAATTCCCTAAGTATGAGAGTATTAGGTAATTAAATGCTTAAGTAGGTTGAGAGACATTTAAGAATAACTTCGCTATAGATAACGTGTTTTCCTACCTACCGTGAGAATCTTGAACCACTAGTAGCATCTATCAAGTACCAAAACCCCTAGTGAACATAATTCTGGTTTTTCATAAACTTTTGATTACAAACATTTAAACTAAAATGACCAACAATTACTTGTTAACTAAAAACCCCTTTTTCTGGAAACATCCAACTATCATTTGATTAAATCACAAATGACTTACTTTCACACCATATTCCCCGTGGGATTCGGCCCCAACCTAGTTGGGTTTTATATTAACAACGATCGCTTACATTCTCATTGAGAGTTGTAGTTTGAGCGTTATCACTCATAGCCCCTAGGATGGAACTCTCAAATAGAATTTACTCAATATACCTTAATTTTTCCTTAATCCAACACTGACATCCTTCCTTCAAATGTCTATATCTTCAATAGTGAGTGTACGAGAGTTTGTGACCTTTTTTTCTATCCTCATGAGTAGCCTTTCCTTTAGACTCACTAGGTTAGGATTTCCTTGATATCCCAGATCTCTACTATTATTAACATTTAATTTGTCAAGTGAGAAAGGATTAGTGAGGAAGTAGTTCACTTAAGAGACTTGTTCAACTCTTTTTTCAGGAAGACCAGTCCCCCTCTAATTCTTTATTCCTGTGTAGTGCTTCCATAAGATGTTTTTGTGAAGCTTTCAATGTCTCCTCAATATTAATCTAAAGAATTGAGGGTTCCTTCTTCTTTTTATCATATACACTATTTGGTTTATTTAATTGTTCATCAAACTCATATTATCAAATTTTATCATAGTGAATAGTTTTTCAATTTTAGAAATAAGGAGAGTTAAAGTAATCAACTCATCCTCTTGATTTTCCTCTTTTTCTTCCAAGGAAATCCTTTCAACTTTTAGTTCACATGCAGAGTCTAATAGGATATTTACAAGAATTTTTATCTTCTTAGCAGTGTAATTATTTTGTTACTTCTTAATATTAGGAAGAGTTGCCTCCTTCTATTCTTCATCTTCTGAGTTTTCCATAAAGGCAAAAATGGAATCATAGATAATATAATTATGTTACTCAACTAGCATAGAGACATGTCTAGACTTATCATCTATATCAGATTCACTGGAACAATCTCCTTATGCTGCTAGAGCTTGCTTTAAATCATACTGAGCAGTTCCCTTCCTACTTGAATTTTTAGGGACCTGGTCACTTTTCTTACCTTTGTCACCTCCATTTTTGAGGTACCCTTGATAATCCACTTTGTGTAATAGACAACTCTTAATGAAATGCTTAGGACTTCCACAATTGTTACATAGCATTGTATTGCTTCCTCTTTTGCTGCTTCTTTCTTTTTCTTTGAACTGACCACTTATATTCATGTCTTTAACAATCCTACTTGTCAAGTAGGCATCTGTATCTTGTTCACGTGAATCATGTTTTTAGGTCTTCAAATCTAGGGCTTTTTCAATTTTCACTTCCTTCATATCCATCTCATGTTGTTTATTGAGCTCATAGTCATTAGATTACCAATAAGTTCATCCATGGTGAGGATTTTGAGGTTCCTTTCCTTATTTATAGAATCCACCTATCTTTTCTAAAACTTTTGAAGAACCCTAAGAATTTTCCTTACTTTCTTGTACATTGGAATCACCTCTTTTAAACAATGAAGCTCATTTGTTATAAAGGTGTATCTGGTATGAATTTCTTGGATGGTTTCTCCTTCTTTAATGATGAAGGTTTCATACTTGTTGGTCAACATACCTACCTTAGAATACTTCACATCAGTAGTTCCCTCATGAGAAGTACTCAATCAATCCCAAATTTCTTTAGAATTTCTCATGCAGAAATTTAGTTATATTCATCAAGACCTATGCCACATACTAACAGGTTCTTGGCCTTGTAATTCTTTTCAATCTTTTTCCTATGTTCATCATTGAACTCCCTCCTACTTTTGACAACCATTTTTTTACATATACTTATTTGACTTCTCTTATAAGTACATGAAGACTATCAAGAATAATGTCCATCAGTTCACTATCCTCAGACATGATAAAGTCAAACATCCTAGTTTTCCACCACCCATAATACTGTCTATCAAATCTTGGTGGTCAAGTTATAGATTGCTCATCTTATAGATTAGGTAGAGTAACCATGATAACCATGAAAAACGAGGTGTGAAACTTTTAGAATAATCAGGCTCTGATACCAATTATTAAAACCATATGGGTTGCTCCACATAGTAAGGGACTAGGTCCCTCAGAATCAATCATAGAAAATCGAACAATAGATTGCAAAAAAACTAATTACAGTACAAAAAGAGTAAAAGACACATGGATTTTTATGTGGAAACCCCAGGATGGAAAAAACACAACTTGCCCTCATAAGAACCAATGAAATCACTATAATCAACCTTCTAATTATAGTTTAGATTTCAGCCTCACTCTAGGCTCCTTGAGCAAGCAATAGCTCTACTACCAGCTCATATGGGTAACTCTACCAATGACTCTTTATACACTAATTAACTCTAATCACCCTCAATCTTAGGAATCTTAACCTAAGTAGCACGCTCAACAAATAACAAGGCATTACTCATATAGCTTTGAGTAATTCTTTTACCAATCAACACTCAAAATCACTCATTTACTTTTTAAGCAAAGTACAACATTAAGAACATGACCAATACTTGAACTATGTTAAAATTGAGTGTTTACTTCCTCACTTTTGTCTATTTATAATTTTCAAAAACTCATTGTTGTATGATGTTGGGTGTATTTATGCACTTCAGTGCTGTTATTCTAGCATATTTTTCCTTATTTTGAGGATGATTTGTGCGCTATACGTGTTAATGAAGCTATAAATATGAATCCAAGTTTTTAAGTATGTAATTACAATGTTTAAAGGTGTTTTCAAACAAGTTTGGATGAAAATTGATCATATAGAGACGAAATGAGAAAACTAGTTTAACTAGCTTGAGTTAGTTGTTATTCTAGTCTTTCGTTGTGGTTTCTAATGTGTTGAATGAGTTACTAATGGTTTGAGTGTTTATTTAAGTTTGTAACAACTTTTTATAATGGGCAAAGTGCAATTGAAATAAGCCAAGAGTCAAAACAAGAGTTAAAGATCAATGTGGGCAAGCCTAGTCTTAGCTTGAGTTTTTAGTCCATCGTTGTGAATGTTGTATTGTTTGGAGACCTAATATTTGGTGGTTGATCATGTAGGATGCTTGGTGAATTGATTATTTTGATATATTAATAAAATACAATCTGGAAATTAAAGTTAAACAACACCAAATGGATCGGGACGGAGAAGAATTCCACAAGACAAGGTTGAACGTGAAAATGCAAATTCCAGAGAGCCTATGCGATATAGGGGCGATACGGTTCTTTATACAATGGAATAAACAATTACCCATTCAGATCTATTCACTTTAATAAGAAAGGTGTCACATGTCTTAGTCCATGTGCAGCCATCAATGTGTTGCGTTGGTTAGTCCCTACACTGTCAAATTGCCTTCAACTATAAATATGACTTGTCATGTTTTGCAAATTACTTTTGGACATCTTAGGGATAGAGAGGAGTCTTCTATACAATTTTTTTATTTTTATCATTCTTTAACTTTAGCTTTTTAATATATTTAATCATCTATCCAAGTATTCAGATTTTTGTTATGTCGATTAGTGGCTAAACGCCCTATTTCCAAGATTAAACCAAAGAACATGACTACTATTGCGATGAATTGATTTGGTTTTATTTATTTATCATATTTGATTATTTTTTTACCCTTTTAATAATTATTTTAAGGATTCTCGACCCTTAGAATACATATATTGTCGACCTTGTGATCTTGTGAGGGGGGAATAAAAAGACAGAATGTGGGAGTAAATGGAGTAGGGCTTTTATTCCTTTTTAAGATAGGGAATTTGAATTATCATCTACAATAAAGATGTACCTAGAAGCCTTACACAGTTCATTATGGGATGAAATATAAATGCGTTTAGCTTAGTTCTCATATCCCCGCTCAACGATGTAGTTGTGGGTCTGAGTTAGATAGGTGGTTAGAGGATAGGAGACCATGATTGAAAAATCAACCCCATGAATCAACAAACAAGATAAGAAACCTAACTGATGAATTTTGATGGCATAGTATGATTGTTTGTAGTGCTTTAGCCCCGGGTTTTGTAACGCACCAGATCAGGTACCCGGAATGCTACATGGTGCTCATGGCCCCAAAGGACCAAAAGCTAACCCATGACTAATATTTGTACCTATAAACTACAGATATACCATATAAATACAAAAACATGAACTGAAAGGACATACGATTCAAAACTATAACATAACATCTGGGATGGGGTATAAATACCTAAAACAAAATTGTCTAAATATGATAGTCTAAACATGATAGTCTGGAAAGACTCTAACTGGATGAACTATCTGAATAAGGAGTTGATAGGACATGTCCCTAACTAACTCTGATGATTGAAATCACTAAGTACTGAGATAATTAAATAACAAATCATATCATCCTCAGAGGATGAGGACTCACTGCTAACTGACTGCTAATATCTGGAATCTACTGATGCTTTGGAGCTCGTGTCTCTGAACCTATGGTATAAGACATCATAGCACAAATGCGTTAGCACTTTGAATGTACTCGTATGCATATAAGGTAGGCTAAATGTATGGGGTTCATATGCATGAATAATACTGACTAACTAACGAACATGAACGTGAGAATACATGCATGAATACATAGTAACTATATCTAAGAACGTGATAACATGAAATTACTGATAACTAATCATGATTGATAAATGAGTTCTGATAACTGATATAACTAATAACATGAGTGACTGTATTTGATAATCCTAAATATGATGGAACTAGCTGAGTTTTGAACTGTTCTGAGTTAACTATATCTGACAGTCTTGAATTCTGTAGAACTATCTGAGTTCTATTACTGAGACTAAATGACTGTAACTGACAGTCTTAAATTCTATAACTGAAATTGTGGGAAGTAGTTGTCTAACCGACATGCCCCAAATAATGCATTATATCTGAGTTGGGGCTCAATCTAGAACCTCAATTAGAAGGGTGTCAATACCGCGCCACTAGAAGGACAATTTGTGGGTGACCCTCATCTGATAGTGTCACCTAAAAGAAAATAGTGGGACCCTCATCTGATAGTGTTTATCCACCTCATCAACCCTTATCTGACAGTGTTGATGTCACAACCTATGCTGGCTACATAGTTCTGGAATGCAAGGATAACTTCTAAGAATCACACCCTCATCTGACAGTGTGTGTTCCCATCCCTGGGTTCACTCGGTGCTAATTCCTACTCCGATCTGAATAGACACTGAACATGGATTATTGAACTGAACTGAATTAATTGAATTAGCTGAATTCCGTTGATTGACTAAAATCTCTTCATAAGAGAGGTTGTTCTGAATATCTATGCTCTGAATAGGGACTACAACCGTTGGGTAACCTATGCACTTCTTAAGCAAAGAGACATGGGAGAATGGATGAACTGAGGCTAGATTTGAAGGAAATTCGAGCTCATAAGCTACATTGCCAAAGCGACTGAGAATTTTGAAGGGACCGACAAATCGGGGACTGAGCTTTCCCTTCTTGACGAACCTCTTCACTCACTTCATGGAAGATATCTTTAGATAGACATTGTCAGAAATTTTGAACTCGAGATCCTTTTTATGCATATCTGCATAAGACTTCTATCGTCTCTAAGCAGCCCAGAGTCTTTCTCTGATCAACTGGACTTTCTATAATTCATCGAATACTAAGTCAGGCCCTATAACTGAGGCCTCACTAACTTCAAACTAACCAATTGGTGATCTGCACCTCCTACCATAGAGAGCTTTGAATAGAACAATCTGAATACTGGAATGATAGCTATTATAGTATGCAAACTCAATCAAAAGTAAGTGGTCATCCCAACTACCCTTGAAATTAACTAGACACAAACTTAGTATATATTCTAGGGTTTGAATGGTCGTTTTTGCTTAACCATCTGTCTAAGGATGAAAGGCTGTACAGAGATGAACTTGGGTACCAAGACCCTTTCAGAATGTTTTCCAGAAATAAGAGGTGAACTTAGTAGATCTGTCTGAGATAATAGATAATGGAACACCATGTAATCTGACCAACTCCTTGATATAGAGTTTGGCATAATCCTCAGCTAAATAAGAGGTATGAACTAGAAGGAAATAAGCTAATTTGGTCATTCTGTCTACAATGACCCAAACTGAATCATGCTGATGACGAGTATGAGGAAAACCCATCACAAAGTCTATGTTCACTTCCTCCCACTTCCAAGTAGAAATACCGAACTCCTACATGTACCCACAAGCCTTCTAATGCTCTATATTAACTTGCTAACATATAGAGAACTTATCCACAAACTATGCAATATCTCTCTTCATACCACTCCACCAATAGATCTCCCGTAAGTCACGGTACATCTTTGTGGCCCATGGATGAATAGAGTAGCACACATCATGCACTTCTGCAATAATTCACAGCCTTAAGTCATCTATATATGGAACACAGAGATGACCCTAATAACACAATACACCATCTCCCCTATGGGAGAAAACCTCTACTTTTTGATCCTTGCCTGACTCTTCAACTTGACTAGACCGGGATATCTATCTTTCTTTTCTTTCATCTCATAAATTAGAGATGATTCTGAACTACTCTGAACCCATATGTCACCCATACCTTTATCGACTAAGAGAATGCCTAGTAGTGAAAGCTGATGGACTTCCTGTGCTAACTTCTTCTTCTTGTCATCAACATGAGCAACACTACCCATAGACAGTCTACTGATAGCATCAGCCACTACATTGGCCTTGCTCGGATGATAAAGGACACTTATGTCATAATTATTCAAAAGCTCTAACCACCTTCTCTAATGTAGGTTGAGATCTTTCTGAGAAAAGACATACTAAAGGCTCTTATGATCTGTGAACACATCTAAATGATCTTCGTATAGATATTGCCTCCAAATCTTTAAGGTAAATACTACGGATGCTAACTCAAGATCATGAGTAGGATAATTCTTCTCATGGGGTTTAAGTTGTCTTGATACATAGGCTATGTCCTTACCATGCTGCATGAGGACACAACCCAAACCTACTCTGGATGCATCATAATACACTATGAAACCATCTTAACCATCTGGAAAACTAGGACTGGAGCTGAGGTAAGTCAAGTCTTCAACTCCTAAAAACTCTTCTCGTAAGGATCTGACCACTGAAACTTGATATTTTTCTGAGTCAATCTGGACATATGGGATGCAATAGATGAAAATCCTTCAGCAAATCATCTATAATAGCCAACCAAACCTAAAAACTCCTGATATCTGATGGAGAGATAGGTCTGGGCTAGTTTCTTACTGCTTCGGTCTTTTAAGGATCTACTCTAATGCCATCAGTAGAAACGATATGACCAA
Source organism: Capsicum pubescens (assembly GCA_030864215.1). NCBI lineage: Eukaryota > Viridiplantae > Streptophyta > Magnoliopsida > Solanales > Solanaceae > Capsicum > Capsicum pubescens. Next base: position 168,011,249 of record CM061544.1, on the reverse strand, counting down.
GAAATGCTACTGACCTTAGCCAAAATTTGCACTTACTAAATTTGGCGAACTGATGATTTCTGTGAGTTTGAAGTACAATTCTTAGATGGTCTGCATGATTATGCTTACTGCAAGAATAGACCAAAATATCATCTATGAAGACTATGATGAATATGTCCAAGTATTGCTTGAACACACGGTTTATCAAGTCCATAAAAGTTGTTGGGGAATTGGTAAGAGCAAAGGACATGACTAGGAATTCAAAGTAACCATACCAAGTTTAGAAAGTTTTTTTTGGAATGTCATATTCTCTGACTCAAAGATGACGATATCCTGATCTGAGGTCTATCTTAGAGAAATAGCTGGCATCTTGAAGTTGGTCAAACAAGTCATCAATTTTGGGAAGTGGATACTTGTTCTTGATCGTGACTTTATTGAGTTAACGGTAGTCTATGCACATTCTATGAGAACCGTCTTTATTTCGCACGAATAAGACTGGCGTACCCCACGGGGAAACATTGGGTCTGATGAACCACTTATCTAAGAGATCCTTCAACTAATATTTTAATTCTCTAAGTTTTTTTGGTGCCATTCTGTATGGAAAAAAGGATATAGGCTGAGTATTTGGAAGAAGATCGATGCCAAAGTTTATTTCCCTTTCGGGAGGAATCCCTCAAAGATCTTCGAGAAATACATCTGATTATTCATTCATGACTAGGACTGAATCAAGATTGGGAATTTCAGAACTAGTGTCCTTAACTTGAACAAGATGATAGACACATCCTTTAGATATCATTTTCCATGCCCAAAGGTAGGAAATAAGCTGACCTCTGAAAGTGGATACACTACCCTTCCACTCTAGGACGGGTTCATTTGGAAATTGGAACTGGACTATTCTATGTCTGCAGTCAACTATGTCATAGCAGTAATAAAGCCAATATATGCTGATAATTACAACTAAATTCGTTATCTCTAATTCGACTAAGTCTGTTGAATTGATTTTCTGAAATATCATAACCGAGCAGTTCCTGTATACCCGCTGGGCTATGAAGGTTTTACCCACTGGGGTAGAGAATGAAAAGGGATTTGCCAAAATTTTGAGACTGACTCTGAAATCAACTGTGATATAAGGTGTAACAATAGACAAAGAAGCTCTTAGATCTAGAAAAGCGTAAACATGTACATGAAAGATCTGTAACGTACCAGTAACTACATCAGGAGAATTTTCCTGATCATGTAGGGACTGGAGAGCATAAAGTCTATTTGGGCGCTTCCCACTATTAGCACTTTAACTAGCACCCTACTGATTTGGGCGACCGGACTGAGCTGAGAAGCAGAGACGACTCTAATAACCTGACTGGGGAAGTCTCTGACTCTATGTCCTGGCTTTCCACATCCAAAACAAATATCACTACCAGCTCTACAATCACCCTTGTGGTTCTTACTACAAGTCTGACAAATGGGATTTGTTCGAGCATTACGGACACTGCCCTGAGACTTAGAGCCTGGCGCCCTATCTCTATTTCCATCCCTGAACTTAGGGACTGGAGCACTAGCTGAAGAAGGAGATGGAACTGATGACTTAGGACAACACTGATAATGGTTTCCTCCTTTTGATTTGGGCTAAGTAAAGTTAAAACTACCTGTCTTTGCTCTCTTATTCTGCTTCTCCTTCATCTTAATCTTTTGATATTTTATCTGTGGAGCATGAGTCATAAGACTATCTAAAGTCATATTACTATTTAAACTCAAAGACCTACACTTATTGACCACACTAGCGTTCACCCAAGAAACAAACTTATTCATCTTGACCCTGTTGTCTGCAACCACATGAGGGGCATATCTGGCTAATTGTGTAAACTTAAGAGAATACTCTTTCACCATCATTATTACCTTCTTGAGCTTGATAAATTCTAATATCTTAGCTTCTCACAGCTCTAGGGGAAACAACCTCTCTTAGAATGCGGTGATAAACTCCTCCCACTCTATTGGCCCAGCATCATCTAGCCTTTCTGACTTCCACTGCTTGTACCAAGTATGAGCAACATCCTGCAACTAGTATGCATCTAGATCAGGACTCTCACTAGGAGTGACCCCGATGATTTCTTTAACCTTCCAAACCTTGTCGATGAAATCCTGAGGGTCTTCATCTGCCTTAGACCCGAGAAAGGAAGGAGATTCATCCGGGTGAAGTCCCAAATCCTGTCTGCCACTGAATTGCCCACTGGGTTGGCCGGAATGATAGTTGGTCGTTCATTGTGAGAAGAAACTGACTGAGCAAGAGTAGTGAATGCAAATCTAAACTCTGCATGAGAAACATGTTTGCCCAAAGGTTCTGTGGGCTGAGGGGTTGACTGATTCCCATTTATTCTTTTAGGAGGCATGTTCAATAGAAGAAAGGGAGAAATGGATTATACTGAGAGATTGACTTGAGATTACTCTCATTGGCATGACATGAATACTAAAAGATGGGAAACTATTCCTAAAATATCTTATAGCCTCCTTTACATAAATGTGGCGGGCAACACACCCATGTATAAGACTTTACTAGATGCGGCTTTCAGACTTCTTAGGACTCTATTGAACCTTAGTCTTTGTTACTTAGTTTGTAATGCCTCAAATCCGGTACCCAAAATGCTACACGGTGCTCATGATCCCAAAGGTCCTTAAGCTAACCCATGACTAATATCTATACCTTTATACTGTATGATATAATGTATAAATGAGGAAACATGAATGGAAAGTCCATAATGTTCAAAACTATAACATAACATTTGGGACAGGGTAAAAATACCCAAAGCAAAACTGACTAAACATGATAGTCTAAACATGATAGTTTGGAAAGCCTCTAACTGACTGAACTGTCTGAATAAGGAGTTGATGGGATATGTCCCCAACTAACTCTGACTACTGAAATGACTAAGTATAGATATAATGAAATAACAAATAAAATCATCCTCAGAGGATGAGGACTCATTGCTAACTGACTCCTGATATCTGGAATCTACTGATGCTTTGGATCTCGTGTCTCTGAACCTATGGTATGAGACACCATAGCGCAAATGTGTCAGTACTTTGAATGTACTGGCATGCATGTGAGGTAGGATGAATTCATGGGGTTCATATGTATGATCAATACTGACTAACTAACTAACATGAACGTGAGAATACATGCATGGATACATAGTAATAATATCTGAGATCGTGATAACATGAAATTATTGATTACTAATCATGACTGATAACTGAGTTCTGATGACTGATATAATTGATAACATGAGTAACTGTATCTGACAGTCCTGAATCTAATAGAACTAGATGAGTTTTGAATTGTTCTGAGTTGACTGTATCTGGCAGTCCTGAATTCTATAAAACTATCTGAGTTTTATTACTGAGATTAAATAACTGTATCTAACAGTCCTAAATTCTATAGTTGAAACTGTGGAAAGTACTTATCTAACTGATATGCCCCAAATAATGCATTATAGCTGAGTTGAAGTCCAATCTGTAACCCTAGTTAGAAGGGTGTCAATACTGCGCCACTGGTAAGGACAAGCTGTGGGTGACCCTTATCTGATAATGTCCCCTAAAAGAGAATGGTGGGACCCTCATCTGATAGAGTTTATCCACCTTATCAACCCTCATCTGATAGTGTTGATGTCTCAACCTAAGCTGACTACATAGTTCTAAAATGCAAGGATGACTTTTATTAATCACACATTTATCTGACAGTGTGTGTTCCCATCCATGGGTTCACTCGGTGCTAATTCCTACTCCCATATGAATAGACACTGAACATGGATTGCTGAACTGAACTGAAGTAACTGAATTAACTAAATTAGCTGAATTCCATTGACTGATGAAATATTACTGATATCTGATACGTGACTGACACTACTGAGATTACTAAGTTTTTCTTGTGTCCTGAGACTGATTGAATTCTACTGAACCAAGGTTGACTGAGAGTATCTTGAAACATGACGTTGATTCTAGGCACATAGATATATTTTTTGGGTACAAGTAGCTATTATTGTATGCAAACTCAATCAAAGACAAGTGGTCATCCCAACTACCCTTAAAATCAATTGCACATTCCCTTAGCATATCTTCTAGGGTCTAAATGGTCCTTTTTTCTTGACCATCTTTCTGAGGATGAAAGGTTGTACTAAGATGAATTTGGGTACCTAGACCCATTTGGAATGCTTTCCAGAAATAAAAGGTGAACTGGGTACCGCTATCTGAGATAATTGATAATGGAATTCTGTGTAATTAGACCAACTCCTTGATATAGAGTTTAGCGTAACCCTTGGTTTAATAAGACGTATGAACTGGAATAAAATAAGCTGATTTGGTCATTTGGTCTTCAATGACCCAAACTGAATCATGCTGATGACGAGTACGAGGAAAACCCATCACAAAGTCTATGTTCACTTTTTCCCACTTCCAAGTAGGAATACTAAACTCCTGCATGGACCCACTAGGCTTCTGATTCTCTATCTTAACCTGCTGACATATAGAGAACTTACTAATAATCTTCGCAATATCTATCTTCATACCATTCCACTAATAGATCTCCCACAAGTCATGGTACATCTTTGTGCCCCCTAGATGAATAAAGTAGATCGTACCATGCACTTCTGTAAGAATTCGCTTCCTTAAGGCATCTACATCTAGAACAAAGAGGCAACCCTGACAACGTAATACACCATCTCCCCCTTGGGAGAAAACCTATACTTTTTGATCCTTGACTGACTCTTTAAACTTGACTCGACTGGGATCTCTATCTTGCTTTTCTTTCACCTCAGAAACTAGAGATGATTCTGTACTACTCTGAACCCATATGTCACCCTTCTCTATATCGACTAAGCGAACGTCTATTCTGGCGAATTGATGGAATTCCTGAGCTAACTTCTTCTTACTATCCTCAACATGAGGAACACTACCCATAGACAGTCTACAGAGAGCATCGTCCACTACATTGTCTTTGCCCGGATGATAAAGGACACTCATGTCATAATTTTTCAAGAGTCCTAAACACCTTCTCTGAAAAAGATTGATATCTTTTTTAGAAAAGACGTATTGAAAGATCTTATGATTTATGAACACGTCTACATGAAATCCGTATAGATAATGCCTCCAAATCTTTAAGGTAAATACTACGGCTACTAACTCAAGATCATGAGTTGGATCATTCTTCTCATGGGGTTTAAGATGTCTGGAGGTGTAGGCTATGACCTTACCATTTTGAATGAGGAAATAACCAAAATCTACTCTAGATTGATCAAAATACACTACGAAATAATCTAAACCATCTGGAAGAGCTACGACTAGAGTTAAGGTTAGTCAAGTCTTCAACTCCTAAAAAATCTTCTCGCAAGGATCTGACCACTGAAACTTGACTTTCTTCTGAATCAATCTGGACATAGGGGATGCAATAGACAAAAATCCTTCAACAAACCATCTGTAATAGCCAGCCATAACCAATAAACTCCTTATAATTGATGGAGAAACAGATTTGGGCCAGTTTCTTACTGCTTTGGTCTTTTGAGGATCTACTCAAATGCCATCACTGGAAATGATATAACCAATAAATACGACTGACCTTAGCTAAAATTTAGACTTACTGAATTTGGCAAATAACTTATTATTTCTAAGAGTCTGAAGTACAATTCTGAGATGGTTTGCATGATCACTCTCACTGTGGGAATTGACCAGAATATCATCTATGAAGACTATGATGAAAATTTCCCAGTACTGCTTGTAAACACGGTTCATCAAGTCTATGAAATCTATTGGGGCATTGGTGAGACCAAAGGACATGACTAGAAATTTGAAGTGACTATACTGAGTTCAGAAAGCTATTTTTGGAATGTCATATTCTCTGACTCTTTGCTGATGATAGCCTGATCTGAGGCCTATCTTAGAGAAATAGCTGGTACCCTAAAGTTTTTCAAACAAGTCATCAATTCTTGAAAGTGGATACTTGTTGTTTATTGAGTTGATGATAGTCTATGCACATTCTGATAGAACCATCTTTCTTTCGGACGAATAAGACTGGCGTACCCCATGGGGAAATACTGGGTCTGATGAACCCCTTATCTATGAGATCCTTCAACTACTCTTTCAATTCTCTAAGTTCTGCTGGTGCCATTCTGTATGGCGGAATAGGTATAGGCTGAGTATCTGGAAGACGATCGATGTCAAAGTCTATTTCCCTTTTGGGAGAAATCCCTAGAAGATCTTTAGGAAAGACATCTGAATATTCATTAACGATTGGAACTGAATCAAGACAAAGAGTTTCAGAACTAGTGTCCTTAACTCGAACAAGATGATAGACACATCCTTTAGATATAATTTTCCATGCCCGAAGGTAGGAAACAAGTTTTCCTCGAAAAGTGGATACACTACCCTTCCTCTCTAGGACTGGTTCATTTGGAAACTGGAACTGGACTATTCTATGTCTGCAGTCGGCTGTGCCATAGTATAAATAAAGCCAATCCATGTCGAGAATGACATCAAAATTCATCATCTCTAATTTGACTAAGTCTGTTGAAGTGACTTTCTGAAATATCATAACCGGGCGATTCCTGTAAACCCACCGGTCTATGATGGTTTTACCAACTGGGGTAGAGACTGAAAAAGGTTTTGCTATAATTTTGGGACTGACTCCAGAATTAACTGCTATATAGGGAGTAACAAAAGACAAAGAAGCTCCTGGATCTAGAAAATCATAAATATGTACATGAAAGATCTGTAACATACTAGTAACTATATTAGGAGAATTTTCCTGATCATGTCAGGATTAGAGAGCATAGAGTCTATTTGGGAATTGCCTACTAGTAGCACTGGAACTAGAACCCTGCTAATTTGGGCATCTTCACTGAGCTGAGGAGCGGAGATGACTCTAATAACCTGACTGGGGGTAGTCTCTGACTCTGTGGCCTTGCTTTCCACATCAAAAAAAGACATCACTACCAGCTCTGCAAGAACACTTGTGGTTCTTACCATAAGTCTGACAAAGGGGATTTGTTTGGGCTTTGTTGATACTGCCCTTAGACTTAGAGCCTGGCACCCTATCTTTATTTCCACCCCTGAACTTAGGAGCTGGAGCACTAGCTGAAGAAGGATCTAGAACTGATGACTTAGGATGAAACTGAGAACGGTTTCCTCCTGATTTGGGCTGAGCAAAGTTGAAACTACCTATCTTTGCTCTCTAATTCTGCTTATCCCTCATCTTAATCTTTAAATCTATTTTCTTTTGAGAATGAGTCATAAGACTAGCTAAAGTGATGTCACTATTCAACATCGCATACCTACACTCATTGACCACACTATCATTCACCTCAGAAACAAACTTAGTCCTCTTGGCCCTACTATCTGCAACCACATGAGGGGCATATCTGTCTAATTTAGTAAAATTAAGAGAATACTCTTTCATCATCATATTTCCCTTCCTGAGGATGATAAATTCTAACACCTTAGCTTCTCCCAGCTCTAAGGGAAAGAAACTCTCTAAGAATATGGTGACAAACTTCTCCCACTCTATAGGCCCTGCATCATCTGGCCTTTCAGTCTTCCAGTGCTTGTACAAAGTGTGAGCAACATCCTGCAACTGGTATGCAGCTAGATTAGCACTCTTACTATGAGTAACCCTTATGATGTCTATAACCTTCTAAACCTAATAGATGAATTCCTGAGGGTCCTCATGTAACTTAAACCCATTCGGGTGAAGTCCCAAATCATGGCTGCAGCTAAATTGGCCACTGGGTTTCCTGGAATGACAGATGGTGGTTCATTCTGAATAGCAACTGACTGAGCAAGAGTAGTTAATGCAGCACTAAACTCTACATAAGAAACATGTTCGCCAAAAGATTCTTCGGGATGAGGGGCTAACTGATTCCCGTTTCTTCTTTTAGGAGGCATGTTCTATAGAAAAAAGGGAGAAATAGATTAGTCTGGGAGATTGATTTAAGATTATACTCACTGGCACGACATGAATACTGAAAGATGGGAAACTGTTCCTAAAACATCTTATAGCCTCTTGTACACAAATATGGTGTGTAACACGCCCATGCACAGTACTCTACTAGATCCATCTTTCAGACTTCCTAGGATTCTATTGAACCTTAGGCTTTGATACCATGTTTTTAACGCCCCGGATATGGTACCCAGAATGCTACATGGAGCTCATGACCCCGAAGGACCAAAAGTTAACCCATGACTGATATCTGTACCTGTATCCTCCATGATATACTGTATAAATATGGAAACATAAACTGAAAGGCCATAAGGTTCAAAACTATAACATAACATCTGGGATGGGGTATAAATACCTAAAACAAAATTGTCTAAACATGATAGTCTGAACATGATAGTCAGTAAATCCTCTAACTGACTGAACTATCAGAATAAAGAGTTGATGGGACATGTCCCCAACTAACTCTGACTACTAAAATGACTAAGTACAGAGATAATGAAATAACAAATAATATCATCCTCGGATGATGAGGACTCACTACTGACTGACTGCTGATATCTAGAATCTAGTGATGCTCTGGAGTTCATGTCTCTGAACCTATGGTATAAGACACCATAGCGCAAATGCGTTAGTACTTTGAATATACTGGTATGTATGTCAGGTAGGCTGAAAGCATTGGGTTCATTTTCATGAACAATACTTACTAACTGACTAACATGAATGTGAGAATACATGCATAAATACATAGTAACTATATCTGAGATCGTGATAACATAAAATTACTGATAACTAATCATTACTGATAACTAAGTTCTGATGACTGATATAATTGATAACATGAGTGACTATATCTGAAAGTCTTGAATCTGATGGAACTAGCTGAGTTCTGAACTGTTCTGAGTTGATTATATCTGACAGTCTTGAATTTTATATAACTATCTGAGTTCTATTACTGAGATTCAACGACTGTATCAGACAGTCCTAAATTCTGTAACTGATACTGTGGGAAGTAGTTATCTAACCGACATGCCCCAACTAATGCATTATAGATGAGTTGAAGTCCAATCTGTAACCCTAATTAGAAGGGTGTCAATACCGTGCCACTGGTAAGGACAAGCTGTGGGTGACCCTTATCTGATAATGTCCCCTAAAAGGGAATGGTAGGACCCTCATTTGATAGATTTTATCCACCTTATCAACCCTTATCTAATAGTGTTGATGACTCAACCTATGCTGACTATAAAATTCTAGAATGTAAGGATGACTTCTATAAATCACACCTTTATCTGATAGTATATGTTCCCATCCCTGGGTTCACTTGGTGCTAATACCTACTCCCATCTGAATAGACACTAAACATGGGTTGTTGAATTCAACTGAAGTAACTGAATTAACTGAATTAACTTAATTCCATTGACTAAAAAAATATTACTGAGATCTGATAACTAACTGAGATTACTGATTTTTTCCTGAGTCATGAGACTGATTGAATTCTACTGAACCTATCTTGACTGAGAGTATCTTGAAACATGACATTTATTCTAGGCACACAACTATATTTTTTGGGTACAAGTACCCCCAGGACTCGATGAAAGGAAACTGACAAAGAATGACATTCTTGAATATATGACTAACATCAACAATCCATGATACAATAATTAAAGACATTTCATGGGCATTTGATTATCATAGCTTGATACGTGAATAAGATTGAATGTATACATAGCATAATTTCTTAAGGCTAACTCATGAGCAATCCAACAACAATTTCAGTACATAAGAATAACTTAGAACTTATTTTGGATCATATTTTAGCTATAGTGCATAATTTCTATCCTCCTAGGCATTTTATCAAACACCTTACATGCACAACTTAAGGCATAGGTGAAATCATCAAATTTCACAACTCATAAACCACCAAATTCATGGATTTCAATTTATATGTTAACGTAGTTTTCATAATTTCACATAAGGATCCCAACATGGGAATCCAACAACTACCATCACATAACTTGAGCAACCCACAACATAATAATCATGATTCATAATTTAAAAATAGGGTTATGGATCTTTATGGATGAAAGGAATCCATAAATCAACACAACGCATACCTTAGTTCTTGATTTAGCGAAAATTGAGGGAGAGATTTTCTTGAAATTGAATCCCCAATTGCAACCTTAGCTTGTTCTTGAGTGAAAATTGAGAGAAACTAGTATATTTTGGGTGAAGAATGGCTAAATCACGTGTTATTGGGTTTAAATAGGGGTGATAAATTGACCCTTTTAACCTTGGATGCATGTTTTAAATTAAGTAAAATTTCCCCGAATCGGACCCCTGGCGCGACGCGGCACTATCTCACCCTGTCACTGAAATTTGACAGCTGGGAAATTGAGGGATGGCGCAATGCGGAGCCATCGCGTTGCCACTTTATTGTGACCTGAAAGTTTGGCACGACGCGCCACTATTGCGGACCCCTAATGGAATTTGACAATTACCATTTTCTCCTGTGGAGTGGTGCGCCACTTACTAATATGGCATTGTTTTACGACGGAAACTTGAAATAGTCATAACTTTTTACTCGGTTATCGGATTTAGGTGAATCTTATATCAATGGAAAACTTATTGAATTTCCCACATGAGAAAAAGTGAAAATCTTAAAAATTCCTCATGGAATAAAAATTATTCAATTTAGAAGCTAATACTTGACATTCTTGGGACGAAATTAGTTAGGACACTTCGGGGTATTACATGTTTTCACCCATAGATTGTATCAAGTTGTTACTTTTGCGCACTGTTTACTTTACATGTAGTTATAAATTTCAAAACTCTATTGGTTATGTTTTCACTCATTTAATATTAATAGTGAAACTAAAAGTTGATAGTTTCATAACACTTGTCTCTGAGGTATCGATATTTGGCTTGAAAAAGGGCCACAATATTACTTGGTGAGACAACATACGCTTGCGTGTATGCTTGGACGCAATAATTTTTTGGCACTGTTGTCGGGGATTTGTAATTTGGCAACTATTTGGTTTTTAGTTTCTCTCTTTAGATTTCTTTTGTGCTTTATGGTTGTTCTTTGGTATTGAATTTGTAGGAAACAGGTTGACAAATTAGTAAGTTTGCACGGGATAGGGAATTGGTCATACCAAACCCCAAACCCGAGCAACTATATCATCAATTGAGGAGAGAAGCATAACTTCTCCCCTTAATTCCACAAATTCATGAGAAACAAGACAATACAAATCTCATTGATGAAGGACAATTATCCTGTATGACTGTTTATGAAGTGACAATCCCACTTCCATCAAATTTGACCTCCCCTTTTCAGAAACTGATAGATAGAGGTAATTTTAAGCTGAAACAGAACATGGTGCAGCTGTTGATTAGTAGTGGATAGTTTATGGGGCTTTCACATAAAATTCCACAAGTCCATCTGTGAAACTTTCTAGAGATTAGTGACACATTCATCCCAACGGGCGTGTCAACTAATTATGTAAGGCTGATACTATTCCCTTTTTCACTATTAGGGGAAGTTAAAAATTGGTTGAACGCTGAGTCGGCAAATTCAATCACTACATGGGATGACTTATCCCATAAATTTATCATTCGATTATTTCTATCTAGAAAGACTGTAAGACTTTGCAGTCATATTGTGTGCTTTAAACAGAAGCCAGATAAGAATTTATATCATGCTTGGGAGCGGTTCAAAACACTTTTTCAGGACTTTCCATATCATCAGCAGTCTAATAAGGTATTATCTCACACTTTTGTTAAAGAACTTGACTATAACACGAAATTTTTTCTAGATTCAGCTGTAGGTACTTAAGCATTGGAGTTGACATATGAAGAGCTTTATACCTTGTTGAATCAGATTGCACAGAGGAATCCTAAGTGGTATTTAGATTTAAGAAATGCCACAAAGGAGGTTGCAGGTGTATTGGAGGTGGACCAATTCACTGCTATATCCACCCAAATTTCTATGTTACTAAATCAATTAACCAATATATAGTTGGAGGTTGCACAGCCTGCAGCCAAAGTTAATGCAATCCAATAGATTACAGGTTGGTGTGAAGTTTATGGTAACAGTGGGCATTCAGTGGTTATGTGTGCTGCAAATCCTGAGTCTGTGATGTTTGTGGGCAATGTTCAAAGAACGAATTATGGGAACAGAAATAATAAAAAGTGGCAGACTCAGCTATAAATACTTTATGGAACAATCAACAGCAGCAGGTTCAAAATAATAAGACCACAACCCAGAATAGCAATGTAGAATAGATAATGAAGCAAAGTATGGCTACTCAAGCAAAATTGGCAGTAGATATAAGGATCCAGCAAGTCGCTACAACGATCTTGGAGTTACAAATTGATCGGTTTGCAAAGGCACAAAATACCAGGCCTCAAGATGGTTTGCCAAGTGATACAGAAAATCCTAAACATTTAATGGTAATCTAGTTGAGGAATGGTAAGGAGATGAATGAAGGACCTCCAAAGAAAAAGTTGTTAAAAAATCGAGAAAGTCTAAGTACTCAATAAATAAAGTTGTTGAACAGCTAAAGAAGATCCCACCACTACCTTTCCCACAAAAACATATAAAGTCAAAGGAGGATTCATGCTTCAAGACTTTCTTTGACATATTCAGAAAGTTTAAAATTAACTTACCTCTTTTATTTTTTTCGCGTGTAATGCCCAAGTACGCTAAGTACTTGTAGGATATGGTCACTAACAATGTTAACTTCTAGGATGTTGAGACGTTAGCACTCACTGAGGTGTGTATCTCTGTGGTGATGTATAAGATTAGTAAAAAGCTCAAGGACCCTGGAAGGTTCACTCTTCCTACTCAAATTAGCAATAGTGAGGTGGTCCACTGTAATTCCCCGTATTTTAGGGCTAGTCTTTGAACCGTCGTCCCTACATGTATAAGCTATGATCTTAATGATTCATCTATAAATATGAGTTTCATAATCTTTATTCTCATGGTTGGTTTGCTTTTTAGGTGAAAAATGTTCATAAGAATCAATTAGAACAAAGTTGGGCTTAGAGACTTTGATTTGTCCAAAGTTTGGTATTCGATTCTACAAGGGTCAAATTTAAATTTGTATAACTTTTTATATACGTAGAATTTTACAGCTTAAGATCCACCAAATTGTATATAATTGAATTGGTTTTCCAACGATACCAATTTCTCCTAAATCCAATATCCGAACGAAAAGCTATGGCTTTTTCCGTGTGAGGCAATAAGCCAATGCGATAGCAATGCGACGCGTCGTCCTGCGCGTTACAGAACTATTTTACACGCTAATTCAGTTTTTAAGGGGTTTAGGGGAACTTTGGTCACTTCACCTAACCCATATCAACCCATAACACTTAATTTTAGCCCCCAAAAGCAATATACACTCAATTATTCATCTTTTCTCTCAATCAAAAACCCTAGCTTCTTCAAGAACACCAAGAACTTTATCATTTTTTCTTCAACAAAAGAAAGAACTAAAGTTTTCTAATTCAAGAATGCTTTCAAGATTGTGTTTCTCCATCAAGATTAAAGCTTTAAGGTATGTGGGAGTTCATCCATGGGTCCTCTTACACCTATAGAGCCCAAAAACTCTTATCTTTTAATTAAAAAATGAATCTTCCATTACTATGGTATTTTGTATGGACAAGAAAGATTGAATTTCATGTTTTCATGATGTTTTTAATTCAATTCAGCCCATGTATGATTCCATGAAAGATTTTAAATTCCTCATGCTATGAATTTGAATTTGCCATGCTTTATTCAAGTAAATTCCATGATAAATCCTAAATTCAAAATATTTAGCAATATTCTCATGTTTTAAATTCATGCCTTCTACATGTTTGATGAAATTCTCATATCATGTTAAGTTAATTTTAAGATGAATCCCCAAGCTATGAACTTTTCCATGTAACTCTGTTATTCCCTCATATTTAAGACATTCCTACGTTCAACTTATGGACTTTACATGTTGTGATGAAACACTCGTATCTTATTTCAAGCAAATTACATGTGAATTCCCCAATACATGATCTTAGTAATATAATCATGCTATGATCCCATGTTTAAGATATTTCCATGTCCAAGTTCATGATCCCCATGTGTTTGGCGAATTGCCCCATATTAAAGTATTAATCTCCATGTTCTTCATAGAATGCCTATGTGAATTGAATAGGGTAATCATGACACGTTACCACGTTTTCTCATTTATGTACAAGTCCATAACCTCCAATTGTTTGATAAAATGTCTCACTGAATTAATTATGAATAATTGACTATGGCTATACTTTTCAAGATCATGTTATGCTGTACTTTTCATGCTATCAAGTCCTGGGGGTATTCAATACCCAAAAATTTAGTTGCTTACCTAGAGCTATGGTAGTTACAAAACAGTCCTAGTAGTCTCACGAATAGTAGTACTCAGTAATCAGTTACAGTCACAGTTCAATATTTAATTCAAAACTCAGTCAGTTATCAGAACTCTGTGTATTTAGCCAGACATCAAAACTCAGCAAACTTAGTCCAGTTCAGTCATTTAACATGATCAGTAATAGTTTAGTGAAGCTTAGTACAGTTTAGAAATCAATTCAGTGTCTATTCAGTTGGGAGTAGGAATTAGCACCGAGCGAACCCAGAGATGGGGGCATTCCTGCCAGCTTAAGGTTTGACCCTTAGTAGTAATTCCTGAGTTACAGAATTATGTAGCTAGCGTAGGTTGAGATATATTCTTCCCTGACTAGGGTTGATACATCTCACATAAGTTTTCCTACCAGCAAGGGTTGATGAAAGTGCTTTCTGTCAGAGAGGGTTAACTCATAGCTTGTTTTTACCTGTGGCATTGTATTGACACCTTTCTTACTGGGGTTATAGTTTGGACCCCAATACATTCAAAGAGGGATATGTCAGTTTGATGATTACTTCCTACAGTTTCAGTTTCAGACTCGGTATAGAACTCAGTTTAGTTCTACATAATCAGGGCTATCAAAAATAGTCACCCAGTTATTAGTAATAACAACTATCAGTTACTCAGTTATCAAAACTCATAATTCAGCTCCAGTATGAGTTTCAGTTACAATCTTAGTTACATCTTCACGCACTCAGACCCTTTCATAAGGAGGAGTTGAACCCATACAACCCATGGATGCAGTTAGGACTGCAAAGCTAAACAAACCAGGTAATGGTTTTAAAGACATCCTAAACCCGATTCCCTTTCCTAATATGGTTATATATATGTCTATTTTATGTGCATTGGTCGATTTACTTGGTTTTTCACTAGTTGACATTATTTTATCCCTATCTTGAGTGCATGCTAGTGTTCACCCACTAACCCATCTACTGGTGGTTGTATACCCATGTTATGCAGGAACTGGACTTTCTACTCCTCTTTCTTAGTGATTGGATTTGGGTACAATTAATGTTGGATTAAAGTAGTGAGCTTCTAGAGTTTGGAAGGCATCTATTTCACGTCAGGTTTACTTTTTTTATAAACTCTGGTTTTTTTAGCTCTGGTCGGGGGCATGTCCTGACTAATTACTCTTTTTTTGGTCTAAAGGATTTTTATAGACAACTGTGGACTTTTGCAAGGTATGGACTATTTATGTCACATTTGTTATATATACATACATTGGATCTTTATGATGGGTTTTGGTTCATGGCTTCCACATTGGTTTGGTTGGTTAGACTTGATTGGGTGGGTTTCGATTGTAGACACCCATTATGTCTAGGCCCTGGTTTGGGATGTGACAGCTAAGGTAGGTTTGATTTTGAGTATTTTATTTTTTATTTCACTAGTTTTTTTTGTTGAGTCATAGGTTTTAAGGAAGTCTGAGTACCAGAAGACCTGAGCTAAGGAGCATAGCAAAAACTAAGTGTGGTGTCCTCAAACCCCCTTGATATGTAAAGATGGTACTTTCTAGGCCTAGAAGCCTCGGAGGGTATTTCTATCTCTAATTTTAAGTATACTTTGGGGATAAAGTAGATTTTTAAGTGTGAGGTGGGGAAATTTCTATTTTTTAGGTAATTTTAAATTTTTTTGTGTTTGGAATAGAAAAGATATTCTTGTTTGTGTTATATTTAATTGCATGATGCAAGTTTTTTTATGGTAAAAACAGTGTTGAGTGTGTGAAAGACTATGTTTTAGACTCTGATGCTAATGTTTATGACTCTTGTACTTTGTGGCTTAAAGTTGAATTCATGTGGTTATTTGGTTAACATTCTACGAGGATCCTACCTGATTTGAGCATGTGCCTTGTGTATGTAAGGTTGTTGTATATTCCTTGTTGCATGTGATGAATAGAACATCCCTGGTGTGTATGCAAAGTAAAATAAGGAGTGTGGGTTTAGGAGATTATATTAGTATTTCTTTGATAGCCTTGTGTCAAACGTTCTTTTTTCCTCCCATTGCACGTAATCCTAGTTAAACCCCCATTGAGCCTTTAGCTTGTTCTTTGGAAGCCTTATATATAGCCTAATCCCCTACTTTGATTTACCTTAATTTTATTCAAAGCTCCTAAGATCTTTAGTTAAAATTCAATTGAGTAAGGAGTTTGAACATTTAAGTAGGGAAAAGGTGAATATGAAGCCCTAAAGTAGTAGTAATGTTGTGTAAAATTGATATGTTGTGGTTGGAGTGGTGCAATGGAAAGAATAAAATTTTTTCAAATTGAATAAATAATGAATATAGAGAACTCCCACCATAGTGTATGTAAGTAAGCTTAATGAGATGGGGAAAACAAAAGAATGGGGTAGAAAAAGGGTGTAAAGTGTCAATTAAAGATGAGCTAAGTAACATATGTGATGTATTAAAGCGCTTAGAGAAGATAGTCACCATTACTGGCCAAAATAGTTCCTACCCATCCCTTAGCCTACATTACAACCCTTGATGAACTATTTGATCCTAAGCCTCAAAATTCTGATGTTAGTGGAGTACTACACTAAGGGAAATCCTATGGTTCATTATGTGTAACTTGTGAATTCTTTGTGAGAGTGAGCAAAATTTAACTTTTGTACCCATTCTTTTATAAATTGCATTTCTGTGAGTGTTATGGGTAACTCTCATGTTGTGAGGGCACATGTTTAATGATAGTTGGGTGAAATGTATGATTTCTTTGATTGAAAAATATGTATGAGTTTGCCAAATGGTGAGTCAATTCTTTAGGCTAGGATGTTTTGAAGTGGTGTTCTTGAACTGTCAATTGTGTATGTAACATGCTTAGTGTAGAAACTTGAATTCTGTGTAGTCATTGTAGTACTAGCTTGAGTGTCCTTTTTGTAGTATAAGTATAGAGTCTCCTCAGCTTATGATACTTAGGTTAAAGAGTTGTTCAAGGACAAACAAGGCTTTAAGTGTGGGGTGGTGATATTGGATTTATTTATGCACTTTATTGTTGTTAATCTCGCATATTTAGCCTTGTTTTGAGGATGATACTTGTTCTTTACGTGTTAATAATGATATAAATAATCTTATAAGTGTTTAAGTATCTAATTACAATGTTTAAAGGTGTTTTCAAACAAGTTTGAATGCAAATTGATCATTTAGAGATGAAACGAGAAAACTAGTTTAACCATCTTGAGTTAGGTGTCTTTCTAGTCGATCATGGTGGTTTCTAATGTGTTTAATGAGTTCCTAATGGTTTTTATGTGTGTAAAAACTAGTTTATAATGGTAAAAGTGTAATTTAAATAAGCCAAGATTCAAAACATGAGTTAAAGATCAATGTGGGCAAGCCTAGTCTTAGCTCGAATTTTTAGTCCATCGTTGTGAATGTTGTATTTTTTGGAGCTCTAATATTTGGTGTTTGGTAATGTAGGATGCTTGGTGAGTTTATTATGGTGATATATTTATAAAATACAAGATGTAAATTAAAGGAAAATAACACCAAAAGGTTGGGGATGGAGGAGAATGGCACAAGGCAAGGTTGAACGTAAAAATTCAAATTCTAGGGTGCCTACGCGATATAGGGGTGATGCGGACCTTTGTCCACTGGAATAAACAACGCCCCATGATTGTCTCTCCACTGTAATAATCAAGGGGATGCGTGGCTTAGTCCATAGGCATCCATCAATGCGTAGAGTTAGTTAGTCCCTACACGGCCAAATTGCCTTGTACTATTAATAGGACTTGTCATGTTTTCCAAATTACTTTTGGACTTCTTCGGACTGGATAGGAGGCTGATACACATAATTTTTTAGGTTTTATATTATTTAACTTTAGATTTTTAATAGATTTAATCATGTATTCAAGTATTTGGATTATGGTTATGTTGATTAGTGGCTAAACACCCCCTTTTCGGGGTTAAAGCCAAGAACATGGCTACGATTGCGACGAATTGATTTGATTTTTTTATTTATCATATTTGGTTATTTTTTTACCCTTGTTATAATTATTTTAAGGATTCACGACCCTTAGAATACTTATATTGTCGACCTTGTGATCTCGAGAGGGGGAATAAGAAGATAGAATGTCGGGGTAAATAGAGTAGGGTTTTGATTCCTTTATAAAATAGGGAATTTGAATTAGCATCTAGGACATGGATGTACCTAGAAGCCTTACTTAGTTCACTGCGGCATGAAATATAAATGCGCTTAGCTTAGTTCTCACATCCCCGCTCAACGAAATAGTTGTAGGTCAGAGTAAGATTGGTGGTTAGAGGTCGGAAGACCATGATCATAAAATCAACCCCATGAATCGATAACCAAGATAAGTAACTTAACCGATGAATTTCGATGGCATAGTATGATTGTTTGTAGTGCTTTAGCCTTGGGTTTTCATCAATTGATTATCTCAAGTCGTTACTTTTGTGCATTGTTTACTTTACATTTAGTTATAACTTTCAAAACTCTATTTGTTACGTTCACACTCATTTAATCGTAAAAGTTAAACTAAAAGTTTATCGTTTCTTAACACTTGTCTCTGGGGGATCAATATTCGTCTTATAAAAGGGCCACTATACTACTTAATGAGACCACATACACTTTCGTGTGTGCTTGGGCGCAACATTAAAGTAGCGTCTCTTTCCTTTTATAGTTGGGTGATGATTAGGGATGGAATATCATTAGACCAGCTATCCAAGTCAGAACAAAATAGCATCTGCAAGTTTGTTACACAAGAGGACAAAATTGAGCAGATACTGTGTGCCAACTGTATAGTACTCTGCACGTTCAAGGACCTAGTCCCTTACAGTTTAGATACTCATCATCAAAACTACATACAGCAAGGGAGTATGAACATTTGACCCTAGTATGTTTTCAATCCAAACATCACTAACTTAACTAATTGCTACCTTCCTATATATGTAACTATCTCTGAAGACCAACATTTCAAATTTCTCAGTAATTCTTTTAATTACAGGCATCCATGGAGTGATACTGGGATTTTTGGATTAGAATGAAACACTCAAGTACTTGAAAAGTAGATTACCTTCACTGTAGTCTAACAGTCTGATTGTATCCTATTTTACAATATCCTTCACCCCTAATAAAAATATAAAGCTTTAACCATAATTGTCCTAAAGGCTTGAGGCTCTAAAGAACTTGTTAAAATATTTATGAATCATCTAATGAGTTCACCTTGGCATTACAAAACAATAGCAAGTCATCCGCAAATAGATATAAGTCAAGTTAAGCTTTCAGCATCTTGGATGAAAGTGAAATTTTTTGTCGTTGTGACTACAAACAACTCTCTTTGGAAATACTCCATGGCAATGAAAAATGATTGGATGACATTGGATCACCATGTCTAATTCTTGTTTTACCTTGAAAAGGTTAATTAAGACTACTATTTATGACTAAAAAATAGGACACAAAGGCTTTACACACCAACACCCATTTAGGGAATTTAAAAGAAAGCCCCTGACCTGCGGGTATATCCCTGATAAAAGACAACTCTATTAAGTTATAACCCTTCCGGAGATTAATATTCATTACACATCTTGGATATATGCCCTTCATACTATACTTTTAGTTCCTCATTACTCCATTTAACTTTATCCAAGATACTTCTTCCCTTTGTAGATACAGATTATGTATTAGTAATGGGTCTATAATCTTTCACCACAGTTGATTTTGGAATTTCTGGCTATTGAAAGATTAAAGAATCTTACTAAGCCTAAAGAAATCCATCACATCTTCAAATGTTGCTTCCTAAACTTTGGTCAATTGCTTAGTTAAAACTCAATAGGGTAGCCATCTACACCATGTGTTTTCTTTGTTGGTAAGCCTTTGGTTGCTATAGTATTTCCTCCTCGGTTACATTTATGATCGAGAAAAATTTTTTATCTTGGATTAGATGAGTACCCTATTGTATTACTTCCACATTAGGGAAAGGAATTAAATCTGCAATAGAATCCATAAGGCTCCTGTATATAGAGATAAACTCTTGGTCTATCTCATTTGTGTTTGTAATCATGACACCTTCTTTAGTGCAAAATGAATAAATGTAGTTCTTCCTTGATCTGATTTTAACTGGGCATGGAAGTTCTTTGTATTTGAGTCACTACTCGCTATCCATTTTGCCCTATACTTTTTCCTGATTAATTTTTACCCAATAGATACCCATTTGGTAATCTCAAAAAGTATCTCTTTCAACCTAAATTACATACCGATCAAGTGGTTAATTACTTAACAAAGAATGCATAATTTCCAATTTTTCCCTAGCCTACTAGAGCCTTTATGTATAAGAGGAAAGGTGTGTATTTAAGTCCTTTATTTTAGGTTTTAATTCATTCAATCTAGCCTAGAGTTGGAACACATATGTACCACTAAGTCATTTTGACCATACTTATTGTATAATCCATAGAAGTTAGGGTGATTTATAATCGGGGATTACAATTAAGAAGGTTTTGGTTTCTTATCGGCAACATTGTTATACACTATAATGATTATAAATCAAAGGGTTCAAGAAATTTTCCTCTATATGCCAATAATGTTGCAGCCAGTGAATATTACCAAAGGACTACCCAATTGTGGAGTAACCTATAGATTTTAGGTCCTACTTATTACAAAATGTGTAATTCTACCCTTTTGACTTAAGTGGGATCAACTACAATTCATCTACCCAGTCTTGGAAATCCTATCTCTCAGTTTGTGTTACACATGAGCCTATTCTATAATCAAAATTCAGCACTACATTAAAGTCTACACATAAGATCCAAGGTTTCTAGATAGTTTTGTGAAGATGAATTAGTTTACTCTTTATTGGTTTCCTCTGAGGAACATTATTTTTTGCATAAACTTTAGTAAATAGAGAGGTGAATGCATTTATTTCCACCTTAAAATGTATTAATTTCTGATTATTCTATAACATGTGTTGTCAAACATTAGGCTTCCATATAAATAAAATCCTACCATTTGTAGACATTTGGTTATTATATGTTGAGTCCTATCCTTGTGCCACCTTACCAAGTATTGCAATTGATTTATTCTCCTTTGTCATAGTTTCAAGAAAATCAAATACATCTGCTTTATTCATTTGCAAAAAGAGTCATATCTCTTTTTGCTTTAGAGGTTGATTCAATCCTCTTATGTTACATGAGGATACTATCATGGATGGTTGAAGATACCTCCTAGGTTAGTACATACCTTAGAGCCTCCACCATTGACATACTCACTTAAATATTCAAATTTGTTAGCACTTACCCCTATAGTATGACATATGTAGAGGATTGGATTTAACGGACTCACCATTTTTATTCTTGTGCTTTGAATTGTTGAGATCAAGTATAGTAACTTCTTCCTCCTTGGTTTGTTTAGTAATGTCTAATAGCCTCTGGATGCCATGTTCTCCTACTAGGGAGGATTATTAGCTGAAGCACCTATGACTGCGGCATGAAATGCAAGTCCCCCTTGAGGGATATCAGTACAAAAATATAAGAGACATGAAATGCAGGTCCCCCATTATTTGACTAAAAGGAGAACTTCTAAAATATGACTGTGGCATGAAATGCAGGTCCCCCATGAAATGCAGCTAGCGGTATGTATTAAGGTATTTTAACATATTAGGATACAGGGTCATTAGCTACATGGAAAATTATATGCTACCACTATGTATCATTTGGTATAGGAGAACTTAGGATGCTTACTTTATAACACAAGTGTTGTATTTCATGTTAAAGTGTACAGAATTGAGCATCCTTACATACCTCTTTGTACAATTCAAAGCACAAGAATAAAAATGGTGAGTAGCATAACTTGTATTAGTGGCTAACAAACAAATTTTGAATACTTAACTTCACTAAAATATTAAAGGGAAGCAACTTCATTTATCAAATCAAGGGTGTTCTATTAAACCTTTCTCCTCAAGTAATATTTGTACAAAATACAAATTTATATAAGATCAAGGGAGACTCTTTTGGTTTGATAATATGTACAAAATAATTCATAAGGCGTTATCGGAAGAAAAGCTTGCGCGACATCTATTTAAGTTGTATGTTACTACACTACATATAAATACCAACTACTCACATCCATTTTTATGATCAACCAAGTTGTCCACAACATATACACATAAAATAACCCTTAAATCAGTCCTAAAATCCCTTCATCACACCAGAGAATTATTTAATCAAGGATTCTAATAACCACATTATGATTTCTTGACTAAATGCACATACAATTATCCATTCTAACTTGTATATAAGGAGAAGGAAAAATGGTCAATAGCCTTACCCTAATTTATGAAATTTATACTCTAAATTTGCACTTCTTTCAAGAGCTTGTATTATTCTTCAAAGTTATCCAATAAGAGAATAAATCCTCTTAATAAACAAGGGATATAGGGTAGCTGTCATGGAGTAGCTAACATGGAGGAAAGACAGTCCTATACTTTTAATCATAATAACATGATTTACTAGTTTCCAAAAAAAGAATCATGCTATGACCATAGGTATTTTCACTTACCTTAGCTTGCAAAGATTATTGTTCCTTCATGAACACTAAGAGAAAATTGAGAGGGTTGTCCCAAGCCTTTGAGAGAAAGAGGGAGAAGTTAAGAAAGAAAACTTGATTTTTGGCTAAAGTTAAAATGGGTCAAATGAGGCGTTATAAAGTAGGAGGTATAGGTCTATAGTTTGTTGGTTTAATTCTTTTGAAGTTGTACCATGGGGAAAAATATATTGTGTAATTCCTTGCAAAAGGTTAATGTGATTCAGGAGAAACTCTGTATATCTTAGATCAGCTAGATGAGTTATGTCGATAAGAGAGTTTAAGGCTTGGAGTTCTTAATTAGGGATAGCGTGTCTTGGGTGTTACACCTCATTTAAGATTTATCACTTTGGGTGCCCAAATATTACACCTACTCTTATAATTCACTTACCTCAAGTCTAAGAAATCCTATAATTCTCTCTTCATCATATTTCTTCTTAAAAATAATTACAAAAACTTATTTGTTTAGCTGGAACTCAAGACAACCCCTCTTTGGTGGTAAGTAACTAAACAGTGTAGTGTTTAGCAATTCTAACATAACATGATATATAAAGTTCCATTTAATGTTGAACTTGAGAAGTTAATACATAGCTCTAAAACTTTTATGTTTATGTCACAAACTAGTTTTTCCATTATACATATGAAAAGGGGGATGTACAACAGGACAAGTTTCATATAGTTTTCTAATTTAAGAACCTCCTATGTACTATTGATAGTATTGAGAGGATATATTATTGTAAAAAACTTAGATAGTAGTGATTATAGACTCTATCTGACCCTCCAATACATATACCTACAACTTTTATAAAATCGATAAAGTTTATCTTTTCCTTGATCTACCAAAACCTAAGTTACAATGCAAAACTGTTGGGTTATAGATTCATTATTTTAAGTGAATACTATGATTTGTACAAACTAATCATACTTTTGATTATAATGTTGTTTCACATCAAAAAGATGAAATTACTGAAAAATTGATAAGGTATAAGATTTTTGTATTCAACGTGTGTGTACCCTTATACATAGTAAAGGAAGTTGTTTGAAGAAGCTGACACAGTGGTTGATCATCGATTTGAACTATTCAAGTTATGATTGGACTGTTTATATGCTAAAAAGTTAAGTTTTGTTTTAAAAACTAAAACTTTTACTATTTTCTCCTGCTGAAGTATTTCAAAATTTCCTTGGAAATTTTATTTACTTCTCATTAATTCATATCATCGGATTGGTATTTCTCAATTTTTTCAACATATTTCTTAACTCGCCCACTTGCATAGATTGCTTGATCGTTTGACATTATTGTTGGGACTTTGTTCTTCTTGTGGTTGTGACCTTTTCACTATATTTTGATGGCTCTAGATTCACAACTTTTGCCATCATGACTTTGGATTTGTGGTTCATCTTAATTATATAAATTGTCCATACAAAGTATGAAGTAGTAAGTGAGTTTTACCCTGGTTCTTGATTATCTTGATTATTAAGTTTCATTCCTAATTGATATAGTGCTTTGGTCCATCTCAATATTTGATTATGCTCAGTGTGATGACACTGATATATATTCGGTGAAACATCTTATATGACTCTTTGTGAAGGAATTCTATGAGGTTTCTGGACACTTTAGTCTTTAAATAGTGAATTTGATAATTTTGATAGATTTGTTTGCTTGATTTATTCATATATGTTCAATTGAGCTTTCACTAAGCTTTATGGTTACTAATATTTTTTAATTGTATGGAGTGTTCTAGAGGATATCTGAAGATAGCCATTGGAATTAGGCGTTTTGAAACTATAAAAGATTGCATTTACCTATACAGATCTGCATTTTGTAGTATTTTTTGTGACGTGTATATGATCAACGTGTTACACATAAATATGTAATTATTAATGTTTTCTTGATCTAACACTGTGGGTTATAACATAAATTTATCAACTTGTTTGGCTAGTTTGGGGTGTGTAAGGACAAGTCTTGTAATGTACTAAATTTACATTATGGTTGAAATTATGTATAAAGGATGAATCATTTATCTTTTGATACTCGATAGTTTCATAATAATTTTTAACATGATCATGTAGCCATGTAGAATGATAAATGAATCTTTTTAAGGTACTTACTTGATTATTTCTGAAGGAGTCTACCACTATAGACTGAAACATTTATATCATTACTATGCGGGATTATATGAAAGAGTAATTGACAAAATTTTGAACCTTTAACTCTTTTCTAAAGATCCTAATTCCGCTATTAAATTATAATGAATATGTCTTTAGCTAAACTCTTTTAAAATTCAGAATTTTATTGGAAAAATGAACAAAATTACAATCAAGAACATGCATCTATTACATAGGATAAATGATTTATTTCACCAGCTTAAGGGTGTTAATTTATGCTCAAAAATTTATTTGAGGTCTAGGTATTACCAACTGGGGGTAACAGATCAAGATGACCCAACGACTGCCTTTAGAACTCGGAATAGTCACTATGAATTTTTAGTGATGCCATTCTGGCTGGAAAATACTCTTGGAGTGTTCATCGATTTGATAAATTGAGTATTTAAGCCTTATCTTAATCTATATATTGTTGTCATTATAGATAAAACTTTAATATATTACAAGAGTAGAAAAGATCAAGATAATTATCTATGGATTATTTTGAAAATTTTGAAGGAGAAAGAGCTTTATGCTAAGATTTTCAAATGTGAATTTTAGCTTAGTGAAGTAGCCTTTAGAGTAATTTTGTGTCAGCCAAAGGTGGATCTTAGCATGATTCATAAATGGAAACCACCCAAAATTTTGATTAGAGTAAGAAGTTTATTGGACATAGTAGGAAACAAGTTTATTGGACATAGTAGGACACTATAAAAGGTTTATTAAAGGCTTCTACATTTAATCATATCAGTTGACTAATCTTAAGGAGAAGGAATTAATATTTGCATGGGATGAGAAATGCCACGAAGTTTGAAACTCTCAAATCATTGTTAACACAAGTTGTTATACTTACTTTGCCAATTGACGAGAAAGAATATACGAAATATTGTGGTGTTTCTCATCATAGTTTGGGATGTGTTTTGATGCAAGAAGGAAAAGTTATTTCATATGCATCTCGAAAATTTAATCCACGTGAATGAAATTATCCTACATATGATTTTGAATTTGTTGTTATGGTGTATGCAATGAAAATATGGAGGCCTTTTTTGTATGAAAATAAATATCATATATGCATAGATTATAAGATATTAAAGTAATTAAGTACACAGAATGAGTTAAACTTGAGACAACAAAGTTAGTGTGAACTCATCAAAGATTATGACTACATGATTGACAATCATCTAGGCAAAGACAATGTAGTTGCAGATGCCTAAAGTTGCAAAATTATATTTAAACCTTTCCCCTTGATTCTTGAGCTGCAAGTCAAGCTTGTGTATTACTTGAACAAGTTAAAGAAGAACAAAATTAGATAAGAAACTTTCAAAAATTAATCAAAAAAGTTGAAAATAGAGAAAAACTTGATTTTACATTAAGGGATAATGGTGTCATATTTAATAAAACTTGGTTTGCCTTCGTAATGATGATAATTTAATCAGAGAAATTTTAAATGAAGCACAAACTTTACCATATGCAATGCATCCTTGAGGTACTAAAATGTATCAAACAATCAAAGAACACTACTGGTGGAATGGTATGAAGAAAGAAACTATGTAATATATTTCAAAAAGCTTGGTTTTTATCAAAGAAAGGAAGAGTATCAAATCCTAGTTGGTTTGATACAACCCTTGTGGATTCCAGAAGGGAAAAGGGTGAGAATAATATGGACTTTATTTCTGAAATTCCTTGTACTCAAGGAAATCATTATAGAATTTATGATATAGTGGATAGGCTATCAAAGAGTGCTCACTTCTTAGCAATTAGGGTAGATTACTCACTTGAATGTTTAGAAAAATTTATAGTATCCATTGAACATCAGTATCATTAAAAGGCGGAAATGGACATTGTTTGTTCCAAGATCTTTTATGTCAAAATTCCAAACAAAAGAATTTCAAGCTAAGCTTAATGGCTACAATTAGCAATTAAAAGTGTCTTGTGATAGATGGAGATATCTAATTCAATCAAGATATTTTATCCAAATCATAGTCTTATGTGGAGGCCCAAATTAAAGTCCAATATGAGGTGCAATGAAGACCAAAACCACCCACAACATGAAGATGGTAAAACAATCCAAAAAATTTCTTTAATTAGTCTTTAGAACCTATATTTAACAGTTGTTTTTTCTCTATTCAGTTCCTAGGACTGTGTTGGGTAGCCTTCTCTTCCATTTAATATTTATTTTATTCTATGGTTACTTTATCGCATGATATTTGGATAGTCTTCTAGGACTTGGAAAATATCATTTTTATTTAATATTATTTTGACAAACCCCTTCTCTACTACCGTATAAAGGGCTACTTTATTCCATTGTAAAGCATATTTTTATGATTAATAATTTAAGAGTTCTTTGTACCTTTGAGGTAGATTACCTTGACATTTACCTTTCAATCTTACTAGTCAAAACTTTATGATAGCAAGATAATTTATTTCTTCAGTATCTTTGATTTTTTCTTGTTATTATTAGAAGGCAATTAGTACTCATACTAATTATTGTCTGATGTTACTCATGAAACAGTCGAGACTATTTTCCAAACGTGATTGGTTTCTCGAGTAATGACATTTGGTTATCCAATATCAATTCGTTGATACTTGAATCTTGTCATTTCCTAAAAATATACATTCTTGAAAGTTATTGAAACTATTCCCATTAATTTTTATTATCTTTTAATTCTTGTTTAGTGTGTATGTTCATTTTCTACTTTTACATGAACATTTTTTTTGAATAAAACTCGAGTTTTGGGATTCCCAATCCTTATGTTATCAAGTGGTATCAAAAGAGTTCTATCAAGATTTTGTTCTTGATAATCTTTGGAGTTTCTTGAACAAATGAGCAGCAAAAAAGTAAAAAACAAATTCAAAAAGAAAAAGAAAAGGTATTGTATTGTGAACAGTAACTTTCCAAAAGTTAAGAAAAAATTTATTTTATTGCTGCTCTCTAAGAAATCTGCATCATCAATCTATTTCTTAAGGGATAATGATAGATAAAAACATAAGGGGATCCTAGATATTTAAGGATAAAAAATCATTTTTTTATTCCTTTAAGTTTGTTCTAAAATATTTTCCTTTTTGTTTAAGTCTTGTTTTAACTAAATCATTTTCTTTCTAGGTTTGGTTCTTCACCTCTTTTTCTGTACTTCAAATTTCACTAGTAAGGGCTTCATACAAGTAGGGCTTTAATTATAAATGGACAAATTATTTTTTCAATGGTTTTTGTGAGGTAAAAGGCAAGAATGGGTGAAAATAAAAGTGGGAATAGTCAGAGTTTGAGTTTTACATCATAATAATCTTTGTTTTAAACTAATTATGTCTTTAACAAGAATATATAATAGGAAGGATTGATGAAGTTGGGAAAATAGACATGTGATACTACAAAAATTATGCATGTGTGTTGGTAAAGAAATATGTTGTTGCATCCTACCACACACAACTGTACGTGGTTGTGCAATTAATAAAGTTGCCCTTTTAAGCCGAATATCTATCCCATGAAGACTTGGTGTTTAGCACACAATCCAATTCAAGTATTACTATTAAATTAAAAAATGTGTGATTCATAAATCAAGTGGCTTTAAATTTTGAGGATTTAAAAGTAACAGTAAACAATAATTATAAAGTAAATTTTTTGACACAATGATGAGGAGAAAGCTAGTGTCCATCCGATTTGAACAATCTTACAAAGCTATACAATCTTGTTGGTTAAGTTAACTATCTTGGTTGTTGATTCACGGGATTAATAACATAATTATAGTGTCTTGAGCCTCTAATCGTCTACCTTAATTAGCTCCACAACTACATCATTGAGCGGGGACGCAAGCCCTAATTTAAATGTATTTGTATGTTATCCGTATTTGAACCAAATGAGGTGAATTAGGTATATTCATATCCTAACCCCTAATATTATCATTTATTCTTTAAAATACAAGAACTCACTCCATATACTACTCCATCTTCTAATCTAGTGCTCGTTCTTTCGAGGTCACAGTAGAAATAAATGTATTCTAAGGGTTGCAAGTTAATAAAATAGTAATTACAAAAATATTTGAACAACCAAATATAAAAATCAACTTTAAACTAACTTAATTGAATGCAAAGTAATCATGTTTGTTGCCTTAACCTTAGAAAGAGGGTATTTATTCACTTGTAATCTACTTTATTATCACTAAACTATTGAATTTTATACAAGAATTAAGTAACAAAAAGAGAAGAATGGAAACCCGATTTGGAGCCTCCCTTGTGCATTTTTCTCTCCCAAGTGATCCAAGAATGTTTAGAATAGAAGCTAAGGATCCTATTTATAGTGTAGGACAAGTTTGACCCTATATAGTGGAACTTTAATATCACGGAGGCTTGGCAATGTGTCGTGCCCTTATCGTGCAATCCTATTATATCCTAAAATTCACTTTTATGCCAGCTCGGTGCCATGTAAATTGAATAGAGATAGCTTCCATGGAATGGAGGCATGTTTCAACCTCCAATTTCCTACTATCTTTCACGATCCGATCAGGGCCTAGCCGTGATGGGTATCTCAAGTCCACCAAGGATCGGAGGCTATCCCTTTTTGCCTAGCAAATGGAAACATATTACTCTTAATAACGACTAAATTCCAAAATTATAACAAGATAAAATAGATAAAAGTCAAAATCTGTGAAATGTCAGCCAACTATACCCAACCACAACAATATCCACAAAGCCTCTAACCCAATCAAACACCAAATCTAAGTCGGCGCATGCCCCCGAACCTAACAATGACAATGACAATAATAATGATAATAATAATGTAACCTCTTCAACTCTAGTGTATGAAAGGGAAACTGATGAAATAACCAAGTCTTTCGGAGAATGAAAGATCACCACTTCACCAATGATCGATGAACCAAGACGATCCATGTAACTCTGCACAGGAGAAGTAGAAGTATCTCAGGTACATGCATCGTATTAGGATACAACATTCAGAGACAGTTAGTGGGTTGAGCACTAGCATGTAACTTAGGGATAAGGGATAAAATATTTCCATGAGTAATCATTTAAAACTAGTCAATCTAATGAACCTCATCAAATGAAAATACATGCATATATATAACAGGCCGAGATAGGGAACAAGGCTTAGCATGAACTTTTAAAAATCTTAACCTGGATTGTGTAGCATAACCATCATAGTCCAGGCACCCAGGGGCTATATAGGCTCAGCTCTCCAACAGCTGGAAGGGCCCAGTGAAAGTAGCCGCACGAACCAGAGGATAATCATATGTCATATGCCTGATGGGGGAGTCGAACCTCATAGCATAAATAAAAGGTGACTTAACCACCAATTTATATAACATGGGGGGCTCAAACCTCCCAACCATATAATAATTAATAAAGGGGACTCGAACCTTCAAGTCATTTAGACCCTCGCACCGACTAGCGCAGTTTTTGATGTTGTTCCCTTGGGACATCCACTTTCATGGTACAGCTACACAACCCTCTTTTAATCCCCATTAAAACATTTATCAGATATTCCTATTCATTGAACCATAATACACATTTAGGCATACACTGTTGGTATCATCACACTAACTGTACTTGTAATGTATTATCAACATGCCTAACCAATTATCATCACTTAGGGGAATTAACAAACCCCCTTGGTTTAATTATACATTAGCTTGGGGAATTACACAACCCCATAAGGTTCAATTCACAATTATTATGCTTCATTAGTTTTTCACATTATGTAATATTTGAAGAGTTGCTCAATATGCATATTTTTCATATTGAAAGCTAATTCACAATATGGGGTTGAGGTCATTATCACTTCAATGGTCGATATTCACAAATCAGAGGATATCACATTCCCTAGTTTATTCACCATACTATGCACCCCATAAGTTCAAAACCATTAGTAAAGCATGAACAATCATATGTTAATCATGGGAAGACATTATTCAAAAACAATCATTTAAAACCATCTACCCATGTTACAAAACCAACATCAAAACCTATGAATAACTATTTAAAATAGATGCTTTTACAAAATAATAGATGAGAAAGAGTAACATGCCTGAAGGATTCTCTATTGTAGAGAAAAAGCCTTGAATTGACCCTTAAATGCTCAACCTTGAGAAAACCCCAACTTATTGTGCTTGAAGGAATTTGAGAGGGTAAATTGTTAGACTAATGCCCTAAAGGTGTTATATGGATGTGGAGTCTAAGTGGGACAAAATGAAATTGTCCGATGTGCCCTCAACTTACAAGCTAAAAATTGTCGTCAGTAGTTACGAGTCTCATGACGACTCGTTGAGACACCTTACGACTCATGGTAACAAGTCATAGTCAAAACAGTGTCATAGGGACACATACTATTGACCCTATGAATCACACCATATGACTCGTATCGTGACCCTACAACTAGTATGGTCCAAGTCATATCTAAGATAGAACCTTTTGTGCCTCAGACTGGTCACTTTATGATTTCTACTATGCAGTTTGTATAAAATCCTTACGACTCATTGGGAGCCACTCATGATCAGGATAGGAAACTCAGCCACACACACTATTTAGGCTATGATTAGGTTCCTACAACTAGTTAAGACTCCCTACGACTCGTAAGGAGGAGTCATTGCCTGGGTAGTGAGGATAAACTTATAAAAAATTTCAAAGACTAATAAACTGAGGCGTTACATACTCCCCGCCCCCTCCTTAGGATCATTCATACTCAAATGATAGGGAAAGTCATTTCTTATCATGATTTTACTCCAAACACAACCACACTTACCTTTAACAAAGATAGAAAACAAAGATGTTAAGGAATACACATACCTCATGCCCAATTATCCGAGCGAGAAACAAGAATGAATATTTGGACTTCAGGTTCTCCTCGGCTTTCCAAGTAGCTTCGTCACGCTTTTGGTTCCTCCATAGAACCTTTACTAAAGCCATGTCCTCTGATTGTAACCAGCGATCTTGCCGATCCAAAATCTCAATTGGGACATCCTCATAAGACAAGGAATCTGAGACACCCATACTCTCCAAAAGAACTTCCAAGGAAGGATCACCTATGCACTTCTTGAACATCGAAACATGGAATATAGGATGAATAGAACCCAAACTTGAAGCCAAGTCCAACTAATAATACACATTCCCTATTCACCTCAAAATACAATATCGACATATATAACGAGGACTAAGCTTCCCCTTCTCTCAAAATAGCATTACTCCTTTCATGAGATATACCTTCAAGAACACCAAGTCATCCAGATCGAACTCTAATTCCTTTCATCTTACATCTGTATAGCACTTTTGGCGACTTTAGGCAGCCTTAATCCTATCTCAAATAACCTTTACCTTATCCATATCTCAGTGTACCAAGCTAGTACCATACCACTTATTCTCACAAACCTTAAAACACCCAATAGGAAGCCTACATCTCCTACTATACAAAGCCTCTATTGAAGCCATACCAATACTCGAGTAATAGATATTATTGTACGCAAACTCAATGAAAGGCAAATTGTCAACACAACTACCACTAAAATCAATCACACTAGACCTTAGCATATCTTCTAAAGTCTGAATTGTCCTTTTTGCTTGTCCATTCTTCTATGAGTGGAAAGCGGTGCTAAGGTTCACCTTAGTCCCCAAACCTAATTGAAAGAAATTCCAAAAGTGATATAAGAACTGAGAACCTTAATTAGATATGATGGAAACTAGAGCACCATGCAACTTGACGATCTCCTCAATGAAAAGCGTAGCGTAATTTTCTACCAAATAATTTATCTTCACTAGAAAAAGTAAGCAGACTTAGTCATTCTATCCACGATGACCCAAAGGGAATCAAACTGATGGAGGGATCGCAAAAGACCCAAAATGAAATCCATATTATAACTTTCCATTTCCACATGAGCATTTAGATCTCATGAAATAAACCACCAGGCCTCAAGTGCTTAATCTTCACTTGTTGTCGCACCATGCATTTAGCCATAAAATTGGCCATATCCTTCTTCATGTTATTCAACCAATAAATTTCTCTTAAGTCATGATACATCTTTGTGGAACCAGGATGAATAGTTTATCTTGACTCATGAGCTTCATCCAAGATCCTCACTCACAGGCCATGAACACCTGGAACATATAATCTACCTTGGTACCTCAAGATACCATAACTACCAATCTCAAAAGTCATCACCTTCTTGTCCACATCATCTTTGATATGCATCAAGATAGGGTCTAAGATTTGTTTGTCCTTTACCTCAACACCAAGAGATGACTTCTTCACACCTTGTACAACTACACAACTATCCTCAGAGTCCAATAGGAGAACTCCTTGATTTGCCAAATAGTGAATATCTTTCACCAATTCTTATTTTTTCTCATCCACATGATATAAGATTCCCATAGATAACTTGCTAAGAGCCTTAGATATCATGATAGCTTTACCTAGTTAACAACGAAGACTCATGTCATAGTCCTTGAGAAACTCAAGCCATCTCCGTTACCTGATATTCAACTCCTTCTGCGTGAACAGATGCTGCAAACTCTTATGGTCCGAGAAGATGTCAACATGCACTCCTTATAAATAGTGACACCAAATCCTTAAAGCAAAGACCACAACTAGTAATTCTAGATCATGTGTTAGATAGTTCTTCTCATAGACCTTCAACTACCTATAACATATGCAACCACCTTAGTATGTTGCATCAACACACAACCCAGTCCCACTCAAGACACATCCCAATAAACAACAAAACCTTTATTACCCTCGGGTAAGGTCAAAACTAGAGCCGAAGTTAACTTATCTTTCAACTTCTAAAAACTATCCTCATAAGCATCAGACAATATAAACTTTACCTTTTTTCTGAGTCAACTTGGTCAATGTGGCCGCAATGAAGAGAAACTTTCCCAAACCTTCTATAATAACCAACTAGACCCTAAAAGCTCCGAATATCAATTGGAGTCATGGGCCTAGGCCACTTCTTAACCACTACAACATTTTATAGACCCACCATAATCACTTCGCTAGAAATAATATGACCTAGATAGGACATAGTATTCAACCAGAACTCGTATTTAGAGAATTTTGAATACAACCGCTAAAATTTTAAGGTTTGAAACATAAGGCTGAGGTAATTAAAATTATCCACTTACTCTTAGAATACACAAAAATATCATCAATCAATACAATTATAAACAAATCCAAGAACTGACAGAATACCTGATTCATAAGGTCCATAAATGTCACTGGGGCATTGGCTAAATCAAAAGACATTACTAAGAACTCAAAATGACCATACTTTGTTCGGAAGGCGATCTTAAGTATATCTACCTCCTTAATCTTCAACTAATGATAGCCCGATCGAAGATCAATCTTGGAAATGTACTTAGCCCCCTAAAGCTAATCAAAGAGATCATCAATCCTAGCATAAGGATACTTATTCTTTACAGTCACCTTATTCAACTGGTGATAATCTATAAACATCCGATGGTACCCATCCTTGATACATGATGATAGGCGTATTTACACGCCTAAATCACCTTAATTTACCCATATCTTAGCTAAGTTTTGAGAACAAAATATATAATTCATGCACTTTTAGTCCTTTTTCCTGTAAGTGAGCTAACAAACGTGATTAGCAAGTTTTCAGGTATAAACGATGAAGATTCCAGCACTTTATGGATAACTTGACGCCCAAGGAAGCTTCACGAAAGAAGGAAAGCAGCGTTTGGACGCCTATGGACTGAAAGTGATGCATGGATAACTTGTCCCGGGCAAAAACAGCATTTCTAAAGACTTTGGGGATCAGCAGTAACTTAGTAGGATTAGGATAAGGATGCAGTAACCTAGTAGGATTAGGATAAGTACGTAGTAGCCTATTAGGAATAGGATATGGGTGTTATAAATACCCTATGTTGCTAAAGTTTTTATTATTATCTCTCTTCATTCGAATAATTCATTCAACTCACTCATTCATTAATTCAAGTCCTTTCCATTCAACTTTTACTATTATTCACATTACAATATTCTGTAAGTTTTAACAGAGAAACACGACTCTCTTGAGAAGAACGGAAGGAGCAAAAACGTCCAACCCTAGTTGACGTTTATCACTTCCATCGCCAAGACTATCCTAAGTGATGGTATGATGATTATATCTATTGTGATTTCCGTTGCGCTCATGAGTAGCTAAACTTCTCTGTTAGGGTTATGGAAGCCTTATGAGATACTATCGGTTGCTATGAGTTTGTGAATTCTTGATACGTATGTTGCTTATATCATTACTCTCTTCATCTTAATTGAATTCTTGTGGTTGCAAACATTTAGAATACGCCAGTATATCATTAACTTGTTCGAAAGAAAAGTTACATGTCTGGAAAAGAGAGAATGACAAGGAAATAGGTCTACTAAACCCTGTTTAAAAGTTAGTGCCATAACTGGATTAACCTCTTGGAGAATTCGTACCATTAGTATACGCTTTAAGCTCGAAAGAGTTAAAGTGATATAATCCTTGATGGTCGAAAGACGCTAGGATTTACCATAGAATACGAATCTCTATAAGCGCATGCATGTCTGAATTCCGCATAACTCATAGCCAATAGATACGTAGAACTCATAGGGTGGACATAACCCTAACTCACAATTCTCATTGATTAAAACCTACCAAGCATTCCGTTTTTACTTTGATTTTATTACTTAACGTCACAATCCAAATCCCCCTTTTTTTCGTAGAATTTTCGACTAACAGTCTAATAATAGTTGCATACTTAGTTACCGAGTATTCCCTGTGGGATTCGACACCCAACCCAGTTGGGTTCTATATTTGACGACGACCGCTTACACTCTTACGAGAGCTGTAGTTTGAGCGTTATCAATACACACCTTAGTTCTTAGTGTTTGTAATAATCTATGTCACTCTACCTATCTTTACATCTTGTTATTGTTGTGTTGTGGACTGTTTTGTATCCTTTGTTGAATCCAAATCTTTTGTTATTTATGTTCATCTATTTTATCATGATGTTGTTGTGTTGTTGGCTGATTTGGTAAGAAATACACCTTGTTATCTTGTTGTTCTTGTTGTAGTACTCTCAGGTTGAGCTTGTTTTTCACTCTTCTTGGTTTTGTGTGTTGTTGATCTAGGTTGGTTGAATGTTTTGGTGCATTCCAAGTTTGGTTTGTATCACGGTAGAACTCAGCATTGGTAATATCGTCTGTTGGTGTCCAAGAAGGAGTGTTACCATTGGTAGAAAGATCAGTGTGGATTGATGGAACTCTGTCGAGGCAATTTGAAGCAGTGACCCTAGACCGAGTCTGAACTCCAGGAAGAATATGAACCCTGTCCTTATTTCTCTCAAGTGGGATAGAGGAGTTTCAACGAGCATCAGATCTTCTGGTAGGCATGATCTGAAAAGTGAACAAATGGGAATTAGAAGATATTTCCACAGCCTAAACTCTCCAGCTTGAAAGTAGATAACAAGAATAGAGAAAGATTATAAAATGCCTCATAGACTCTCTCTTATAAGTGTGGTGTGCTACGCACCCATAAAATAGACTCTACTTGACATTGCTTTATGGATACCCAAATATACCAAACCTAGTATATAATTAAGTTTGTTTTTTTTAATTAACCTTTGGTCAAGTTTCCCAAATTTTACTTTTATTTGTTGTTTTTGTTCTGTGCAAGGTAGTTATTGTGTATGCCAAGTACACGGAGATTGGGTGCACCATTA
Source organism: Capsicum pubescens (assembly GCA_030864215.1). Lineage (NCBI taxonomy): Eukaryota > Viridiplantae > Streptophyta > Magnoliopsida > Solanales > Solanaceae > Capsicum > Capsicum pubescens. The sequence continues at coordinate 167,974,531 of CM061544.1, read as the reverse complement.
TTACCAATTTATCTAAAACTGCAGTTAATTGGTAAAATGGAAGATCCCTAAGATGATGAATGACTAGCCGCTCGGGCTAGAGCTCAACTTAATCAGCATAATGATGGCCAGCCGGCATGTCATCCTAATCCTGATGATGATGATTTGGGGGATGATGATTTGTTAGATCTTTTTCACCCAAGGCGTGTAGAGAATGTGGTTGCACCAGTGAACTAGAATGTAAATAGGAATCATCCCTTTAGGGCGAGGCAGGATCGACAACCGATACAGTTTGATATGAATGATGACAAAGATGGAATGGATGTACAACTGGAGCTATTATTCCTCCACCTCTAGCACCTGGAGATAAATTCAATAGTACCAGTATAATGATTCAACTCTTTCATCTTAAGGGGTTGTTAGGTGGTCTTATGGCAGATGATCCTAATATGTATTTGGTGAATTTTATCACTATTTACAAATCTTTCGATAACCCGACAGTGGGACAGAATGCTATCCGACAATGCTTATTTCTGTTGTATCTATCTAGAGAGGTGAAACTATGGCTCTTTGGACTAACTTCCAACTCTATAAACAACTAGAGGCAGTTGAAAGAGGATTTCGTAGAAAGTTTCTCTCCACCCTCCAGGAGGGTATAGTTGAGGGATAAGATCAGTAACTTCCGATAGTTTCCCATTGAAGCTCTTCATAAAACCTGAGAGAGGTTTAAAAAGATACTGATGCAGTGCCAAAATCATAATACAATGGATATTCAGTTGTGGATAATGCTGCAAGAGGGTCATTTATTGATCTCACTTTTTTGGAGGCTTCAGATATGCTTGATTGGATGACCAAACAAAGTAGAGCTTGGCACACAAGGGATTCTATGGTAGCAAGCCCTACTGTGTCCAGTGGAATGACTGTAGAGCAGCGCAAGAAAGAGGAAAAACGTGACCAGGACATGGCACACTTGAAGACATAGATGGATTTGCTAACTAAGCATTTATTGTTTGGGAAAATAGAGAAGGTAAAAATTGTTGCATCTCAAGGTAGAGCTGACTCTAATTCAAAAGAAGAGGTGAACTATCTAAATAATTAGGGGGTTTCCGAGGAAATAGCCAAGGATATCAAGGTCGGAACTATTATGACAAGGCTGGTTACAAGGATAGGGATCAAGGAAACTGAAAGAGCAAGAATGATAGGAGTGGACTATATGTACCTCCCAGAAGCAAAGATAATACTACAACTAGCTCTGGCAAGATATCTATAGAGGATATGATGGAGAAATTATTAAAGGAAGTTGAGGCCACCAACTCAGGGGTGACTACTATCAAGAGTGATTTTTCTTCCATGAGTCAGTTGGTAAACTCACAATCTACTTCTATCAAATAGTAGAAGTAGAAAATGAGCTAACTCTCAACAATATTGAATCGAAGAAAGAGCAAAACTTTACCAAGTGATACAATTCAGAATCCTCAAAATGATGGCTCTTGCATGGTAATTACCACAGAGTGGAAAGGTATTACAAGGCCCTTCTGTGGGCAAAGTTGTTAATGAAGAGGTGATCGAAGAAGATGTTAAGCTTGAAAAAGGTAATCCAGTAGAATCTGAGAAGTTGGAGGGTATTGATATCCTTTTTAATCATCAACAGGTTGATGAGTTAGGAAAAGGGAAAGAAAATAAAAAGGAACCAGTGGTGACTACGCTCCCAAAACCACCGTCTCTATTTACTCACAGATTGAAGAAGAAGGCTGACAATACAAAGTTTAGTAAATTAATGGCAATGTTGAAATAGCTGACAGTGAATGTGCCTCTGGTGGAGGAACTCGAACAGATGCCAAGATATGCTAAATTTATTAAAAATCTTATGACGAAGAAGGGATCAGTAAGCTACGAACTGGTGGACAATCTCCATCATTGTAGCGTTATTTCTACAAGGTCCTTAGTGCAGAAGAAGGCAGACCCGGGAGCATTTATCATCCCTTGTACAATTGGATCTCTGGATTTTTCTAAGTCTTTATATGATCTGGGAGAGAGAATAAATCTGATGCCGCTAGCTATTTATAAGAAGTTGGGGTTGGGAGATCCCATACCCATAAATATGCGACTTGTGATAGCGGATAGGTCGGTAAAGTGACCTATTGGTATCCTGTATGATGTGCTAGTGAAGGTTTCTAGCTTTATATTTCCTGCGGATTTCGTTATTCTAGATTGGGAGGTGGACTTCGAGGTGCCCATAATCTTGGGTTGACCTTTTCTCTCAACTGGAAGCATGCTTATTAATTTGCGAGCTAATGAACTCTTATTCAGACTGAATGATAAAGTGGTGAAATTTTATGTGTACCAATCTATGAAGCAGCATAAGGAGATAAGTTTGTTCTCTATTATGGATGTTTATTGTGAGGATGAGCACGAAGTACCAATAGAGGAGAAATTTGTTGTTAAGCCCTTAGCTGCAGTTCTAATGAATTTTGATAGTGGGGGAATTAAAAAGTATGAGGAGACTATTTGTGCTTTAACAGGAATGGGATCATATTCTTATGCTCCCAAGAAGATTGATCTAGATCTTAAAATCGGCCAAAACCACCAGTTAAGTCATCTATTGAGGAGCCACCAGTGTTGGATTTAAAAGAATTGCTAGGTCATCTTGGATATGTGTTTCTAGGTAATGGAAACACTTTACCTATCATCATTGTGGCTGATTTAGGTGAGCAGCAGGTGGAGGAACTTATTTTTGTGCTTTGGACGTAAAAAGGGACGATAGGATGGACTATTTCAGATATTATTGGCATCCCTCCAGGTATTTGCACTCATAAAATTCAATTGGAAGAGGAATGCACACCAATAATTAAGCATCAATGCTATCTTAACCAGCCTATGAAAGAGGTGGTTAAGTATGAAATCATTAAATGGCTTGATGCAGGAGTTGTATACCTCATTTCGGATAGCAAGTAGGTGAGTACCTATAATGTGTGGCCAAGAAAAGGGGAATGATTGTTGTAGAGAATGAGAAGAATGAGTTAATACCACTCAGACCTATCACTGGGTGGAGAGTTTGCATGGATTACTAAAAACTCAACTCATGAACATTTAAGGACCACTTCATAATGCTTTTTATGGATCAGATGCTTGATCAATTTGTGGAAAGAGATTGGTATTGTTTCTTGGGTGGTTATTCTAGTTATAATCAGATTTTTATAGCCCTGGGGGATCAGGAGAAAACGATATTCACCTTCTCGTGTGGTACTTTTGCATTCATGTGGATGTCATTTGGACTGTGTAATGCACCCGCTACCTTTCAATGGTGCATGATGTCTATTTTCTGAGATATGGTTAAAGATACCTTGGAGGTGTTTATGGATAATTTTTCTGTGGTAGGAGATTCGTTTGAGCTATGTTTAGTGAATCTGAGTAGGGCCTTGCAGCGGTGTGAGGAGTTCAATCTTGTACTTAATTGGGAGAAATACCACTTCATGGTGAAGGAGGCATTATTCTAGGACACAAAATTTCTACAAAAGGAATTGAGGTCGATCAAGCTAAAGTCGAGATTATTGAAAAGTTTCCACCTCCCATTTCAGCAAAGGGGGTGCATTATTTTCTTGGTCACGTAGGTTTTTATCGGAGGTTTATAAAAGACTTCTCAAAAATTGCAAATCCACTTTGAAAACTTTTGGAGAAGGAGGTTAAGTTCAACTTTGATGATGATTGCTTGAAGGCATTTGAATGCCTCAAAGGGAAGCTAGTTAACGCATCTATTATTATTGCACCAAATTGGTCATAGAGATTTGAGATTATGTATGATGCAAGTGGTGTTGTACTTGGAGCTGTACTTAGGCATAAGAGGTAAAAGTTATTTTATCCCATTTACTATGCAATAAAATTATTGAATGGGGTCCAAAAGAACTACACTATCACGGAATAGAAACTTCTTTCATTAGTTTATGCTTTTGAGATATTCCGGGCTTATTTGCTAGGAACCAAGGTGGTGGTCCACACTGACCATGCAACCTTGAGCTATTTGATGGCCAAAAAGAATGCAAAACCAAGGTTGATTAGATGGGTATTGCTGCTTCATGAATTTGACTTCGAAGTCAAAGATGGAAAGTGTTGCGAAAACCAAGTTCCAGACCATATGTCTAGGTTGGAAGGGAAGCAAGCAGTTGTAAATGAATTTAAAATCAATGATGCATTTTCGGACGAGGAAATCTTGGCTGCTGTTATGGAGAAAATACCTTGGTACGCTAATTTCGCAAACTATGTGGTGAGCGAGGTAATTCTGGAGAATCTTTATTTTCATCAAAGAAAGAAGTTTCTCCATTATGTGACACATTACTTCTGGGATGAGCCATATTTGTTTCAACACTGGTCTAACAATATCATAAGGAGATGTGTTCCTGAACTAGATATGTTGAGTATCTTGGAAACATGTCATTCTTCCCCAATTGAAGGTCATCATGCCGGTGACCGTACTTCTAGAAAAGTGCTATAAATCAATTACTATTAGCCGACTTTATTGAAAGATGCTTATGAGTTCGTGAGAAGATGTGATCAATGTCAGAGACAGGGGTCAATCTCCAAGTGCCATGAAATGCCTTTGACAAAAATGATAGAGGTAGAATTATTTGATGTCTGGGGCATCAACTTCATGGGGCCTTTTTGTGAACTCATATGGGCTGAAATACATTCTAGTTGTTGTGACTATGTCTCCAAATGGGTTGAAGTCGTTGCTTTGGCTGACAACGAAGGGAAGAGAGTAGTTGTGTTCCTTAAAAGTAACATTTTCTCTTGATTTAGGGTGCCACACACCATTATAAGCGACGGTGGATCTCACTTTTTCAATCGTGTGTTTCGGGTTGCCTTAGAAAAGTATGGTGTTAAGAAACACAAAGTAGCGACTCCATACCACCCACAAACTAGTGGGCAAGTAGAGATTTTGAATAGAGAGATCAAAGCCATACTTGCTAAAACAGTGAATGCTATAAGACAGGATTGGGCTAGGAAGCTTGATGATGCCTTATGGGCATATAGAACAGCTTTCAAGACTCCAATTGGCATGTCACCGTACTAGTTGGTTTATGGAAAGGCATACCATTTGCCAGTTGAATTGGACATAAGGTGATATGGGCACTTAGGAGGCTGAATTTGAACTGGAATGAGGTAGCGTAGTTAAGATTGGGGCAGCTGAATGAGATGGATGAGTTAATCTTTACAAGAAGAAGATGAAGAAGTACCATGATCAGATAATTGCAAAAGGAGATTTTCATAAAGGTGATAGGGTGCTTCTCTAAAACCCCAGACTGAAGTTGTTCCCAAGTAAGCTTAAATCAATACAGTTGGGTCCATTCCAAGTTAATTAAGTCTACTCGTCTGGAGTAGTTGAACTTTCAAACGAAGACAGAAGTGTCTTCAAAGTGAATGGGCAGTGACAGAAGTTGTATATCGGTCCAGTGGACTCGATAAAAGGCATAGCTTCTATCTATCTTGATGAAGTCTGAGTAATTAAGATAAGTCCATCATGCCATGACATAAAATCAGGTGTTAGTAGGAGGCAACCCACCAAGTGTTGTTGTAATCATAATCAAACTTTATTTGATATTTTTGTGCAATCTGATGTGTTTGTGGAGTGTGCAGGACTGAAATTACTAAAAGATAAGAGTTTTTACAGTTGATGGGTGGTCGATGGGATAACTGAAGGACCGTCAAGTTACCGATGGGCTGGCACTATTACCTTCAAAACCAAGGTGAAAAGTTGAACATTCTGGATAAGGCTTGACGGATGAGTTAGTGGACCGTCAACAAACTGACGAACCATCGGAAAAACCGTCAACATGAAGCTGAAATTTTGAGTTTCTGGAATAGATTGATGGACCACTTGACGGACCGTTGCATCATTGTCGGACCATCGAAGTAACCGTCACAATAACCAGAGTGGCCCAGCTTCTGGTAACATTCGACGGCCAACCTGGTGGACCGTCGAGAGTCTGACAGACCGTAAGATCAGCCGTCACATTAACCTTAATTTTGGGTTAGGTTGGGTTAAGTCGGAAGCTTATTTAAAATGCTCGTATTCGACCCGCATGCTTTTAAAATACCACATATGTTGTAACTTCTTCAAATTCTACAACTGTATAACTCCCTCTAGATGTAAAGTATATGAAGGTAGTTACTCCCTTTAGAAATCTCCATTTTTTTTCTTCTCCCTTATTTAAACAAGTCCCTTCCCATCTTTTCTCCTCATCACAACAAAAGAAGAAATCACAGGTTAGAGTATTAAGTAGTTTTTCTTTTTGAAGTGGAAACAACTAGAGTGAAACTTTCACATAATCAAGGTATGATTTTAACCCATTTTCTTGCTTCTCAAAAGTGCAAAACATAATTGAAATAGTTATGGTATATAAAATTTCTTCTTGTTTCCTTCTATGGTTTAAATTATTGATATTCTGAGATCTGAACTTTGGTATACGTTGTTTGGGTGAATTCTGGAGTAAACCACGTGTTTAGAGTAGAAAAACCTATGCATAAGCATGAAATTATTGTTGTTACTATGATGAAGATCAAATAAGGTATACCAATTGTTGAATAAAATGCCAAAAGAAAGTCTGAAATTGAAAATGGGGTCTGACGGTAACCTTGGCGGACCATCAAATCTATGACGGACTGTCAGGTTGACCATCACAAATATTCAAAGGAAGTTGCTCACAAGATAAGCTGCGATGGACAACCTGGCAGACCGTCACTTACTTGACGGACCACCAGTCTAACTTTCGCAAGGTCCTGAAAGTCAGATCTCACTGGATAAGGCCTGATGGCCCAACCGACGGACCATCACATCATCGATGGCTCGTTAGTTTGACCGTCAAGATAATTTTTGTTACTGTTTTTGAATATTTTTGTTTTGTAACTGATTCCTTACTCCTTTCACAGGCATCATAGCACGAAAACTCCCATTGGCTAGAGGCGGTGGTCGGGAAAAAGGATGAGGCGAACCTTCTAGAAGCAAGGAGGAACCAGCCTTTAACACTCACCAAAGGTATTGAACACTTCCTACACTATCCTAATCAGAAAAGGAGAGTGACAGCAGCAGCAGCAGTACTAGCTCGAGCCCTGACGAGGCAAGGGTAGTCACATCTCGCCCCAACCTAGTTGAGGCCGAAACTAAGGATGCAAATGTAGAGGTACAAACTGAAGCAACTGGTGTGGAGACTGAACTTAAGGATTCCAACTTGATCAGGCATAAGGATCCTCAAATCAGAGAGACTGTCAGATTGCAACTACATGGAGCAAGGGAAAATTTTATAATGGGTTGGCACCAACAGCAAGTAGTCCAATCAAAAATCCATTTACTGAGGAGTATTAGATTGTAAAAGTGGAGTTGCATGAATATCCTGAGTTAGATCATTATTTTAATCAGTAGGAATTGGCATAGCTGAGCATACCCCTCAGATCATATCAGCCAAATCTAGTAAGGAGTTCTTTGCTAACTATTTGGTGTTGGTAGAAAAGGATGTTCCAAAGGGATAAAAGATTTTAGATCTTCCGAACAAGGAGTCAGTCCCAGTCCGAGGAGTTACCATTGACATATCAGCCCGAACCATCAATAGGATGCTATTTTGACCAGACTATGATGCCCCACCTGTTATTCTAGAACTCGAGTACCAACTGCGTATTGCATCGACCCAAATATCCTGGTTGGGTGGAATGCTGACTGATGAAGATAATCCTTCCTGAGCAACAAACCCACGTGAGCGCATAGCAAAGTCTTCCCTTAGCCTCAGAGATAAATTTTTATGGGTTGTGGTTTGATTAAGACTTATGCTAACTGGTGGTGATGCTTATCTGGATATTCACTGGGTTGTACTTATGACTAGTTTGCTTTCAGGATTAAATATTATTTCGGTAAGATCATTATCGATGAGCTATTTTTGAGAGCACATATGGTGGGTAGCGCTACCATTTCATTGCTTAATCACAAAATTATGTAGGCAGGTAGGTGTGCCTCTGATTTATGGGATGGATAATAAGGTCCATGCGACACATAGGTAGGACATTGAGGAGTCCAAAGATGACTTGAAGTTCAAAATGAGGGTTACCAAACCTCTAGCCTATCAAACTCAGTCAACACCAGCCCCAGACACTTTAGAGATTCCAACAGGTATGCCATTGTTGATTACCACTAACTTACCACCTGATTATGTGCCATCAAGTGCATCTGTAGGGTCAGAATCTACACCACCAATAGGTGGGGAAGAATTTACAGAATATAGGTTTATGCAGGAAAACTTCACCAAGTCTGTGAAATTGTAAATGAAATTCAAGAAGCAGCTTAACACTTAGGCTACAAAATTCTATCCTTTTGTTGACAGAATTGTAGCTGAGGAAATCCATCCATTCCAAGACATTCATATGAGGATGGATCACATAGAGGAGAGAATCAACAAAAGACTGGATTCACTGTCCATTCCAGACTTGGCAAGGTTTATGGTAGAATTTAAGAAAGCACAAGATGACATCAAAGAGTTGAATAGCAGGTAGCCACAGTAGCCCACTTTTGATCCAGCTTTGGTAATAAGTGATGAATATGAGGGAATTGTTGGCCTAATAGGAAGACTAGTGAAAGACAAGGGAAAGCAATAGCTAGATGAACATGTTAAATGAAAAGCTGAAAAGAGAAGAAGGAGAGAGACTATGACACACACCGGAGGAGCGAGAGTATTATCATATGAAGAAAGCTAAGAAAAGGTTGAGAAAAGATAAAGAGACAAGAAAGAAGAGAATAAAAGATGAAGCGGCTGGAGTATCTACCAGTTCCGCCCCAGTTAGGGGGAAAACATTTGACCCAGTCCGGGATGTGGTAGCTTTGATTCCAGAGGGAGAGTTTTTGAGTACCCCTACCACCATGGGGGTCAACATCATAGACGGTGAGGACACCGGTTTCTCACCACACTTCACAGATACCTCAGATAAATAAGAGATAATACAAGTATACCCACTCCTTTGTACTTTTATTTGACACTTTAAGGAAAATAAATATATATTTTTGTGAGGGGTGGTGTACTTGTACCATGGGGGTTGTGTTTCCGATATTCTTTTCCTACCATGTGCTATCTAGGAGAATCGGCATATCTAGGATTAACTTTAAGTTTGCATTTTTTCTTTTCTAGGATTAACTTTAGGTTTTTATCTTTCCTTTCTTAACTCTTGTTCTGTTGTTAATGTTGGTCCAATAAATAAAAGTTCCTTCATGTTATCACCTTGTTGTGAATATGGATGATGAATGATGTTGGCATCAAGCTATGACTATGTCTATATGACTGTTTACTTTAGTTTTCTAGTATATGTGATCAACTATTAGTGAATCTGTAGTTGGCAGTAGCTTGTAACATATGCATGACATGTGATGTAAATCTTAAGAATAGTAGAATGAGTTTGACTCAGTTTACTATGTGTGTGAGTATTTATATGTGTTCTTACATAGTGTAGTACCTAGAACTTGGTTGGTTCAATTGATGTTATGTTGTAGTTGATGAAATAAGAAGTGATAGCAGGATGCGTTGTATTTTTAGTCCACTTAGATAAAATAATTAATGTCACCAAAAACAATTTTCCATTTTTTGAACCCTTCTATGATCCTATGTTAATTTTTCTTCATCACCAATCACATTAGTTAACTCTCTTTAAGTTGTTACACTTAGGTCTAGCCCTAGCCCAATGTGGGCATTGTGAACCTGAACTTATGTAAAACACCTAAGTTGAGGGTAGCTATTGTCAAAGTTGTTAGCTGTCTAAGGGAAATTTGGTTTAGAGCATGGTTTAGAGCATCCGGCTCTGGTCTACTCAAAACATTGTGCACCTTGACAGATTACATCATCATAAGCTGAGGGTAGATGATACTTATGTGTGTATATGTGTGTGTGTGTATATATATATATAAGGGGTTGTTATGGTAAAGTGTAAATGAATAAGAAAGGGTGAGTGAGCTAGTTCAAAAATGGCATTGGTAGGTAGAACTTGAGGGAAAAGAGAGTAAATCCTAGTTTTGAGTCACTTTTTCCTAAAAGTCCTTCCTCACCTAGCCCCGAAGCTTTACTACAATCCTGAGAAAGACCTGCTTGATCTTGGTGAATCAACTATAAGGGAGCATTAGATAATAAGGTCAAGCCTATGGGTATGTGTACTATGTTTGTAACTTTTTTTACGAGTGTGAGAGTTCTGATTTGTATCCACAAAATAAAATGAGTGGTGGATTTCCTTGACTGTGAGGGTAACCTGGGTCACATTTAATTCAGCTGATCTCTATAGATTCTTGTATCCATGTTGGTATATATGTATTGATTTTGAAATAATGTCGGTTATGGACCCTAAAATATTTATCCAAATAATTAGTGACAAGTCAATGGTTGTGTGAAAACTGGTTCAGCAAGTTGAATGCCTATCATTTTAGTGTTCATATTTGTAATTTCGTGCTGAGTTGCTTGAGGACAAGCAATTATCTTAAGTTGAGGGTGTCGATGTTTAGACTTTTGATGGAATATTTTGCTTCTTTTTCTTGGGAAAATTGTATGTTTTCAAGAAACTAAAGTTGTATTTAATGGTTGATTTGAGTGATTTTAGGTAAAGGAGTCAGCTGAAGCAAAAAACTACGGAAAATAACAGAAAAAGGTCACTGATGGGCCCAAATAGCGGACCGTAAGTCATGCGACGGACGATTGGGAGGACCGTCAGAGCTAAATAGAAGGTTCCAGGTGGAAGACCCCTTTGACGGTCCAAGTGGCGGACTGTCAAGCTTGCGGCAGACTGCTAACTTGGTCGTCAAGTTTAAGTAGAATGCAGGACTTTAGACGACTTATCGACAAACCGTGTGATGGACCATTGGGCCATCGATGGTCTACCAAGGTAGCCGTCAAGATTAAATAGAATTTGACATCCTGGGGCTCTCAGTGACAGTCCGTGTGATAGACCATCGGACTCCCGACGGGTCATCAGTTATCCCGTCAACTTAGACGCGGTATTTTCTGAGTATAAATTTTAAATCTTCTAAACCTGGGAGAATATAAATACCCAGTTAGGTTTTTATTGAGATATTTTGAATCTTGGACATTATTTCCTTAGTTTTCCATCTTTGAAACTACCTATCACATATAAATTTATGAATCAAGCTAAACTTGTGGATCTAATCATTCCATTGCTATTAAAGATTCAATGACTAACTCTTTTAACTTTTGTAAGTGAATTTGGAATTTATTTATGAATAATACAAGGATTCTTTCTCTTTCTTCTATGGAGATGAGTGGCTAAGCTCCCATAACTAGGGTTATGGGAGCCTTGATGTGAACAGCTGATATGGGTTGTGATTCTAATTGAGTTTCTGTAGGTAATCTATATTGCATAAAACTTTCTTCATTTTAATGACTTTTCTTGGTTGCAAACTTGAAAGGTGAGCCCAAGAACAGCACTTGTTCAAATAGAAAGTGCTTGTTGGGAAAAGAAAGGGTTTACATGGAATCTAAAGGCCTAAACCTTTACATTAATGGAAAATGCCTTAGCAGGATTGACCTGCATGAGAAAATGGTTGAAAAATCAATGTATTCTTTAAGTTTGAAAGAATTAAAGGATAAATGATCCATTACGGTTGAGAAACTAATAGGTAAACAATAGAATTCAGCTACTCTTGCAATTGAAGTTATTGATTGGAACTCAAGAGTGATTTACAACCCTAACTGTTTAAGCATCTTGGTAACCATGACTCTAGTTTGTTTAATACCAGTGAATTATGACTTATATAAAGAATTATTAGTAAGAACAACTCTTTTACAATTATTTAGAATACAATTCATAAACTAATACCCCTTTTATTCAAGAACCTTTGATCAATAGTCTGATAACAATCACAATACTTAGTGAACATAGTATTCCCTGTGGGATTCGACACCCAACCTAGTTGGGTTCTATATTTGATATCAACCGCTTACTCTCTCATAAGAGAGGTGTAATTTGGGTTTATCACACATCCCCCTTCATTGATGCCATATCCCCTTTAATTGATCCCACTTCCGCCTCTAGCCTACTAATACCCATTTGCATCGTCTTTATATCATGGTTAATGGACTCAAGTTGAGCCAAGATTGCACTAGCAACATCATTTCCAAAGTTTTGGGAGGTTGTATCCTTGATCACAATGAACCTAAAAGAAAACCTACAAAACAAAGAACAAGTTAGTTCAAAATAACCTCACTACTATCTCACTCTTGGATTTTACCTCACACTTGTCTTCACAAGTGTTATAAGTTGGCTTGTACTTTGTGAGTGATTGAGGGATGAGTCTACTTTTGCACGGAATAGATTTTAATTTTAATTGACTCAAAGAAATCTTGTTTTCGGATTTGAACCAACAAAACACAAGGAATCAAAATGAAAAAAGCACAAAAAGAACGAAAACACGAAGAAAAGGACTCTAAACTAATTCACAACCTAGTAGATAGTTACTAGTTTGCCATTTAGTGATAGAATCAATCAAAAGAAACTAAGGAAAGAAGAATAGAAACTTCAAAATCTAAATTTGAGCTCAAAATTTGGTTGTTCAATAGTGGTGATGTGGTAACTTGTGATTGGACGATAATTTGCAAATTTTTTGTTCTCCAATATTGAGCTTCGGTCAACTTTAATCAAGAGTGTAGTTTCGGCTTTTGGAGGAGAAAATACAAGGTTTGGAACCTTTTTCTATATCAAATGAATTTGAATTAGGAATGGTTCCCCCTTGTACTTTCAATTGTATTTGCACTTGTACTTGATTATTCCTTCCTTTTTGTTGTTTTCTTTCTTTTGGATGACTAGGAAGGTGCTTGGAAATTTCCTTGAACAAGTATTACACTCTCTTTCCTCCCTTTTTAAGATCAAACACCTCTTTTTGAACATTCTTCTCCAACAAGATATGAAGATGAGGAAGAACAACAAGAATATTCAAGAGTTGACCAATGTTTGACCACACGGCAAATGACCTCCAAATTTAAATTTTCTTGAAGATCTAAGGTCCCTTTGCCAAGGCAAGCAAAAATATCACAAAATCACTTCACAAACATCACAACCACAATAACCCACTTGTGAACCACCCTCCAAAAGATTCAAACAAAGGTTTAACAATGGTGGAATGTGTAAAACAACCCGAATCTTTCTCAAATCTTAGGTCTAGACTCTATAAGAGCTAGTGATCAAGGATGTAGCACTAGAAACTATCAAAACACACAAAAACCTAGTATATCTAAGATCTAAAATTTGTATCTAAGACCAAAACTTGACACTACTATATTTTTTTGTTATTTTTGGACTTTGACTCTTTTTTGTGAAGAGTTTCTTAAAGGTAACAACAATCCAAGACTTAGAGTTGTGAGAACAACTCCAAAATGCGGCTTTAATACCAAATGATATATATCTAAGCTATAAAAAAAAAATTAACCTAAAGAAAGGAGATTAAGATGAGACAACACACAAGAGACAACAATACAGATGGATTCAAGAACAAAAGACAAACTACTTACATAAAATGAAAGATAGATAGTGAGACATAAACTATTACAAGCAATAGGAACTAAGGTGTGTATCGAATATCAAAACCCACTAAAACTCATAATAGCAACACCACACTCTTACATTGATACAAAAGGGACTCAAGCATCCTCAAACACCAATGATTCTAAACCAATTTGCAACCTGAGTGAATCCACACTCATGGTTAGCCCTAGTTTCGGATTTCAACTCACAAGAGAGAAGAAAGTAGTTTCAAAAGTATTCACTCAATATTCATTAATAACTAATGAGAAAAGAAGCCTAAAAATTCTGAATATAGCTATTACATAAAAAGACCACAATTCCCTTAATGAAGGCCAAGGAATAGGTACCCTTGGAGTGTAGGTCTTGGAGTGTTAAAGACCACAATGACCTTAATGAAAGCCAAGAAATAGGCGCCCTTGGATTGTAAGGCTACTTCTCCTCTCTTAACTTGTATAATTCTTTTGATTGGTTCAAAAGATCTTCACACACTTTCTTCTTCTTGAGTATGTATTAAACTTGGTTCCTTGAGAAAGGTCTTGTACTCTTTGCACTCGTATGAATCGAGGATCGAAGACCACCCCTTTTTCCTAACAAATAGAAATATAATACACTTAACAACGATAGGATTCCAAACATATAACAAAATAAAATAGATAAAAGTCAAAATCTATGAAATGTCAGCCAAGAATACCTAACTACAGTAATATCCACAAAACCTCTGACAAAATCAAAAACCAAATCTAAGTCGGGACATGCCCTCAACCCTGACAATGAAAATGATAATGATAATGATAATGTGAACTCTTCAGTTCTAGGCTATGAAAGGGAAACTAGTGAAATGACCAAGTCTTTCAGAGAATAAAAGCTCACCACTTCATCACCAACAACCAAAAAATTGAACCTATCCACCTAACTCTATGTAGGAAAAGTTGAAGTATATCTGATGTCTACATCGCTTGGGGATACAACGTCTGGACACGGTTAGTGGGTTCAACACTAGCACTAAAATATTACCATGAGTAATCATTTAAAACCAGTCAATTCAATGTACCTAATCAAATGCAAATATATATATATACATATATTATATATATATATGTCAGATGTTGGGATATGGAACAAGGCTTGGCATGAACATTTAAAATCTTAACCTGGATTATGTAGCATAACGTCATAATCAAGGCACCCATAGGCTATATGGGCCTAGCTCTCCCCTCGATGGAAGGGCCCCAATACATGTAGCTGTATGAACCAGAGGATAATTATATGATATATGCCTGATGGGGGACTTGAACCACCCAGCAGAATTCAAAGGTGACTTAAGCACCAATTTATATAACATGGGGGATTCAAACCTCCCAATAATTTAGACCTTTGTGCCAGCTAGCGCGATTTTTGGTGTTGGTACCTTGGAATCTCCACTATCACGACATACATACTGTAATACCCCATACTTTTCCTAGCTTAAATTAGTCCCTAGAATTTTAAGAATTTTCTTTAAAGATGACGACCATTTATTTCATGCAGTATTTTCAAGATTTCAATACAAAATTTGGCTAAATTCGACACTTCATTGAGAAGTTAGAGCATTTTTAAGTTGACAGTGTGCCACCTGGGAACTTGGCGCGTCGCAGAGAAGGAAAAATCCGCAATTTTCCCATTCCAGTGAGACTCCGTGATGCTGGCATGTCGCTCCAAGGGACAAAATGGCAATCCATAGGGCACCGTTATTGTGGTGCATCGCGGTGAGTGCCTAGTTCCCGTTTGTCCTTTTCCAGTGAGCCACCGCGATAGTGGTGCATCGCGGTGGCCATGTAAATAAGGATTTTTGGGTCATTTTTCCAGTTCCATTTAGGAGTTTAAAATGGGTATTTTGGCTAATTACCAAACCCCTAATCCGTCCAAAACACATCATTAAGCTTATACAAAAGCAGTTTATGCTTATTTCATCACTTTTCTCTTAAAAGAAAATCCTAGATCATCAAAGTTCCTTCTCCAAGAAATCCAAATTCCTCTATTAATTCTCCAAAGAAATTTAATTTTAAGGATTCCCAATACAAAAAATCTATGAATTCATCTTCAAAGAACCAACGGAGATCCAATATTCAAGTTTAAGAATCTAAGATCATCAATTGAGGTATGTGGGGTTTGAAAAAGGATAATTCTTTTATCTTTGTGCCCAAAACTTTATTTTAATTACAAATTAACTGCAATTTATGAGATTTCCCATGAAATTTATGTTAAGGTTTATACCCATTAGAATTATTTGCAAGATTATGAGATTTCCCATGATTTAGAAGTTGAATTACATGATTATATTTATATTTCTATGCATTGTGCAGTAATTTCCAAATTTTATGATGAATTATGAGTGTTTATATCATCAAGCATGAATTTTAAGATGTTCTAAACATGAGATTGATGCATGGGTTGTTAAGCCCCAATTTAAGATTGTCATTTCAAGATTCTTTGTGTTATGAGCACCCTAAGATAAGATTATTCATAGATTTTGATAAAGATTTGACCTTTTGGTCCTAAGCTAAGATAAAGAATCCACTTTGTTCAGATAACTTGAGATTTAAAGAAAGAAAGAGCATAATTGGTTTTCTTGTAAGGCCTTGTGCTATTTTTAAAGTGGATTTCTTAAGATTTTGAGCATAAGAATGGGAGTAGTATTTAGCACTGAGATGGGTAGGTTACTACGGTTTCAGACCCCAAAACTATGTGCCAACATAGGATTCAGATTTATTCCCACTTCTATATGGATGACTCAGATTGTGATCACTAAGATAAAAGTTTTATTCTAATGGCATGGGTAGAACATCCCTACCTAATGGGGTCCAGACGTGGGACTCCATGGATGTTCACATAGTGTATGTCGGTTAGAAGAACCTCCCAAAAGATGTCCCCTACTTTTAAAATAGTTTATTGGTTTAAAGCCTTAAGATAAGTGTTTTTCCTTACAAAAAGCTTTTTAAAGTATTTTTCCCTGCTAGTTAAAGAAAATTTTTTACAGAATATCTTTTAGAAAAGCAAAGTGTAATGGCTCACAAATTTTACTCAGATTATGCTTTATAGAAAGATATTAGCTTAAGATTTCAGATTTAAGAGTAAATCCTTTCTACACTTAGATAATATGATTTAAAGAAAGAATACAAGTACAGCTTTTAGAACTAAATGTTATGGCTCACGAGATTTACAAAGTGTGTTCTACTCCTTATTGCTATATATTTCAGTATTTCAGATATTCCAGCTTATGTGAGTCATTTACATTTAAAATGCATTGTTTTACAAATTATGATAATAAGATGATGTTTTACTTATGCATTCACCCCTATATATTCAGTACATCATCAAAGTACTGACCCATATATATGTCTATGTGCTACATTATCTCATAATGTAGGTATCAGTTCAGTTGTAGCACACATACTATATTCAGACAGATAGCAGCTTCCAGTCAGCAGGTGATGAGTCCTCTTGATTCAATGGCTTGAGTCAGTCATACAGTTTGAGAAATATTTTATTTTATTTATTTATTCATATTGATTTGGGATAGTTAGGTGTCATGTTCCAGCTATCTATAATCAGTATAGTAGAGGCTTCACAGATGTCAGTTTGAGTCAGTTAGGTAATTTAGTCCCTCTTTTCAAATTTTATCAGAATGTACAAGTGTGCCAGTATTGTATTTATTCTCAGATTCCATCATGGTTATTTTTCCGCATAGTAAAATTGTCATTTTATACATGTTTAATCAGTTGCTTATCAGTATGCTAGCTCATGGGTTAGCTTGGGATCACTTGTGGTCCTAAGCATTGTGTGATATCTCGAGACCCATTTTCGGGGTGTTACAGATACACAACCCTCTTTTAAGCCACATTAAAACATATATCACAAGTTCTTATTCATTGAAACATAATACACATTTAGGCATACAATATTGGTATCGTCATACAAACTAGACTTGCAAGGTTACATCAACATGCCAAACCAATTATCATCACTTGGGGGAATTCACAACCCCTTTTGATTCAATTATACATTATCTTGAGGAATTACACAACCTCATAAGGTTCAACTCAAATTATTATGATTCATTATCTATTCACATTATGCACTAGTTCAAGAGTAGTTCTGTAAGACCCCGTAAAATCCTAAAGCTTAATTCAGTCCTTTAAGCTTGTCAAAGGGTCCCAGACTTAGAAAATTCCAGCTAGGTTCCCAAACTTAGCCTATTATTGGCCTGAGATTTAGCATTCCGTAGTTTGTGTATTCGAAGGCCAATAATAGGCTAACTGATGGTTATCCTATCTCAGTAGTATTTCGTCAGTTTGTGTAATAGGCTAACTATGAAACCTTAAATTGTCTAGCCTATTGTTGGCCTTCGATACTACTGAGATAGGATAAATAATGGAATACTACTGAAAACACAGTAGTATTGGCCAACTTTCTAAGTCCAATAATAGTATTCCGTCAGTCAACGAAATTTAGTCAGTTATCCTATCTCAGTAGTATTCCATCAGTCAATAGAATTTAGTAAACTCTGTTTAAATCAGCTAAAAGATACTATTAGTAATAGTTCAATTCAATTTAAATTAGTTCAGTGTCTCTTTAGCTGGGAGTAGGATTCAGCACCGAGTGAACCCATGGATCGGGACTCACCTGTTAGTCAGTAGAGGGTGTGATCCTTAGAAGAAATCCTTGCATTCCAGAACTACGTAGCCAGCATAGGTTGAGATATAGCCTATGAGTTTAGGGATTATACACCTTATTTGAGTTTTTCCTACTACAAGGGGTTCGCGGAATAGCTCCCTGTTAGAGAGGGTTTACTCACAGCTTTTCTTTACCTATGGCATGATACTGACACCCTTCCAGTTTGGCTTACAGGTTGGACCCCACCAGTTTAGTTTTAGGACATATCGGTTAGTTGATTACCTCCCACAGTCTCAGTTTTAGATCCAGTCTCAGTAATAGAACTCAGTTCAGTCCTACAATTTCAGAACGGTCAAATACTGTCGCTCAGCTCAGTACAAAACTCAGCTAGTTCCATCAAAATCAGGACTGTCAGACACAGTCACCCAATTAATACTATATTAATTATATGAAATTCATGTTACCAGTATTCAGATTTTAGGACTGTCAATTAGACTAATTTTTCATAATCAGAACTATCAGAAATAGTCATTCCTTTATCAATAATATGACATCAGTTCCTCAGTACTCAATAGACTTAGTCTTTTAGTTTTCCAGTATTAGTACCCAGATATTAGTTAATCCATGTTATCAGAATTCATGAGTTTGTGTTATCACGATCTCAGATATAGTTACATATTTATGTATGTATTCTCACGTTCATGTTATTCAGTCAGTTAGTATTGTTCATGCATATGAACCATTGCATTCAGCCTACCTCACTTGCATACCAATACATTCAATCGTACTAACGTATTTATACTATTATGTCTATGTTTTATACCATAGGTTCAGAAGTACGTACTTCATAGTATCAGTTGTATTCTAGTTTCAGCAGTTAGAGTCAGCAGTGAGTCCTCATCATTTGAGAATGTTATTATTTGATTATTTCATTCTTTCAGTACTTAGTTTATTTTAGCATATGGGGTTAGTTGGAGGATTGTCCCATCAACTTTTTATTCAGACAGTTCAGTTTTAGAGGTTTGCAGATTACAGCATATTCAGATAGTTATTTCAAATATTTTGGTATTGTTATACCATATTTTCATTTATGTATTAGTATTGAACCTTATGGCCTTTCAGTTCATATTTCTGCATTTATGATATTATGATTATTATTCAGGGTTCAGTTACAGATATCAGTCAAGGGTTAGCTTGTGGTCCTTCAGGATTATGAGCACTGTGTAGCGCTTCGGGTACCAGATTTGGGGCGTTACAAGTTCAATGTGCATAATTTTCAAATTCAAAGCCGATTTAATAATATGAGGATGAGGTCATTATCACATTAATGGTCAATATTCACAAATTAGGAGAAATCACAATCCCCTAGTTTATTCACTATACCCATTCACCCCACATGTTCAAAACCAAGAATAAAGCATGAATATTTATTTTTAAACCATGGAAAGACATTGTTAAAAAACACCCATTCAAAACCCTCAACCCATATTCAAAATCCAACATCAAAACCTCATGAACAACTATTTAAAACATATGTTTTTACAAAATAATTGATAGGGAAGAGTAACATGCCTGAAGGATTCTCTATTATAGAGAAGAAAATTTGAATTGACCCCTAGATGCTCAACCTTGAGGAAGCCCTAGATTACTATACTTGAATGAATTTGAGAGAGTAAAGAGCATTTTTGATTTTTTGAAGTGTTAAAATAATTCCCCAAAGGTGTTTAACAGACGTGGGGTCTAACTGGGTAAAGAGGGAAATGTCCAAAGTGCCCTCAACTTAAAATATGAAAAATTATCGCCTGTCATTACAGTCTCTTAACGACTCATTGAGACACCATCTGACTCGTTACCATGAGTCGTAGTCAAAATAATGTCATGGGGCACACATACTATTGACTCTACGACTCATATCATGACCTACGACTGGTAGGGTCCAAGTTGTATCCAAGACAGAACCATTTGTGCCTCATATTGATCACCTTATGATTTGTACTATGCGATCTATAGATTCTTTTTGATTCATTGGGAGACACTCATAATCAAGATAGAAAACTTAGCCATACACACTGGTCTGGCTATGATTAGAATCCTATGAATTGTTAAGACTCTGTATGATTCATAAGGAAGAGTCGTAGTTTGGGCAGTGAGGGTAAATTTTAGAAATTTTCAAGGTCCAAAAAATCGTGATGTTGCACTATCGTGCAATCCTTCCACTTTTCTTTGATTTCAATATCATTTAGTTTCCTTTAAACATCCTTGTACGGTCATTATACTTCTCAATATTGATCCTAAGGCCTTCATTCATCCACAAGTATTGTTTTGACACCCAATCAAGATTAATCTTCGCAAATGTCTAGTCCTAAAACACTAATCATATTCATAAGTTCACAAACACAAGCTAAGCATAATCAAATAAATATATATGCAATTTCACTGACCAAATATATGAAATTATGGGAAATAATTATCCCTTGAATGTATAAATATTCCTGAAATCACTTACCTCCAATAAGAATATAACACAGAGCATATTCTTACTTGTAATTATTTTTGGCAATAGAGAAATTAGAGTTTGCCACAAGTGCCTTGGCTCATGAATTACAATGGGTTATGAATGATTATGTAACACCCATTGGGTTAAATGTAATCCACTACATTTGACTTTGATTGATTTTATAGAGGAATTAAGGTATATTCATTTTATAACACAGACTCAACAAAATGTGGACTCCAAAAGTAATCATTCTACTCTTTATAATAAGATTGTAAAGTTTGTAATATTCCAAGAGGAGGAGTAATTTTGTGAACAAGAGTGCCTATTTTCCTTTTGATCAACTTATTTTATTGATGTTCCTACTCTATAAAAAGAAATAATGAGAGAGTAAAGAATTGAGTAGAAAAGAAAATGATATGAAAGAGAGATACAAAATAGAGAGAAGTATGGGAGAAAAATTAACAACTCAAGAGAGGAAAGACGAGATTTTTGGTTGAGAAAAATGAGTATTTTTAAAAACATAATAGAGGAGAGAAAGACAACAGTACGACAAAAATGAAAGAAAGAAAGGATTTGAGGAGAAAAAAAGACAAGAGAGTTTGAGTGAGCTTAACACTAATGTTCCTTCTTCTTTTTCTTCTATTGGTATTTTATTTTCTTTAGTAGGTATTCTAAGGAATGATCAAATGGAAGAAGCCAATGATGATCTAAAACATAAGATCTTTGGTTTAGTTAGCTTTCATGTACTTTCCCAATGTTTGTGAAATTCTTATGGGCAAAGTTACTTTTTTGTAGAGATAACCTTTGTTGATTTGAATGATTTTTGGTAGTACCTTAAAAGAACTCAATTTAATGAATTTTTCTGAGATACTTAGGTTAAGTTGATTCTAGAAAAATCTTACGTATTTTCTTGTTTATCACACCCTCAGTGTATTCTTTGATTTCAAAATGGATTGAAATATTAAGTCGGTGAAATTTGATATACGAGTTGTTTTCCCAAATAGTATCTGTGTTTTCAAATTTGGTCAATATTTCTCTTTTCCTTTCAAAGTGAGTAGTGAATGAATTGAGAGAGTGGTCTTTTTGAGATTATATTATTCTTGGCTATATCCTAAGAGTGTGTTGTTTAGGTTTCAATAGCCTTCAACCAAAAGAAGATCCAAGATATTTTTATAAAGATATGGGAAATTTGGAGTCCTAGAAAGGATTGAAGTCAAAGATTACAAACTTGATCTTACTAATAAATATCAAGTTTGTTCTACCTTTAATGGTTCTTATCTTTCTTTATTTGATGTAGCATGGAATTCAAAGATGAATTCTATTAAAGAAGAGGTAATGTAGCATCCATGAAACATCAGTATCATTAAAGAAAATGAATGAAGCTTTGGAAACTTTGTGATCTCCAATCTCAAGATTTGAAATAAGAAAATTTCAAGCCAAGCTCAATGGATTGCAATTAGCAATATAAAGTGCCATGTAATGAAAGAAGAGCTCCATCTCAATCAAGATATTTTTTTCAAAAGCTTATATCTATTTGGAGGTCCAAATTAAAGTCCAATATGAGGTGCAATGAGGTTCAAAACTACCTATAAAATAAAGATAGTTCAGCAACCGAAATATTGATTTTTTTTAATTAATTTCTAGAACCTATATGTAATAGTTTGTTTATTTATATGGACTTCCAAGAAATTTGTGGGTGTCAACCTTCAATTCTATTTTGTAGTTATGTTCTTCTATGTTAATTTAATAGGTTGATGTGTGGGTAGAGCTCTAGACCTTCTGATGTATTAGCTTTGTTTAATGTGATTTTGACCATCTCCTTATTTACTATATAGAGAGAGGTGTTTTATTTCATTGTTAAGTATATTTTAAAGATTAATATATTGAGAGTTCTTTTAATCTTTGATGTAGATTACCTTGGAATTTATCCTTCAACCAAACTAGATCACAATTTAAGGTAGTAAGTTAATTTTATTTCTTTGATGTCATTGATTTTTTATTTGTTTTGTTAGAATGCGATTAGTACTCATACTGGTTGTTGTCTAACATTACTCCCGAAGTGGCCATGATCCATTTTACAAACTTTATTAGTTTCTCAAGTAAAGGTGTTTGATTTATCCTTTACAAATTCATTGTTACTTGGATCTTTTCAATTTCTATGAACTTATGTTCTTGGAAGTTCTTGGAACTATTTCTCTTAATTTCTTGTATCTTTTAATTCTTATTTTGTATTTTTAGTTTGTTTTCTACTTTTTCTTTCACATTTATTTAAGCTATTACTCAAACTCATGATTTTCAACCTTTATTCTCTCAATAATTATTGATTAATGAGATTGTGAGGCTAAATGGAATCCTTGTATCAATTGTATCTGATCGAGACCTGAAGTTTACATTGAGATTTCTAGCCAGATTGCAGGAAGCTCTAGGAATTATATTGAACTTTATTACTTCATTCCATACTCCTATACATGGTCAGTCAAAGAATGTAATAAAAATTATGAAAGGTATGCTCCGAGCCTATATTATGAAGTTTGAGGGTGGTTGGTACAGATATATGTTTTTTATAGAATATGGGTATTGTATTACCTACCAATCATGTATTGGAATGCCTCCTTTAGAATATTTATATAGAAGGAAAATTTGTACTCTACTTTGTTGGCGTGAATTTGTTGCAAGGTGATAGCCCAAAGGTAGGCTATACACGAAATTGGTTACTAAGATACAAATTCTAGCAACCAAATAAAGAGAAAACAACACATAGAATGGAGATGAAGAAGAAGAATACTTGAAATTAAAGGATAGATAGAAAGACCCTTACTCTTATTTAATGATTAGCACTAGAAGATGTTTCAAAATCTTCAACACACATCACAAATAAGAGTTCAAACCTTCCTCTTAGGTGACCCAAAGGAAACACTCTTCCTCAAGTATACCTTTCTTGCCAAATTATCCAAAACAAGTGAAACCCTAACTTTAAATGTTCTTGGACCAATTTTCAGATTCTAAGAGCTAAAACTAGAGACTAAAAACTACAATATAAGAGTAATATCCAATTTCATCAAAGTCTAATAAAAATACAAGCTAAAGGGTTTATTTATACTTATTACAATAAAAATACAAGCTAAAGGGTTTATTTATACTTATTACAACCAATGACCAAAATACCCTTAATGAAGTATGCTCCTTTGGAGTGTAAAAACAAGTCATTAAAAGACAAGAATGCCCTTAATGAATAGGCACCTATGTGTTGTAGGAATCCCTCATTCTCTCTTTATTTGAACAAGGCTTTGTAATGTCTGTAAAAAGGTCTTCTAGTACTTGTAAATTCCGAAGATTGTTCCTTTGAGAAGTCCTTGCAATCCTTATGCAGTTTGGGCTTGTATCATCCTCTCCATTTTGAAAGGAATTTGTCCTCAAATTCGCACCTTGCAAAACCAAAGAGAGGGAATACAATCCTCAAGGTAGGAGGGTTAGCGTTAGTACCACAATTATATCATCACTCCAAGGTGGTTCACACTTAACATACATCCACTTATCCTTGGTATTTGACATGAAAAGCTTAGCATATAGGATACCAAAGACTTAAATAGCAGCAATACCGAAAGTAAGTGAGCACGACCAACAACTATAACCTTCACCTTTCAAGAGTATTCCGGGGTCAAATGGGAGCAGAGATAAAAATCTAAGCCGAGATTAGCCATTCCTTTTATTAGAGCATAAAACTCACAATCATCTTCATTCAAGAAAAGAAAACAGCCACCAAGCTTACTACCTCTACATAATATCAATTCAAAATTAACATGGTTTATCATCATAGGCGAAGAGGTAGTATAGGAAGGAATCAAATGTGAAGAAATCAACCAAGGTACTATCATATACAAGAAGGTCATATAGTTCATGAATACTCTTGTCATAGGATAATGGAACTTTATTCAAGTTATAAGTGCTAGAACTAGATGGACACAAATCATTCTTATGAAAAGAATTGATTTTGTCATCTAAAGGATAACCTAGTGCTTGCGTACTCACAACAAGAGTTTGGTCCTTATACAACCTATAAACACCAAGAGTATCACAAAATGGAGATTCATACACTTCTTTACTAATCCAATCCGAAACTACACCACTTTGGCTACTACAAGCCACATCACAACAATTCAAGTTTTTAGGAGTGTAGAAAATAGCTTGGTTACCTTGTAGATTATGAGAAGTGTTTTCTTCACTTTGTTTTGCATCATGGCATCCCTCATGCTCCACATTACAAGGGAATATTTCAAGGTTTCCCTTTGGATTCACTTCTTCCTCGCTTGTCCCACAATGGAGACTTTCGGCCAAGGGCTTGAAGAAAACTTCCTTGGGGTTCTCCTCAAGACTTCTAGGGTCTTGAACCTGCACATGAGAAGATAACATACTAGGAAAAATGCTAGAATTTGGGTTAGTGAATAAAAAGGGTCCTTTGTGGATAAGATCCACAATCAAGCATTTTTTACCCTTCCAACTTCACTACCCATGTTTTTCCCTTCCTTTTCCCTTCTTTGTTCATATTCTTCTTGTACCTCACTAATAATTTTCCCTCCATCTTGAGGATTGGACTCACTCTCTTTGGTTTCTAACTCATGGAGAGGAGTCATTGGATTTTGTGAAGTATAGGATCTTTGGACTTGAGGTGTTTGGAATTGTGGAGATTTTGGTGGACATAGTCTATCAACCCTCGCTCTAATTCTAATCATGTCACCCCTCATTGAATCCATATCACTCCTTATAGTATCATTTCCTCTCTTCATTTCTCGACTCAAGTCCTCCATTTGGGCCATCAAAGCTCCCATAACATCATTTCCCAAAGGTTGGGAAGTAGTACCTTCGGTTTCCATGGAAAATGTACTTACGAAGTGCAAAAAAAACAAGCAAAATAACCTACAAAATGAGAAAATGAGTTAGTTCAAAAGCCTCACTTCACTAACACTCAACCTCACCTCATACTTGACTTCACTAGTGTTGGAGAACCAGCAATACTTGTTAAGTTACTTGAGAGGTGAGAAGCTTTGAATCAGAATGGATCTTTGTTTGAAATGACTCAAAATAAGTGATGCATGAACTTGAACCAACAAAAATACTACGACTTGAAAACGAGAAGAGCACACAAAAATCAAAGACGCGAAACAACAGACTCTAATCTAATTACCAAACTAGTAGGTAATTACTAGCTTACTAATTAGTAATAGAATCAACACAAAAGCAACTAGAAACAACAAATAGAAACTAGGAGATCTAATTTTAGAACTCAATTTGGTTGTTTGTATAAGTGATGATGTGGCAGCTTGTGATTGGACGTTACTTTTCAAAATTTTCAAATCTCAATACACTTATTTCGGCTAAACACACTTAAGAGAAGAAGAAATTTCATGTGGGAGGTCAAAATTGAAGGTTTTGGAGCCCTTTTGGGGTTTCAAATGAATTCAAAATAGATTGGGCCCCCCCTTGTACTTTCAATTGTACTTGATTATTCCCTTTGTCTCTTCTTTCTTTTGAATGACTTTGAATGTACCAAGGAATATTCCTTCACAAACACCAAGTACTCTCTCTTTCTTCTCCTTTTTTTGGATCAAACACACTCTTTGAATATTCTTCCTTAGCAAGACTTGATGAACATGGAAGAACAAGATGAATAATTAAGAGTTGACCAAAGTTTGACCACCAAGAAAATGAACACCAAATCTGATTTTTTTTGAAGATCTAGGTTCCTTATGCCAAAACAACCTCAACCAACTAAAAATAAGCCACAAATCAAGTCACCAACACAAGCCAAAAAATGTCACCCTCTCCAAAAGCTTCAAACAAGCCACAACAATGGTGGATATAGCTCAAAAACAACCAAACTTCACTCTAAAAGTAGATCTAGACTCTTTATGTACTAGAGAGAAAGTATCTAGCACTAGAAACCTTCAAAACAAAACAAAAACTTGTAGATCTAACTTGGAAAATTTGGATCTACAACAAACACACAAGACAACACACAATTATTTTGGTATTTTCTGATTTTCGACTCTTTTTTTATGAGATTTTCTATATAAGAACACTAAAACCAAGATTTAGGGATGTTGGAACAACCCTAACCAAGGCTTTGATACCAAATGATAGCCCAAAGGTAGGATATACACAAAATTAGTTACTAAGATGAAAATTCCAGCAACCAAATAAAGAGAAAACAACACATAGAATGGAGATGAAGAAGAAGAATGCTTGAAATTAAAGGATAGATAGAAAGACCCTTACTCTTATTCAATGATTAGCACTAGAAGATGTTTCAAAATCTTCAACAAACCTCACAAATAAGAGTTCAAACCTTCCTCTTAGGTGACCCAAAGGAAACACTCTTCCTCAAGTACACTTTTCTTGCCAAATTATCCAAAACAAGTGAAACCCTAACTTCAAATGTTCTTGGACCAATTTTCAGATTCTAAGAGCTAAAACTAGAGACTAAAAACTACAATATAAGAGTAATATCCAATTTCATCAAAGTCTAATGAAAATACAAGCTAAAGGGTTTATTTATACTTATTACAACCAATGACCAAAATACCCTTAATGAAGGGCGCTCCTTTGGAGTGTAAAAACAAGTCATTAAAAGACAAGAATGCCCTTAATGAATAGGAGCCTATGTGTTGTAGGAATACCTCTTTCTCTCTTCATTTGAACAAGGCTTTGTAATGTCTCCAAAAGGGTCTTCTAGTACTTGTAAATTCCGAAGCTTATTCCTTTGAGAAGTCCTTGCAATCCTTATGTACTTTAGGCTTGTATCACAAGGTAATTTTTTTGTCCTAAAATTGTGAAATAAATGGAAGACCATATGAAAATAATCAAGGATCATCCAAAAATTGCTTAAGATAGACAAAAGTCTTATGCTAATCTTATGTGGCATAAATTCAGCATCAAGATGGCAATTAGATGTTTTTAATGGCATCTCCATGGAAAAAGATTAGTGGATTTAGCCAAAAAGGTAAACTTAGTCGTCAATTTATTGGACCTTATGAAATACTTTAAAAATTCATCCTAGTTGCATATATTAGCTTTGTTATCTGAGTTAGAAAAGATCCATAATGTTTTCCATCTTTCTGTACTTAGAGGATATTGCTCATATACAACTCATATCTCTTTGTTGATTCCTTCGAGGTTAATACTCACTTGAAATATGAAGAAGAACCTATCCAAATCCATATGGATAAAGTAAAAAACATAGAAACAAGATAATCCCATTAGTAAGGTACTTTGAAGGAACCATGAAGGAAAAAAAGCAACCTAGAAGCGAGAGAAAAACATGCAAATAAAATATCTACATTTGTTTCAGAACTAGAGTCAGGAAATTTATGAGATGATATTTTTTTAAGGGTAAGAGAATTATAATGCCCCAGTTTATTTGTACTAATATGTGCACGCCTACAGACCATCCTTTAATAATTGGAACAACTCATATTTCATAAATCCTTACAGAAAATTTTGCAACATAAAAAAATTACTTACATTAGTTGTGAAGATTTAAGGAAAATATAGTTATTTAAAATTCTATAAACATATCATGTGAGATATATAATTTTTTGTGCCAAAATGTTATACATCCTCTCATAATTTGGTTTACCTCAAGTCTACGAAACCTTGAACTCACTCTTCATCATATTCCTCCTTAAAAGCAAGTAAAAAAACTTCTACTTTAGGCTAGTACTTAAGACAATCCCTCTTTAGTGGTTAGTTGACATGACCCAAACTAGGGACTTGTCGTAATGGGAATTCCAATTACAACAAGGACTGGAGATCACCCCAGATACCTAATCCAACCTCCTATCACATACCCTGAGTCAGATGATTTTTGAACATATAACAAGATAGAGTAATTAGAAATTCAAAAACTTTGGGATAGGTCCATGACCATGTCCAACCCGAACAAATCCAACTATCCAAAGCCAACCAACAAGCATAACCAAAAGCAAAACAATAACCAAGTCTATGCCCATAACATAATAGGATAGAATAATCATAAATACAGTCAAACAGTATCAACCATAATAAAAATACCAAGGCCAAGGTCAACACTAATATCAACATCACCCATACCAACCTATAGTAGTTCCATAATCCTCTATCCAAAAGTAAAACAATATTCAATTGGGGGTTAGGTCGTATAATTCTCTACACTTGGCCTAGGGGAATCTGCTTGGGATATGAGATATAGGGTACTACTCGTATGTTAAGATACTGGTTAGGCCAATGTGGTTTTAAGTTTGTTAGTATAAGGGTACAAGGTGAGGTCTTGGGTATGATTCAAGGGTACCAATCATACCCTAGGGTACGGTTTAGGGGGTATGGTCGTACCCTTCTGTGAGTTAGTTTTTAGCTTTTAAGCTGAGGGTATTTTGGACATTTACCACCCTAAAATACCTAAGTCCCCACATCTTAAAACATGTTTTGTGATATGATAACACACTATTGGAAGATTAAACACTCCAAAAACTCTCTCTAAACTCTCTCTTAAAGATTGGGGCTAGGGTTCTTCAAAGGTGGTCATCTTAAGGCTTAAGAGTCAAATTTCATCGGTGAATATTCTTGAATAAGGCATGTGACTCTTGTATCATTGTTAGTTCATAAATATCATGTTTTTTAAAGTATGATTATGGTTCTTAAATGGTGATTTTGAAAACCAAAATTGAGAGGTTTGTTGCATATGGTTTGGTATTGTTTACTCTTGGTTTAACTAGTGCTTATACGTGTTTTTTATCATGGTTTTCACATGTGGGTGGGTGGTAATTTTGGTTTAACAACTGGGTCATGGGTTACCCTAAACTTGATAGTTTTTACCTTGAATTTGGTCTTGATAATAGTATTCCCCCAAAGTGTTTGTGAAAATGTCTAAGAGAATGAAATAGTCACATGACTATGGTGTTTTGAACTAAGGAACTTTCCTCATGAATATGAATGGTTGATAAATGATTTTGCAAAGGAATTGTTGGCCATGTAATGATCAAAATAGTAACCTTGGTGGTTTAAATTGTTAAATGGGTTTGAGTCCTTAAACATTAACTTGATTTATGTCTTTGTTAGACAATGGGTTTGTGTCCAAAAGCTTTAAATTTAACAAGAGTTTTGTTAGACAACAGATTTGAGTCCCTAACTTTGAATTAAACAAGTGTCTTTGTTAGATGATGGGTTCAAATCCTAAAGTCAATTGAATGATTGGTCGATTGATAATGGTAATAGCAACAAGTAGTGTTGGCATGATGATACCAACAAAATGCTTTTGGTAAGTAATTGTCTTAGTAGTTGTATATATGGAATGATGGTTTTAAATTGGGCTTAATGGCAGGATATGTAGTCAAGCCATGAAAGTGGAGTCTGAAGGACTAAGACTAGAAATAGAACTAACCGGTGCAGGTGTCTTATGACCGGGTGGTTTGTGTCCTCCGAATGAACATATAAAGGGAGGTTTATGTCGCCCTTAATATATGTATAGGAGCTAAGTCACCTTTATTTTGGTGGGAGGTTTTAGTCCCCCATAAAGGCTTATACGGTTATGGATATTCTCTGGTTTGTGTGGCTGCATGTACTGTGATCCTTCCAGCTGGGGGAGAGCTAGGACCATATAGCTCGTAGGTACCTTGTTTTAGGATGGTCATGCTACAGAACCCAGGTTAATGATTTCAATGTTCATGCTAATCTTGTTCCTTATCCTGGCATAGTATATATATATATATATAGCATTAATTATATGCATTAGTTTTTGAACTATTTGTACTATTTTATCCTTATCCTTGAGTTACATTGTAATACCCCGTACTTCTACCTAGCTTGAAATCATCTCAAAAATGATAGAAACTTACTTTGAAAGATGAATCCACTTTTATACGTGTGATATTTTTAAGATTTTCACTATTAGTTGAGTGGTAAATTGAATAAGATTTCCATCGATATCCATTCCATAAAAATCCGACATCAGAAGAGAAAGTTATGGCTGAAATACAGGAAGTAGACAAACTACCCGGGTGCGACGGTGAGAGCTGACGGATTGTCGAGCTAGCGATGAACCATCGCCCAAGCCGTCGCAGCGGAGACAGTGAGACCATATTTAGCCTAAGGGCGACGGTTCAGGCCGATGGACCGTCGAGCTAGCGATGTACCATCGCCCAAGCCATCATAGGAGAGGCATTAAACCCCTATTCTACCCAGGTGCGAGGTCAGGACCGATGGATCATCGACCCAGATATGGACCATCGCACTCACCGTCGTATATCTCATTCAGTTATTTTAAGCCATTTTTAAAAGGGGTTTTCGGTATTTTACCACCCTGTATAATACCTAATTATATCAGGCCAAGGCTCATAAGTTCATTATCTATCTACAACATCAAATTAGGGTTTTCTCTCAAAGATAATCCCCAAGAACAAGATCCAAATCCTTCTTTAAGAAACTAAGAGATTCAAGTCCTCCAAGTCCAAGGACTTCAAGAAACTCACAATCAAGGTATATCATATGTTGATTCATGGGTCCCTTTCACCCTTGAAGCACAAGAATCTCTTTTCAAAATCCAAGATTTGTGTATTTATGAATGTTCATGATTTAAATTGAATTGAAATTCATGTTCATGATGTTGTGGGGATTTGATTCATGTTTGAAACTACATATTCCAATGATTGACCCTAGGATGTGGTGATTTGCATAATAATCATGATAAACCCTTAAATTTACATATTGATTGATGTATCCATGATTATTAGATGTGTTGATGATTGAATAACCAAAGCATGCTCCCCATGTGTTTGATTAAATGCCTATGTGAGTAAAAGTGCCATACTAGTATGCTAATATAAAATCCCCAATCATGTACAAGTTTATGCATGTCAAATGTTTGATGAAATGTCTTTGTCAGTGAATTATGGAAACATGTGTAGCCCTTGTGGTGCTTTAGAATTTCTACTTCGTGAAATCTCCAACTTATTGTATTATGGATTATGATGTTGGTCATGTATTCAAGAAAGTCATGCTTTGTCAGTTTCATGCTATCAAGTCCTGGGGGTACTTGTACCCGACAATTAGCTGTTTTCCTAGACCCAGTGTCATGTTTTCAAGATACTCTCAGTCAAGCCATGTTCATAGAAATTCAGTTAGTCATGTGACTCAGGAAAACTCAGTAATCTCAAAAATCACAGAAATTCAATAATCTCAGTAGTATTCCGTCAGTCAATGAAACTCAGTTAAATCAGTCCAGTTTAGTTTAGTTAATCATGATTAGTGTCTATTTAGATGGGTGTAGGATTTAGCCCCGGGTGAACCCAAGGATCGGAACACATACCGTCAGGTGAGGTGTGATTCTTAGAAACATTCCTTGCATTCCAGAACTATGTAGCCAGCATAGGTTGAGACATCAAAACTGTCAGATAAGGGTTGATGAGGTGGATAAGAACTATCAGATGATGTCCCCACTGTTCTCTTTTGTGGACACTATCAGATGAGGGTCACCCACAACTTATCCTTACCAGTGGTGCGGTATTGACACCCTCCAACTGGGGTTACAGATTGGACCCTAACTCAGCTATATTACTTTATTTAGGGTATGTTGGTTAGATGACTACTTTTCACAGTATCAATTATAGATCAGGACTGTCAGATACAGTCAACTCAGAACAGTATGGAAATCAGCTAGTTTCATCAAAACTAGACTGTCAGATACAGTCGCTCAATATCAGTTCTTTCAAATGTACAGTTATCAGTATCTCATGTTATTAGTACTCAGACTCAGTAATCATGTTATCACAAACTCAGTTACAGTTATTATGTATTCATGCATGTATTCTCATGCTCATATTATTCAGTCAGTTAGTATAGTTCATGCATGTGAACCCTTTTGCATTCAACCTACCTCACATACATACCAGTACATTTAATCATACTGACATAGTTGTGCTATGGTATTTTATACCATAGGTTCAGAAGTACGAGCTCCACAGCATCAGTAGCATTTCAGTCTCAGCACTCAGAGTTAGCAGTGAGTCCTCATCCTTTGAGGAAGTGACCATTACTTTATTTTCTTATTTATTAATTTATTTTAGTAGTTGGAGTTAATTGGGGACATGTCCTATCAACTCCTTATTCAGATAGTTTGGAGGCTTTCGGACTAGCATGTTCAGACAGTTATTTTAGTTGTTTTGGGTATTTCATACCCTACCTAGATGTTATATTTTAACAGATATTATGTCTCAGTTTTGAACCTTACGGCCTTACGGCCTTATAGCCTTTATTTCTGCAATTATACAGTATATTATGCAGTGTATAGGTACATCTATTAGTCATGGGTTAGCTTGTGGTACTTTGAGGTCATGAGGATTGTTTATCATTTCGAGTGCCAGATTTGGGGCATTACAGACTTGGTATCAGAGCCTAAGGTTCAATAGAGTCTAAGAAAGTCTGAAAGATGCATCTATTAGAGTTTTGTGCATAGGTGTGTTGCGCGCCACATTTATGTACAAGAGGCTATAAGATGTTTTAGGAATAGTTTCCCTTCTTTCAATATTCATGTTCTACCAGTGAGTATAATATCCCATAAATCTCTAAGTCTGGTCTAAATCATTTCACCCTTTCTTCTACAGAACATGCCTCCTAAAAGAAGAAACGGGAATCATCCAGCCCCTCAGCCTGAAGATTCTTTGAGAGAACATGTTTCTCATGCAGAGTTCAGAACTGTATTCATTACTCTTACTCAGTCAGTTGCTGCTCAGAATGAACAACCAGTTGTCTTTCCGACCAACCCAGTGTCCAATTCAGCTACAGCCAGGATTTAGAACTTCACCAAAATAAATACTTCATCCTTTCTTGGGTCTAAGTCAGATGAGGACCCTCAGGAATTCATCGATCAGGTTTAGAAGGTTACAGACATCATTGGGGTTACTTCTAGTGAGTGCACTGAGCTAGATGCATATCAGTTATAGGATGTTTCTCACGCTTTGTATAAACAGTGAAAGTCAGAGAGGCCAGATGATGTAGGGCCTATTGAGTGGGAGTAGTTTGTCACCGCATTCTTAGATAGGTTTTTTCCCCTAGAGATGAGAGAAGCTAAGGTGTTATAATTTATCAACATCCAGTAGGGCAACATAATGGTGAAAGAGTATTCTCATAAGTTTACTCAATTAGCCAGATATGCTCCTCATATTGTTGCAAATAGCAAGGCCAAGATGAGTAAGTTTGTTTTTGAGGTGAGTGATAATGTGGTTAATGAGTGCAGGTACGCGATGTAGAATAGTGACATAAGCATAGCCAGGCTTATGACTCATGCTCAGAAGATAGAGGATCAAAAGATTAAGATAAGGAAGAAGCAGAATAAGTGAGCAAGGATAGGTAGTTTTAACTTTTCTCAGCCTAAGTCAGAGGGAGGAAACCGTTCTCAGTTTCATCCTAAGTCATCAGTTCTAGCTTCTTCTTTAGCTAGTGCTCCAGCTCCTAAGTTTAGTGATGGTAATAGAGATAGAGCGCCAGGCTCTAAGTATCAGGGCAGTGTCAGCAATGCTCGAACTAATCCCCTTTGTCAGACGTGTGGTAAGAACCACAAGGGTGCTTGCAGAGCTGGTAGCAATGTTTGTTTCGGATGTGGCAAGCCAGGACACAGGGTAAGAAATTTTCCCCAGTCAGGTTATCAGGATCAGCAGAACCATTCCCCAGTTCAGTTCGATCACCTAAATCAGAAGGGTGCCACCTTTAGTGCTACTAGTGGGCAACGCCCAAATTGACTTTATGCTCTCCAATCCCAGAAAGATCAGGAAAATTCTCTTGATGTGGTTACTGGTACATTATATATCTTTCATGTGCATGTTTACACTTTGCTAGATCCAGGAGCTTCTTTATCTTTTTTTACTCCCTATATAGCAGTTGATTTTGGAGTCAGTTCTAAAATTCTGCAAAGCCCTTTTCAGTATCTACCCCAGTGGGTAAAACTATCATAGCCCGACAGGTATATAGGAACTGTTCGGTTATGATATTTTAGAAAGTCACCTTAGCAGATTTAGTCAAATTAGAGATGACTAATTTTGATGTCATTCTCGGCATGGATTGGCTTCATTCCAGCTATGCCACAGTTGACTGCAGAAACAGAATAGTCCAGTTTCAATTTCCAAATGAACCTGTCCTAGAGTGGAGGGGTAGCACTTCAGCTTTTAGAGGTCAGCTTGTTTCCAACCTTTAGGCAAGGAAAATAATATCTAAAGGATATGTTAATCTTCTTGTTCAAGTTAAGCACACTAGTTCTAAAAACCCCAATCTCGAATTTGTCCCAGTTGTGAATGAATATTCATATATTTTTCCCAAAGATCTTACACGAATTCCTCCCAAAAGGGAAATAGACTTTTGCATTGATCTTCTTCTAGATACTCAGCCTATATCTATTACTTCATACAGAATAGCACCAGTAGAAATTAGAGAATTGAAGGAGCAGTTGAAGGATCTCTTAGATAAGGGATTCATCAAGACCAGTGTGTCCCCATGGGGCACACCAGTCTTCTTGATACGCAAGAAAGATGGTTCTCTCAGAATTTGTATAGACTACCATCAGCTCAACAAAGTCACGGTCAAGAACAAGTATCCACTTCCCAGAATTGATGACTTGTTTGACCAACTTCAGGGTGTCTGTTATTTCTCTAAGATTGACCTCAGATCAGGCTATCATCAACTCAGAGTCAGAGAATGTGACATTCTAAAAAAAGCTATCCATATTCGGTATGGTCACTTTGAATTTCTAGTCATGTCCTTTGGTCTTACCAATGCCCCATCAGATTTCATGGACTTGATGAACCGTGTGTTCAAGTAGTACTTGGACATGTTCATAATAGTCTTCATAGATGATATTCTTGTATATTCCCAAAGTGAGCGTGATTATGCAGGCCACCTCAGAATCATGCTTCAGACTCTCAGAGCATATTATGCAGTAGGACAATGCATTGGCTCCATATCGCGGTGACCTTAAGAATCCCACTCGTCAATTTTTAATGAGCCACCACAATTGTAGTGCATCGTAGTGGCCCATAAAATTGGGCTCCTAGTTATATTTTTATTCCATCTCATTAAGGGTACATTAGGTATTTTTTACCCTCTTATCAGCTTAAATATGGGATTTTAATCCCAAATGACCTCATTATTGATATTTTCATCAAAAACCATCAAGAACACTCCTTAGGGTTTCAAACAACAAAACCCAAACAACTCAAGATTCAACCGTGGGTTTTTTAAATTGATTAAAGTTTTGGAATCCTCAAGCCGTGGGCATCAAGAATCATCCTTTAATTTCCTAAATAGAGGTACGTGGGGTTTATCCTAAAAATACATGGTCTTGTTGAAACACTCAATTATGATTGATAGATTATAAAGCATGAATTCGTAAAAGGGGTTAGAAATTCATGATTTTTATTATGCTTTATGCATGTTATTGATGTTGTTGTTTTGACCTTTAGGCCTCATCCCCTTAAATTTATTTACAAGTATATGTATATGTATGAAATTGAAATTTAAGATTTGTTTGAGAGCACAGATTATGCAGTCCCTCTCTTGTGATAAATTCAAGTTTATGATCTTATTGTGAATGATTTGAAATGCATGATTTATGGTTTTGAAACTAGTTTTCTCAATACCTTAGTGTTTGAGAATGATTTAGAGATGATGAGAGGGATATTCTTGATATAATTACACCCTTTTTTTAAATGAAAAAGAGTTACATGTGATTGAGAAACTTAACATGACCACCTTACATTATTAAAATGCTTGACAAAGAGAGTGTCTTGCATGTGTTTACATGAGGTTTGAGAAAGAGTTTCTTTGAATTTATTTATTGATATGGTGGTCCCAAACTTATGTTTTGAAAATAGATATTAATAAATAATATTAATGGTTCAGAGATATAACTTACAAGTCAATGGTATGACGATACCATAAACATGTATTCCATAACAAAGTATATTTTCAGAATATATTTTCAGAGAATGCATGCTTTAAAGAGTTAAAAATGGTCTTAAAGACAGTTACGTGGTTATTCGAAGAAGGCTTTAGTTCAAGTAACTCTTAGCCTAAAATTGTAATTTGTCGATCAGGGTATATTATTTTACGCTGGCGACGGCCGTGTGGTATAGCTGAGTCAGAGACTCCAACCCTTGAGGCATAATTGGGTTGGAGGCTTCCCCGCCGAGTCAATGGTGGATTCCATATAGCCCGTGGAATTTCAGAGTTGTAAGGTATACCACCTAGCGTAGAAGTAAAACAAAAAGTGACACAGAGTTCAGATGATTTTACAGAGTCTTTCAAAAATACCCATGAGATTTCTTACTATCTGATATGTTTATGAACTATTTTAAATTTCTCTCATATATGTTGAATATAAATTATTATTTTGGATTTTCTCTGCGTACCAGTGCATATGTATTGAACCCCTACCTCCCAGGTTCGGAGGTTCAGTCCAAGGGTTCAGCTAATCAGTAGAGTATTCCAGAGAGAAGTGATCCATTTAGTGGTGAGACTTCTTTGTTCTAAAAGGCTTGTTATTTCAGATTATGTTATTCTGTTGGTTTGGTCTACTAGGGGCCTTGTCCCAGTTTTCAGATAGTTGTCATATTTTCATGTAGTAGAGATTTCGTAAACTGTTCTAGATGTGGTTTAGTTGATTTAGGATTTCATTCCTTATTGTTAAACTAAATCCAGAGTATGACCATGTTTCCATATCAGATTATATTTCCGCAACTTCTTTTAGTATATGAATGTTGTTCATAATTACCAGATAGAGTAGGACGCCTGGGCCTTCATGGTTTGGGATGTCCGTCATGGCCAGGACCTAGTTCGGGTCGTGATAAGAAGCCTAGTAGGTCTATACAGGAGTTCATTATTCCTACTTGGAAGTGGGAAGAAGTGAACATGGACTTTGTGATGGGTTTGCCTCGTACTCATCATCAGTATGATTCAGTTTGGGTCATTATAGATAGAATGACTAAATCAGCTCATTTTTCTCCAGTCCATACCTCTTATTCAACCGAGGATTACGCCAAACTCTACATCAGAGAGTTGGTTAGATTGTATTGTGTTTTGTTATATATTATCTCAGGCAGAGGTTCCCAATTTACCTCTCATTTTTGGAAAGCATTCTAAAAGGCTCTTGGTACCCAAGTTCATCTCAGTACCGCCTTTCATTCTCAGATAGATGGTCAAGTAGAAAGGACCATTCATACTTTAGAAGATATGTTGTGAGCGTGTGCAATTGATTTCAAGGGTAGTTGGTATGACCACTTTCCTTTGATTGAGTTTGCATACAACAACGGCTATCATTCTAGTATTAAGATGGCTCCATTCAAAGATCTTTATTGTAGGAGATGCAGATCTCCAGTCAGTTGGTTCAAAGTTAGTGAGGCCTCTATTATAGGGCCTAACTTAGTATTCAATGCCTTAGAAAAAGTCCAGTTGACCAGAGAAAGACTCCGGGCTTCTCAGAGATGATAAAAGTCATAAGCATATATGCGCAGAAAGGATCTTGAGTTTGATATTGGTGATTATATCTATCTAAAGATCTCTCCCATGAAGGTAGTGAAGAGATTTGAAAAGAAGGAAAAGATCAGTCCCCGATATGTCGGTCCCTTCAAAATTCTTAGTCATTTTGGTAAAGTAGCCTATAAGCTTGAATTGCTTTCATATCTAGCCTCAGTTCATCCGGTCTTCCATGTCTCTTTGATCAAGAAGTGCATAGGTGAACCAGCAGTTGTAGTTCTTATTCAGAGCATAGATGTTCAGAACAGCCTCTCTTATGAAGAGATTCCAGTTGAAATCCTAAACTATCAGACCCATAGACTGAGGAACAAAAAAGTCCCTCTAGTCAAAGTTCTTTGGCTAAATCAGTCAGTTGAAGGAGCTAATTGGGAAGCATAAGTAGACATACGTACCAGGTATCCTCACCTTTTCTCCGCCAACTCAAATCAAACTCAAGGTTACAATTCTCCTTAAGCTTACTCAGTTTCATGTTCAGAATTCCATTATAAACTTGGTATTAAATAACATTGCATATTCAGTCATGCATTCACGCACTAGTTCAGTCATATAATTATGCATCAGTTATGCATTCATATTGTGAGAAACTTAATTCCTCAGAACACTCAGTCATGCATTCATGAGTCAATTACACATGCATCAGATATGTATGTTCAATATGATATATTCAGTTATCAGTCATGTCAATCATGAGATCATGTTCCAATTGTTCATGTTCATTATGTATGTCAGTTTATCTTATCCCCTCTCACTCAATCTCATTCGAAGATGAATGTTCTCAAGGGGGAGATATTGTAATACCCCGTACTTCTGCCTAGCTTGAAATCCTCTCAATAATGTTAGAAACTTACTTTGAAAGATGAATCTACTTTTATACGTGTGAAAATCCGACATCGGAAGAGAAAGTTATGGCCAAAATATACGAAGCAGTCAAAACTGCCCAGGTGCGATGGTGAGAGCCGACGGATCGTTGAGCTAGCGATGGACCATCGCCCAAGCCATCGCTGCGAAGACAGTGAGATCACATTCTTCCTAAGGGCAATAGCTCAGGCCAATGGACCATCGAGATAGCAACGGAACATCACCTAATCCATCGTAGGAGAGGTAGTGAACCTTAATTCTGCTCAGGTGCGACGGTCAGGACCGACGGACCATCGAACTAGCGACGGACCATCACATCCACCATCGCATATCTCATTTAGTTATTTTGTCATTTTTAAAATGGGATTTTTGGTGTTTTACCACCCTTTCTAATACCTTATTATATCAGGCCAAGGCTCATAAGTTCATTATCCATCTACAATATTAAATTAGGGTTTTCTCTCAAAGATAATCCCCAAGAACAAGATCTAAATCCTTCTTCCAGAAACTAAGAAATTCAAGTCCTCCAAGTCCAAGGACTTCAAGAAACTCACAATCAAGGTATGCTCTAATCGTAGGTTGTCCAGAGAACAAAAACTAAGGAATTTTCAAAGGGTCAAAAGCCAAGGTGTTTCATAAGTAACCAAAATCAATTTTTAATAGAGTAGTATTTAGTAATCAACCCATAGCTATAGAACTTTTATTTTCATTTCAAGATAAAAAAAAAATAGACGAAGCACAGGACATTTTATGTGTAATTTTTTAATTTAAAAGCATCCTATGTACTACTTTTAGTAATTTAAATATATCTTACTGTGAAAAACTTAGTTACCAGCGATTCTACACTTTTTGAACTCGCAATACAAGTGCCAACAACTTTATGAAAACTATAATGTTTGGTTTTTTCTTTTACCTATTCAAACTATGTTACACCACAAGATAGTGGGGTTGTCTAGATTTACCTTTTTAGGTATTTAGTGTTATTTACACATACTAGGCTAACTTTTGATGCTAATCTTGTTTCATATCAACGTGATAGAATAACTAGAAATTAAAATGGATTTTTACTTGTGTATTGAAGATGTGTGTTTGTTTATATAATCTAAAAGAAGTTGCATGAAAATGTTGACACAATTGTTGGTTATCCATTTGAACTCTTCAAATTATGGTTGGGTTATTTATGTGCTAAAAAGCTAAGGTTTGTGTAGACGCTAAAACTTGTATTATTTATTCCTTCTAAAGTGTTTCAAGTAATTTCTTGGAACTTGTATTTACTTCTGATACAATCGAAATTGGTTCCACTTTATTGAGATCTATGCTTCAAGGATTGCACCTAAGGATCCAAGAGTTGGTTGTTCTAGGGAAGAAAGTACGTGATTGGATTATATCTTGGTATATGAGAGGAACTCTATCTGTTGATGTAATCTAATAGGCCATCGAGCAACATCATATTTGGTTGATATCTTAGAGCATAGAAGGTGCCTTACGAAAGGTGTTTAGGTCACTTTGGGCCTGTAGTCTTGTCTGTTTGGCTTTTGGGTCACTTTTGGGGCCAATTGTAATAAATTTCCTTGTCCTATAAATAAATAGGACTTTGTTCATTTTAAGGTTAGATGATTCTGAGTGATGTAAACACTTGAGAGTGTTTTACTGAAGTTTCTTGGGAGTTTTATTGATTGTGAGAAATGTTGGTTGTAAGTGATTTATTTTACTCTCGATTTTTGTAAGAGAGTTGGTACTTGTGATAGTTCGATAGGAAGTTATTCGGGTTTAACATACCTTTTGGTTGACCACTCTTTATCATTTTGTGTCAATTTATCTATCATTTACTTTAATTATCTTTGTTTCCTTTGTTTTTTGTGTTGTTTCCATCTTCTTAGTTTTCGCTCATATCATTTTATATCAGAGCTGAGCTTGATTGCATTCCTACGAAGTCAATCTTGGGTCTATTTGTCTTGAAAAATTAAAAATCTCCAAAATAATTACAATTCATGTTTTTTGTCTTAGATCAAAATTTGATTCTTTGATTTTTTTTCTTGTGTTTTTAGTGTTAGATATTTGTTCCCTAACTCTACTAGAGTCCAAATCTCAAACTTGAGCTTAATTAGAGCTAAATCAAAGGATCTATCATTGTTGAGAAGCTAGAGTTTGAAGATTGAAAGTGGGTATTGAAATATGAAAATAGTGGTTAATAATTTGAGCATAATGATGTTTGGAATGTGATTATAAGGTGGAAAAGAGATTCGATTCAAAATTTTATCGCATTCCGAGAAAGGGTTGAAGAATTGGAAATTTTTTTTTTCTTGGTGTTCTGGTGGAAATTCAAATTTCAAGATGAGTTTTTCAGCAAAAGTTGTTGTTTGATCCTCAAAAGAGAAGGAAAAGGTGTACAAAAGGTTTAGTTCAAAGCACCTTTATAAGGTCCAACGCAATATTCCAAAAAAGAGGCTAAAGGGGGACCATTGGGTAGTACAAATGGCACATTTGCTAGCTATCTCAGTTGACTTGCGTTTGGTGTGCGCTAGGCCTTCCCTTGGCCTGTCTTTTACCTGCTGAAGTAGCTCAAAATAGTGAGCTCAACATCAGCCATCGTCCAGCCTGCGCCCAACCTGCTCCCATATCTCAAAAGAGAGTTTGTTTTGCTCTTGCATTGCGACTAGGGTGAGCTAAGGCTACCCCAACCCCTCTACAACGTATCTTAAGCACACCCTAATCTTTCATACCCCATTGTCTCAAGTTCAATCCACCAATTTCATTCCTTAATTCCTCCTTTGATTTCATTTATTCTTGACACTAATTAACATTTAAAATTTGATCTACTTAGTTGTTTAATTAGTTCTCGTCCATTCTCTTTTATCATTTGTTTACTTGGTTTAACTTTTTAATTCAAGTCCTTTACTTCTTAATTTGTTCTTGAGTCTATTTTTTTATTCCTTTCCTTGTGTATTTTATTGTTTTCTTCTTTGTCAACTTCATTGAGTAAAGTCCTTTTACTTTAAATAAGTCATCCATCTTTGCTTCAACCCTTTTCCCAATCGTGCTAAGAAATATAGGTGGGATAATCCTTGATAACATCTTAGAGACCCTCCAAGGAGTAACACAAGTTTTCAATAAAATGAGTGGAACCTTGTCATGCATTGAAGGCACTATGACACGTATAGAAGACAAGGTGGCAAACATGGAGAACCAATCCCATAAAAAACAACCATCACTACACCAGGGTTCATCCATTAAAATTGTGCCCTAGGACCTCAAGAACATATTCCCTCAACACAAAAAAATACAAACTAAGATCCACAAGACATTGTTCAACCATTCCAAATCCAATTATGCAATAAACATTAGGACCATTAACCTAGATAACAAAATTTTACCTAGTATCACTCCTTCATTTTTGTAGGTTCATAAACAAGAAATCTTAAAGAAAGATGCAAGGAGAGTGCTCCATGAAAATGAGCTTGAAGTCCTAACGTAGTTCTTACCAAAGGATTCCAAGCTTGGAAAAAATGACAACAAGTTGATAAAAGAGTTGGATTCGAGGACACGTCCTTTCCAAGAAAGGGATGACGATACAAGCCAAATTTTTTCCACTCTTTTGAGATCTATGCTTCACGGATCACACCTATGTATTCAAGACTTGGTCATTCTAGGGAATCAAGAATGTGATTGGAGAATAGATTGGTGTACGAGAGGAACTCTATCCATTGATCCAATCTAAGGGGCCATCAAAAAACATCATGTTTGGTTGATTGCTTGGAGAATATGAGGTGCCTTTATGAAGTTATTTAGGTAACTTTGGGCCCATAGCCGTGCGTGTTTGGCTTTTAGGTCACTTTGGTTCCAAATAGCATTTAGGGTCACTTTTGGGCACAATTATAATAAATGGCCTTGTCCTATAAATTGCTAGAACTCTCTTAATTCTATGATTAGATGATTTTGAAAGAATGTAAATACTTGAGAGTGTTTTATTGAATCTTTCTGGGAGATTTATTAATTGTGAGAAACATTGGTTGTGAGTTATTCATTTCACTCTCAGTCTTCGTAAGAGATTGGTGTTTGTGATAATTTGATAGAAAGGTCTTCGGGTTTAACATACCCTTTGGTTTTCCTCTCTTTATCATTTTTTGTTGATCTATATTTAACATACCTTTGGTTTTCCTCTCTTTATCTTTTTGTGTTGATGTATTTATCTTTTACTTTCATTGTCTTTGTTTCCTTTGTTTCCTTGTTTTGTGTTTTCGTATTTAATATTTTTCTTTGTTTTTTGGTGTTATTTCTATCTTCGTAGTTTCCTCTGGTATCAACTTCTTATCACCTTGTAACATTGGATTAGTATTTCACAGTTCTTGTATGATAATTGTTAACTAGCCTACTTAGATGGATTTGTTGATCATTCAACATTCTTGTAGGTACTTTGTTCTTCTTGTGTTTGTGACTTTGCCACTATATTAGCATTACTCTTAATTCAAATCATTTGCTATCTTGACTTTTGATTTATGGTTTTCTTAATTATCTAAGTTGTTCATATTACGTGTGAACTAGAAGGCAATTTTTAACATGGATCTTGATTATCTAGATTATTGTATTTCGACCCTACTTAACACAAGATTTTGGTCCATCCCTATATTTGAAAATTACTGGTATTATGATATGACATATATATTGGGTGAAACTTGTTATTTACCCTCTTTTGAAGTAGTTCTATGAGCTTTCTTTACACTTGAGTCTTCAAATATCCAATTTAATACTTTGATATTTTCATTCGCTTGGTATATCTATATATGTTCAATTAAGTTATAAGTAACTTTGAAGGGAATTTGAGAATCTAATGGCTCTAAGGCCATATATTATGCATCGCCAAGATTTACAGTTAGTGATAGTCGTTTCTATTATTGGAAATGTTTGAGGGTAGAGTTTAGGATGGCCATTGGAATTAGGTTTTTAGAGCTCTAATAAAGTACATATTTTCATATAGTCATGTACATTTTGTAGTAAATTTTTAACTCGTATATGATCAATAAATTACTCATATATATGTAATTTTAAGTGTTGACTCAATCATACGACCATGGGTTATAACATAAATTCCTAATTTGTTTGGCTATTTTGGGGTTTATATACCCAAGTCTTGTAATGTACTAAATATAAATTGTGTATAAAGGATAAAATTAGAGGAGAGTAGTTGTTACTTGACTCATAATCACTGGGAACTAGGTGAAAAAATAAGTTGGGTTTCTATTATCATAACGACTCACACAATGAGTCATTGTCAAAGTATATGTCTCGTGGTGAGAAGTCGTGATGATTGGGAAGGGTAAGACACTAAGGAAATAGTTCTGGTCAGACAACGAGTGTTGGTAATGAGCCATTGTCTAACATAATGACACATTACGAGGACTTGTTACCTTGCTAGTAACTTTCATATGCACAGTCTTATATCACGAGTCTCATAACAACTCATTGTCAGTGGTAACAAGTCGTACCCTAACCCATTAAGTAACCAGTCCCTACTACACTTATGTAAATTTTTCTTGTATTTCTTCCATTTTCTTAGATGTACTAACATATTTGTTTCTCCCAGGTACCAATGGCACTGAAGAATGAATCCTCAAAGAAGCAAGCTCCCACGAAGAAGGCCCCCACCTCGACTCATCATCTCAAAAATAAACCTACTGACGACGAAAAATCGAGTGGGTCAGTGGAGGAGTACCATATCGGAGGGGTGGTTATGACAAAGGATAAATTAACCATAGGTTCTAAAGCTTCTAAAGAAGAAGTCACAGCACCCCTGGCTAGGCCAAGCTATAATCTA
This sequence comes from Capsicum pubescens, assembly GCA_030864215.1. NCBI lineage: Eukaryota > Viridiplantae > Streptophyta > Magnoliopsida > Solanales > Solanaceae > Capsicum > Capsicum pubescens. Next base: position 167,929,640 of record CM061544.1, on the reverse strand, counting down.
CACATGATATTGTTTTCGTGGGATCTTAACAAGGGTACTCCAAACATGTCTTGCAATCCCCGAGATAGTCATGGCTTAGAATTCCTTGTGTTGGCCTCAAATTATATGCTCAAAGGCGTTGATGCCAATTTTGATCATATCATCCTCCCCCTCTTGAAGAGGATTCGACGTCGAATCCAAATCTTTTGATGACATCCCATCATACTTCTCAAGTTTGGAATCCTTTTTAAGAGTTTCATGTGACCTTCAAGCATATGTTCATGAGGCACTCTTCTTATCTTCTCCTTTGAAGGCGGTGATTCATGATCCTTCACAAGAGGAGAAATTATATTAGGAAAAATGCTAGTATCATGGTTAGTGAGTAGCAAAGGGTCAATGTAGGAATTGTCTTGTTCAATTTGGAGTTGGAGTGGTTGTACAATAGTTTGTGGAACTTGTGTCGCATTTGGAAGGTTCGCGAGAGTTTGTACATGGGGTTGAGGACTAGGATAAGAAGCCTTTGAATTCTCCCCAATGTTTTCTAACCTACCAACTATCCTTTCCAATCCACAATCGATGTTCAACAACTTCTCGTTCATTTCCTTCATATCTTGCCTTATCCCTAAGATTACCTCCAATAAGGTATCAAGAGTTGCTCCGCCCATAGCTTCTTAACACAATTGAGAAGAAATAAAGTAACTATTGATGATGTATTTGACGGTCAAACAACTTGACTCAGCGAACAAGACACAATAAAAACACACAAAAGAAAATATAAAAATTAAATAGGCTTAATAACTAATTAATAAACTAATGGTCAATTATTAGTAGAAAGAATGACTCGATTAAAATAAAGGAATCGAAAACAAAGAGACAAATCAAGAGCTAATAGAGAAAAGTACGCAGAGAAAAGGAAAAGAAAACATACTCAAAACTAATTCGCAACTAAGTAGGATGATTACTAGTTGTTAATTAGTGTTTAGAATCAAGTAAAAGATGTATAAGAATCAAGGAAAGAAATTAGGAATCAAAAATTAAGCTTACGATAATTGGCCGATTTGAATTGAGTTGTTGCCTTAAGTTGACGATTTGTTCAATTTGTTTGTCCCCTTAACAAGTTCAATCTCATGTCTAATCCTTTACTTATTAATTCTTTTGTAAGGATTTACCAAAAACGTGGATAATCACAAATATAATCACCTCAACAATCCAAATATTAGTTGGAAACTTGTCGTGTGAAGGAACAGTGTGTAGGATCGTCAAGTCGTTAAAGAATCACCGGCGAACATTTCAATCTGCTTTTTCTCCAACATGAGGTGTTGTTAGTTTTCTATGGATGAATAATACAAGGAGTTGAAACCTTTCAATTGATATTTCAAGATCAAGAAAGTTTGAATTTCTTGCGGTCCCCTCTTTTGTACTCTCCTTTGTCTCTTCCTTGAGAATATTCCTTTTTGATGCCTTTTGATTATTTCTTTCTTTGGAAGAATTGGAATATTCTTTGGAATAAAAAAGTACCACACCTCTTTCTTATATCTTTTTGGGATCAAACACAATAATTTTGAATGTTCTTCTTCAACAATATTTGAAGAACATGAAGAACACCAAGAACATTCAAAATTTGACCCTCAAGCAAGTGACCTCAAAATTTGATGAAATTCAAACCCAAACCTCACGTCAACATCCCAAACACAATCCACATGATTTAAGCTTTAAATTCTGGACAACAAATTGCCAATTTGAGAACCCATCTCAAAATTTCTTCAAACTCAAGCTCCAACCATGGTAGGTCACTCAAATCACCTCGAATTATGCTCAAATTTTCGATTTCGACTCAAATAGTGTTAGAGAACAAGAATCAAACACCAAAAATAGAAGAAAACATAAAAATCTAAAACTCAAAATTTTGACCTAGGCTCAAAATGGGAATAAATTATTTTTGTATTTTTTTATTTTTCAACACAACGGGACCCGAGATTGACTTCGTGGAAACAAAATCAAGCTCGGCTCTGATACTAAATGATACAAGACAAGATACGAAAGACAAAAACATGAGAAAACAAAGGAATAATAAAGTAAGAGATATATAGATTGACACAAATTGATAAAGAGAGGACAACCTAAGGTTATATTCAATCCGAAGACCTTCCTATCGAAATATCACAAGAACCAACCCCCCACGAGGACCTCACAGGGATGGACCCGAGAAACCCATGTTTCTAGACAACCAAAGAAATTTCCAACAAGTTTCCTTAAAAACACTCTCAAATGTATTCAAAACATCAGCATTTATTAACTAAGTACAAATGAAGGAAACCCTAATTATTTATAGCCATGGAATACTTATTACAATATGGGCCCAAAAGTGACCCTAAATGCTATTGGATCCAAAAGTGACCCCAGATCCAAACAATGCAATGGGTTGCCATGCTCTCTCAAAGCCCACGTTATCATCCATATATGATGTTACTTAATGATCCTTTGGAGAACATCTTCAAGTATAGCTTCTCCCGTGTTCAAAGCTATCATCCACACATGATATTTTTCTTGTGGAAGCTTTACAAGGGTACTCCAAACATGTCTTGGAATCCTCAGGATAGTCATGGATTGGAATCCCTTGTGTTGGCCTTGAATTATATGCTCAAAGGTGTTTGTGCCAATTTATCTCGTATCGAATAACAATGCCTTAACTTGTGTCTCCATCAATTTAGCAGTATTAATTACTGGTAAGGAATTATCGCCCCTCAAAAATCCATAGCACAAGTGTGATAAGGGGGACTTCAACTCTAAGACCAGTGTCTTCTCAATAGATAGTGTAGCTGGAGGAGTGGTTCTATTTTTCAGATCCAAATCAAGATTCTTTGGAGCATAATTGTACGAACCTCTACCATTCAATGCACCAACCATCTTTTCCTACTATTCGATGCCATATCTATAAAAATTTATGATGACTGCTGTTAATGGTTCAACCCCAAGACTCTCCTTACTAGGCAAAGTCACTTCGTAATCATCAATAGTGTCAATCATGTACACCACTCTCATATTCTTTGGATGAAACATAGATTGACAAACATTAAAACTGACTTGCTCATCATTGAGTCTTTACTTCATCTACCCCATCTCCATGTGAGCCAAGGCCCTTCCCGTAGCTAGGAAAGCCCTTTCAGAGATAATAGGGACTTCAAAGTCCACCTCAGAATCCAAGATCACAAAGTCATTCAACATTATAAAGGATGCAACCTTCACCAATACATTACACAAAATACCAACTGGTTTCTCGATAGATTGATCGGCCATCAATAGTCTCATGGATGAATGTTTGGGTCCCCCAACTCCAAATACTGGTATACCACCAACGTCATGAGATGGATAATAATATAATTATTGAGAGATATTGAAGGACCCAATAGTGCATGGAATGTTGAATGCTCTGGGGTACTCTTTTTTCTCCCTTAAAAATAGGGTAGCCACAGCACTACAATGATACACATTATCTACGGACTCAAAGCTCACTGTCTTCTTCTAAGTGATCAAGTCCTTCTTAAACATTGCATAGACATGCATCTTCTCCAAAGCTTCTACAAGAGGAATGTTAACAGATAACTCCTTCAGCATAGACAAAAAATTTTGGTACTTCCCTTCCTCTTGCTTCTTCTCAAGCACTGACAAAAAGGTAGGGAAGGACTTAGAATAGTATTCAACACTAGATCATCTAACTTACCTTTATATTTATCCTTAGCAACTTCTTTCTCAACAAATGTTGACAGTTTTGATGACTTAGCATTAGTCACCACCTCCTCTGACTCCGCTTTAGGTGCCTCATTTACATTAATTCTATCATTCTTTGAATCATCAAACATGATCATGGGGTGCCAATAGTTGTGTTACCACTTCGAGTGGTGATAGAAAGGCAATGACGATCGTTCTTAGGGTTTTACACTGTATTGCTTGGAAGGGTACCCGACTGCCTCTAATTCTGATTGCTGATATTTTACCAAATAATTGCTTCAACTATTTGATTGTAGTAGCATGAGATGCTAATTTCTAGGTTAAACCTGAAATATGTTCTTTAATCTTCTTAGCTGAGCAACCTCTTGGGCCAATATGACATTGACAACTCTATTCTCACTGGAGACACCAATAGCATAAGTTCTAGTGCCCCTCTCTACCTTCCAAGTATTCCATTCTTAGTTAGTCAGAGAGATATGACCTAGCATATTTGATGCTATCTCCCAGCGTAAGTGCATGAATGCTCCACTAGAAATATTGTATGCCATGGCTCAAGAACTGGTATTAAAGGCTCTATAGACTATTTCTAACAAACTTTGCTACAAAATCTGGTGGTTAGGCACAATCGTCAACTTCTTCTTACACCAAAACCATGCCTCATAAATTCACTCAAAATGCAAATGCCTGAAGTTATATATCTCATCTTTCAATTGTAGCATCTTGGCTGGAGAAAAAATGGTCAAGAAACTATCTCTATTTCTCTTAAATTAGTTCCAAGTTGTAATAGACCCATGAGGAAGTTCCCCTAACCACAATGTAGCTTCATCAGTTAGATAGAAAGGGAACAATCTGAGTTTGAGAGCCTTCTAATCTACCCCCAATATAGTGTATGAAGTATAGATCCTGATAAAGTTTGTGAGGTGCATATTTGCGTCATTAGTTGGAAAGCTCGAAAACACACCATTCAGGTTCTACAACTAGATTATAGCACTAATGATATCAAACTTCACATTCGATAGAAATGCAAGAGTAATGATAGCTCATGTCTTGTCATGCTCAATATACCCCAATTCCTCTACTAGATTTTCATATTATCACAAGTAATGATAGACTGGGATTACTTGAGATCTACCACCTCTTACTCTATCTCTATTTGCATCGAGTGTTGCTCGATGATCTGTCTCTTGTCTCTGTATTGCTAGCTCTACCTCTCGAGCAACATACTAAGCATGTGCTTTCTTTGTCTAGTTAGAAGCTTCTATGAATAATTGTTCCATTTACTGATAACAATGTCCTAAACTCTAAGAGATATAAGGGAGGCTCATTATTAGGATTATCTCAAACCTCTTCAATATAGCCTTCATGTATGCATTTTATCATCGTATAATTAGGTTATAGAATTCTCTCTTGGTTAGTATTTAGAGGGAGTAAGGGATTTCCTTGACTCCTAGTGTTAGGAATACACTGGAGCACACCCACTGAAGAATAAAAAACTAAAACCAAAAACTACAACAACTTTAATCAATAACCCTATAATCGCATTCCTCGGCAACGGTGCCAAAATTTGGTATAGCTCAAAACTATACTTTCAAAGAAGTACACTGCGGTCAATGTAAAAATAGTTACCCAACTAGGTTAGGATCGATCCTATAGACAATTGGTCAAACTCGTATCTCAAATTTGTTGAAGTATACAAAAGTGCGGGCAAGTAAATGAGGGTTTGCAGTAATTAGTAAAAGTAACCAATTGAGAGTGCTTTTGGTTTTAAATAATTAAAGACGAACACTAGGACTATGTTCCCCCTAGCTTCCTAACTCCATTAGTTTCTTGTTCTCTAACCAACTATCTCATTATCTCTAATCAAGAATCTGACAAGCTAGGTATTATGAACAGGCTTGTGGACTCGTAGGTAAATCTCACCCTTTACCTTGTGAGTCTAAAGGTGTCTCTCTACTATCCCTTGTCTTCGATCCTAGTTTATTTATCACCTTGTGGGTATCAAGCTATTAGATGAGGTTTGATAGTCTCAAATCACTATCGTAATCCCCTTTTCCCACTGTCGATCTCTCTTGTGTAGATTATCTCAAATACAGGTTGGTTCTTAGTATTGGCCACCACTAACAAAGAAATTAACTTAAATGAAATCACAATACACATGTAAATATAAATCAATATAAATCTCACATTTCCCCTACTTTGTTCGTCCATCAGGGTTTCCATAACCCTAGTAAGGAAGTTAACCCTCATGGTTTTGCAATAATACATGGAATTCAATGAAGAAAGCATTGAATTAATCACATATGAATGAAAGAGTAAAATCAAAAGTCTCAAATTGAATAATCCCAAAAACCAAGAACAAGACTATAAAGTGTGTAAAAATATGTCAAAAGTAATTAAACTATTACATAAGGACCCAAAGGGCTTATATAGAGTCTCAAAATAACAAAATTAACCTATACAAATAAAAATAGGAAAACTAGGTCGGCTAGTGATCACCGCTCTAGCAAAGAGTCATTATGTCTAGTAACGACTCATTAGCTGTATCGTAGCTCTCATTTGTCTTCAGTGGTAAGGACTCATTATCTCATAATGAGTCATTGGCTGCGAATCATGATGAGTCCAATGACTTTTTTAGTATTTTTTTCTCTATGCTCAGAACGACTCTCCATCACGAGACATTATCTATCATCCTGACTCATTAGCTCACTCGTTTCCACTAGAACTTTACTTGTCAACTTTTAGGACTTTTGTCTAATGTGCTCAAAATGATTCCATATCATGACTTGTTATCGCTCATCAGGGGTCGTATTCAACCTCGACTCTGCTCCTGAAGTTAGCTTCCCTTATTGTTCACATCATGACTTGGGTCATGGGTTGTTATGTGAATAAGCAACTCGTTACCCAGTACATACTTAGATTTTTATGGAGATTTTTCATCCATTTCTGATCCATATAACCACCAACCTTAATTTACCTGCAACATACACAAAACACATATCAAATCCAACATGAAGGCCTAAATATTTTCATATTTTCACTGTTTTAAGCATCGAAAGTGACATGAAACCATGGAACGTCAAAAATTTAAACTTATAAAGTTTGCATGTCCTCAGTAAACAAAAATAACACAATACAAACATGATGCTTAACAAGGAAGAACCTAAGGTGCCTATGGCAATCAATTTCACTTTTAAGCTCATAAACATTACTCCCTCCTATTTTTACTTTCCAAAACTAATTGTGTGGATCCATGATGCACAAAAACATGACAAAAAAGTTTAGGATATGTAATTACATTAGTGGTAGACAACCACACATATATACAAACTACATTACCCAAAAAAATAGCAGTTAGCAACACAACCCATGCGCCCTCACATTAAATAAGTACTACTCAAATAAAGTATACATATCAATGCGGGGACGGTCATAAGACACTTACACTCAGAAATAAGTATCAACAGTGTGCACAAAATACCGTAGGCTTGCCCTTATTTTCTTTACCCTAGTTTTTGGATAGTTAGATTAGGATCACTATAGGAATTTACTAGGCTTGTAAAATAGGCTTAGGGGCTTGTATGGTACATATGGGATTTTGTGACTATGCCTCCTTGGCACTACAATTACTTGTTGGGGTCCACTTCTTAACCAACTTTTATTTTTAATCCACCCTTATTTCTTCCTTTTTATTCTTTTAATGCAATTTCAGGTCGGGTGTGGTTTCTTTCATTCTTTCTTCTTTTTTTTGCTTTTTTTTTCTACCACACCTAGTACTACTTTCTTTTCTCTTATTTTACCCTCCTTCACACACACTTTATATCACGTACCCCTATGATAGCTACCCTCAAATTAGTCAATTTACCTGAGTTGAGGTGCACAATGTACAAGGAGGACCAGGGCCAAAATAGGTTCATTGTGAAACAAACAGGAGGGTGAATGGTTTACACAAGAAAATAGGTCTAAAAGGCTAAAAAATTGGGATCAAGGGATATGTAATTGCATTTGATTGGTCAATTAGGCTATATTTGTACTTATTTTGAAGAATGGCCTATGATCCTTTCCTAACCAACTCTCTTATAACCTAGGCAAGACTAACCATGCAAGTTCTGGATTTTGCACATAGAGGGAACTAAGTAGTGTATCACACACACTTGGAATAAGTTTATATCACACACTACTATCTATCTAGTTTATGCAACGGCTAGTTATAGTGATCATGTTCCAAATACTAATTCCATAACTAGATTCACAATGGTCACATATATCTATATCACACATATTCAAAATAATTTTTTTTCCAGGGGTATCTCATTTAAAGAATAATCAAACAAAACATATCAACTGCCTAAGGTGCTTATATTCTCCTACTTAGACAAAAACAAAAATGACACAATACAAAACACAACACTGAATAATTTTATCCTAGACATGCTAGTTCAACTACCATACCGCAGATGATAGAAAAAGAATTACAACAACAAAAATATGCGGTGGCATGATACTTCCCCACCCCCAACTTAAGAAACTATAAAATATCCTTAGTGCATCCATGATGTCAAAACAAGGGGAAAAACATGCCTGGGTGCTCAAGGCGCTAAATTATGTAGTATCACTATGAGGGGCCTCATAATGGGCCCTACTCTTTTCAATAGTGGTCCTAATAGTGTTCGAGATGCTAAAATCAATAGTGGTAGGTGCGCGCAATGGTGCCTATGGGGGAGCAGTGCTCCCAATCAACGAAGATGTATCTGCAACTATCTCAGCAGTAATGCGAGAGCTACCAGCTCCCATTGCTATTTCCCAGACAATCATCTAATGATCTAATTCATCTTGAATATTGGATACCTTGGAAAGCTCAACATCATCTTTCTCACTCTTGTTGCTACTCTTTATCTTTCTCTTTGTCCTATTAACTTCCTCAACTACACCTGCAGTGTATGTCCCAGAAACTTTCCCTATATCAGGACATCCTTCTCAACGATCTCCTCAATAATGGGCATCGACAGGAAAGGTTTGGCATGCATCTCAATAATTACAGTTTAGAGTATAGCTAGCTCCGCATATATGCCCACTAAATTGGAGGACTAAACACCTTCTAAATTCTCAATGTTCCACTACTTAAACCCATCAAATTAGTCTTGTAAACCTCTAATCTCACCCCTAATCTCTTGCTACACCCACGGATTAACCCCACTCTCTATATTCTTTATTTTTTTCTCAATGGTGCTTAATATTTTTAGCACCTCATTTAGGAATGTCTGTGGTACTAAGGCATAGCCGATAAGGGCAGGCCTAGTAATGAATAGTTTGGCTAGTAGGTAGAGACGGAGTTTAGGAGGTGCCTGCCACATCTGAGGCCTGAGGCTAAGAATGGGCATCCTAGTTAGGGTTTCACCAAATCAGTGAAATCTAGAGTATCAATATTGTGCCCTCCTATCTGGAATACCTCTCGAAATAAAGTGGCCCCTACCCTAGCTTCTTTGGAGATAGGGTTTGTAGCATCTCGACTAAGGCCTAAATCTTTAGTACACTATGTCCACATGAGCTTATCAACTCCTAGAATCTTTGATACTCCCTTATCTAAACATATCTGTGTCAGCAAATGCAAAATACCAGGACTGTGTTGGGGCTCACCGCCTAATTACGGATCTCCGTGGCTATCTTCTTGGCTACATCAAACTTATAGCCCTCCATGATACCCGTAATTAGGGTGGCTCTATCAGTGCTCATTATATTATCCCCTTAAGTGGGACTCAATATATGATGCGCAAGCAGCTACCAAGCCTTCACTACTAAGTTTAGGCTCACAATCATAATCCAAGATGAAGAGCCAACTCTACCAAGCACCCAATGAGCCTCTTCCCACTCTGTAGAAATTATTCCATCTATCCACTAGAAATGAGCAAGATTTTCTTCTGAACCAATCTGGTTTACCTTTATCTTTTGTATCTCTCCCACATAGTAGTGAATCTCAGCTGTATTGACTGATAACTAGAACTCTGGCTTATGTAGAAATCTGGAAATGGTTTGTGTAGAGATTTTCACAAAATATATCTAATCATCAATGTCACCAAGGGCCCACCCTTCCATAAATGCCCATATAGATATAACCTCTTGAGATCTATCAATAAGCTGCATAGAACTCTTAGACTAAAAAGGGATTGTATTGGCTGGAAGCTCTGGTCATACATTCAAAGTGGTACTATCTAAATCGGGCATCAAATTCAGGTATCTCAAATATACCTGTGATGCTCATATTGCATTATTATTAGGAAATCCAACTCTTTTGTTTTCCTATAGAAGAGCTGATAGAACTATCTTGATTATATAAGGCTTAGGAATTCTTTAAAACACACTGGGATATTATAGATTCTGAGGTAACAAAAGGTATCTTACAATTCTTTGAGGCAGGTAAACTATTGAAAGGAGTAAATATTACTATTGTGACACTGATAACAAAGATCTAAAACAAACCTAATGCCTTCTTCACAACAATATATAAACTAATCTCAATGATTCTCACCAATAAGCTGAAGTCTGTGGTGGATTTTATAGTCAGTCCCTCATAATAAACTTTCATCAGTGATCAAAATATACTTGATAATATGGTGTTAGCACATGAACAAGTAAAAGGATACTCTCGAAATGGAGTTTCACCAAAATGTACCATTAAGGTGTATATAAGGAAGGTGTATAACTCAGTTGAGTGGCCTTTCTTGAAGATGGTGCTGCTAGAATTTGGATTACCAACTTACTTAGTCAACCTTATAATGGAATGTGTGACAATAGTACAATATACATTATTGATTAATGGTGTACTGACTCTAATATTCCCATAAAAGAAGGGACTAATACAAGGGGACCCCATGTCCCTTTTTCTATTTGTTTTAGTCATGGAATACTTGCATTGAACATTGAAGCAACTCAAGTTTAATCCCCAATTTAACTATCATCCTAGATATGACAAGATAGGAATCATTCATATTTGCTTTGTTGATGATCTTCTAATGGGTATAGGGTTGATGAAATTTCTATCAAACTATTGTTTGATGCTTTTAATCACTTTTCAGCAGTGTTTGTCCTGTAAGCAAACATGGAAAATACTCATTTTACATTGTGGGGGTGTCATCAGATTTCAAGAATTGAATGTTTAAGGAATTGTAATTACATCCAGGGAAGTTCCCTTTCAAATATCAAGGAGTTCCTCTATCTAAAAGGAAGCTTTCTATTTATCAATGTATGCCTTTCATGGAGAGGATGACTACTAGAATCAAATGTTGGTTTTCAAAAAAGTTAGCTTATAGTGGCCTACTACAACTGGTAAAACCTGTATTGTTTGAGATGTGTATTGTATTGCCCATGAAGATCACCACTATGGTTAACAATGTTTGTAATACCTTTTTATGGATAGGGAGTAACAATTGCACTAGTTGCATGGGAAACAATTTGTCAACCCAAAATTTCAGGAGGTTTGAATGTTATAGATGTGAAGTATTGGAATAAAGCTGCAATTTGTAAACTACTATGTGTTGTGAACAGAAACAAGGCAATCTGTGGATTATATGGATCCATAATTACTATATAAAAAGGCAAAGCATATATATGATGAACACTTCAAATCAAGCTAGTTGGATTTTGAAGAAAGTATTTAATGCAAGAAAATAGCTAACTGGTATAATAAATATGCATACTAAGCTACAACAAATGACTGATTAGAAAGGTTTTAACATTAGAAAAGCATATCACAGCATAAGGCCTCAATACCTAATGGTTAGTTGGAACAAAGTGGCCTTGGTGAAAGGGTTGATAACCAGACACCACTTTATTCTCTGGCTGGCATTACATAATAGACTATCTATTGTGGATAGAGTGAGTAAGTAGGGAGTAAGAGTGCAGAAAGATTGTGTATTATGTAGCTCAACTCAAGAGGAAATATTTGACAATCTATTCTTCCAATGTATCTATTCTCAGAACCTATTGAACTTTATTCTAAAGTGGCTAGGATATTAGTAGATATAGGATGTTGGCAGTAAGAGATACAAAATTTTGTACAATATATGACCAATAGTAGAACAGGAGATAGCATACTTGGATTCTATTTAATAGCAGTAGTGTATCATGTATAAGCCGAAAAGAATGCTAAAAGGTTTACAAATCTGAAAATGGACATCATACAAAGAGCAAAAACCATCGTTATTCAATTGTACATGGAAAGACAATAACACAGCAAATGGAAAGTATATTTAGATAAAGTACTTCGTTATCCAATGTAATTCTTACAGTTAGCCATAGTAGAGTAGTTATATCATTGAAATAGATGTACTAAGAGCTAGCACTAAGTCAAAAAGTTTCCAGTCAGTTGGTAAATTCTTTTTTGGATGAATGGAAATTACCTATTTACCAAAAAAAGACTCAATTTTTTCTTCTTTATTTGCATCCTCGGTTCCAGACTCCAAATCTTCGTCATCTTTATAATTTTCACCATCTTCAACATCCTCTTCAGACTGGGATGGTGACTATCTAAGATGTTTCATCCTTGGCCTATGCAGGGTTGTGTGACTTCTTTTGTAGTATTTTTAGCACCTCTGTGTAATTTATCCCTTGGTGCCTCCGCCCTTCTAATTGGGTATTCCTCTACGTACCCACTTGGTTTTTCGTCGTGAATAGGTTTAATTATGAGATGGTAAGTGGGGGAGGGGCCTTCTTCATGGTAATTTACTTCTTTGAGAAGGCATTCTTTTGTGTCATTGGTACCTATGAGAAACACACATGTTATTATATCTAAGAAAATAAAAGAAAAATAAGAAAAATTAACATAAGTATTGCAGGGACTGGGTACCGATGGGTCAAGGAACAACTCATTACCACTGGTAACAATTCATTATGAGACTCGTGATGTAAGACTGTGCATAAGGAATGGTCACTATTTAGGTAACGACTTGTTATGTCAGATAATGGCTCATTACCATCACTTATTGTCTGACCAGAACTAATTCCTTGGTGTCTTACCCCTCCCAGTCATCACACCTCCTCACCATAAGTCGTATAGTGTGACAATGACTCATTGTGTGAGTTTTTATGATAAAAAAATCCCAACTTCTTTTCGCACCTATATTGCTAGTGATTACGTGTCAAGCAACGACTCTTTAGGTGACCATATGAGTCATTATGAATCCCATAATCCCTGAATCATGAGTGTTAAAAGGGTTGGATTTCAGATATCACATTCCCATACACATATATGACTTTAATATGCATTAGCGACTCCTAGGTCACCCCAACGCATAAATCATAGAATAAATTTTATTCTACTCCCAATTTTATCAGTGTAATTCAAGTTGTTCAAGAACAAGGCTAATTTATATTTTTTGAACATAATGTAATCAAGGAAACTAAGAAATTTTGAAGCCTATTGAGGTACCAACTTAAAAATTAAGAACATTAATCTTATTTGATTTGTTGGGTAGCGCTACTGCCTCTACCTATTTAGATACATAGTCAAGCTCCACCAAAATCTATTTCATGCCATTGGAGCTCATAAATGGACCTATGAAATCAATCCCCCATATATCAAACAGCTTCAACTCCAAAATAGGAGTCATGAGGAGTTCATGGCCTTATGAAACGTTGCCTTCACACTAGCACTGGTCACAGGCTTGCGCATTGTCATGAGAATCCTTCAAGATCATAGTCTAATAATAACCACACTACGGAATATTTTGGGTTGTGTGGGTTCCACAATGATGACCCCCAACGGGTGATGAATGACAAGACTCAAGGATGTTTTTCATATCCATCTCAGGAATACATTACCAAATAACACCATCCACACAAATTTGAAAAAGATAAGGTGCATCCCAGAAAAACCACCTCACCTCATGCATAAACCTCTTATGTTACTGGAAGGATAGGTCATCTAGAAACAAGATCATTTTCCAAATAATTAGTAGAATCAATAAACCGCATGATTAAGTCTTGAGATGCTACTAAGACTGGCTCATCTAGAAAAGTATTATCCATGTCAATCTCATCCCCTAGTTTCTGCATATCCTCTTTCTTAAGGTGATACAAGTGATCAACAACCTGGTTCTCCGTGCCCTTCCGATTTTTTACCTCAAAGTTAAAATCTTATAGCAAGAGGACCCAACGTATCATGATTGTCCTTGAATTCTTTTTCAACATAAGAAACCTCAAAGCTGCATGGTCTGTATGGATAATGAATTTTGTCCCAATCAAGTAAGGCTAAAATTTTCAAAGGCCAAAACCATTGCAAGCAACTCCTGCTCAGTAACTGTATAGTTCTTTTATATAGTGTGAAGGATCTGTTCATACCTCTGTCCAAGGATAGAACTCAAGGACACTCCACTCACATCACACATTACCTTAAATGGTACAGACCAATCAGGGGATACAACAATAGGAGTCAAAATCAATCAATCCTTAAGGCACTCAAAACCCTTGAGGCATGCATCATCAAACATAAATTTCACCTCCTTCTCTAAATTCTTGTAAAAAGGATTATCAATCTGAGAGAAGTCCTTGATGAACCACCTATAAAAGCCACCATGACAAAAAAAACTTTAGATACCTTTGACTGAGATTAGAGAAAGAAAATTTTCAATCTCTTCAACCATTTCTCTATCCACCTTAATACCCTTGTTTAAGATTTTATTCCCAAGCATAATATCCCCCTCCCTTACCATAAAATGGCACTTCTCCCAACTCAACACCAGGTTGCACTTCTCACACCTCTGAAGTATTGGCCAAATAGGCCAAATAGTCAACAAAAAAGTCCCCAACTACTAAAAAATCATCCATGAAAACATCTATCATGTCCACCACCATGTCACAAAATATAGACTTCATACATCTTAGAAAGGTGGCGGGAGCATTGATAATCCAAACGGAATCCTTTTGAGTGTAAAATTCCCATAAGGTCGGGTAAAGGTATTCTTTTCCTAGTCCTTGAGCGCAATCAAAATCTGATTTTAACCCAAGTACCCATCAACAAAATAGTACCAACCCCTGCCTGCTAACCTATCAAGCATCTGATCCATAAATGGAATAGGGAATTGGTCCTTTTTAGTCTAAGTGTTCAAATTTAGGTAATCCATGCACACTCTCCATCTAGTAACTAGTTTCTTGGGCACAAGTCCATTCTTTTCATTTGGGACTACCATGATTCCATCCTTCTTAGGAATGCATTAAACCTGGTTGACCAACTTACTATATCATCTAACCACTTTATAATCTCTTTCCTTACTACCTCTTGTATAGAAGGATTCAACCAATCTTGATGCTCAATACTGGGAATGCAATCTGAATCAAGATATATTTTATGTGTACAAATACCTGGTGGCATTCGTACAATATCTCCAATGGTGCATTCAATTGCACTCTTGAATTTCTGCAACACTGATAGTAATTCCTCAACCTATGTCTCCATCATGTCAGCAATTATAATTATCGATAAGATGATGTTGACCCCCAAAAATGCATAGCGTAAGTGTGATGAGAGGGCCTTCAACTCCAAGACTGGTATCTTCTTAATAGATGGTCAAGTTGGAAGATTGGTTCTATTTTTAGATCAAAATCAAGCTTTTTTGAAGCATAATTATATGAACCTCCAACATATAATCTGCTCACCATATCATCATACTTATTGATGCCATTGTTATCAAAATTCACCATGACTATTAATAATGTCTGAACCTCAAGTATATTCTCAATGGGCACAGTCACTTCATCATCATCAACGGTCTCAATTATAGACCCCATTCTCATATGCTTCAGCTATTATCTAGATTAACCAATATTAAAAATGACTTTCTCATCATTGAGTCTGAACTTTATCTTCCCCATCTTAATGTTAACCAAGGTCCTACACATAGCTAGAAAAGGCCTTCCTAAGATAATAGGGACTTCAAAGTCCACCTCACAATCCAAGATCATGAAGTCAGCTAAATATATAAAGGATGCTACCAACTGGTTTCTTGACAGTTCAGTTGGCGATCAACAGTCTCATGGAGGTAGGTTTGGGTGCTCCCAGCCACAACTTTCTATATACCGCCAATGTAATGAGATTGATGCTCACTCCTAAATTATATAATGCTTGAGAGAAGTTTAAGGACCTAATTGTACATAGAAATTTGAATGTTTTGGGGTCCTCATTTTATCCATTAATGATCGGGTAGCCACACCACTATAACAAAGTACATTATCCGTAGGCTCAAATATCATTGTCCACTTCTTAGTGACCAAGTCCTTCATAAAATTTGCATAGCTAGGCATATACTCAAAATCTACTACATGAGTAATGTTAAGAAATAACTCCCTCATCATAGAAAAATAATTCTGGTACTTCCCTTTTTTTTTGCTTCATCTTCAAACATTGAGGAAAAGGTGGGAGAGGACGTGGAATTATCTCCAACACTGACTCATCAGCCTTTTCTTTACCTTTATCCTTAGCAACTTTTTTCTTAACACCTGTCGACTATTGTGATAACTTAGCATTAGCGATCCCCTCCTCTAACTTTGCTTTAGGTGTCTTATCTATATCAATATTATCATTCTTTGACTTAGAAACCACAGGCATAGGGGGGTTAACAGCTATCTTATCACTTTGAGTGGTGATGGAAAGATAGTAACCATTATTATTAGGATTTATCATTATATTTCTTAGAAGGCTACCCAGCGCCTTTGATTTAAAGTTGCTGATATTTGATAAAATTTTGCTCCAACAATTTGATTGCATTACATTGTGATTCTACTTTCTGGGTCAAACCTAAAAAGTCTGCCTTAATTTCCTTAAGGCAAGTTTCCTGACTTTCCTGGCCCTTAACTAGCTTGGACAACATTATCGCCATCCTTGATTCACTATCACGACTTCCAGGTGGAATATATCTATCCCTCTTTCTCCTTTTTAACATCCTTACATCTCTATTACCATCTTGATTTCTACTATCATATCTATTCTTATACCCATAATAGTTTCAACCTTGGTTTCCTTTCCCTTTGGATCTCACCAATTTTCTATCCAGATATTTTGCCTCTCCTTCTAAATTAGAATCATATGATATTAAGGCTTTTCCCCGAGAACCTACTATATTTACCTTCTCAAAATTTATTATTGCAAACTACTTAGACAACAACCACACATCAATCCTTAGTTGAGCAACCTTTTACACCACTGTGTCATTGACAAACCTGTTCTCACTGAAGGCACTAATAGTATAAGTTCCAGTTCACCTCTCTGTCTTGCGAGTATACCACCCTCAATTGGTGAGAGAGATCAAATCTAGCATATTTGATGCTACCTTTTAGCACAAACATATGAATGCTCCACCAAAAATAGTGTCTACCATGGCTCTAGATTGTTTGTTAAGGGCTCTATAGAATATTTCTAACAAATTTTTCCCTAAAATCTTATGGTTTGGCACCATAATAAACTTATTCTTATACTAAAACCATGCCTCATACATCAACTCAGAATGAAAATGCTTATAGTTATATATCTTATTTTTAAAGCATAGCATCCTTGCTAGAGGAAACAAATAGTCTAGAAACTACCTTTGTAACTCATGCTAAGAAGTATTGGACCCACAAAGAAGTTCCCCTAACCACAATATAGCTTTACCAGTAAGAGGGAAAGGGAATAACCTAAGTCTGTGAGCTTCCTGTTCTTCCCCTGGTATAGTGTATGAAGTGAAAATCCCAATAAAGTTTGTGAGGTGAATATTCGCAGCATCAGTCAGTAAGCTTGCACCCTTTATATTCAACAGTTGGATCATAGCACTAATAATATCAAACTTCACATTTGGTGGCAATACAGGAGGAATGATAGCTCCTATCTCAGTAGGTTCAACATACCCCAAGTCCTATTTTGGATCTACATATGGTCACAAGTACATATAGGCTGGGATTTTCAAGAGGCAATCTGACTACCACAGGCATGTTTAAGATGCCTGAATTTGATGCTTAGTTCAGAAAGTACCACTTTGAGTGGATGACTAGATCTCCCAGCTAGTACAGTCCTATATTAGTACAAGAGTTTTATACAACTTATTAGATGGAACTCAAGAGGTTATATCCATAGGGGCATTCGTGAAAGGGTAGTGACCCTTTGGTGACTTTGATAATTAGAGGTGTTAGGGTGAACATCTCTACATAGACTATTTCTAGATTTTTGGATGGGCCAGAGTTCCAATTATATTCCAACACAGCTAGATTGACTAGTGCATAGAGGAGATATGGAAGATAAAGTTAAAGAAATTTGGTTTGGAAGAAGAGATTGCTCATTTTTCATGGATGGCCAGAATTATTGCTATGGAGAAGGAGGAGGCCCCTTGAGAGGCTAGAAGAGTTGGATCTTTATCTTGGATTACGAAGGTGAGCCTAAACTTAATAGAGAAGGCTAAGTGGATGCTTGTGTGTCATATATTGAATCCCATATATAGGGATAGTATATTGAGTCCATACAAAGCCACCCTAAATACGGGAATTATGAAGGTCTATGAGTATTATGTAGCCAAGTGGATAGCAAGGGAGATCCGCAATAGGGCGGTGCGCCCCGATACTCCCCTAGCATTCTCATATTTATCGACATGGATATATTTATATAAGGGAGTGCTAGAGATTCCATGAGTTGATCAATTCATCTGACCATGAAGTACTACATATTTAGGCCTTATTTGAGAACAAAGTGAAAAATATAGAGAGAGTGGGGTTCGTCCATGGGTGCAGTGAGAGATTAAAGGTGAGATTAAAGAAATATAGACTCAATTTAATGGGTTTGACCAGTGGATCAGCTGAAACTAGAGGGTGTTCAGTCTCTCAATTTTTTGGGCATATATATGGAGATGGTTACGCTCCAAACTTTGATTGAGGGATGCATACTAGACCTTTCTCGTCGATGCCCATTATTAAGGAGATTATTGAGAAGGATATGCCTAATATAGGGGGAGTTGGTGGGATAAACACTGCTGCTGAAGTTGAGGAAGTTTATAGGCCAAAGAAAAAGAGGAAGAGAAGAAAGAAGAGTGAGAAAGTCCACATTTGAGCCTAAATAAGTCCACATATAGCCTAAATGACAAACCAAATGTGAATAAGTATCCCTTAATCCCAATTTTTTAGCCTTATAGACTTATTTTATTATTTACAGTGTTCACCTTCCCATTTATTTCATAATGAACCTATTTTGTCCCTGGTCCTCCTTGGACATTGTACACCTTAACTTAGGCAAATCTCCTAAGTTGAGGGTGGCTATTATAAGGGTGCATGATATAAAGTATGTATAAAGGAGGGTAAACTAAGAGAAAATAAAATAGGGTTGGGAGTGGTAGAAAAAAGGAAAGAAAATTGAAAAAAAGAGAAGAAAGAATAAAAGAAACCACACCTAACTTGAAAGTGCATTAAAAAAATAAAAAAGAAGAAATAATAGTGGAATAAAAGAAAAGTTTGTTAAGAGGTGGACCCCAAAAATTAATTGTAGTGCCAAGGAGGCATAGTCACTTAACCCCATATGTACCATACCATCACCCAAGCCTTTGGTACATGCCTAGTAAAGTCCTATTGTGATCCTAATCTGACTGTCCAAAAACTAGGGTAAATAAAAAAAAGGCAAGCCGATGGTATTCTGTGCACACTATTGGAACTTCTTTATGAGTGTAAGTGTCTCGTGACGATCCCTGCAATAATGTGTATACTTTATTTGAGTGGGACTTCTTTGATGTGAGGGTGTATGAGTTGTGTTGCTAACTACTAGTGTTTTTGGGTAATGTAGTTTGTATATATGTGTGGATGTTTGTTACTAATGTAAGTACATAACCTTATTCCTCTGTGTCATGTTGTTGTGCTTCATGGATCCACATAGTTAGTTTTGGAAAGTAAAAGTAGGAAGGGGTAATGCTTTTGTGCTTAAAAGTGAAATTAACTGTCGTAGGCACCTTAGGTTCTTCCTGGTTAAGCATTGTGTTTGTATTGTGTTATTGTTGTGCCTGAAGACATGAAAATGTTCTTGTATTGTGTTATTATTTTTTCCTGAAGATATGCAAACATTCTAAGTGAAGGTTGTTGATGTTCCATGGTTTCATGGAACTTTTGATGCTTAAGACGGGGAAATTGTGCAAATATTTAGGCCTTCATATTGGATTTGATGTGTGTTTTATGTTTGTTGCAGGTAAATTATGGTTGGTGGTGATATAGATCAAAAATGGATGAAAAAGCTCTAGAAGAAGTTGTGTGGACTGGGTAACAAGTTGTTTAGTCACCTAATGACTCATGACTCAAGTGTGATGTGAAAATTAAGAAAGGCTAACTTTTTGAGCAAAGTGGAGACTGAATACGACTCATGATGAGTGATAATGAGTCATGACGTGGAATCATGTATATTAACCAAAAGTCCTGAATATTTACAAGTGACATTATAATGGAAACGAGTGAAGCTCACAAGTCATGATAGATAACGACTCATGATGGAGAGTCATTCTAAACCTGAAGAAAAAATACTAAAATATGAAATTCACTATCATCACGAGTCCTAGCCAATGATTCATTACGTCTCATAACGAGTAATGGCCACTGAAGACAAAAGAGAGTTATGAACGCAGCTAACGAGTTGTTAACAGACATAATGACTCGTTGCCAGATGCGTGACCACTGCCGACCTAGTTTTCCAATTTTTATATTGTTAGGTTTCCTTTATTATTTTGAGACTCTATAAATACCCTTTGGGTCATAATGTAATAGTTTACGTACTTTTGACATATTTTTATACACTTTATACTCGTGTTCTTGGTTTTTAGGATTAATCAATTTGATACTTTGGATTTTATTCTTTCATTCTTGTGCAATTAATTCTATGCTTTCTTCATTGAATTCCCTGAATTATTTCATAACCATGAGTGGCTAACTTGTTTAACTAGGGTTTTGGGAACCCTGGTGGAAGAACGAAGTAGGGGAAGTGTGAGATTTAGCTAGATCAATATTTACAAATGTATTATGATTTCCTTCAAGTTAATTGCTTTCTTATAGTGGTGGCCAACTCTAAAAACCAACCAGTACTCGTGATCATCTTCACAAGAGAGATTAAGATTGGCCAAAGTGGATTACGATAGTGATTCAAGGCTATCAACCCTCATCTAATAGCTTGAGACCCATAAGGTGATAGCTAATCTAGGATAGAATACAAGGGATAGTAGAGTGTCACCTTGAGACTTACAAGGTAAAGGGTGACATTTACCTACGATCCCACAAAATAGGTGGTAATACAAAGCTTGTTAGATTCTACATGTGAGATGATGAGATAGTTGGATGTAGTACTTCAAGTCATTTTCATTCAAAGAAACCAAAATAACAAATCAACTAAGTTGAATGTTATTGATTTTTAAGTTGGTACTTCAGTAGGGCTCAAAATTCCCTATACTCCTGGATTACATTATGTTCAAAAAATATAAATTTTCCTTGTTCTTGAGAGTTTTAACTTTGGGAGAGTTGGATTCTTTGAATGTAAGTATAGGGGTGAATTTGGAGTCCTCTTTAAATGATAATGAAAAGGTTTTGGAGAACGGAGGGTGCCTCAACATTTCAAATGGGTAGAAAATCAATAATGGGATTTAATTTCCCATTTAATATACTGGTTTTTGATCGGGTTGACCCATCTGGTCCACGATGTTAGGATTGGTAATGAGTCATACTTAATGACTCGTTACCACTGGTTATGAGTTGTTGACTACCCCATGATGACTGGAACCTTTCCTGTCTCTCTAGTCATAATGACTTATCGTAACGAGTCATTGTCCCTGACAATGACTCATTTTGAGATTTATATGACTTCAAAGACCAAAAACCTAGGAGTGGCCTGAGCACCATCATCCTACGACCTTGATAAAGATTTATTAGGAGTAATCATAACTCATAAGAGAGTAGTGGGGACCTGGTGCAAGAAAATTTTCTTGTCTTTTTCTACAATCTTCAGCCCTGCACACTAAACACACAAATTACTCTATAATTTAGTAAGTACAAGACATGGGTTGCCTCCCATGCAACACTTGATTTAATATCACAACACGACGTGGCTAGGTTGGATACTGAAACTTTACCAACTATCCCATGGGTCGCCTCCCATGCAGTGCTTGGTTGAATGATATGGCATGACGCAATAGCCTTGGTTACTCAGACTTCACCAAGGCCCATATCATCACATACTTTTACCTCATCTTGGTTTCCCAAATAGCGTTTCATCCTTTAACCATTTATCTTAAATAGGGATTCACTATCATGCTCCAACTAAATAGCAGCATGTGGGAATACCTGAACCACGGTAAATGGTCCATACTATCTAGAATTCAGCTTTCCAGGAAACAAGTTGAGTCTAGAATTATTCAACAAGACCAAATCACTAGACTCAAACACTTTTTTCTCAATCTTCTTATCATGATAAAGCTTAATTCTTACTTTGTACATGGAAAAACTCTCATAAGCACAGATTCTGAGTTCATCCAACTCATTCACCTTGTTCAACCTCAATGGTGCTGCATCATGCCACTCCAAATTTAGCTTTTTTCAACGGTAATAGTTTCTTATCCTCAAGTTTGACTAGAAAGTTGCATGATTTTCCCTACACAAGCTGATATAGGGAGGCACGTATGGGAGTCTTAAAAGCTATTTGATAGGACAACAATGCATCATCCAACTTCATAGATCAGCTAATACTTGATCTCTCTATTAAAGACCTAAACTTACCCATTCATATGAGGATGGTAAGGTGTTGCCACCTTATGATTTATACCATATTTATCAAGAATGGACTTAAAAAATAAATTGCAAAAGTGAGACCCACTATCACTTATGATCGCACGTGGGGTGCCAAATTGAGAAATGATGTTTTTTCTCAGAAAGAAGGTGGCACTTCTACCTTCATTGATGTGCAGCACTACTTCCTCCACCCATTTAGTTATATAGTCAACCACCACCAAAATATATTTTTTTCAATAGGACCTCACAAAAGGACCCATGAAATCAATCCCCCAAACATCAAATAGCTTTAAATCTAAAATTGGTGTCATAGGGAGTTCATGGTATAGTGAAATATTGCCTTGATGCTGCAATTGTAATAGGATGATGTGTACTCATGAGAATTCTTGAAAAATGTAGGTTAATAATTCCCACACTGCAGAATCTTATGGGTTGCGCGGGTTCCGCTATGATGACCCCTAACTAGTGATGAATGACAAGCCTCAAGGATGCTCATCATCTCCACCTCAAGAATACATCTCCGAATAACATCATCCGTATAAATCCAAAAAATATAAGGTTAATCCTAGAAAAACCTCCTCACCTCATCCATAAACTTATTACATTGCTAGAAGGATAAGTCTTCTGGTACAAGAACACTTCCCAAATAGATCGAAAAATCAGCAAACCACGAGATTAATTCTTGAAATGTAGCCAAGAACCACTCAACTAGAAAAGTATCATCTATGTCAAGCTCATCCCCCTAGTTTTTCCATTGCCTCTTCCTCAAGGCGAGACAAGTTATCAGCAACCTGGTTCTCTATGCTATTCTGCTCTATTACCTTAAATTCAAATTCTTATAGAAACAGAACCTAATGTATCAATCTTTTCTAGGCATCCTTTTTCTACATAAGATGCCTCAAAGCTACATGGTCTATATGGACAATGACTTTGGTCCCAATCAAGTAAGATCAAAACTCTTCAAAGGAAAAACCTACCGTAAGTAACTCCTGCTCAGTAACTGTATAGTTCTTTTGTGTGGGGTTTAATGCCTCGCTAGCATAGTAGATTGGGTGAAGAAGCTTTTCACACCTCTGGCCTAAGACAACACCTAAGGCCACTCCTCTCGCATCTCACATTACCTAAAATGGTAAAGATCAATTAGGGGATACAATAATAGGATCCAAAATCAACCATTCCTTAAGTAACTCAAAAGCCTTGAGACATGCATCATCAAACATAAATTTCACCTCCTTCTCTAAAAGCTTGCAAAGAGGATTAGAAATCTTAGAAAAGTCTGTGATAAAGCACCTATAGAAGCTAGCTTAACCCAAAAAAATTTGGATACCTTTGACTAAGATTGAGGAAAGCAATTTTTTAATCATCTTAATCCTCTGTCTATCCAAATCAATCCCCGTTTTAAGATTTTATGAAAAAGTACAATACCATCCTTTACCATAAAATCGTACTTCTCCCAATTCAACACCAGGTTTCACTCCTCACATCTCTGGGGTAAATTTGCCAAATAGGCCAAACAGTCATCAAAAGAGTCTCTGACTATTGAAAAATCATCCATGAAGACCTCTATCGTGTCCTCCACCTTGTCAAAAAATATTGACATCATACATCTCTTAAAGGTGATGAGAGCATTTCATAATCCAAATGGAATCCTCTTGAATGCAAAAGTCCTATAAGGGTAGGTAAAACTAGTATTTTCCTGATCCTTAGGAGTAATAGAAATATGATTGTAACCTGAGTACCCATCAAGAAAATAGTACCAACCCCTACCTGCTAACTTGTCAAGCATCTGATCCATAAAATTTATAGGGAAATGGTCCTTTTTAGTCCGATTTTTCATCTTTCTATAATCCATGTACACTCATTATCTAGTAACAGATCTCATGAGCACAAGTTTATTCTTCTCGTTAATGATTACAGTTATCCTACTCTTCTAAGGAACACTTTGAACTGGTCTTAACCATTTGTTGTCCAAAATGGATTAAACCACTACATCATCTAACCACTTGATAATTTCCTTCTTTACTACTTCCTACATTAGAGGATTCAACAAACACAGATGCTCAATGCAAGGAATGTAATCCAGCTCAAGCTATATTTTATGTATACAAATATCGGTGGGATCCCCTCAATATCTAAAATGGTCCATCCAATGGCCCTCTTGAATCTCTACAACACTAATAGAAATGCCTAAATACATACCTTCATCAAATTAGCAGTAATAATTATTGGTAAGGTGTTGTCGGCCCCTAAAAATTCATAGTACAAGTGTGATGAGAGGGTCTTAACTCCAATACCGGTGTCTTCTCAATAGATAGTGAATCTATAGGAGTGATTCTATTCTTTAGATTTAAATCAAGATTCTTTGGAACATAATTGTACGAACCTATACCATCCAATGCGCTCACCATCTCGCCATACTCTCCGATGACATCGCTATAAAAATTCATGGTAACGATTGCTAATGCTTCAACCTCTAGTCTCTCCTCACTTTGATAAGTCTCTTTATCATCGTCAATAGTATTAATAAGAAACACCACTTTCATATCATTTGGTTGTCGTATAGATTGACCAATATTAAAAGTGACTTGGTCCTTGTTGAGTTTGTACTTCATCTTCCCCATCTCTATGTCAACCAAGGCCTTCCCGTAGCTAGGAAAATCCTTCCATATATAATAGGGACTTTAAAGTCCTCCTCAGAATCCAATATCATGAAGTCATCCAGAAATATAAAGGATGCAACCTTCACCAACACATCACACAAAATACCAACTGATTTCCCAATAGTCCGATTGGCCATCAACAGTCTCATGGATGTAGGTTTTTGTGCCCCAACCCCAAATGCTTGTATACCACCAATGGAATGAAATTGATGCTAAATTGTAAATCATGCAATCCTCAAGAGATATTAAAGGACCCAATAGTGCATGGGATGCTGAATGTTCTAGGTCCTCCATTTTCTTCACTAACGATAAGGTAGACACGGCACTACAATGATGCACATTTTCCATGGACTTAAAGATTAATGTTTGATTCTAAGTGATTATGTCCTTCATAAACTTTGCATAGCCATGCATCTGCTCTATAGAATCTACAATAGGAATGTTAACATATAACTTCTTTTGCATAGAAAAAAATTTATAGTACTTTCCTTCCTCTTGCTTCTTCTCAAATGTTGAGGAAAAGATGAGTAAGGATGTGGGATAGTCTTCATAACTATATCCTCTACCTTACCTTTACCTTTATCCCTAGCAACTTCTTTCTCAACACATGTCAATAGTTTTAATGAATTAGCTTTAGTCATTACCTCTTCTGACTCTGCTTGGGTTGCCTTATCTATATCAATGTTATCATTATTTGGATCATCAACCATGATCATAGGGTGTCAACAGTTGTCTTACCATTTTGAGTGGTGATGGAAAGATAGTGACCATTGTTCTTAGGGTTTTGCACTAGATTGCTTAGAAGGGTACCCGACTACCTCTGATTCAAGTTGCTGACATTTTACTGAATTATTGATCCAACTATTTGATTATAGTATCATATGATTCTACTTTATAGTTCAAACCTAAAATGCTTGCCTTAATCTCCTTAAGGAAACTTTCCTAACTTTCCTGGCCCGTGACCCGCTTGGACAATATCGCCTCCATCCTTGATTTACTATCTCGACTGCCTGTTTGAAAATATCTATCTCCTTTCTCCTTGTAGTAATCCTTATGTCTCTAGTCATTATTTTGTTCTCTACTCTAATCTCTGTACCTATCCCTATTTTAGTTACAACCTTGGTTTCCTTGCCCCTTGTCTCAAAAAGCAGCCAATTCTCTTTCTAGATATTTTGCCTCTTATTATAAATAAGAATCATATGATCTAGAGGCATTACCCTATGATCCCATTGCATTTACCTTTTCAAAATTAAATACTATGAACTTCTTAGACAACAACCCAACTATAGTCCTTAGTTGAGCAACCTTTTGTGCCACTGTGCTATCGACAACTTTGTGTTTGTTGGAGGCACCAATGGCATAAGTTCCAATGCCTTTCTTTGCCTCCCAACTATTCTACCCTTAATTGGTGAGAGAGATCTGACCTATCATATCGGATGCTACCTTCCAGTGCAAGAACATGAATGCCCCATGAAAAATAGTGTATGTCATGGATCTACAAATGGTATTTAGGGCTCTATAGAATATTTCTAACAAATTCTGTCCCAAAATTAGATGTTAGGTAGCATCATCAACTTTTTCTTACACCGAAACCATGCCTCATAAATTAACTCAGAATGCAAATGCCTGAAGTTATATATCCCATGCTTCAATTGTAGCATCTTGTCTAGAGAAAAGAAATAGTCTGAAACAATCTCTACAACTCGTTCAAAGTAGTAATGGAACCATAAAGAAGTTCCCCTAACCATAATGTATCTTTATCGGTTAAAGAGAAAGGGAACAACCTGAGTTTGAGAGCCCCCTAATCTGCCCCCGGTATAGTGTATGAAGGGCAGATCCGGACAAAGTTTGTGAGGTACATATTTGCGTCATCAGTTGGAAAGCCCACAAATATACCCTTTAGGTTCAACAACGGTATCATAGCACTAATGACATCGAACTTCACATTCAATGGAAATACAGGAGGAATTATTGCTCTTATCTCAACAGGCTCAATGCACCCCAAGTCCTCCTTTGGATTTTTATATGGTTTCAAGTACTTATAGGTTGTGATTTCTTGAGCTCTACCACCTCTAAATCTATCTCTATTTCTATCAAGTGCAGCTCGATGATCTTTCTCTTGTATCTTCCTTGCTAGATTTTCCTCTCGAGCTACATACTAAGAATATTTTTCCCTCCTCTAGTTAGCAACTTCTTCTAATAATTGCTCCATTTGTAGATCAATAATGTCCTAAACTCTAAAAGATGGAGGGGCGGGTATAATATTAGGATCATATTGAACCCCTTCAGTATGGCATTTACGTATGCATTCTGTCATTGTACAATTAGGCTATAGAATTCTCTCTGCGTTAGGATTTAGTGGGAGTAAGGAATTGCATTTACTCCTAGTGTTAGGAATACACCCAAAGAAGAACAGAAAACTAAAACTAAAAATTGCAGCAATTTCAATCAACAACTCTATAACCATATTCATCGACAACGATGCCAAAATTTTATGTAGCGCAAAACAAATCCTCCAAGAAAGTATATTGTTATCGATATCAAATAAAGTAAGCCAACTAGGTTAGGGTCGATTCCATAGGGAATAGGTCAAACTCGTATCTCAAACTTTTTTAAAGTATTCAAAAGTGAGGAAAAGTAAATAGAGGGTTTGCAATAATCAGTAAAAGTAACCAACTAAGAATGCTTTTGGTTGTAAAAAATTTAAGGTGAACACTAGGACTATGTTCCCCCTAGCTTTCTAACTCCATAAGTTTCTCATGTTTCACTGAACTATCTCATCGTCTCACATGCAGAATCTGATAGGCTAGGTATTACCAACTATTTTATGGACTCATAGGTAAATCTCACTCTTTACCTTGAGAGTCTCAGGGTATCACTCTACTATTCCTTGTCTACGATCCCAGTTTTGGTATAACCTTATAGGTCTCAAGCTATTAGATGAGGTTTAATATCCTTGAATCACTGTCGTAATTCCTTTATCCCAATCTTGATCTCTCTTGTGAAAATGATGTCGAATATATGTTAGTTCTTAGAATTGGCTACTAAGAAAGAAATTAACTTTAAGTAAATCACAATACACGTGTAAATGTTAATCTAGCCGAATCTCACACTTCCCTTCGTCATTCATCCGCCAAGTTCCCACAACACTAGTTAAGAAAGTTAGTTTCTCATAGTTATGCAACAATTCATGGATTCAATGAAGAAAGCGTAGAATTAATTGCACAAGAATGAAAGATTAAAATACAAAATCTCAAATTGAATAATCCCAAAAACCAAGAACAAGAGTATAAAGTGTACAAAACTATGTCAAAATTATGTAAACAATTACATAAGAACCAAAAGGGTATTTATAGAGTTTCAAAATAACAAAGGAAATCTAACAAAATAGGAAACTAGGTCGGCAGTGGTCACGCCTCTGGAAATGAGTCGTTATGTCTAGTAATGACTCGTTAACTGCTATTGTAGATCTTTTTTATCTTCAGTGGTCATGACTCATTCTAAGACGTAATGAGTTATTGATTGGGAGTCGTAATGACTCCAGTGACTTTCAACCTTTAGTATTTTCTTATCCATGCTCATAATGACTCTCCATTATGAGTTTTTATCTTTCATCACGACTCTTGTGCTTCACTCATGCCCACTGGAACCTCACTTGTTAACTTTCAGGACTTTTGAAAAATGTGCTCAGAATGATTCCATGCCATGACTCGTAATCACTCTTCATTAGTCATATTCAGTCTCCACATTTCTCCTAAAGTCAACATCACTCACTGTTCATGTGACAACTTGAGTCAGGAGTTGTTAGGTGACTAAACAACTCATTAGCCAATCCACACTTAGCTTTTTCTGGAGCTTTTTCATCCATTTTGATCCATGCCACTTTCAACCTAATTCACCTATAACATATACAAAACACACATTAAGTCTAACAAAAAGTCCTAAGTATTTATATATTTTCACCATTTTAAGCATCGAAAGTGTCATGAAACCATGGCATGTCGTGAACCAGTTATCTTTTCATGTTGAAATTTTTTATAATAATTTATAATGTAAGCTTTTTTTCCTATGCTGATTACAAATGAATTTTCATAAGATACTTGTTTGATTATTTTTGGAAGGGTCCACAACTATAGATTGAAACACTTCTATCATTGAACTAGCGATCATATGAATTCCTAATTGGAAATTTTTTTAACCTTTAACTATTTTTAGTCGGGCCTAAATCTGCTAGCAAATTATACTAAATATTATCTTATGTTAAGCTCTTTTAAACTTCACAATTATTATAATAGTTTTTTTGGAAGTGAAATCCTCCCTAGATGGTTTCTACAGATATATTGACCATCCAAGTCATTTTCATAAATTTCATATGTTTCCCCATTTTGGCCCTTCTCGTAGTTAGTATGTAGTATTTTTGGTGTGCCAGTATAGGTTTTCTGTTCTTGTAGATTTTGGTTATGTTTAAGTAAGATTTACTATTTTGAGGTTTTAAACTTGAGAAGTTTAACTTCAGTCAACATTCATATTAAAGAGACTCAGATAGGATTTTTAACAATTCTAATAGCTCAATAACATGGATTATGAGTTAAGGGGTGATGTGATGCTATAATTCATGATTTTATACTATAGTATGCCTTACATCTTAGTTGTTTCATATGATTTTCATTTGAATTTATACTAACTACACTTGCATAGCTTGTCTTGGTGTGTAGGATGAGGAGTGATGGAATTGGCATTATTTTGGAGCATAACTGAATGATATTGGAGTGTTGAAGTCTAAGTAAAAGTTGTGGATAGTGATACAAATCTTCTGTAATATTATAGATTAAGATAGGAGCTTAACAGAGGTGGAATAAAGGAAAAATGAAAAATAAATTTACTACAAAAGGCCTTGGGTGACACCCTAAGCGCCCTAGGCTAAATGGACAAACCAAAATAGTCTGACTTAATGGCCTATGACACCACCCTAAGCATAGACAAGGTCAAAAAAGACCTATGAGACCTAGTTTAACCTAGACTAATAAGATCCAACCCAAATACCCTAACACCCTATATATACTGCTCTTATTCTATTTATATTAGAGATAACTCTTGAAAGAAATATCAACAAGCCTATGGTATGGTACTCGTGTGCATGATCTACTTTGAGGGCGAGATTGATTCATTTTAATCCCTTGCTTATAACATGATTTCATCTGGATAAAAGGGATATTCTTGTTGTGAATGCTTTCGATCACATTTATTGAGAATATTTGGTAACCTAGGCTGATATCTACGAGCATGTGCTTGGATTGGTATAAACTAATGAATACATGAGGCTTGTATCTTGTGAATTTAATGTTTGATAGTATATACTTGTGTCAATACTTTCAATATCACGAGAGAAAGATAGTTTTCAAAAAGAAGTATGTGTTTAATTCTCTAGTAATACCATTTATAGACAATGTTGATTTTTGTGTGTGTGCATAATTTGCTCAAGGACGAGCAAAGGTTTAAGATGGGGGTGTTTTGTAGGAAAATGGTATTCAACTTGATAAATCTTGAAAACTTTAAGAAGTTCCAAATTTAATTAAAATAGATATGCCACATACTATGATTAAGGAAACTTAAGAGAATCTTTAAAAAAATAAATATTTAAAATAGAAAAGATTGCAAAGTTTAAGAAATTTAGGTGAGTGGTTCAAAATAATACTCTTGAAAGGGTTTTAAGGCACTGAGAGTATTTACTAACTTGTAATTATTTGATCTATTCGAAAAAGGCAACAAGAGTAACTGTGAACGAATGGTTATTCGGTCTATTTGAATATAACTTGTCTAACTTTGATAAAAATGGATTGTTTATTTATCCTTTTCAAGGAAAAAGTTTGAACATGCATAAAATAAGTAAGCAACTTGATTTCTTTATTCTTTGAGTACACAGTTAACAAATTCAACAATTTTATGAAAAGAGTAAACTTGGTTTAAGAGAAAAATGATTTGAATTGGATCCATTTAGTGCAAACACTTATACCAACTTGCATGGGAATTATAATTGATAGAATCAATATCTGTAGAGAATTTATATACAATAAATAAAGGAAAAAATGGATAGAGATTGGGTTGCTGGCCTGTTTCATGGTTGCATTTCCAATTTGAATGGGCTTCGGCCTATTTACTGTTTCTACACTTGATTGTATACTATCTTTATGTGTAATATACATGATTTGACACCAATCATTTAATCATGTTCTTTCCTTTTAACCCATATAGCATATTCTCTTTCATGGATATACTTCTTCTGACATTGTTTTCATAGTATATCATATGTGCAGCCTGTATATTACAACATAGCAGAAATCCTTTGGGGTCTTGATTTTGAGACTTGACTCAAAATGATATTGGGTTCAAACAACCCATCGAAGAAATGCAAGAGGTGGAGTCCATTTTGACTCTAATGGGAAGTTCATGTACAAAAGAATAAATCAGGGAATAGGAACAGATGGAATAAGAATTAAACCAACATTTCACAAAAAAATTATCACATTAAGAGCCTTTAATCTAAAGCAAAATATATTCAAGATTTAACATATAATGGAATGGAAAGGGAGAAAGATTACATACAAATTCAGCTTAAAAAAATGAAATAAATCCACATAATCAAGCATTTAAATTTTTTATAATGCCTTATGATTATAACAAAATGAAAATCTTATGTGATATTAGTGTCCACACAAATCTATATTGTAGTGCAGACACATAATAGCATAAGAATATAACTAGAACAAGTTTTATTTCTGAATAAAGAGAGAATGAAACCAATATGTCCAAACATAAACTAGCACTCATGTTACTCATTCAAACTAGTTGAAGCATTTTTATTACTAGAAAAAAACACCAAGAAAAACATGTATCTTAAAGATAAAGAATCATTTAGAGACTTTAGGAAGTTGCAAATGGTGGTCGAGTTTTATAATGTAGTAAAACAGTAATTAAATCTCAAAAGAAGTTTGAAGAAAGCAAGGTTCTCTTAAACATATTTATGACCTTGATTTAGTAATATCATGTAATGACCTAATTTTTTGTGATTTTTGTGAAATATTTATTTCTGTGTGATTTGACCATTTTACCTCTTGATATGTGTCAAAATATGAAGATGGAAACTACCTAAGGAAACAAGACGTAAACAATACAAGAAAAGAAAGATAGATAAATTTAAATAAGAAACTACAAGGAATTAAGAACCAATGAGTGTATCAAACTCGAAGACACCTACATCTTATAGAATCAAACACCAATATCTTACAGTTACCGAAAAGGAGATTAGATCCACCTCACAACCACCATTTCTAAGCAAGGTTCAACAAATGCTTTTCCAAGCACTCAAACACTCCCATAGAGTCTCATGAATACATCATGTAAAAATTATCATCAAAAACTAAGTTAATGAAATGTCTAAGGCTCCTATTTATATTAGTTTCCTTTTCAAAACTAGCCTATTATAAAAATAGCCCAAAAGTGTCTATTTTGGAATAACCTACAAGGGATTTTTATTCCTTGTGCCAGGGCTTTACAAAATGTGTCCAATCTCCAAGAAATTATCTACACGTGAGATTTTGGGTTTAAGAGTTTAAAGAAGGTCCTCCTAGTGCATTGTTGAGCTCTTTGGTTGAGATAGCTCGGACCTCTTTGTGTTTGCCTCAAATGATGTGATCAAAACCTTTAAGGCTGGTCAGGATCATATCATCCACTCCTTCTCGAAAAGGATTCGACCTCGAATCCATACCTTACAAAATCAAAGGAAGGATTTCATCATATCAAGGTTACATATGCTTGAAATATAACCAAAGATCCTTCATGTTAAACATTAGAAATCTATTAAAAATGTACAAAGGAGTTGGCTATGAAAATCATCAAGAGGTAAGGAAACCACAATGGTCATAATGGAATCACTAGATCCAAAAGGTAAAATTACCTTTACCTTAGGAGCCATAAGACACAATTGCTTCATCACCTATTTAAAAGACCACATCAAGAGTGGTGCCTCAATTGATATTAAAGTCCACGAAAAGCATATAGAAATATCACTCAAACAAGTGGACCAACCAACAAATAT
Organism: Capsicum pubescens; assembly: GCA_030864215.1. Classification (NCBI taxonomy): domain Eukaryota; kingdom Viridiplantae; phylum Streptophyta; class Magnoliopsida; order Solanales; family Solanaceae; genus Capsicum; species Capsicum pubescens. Next base: position 167,896,424 of record CM061544.1, on the reverse strand, counting down.
ACTACCTCCACATAAGGCAAATCCGAAATAATCATGGATGTCATCATAAGTAAAGAGGTAGTATAGGAAGAAATCAAGTGTAAAGACTTCATCCAAGGTGATATCATCCATAAGAATTCTGTTTGGCTCAAAAGATATAGCACATAAAGCACAAGATGATGGAATCAAGACATTTAAGAAAATATGAATTCTTCCTTTTAAGCCAATCATCAACTTGGCATCCACAAGTTAGAATTCATGCAACATGAGCACAAGTATGTCAAACAAGGATGCACATGCAAAAACAATACCCAAAGGAGGCAATGACACATTTGTCCTCAAGTTCTCAAGGATGATACTACCTTTGAAAAGGAGGTCATCATCTCTACACATATATTGAAGAAGGGTATCACACAGATGGAGTTTATCCAAAGTAGTTTCAAAAGAAGACTCTCTCCTTGACCTACAAGTGATAAAACCTTGGTCAAGAATGGAAACACACAATGGTGAACTCTCTTGGAGCTTCTCATGCTTCCCTTTCTTTAAAAACTCTTCATCTTGGTTAGAGTTCTTTCCCTTGCACAAGGTTGGTCCTTTGAGTGGGCTGTGAATCCCCAAGAAAGACTTTCCATCATAAGGAAGGATATCAACACCCTCATTAAAACTTTGATTGTCATGTGGACCAAGAAATGAGTTAGGTGTGCCAACATCACCACATTTAAATTTAGCATCGGGGTCGAATAGAAAGAGTGGACATAGACACAGGTCTAGACAACACTCCTTTTCCCCATAGGTTTCACCCAAACTATAACACATACTCTCTTTATTAGTATAATCATCATCAAAATCAAAAAGAGAGTAGAGAAAGGTATCATTCAAGTCAACTTCAACCAAGGTGTCACCAAGTAGATACTTTCCATTAGATCCATGATCATCACCATGAGAATTCTCAACAATAGGGTCACACAAAGTAGAAGAGCAGACTATGTCCAAACAATGGATACTTTCTCTTTCCATGGAAGAATCCTCAAGTCGACACATACCACCACAAATATCAAAAGGATTATTACTTAGGCCTTCACAAGAAGCAAGCAATTCATCCTCACATGTATAAAATAAGGGTGGGGTGTTATACAACGGATCACAACCACAATAATTTTCAAAGTAATAATCACTTATTGAGTTTCTTAAACATTAAAGCAAATAAATGTTATCATCACCCAATTGATTATCCCTTTCTAAGACCTCACAGTCCTTTTCCTTAAAAGTAATATCATCTTCCAAGAATTTCCATCTTTAGGAGAAATATTATCACACCATAGTGGGTTGGCATATAGGCTATTACCTTCAAGAAAAGCTATACCTTCAAAATCATTATCATCACTAGGTTTATTAGTAGTGATTAAACCATCTTCGAACAAGATGTTATACCTAAAAAGAGAAGGATCTATCCCAGGGGCAGATTTAGAACATGTAAGTTCTCTATCTAAAAGGCATCCATCAAGTTCCAAAGAAGTTTTATACGCATAATCATCCCTATCAGCAAGACAATCCATAGAATTTTCCTTATAAAACATGCTCTAGGGGTCACTCCTATTTTCTTGACCAACACTTTCAAGTTCTTCACTCACTTAAGGACCGTTAATTACAACACGTATATCCTCAGGTGGTGGACTATTTTTGTACATAAGTTGATCAACAATTTCCACAAGATGATGTACTATTATTCACGAAATGGCTTAAACACTAGGTGGACACAAATGGATCTTACAAGAAGATTCAATTCCATCATCAATAGGATCAGCTAGTGTATCCACACTCACAATGGCTTTAACACTAGGTGGACACAAATCAATCTTACAAGAAGAGTCAATTCAGTCATCAATAGGATCAACTAGTGTATCCACACTCACAATATGTACATCATTAATAAGAGTCAAAGAATCAATAGACTCACATATAGGTAAGCTACTACTCACACTCAAAGGGATACTAGCCACACAATCATCACTCACATGAACAAAAGTATAAGAGTTAGTTATTTTACCTTGAAGTTCTTGAGCATATTCTTTTTTACCTTGGTGTGAAGGTCCTTCACAAGCTTTGTAATCATCTAAGATTACCCACATCAAATCTTTAAAGGGTTCCTTCTCTTTTATAACTTTTCGTCCTCCGTTTGCCATGTTGGTACCTACACAAATGTCCTTATAAATAGAAGGACAAACAATGTTATTCAGATTTGGTGGAACCCCCTCACTTCACTCCCCTCAACCTCTCATTTTTCCTCTCTTAGATTACCACCTTACATACCCTTACTCCTCCCAATCTTTTGTCTCTTATTTTTATTTGGCTCGAAGTAAGTAGCCACTTTTCTTGATATTTGGGAATGGTAAGTGGAAAGAGATGGTTTCCTCATTGGTCTAATACTATCTTAGTCCAATTTTGCACATTCAAGACTCAATATTATGCAAACCAATTGGCTCCCAAGAATAAATGACTACGTTCCAATGGGATGATGTCATACAAAGCCTCTTCATAGTATCTATATCGGGTGAAGAAAACCTTCATCTCTCAGAAACCCTATAGTTACACTAGGAATATAGGAAGGAGAAGGATTTTTGAGGTATCCCTAGATAGTTAACCAAAAAAGGGGTGATGTAATTTGCATGACACCTATCATCAAGCATAAGAACATATCTCGAACTTATGGGAAGCCAAACAAGCTACATTTGGCTCTGCTCATAATATAATACTTGAAGACTCTGTCATGTTGTCATTCCCAATAAAGGTAAGCTTTGGGATCCTATTCTCCTTTAAAGATAGATAGAGTAGGAAGAAAATGACTCCTACTATACCCATCATTTCTACCTTGGTTCCCGCTTCCACATGTTTGGGCACTAGAACAAGAAGAATAAGGTACAGTACCCTTAGACTTTGGAGATGCATACTCTCTTCTTCTTATAGGACAACCTCTACTATATCTAGTATAACTATTTAAATCACTTTGACTTTAATAAGAAGTACTATATGGAGAGGAATATGAATCTTCATACTCCATATGTTCACTCTCACCACAGCTCTTAGAAGGTGTATAAGGGAGAAGGTTATACTTTACATTGCCTTGATATTCCGAGTGGGAAGTGTAGTCCCTTTTACTTGACCCATCTTCTTTATAAGAACCCTCACAAGGCTCTTCATCATCCCCGTACTAACTATAAGAACTAGGCACTTTATTCATCTCACTTTATTCTTCAATATAGTAACCCTCATTCTTGTCCATGTCTTGATCATGGCTATATTCATAGCCCCCATAATCTCCATCATCGTCATAACCATAACATTTTTTGCTACAATCATAGTCTCCCATGTCATAGTCACAATTATATGAGGCTATCGAAGACATGTTCCCCTTATATCACCTTGTACCTACAAAATGAACAAACAAGGTTTGTAGTAAAAGCTCCTCACCAACACTCGTACGAACTCACCTTTGTAATCCTAACAATTGAAGCGATAAATGTTGAAAGTTGATTATACTACAGTGGCCAATAAGGTATAAATAACTACATTTTAGCTGAAATGGATTCTTGTTTTATCAACTCAAGACACAAAACAAAATCTACTTATGAAATAGAACCAAAGAAGTTACGATGAACTAAAATGAGAAAAGCACACAAAGAAAGAAGACATAAAAAATGGATTCAAAAACTAATTCACAACTAAGTAGGTGATTACTAGTTGTTACTTAGCATTAGAGTCAAGAAAGAAACAAAATAATCAAACAAAACAAACTTAGAATCTAAATATGAGCTTTAAGGTAATTTGGACGGTTGATGATATGGTTGCCTTGAATTTGACATTGAATGTTGGTCATGTTTTGGAGATTTTCTTGTTTCCAATTTGAATTCAATCAGTCTTCATTTTAGAGGTATTGAAATTGGCTATGGATGGAAAAATACAAAGAATTTGGACCTTTCAATTATTCTTTCAAGCTCAAGAGAGTTTGAATTCTCTTGTGGTCCCCTCCTTGTACTTTTCTTTGTCTTCTTCCTTGAGAATATTCCCTTTTGATGCTTTTTAATCCTTTTCTTTATTTGAAAGACTTGGATTATCCTTGGAATATTCATTGATACAAACAAGTTCCACACCTTCTCTCACCTTCTTTTTCAAACAAAAAACCATTTTTTGAATGTTCTTCAACAATATATAAAGATGATGAAGAACACCAACAACATTCAAACTTGAACCCTAAGAAAATGGCCTCGGAATTTGATAATTTTTTATTTTCCAAGATCACGTTTGAATCCCAAACACAACCAACATATTTTCAAGTCCAAAACCTCAACAACAACCTTCCAAATTTGAGATTCCACCTTCAAGTTTCTTCAACTCAAGCTCAACAATGATGGATAACTCAAATCAATCCAAAAATAGCTCAAATTCAAGATATAGACTCTATTAGTGTTTGGGAACAAGGATCTAACACTAGAAACACCAAAAGACACAAAAATCTAAGACCTAAAGTTTTGGCCTAGAGGTAAAACGAGAATACTATTTTTTTTTAATTTTCAATTTTGAAACTTCTTTTTTGTCGATTTTCAAGATAAAAAAACCCAAGATTGACTTTGTAGGAATGAAATTAAGCTTAGCTTTGATACCAAATGATACAAATATAGATATGAAGATGGAAACTACCTAAGGAAACAAAATGCAAATAGTACTAGAAAAGAAAGATAGATGAGTGTATCAAACTCGAAGAACCCTAAATGTTATAGAATCAAACACCAATTTCTTATGGTGACCACAAAGGGTATTAGATTCGCCTCACAACCACCATTTCTAAGCAAGGTTCAACAAATGCTTTTCCAAACACTCAAACACTCCCATGGAGTCTCATGAATACATCATGTAAAAATAACAATCAAAAACTAAGCTAATGCAATGTCTAAGTCACCTATTTATATTAGTTGTCTTTCCAAAACTAGCCTATTATAAAAATATCCCAAAAGTGGCTATTTGGAAATAACCCACAAGGGATCTTTATTCCTTGTTCCAAGGCTTTCCAAAATATATTCCAAGATCCAAGCTATAACATCCCGTACTTTGCTTGTACTTGTTCTAATTATACAGAACTTTGTATAGCCTTGTGGTATAGGTAACGGATGAGATTTGTTATGCGAGTATTAATAGTGTAGATGGAATTATAGATGTTTCTCGTACATTTTAATGTGATGCAACCAAGTTAACATTGATAAAAATATTTAAACTTGGGATCATAAGCTAGTATTTGAATCTAAAGTTTAAAGTGACCAAGTATATACAAGTTTTAAGTAAGATCCAAGGGAAAAAAAACTGAAAATGGAGTATTTTATTGAAGTTCTTGCTTGACTTAATTAAGCTAGTTGGTGAGTCACCTACTTGAGATATATGGACCAAGTTAATGGACCCAAGGTTATGGATCAAATTTGATCCTATGTTAAGGTACTCATTTGGGCCTAAATTAAGTAAAAGAAAAGGAAATGAAGAAATGGATCAACACTTAAATCCGAAAAAGGCCCAAGTTAATTGAGCCCAAATAAGAACTTAATTTATTATGTTCATCACCTACTTTGACCTTTTGAGAAGCTTGATCTCTTTGAGTAGGTGCATCACCTACTTTGACCCATTTTGAGGTCCAAAATACTGCTAAATAGATGGCCAAAAATAGGGGATTTATAATGCTAAGTTGCTGGTTATTTCCTTTAATTCTAAGTCACAAAAGTACCATATTTCATAAAGGTCTCTCTACTTTCTCTAGAACAATAAAGAGTTGCCCTATTCTTCTTCTAGGGTTATTGAAGAAAGACCCAACCTTTGCAGGACAAGGTAAGTAAAAACACTTATGGTTTAGCTTAATTATCTCATAAAAGATTAGTAAAACATGTTATATGTGCTTAATTATTAATTCATGGCAGAATATAGAACACGTTATTCGCTCACTTTCTTTGTTATTAAGAGATCTTTTTTCTTCTTTGGTTTAAAGTGTGAAGGAAAGTGAAAGTTGAAGTTCTTGAGGAGTTCAAATTTAAGGGATAAGTTGCATAATTGACGTAAAGTGACTTCCCCATTTTGTTCTCATTATATATGAATTTGTTAAAGAATTATGGAAGTGTTGTTATTGAAAACTCAAGAAATGATGAATTCAATAACTGATTACTACAACAAAATGGATTTGGGGTTGTTTTGTGGACTATTTTGTATGTATATGTTGGGGGATGCCAAGTTGATATTGGGGAAAGATTTAATTAGTTTGTATTGAAATATAGAAGAAGGGTGTGGTGGTACACCACCGAACTAATGGTTGTATACGTCTACTTCCTATTTTGTTTCGTGTATTTTTTGGAAGGTATAATGAACCCAAAGTTGTATCAGAGGATCTTATATAAATATGTATGGTACACAGATGTAATTGGAGAAAATAAGGGTTAAAATAACACCCTTTATCGATAAATTAAGGGCTTACCACCCGGACACTATTTAGGTGAAGTTAAATATCCCAAATGTGTTGGTTGGATGCTAATATTAGTTTACCATATATTTTACTATAGATAAGTAATCCAAAAGGAGGGAAGTCAAGTTGGGTTAGTATAGGAGTTGTACGACCAGGTATGTAAGGCATACTCTGTTTTGCACTCTTTGGCATGAAATTGGACATTTGTTCCATCAAGTATGCTTCTAAGGCTATCCTATGACAAGTGATACTTAATATCAGCGTATTATATACCATGTACCCAATAACTTTGTTCCCACTCTCTAACGTGTTAAAACAACTCAATATGTGCTTATTATTAAGCCTGCACATCTATTTTCACTAAAAAATTTCAGGAGTTCTCTGTTTACTCAAATAAGACCCATGTGTTATTTTCAGCTCCTAAACACTTCATTTGTGTGCCAACATATCCTTACTTTATTTTTGTTGTATTAAGTACCCATTTACATGTGTCTTATTGGTAGATTATTATTTTAAGGTACCATAATGATATGACCACCAAAGTAACAATCTCAAAGTCTAAATAAACTATGTAATTCAAATCTATATTAAATGGGTGGCAATGGAATAAGCCTAGCATGGACCAATCCTGATACTTTATTTGTGGGTACAATCTCAGGGGCGTAATCCTAGCATGGGTTGATCCCAATATTTATTTATGGGTGGAAGCTCAAGGGCGTAAGCCTAGCATGGCCAATCCCGATTTGTCTATTTACCACTGATTAGCTGGCCATTTGTATCATATGACTTACAAAGATTACAAAGTAAGAAAGGTAAAATAAAGAAAGGAATATAATGTACCTAACCCTACAAGTATATATAAAGGTGGTCTACTAGCACTATTTGTACACTTATATCTGATTTCCGTTGAGCTTCTATATCATGTTTGGTTACTTTTAGCCCTACATATTCAGTACATACTTTTGTACTGATGCCCCTTATGGGGGATCTATATTTCATGCTTGAGGCACAGGTTCTTTCATAAATACATATTCTCAGTAGGAGCCCAGGATATCCAGTAGCTATTGGTGAGATCCAGACTGATTTAGGGTTTTTTAGGTCTATTTTATATATTTTCATATTTTACAGTAGTCAAGAGTATAGTGGAGGTTTGTCCCGACCTTAACCAGATATCTATGTATCTTTTAGAGGCTTTTCTAGACCAATGTAAAGTTAAGCATGATAGTGTCTTATCTTTTTTATATTATAGCCCTAATGGCCAAGTATGGTATATATATAGTTTTGAGCATGTCGTTTGTTTCTCATCAATGTATTATATCCATGTATGGTAAAACCTTTGGTTATTATAGTTACCTACATAAGGAGTACAAGCTCATGGATTGGTTATCTCGGGCCTTCACGTCGATGGGTGCCAGTCCACCCCAATAGGATTTGAGGCGTGACAAAAGTAGTATTAAAGCAGGTCATCCTAGGGAGTCTACAAAGTCGTGTCTACGTAGAGTCTTATTTATGGGTGTGTTGTCCACCACATCTATAAACAGGAGACAATGGGATATTTAGGGGTTGTCTCTTTTTTTTCATATCTTAGATCATGCAATAGATCCCATGTTGTAGGTGAAGTCATATTTAACGATTGAATCTATTTTTTTCTCTCTTATTATAGTAAATATTTTGGTTAAAAGAAAGAGTAAGAATATAAGTAAGCGAATAGATGTGGCTGTCGGAGAAGGGACCAGTAAGTCACCACCTAGGCAAGTTAATCAAAGTGAGGCTCAAGCTAAGTTTGTATCACAAACTTCTTATACTCCTCAATCTCCAGAAGAGCTAAGAAGGAGAAGAACTGCATCCTCAGAACCACCTATTAATGCTACTGATCAAGATCTAAGGAATGTGGTGCAATTGTTGGCTCGTATAGCTGTTAGACAAGATCAAGGAGAAACTATTCTAACCTCAGGTTCTAGTGGTGCAGATAGGGCAGTTAGCCTACAGACATAGGTTTCCTTAAGCTAGATCCTCCCATATTCACCATATCAGATATTAATGAAGACCCAGATGACTTTATTAATCAAATCCAAAGGGCTCTAGATGTCATGCATGTATCAGGTAAAGAGACAGTTGAGCTAGCAGCATATAGATTCAAAAGGGAGACTATATTTTGATATGAAGACTAGAAATGATCTAGGGATATCGATTCACCTTCATCTATGATATTTCTTGATCATTACCTTTTATTTGATATCTGAGAGGCTCGTGAAGATCAATTCCTAAATCTTCACCAAGGGAATATGAGTGTGTGCGGGTACAGCCTCCAGTTTAACTCTTTGTCTAGGTATGCTCCTAATGTAGTAGCCACTATGGCTAATAGAGTTCATCGATATGTGGATTGATTGGATCCATATATGGTTATAGATTGTACTATTGTTGCTCTAAACAAAAATATAGACATAGCAAGGATACAAGCTTTTGCAGAAAAAATAGAGGATCGGAGGCAAAGAAAAAGAATACAAGAATTAGAAAGAGAGTATTACGAGAGGGCCAAATCTAAGGGAAATTTTATGGAATCCCAAGGAGAGTTTAGGCCTCAGTTTTCTAATAGACCGCCTAGGCCACTATCTTCTTATTCTACATCTAGTGCTCCACCATAGTTTTAAAGGTATAAAGGCAACTAGTTTGGGCAAAGAAGTGAGAGTCAGAGTTCATGAACAGCGAGGTATCAAGAGAAAGGGAGTATGATCCAGTTAAGACTTCCATGGTGTCCATGTAAATAATTTCAAAAAGCTTCATTTCGCTACATGTTGGTTTAGGAAAAATGATTGCTTTTTGTGTGGTATGTCGGGACATATGAAGAGAGAACATCCACAAAGGGGAATAGATGGTATGACACGACCTACTGGATCAGTCGTTGCATCATCATCATCAATGCCTTATTTAGGTAAGGGTGTACAGCCTATGGGTCATGGTAGAGGTGCTAAAGGAGCAGCTAGCTCTAGAGGAGTTAGAATCGTACACATGCTTTAGCGGATCGACAAAATTTAGAGGCTTCTCCAGATGTGTTTATAGGTACATTGTCCATCTTTTCACAAGATGTATATAAATTAATTGATCCGGGTTCTACATTATCATGTCACTCCATTAGTTGTTGGAGATTTCAAAAGAACACCAGAATTGCTAGTCAAGCCATTTGAAGTTTCTACGTCGGTTGGTGAATCTATTATAGCTAGGAGAGTGCTTTAAAATTGTATAATAACAATTTCTGGTAGCAATACAATGGTTGACCTTGTTGAGTTAGAAATTGTAGATTTTGATGTTATAATAGGTATGGATTGGTTGGCTTCTTGTTATGCCACAGTAGATTGCCAAACTAAGAGGGTGTATTTCCATTTTCCAAGAGAGGAAGTCTTTGAATAGAGGGGTAATACTAGTGTGCCAAGAGGTAAATTTATTTCTTATTTTAAGGAAAAAGGGATGATTTCTAACGGTTACATATATCATCTAATTAGAGTGAAAGATTCAGATGCAGAGCCACTAACTCTTCTAACTATTCCAGTGGTAAATGAATTTCCTGATGTACTTTTTGAAGATCTTCTAGGTTTGCCTCTAGAATGATAAGTGGAGTTTGGTATTGATGCGATTCCAATTACTAAACCAATCTCAATTCCTTCATATAGATGGCCCCGAAAGAATTATGGGAGCTGAAAGCGAAATTTAAAGACTTGCTAGAAAAAAAAATCATAAGGTCTAGTATATCCCCCTAGGGTGCACCAGTGTTATTTGTGCATAAGAAAGATGGATCATTGAGAATATGTATTGACTACCGACAACTGAATAAGGTAACTATTAAGAATAAATATCCCTTTCGAGAATTGATGACTTATTCGACCAGTTACAAGGTGCCAAGTGTTTTTCAAAGATTGATTTGAGGTCAGGTTACAACCAAGAGAGTCTCAAAGAGAAGGACAAACCCAAGACAGCTTTTAGAACACAGTATGGTCATAATGAGTTTTTAGCCATGTCCTTTGGTCTAACTAATGCACCCGCATCTTTTACGTATTTGATGAATATGGTGTTCAAGCCATTCTTAGATGTGTTCATGATAGTTTTTATAGATGATATTCTGGTTTATTTGAGATCAAAGAAGGACAATGCCAGCCACTTACGACAGGTGTTACAGATTCTTCATGATCGTAAGCTATATGAAAAGTTCTCTAAATGTGAGTTTTGGTTAAAAATATGTGGCATTCTTATGTCATATTATATCTAATGGAGGAATAAAGGCTAATACTCAAAAAATAGAAGTTGTGAAGAACTAGCCAAGACCTACAACACCTATAGAGATTCATAGTTTCCTTAGGTTAACATATTATTATAGAAGGTTTGTTGAAGGATTTTCTTTAATTTCTGCACCTTTAGTAAATCTAACACACAAAGTATCCAAGTTTCAATGGAGTGAGGCATGTGAAAGGAGTTTTCAAGATTTGAAAAATAAGTTGACTTTTACACTTGTATTGTTACTTCCAGAAGGCACAGAAGAGTATCCAGTGTATTGTGATGCTTCAAGAATTTACTTGGGGTGTGCATTGATGCAGCATGGTAAATCATAGCATATGCCATAAGACAATTGCTTCCACATGAGAAGAATTATCCAACGCATGATCTGGAGCTAGCAGTGGTTATATTTGCCTTAAAGATATGGCATCACTACTTGTATGGGATTCATGTTGACATATATACTGACCACAAGAGTTTTCAATATATCTTTAATTAAAAGGACCTAAATTTGAGGCAGCGAAGATGGCTTGAGCTATTAAAAGACTATGATGTTGATATCCTGTATCATTCAGGAAAAGAAAATGAGGTAGATGATGTGTTAAGTCATAAGGATATGGTGGGAACTTATGGGCAGCCTACGAAACAACAAGGGATGACTAAGGATCTACACCAGCTAGTTAATTTAGGGGTTCGCCTTCTTAAAACTCCAGATGAGGAGCTTATTATGCATAATGCGGCAGAATCTTCAATAGTAGCCGAAGTAAAAGAGAAGTAATATGAAGATCCTATTCTATTATGGATTAAGCATAATGTACAATGTGGTATGATAAAGGTATTTGAGCTTATACAAGAGGGAATACTTTGGTGCCAAAATAAATTGTGTCTGCCTAATGTTAGATAGGCTAAGAAAAAGGATTATGACAGAGGCACATCATTCAAGGTATTCCATCCATCCAGGTTCAACTAAAATGTCTCAGGATTTGAAAGGAATATATTGGTGGGGTGACATGAAGAAGAACTTTGCAAAATTTGTAGCTGAATGTCCAAATTATCAAAGAGTTAAGAAAAGCACCAAAAGCCCGGGGATTATATGCAGTGTATATATCTTCCAATCTGGAAGTGGGACATGATCAACATGGATTTCATCACTGGTTTGCCTCTCACATCTCAAAAGTTTGATTCCATATGGGTGATAGTTGATGGTCTTACAAAATTAGCACATTTTCTATCGATTAGGACCACTTACATAGTCGAAGAGTATGTGAAATTATATATCAAAGAGATAGTTTGATTACATGGAGTACCAGTCTCTATTATATTAGATAGGGGATCTCAATTTACTAAAACGTTTTTGAAGTCTTTTTAGAGAAATTTGGGAACACAAGTTAATTTAAGTACAGTTTTCCACCCTCAAACAGATGGACAAGAATGCCCTCCTAGTGCGTTGTTGAGCTATTAGATTGATCATAACTTGGACCGCTTCGTGTTGGCCTCGAATAATGTGATCAAATGCTTTGAGGCCAGTCAAGATCGTATCACCCCTTCCCATAGTTTCTTTATGGTATTTATGTGGTGTGGAAATAATTGACATGTTCCCAATGAATTTTGGTGTGATTTGTGATATATTATCATTTTTGGTGGTTATAAAGGCTTTATAGTTGACTTTGGTCAACATTTATTTATCTGTGTATTAGATAGAAAAATGGATTGTGCCAGCAGATTTGGAACATTAATTTTATGTTCGTAACATGGTTTATGTGGTTTTATAGATTTTATATCTCATTTCGACCATTGGATTGGAAAGTTGTGAGATTAGGTTTTGGGTGTCAACTTTGTGAAAACAATATTTCTTTGAAAATCTGATATAGGCATTAAGTTCAGAGCATTGAATTTAGTCTTGTAGCATAGTTAATTTGAGTTCTCGGTATTTCAGATGAATCCCTAGGGGTCCACGGAGACTTAAATTCTCCAAGTATCTAGTTGGTGCACCACTTAAGCGACATGTTTGTCGTTTGAGAGACTTGGCTTGACATCCAAAGTGTTGCCTAAGTGACACCTGGCTCACTTAAGCGACTGTTTGGTTGTTTACATGACAAGGAGGGCATCACATAAGTGATGGTTACTTAAGCAACCTATTGGTCACTTAAGCAACGTGTGGGTGGATTATATCCTTCATTTTTATGATTTTTTGCCATTTTCAAACTTGGAGTTTTGAGTTTCAAGTTCTTTGGCGATTTCTTCCTTTTTTGAGCTTGAGTAAGCTCCAAATCCCTATTTTAATTATTTTTAATCAGTTCTTGTCATTTAAATCCTTTTAAAGCTTGAAATGAAAGGTGGAATTTAGGGATTTTGGCTCGGAAGACCTAAAATTGGTAATTCTTTGATTAAAACCCCAATTCCAACTCATTTTCACTTGGGTTTTCTTATATATGTCCCTTTAATCTTGGGTAATATATTTTTGGATAAAAATTTTAGTTTTACCCTTCTTTTCAAAAACCCATTTCAAGGGTTTATTTTGGACCCAACCCAAAAATGAGAAATATGGATATCATTGGCTTTCTTTTAATATTTGTGTATTTTAGTTAATTTTGGGTCCGTTTCCAAGGTTAAAGCTCTGTTTTGAAGGCTCGTTCATATTAGCATATGTTATTTGAGGTAGGTTATGGCTTAACTTTCTTCAAACTAGGCTGGGTAGTTAATATTAGTAGAAAATCATGTTACAGATCTAGGAACTAATCATGGAAATAGAATTAGTATTGTTTTGTGCCCATGTAGGGGCCTTTGATGTTATTTGGTGGTTTTGAGTACTATGTGCTATATGTGATTGTGTAGGGTCTTATATGATATTATTGGCCTTATATATGTACATTTGGTTATATTTGTTCTGATCAGAAAGCCTAAATTAGAATTTATGTGGTATCTATGGAATATTATTATGTATTTCGCTCTAATGGTATATAATTACATTGGATTCATGGATTGTTGGCATATTTAGTAGATTTTGGCTCACATGATTGGTATATTGGTTGGCATTGGAAATTATTTCTCTGGTTGATTATGACCAGTGTATCCTCATATTATATACACTTGTGAAACATTGGTACCACTGTGGAAATACTAGAAACACTGTCTGGTGACATCTTTATAGACCTTCTATCAAGGGATATGCTGGAGAGGAGTCATGGATATTGGTATTAAAAATTGGATTGTATATGGGTTGTGAACTCCCTCCCCCATGGGTCCTACTTGAAAGCACAGCTCGGTAGGTGTATATAAAGGTTGTGTGGCAACGTCAAGCAACATCATTACCTCATCATCATCTACATAATAGTCATTGTATTGCATATATATTGTGTTTATTATGTGTTGTGTTATTGTCCCTGATATGATATCTGTCTAATTACACTTATTTCCTATACTTGTATTTAATATACGTGTATATTTGTGTTTTTTTCTCGTATTTATGTATATTATAGGCGTATATTATAGCATTGTTAGTGGAGGCAGTGTGGGCTACTGTTTGGGACGTTTCTGATTGCAGGAGATGTGCCCATAGTGTGTATTTTGTATGTTTTATTTTCTACTTTTTTCAGTCGGTCTATGTCACCTACTGAGTATAAGTGGACCATACTAACCCCTACTGCACTCTTTCAATGCAGATCTAGGAATGAGTGCACCACACGATAGCTGATTCACGTGGTATTTGGAGTATATTCTATGTAGCGGTCGGTCTATGCTTTCAAAGTTGACCTACTATTTCTTCCTATCTATTTCATGTCTTGTGTTGCATTTAGAGAAATATTTTGATCTTTTTGGACTTTTATTTTATAATTTAGACATTCAAGGTGTATTTAGTAGTTCTTACACTATGACACCAGGTTTTTGGGATATTTATGGTATCTTTGGTTATGTATTTCCGTTTTTACTATATATGTGTGGTTTGACTCTATTCTAAAAGTCTTGCCTTGGGTTTTGGTATTGATTTCTCATTACATATTAGTTTAGGTAATAGGCTTGCCACGATAAGTGCCATCATAACCCTTGGTTTTTGGGTCATGAAAATTGGTATTAGTGTAGCCAGGTTTCATAGGTCTCATCAGTATAAAAATAGGGTGGCTAGTAGAGTCACGCGGATTGGTACATAGTCGTTTGTATCTATCTTTGAGAGGCTATAAGATATCTTTAGGAACTTCCCTTTTTTTCCTTCTATATTGGGTAGATCATTCATATTTTTGAATTCTAAATAATATTTCACTTTTTTTGCGTAGATGGTGAGGACTAGATCCTGTGAGGCTAGAGATGCAGAGTTATCATTCGAGGGCAGGGCTCGGTATAGAGGGTGAGTTTCAATATGTGGATGGGCCCGAGGTACTAACGAGCATGAGGATCTTCCCCATCCAAAGGTTGTACTAGGGGTCTCTCCCCTAAGACTTGCATTGAGCATTCTAGAGACATGGTGCCTGCTTCTGTCCCACGGAGTTCTTCTATCCCAGTCTTGGAGGGCTTACTAATTTGCTTGTTGACCCGCTTAGAGGGTGCTCTTTTGAGTGCACATGGTGTTCCTCTAGCTCCAAGTATTGTACCTCTTTCTGTGACAAAGTCTACCTATGGTGTTCCTCCAGTTCCGAATATAGATCCTCCAGTAGTTTCGACATCTGCGTATAGTACTCCACAGACTCCAAGTGTTGTTCATCCTTCTATGCTAGTGTCTGAGTATGCTATTTAGAGACCAGGAGTTCAACTTTCTCCTATGTTACTTCCTCAGGTGGGATCTCAGCCATCTAGATTTATTATGCCTCCTATTATTGCAAGTATAGTTATGCCTGTGAGGATCAAAAGAGGTTTGAGAGATTCATTCGTTTGGGTCCTCCTAGGTTTAGTGGTGCTATAGGAGAGGATGATTGATTGTCATGACAAGTTGGGTAAACTTGGTTTGCTTGACTCACAAACCACTAATGTTTCTTTATAAAATCCACCAATGTTTCCTTATGAAAGATGTACATCGCACAACCACTATAGGTTTTTCTATCCATGATAGAATAACCACTAGAGTAGACACAGAAATGGGGTTGAAAACATCTTTATGACCAAAACAAAAGTGTACATCCACATAAAGAGTCACATAGGATAGGGTAGAACCCGCATCAATAAAATAATAAACATCACGAGAGAAGAGCTGTAACATACCAATAACAATGTCAGGGGATGCCTCAAATTCCTGACTAGTAGCAAGTGCATATAGATGATTATGTCTATTGTCGGTACTAGAAGTAGAACCATTTGGTGCAGGAGCCGAAGAAGTGGTAACCGGAACCTTATTAGCCCCAGTGGACACCTTAGCCATAGGGAAATCTTGCTACATATGACCGAGATGACCATAATTATAGCATCGATTTCTCCCCTCCTCACAATAACCATGGTAAAACTGCCCACAAAATGGCAGGGAGGATAAAGTGGGGCTAACTGAGCTCCACTAGCCTATGACTAGGCACCATTTGCCTTAGGACTACATCTAGACTGGAAACGACGATCATCCAAAGTCTTAGGATATGGAGCATTTGCCATCAAATTTGAATTAAAACCTCCCCAATTCATCTTCTTGGACCACTACTTACAAACTCTCCCATTATTATGCTGACATCTACCCTGCTTTGGATTTCTAAACTTCTTGTTCTGCCTTTTTCACATCTCTACCTGCTTCTTTTGTTCATCCTCTACCTGCTGCATATAAACTACTATCCTGGAGATGTCCATATCATTGATCAACATTACAGCCTTACACTCATATACCAAGTCATGGGACAAAGCAGAAGCAAACTTCCTTATCTTGGATCTCATTTTAAACAACTCTAAAGCATAACGAGACAACTGCTGAAATTTCAAGGCATACTCCTTCATACTCATCTTGCCCTGCTTTAAGTTTACAAACTCTAAAGCCTTAGCTTCCCTTAACTCTTGAGGAAAAAAATGATCAAGAAAGGCACCCGAAGACTCTTCCCATACCGATTGATCAGCATCATCCTCTTTCATCTATTTCCACTCCTCATATCCATATCTTTCAACTGATGAGCAGCAAACTCCACACCCTCTAAATCTGTAGCATACATCACCCTGAAAATCGTCTCCATATCATTAATAAACCCTTGAGGGTCTTCCTTAACCTTAGAGCCTATAAAGATTGAGGGATTCAACCTTATAAACTGGCCAACCCGAGTGACCTCAAATAAATGAGCAACAGAACCAATACGATCAGACAGATGAGACAATGAGGCCACTAGCTAAGAAATCATATGAATAGATTGACGGAACTCCACATCAGAGATATCTTCCTAAGGTGGTTGATCATAAGTATCACCAACCTAGAAGCTCGAGGAGCATAAGTAGGGACTAGTGGAACTCCATGTGGGGCTCCACAGTCAGAAGCACAGACTATAGACGAGGTCTACACTCTATAAAGAGGGCGAGTTATGAAATGTAGGGGTTGCACCACACTATGAGGGACTAGGTCCCTTAAAATCAGTAACAGGCAATAACACAGTAAAGTTGTAAGAAATCTAAAGCTTTGTAGGAATTTAAAAACATAAAGATTTAACATGGAAACCTCCTTGCTCAAGGGAGTAAAAACCATGGCTTTCTTTCACAAGCACTTCAACAATCCACTATAATCAACCTCTTAATTATAAATTTGATTTGAACCTAACTCTAGACTCCACCTACTTGTAATAACTCTAATACAAGCCTACATTGACAACTCTACCAAGAACACACCTCGATACTGATTAACTCTAACTAATATTGAACTCGCGTAACTCTACCTAAGCACTCTCAAGAAAAAAAGGAAAACATTACTCTTATAACATGAGTAATTCAATTACAAACCAAGACTCGAATCAAGAACACACACACATTCTCAGCATACAAAGAATAGAACTTAAGTAATATTACAAAATTGAGTTTTCGCCTCTTTCATTCTTTGAATAATCAGGATTGTGAAAACAACTCAATTGAAAAGCATTCTTTTCCTTTTATAATAGAATAATGATTAGAATAGAAATCTTATTAGGCCAAGTGTCCTGACTGGTACACATCTCACCTGCATAATTTATTACACTAGATGACAAAACTGTACAGTCCATGTGACAGCTATATAATTCTGTGAAGACCCAGGGACCTGGTCCCTTGTTGTTTGTTGATCATCATCAAAACAAGATATAGCAGTTTTCCCCCTTTTTGATAATGACAAACTACAAAACTTGGAGTATCAAGTTCATTCACGTTATTTAGTTAGAGTGATTTCCACTACTATCAGTGAATATTTTCCCTATCATAATACACCATGCTTCCCCTATCAATATGCCATAATGCTAGAGAAAAGTTCTTTTCCCTATCACTATGTCACACCATCATACTTCACTATCACTTAACACATTCAATATGTATGCACCTGGTACCTGGTCCTTTACACATCATGAAACACACACACATGGTCCCAACCACATAAATTCAGTATTTCCCCTTTTGGCATTATTGAAAAGTGATAACAGTAATCCAAGAGTAAAATAAGCACAAGTTTGTTAACTTATGGCCACTGGGCAATACTAACATGAAGAACAACTATAAAATTAAGAAAGAGATAGATGCAACACACAAACTAAGATTCATTCATATGTAAAAGGTAGGTATCATTACAGTGCATAATTTAAATGTTACAAAGAAAAAGCCACAGGAATAAAGAAAGATAAACAGGTAAAGGACTTGGGAAAAGGGTTTGGAGAAGTAGAGTCATGTTATTGTTCTATGTAGCATGATAGTGCAACAATTCCTTGGTAAGATGCCTTGTCTCTTTATTTAATCTAAGAACCTCATCAGTCAAAGTTGAAACTCTCTTCTTTAGTTCAACATTCTCAATTCTAAGCTCTTCAGAGACACTTGGATCCTTTTTGGAAAGATGTGAATTGTCACTTGTAATTTTCTAATAGCTTCATCCTTAGTAACTGAGTTGAACTTCAGTTCTTCTATTTTTTTGTTGAATTCCTCTTGAGAGATGTTATCTGATTTCTTTCCAACACACTCAATTTTAATCAGAGTCTTCATACAAAACAATTGTATCATAGTTCTAGAAGTTCCATATTCACAGACAATACCAAAATGATCAAACATTTTGGTCAACCAATATCCATAAGGCATGCCATGTTTTCCATTTTTCTCATGAACAACTTTATGTGTGTGCTCTATCATTAAGGCCGGTATTCAAATGAACTCAAACTACTAAGACACTCCATCACATAAAAATCAGTAGTAGAAGTAATTTTCCTCTTTTGTGATCTAGGCAGAATCACTTTGTTACCAAAATCAAAGATTAATTGAACCTCATTTTTGAGTGATTTCCTATTCACTGTAGCCACAGATTTTTCTTTAATATTTAGTGAATTTTCCATGAACTCTATTGATGGTTGTTGTTTTAAGACAGTCCTTACACCACTGATAGAAACTTGTAGAATTCTCCCAAGTGATACAGCATCAAGATTCATCTTCTTCCCTTGAACTATAGCAATCATCTTCAGTCTATCTTCAAAAAATCCAATATGGAATAAAATTCCTTAACTACCTCATTAAAAACTATGGGATGGGTCCTTCCATAAGATGGATCCATCCTTGATGTTTAACAAGATCAACTAATATCATCATACCTAGTTCTGTTAACACATTTAAGTCGAAGATCTTCCCAGTTAGTATCTCTTGAATTTTTAAGAATCTGTTTCTCACTTCTGTAGACACAACCTTTCTTTTTTTTCTAGTTTTCCCATTTTAGAAACACTGATGGGTTCTTCTTCGGTTATTTTTCTCTTCTTAGAACTAGGTACTTCAGAAGTTTGCTGCTTCACAGCAAAATGTCTAGATTTATCTTCAGGAATTCTTGTTATCAGACTGACATTTTATTCTATAGGACCAAACAGACTCTTTCTTGGGCTATTCACAGCATGATGACATTTTTAGCAACCAGGCATTACCCACTAATATATTTATAGAAAAATTATGAGGCTTCGGGGATGATTCTTCATCAACGGATAAAGTGAAGAAGGAGTTTGGCTTTGGAAGAGTAGGAGAAAAAGATTGTTTTTTAAGAATATTTGAGAGAGGATTTTTATCTATGCTAAGCTTAGAGTCCTTTGAAATACACCAGAATGAGGAATTTGCAGCCTAGGAGGTTGCTTCACTGATACGCCCAAATTATAACTCTCGTGAGAAAGTGTAAGCGGTCGCTGTCAAATATAGAACCCAACTGGGTTGGGTGTCGAATCCCACAGGGAATACTCTGGTCACTAAGTGTTGCAATTATTAGTAGACTGTTGGTCGAAAATTCCAAGGAAAAAGGGGGGTTTGGTTTAGGCGTGAACTAATATTATCAAAGTAACAATGGAACGATTTGCGTAGTAAGATTTAATCACAGAGATTGATAAGTTAGGGTTATGTCCACCTTATAAGTTCTACTTCTCTATTAACTATGAGTAACGCGGACTTTAGACATGCATGCACTTATAGAGAATCGTATTCTAATTCTAAATCCAAGTGTTTCTCAACCATCAAGGATTTATTTTGCTTTAGCTCTCCCGAGCCTAAAGTGTATAACAAATGGTACAAATTCTCCAAGAAGTTAATCCGGTTAAGGCATTAACGTGTAAATAGGGGTTGGAAACCCTATTTCCTTGTCACACTCTCTTTTACAAACATGTAACTTTTCTCTCGAACAAGTTAATGCTATAATGGTGTATTCTCTATGTTTGCAACCATAAGAATTCAATCAAAACGAAGAGAGTAATGATATAAGTAGCATAACAGATCAAGAATTCACAAACTCATAGTAATAGATAGTATCTTACAAGGTTTTCATAACCCTAACAGATAAGCTTAGCTACTCATGAATACAGTGGAAATCAAAGTAGACATCATCATCATACCAAAACTTAGAGAAATCTCGGCTATGGAGATGAAACGTGTTTTCTTTCTCCGTTGCTCAAGTGAGTCGTTTTCTGCTCTCAAAACTCGTACAAAACCTTCAAACGTGAATTCTCAATAATGTCTAATGATAATGCTTAATCATGCTGAAAAATTCAGCAATAAGGTTTTTAATAGCATCCTTGTCTAGTAAGTTGCTACTGCATCCTTAAGTATTTAAAAATACTGGGTTTGCCCAGGAAAAAGTTCTCATGCATCACTTTCAGTCCAAAAGTTGTCTTCCCTCTTATGTGAAGTTTTCCTTTGCTGCCCACAGGTCCACAAAGTGCTGAAATCTTCATCATTAGTACCTGAAAAACATGCTAATCACATAGGTCAGCTCACTTAAAGGAAAATGGACTAAAAGTGCAAGAATTATATATTTTATCCTCAAAACTTAGCTGAAACATGGGTAAATTATGGTGCTTAGGCGTGTAAATACACCCAACATCACCACCCCACACTTAAAGCTTTGTTTGTCCTCGAACAAAATATTACATCAATGCAAACACCTAACTAGAATTTCACAATAGCAACACGAAATTTTCAACAAGACATGCACAACAATCATTAACAAAAAGTAGGTTTCTCGGTCACTACTAGAAACAACTCAACCTCCAACATAGACTCATTAGGATGGTTAATTTGTATCCACAAGTTAAGCCACAAAGAAACATATAAAACTACCCAACAACCATCAACCATGTGTGCTCACACAAGATATCACCCATAATCACTCATAGTTTTGCATTTTTTGAAACATGGGTATAAGACTCTCCTTGCTCTCGCTCTCACAAAGAATTCTTATATTGCAACTGATGACCATAGGCTTGCCCTTAGAGTAATGCTCTACTAATATCAGACTACTAAGTTTAGGATCAAATAGGTCTTTACAGGTTGTATTGTAGGCTAAGGGACAGGTAGGACTATTTTGGCCAAAAATAGTGACTATGTTCCCTAAGCGCTTTAATACACTACAATATGCCATTTACACTATCGTTTAACAACCACTCTACCTCTCTTTCATCTACCAACCCCTTTTCACCCATTTTGTTATTCAATCATAAACACAACTATCTTTTTGTTTTTCTAAATTTTTTATTTTATTTTTTTTTTCTTTTTTTTTCTTTTTTTTTATATTAAGCAAGCATCCCTATAATAGCAACTTTTTTTCACAACAATTTCAAGTACCAATACACCCTGAGGCATCACTTTCACCATTCTCCTTTTATTTTTCCACATGATTCTACAATTTTAAAGTGCTTAGGAGTTTGGATCAAATTATGGTCTTGAAAAAAAAATGGATTAGGCTACATAAGAGGCTGCCAAAGAAAATAGCTAAAGGCTCAAAGGGGGTTCACTAGGACAATGTACAAAGGTAGGTAAAAAAAAAGGTAAACAATTTCAGGGCTGCCAAAGAAATGCCTAAATCATCTCCTACACTCACAATCTTTATTTCGCTTCACACACACACCAGGCAAGTTCTAGCATCAGTTACAACAAAGAATATACAATATCCTCTCACACACAAGGCACATGGTCAACTTCATTGGGAGCATTATAGATTCTTGACCCAACATATGAATGAATTAAACCACAATAATTTATCACACAGTGAGTCACAACTTAGAGCCTAAGCGTCTCAATAGCAATGATTTAGCACAAACTCTTGTTATAATACCATGTCGTCTATCAAAATAATTTCATGCAACATCTAAAATCTACTAACTAATTACAACTAACTAACTAACTACTAATTCAAACAAACAAGAATAAATTTAGGCAAAGAAATATAATATAGCAGACATATACCCGCACCCCACACTTAGACGGGACACACTGTCCTCAGTGGAAATAAATAAGGAAAACCTGATTAGTCGGACTCCTCGTCTATGTCTGGGGTCATACCCCCTGCGTCAGAATCATCATCAGAGTCGTCGTCATCAGAGTTGTCCTCCATGTCTGAGTCTGGCAGTCGGTGATCATCGTCAGTCGGCACGTCATCGTTGAGAGGTTCCTCAAAATGTACCCCCACTCCACACATGACCCGCGCATGCTCATTAAGCGGGTAATCATAGTCCAACTGTTGAAGCTCTGCATCAGTCGGAACACGACCCCCATTTATCAGTGTAAATCTAGTCATGCCATACAGATGGCGGAAAAAGCTTTCATCTCGAGCATGCCTCTCTGCAGTGGTGAGGTTGATGCCTTGACCAATTTCTGGATCTTTAACCTTCGTGAGATCAACCTTCTTTGGGTTTTGTGGCAGCTTATGATCCGCGGGTTCCTCTTCAATGTGTTCTTTCCTTAAGATCACAGTCAACAAGTTGCCAAAACTGAAATGGGACCTTTTGTGCAGCCTAGCCTTGCGCATTGACGATCGTATAACCGCACCAATGTTGATGGGAATATTCATCATCAAAGAGTACACCAAGCAGACTCGATCACGTGTGATCTTAGTATATTGTGTCCCAGGAATCAAGCAAGAGTTGACTATCCTTAACCATATGCGAGCTTCCCTGTTCAAAGAGGCATACAGGTAGGTGTTGTGGCGACCATTATCCTTGTGCTGAATCCACCGTGCCATTGACCTTGATCCACACAGTGTATGTCTGATGGCCCTGTAGGGAGGTCTGTGATAAAGCTCCTTGAGCGATGATGGATCCACAGATGGAAGGCCCAGAAAAGAGTTGAAGAATTCCGCATTCAGTTGCAAGACTTGGCCCTGAATCTTTACTTCACTTCTAGTATTCTTTGGGGACCAATTGGCATAAAACTCTCGCGTTAGATCAAGATTGCATTCCCCCATATCTCGGAAAATGAAATCAAGATTTAGTGCCATGATTTTAGCCAAAATGTGGGGCTCTCTCTTTGCTAGACTCTCCTTCTGCATCAAATCCACGTGAACATATTTTTTTACTTTGTTGTTCTTGTACCACTCATTTTTTTCCTCCTCTAGGACCCACTTTATCCCGAAAGTGCGTCGAGGCACTTGCAAAGAGGAGGACTCAGCCTGATCTTTTCTTGCCCTTTTCTGACCTTTTTTGGAGGTGGACACTTTTTCTTTTCCTTGTCGTCCTTTTGGGGCCATTCTACCTGAGATCACAATAAAGTTACGTTAGTTTCATCATGGAAGATTTACTATTGTCGGGAAAGAAAATTGTGATGATACCACCCCACACTTAATCCATTTGCACAATGTTAATATTCATGTAATCTTGACTATCCTTTCCTACTTTATTTCATTGAATTAAGGCAATGTTTGAACAAGACTACCACATAGCAATCTTATCAGGTTTTTGCATCGAAATAACCAAACCATGTTATACTTATGGTCAATCATGATCAATACCTTCGATGAACGAGTCATTCAAACATTCAAGCTTACAACTTTCAAGATTATGCATTAACTTCACAATTTCGACTTCATAAAAATACGACAGTGAATACCAATCAAATACAAGTCGGAGAAAAGTCAAGAACACCCACACGAATTCTTTCACTCAACTAGATGCATCATAACAAACCAACCATATTCTCATTACAAAACACCACTTCACAATCTAATAAACCATTATAAGCGGAGTAGTACAAGAACTACGGAATATAAAAGAGTAACTTACGTGGTGATGGATCCGGAAGATGAACTTGCAAGATTAGATGAGCAAAAAGAAAAACTTTGAGAGAATTTGGGAGCTTAGGCGTCGCCTATCTTGAGCAAACAATTGGTCTAAGGTTGAGGATCTATTTAAAGGCTAAGCCATGGGTCGGGTTTGATCCATGTACAATCGGGTTAGGAGGCAAAAAAAAATATAAGTAGGCGGCGCCTAATGCTTTGCCTATGCTTAGCATAGGCAAATAGATAGGCATAGGTGGCTCCTTGACTATCGCCTAGATTGGCATAGGCGGCGCCTTGCCTATCGCCTAGATTGTCATAGGCGGCACCTATGGCATTGCCTATGTGAGGCAGTGAGCATAGGCAATGGCATAGGCGGCGCCTATAGCATTGCCTACATTGGTATTGGCCTTGCCTTGTCCATTGCCTATGTGAGGCAGTGAGCATAGGCAATGGCATAGGCATTGCCTTCTCCGTTGCCTAGATTTGCATAGGCATTGCCTTGTTCGTTGCCTAGATTGGCATAGGAAATGCCTAACCTATAGCCTTTGCTCCATCATTCCTAACTTACCACCTTTAGCATGGCTCACTTTCAAATCAAAATTTGGGACTAATCTCCTCCTTTGTATATCTTGCACCTACACTTAATCAAAAACAACAAAAATGATTAGAAGGATGGGTTGCCTCCCACCGAGCGCCTTAGTTTTGGTCGTGGCTCGACTTTTCTTTCTGAACTTTTATTTATCAAAAACAAAATCCTAACGAAACAAACTCCTAATGATGGGTTGCCTCCCATATAGCGCTTGATTTATTGTCGCGGCACGACATAGTTATCTCGATTACTCAAACTTCGTCAAGATATCTGGTGGCTTCGCCGGTGGTGAGGGTCGATTCTTAAGGTCAAGGTCCAGCTTCTTGGGGTCATATGAATACGACCCCATTCCTGTCAAAGCACGGATAGTTTCTTCGTTCTCTTCAACATCCTCACGCTCAAAGTTCAAAAGCACAGCAGCCAATGGCTCAACAGTAAGCTGCTTCTCTAAAGATAATTCCTTCTCATCCTCATACTGAACATCAGCTATAGAGAACACATTCATATCTTTGGGCTGCTTCATTGATTTGCTTACATCAAAACATACCACTTCGTCATTCATCCGAAATAAAATCTCATTTGCTCGTAAATCAATAAGCACACTTCCTGTTGCGAGGAAAGGTCAACCCAAGATTATGGGCACCTCAAAATCCACCTCGCAATCCAAAATAACAAAGTCTGCAGGAAAAATAAAGGTAGAAACCTTCACTAATACATCATGTAAGATACCAACAGGTCATTTTACCGACCTATCTACCATCATGAGCCGCATATTGGTTGGTGTAGGATCGCCCAACCCCAACTGTTTATAAATAGATAGCGGCATCAAATTGATGCTAGCCCCCAAATCGCAAATGCCTTAGCAAAATCCAAGGATCCAACCATGTAAGGAATAGTGAAAGCACCAGGATCTGCCTTTTTCTGTACTAAAGATCTCGTGGCAATTGTACTGCAATGATGAACATTATCTGCCTGTTCATAACTTGCTGCCCTTTTCTTTGTCAAAAGTTCCTTCATGAATTTGCCATACCCTGGCATCTGCTCCAGTGCCTCCACCAAAGGCATATTAATAGTCAGCTGCTTCAGCATGGTCATGAATTTACTAAACCTGGTGTCATCAGCCTTCTTATTCAGTCTCTGAGGAAAAGGTGGTGGTGGATTTGGAAGAGTCTTTTCCACCACTTCCTTTTGGTTTTTCTTCCGATTATCAATCTTTTCAGGATGGTGACATCTAGGTGTAGTGTCATGAACGTTCTCATTCTGATTTTCAGCTTCTACAGAATCATCACAATCTGTTTCAATAACATTCTCTTCTGTATTATCAACCACCTGCTTGTCTTTGGATGAATTTTCCAATACCTTACCACTCCTGGTAGTAATAGCCATACATGATCCATTATTCTGTGGATTTTGCACAGTGTTACTAGGTAAAGTGCCAGCTTTTCTTTGATTGAATGCCGCTGATAGTTGACTCATTTGTTGTTCCAGCTATTTTATTGCAGTGGAATGCGAGTCAACCAATTGATTTATTGAGGACAAATCATTTTTTACCTCAGCTAGTCCCGTGTTGGTTGCCTCCACTCCTTTCAAAATCTTGGCCATCATGTCCTCCATGGACATCTTCCCAGAACTAGTTGCAACAGCTTTACGATTTCCAGGAGGGACATACAAACCACTCCTGTCAGTCTTATTCTTGAATCTGGATTTCTCATAATAGTTCCAACCTTGGTTTCCTTGGGCATTGCCTCGGAAACCCCTCTGATTGTTCAAATAATTCACTTCCTCCTCAGAATCAGATTCATCTCTACCCTATGATACAACAGCCTTGACCTTTTCTGCCTTCTCTGATAATAAATGCTTGGTAAGAAGGTCCATCTGCATTTTCATATGAGCCATATCTTGGTCACGTTCCTCTTCTCTTTGCCTTTGTTCTGTTGTCATGCCAGTAGATACAGTAGAGCTTGCTACCTCAGAATCCCTGGTATGCCAAGATCTACTCTGCTTTGTCATACGATCCAGCATATCACCATCCTCAATAAAAGTAAGGTCCATGAATGACCCACCTGCAGCATTATCAACCACTGGCTTAGTCACTGAGTTCAACGCCCTGTATAATATTTCCATCAAGTGGATGTTGGTCATCTGATGATTTGGGCACCGCATAAGCTTCTTCTTGAACCTCTCCCATGTTTCGTGGAGAGCTTCAGTTGGAAGCTGCCAAAAATTGCTGATCTCATCTCATAATTGTGCTCTCTTGGATGGCGGAAAGAATCTTTCTAGGAAAGCGTCTTTCAGTTGCCTCCAGTTAGTAATAGAGTCAGGAGTCATCCCGTTCAACCATAGAGTTTCCTCTCCAGATAGAGACAATGGAAATAAGCGCAGTCGAATTGCATTCTGTCCAACTCCTGGATTGTTAAACGACTTGCATGTTGAGATAAAGTTGATCAGATGCATATGCGGATCATCGCCTGCAAGTCCACCAAATAACCCTTTGAGTTGCAATAGCTGGATCATGGTGCTATTGATATTGAACTTGTCTTTGGGTGCCAAGGGCGGAGGAATAATAGCCCCTGTGGCACCAGCCCCATCCAAATCATCATCATCATCATCAAAAGGAACCTGCATAGCTCGGCGTTCAGGTCTCATTCTAGCTTGATGATCTCTATTGACGTTCTTGTTCACAGGTGCAGCCACATCATCTGCATGCCTTGGATTTAATAACTCATCATCACCCAGGTCCTCATCATCAAGATTTGTTGTCCGGCCTGGGTTATCAGTAGTCTGTTGATGTACTTGCGCAGCTGCCAATGCAGCTAATCTAGCCTTCTCCTGTTGAGTAGCCATCCTTTCAAGGTTTCGTTGTGCATCCATTCTGCCAATAAGATGTGGTTCAGGATTTATAGGTAATAACGGTTGACCAGAACTTCGTGTATTTGGCATGCACTCCAATAAACCTGAACAAAACAAAAACAACAAACAAAAAGTAAAATTCAAGAATCATTGACCAAAGGGTCTATTAACTATCACAAACTTAGTTGACAACCGTATTCCCCGGCAACGGCACCAAAATTTGATACGCCCAAATTATAACTCTCGTGAGAAAGTGTAAGCAGTCGCTGTCAAATATAGAACCCAACTGGGTTGGGTGTCGAATCCCATAGGGAATACTCTGGTCACTAAGTATTGCAATTATTAGTAGACTGTTGGTCGAAAATTCCAAGGAAAAAGGGGGGGTTGGTTTAGGTGTGAACTAATATTATCAAAGTAACAATGGAACGATTTGCGTAGTAAGATTTAATCACAGAGATTGATAATTTAGGGTTATGTCCACCTTATAAGTTCTACTTCTCTATTAACTATGAGTAACGCGGACTTTAGACATGCATGCACTTATAGAGAATCGTATTCTAATTCTAAATCCAAGTGTTTCTCAACCATCAAGGATTTATTTTGCTTTAGCTCTCCTGAGCCTAAAGTGTATAACAAATGGTACAAATTCTCCAAGAAGTTAATCCGGTTAAGGCATTAACGTGTAAATAGGGGTTGGAAACCCTATTTCCTTGTCACACTCTTTTTTCCAAACATGTAACTTTTCTCTCGAACAAGTTAATGCTATAATGGCATATTCTCTATGTTTGCAACCATAAGAATTCAATCAAAACAAAGAGAGTAATGATATAAGTAGCATAACATATCAAGAATTCACAAACTCATAGTAATAGATAGTATCTTACAAGGTTTTCATAACCCTAACAGATAAGTTTAGCTACTCATGAATACAACGGAAATCAAAGTAGACATCATCATCATACCAAAACTTAGAGAAATCTCGACTATGGATATGAAACGTGTTTTCTTTCTCCGTTGCTCAAGTGAGCCATTTTCTGCTCTCAAAACTCGTACAAAACCTTCAAACGTGAATTCTCAATAATGTCGAATGATAATGCTTAATCATGCTGAAAAATTCAGCAATAAGGTTTTTAATCGCATCCTTGTCTAATGAGTTGCTACTGCATCCTTAAGTATTTAAAAATACTGGGTTTGCCCGGGAAAAAGTTCCCATGCATTACTTTCAGTCCAAAAGTTGCCTTCCCTCTTATGTGAAGTTTTCCTTTGCTGCCCACAGGTCCACAAAGTGCTGAAATCTTCATCATTAGTACCTGAAAAACATGCTAATCACATAGGTCAGCTCACTTAAAGGAAAATGGACTAAAAGTGCAAGAATTATATATTTTATCCTCAAAACTTAGCTGAAACATGGGTAAATTATGGTGCTTAGGCGTGTAAATACGCCCAACATCATTCACCCATAAAGAGATTTCTCTAATTTGAGTACATGATGATGAAAATTTGCATCTTCAAAACCTAGAGCTTGTTTGACATAGATTTATTCTTAAAATTCCCTTATATAAAAGCACTTTTAACATCCATTTGGAAGAGTTTAAACCCCATATAGGTCGCAAAAGCAATAAAAATCCAGATAGCCTCTATCCTTGCTACAGGGAAAATGTCTTATTATAATCAATTCCTTTCACCTGGTTATAGCCTTGAACAACCATCCTTGATTTATTTTTGTTGATGGTTCATTGTTTATTCTACTTGTTTTTGTACACCTACTTGGTTCCAATAATAGTTCTGTCAACGGGTCTGGTAACCAGGTGCTAAACTTTACTTTTTTCATATTGTTAAAGCTCCTCATGTATTGCATTTATCCAGTCAACATTTTTTAGAGCTTTTTTCACATTTTTAGGCTCAATTTGGGATAGGAATGCTAAGAATGCGATGGAATTTCGAGCTTGTACTTCTGTTTGGACTCCAGATTCCAAAGGTGTAGTATATTCTCAAGTCAATGACAAGATTTGTGCCTCCAGTTTGACCTATTGAGATTAATTCCACTAGGACTAGGTCCCTGAGGAGTTTGATTGGATCCTTCTTGTTGTTCTTCAACTGGAGATGGGATTTTTGACTGATATCTTAGATCACCATCAATCCTATTATTTTCATCTACACAATACCTCTTGACCATCATCTTCAACAATATCATCTCTCTGAATAGGAATGTGTTTTTCAATCTATAGTTCTTCACCATCACCTGGATTTATTAGTTTTCCTAACTCATCAAAGACCACATGCACACGTTCTTCAACACATAGAGTTCTTTTGCTGAAAACTCTGTATGTTTTGCTTGTTAAGGAATAGCCTACAAATACTGCTTCATCATTCTTGGAGTAAAACTTTCCTAGATCATTCTTCCCATGGTTTAGAACAAAGCATTAGCACCCAAAAGGTCTGAAGCAGTCAATCTTAGATCTTGTTTAGAGTGATATAATTAAGCATCTATTTGTCACATAGAAAGTAGTATTTATAGATTCAGACCAAAGGTTCTTTGGAAGTCCACTATCAATCAGCATGGTCCTGCAAATCTCTATGAGGCAACTGTTCTTTCTTCCAACTATTCCATTTTGATTAGAAGTCCTTGGAGCAGAGAAGTTATGACTAATTCGATTTTCAGCACAAAATCTTACAACTTGGGAGTTTTCAAATTAAGTTCCATGATCAGATCTGAATTGAGCAATCTTCTAACTCAGCTTTATTTGAATTCATTTGGCAAAGGCAACCAGAACCTCATAGGTTTCATTCTTTATTCTCAAGAACATTGTCCAGGTGAACCTTGAGTAGTCATCCACAATCACAAACACATTCTTCTTTCCTCCTCTAATTTGGACTTTAACAGTTCTACATAGATCTATATGCAATATCTATAGGGGTCTTGAAGTACTCACCTGTTTCTTTAGCTTAAAGAAAGACCTGGTTTGTTTGCCATTAACATAGGCATTACAAATCTTATTGTCTGGAAATTTTAGCTTTGACATCCCACAGACCAGGTCTCTTGAAATCAACTTGTTCAGCAAAGAATAAATTACATTCCCAGTCTTCTGCGCCATAAATCAGCATCTTCACTTTGAACACTTAAGCAAGTTTACTCCCCATCATCCACAGACTCCAAATCAGCCACATACATAATTTTGATTCTCTTGGCTATGAGAATAAATTTCCTAAATTTCAAGCTTGACATATTACATTCATCAACTAAATATTTAACCTAATTGCCTTTGTCACAGATTTGAGAAACACTTAGAAAACTGTGCTTGAGCCCTTTCATATAGTACACAGCTTTTATTGCTTGATCAGATGATTTTCCAATCTTTACCACACTATGAATATAGCCCGTTTTACCATTTCCAAAAGAGACACCTCCACCTTGAAGTGTCTTGAGAGAAAGAAAGTAGTAAGTCCTCCCTACTATATGCTTTGAACATCCACTATCCATGAACCTGTTTTGACTGCATTCACCTCCTCCTAACGGCAAACATGGTTATTTGTTAGATTTGGGGACCCACTTGAGTTTGAGTTCCCAATAGTATGACAAGGGTGTGATCAAATCTTTCTTGACCCATCTAGGTAGAGAATTCTTCTTTATATTTTTCAAGAATATGAAACCCTTAGGATGATAATTTTCCTATTGAATGTAATTAGCACTACTTATTTTAGCTCTAACCAAATATTGAAAGTTTTTGTTCAAGTGTCCATCTCTTCCACAATAAGTACATAGAGGTTTATGGAACCTATTTCTAATACCATGAACAGTTTTCCCTTGAGTTCCAGGTGAATGGGTCTTGTACTGATATCCAATCCCTTTACCATTATTGACACTTTGACCAGTTAGATTGGAAAGAATTTATGAGGATGTGGTCCATTTTAGTGATTTTGATGGACCAGGTCCCTTTCTAACTCTTCATTCAAGTTTAATCTGAAGCTATGAATCTTTTTTCATCCCTTTATCATCAGAGTCATTTGTTTTCTCTGGTTGACTCAATAAACTCAGATTATCAAATTTCAACTTAGCAAATTGTTCTTATGTTTCAAAAATCTAGAGAGTTAAAGCAATTAATTAAAGCTCCTAATTCTCTACTTTCTCTTCTAAAGCATTTTTCTCAGTAGTCAGTTCACACATAAAATTAATCAACACATTTGCTGGCTTCTTCATCTTGCTAGCAGAGTAGTTATCTTAATTTTTCTTTATGTCAGAAAGAGTTGCCTTATTTGTTTCTTCATTTTCAGTGTTTGCCATGAGAGAAAACAAGGAATTATAGGTAACTTCACACTCCTCCATAGCCAATATGGACACATCTTCATCCTTTTCAGCTTCATTAGATTCACTAGAGCAATCTTCTCACACTTCTAGGGCCTGCATTATTGCATAATCAGCTGCAGCCTTTCTGCTTGATTTTATAGGGACTTGGTCCCTGTCCTTTCCTTTGTCACCTCCAGTCTTGAGATATTCCTGATAATTGTAATGGCCTAATTTGCAAAAACGGAATGCTACACGGTGTTCATAACCCCGAGGGACCACAAGCTAACCCATGACTGATATTTGTACCTATATACTGCATAAGATAACTTAATAATGTGGAAACATGCACTAAAATGACATAAGGTTCAATACTGAACATAACTGAATGATATAACATCTGTGTGCGGTAATAAAATACCCAAAACAAAACTAAAACTACTAAAGTCTGAACATGATAGTCTGCATCTAGTCTAAAAGCCTCTACTGTCTGATGAATCTGAATAAGGAGTTGATGGGACATGTCCCCAACTAACTCCAACTAATAATCTAATCAATGAGATACTAGAAAATTATTATGTCATCGAAGGATGAGGACTCACTTCTATACTGACTGTTGAATCTGGAATCTACTGCTGATCTGGAACTCGTGTCTCTGAACCTATGGTGTAACATAAAGAGAAAGCACCATAGCGTGAATGCGTCTGTACATATGTATTGAGTATAAATGTGAGGAAGTCTATATGCAATAGTTCACATGCATGAATAATGCTAACTGACTGTCTAACATGAACATGAGATTACATGCATAAATACGTAACTGTAACTAACAACGTGATTTCACAATTTCAGAGTATGTATACTGATAACGTGATATGGTAGTAACTGATATGACTGATAACATGAAGGACTATATCTGAAAAATGTTGATAACATGGGTCACTATATCTGATAGCCCAGAATCTGATGGAACTATCTGAGTTCCGTACTGTATCTGAGTTGACTGTATCTGACAGTCCTAAAATTTGAAGAACTATCTGAGTTCTATTACTAAGACTGATTGACTATATCTGACAGTCCTGATTCTGTAACATGAAACTGTGGAAAGTAATATCTAACCGACATACCCCACATGTGCTATAATAGCTGAGTTGGGGTCCAATCTATGCCCTGATTGGAAGGGTGTCAATACTGCGCCACTGGTAAGGACAACATGTGAGTAACCCCTCATATAATAGGTAACTCTAGCAAGAATGGTGGGAACCCTCACATAACAGGTTAAGACACCTTATCTACCCTCATATAGCTGGCTACGATGTCTCAACCTATGCTGGCTACATAGTTATGGTATGCAAAGATTGCTTCTAGGAATCACACACTCGTATAACAGGTGAGTCCCCATCCTTGGATTCACTCGGTGCTAATTCCTACTCCCATCTGAATGGACATTGAACATGATTTACTGAACTGAACTGAGCATGAACTAAGTTACTAAATTTCCGTGGCTGACGGAATACTACTGATATCTGACAACTGACTGAGTCATGAGATCATGGAAATTTTTCCTGAGTCATAAGACTATCTGAAGTCTAAAGTTCATAGCTTGACTATGAGTATCGTGAAAATATGACATGGATCTAGGCACACAGCTAATATTTTGGGTACAAGTACCCCCACGACTCGATAGAAGGAAACTGACATAACATGATTTACTTGAAGACTTGACTATCATCATAATACATACTACCTTCATAAGAGCATTTCATCAAACATGTAATAGGCATGATCTTGTGCATACATGGGGATTTCATGATATCATGCTAGTTAGACAATAT
This sequence comes from Capsicum pubescens, assembly GCA_030864215.1. NCBI lineage: Eukaryota > Viridiplantae > Streptophyta > Magnoliopsida > Solanales > Solanaceae > Capsicum > Capsicum pubescens. The sequence continues at coordinate 167,862,515 of CM061544.1, read as the reverse complement.
TCCTTCGTCTAGGCATTTAATCAAACATATGATAGGCACAATACATGTAAACATCATTATTCAGTTCTAATTTCATCATTCAAGGGTTTAAATCTCAGGGTTGCATGAATCTATGGCTATAGTAATTAAATCCACATAGAAACTATCAACAATCATGGAGTAGAATCCAATTTCACATCTATCAAACATGAACATGAGCAACCAAAATATGAAAACATATAGACAATCAATAACTTGAGTTTAGAAAAGGAATTCTTGGACTTCATGGATAAAAGGAGTGCATGAATGAACACTATGCATACCTTAGTTCGTGATTTCGTGAAGATTGATGGTGAAACCTTCTTGAAATTGGACCTTCTATGAAAACCCTAGCTTGAGTTCTTGAGAGTATTTGAGAAAAACATCAATATTTTGGATGAATAAGGACTAAATCCTATGTTTGGAAGGTTATATAGGGGGAAAAATTGATCCTTTTAACCCTGGACACGTAATTTAATTTTCAGTAAAATTTCCCAAATTGGGCCCTTGGCGCGACGCGGCGTTATCGCATCGTGTCACTGGAAATTGACATTCGGGAAACTGCCCAGTGGCGCGATGCGGAGCTATTGCGTTGCCACTTTGTCTACGACCTGGAAGTTTGGCGTGACGCTCCAGTATCGCAGAGCAACACTGGAAATTGACAATTTCCATTTGAGCTATCTCTGCGACGCGCTGAAGGCTCAGGTCAAACACTCTCTCACTAAACAGGCTCTAACTCTTCGCCCGAGTGTCATATTTGGGCGAATTATATATCGATGGAAACCTTATTCAATTTCCCACGTGATAAGAAGTGAAAATTAAGGAAATACCACATATATAAGAATGAATTCTTATTTTAAAGAAAGTTCTAACATCCTTGAGTTGATTTTTGAGCTAAGAAAAAGCACGAGTATTACAATAATCTATTTTGTCCATTGGACAGTCAATGAAATACTCAGGACTTCCACATTTGTGACAAACTTCAACATTTCCACCCTTTTGTTGCTACTTTCTTTTCCTTGAAACTGACCACTTTTGTTTATAGCTCTAACAATTCTTGTAGACAAATAGGCAATATCAATGTCTTCTTTACTTGAATCAAATTTTACAGCCTTTAGTGCTAGAGTTTTTCCCCTTTTTGTTTCCTTCTTCTCTTGTCTTTGCTATTTTTTGAGCTCGTGAGTCCTTAGATTACCAATGATATCATCTATAGTAAGAGTCTTCAGGTTTATTGCCTCTGTTATAGCATTCACTTTGCTTTCCCAGGACTTAGGAAGAACACCTAGAATTTTTCTCACTTGTTTATACAAAGAAACCACTTCTCCTAAGCAGTGTAGCTCATTTGTGATGGAAGTGAATCTTGTATGTATTTCTTGAATTATCTCTCCTTTCATGGTGAAGGTTTCATACTGAGTTGTCAGCATGTCAATTTTAGAATCCTTCACATCAGTTGTTCCCTCATGAGTTGTCTTTAGGAAATCCCTGATTTCTTTAGCATTTTCACACACTGAAATCCTATTATACTCATTAGGTCCTATATCATAGACAAGTAATTTCTTTGCCTTGTAATTATTTTCAACTTTCTTTTAAACTTCGTAATCAAACTCTCTCATGTTTTTAACAACCGTACTTATTATGTCTCCTTCTTTGACCTCTTTAAATGGAATATGAGGACTATCAAGTATTATATCCATCAGCTCACTATTCTCAGCTAGAATAAAGTCAAACATCCTGGTTTTCCACCACCCATAGTACTGCCCATTAAATTGGGGTGGTCTAGTGGTAGATTGTCCTTTTTCTAAATTAGGTTGAGCGGTCATGATTAATAAATCACTCTAGGTTAGAACCTTTTAGAGTTTCCTAGCTCTGATACCAATTGTTAAAATGTGAGGGTTGCACCATACTATGAGGGACCAAGTCCCTTAAAGTCAGTAACAGGCAATAACACAATAAAGTTGTAAGGAAGGAAAAACTTTGTAGGAATTTAAAAAAACAAAGATTTAACATGGATACCTCCTTTCTCAAGGGAGGAAAAACCACAGCTTTATCTCACAAGAACTTCAACAATCCACTATAATCAACCTCTTGAATACAGATTTGATTTAAACTTAAATCTAGGTTCCACCTGCTTGTAATAACTCTACGACAAGCCGACCTTGACAACTTTGCCAAGAACACACCTCAATACTGATTCACTCTAACTAATATTGAACTCAAGTAACTCTACCTAATCACTCTCAAGAAAAACAAGGAAAGCATTACTCTTATAACATTAGTAATTCAATTACAAACCAAGACTTGACTCAAGAACACACACACACTCAGCATACAAAGAATCGAACTTGAGCAATATTGTAAAATTGAGTTTTCGCCTATTTCACTCTTTGAATAATCAGGATTGTGAAAACTACTCAATTGAAAAGAATTTTTTTCCTATTATAGTGGAATCATGATTAGGGTAGAAATTTGATTGGGTCAAGTGTCCTGACTGGCATACATCTTACTTGTGCATCCTGTTACACTAGATGACAAAACCGTGTAGGCTATTTAACAGCTACATATTTCCATGAAGACCCATGGACCTGGTCACTTATTGTCAGCTGATCATCATCAAAACAAGATATAACAGCAAGTCCCTTCCACATTTTCCTCAGGTGGGACAGAGTGTCCAGTGGAGTTTCTATGAATGTTAGATCTTTAGGAAGGCATGATCTGACACGTTAGGAAGCCATGAGTTAGAGAATTTTCACAACATTAGACTCTATAGCCCAAAATAGAGCATAATAAATGGGAACATTCCTAAATGCCTTATAGCTTCCCACTTATAAGTGTTGCATGCTACACATACATAAAAGGGACTCTACTTCACATGGATTTATTCATACCTAACGACCCTAAACTGTGTTGTGATACCAAGCTTGTGATAACCTGAACTAGGGCCTGGTCGTGATGGGTATCTCAAGCCCACCCTGGGTTGGAGACCACCCCTTTAGCCTGTCCTACAGAGCAAATAGAACCAGCTAAAGACAACCCAGAATAGTAATAAGAAAGATAGACAATTATATGTAAACTCTATGAATCAAAAAACTATCAACCCACACTTGTACATAAAAGCCTCTAAACTATAATACCAAACTAGGTTGGTACATGCCTTCGACCATGACAAATAAATGTCTCAATTCCCAAAATCTAAAATGAAACCTAATAAAATGGCAGAGCTCTTTAAAAGATGGAGGATCACCAATTCACAGCTACTCAACCAATGAACCACATAATCTAATACTGTACAAGAGTAAAAAACAATACCAGGACTCTACATCATGAAATAATGCAGCGTCCTGGGATGGTCAGTGGGATAAGAACTACCATGTAACTCAGGGAAAGTGATAAAGTAATGTCATTTCCAAAACGAAAATGAACCATATGCACACACGCTTATATATACATATATAGGAAGCTGAGATAGGGGCAAGGGTCATGAACATAAGATTATAAATTATTAACTTGGATTGTGTATCTTTATTCGTCCTAAGGACACCCACAAGCTATATGGGTTCAGCTCTCCCTATTCATAGGTCCACAACCCGTGTTAGCCGCAAGAACTAAGCAAATACAAATGACAAATTATGTGTGAACCAAGCACACAGTCATATAAACCCCCACAACGTCAAACGTGGTTTTCACTATTGGTCCCTCAGGGACCACACCTTCAAGGTGAACTACACAACTCTCTTTAAGCCAAAATTAAAACCATTTTGCATATAATCCCAATCATAAACCAGGGATTCTTATATTAAGGAATTTACCACTTGGTACCTTTATACCAATTATGCTTACAAGCTTTAATAATCATGCCAATCTATTCCGATTAACCAATTAACTCCTAAATTCCTTTAAAAATCCAAAACCATGGACAATAAGGCCACTTAAATCAATTTTTATCCATTTATTTGTTTATGTAATGCAATAGTTTCAAAAGTGGATTAAATCATACAAATTCTACATTTAAAAGCAAAATCATGCAGGTGGATTGAGGTAAATGCCATTATCAAATAAAAATTCATTAATTTGGGGAAACCCGTGTTCCCCATTCCAAATTCCATAATGATGCACCCATTCAGTCCCAAAAACCATCAATTTATGTATACACAAGACATTTAAATCATGGGAAATATAATTCAAGTGATAAACATCAAAACCGCTAAACCAAATTTCAAACCAACTAATTAAATCACATGAATCATGATTAACACATATTTTGTAGCATAAAATTCATTAGTGAGATACATGCCTAAAACACCAAAGGATTTGGAAGAAAATCCAAAGTTTGGAGCTTGAAGGATGAATTCCTTATTAACCCTAGTTTTCTCTTACGTTAGGGAGTTTAAGATAAAGAGAGTGGGTTTTGATTTGATTAATTAAGGATAATAGGGTCCCTTACTGTGTTTAGGTTGAGGGAAATAAGTTTGAAGGGAGTAAAAGACCAAAGAGACCCTAATTAAAATATGTAGGAAAAGTTGAGTCCTATAGTCATTGGTTAGGTAACGACTCATGACGACTGGCCATGAGTCGTTGCTCAAACTCATTACTTAAGGGTGTAATTTTAGAAACATCAATGTTATGACAATGGGTAACTCATCCTGACTCATTATCAGTCATCATGAGTCATGACAAAGACTCATGATCAAGGTAGAAACCCAGGACTATTGTCATAATGAGTGGGCTCTACGACTCGAGATGAGTGACAACAACTCATCATCTGAGTCATGGTCAAGGTTGTGTAGACAACACCATAGAAATTTTAGAGTCCAGTACCCAGGTGTATTATAGACTGCTACTAACTGTCTTTCCCTAACTAATGGGGAGCTGTCATCCCTGCATTCATCGGTGCTATGTATGACTCCCAACTGAATGACACTAAAAATTGATATATATATGTGTGTGTGTGTATGTTTACATATAAATGTGTGTGTGTGTGTTTACATATATGTGTATGTGTGTGCGCGTGCTTAATATAATAAAGACTTGAAAAAGAACAACATATGCATAATCTAAAGTGCTCAAAACATGTCATTTGGTTTATGCATAAAATTCTAGGTATTGGTGTTCACAACCCACCAGCTTGCCTAATGCAACTAAACATGATAATAATTTAAAGCTGATCATGGTAGAGAATTTTACAGAATATATCCCAAACTCAATAATTTATCAACAATTAGGAAATTTATGATGGTGAGTATGGGAAGATGAAAACCCTATGGGAGAATATGTACTCATGGTTTAATTACAAGGTAAACTAAGTAAATTAAAGAAAACTTCATATTTGTCCTAGAACCCAAACTTGAGGGGAAAGTAAACTTGAGGATTTTAGAAGTTTTTGGGACTCAATAAGTGAAAGGGACACATTGATGCAACGCCGCATACCTGAAGTGGATGGCTTGGAGAAATCCTTGGAATTTGAGCTTACTCTTAAGGAACCCTAACTTGGCTTTGGAGAAGAAAAAATTGTTTCGTGTCCTGTTGTGTATTGATTTTATGACTCAATGGTGAATTTGAGAAAGTTTAGGCTTTTATACCATTCTTGGGAAATCTTAAATGATGTGGGTTAGAAGTTAATAGAATGGAAAAAGACTAAACAATCCCTTTTAAATCGTACAATAATTTCTGGGGAGTTGTCGTGACTTGAGGTCCTTAGTTCAGAGTCTTTTCTGTTATGACAATGAATCCCCTTTTAACGGCTCATTGAGTTTGATCACGGGTTTTTAGGAGAAGTCGTGATCAGAGACTTAATTTTTTGATTTCTTTTTATTATGACGATAGGTCCACCTAACAACTCTTTAGGACTGGTAACGAGTCATATGCTGGACTCATCACCACTGGGATAAAATTTGGGATCCCTCACTATTTTGGCAATGACTCCACATAACGGCTCGTTATGACTGATAATGGGTTATTTCCAGATTCGCTGTCACTGGCAGTTGACAGACCCTCAAGAAATTTTCCATAACTTTTTTCCATGATATCGGATTGAAGCGAGACTAGTGGCATTTGGAAATTAAATCAATGGCCTATATTTGATGGGTCTAGAGCTTGAAAACTTAGGGTATTACAATATCTTCCCTTGGGATAATTCATCCTTGAATGATGCTGACTAAGCTGAGAGACTAAGGAAAAGCTCAAATTTTGCACTGAACACTTACAAGCTGGATCATGAACTGATATCAAAATTCATGACTGATGCATAAACTAAACTAAACTCATGAATGCATGCTATGACATGAAAATGGTAGGATAGATGGTATATAAATAAAAGAATTAATTAATTAAGGAAAACTATTACCTCATGTAAGGACTGAGTTCTAAGAGAAAAGATGTGGGTACTTGGTCATCATATCTGCCTCTACTTCCCAAGTAACTCCCTTAACTGACTTGTTTCTCCATAAAACCTTTACTTTATTGACCTTTTTAATCCTAAATATATGAACCTAACGATCAACGATCTCAACTTGAACCTCTTCATAAGAGAGGATATTTTCCATACCAATCCTTTCTAAAGGGACTACTGATGTTGGGTCACCAATACATTTCTTCAACAAGGAGACATGGAAGACTGGATGCACTGAGGCCAACTCTGAAGGCAAATCCAAATCATAGACTACCTTACCATAACGACTCAAAATCTTATAAGGTCCAACATAGCAGGGACTGAGTTTCCCTTTTTTACCAAATCTCTTCAGCCCTTTCATGGGAGAAATATTCAAATAGACAAAATCACCTACATCAAACTCAAGCTCCCATCTCCTCACATATGCATAAGATTTATGATGACTTTGGGCCATCTTTAACCTTTCACTAATAAGTTGAACTTTATCCATCGCCTCATGTACTAAATATGGCCCTATCAAAATAGTCTCACTAACCTCGAATCAACCAATAGGAGACCTATACCTCCTACCATGAAGAGCCTCAAACGGGGTCATCTAAATACTAAAGTGGTAGCTATTATTGTAAGAAAACTCAATAAGAGCATGTGATCATCCCAACTACCCTTGAAATCAATTACACATGCCCTGAACATGTCCTCTAAGGTCTGGATGGTCTTCTCAGCCTGACCATATGTCTACAAGTAAAAAGTTGTACTAAGATAAACTTGGGTACCAAGACTTTTCTAAAAAGCCTTCAAAAAATAAGAGATAAACTGGACACCTCTATTTGAAATAATGATCAAAGGGACTCCATACAACTTTATCAATGATATAAGCCAAATTGGCACCACTCTTTTGGGATCTACGCTTCAAGGAACCAACTTAAGGATCCACAACTTGATTATCCTAGGGAATCATATACGTGATTGGAGGATAGCTTTGGAAGGAGCTACATTTAATGATCCCATTCGAGGGAGAAAGGAGAAATATCTTATAAAGATAATAGCTTGGGCCTCGAGGCTCATAGGAATGTGGAAATTTAAGATTTAGGCTACTTTTGGGCCTAATTAGTATTTAGGGTCACTTTTGTTCCCAAAGTGTCATAAATTTCCTTTGGCATATAAATAGCCAGGACCCATTTCATTTTAAAGGTAGTTGATGAATGATAAGGAATGTATATTCTTCCAAGTGTTTTTATTGAGGCTTGTTGGGAGCTTTATGGATTTGTAAGAAATTTTGGTTGCTTGAGATTCAATTCCCATGAGGTCTACATAAGAGGTTAGTGCTTGTGGTAATTGATAGGAAGGTATTAAGGCTTGACATACCCTTTCGTTGTCCTCTTTTTATCTCTTTATGTCAATCTATATTTCTTTTACTTTATTGTTTCCATTTCCTTTGTTTTCTTGTTTTTGTGCTTTTGTATTTAGTGTTTTCCTTTATTTTTGTGTTGTTTCCATTTTCATATTTTTACTCTTTTATCAGCCAACTCCCTGAGATAGAGTCTAGCATAATCTTAAGCTGAATTCAAAAAGTTAACTAGCAAGAAATGAGTTGACTTAGTCATTCGATCCACAATAACCCAAATAGAATCATGTTGATGACAAGTTCGAGGCAACCCTATGATAAAGTCCATATTTACCACTTCCCACTTTCAAGTAGGAATATTGAATTTTTGAAGCATACTACTAGGCCTCTGGTGCTCAACCTTAACCTGCTGGCAGTTTGGACACTTAGCAAAAAATTCCGCAATATCCTTCTTCAAGTCATTCCCCCAATAGGCTTCCCATAAATCACAGTAAATCTTAGTGCCTCCTGGATGAATAGAGTATCGGTATGTAATACCCCGCGATTTTTCCTAGATTAAACTCGTCCCAAGAATAACAAAGAGTATCTTCTAGAATGAGTGATGTTTATTTCTTGTGGAATTATTTATATTTTCACTTTCCATAACGTAGGAAATTGAATTATCTTTCCAACGATATAAGATTCGCCTAAATTTGATAACCAGGTAAGAAGTTATGGTTATTTGAAATTCTAGTCACAAAATACCGTCATTTAGACCCTTAGCGCACCATGGAGCCGTGTCAAATCCCAATTGTCATTTTCCAGTGGCCCTCCACAATATTGGAAAATTGCGGCGAGGGAAAATTTCCCATTCATCAATTTCCAGAGGTCCAGCGCGATAATGGCAAATCGTGCCATGTGCCAAAATGGCATTCCAAAGGGGCACCGCGATGGCTCCGCATCGCGGAGTCAGCCCAGTTCCCATTTGTTATTTTTCAGTGAGCCACCGTGACAGTGGATCGTCGCGGTGGCCACCCAGTTCGCAAAATAATGTGTTTTTCAGTTTCATTTGGGACTTTAATGAGGGAATTTTGGACATTCTCCCAGCCCCTAGTCTGTCTTAAACATTGAATTAAACCCCTCAAAAGAACTTTGTGCTTATTTCATCACTTTTCTCTCAGAATAAAACCCTAGATCATCAAATCTCCTTCTCCAAGAAATTAAATTCCTCCATTAATTCTCCAAGAAACTCAAGATTGATGATTTCCAATTCAAGAACTCCAAGAACTCGTCTTCAAAAGCATCATAGGAATACAAGATTCAAGATTTCTCATCTAAGATCATCAATTAAGGTATGTGGGGTTTGAACAAGGATAAATCTTTCATCCTTGTGCCCAAAACTTGATTTTATTACAAATTTACTGCAATTTATATGATTTCCCATGAATTTCAAGTTAGGGTTTATACCCATTATCATTATTTGCAAGATTATGAGATTTCCTATGATTTAAAAGTTGAATCACATGATTATGTTTATATTCCATGCATATTGTTGAGATTTCCAGATTTTAAGATGATTTACGAATGTTTACATTTACAAGTATGAATTTTGAGAAGTTTTAACATGAGATTAATGCTTGGGTCATTAGACCTCATTTAAAGATTGTTGTTTCAAGATTGTTTGTGCTATAAACACCCCATGACTAGACTGTTTTCAGATTTTAGATAAAGATTTGACCTTTTGGTCTCAGAATAGATGTGAAATTCACATTTTAGATTTAGATTTACAGATTTAGCTCTACAGATTTACAGTTGGTTTTATCATAAACCATCAAATTACTTTTAAAGTGGATTTCTTAAGATTTTGAGCATAAGATTAGGAGTAGTATTTAGCACCGAGTGGGAAGTGTGGGTTTAGCACATCCTACTTCCACAGAACTACATAGTCAATGTAGGTACAGATTCATATTATTCCCCCTTCTACGTGGATGACTCAGATTGTGATCACACAGATTAGAATATTCTATTCCGATGGCAAGGGTATAAAAGCCCTAACCTTATGGGGGCTAGTTGTGGGACACCATGGATGCTCATATAGTGTATATGTCGGTTAGAAGAACCTCCCAAAAGATGTCCCCTACTCTTAAAATAGTCTATTGGCTTAAAGTCTTAAGATAAAAGCATATGTTTTGAAAGCTATGGTTTTAAGATTCTTAAAGTCTTGAGATGGAGTATTTCATTTTCAGAACAATTTCTAAAGAGTTTCCTTTCAGACTACAGATTTTAAAATAGAGAGAGTAACAGAAAAGCTTTTAGAAAACTAAGTGTAAAGGCTCACAAGTTTTACTCATATTATGTTTTAAAGAAAGATAGTAACTTCAGATTTCAACTTTTAGAATTTAGATTTTAGATTGAGTCCTTTCTACACTTGAACAAAATGATTCAAAGAGAGAATACAAGCTCAACCTTTAGAACTAAATGTTATGGCTCACAAGATTTATAAAGTATATTTTGCTTCCTATTGCTGTTTATTTTAGTATTTCAGATATTCCAGCTTACGTGAGTTATTTACATTTAGCATGCATCGTTTACAAATTATGATGATTGATATTATGTTTTTCTTATGCCTTCACCCACATATACTCAGTACATCCTTAAAGTACTGATCCACATATATGTTTATGTTCTACATTGTCTCGTACATCCTTAAAGTACTGATCCACATATATGTTTATGTTCTACATTGTCTCATAATGTAGGTATCAGTTCAATTGTAGAACTCATACCATATTCAGACAGATTGCAGCTTCCAGACAGCAGGTGATGAGTCCTCTTGATTCAAGGGCTCGAGTCAGTCATATAGTTTGAGTATTATTTTATTTTATTTATTTAGTCGTATTGATTTAGGATAGTTGGGGGTCATGTCCCAGCTATCTATAGTCAGTTAGTTATATATTTTCAGTCTCTCTTTCAGACTTTATCAGAATGTAAAAGTTGTATTGATATTGAATTCTTTCCAGATTCGATCACTATTATGTATCCACACAGTAAACTCAGTCATTTTATGCATATCATTCAGTTGCTTATGAGTTATGCCAATAGAAGGGTTAGCTTGGGATCACTTGTGGTCCTAAGCACTGTGTGACGTCTAGGGATAGATTTTTGGGGTGTTACATGGCAACTGTGAGATTCTACTAATATTTGTTGCCTTAAGTCATCCATAGTCAGAACATATAATCTTCCTTAACAGCGAAGAACAATATCTCCCTCTTGGGAGAAAACCTCAACATTCTAATTTCAAATCGTCTCCTTCAACTCAAGCAAAATAGGATCTCTATCTTACTTTTCTTTTACCTCAGCAACCAAGAAGATTTTGAACTATTCTGAACCCAAACACTACCTTCGGTCTAACCAACCAACCAAACCCCCAATCTAGTAAGTTGATGAACCTCAAGAACTAACTCTTTCTTATTATCCTCCACGTGAGCAACACTACCCATAGACAATCTGCTAAGTGCGTTGGCCACTACATCCTCCTTACTTAGGTGATACAAGACACTCATATCATAATCCTTCAACAACTTGATCCACTGTCTCTGATGAAGATTTATATATTTCTGGATAAAAACATACATAAGACTCTTATGATCGGTGAATACATCAACATAAACCCCATAAAGATAATTCCTCCAAATCTTTAAGGACAACACGACTGCTGCTAACTCAAGATCATGAGTTAGGTAGTTTTTGTCATTAGGCTTAAGGTTTTTATAGGAATATACTGTAATCTTGTCCAACTACATTAATAAATAACCAAGACCAATAATGGAAGCAACCAAGACCAACAATGGAAGCATCAAAATATACTACAAAACTATTTGAACCCTCTAGTAGAGTCAAAATTAGAGCGGAGGTAAGTCGAGTCCTTAATTCTTGAAAACTCTTCTCACAAGAATCGGACCAATATAATTTGACTTCTTTTTTACTCAGTCTAGACATGGGAGAAGCAATAGAGAAAAATCCTTTGACAAATCATTTGTAGTAATTAGTAAGACCCAAGAACTCTTGATGTCTGGTGGAGATATGGGCCTAGCCTAGTTTCTTACTGCTTTGGTATTTTAGGGATCAACTTGAATGCCTTTGACAGAAATGGTATGACCAAGGAATGTTACTAATTTCAACCAGAATTCACACTTGCTGAACTTAGTGAACAACTGGTGATCTTTAAGAGTCTGCAAGATGATCCTCAAATGATCTGCATGTTCACCCTCACTACGAGAATAAATGAGGATATCATTTATGAAGACTATAATGAACATGTCCAAGTACTTCTTGAGCACCCTATTCATCATATCCATAAAAGTTGCAGGAGCATTCGTTAGTCCAGAAAACATAACTACAAATTAAAAGTGACCATATCGAGTCCTGAAGGTTGTCTTCAAGATGTTGCATTCTCTGACTTTGAGCTAATGATAGCCAAATCTAAGGTCTATCTTAGAGAAATAGTTGGAACCTTGAAGTTTGTCGAACAAGTCATCAAACCTGGGGATGGAATACTTATTCTTGATTGTGACTTTATTCAACTATCGATAGTCGATACACATTCTAAGAGAACCTCCTTTCTAATGCACAAATAAAACTAGAGCACCCCATGGAGAGTGTCTTAAACTGATAAAACCCTTTTTATAAGAGACATTTTAACTATTCTTTCAACTTCTTAAGATCGGTTGAAGACACTTTGTAAGGTAAAATTGAGATAGGATGAGTATTTGGAAGGAGATTTATTCTAAAGTCAATTTCCCTCTCGGGAGAAACTCAGGGCAGATCTTTAGGAAACATTTCTAGAAATTCATTCACTACTGAAACTGACTCAAAACTCAAAATCTCAAAACTTGAGTCTTGACACAGACAAGATAATAGGTACACCCTTTGGAAATTATTTTCCTTGCCTTAAGGAAAGAGACTAATTGACCTACAGGCACTGAGATACAACCCCTCCTTTCTAAGACTAGCTCATTGGTAAATTGAAACTTAACTACTTTATTTCTATAGTCAACTGAGGCATAGCAAGAGTGGATCCAATCCACACTAAGAATAACATCAAAGATTCGCCATATCTAATTCTACATGATCGACTGAAGTGACTTTGTTAAATGTTGTGACTGGGTAGTTCATGTACACCCATCTGCCTATGATTGAACTATCGACTGGAGTAGAAACTGAGAAGGGTTTTACAAAGATTTCGGGAGCTACTGCTATAAAGGGAGTTACAAAGGAAAGTGTGGCTCCAAGGTCTAACAATGCATAACATGAAGGTGAAAGACTTGCAACAGACTAGTAACCACTTTAGGAGAACCCTCCTGATCTTGTTGAGCTTGAAGGGAATTAAGCCTATTATGATGTTGGCCACTATTTGCACTAGAAGTGGCACCCTGTTGAGTTGGGTGACCTACTGGAACTATTGAAAAGTTAGTCTTACCCTACTGACGATTATTCCTACCTCCCTGCGTAACCGTTGGGCAATCCCTTATACTATGGCCTATCTTGCCAGACCCAAAACAAGTATCACTACCCGTGATGCACTCATCCTTGTGGTTCCTACCATATCTCTTGCAAACATGGCTGGTGCAACCACTATTCATGCTACCCTAGGACTTAGATCCTAGTACCCTATCATGGTCATCCTATCTAAACTTGGGTACTGGAGCACTGGCAGAAGATAGTTCTAGGATTAAAGATCTCTAACAAAATTGAGAGTGATTACCACCATCTGACCTTGGCTGTGAGAAATTAAATCTACCATTTCTGGTCCCCTTATTATCCCTTTCCTTCTCTTTGATCTTCTCCCCCTCAATCTATTGAGAATAGAATATTAACTAGAGATGTCTATATCCTTAATTATCATGGTTGTTCTACACTCCTTAATCATATCCTCAGAAATACCAGACACAAACTTACTCATTCAATCCCTAGAATCAGCCACCATAGTCAAAGCATACCTCACCAACTGAGTAAATTTGAATAAATACTCCTTAACACTCATACTGCCCTATTTTAAGTTGATGAACTCCTTCACCTTAGCTTCTCTTAACTCAAGTGGAAAGAACCTATACAGAAATTCAGCAATAAACTCATACCACTCTAATGGCCCTTTATCTATACCACTATTTTCCTTCTACTTCTTGAACCAAGAATGAGCCACCCTTTTCAGTTGGTAAGCGGCCAGGTCAGCACTCTCAGTAGAAGTAACATCCATGATATCAGTCATCTTTTGAAATCTGTCAAAGAATTCCTGTGGATTCTTCTCAAACTTAAACCCAAAGAATATTGGTGGATTCATTCGAGTGAAATCCCAGATTCAAGTTGTCATTGTATGCACTACTGTGTTGGTTGAGGCAATAGCCTTCTGGTTATTTGAGTAGTCATCAATTGGGATTTCATAGTAAAAGCAACCTTGAACTCAGCATGAGAGACCTGCTCATTTAGAGGGTCTTTGTGAATTGGCGGTGGTGCATGTCGGTTCCCATTCCTTCTTGCATTAGTTCTCTTAGGAGGCATTGTTTATAAATGGATTGAGGATGAGTTAGAAGATAAATTTTAATAGAGTTCACATTCTATCATATGACATGAATCATGAAAGAAATATGAGCTTCCTAAAATATTTTGTAGCCTCCTGCTCATAAGTGTGGTTCTCTTCACACCCATGAACTAGACTTTACTTAACACGAACTTCAGACACCCTAGGACATTCTAAACCTGATGTTCTAATACCAATTTTTTCAATACCTGAGACTACTCTTAGTCATAATATGGTGCCTAATATCACAGTGAACCCAATCTAACCCTTGGACAATCATGCATTAGAATAGTGTATAAAGTAACAAAACAATGGGTGGAAGTTAACTAAAATAACTGGTGAAAACCATAATAATGTAAAATAGAATGCATAATAAAACTAGAAATAAAATAAGGAACTGTCTGATTTCCAATCATGCTGACAATCAAAAATCTATCTGAAAGCCTCTACTCATAAGTTGTTGGGAAAATTCCCCAATTAACTTCAGCTCGCTGACACTGAAATAAACTGACAGGAAAATAAAGAACTGATAACTAGTCCTCGAATGATGAGGACTCACCAAAAGCAACTGCTAAATGTGGTGCAGGACGTGCTAAGTGTTGTTTGGGTATAATGTGTCCAAAACTATATCATGACACAATATAGTGCAAGAAAGTATACAATTAATACTTTGAATGTACTAAGTATGTGATATGGGAAACTAGCTAACATAAAATGAATGCAAAACCAAGTATAAACATGTGTTAAATAAAATAGAATACTAAATAACTCAATATCTGAATACTTGGTCAAGCAAACTTGAACTGAACATAAATTAAAAATAAACTGAGTACTATGGGAGCTAACAATATGACATACCCCTATTTGAACAAATCGGGGTCCAACTTGCAACCCCAGTTGAAAGGGTGCTAGTACCTTGCCAAGGGTATCAATATTAATTGGCGTGGATCTACTAAACTGATGTCCCAAAGTCCTAGGGTGTCATACCTCAACTGATAAGGTACCCCTTGTAACCAATGGTGGCGCCTTAGTTCTGGAACTTAAGGACTACTACTAACGATTTGTGTCTAACTGAAAGGGGATTCGTCATCCATGCATTCACTCAGTGCAACATATGACTCCCATCTGAATGACACAGAAAACTGATATATAGATAGATAGATAGATAGATAGATAGATAGATAGATAGATAGATAGATAGATAGATAGATAGATAGATAGATAGATAGATAGATAGATAGATAGATAGATAGATAGATAGATAGATAGATAGATAGATAGATAGATAGATAGATAGATAGATAGATAGATAGATAGATAGATAGATAGATAGATAGATAGATAGATAGATAGATAGATAGATAGATAGATAGATAGATAGATAGATAGATAGATAGATAGATAGATAGATAGATAGATAGATAGATAGATAGATAGATAGATAGATAGATAGATAGATAGATAGATAGATAGATAGATAGATAGATAGATAGATAGATAGATAGATAGATAGATAGATAGATAGATAGATAGATAGATAGATAGATAGATAGATAGATAGATAGATAGATAGATAGATAGATAGATAGATAGATAGATAGATAGATAGATAGATAGATAGATAGATAGATAGATAGATAGATAGATAGATAGATAGATAGATAGATAGATAGATAGATAGATAGATAGATAGATAGATAGATAGATAGATAGATAGATAGATAGATAGATAGATAGATAGATAGATAGATAGATAGATAGATAGATAGATAGATAGATAGATAGATAGATAGATAGATAGATAGATAGATAGATAGATAGATAGATAGATAGATAGATAGATAGATAGATAGATAGATAGATAGATAGATAGATAGATAGATAGATAGATAGATAGATAGATAGATAGATAGATAGATAGATAGATAGATAGATAGATAGATAGATAGATAGATAGATAGATAGATAGATAGATAGATAGATAGATAGATAGATAGATAGATAGATAGATAGATAGATAGATAGATAGATAGATAGATAGATAGATAGATAGATAGATAGATAGATAGATAGATAGATAGATAGATAGATAGATAGATAGATAGATAGATAGATAGATAGATAGATAGATAGATAGATAGATAGATAGATAGATAGATAGATAGATAGATAGATAGATAGATAGATAGATAGATAGATAGATAGATAGATAGATAGATAGATAGATAGATAGATAGATAGATAGATAGATAGATAGATAGATAGATAGATAGATAGATAGATAGATAGATAGATAGATAGATAGATAGATAGATAGATAGATAGATAGATAGATAGATAGATAGATAGATAGATAGATAGATAGATAGATAGATAGATAGATAGATAGATAGATAGATAGATAGATAGATAGATAGATAGATAGATAGATAGATAGATAGATAGATAGATAGATAGATAGATAGATAGATAGATAGATAGATAGATAGATAGATAGATAGATAGATAGATAGATAGATAGATAGATAGATAGATAGATAGATAGATAGATAGATAGATAGATAGATAGATAGATAGATAGATAGATAGATAGATAGATAGATAGATAGATAGATAGATAGATAGATAGATAGATAGATAGATAGATAGATAGATAGATAGATAGATAGATAGATAGATAGATAGATAGATAGATAGATAGATAGATAGATAGATAGATAGATAGATAGATATGTGTGTGCGCGCTTAATATAATAAAGTTTGGAAAATAGCAATATATGCATAATCCCAAGTGCTCAAAACATATCATCTAGTTCGTACATGAATCCCTAGGTATCGGGTGTTCATAACCCACCAGCTTGTCTAATGCAACTGAACATGATAATAATTTAAAGATGATCATAGTAGAGAATTTTATAGAACGTATCCCAAACTCACTAATTTATCAATAATGAGGAAATTCGTGATGGTGAGTATGGGAAGATGCAAACCCTGTGGGAAAACATGTACTCATGATTTAATTACAAGGTAAACTAAGTAAATTAAAGAAAATTTCACATTTAACCTGGAACCCAAACTTGAAGGGAAAGTAAACTTAAGGATTTTAGAAGTTTTTGGGTCTCAATGTGTGGAAGGAACCCTTTGATAAAACCCCGCATACCTGCAGTGGTTGCCTGGGAGAAATCCATAGAATTTGAGCTTGTTCTTGAGGAACCCTAACTTGTCCTTGGAGAAGAATAAATCTCTTCTTTTCCTGTTGTGTATTGATTTTACGACTCAATGGTGAATTTGGGGAAGTTTAGGATTTTATACCATTCTTGGAAAAGCCTAAAAAATGTGGGTTAGGAGTGAATAGAATGGGAAAAAACTAAACAACCCCTTTTAAATCGTGCAAAAATTTCTAGGAAACAATCATTATGACTCAGGTAATGACTCATTACGACTGGTCACAATATGTGGTCTGAGTCCTGATATGAGGATTTGAGTTCAGAGTCTTTTCTGTTATGACAATGATTCCCCTCCAAATGACTCATTGGGTCTAATCATGGGTCGTTAAGAGAAGTCGTGGTTAGAGACCTGATTTCTTGATTTTTTTTATTGTGATGACAGGTCGACCTAACAACTTGTTAGGAATGGTAACGAGTCATATGTTGGACTCATCACCACTGGGATAAAATTTAGGATCCTTTATTGTTGTGGCAATATCTCATTATGACTAATCACGGGTCATTGTCGTAGTCATTGTCACTGGCAGCATTTGGAAACTAAATCAATGGCCTATCTTTTGATAGGTCTAGAGCATTAAAACTTAGGGTATTACAAACAGATTGTGCCATTAGGGTGAGTTCAAAGGTCACAAAACTAAATTAATAGCTTATCCTTTGATAGGTCTAGAGCTTGAAAACTTGGGATATTACAAAGAGAGTGTTCCATCAGGGTGAGTTCAAAGGTCACACTCCTTGAGGTAGATATTCTAAAGGTTTTCATAGTTATCATAGTAGATTAGTATTGTTAAACTTGTAGGGTTTAGGTAGTAGGTTTTCTATTTCAGCATTTTGGGTGATCGTTCTAGCTCAGTCTTACCTCATCTTATTGAATCAGGTCGTAAAGGTTGCTTTGTGTGTGAAGAGGTTGACTATTTGTCCAAGGACTATCCCTATTGTGTTTTCAAGGCTATTTCTATATACACTATGAGAGGTAGAGGTTCTACAAGAGGTGTGCGAGGCAGAGGTAGTGGTTCCTATGGTGATGGTCACAGGGCTACTCAGTCAGGTGGTGGTCATAGACAATGTTATGCTATACCCACCAAACCAAAGCAAAGGCTTTTGATGTTGTTATCATATGTATTGCCTCTATTTATTTTACATCTGCATTTGGGTTATTTGATTTCGGATCAACTTTCTCTAATGTGTCTGCATATTTTACTTTGGGTTTTGATTCTATTAGTGTGCCTCTTGCAATTCCTATCCGTGTATCAACCCATGTAGGAGACTCTTTAATGGTGGATCGGGTGTACTAGTCTTGTGTAGCGACCTTTGCTGGGTCTGAGACTTTGGTAGATCTAATTGTCCTATATATGGTAGATTTTGATGTTATCTTGGGTATGTATAGGTTAGCTCCTTATCATTTTGTCTTACATTGTTATGCTAAGATCGTGACCTTAACTTTGCTGAGTGTTCCAAGGATATCTTGGAAGGCCTTCATTTGGGTCCCAAGAGAGTTATATCTTTCCCTCAAGCTTGTTGCTTGGTTTAGAGGAGGTGTTTGTCTTAATTGTCTCATATTTGTGATACTTGGATTCTATTTGTGTTGATCGCGAGTTAATGGATATTTTCTCCACTATTTTGTATAGTATGCCTCCGGGTCATGATATTGACTTTGCTATTGATGTTGAGCCAGGAACTCAGCCCATTTCTATTCCTCCTTCTAGGATGGCCCCAGCAGATATAAAAGAAATGAAGGATCAATTGCAAGAGTTGTTGGATAAGGGATCACAACTGAACCATGTTCATAGGATTCTGAATGAGTTCCCAAGGGTCAAAACCAAGTTTTGGAGGTTGCTAGTACTGTCGCATGTGCTAAAATGATTGGTCAACTACTTTGGTGGACTTTGACCATTTGACCAAGCCGCTTTAGTGGCCATCGCTGATGGTTAAGACCAAAAACAAACTCATTTCTTATTTTTGACATTTTTGGAGCAAGAAAACTCTGATTATGATGATTTTGGATGTATTTTTCTCGTATAATCATATTCTATTAGTTTATAACTCCATTTCTCCCATTTACCAAGAACTTCTATTTTAACTTTCATGATTTTTACCCAATTTGAGAATTAAAATTCTATTTTTGCTATTTTCGTGGCTTGGGAGCTCAGATTTGGAAGATTACAAGGAGTTTTTAAGATTTCTTCCATGGGTAATCCCATTTTCACTATTTTTGTGGCTTGGGAGCTCATATTTGGAAGATTCCAAAGGGGCTTTTATGATTTATTCCATGGGTAAGTTTTTAATTGTATGATAATCATTTTTCCTCTCAATTTCATCTTCAAAACAACCTTGAATTACTTGATTTCAAAATGGCTTTTGGGGGTTTCTGACGATAAAACTTGAGAATGTTTTTTCTTTGATTTGAATGTCATTTTTAACTCATTTTCACATGGGTTTTCAGTTGTATATTCCTATGAGTATGAGGATCATGTTTCTAAAATAAAATTACTATTTAACTTTATTTTTGAAAACCTATTTTAGGGGGTTCGTTTTGACCCCGATCCAAAAATGGGAAATTTGGGTATCCTGGGCTTTCTATTGATGAGTAGATTCAATATTTGTATTGTTTAGTTGATTTTAAGGTCGTTCGTGAGGGGAAGTCTTCATAGTTAGAGATTTTTCAATTGGAAATCTATAATTTGAGGTAGGTTACAGCTTAACTTTCTTTAGACTAGGTTGGGTAGTTAATAATAAAGTAAAAACATCCTATGGGTATGAGGTTGTATCATGAAAAATGTATTTAGGTAATTTATGTGCTCGTGTCGGTGTATATGTAAATAGTATTTGGTGTTTTGAGACACTACTTGCTATGTTTGACCGTGTGTGGTCTTATATGATGTTATTGGTCGGGTATTGAATTTGTATGTTTTGTTACTCTTTTTGGTGGGAAAATCCTAGATTTTTAGAATTATGTGGCAACAATGATATTTTTTTGCATGTTTCACGTGATGGTTTCTGGATTATATTGGATCATGGGTGGTTGGTTGATTTGAGAGGATTTTTGGATCACATGGTTGGTATATTGGTTTGATATTGGATATTATCAATTTGGTAGATTGTGAGCATTACATTCTCATATCATATTCATTCATGAAACAATAGTACCACCATGGAAATACTGGAAACACTGGCTTTTTCTAATAGAAAATGTGACATTTTAAAAAACCCTCTATCAATGTATGTGTTGGAGAGAAGTTATGGATATTGGTATTAGATATTGGTTGTATATGGGTTGTGAATCCCTCATAGTACCTACCATGGAAGCATGACTTGATAGGTTTATATGTAGGTTGTGTGACAACCTCATGCATCACATTGTCATTCTCATTACATCTTATATTGTATGCACCTGCTATTATTGTATATTGTGTTGATTTGTGTCTTATGTCATACATGCATGAAACATTGGTACCGCCATGTAAATACAGGAAGTACTGACTTTTCTAACAGAAATATGACATCTTTAAAAAAACCGTGCTGATGTGTATGCCAAAGAGGAGTTATGGATATTGGTATTGGATATTTGTTATATATGGGTTGACAAAACCCCCATGGGTCCTACCTTGGGAGTCAGTTTGGTAGGTTTATACAAAGGTTGTACGACAATCTCATGCATCAGATCATCATCATATCATCATCATCATCATAATCATCTTCTTCAGAATCATCTTCTTTCTTGTATTCATATATATTGTGATCATTCTGTGTTGTATTATCAGTTTTGATGAGATATCTATCAATGTGTGTTTCTTTTTCCATACTTGTATATATGATATCTTTATACCAGTGCTCCTTTCTCATATTTGTTGCAGTATATGCAGATGCTATATAATTGTTAGTATAGACTATGTGGGCTACTGCTTGGGAAATTTTATGATTGCAGGTGATGTTCCCATAGTTTTTGTTATTATTTATCATTTTATACTTTACTCAGTCAGCCTATGATATCTACTGAGTAGAAGTGAACCATACTAACCCTTACTGCACCATTTCGGTGCAGACTCGATTATGAGTGTGCCATAGGGCAGTTGATTCAGGTGGTGTCTAGAGTATACTCAAGGTAGCGGTTGATACAGGCTTTCAAAGTAAATCTAGTACTTTTTCTATCTTTTACAAGTCTTATTTTTTATTCAGAGGTAGAGTTTTGATCCTTTTTGGATTATTATCATATCTTTTGACATTTGAGACATATTTAGTAGTTTTTACACTATGACACAAGGTTTTGGCATATTGTATTGTATCTTTGATTATATACTTCTGCTACACTCATATTTGTGTTGTTTGACTTCGTTCTAGCAGCCTTGCCTTGGTTTTTGGTGTTGATTTCTCATTTTATATCAATTTGGGTGATAGGCTTACTTATCAAGGCTTGTTGTGACCAGTGCCATCATGACCCTTTGTATTTAGGTCATGTCAAATTAGTATTAGAGCAGCCAAGTCTCATTAGTATTATCAGTGTAAGAATAGGGTGTCTAGTAAAATCTTACAGATCAGTACTTAGATGCTCGTATATATCTTCGACAAGCTATAAGATATCTTTAGTAAACTTTCCTTATTTCATTCTATATCGTGTGGATCTTTCATACCTTGTGTTCTAAGTATTGTTTTACTATTTTCTGTGCTTGTATTCGAGTATGGTATTTTAAGGTCAGGAGTTTAGCCTTCTTTTATGTTAGATCCTTAGGTGAAATCTCAGCCAACGAGATTCACTACGCCTCCTATTATTGCAAGTACAGTTATGTCTTCTAAGGATCAGAAAAAGTCTTGAGAGATTCACTTATTGGGGTCTTCCAAGGTTCAGTGGTGTTATAGGCAAGGATGCTTATGATTCCTTGATTGATTGTCGTGAGAAGTAGCAAAACCTTGGTTCTCTTGAGTTTACTGGAATTGCTTACACTACTTATCAGTTGAGAAATACAACTAGGGATTCACGGAGGTCACTTGTTAGTTGCAGACCTCTTGGCTCCCTAGAGATGACTTCAGATCAATTTGTGACCTTTTCGGATAGGTTCATACCGTATAGTTAGTGGGATCAGATGAGAAATTAGTTTAATTTCATGAAGCAAGGTTCCATGACTATTGCAGAGTATGAGGCATGTTTTCATGCCTTGTCTAGATATTCTTATGCCACCATCGTCATCAAGTCTTAAAATATTTGGATATTTGTGATGGGGTTTGATATTTTGCTTTAGCTTTCTACTTCTCAGGTGGTAGTGTATCGGGCGTCATTTAAGTGTATAGTGGTTATGATAAGATGACTAAGTCTATTCTTTGAGCATTTCAGAGAGGCGCCGAGAGGTTGCGTGGTAAGGGAGATTTCAGAGGTCACACTCCTTGAGGTAGTGATTCTAGACTCTTTCATAAATATCATGGTAGACCAATAAAGGCAGTCTTTCAAAGTTCATATAGTGGGTGTTCTACAGTAGCTTTGGGTTTGGATTCTTCTAGTGAGCCTCTTGATGTGCCTAGTCATGTACCTACCCTCATATGAGACTTTTTAGTAGTGGATTGGGTGCACCGATACTATTTTGTGACCTTTGTTGGGCGTGATACTTGGGTATATCTAATTATTATAGACATAGAATATTTGATGTCATCTTGGGTATAGACTGGTTAGCTCCTCATCATGTTGTCTAAGATTGTTATACTAAGACAATGACCTTAGCTTCGACGGGTGTGCCAAGGATATCTTGGATGGGTGTGCTTCATTCGGGACCCTTAAGAGTTATATCTTTTCTTCAGGGTCATCGCTTGGTTGAAAGGGGATGTTTTTCTTATTTGGATCATATGTGTGATACTAGTGCTGCTTTACCTCTTTTTTAGATTCAGTTTGCATTGTCAGTAAGTACATAAATATTTTCTATGTATATTTGCGTGGTATGCCTTCAAATTATGATATTGACATTTCTATCAATATTGATTTGGGAGTCAAGCCCATTTCTATTCCTCCTTATAGGATGACCCCAACAGAGTTGAAGGAATTAAAAGATCAGTTACAGGAGTTATTGAATAAGGGATTTATCTGACCTAGTGTATAACCTTGTGGTATGCATGTCTTGTTTGTTATGAAAAATAATGGGTCTATGCATATGTGTATTGAATACCAGCAATTGAACAAGGTGACAATTAAGAATAAGTATACTCTTCCTCGTATTGATGATCTATTTGATCATCTTTAAGGTGTTTCGGTATTTTTGAAGATTGATTTGAGATTTAAATATCACCTGATGAGGATTAGATCTTTGAATATTTCAAAGATAGCTTTTCAGACTCAGTATGATTATTATGAGTTCTTAGTATGTCCTTTGGGTTGACCGATGCCCCAGCCACGTTCATAGAGTAAATGAACCGGTTATATCAACTATATATTAACTTTTTTTTCATTGTATTAATAGATAATATCTTGGTTTATTCCAAGAGTGAGGCTGAACATGAGGAGCATTTGTGAATTGTGCTACAGAGATTGAGGAATGAGAATTTGTATGCTAAGTTCCCTAAGTGTGACTTTTGGTTGGAGTCTGTCTCTTTCTTTAGTCATGTGGTGACAAAGGATGGTATTATGGTCCATCTAGCAATGATGATAGTAGTCTATTATTGGGCAAGGCCTACTTCTCCAATCGTGATTTGGAGCTTTATTTGTTTAGTAGGTTACTATCGGCATTTTTTGTTGAGGTTTTTCATCTATTCCAGCTCCGTTGACCTAGTTGACTTAGAATAATATTTCTTTTTAGTGGTTTAATTCTTGTGAGATGAGTTTTTAGAAGCTTAAGGATTTGTGACTTCAGCTCCTATCTTGACTTTGCCCAAGGAGGGTGTGGGTTTTATCGTCTTCAGTGATGCTTCTAGTATTGGATTAGATGTTGTGTTAATGCAGGAGGTTAATTTAATTGTGTATGCTTCTCATCAGTTGATGCCCCATGAGAGGAATTACCCAACCCATGATTTAGAGTTGTGCGCAGTTGTTTTTGTTTTCAAGTTATGGTGGCACTACTTGTATGGAGTCCATTGTGAGATTTTCTAGGATCATGGTAGCCTTCAACATTTCTGACCAAACAAGAACTTAATATGAGGCAGTTCTGTTGGCATGGGTTTCTTATGGATTATGACTTTACTATTTTTTACCATATGGTCCAGGCTAATGTGGTTGTGGATGCCTTCAGTCAGAAATCAGCTAGCATGGGTAGCTTGGCATTACTTTTGACCCAAGAGAGACCTTTGGCCTTAGAGGTTTAGTAGTTGGCAAGCCAAATTGTTAGACTTATAGTTTCGAAACATGGGTGTGTTTTGGTATTTGTTGAGACTAGGTCTTCTTTAATGAAGAAGATTTGGGCTCATTAGTTTGTTGATGTTGGGTTTAAAGTGATTCGATATATGGTGTTGAGTGAAGAGGTTAATGAAGCCTCGCTTGATCTAGATGGTTTCTTAAGGATTGGAGGACGTGTTTGTGTGCCGAAAGTGGGTTATTGGATTAGACTGATTTTGTAGGAGGCTCATTGTTCCAAGTATTCCATCCATCTTAAAGTGACTAAGATGTATCGGGTTTCGAGACAACATTGTTGGTAGGGTGGTATGAGGAAAGATGTAGTGGATTTTGTAGCTCATTTCCTATGTTGCTAATAGGTGAAGGCCGAGCATTTAAGGCCTGGTGGTTTGCTTCATAGGTTACCTATTCTCTAGTGGAAATAGGAATGGATCACTATGGACTTCGTGACTGGGTTACCTCATACTTCTCGTAGTTCAGATAGTGTTTGGGTCATCGCGGATTGATTGACCAAATCTGCTCTTTTAATTCCGATTCAAGTTTCCTTTAGTGTTGAGTAGTTGGAACATATCTACATTTGTGAGATAGTTCATCTTCATGGTGTTCTCGTGTCTATCATCTTTTATCAAGGTTCAGTGTTCACATCTCACTTTTGTAAGACCTTTTCCTAGTACTCTAAAGAGTGCATACAAATCCTATATTACCTCATTAAATACTCCTCAGATACTCATTGACTCTATTATTATAGAACTTTTATTTGAAACTAATTCCATACTTTCCCTTCCTCTTCTATCAACATAGAGAAAACATGAGGAGAAATCCACTAACTCCCCCACAACATATAGGACCTTCAAACCCAATTCCAAATCTTAGTTTGAATTTTCACCTCCAGACCGACAGTCAGTCAGAGCAAACTACTTAGGTTTTGGAGGATATGCTTAGTGCTTATGTTATGGACTTTGGAGGCCAGTGTGAGCAGCATCTTGCTTTAGCAGAGTTTTCATATAATAATAGCTATAATTCTAGTATTGAAATGGCTCCTTTTGAGGCTTTGTATGTTGTCTCTCTCCAGTTGGTTGGTTTGAGGTTTCTAAGATTAGACCTTGAGGTACAAACTTGCTTCATGAGTCTTTGGATAGAGTTTGGATTATTCAGGATAGACTTTGAGTGGCTCAGAGTAGGCAAAAGTGTTATGTGAATCATAGACTTCATACCTTGAGATTCAGTATGGGTGATTATGTCTTTCTTTATGTTTTTCCCATGAAGTTTTGGAAGAGGAGCAAGCTTAGCCCCAGTTATATTGGACCTTTTCAGATTCATCAGACTATTGGGGATGTATCTTATAAGTTGGCATTGCCCCAAGATTTATAAACTCTTCATCCAGTTTGTCATGTTTCCATGCTTCGACATTACATTCTGAATAAGTCTCATGTCATTCAATGGGATTCGGTCCAATTAGATTAGCGGTTATATTTGTTAAAGAGTTTGTCTCTATTTAGCTAGGGATGTTAGACGATTACGTTCTGGAGATATTCTAGTGGCTAAGATCCAATTGAGATATCAACCTGTAGATGAGTCTACTTGGGAGGTCGAATCTAATATGTGTGGTAGTTACTCCAGTATTTCACTGATTCAGGTATTTCTCTTGCCCTTAGTTTATGGATGAACTAGATTCTTAGAGGTAGATGATGTAATGACCTGATTTCGGTGATTTATATGAATTATTCATTTCTCTATGATTTGACTATTTTACCCCCTCTCTGTGGTTGCATTGTGCTATTTCTAGATTGTGCGAATGATTGGCACAATTCTCAATGCATTTTGGGGTAATTTGTGTGAGTTTGTAAGTCGTGACTCAAAAATGAAGGTCATGATGGCACTTGTCACGGCGTACCTTGACAAGTAAGCCTATTACCTAAACTGATACAAAAAAGAGAAAAATATAGAAATACCCCAAGATAAGGCTTCTAGAATGAAGACGAACCATACATGTATAATAAAATGCAAAAAGAAACATAATAATGCAACTATAACTCCCATAACTAGGTGTCAATAGTGTAAGAACTATCTAGTACAACTCGAATTCAAATAAAATACATAGGATATCAAAATACAAGAGAAATTCTGACTCTGAAATAAAAGTAAAGACATAGTCTATAAGAAAGGTAATAGAAGACATCCGGACGCTTAGAGGCCAACCACTACCTGAAACACCTAGACATTGAACCATTGAAAACCAACAACTTTTGGTGTCTCTGAGTTGGGTACGACTTGGATCATTGAGTCGTACCCTTGGTCACAATTCGTACCCTTATCCCCCTTCCCTTTCATATCTTAGGCAGCATGTTAGAGTAGTATACTGTCCTCCATACAACAAGGCCATCCCTTGGTCGTAATATGCATACAAGTCATACACTACTCTACTGTATGGAGTGAAGTCTCCAAACCAAGTTAACTATTTTTGTAACGGATGGAGCTCACGATTGGGGAATGAGTTGTACCCTTGGTTACGAATAAAGGGTGACTACTCGTATCCATAATAGTGTGGTTGACCTAGGATATTCCTAGGGTATGATTTAGGGTACCACACGTACCCTAGGGTACGATTACTTAAGGAACCGTAAAGGGGAGTTGGACCCCTGCACGAGTGAGCTTTTCAGCTTTTAACCAAAGACCTTTTGGTCATTTCCCATGCATAAAACCCTAAACCCTCTCACTATATAAGGCATTGTAGTGTTAATTTTCAAGACTTAAACATTCCAAAACACTCTAAAGGCTTCTTGGAAAAGGATTGGAGGCTAGGGTTTGGAGATGTTCATCTAGTGCCAAGAAAGAGTCAAGATTATTGGCGTGTCATCTTTTTTAAGGCATGTATCTATTCACCTCTTTAAATATCTCTAAAACCCATGTATTTCACACTTGGATTAGTAAGTGTACATGGTGGTTTTGAATTAAATGAAAAGGGTTTTGTTACCTAAAAATGAATAATGATGATTCTTGCTTATATGCGTATTGATACATATTATTGATGGTAGATTGTATATGTGGTGATGTATGTTGTTTAACATGAGGGTCTTGAGGAACCCTAGTCTTGATGATTTCTACCATGAGAATGGCCTTGGTAGAGGAATGCACCTAA
Organism: Capsicum pubescens; assembly: GCA_030864215.1. Taxonomy (NCBI): domain Eukaryota; kingdom Viridiplantae; phylum Streptophyta; class Magnoliopsida; order Solanales; family Solanaceae; genus Capsicum; species Capsicum pubescens. The sequence continues at coordinate 167,834,545 of CM061544.1, read as the reverse complement.
GGTGTTTGTAAATATGTCTAAGTGAAATGACTAGTTGTATGTTGACAATGTGTTGAGCTATGGAAATGACCTAAATGAGTATGAATAATTGTTAAATGATATTGTGAAGGTATTATGAGCAATGTATAGTATAATTGATAACCTTGTTGGGTGATGGATAATGAAAGGGTAAAGCCCTAGACATGAAAATAAACTTAAATTGTGTATGGAACCAAGTGTGGTGAAAATGTGATGTAATATTGTTAATGATATATGAATAATTTGTATGGGTCTTGAGGACCACAAATTGAATTGTATGATTAATTGAATAAAGACATTGTCCTATTGAGATGGTTAAGCAATGAAGGCTCTCATAAGGACCATGTGGCTATGTATGATAATTGAATTGGTTAAATGAGCCAAAGCCATTAAATATGACATACATTGTATGAATGTGAATGCATGAGCTAATGGGTCAATAGTTCTATGTTGACCAATATTGTCAATAAAAGAACGAGTGATTCGAGTTCTTCGTCTAATGATATGACTAGATATTCTAGTTCCTAGTCTTAAGAAATCTTTTGAGGTTAGAATACCTTTTCTAATGACTCGACTGGTGATTCGAGTTCCTAGACCGGTGATATGACAAGCGATACGAGTTCCTAGTTCAATGAAATGACACGACTAGTGATTTGAGTGTCTATACCGTTGATATGACTAGCAATTCAAGTTCCTAGACCAGTGAGACTACTAGTGATTCGAGTTCCTAGTCCAAGGAGATGGAATTGAGGTTGGTCGAATGTCATTTTCCTTGTGGTATAATATGATCATGATGTGTATATCCATGTGTATGAGTATATGTTCTAGAATGATATTGACCCTTGGTCTCTTGATTAGAATGTGGAATACCTATATGTAAGGATAAGTATATGAATATGAATGATGATATATCTATATTGACTTATTATTGAGAGATGATAATATATTGACTTGTTGTTAAATGATGATGTTATTTTATCCTTACCCTTGAGTTACATGCTAGCGTTCCAATTGCTAACCGTCTTCGGACGCTATGTCCCTACACGATGTAGGGGCCAGAGCATCTTCTTATTTACCTGCGTAGTGATTAGACAATCAAGCGGTTCGTGTATTGACTTAGAGGGGTGAGATTCCTTACATCCGAAAGACATTCATATCTTAGTCCTTATATTTAGACTTAGCCTCTTTAACACTTGGTTTGGCTATGGTCAGAGGATTATCCCAATAGATATACTTGTTGACTTCAATTTTGTATAGAGGTATTGTGAACAACTGTGAACTTGGGCATAGTTATTATAATGAACCTAATGTTGACTTATGATATCAACTTGTGAATTGGAGTTCCTTCGACTCCTATGATATGATTAAGTGTTTAGGTTGGGTTATGGGGAGACCTCTGGTACATGTGTGCTTGAGGTTCCCATACGACATAGCCCAAAGTTTGGGGCATTTTAATACCTTGAAAGCTCCAACAATCGCCCGAATCAAGCATGCTGAGGCGTACTTGAGCTAGGACCTTCACAAAAAGAGCTCAGTAGGCATGAGTACGGTCCACTTGTACTCAGTTGGTATCATAGGCCAACCAAGCAAAGTAGTAAATAAAGCATACAAATGTCATAATACGCCCAGGTGTCAAAATATCAAGCCTAACCATTTGTTTATCTAAATATTGAGCCTCTAGGCTAAAGGCCTCTCTTGGGTCAAAGATGCGCCAAGCTACCCATGCTAGTCAACTTTCAGCTCAAGGCATCCAGAACCACATTAGCCTTGCCCGGATGATAGAAAATAGTGAAGTCATAATTCTTGAGCAACTCAATCCAATGATGCTGCCTCATAATAAGATCTCGCTAGGTGAAGAAGTAACGAAGGCTATGACGATCTGAGAAGATCTCACAACGGACTCCATACAAGTAGTACCTCCAATACATCAAAGCAAACACAATCGCGCATAACTCTAAATCATGGGTAGGATAATTCCTCCTGAGTCTCCTCAAAGGGATGCTACTAATGCAGAGTTTCATCGCTCCATCAACCTCATGACTTAATTGGTAGCCTCTAAATCAGAGTGTGGTGCTCCGGCTACCATTTTTTCTGAGACCACGATGTCCTCCTATGTTCTCCGACATGAAGGTTAAGGAATTTCCTCAAGGCTTCGCCGATGAAATGGAGAAGATCTTCCAAATTATGCATCTTGGAAATTGAGTTCATGGATTTTGCATCCTACCAATTGAAGGATTTTGCATACCAATGGTACAAAAGTTGTGAATTGTCTAGAGGTGTTGATGCTAGTCCCTCTTTGTAGGAAGATTTCTCTGAGGCTTTCATCGATCGCTTTTTTCCTCCAAGAATTGAGTAGGGATAAGGTGGAAAAGTTCCTGAACTTAAAGCAAGGGAGAATGTCCATTCAAAAGTATGCCTAGAAATTCCATCAATTGTCAAGGTATGCTCTCGAGATAGTTCTAGCTTGAGGGATAGAACGCGCAATTTTGTCTCGAGATTGTCCTCTGAGTTAGTCCTTGAGATCAAGAATACCTTGTTGATTGACAACATGGATATCTCTTGGTTGATTATGTGTATGTAACTAGTAGAAGATGAGTAGAAGAGGCAAGTAGATCTTAGGGAGAGGCAAGGGAGGAAGTTTAGGCCTTCCAAGAGTAGTGGTGAAGATGGTTGCAAATGGACACAAAAAATTAGAGGAGTTTGGGTTCGTTCTCCTCGGATAGTATTCGCTTTTTTTTTCCAAAGTTTTGGGTGGTCGTCGGTCTTAGTTTAGTGGCGGGTCTCGGGCATCGAGTGCCAAATTTCAGACTAGTGGTACCTAGTCGGCTCCACCCCACCCTCTTTATAGTTTTTGTGGTTAGAGCTATCATGGTGAGTGTGATAAAGGAAGAGGCAGATGTTTTTATTATGGTCAGGTCGGGCACATACAGCGAGAGTTCCCCTCTCGGATGGCTACTTCAGCCAACAGGTCCTTTGCTACTCCTCATCCCACACCAAAAGGTGTTATGTATACTTTTGTTTTATTTGTGGCACCGGTGTTGGCCGAAACCGCTTATATGCACTTTCTACTCACCAAGATTCTAAGGCATCTCCTGATGTTTTCATGGGTATGTTGAGACTTTTCTCCCATGATGTGTATTATTTGCTTGATCCAGGGTCTACTCTTTCTTATGTGACCCCATATATGGTTGTGCATCTTGATTGTGGTCTTGAGAGTCGATTGGTTCATTTTTCTGTCTCTACACCAGTTGGAGACCCTGTTATAATTACAAAGGTCTACACGGGATGTCTGAAATCTGTTGGTGGTAGGGATACTCTTGTTGATTTGTTAGAGTTAGACATGGTCGATTTTGATATCATTTTAGGAATAGATTAGTTTCACTCTTGCTATGCTTCCTTAGATTGTCAGACCCATATGATCATGTTCCGATTCCCTAATGAGTTGGTCATTGTATGGGAAAGTGGTTCCTTAGTGCCTAACGGAAGGTATATTTCCTATCTTAAATCTCAAAAGTTGATTGCAAAGGGTTTCTTGTATCATTTGGTCCAAGTTAAAGATTCTAATTCGAAAGAGCCTTCTCTAAAGTCTGTTCCCATGGTGAAAGAGTTTCTTGATACGTTCCCCGATGATCTTCTCGGTGTTCTTCTCGATAGGGAAATTGATTTTGGGATTGATCTTATTTCGGACACTCGTTTGATCTCTATTCCTCCTTATAGAATGGCTCCGATGGAGCTAAAAGAACTTAAGGATAAATTGAAAAAACTCTTAGAAAAAGTTTTTATCCGGCCTAGTGTGTCTCCAAGGGGTGCTCCCGTGTTGTTTGTGTGCAAGAAGGATGGTTCCCTTCAAATCTACATTGAATATCATTAGTTGAACAAAGTAACCATAAATAATAAGTATCCTCTTCCTAGGATCGATGATTTGTTTGATCAACTTCTGGGTGCAAACTGTTTCTCTAAGATTGATCTTAGATTGGGTTATCATCATCTTAAAATTAGGGATGGTCACTATGAGTTTCTCATCATGTCTTTTGTCTTGACCAATGTCCCAATGGCATTCATGGATTTAATGAATAGTGTTTTCCGTCTGTTCTTGGACATGTTTTTCATTGTCTTCGTTGACGATATCTTGGTCTATTCTAAGAGTGAGGTAGATTATGTAAATCATTCTATGCCATGTTACGAACTTTGAGGGATCATTATTTGTATGCTAAGTTCTCCAAATATGAGTTTTGGATGAAAGCCACAGCTTTTCTTTGTCATGTCATCTCTAGTGAAGGGATTATCGTAGATCCCCAAAAGATTGTGGCAATTAAGAAGTGGACTAAACCTACGACTCTAACCAATATTGAGCTTCTTGGGTCTAGACGGTTATTATAGAAGGTTTTAGGAGAGTTTTTCATCTATATCTTCCACGTTGACCAAGTTGACCCAAAAGAAGGTCAAGTTCTTTTGGTCTGATGCGTGTGAGGGTAGTTTCGAGAAGTTGAAAGACAAATTGACTTCGGCTCAGGTTTTGACCTTGCCCGAGGGTAGTGATGGTTTTGTGGTTAATTATGATGTTTCTCGTGTCGTTCATAGTTGCGTGTTGATGCAACATGGTTGGGTGGTGGCCTATACTTCTAGGCAATTGAAAGTTCACAAAATTAACTACCCCACTCATGACTTAGAATTGTTAGTTGTTGTCTTTGCTTTGAAAATTTGGCGGCATTAGCTCTATGGTGTTCATGTTGATATCTTTTCCGATCTAGGGAGCCTTCAATATGTGTTTACCCAAAAGGAGTTGAATCTCTGACAAAGAAGGTGACTCGAGCTATTGAAAAACTATGATATGAGTCTTCATTACTATCTCGGTAAGGAAAATAAAGTCGTTGATGCTCTTAGTAGATTGTCTATGGGGAGTTTAGACCATTTTGATGAGGATAAGTGGGAGTTGGTGAAAGATATTCGTCGTTTGGAAAATCTTAGAGTTCGAATTGCAGATTTCGAGGATGGTGGAGTATTTGTACATCCGGTATCTCAATCGTCTCTTGTTGTTGAATAAACAAATAGCAAGTCCTGGACCCCGACTTAATAAAGATCAAGAGTAATATGGTTCAATATAAGGTAGCGGACTTCGTGATTGGTAGTGATGTATCTTGAGTTACCAAGGTAGGCTATGCGTTCCAGGCGTCGATGGATTGAGGGAAAGGGTCATGGCCAAGGCTTATGGAGCCCGTTATGCGATTCATCCTGGCTCCACCAAAATGTATCATGACTTTGGGGAGTTCTATTGGTGGAATAATATGAAGTGTGATGTTGCTAGCTATGTGGCCAAGTGTATGGTGTGTCAATAAGTGAAAGTTGAGCACATGAGGCCTGGTAATTTGTACCAAGAGATTGTGTTGCCCAAGTGGAAGTGGGAAGAGATTAATAAGGATTTCATTACCTTTCCTCCTAGATCTCGAAATCAATGTGATTCCATTTAGGTCATTGTTGATAGAATGACCAAGTCCGCCGATTTCTTGCCCGTGAGAACTAATTACTGGCGAAAGATTATGCTAAGTTGTATCTTATGGAAATCGTGAAGTTTTACAGTGCTCCGGTGTCTATTATCTCAAATCGTGGTCCTTTATTTTCATCCAACTTTTAGAAGTCCTTCCAAAGAGGTTTGGGAACCAAGGTGTGACTTAGTACAGCCTTTCGCCTGCAAATGGATGGTCAAGCGGAGAGAACTATCCAAACATTATAAGATATGTTGCAGGCTTGTATAATTAATTATGGAAGTACTTGGTATGACCACTTTCCTTTGAATAAGTTCGTCTATAATAATAGTTACAACTATAGTATTGGCATGGCACATTTGGAAGCATTGTATGGTAGGAGATGTCGATTTCCTATTGGGTGGTACGAAGTTAGCGAGGGTAAGTTTCTTGGGCCCGATTTATTTCAGCAAGATTTAGAGAAGGTGAAGGTGATTCACGATAGATTGAAAACTGCTCAATGTCGCCAAAAGTCTTATGCAGATGTGAGATGTAGGTACTTAGATTTTAGTGTCGCCGATTAGGTATTCTTGAAAGTATCTTCTATGAAGGGAGTGATGTGGTTTGGAAAAAAGGGGAAGCTTAGTCCCCGTTATGTTGGACCTTACTTGATTGTGAAGAAGGTTGGCAATGTTTCCTATGAGTTTGAGTTTCCTCCTAGTATGGACTCCATTCACCTGGTTTTCCATGTGTCTATATTGAGGAAATGTGTGGGTGATCCTTCCTTGGTGTCCCTTCGAAAGATGTTTGTATCTCAAAATCTTTGACCTATGAGAAGATCCCAGTAAGGATCTTGGATCGGCAAGTTCGCCGGTTGAGAATAAAAGAAGTGGCTTTGGTAAAGGCTCTATGGAGGAACCAAAATTCCAAGGAAGATGCTTGGGAGGCGGAAGAGGACATGAATTCCAAGTATCCGCACTTGTTTTCCATTCTGGAAACTCATGATTGTGGTATGTGTTAACCTTCTTGATTTGATTTCTGTCTTGGATTGATAATGTGTTTGAATCCCTAAACTTTGAAGGAGCCATGTGGCCTTGATAAATGATGGAATTGGATTCCCTAGTAAATGAAATGAAGCAGTTAAATTGATGATGATCGTTATATGTGTTGTGTTGTATCCTTGTTGTGTGCTTGTTTCTAACTTGTGTAAGGGTTGGTTTGATGCATGCTGATGTGTTAACTTGTGTTTATGATTGCCTTACCCTTCATTCGTGGACGAATGATCCCAAGTGGGGAATAAGTAAGACACATAGACTTTGAACCATTGTAAAACAACAACTTTTGGTGTCTCTGAGTTGGGTACGACATAGAGCATAGAGTCGTACCCTTGGTCACGATTCGTACCCTTATCCCCTCCCCTTCGTATCCTAGGCAGCATGTTAGAGTAGTATACTATCCTCTATATGGCAAGTCTATCCATTGGTTGTAACCATGCATACGAGTTGTACACTACTCTACCGTATAGATTGAAGTCTCCAAACCGAATGAACTATTTTTGTTACGGATGGAGCTCATGATTGGGGCATGAGTCATACCCTTGGTTATGACTCAAGGGTACACACTCATACCCATCAAGGTGTGGTTGACCTAGGAGAGGAGTAGGGTACGAGGTAGGGTACCACGCGTACCCTAGGGTATGATTACTCAAGGAACCGTGAAGGGGAGTCGTACCCCTGCACGAGTGAGCTTTTCAGCTTTTAACCAAGGACCTTTTGGTCATTTACCATGCCTACAACCCTAAACCCTCTTACTACATAAGGAATTTCAGCCTCCTAATTCCTCATTTGCAAGACTTAGACATTCCAAAACACTCTAAAGGCTTCTTGGAGAAGGATTGGAGGCTAGGGTTTAGAGGTGTTCATCTAGTGCCAAGGAAGAGTCAAGATTGTTGGTGTGTCATCTTATTTAAGGCATGTGTCTCTTCCCCTATTTAAATATCTCTAAAACCCATGTATTTCACACTTGGATTAGTAAGTGTACATGGTGGTTTTGAATCAAATGAAAAGGGTTTTGTTACCTAACAACGAATAATGATGATTCTTGCTTATATGTGTGTTGATACATGTTATTCATGGTAGATTGTATATGTGTGTGCCTGATGTATGTTTTTTAACATGAGGGTGTTGAGGAACCATAGTCTTGATGATTTATACCATGATAATGGCCTTGTTAGAGGTATACACTCATGGTAAAGTAAAAATGTCTAAGTGAAATGACTAGTTGTATGTTGACAATGTGTTGAGCTAGGGCAATGGCCCAAATAAGTATAATGATTGTTAAATAATATTGTGAAGGTATTATGCAATGTTTTGTACAATTGATAACTTATTTTCAGTGATGTCTAATGAAAGGGTAAAGCCCTAGACATGAAAATGAACTTAAATTGTGTATGGAACCAAGTGTGGTGAAAATGTGATGTAATATTGTTAATGATATGTGAATAGTTTGTATGGGTCTTGAGGACCACAAATTGAATTATGTGATGGATTGAATGAAAGCATTGGCCTATTGAGTTGGTTGAGCAATGGAGGATCCCATAAGGACCATGTGGTCATGTATGATGATTGAATTGGATAAATGAGACAAATCCCTTAAATGTGACATACATTGATGAATGTGAATGCATGAGCTAATGGGTCAAGAGTTCAATGTCAACCAATAATGCCAAGAAAACAATGAGAGATCCGAGTTCCTCATCTAATGACATGACTAGATATTCTAGTTCCTAGTCCGAAGAGATCTCTTGAGGTTAGAATACCTCGTCTAATGACACGGCTAGTGATTCGAGTTTTCAGACCGGTGATATGACTAGCAATTCGAGTTCCTAGTTCAATTAAATGACACGGCTAGTGATTTGAGTTCCTAGACCAGTGATATGACTTGCGATTCAAGTTCCTAGTTCAATGAAATGACACGGATAGTGATTCATGTTCCTAAACCGGTGAGACTACTATCTATTCGAGTTCCTAGTCCAGGGTGATGGAATTGAGGTTGGTCGAATGGGCTAACTTAGTTGAAAGTTCTTCACTCCATTTCTTATGAATGAATGATTTGAGAATACATGCTAAGTCATTTTCCTTGTGTCATAATATGATCATGATGTGTATATCCATGTGTATGAGTATATGTTCAAGAATTATGTTGAGCCTTGGTCTCTTGATTAGCATGTGGAATACCTATGTGTAAGGATAAGTATATGAATATGAATGATGATATATCTATATTAGTTTGTTGTTGCGTGATGATGATATATTGACTTGTTGGTAAATGATGATATTATTTTATCCTTATTCTTGAGTTACATGCTAGCATTCAAATCGCTAACCGTCTCCGAACGTAACGTCCCTATGCGATGTAGGGGCCGAAGTATCTTCTAATTTACCTGCGCAGTGATTAGACGATCAAGCGGTTCGTGCATTGACTTGAAGGGGTGAGATTCCTTACATCCGGAAGACATTCATCTCTTAGTCCTTATCTTTAGACCTAGTCTCTTTAAGACTTGGTTTGGCTATGGTCAGGGGCTTGTCCCGACAAATATACTTATTGACTTTGATTTTGTATAGAGGTATTGTGAACAACTGTGAACTTAGGTATAGTTATTATAATCAACCTAATGTTGACTTATGATATTAACCTATGAATTGGAGTTCCTTCGACTCCTATGATATGATGAAGTGTTTAGGTTTGGTTACGGGGTGACCTCCGGTACATGTGTGCTTGAGGTGCCCATACGACATGGACCGATGTTCGGAGCATGTCACTACCTTGAAATCTCCAACAATTGCCCAAGTCAAGCATGCTGAGGCGCACTCGAGGTAGGACCTGCACCAAAAGAGCACAGTAGGTGTGAGTACGGTCCACTTGTACTCAGTTGGTATCATAGGCCAACCAAGCCAAGTAGTAAATAAAGCATACAAACATCAAAACGCGCCCATGTGTCGAAATATCAAGCCCAACCATCTGTTTAGCTAAAGACTGAACCTCTAAGGCTAAGGCCCTCTCCTGGGTCAAAGATGCGCCAAGCTACCCATGCTAGTCAACTTTTGGCTCAAGGCATCCGAAACCACATTGCCTTTCCCGGATGATAGAGAATGGTAAAGACATAATCCTTGAGCAACTAAATCCAACGACGCTGTCTCATATTAAAATCTAGCTGGGTGAAGAAATACTAAAGGCTGCTATGATTTGAGAAGATCTTATAATGGACCTCATACAAGTAGTGCCTCCATAACATCAAAGCAAACACAACCGCGCACAACTCCAAATAATGGGTAGGATAATTCCTCTAACTAGGCTTCAACTAACGAGTTGCATAAGCAATCACCTTGCCCTCCTGCATCAGCAAAGCACCCAATCTAGCACCTGAAGCACCAATAAACTTGGAAAAGTCCACGCCCTCCTTGGGAAAAGTCAATATAGGAGCTGAAGTCAAAAAAATCCTTGAACTTTTTAAAGCTCACCTCACAAGCATCAGACCAATAAAACGAAATCTTCTTCTGAGTCAACTTAGTCAACGGAGCTGCAATAGATGAAAATCCCTCAATAAAAGGCCGATAATAACTTGTACAGCCAACAAAACTCCAAATCTCGGCGGGTGAAGTAGGTCTAGCCCAATCACGAACGACTGCAACCTTGGCTGGATCAACATAATACCTTCCTTAGTCACCACATGACCCAAAAAAAAACAGACTCTAACCAAAACTCGTACTTAGAGAACTTCACATACAACTTCTCATCCCTCAATCTCTGAAGCACAATCCACAAATGTTCCTCATGCTCAGACTCACACTTGGAATAAACCAAGATATCATTAATAAATACAATAACAAAGGAGTTGAGATATGGTGGAAACACCCAGTTCATCAACTCCATGAATGCGGTAGGGGCATTTTTCATACCAAAGGATATGACCAAGAACTCATAATGACCATATCGAGTCTGAAAAGCTATTTTTGGAATATCTGAAGCTCTAATCCTTAAGTGGTGATAACTGGACCTCAAATTAGTCTTTGAAAACACCGCAACACCCTAAAGCTTATCACATAAATCATCAATACGAGAAAGAGGATACTTATTCTTAACTGACACCTTTATCAACTACTGATAATCGATACACATACACATATAGCCATCCTTCTTATTTACAAACAATACAGGCTCACCCTAAGGTGATACACTAGGTTGAATAAATCCCTTGTCCAACAACTCTTGCAACTAATCCTTCAATTCCTTCAACTCAGCTAGGGCCATCCTATAAGGAGGCGTAGAAATGGGCTTAGTTCCAGGCTCAACATCAATAGCAAAATCAATATCATGATCTGGAGGCATACTAGGCAAATCCATAGGGAACACATCCATAAACACGTAGACAACACAAACAGAATCCAATGAAGGAGGTAAAACAACACTAGCATCACGAATATGAGCCAAATAAGATAAACATCCCCTCTTAACCAATCTATCACCTGAACATAAGATATGACCCTTTTAGGACCTGAATGAAGTACACCCTTCCAAGATATCTTTGGCATACTCGGAGAAGCTAAAGCCACAATCTTAGCAAAATAATCTAAGGCAGCATGATCCGGAGCTAATTAATCCATACCCAAATTAATATCGAAGTTAATCATATATAACACAAGTAAATCTACCCAAGTCTTATGGCCAGGAAAGGTCATAACACAAGATCGGTGCACCCGATCCACCACCAAAGAATCACCTACAAGGTAGATACACAAATAGGAATGACAAGAGGCTCACTAACAAAATCAAAACCCAAAGCAAAATACACAGCCATATAGAAAAAAGTCAATCCGGGATCAAATAATACAGATGCAGGTTTGAAACAAATGGGGAAGATACCTGTAATCATAGCATCAGAATCCTCTGCCTCATGTCTGGATGGTATAGCATAACATTGCCTATGACCACCAACTGCCTGAGTGTCCCCACGACAACTAACTGCCTGAGTATCCCCATGACCACCCCTATGATCTCCACTACCTTTATACCTCTAGTAGCACCCCAACCCCTCACAGCTGAAATAGGAGTATCTCTAATCACACGACGGGAACAGTCATTGGGAAAATGGATAAATTCATACACACAAAGAAACCTCTATGGCCTGACTCACAACAGAAGGTACGAGTGGGCTCGAGTGAACACCCAGGACTACTGAACCAGAAAATCCACCACCCAAACACTGTAAAGCCACTTGCACTGGCCTACCTTGATATCCATAAGATCCTCTAAAATCTCTACCATGGGAAACTTGACCTCTAAACTCACCAAAATGGTGCATCTTCTTAGCGCCTCCCCGAGATACCTGAAGAATCCCCTCAGTCATCTTAGCCTAATTAACAATACTCTAAAAAGATGCCCCAAATACAACTATCTGTGTTGTAGCCAATTGAAGGGAGACATCCAAACCCTTCACAAACTTTTGAATCTTCTCAGACTTGGCAGAAATACTAGCATAGGAATATCTTGACAAGGCATGGAAGTGTTTCTCATACTTTGTTACATTTATGGAGCCCTACTCCAGGAAGTCAAACTCATCACGCATCCGATCTCTAAAACTATAAGGCACAAATCTTTCTACAAAGGCATCGATAAATAGATCCCACTACAACTCAAGAGCATCAATGGGCCTACAACCGACAAATGGTCTCCACCAATCTCTCATAGCATCTCTCAACTGATATGTAGTTAAGCCACTCCAAGCGACTCCAACAAATCCAAATTATGCAAATTCTCTTGGCAATCAATCAAAACCTCATAGGCATCATCATCCACAACACCACTGAACCTAGGAGGACCCAAATGAGTAAATCTCTCAATCCTCTTATGATCCTTAGAAGACATCATAATATTCGCAACAAGAGGAGACATAGTGAATCTAGTAGGCTGAGAACCCATCTGAGGAGGTAACATATATAAAGGTTGAACTCCTGATCTCGATGCAACATACTCAGATATCGGTACAGAAGGAAGAATAGTTCTTGGGGTTTGAGCAGTACCCAAAATAGAAGAAAGTGCAATAAGAGGATCCACACTCTAAACTGGAGGAACACCCAGTATAACCAAAGTATAACCCTCTAAACGGGTCAGCAAAGACAACAACAATCCCTCCAATAAAGGAGAAGATGAACTCTAAAGGACTGGAGTAAAACCCATACCTCTAACCTGCTCAACATGAGGCTTAGGAGAGAGTCCCCTAACACTCTTCCTAGATGCAGCTAAACCACGAGCCCGTCCCCTCCCTTGAGTCTGTCCATGACTTGAGGCTCACCCTCTAGGTGAAGGCTCTGCATCACCACTCTCGCGGGACCTAGTCAACATTATTTGTATAGAAAGAGTGAAACACAACTCAGAACACAAGATATGAAAGAACACCGCACGAGAAGAAATAAAATAAGGGAAGTTTCCTAAAGATATCTGATAACCTCTTGAAGATAGATATGAAAGTCTACACACCGATTGATGAGACTTTATTGGCACCCCATTCTTACATCGTTGAGACTAATGAAACCTGGATGCTCTTATAATAATTTGTCATGACCCAAAAATGAGGGTCATGATGGTACTTGTCGCAATGTACCTTAAAAAGTAATCCTATCACCCAAATTGATATAAAAGAGGAAAAGACAGAAATACCCCAAGATAAGGCTTCTAGAATAAAGTCAAACCATACATGCATAATAAAATGAGAAAACAAACATAATAATGCAGTCATAACTCCTAAAACTAGGTGTCAACAATATAAGAACTATCAAGTACAACTCGAATCCAAATGAAATACATTAGATATCCAAATACAAAAGAAACTCTGTCTCTAGAATAAAAAAAAGGACATAGTCTATAAGAAAGGTAATAGAAGACATCTAGACACTTGGAGCATAACCACTACCTTGAAAACTTCAATAATCGCCCAAATCAAGAATGTTGAGGCGCACTCGAGCTACGACCTGCACCGAAAGGGCGCAGTAGGAATGAGTACATCCAATTGTACTCAGTAGGTATCATAGGCTGACCAAGCAAAGTAGTAAATAAAGCATACAAAATATACACAAAGGGCACGTCAACTGCAATTAGAAAATATCCCACAATGGTAGACCACACTACTTGCACTAACCATTTTACAATATCCACACATAATACAACAACACACTAGATAGGGATACAAATATACACAATATCACATACAAGTAGAAAAAAAGAGGAACATGTATAATCAAGATCATTAAGTACAATTAAAGGAAGATAGAACAATTAGGCATTAACAAGTCTAGTTATAGAATATATAGATAGACGACAAATCAATATAGCAATATAATCACAACATAAACACAATAAATCAAGTGCAATGTAAATAATAATTATAATGATGATGCACGAGGTCATCGCAAAACCTCTGAGATCATTGCACAATCCCCATATACACCCACGGAAGCAAGCCTCCAGATGTGGGACCCAAGGGGGTTCGTTGATGACACAACCAAAAACTGGACCATGTTGTAGGGGAACCTCAAGACAATATAAATCGAAGGTTGCCCCGATAACCCAACCCAATCATTATCATATCCATCACAAGGATCAGGTGGATCCCGACCATATAATAAGAGAGTAGAAATAATACTAGAAGTCATAAATTAAACACGTCTAAATACTTCATTAGGTTCATCACACTAACCAATATACCCATGTCCATAGTCATCCATAATACCTCTATACAAACTGATGTTTAGAAATATATATGTCGGGACAAGCCCTCGATAATAGCCAAAACAAGTCAAAATGAGACTAAGTCTAAAGATAGGAGACCAAGAAGGAATGTCTTCAGAAGTAAGGAAGTTCACCACCCCCAAGTCAATGTGCAAACTTCTTTGATCACCTAATCACTAAGCAGGAAAAAAAGATGATGCTCCGGCCCCTATGTCACATGGAGACATAGCATTCGGAGATAGTTAGAGATTGGAGCGCTAGCATGTAACTCGAGGATAAGGATAAAATAACATCATCAATCAACAACAAGTCAATATAGCATATTCAACCATATTCATGACCTTATCCATACATATAAGTATATCATATGCTAACAAGTAAACAAGTCATAACAACCTTCTCAAAGCACTCAATCATGAGACATGAAGTGGAGGACTCTGACCTTCCACACTTAGATTCAATAATTCTTATTAGGTATGGGACTTCAACCACATTCACGTATCACTTAGATGAAGGACTTTAACCATGTATACACTCATTAAAGCAAGGGACTCTAACCACTTACACATCCATTCAAGCAAGGGACTTTAACCACACATGTACATTCATTTAGGCAAGAGACTCTAACCACATGCACACACATTAGGCAAGGGTCTCTAACCCAAGATATTTCATTTGGCGAGGCACTTCAACCTCAAGATATCTCATTGTGTGAGGGACTTTAACCGCAAATGATTTCATTAGATAAGGGACTTTAGCTCGAGCCCTTTTATTAGGCAAGGGACTTTAACCTTAAGCCTTTTCATTAGGCAAGGAACTTTAACCTCAATCCTTTACGACTATCATTAGTCGACGTTGGGACTCCAACCCTTTGTCCATTCATCATCATCTACTCAATTCACACTTAAGGACTTTAACCCATTTAGACAACTCAACACTATACATGACCACATGGTCCTCATGGGAGCCTTTGTTGCTCAACCATTTTAATAGGTCAATGCCTTAATTCGATTCATCATACAATTCAATTTATGGTCATCAAGACCCTCACAAGCTATTCACATTTTACTAGCAATCTTAACCCATATTTATACCATACTTAAGTTCAATATACAATTCAAGTTTATTTTCAGATTTAGGGACTTTAGCCCCTTAATAACCATCAAACAACAAGGTCATCAATTTCACCATACATGGCTCTTAACACCTTTACAATATTATTTAACAACTATTCATACTTATTGGGCGCTTTTCTTAGTTCAAAACATCACCAACATAAGATTAGACAATTCACTTAGACATTTTCAAAAACATCTTGTGTGAATACTTTTAACAAAGCTATATTCATGGTAGAATTCATCAAGATTAGGGTTACTCAAGACTCACATATTATACCATATACAACAAGTACCCACATGTGCGAATTATCATCAATAACATGTATAAATACAAGTCTAAGCAGAAATTAACATTACTCATCATTAGAAAATAAAACCCTTTTCATTTGATTTCAAAATCACCATGTACACTTACTAATATAAGTTTAAAATACATGGGTTTAGAGTTATTTATCAAGGGGAAGAGTTACATGCCTTAGACAACTTGATTCACCAAGAGTCTTGAATTTACTTTGCCTCTTGAAGATCACCCTTGAAACCCTAGCCTATAATTCTTTAAAGATGAGTTTGAGAGAGTGTTTAGGGTGTTTAATCTATTAAAATACATTTTTAAGAGGCTACAAGAACTTATATAGTAAAAGGGTTTAGGGTTTTAGGCATGGGAAATTACCACAAGGCCCTTAGTTAAAAGCAGGAAAATGGACCCGTCCAGGGGTACGACTCACTAGGAGAACCATACCCTAGGGTACGGTTGGTACCCTGACTCATACCTTAGGCATCTCCTAGGTTACCTACACTGTTAAGGGTACGACCACACACCCTTGAGTCATATCCACAAGGTATGACTCAACCCCTAACTCGTATGCTTTACCCATATCAAAAATTTCCCACTTAAAGTTCAAGTCCAATCTCTATATAACTTACTTGGTACGATTGAGGAGGGGATCACTCTCACCTAGTACAGTAACCCTTACTATACTAGGATACAAGAGGGGAGGGGAAAGAGGATACGACTCATATCCAAGGGGTGAGATTCATACCCCTAGTTGTACCCACCCCAGAGACATCAATTGGAAAAACTTTTCAATGGTTAAAATTCTAGTTGTTTCAGTTAACCCATATACGATCCATACATATATCCATATCCATACCTATATCTCCTTTTCGGCACATCCCTCTTGGAGGGTTTTATAAGATATCACATTTTCTGTCATAAAAATTTATTGCCAGTGTTTATTAGGTATTGCCACAGTGGTACCACTATTTCATGAATGAGTATGATATAAGGATGTAATGCTCATAATCAATCATATGATGTATTTTCACAACCAACTACAATGATACATTTCCACAACTAACCACAATGACACATTTTTACAGCCACGAGAGGCAATATTCACTCATTATTTCCACCATCCATGAATTTCCACATGTTTCATATGCCAATAAAATATGAATATAATCACAATACACCAACGGTACCACATTAGGAATTTTCAGCTAAACAATACAATTATTCACATGTATTCAAGGCTATCAATATACCATAGGACCCCACATGGTCACACATATCACATCATCTCTCAATTTCAATAATTACATCACATATAGGCTCCCACACAGGCACAACACATAGATAGCCATTTTCATAATTAGTTTCTACCCTTAACATACATTTTGTACTAATATTTACTATCTAACCCAGTTTGAAAGAGATAAGCGATAACCTACCTCGAATGCTAGAACCAGTCTGCAACACTTCAATCAAGACCTACGTCTTACGAATGGTCCTGAAATCAACTAAAACCAAGAAATATAAAATTTATGATTCAAAATAAAGCTAACGATACTCATATTACCTACTTTTAGTTCGGAATTAAAATGGACCCCCAAAATGGGTTTTCAAAAAAGAAGGACAAAATTATAACTTTACTTCAAAAATGTATTTCCCGTATTCTTAGGAATCTACAATTGAAAACTCAAGTCAAATCGAGTCGAGATGAGGTTCGAATCAAAGAAAAATCATTCTCAAACTTTATCGGGTAAAATATTTGAAATTTGTGTTAAAATCAAAAACCAAAGTTGTTTTGGAGGTTAAACTGGTGAAAAACTAGTAACGATAGGATGAAAAAATTATTCAAGTGAAAAGAAGTGAAATTGGGGTTTAAAATCAAACCCTGATATTTTTGGGGTCTTGAGAAATTAATCAAGGAATTAGAGTAGAAAAGGATGAAATTTCACCTTAAATCCATAATAGAATCAAGAAATAGATGTTAATATAGCTTCCCAAACTCCCACAAGCTTCACTTTTAAGTTCTCATACTATTTTAGGGTTTTAACTCTCAAGAAAAAAGGTGAAAGAATGAGCAAAAATGAGCAAAAAGGGCTATTTATATTATTCCAGATTACCTAGAAATTATAAGTCCTAAATCTATTTGGAATGCGATTTATCCTTTAAATTTCCTGGCTGCACAGCAACTTAGTGCACCAGATTTTTAAGTCCAAACAGGCTTCGACGGGGTGCCAGGGATTCATTTGAAGTTCGATGTATGCAAACGAACTATGTAACCATACTAAATTCAACGCTCTAAACTAAATGGAGATAACAGATTTTTTTAAAAATGTCATTTTCATAGAGTTGATCCCCGAAACTCGAAATCACAATTTTGTAAATCGAGGATCGAAATGAGATTTAAAAGCCATAAAAACCAAACAAATAAGTATCACCCCAATATCGATGTTTTGGATATATAGGAGAAATCAGATTTTCCATTTGAGGTTGTTTCGACCAAATGTTGGTCCCATACCCATATTTCTAATTTTCTAACTTCCCAACCAATAGGTCGAATGATCTCGGGTGACTCAGGACCCAAACCAAAGGTATACCTATCCTAAAATCAATATTTCATAGTTGTTGACATAGTCCATTCAGCCATCCATTGCACGGATCAAAAGATAATTGCAGAAGTCCAAAATAAGGCTCTGAAGCCATCAAAAATAACAAAATCGCATAAATGGTACCAAAATACATATGAAACTGTTGCAATAACCCACATATCCAAAAAAATACCACAATGCAACTATGGGGAGGGGTAAACAGTTAAATCACATAAAATCATAAATTTCACATATTTTATCAAATTTTCAAATCATTACATTGTAATTTTTGGTGGTTAAAAAGGTTTCAAAGTTGACTTTCATCAATATTTATAAATCTATGGTTAGATGTCAAAATAGACTGCTCCAACGAATTTTGAATGTCGATTTTAGGTGGTAACATGGTTGATGTGGTTTTACGGCTTTTGTATCTCATTTCAAACCTCGATTTAGAAAGTGGTGAAATAGGATTTTGGAAGTCAATTTTGTGATAATGATTTTTTTCATATATTTTATGATTCCATTAGATCTAGAACATATTTTTTAATCAAATTTCACCTTGGACCATGTTCATAGGGTTCTGAATGGGTTTCGGGGGTCAAAAATAAGTTGTGGTGGTTGTTGGTACTGGTGTAGGTGCTAAAGAAGCTGGTCGACCGCTTTAGCGGTCTTTGACCATTTGACCAGGCCTCTAAAGTGCCACTTTAGTGTCCATCGCTGATGGTTAAGGCCAAAAACAAACTCATTTCATATTTTTGACATTTTTGGAGCTAGGAAGCTCCGATGTTGATGATTTTTTATGTGTTTTTCTCATATAATCATTGTCTATAAGTTTATCACTCCATTTATACAATTTACTAAGAGCTTATATTTTATTTTTCATAATTTTTACCCAAGTTGAGAAACAAAATCTCATTTTTAATATTTTTGGGGCTTTGGAGCTCGAATTTGGACGATTCCAAAGGGATTTTCAAGATTTCTTCCATGGGTAAGTTTCTATTCTTATAATTATCATTTTTTTCTCTTAATTAAAGAACTTTAAATTCTTTATCTAAAAATGGGTTTTGGGATTTTTTATCGGTAAAGCATGAAAATGGTTTTTCTTTTATTTGAGCCTCATTTTTAACTCATTTTTGTATAGGTATTTAGCTGTAGACTCCTATGGGTATGGGGAACATGTTTCTAAAATAAAATTACATTTTTAACTTTTTAAAAAAAAAATATTTTGGGGGTTCATTTTGACCCCAATCCAAAAATGGGCAATATAAGTATTGTTGGCTTTTATTTGACATGTAGATTCTATATTTATATATTCTAGTTGATTTTGAGGTTGTTCGTGAGGAGAAGGCTTCATAGTTAGAGATTTTTGGATTGAAATTCCATGATTCAAGGTAGGTTATGAATTAATTTTCCTCAGACTGGGTTGGGTAGTTAATAATAATGTAAAAACATACTATGAGTATGGGGTTGTATCATGGAAAATGTATTTAGGTGATTTATATGCCCATGTGGGGCCTATATAGATAATATTTGGTGGTTTTGAGGCATTATTTGCTATATATGACCGCATGGGATCTTATACGATGTTGCTGGCCTAGTATTTATATATATATTTATATATATTTGGTTACACTCTTTTTGGTAAGAAAAGCCTAGATTTTTAGAATTATGTGGTATCAATGACATTTTCTTGCATGTTTCACTTGATGGTTTCAAGATTATATTGTATCATGGATAGTTGGTTTAGTTGAGTGGATTTTTGGCTCACATGGTGGTATATTGGTTAGATATTGGATATTCTTATTTTGGCTGGTTGTGAGCATTACATCCTCATATCATATTTATTCATGAAACATTGGTACCACCGTGGAAATACTAAAAATACTATTTTTTGATAGAAAATATGACATCTTTAAAAATCCTCTGTTGATGTATGTGTCGGAGAAGAGTTTGGGATATTGGTATTGAATATTGATTGTATATGGATTATGAATCCCCTATGGGTCCTACCTCAGTAGGACATCTCGATTAGTGTATATAGAGGTTGGGCGACAACCTCGTGTATCGCATCATTATTCTCATTACATCTTATATTGTATGCACATGTTATTGTTTTATGTTATGCTGAGTTGTGTCTTATGTTATACATGTATGATACTTTGGTACTGCCATGGAAATACTCGAAATAATGTTTTTCTAACATAAATGTGACATTTTAAAAAACACTCTATCGATGTATGTGTCGGAGAGGAGTAATGGGTATTGGTATTGGATATTTGTTATATATGGATTGACAAACCCCCCATGGGTCCTATCTCGGGATCACAACTCGATAGGTTTATATAGAGGTTGTGAGAGAACCTTGTGTATCACATCATCATCACATTATTATCATCATCATTATCTTCCTTGCCTTTCAAATAGATTATAATTATTGTGTGTTGTATTATCATCTTTGATGTTATATTTGTCTATGTGTGCTTCTTTTTCCATACTTGTATGAGTGATATATGTATACCAGTGCTCTTTTCTCATATTTGTGTATGGTATTTATGGATTTCGTAGAATTATTAGTGGAGATGGAGAGGGCCACCGTTCGGGACATTTTCTAATTGTGAAAGACGTGTCTATAGTTTCTGTTTAGATGTTTTATTTTCTACTTTACTCGGTCGGCCTATGATACCTACAGAGTATAAGGGGACCGTACTCACCCCTGTTGTGCCCTTTTGATATAGATTCATGTATGAGTGCACCACACAACATCTAATTCATAAAGTATCTAGAGTACATTTAAGGTAGCGGTTGATCCAGGCTTTCGGAGTTGATCTATTACCTCTTCCTATCTACCACATGTCTTATTTTGTATTCGGAGATAGAGTTATGATCCTTTTTGAACTATTATCATATCGTGTCACATTCGAGATGTATTTAATAGTTTTTATGCTGTGACACCAGGTTATGGAATATTATATGGAATCTTTTATTATGTACTATTGCTAACATATTTATGTGGTTCGACTTCATTCTAGAAGCCTTGACTTGGGATTGATGTTGATTTCTCATTTCACTTCAGTTTGGGTGATAGGCTTACTTGTCAAGGCTTGCTGCAACAAGTGTCATTATGATCCTTGATTTTTGGGTTGTGACAGCAACTTTGAGCTTAACATATCCTCATTCTGAACCATCAGCTCTGATACCACTATAAGAAATATTGAATAGGATTGTTATTGAATTATTGTAACTATATTATTACACTAAGATCCTATTTATAGACACTACATTTAAATCTTTTCTCAAGTAGGACACAATATTATAATTTTTTTCAATAGGATTCTGTGCACTATTTCTTTTCATACTCATATTCTAACAGTTTTATGCAAAAGAAGAAATACCATTCTTTATGATAGTCTTTTCCCTTATGAAAAGGTCATTCATGATATAAATTACACTATTCATAAGTTCTCTTGTGTAAATTCTCTATGTTTCATAACATACCAAAGAATTGGCCTCGAATGATAAATGTATCAAAAAAGTGAGTGCCAAGTTAATACCACGAGATTGTAAGATGTTTGCACCCTCTTATTTGATATTTTACAAATACAACACTAATGGTGCATCGTTCTATTGCTTTTTATTTAAGGAATAGTGAAAGAGATATTGTATAGGCAAAAGGAAGGAGATTGTCAGATTATACTGATTTATTTGTAGAAGCCATTGCAATAAAAGAGGGCATCCACTATTATATTGAAAAAAGATTTTTACCCCTAATAGTTGAAATTGATTCTCTCACTGTGCTTAATATTGTGGAAGAGAAATGGGAAGTACTTAGGACTGTTGTTATGGAGGTTGAGGCAATATATAGAATGAGAGAAGGTGTCCCTTTTCAGTAAAAACACTCTTAGAAGGTAACACCCTCACTGATTTTTTTGTTAACGTAGTTGTTAATTTTGCAGGTACTTATATTAAGAAGAATTTTCAAGACATGCCATCACAACAAATATAATAGTCCATATAGATAAGATGAGCATGCCTCATTTAAGGCTTATTCAACTTAACAATGGATAAGCTTAGCCTCTTTATTCAAAGAAATCACATAATTTTGCACTCGAAAGCAAAAGAAGATATAATTATTCTAATCAATAAAAGTGATTTCATATTGTCACGACCCGAACCAGGGCATGGTCGTGACGGGCATCTCAAGTTTGTCGTGGATCGGAGACCACCTCCCTTTCCTAGTCACACAGAACATAATACAATAATAGTAGATTAATTCCAAACATATAACAAGATAGATAAAGATAAGCTCAAGAAATCTAAAATACATCCACAACCATTACCTAGTCCACAGTAATCCACAAAGCCTCTATAACAAAACCAAATCAAACCAATGTCGGGACATCCCCTCGATGATAGCCAAAATAAGTCCAAAGAAAAGTCTACGATAAAAGAAAAACCAAGAAGTAATGGCCTTTCGGAAGGAGGAGGCTCATAACATGAAGGAAAAGAAGAAGTATCTATGGTTCCTGCATTGCGTGGTGATACAGCATCCGGAGACAGTTAGCACGTTGAGCGCTAGCATGTAGCTCAGAGAAGGGAATAAATAATGCCATGTTCAACAATTTAAAATCATCCAAATCCATTGCACACAATCATATACATATACATATACATATACATATACATATACATATACATATACATAAATATAATATGTCGGGGTAAAGAACAAGGCTTGGCATGAACTTTAAAACATTAGCCTAGACTGTGTAGCTTAACCATCATAAAAAGGCACCCACAGGCTATATGGGTTCATCTCTCCCCCAGCTGAAAGAGACCTAGTGCGTGTAGCTGCATGAATCAAAGAATAATCATATGTATCTATGTACCATGGAGGACTCAAACCTCCCGGTAATATATCAAGGGTAACTTAAGCGCCTAGTCATTTAACATGGAGAACTCGAACCACCTAATTATTTAATAAGGGGGACTCGAACCACTCGGTTATTTAGACCCCCACGTTGGCAAATGCGCTTTCCAATATTGGAAATACTCCCTCAAGACCTCAAATATCATAGCCCATCTACACAACCCTCTTTTAAGCCTAATTAAAACACTTTTCACATATTCCCATTCATTGAACCAATTCATTCATTAAGGCACCTTGTTGGTATCTTCACACCAACTTCACGTGCAAGCTACATTATCATGCCGTATAAATTATCCATAACATGGGGGAATTCACAATCCCTTTGATTCAATTATTCATTCACACGAGAAATTCATAATTCCCAAGGTTCAATTAAAATCAATTTATGGTTAATTAGCCTTTTATGCATGCAATAGATCAAGTGAGCAAGTCAAACCATATGACAAAACCATATCTCAAGATCAATTTCACAAATGGGATGAGGGAGCACAATTTCCAAAATCATATGCCCAGATAAAATCATCAAATTAGGGGAAACCATGACCCCATAGTTTATTCACCATACCCATGTATCCCACGAGTTCAACCCAATTAATAAAGCATAAACAGTGCATAATAAGTCGTGGGAAAATAATAAACAGTGCATAATAAGTCGTGGGAAAATAATTTAAGAAACAATCGTTCCAAATCCCTTAACCCATATCAAAACCCATGTTCAAATCTACATAAACAATCAAATAATTTCATGCTTTAAGTAAAAAAATTTAAGGGTATAGTCACATGCCTTAATCACCAAGAAATTTGAAAAAGAAATCACCCTTGGAAGCTCTAATTGCCAACCTTGAGAAACCCTAAGTGTTTTAGCTTTAGAGAATTTGAGATAGCCTTGAGAGTTGTTTTGATTATGTTATGGATGATAATGGGGTATCCAATAGGGTTTAAGTCATGGGTTGCTATTGGGAAAGGGGAAATATCTAAAGTACCCTTAATGAAACACTGAAAAACTGTCGTTGGTGACCACGGGTCACCCTACAACTCGTAAGTTCCCGTTACAACTCAACACCCTAAGTCATATCCTAGGAAGAAACATCAATGTCCTACATTGGTTACCTTATGAAAGTCATATTATGACTCGTAATGAGCCTATACAACTTGCAACACCTAGTCGTAATCAGGACAGAGCACTTGGGTCACAACACTGGTTAGCCTATGATTTAGACTATACGACCCATATAGAGTCTTTACGACTCGTGACTCTCCAGTCGTAACCAAGGTAGTAACAAAGGCAATCTTCACTAGACACCCTACGATTGGGGTCCTAGACCCGCTAAAGATACCTTACGATTCGCATGGTGAGTCGTAGGTTAGATAGTGAGTTCAAAACTCAGAATTTTCCAGAGGCAAAAATCTAAGGTGTTATATTCTCCCCCTTAGGATCATTCATCCTCGAATGATGAGACAAGGCATCCATTAGCACGATTTTACACAAAACACAATCACACTTACCTTTATCAATGACAGAAAACAAAGATTTTAAGGAATACACATACCTTTAGCATGATCATCCCAAATAGAAAACAAGAATAAATTTTGGACTTCATATACTCTTCAGCTTCCCAAGTAGCTTCTTCAATCTTGTGATTCATCCGTAGAACCTTCACCGAAGCCAAATCCTTGGTTCGCAACCGATGGACTTGTCGATCCAAAATCTCAACGGGGACTTCCTCATAAGAAAAGGAATCTGCAGTGCCAACATCTCTAAAAAGACAACCATGGAAGGACACCTACGCACTTCTCCAACATCAAAACATGGAACACCAGACAGACAGAACCCAAGCTTGAAGGCAACTCCAACTCATAAGCAACGTTGTCCACTCTTCTCAAAATCAAGTACGGGCCAACATAACGGGGACTGAGGTTCCTCTTCTTTCTAAATCTCATTATTCCCTTCACGGGAGACACATTCAAAAATACCCAATCACCAACATCAAACTCCAACTCCCTACACTTCACATCCGCATAGGACTTTTGGCGACTTTGGGCGGTCTTAAGCCTATCCGAGTAACCTTCACCTTCTCCATAGCCTGATAAACCAAGTCAGGACCAAATAACTTCGTGTCACCAACTTTGAACCATCCAATAGGAGACCTATATCTCCTACCATATAAAGCCTTGACCAGAATCTTTTGAATACTCAAGTGATAGTTGTTATTGTACGCAAACTCTATGAGAGACAAATGATCAACCCATCTACCATTGAGTCAATCACGCAAGCCCTTAGCATATCCTCTAAGGTCTGAATGGTCCTCTCTGCTTGTCCATCCGTCTGAAGGTGGAAAGCGATGCTAAGGTTCATCTTAGTCCCCAAACCTCTCTGGAAAGAATGCCAAAAGTACGATGAGAACTGCATGCCTCGATTAGATATAATGGAAATCAGAGCACCATGTAACTTGATGATCTCCTAAATAAAAAGCTTAGCATAATCCTCTACAGAAAAATTAGTCCTCACAGGCAAGAAATGAGCAGACTTGGTTATCCTATCCATGATGACCCAAATCATATCAAACTGACTACGAGACTACAAAAGATAGGTAATGAATTCATAATAATTATTTCCCATTTCCATACGGGAAACTCCATCTCTTGAAAAAATCCACTAGCCCTCAAGTGCTCAAACTTTACTTGATGACAACCATACACTTAGCCATAAATTTTTCCACATCTCTCTTTATGTTATTCCACCAATAAATCTCCTTTAAGTCATGATACATCTTCGTCGAACAAGGATGAATGGTATACCTCAACTCATGAGCCTCATCCAAAATCCTTTCCCGCAATCCATCTATATTGGGAATGCAAATCTACCTTGGTACCTCGGGACACCATCACTATCAATCTCAAAAGCTAAGACTTTCTGGTAACCTACCTCATCCTTAATTTGCATCAAGGTAAGATCCAAAACCTACTTCTCCTTTACCTCAGTACCAAGAGAAGACTTTGCCACCTCCTGAACAATCACCCCACCATCCTCAGAATCCAAGATAAAAACTCCAAAATTAGCCAAATAGTGAATATCCTTCACCAACCCTCACTTCTCCTCATCAACATAAGATAAGCTCTTCATAGGTAACCTGCTAAGAGAATCAGCAACAACATTAGCTTTATGTAAATGATAGTGAAGACTCATATCATAATCCTTAAGTAACTTAAGCCATCTCCTTTGCCTAAGATTCAACTCCTTCTGAGTAAACATGTACTATAGGCTCTTGTGATCAGAATATATATATCAACATGAACTCTATACAAGTAATATTGCCAAATCTTCAAAACAAAAACCATAGCCAACAACTCCAAATCATGTGTTAGATATTTTTTCTCATGTACCTTAAGCTGCATAGAAGCATACGCCACCAGCCTGCCATTCTGCATCAAAACATAACCAAGTACCACACCGTGTGCATCAAGTACCACACCGTGTGCATCACAATATACAACAAAAACATCAGTACCCTTGGGCAGGGTCAAACAGGAGCAGAAGTTAACTTATCTTTCCACTTCTCAAAGCTATCCTCACAAGCATCCGACCACAGGAACTTTACCTTCTTCTGAGTCAACTAGTCAATGAGGCAATAATTAAAGAGAAACTTTTGACACGACCCAAGCTAGGGCCTAGTAGTGTCGGGTTTCTCAAGTCCAATTGGGATCGGAGAACACCCCAAATACCCAACCATAACCGCCATGTACCCTACGTCGGATGAATTTCAAACATATAATAAGAAAAAATGATTAATACTCAAAGATAATAATAGAATCCATAACCATAACTAACCAACAATCCAATCAAATAAATATTCAATTGGTGTCATCCCTAATACCAATACTAATGCCAAGGCTGAACCAATACCGACACCGCCCATGCCCAAAGTAGTCACACAAAGCCTCTAACCAAAAACAAATAACATCCAGTCGGTACATGCCCCCGACCATAGCCAAAACCATAGTTTAAGAAATAAATAATAGTATGAAAAGCTATTCATAGCATGAAATGGAGTCTTCTGGAATATGGAAGCTCACCACTTCAATATGACACAAGGTTGTCCCCAAATCCAAAATCACTAAACAGGAGGAGGAGGAGTATGGTCGGTTCCTGCATCGCGTGGGGATACAACGCCTAAAGATAGGTTAGCGGGTGAATGCTAGCATGTACTCGGGAACAAGGATAAAATAATGTCATTATTCAAAACCAAAGTAAATAACCATATGTAATCGCCTACATATATACATATATACCATGCCGGGAAAGGGAACTTGGTTTAGCATACATTTTAAAACTTAAACCTGGGCTATGTAGCTTGACCATCCTAAAACCACCCACGGGATATATAGGTCCAGTGTTACTCCCTAACGGGCCCTAGTGCGTGTAGCCGCACGAACTGGAGATATTATAGAGGTCAAAGATTCTCTTGTACCCTTCCCCCTCCATGATACATATATACAAGTATAACTTAGGGATTCCCGGGTACCCCACAAATATATGGTCACCATGACCAACCCTCATGTCGACAAATATTAGTTTTCAGTGTCCGTCCATCAAACTCACACCTTCACGATTAGCTATCACAACCTGCCTTTACTGCCAAATTAAAACCTTTAACACATAACCAAACCACCAATTCCAGAGTTAATTACCAAGGTATTATGTAGTGGTATCTTCATACCGACTATAGCTTGCAAGCAATGTCATTAACCAACACCTAGGGGATTCCCATGTACCCCACAGGATTTCTAATTGAACCAAAGCCATGGCAACCAAGGCCTTTCCAAACCATTTAATTCAACCAAACCATTTTAGGGTTCCATTATCATATCATGCAATGCAATGTTTTCAATAAAAGTCAAACTATGTGACAAAAACATTCTCATTGGCATTTTAACAAACATGTTGAGGGCATAGAGTTTCTAAAAACAAAAACCAAGAATCAATTAACCATTCTCATGCAACCACATTTTCAAACCAACATTATAACAAGAAAAGCCATAAATAGAACATGGGAAAACATTATCCAATCAAGAATAACCAAAACCCCCAACATATATTTCAAAACCAACATAAATCCAAAATAATGCCATGAAAATCATTAAGTAAAACATGCTTTTAGATTGAACTAACAATGAGGGAGGAGTAACATCTCTTAGATACCAATGAAGGTAGAGAGAAACCACCCTTGATAGCCTTAATTGACCACCTTGAAGAAACCTAACCTCTTTTTGAACCAAGAGCTTGAGAGATATTTAAGAGTGTTTTGAGAGTGTTTGATTTGGGAATAGTAGGTTAATGAAGTCCCAAAAGTGTTTTTAAGTCGTGGGGTCAAAAGAAGTTAAGAGGGGAAATGTCCAGAATATCCCCAACTTAAATTGTAAAAATTTCTAAGGTAGGTACGGTTTGAACCTTCACTCGTACCCACGTCATACGAATGTTACCTTTTAATCGTATCTTAATGAGAAAGTTGGACATCACATTCTGTCCAATATATGACTCCTTATCCTAAATCATACCCAACCATACAACTAGTACCTTTCAAGTAATACCCTAAGTAGAATGTCAAGGCTAGACACTAAACAATATATGGTTTGGCACTATACTTCTGGTATCCTATACATACGACTTATATGATGCCTTCTCGTACCAAAAACAAAACTTGGCCAATGTGACACTGACCAACATATGAATAGGGTCCCTTGACCCATACCCACACCATATGACCAGTATGGTGAGTGGTGTGATCAATAGAAGGTTCAAGACTCAGAAAATTTTCAAGGGCCAAAACCTAGGGTATTTCAACTTTCCATAAACCTCCTATAATAATTGACTAAACCCAAGAAGCTTCAATTATCGATTAGATTCGTGGGTCTAGTCCACTTCTTAGCCACTATAATTTTTGTGGATCCACCATGATCCCCTCATTAACATGACCTAAAAAAGTAACATCCAACTAAGAATTTAGCATACAAACATTGATCCTTAAGGGTGTGCAACACTATTCGGAGGTCATTGGAATGATCCTCCTCACTCTTCCAACGAACACAATGACAAACAAGTCAAGAAACTGATGGAATACCCAGTTCATAAGATCCATAAATGTCATTAGGGCATTTGTAAAATCAAAAAACATCACCAAAAACTCAAAACAACCATACCAGGTTCAAAAAGTAGTCTTAGGGATATCCACCTCCCTAATCTTCAGTTGATGATAACCCAATCGAAGATCAATCTTAGAGAAGTACTTAGAACCCTAAAGACAGTCCAAGATTTCATCAATCCTAGGGAAAGGGTACTTATTTTTTTATTGCTGCCTTATTCAACTAGTGATAGTCTATACACATTCGAAGGGAACCATTCTAAATATGCACAAAGAGAATAGGAGCACCTAATGGGGAAATACTAAGGCGAATAAAACCCTTATCAAGGAGGTCTTTCAACTGCTTCTTGAGTTTTTTCAACTCAGCCGAAACTATTCTGTTAGGAGAGATAGAGATAGAATGGGTATCTAGTAGAAGGTCAATCCCAAAATCAATTTACCTATTTGGAGGAATACCAGAAAGATCGCCAGGAACCACTTTGGGAAGCTCACTGACCACGGGGATAGACTATAAAGAAGGACCTTCAAAACTAGAATCCTTAGCCTGAACTAGATGATATAGGCACCCGTTGAAAATAAATTTCTGGGATCTAAGAACTATGTTCCCACTAGATCACCGATTCTTTTGAGAATTGGAAACTGACCCTTTGGGTTCTACATTCAAGAGACGCATAGCATGAATGGAGAAAATTCATCCCTAAGATAACATCGAAATCTAGTATATCTAGCTCAATTAAATCTACCAAAGTCTCCCTACCACGGAAAGATACCACATATTTTCTATAAACTCTTCTGGCAACCACAGAATCACCCACTGGGGTGGAAACAAAAAAGGGTTCTGAAATACACTCAGGACCGAAACCAAAATGAATAGCCACATACAAGGTTACATAAGAAAGAGTAAAACCCGAATCAATCAAGCAATACATATTAAGATAAAAGAGTTGTAACGTATCAGTGACAACATCAGGAGAAGCCTTATATTCCTGGAGGGTGGCAAGAGCATACAGATGATTTTGGCCAGAACTGGTATTAGAAGCAGCACCCTTTTGTGCAGGAGCTGAAAAAGTAGCAAAAGGGTACTTATTAGCTGTAGAGCAATCCTTGAAGGACAATCTCACTACATGTGAAAAAGTTGACCAAACTTAAATCACTTATTCCTTCCCTTATCATATACCCCATGATGGCTCTGTCAATAAAAATGACAAGGGGGATAAGATAGGGCCGACTGAGCTCCGCTGGCTGTGAGTGGGCACCTTGTGCCCTAAATCCACTGTCTCTCTGGAGGCGATGATCAATAGATGACTTAAGAGATGGAGTAATAGCTGTAGAATAAGAATTAGAATTTCCCCACTTCTGCTTAGACCACTGCTTGCTATCCCTACCACTATTCTGACAACCTCTTTCTTATTCAGCATACTTGGATTTTTTACTCTGTCTTTTCCCTATCCGATCATTCTTCTTATTTTCCTCCTCAACCTGTTGCATATATACCCCAAGCCTAGAGATATCCATATCCTTGTTCAACAAGGCGGCCTTGCATTTCAAAACCAAATCATGGGACAAGCCCAAAGCGAGTTTCTCATACTAGCTCTCATAGATGACACCAACTTGGGAGCATAACTAGATAACTGATAAAATTTCAAGGCATACTCTTTCACAGTCATTCTGTCTTATTTTAAATTCTCAAATTCCTCGACCTTCACCTCCCTTAACTCCTGAGAAAAGAAGCGATCTAGAAAATCACTAAAAAAGTCATCCCACATAGCTGGCTCAGCATCATCTCCCCTCATCTTTTCTCACTCCTCATACCAGTAATAAGCTACATCTTTCAGCTGGGATACGGCAAACTCAACAACCCTCAAAGTTAGAAGCATGCATAAATCTAAAGATTTATTTCATCTCATCAATGAAATTTTAAGGATCCTCTTCAACCTTTGAACTTATGAAAACTGGAGGATTAACCTTACAAACTAGCCAACTCTAGTGACCTCAGAAGATGGAGCAACAGAAGCAACACACTCAGTCTGACAGGCCACCTATAGGGTAAGTGACGCGACCCGACCAAGGGCCTTATTATAATGGGCATCTCAAGTCCAGTCGGGACCAGAGACCACCCCCGTTACCTAACCCACCTCCAGCCATCTGCCCTGAGTTGGCTAAATCCCGAGCATATAACAATATAGGGTAATAGCTTATATGAAATCTCTAGGATAGGATCATAACCGTGTTCGACTAAATCGAGTCCAACCATCGCATACCAATAATCCAACCATACAAAACCACTACCGAAACAAGTGCCATAAACCACGCCATACCCGAAGATATTCCAAAACATAATACGATTTAATCTCAAACTAAAATATGATGGAACAACCAATAATATCATCCAATGATGTCAACCCTCCAGCTTATTCCAATGCCAAGGATGACACCTATATCGATCCCGCCTATTTCAACCCATAGCAGTACCACAAAGCCTCTAACCAAAAGAGTAATAAAATTGATTGGAACATGCCCCCAACCATGGCCAAAACCAATATCTAAGATAAAATCAAAGTATCTAAAAATATCCATAACATGAAATGGATCCTTCCGAAGGATGGAAACTCAACACTTCAGTCCAAATACTTATCCCCGAGTCAATCACAATGAAGGAGAAGTAGAACGGTCGATTTCTGCATAGCATGGGTATACAGCCACCAGTAGACGGGTTAGTAGGTGAACGCTAGCATGATCTTAGGATAAATATAAAATAATGTCATTTATAAAATCAAGTAAAACCATCCATATGCACACAACCATACATATATATATATAACCATGCCGGTAAAGGGGACCGGGTTTAGCATGCATTTAAAACCTTTACCTGGGCTATATAGCTTTGACGTCCTAAATTACCCCTGGGGTATATGGGTTAAGCTACCCCTACAGAAAGGGTCCCAGTACGTGTAGCCGCACGACCAGGTAAGAAAACCTGGGATGACTAGTACCTCCGCTAAAATATAGTGTGACATCATGAACATGGTCACCAAGACCAACCACACATCGACAAATATGAGTTTCCAATTTTGGTCCCCCTGGGACCTCCACCTTCCACGGCTATGCTACAAATCCTGCCCTTATTGCCTAATTAAAACCATTACCAAGCAACCAACCAATCTATTTACCATTTATTAACCAAGGCTATTTAGTGGTGGTCTCGTCATACCGACCATACTTGCAAGTACTATCCATAGCCCACAAGCATCTTGGGGACTTTCAAGTGCCCTTCCAATTACTATATTAAACAACTTGGGGATTCTATGTACCCCACAAGCGTAACCATCTATCCATTTACCTTTCCAAGCCATTTAAACCATGTATAATTCCCTTACCAAGTTTTAAAACAAGCAAGAGTTCTATGAAAATACTCAATCCAATGAAAACATTATTATAGGGATTTTGTCAAATACATTGGGGGCATAGTATAACCAAAAACAATTCCAATTACCATTAAACCATTCTCATGCAATCCAATTATCCAAAACCACCTTTAATGCACATAAAGAATAATTAAAACCATAGGAAAATCATAACCAACCATTTAATATCAAAACCCCCAATTTATATTTTAAAACCAAAATCATACAATCAATGAAGTCATGAAAACATTCATAAAAACCATTCTTCTAGTTAGAATTAACAATGAGGGAAGATAACATGCCTTAAACCAAGATGATAATGGAAATAAATCACCAAGACAAGCCTCAAATCAATTCTCTAGTTGAAACCCTAGCTTCCCTTGCCCAAAAGCTTTTGAGAGAATTATAGAGTGTTTTAGAAGAGTTTCTAAGTGTTAATGAACGGAATAATAGGGTAAATAACCTTCCAAGTAGTTTAGAAATCGTGGGACCTTATTAGGATAAGTGGGGAAATGTCCAAAATACCCATATGTAAATTGTACAAAATCCCATCCCAGGGATACGACTGACCCTCACGAGTTGTACCCTCCAATACGAGCGGTACCCTCCACTCGTATCCTAAGCTTCAACCCTTGGACCAAACACTGTCCAGCATACTACTTATCCAACCAATTCGTATCCAAAACATATGATCTGTACCCTTCAACCGTACCCCTGGCAAATTAAACCCAAGGAAGATTTAGACATTGTCCACCATACAAGTCTTGGGTACGACTCGTACCCTAGATTACGACTCACGATTAGCCACTTATACTTAAATTCGTCCTAAGTAACCAAGTCTAAGATTAAGTTAAGGAACCAAACAATCCGTAACCACCAATACGACTTGTACCCTTAAGTTGTATCCATTCCCGTAACCAAAATCCATCCCACCGACCAATACTGGTCAGCATACAACTGGACTATACCATCTGTACCCCAACTGATACGGATACAAAAGAGGTACAAGTATAAGAATCCATACTTGTGATATGGGAGTAAGAAACTGTAAAACCCCGCAAAATTTCTAAGCTTAATTTAGTCCTTTAAGCTTGTCAAGGGGTCCCAAACTTAGAAAATTCTAGCCAAGTTTCCAGACTTAATTTATTTTTAGCCTTCGAAAGTTGGCAATCTCATTTCGCGACCTTAATGTCCTTTAATGGTCTATATTTTTATTAATTCATGATCAGGAAGGTCAATAGGTATTCCCGGACAAGTTTCAGATTTTTCGAACCTCGCTTAGACCATTTTAAGAAGTCCAAAATAGTGGACCAATGCGATCTTGGTTTGCCGTGTCGCCTATCGCGTTGGTTAATATTATTTTTAGACTGCCATTCAAAAGTCCTGAGACACGCCATGATCATGGTGCAATGCGTTGACTATCACATCGATGTTATCGATGCATTGCATCACCAAACACGTTAGTGCCTAGTTTCAGTCATTAAATGACTGCTTCCTTAAGGGTAATTAGGTCATTTTCCCCCAACCTTCACCCCTCATAACACGCAATTTAGACCTCTTTTGGATAAATAGATTTATTATTTCACAAGTGCTCAAGAACAAGAAACCCTAGGTGATTAATTTCAATACAAGAACTCAAGCTTTCTTCCATCAATCTTCAAGAAATTGTCAACTAAGGTATGTAAAGTGTTCATCCAAGGGTCCCTTTCACCCTTGGAGCTCAAGAAACCCTTTTCAAAACATGAATTTTGAATTTCATGTTGTGGGTTTGATTGTACACATGTTTATGTTGTGATATGATTTCTAAGATTGAATCTTTATTGAATTCTCATGACTTTATGTTAGTATGTGGATTGAAATCCTTAAATTTGAAGTGCTTGATATAACCATGATGTATTAGTTGTTGATCCATGCCCTAAAAAAGGTTATGCCTTCCATGTATTTGTAAAAATGCCTAAGTGAATAAGAATTGTGTATTATGAACTATTTGCGATCTCAATGATGAATTCATGATGTACCCACATGTTCAAAATGACTCTCATGTTAAAGCTACATATTGTAATGATTTGGTGGAATGCTCATAAGTATGGATTTGTAAAATTATATTACGTTAGCATGTACTCCCATTCATGTGTAAGCTTATGACTTGCGAATGCTTTATGAAATCCCTCAATGATAGTATTATGAATTGTTGACTATAGTCAGGCGTTCAAGTAGTGCCATGTCTCATTTATTTTTCATGCTATCGAGTCCTGGGGGTATTTAATACCCGACAATTAAGCTATGTGCCTAGATCCAAGGTCAGTTTTCAAGATAACCTCAGTCAAGCCACGATCAGTAGAATTCAGTCAGTCTAAAGACTCAGGAAAGACTCAGTAGTATTTAGTTCAGTCCTCAGTACCTCAGTCAGTTAACAGAATTTAGTAATATTCCTTCAGTCAACGAAATTTAGTGAACTCGGTCCAGTTCAGTCTAGTATACTCAGTTCAGTGTCTATTCAGATGGAAGTAGGATTCAACACTGACTGAACCCAAGGATGGGAACTTACCTGCCAGCAGAGGGTGTGATTCTTAAAAGCAGTCCTTGCATTCCAGAACTATGTAGCCAGCGTAGGTTGAGACATCAAAACCTGTCAGATGAGGGTTGATGAGGTGGCTTAACCAGTCAGATGAGGGTCCCACCATTTTCATTAGAGTAACCGACAGATGAGGGTCACTCATAGCTTGTCCTTACCGGTGGCCCGGTATTGACACCCTTCCAATTGGGGCTATAATATCTTATTTGGGGCATGTCGGTTAGATGACTACCTCCCACAGTCTTAGTCTCAGTCTTCAGTAAAGAACTTAGATAGTTCTACAGATTTCAGGACTGTCAGATACAATCACTCAACTTAGTACAAAACTCAGCTAGTTCTGTTAGAATAAGGACTGTCAGACACAGTCACTCAATTATCAGTTATATCAGTTACCAGTAATCCTTGTTATAATTAAACTCAATATTTAGAATCCTTATGGTTTCAATTATAATTATGTATTCATGCATGTATCCTCACGTAGTCATGTTCATGTTATTCAGTCAGTTTAGTTCATGCATATGAACTCTTGCATTCAGCCTTACCTCACTTTGTGTACAGTACATTCACACGTACTGACGCATACTTTTCTTTTGCGCTATGGTGTTTTATACCATAGATTTGGACGCTCAGGTTCCCGATCGTGCTTAGCATCTCAGATATCAACAGTAAGAGTCAGTGGTGAGTCCTCGTATTTTGAGGACATGATTATTTCATTCTTTTAGTATTTTAGTACTTAGTCATTTTCAGTAGATGGAGTTAGTTAGGGACATGTCCCATCAACTCTTTATTCGGACAGTTTAGAGGCTTTCAGACTATAGCATGTTCAGACAGTTATTTCAGTCTTGGAATAATCATACCTTGTTCAGACGTTGTTTTATTTAGTATTGTTTAGTATTTTGAACCTTATGGCAAGTTTTTCGCCAGATTTCCGCATTTATTTCAGTTATATTGTTATTACAATATTACTATTATCCAGTGCTCAGTTACAGATATCAATCATGGGTTAGCTAGTAGTCTTTCAGGATTGTTAGCACCGTGTAGCATCCGGGGTACCAGACTCGGGGTGTTACAGAAACTCAAAGCCTTCACAAGGAGTCAAGCCAAAGAGTTGCATGGACTACAAGCAATGTTCATTAAGATGGAAGCTTGTGATTGTATTATGAGTTTACCTAATGGAGTGTATATGATAAAGTGTGAAGAGGAGCCTTGAAATACACTCCAAGGCCGAATATACTTGGGCTCATTACGGGCATTATTGTCTTTTGATGCCTCTCTTTTCACACTACATAGGAGCTCCCTTTGTTAAGGGCAATTTGGTCATTACATGTAATAGATATAAATAGACCTTTAGGATTTATTTTTCAAGAGTTTTGATGAATTATTACGTGAATCTCATATTGTAGCTTTTCTTCCTTCTCCTTAAGAGTAGAATCCGAAACTAGGGTTAGTAAGAGTGTGGAATCACTCTTGTTGACATTTTAGCTTAGAAAGATTGGTGCTTGAGGAGTTGAATCCCTTTTGTGTCAACCTAAGAGTGTGGTGTTACCTTTATTGGATGTAATGGGTCTTGGTGTTTAATATACACCTTGGTTCTTATCATTGGTAAAGTTTTATGTCTCACTACTATCCTTTACTTTATTGCATCTATGTTGTGTTTGCTTGTTGAATTCGTGTAGTGTCTTGCTTCTAGTGTCATAATCTCTTCTTCTCCCACCTTCTTTAGTGTTGTTTCGGGTTTATAGGTCTAGATCTATATCATTTGGTATCAGCTCTGATACCAAATAATATGAGGAAAACAAGCTAAAACTGAAACAATAACTAAAGAAAGGGGATGAAGAAGAAACAAGCACTAAGAAGACAAATCACACACGGATTTAAGAAGTTAAAACACAAATACTGCATAAATGAAAGATAGATAGTGAGACATAACAACTACAACACCAAAGGAACTAAAGTGTGTCTCAAACACCAAGACCCACCTAAGCTTGTAATTGAAATATCACACTCTTACGTTGACACAAAAGGGACTCGAAGCACCCCAAAGCACCAACGTTTCTAAGACGGATTGTCAACTCAAGTGAATCCACACTTAAGCTAACCCTAGTTACAATGACTTTTCCAAGTCTTACACTACAATAGATTTTCCAAGCCCTACACTAAAGCACTCTCTCTTAAGAGAAGAAAATGTTCTTCAATATCATTCAACAACTATCTACAAAATGAAGGAAAACTAGCTATTTATAGTAATGGTCTACTTATTACACAATGGGTCCAAAAGTGATCCTAAAAGCTATTGGGCCCAAAAGTGACCCAAGAGCCCAAACAATGCAAAGGGCGCCCATACTATCTCGAGGCCCACGCTATCATCCAAATGTGGTATTGCTCAACGCTCCTTTAGACGACATCTTAAAGTATAGCTTCTCCCGCATTCCAACCTATCATCCACAGGTGATATGGTTCTTGTGGGAGGTTAACAAGGGTACTCCAAACATATCTTAGCATCCTCGAGATGGTCATGGCTTTAAATCGCTTATGAGAGCCTCGAATAATATGCTCAAAGGTGTTGATGCCAATTTGGATTGTATCATCAACATATGGCTCATACCTCGAGTCGTATTGGGTTTAGAGGCCAGAATTCCAGAAAATTTTCTAAGGTCCAGAAATCAGGGTGTTTCAATCTTCCCCACTAAAAACATTCGTCCCTCAATGATGAGCAAGGTGGGGGTAACCATACGCACGAGCCATTTGCCTTATCAAATATATTCCCAATCTTTAAAAAGGTTTGAAAACAAAAAGGAAAACATATTAATCTTTTCTTTAACAAACTCAGAAAATAAAGATGTGTTGAAGAACACATACCTTCCGCACAAATCCCAGGAGCAGAAAACTAATGCAGATATTTGGATTTCATGTCCTCTTATGCTTCCCATGTAGCTTCTTTCACCTTATGGTTCCGCTAAAGAACCTTAAACAAAGCCACATCCTTGCTCCGCAACCGATGAACATGCCTATCCAAGATCTCAATCGACATTTCTGCATCAGACAGAGAGTTCCTGATACCCAGTCCTTCCAAAGGAACAACCGAGGAAGGATCACCAACGTACTTTCTCAACATGGAAATATGAAAGACCGGATGAACCAAGCTCAAGCTAGAAGGAAACTCCAGGTCATAAGCAACATTACAAATTCTTCGCAAAACCTCATAAGGACCAACATAACAGGGACTAAGCTTCCCATTTTTACCAAACCACACTACTCCCTTCATGGGAGATACCTTGAGGAAAACCTTATCCCCAACCTCAAACCAAGTCTCTACGCCTAACATCCGCATAGGACTTTTGGCGGCTTTGGGCAGCCTTAAGCCTATCCAGAATAACTTTCACCATCTCCATAACTTGGTAAACCATGTTGGGACCAAATATATCCACCTCACCAAGCTCGAACCAACCAATAGGAGATCTACACCTCCTACCATACAATGCCTCAAAAGGGGACATACCAATACTAGAATGATAGCTATTGTTGTAAGCAAACTCCACCAAAGGTAGATGTTCTATCCAATTGCCACCATAATCAATCACACAAGCCCAAAGCATATCCTCCAATGTCTGAATAGTTCCCTCCGCTTGTCCATCCATCTGTGGGTGGAAAGCAGTACTCAAACTAACGTTAGTCCTCAACTATTTCTGAAAAGATCGCCAGAGATGAGATGTAAACTGCATGCCACTATCACAAATAATCGAAACAGACATCCCATGTAGCTTCACAGTCTCCTGAAGATACAGCTTCGCATAATCCTCCACCGAGAAGGTAGTCTGCACTGAAAATAAGAGAGCAGACTTAGTCATCCTATCCACGACGACCCAAATTGAATCATATTGATTCCTAGACCGAGGAAGACAGGTAACGAAGTCCATATTTATCAATTCCCATTTTCACTCGGGAAAATGAATTTCTTGATACAACTTTTCTAGCCTCATGTGCTCAACCAAAACCTATTGACACACTATGCATTTGGCAACAAAATCACCCGCATCCCTCTTCATGTCATTCCACCAATAGATCTCCTTGAGATTATGATATATCTTAGTTGAGATGGGATGAACAACATAGCGCGAATTATGTGCCTCAACAAAAATCCTTCATTACAAGCCATCGACATCAGGAACATACAACCTCTCATGGAACCGTAAAGTACCATCACCACGGATCTCAAACACCACTACTTTTTGCCCACCAACGTCATTCTTGATTTTCATCAAGATACGAGCTAGTACTTACTTCTACTTAATCTCCGCACCAAGATATGACCGAATCGCTTCTTGCACCATCACACCACCATCCTTGGAGTCCAAGAGGCAAACTCTAAGATTAGCCAAGCAGTGAATATCCTTTATCAATTCCCACTTTCCTTTCTCCACATGGGCCAAACTCCCCATTGATAACCTGTTAAGAGTATCAGCAACCACGTTAGCCTTACCTGGTGATAGTGAAGACTCACATCATAGTCCTTGAGAATTTCAAGTTATCTCCTCTGTCTTAGATTAAGCTCCTTCTAAGTGAACACATATTGTAGACTCTTATGATCTGAAAAGATATCCACGTGCACACCATACAAATAATGCCGCCATAATTTCAAAGCAAACACAACCGCCAACATCTCTAAATCATGAGTAGGATAATTCCTCTCATGTACTTTCAACTGCTAGGAAGCATAGGCAATCACTTCCTATGTTGCATCAACACACAACCAAGCCCTACCCGAGATGCATCACAATAAATCACAAACCCATCATTACCTTTCAGCAAGTTCAGAATTGGAGCCGAAGTTAATTTATCCTTCAACTTCTTAAAACTCCCTTCATAAGCATCCGACCAAGAAAACTTGACCTTCTTCTAAGTCAACTTAGTTAAAAGAGCAGTTATCGATGAAAAGCTTTCCACAAACCGCCTATAATACCTGGATAAACCCAAAAAGCTCCAAATGTCAGATGGAGTTGTGGGTCTAGTCCACCTCTTCACCACAACAATCTTTTACGAATCCACCATGATCCCCTCACAAGAAATACTATGACCCAAGAAAGTTATAGCGTTCAACCAAAACTCACACATGAAGAACTTTGAATACAATCGTTGTTCCTTTAGGGTCTACAACACCACATGAAGGTGATTAGCATGATCCACCTCACTCTTCAAATAAATCTAAATGTCATCAATAAATATAACAATGAAAAGATCGAAATACTAATTAAAAACCCTATTCATCAGATCCATAAATGTCGGCGGAGCATTAGTCAACCCAAATGACATTATCAAAAACTCAAAGTGCTCATGCCGAGTACGAAAAGTCATCTTAGGGATATCCGCCTTCCTAATTTTTAGCTGATGGTACCTAGACCGAAGATCTATCTTAGAATAGAACTTGGCACTAAACAACTGATCAAACAAATCGTCTATCCTTGGGAGAAGATACTTGTTCTTGATCGTCACCTTTTTCAACTACCTATAGTCAATGCATGTCCGAAGGGAACCATCCTTCTTGTGCACAAACAACATCGGTGCACCCCATAGAGATACACTAGGATGAATAAACCCTTTATTCAAAAGATCCTTAAATTGCTTCTTGAGTTTCCTCAACTCAGCCGGAGTCATTTAATATGGAGGAACAAAAATTAGACGAGCATCCAAATCTAGATCAATACCAAACTATATTTCTCTATCCAGAGAAACACCGAGAAGATCATCCAGAAAGAGCTCTGGAAACTCATTAACCACTGGAACTGACTGGAAAGAAGGACCTTTCGAGTTAGAATCTTTAACCTGGACCAAGTGATAAAGACAACCTTTAGAGATTAAACTCTAGCTATAAGGTAAGAAAAAAATCTCCCCTATAAGCTAAAGAACCACCCGCCCATTCTATAACTGGCTCACCAAGGAACCTAAAGATAACCCTCTGGGTCTGACAAACCAAGGATGCATAGCAAAAGTGCAATCAATCCATACGCAGAATGACATTGAAATCCACCATACCCAACTCAAATATATCCACCAAGGTCTGGTTGCCACCAACAGATACCGCACACCCCCTATGGACTCTCTTAGAAATAACCGAGTCACCTACTGGGTAGAAATAAAAAAAGGATCCAAAATAACCTCTGAATCAAAATCAAAAGATACACCCACATAAGGAGTCACGTAGGAGAGAGTGGACCCCAGATCAAGTAAATAGTATACAACATGAGAGAAAAGTTGTAACGTACCAATAACAACATGTGGTGATGCCCCAAATTTCTGTCGAGATGCTAAAGCATACAACCTATTCTGACCAACACTAGAACCAGGAATAGTAACAGAAGTAGACGTGACACCACCAAGTGTAAGAGCAGAAGATGAAGCCATAGGAATCTTATTCTTCCCCGTAGAAACCTAATTAACTGGGAAATCCCTGAGTCGATTGCCTGCCTGTCCACACTTGAAAGATTGTAATAACCTCGATGAGGACGACCATAGAACCGACAAGGAGGGCATAAAGATAATGACTGACCTCTGTTTGCCTGAGATTGGGCACCCTGTGCCAAGAATTATCACCACCTTGATGACGTTTGTCGCTCACCTGGTAAGAAGCACTAGCAAAAGAGTAGGAACCAGAACTCCCCCACTTTTTTTTCTGCTATTTGCCACCATCCTGACCACCTTGAGACTTAGTACCTCCCTGATTAGAAAACCGACTCCTCTTAATCTGTCTATCTCTGAAGTCCGCCTTCCTTCTCTTTTGATCCTCCACTTATTGCATATGAACAGACAGCCTAGAGATATTCATATCTTTAATCAGCAAGGCAGTCTTACTCTCCAAAATCATATCCAAATTCAACCCAGAAGCAAACTTTCTCATTCTAGCCCGCATGTCAGCAACTAAATCAGGAGCATACCTTGACAATTGGTAAAATTTTAAGGCATATTCCTTGACAGACATCCTCTCTAACTTGAGGTTCACAAACTTCTTCATCTTTGATTCTCTCAACTCTAGGGGAAGGAAATGATCTAAGAAGTCCATAGAAAAAGTATCCCACAAGACTGATTCTTCCACATCACCCCTATCTCTTTCCCACTCTTTATACCACTGATATACAATATCTTTGGGATGATAAGCTGCAAAGTTTACCTCCTCCACATTGGTAGCCTACATCACCCAAAATATCTTTTCCATTTCATCCAAAAAGCCTTGTGGATCCTCCTCCACTTTCACTCTAGAAAAAGTTGGAGGACCCATCTTCATAAATTGGTCAACCCTTGTGGCCTCAGCAGACAAAGTACCAGTCGCACCCTGCTCAGCTCGAGCAATGACCATCTGAGCAATAACATGAATAAACTGATAAAATTCCGCATTAGTCACCTCGCCTTAAGGAGGAATAGTAGCAAATAGTGGAACTCCAAAACTATCAGGGATAGGACCATGTGATTGAAGATGAACACCAGAAGTAGGATGCACCCCTTCAGCATTACCCCAAGATGGGATAGAAGAATTTCCTTATGTTCAGATCTACGAGGAATGATCTGAAAGACAAACAAATAAGGATTAGAGAACATTCCAGGACTGAGACTCCAAGCATAAAAATAAAATACCAAGAAAGTGAGACATTCATAAATGTCTTGTAGCCTATCCCTTAAGAATATGGCGCTCTACACACTCTTAAAAGAGACGCTACTCGACACAATTTTATGGACTCTTAATTGACCATGAACCTAGGCTCTGATACCAACTTGACATAACCTGACTGGGGGCATTGTCATAATGAGCGTCCCAACCGGGATCAAAGACCACCCCCGTTACTCAACCCAACCTCCAACCGCCTACCCTGAGTTGGCTGAATCTAAAGTATATAACAATATAGTGTAACAACTCATATGAAGACTCAAGGATAGGATCACCACTCATATTCTAAGCCTCAACCCTTGGACCCAACACTGTCCAGCATATGACTCATCCAACCAAGTCGTATCCAAAGCATATGATTCGTACCCCTAGCAGATTAAACCAAAGGAAGATTTAGATACTGTCCACCATACGAGTCCTGGGTACGACTCGTACTCTATCTTACGGCTCACGGTAAGCCACTCGTACTCAAATCCAACCTAAAAAACCAAGTCTAAGATTAAGTTAAGAAAGCAAACAATCCGTAACCACCAATACGACATTTACCCCTAAGTCGTATCCATTTTAGTAACCAAAATCCATCCCACCAACCAACATTGGTCAACATACAACTAGACCATAACATCCATACCCAAATATATAGATTATACCCTTGAGTCGTATTTGGTCAAGAGA
Source organism: Capsicum pubescens (assembly GCA_030864215.1). Lineage (NCBI taxonomy): Eukaryota > Viridiplantae > Streptophyta > Magnoliopsida > Solanales > Solanaceae > Capsicum > Capsicum pubescens. Next base: position 167,790,911 of record CM061544.1, on the reverse strand, counting down.
CTAGAATTCCACAAAATTTTCTAAGGTCCAGAAATTAAAGTGTTTCAGTCTCCCCCACTAGGAACATTCATCCCCGAATGACGGACAAGGTAGGGGTAACCACACACACGAGTCATTTGCATTTCAAATATATGCCCAATCTTTAACAAAGTTTGAAAACAAAGAGGCAGAGATATTAATCTTTTCTTTAACAAACTCAAAAAATAAAAATATGTTGAAGAACACATACATTCCGCACGAATCCTAGGACCAGAAAAAAATGTGGATATTTGTTCATGTCCTCTTTTGATTCCCATGTAGTTTCTTCCACCTTATGGTTTTGCTAAAGAACCTTAACCGAATCCACATCCTTGGTCCATAATCAACCAACCTACCAATCCAAGATCTCAACTAGGGATTCTTCATAAGACAGAGAGTCAGCGATACCCAGTATTTTCAAAGGAACAACCGAGGAAGGATCACCAACGCACTTCCTCAACATGGAAAGATGAAAGACCGAATGAACTAAGCTCATGATAGAAGGCAACTCCAACTCATAAGCAACATTACCAATTCTCTGGAAAACCTCATAAGGATCAACATACGGGGGACTGAGCTTTCTCTTCTTACCAAACCGCACTACACCCTTCATGGGAGATACCTTGAGGAAAACCTTATCCCAAACCTCAAACTCCAAGTCTCTATGCCTATAATCCACATAGGACTTTTGGAAACTTTAGGCAGCCTTAAGCCTATCCTAAATCACTTTTACCTTCTCCATATCCTAGTAACCAAGTCGAAACTAAACATATCTGCCTCATCAAGCTCGAACCAACCAATAGGAGATCTACACCTCCTACCATATAATGCTTCATAAGAGGCCATACCAATACTAGAATGATAGCTATTGTTTTAAGCAAACTCAACAAAAGGTAGATGCTCAATTTAATTGCCACCATAATCGATCACACAAGCCTGAAGAATATCCTTTAATGTATGAATAGTTTTCTCTACTTGCCCATCCATCTGCGGGTGGAAAGCAGTACTTAGACTAACCTTAGTCCTCAACCCTTTCTGAAAAGATCGCTAGAAGTGAGATATAAATTGTATGCCATAATGAGAATAATTGAAATAGGCACCCCATGCAGCTTCACAGTCTCCTGAAGATACAACTTCTTATAATCCTCCACCGAGAAGGTAGTCTGCACTGGCAATAAGTGGGCAAATTTAGTCTCCTATCCACGATAACTCAAATCAAATTTTATTGATTTAGAGATCGAGGAAAACCAATAACAAAGTCCATATTGATTAATTCCCATTTTCACTCGGGCAAATCAATTTCTTGATATAACTCTCCTGGCTTCATGTACTCAACCTTAACCTGTTGACACACTATGCACTCTTGACCATAAAATCAGCCACATCCTTCTTCATGACATTCCAGCAATAGATCTCCATGAGATTATTATACATCTTAGTCGAGCCGACATAAACAACATAGCACAATCCATGCGCCTAAGATAAAATCCTTTATCACAAACCATCGACATCAGGAACACACAACCTCCGTTGATACCATAAAGTACCATCACCATCGATCTCAAACACCACTACTTTTTTCCCACCAAAGTCACTCTTGATTTTTATCGAGATAGAATCTAGCACTTGCTTCTCCTTATTGTCCGCACCATGAGATGATCGAACCGCCTCTTGCACCATCACACTACCATCCTTGGAGTCTAAGAGGCGAACTCCAAGATTATCCAAGCGGTGAATATCCTTTACCAATTCCCACTTTCTTTCCTCCACATGAGCCAAATTCCCCATTGATAACCTGCTAAGAGCATCAGCAACCATGTTAGCCTTACCTAGGTGATAGTGAAAAACTCATATCATAGTCCTTAAGAAGTTCAAGTCATCTCCTCTGTCTCAGATTAAGCTCCTTATGAGTGAACACATATTGTAGACTCTTATGATCAGAAAAGATATCCATGTGCACACCATAAAAATAATGTCACCATATTTTCAAAGCAAACACAACCATCAACAACTCCAAATCATGAGTAGGATTATTCTTCTCATGCACTTTCAACTGCCTGGAAGCATAGGCAAACACCTTCCTATGTTGCATCAACACACAACCAAGCCCTACCCGAGATGCATCACAATAAACCATGAAACTATTTTTACCTTCTAGCAAGGTCAGAATTGGAGTTGAAGTTAACTTATCCTTCAACTTCTCGAAACTCCCTTCACAAGCATCCGACCAAAAAACTTTACCTTCTTCTGAGTAAACTCAGTCAAAGGAGTAGTTATCGATGAAAAGCTTTCCACAAACCACCTATAATACCCGGCTAAACCCATTAAGCTCTGAATATCAGATAGAGTTGTGGGACTTAAGCCACTCTTTCACCACAGCAACCTTTTACGGATCCACCATGATCCCCTCACTAGAAATAATATGACCCAAGAAAGTTAAGAGTTCAACTAAAACTCACACTTGGAGAACTTGGCATACAACTATTGTTCTTTCAGGGTCTGCAACATCACACGAAGGTGATTAGCATGATCCACCTCATTCTTCAAATAAACCAGAATGTCATCAATAAATACAATAACAAAAAAAATCCAAATACTGATGAAAAATCATGTTCATCAGATTCATAAATATCGTGAGAGCATTAGTCAATCCAAATGACATTACCAAAAAACTCAAAGTGCCCATACAAAGTATAAAAAGTCGTCTTAGGGATATCCACCTCCCTAATCTTTAGAAGATGGTACTTAGATCAAAGATCTATCTTAGAAAAGAACTTGGCACCTTGCAACTGATCAAACAGATCATCTAACCTTGGGAGAGGATACTTGTTCTTGACTGTCACCTTGTTTAGCTGCCTATAGTCAATGCACATCCAAAGAAAACTATCCTTCTTGAGCATAAACAACACCGGTGCACCCCATGGAGATACACTAGGACGAATAAACCCCTTATCTAGAAGATCTTTAAGTTGCTCCTTGAGTTCCCTAAACTTAGTTTAAGCCATTCTATATGGAGGAATAGAAATTGGACGAGTGTCCAAAACTTGATCAATACCAAACTCTATCTCCCTATCTATAGGAACACAAGGAAAATCATCCAAAAAGACCACTGGAAACTCATTAACCACTGAAACTGATTGGAAAGAAGGACCTTTCAAGTTAGAACCTTTAACCAAGACCAAGTGATAAAGACAACCTTTAGAGATTAACCTCTGAGCTCTAAGATAAGAAATAAATCTCCCCCTAGGAGCTAAAGAACCACTCTCCCATTCTATAACCGGCTCACCAAGGAACCTAAAGATAACTCTACGGGTCCAATAATCCAAGGATGTGTAACAAGAGTGCAACCAATCCATACCCAGAATGACATCAAAATCCACCATACCCAGCTCAAATAGATCCACCAAGGTCTGCTTGCCACCAACAAATACCACACACACCCTATAGACTCTCTTAGCAATAACCAAGTCACCTATTAGGGTAAAAACAGAAAAAGAATTTAAAATAACTTCCGAATTGAAACTGAAAGATACATTCATATAAAGAGTCACGTAGAAGAGAGTGGACCCCGGATCAATCAAACAATATATGTCATGAGAGAAAAGCTATAACGTACCAGTAACAATATCAGGTGATGCCTCAGCTTCCTGTCGGGATGCCAAGTCATACAACCTATTCTGACCAATACTAGAACTAGGAACAGTAATAGAAACAGCCATGATACTCCAGGTGTAGGAGCAGAAAATGAAGCCACAGGAATCTTATTCACCCTCGTAGAAACCTTATTAACCAGACAATCCCTAAATCGATAGCCTACCTAGCCACACTTGAAACATTTTTTCCTTCCTTCATCGCAATAACCCGGATGAAGATGACCACAGAATCGACAAGGAGGGCATGAAGAAACTGACCTCCGTTTGCCTGAGATTGGGTACTCTGTGCCTGAAAATTCTCACCACCTTGATAACGCCTGTCGCCCACCTAGTAAGTAGCACTCTCATAAGAGTAGGAATCAGAACTCCCCCACTTCTTTTTCTATCATTTGCCACAATTCCGACCACCCTTAGACTGAGTACCTCCCTGATTATAAAACCTGTTCCTCTTACTCTACCTCTCATCGAACTCCACATGCCTCCTATTTTCATCCTCCACCTGTTGCATATGAACAATCTACCTAAGGATGTCCATATCTTTAATCAGCAAGGCAATCTTGCTCTCCAAAATTAGATCCCAATTCAATCTAAAAGCGAACTTCCTCATTCTTACCCATATATTAGCAACTAAATCAGGAGCATAGCTTGACAATTGGTGAAACTTCAAAGCATATTCCTTGACAGACATCCTCCCTTGCTTGAGGTTCATAAACTCTTCCATCTTTGTTTCCCTCAACTCTTGGGGAAAGAAACGATCTAAGAAGGTCTTAGAAAAAGTATCCCACAAGACTGATTCTTCCACATCACCCATATATCTGTCCCACTCTTTATACCACTGATATGCAATATCTTTGAATTGATAAGTTGTAGAGTTTACCCCCTCCACATTGGTAGTCTGCATCACTCAAAATATCTTTTTCATTTTATTCAAGAAGCCATGTGATCCTCCGCCACCTTCACTTCAGAAAAAGTATGAGGAACCATCTTCAATAATTGGCCAACCCTTGTGGCCTCAGCAGACAAAGCACCAGTCGCACCCAGTTCAGCCTGAGTAGCGTCATCTGAGCAATAAAATAAATAGACTGACGGGATTTTGCATTAGTTACCTCTCCTTGAGGAGGACTAGTAGCAACCGGAGAAACTCCAGAACTATCAGGAACAGGACTGTGTGATTGAAGATGAACCCTAGAAGTATGATGCACCCCTTAAACATTACCCTTAGATGGGATAGAAGAATTTTCTTATATTTCAGATCTACGAGACATGATCTGAAAGACGAAGAAACAAGGATTAAAGAAGATTCAAGGACTGAGACTCCAAGCTTAAAAATAGAATACCAAGAAAGTGAGACATTCCTAAATGCCTTGTAGCCTCTCCCTTATAAGTGTGGCATGCTACACACATTTAAAAGCTACTCCACTTAACACGTTTTTGTGGGATCCCAATTAACCATGAACCTAGGCTCTGATACTAAATTGATGCGACCCGATTGGGAGCCTTATTGTAATGGACATCCCAAGTTCGACCGGGACCAGAGACCACCCCTGTTACCCAACCCAACCTTCAGCCGCCTACCCTGAGTTGGCTGAATCTCGAGCATATAACAATATAGTCTAACAGCTAATATGAAAACTCTAGGATAGGATCACAACTGTGATTAACCCAATCGAGTCCAACCATCCCATACCAATAATCCAACCATACAAAACCAATATTGAAACAAGCATCATAAATAAAGCCATAACCAAAGATACTCCAAAACATAATCTGATTTAATCTAAAAATAAAATATGATGGAACAACCAATAATATCGTCCAATAATGTCAGTCCACCAGCTTATTCCAAAGCCAAGGCTGACACCAATATCAATCCCGCCCACTCCAACGCATAACAGTACCACAAAGCTTCTAACCAAAAGAGTAATAAAATTTGATTGGCATATGCCCCCAACCATGGCCAAAACTAATACCCAAGATAAAATCAAAGTGTCTAGAAATATCTATAACATGAAATAGAGTCTTCTGAAAGGATGAAAGCTCACCACTTTAGTCCAAATGTTGATCCCCGAGTCAATAACTATGTAGGATGAGTAGAAAGGCCGGTTCCTGCATAGTATGGGTATACAGGCGCCAGTAGATGGGTTAGCGGGTGAACGCTAGCATGATCTCATGATAAAGATAAAATAATGTCATTTATAAAAATAAGTAAAACCATCCATATGCACACAACCTTACATATTTATATAACCATCCTGGGATAGGGGGTCGTATTTAGCATACATTTAAAACCTTTACCTAGGTTGTGTAACTTTACCATTCTAAATCACCCACGGGTTATATGGGTTCAGCAAAGGGCCCTAGTGAACGTAGCCATACGACCAGGGAAGAAAACCTGGGATGACTAGTACATCCCTTAAAATAAAGTGTGACATCATGCACACGATCACCAAGACCAACCTCACATCAGTAAATATGAGTTTCCAATTTTGGTCCCTCGAGACCTCCACTTTCTACGGTTTTGATACACATCCCGCCAATATTTCCCAATTAAAATCATTACCAAGCAACCAACCAATTCTTTTTATCATTTATTAACCGAGGCCATTTAGTAGTGGTATCGTCATACCGACCATACTTGCAAGTACTATCCATAGCCAACCATATATAGGTTTAAGGGGACTTCCAAGTGCCCTTCTATTTACCATATTAAACAACTTGGGGGATTTCATATACCCCACAAGCATAACCATTTAGACATTTACCTTTCCAAGTTATTTAAACCATGCATAATTCTCTTACCAAGTTTTAAAACAAGCAAGAGTTCCATTAAAATACTCAATGCAATGAAAACATTATTATAGATATTTTGTCAAACACATTAGGGGCATAATATAACCAAAATCAATTCCAATTGCCATTAAACCATTCCCATGCAATCAAATTATCCAAACCACCTTTAATGCACATAAAGCGTAATTAAAACCATAGGAAAACCATAACCAACCATTTAATATCAAAACCCCCAATTTATTTTGGAAAACCAAAATCATACAATCAATGAAGATTTGAAAAAATTCATAAAAACCATGCTTTTTGGTAGAATTAACAATGAGGGAAAAGAACATGTCTTAAACCAAGATGATGATGGAAAGAAATCCACAAGACAAGCCCCAAATCAATCCTCTAGTTGAAACCCTAGCTTTTCTTTCCCAAAAGCTTTTGAGAGAATTATAGAGTGTTTTAAAAGAGTTTCTAAGTGTTAATGAATGGAATAATAAGGTAAATAACCTTTCAAGTAGGTTAGAAGTCGTGGGACCTTACTAGTATAAGAAGGGAAATATATAGAATACCCTCACTTAAGTTGTACAAAATCCCGTCCCAGGGGTATAACTAACCCTCACGAGTCGTACCCTCCTATATGAGTGGTACCTTCCGTTCGTAATCTAAGCCTCAACCCTTGGACCCAATATTATCCAGCATACGATTCATCCAACCAAGTTGTATCCAAAGTATACAATTTGTACCCTTCATCTGTACCCTCGCAGATTAAACCCAAGGAAGGTTTAGATGTTGTCCACCATACGAGTCCTGGGTACGAATCATACCCGGGCTTACGGCTCACGGTGAGCCACTCGTACTCAGATCCAACCTAAGTAACCAAATCTAAGAGTAAGTTAAGGAACCAAATGATCCGTAACCACCAATATGACTCGTACTCCTAAGTCGTAACTATTCCAGTAACTAAAATTGATCCCACCAACCAACACTGGTCAGTGTACGACTGGACCATACCATTTGTACCCCAACATACGGATCGTACCCTCGAGTTGTATTGGGTCCAAAGACCAAAATTTTAAGAAATTTTCTAAGATACAGAAACCAGGGTGTTTCACTAAACAAATGGATCAATTTTCCAAACTCATCATTGGACACATTGCCCCGAGGTGTTCAAGGAGGAATAGAGGGAACCGGTGGAACTCTACGAGAGCAATCCAAAGCTGGACCCTTAGACCGAGTTTGTACCCCATAAGTAGAATAAGCTCCGTCCACATTGTCCTCAAGCGGGACTGAAGAGTTTTGGCGTGCATCAGATCTTCTGCGAGGCATGATCTAAAATGCGAATAAATGAAAATTAGAAGAAACTCAAGGCCTTAGATGTTATAGCTCAAAATAGAACAACAAAAAAAATGTCTTGTAGCCTCACCCTTATAAGTGTGGCGCGCTACACACTCATAAAAGAGACTCTACTTGACACGAATTTACGGACACCCAATTGATCATAAACCTAAACTCTGATACCAACTTTGTTATGACCTAAACCAGGGTCTGGCCATGATGGGCATCTCAAGTCCGTTGTGGACCAAAGACTACCCCATTTGCCTAGTCATACAAAACACAATACACTAATAGTGGATGAATTTCGAACATGTAATAGATAAATAAAAATTAGCTCAAGAAGTCTAAGATATATCCACAACCAATACTCAGGCCATAGTAATCCACAAAGCCTCTATGACAAAACCAAATCAAACCAATGTCCGGACATCCCCCGACAATAGCCAAAATAAGTCCAAAGAAAAGTATATGATAAAAGGGAAACCAATAAGTAACGGCCTTCCGGAAGAAAGAGACTCACCATTTCAAGCTAACTATTGATAACCCGAGAATCTAGTTACTATGCAGGAAAAACAAAAGTATCTCTGATTCCTGCGTCGCATGGGGATACAACATCCGGGGACGATTAGCAGGTTGAGCGCTAGCATGTAACTCAGGAAAGGGAATAAATAATGCCATGATCAATAGTTTAAAATCATCTAAATCCATTGCACACAATTATATGCATATACATATATATAAATATAACATGTTAGGGTAAGAAACAAGGCTTAGCATGGACTTTAAAATATTAGCCTGGACTGTGTAGTTCAATCGTCATAAAAAGGCACCCACGGGTTATACGGGTTCAGCTCTTCCCCAATTGAAATGGCCTCAATGTGTGTGACCGGACAAACCAGAGAATAATCATATGTATATATGTACCATGGGGGACTCGAACCTCCCGGTCATATATCAAGGGCGACTTAAGCACCTAGTCATTTAACATGGGGGACTCGAACCATCCAATTATTTAATAAGAGAGACTCAAACCACCTGGTCATTTGGACCCCTGCTCCAGCAAATGCACTTTCCAGTATTGGTCCCTCGGGACCTCCACTTTCACAGCCCAGTTACACAACTCTCTTTTAAATGTAATTAAAACACTTTTCACACATTCTCATTCATTGGACCAATTCATTCATTAAGGCACCTCATTGGTATCATCACTCCAACTTCACTTGCAAGCTACATTATCATGTCGTGTCAATTATACATCACATGGGGGATTCACAACCCCTTCGATTTAATTTTTCATTCACACAAAAAGTTCACAATTCTCAAGGTTCAATCAAAATCAATCCCTGGTTCGTTAGCCTTTTATGCATGCAATAGATCAAGTGAGGAAGTCAAACCATGTGACAAAACCATATCTCAATATCAATTTCATAAATGGGTTGAGGAAATACAATTTCCAAAATCATATGTCCAGCCAAAATCATCAAATTAGGGGAAACCATGACCCCTTAGTTTATTCACCATACCCATGCACCCCACGAGTTCAAAACCATTAATAAAGCATAAAGAGTGCATAATAAATCATGAAAATATAATTTAAGAAATAACCCTCAACCCATATCAAATCCCATGTTCAAATCCACATAAACAATCATATAATTTCATGCTTTAAGTAAAACAAATTTAAGGGTAGATCACATGTCTTAATCACCAAGAAATTTGAAGAAGGAATCACCCTTGAAAGCTTTAATTTCCAACCTTGAGAAACCCTACGTGTTTTTTCTTGAGAGAATTTGAGAAAGCCTCGAGAATTGTTTTAATTATGTTATAGATAATAATGGGGTACCCAATAGTGCTTTAAGTCATGGGTTGCTATTAGAGAAAAGAAGAAATGTCCAAAGTACCCTAAACGAAATACTAAAAAACTGTCGTCATTGACAACGAGTCACCCTACGACTTGAAAGGTCTAATTACAACTCGTCACCATAATTTGTAGCCTAGGCAGAACCATCAAGGCCCTACATTGGTGATCTTACGAAAGGCATATTACGACTCATAATAAATCTATATAACTCGCAACACCTAGTCATAATCAAGATAGAACACTTGGGGCACGACACTAGTTAGCCTACAATTTAGACTATACGACTCGTGTAGAATCTTTACGATTCGTGACCCCCCAGTCGTAACCAAGGCAGTAACTTAGGAAATCTTCACTAGACACTCTACGATTGGGGTCCTACGACCTACCAAGACACCTTATGACTCGTATGGTGAGTCGTAGGTTGGATAGTGAGTTCAAAACTTAGAATTTCCAGGGACAAAAATCAGTGGTATTACACATATAGTTTATTTACTGTACCACCTAGTTAGAGTTTAAGGTGTACAATAATAATAGACTAGAACATAAGGATTTAGGTGAGGTTACCTTTCTATAACTTTAAAAGACGCGGCTATCAATTTTTAATCTTAGCAGTTATTAGAAGCATCCAGTAAATAGTAAATCACTAAATATTTGTCATCTGGTTAATACTATGTCTGTTTTGTAATGTGGATACTCCTACTTACATATTTGTCATCAGGACCCTTGAACCCACTAAAAAGTAATATTTTCAATCCTTTAAACATTGACCGGACCTATGTGATATTAAAATGGCTAACTAGGACAAAGTGTGTGTAGGCACGCGCCTAGGGTGCGAGTGAGCGTCAATTTTTTATTAATTTTATATTAAAATAATTTTAAAAAATCCCCCAACTATAGTTTTTAAAATTTAAATATATTTTTAAAAATTTAAAAATGATTAATTTAAAAAAATAAAAATTACCCAATAAAAACATCAAAACAATCAAAATTACGCATTTACTAACAATAAATAATCAAAACTTTTTATGCCGAATAACTGAAACAATCAATCTACAAAATGAGTATTATGAATCTTGAATTCATAAGAAAAAATCTACAAAAAATTTTCTATAATCCAACAATCTTACATGCTTTTTGGTACATTGGAAGTAGAAAAAAAAAGTCAAAACTTTTACACCTATTAGCTAAAATAATCAAAATTATACAATTACTGCTAACAAAAAATCTAAAATTTAACATATTTTAGCTAAAATAATCAAAATATACAATTTATGCAACAAAAAATAAAAGATTTCACACCCAATAACTGAAAAAATTAATATATAAAATGGGTATTATAAATCTTGATTTCATATGGAAAAAAAATCTATAATCCAACAATTTTAACTGCTTTTGTGGTGCATTAGAAGTAGGAAAAAATCAAAACTTTCACACCTATTAGCTAAAATGATCAAAACACTACTGACAAAAAAAATCTAAAATTTCATACCAAATAACTAAAACAATTAATATATAAAATGGGTATTATGGATCTTGAATTCATATGAAAAAAAAATTATAAAATCCAATAATTTTAACTACTTTTTTTGGTTCATTGAAAGTAGAATATATTGACTGACCTGGGATTTATAAAGAAAAGAAAAAGCAGAAGAGAGAGTATAAAAAAAAAAAAAAAAAAAGAGAGGGAGAATAGAAAACAAGAAAAAAGAAAGAGAGAGGGGACAAGAGGAAGGGGGATTGTTTTTAAAAAATATTTATTTATTTATTTTAATATTTAATATTTTTATATATAAAAATAACGTGAAAGATGACATGATAGCTGACGTGGAACAAGTGTGTTACACTCATCGAAAAAGTGTTTAAAATATTTTTTTTTAGTGGGTTCAATAATCCAGATGACAAACATGTAAGTAGGAGTATCCAAATTACAAAATGGACATAGTACAGGAGTCCATCCAGCCATTTTGCGTAAATCCTAATTTTTTGTACTTATATGTGATAGTAATCTCTGTGAGATTCATCTTATTAGGAGAGGAAATAGAAGAAGGTTACTTATTAGGAACTGGATGTCGGCTAATTAATAAAGAAAACTAGTTGAAAAATAGCATTTGAACTAGACCCTAGAGTTTATCTTCTAATGCGTGGTAATTAGTCTCTATTAGGCTCATCCTATCGGAGATCAATAATAGGGAAAAGTTTTGATGTTTTATCTACTAGTTTACTGGAAGAAGCTATGGAGTTTGAGTAATAGAGGAAATAAGGATCTACACTATCAAATCTATATAGTTACCCCTAAATAGATTTATCATCTACAACAAAGAAAAACAAACAAGAAAATGAGGAGGATTATCAACTGCAGATTATATTTTATCTTGTTTGAAGTGAGTCAATCATTCAAACAAGTCGTACGACAACATTGATATCCATAGGTGCTGAATGTTAAGAAGAAGAAGAGGACAGAAACATACCAGCTTGTGGGAGCTGTTGCCAGAGAAGACAAAGCTTCAAATCCATATGCTTCTCGACCCTTTTTGCCAAAAGCGATGTCTTTTCATTTCCTTTTTTTTCTATTTTACGTCTTGTTATTGTTGCAGTTTACTATTTTTTAAATGGGCCTACTGGGGCTATTTCTGTTTTTTGTTCAGGCTTTTTTTTTATTTTTAAATAAATGGGATGCGAAACCACTTTCAATTAAAAATAAAATAGAAGTATAATTTTGATTAAATGAATATAATGAGTTGATTGGTTTATTGTTAAAAATGATGGTTCGGTGTATGAGTTGTCAATTAGAAGAGAACACTTTTAAAGTATTTAGTATTATGAGAAAATTAATGATGATTGAGTGATATTATTATCATGATAAACACAAATATGATATTTTTATGCATTTTCGAAAACATGGATGACTATCCAAAAAATAATTTTATCAAAAAAATATATAAAGTTTAAGTAAAGGTGAAAGATTCCTAAGAATGAAAATTCCTTCTTAATATACTAATGTATTTTCTTTTAAAAAAAAATAAGATCATAATTTTGGTTAAAAGAGTGATGAGTTAAATAGGTCTATTATTTTTTAAAAAATAAAAAACATGTCAATTAAAAGAGAAAGAGACTACTGAGGTAATTAGTATTTTTCTTTTTAAAAAAATAGTGATAGTTGTGTGATATTGTTGTTTAAAAAAATGACTTTTATTGGCAGTTAGGATACGTGTGTGACCGACCATCCAGAAAAATAACTCTACAAAAAAAAAAAGTTAAAAGTTAAAAACAGGTAAAGGATTATTAAGCGTGAAAATTATGAAATAAAAAAAAATAGAAGAATAAGATTATAATTTTGATTAAATGTGTTTGATAAATTAAAGAGCCCTAGTAACAAAACAAAAAAAGAGGTTTCATGACATGACATATCAACTAAGAGAAACGAAATTTTTGGAAGTGTTTATTAATACTTGAGCAAAATAGTGATAATTGAGTGATATTATTGTCCCAAATAAAACAAAAGTGATACCTCAAAAACCTTGAGTGACTATAAAGTAAATTAACTCTTATGACCTTGATGAAGCGTCTGATAATGTCCTTTTACCTCTTTGATTCTTGGAGCCAAATTATGGTAATGAAAAGGTTTGCACCAAAAATGAAATAGCTACTCAACTGAACGGGAACTACTGGAACCAGGAATAGGGCCCATTGTTGTTTTCTCGAGAGAAAAAACTCAAACCAACAAGACAACCATTAAAAATGTGTCGAGAGTTTCAAAACAATATTTTCTTTTCAAGCTTGTGATGGCTAAAAGAACACTATGCAAGTTTACATGATAGCGTTAGTGAAATCGATTCAAGTCTCCTTCAGCTGATACCCCAGGATTCAAGATCACAAATGCCCATCTACCTTGCCTAGATGAGATGATGATAAGAAATGGAAAGGAAAAACAGAAGCAAGAGCTTGAATAACTTTTCTTTTTCTTATGATAGGAACCAAAATTATGAAAACTACCATTGTTATGTTAATTGCAGAAGCCCCAAGAAATACACCACGTCCCAAACAGTACAAAAATATCATGGCATATACTCCTATAGACAAATGAACGAAGACCGAATGGGTATAATAGGTCATATTTTGTAGCCAAAATACTACTACTCAGCAAGTACGATGGAAGTTGAAACCTCAGTGTTTCTATACTGCTAGATTCCATTGACATTTTATCCTTAAGAGCTGCTGCAGAGGAGATCTCCTGTCAACTAGCATGAGGGCCTCCAAGTTATTTTCTTGAAGCATCTTATTCATCAGCATTTTTGTTTCTCAACAAATAACACACTACTGAATTACTCTGCAGCAGCTCGAGTACAACTTGTTGCTGATCATCCAATTAAATATATAAAAGGAACCTATACCTAGTGAAATAAGTTTACAAGGTAAAAATTCAAAAGAATAAAGACAAAAGAAAAGTCTGCAGCCTACACAACACGAACATCGATGGAAATAGAATTTGAGTCGCTTTTTGCGCTATCAAGTTGGAAGATGCAAACATCTCCTACATTTAGCTTGTTGCTTGAAAAGAAATCATGCCAGCCTCTTGTAATACAAGCATACAAAGTCTTCCCACCATTGCAAATTCTAAGACTCACCGGACATGATTTACCCGATGGACCTGTCAACATTATGGTCGTATTCTGAAAGAGTGCATTCGACTGACAAAATTCTGTGGGTATATGCTGTCATAAGATCACATTAAAGAAATTTAGGGATAGATCATATTGGATATGTTTAGACTATTAAAAAAAAAATCATTTGTTTGTGCTGTCAGAGGTTTGGATAAAAAAGAAAAGAAGAGTTAAAAACTCACCATATAAGGAGAACGTTTTCTGACGTTATATTCCTTTATTCTAGCCATAAACTCAGAACTTCCTTTCATGCATTGATAGTGAGGTTGATCTCCTTCAAGTTTCCTTTTCTCTGCAAAAGTAAGAAATAGAGCATCAAACCAAAAAAAATGTCCATAGGACCACTCCTCTAGGTTACCCTCCATTCCATTTTACTGAAATACTCCATCATAAACACAGCGTTAACAATGTTACTAACGGTGAAACTTTTCTTATTCCATATCAATGTATTGATTCCCATAGTAGTACTAGAACAATCATACCAAGTTAAAGCATACTTAACAACACTATAGCTGAAAGATTAGTAATCATTGCTAAGCAAAACAAATCAGGACATCAGCAGAGATGTTTGTGTCAACAACATATTTCCTCCGGTACAACTACAAGCATGTTTTCCATAACTGATATGTCCCTAAATTAGACAATATGTCTGTTCATAACACAATAACAACAAAAACATACCCAGTATATTCGCACCAAGGGGTGACTGGGGAACTCGAAACCAAAATAAGCCACAAAATAAAAAAAGTGACCAAAATAGGCCGTCTATTTTAAAAGTTACCAAAATAGGTTAAATGTAATAAATTATTACGTTTTCACTTTTTTCTTAACGATCAACACGGTTTGTAAAACGTAATAATTTATTACATTTTCCACAAAAAAAAAAAAAACAGTGTGCTATCACATCTTCTTTATGTCAAATCATATAGTTTGTAATAATTTATTACGTTTTACAAACAGTGTTTGTAAAACGTAATAATTTATTACAAGCTACAAACAGTGTTTGTAAGTTGTAATAAATTATTACAACTTACACCTTTACACCTACCCACATCACATCACCTTTACTTTTTTCACTTTTAAATTTAACCCACCCCACGTATAACCCTCCACCCCACCCCACGTAGAATCCTCCCACCCCACCCCACGTAGAACTCTTTCACCCCACGTATTAATACTTTTACAAATTAGAACCTTGTTATTACAATTCAAAAATTGCATATAACTATTAATTACGTTTTTAGTCCAACAAAAATTTAAAAAAAGTTATTTCTTTGTTTTGTTAATTCAAGTACTATTTAACCCACTTTTTTTATTTTTTTTCATAAATAATATTAAAAAGTTACTTTTTATAAATAAAAAAGTGTTTAATTAAAAAATTTATTTTACAAAAATGTAGTGAAAAATTACATTCTTTTCTAAATTTGTCAGTTGAATGTATAATTATTGATGTGACCACTCATACACAAGGACTGAATAATTAAAAAAGCCGTAGTTGAATTTTTTTTAAATTTTTTTGATCTAAAAACGTAATTAATAGTCACACAAGGACCAAGTTTTTGTAAAATGAAATTTTTAATTAAGCATTTTTTTATTTATAAAAAATAACTTTTTAATACTATTTATGAAAAAAAATCAAAAAAGCAGGTTAGGTAGTACTTGAATTATTTTTTAAAATTTTTTTGGACTAAAAACATAATTAATAGTTACAATTTTTGAATTGTAATAACAAGGTTCTAATTTGTAAAAGTATTAATACGTTGGGTGGGAGGGTTCTACGTGGGGCAGGGTGGGAGGGTTATACATGGGATGGGAGGGTTATAGTGGGGTGGGAGAGTTATACGTGGAAAAAGTAAAGGTGATATGATGTAGATAGGTATAAAGGTGTAAGTTGTAATAATTTATTACAACTTACAAACACTGTTTGTAGTTTGTAATAATTTATTACGTTTTACAAACTGTTTGTAAAACGTAATAAATTATTACAAATTACATGATTTGACATAAAGAAGATGTGATAGCACACTGCTTTTTTTTTGTGGAAAACGTAATAAATTATTACGTTTTACAAACCGTGTTGATCGTTAAGAAAAAAGTGAAAAACGTAATAATTTATTACATTTAGCCTATTTTGGTAACTTTTAAAATAGGCGGCCTATTTTGGTCACTTTTTTTATTTTGTGGCTTATTTTGGTTCCAAGTTCAGACTGGGAAGGGTAAGTGTACGCAGTCCATACCACTACCTCAGAAGTGAGATAGAAAGGTTGTTTCCAATATACCCGGATCAAAATAAAACAATCTAGACAAGAAATAGTAAAAGATTTAATTGTCAATTTTATTTGTAAAAATATGTGTTATGTCTGTTCATAACACATATTTTAAAATTAAAATTGACAATTAAATCTTTGTCTATCTCCAAATTCAGATTTGAATAAGTAGATTAAACTTTAGGGAAGCGAAGCAAAAGAATCCGCATTACTATGATCCAAAAGAATAGGGTTTCTTTTAAGGAAAGGTGTTGACTGTTCGTCAGCTTGAGCATAGGCAGGTTTATAACAGAGAACAGATTTAAAATACTAGAAGTGAATCAATATGACTAGGTAGTAGGTAGTCACTCTATCTGTTTTATACAGAATATAGGAAAATAAACAATCTAAGGTAATTACCTATTCCACACTGAGCAGATTTCACATTTTTCCCTTGGGAAGGTACTTGTTGGGCATTTTCCAACATCAACAACTTTTTATCACAGCCAGTTGAATCAAGAAGGGTAACACTGAAATTCATATTACCCAAGTGCTCAAACACAGCAAAATCTCCAATTCTTAGGTTATGATTTTGCACAAATTCTTCCCAACCTTTATCAAACCAGATAATACCCTTCTTGGATCGACCAATTTCAACATTCCATGTATCCTTGCCCTTTGTTATACTCCCCTTTTCTGATTTATCCCCTTTTAGCACCAGACAAAAAGCTAATGGAATTGTCTGCAATACCAGGTGAATTGAACCAAAAAGAGAATAAATTGAACCCACCTTTTGTTAAAAATAAATAAATTAAAAAAAAAATCGTACTATCAAAAACACCCTTAATTGGAAGACATGCAATTCTGGCAGTTCCTCGTTCATTCATATACAAGGAAATCTTACAAGTTTAGAGTGGAAACCAGGCACCATGACCTTGAAGAAACGCCTGCTAATCGGAGAAGAAGATGACATTGTTAAGGAATGACAACTCCGAATTCGTCGGCGAGTTTCTGAGTAATCGCAATCGCTGTAGAGGTGGAATATAGTTTGTTTCTATTATCACAGATTTGCACAAGGGTTCCGTCGAATTATTTTGTGAAATAAAAGCACTTTCGCTCTCTCCCCTTTCTTGCTTTCCACAAGACTTCTACAGTACTGCTTGTGCTTTAAATAGGGAACCCCAATTTGGGTTTATACTTTCCCGAGAGTTTATTACTCCGTATTACAAATATTTCTTGATCCTTCACGTTTTTATTTATACTGGTAAATGACATGGTATAGTAAGAGTGTCAAACGGGACGGGCCGGACCAACCCGGAACCGGCCCTTCCATTTTACCCGGGTTTCGGGTCGGTTACGGGCCGGGTTTGGCATTAACCGGGTCGGGCCGAGTCAAACAGTAAAAAAAATAAAATTCACCCGAACCCGGCCCACTTAACTCAATCCGGTCAAATCCACCAAAATCCGGTCAAACCCGATTAAAAATCGGTCAAACCCGTTTAAAAAATAAATAAAAAATCTAATATACACTATATACACTCCAATATACACTATATACACTCTAATATACAATATATATTTTTAAAAAAATATATAAAGTATAAACAAATACACATATATACGTATCATTCAATATATAATTATATATGACTATACGTACTACTTTAAATAAAACATATGTTATAATATATATATATATATATATATATATATATATATACACTACAATATATATATATACTAATTTATAAAACATATACACATGTATACGTTAAATATATACTACTTTAGAAGATATATACACATATATATGCACCATTCAATATATATGTACTACTTTAAATAAAATATATACTACAATATAGTGATATACATATATATATATATACAACAATATGTATATATATATAGTTACATACTAATTTATAAAACATATACACTTGTATACTTTAAAGATATACGTCTATAGAAGATATATACACATATATACGCACCATTCAATATATATGTACTACTTTAAAAAAAGTATATACTACAATATATATACTAATTTATAAAACATAAAGTAATGTATACGTTAAATATACACGTCTATAGAAGATCTATTCACATATATACACTCTATTCTATGTATATGTAATACTTTAAATGAGATATATACAATATATATACATTACAATATATATTTGTATAGTTATATACTAATTTATAAAATATATACACATGTATACGTTAAATATACACGTCTATAGAAGATCCATTCACTCTATTCTATGTATATGTAATACTTTAAATGAAATATACTATAATGTATATACATTACAATATATATTTGTATAGTTATATACTAATTTATAAAACATATACACATGTATACATTAAATATACACTTCTATAGAAGATATATACACGTGTATACGCACCATTCAATGTATATATACTACTACTTATAAAATATACTACATTATATATACATTACAATATGTATAGATATACTTATATACTAATTTATAAAACATATACACATGTATACGTTAAATATACACTTCTATAGAAGATATATGCACAAATATACAAAACATATGCGACTTAATATAATAAATTAATAATATTTGGTAGTAAATTAATAATATATTAGAAGTAAGTTTTTAATTTAAAGTAGAAAACTAGAAATTCAATTTAAAATTTTAAATCGTTAAATAAAAAAAAATAAAAAACAACGACTAAGGACTGAATGAATTTGGGGAATTTTATTGATTGCAAAATGATCCAAAATTTATAATTTACATGAATGAAAAATCTATAAATTATGCATCATTTTTTCCAACTCATTCATGTTAATATTAATGGGAACTTGCATAGGATAGTCAAAGTCAACGGGGGCAAAATCATGCATTGGACTTGATTCTGCTGAGTTCTCCCGTGAAGTCATAATTTCTTCAAGTTTCAGCTCGTCGCTCGGCTCCGGTTCCATTCCTTGGTTTCTTCTTTCCGCTCTAATCCAATCTCTGAGGCAAACTAGAACATTCATTGCATTGCTTCCCAATGAGTGTCGGTTGTCTCCAAGCTGCTGTCGTCCCTGACTGAAGGCACTCTCTGATGCAACGGTTGACATTGGAACATTCAAGATATCTCTAGCTAATCTTGAAAGCACAGGATATTGTGATTCATTATTCCTCCACCAATCCAACGTGTTGATCCGTCTTCTGCGATCCTCTGGTGCCGTCCGAAGATAATATTTCAGCTCTTCCCGATAAGTTGATGTGTAAGTTCTCTCATCAACA
This sequence comes from Capsicum pubescens, assembly GCA_030864215.1. NCBI lineage: Eukaryota > Viridiplantae > Streptophyta > Magnoliopsida > Solanales > Solanaceae > Capsicum > Capsicum pubescens. The sequence continues at coordinate 167,771,072 of CM061544.1, read as the reverse complement.
CTGTTCCAACAATTTAAATCATAAAACGAATCAGAAAAACCATTATGTGCCGGCCTTTTAGAAGATGATGGCTCCTCGGGAGGATGAGGAGCGACAGTTGGAGTGATATTTGTAGGTACGGCTGAATCAAATAAATCAGCATAGTGATTATATAATTTTTCTATGTAATCCTTTGCATCAGCCGTAGCCGTCCACAAATCAGGTTGTACTTGTTCAGAATCATGGTTAGTATTTATTTCTAAGTTAGTATAAATAAGAGTACTAAAGTGACACATGTGATTATATTTCATGCACGGATTTAGCATAGCACCAACCAAGTAAATAGGGGGAATCGGGAAAAAATATTTTTTAAATTTCGTAAACATGGCGCCAACAGCTTCTTTATAACCTTCTTTATTTTTATATTGTTGGAGCAAACCAGAAATATCGGCTATATATGCCAAAATATTACAAACAGTAGGATAGTAAGCACCGAAAAATTCAACCGTAGCTACATAAAATTTTTCTAAAAACTTAACAAGATCATTAATTACAACCCAATCAGAATTATGTAGCATGCAATCAGCAGAATCAGCAAATGAACCGCAATGTTGGTTAAAAGCTAGTGTAATAGGAATTCTATATTTATAACAAGTTTTTAAAAATTCATACGTAGAATTCCATCTAGTATCAATTTCCTCAGGCATCAAAATCGGTGTAAGTCCATTTTCTTGACATTTAACTTTAAATTCTCTAATTCTCGATCTACGATTATTTCCTTGAATAAAACCAACGGCAAGACGAATTTTTTCAATACAAAGCTCAAAAAACTCAAGACCATCTTTTACAATTAAATTATATATATAACATGCACACTTAATATGAAAAATTTCAGGCAAGGGCGGAGATAGCGTAGATTTTATTTTTGTTATAGCAGTCTTGTTGTTAGAAGCATTATCAAAAGCAATACATAAAATTTTATTTTCTATACCATAATATCCGACAATTTTAACAATAGAATCAGCAATAAATTGTCCAGTATGTTTACGATCTTCATCATATAAAAAAGCAAGAATACGTTTTTGCATCACGAAATTACTATCCATCCAATTACAAGTAACGGTTAAATAATCATTTTTATTTACAGCACGACCAAGATCAGAAGTTAGGGACAATCTACATTGAATATTTTTTAACAATGTTGATAAATAAAAACAATATTGTGAATGGAGTCTAAAAATATCAGACCGACAAGTAGTTCTAGGAATACCATTAAACATAGGATTATAAATTGCTTGTATATAACGAATAAAGGCATCAGAAGAAGGAAAACTAAAAGGCAAACAACTCACAGCTACCATTTTAGCTATTTCTTCCCTGTCCCTCAATTTATTATACTTTTTCGCTACTTGACCGGTTGCTGGGTCCATTCTAGTTTGCGTTGACCCACCAACATCCCCACCACCTTTTGCAATATTTAACTCTCTTTTGTGATCTTCAGCTACATGTCTCATTAACGTACCCGTACCCCCTTGCTTGCCTCCACTTCTATATATTGCATTGCACCTCAATATCTGATATACGTTCAAAAAATTACCATGCAATACTAGTTTTTTTACGAGGTTTTGGGGCACTGGGAGGACGGGAAGGGAGATTAATTGATTCAGATCTAACGTTAGCATCTCCTACTGCGGGTGTCTCAACAATATTTTCATTATCTTCATCTAAATTAACCGCATCTACTTCATTTTCTTCTTCTATACCGTAATTTTGCTGAGCTTCTACATAATCCATATCGTGAGCACCTACACTTATTTCTTCCTCAAAAGGTGTACCAAGCGGTACCAGAGGCGAAGACACACGGGTATATCTACTACTTGAATTACCTCTACCGCTAGTAATTCGCTTTTTACTACCACTACCGCTTCCGGGACAAAAAGTTTTAACACCTTTAGTAGCGAGGTTTTTTAATTTATCCATAATATAAATTAAATTAAACTAAAAATATTCAAAATACACAAATATAATAAAATTAAATATTAAACAACTAATACAATAAATAAAAATTAAACGTAAGAGATGGAACGACAATACCAAATTTTGGAAGTATCCGAAGATTGCGACTTTAGAAACTTCCGCTCGTACTTTGTAAACGAAAAATTAAAAAATTAAAGTGAAACACTTTAAGAAATTAAATATATTGAATATTTGAGAATTGAGAATTGAGATTTGAGAGAGAATGGGATTTGAGAGAGTGAAAAATAATTTGAAGTTGTAGGGTATTTATAGATTTTTTTTGGGGATTAAAAAATATTTTTTAAAGTTTTTTTTTTTCTTTTACTAAATGGGCCCAAACTAGCCGTTTGGACCCAAAAACGGCTATATAGCCGTTGGGCCAACGGCTAGTTTGGCCCAAAATCCAAATTTTTTTAATTTTTTTTTTAATTTTTCGGGCAGGGCCGGTTAATCGGAGGGCCTGGACCGGGCCTGGTCCGGGCCGGGTTAACTGGGCCCATTTTAACAAAATAACCGGCCCGGGACCCGGAACCCTAAAGCCCTAGGGCTTACCGGGCCGGGTTGGCCCGGCCCGTTTGACACCCCTATGGTATAGCGTGAATAATGGGTGGCTTTAGATTTTTTTTAGGGTAAATGACATGATATAGCCAGGGTGGCTTTAGATTTTTTATTTCAATAATAAAAAAATTTAAAAACTACCCTTTCTTTATTTTTAATCATAATACAAGTATAATTTTGCTCCTCTATATCTTAATGGGTCGTTTGGTTTGAAAATAAGTTATACCGAAATTAGTTATACTGGGATAAGTTATGCTGGGATTAGTTGTGGTGGGATAAGTTATGCTGGTATTATTTTTTAGTGGTTGTTTTGTTTGTGGTACTAAAAATAATATATAGTGCATTGTTTGTAAAAATATATTGTTTGTTTACAAAAATAACCCTCACTTTAGTTAATTCTTTTTATGTTTGTATTTATATGGTTTTTGTTTGTATTTATATGGGTTTTTTTTTTCCCATCAAATTAGAAATTCATATGTCTCTTTTACATAGCTAGAATATGTCTCTTTTACATAGCTAGAAATTCATGTCTCTTTTTCCATCAATAGATTGTTTGTATTTATATTTTTTTTTCTCTTTTTCCCATCCGTAACTATGGTCATTGGTTCTCATCGCCTATCTCAGCTGGTGTGTTGAGTCCATGATTCAGTATATCAATTTAGTAGATATCAAGAGCCTAGCAGCAGCAAGCAGAAGCGGCATAAATTTTACTGCACTATATATATATATATATATATATATAGTCTATAATGTATAATGTATAATCTATAATCTATATCTATAATCTATATCTATAATATATTAAAAGTGTGAAGACCTTTAGAAAAGTGATTTGAACTTTTTGTCCTTCATTAAAAGATTGTCCTTTAGATAAAAGCATTTTTTTACTATTTACCTAATAATATTTAATTAATTTTAGGACATCAAACCCAACTAAAATTGAATTCTTCCTCCCCCCTCCCCTCATTTTTAGGACTATGTATATATATATTTTTTTTAAATGAACTCTATTTTGTATTAAATAAAAGAAAAGTAAAAGTCTATCAAAAACTAAAAAGGGCTAAATAAAATCACTCTTATTTGTGTTAGTTTAGTTTATTTGGAATTTAAAATATTCTATTATTGATAAATAATTAATGAAAAAAGTAAAAATCAATCATATGTATATAATTTCTTTATTGAAGAAAAAAGTTTTGAACTTCTATAAATTGAGAATTCCTTTAGAAAAATACAATAATATCTATGAATATATGGAGCAAGATATATTTATTTTTGTTCTTAAATGATTCTTTATTATTTGATTTGAATTTTCTTCTTTTTTTTGGTCCCGAAGATGCGTCAAAGAAATATATTTTTGTAATATTTAATTTACTTAGATGCATTGATTTCGTAGTTTTCTTTTTCCAATTTTGTAGTTATCTTGAAGATGAATGATGATTATGATGATATAAACAATTAATGATCAAAATTTTGAGTCAAATAAAATATTATGATTATTTTTTCTTTCTAAAACACCAACCGTAATTTAAGGGGTTGTCAATATATTTTACACCTACCTCATTTGTATCTTTGATATTTACAACTACAATATATCTAATTAAATAAATTCTCTTACTATTTGAATAAATATCGTATTTAGTGTAGCGTTTAAATTCATTATAGTAAGGTACACGCACGAGGCGCGTACACCTAAACTAGGTTATATATATATATATATATATATATATATATATATATATATATATATATATATATATATGAGAAAGTGGAAAGAAAAGGGTTTGGGGGTATTTTTGTCATTTATAATTTTATCCAAGGATAAATTAACTTGGGATAACTTATACCACCAAATATGTGGTATAACTTATCTCAGGATTATTATTAGGCCCGGGATAAGTTATCCCGAGTATTTCCAACCAAACAATGTATAAAAAAGTTTATCCCGGGACTATTTTTTTATCCCGGGATAATTTACCTTAGTACCTCACACCAAACGATCCCTAAATACTTTTAAACTTTTCATACTCATTTGTCTCTCAAATTCTATTTCTATTTTTATTATTTTCACTTTTTTATTTTTTACTTTAATTTTATTTTCATGTTTTAATTCATTTGTCTCAATCTTTATTTTTTTCTTTTTTCTCAAACATTATCTATTTCTTCATTGTTTTTTTCTTTTTTGATTCATTTGTCTCAATCTTTTTTTTTTTTTTTTTTTATCATTTCTCTTTTTTTCTTCCTCATTTTTCCCAAACTTTATTTATATTTTTTTTCTTCTCATTTTGTTTTTCTCAATTTTTTTAATTCTTCGCTTTTTTCTTAATCTTTATTTTTTTCTTGCCTTTTTTTTTCTCAATATCTTTTTTTTTTTTAATTTTGTTTTATCTCTTTTTTTCTTTTTTTCTCAACTTCTAATATTTTGCTAATAAATAAAAAATTAAATAATTCGCAAAGGGATCTTCTTATTTTGACATCAAAGCGAATTTAAGGAAATGAACTGTTGTTAGGAAGTTCTTTGGATAAGTTTTGCCTAAAAGGCAAAAATTATTGAACAACTCATAAATCAAGGCACAATGTGGTAGTGTCAAGTCTTACTTGTGGAGCATAGCTTGTTGTTTGAAAATCCTTGAGTTAAGTCTTGCTTCTAAGGCAAGAGTCATATAACATCTCATAAATTAAAAGACAATGTCGTAGTGTCAACACTTGTTCATTGGGCGTAACTTGTTCTTTTGGGAGGTTCTTAGGCTAAGTTTTGTCTTAGAGGCAAGACTAATAGAGCACCACATAAATCAAGATACAATATGATAGTGTCAACTCTTGTTCATGGAGCGTAACTTGTTGGCCAAGTCTTGCCTCTAAGTCAAGAGTTATAGAATATCTCATAAATAAAGACATGATGTGGTAGTATCAATTCTTGCCCATGGGACGTAACTTGTTATTTGACAGTCCTTGGACTAATTCGAGCCTCTAAGGCAAGAGTTATAGAACATCTCACAAATCAAGACATAATGTAGTAGTGTCAACTCTTACCCATGGGGTATAACTTGTTGTTTAAAAGTCCTTGATTTATAAAATATCTCATAATCAAGACACAATGTAGTAAGGTCAAATCTTGTCTGTGGAGAGTAACTTGTTGTTTAAAAGTCTTTGGGCTAAGTCTTGTCTCTAAAGTAAGAGTTATAGAACATATCATAAATCAAAACATAATATGATAGTATCAATTCTTACCCATGGGGCATAATTTATTATTTGAAAGTCCTTAGGTTAAGTCTTGCCTCTAAGACAAGAGTTATAGAATATCTCATACATCAAAACACAGTGTGGTAATATCAACTCTAGCCCATGGGGCACAACTTGTTACGTGAAAGTCCTTGGTTTAAAGTCTTGCCTCTAAAGGAAGAGTTATAAAATATCTCATAAATAAATACACAATGTAGTGGTGTTAATTCTTACCCGTGGGGCATAACTTGTTGTTTGATGATCCTTAGACTGAGTCTTACCTCTAAGACAAAAGTTATAGAGCATTTCATAAGTAAAAAATACAATGTATTAGTGTTGACTCTTGCCTAATATACGTAACTTGTTTGAAAATTCTAGGAAAAAGTCGTGCCTCTAAGGTGAGAGTTGTAGAACATCTTATAAATAAAGACATAATGTGGTAGTGTCAACTCTTACCCGTGGGCCATAATTATTTATTTGAAAATCCTTGAGTTAAGTCTTGCCTCTAAGGCAAGAGTTGTAGAACATCTCATAAATGAAGACATAACGCGGTAGTGTCAACTCTTGCCCGTGAGGCATAATTTGTAGTTTGAAAGTCTTTGAGCTAAGTCATGCCTCTAAGGCAAGAGTTGTAGAACATCTCATAAATGAAGACATAATGTGGTAGTGTCAACTCTTGCTCGTGGGGCATAATTTGTAGTTTGAAAGTCCTTGACCTAAGTCTTACCTTTAAATCAATAGTTGTAGAACATCTCATAAATGAAAATATAACGTGGTAAAGTCAACTCTTGTCCATGGGGCATAATTTGTTGTTTGAAAGTCCTTGAGCTAAGTCTTGCCTCTAAGGTAAGAGTTATAGAACATTTCATAAATCAAAACACAATGTGGTAGTGTCAACTCTTGCCCATGAAACATAACTTATTTGAAAGTCGTAAGTCTTGCCTATACAATGTGGTAATGTCACTCTAACCCATGAAACATAGCTTATTGTTTGAACGTCATAAGTCTTGTCTTTATAATGTGATAGTGTCAACTCTTACTCATGAGATATAACTTGATTGGAAGAAATCGAAGAAAAGAACAAAAATTATAAAAAAATGCAGCTTCATGCTATTCTTGAAAGGACAGTGGAATTCCGGAGAAAGAAGAAAATGAAGAAAAATATTAAAAAAATAAAAATCAAAGAAAATGTAAAAATTGAGAGAAAATGGGAAAAAATAAAGGTTGATAAAAATTAAAAAAAATAAAATAAAATAAAGGCCAAGAAAAATTTAAAAAAAATGAAAATGAAAATAAAAAATAAAAAGTTTTTTTTTTATAAAAGTAAACGTTGAGAGGAGTAAAGAAAAAAAGGTAAGGGTTGAGAAAAACTAAAAAGAACAAAAAAAAAAGAAGGAAAAAATAAAAAATCAAAGTAAAATAAAAAATAAAAAATAAAAAATCAAAGTAAAAAAAAAGTTGAGAGGAAAAAAGGAAAGAGTAAGGATTGAGAAAAATTAAAACTAAAAAGAGAAAAAATAAAATAAAATCAAAGTAAAATTAAAAGAAAAAAAATAAAAGTTGAAGGATGAATAAATATGGAGTTGTTATTCATTATGAGGATCATTTATATAATTTACTCCATTGGTCGGGGCAATTTTGTCCAAAAAAATATTACTCCCTTCATTTAAAAAAGAATGACTTACTTTCCTTTTTATTGTGTTTAAAAAAGAATGAACTCTTTACTTTTTTGGCAATACTTTAATTTCAACTTTCCACATGACATGTTTAGGACTACAAGACTAAAAGACATTTTGGTACATTTGACATAACTTTTATTTAAGGCCACAAGATTCAAAAGTTTTCTTTATTTTCTTAAACTTTGTGTCAAGTCAAAGTAGGTCATTCTTTTTTAAAGGAAGGGAGTAGTTAATAGGTAAAGACTATTTTAATGAAGCTTTTTTATTTGAGGCTAAAATTTGAAAACCACCCCAATTTGGGTCTATTCATGAGATTTATCCAATTTATACTAAATATTGGAGCCCGGGCCAGTACGGGCCCAATGCATGTTACTTTTTTATTTTAATTTATGTGATAATAAATGGAATTTGAAAAATCAATAATTTAATTTTTATATATTTTAAAATATTTTATGTTATTTGTTATTGATTTATAGTGCTTTTACATAACTTTCAGATATTATATGCTACTTTTTTTCTCCAATTTATCTGACACTGATGGAATATTTGAGAAAATCAATCAAAATTGCGATATAGTTTTAGAATTTTCAAGTTGTTAATTATATTATGATTTATACATTTTTTTACGTAATCTTCAAGTAATACTCTCAATTTATGTTGCATTATTGTGATTAATATTACGTTTTACAAAATTTTCAAGTAATATATCACAATTTACGTTAAACTGATAGAATTTTGAATCAACTAAAATTTTTTATGTTTCTTCAAATAATTTAAATTCTTAATTATTGTAATTTATAATACTTTACACAATTTTCAAATATGTAAAAGTCAAAATAAAAATAAAATAATTAAATGAAAATAAAAATATAAAATTACCAAAATATCCTCAAGCATGCAGCTAAAAGTAGGCATGACAATCACTAACTGTCTGCTTCCAGTTGTCTGCTACTCACGCTTATATATAGTAGTAACTAGATACCGACCACGGGTCTAATATATGTTATTTTTTTGTCACAATTTATGTGATACAAATAAAATTTAGATATAATTTTGAGAGTCAAATAAATATTTCATATTTTTTTATTTTCATAAGTTGTTAATTATATGATTTGTAATGCTTTTTACATATTTTTTTAATAATATATGAATATTCTTTTCGTCCCAATTAATGTGGCATAGATAAAATTATTTTTTAAATTTTTTTATATATATTTCCTAAGTTTTTAATTATTGTGATTTATATTTTTTATCTCATTTTCAAATAATATATATTACTTTATATTTTCCTCTGTCTCATACTAAATTATGTGACACTAATATAATTTCGATAGTCAATTAAATTTTTTATGTTGACATATCATTTTATGTCTATTTTACTTTTTTATGAAATATTATTAGTTTTTAATGATTAGATGACCATAATAATTAATTAGGGGTGATATAGTAAAATTACGATTAAAGTTGTGAATCAGACATGTCTTAAATAACGTAAAATAACAACTTAGAAGTAAGGCTGTCAGGTGGGCCGGGCCGGGCCAATCCGGAACCGGCCCGTTAAAGTTAGCCGGGTTGTGGGCCGGTTTGGGGGTAAGGTGGGCCGGGCCGGTTCGGTCAAACCCGGTTAAAAATCCGGTCAAACCCGGTCAAAAATGGAAAAAAAAACTTTTTTTCAATATACACTATATACACCCACCTATATACATTTTAAATACGTTAAACAGTATATATACACTATATATATAGTATATACTACATTAGAATTTAAAAAATATATACACATATAAACAATTATACATATATATGCACCATTCAATGTATGTGTGCTACTTTAAAGTTTAAATAAAATATACTACAATATATATATATATATATATATATATTACAATATATATATATATATAGTTATATACTAATTTATAAAATATATACACATGTATACGTTAAATACACACGTCTATAGAAGATATATTCACATATATACGCTCTATTCAATGTATATGTACTACTTTAAATAAAATATACTACAATATATATACATTGTAATATATATATATATATATATATTTATATATATAGTTATAAACTAATTTATAAAACATATACACATGTATACGTTAAATATACACGTCTATAAAAGATATATTCACACATATACGCTCTATTCTATATATATGTACTACTTTATATAAAATATACTACAATATATATACATTAAAATATATACATATATATATATATATATATAGTTATATACTAATTTATAAAATATATACACATGTATACGTTAAATATACACGTCTATAGAAGATATATTCACACATATACTCTCTATTCAATATATATGTACTACTTTAAAGCTTAAATAAAATATACTACAATATATATACATTACAATATATATATATATATATTTATATAGTTATATAGTTATATACTAATTTATAAAACATATACACATCTATACGTTAAATATATACGTCTATAGAAGATATATTCACACATATACTCTCTATTCAATATATATGTACAACTTTAAAGTTTAAATAAAATATACTACAATATATAAACATTACAATATATATATATATAAACATATAAACATGTATACGTTAAATATATACGTCTATAGAAGATATATTCACACATATAATCTCTATTCAATATATATGTACTACTTTAAGTAAAACATATACTACAATATATATATATATACTACAATATATATATAGTTATATACTAATTTATATAACATATACACTTGTATACATTAAATATATACGTCTATAGAAGATATATACACATATATACTACAATATATATATAATTATATACTAATTTATAAAACATATACACATGTATACATTAAATATACATGTCTATAAGAGATATACGCATAAATATACGCACCATTCACTATATATGTATTACTTTAAGTAAAAAATATACTATAATACATGTATATACTACAATATATATATATAGTTATATACTAATTTATAAAACATATACACATGTATACATTAAATATACACATCTATAGAAGAAATATACACAAATATACGCACCATTCAATACATATGTACTACTTTAAGTAAAACATATACTACAATATATATATATATAGTTATATACTAATTTATAAAACATATACACATGTATACGTTAAATATATACGTCTATAGAAGATATATACACATATATACGCACCATTCAATATATATGTACTACTTTAAATAAGATATACTACAATATATATATATATATATATATATATATATATATATATATATTATATATATATATATATAGTTATATACTAATTTATAAAACATATACACATATATACGTTAAATATATACGTTTATAGAAGATATATACACATATATACGCAACATTTAATATATATGTACTACTTTAAATAAAATATACTATAATATATATATATACTACATTATATATATATATATATATATATATATATATAAATAGTTATATATATATATATAGTTATATACTAATTTATAAAATATATACACATGTACACGTTAAATATATACGTCTATAGAAGATATATACACATATATATGCACCATTCAATATATATGTACTACTATAAATAAAATATATTACAATCTATATACCCTACAATATATACACACACTATATATATAGTTATATAGTAATTTATAAAACATATACACACGTATACGTTAAATATATACTACTTTAGAAGATATATACACATATATACCTACCATTCATTATATGTACTACTTTAAATAAAATATACTATAATATATATACACTACAATATATGCACACACTATATATATATAGTTATATACTAATTTATAAAATATATACACATGTATACGTTAAATATATACGTCTATTGAAGATATATACACATATATACGTACCATTCAATATATATGTACTACTTTAAATAAAATATACTATAATAAATATATATATATATATATATATATATATATATACTACAATATATAATTATATATATAGTTATATACTAATTTATAAAACATATACACATGTATACGTTAAATATACACATCTATAGAAGATATATACACATGTATATGCATCATTCAATGTATATATACTACTACTAATAAAATATACTACAATATATATACATTACAATATATATAGATATAGTTATATACTAATTTATAAAACATATACACATTTGTATGTTAAATATACACGTCTATAGAAGATATATTCACATATATACACTCTATTCTATGTATATGTAATACTTTAAATTAAATATACTAAAATATATATACATTACAATATATATATATATATATATATATATATATATATATATATATATAGTTATATACTAATTTATAAAACATATACACATGTATACGTTAAATATACACATCTATAGAAGATATACACACATGTATACGCACCATTCAATGTATATATACTACTACTAATAAAATATACTACAATATATATACATTACAATATATATATATATATATATATATATATATATATATATATATAGTTATATAATAATTTATAAAACATATACACATGTATACGTTAAATATACACATCAATAGAAGATATATTCACATATATACACTCTATTCTATGTATATGTAATACTTTAAATTAAATATACTACAATATATATAAATATAGTTACATACTAATTTATAAAACATATACACATGTATACGTTAAATATACACGTCTATAGAAGATATATTCACATATATACACTCTATTCTATGTATATGTAATACTTTAAATTAAATATACTACAATATGTATACATTACAATATATATAGATATACTTATATACTAATTTAAACCCTCCCCCCCAAAAAAAAAAAAAGATTTCGGGCCGGACCGATTAACCGGAGGGCCTGAACCGGGCTTGATTCGGGCCGGGTTAACCGGGCCCAAATTAAAAAAACAACCGGCCCGGGATCCAAAACCCTAAAGCCCTAGAGCTTACCGGACCGGGTCCTTTAAGTGGGCCGGGTCAGCCCGGTCCACTTGACAGGCTTACTTAAAAGTGATATAACAAAATTACTATAAAAAAAATAGTTGTGAAATTTTTTTTACGTGGGCTTAAAGTGATATAGCAAAATTACTATAAAAATGCTTTTGATAAAAACTTATGTTAGCGTCATATAACACATCAAGTTAATTTAAAACAAAAAGAGTTAATTTATTATTTTATGTCTATTTTATATTTTTTATTAAATATTATTAATTTTTAAACACTTAAATAACTTATAATAATTAATTAGAAGTGATATATTAATTTTTTTAATACATAAAAAAATTATAATAATTAAGTAGAGATGATACAGTAAAATTACGCTTGAAATAGGTGAAAGGCGACAAACTGAAAAGGCAACCCGACCATCTTACCTTCGCTCTTCTATTAGACTAGAGGTGCATGGTCCGTGCCGACACTATAAATATTTTTAGCACTAAAATTCGATATTGATGAGATTCAAACATAAATGTACATTGATTTAATTAAATATTATTAACTCTAATATATAAATCACTTATAATAATTAATTAGAAATAATATAATAAAAAAATATTATTAATTATAATATATAAATGTCTTATAATTAATTAGGGCTAATATAGTAAATCACGGAGCAATTAGGGATAATATAGGCAGGCATGTCATCTATATTTTTAATTAAATATTATTGATTTTTAAATACGTAAATGACTTATAATAATTAATTAGGGATGATATAGTAAAATCACGGTTAAAGCAGCTGGAACAAACGTCATAAATAACTATTTTAAAATTAAATATTATTAATTCTAATATATAAATGACTTATAATAATTAATTAGGGGTAATATAAGAAAAAAATATTATTAATTCTAATATATAAATGACGTATAATAATTAATTAGGGGTGATATAGTAAATCACGGAGCAATTAGGGGTAATATAGGCAGCCATGTCATCTATTTTTTAATTAAATATTATTAATTTTTTAATACATAAATGACTTATAATAATTAATTAGGGATGATATAGTAAAATCACGGCTAAAGTAGTTGAAACAAACGTCATAAATATCTATTTTTTAATTAAATATTATTAATTCTAATATATAAATGACTTATAATAATTAATTAGGGGTAATATAGTAAAAAAATATTATTAATTCGAATATATCAATGACTTATAATAATTAATTAGGGGTAATATAGTAAATCATTGAACAATTAGGGTAATATAGTAAATGACGAAGCAGTGGTCGAAATCTAATGAATTATAATAATTAATTAGGGGTAATATAGTAAAAAAATATTATTAATTCTAATATATAAATGACTTATAGTAATTAAGTAGGGGTAATATAGTAAATTACGGAGCAATTAGGGGTAACATAGGCAGACATGTCATCTATTTTTTAATTAAATATTATTAATTTTTTAATACATAAATGACTTATAATAATTAATTAGGGATGATATAGTAAAATCACGGCTAAAGCAGTTGAAACAAACGTCATAAATATCTATTTTTTAATTAAATATTATTAATTCTAATATATAAATGACTTATAATAATTAATTAGGGGTAATATAATAAAAAATATTATTAATTCTAATATATAAATGACTTATAATAATTAATTAGGGTGGTATAGTAAATCACAGAGCAATTAGGGATAATATAGTAAATGACGAAACACTGGTCGAAACCATTGCAGGCAGACATGTCATCTATTTTTTAATTAAATATTATTAATTTTTTAATACATAAATGACTTATAATAATTAATTAGGGATGATATAGTAAAATAATGGTTAAAACAGCTGGAATAAACGTCATAAATATCTATTTTTTAATTAAATATTATTAATTCTAATATATAAATGACTTATAATAATTAATTAAGGATAATATAATAAAAAATATTATTAATTCTAATATATAAATGACTTATATTGATTAATTAGGGATAATATAGTAAATCACAGAGCAATTATGGGTAATATAGTAAATGATAGGGGGTAATTTAATAATCTATTTTTTTAATTAAATATTGTTATTTTTTAATACATAAATGACTTCCAATAATTAATTAGGGATGATATAGTAAAGTCACGGTTAAAGAAGTTGAAACAAACGTTATAAATATCTATTTTTTAATTAAATATTATTAATTCTAATATATAAATGACTTATAATAAATAATAGGGGTAGTATAATAAAAAATATTATTAATTTTAATATATAAATGACTTATAATAATTAATTAGAGATAGTATAGTAAATCACAGAGCAATTAGGGTGTAATATACGGTTAAAGAAGTTGAAACAAACGTTATAAATATCTATTTTTTAACTAAATATTATTAATTCTAATATATTTATGACTTATAATACTTAATTAGAGGTAATATAATAAAAAATATTATTAATTCTAATATATAAATGACTTGTAATCATCAATTAGGGATAATATAGTAAATTACGGAGCAATTAGGGTGTAATATAGTAAATGATTGGGGGTAATATAGTAAATATAGTAAATGGTAGGGCGTAATATAGTAATCTAATTTTTTTGAATTAAATATTATTAATTTTTTAATACATAAATGACTTATAATAATTAATTAGGGATGATATAGTAAAATCATGGTTAAATCAGCTGAAACAAACGTTATAAATATCTAATTTTTAATTAAATATTATTAATTTTAATATATAAATGACTTATAATAATTAATTAGGGGTAATATAATAAAAAATTACTATTAATTCTAATATATGAATGACTTATAATAATTAATTAGGGATAATATAGTAAATCACGGAGCAATTAGGGTGTAATATATGGTTAAAGCAGCTGAAACAAACGTTATAAATATCTATTTTTTTAATTAAATATTATTAATTCTAATATAGAAATGACTTATAATAATTAATTAGGGGTAATATAATAAAAAAATATTATTAATTCTAATATATAAATGACTTGTAATAATTAATTAGGGATAATATAGTAAATTGCGGAGCAATTAGGGTGTAATATAGTAAATGATTGGGGGTAATATAGTAAATATAGTAAATGATAGGGGGTAATATAGTAATCTACTTTTTTGAATTAAATATTATTAGTTTTTTAATACATAAATGACTTATAACAATTAATTAGGGATGATATAGTAAAATTACGGTTAAAGCAGCTGAAATAAACGTTATAAGTATCTATTTTTTAATTAAATATTATTAATTCTAATATATAAATAACTTATAATAATTAATTAGGGGCAATATAATAAATAATATTATTAATTCTAATATATAAATGACTTGTAATAATTAATTAAGGATACTATAATAAATCACAGAGCAATTTGGGTGTAATATACGGTTAAAGCAGCTGAAACAAACATTATAAATATCTATTTTTTAATTAAATATTATTAATTCTAATATATAATGAATTATAATAATTAATTAGGGGTTATATAATAAAAAAATATTATTAATTTTAATATATAAATGACTTGTAATAATTAATTAGGAATAATATAATAAATTACGGAGCAATTAAGATGTAATATAGTAAATGATTTGGGATAATATAGTAAATAAAGAGGTGGTCGAAACCACCTCTTCTATTATATAGAAAATTGGAATGACACTATCTCTTGTTAAGTATATTTCAACAAGAATGTCATCATTCTTTATTTAGAATTATTTAATGACATTATTGTAACAATTTTGAATGTGATATTTTATTTTTATGTATTTTGATCATTCTTTCCTTCTCTGTAGTTGTTACATATTCTTTATAATACTAGTTTAGGGTATGTGCGTTGCAGGTGAACTTTAACTGATCGTCGCCAAGAAAATACACTTAATATATTGGAAAAAAATTAGAATGGGCTAATTAAAAATTCTAACTAATCAAACTGAGGCCAACACATAGAAAATATTCATAATCTTGAACAAGATAACATTATTAGATATAAATTAGTAGTAAAAATATACTTACATATGTTTTAAGTTGGCGTATGAAACTGAAGAAACTATTGTGCTTGGAAAACCTGGGGAACAATGTGGTGAAGGATTTATGAGAATTACGAACAATAATACTATTCTTTGTTCTGCTCGAGGAAATCACTGTAATAAAAATATAACGTGAGTTTCTCGTATTAAAAAAATATTAAAAAAATACGAGAGTGAAGAAAATATATCAATAGTAAGAAACACAGTGGATAGCATTTAGAGAAATAATGCACAAAATAATGCAGTTAACTGAAAGACAATATAAAAAGATGGCAATAGACATCAAAAGCACGAAAATACACGTACGACGCCAAAACTACGACAGAAGCAATGCTTCCAAACTCCAATCAAATCTAAACCTTCCGAAAAGCAAGTTAAAGCATAACTTCTACTAACCTTCTACCCTATTCTGTGACTTTCATATCCTCCTATCTAATGTACCTATATAAAAAAAAGATTCACACATTTCTTAGAATAAATATGTGATAAGTATACAACAACATAAAACTTAAACTGCACATAAAAGTTACGATATTACAAAAAATGTGATTCATAAATCAAAACGAATCTAACCTTTTACTCTAATTTATTACCTTCATACCCTCCTATCTAATGCACCTATATAAAAATAATTATAAATTTCTGAAAACAAATATACTATGGACATGCAACAATTTTAGAACTAAATTACACATAAAAGCTAAGACATTACACAAAATATGATTTATAAATAAAAGAATTAATCTATAACCTAATTCAAGACTTATATAATCTCCTATCTAATGCACTAACACTGCCCAAACTAGGGCCTTATCGTAATGGGCATCTCAAGCCTAACAAGGACCAGAGATCACCCCGCTACCCAATCCAACCAACCAATATATACCCAGAATCGAATGAATTCCGAACATATAACAAGACAAGGTGATTAACCATGCAATGAATTTGGGATAGGTCCAAGACCATGAACAACTCAAATAAGTCTAACCATCCAACACCTAACCAACAACCAGAACAAAACCAAAATAATAACCAAGTTCATATCCATACCGTAACATACCAAAGTTTAGAGTTTGTCCATACAAAGCCTCTAAAAGAAATTCAAGAATATTCGGTCGGGACATACCCCCAACCATAGCCAAAACCAATGTCCGCGTCTAAACCAATAAAGATATAAGAAAACTCAAAGCAAAAAATAGATTCTTTCGAATTATGAAAGCTCACCACTTCAAGTCAACACAAGTTGTTCCCGAGTCCAACCACTGAGTAGGAGGTATAAGATCATGACCAACACCTGCATCGCATTGGGATACAACGCCAAAGACGGTTAACAGTTGGAGCGCTAGCATGTAAATCAAGGATAAAGATAAAATAATGCCAACAGTTCAAATCTAATCAACCAATGCATATAACCAACACAATATATACAAATACTTATATATCATGCAGGGGTAGAAAACAAGATTAGCATAAACTTTGAAATCATTAACCTAGGCTGTGTATCATAGCCGTCATAAAATAAGGCACCCACGATGACACGACCCGAACTAGTTCCTTGTCATAATGGACATCCCAAGTCCAACCAGGACCAGGGACCACCCCCGTTACCCAACCCAACCTCCAAATATGCATACCCTGAATCGGATAAATTTCGAAAGTATAACACGATAGTGTTTATTACAATTTTAGACTCTGGTATAGGTCAATAACCATGACCAATCCAAATAAGTCCAACCATCCAATACCATCCAATAACCATAACCAAACCAATATGAAAACCAAGTTCATGTCTATAACATAATATAAAAGGATGGAACAATCATAATACAACCAAACGGTATTAGACCCACTACCAATGCCAATACTAAGGGTGACACCAATACTGACACTGCCCATTCCAACCCATAGTAGTTCCACAAAGCCTCTAACCAAAGGAAAAATATTATCCGTTTGGGACATGCCCCCAACCATAGCCAAAACCAATATCCATAAAATGGCCAAAGTATGTAAAGACATCCATGATGTGAAATAGAGCCTTTAGAAATATGGAAGCTCACCATTTCAATCCAATAGCTGATCCCGAATTTGATCACTAAGCAGGAGGAGTAGAATGGTTGATTCCTATATTGCGTGGGGATACAACCACCCGAAGATGGGTTAGTAGGTAAACGCTAGCAAGTACTTAGGATAAGGATAAAATAATACCAACCTTTAAAACTAAGTAAACCAACCATATGCATTCACAACCATACATAAATACATATATATATAACCATGCTGGGAAGAGGGAACCGGGTTTAGCATGAATTTAAAACCATTAGCCTGGGTATATGTAGGTTAACCATTCTAGAACCACCCATGAGCTATATGGTCCAGTGTTACCTTCTGAACAGGCCCCGATATGTGTAGCTGCACGAACCAGAGATACCATATGAGTAGGGGATTCCCAAGTACCCTTGCTCTCTATGATAAATATATACAATTGTAACCTAGGGGATTTCCATGTACCCCATATGGTCATCATAACCAAATCCTCATGTAGGCAAATATGAGTTTCTATTGTCCTTCCATTGGACTCACACCTTCATGGTTAGCTATCACACCCCGCCATTATTGCCTAATCAAAACCATTACCACATAACCAAGACCACTGTTCCATTTATTATTATCTAAGGCTATAAGTAGTGGTATCGTCATACCGACTATAGCTTGCAAGCAATGTCCATAGCCAATCTTTCAAAGATTAAAGGATTCCCTTGTACCCATAGGTTACATTATCAATTTAACTTGGAGGAGTCCCGTGTACCCCATAAGTGTTTTATAATTAGGTTCACTTGGGGGATTTTCTTGTACCCCACAAGGAAGGTTTAATTAACCATATCCATTACCACAAAGACCTTACCATTTAACTATTCCAAACCATTAAACCATTTATGCCATTTAATGTTCCATTGCCAAGTTATACCATGCAATGGTTCCCTTAAAAGTCTTACAATATAGTAAAAGTATTCTCATAGGCATTTTATCAAATATGCGGAGGCATAGTATTTCTAAAACCAAAACCAATTACCAATTAACCATTTCCATGCAAGCAATTGTCCAAACCACCATTAAAGTATGTAAATCCATAATTAAAAACATGGTAAAACAATAACCATGCATTTATAACCAAAACCCCCAACATATGATTGAAAACCCAAAACCATGCAACAATCATGCCATGAAAACAATTCATAAAATATGCCTTTAGTTTGAACTAACAATGGGGGAGAAGTATCTTGCCTTAGATTACTAAGATTATGGAGAGAAATCACCCGTACAAGCCCCAAATTAATCCTCTAGATGAAACCCTAGCCTTGTTTTACCCAAGAGCCTTAGAGAGAATTTTAGAGAGTTTCTAAGTGTTTAAGATTAGAATATTAGGGTAAATAATATCCCAAAAGAGTTATAAACCGTGGGGACTTAAAAGGTCAAGAGGGGAAATATCCAGATTACCCCCACTTAAATTGTATAAAAATCCCGCAGAAGTCCTGTCGTACCCCACCGTATGAGTGGTGCCCATCACCGTACCCTAGGCCCCCCTTGGACCCCAACACTATCCAATATACAACCATCTAAGCCAAGTCATATTCGATTATATGACCTTTACCCTTGACCCGTACCTACCACAAAATGGAAATCAAAGAGGATTTGGACACTGTCCACCATACGAGTGAATGGTACGACTCGTACCCTATCTTATAGCTCATGGTGAGCCACTCATACTCAAATCCAAGTTAAGTTACCAAGTTTCAGATTAAGTGATGGAAAAACCAAACCATATAAACCATCACCCACCATACGACTTGTAACCACCCAAGTCATATCTACACGAGAAACCAATCCAACCCACCAACCAACACTGGTTAACATTAGACCAAGACTATACCATTCGTACCCCATCATAACTAGTACCCCCTTGTTGTATGATGTCCAAAAACCAGAAATCCAGGAAATTTTCTAAGGTTCCAAAACCCAGGATATTTTAGTCTCCCCTACTAGGATCACTCGTCTCTGAATGATGGGTAGGGTAAGAACAAACATGAGTTATTGCATTATAAAACATCAATCTAGACTTTAACCAAATTAGAAAATAAAGATGTGATTAAGAATACATACCTTCTGCACGAATATCCAGAGCAGAAAACAAGTGTAGATACTTAGACTTCATGTCCTCTTCCACTTCCCATAGAGCCTCTTTCACCTTATGGTTTTTCTATAAAACCTTAATCGAGGCCATATCCTTGGTCCATAATCGACTAACCTGCCAATCCAAGATCTCAACCCGGTTCTCTTCATAAGATAGAGAATCTGAGATACCAAATCCTTCCAAAGGAACAACTGAAGAAGGATCACCAAGATACTTTCTCAATATTGAGACATAAAATATCGGATGAATGGAGCTCAAACTAAAAAGCAACTCCAATTCATAAGCCACATTACTAACCCTCCGCAAAATCATATAAGGACCAACATATCGGGGACTGAGCTTTCCCTTTTTCCTAAATCGCATTACTCTCTTCATGGGACACACCTTTAGGAATACTCTAACCCCAACCTCAAACTCTAAGTCCCTATGCCTCAAATTCGTATAGGACTTTTAGTGAATTTGGGCAGCCTTAAGCCTATCTCGAATCACCTTTACCTTCTTCATAGCCTGAAAAACCAAATTCAGTCCAAACATATCTGCCTCACCAACCTCAAACCATCCAATAAGAGATCTACACTTGCTACCATATAATGCCTCAAAAGGAGCCATTCCAATGCTAGAATGATAACTATTGTTGTAAGAAAACTCTACAAGAGGTAGATACTCAACCCAACTACCATCATAATCAATTACACATGCACGACATATATCTTCCAATGTCTGAAAAGTCCCTTCTTCTTGTCCATTCATCTGCGGGTGAAAAATAGTACTTAGACTAACATTAGTACCCAACCCCTTCTGAAATATCCGCAAAAAGTAAGATAAAAATTGCGCACCACGATCAGAAATAATCAAAATAGGTACCACATGCAGCTTCACAATCTCATGAAGATTCAACCTCGCATAATCCTCATTCAAAAAGTTAGCCCTCACTGGCAAGAAGTGAGATGACTTTGTCATCCTATCTAGGATGACCCAAACCGAATCAAATTGGTTTCGAGACCAAGAAAGACTAGCAATGAAATCCATATTGACCACCTCCTATTTTTTTTCTGAAAAATCCATTTCCTGATATAACCCACCAGGCCTCATGTGCTTAACTTTCACTTGTTGACACACTAAACACTTGGACACAAAATTAGCTACATCATTCTTCATATAATTCCACTAATACATCTCCTTGAGATCATGATACATTTTTATCGAACTGAGATGAACAACATAGCGTGATTCATGCGCCTAAACCAATATCGTTTCTCACAACCTATTGACATCAAAACACATAACCTCCCTTGGTACCACAAGGTACCATCACCACTGATATCAAATACCATTATCTTTTGCCTACCTACATCACCCTTGATTTTTACTAAGATAGGATCTAACATTTGCTTCTTCTTGATCTCTGCACCAAGAGATAATCGGACCACTTCCTGCACCATCACACTACTATTCTACAAATCCAAAAGGAAAACTCTAAGATTAGCCAAACGGTGAATATCCTTCACTAACTTCTGCATCTCCTTATCCACATAAACTGAACTCCCCATGGATAACCTGCGAAGAGCATCTAACTCATGTCGTAGTCCTTGAAAAGCTCAAGCCATCTCCTCTGCTTGAGATTAATCTCTTTCTGAGTGAACACATACTGTATGATACGGGTCATAGAGGTATCTTAGCACTCGAGGACATGAAGACGTGAGTGAAGACCCGATCTTATGAGGATGCGCATACAAGAAACAAGATTTGAAGTGTAGAGAACAAGTTCCAACACTCCAAAACCGTCCAAGGAGTACACTACGGCCGCCCTCTTTGTTTGGGCTCATTAAGGGCCTTTTGGGTCATTTTTGTAATAAGTGTTGCCCTAGTCTATAAATAGAACATTTAGATCATTTTATCATTTAGAACTTTCATGATATATTTTTAAACTCATTAATAGTGTTGGCAAGGTGTAATCCTTGTGGCAAGGTGGAATCCTTATGTTGTTAACTTGCTTAGAAACGGTGGTTGCTTGGGAGTTTCGATTCTCTTGAGGTCTCCATAAGAGTGTTGGTGTCTTGTATTCATATTATTTGTGTTTTTATGTTTAATATACATCTTAGTTCCTATAACGTGTAGTACATTATGTCTCACTATCTATCCTCTTAGTTATAGTCATCTTATTTTCCATTTTGTGTTGCTTGTTCATCTCGTGATAGTGGACTATTTTGTGCTATTTTGTGGGCTGTTTTAGCACTTCATAGGTCGTTCTTGTATCATTTGGTATCAGAGCCATCTTTAATTTTGTTCTAACAAGATCAATCTTAGGCTTGAGACTGAAAAAAATAGATTTGGTGTTCTTGATATCTTGGCCGAAAATCTTGTTATGTGTCTAGATTTGGTAGTCTTTTATTTGTTTTGAGTGTTTCTAGTGTTGATTCCTTTCTCACTAACACTTTTAGTGTCTAAAATCCAATTATTTTGAGCTAAAAATCAAGTAATATTGTGGTGGGGATGGACGACTTTTGTGTTCTTGTTGTTGATATTCTTGTGTTCTTGATGTGGTAAAGAAGAAGCTTAAAAAAAGGGACTTGTTTGATCCAAATTTCAAAAGAAAGAAAGTGTCGATCTTGTTTGCCTTGAAAACACTTCCAAGACATCACCAAAAAGGAAACAAAGAAAAATACTTTCCAAAAGCCATACTACCAAAAAGAAGAAAAACACTTTTCAAGGATTGTCCAAAAGGGGAAAGGGGACAAGATATCCAAAGGGGTTTTCTTGCCAATTTGATGCAAGCAGGTGAAAGACTTTATGGATCTTGAAAGTGGAGCCTAGACCTTGTTTGCCCCATGGCTTGGCCGAAATTCTCTTCCTCCACATATGAAATTGGACAACTAGTTTCTTGAACAAAAATTTTAACTTCAACAACATTACAACGTCCAATAATTAAGTGCCACATCATCAAAGAGCTCAAGAACATTGGATTTTCTAGTTTCACTTTCTTGTTTCTATTATTTTCCAATTTTGTTGACTCTAATACTAATTGACAACTAGTAAATACCTACTAAGTTGTAGATTAGTTTTTGAGTGAGTTTTTCGTGTTAGCATTGTTTTTGTGCTTTTCTCATTTTTGAATCATAGTAACTTTTTTTTGTTCAAGTTCGTATATTACTTTTTTTTGTGTTGTTTCAAACAAGAATGTACTCCGACCCCAAGCCACAATTGGAACCGAGTGACCTCATTGGAGTATAAGTGTGTTATCAACACTTGTGAGGCCAATATAGTGAAAACATCAAAAGTGTGAGCGTGAGAGTTGGCGGACTATTTTGAGCCGATTTGTGGACTGATTTTGCTAACTTTTAACTTTTTATTGTTTGTGTTTTATTTAGTATTTCTTATTAGGTACGATGGCTTCGGGTGAAGGTAGTCCAAGGTCCTTGAGAGAGGTAACCATGGATGCTTTATTGGCGGCCATAATGAGCGTGAAATATGATCTTAGTGGTCGAATGAAGAGGATGAAGGGAAGGATGGATGGGATGGAGGGTTCTTTTTCAAGGAGAATGGATACATTAGAAGTTCATTTAGATTCCAACCATTCAAGTCCCAAACACTACCATGCCTCGACTAGTAGATATGCTACCACTCCAGATACACTTCACCAATTGCTTAATCCACCAAGACTGGACCATGAACCCATCCACCAAGTCCCTACTTATCCAAACAACCGAAGTCAAGTCCATCAAGAAGCTCCCCAAATTTGAGACCTCCTTGATATGCCGAGAGCACTACTGAACCAAAACGAATCAATCCAAATTGATGATATATAAGGTGAGGGTCCTTATGGAGGTAAGGAGGTTGATGAAGTTGCTTTTTTGTAGAGTTTTTGAGAAATAGGCGAGGAGCTCATGGTGGAGGGCATAAAGGCCGTGGGGGAAGGTTTGGATCGGCTCCTCATGGTAGGGGCAATGTGTGGAACCGACCTTATGCTCATGAAGGTCTAGGGGACCAAGGCAGGAATATGGGTAGAGAAATAGGTCTTAACTCAATCAAATCACTCTTCCCACCTTCAAAGAAACTAGTGATCTATAGGTATATCTTAATTGGGAGATATAATGTAATCGAATCTTTCAACTTAATGCATTATATCCTCATAAGAAGGCCGTCCATGCTATTGCTCAATTTGAAGGGTATATGTCTACTTGGTGGGAGACCAAATAGTTATAATGAATAAGAAATGACAATCTTGACCTTTCAAATTGGGAAAAATTGAAAGAACTTATGAGGGAGAGATATGTCACGGAAAGATTCAAACAAGAGCAATTAACCAAGCTCTACAACTTGCAGCAAGGTGATAGAAGTGTGGAGGAGTATCATGAGAATTTTCAAAACTTAATTCTTCATCTTGATATTGTGGAACCTCCTAATCATTTTTTGGCTAGGTTCAAAGGTGGCTTACGCTATGAAATTATCTCTCAATTAGTGGCCCACAAGTTTTACTGAATTGAGGATCTTGTTTAATTGACCATTGAGGTTGAAAGGAGTAATGAAGCCAAGAAGGCCTTCGGATGGAACAAGAACAAGAATGCCTACAAATACTTTGAGAAGAAACCGGTTGATAGGTCCATCCAAAGGTATCCACCAAAGTTTGAAGGTAATACTTCTTATACTCTTAATCCTAAGGGTATTGTTTGCTTCAAGTGTCAAGGTTGGGGTCACAAGTCAAGTGAATGCCCCAACCGAAGGAACATTGTGTTGGTAGGCGGTGACCCTTACTTTGTGGGGAGTAAAGTGACCATACATGATATTGGTGATGACATCCCTCAAGAGGATAATGATAATGAAAATAAAGCCGAGGAGTGCTTTGAAGAAGGGGAGATAAATGTGCCTTGCGGGTAATTATCGAATGGTACTATTTGATATGCATGGTATCCTTAACTCTTCTCTTTTCTACCCTTTGCCTATGTTGATGACTTGAACGTGAATAAAGTTTATGATCTTTCCATTTTTGTTGGAAAGTATAATTGTTGTCCCAAGAAGAGTCTATGGATTCTACTTGTTAAACTACTCTTGTTCCATGCTTCTTGTCACACTTATGTGGATAGACAAGTTATATCTTCTTTAGGGTGTTCGGATTTGTAGTATGTATGCCTTTGTTTTATCTATGTTTGATTGTGCTAATGCTAACCCTCTTGCTATGAGGAATGTGTGTTGTCTTATGTATCCTAATGTCTTGTAAGGTTCGGATTTGAGGACGAATCCTTTCTAAGGAGGGGAGGATGATAAGGGTCAAAAAGGTATCTTAGCACTCGAGAACATGAAGACATGAGTGAAGACCCTAGATTGTGGGTATGTCCATCCAAGGAACAATCTTTGAAGTGTATAGAACAAGTCCAATACTTCAAAACCGTCCAAGGAGTACACTACAAGGCCCGCCTCTTTGTTTGGGCTCATTAAGGGCCTTTTGGTCATTTTTGTAGTAAGTGTTGCCTTAGTCTATAATTATAACATTTAGGTCATTTTGTCATTTAGAACTTTCATGATATATTTGTAAACTCATTAGGAGTGTTGGTAAGGTGGAATCCTTATGTTGTTAACTTTCTTAGAAGCGGTGGATGCTTGGGAGTTCCGATCCTCTTGAGGTCTCTGTAAGAGTGTAGGTGTCTTGTATTCATGTTATTTGTGTTTTGATGTTTAATATACATCTTAGTTCCTATAACGTGTAGTATATTATGTCTCACTATCTATCCTCTTAGTTATAGTCTTCTTGTTTTCCATTTTGTGTTGCTTGTTCATCTCGTGATAGTGGACTATTTTGTGCCATTTCATAGGCTGTTTTAGCACTTCATAGGTCGTTCTTGTATCTGTGTAGACTCTTATGATAAAAAAAGATGTCCACGTGCACTCTATACAAATAGTGCCGCCAAATTTTCAATGCAAATACCACGGATAACAATTCCAAATCATGAGTAGGATAATTCCTCTCATACACTTTAAACTACTTAGAGGTATAGGCAATCACCTTACCATGCTGCATCAAAACACAATCAAGTCCCACCCGAGATGCATCGCAGTAAACAACAAACTCCTTATTGCCCTTAGGCAAAGTCAAAAGCAGAGTCAAAGTTAGCTTATCCTGTATTTTCTCAAAACTTCCCTTACAAGCATCCAACCAAGAGAATTTTACCTTCTTCTGAGTCAACTTTGTCAATGGGGCAACTATCATCAAGAAACTTTCCACAAACCTCCTATAATACCCAGCTAAAAGCTCTGAATATCGATTTGAGTCGTGGGTCTAGGCGTCACTTCTTAACCATCACCACCTTTTGTGATCCACCATGATCCCCCCACTCTAAATAATATGACCCAGAATAGTAAGACTGTCTAACCAGAAATCACATTTATAGAATTTGGCATACGATTGTTGCTTTTTCAAGGTGTATAATACCATACGGAGGTGATTGGCATGATCCACCTCGCTCTTAGAATATACCAGGATGTCATCAATGAATACAATGACAAAAAGATCCAAAAACTAACGGAATACCCTATTCATCAAATCTATGAATGCCGATAGGGTATTGGTCAAACCAAATGACATCACCAAGAACTTAAGGTGCCCATACCGAGTACAGAAAGCTTTCTTAGGGATATCCACCTCCCTAATCTTAAGTTGATGATACCTTGACCGAAGATCTATCTTAAAAAAAATTTTAGCACCTTGCAACAGATTAAACAAGTCATATATCCTTGGAAGAGGATACTTGTTCTTAACCATCACTTTCTTCAACTGCTGATAATCAATACATATCCGAAGGGAACTATCCGTCTTACACATGAATAACACTGGTGTACCCCAAGGGGACACACTAGGATGGATGAAACCCATATCCAAGAGATCCTTAAGTTGCTCCTTAAATTCCCTTAACTCATCCAAAGATATTCTAAATGAAGGAATAGATATTGGAAGAGTGTTCGGAATCAAATCAATCCCAAACTCAATCTCCCTATCCGGAGGAACACCAAGAATATCATTCGGAGAAACCTCAGGAAACTCATTCATCATCGAAACCGAATACAAAGAAGGATCTTCCGAGTTGGAATCTTTAACCCAGACCAAATGATAGAGAGACCCTTTAGAGATTAACCTCTGAGCTCTAAGATATGAAATAAACCTCCCCTTAGGAGCTAGGAAACCACCTTTCCACTCAGTAACCGGTTTTCCTGGGAACTTAAAGACAACCCTACAGGTCCAACAATCTAAGGACACGTAGCATAAATGTAACCAATCCATCCCTAGAATAACATCAAAATCCACCATATCTAATTCCAACAAATCCACCAAAGTCTCCTTACTGCCAACAGATATCACGCTCCCCCTATAGACTCTTTTACCAACCACAGAGTCACCTTTCAAGGTAGAAATAAAAAAAGGATCCGAAATAACCTCAAAATCAAAACCAAAATACACAGCCATAAATGGTGTCCCATAAGAGAGAGTGGACCCCAGATCATATAAATAGTAAATATGCCAAGAAAAAAGCTGAACGTACCAGTCATGACATCAGGTGATTCCTTAGATTCCTTCTAAGTAGTAAGAACATACAACCTATTCTGTCCTGTGCCAGTACTAGAAGAAAAAACAGAAGCAGAAGCAACACTTTTTGGTGCAGGAGCATAAGAAGAGGCGACTGGGACTCTGTTCGCTCCTGTAGTGTAGCGCCCTGATTCTACACCCTGGATGTTACACGATACTTACGATCCTAATAAATCACAAGCTAACCCATGACTGGTACCTATTGTGAGCACTGAATAATAATTCTGAAAATATATGCGGAAGTATAACTGAATATGCCATAAGGTTCTCAAAATATTGAAATAATAACTGAATGTACTGATAATAACATCTAAAAACACAATAACTGACTGTGCTAGTCTGAAAGCCTCTAACTATCTGGATATGGAGTTGATGGGACAAACCCCCAACTAACTCCGACTGAAATAACTACTGAAATACTAAAATAACAAAATATCCTCGATGGATGAGGAATCACTACAGAATATGCTACTGATATCCTTAGTTACTAAGTATGATTAGGACCCTGAATGAGACATTATAGCACAAAAAAAATATATGCGTCAGTATGTGGAATATACTAGTATGCTAAGTGAGGTAGGCTGATATACATGGGTTCATATGCATGAGATGATAACTGACTGAATAAACATCATGAAGTAACTGGATGAGAGTACATGCAATACTGTAACTACTGAACATGCTAAATATACGATACTGTACATATAACCTGTGTCTGAATTAGACTGAAACTGAAATACTAAGTTTTGATAGTTGAATACTAATGACTGAAAGTTTAAACTGATACTGAAGTACTGATTTCTTATGGCTAAATAACTGATAACTGATAGCCATAGTTTTGTAGAACTATCTGAGTTCCTTACTAAATATGAGACTGAAACTGTAATTGTGAGAGTGTTCATCTAACCAACATACCCTGATTTATAAACTGAGTTGGGGTCCAATCTGTGACCCCAGTTGGAAAGGTGTTAGAACCTTGCCAAGGGATACTAACAAGGATTTTTCAACCCTAATCTGGTAGAAAGACTCATGAAATATATATATATGATTGTGTCAACCCTAATCTGGCAGGAGGACGACTTACCCTATGCTGGCTACATAGTTCTGTAACGTAGGGACTATTACTAAGGGTCAAACTCTCTGCTGGCAGGAATGCCCCCATCCCTGGGTTCGCTCGGTGCTGAATCCTACTCCCAACTAAATCAACACTAAACTGATTGCTAGACTGTACTAGGCTTGGCTGAACTGATCGTGTTGACTGACTAAACTGGATTGAGTTCACTAAGTTCCGCTAACTGACTGCGTACTACTATTCTTGACCTTTACTAGAACAATTCTATAACTACTGCAACTAAGTAAACAACTAACAACTAGATTTTGGGTAACAAGTACCCCCAGGACTCAATAGTAAATCTTGAAAACATAACAATAGTCAATTGTTCACAATTCATTCACTGAGACATTTCGTCAAACACTTGGAGGTTATGAACTTGTACAGAATGAGAACACATGGTAACATGTCATGCTTACACTATTCAATTCACATGGACATTCTATCAAGCACTTGGGGAGCATGATTGTGATACATGAAGAATAACATATAAGGCATCATAACTTCAACATGAAATCTTGCAAATTCAAGGGTTTTGACATGAGAGATTCATAATTCAACACACAAGCTAACATAATTTCATGAAAACTCATAAAAGATCTTAACTTGAACCCATAAAACAACACAAACATGAGCATAATTCAATTCATAGCATGGGAATCATAATTCAAGTTTTAGAAAAGGTTCTTGAACTCCAAGGGTAGAAGGAAACCCAAGGATGAGCACCCAACATACCTTGGTTGTTAATTTCGTGGAAATTGTTGAGGATTCTTGGGAATTGATCTTGAGCTTCATGAAACTAGGGCTTGTTCTTGAGAGGATTTTGAGAATAAAGAATGAAATTTGCCCTTTAGAGTGTTAAATGTCGTGTTTTAGCTGAATTGGGTGAGGGAAAAAGGACCTAAATGCCCTTGGAAACCCAAATTTTTAATACACAAAAACTTCCCAGCGACGCGATCACCGACGCGTCACATCGATGGGTGCAACACGGAGGCCAACATGACGCATCAAGATCATGTTGGCTTGCTATTTTGGTCATCCAAACATGACCTAAACGAAGTCTAAAAATTCCAAAACTCACCCAATATAACCTATTAGCATCCCTGATCATGAATCAACTTGAAGATCAACATTATAAGGTTGGAAAGATAAAAAATAAGATCATCCAATTTTGAAGGCTAAAAATGATTCTAAGTCTTAACACTTAGCTAATTTTTTCTACGTCTGGGACCCCTTTCGGCATGCTATATAGGACTGAATTGATTAGAATTTTTTGCGGGGCCTTACAGTGCCCCAAGACTAGTTATCAATTATAAGCCTCTTAATAAAGTATTAAAATAGATTAGGTACCTGATACCTAACAAATATGACCTTCTTAAAAGAACTTATAAAGCTAATATTTTTAGCAAGCTTGATATTAAATAAGGATTTTGGCAAATACAAATTACAGAAAAAGATAAATATAAAACAATCTTCAATGTTCCTTTTGGACAATATGAATGTAATCAAATGCCTTTTGGACTAAACAATGCTCTTTCTGAATTTAAGAACATTATGAATAATATATTCAATCAATATAGTCATATATCTATAGTCTACATAGATGATGTTTAATATTTTCTGAAGAAATCGACCAACACTTTAAACATCTCCAAACCTTTTTAAAAATTTTCAAACAAAATGGACTAGAAGTTAGTGCTAAAAAGATTAAATTATTCCAAACCTCTATTAGATTTCTTGGTCATGATTTATATCAAAGAACCTATAAACCCATCTGTAGAGCCATAGAATTCTCCTCTAAGTTTCCAAATGAAGTAACTGATAAAACCCAACTTCAAAGATTCTTAGGAAGTCTCAACTATGTTGCAGATTTTATTCCTAATATTAGACAGGTTTGTAAATCCCTTTATCAATGTCTTAAGAAAAGTCCAGTACCTTGGGGAATAGTCAAAAAGTTAAATCAATAGTTCATAAACTTTCATGTCTAGGGATATCGCATCCAGAGGATCTTACGAATGTAGAAGCCGATTCCTCTGATATAGGATATAGAGTCATCCTTAAACAAAGAATTTTCATAGAGTCTACTGAACAATTAGTAAGATTCACATCGGGAATCTGAAATGATACTCAAAAGTATTATAGTACTATTAAAAAGAAAATTTTGGCTATAGTACTATGTATTATTAAATCCCAAGATGATTTAATAAACAAAGAAGTTTTACTAAGAGTAGACTGCAAAACAACCAAAGATGTTTTACAAAAAGATGTTAAAAATTTAATTTCTAAACAGATATTTGCTAAATGACAAGGTTTATCATCAAGTTTTGATTTTCAAATAGAATTTATAACAGATGAAAACAATTATCTCCCAGATTTTTTGACTAGAGAATTTCTTCAGAGAAAAAATGAGGAGACCCAAAAAACCCGAAATAAAGATGAGGCCTCCATTTTGGCCTTTTCGACCAAAATAAAAAAATAAAAAACCCTTCGACGAAGAAGATAAAATACTTTCAAAGATTAAATTATTTTGCTCCACGTTTTCCCGATCCATCCCTTAAATGGTATCAGAGCCAAGTTGCCCAGGAGGGAGTGTGAGTATGAGTAGGAGCGGCTAGAGCGTTACGCTGTCCTAGAGTCGGTCGAATTTAGTGTTACTCTTGGAATAATTATTTTTCTGGTTAGTAATTCTTGTTCTTCATCCTCTGTATTCTTAGCTTTATTCCTTAAGTTGGGTAGCCGTTTAATAGTGGTTTAGATATTGGCATATCTGGAATTTTTCATTGGATTAGCTCTGAGTATGGTGAAAATTAGAGTAGGACCCGGAGGGTGTTCCCGTCGCCAAGTCTATAGGAATAAAATAAAGGAATTTTAGAAGAAGAAAATTAGTAATTACTGTACTAAAAAATAATTATAGTAGAAGTAACATCTAAAGTAGATTTTGATCCTAGGATAATGTCTTCTCTCTCATCTGCAAAAATCCTAATGAATACTCCAACCAATCAAAATATAATAAATAGTGTTAATATTTCTGCTATCTCTAGTAAAATTGCTAAAATAGAAAGTGATTTACAAAATTGGAATATTTCAAAAGAAAGTTTTAATAGATCTATAAAACTAGACACATTGATTTTTCGTAAAAAAATATAATATTAAAACTTCTGAATCTACTGTTGCAATTAACAGAAATATTGAGACTATTAAATTATTAGCAGCTGAAGATATTAATAGATATAGAAAAAACTAAAAGTTCCTTCAAATAAGTCTTGTTCAAGTAGCAGTTAAACCATTATATAGATTAGGTTTAGATGTTCCTATATGTCTACTTTAAAGAGATAACAAGTTATTAAATTTTGATGATTCATTATTAGCAGTGTTACAATGTAATCTCGCTAATGGCCTGATATACTTTAATTGTTATCTTAATTTTTCTATAGATATTAATGATCAAAATGTTATGGATACATTAACTTTAAATGTTAAATAAAAAACATGAATAGTAAGGTAAATACTAAAGAAATAGCAATAATCTATAGAGTATATTACAGATTAATAAAAACAACCTTAGCCCCTAAGGCTAAATTAGTTAGTAATAAAAGAGCTACCATGCTTATGGAAGCTAATCATAATCATAATAATACCTTTGTACCAAAAATGATAAAACGGAATGATGTATTAATAAAAGATAATTGGCATTTCGACTCCATAACAGAGCCAGAAACAGAAGAAGAAAATTCAAAATATTGAACAAATAGTACAATATCCAGATGGATCTATAGATTTAAAATTACTAAGATCACAATCCTTTAATCTAGCATCTTCAAGTAAAAGAATGTCTTTTTCTAGACCTTCAATTTCTAAATCTGTAGAAGAAAGGGAAGTAATATTAGAAGATATTGCACGAAAATTAAAAGGAATAGATTTCTCAAAAACAATTCCCAAAATGGAATATTAATCAACAATTTTAAAAACTAAAAAATCAGTTAGTTCCACTCCTAGTGAAATGCTAGGGGTAAAAGACTCTCTATACATGATTAGGTCAGATGTAATATTTGAATCTGACTTTGAATATTTAGATAAATTATGAAATAACCCAGAAAATTTTATTAAAAATGAATGGTATAAACAAAGATATTCATTAAAAGAAAGATACTCTTTTAGAGAAAAATGGTGCAATGATATGAAAAGATTAAGATGTAATACTGAATTTTTTAAATGGTACAAAATTATAAGAAAATTAGATGATCAAAAGGATTCGTTAAACATGTTTGTCAATAAGTGGTATAGTACAAGTAATATAGTAGTAGAATCAATAATTTCTCCGTTAGAAGAAATTAGCCTACCAGTAGATGGTAGAATTGTTACTGCCTCACCTTTTAAATTAGATATAGTAGATACTAAAGGTGATCCTACAAGTAAGGATATAAATAAGATACTCCAACAAAGTAATTATACAAATCAATTATTACATGTAGTATCTAAATAAATTCTTGAAGCCGAGAATAAATCAACTTTTAAAGATAAATCGAGTTCTTCTCATCATGATAAATGTTTAGAACTTACCCAATATTTAAATTATCAGAATTGTCCAAGGATAAAATTCCTATATTTTAAAAAGATTCTAAAGTCACTAATGACATTATTAAGGAAAATAATAAAAAACCAGAATCTCTATCAAAATCCACTAATAATGTAATGAATAATAGTACATGTTGAAACTATAAAAAATAAATCATAAAACTAAAGATTGCAGAATCCTAGATAAAAGGAAAGACATGAGTAATATGTTGTGTCTTTGAAGAAAATGAAGATAATTCCTCTCCAAAAGAAAATATTAATAACGTTTGGAGTGATAAATTAGCTAATCATTGTAAATGCACCAGTTCATGTTGAACTTGAAATAATCATTCTATAAATGTTATTACCAGTAGTAGCAAGGAGAAAGAATTTTTATTTGATATTATCAATCATTTAGAAGATCCAATCCTTAAGAGAAAATAATCGTTCTATCAATGTTATTACCAATAGTAGCAAGGAGAAAGAAGTCTTATTTGATATTATCAATCATTTAGAAGATCCAATCCTTAAAAGAAAATATTTAATAGCCTTAAAAAATATTGTTCTTAATCAACAGCTTGATAAAGAAATAATTAAACCCTCTAACATGAGAGATACGTCAAATAAAGAACAAAAATTAGAAACAACTATGCAAGACCATCAAATAGAGTTACAATACTTCAAAAAGGAAGCCAAAAAAATTAAGCAGGAATTTAGCAATAAATCACTTACTGAGAAATTTAAATTCTAATAAAAAATTTGAACCATATCAATTAAAGCTTGGAGAAATATCAAAAATAGAAAGGAATAATAAAAATATTAAGTTTCTAGAAAATCAATCAAAAATTGACAAAATCACAAAAGATAAAGCCCAAAGTTAACATATACCCATTACATTAGTTATAAATAAAAACTACACAATTCACAAAGTGACATTATTAAATACAAGAGCCGATCGAAACTGCATCATTGAACGAATGATCCCCACTAAGTATCTTGAAAAAGGTACTACAAAATTATTCACTACAACAGGCGAAAGATTAAAAATAAATTATAAACTGTAGAATGCACGCATCTGTAATAATGGAATTTATTTCATAAATGACTTTGTAATAACCAAGGATATAATTAAAGAGATAATTCTAGATCTACCTTTTATAAATAAAATAAAACCTTATACTGCCGAATTAGACGGCATCCACACCACTATTTTAGGGAAAAAATTATTTTCCCTTATCTAAATAGTTTATCAAAAGAAGAAAGTGACCTTATAAAAAATAAAATGGCCTTTAAAATCAATTAAATTTCACAAGAGATAAATTATTTAAAAGACGAAATAAAAATTAAAAGAATTGAATCCTCTTTAAAAACCTAGAGGTAGAAGCAAAAATTAAAAATCTACAAGAAGTCATAGAGCGAGAAGTTTGCTTGGATTTTCCTAATGCCTTTTGAAAAAGAAAAAAGCACATAGTCGAATTACCTTATATTGAGGGATTTGACAAAAGGATTATTCCAACAAAAGCAAGGTTACAAAAACATTTAAACATATAAGATGAATATTAACTCATCTACGAGTAAATTTTTAATTCTATAATATTATACTAAACACTCTATTTGGTCCTTTATTGTATCTTGCAATAAAAAGATATAATGAATATTTACCTTTGCATAAAAATGCAAAAATATTAGGTAAAATATCTCTACACTATCAAAAAATATTAAATAGTTTTCATATATTATTAGTCTGTTTTAAGAGTTAAATATTTTATGATAAACCCCATCAAATAAATCTATATTTGATTCTTTCCCATGGAAAGAATCCAGCCTTCAAAGCAAGATAATAGAGTTAATAGATACTGCGATATCTGTTCAGTAAAAGAAGACCCAACATCTTTTATACATTGAAAGGGATAACACAACAAAGGACAGAAACCATAAAACACATGTCACTACCGGACGAAGAAGCACAAGACACAATAAATGGTGGACCCCATGGAGTCCACCCGAAAAACCATGTCACTTCAAGACAAAGAAGTACAAGTCTTCATGTCACAAAGGACAAAGACACATAAGACAACATGGTGGACACTTCAAAAATAATTAAAAGACACTTCTTCAAAAGTCATCAAAAGCAAGGATCAACTATTCAACAAATACATACTTACCAACTACCGGAAAAGTGTAAACAAAATAACATGTATCAGTAACATAGACAGATGTAAAAGAGATAGAGTTTATAAGATATGAGTCAGCACTTCTGAGTCCTCTTAAAAGACTTTCAACGTGTAATGTGAGATCATTCTTAAATTTTCCCAACTCAGAAAAACTCTCTACCATCTCCCATATTTCCCACCTTCCTCTGTAATCTCTCTCTCATTTCCCTAATCATAAGAAGCTTTTGTAAGTATAAATTTTTCTCTTTCTCTACTGTTTTAATTAATTTTACTTTACATTTATTTTGTTCTAATTTTGTTGTTTTAAAATTTAATTTGAAAGTTTAAAATACGTTCAAAGGTTGAATTATTTTAAACTGTTATTTTGCTCCCTGTTTTCCCGATTCGTCCTACAAATGGTATCTGAGCCAAGTTGCCCGAGAGGGAGTGTGAGTATGAGTAGGAGTGTCTAGAGCATTATGCTATCCTAAAGCCGATCGAATTTTGTGTTACTCTAGGAATAATTATTTTTCTTGTTAGAAATTACTGTTGTTCGTGCTCTATGTTCATAGTTTTATTCCTTAAGTTGGGTAGCCGTTTAATAGTGGTTTAGACGTTGGCAAACCTAGAATTTTCTATTGGATTAGCTAGAGTATAGTGAAAAATAGAGCCGAACCTGAAGGGTGTTCCCGTCGCCAAGCCTATAGGAATAAAATAAAGGAATTTTAGAAAAAGAAAATTAGTAATTACTGCACTGAAAAATAATTATTGTAGAAGTAACATCTAAAGTAGATTTTGGTACTAGGATAGTGTTTTCTCTCTTATTTGCAAAAATCCTAATGAATACTCCAACCAACCAAAATGTAATAAATAGTATTAATATTTCTGCTATCTCTAGTAAAATTGCTAAAATAGAAATTGATTTACAAAATTGGAATATTCCAAAAGAAAGTTTTAATACAGTCTATAAAACTGACACTTTGATTTTGTAAAAAATTATAATATTAAAACTTCGGAATCTATTGTTGCAATTAATAGAAATATTGAGACTATTAAATTATTAGCAGCTGAAGATATTAACAGATCTAGAAAAAAGTACAAGTTCCTTCACATAGGTCTTGTTCAAGTAGCAGTTAAATCATTATATAGATTAGGTTTAGATGTTCCTATATGTCTACTTTTAAGAGACAATACGTTATTAAATTTTGATGTTTTCATTATTAACAATATTACAAAATAATCTCGCTAATGGCCCGGTAGACTTTAATTGTTATCCTATTTTTTCTATAGATATTAATGATCAAAATGTTATGGATACATTAACATTAAATGTTAAAACAAAAAATATGAATAGTAAGGTAAATATAAGAGAAATAGGAATAGTATATAAAATATATAATAGATTAATGAAAACAACCTTAGCCCCTAAGGCTAAAATAGTTAGTAATAAAGGAGCTACCATGCTTATGAAAGCTAACCATAATCATAATAATACCTTTGTCACAAAAATGATAAAATGGAATGATGTATAAATAAAAGATAATTGGCATTTCGACGCCATAACGGAGCAATAAATAGAAGAATAAATTTCAAATATTGAACAAATAGTACAATATTCAGATGGATCTATAGATTAAAACTTTGTAAGATCACAATCCTTTAATCAAGCATCTTCAAGTAAAAGAATGTCCTTTTCTAGACCTTCAATCTCCAAAACTGTAGAAGAAAGGGAAGTAACAATAGAAGATATTGAATAAAAAATAAAAGGAGTAGATTTCTAATAAATAATTCCCAAAGTGGAATATGAATCAACAATTTTAAAAACTAAAAAATCTGTTAGTCCCACTGCTAGTGAAATGCTAAGGGTAAAAGACTCTCTATGCATGATTAGGTCATATGTAATATTTGAACCTGACTTTGAATATTTAGATAAATTATGGAATCGCCTATAAAATTTTATTAAAAATTAATGGTATAAATAAAGATATTCATTAAAAGAAAGATATTGTTTTTGAGAAAAATGGTGCAATGATATAAAAAGATTGAGATGTAATATTAAATTTTTTAAATGGTTCAAAATTACAAGAAAATTAGATGATCAAAAGGATTCTTTAAACATGATTGTCAATCAATGATATACTACTAGTAATAAAGTAGTAGAATCAACAATTCCTCCGTTAGAAGAAATTAGCCTACCAGTAGAGGGTAGAATTGTTACTGCCTCACCTTTTAAATTAGATGGGTAGATACTAAAGGTGATCCTACAAATAAGGATATAAATAAGATATTCCAACAAAATAATTATATAAATCAATTATTACATGTAGTTTCTAAACAGATTCTCGAAGCCGGAAATAAATCAACCTTTAAAGATAAACCAAGTTCTTCTCATCATGATAAAAAGATAGAAACTCACCCAATATTTAATTTACTAGAATTCTCCAAGGATAAATTTCCTAAATTTGAAGAAAAGTTTGAAGTAACAGATGATATTTTAGGAAAAATTAATGAAAGATTAAAATCTGAATTAAAGGTCACAAATGACAAGGTTATAGGAACTTTATTCAAAAAGAATGATAATGAAATTTACAAATTAAGATTTAAATATTCAGTAAAAAAGAATTATTATAAAAACCCTCATTTCCGGATATCCAGTATGAAGAAAATAATTTTTTATCTCATACTTCACATTCTGGAAAAGAAATTACCGAATGGAATAGCGATGGTTTACCAGAACATCAAATATATAATAAACTACATGAAATGGGAATGTCCATTACGACATATAAAATTATCAAAATATCAAATAAACAAGTAGCGTTTATGATTATATCAGGATTTATAGGTACTATAAAATATTGGTGGGATAATTACCTCACAGATAATAAACAAAGAATTTTAAGTGCTACAACTATTACTCAAACTATTTAGACCGAGTCAACAGGACAAACAGTTGAAAATCAAGTATTAGAAGATGCCACCGCCACTTTAATTTATAGTATAGTTAAACATTTTATAGAAGAACCTCAACTTTTCCAAGATAGAAGCTTAGAAATATTATCAAATTTATCTTGTCCAAAATTATATGATTTTAGATGGTATAAAGATATTTTCCTCAACAAAGTCATGGTTAGAGAAGATTGTAATCATGATTATTGGAAAGAAAAATTTATAAGTGGTTTACCAACTTTATTTTCAGAAATGGTCAGAGCAAAATTAAAGGATAGATTCGAGGGAAAAATTTCTTATAGTAATTTAACTTATGGTGATATTATAAGTTTTATAAATGTCACAGGACTTGAATTATGTATATATATTAAACATAAAAATCAGCTAAAAAGAGATAATAAAATTACTAGAAATGAGCTAGGAAGCTTTTGTCAAGATTTTGGTTAGATGAAATTATCAGCCTCTTCAAAAGAAGCTACCAAGAAGATTAAAAGACAAAATAAAAATTATAAAGATAAATTCAAAAAATACCGTTATTTTAAAAGACGATTTAAAAGATCCAAAAAATCTTCTAAAGGTGAATATAAAAACAATAGTGAAACATGTTGGAACTGCAGAAAAATAGGTCATAGGGCTAAGGATTGTCGGGTTTCAAATAAAAAAAAGACAAGATAAATATGTTGGAATTAGGAAATGAAGTTAAAGATAAGAATTAGGAAATAAAGTTAAAGATAAATTATATTCAATTCTTGATGAAAATGAAAATAGTTCTTCTTTTGAAGAAAGTCTTAGTGATGATAATCAACTTAATGTAGCATACAGTTCAGACAGTAGTGAATTAACAGACCATTGTAATTATAGCGGTGCAATTTGCACTTGCGATAGTTATTCTATAAATGTTATCACCAATAGTAATAAAGAAAAAGAGGCCTTATTTGACATGATAGATCATTTAGAAGATCCAACTCTTAGGAGAAAATATTTAATACCCTTAAAGGATATTGTTCTTGATCAACAACTTGATAATAAAAAAATTATTGAACCGTTTAATATGAAAAATGTACTAAATTAATTTAAAGAACATAAATCTGCAACAACGATACAAAATCTTTAGACAAAATTATTATACGTAAAAGAAGAACTTAGGCAAGTTAAGAAAAGACTTAACAATCTAGAAACAAAGCACTTGCTAATAAAATATTAAAGGATTTAACTTCTAACCAAGACCTCAAATCACTTCAGGATGAGCTTGGTGAGACGTCAGGAGTAAAAAGTGACAATAAAGAATTAAAGTCTCTAGAAATGGAATCTCTAGAAAAACCTCTTATAAGCAAATTAGGAATTAATACAATTACTATAGTTAAACCATAAAGTTACCATATACTAATTACTATAGTTATCAATAAAGATTATAAGATTCATAAGATTGTATTATTTGATACAAGTGCTGATGAAAATTGCATTATAGAAGGATTAATTCCTATAGAATACCTATAAAAAGGTACTACACGCTTATTCTCCACAATAGGAGAACAATTAAAAATAAATTATAAACTCCCCAAAGCACATATTTGCAACAACGGAGTTTGTTTTACTAATGATTTTGTAATAACTAGGGATATTAATGTAGAGATAATATTAGGTCTTTCTTTTATAACTCAAATAAAACCTTATATTGCCGAGCTAGATGGCATCCACACCACTATTTTGGGAAAAAGATTTCTTTCCTATCTAAATAGTATATCAAAAGAAGAAAGTGACTTTATAAAAGATCAAACTATCTTTAGAGAAAAATTTTATCTAATGGGGATTAGAGAAAAACTAATCTTCTTTCCAAAGAAAATATATAGTATTATGGGTTATCAAAAAAAATTTTAAATCAATTTTTTAAAATTTTTTATGAGTTATTAAATTTCAAAAACCACCAAAACTGTTTTATAAAAGATGTCAACAGTTTAGGAAGAAATTCTCTCCCAAAATATTTTAACAAAAATTTTTCTACAGGAAAATTATGAGACCCGGAACACCAGGATCAAGGTTGAGGCGTCCATTTTAGCCTTTTCGACCAAAAGAAAAAATGAAAAGACCCTTCAATGAAGAAGATAAAAAGTCAGAAAATAGATTTTCAATTCTCACAGAATTTCCATTCCTGCCAAAACTTACCATTCTCCTACTATCAAAAGAATCTATTATCAGTTTACCCAGAATGCAACCTCTTAAACAAATATTTAAAGTATAATACTCCTCAGCCAATAAGAATATTGCTATCCAAACCCAAGATAGTTATGCGATGAAACCACCGGAGATATGTTCATAAGTAGCTTTCCCAGCCACTCCGCAAAAGAAGGAAGAACAAAGTATTCCTGATAAAAAGCACTTTGAGATAGTAGATTTGCAGGTAATGCCAATAATGGCACTTGATAAAAAATATGAAGGTTTACGAGTGCTAAAGTTGTTAAAACCTTGTTACACAAATTGGGATTATGTGGACACAGATGATCCCCTCAAGACCCGAAGGTATTATGAGTTCATATTAAAAGATACTGATTCATTGCAAATTGAGCATAAGTTAGCATATATAAATGATCCAAATAGTATTCAATATTCAAATTTTACAATCAAAAGGATATTAATCCCATTTGAATGGTATGTAGATCACCTACATACACCCATTTCATTGTCGAGAAATTACCGAGCTCAAACCTATAATTGGTACGATTATAAGGTGGCCTGGTACAACTTTATGTATGTTAGGACTAACCTCACTCTTGGTTCATGAAATATTCAGAGTAGATAAAGACTGCCATAATTCCCCGATGGTTCTACGACTGGTGGAACCAGTTTGGAGGAAATAAACAGGTATTATCAACACAGTTTCAAAAGCAATTTGAAAAGTTCCAGGTAGAGCAGAATATTTCTACACTATCCAAGAATGTTAAATGGTGTAAATTTTATAT
The DNA here is from genome assembly GCA_030864215.1 of Capsicum pubescens. Lineage (NCBI taxonomy): Eukaryota > Viridiplantae > Streptophyta > Magnoliopsida > Solanales > Solanaceae > Capsicum > Capsicum pubescens. The sequence goes on along the minus strand of CM061544.1, from coordinate 167,729,067 downwards.
CGCTAAAAGAATTTCATATATTATCTATTGGTCCTTTGATATTCATGAAATTGAAAGTATCAAATACTTAAGCAAAACCATCAAGATTAAAGGATGGAGTCTAACGATGTCACGACCCAAAAATGAGGGTTATGATGGCACTTGTCGCGACGTATCTTGACAAGTAATACTATCACCCAAACTAATACGAAAAGAGGAAAATACAAAAATATCCCAAGGTAAGGCTTCTATAATAAAGCTGAACCATATAAGTAATCATAATAATGCGGAAAAACTTATCCTAAATACCAATCACGCCCAAAACCAGGTGTCAATAGTGTAAGAACTACTAATACAATCTAAGAGTCAAATACATCAGAAAAATAACCACCAAGGACTAATAATTATCTTTGAATACTAATAAAGACATGACTACTATAGAAAGATAGAGGTGAACTTTAGACGCATGAATGTCCAACCGCTACCTTAGAAGCTCCAATAATCGCCCGAGTCAATCAAGCTGAGGCGTACTCGAGCTAGGACCTGTACCAAAAGGGTGCAATAGGCATGAGTACAGTCTACTTGTACTCGGTAGGTATCATAGGCCGACCAAGCAAAGTAGTAAATAAAGCATACAAAATACATAATAAGGGCACATCACTTGCAATCAGAAATATCCCACAATGGTAGCCCACACCGCTTACACTAATAGTTCTAATGAATATAACATATATTACAATAACACACCAAGATATAAAACAAAAGTATACATTATGTCACATATAAATAGAATAAGAGAGAACATATAGATACACGATCATCAAATACAAGTAAAGGAAGGTAAGACAAATACATAGATGGAAAGTCAATATGACAATACAACATAACATAAATACAATAAAGTAAGTGCAATGTATATGACAATGATGATGATGATGATGGTGCACAAGGTCATCGCACAACCTCCGGAATTATCGCACAATCTCATGTACAACTATGGAGCTAAAGCTTCCCTACGTAGGACCCATGGGGGGTTCATCAACCTATATAAAATCCACATATCTCATATCTTCTTTCCGTCACATTCCTCAGAAAGGGTTTTATAAGGTGTTACAATATCTCTTAAAAAGGTGTTGCTAGTGTTTCTCAGATATTGTGTAACACCTCATATTTGCGAGCTAGTCTTTGAACCGTCGTTCCTATATGTATAAGTTATAATCAAAATGATTTCCATGTGAATATGAGTTTAATGACCTTTATCCTCGTGTTTGATATGCTTTCGAGGTGAAAATTTTTCATAAGAATCACTTAGAACCAAGTTTAGCTAAGAACCTTAGATTCGTCCAAAGTTTGGGGTTTAATTCTTCAAGGGTCTACTTTGAACGTGTATAAATTTTTATATACATGGAATTTTGCATCTTAAGACTCACAAACTATATATAATTAAATTATCTTTTCAATGATACCAATTTTTCCTTAATCCATTACCCGAGCAAAATGTTATGGCATTTTTTGGGAGAGGCAGTAAACTGATGTGATTGGAACGTGACTTGTCATTCATCGACATGATTAGCGATGCGAAGTGATGGAAACCGTGTCACTGAATTGTTTCACACACTATTTCAGTTCTTGAAGGGTATAGGGGCACTTTGGTCATGCCCCCTCACCCAAATCCACCCATAACACTTAATTTCATCCTCCAAAAGCATTAGATACATGATTTGTCATCTTTTTCTCTCCAATAAAATCCTATCCCCCTTAAGAACACCAAGAACTTCATCAAAGTTTCTACAATATAATCAAGAAATTAAGGTTCCTAATCAAAGAAGTTCAAGAAAAAGCTTTCAATAATATTTTCAAGGCTTCCAAGTCAAGCTTTCTACATCAAACTCATGATTTCTTCAAGAATCCATCTAATTAAGGTATGTGGGAGTTCATCCATGGGTATTATTTCACCTATGGAGCCCAAAACCCTTTTAGTTTTAATTAAAGAATAAATTTTTCGATCATTATGTTATTTTAAATATTCAAGAAAGATTGAATTGCATGTTTTCATGGTGATTTTAATTAATTTCAGCCCATGTGTGATTCCATGCAAGATTTTAAATTCCCTATGCTAAGAATTTAAGTTTCCCATGATTTATTCAAGTGAATTCCATGATAGATCCTAAATTCATGATTTTTAGCAACATTCCCACGTTTTAAATTCATGCTTTCGACATGTTTGATGAAATTCCCATATCATGTTTAATCAATTTCAAGATTAATCCCTAAGTTATGAATTTTCCATGTAACTCAATTGTTCACCCATGTTTAAGATATTTTTAAGTTTAAGCTATGATCTTTACATGTATGATTAAACACCCATGTCCTATTTTAAGTGAATTTTATGTGAATTCCTAAATTCATGATTTTAGTTATGTAATCATGCTATGCTCCCATATTTGAGATATCCCTATTTTCAAGTTCATGATGCCCGTGTGTATGATGGATTGTCCCATGTTAAAGTATTAATATCCATATGTATGATGAAATGCCCAAGTGATGGGTTTCTTTAAATAATGCTTACTTATTATGGTCTCAAATGCTCTCATGTGTTCTTATTATTATTGCTATCGAGTCCTGGGGGTTTTGAATACCCAAAATTTAGCTGTTTATCTAGTCTTCAGTTGATATAGAATGATTTCGTAGTATCCCGAATAGTAGTATTCAGTCAGCCAATAGAATTAGTATGAGTTCAATCAAGCCTAGTATAGTCTAGTGATCAGTTCAGTGCTGATTCAGTTGGGAGTAGGATTCAGTATTGAACGAACCCAAGGATGGGGACATTCCTGCCAGCAGAGGGTTTGACCCTTAGTAGAAGTCCCTAAGTTACAGAACTACGTAGCCAGCGTAGGGTAAATCATCTTCCTGTTAGACTAGGTTTGAAGTAACCATATACATCTCATGATTCTTTCTGCCAGATTAGGATTAACCCAACTAATGTTAGTAACCCATGGCACGGTGCTAACACCCTTCCAATTGTGTTACAGGTTGGACCCCAAATCATTCTATAATCGGGGTATATTGGTTAGATGATAACTCCCATAGTCTCAGTTACAGTCTTAGTTCAGTATTCAGTTCAGAGTTTGGTATTAGGTTTGCTTGACCATAGTATACAGTTATCAGTTATTCAGTTATCAATGTTTTATTTTATAGACTATTTCAAAATCATGTTATACGCTTGGTCTTGCATTCTCAATTATTACAATTTCCACACATTTATGCTCAGTTATCTCATGTTGTTTAGATAGTCCTTAACTTATATACATAGTACTCCACAGTTTCAGTTTATTTATTCAGACTAAGTACAATTCAGTCTTATATGACCAGTGTTCTGCTAGCAGTCATTCAGTTAATCAAATAAGTTTTGTATATGACTATGTTTAGTTTTGTATGTTTATGCATTCGTTCTCAGTATGATTGTACACTCAGATCCACGAGTTATGTCAGTCTCTATCACGTAGTTTCAGACTCAGTATTCATACAGTAGCCATGTTGTACCATATCCCAGCTTTAGTTCTACTTATATCCTTAAAGTATAGTTTTACAGAAACTAAGTGTAGAGATTCACCATCTTATCAGAGTATATTTACCACTCATGCTTTAAGATGTTTTCAGCTTTTAGTTTATTCCAGCCTATTGGTGAGTCTACGTACACTTAGCATGTATATTTTAAGATTATGTATAAAATTAGTTTTACTTATTGCATTCACCCCTGCATACTCAGTACATTCCATAAGAATTGATCCACATATACGTCTGTGTGGCTACATTGTTTCGTAATGTAGGTACCACGTATAGCCCGCACACCATGATCAGACAGTTGGTGTTTCAATCCAGCAGGTGGTGAGTTCTCTTGTTTTGGTAAATCCAGACAGTTTTAGTTTATGTACAGTTCATTTATTTTCATATGTATTGATTAGTGGTAGTTGTAGGCATGTCCTAGCTATCCATTGTCAGTATAGTAGAGGCTTCATAGATGTCAGTCAGAGTCACTCATGTAAATTTCAGTTTCTTCCTTCAGTTTTATCAGATTGTAAACTTTATCAGTAATGCATTTATTCAGATTATGCCATGATTATGTTTCCAAACAGTAGAACTTGTCATTTATTTTTTTATAATTTAGTTGCTTAACAATATGCCAGTTCATGGGTTTGCTTGGGATCACTTATGGTTCCAAGCACCGTATGATGACTAGGAGGTAGTCTTGGGTCATTACAAACTAGGTATTAGAGCTAGGTTTCAAGTGTCCTAGGGTGTCTATGAAGTCCTGTCTAGTAGAGTCTTGTAGAATGGTACGGAGACGTCTGTACTTTTCTTCAAGAGGCTACAGGGCATTTAGGAAATGTTTCCCTTCTTTTATGTCTTAGATCGTGCTATAGAAAGGTTCTCTAAGACACTTATACAAATTATCACCTTGCTCTATTCATTCCATCTCTGCCTTATTTTCGAGGTAACATAAATAGGCAAACTTAAATTCCTACAGATAGAGTTTTCTCAGATAGTACCTATAGACAGTTATGGGTTTGTATGTAGACTTGAATATATCCCCTCTGTTCTTTTAAGTTCTAAAGTTTAGCAGTAGTAGAGTTGGGATAATGTTATCCAGATTGAGTAGATTATGTATTCATGGGGCTAGTTATATGAAAGGTGAATCAGTAGGCTTGAATAGTATATGCAAGAATTTAAGTTTATTGATTTGAAATTAAGTATGATGATGTGTTTATGATCCAGAAGTGTACCTGAGTTAATGGGATTGGATTATTTCTAAGTTTTAAAGTATGTGTCGAGAAGAGTGTAAGTATGTGATGATGATTACAGAAACTAAAGAAAGTTAAAAGTAGTATATTCTATGGGAGTTTAGTATTTATGTGTATAGTTATACCTCGGGCTTTAGAGTAAAGTGGTTACAGTTTAATTAGAGTTTATTAAGTGGTTCACAGAAGGCTAAGGGGGAGATGATAGAACAAGTAACCAAGTCAGGCTCTTAGATTCTAGTAGTAGTGCCAGTATGTATGGAAAAACAGCAAGGAAGGATGATTCCCAACCTATTATTATCTCAGTGCAATGTTTTTCAGTCATCACGACATTTACTCATGCCTTACATGTCAGTCCTATGATCACAACTTATATTCATGCGCTTTATAGAAAAATCATGTACGCTTCCAGTTCCTAGTATGAAGAGTTCCAGTTCAATCAATAGTACAAATCATGTTCCATGAAATCATGTACTCCAAACTCAGGTCATGTAGCTCATGACTCAGGTACTCATGTTTTATAGTATGTTCAGTTCTAGTACTCATGCTACACTCCTAATGATCAGTGAAATTTAGATTATGTCATGTATGTCCTCAGTTTAGCTCTCTTCGATGAATTCATGCTTTTATACTTTATTCCTCTGGCCTCATTAAGGGTCAAAGTTATCCTTTCATGTTTTAGGTCCTCATGTTCTAACTTTCCATGACCTCTCCTTATGTCATGATTAGTTGAAATTCTATGTGTGTTTTCTTGGGCTAGTGCATGAAAGTTTTTATTAATAGAGGTTTAGAGAATATGAGAGAGATGCTTTTGTGGTTGTTTGCCTACAAGTTCATGTGTGGTTATGAAGATAAACTTGAATGTCATGTTGGTGTACAAGTGGAATGTATATTTGAGTATAAGCTTTCAATATAATTCATTCCGTATAGCCAGCAATCCAGTATAGCAGTCAGACAAACATGTTCCTAGGGCTTTCCATCTTTCCATCTAGTCATACTATTCAAAATTCTCATGAATATGGCTATTCCAAGAGGTAATTCATTTGCATCCTTGTAATTTATGAATTCAACTCAGTTCATGCATCATGCATAGCTTCAAATCCTGGATATTCTATCACGATTCAGTTCATAAGTTTCCCATACATCATCTCAGTCTTTCCTTAGTATTTCAACAAAGTCAGTACCATTCGGGGGACGAAGTTGTAATGCCCCAAATAACCAATCCAATGTTGGCATCATGTTTAAGGCTCATGCATGGTACATTGTCATTCTTTGATAGTATTATGAGTTAGTTTGAGGTATATTAAGGCCCCAAATAACTCCCAACTATTAGACGAATCAAAATAATCCTTACCGCTTGAAATTTTGATAAGAATGCTGTTTTAGTCAATTTCAAATGAGCATATATTTTGGTTTACTCAGAATTTTCCATGTCAAGACCCATGATATGATAAGAAATTTAATTAGGTTTCCAACTATACCAATTTTTCTCAAATCCGATACTCGGGTGAAAAGTTATGGCATTTTTAGTGAAAGTAGTAGCTCAATACGAGTAGCACCACATGGTGGAGAAACCAAAAATGGAGTTCGTCCTTTTCCAGTGGGCAGTCATGGTAAGAACCACATCACGCCAATGTGCCATTTTGCAGTTGTCAATTTCCCACCAAAAGTTCAGTTGGGAATTATCCACTTCCAGTGGCGCAACGCGATAGCAGAGCGTTGCACCGCTGGGCAAAATGGGGGTTTGTCAGTTTTTCAGTGGCCCGACATGGTTGTATTGCATCACGCCGTGTGTCAAAATTGGGATTTTACCCAGTTCTGCAATTTAATTTCCAAGGACCATTTGGTCTTTTTCTAAGGCCCTAAACTAGTCCTAAACACGGAATTAAAACTTAGAAGGGCATTATATGCCCAATTATTTAGAAATTATTCCTAAGGAATTAATTATATTTCAAGAACAAACCCTATCTTTCAAAATTCATGATCAAATCCCAAGAACTCACCATCAATTCTCATGAATTTATCAACTCAGGTATGTTAAGTGTTCATCCACGGGTTTCTTTCACTCATGGAGCCCAACTATCTAATTTAAATACAAATTTATGATCTTTTCAAGTTATTATGATTTTAAATTGTGATTTCAACCAAGAATCTCCATGAATCTTGATTTCATACAATGCTTACATGAAATTGTTGTTGTTATCAAACCCCACATGTTTTAATATCGTTATTTTTTTCTAAATTAAATCATGATTAAGTGTTGTTGATGTTGAAACTATGCTATTACTCCAAGTTTTATACTATTCCCATGTATAGCCTAAACCATGCATATCAAGTGTTTGATGAAGTGCCTATAAGAATGGATTTTTAATAAATGTTTCCATGTTATGTCCTCCAAGCTTAAGTACTATTTTATTATTATTGCTATTGAGTCCTGGGGGTTATGAATACCCAAAAACATAGCTATTTACTTAGTCTCAGTATTTTAAGAATTGTTTCAGAATATGTCATGAGCATTACCAGTTCAGTCAGTCATCATAATCAATTGAACTTAGAACAATCCAGTATTTCGAGTCATTTTAGTTGGGAGTAAGATTTAACACCGACCGAGTGTAGGGATGATGGCTTCCCCGTAAGATAGGTAGAGTCATTAATAGCAATCCCTGTAATCCAGAACTACGTAGTCAGCTTAGGATATGAAGAGTCACCCGTCAGATTAGGCTTGACTACCTCGCAGAGGTCACCCGTCAGTTTGGGCTTGACACCCTTAGTCCTTCGAGATAGTATATCAGTATAGTGGATCCACAAATCCAGCGTTAGTACCCATGGCATGGTACTAACACCCTTATAACTGGGGTTACAGGTTGGACCCCGATTAGCTCAGATTGGGGCATGTAGGTTAGATGATACCTCCCACAGTCTTAGTTCAGTAATCAGTTCAGTAATTCAGTTTCAGTTGCTTGACCATAGCATACAGATATTAGTGATTCAGTTCTCAGATTTCTGTATTTTAGTACTTATGGATTATATTCAAAACATGTTATATGGTTGGTCATACATCTTCAGTATTTATAGATTTCACTCATCCTCAGTATTTATAAATTTCATGTATACTCAGTATCTACAAGTTTCATGCACTCTATTAAGTACTTCATGTTATATATATTCAGACAGTTATTATTCATGTTCATAAAACCATGCATATCAACCTACCTTATTTAGCATACCAGTACATTCAAAGTATTGATCACATACTCTTTTATTATGCTATGATGTATCATATCATAGGTTCAGACGCTCAGTTTTTGGATCGCGTATAGATTTTCCAGATTATCACCTATAGCAGTGGTGAGTCCTCATATTTCAAGGACACGATTTATTTAGATCAGATTACTTTATCAGTTTCAGTCATTTCTATTCAGTCGGAGTTAGTTGGGGGTTTGCCCCATTAGCTCCTCAGTCAGTTAGTAGAGGCTTTTCAAACTATTTTAGATAGTTAGTCAGTTTCTCAGATTTCAGTTATCACTATTAGACATATTATCAGTATTATCAGTTTGATTTACAGATTCTATCATATTTATTACTTAGAACTTTATGGAATTCCTCAGTTAAATTTTTCATATGTTATGTCATTATCAATTTTACTCAGTGCTTACAGCAGGTACCATCTCATGGGTTAGCTTGCAGTTCCTTGGGACTGTAAGCACCGTGTGATACCCAGGGTGTACTCTCAGGGCGTAAAAACTTGGTATCAGAGCCAAAGTTTTTAAAGTGTCTTAGAAAGTCTGAAAGATTCTTCAAGTAGAGTCTTGTGCATTGGTGTGAAGCAGGCCACACTTATGGACAAGAGGCTATGAGGCATTTTAGGAAATATTTCCCTTCTTTCAGTGTTCATGTCATGCGACTGAGCATGAGCTCATGTTGAACTCTCTATCTAATGTATTATTCCTTTCGTTTATAGAACATGCCTCCCAAAAAGACAAATAGAAGAAGAAACGTAAACCAACCAACACCTCCGCCCATTTTGAAAAATCCCTAAATGAGCATGTTTCTCATGCAGAGTTCAGGGCTATATTCACCACTCTAGTCCATTCTGTAGCAGCTCATAATGCTCAGCCAGCCACTATTCCAGCCAACCCAGTGGCCAATACTTCCACAGCTAGAATTTGAGACTTTACTCGAATGAATCCTCCTCTATTCTCAGGATCCAAATCTGAAGAGGATCCGTAGGAATTCTTAGAAATTTTCTAGAAGGTAAAAGATATTATGGGAGTAACTGCTAGTGAGAGTGCTGAGTTAGCTGCCTATCGGTTGTAAGTTGTGGCTCATACATGGTTTAAGCAGTGGAAGGTAGATTGAGGCGCAGATGCAGGGCCTATAGAATGGAAAGAGTTTGCTATAACTTTCTCAGATAGATTCTTCCTGTTGGATCTTAGGGAAGACAAGGTGTTAGATTTTATTAGCTTGAGGTAGGGAAACATGAGTGTAAAGGAGTATTCCCGATAGTTCACTCAGTTAGCTAGGTATGCTCCTCATGTGGTAGGTGATAACAGGTCTAAGATGAGTAAGTATGTGTCTAGTATATCTGACAGTGTGGTCAAGGAGTGTAGGACCGTAATGTTGATTAAGCAGATGGACTTGTCTAGGTTGATAGTCCATGATCAACAGATTGACGAGCAGAAGACTAAGAAGAGAGAGAGAGAGGGAGAATAAGAAGGCTAGAACAGGTAGTTTTAATTTCAATCTGCCAAGGTCAGAAGGTGGTAACCTCCTCAGTTTCATCAGAAATCTTTAGTACTAGCTCCATCTTCTACTCATTCCCCAGTACCCAAGTTCAAAAATGATAATAGGGATAGAGCGCCAGGCTCTAAGTTGCAGGGTAGTGTTAACAGTGCTCATACAAATCCTCTTTTCTTGAAATATGGTAGAAACCACCAGGGTGAGTGTAGAGCGGGCAGTGATGTATGCTTTGGGTGTGGTAAGCCAGGCCATCAAATTCAAAAGTGTCAGGTAGTTGCTCAGAAAGGTAGAGATTTGCACTAACTGGGCCAGTCCCATCAGTCATCAGTTCCAGCCGACCGACCGACTCAGCAGGGTGCGACTTCCAGTGCTTCCAGTGGTCAGTGTCCAAATAGATTATATGCCCTTCAGTCCCGATAGGATCAGGAAAATTCTCCTGATGTGGTTACTGGTATGTTACTGGTCTTTCATTTACATGTTTATGCTTTGTTAGACCCTAGAGCTTCTTTTTCTTTTGTAACCTCTTATATAGCCGTCAATTTCAGAATCAGTCCCAAAATCCTAGCAGAGCCTTTTTTAGTGTCTACCCCAGTAGGTGTCTCTATTGTAGCTAGGCAGGTATACTGGAACTGTCCAATCACGATATCTCAGAAAGTCACTTCAGTTGATTTTGTGGAGTTAGAGATGATAGATTCTGATATCATTCTCGGTATGGATTGGCTCTATTCATGCTATGCTTCAGTTGATTGTGAAAACAGAGTAGTTCATTTTTAGTTTCCAAATGAACCAGTCCTTGAATAAAGGGTAGTACTACAACTCTTAGGGGTCAGCTTGTTTCGTACCTTAGAGCGAGGAAAATGATATCCAAGGGGTGTATTTATCATCTTGTCCAAGTCAAAGACCCAAATTTCGACACTCCTAACCTTGAGTTAGTTTCAGTAGCGAGGGAATTTCCAGATGTGTTCCCTGAAGATCTTCCCGGAGTTTCTCCCAAAAGGGAAATTGACTTTGGAATAGACCTTCTTCCAGATACTCAACCTATCTCTATTCTGCCATACATAATTTCTCCAGCCGAACTAAAAGAATTGAAAGAACATTTGAAAGATCTCTTATATAAGGGATTCATCAGGCCCAATATTTCCTTGTAGGGCGCACCAGTCTTATTCGTGCATAAGAAAGATGATTCTCTTAGAATGTGTATCGACTATCGTCAGTTGAACAAAGTAACAATCATAAACAAGTATCCACTTCTCAGAATTGATGACTTGTTTGACCAACTTCAGGGTGCCAGTTATTTTTCTAAGATAGACCTCAGATCCGGCTATCATCAGCTCAGAGTCAGAGAATGTGACATTCTAAAAACAACTTTCAGAACTCGATATGGTCACTTTTAGTTTCTAGTCATGTCCTTTGGTCTCACAAATGTCCCAACAGCCTTTATGGACTTGATGAACCAAGTGTTCAAGCAGTACTTGGACATGTTCGTCATAGTCTTCATTGATGACATCCTTGTCTACTCCCGTAACGAAAATGATCATGTAAACCACCTCAGAATAGTATTGCAGACTTTTAGAGCCTATTAGTTGTTTGCTAAATTTAGTAAGTGCGAATTTTGGCTAAGATCAATAGCTTTTCTTAGCCATATTATTTCTAGTGATAGCATTAGAGTCGATCCTCAAAAGATCGAGGCGGTGAAAAAATGGCTCAGACCCATCTTTTCGTCAGATATTAGGAGTTTCTTGGGTTTGGCTGGCTATTACCAATGGTTTATTGAAGGATTTCCATCTATTGCATCCCCCATGTCCAGATTAACTCAGAAAAAAGTTAAGTTTCAGTGGTAAGATTCTTATGAGAAGAGTTTTCAGGAGTTGAAGACTCGACTCACTACAACCCCAGTTTTGACATTGCCAGATGGTTCAAATGAGTTTGTTGTGTACTGTGATGCTTATAGAGTTGGGTTGGGATGTTTTTTGATGCAGAAGGGTAAGATTGTGGCCTATGCCTCTAGATAGCTTAAGCCCTATGAATAGAATTACCCTACCCATGATCTTGAGTTAGCAGATGTTGTGTTTGCCTTAAATATTTGGAGCATTCTTTGTAATGGGTGCATGTTGATGTGTTCACAGATCACAAAAGCTTGCATTATGTGTTTTTGTATAAGGATTTGAATCTATATCAGAGGAGATGGTTTGAATTGCTGAAATATTATGATATGAGTGTTTTGTATCACCTAGGCAAGGCCAACATGGTGACAGATGCCCTAAATCGATTTTCTATGAGTAGTGTTGCTCATGTTGAGGATGATAAGAATAATTTGGTTTAGGAAGTTCATCATCTTGTCAGATTAGGTGTTCGTTTGTTTGATTCAGCTGAGGGTAGTGTTCGGTCATGCATTCACAGAACCAGTTCATTCATGTATCATGTTTCAGACTCAGTCATGTACTCACATTTTCATCATGTATGTTCAGCATGTAATCTCAGTTCTTCAGTGTTTTCATCTTAGCAAGTCTCATTCGAGGACGAATGTTCCCAAGAGGGAGATATTATAATACCCCAAAAATCCAAACCAATGTTGACTTCATGTCTCAGGATCATGCATAGTACATTGTCATTATTTTATAGTATTATGCGTTAGTTTGAGGTATATTAAAGCTCCAAATAACTCCCAGCTATTAGACGAATCAAAATAATCCTTATCGATTGAAATTCTGATAAGAATATTGCTTTAGTCAACTTCAAAAGAGTATATATTTTTATATACACAGAATTTTCCAGCTCAAGACCCACCACATGATAGAAAATTTAATTATCTTTCCAACGATACAAATTTTGCCTAAATCTGTTACTCGGGTGAGAAGTTATGACACTTTTAGTGAAAGCAGTAGCTCAATATGAGTAGCACTGTGTCGCGGTGATCCCAAAAATGGTGTTCTTCCTTTTCCAGTGAGCCATCACGGTAAGCACCACATCGCGCCGATATGCCATTTGACAGTTGTCAATTTCCAGTGAGGTATCGCGATTACCATTACGTCGCTCCAAAAGTCCAGTTGGGAATTATCCATTTCCAGTGGCGCAACGCGATAGCACCGCATTGCTCTACCAGGAAAAATGGGGTTCGTCAGTTTTCCAATGGCCCGATGTGATTGTACCGCATCACGCCAAGTGTCAAAATCAAAATATTTCCCAATTTCGCGATTTAATTTCCAGGGACCATTTGGTCTTTTCCCAAGGCCCTAAACTCGTCCTAAACACGGAATTAAAACATAAAAGGGCATTATATGCCCCATTATTAACAAATTATTCTTTAAGAAATTAATTCTCTTTCAAGAACAAACCCTAGCTTTAAAAATTCAAGATCAAATTCCAAGAACTCACCATCAATTCACATGAATTCATCAACCCAGGTATGTTAAGTGTTTATCCATGGGTTCCTTTCACCCATGGAGCCAAAGTATCCAATTTAACTACAAAGTTATGATATTTTCAAGTTATTATGATTTTAAATTGTGATTTCAACCATGAATCTCAATGAATCTTGATTTCATACCATGCTTACATGAAATTATTGTTGTTATCAAACTCCACATGTTTTAATATTGCTATTTTTTTCTAAATTAAATCATGATTAAGTGTTGTTGATGTTGAAAATATTCTATTACTCCAAGTTTTATACTACTCCCATGTTTATCCTAAACCATACATATCAAGTGTTTGATGAAGTGCCTACAAGAATGGATTTTTAATAAATATTTCCATGTTAAATCCTCCAAGCTTAAGTACTATTTTACTATTATTGATATTGAGTCCTGGGGGTTATGAATATCCCAAAACATAGCTGTTTACTTAGTCTTAGTATCTTCAAAATAGTTCCAGAATATGTTTTGAGCATTACCAGTTCAGTCAATCATCATAATCAGTTAAACTTAGAACAATCCAGTATTCCGAGTCAGTTCAGTTGGGAGTAGGATTTAGCACCGAGTGAGTGCAGGGATGGCGACTTCCCCGTTAGGTAGGAAGAGTCATTATTAGTAGTCCCTGTACTCTAGAACTACATAGCCAACATAGAATATGAGAAGTCACCCATCATATTAGGCTTGACTACCTCACTGGGGTCACCCGTCAGTTTAGGCTAGACACCCTTAGTCCTTCGGGATAGTATATCAGTATAGTGAATCTATACAGCCAGCGTTAGTACCCATGGCATGGTACTAACACCCTTCCAACTAGGGTTATAGGTTGGACCCCGATTAGCTCAGATTGGGGTATGTCGGTTAGATGATACCCCCCAAAATCTTAGTCTAGTAATCAGTTCAATAATTCAGTTTCAGATGCTTGACCATAGCATATAGATATCAGTGATTCAATTATCAAATTTCAGTATTTCAGTGCTTACAAATTATATTCAGAACATGTTATATGCTTAGTCATGCATCTTCAATATTTATAGATTTTACGCATTCTCAGTATTTATAGATTTCATGTATACTAAGTATCTACAAGTTTCATGGACTCTATTCAGTACTTCGTGTTATATATATATATATATATATATATATCTATATATATATATATATTCAGACAGATATTATCCATGTTCATGAAACCATGCATATCATCCTACCCCGTTTAGCATACCAGTACATTCAAAGTACTGATCGCATTCTCTTTTCTTGCGCTATGATGTATCATATCATAGGTTTGGATGCTCAATTCCCAGATCGTGCATAGATTTTCCAGATTATCAGCCGTAGCAGTGGTGAGTCCTCATATTTTGAGGACATGATTTATTTAGCTCAGATTACTTTATCAATTTTAGTCATTTCATTCAGTCGGAGTTAGTTGGGGGTTTGTCCCATCAGCTCCTCAGTCAGTCAGTAGAGGCTTTTTAGACTATTTCAGATAGTTAGTCAATTTCTCAAATTTCAATTGTTATTATCAGACATATTATTAGTATTATTAGTTTGGTTTACATATTCTTTCAGATCTATGACTTAGAACCTTATGGCATTCCTTAATTAATTTTCGCATATGTTATGTCATTATCTGTTTTACTCAATGCTCACAGCAGGTACTAGCTTATGGGTTAGCTTGTGGTTTCTCGAGACTATAAGCATCGTGTGACACCCAGGGTGTACTCTCGGAGCATTACAGAAGTATCCCAAGGGGGAGATGTATAGTAATACCCTGAGTATTCATGTCTTAAACCTCTCATTTTTCTTCACGAAGTAGGATTTAGCTTGAAGTAATGGTTACTCATCAGTTGACTCTCTCATTTCTATCTCAGCCTTATAATCATCCTCATGTCATTGCATTTATTCAAGAAATCAGTTCAGTTCATGATATTTAGTTCATGTATCATGCTTTAGAATCAGTTATGCAATCAAGTTCCAAATCATGCATGTTCATAATATGATCTCAGTTACCTTCGTACAGTACTCTCAACCTAACCAGTCTCATTCAAGGATGAATGTTCCCAAAGGGGAGATAATATAACACCCCGCATTTTTGGGCTAGTCTTTGAACAATTGTTCCTACGTGTATAAGTTATAATCCAAATGATTTCCATGTGAATATGAGTTTCATGATCTTTATCCTCATATTTAATGTGCTTTTGAGGTAAAAAATGTTCATAAGAATCACATAGAGCCAAGTTGAGCTAAGAACCTTAGATTTGTCCAAAGTTTGGGGTTTGATTCTTCAAGAGTCTACTTTGAATGTATATAACTTTTTATATATGTGGAAGTTTGTATCTTAAAACCCAACAAATCATAGATAATTGAATTAGCTTTCCAATTATACCAATTTCACCTTAATCCGATACCCGAGCGAAAAGTTACAACATTTTTTGTGAGAGGCAGTAAGCCGATGCGATTGGGATGCGACGCGTTGGTTATCGATGCGATTAGCGATGCGACGCGTTGGTTATCGATGCGATTAGCGATGCGACGTGATGGAAACCACATCAATGAATTGTTTCACATGCTATTTCACTTCCTAAAGGGTCTAGGGGCACTTTGGTCACTTTCCCTCACCCAAATCCTCCTATAACACTTAATTTCAGCCCTCAAAAGCATTAGATTTCTCATCTTTTTCTCTCCAAGAAAACCCTAGCCCCCTCAAGAACACCAAGATCTTCATCAAAGTTTCTTCAATACAATCAAAAAATTAAGGTTCCTTATCCAAGAAGTTCGATAAAAAGCTTTCAACAACACTCCTAAGGCTTCCAAGTTAAGCTTTCAATTTCAAAGTCAAGCTTTCTACATCAAATTCGTGATTTCTTCAAGAATCCATCAAATTAAGGTATGTGGGAGTTCATCCATGGGTCCTCTTTCACCCATGGATCCCAAAACCCTTTTATTTTCAATTAAAGAATGATTTTTTTGATCATTATGTTATTTTAAATATTCAAGAAAGATTGAATTGCGTGTTTTCATGGTGTTTTTAATTAATTTCAGCCCATGTGTGATTCCATGCAAGATTTTGAATTCCCTATGCTATAAATTTGAGTTTCCCATGCTTTATTCAAGTAAATTCCATGATAGATCCTAAATTCATGATTTTTAGCAACATTCCCACGTTTTAAATTTATGCTTTCCACATGTTTGATAAAATTTCCATATCATGATCAATCAATTTCAAGATGAATTCCCAAGTTATGAATTTTGCCATGTAACTCTGTTGTTCACCCATGTTTAAGACATTTTTAGGTTCAAGCTATGATCTTTACATGTATGATTAAACACCCATGTCCTATTTCAAGTAAATTTCATGTGAATTCCTAAATTCATGATTTTAGTTATGTAATCATGCTATGCTCCCATATTTGAGATATCCCCATGTTCAAGTTCATGATCACCATGTGTTTGATGGATTGTCCCATTTTAAAGTATGAATCCCCATGTGTATGATGAAATACCTAAGTAATGGGTTTCATTAAATAATGCTTACTTATTATGAGCACAAATACTCTCATGTGTCTTTATTATTATTGCTATCGAGTCCTGGGGGTTATGAATACCCAAAATTTATCTAGTCTCCAATCGAAATAGAATGATTTTGTAATATCCCGAACAGTAGCATTCAATCAGTTAATAGAATCAGTGTGAGATCAGTCAAGCCAAGTACAGTTTAGTGATCAGTTCTGTGTCGATTCAGTTTGAAGTAGGATTCAACACCGAGCAAACCCAGGGATGGGGGCATTCCTGCTAGCAGAGGGTTTGACCCTTAGTAGCAGTCCCTGAGTTACAGAACTACGTAGCCAGCGTAGGGTAAATTGTCTTCCTGTCAGACTAGGATTGACGTAACCATATGCATCTCATAATTCTTCCTGCTAGATTAGGGTTGACCCAACTAATGTTAGTATCTCGTGGCACGGTGATAACACCCTTCCAACTGGCGTTACCGGTTGGACCCTAAATCAATCTATAATTGGGGTATGTCAGTTAGATAATAACTCCCACAGTCTCAGTTTTAGGTTTTCTTGACCATAATATACAGTTATCAGTTATCAGTATTTTAGTATTTCAGTTTACAGACTATTTCAGAATTATATTATACGCTTGATCTTGCATTCTCAGATATTATAATTTCCACGTATTTATGCTCAGTTATCTCATGTTGTTTAGATAGTCCTCAACTCATATGCATAGTACTCCATAGTTTCAGTCCAGTTATTCAGACTAAATACAGTTCAATCTCACATGACCAGTATTCAACTAGCAGTCATTCATTTAATTAGATAAGTTTAGTATATGACTATGTTTGGTTTTGTATGTTTATGCATCCATGCTCAGTATGATTGTACACTCAGATCCTCGAGTTATGTCAGTCTCCATCACGTAGTTTAAGACTCAGTATTCATACAGTAACCATGTTTTATCATATCCCAGCTTCAGTTCTACTTATATCCTTAAAGTATAGTTTTACAGAAACTAAGTGTAGAGATTCACCATCTTATCATAGTATGTTTGCCACTCATGCTTTAAGATATTTTCAGATTTCAGTTTATTCCAGCCTATTGGTGAGTCTACGTACACTTGGCATGCATATATTAAGATTACATATGAAATCAGTTTTACTTATTGCATTCACCCCTGCATACTCAGTACATTCCAGAAGTATTGATCCACATATACGTCTGTGTGGCTACATTATTTCATAATGTAGGTACCATTTGTAGCCCTACACCATGATCAGACAGTTGCAGTTTCCAGTCAGCAGGTGATGAGTTCTTTTGTTTTGGGAACTCTAGACAGTTTTAGTTCATGCACAGTTCATTTTTTTCATATGTATTGATTAGTGGTAGTTGGAGGAATGTCTCAGTTATCTATAGTCAGTATAGTAGAGTCTTCATAGATATCAGTCAGAGTCAGACATGAAATTTTAGTTTCTTTCTTTAGTTTTATCAGATTGTAAACTTTATCAGTTATGTATTTATTTAGATTATGCCATGACTATGTTTCCGCACAATAGAACTTGTTATTTATTTTATTATAATTCAGTTGCTTAACAGTATGCCAATTCATGGGTTAGCTTGAGATCACTTGTGGTTCCAAGCACTGTGTGACGACTAGGGGGTAGTCTCGGGTCATTACATGTTGCCACAGTGGTACCAATGTTTCATGAATGAGTATGATATGAATATGTAATGATCACAACCAATCACAATGAGTATTTCCACATACAATAACATGATATATTTCCACAACCAACCACAATGATACTTTTCCACAACCACATGAGCCAATATCCACTCATTATTTTTGTATAATCCATGAATTTTCACATGTCTCATTTGCCAATAAAGTATGAATATAATCATAGTACACCAATGGTACCATATTAAGCATTTTAACAACACAATACAATTATTCATATGTATTCAAAGCTATCAATGTCACACAAGACCTCACACGGTCACACATATCACATAATATCTCAATTTCGATAGTTACATCACATATAAGCCCCCACAGGCACAACACATAGATAGACATTTTTATGATTAATTCCCACCCTTAGCATGCATTTTGTACCATCATTTACTACTCAGCCCAATCTGAAAGAGTTAAGCTGTAACCTACCTCGAAATCCAAAACCGATCCGCTACACTTGAACCTGCGACCTTACTTTTCACGAACAATCTCAAACTTTTCCAAAAACAATAAATATGAAATCTACGCATCAAAACAAAATCAATGACACCCATATTGACTACTTTTGGTTGGGGTCAAAATAGACTCCCGAAATGAGTTTTCAAAAAAGAAGGGCAAAATTAGAACTTTACTTCAAAAATATGTTCCCCATATTTTTAGAAACCTACAGCTGAAAACCTAAGTTAAATCAAGTAAAAAATAAGGTTTAAATCGAAGAAAAACCATTTTTGAGTATTACCGGGTAAAATCTTTGAAATTCGGGTTCAAATCAAGAATTAGAGTTGTTTTGAAGGTTAAATTGATGAAAAACTAGTAATTATAAGATAAAACCATTATTCAAGTGAAAATGAGTGAAATTGGGGTTTAAAATCAAGCCCTGAGATTTTTGGGGTTTTGAGAAATTAATCAAGAAATTACTTAGAAAAGGGTGAATTCTTA
Source organism: Capsicum pubescens (assembly GCA_030864215.1). Lineage (NCBI taxonomy): Eukaryota > Viridiplantae > Streptophyta > Magnoliopsida > Solanales > Solanaceae > Capsicum > Capsicum pubescens. The sequence continues at coordinate 167,709,956 of CM061544.1, read as the reverse complement.
CCTTAAATTCATAATAAAACCAAGAAATAGATGTTAATCTAGCTTCCCAAGCTCCCACAAACTCTACTTTTAAACTCCCACACTATTTTAGAGTTTAACTCTCAAGAGGCAAGCTGGAAATATACAAAATATGCAAAATCGACAAAAAATAGGTGGAAAAAGCTGTTATATTGCAGTTTTTCTGCAATAGTAAGTGCTGTTTTTTCACTTAAGTCGAAACGAATTTCGATGGGGTGCCCGAGATTCGTTCGGAGTTCGGAAAACATAAATGAACTATGCAACCATACTAAATTCAATGTTCCGAACGCGATGGAAATATCAGATTTTCGAAAAAACATCGTTTGCACAAAGTTGACCCCCAAAATCTGAAATCACAATTTTCTAAACCGAGGGTCCAAATGAGATTTAAAAGCCGTAAAATCATACCAAACATACTAATACCCTGAAATCAATATTCTGAATCTGCTGTCAAAGTCAATTTCTATCCGTGGTCATTTTGATCAAATGTGGGTCCCACACCCATATTTTTAATTTTTCAATTTTCTGACCAATAGGTCGAAATTAGCTCGGGTGCACCGGGACCCAAACCAAAGGTCTACTAGCCTAAAATCGATATTCTAGAGTTGCTGGCATATTCCATTCAGACATCCGTCACACGGATCAAAAGATATCCACATAAGTCCAAAATAAGGTTCTCGAAGCCCTCAAAAACCACAATATCACATAAATGATACCAAAATGCATTGAAAATCATGCCAACCACTCCCACACCCCATAAATAACACAATGCAACTACGGGGAGGGGTAAAACTGTCAAATCACACAAAATCACAAATTTCAGATATTTCATCAAATTTTTAGGTCGTTATAAACTGAGAAGCTAGCAACAAGTTCATCCTCATAGAAGGAATCACACCTCTCCAAGGAAGAATTAAAAGAAGACTCAAAGAAGCCTTGTTAAATCTAGATAATGAGAATCATTCAAAACATATAATGGAGTCATTAGATACTGCATCCTCACATTCCAGCGAACCTAGCAACGGGGACATGCTAGACAAGGAATAGCACAACCATGCCTTCTCAATTGAAAGAAAGATGCCCGTACCCCTTCAAAGTTTGAAAATCTACTTAATGGACCCCACAAACAAAATGAAGACTAGAAGAAAAATGGCACAAATCTTCAAGGAAGAAAAAGCCAAAATCTTCCCTATGTCATCAAACAACACAAGTTCAAGATAAAGATGAAAAGATAGTCAGAGACATGTGCATAACATATGAATAGTCATCAGCTACTCCTAGACAGGCGTAGAATAAATAGCTTGTATTAGTGTATGGACATATTTAAAATAGATAGTGTTTGTTAAATATTAGTCAGCTCTTCCGAGGCTTATTTAAGGCTTTCAACTTGTAATAGCAAAGAGCATTTTGAAATTTCCCCAACTCAGAAAAACTCTCTACCATTTCCCATCCCCCTCTGTAATCTCTTTCTCATTTCCCTAATCAATAAAAAACTTTTGTAAGTATAATTTTCTCTCTTTCTCTACTGTTTTAATTTTTTTATATTTATTTTGTTCTTATTTTGTTGTTTTAAAGTTAATATTAAAGTTCAAAATACTTTTAAAGTATAAATTACTTTAAAATGTTATTTTGCTCCTTATTTTCCTGATTAAACTTTTATTTTGCTCCCCTTTTTGCCGATCCATCCCCCAAATAGTATCAGAGCCAAGTTGCCCAGAAGGAAGTGTGAGTATGAGTAGGAGCGGCTAGAGCATTATGTTGTCCTAGAGCTGGTCAAATTTTAATGTTACTCTTGGAATAATCATTTTTATGGTTAGTAATTACTGTTGTTCGTCCTCTATGTTCTTAGTTTTATACCTTAAGTGTCACGACCTAAATGACCATGAGTGACAACCACACTAATCTTCCTGTGAGAACCATCTAAATCAAACTATTACCCAATTACTTAGTCAATATTAAGATGATATTTTCATAAAGTCAACATAGTAACAATAATCCAAAACTAATCATTAATTATGTGGAAATCTAACAAACAACTTACTAAAATCCCCAAGACCTGAAAGTCATCGTACAAGAACTACTAACAAAGATTCATGTCTAAGATATATCCAAAATAAAGGAAATAAGGAATGTTTCATTGACCAAAACATGGATAATAACAAATAAGATGACTTACAGAAGCCTGGAGATAGAGTGATCACCCCTGGATTAAGATCTTCTATCAAACTCTAGAGGTGAGGTCGTGTCTGAGCCTCTGGAATACTTTCTGCACTCAACAAAAGAAGAGTACAGGGTAGTATCGGTACAAACCATTATGTAATGGTAGGTATCATAGATCAACTCAACTTAATAACATGTACACAACATAAATCAAATAATAAGTAGACAAGCATCATCACATAACAAATCTCAATGAATCAATAATACATCAATAACAGGTTAATAGTACTCACAAATAAGCCGCATAACCATCAAGAGTATCAACCATACTGTAAACATCCACAGAATCAACAACAATATGTACACACATGCTATGGGACTTATTTTTGCCCAAATAGTCATGAACTGCAAGGAACAATCTATGTTCATGCACCATACCGACGTGGTACCCAATACAACATATACATATCCGTACCGGTGTGGTACCCAATCCAACATACACATATCCGTACCGGCCTTTATACCCGATCCAACATTTACATATCCATACCAACGTGGTACCCGATCCAACATATATATATCCGTACCGGTGCGGTACCCGATCCAACATATATATCCATACCAGCGCGGTACCCGATCCAACATATACATATTCGTGTCGGCGTGGTACCTGATCCAACATATACATATCCGTACTGGTGTGATACTCGATCCAACATATACATATCCGTACCAACGTGGTACCCGATCCAATATATGTATATTCATACCAGTGTGGTACCCGATCCAACATATACATATCCTTACCAACATAATACCCGATCCACCATAAACAAGTATTATCAATATAAAATTTACACAACCTCACAACATACAACACAATGTACAAAGTTTACAAGTACACTTAAAGTCAAAAGACAATTCCATCAAGTAAATTTTCAATAATTATTTATACACGTATCAACAATCCAAACATCAACATTTCAAGTATGTCTGAATACCAATCAACAAGTATCCAATTTAGGAGCATACACATAATTAAGTCGAGTCTAAACTCCAATTAAACCGTAACCTACCTCAATCAAAGAACTCAAATACAAGCTACCTTACAAGAGTCTTGCCCTTCCATAAAGCTTCCGAATGATCCAAATCAGTACAATATATAATTCGCATAAGAATACGAATCTAATGACTCCATTTTAATAAATTCTTACTCTAAAAATTCTAGACCTAAACCTCAATTTCTTAATCCTGAAATATAAAGGAATCATACATATACAATTAAGAATGATAAACTATACCAGTCGTGTTCAAAGTAACCTAAAAGCAGCCACATATTATTGATTTCAATGATTGGCTCATCATAGCCTAATTATTGTTTTTCATCCAATTAAGTTAAGAAAGAACGGACAATATGTATAAATTATTCAATTGCTCCCTCACATGTCACTGACAATGACTATAATTAGAACATAACAATATTATTAAACAATTAACTTCACTGTGCTACTGTCCTTTTCCCCCTTTTTTTTCTTTACACTTTAAACCCATTTGGCACAATTATCGATACCACTTCCTTATTAAGATTCCATCCCACAAGTATATTTATACTAATATATATATATATATATACATATATATATTTTCTATAGATAAGTAATAACAAGCATACTACCGTGTATATATACTTATATAATTAAACCTACCTGAAGCTCGTTCTCAGATGCTGCAACAGTTTCTCACCCATTTTTTTTCTAGTTCTTTTGCTTATCCCCCAAAGGAATTAAACCCTATTAACTAAAGTCCTTTCACATAATATCTGATAGTAAAAAGATTGTGATTTTGACCCATTAAACCATTAATTACACTAATCATCTGAAATACCCTAAACTTTTAATAAATACTCAAAATTTATTTTGAAAACCTCATAGACATAAATCAAATATGTGTATTGACTAAAAAGTACATTCCGGACCTATTGAAAATATTATGACACTAATTCGAGGTCATCTCGATTAAAGATTGACCATTATCGGGTTTAACTTTCTCAACTCAATAACCCCGTTAGTGACTTAAATTTCTTTCAAACACCTCAAGAATTGGTACAACTTATTTTGTGAGTCATAATCCACGCATACAAACTACGGAGAATGCTAAAATAAAGAAGATGAGAAAATTTTACAAACAACCGAGAGGGTCGTTACACTAGATACTAATTAAACAACTGTTCGTCCCTGAATGGGCAAATATAAGACAAGGAGGGAAAACCAGAAATTACCTGAATCTGTAAAAAGATGTGGATACTTGCTACACATGTCTGCTTCGGTCTCCCAAGTGGCATCCTCAATAGGATTATTCTTCCACTGAACCTTCACAGACGTAATCTCCTTAGTCCTCAACTTATGGATGTCTCTATCAAGAATAGCAATAGGTTCCTCTTCATAAAAGAGGTTTTTATCTATCAAGACTGAATCCAAATGATTTATGTAGTTATCATGAAACTACTTTAACAAAGACACATGAAACACAGGGTGAACACCCGATAAACTCGGAGGCAAAACCAATTTATAAGCTATCGGCCCCATATGCTGAAGAATCTGGAATGGCCTAATATATCTAGGGCTGAGCTTACCTCGCTTCCTAAAATGCATAACACCCTCATGGGCGAAACTTCGAGCAACACTTGCTCACCCTTCATAAAGTGCATATCTCTAACCTTGCGATCTGCATACCCTTTTTGTCTCCTTTGAGCCACTATAAGTTTCTCCTGTATGAACCTAATCTTCTCAAACGAGTCTCTCAACAAATTAGTATCCCACGGTCTCACCTCAAAAACATTAAACCACCCAATGGGAGATCTATACCTCTTCTGTACAATGCCTCAAACAGTGCCATGTTGATACTCGAATGATAACTGTTATTATATGCAAACTCGGCCAAAGGTAGGAACTGATCCCAATGACCTCCAAAATCAATCACACATGCACGAAACATATCTTCCAACACCTAAATTGTTCGCTCGGACTGCCTATCAGTCTGAGGATGAGCTGTACTAAGGTTCAACCTTGTGCCCAATTCCATATGCAACTTCTTCCAAAAAGTAGAGGTAAATTGAGTACCTCTATTAGAGATAATAGAAACAGGGACCCCATGCAACCAAACAATCTCCTTAAGATAAATCTTGGCTAAATTTTCTGCATCATAAGTCACCTGAACTGGAATGAAATATGCAGACTTCGTTAACCTATCCATAATAACCCATATAGAATCATACTTCCCCAAGGTATTAGGAAGACCAACAACAAAATCCATAACTATCCTCTCCTATTTCCATTCAGGAATAGGCATTTGTTGAAGAGTACCCACCAGGTTTCTGATGCTGGTACTTTATCTGCTAACAACTTTAGCATTTAGTAACAAAATCAACTATGTCATGCTTCATTTGACCCCACCAATAATGCTGCCTCAAATCACGGTACATCTTGGTTGCACTAGGATATATTGAATACTTTAAAATATGAGCCTCAGCTAGAATAGTAGGAATCAAATAATAAACACGAGGTACACAAACTCACCCCTTAATCCGCAACACATCATCACTATAAAGAATGGCCTTCTTGGGCTTACCCTGTAAAACCTTATCATGAATCTTTCTCAACTTAGCATCCTCAAATTGTTTATCCTTGATTTGATCAAGAGATATGGACTTTGCCTCAATGCTGGCTAGAATTCCTCTTCTCCCAGTCACATCAAATCAAACAAACTTGTTAGCTAGAGTCTGAATCTCTCTAGCCAACGGATGCTTGCTAGCATTCAAGTAAGCCATACTACCCGTACTTACCAATTTCCTGCTTAATGTATCAGTGACAACATTAGCCTTCCCCGGATCGTAAAGAATAGTGATATGATAATCTTTAAGCAATTTCATCCATCTACATTGTCTCAAATTCAAATACCTCTACGTGAACACATACTGTAAACTGCGATGATCAGTGAATACTTCACAACGAGACCCATACAAGTAATGCCTCCATATCTTAAGAGCAAAACCATAACAACTAACTCTAAATCATGAGTGGGATATTTCTTCTCATTGGGATTCAATTTCCTCAAAGCATAAGAAATTACATTACTTTTCTACATCAACACAACACCTAAACCAGAACGTGAGGCATCACAATAAATAATAAAATCCTTACCCTCTATCAGCAAGGCAAGAATAAGAGCGGTAGTTAACAAGGTCTTGAGCTTTTGAAAGCTCTCCTCACACTCATCAGACCAAATAAATGGTAAATCCTTCTGAGTAAACCGCGTCATATGAGTAGCAATAGAAGCAAACCCCTTCACAAACCTGCGGTAATAACTTGCCAAGCCAACTAAGCTACGAACCTCCATCACTGAAGTAGGCCTAGCCTAATTCTTAACCTCTTCAATCTTTTGAGGGTCTACTATCACCCCTTCCTTAGAAACCACATGCCCTAAAAAGTATACAGAAGCCAACCGAAACTGTAATACCCCGTACTCCTACCTAGCTTGAAATTATCCCAAGAATGTTAGAAACTTACTTTGAAAGATGAATCCACTTTTATACACATGTAATTTTTAAGATTTTTACTTTTTTTTAAGTGGGAAATTGAGTAAGCTTTCCATCGATACCCATTTTATCAAAATATGGTATCGGGGTAGAAAGTTATGGCCAAACTACTGAAAGTAGTCAAAACTGCCCAGGTGTGATGGTGAAGGCTGACGGACCATCGAGCTAGAGACGGACCATCACCCAGACCGTCGTAGCGGAGGAAGTGAGACCATATTCTTCCTAAGAGAGACGGCTCAGGCCGACATACCATCGAGCTAGCGATGGACCGTCGCCCAAGCCGTCATAGAAGAGGTAGTGAACCCCTATTATGCCCAGGTGCGACGGTCAGGACCGACGGACCGTGACCCAGCGACGGACCATCGCATATTTTATTCTGCTATTTTAAGTCATTTTAAAAAAGGGATTTTTGGTCTTTTACCACCCTTTCTAATACCTAATAATATCAGATCAAGGTTCATAAGTTCATTATCCATCTACAACATCAAATTAGGGTTTTCTCTCAAAGATAATCCCAAAGAACAAGATCTAAATCATTCTTCAAGAAACTAAGAGATTCAAGTTCTTCAAGTCCAAGGACTTCAAGAAACTCACAATCAAAGTATGTCATGTATTGATTCATCGGTCCCTTTCACCCATGAAGCTTAAGAATCTCTTTTCAAAATCCAAAATTTGTGTATTTATGAATGTTCATGATGTAAATTGAATTGAAATTCATGTTCATGGTGTTGTGGGGTTTTGATTCATGTTTTAAATTATATATTCCAATGATTGACCCTAGTATATGAAGATTTGCATAATAATCATGATAAACCCTTCAAATTAGCAAATTTATTTATGCAACCATGACAATTAGATGCATTGATGATGGTATAACCAAAGTATTCTCCCCATGTGTTTGATTAAATTCCTATGTGAAGAAAAAGTGCCATACTAGTGTGATAATATGAAATCCCCATTCATGTACAAGTTTATGCATGTCAAATATTTGATGAAATATCTTAGTAAATTATGGATACATGTGTAGCCCTTATGGTGCTTTAGAACTTGTACTTTATGAAATCTCTAACTTATTATATTATGGATTGTTGATGTTGTTCATGTATTCAAGAAAGTCATGCTTTGTCGGTTTCTTTCCATCAAGTCCTGGGGTACTTGTACCCGAATAATATAGTTGTGTGCCTAGAGCTAGTGTCATGTTTTCATGATATCCTCAGTCAAGCCATGATCCATAGAACACAGTCAGTCTTGTGACTCAAGAAAGCTCAAAAATCCAGTAATCTTAGAAATCTCAGACAGTTATTAGATCTCAGTAGCATTCCGCTAGTCCATGAAAATTCAGTTAACTCAGTCCAGTCAGTTCAGTTAATCATGTTCAGTGTCTTTTCAGATGGGAGTAGAAATTAGCACCGAGCGAACCCAAGGATGGGAACCCACCTATTATATGAGGGTTTGATTCTTAGAAGAAATCCTTGCATTCTAGAACTACGTAGCCAGCATAGGTTGAGACATCATAGCCTGTTATATGAGGGTAGATGAGGTGGCTTAACCTGTTTTATGAGGGTTCCCACCATTCTCACTAGAGTTACTTGTTATACGAGGGTTACTCACAGATTGTCCTTACCAGTGGTGCGGTATTGACACCCTTCTAATTGGGGTTACAGATTGGACCCCAACTCAGTTATATTACGTTATTTGGGGCATGTCGGTTTGATGACTATTTCCCACAGTTTTAGTTACAGAATCAGGACTGTCAGATACAATTATTCAGTCTCAGTAATAGAACTCAGCTAGTTCTACAGAATTTAGGACTGTCAGATACAGTTAACTCAGAATAGCACAGAGCTCAGCTAGTTCCATCAGAACCTAGATTGTCAGATACAGTCGCTCTATATTAGTTATTTCAGTTATACAGTTATCAGTATCTCATGTTATCAGTACTCAGGCTCAGTAATCATGTTATCACAAACTTAGTTATAGTTATTATGTATTCATGCATGCATTCTCACGTGCATGTTATCCAGTCAGTTAGTATAGTTCATGCATATGAACCCTTTGCATTCAGCCTACCTCACATGCATATAGTACATTCAATCGTCCTGAAGCATTTGCGTTATGGTGTTTTATACCATAGGTTCAGAAGCACGAGCTCCAGAGCATCAGTAGAATTCCAGCCTCGACAGTCAGAGTTAGCTAAGGGTGTTTAGTGGGTTGGGCCGGGTCAACCCAGAACTGGCCCATTAAATTTAGCTGGTTGTGGGTTGGGCCGGGTTCGAGTTGGGGTTAAGTGGGCCAGGACGATTCGGATTAAATAGTAAAATTTTTAAAAATAGCCCTAACCCGGCCCACTTAACCCAACCCGATCAAACTCGGTTAAAAATACGGTCAAACCCGATCAAAAATAATTTTTTTTTTTTAATATACACTATATATACCCATCTATATACATTTTAAATACGTTAAACATTATATATACACTATATATATTGTATATACTACATTAAAATTTAAAAAATATATACACATATACACAATTACACATATATATGCACCATTCAATGTCTATGTACTATTTAAATAAAATATACAACAATATATATACATTACAATATATATATATAGTTATATACTAATTTATAAAACATATACACATGTATACATTAAATATACACGTCTATAGAAGATATATACACATATACGCACCATTCAATGTATATGTACTACTTTAAATAGAATATACTACAATATATATACATTACAATATATATATATAGTTATATACTAATTTATAAAACATATACACATCTATACGTTAAATATACACGTCTATAGAAGATATATATATATATACGCACTTTTCAATGTATATGTACTACTTTAAATAAAATATACTACAATATATATACATTACAATATATATATATATATATATATATATAGTTATATACTAATTTATAAAACATATACACATGCATACGTTAAATATATACGTCTATAGAAGATATATACACATATATACGCACCATTCAATATATTTGTACTACTTTAAATAAAATATACTACAATATATATACATTACAATATATATATATATATAGTTATATACTAATTTATAAAACATATACACATGTATACATTAAATATACATGTCTATAGAAGATATATACACATATATACGTACCATTCAATATATATGTACTATTTTAAATAAAATATACTACAATATACATACATTACAGTATATATATAGTTATATACTAATTTATAAAATATATACACATGTATACATTAAATATACATATTTATAGAAGATATATACACAAATATACAAAACATATGCTACTTAATATAATAAATTAATAATACTTGATAGTAAATTAATAATATATTAGAAGTAAGTTTTTAATTTAAACTAGAAATTCAATTTAAATCATTAAATGAAAAAAATTACAAAGTAAGGACAAAGGAGTGAATGAATCTTGAATTTTATTGATTGCGAAATGATCCAAAATTTATAATTTATATGAATCAAAAATCTACAAATTATGCATCATTTTTTCCAGCTCATTCATGTTAATATTAATGGGAACTTGCATAGGATAGTCAAATTCAACGGGGGCAAAACCATGCATTGGACTTGATTCTGTTGAGTTCTCCGGTGAAGACATAATTTCTTCAAGTTTCTGCTCGTTGTTCGGCTCCGGTTCCATTCGTTGGTTTATTCTTTCTTCTCTAATCCAATGTCTGAGGCAAACTAGAATATTCATTGCATTGATTCCTAATGAGTGTCGGTTGTCTCCAAGCTGCTGTCGTTCTTGACTAAAGGTGCTCTCTGATGCAACGGTTGACATTGGAACATTCAAGATATCTCTAGCTAATCTTGAAAGCACAGGATATTGTGTTTCATTACTCCTCCACCAATCCAACGTGTTGACCCGTTGTCTACGATCCTCCGGTGGTGACCGAAGATAATATTTAAGCACTTCCCGATAAGTTGATGTGTAAGCTCTCTCATCAACACTGTTCCAAAATGGTAAATCATAAAATAAATCAGGAAAACCACTATGTGCCGGCCTTTTAGAAGATGATGGCTCCTCGGGAGGATGAGGAGCGACAATTGGAGTGATATTTGTAGGTACGGCTAAATCAACTAAACAACATAGTGATTATATAATTTTTCTATGTATTCATTCGCATCACCCATAGCCGTCCACAAATCAGGTTGTACTTGTTCAGAATCATTGTTAGTATTTATTTCTAAGTTAGCATAAATAATAGTACTAAAGTGGCACATAGTATTATATTTCATACACGGGTTTAGCATAGCACCAACCAAGTAAATAGGGAGAATCGGGAAAAATATTTTTTAAATTTAGTAAACATGGCACCAACAGCTTCTTTATAACCTTCTTTATTTTTATATTCTTTGAGAAAATAAGAAATATCGGCTATATATACCAAAATATTACAAACAGTAGGATAATAAGCACCAAAAAATTCATCCGTAGCTACATAAATTTTTTCTAAAAACTTAACAAGATCATTAATTACAACCCAATCAGAATCATGTAGCATGCAATCAGCAGAATCAACAAATGGACCACAATATTGGCTAAAAGCTAGTGTAATAGGAACTCTATATTTATAACAAGTTTTTAAAAATCATACGTAGAATTCCATATAATATCAATTTTCTTAGGTATCAATATCGGTGCAAGTTCATTTTCTTGACATTTAACTTTAAATTCTCTAATTTTTTTTCTTCGATTATTTCCTTGAATAAAACCAATAGCAAGATGGATTTTTTCAATATAAAGCTCAAAAAACTCAAGACCATCTTTTACAATTAAATTATATATATGACATGCACACTTAATATGAAAAATTTCAGATAACGACGGAGATAGCTTAGATTTTAACTTTGTTATAGCAGCCTTGTTGTTAGAAACATTATCAAAATCAATACATAAGATTTTATTTTCGATACCATAAAATTTGGTAACTTTAATAATAGAATCAACAATAAAATCTCCACTATGTTTACGATCTTCATCATATAAAAAAACAAGAATATGTTTTTACATCACAAAATTATTATCCATCCAGTGACAAGTAATGGTTAAATAATCATTTTTATTTACAACACGACCAAGATCAGAAGTTAGGGACAATCAACATTGAATATTTTTTAACAATGTTGATAAATAAAAATAATATTGTGAATGAGGTCTAAAAATATCAGACCGACAAGTACTTCTAGGAATACCATTAAACATAGGATTATAAATTGCTTGAATATAATGAATAAACGCATCAGAAGAAGGAAAACTAAAAGGTAAACAACCCACAACTACCATTTTTGCTATTTCTTCCCAATCCTTCAATTTATTATACTTCTTCATTACCTGACCGATTGCTGGGCCCATTCTAGTTTGCGTTGGCCCACCGACATCCCCACCACCTCGTGCAATATTTAACTCTCTTTCATGAGCATTACCTATATGTCTCATTAACGTACCCGTACCCCCTTGCTTTCCTCCTCTTTTATGCTTATATATTTATTGACAAATATTGCGTTGCACCTCAGTATCTGATATATGTTCAAAAAATTGACATTCAATACTAGTTTTTTTACGAGCTCTTGGGGAACGGGGAGGATGGGGAGGGAGATTAACCGATTCAGATCTAACGTTAGAATTTCCTACTGCGGGTGTCTCACCAATATTTTCATTATATTCGTCTAAATTAACCGCATCTACTTTATTTTTTTCTTTTATACCATAATTTTTCTGAGCTTTTATATAATCCATATCGTGAGCACCTACACCTATTTCTTCCTCAAAAGGTATACCAAGCGGTACTAGAGGCGAAGACACACGGGTATATCTACTACTTGAAGTACCTCTACCGCTAGTAATTCATTTTTTACTACCACTACCGCTTCCGGGACAAATTTTTTTAACACCTTTAGTAGCGAGGTTTCTTAATTTATCCATAATATAAATTAAACTAAAAAAATTCAAAATACACAAATATAATAAAATTAAATATTCAACAATTAATATACTAAATAAAAATTAAACATAAGAGATGGAACGACAATACCAAATTTTGGAAGTATCCGAAGGTTGCGACTTTAAAAACTTCCACTCGTACTTTGTAATCACAAAATAAAAAAATTAAAATGAGAACTTTAGAAAATTAAATATATAAAATATTTGAGAATTGAGATTTGAGAGAGAATGAGATTTAAGATAATGAAAAATTATGTGAAAAATAATTTGAAGGGGTAGGGTATTTATAGAATTTTTTTTGAGATTAAAAACTATTTTGAATGAATTTTTTTCTTTTAATAAAAGGGCCCAAACTAGCCGTTTGGACACAAAAACGGCTATATAGCCGTTGGGCCAACGGTTAGTTTGGCCCAAATCTCCAAAATTAAAAAAAAAGGCAATCGGGTCGGGCCGGGCCAATTAACCGGCGGGCCTGGACCGGGCTTGGTCCGGGCCGGGTTAACGAGGCCCAACCAAAAAATTAAAATGGCTCAGGACCCAGTACCCTACAGCCCATGGGCTGATCGGGCTGGGTCAAATCGAGCCAGTTCGGGTTGGGTCAAATCGGGCCAGTTCGGCCCGGGTCAATCCGGCCCATTTGACAGGCTTAGAGTTAGTTGTGAGTCCTCATCCTTCAAGGACATAACCATTGCTTTATTATCTAATTAATTAATTTATTTCTATTGTTGGAGGACATATCCCATCAATACCATATTCAGATTGTTTAGAGGCTTTTGGACTAGCATGTTCATACAATTATTTCAGTTATTTTGGTATTGATATACCATATCTTCAGATGTTATGCTTTATCAGATCTTTAAACCTTATGGCCTTTATCCCTTATTTCTGCATTTATACAGTATATTATGCAGTGTACAGATACAAATATCAGTCATGGGTTAGCTTATGGTCCTTTGGGGTCATGAGCACCGTGTGGCATTCCGGGTACCAGACTCGGGGCATTTCAAACTTGGTATCAGAGCCTAAGGTTCAATAAATTCCTAGGAAGTCTGAAAGTCGCATCTAGTAGAGTCTTGTACATGGGTGTGTTGCAGGCCACATTTATTTGCAGGAGGTTATAAGATGTTTTAGGAATAATTTTCCTTCTTTCAGTATTCATGCCGTACTAGAGACCATAATCTTAAGTTAATTTCTCCATCTAATCTATTCGTCCCTTTCTTCTACAGAATATGCCTTCTAAAAGAAGAAACGGGAATCAGCCAGCCCCTCTGGCCGAAGATCCTTTGGGAGAACATGTCTCTCATGTAGAGTTCAGAGCTGTATTCACTAGTTTTGCTCAGTCAGTTACTGCTCAAAATGAACGACCAACTATCATTCTGGCCAACCCAGTGGCCAATTCAGTTGCATCCAGGATTCAGGACTTCATCCAAATAAATCCTCCATCTTTTTTTGGGTCTAAGTCAAATGAGGACCCTCGAGAATTCATCGATCAGGTTCAAAAGGTTACAGATATCATGGGGGTGTCAGTTGAAGTCAAAAAGGCCAGATGATGCAGGGCCTATTGAGTGGGAGGAGTTTGTCACTGCATTCTTAGATAGATTCTTTACCCAACAGCTGAGAGAGGCTAAGTTGTTAGAATTTATCAACCTCAGACAGGGAAACATGACGGTGAAAGAGTATTCTCTTAAGTTTACTCAATTAGCCAGATATGCCCCCTCATGTGGTTGCAGACAACAGTGCTAAGATGAGTAAGTTTGTTTCTGGGGTGAATGATAGTGTGGTCAACGAGTGTAGGTATGCGATGTTGAATAGTGACATGACTTTAGCCGGGCTTATAAATCATGCTCAACAGATAGAGAAGCAAAAGATTAAGATAAGGGAAAAGCAGAATAAGAGAACAAGGACATGTAGTTTTAACTTTGCTCAGCCCAAATCAGAAGGTGGAAGCTGTTCTTAGTTTTTTCCTAAGTCATCAGTTCCAGCTCCTTTTTCAGCTAGTGCTCCATATCCTAGATTCAGAGACGGTTATAGAGATAGAGCGCCAGGATCTAAGTCTCAAGGCAGTGTTAGCAGTGCCTGCACCTATCCTCTTTGCCAGACTTGTGGCAAACACCATTAGGGTATTTGCAGAGATGACAGTGGTATTTATTTTAGATGTGGTAAGACAGGCCATAGAGTCAGAGACTGTCCTCAGCCAGGTCCTCAGGGTCAGCAGAACCGTTCCTCAGCTCAGTTCGATTTCCCAAACCAGCAGGTTCCACCTCCAGCACTACTAGTGGGCAACGCCTAAATCGACTTTATGATCTCCAATCCTGGCAAGATCAGGAAAATTCTCCTGATGTAGTTACTGGTACGTTATAAATCTTTGATGTGTATGTTTACGTTTTGGTAGATTCAGGAGCTTCTTTGTCTTTTGTTACTACCTATATAGCAGGCAATTTCAGAACCAGTTCTGAAATTCTAGCAGAGCCCTTTTCAGTCTCTACCCCAGTAGGCAAAACCATCATAGCCCAATGAGTATACAGGAACTATCCGATTATGATACTTCAGAAATTCACCTTAGCAAACTTAGTCGAGTTAGAGATGACAGATTTTGATGTCATTCTTGGCATGGATTGGCTTCATTCCAGCTATGCCACAGTCCATTGCAGAAACAGAGTTGTCCAGTTTCAATTTCTGAATGAACCTATCCTAGAGTGGAGGGGTAGTACTTCAGCTTTCAGAGGTCAGCTTATTTCCTACCTTCGGGCAAGGAAAATGATGTCTAAAGGATGTGTCTATCATCTTATTTGAGTTAAGGACCCTAACTTCGAAACTCCCAGGCTTGAATCAGTCCTAGAAGTGAATGAATATTCAGATGTCTTTCCAGAAGATCTTCCAGTAATTCCTCCCAAAAGGGGAATAAACTTTCGCATTGACCTTCTTCTAAATACTCAACCTATATCTATTCCGCCATACCGAATGGCACCAGCAGAAATCAGAGAATTGAAAGAGCTGTTGAAGGATCTCTTAGATAAGGGGTTCATCAGGCCCAGTGTGTCCCCGTAGGGTGCACAAGTTTTATTCGTGCGCAAGAAAGTTGGTTCTCTCAGAATGTGTATTGATTACCGTCAGCTCAATAAGGTTACGGTCAAGAACAAGTATCCCCTTCCCAGAATTGATGACTTATTTGACCAACTTCAGGGTGCAAACTATTTCTCTAAGATAGACCTCAGATCTAGCTATCATCAGCTTAGAGTCAGATAATGTGACATTCCAAAAATAGCTTTTCATACTCGGTATTGTCACTTCAAGTTTCTGGTTATATCCTTTGGTCTTACTAATGCCCCAGCTGCTTTCATGAACTTGATGAACCGGGTGTTCAAGCAGTACTTGGACATGTTCATCATAGTCTTTATAGATGATATTCTGGTCTATTCCTGTAGTGAGCATGATTATGCAAACCATCTCAAAATTGTACTTCAGACCCTCAGAGATCATCAGCTGTTCGCCAAATTCAGTAAGTGAAAGTTTTGGCCAAGGTCAGTAGCATTCCTTGGTCATATCATTTCCGGTGATAGCATTAGAGTAGATACTTAAAAGACCAAAGCGCTAAGAAACTGGCCCAGACCTGTCTCTCCACCAGACATCAAGAGTTTCTTAGGTTTGGCTGGCTATTACAGATGGTTTATTGAGGGATTTTCGTTTATTTCATCCCCTATGTCCAGATTGACTCAGAAGAAAGTCAAGTTTTAATGGTCAGATCCTTGCGAGAAGTTTTTTTAGGAGTTGAAGACTCGACTCATCTCAGCTCCAATCTTAGCTCTTCCAGATGGTCCATATGGGTTCGTAGTGTATTGTGATGCGTCTAGAGTAGGTTTGGGTTGTGTACTCAAGCAGCATGGTAAGTTCATAGCCTACGCCTCCAGATAACTTAAACCTTATGAGAAGAATTATCTAACTCATGATCTTGAGTTAGCAGTCATATTATTTGCCTTAAAGATTTGGAGGCATTATCTGTACGGGGTTTATGTAGATGTGTTAATTGATCATAAGAGCCTTCAGTATGTCTTTTCTCAAAAATATCTCAATCTTCATCAGAGAAGGTGGTTAGAGCTCTTGAAAAATTATAACACAAGTGTCTTTTATCATCCGGGCAAGGCCAACGTTATGGCCGACGCTCTCAGTAGACTGTCTATGGGTAGTGCTGCTCATGTTGAGGATAGTAAGAAGAAGTTAGCTTAGGAAATATATCATCTTTCTAGACTAGGCATTCGCTTAGTCAATTCAGAGGAGGGTGACATATGGATTCTGAGTAGTTCAGAATCATCTCTAGTTTTCGAGGTGAAAGGAAAGTAAGATAGTGATCCCAGCCTTGTCAAGTTAAAAGAGTCAGTCAACGATCAGAAAGTAGAGGTTTTGTCCCAAGAAGGAGATGGTGTATTGCGTTGTCAGGGTCGTCTGTGTGTTCCAGGTATAGACGACTTAAGGCAGCGAATTCTTGCAGAAGTACATGGTGCGCGATATTCTATTCATCCAGGGGCCATAAAGATGTACCGCGACTTGCGGGAAATCTATTGGTGGAGTGGGATAAAGAGAGATATTGCAGAGTTTGTGGCTAAGTTCTCTACATGTAACCAGGTAAAGATATAGCATCAAAAACCTAGTGGGTCCATGCAGGAGTTCAGTATTCCTACTTGGAAGTGGGAAGAAGTGAACATGGACTTCGTGATGAGTTTACCTCGTACTCGTCATCAACATAATTCAGTTTGGGTTATAGTAGACAGGGTGACCAAATTAGCTCATTTTATTCCAGTCCATACCTCTTATTCAGCCGAGGATTACGCTAAACTCTACAACAAAGAGTTGATCAGATTTCACGAAGTTTCGTTATCCATTATCTCAGACAGAGGTACCCAATTCACCTCTTATTTCTGGAAAGCATTCCAAAAGGGTCTTGGTACCCAAGTTCATCTCAGTACCACCTTTCATCCTTAGACATATGGTAAAGTAGAAAGGACCATTTAGACATTAGAATATATGCTAAGGGCATGTGCAATTGATTTCAAGGGAAGCTGGGATGACCACTTGCCCTTGATTGTGTTTGCATACAACAATAGCTATTATTCCAGTATTAAGATGGCTCCATTTAAAGCTTACTATGATAGGAGGTGCAGATCTCCAGTTGGTTGGTTCAAAGTTAGTGAGGCCTCAGTCATAGGGCCTGACTTAGTATTCGATTCCTTAAAGAATGTCCAGTTGATCAGAGAAAGACTTCGGGCTGCTCAGAGCTGATAGAAGTCTTATGCAAATGTGCGTAGAAAGGAACTCGAGTTCAAGGTTGGTGACTATGTCTATATAAATATCTTTCCCATGAAAGGAGTGAAGAGATTCGGCAAGAAGGGAAAGCTCATTCCCCGATATGTTGGTCCCTTCAAGATTCTCAGTCGATTTACCAAGGTAGCTTATGAGCTCAAATTGCCTTCAGATCTAGCCTCAGTTCATCCAATCTTCTATGTCTCTTTTCTCAAGAAGTGAATAGGTGACCCAGAAGTTGTAGTCCCTATTCAGAACATAGATGTTCAAAACAACCTCTCTTATGAAGAGATTCCAATAGAAATCCTAGACTATCAGACTCGTAGACTAAGGAACAAAGAAGTCCCTCTAGTCAAAGTTCTTTGGCAAAATTAGTACGTTGAGGGAGATACTTGGGAAGCAGAAGTAGACATGCATACCAAGTATCCTCACCTCTTCCCCTCTAAATCAGACCTATCTCAAGGTAATAGTTCTCCTTAAGCTTATTCAGTTTCATGTTCAGAATTCCATTATGAACTTGGTATTACATACCATAGCTATTCAGTCATGCATTCATCAGTTCAGTTATATAATCATGCATAAGATGTGCATTCTCATTGTGAGAACCTTAGATCATCAGAATAATCAGTCATGCATTCATGAATCAGTTACACATGCATAAGATATGCATGTTCGGTATGATATATTCAGTTATCAGTCATGTCGTCATGAGCTCATGTTCTAGCAATTCATGTTTAGTATGTCAGTCAGTTTATCTTTTCCCCTCTCACTCAGTCTTATTCGAGGATAAACGTTCTTAAGGGGGAGATATTATAATACCCCATACTCCTACCTAGCTTGAAATCATCCCAAGAATGTTAGAAACTTACTTTGAAAGTTGAATCCACTTTTATACATGTGGAATTTTTAAGATTTTCACTTTTTGTTGAGTAGGAAATTGAATAATATTTCCATCGATACCCATTTCGTCAAAATCTGGTATCAGGGTAGAAAATTATGGCCTAAATACAGAAAGCAGTCAAAACTTCCCAGGTGCGACGGTGAAGGCCGACGGACCGTCGAGCTAGCGAAGGACTGTCGCCCAAACCGCCGCAGCGGAGGAAGTGAGACCAAATTATGCCTAAGGGTAATGGCTCAGGCCGACGGACCATCAAGCTAGCAAGGGACCGTTGCCCAAGCTGTCATAGAAGAGGCAGTGAACCTCTATTATGCCCAGGTGCGATGGTCATGACCGATGGACCGTCGACCCAGCGACGGATCGTCGCATATTTCTTTATGCTATTTTGCACCCACCATCGCATATTTCATTCTGCTATTTTAAGTCATTTTAAAAAAGGACTTTTTGGTCTTTTACCGCCCTTTCTAATACTTAATAATATCAGATCAAGGCTCATAAGTTCATTATCCATCTACAATATCAAATTAGGGTTTTCTCTCAAAGATAATCCCCAAGAACAAGATCCAAATCATTTTTCAAGAAACTAAGAGATTCAGGTTCTTTAAGTCCAAGGACTTCAAGAAACTCACAATCAAGGTATGTCATATGTTGATTCATGGGTCCCTTTCATCCATGAAGCTTAAGAATCTCTCTTCAAAATCCAAGATTGGTGTATTTATGAATGTTCATGATGTAAATTGAATTGAAATTCCTGTTCATGATGTTGTGGGGTTTTGATTCATGTTTTAAATTACATATTCCAATGATTGACCCTAGTATATGAAGATTTGTATAATAATCCTAATAAACCCTTCAAATTAGAAAATTTATTAATGCAACCATGACAATTAGATACATTGATGATGGTATAACCAAAGTATGCTCCCGATGTGTTTGATTAAATTCTTATGTGAAGGAAAAGTGCCATACTAGTGTGATAATATGAAATCCCTATTCATGTACAAGTTTATGCATGTCAAATGATTGATGAAATGTCTTAGTCAGTGAATTATGGATACATGTGTAGCCCTTGTGGTGCTTTAGAACTTGTACTTCATGAAATCTCCAACTTATTATATTATGGATTATTTATGTTGGTCATGTATTCAAGAAAGTCATGCTTTGTCGGTTTATTTCCATCGAGTCCTCGGGGTACTTGTACCCGAATAATATAGATGTGTGCCTAGAGCCAGTGCCATATTTTCCCGATATCCTGAGTCAAGCCATGATCCATAGAACTCAGTCAGTCATGTGACTCAGGAAAGCTCAGAAATCCAGTAATCCTAGAAATCTCGGACAACTATTAGATCTCAGTAGCATTCCGCCAGTCCACAAAAATTTAGTTAACTCAGTCCAGTCAGTTCAGTTAATCATGCTCAGTGTCTATTCATATAGGATTAGAAATTATCACCGAGCGAACCCAAGGATGGGAACCCACCTGTTATATAAGGGTGTGCTTCTTAGAAGAAATCCTTGCGTTCTAGAACTACGTAGCCAGCGTAGGCTGAGACATCATAACCTATTATTTGAGGGTAAATGAGGTGGCTTAACCTGTTATATAAGGGTTCCCACCGTTCTCACTAGAGTTACCTATTATATGTCGATTACTCATAATTTTCCTTACCAGTGGCACGGTATTGACACCCTTCTAATTGGGGTTACAAATTGGACCTCAACTCAGCTATATTGTGTTATTTGGGTAATGTCGGTTAGATGACTACTTCCCACAGTTTTAGTTATAGAATAGGACTGTCAGATACAATCATTCAATCTCAGTAATAGAACTGAGAAGTTCTACAGAATTTTGGACTGTCAGATACAGTCAACTCAGAACAGCATAGAACTCAGCTAGTTCCATCAGAACCTAGACTATCAGATACAGTCACTCCATATTAGTTATTTTAGTTATACAATTATCAGTATCTCATGTTATCAGTACTCAGGCTCAGTAATCATGTTATCACAAACTCAGTTACAATTATTATCTATTCATGCATGCATTCTCAAGTTCATGTTATCCAGTCAGTTAGTATAGTTCATGCATGTGAACCCTTTTCAATCAGCCTACCTCACATACATACCAGTACATTCAATCGTACTGATGCATTTGCGCTATGGTGTTTTATACCCTAGGTTTATAAGCACGAGCTCCAGAGAATCAGTAGCATTCCAGTCTCGGCAGTCAGAGTTAGCAGTGAGTCCTCATCCTTCGAGGACATAACCATTACTTTATTATCTCATTAATTAATTTATTTTAGTAGTTGGAGTTAGTTGGGGACATGTCCCATCAACTCTTTATTCAGATAGTTCAGAGGTTTTTGGACTAGCATGTTCAAACAGTTATTTCAGTTGTTTTGGTATTGATATACCATATCTTCAAATGTTATCTTTTATCAGATCTTTGAACCTTATGGCCTTTCAGCCTTTATTTCCACATTTATATAGTATGTTATGCAGTATACAGGTACAAATATCAGTCATGGGTTAGCTTATGGTCTTTTGGGGTAATGAGCACTGTATGGCATTTCGGGTACCAAACTCGGGGCGTTACAAAAACTCACATTTAAATTTTTTTCATAAATCTTTTTCTCCCTTGACAAACCCAAAACAATCCTTAAGTGATTCTCATGCTCTTCTTTACTCTTAGAGTAAACCAGAATATCATTAATAAGGTCAATCATGAAAGAATGCAAGTAGGGCTTAAATATCTCATTCATCAAACTCATAAAAGAAGCTGGTGCATTAGTCAGCCTACAAGACATCACAAGAAACTCATAGTGCCCATACCTAGTTTGAAAAGTAGTCTTAGCAATATTGTCAGGCCAAATCTTAAGCTGATGATACCCAGACCTCAAATCAATCTTAGATAATACGGATGCAACCTGCAACTGGTCAAATAAATCATTGATATGGGGAAAAGGATATTTATTATAGATTGTAACTTTGTTCAATTGCCTATAGTCTATACACATAAGAATACTACCATTCTTTTTCTTTACAAACAAGATAAGAGCATCCCATGAAGAGGCACTCGGATGGATAAAATCCTTACTTAATAAGTCCTGTAATTGAGCCTTTATCTCCCTCAACTCAGCCGGAGCCATCCTATAGGGAGGAATAGAAATAGAACGAGTACCTGGCTCTTGATCAATGTAGAGATTAATGTCACGATTTGGCAGCATACCAGGAAAATTTAGAGGAAAAACCTCTTGGAACTCACACACCATAGGAACTGACTCAATAGATGGGACCTCTGCAAGAGTATCCTAAAGAAGTTCTAGGAACACCAAACAATATCTCCCAATTAACCTCTGTGTACGCAGAAAGAAAATAAATTTCATTGGAGCAGGACTATAATCACCCTCCCACTCAAGTCTATCTATTCCTGGTATATCCATAGTCACTGTTTTAGCATGACAATCGAATATAGCATGATACAGAGATAACCAACTCATACCTAAAATTATATCAAAATCCACAGTGTCTAGAATCACTAAATCTGCCCAAGCTTGATGCCTCATAAACATAACAGAACAAGAATGATAAACCATATCAACAATAATAGAATCACCAACAGGAGTAGACACGTGAATCAGGTAGTCAAGAAAATCACACACTATGTCCAATCCAACAACAAAATTAGCAAATATGTATGAAAAAGTAGATCTAGGATCAAATAATACAATGTCCATCTGGTCACAGACAAGAATAACACCTGTCATAACAGCATCTGATGCCTCTACCTCAGTTCTACCTAGAAAGTCATAGATATAGGCCCTACCACCAGTTTGAATGTCACCTCTTCCAAGCTATGAACTACCTCAATAGGGATGATTACCACCCCTGCTTGCCTGATGACCACCACGACCACCTTATAAATGACCTCTACCATTACCACTATCTCCCTTACCTACTGGAACTAGAGCTTTACGAGCCTTCTGCTAGCTAGACTGGCCAAAATGCCTCATATTAGGAGAAAATCTCCTAATGTGACCCACTCCACTACACTCGTAACATATATTGTCCCAGGTAGGCCGCTGAGTTGATGAAGATGAAGCGAGGTTACCACCAGAGTCTGAAAATAGCTGGATAACTCTTGACGGACCACCCATAGACACCGGCATCGCTAACTGAATAGGGCGGGTAGGGTATCCCTGTGAACTCTGTCCCCTAGAATAAGAACCACTAAAACTACCTCTTCCATGGGCCTTCTTTTCTGAAACCTTAGCATAACCCTCTTTCCTTATTGTAATGCCCTAAGAGTACACCCTGGGTGCCATATAGTGTTTATAGTCCCGAGGGACCATAATCTAATCCATGAGCTGGTACTTGCTGTGAGAACTGAGTAATATAATAACATATGTGGAATATCTGAATATGCCATAAGGTTATAAGTTATAAATCTGATAAAGTCTATAAGACAAAACTGGTAATGCTAAAAAGATACCTGACAATGACAACTGAAATCTGAAAACTGACTAACTGTCTGTACTAGTATGAAAAGCCTCTACCGACTGATTGAGGAGATGATGGGACAAACCCCTAACTAACTCTGAATGAATATAAATGATTGAAACTGATAAAGAAATCTGAGCTAAGCAAATCATATCCTTGAAATATAAGGACTCACCACTGCTGTGACAGATAATCTAGAAAGTCTATGCGTGATACAGGAACTAAGCATCCGAACCTATGATATGATACATCATAGCGCAAGAAAAGGGTAGTGATCAGTACTTTGAATTTACTGGTATGTTTAATGAGATAGGCTGATATGCATGGTTTTATATGCATGAATAATAATTGGTTGAATAAATAAATAGCATGAAATACTGAATAAGATGCATGAAATCTGTAAATACTAAACATACATGAAATCTGTAAATACTGAGAATGCGTGACCAAGCATAAACATGTTCTGAGTATAATCTATAAACTAAAATACTAAAATCTAATAATTGAATTACAGATATCTGTAAATTATGGTCAAGCAACTAAAATTTAATTTACTGAGCTGATTACTGGACTGAGACTGTGGGAGCTATCATCTAACCGACATGCCCCAATGAGAAAATTTGGAGTCCAACTTATCACCCCAGTTGGAAGGGTGTCAGTATCGTGCCACGGGTACTAACAATGGCTTTGTGGATCCACTAAAGTGCTGTCCTAAAGGACAAAGAGTTACCCTCTTCTGGCAGGTACCCGTATGAGATCAACCCTCAACTGGAAGGTTAAAATCTCAACCTATGCTGGCTATGTAGTTCTGGAATGCGGGGGCTGCTACTAAAGGTCACACCCTCAACTGGCAGGTGAGCTCCCATCCTTGGGTTCGCTCAGTGCTAAATCCTACTCCCAACTAAATTGACTTGGAATACTAAACTGTGCTAAGATTAACTGATTATGATAACTAACTGAACAGATAATGCTCATAACATATTCTGAAACTATTCTGAAGATACTGAGAGTAAGTGAACATCTATGGTTTCAGGAATTTATAACCCCCAGGACTCGATAGCAATAATAGTAAAATAATACTAAACTTGGAGGATGTAATATAAAAGCATTTATTAAAATTCATTCTTGTAGGCATTTCATCAAACACTTTATATTCATAGTTTAAGTTAAGCATGAGAATAATTTAAAGTTTGTATAAATAGCAGGATTTCAAGACCAATATCACTAATTATGAATTAAATCAGTGAATAACAATATTAAACATGTGGAGTTTTATAACCAACAATAATTTCATGCAAACATGGTACAAAATTATAATTTCTGGGAGTTCATGGTTAAAATCATAATTTAAAATCATAATAACTTGTAAAGATCATAACTTTGAATTTAAAGTTGGATACTTGGGCTCCATGGGTTAAAGGGACCCATGAATAAACACTTAACATACATGGGTTAATGAATTCGTGAGAATTGATGGTGAATTCTTGAGATTTGATCTTAAATTTTGAAGGCTAGAATTTTTGTTCCTAAAAAGAGATTAGTTGTTTGAAGAGGATTTGTGAGTAATGAGGCATATTATGCCTCTTTAGGGATTTAATTACGTGTTTTGGATGAATTTGGGGCTTTGGGAGTTTACCAAATGGTCCCTGGAAAATTAAGTCGCAGACAGGAAATCTCAATTTTGACACCCGGCGCTATGCGGTACAATCGCGGTGCCTCACTGGAAAAAGGATGATCTCAATTTGGCACCTTGGTGCATCGTGGATCCATCGCAGTGCCTCACTGGAAAAAGGACGAGTGCCATTTTGTACTCCACCGCGATGTGGTGTCTGCTCTATCGAGAATTTTGACACGACATTGGCCAATCGCGGTGACCTACTAAAAAGTGACAATTGCAAAAATGCTCCCTGGTGCGACACGATGCTTATCGTGATGGCACACTGGAAAATGACAAATATGAATTTGTCCATCATCGCGATGCGGCCTTATCGCGTTGGGCTACTGTTTTGCACTAAAAGTGCCATAACTTATCACCCGAGTATTGTATTTAGGAAAAATTGGTATTGTTGGAAAGCTAATTAAATTTCCTACCATTTGGTGGGTATTGAGCTGGAAAATTATTAGTAGGGAAAAAGATATGCTTATTTGAAGTTGACTAAAGCAACATTCTTATACAAATTAAATTGGTAAGGAGATTTTGATTCGTCTAACCATTGGGAGTTATTTGAGGCCTTAATATACATCAAAATAACTCATAAAACTATCAAAGTACCATAATATACTATGTATGAGCTTGAAATATGACTCTAGCATTGGGTTTGGATTTTTGGGGTATTACAATATCTCCCCTTTGGGAACATTTATCCTTGAATGAGACTAGTTAAGCTAAAAACATTGAGGAACTGAGATTACATGTTGAATATTCGTGATGAAAACATGATTACCTAGATGAATCTGAAATATGGCACATGACTGAACTGGTTCTGTGAATGCATAACTGACATGAGAATGATATGCAACTAAAACTGAGCATTGGAAAAGAGAAATTCTATGAAGGTTGTTACATTAAGCTGAGTCTGAGTTTGCGGAGAAAAGATGAAGATACTTGGTCCGCATATCTGTTTCTACTTCCCAAGTGGAACCCTCAATGGACTGATTCTACCAAAGAACTTTGACTAGGGGAGCTTCTATGTTCCTTAGTTTACGAATTTGTCGACCAAGGATTTCGACTAGAATTTCTTCGTAAGAAAGGTTGTTCTGAACATCTATGCTTTCTAAGGGAACGATAACTTTTGGGTCTCCAATACACTTCTTCGACAAGGAGATATAGAATACTAGGTGCACTGATGCTAAGTTTGCAGGCAACTCAAGCTCATAAGCCACCTCTCGAAATGGCTCATAACTCTGTAAGGACCGACATATCAGGGACTAAGCTTTCCCTTCTTACTAAACCTCCTCACTCCCTTCATGGGACCGATCTTCAGATATAAAAAATCACTAATCTCAAACTCAAGATCTTTCCTTCACATAACTGCATAAGATTTCTGTCAGCTCTGGTCTGCCTTAAGCCTTTCCCTAATTAACTGTACTTTCTCTAAAGCATTAAACTCTAATTCAGGCCCTATCAAAATGGTTTCACCTACTCCAAACCAACTAATCAGAGATCTACATCTCCCTTTATATAGAGACTCAACCGGAGCCATCTGAATAATGGAATAATAGCTGTTATTATACGCGAATTCAATTAAGGCAAATAGTCATCCCAACTTCCCTTAAATTCGACTACACACACTCTCAATATGTCCTTAAGGGTCTGAATGGTCCTCTATGCCTGACCATTTGTTTGAGGGTGAAAGGCTGTACTGAGGTAAACATGGGTACCAAGACCCTTCTAAAAAGGCTTACAAAAGTAAGAGGTAAAATGAGTACCTCTGTCTGAATGATGGACAATGGGACCCTGTGCAACCTAACCAACTCTTTGATATAGAGCTTGGCATAGTCCTTGGCTGAATAAAAAGTATGGACTGGAAAGAAATGGGCTGATTTGGTCATCCTATCCATAATGACCCAAATCAAATCATTCTGATGATGAGTACGAGGCAAACCTATCACAAAATCCAAGTTCAGTTCACTTTATCCCACTTCTAAGGGGTAATACTGAACTCCTGAATAGACCCATTTGGCTTATGATGCTCAATCTTAACCTGCTAACAAGTGGAGCATTTAGCTATAAACTCTACAATATCTCTCTTTATCCCACTCCATCAATAGATTTTCATCAGATCGCGGTACATCTTCATGGCCCCGGGATGAATAGAGTTACGCGCACCATGCGCTTCTTCAAGAACTTGCTTTCTTAACTCATCAACATATGACACACATAGTATACCCTGGTGATATACCCAAATTACAACGCTCGTTAGAAAGTGTAAGCGGTCGCTGTCAAATATAGAACCCAACTGGGTTGGGTGTCGAATCCCACAGGGAATACTGTGTTCACTAAGTATTGTGGTTGTTACTAGACTGTTGATCGAAGGTCACAGAATATAGGGGGCTTTTGATTTATCAATTTTATTCAAATGTTTGTCACAGAAAGTAATCCAACTGTAGCTAATATTACTAATAGTAATTCAATAAGAGAAGTCAAACTAGAGCTATGGTTACCAAGATGCTTAAGCAGCTAGGGTTGTGAACTATTTTGGATTCCCAATGATCAATTCTAATTGCAAGAGTAGTTGAATTGTATGGTTTACCCATTAGTTTCTCAACCTAAATGAGTAACTTATCCTTTAATTCTTTCAAACTTAAGGAACATATTATTTTTTTAACTATATTCTCATATGGGTTGATCCGGTTAAGGCATCTACCCTCTATCCAAAGGTTAAAGCCCTTAGATTTATGTAAACCCTTTTTTTCCCAACAAACACTTTTCTATTCGAACAAGTGTTGTTCTTGGGCTCACTTTTCAAGTTTGCAACCAAGAAAAGTCATTAAAATGATACACCCAAATTACAACTCTCGTTAGAAAGTATAAGCGGTCGCTGTCAAATATAGAACCCAACTAGGTTGGGTGTCGAATCCCACGGGGAATACTGTGTTCACCAATATTGTGGTTGTTACTAGACTGTTGATCAAAGGTTCCAAAATATAGGGGGCTTTTGATTTATCAATTATTTTCAAATGTTTGTCACAGAAAGTAATCCAATTGTAGGTTATATTGCTACTAGTAATTCAATAAGAGAAGTCAAACTAGAGTTATGGTTACCAAGATGCTTAAACATCTAGGGTTGTGAACTATTTTGGATTCCCAATGAACAATTCTAATTGCAAGAGTAGTTGAATTCTATAGTTTACCCATTAGTTTCTCAACCTAAATGAGTAACTTATCCCTTAATTCTTTCAAACTTAAGGAACATATTATTTATTCAACTATATTCTCACATGGGTTAATCCGGTTAAGGCATCTACCCCTTATCCAAAGGTTAAAGACCTTAGTTTATGTAAACCCTTTCTTTTCCCAGCAAACACTTTTCTATTCGAACAAGTGTTGTTCTTGGGCTCACTTTTCAAGTTTGCAACCAAGAAAAGTCATTAAAATGAAGAAGGGTTTATGCAATGTCAATTAATCATTGAAATCTACCAGATTCACAACCCAAAATCAGCATTTCACATCAAGGCTCCTATAACCCTAATTATGGGAGATTAGCCAGACATTTCCACCCAAGAAAGAGAAGAAACCATTGTGTTATTCATAAATTAATTCAAAATTTACTTACAAAAGTCACAACTATTGTTCTTCAATCTTCAATAGAAAATATGATAAAAGAAAATAGATCCACACAACTCCAATGAATCTTAGAGAAAAAACTATGTAACAATGTATTTTCAGTATTGAAAACCTAATGAAAGATGAGAGATGGATAAAAGATACCTAATGAAACCTAAAACTGGGTATTTATATATTTCCAGGTAAAAAGAATTTAAAATTCAAATAATATAAAATCCGAGTCTAAAATAATGGACAAAGTGGTGGTCCATCGCAAGTCTGACGGTTCACCATTTGGTCCATCGCTGCTGATCCTAGAGGGTCACTTTCTGGCTAAGACTGACGGTCTACATGGTGGTCCATTATAAAACTGACGGTCTACCATCCTGGCCGTCGCTGATGGTGCTAGAGATTCAGGTTCTAGATAATTCTAATAGCTGGAGTGGTGGTCCGTTGCAAGATCGACGGTCCACCATGTTGGCCGTTGCTGAGTATTTCAAGATGCCTGGTTCTGTTGAGCGCTGATGGCCAAATTGGTGGTCCATCGCAAAACTGACAGTCCATCATATGGTCCGTCGCTGGGTCTTCAGATTTCATGAGTTCTGCCTCGATATGATGGTTGAGTTGGTTGTCCATTGCAAAACTGACAGTCTACCATTTTGACCGTCAGAAGTGTTTTTCTACTAATTTTTTAAGTCTTTTCCTTCAGTCAGCTCCTTACCCTAAAACACTAAAAACCAGTATTAAATGCAACCTTTGTTGCTTAAAAATATGTAATTTTCCAAGAAAAAGATGAAAAATATTTCGTCAAAAGTCGGAACATCACCTGGAAACACAACACACCATCTCCCCCTTGGGAGAAAAGCTCCACTTTTTGATCTCTAACTGACTCCCTCAACTTCACCAAACTAGGATCCCTATCCTGATTTTCTTTCAGTTCAGCATCCAAAGAAGATTCTAAACTATTCTAAACCCAAACACTGCCCTCAGCTGAATTAACCAAACAAACACCTACTATGGCAAGCTGATGAACTTCTCTGGCTAACTTCTTCTTATCACCCTCAACATGAGCAACGCTACCCATAGATAATCTACGTAGGGCATCTGCCGCTACATTGAACTTTCCTGAATAGTACAAAACACTCATATCATAATCCTTCAGCAACTCTAACCATCTTTTCTGACATAGATTCAAATCCTACTGCTAAAACACATACTTCAAGCTTTTGTGATATGTGAACACATCAACATGCACCCTATATAAATAGTGCCTCCAAATATTTAAGGAAAACATAACAACTACTAACTCAAGATCATAGGTGGGATAATTGTTTTCATGGGGCTTGAGCTGTCTAGAGGCATAGGCCACAACTTTACCCATTTGCATCAAAACACATCCCAACCCAACTCTGGAAGCATCAAAGTACACAGCAAACCCATCTGAACTATCTGGTAAGGTTAAAACTGGGGCTGTGGTGAATCGAGTCTTCAACTCCTGGAAACTCTACTCACAAGAATTTGACCACTGAAACTTAACTTTCTTTTGAGTCAATCTGGACATGGGGGATGCGATTGACGAAAAATCCTTCAACAAACTGTCGGTAATAGCCAACTAAACCCAAGAAACTCCTGATATCTGATGAAGAGATGGGTTTGGGCCAGTTTTTCATCGGTTTGGTATTTTAAGGATCAACTCTAATTCCATCACCAAAATAATATGGCCAAGGAAAGCTACTGATCTTAGCCAAAATTTGCACTTACTAAATTTAGCGAACAACTGATAGGATCTAAGAGTCTGCAATACTATCCTGAGGTGGTTTGCATGATCATTTTTGTTATGAGAGTAGACAAGAATGTCATCAATGAAGACTATGATGAACATGTCCAAGTACTATTTGAACATTCTATTCATCAAGTCTAGAAACTCGAAGTGACACATGTCCAAGTAGCTGGGGTATTCGTGAGACCAATGAACAAGACTAGAAACTCGAAGTGACCGTACCAAGTTCTGAAAGCTGTTTTCAAAATATCACATTGTCTGACACTGAGCTGATGATAGCCGAATCTGAGGTCTATCTTACAGAAATAACTAGCACCCTAAAGTTGGTTGAACAAGTCATTAATTATGGGAAGTGGATATTTGTTTTTGATTGTAACTTTGTTCAACTGATGGTAGTCAATACATATTCTAAGAGAACAGTCTTTCTTATGCATGAACAGAACTAGTGATCCCCCCGGGTAGACGCTGGGTCTGATGAATCCCTTATCTAGGATATCTTTCAACTATTCTTTCAACTCTTTGTATTTAGTTGGAGCAATTCTGTATGGCGGAAAGAGATAGGCTGAGTATATGGAAGAAGGTTTATTCTGAAGTCAATTTCCCTTTCGGGAGGAACTCCAGGAAGATCTTCAGGGAACACATCTAGAAATTCCCTCACTACTAAAATTGACTTAAGGTTAGGAGTCTCAGAATTAGAGTCTTTGACTCAGATAAGATGATAAATACACCCTTTGGATATCATCTTTCTCGCTCTAAGGTATGAAACAAGCTGATCCCTAAGAGCTGTAGTACTACCCCTTAATTCAAGGACTGGTTCATTTGGAAACTGAAAATGAACTACTCTATTTCTTCAATCAATTGAAGCATAGCATGAGTGGAGCCAATCCATGCCGAGAATAATGTCAAAATCCATCATCTCTATTTCCATAAGATCAACTGAAGTGACTTTCTGAGATATTATGGCCGGACAGTTCCTGTATATCTGCCTAGCTATAATAGAGAAACCCACTGGGGTAGACACTAAAAAGAGCTTTACAAAGATTTTGGGACTGACTCCGAAGTTGACGGCTATATAAGGGGTTACAAAAGAAAGAGAAGCTCCAGGGTCTAATAAAGCATAGACATGTAAATAAAAGACTTGCAACGTACTGGTAACTACGTCAGAAAATTTTTCTTAATCCTATCGGGACTGAAGTGCATACAATCTATTTGGACACTGACCACTGGTAGCACTAGAAGCGGCACCCTGCTGAGTCAGGCGACTGGATGGAACTGAGGGACGACTAGACTAACCCTGATAACCACTCTTTGGACAATACTTGATTTAGTGGTCTGGATTGCCACACCCAAAACATACATCACTATTGGCCCTACAAACACACTAATGGTTTCTACCATATTTCTGGAAAAAGGGATTCGTACAAGCACTGTTAACACTGCCTCAGGACTTAGAGCCTTGCGCCCTATCTCGATTGTCAATTTTGAAATTGCGTACTGGGGCACTAACTGAAGATGGTGTTGGAACTGAAGATTTTGGGTGGAACTGAGTATAGTTTCCACCTTATGACCTTGGCTAACTTAAAGTAAAGCTACCCGTTTTAGCCTTCTTGTTCTCTCTCTCTTTCATTAGTCTTATGCTCCTCAATCTGTTGAGAATGGACCATAATCCTAGACATGCCCATCTCCTAAATCAATATTGCTGTACTAAACTCCTTGACCATACTATCAGATACACCAGACATGAACGTACTCATCTTAGACCTGTTATAAGCTACCACATGAGAAACATACCTAAATAACTGAGTAAATTTAAGGGAATACTCCTTCACACTCATGTTGCCTTGCCTTAAGTTGATAAAATCTAACACTTTGGCTTCTCTCAACTCCAATTAAAAGAACCTATCTAAGAAGGCAGTAGCAAACTCTTCCTATCCTATAGGCCCTGCATCTGCGCCTCTGTCTACCTTCCACTGCTTAAACCATGTATGGACTACATCCTGTAGCTGGTAAGCAGCCAACTCAGCACTCTTACTAGAATTTACCCCTAAAATATCAATTACCTTCTGCACCATGTCTAAGAATTCCTGCGGATCCTCTTCAGATTTGGATCCTAAAAACAGAGGAGTATTCATTCGAGTAAAGTCCCGAATCCTAGCTGCTGCAGAATTAGCCACTAGGTTGGCCCGAACATTGACTGGATAAGAACTCTGAGCCACTACAGAATGGTATAGAGTAGGGAATGCAGCTCTAAACTCCACATGAGAAACATGCTTGTTTAGGGGATCTTCCTGAATGGGCGGAGGTATTGGCTGGTTTACGTTTCTTCTTCTATTTGTCTTTCTGGGAGGCATGTTCTGTATACAGAAGGGAGAATAGGTCAGACAGAGATTTTAACTTGAGATCATACTCAGTCGCATGACATGAATACTGAAAGAAGGGAAACTTTTATTAAACGCCTCATAGCTTCTTGCCCATAAATGTGGTGCGCTTCACACCCATGCACAAGATTCTACTTGATGTGACTTTTAGTCTTCCTAGGACACTTTAAAACCTTAAGCTCTGATACCAAGTTTGTAACACCCCAATAGTATACCCTGGGTGCCACACAGTGCTTACAATCCCGATGGACCATAAGCTAACCCATGAGCTGGTACCTATTGTGAGCATTAAGTAATATAATAATATATGCAAAGTATCTGAATATGCCATAAGGTTTTAAGTTATAAATCTGTTAAAGTATATAAGACAAAACTGATAATACTGAAAAAATATCTAACAATCACAACTAAAATCTAAAAACTGACTAACTGTCTGTACTAGTCTGAAAAGCATCTACTGATTGACTAAGGAGCTGATGGGACAAACCCCCAACTAACTCCAACTGAATATAATTGACTGAAATTGATAAAGAAATCTGATCTAAGAAAATCATGTCCTTGAAATATGAGGACTCACTACTTCTATGGCTAATAATCTGGAAAGTCTATGCGTGATCCAAGAACTGAGAGTCTAAACCTATGATTTGATACATTATAGTGCAAGAAAAGGGTATGCAATTAGTACTTTAAATGTATTAGTATGCTAAATGAGGTAGGATGATATGCATGGTTTCATGTGCATGAATAATAACTGACTGAATAAATAAATAGCACGAAATACTGAATAGAATGCATGAACACTGTAAATACTGAAGATATGTAAAATCTGTAAATATTGAGAATGCATGACCAAGCATAAATATGTTCTGAATATAATCTGTAAAATGAAATACTGAAATCTGATAACTGAATTACTGATATTTGTATGCTATGGTCAAGCAACTAAAACTGAATTTACTGAGCTGATTACTGGACTGAGTCTGTGGGAGCTTTCATCTAATCAATATGCACTAATGAGCAAATTTGGGGTACAACCTGTGACCCCAGTTGAAAAGGTGTCAGTATCGTGCCATGGTTACTAACACTGGCTGTGTGGATCAACTAAAGTGTTGTCCTAAAGGACTAAGGGTTACCCTCAACTGGCAGGTACCCGTATGCGATCAACCCTCAACTGGAAGGTTAACATCTTAAATTATGCTGGATATATAGTTCTTGAATACGGGGACTGCTATTAAAGGTCACACCCTCAACTGGAAGGTGAGCCCCCATCCCTAGGTTAGCTCAGTGCTAAATCCTACTCCCAACTGAACTGACTCAGAATACTGAACTGTGCTAAGATTAACAGATTATGATAACTGACTAAATTGATAATGCTCATAATATATTCTGAAACTATTCTAAAGATATTGAGACTAAGGGAACAACTATGGTTTCGGGTATTCACAACCCTTAGGACTCGATAGTAATAATAGTAAAATAATACTAAACTTGGAGGATGTAATATGAAAGCATTTATAAAAATTCATTCTTGTAGGCATTTCATCAAACACTTGATATTCATAGTTCAATCTAAGCGTGAGAATAGTTTAAAGCTTGTAGAAATAACATGATTTCAACACCAATATAACCAATTATGAATTAAATCAGTGAATAAAAACATTAAACATATGGAATTTGATAACCAACAATAATTTCATGCAAACATGGTACAAAATTATAATTTCTGGGAGTTCATGGTTAAAATCATAATTTAAAATCATAATAACTTGTAAAGATCATAACTTTGAATTTAAAGTTGGATACTTGGGCTCCATGGGTGAAAGGGACCCATGAATGAATACTTAACATACCTGGGTTAATGAATTCATGAGAATTGATGGTAAATTCTTGAGATTTGATCTTGAATTTTGAAGGCTAGGGTTTTTGTTCTTGAAAGGAGATTAGTTTCTTGAAGAGGATTTGTTAGTATTGGGGCATATAATGTCTCTTTAGGGATTTAATTACGTGTTTTGGATGAATTTGGGGCTTTAGGAATTTACGGTCCTCGGAAAATTAAGTCACAAACTGGAAATCTCGATTTTGACACCTGATGCAATGTGGTACAATCGTGGTGCCTCACTTGAAAAAGGATGATCCTGATTTGGCACCTTGGCACGATGCGGCACCATTATGGTGCCTCACTGGAAAAAGGACGAGTGCCATTTTACACTCCACCGCGATGCGGTGTCTTCTCCATCAAAATTTTTGACGCGACACCGGCCAATCGCAATGAGCTATTAGAAAGTGACAATAGAAAAAATGCTCCTTGGTGTTACGTGGTGCTTATTGCAATGGCACACTAGAAAATGATAAACATGAATTTTTCCATCACCGCGATGCGGCCTTATCGCATTAGGCTACTGTTCTGCACTTAAAGTGCCATAACTTCTCACCGACTATTGGATTTAGGCAAAATAGGTATCGTTAGAAACCTAATTCAATTTCCTACCATTTGGTGAGTCTTGAGCTGGAAAATTCTGAGTAGATCAAATGATATGCTCGTTTGAAGTTGACTAAAGCAACATTCTTATACAAAATTCAATCGGTAAGGAGCCTTTTGATTCGTCTAACAGCTAGGAGTTATTTGAGATCTTAATATACATCAAAATAACTCATGAAACTATTAAAGAACCATAATATAATATGCATGAGCTTGAAATGTAACTCTAGCATTGGGTTTGGACTTTTGGTGTATTACACTTACGCCCTTCACCTTCTTGACTAAATCAACCATCTCCTGGAAAGACCTACTTGAAGATGTCACCTGAATTGAAAGAATCTGTAGACCTGTATTCAACCTCTTCACAAAAAGATGGATCCTCTCCTCCTCAATTTTCAGCAAGTGAGATGCATACTAAGACAATGAATAAAATTTGGCCTCATAAGCCGCAACTGACATGTTCCCCTGCTTAAGATTCGCAAACTCATCCCTTTTTCTATCTCTCAAAGTACGAGGCATGTAATTTTCTAGAAAAACTAATTATAACTGTGTCCAAGTCAAGGGAGGCAAAGTTGTATCCATACACTCAACATAGGCACTCCACCGCATCTTAGCATCCCCCTGAAACTAAAAAGTAACCAGTTCTACAAAATACCTCTCAACTACCCCCATCTTGTGCAGCCTCTCATGATATTCAATAATAAACTCATAGGCATCTTTTGACTTAGTTCAGTGAAAAACAAGAGGCTTCATCTTGATAAACATACAGAACAACTCATCCTCATCTCCGATCATCACCGGACCCACTACCTATCTTGGAAAAACATCTGCTCCTAATGCTTCTTCCATCCAAGGGGCTATAACAGTAGCATACTGCATCCTATGCTGGATTGTAGGTGCTACGGGCATAGTCCCTGATCCTTCCAAGCTACTCAGAAAACTCAAAACCTGCTGAATCACAGTGGAGGACATCTAAATTGGAGTTGCAACTCCCTGAGCTGGTGCAACCCCATCATGAACCGACACTGGTTCATCCTGTACTAGAATAGCTCCATCCTATGCAACCTTGAGCAAATCCTCATGTGGGGAGGAGATACTGGCCTCTCTCTAGTTGGCCTCGCAGCCTGAGCTCTGCCCCTAGTAGGCGCTGCTCTCCTTCATTCTCCATGTTTTCTTTTTGCCTGGCCTGTACCCTGTACTGCTGCCTTAGTAGTCATTTCAAGGACCTTAACTCTTTATCCATGCTTTTGTGTTCTTACCATCTGGAAGAAAAAGTGAAAGAAGTCAGATACCAATTGGAATCGCAAGATACCAATTGAAATAGAGAAATAACACGTAAGAAAGATGAATTTGAATTTTCCTATTATCCTGTAGCCTCTCGAAGAAAAGCACAAACATATCTATACCATTTTGTAAGACTCTACTAGAAATGTTCTTGTACGATGAGATCGACGAACCTAGGGCTTTGATACCAACTTTGTCACGACCCAAATAGTCATGAATGACACCCACACTAATATTTCTGTGGGATAACCATCTAAATAAAAATTTTGACCAATCACTTAGTGTAAGACCCCACAAAGTCCTAGTCATTTCTAGCCCTATATAGCATGCCAAAAGAGATACTTGACTTAGATAAATTCAGCTAAGTGTTAAGACTTAGAAGCATTTTTAGCCTTCATAATTGGATGATTTTATTTTTGATCCTTACCCCCTTAGATTGTCGATTTTTAAATTGATTCATGATCAGGGATGTCAATAGGTCATATTGGGTGAGTTTTGGAATTTTTTGACATTGTTAAAGTCACGTTTAGATGCCAAAAATAGTGCATCAATGCGATCAGGCTGGGACGCATCAGTAATCACGTCAACACCATTGACACGATACGTCGGCAATCTCGTCGACATTATTGACGTGGCGTGTTAGGTATCGCGTCATTGGGCACAATTTACTCACTTAAACTCTGGCTTTCCAAGGGAAATTAGATCCTTTTCTCCTTACCCAATTCAATTAAAACACGAGATTTAACCCCTAAAAAGGAAAATTACATTAATTATTTTCAAAATCCTTTCAAGAATAAAGCCCTAGTTTCTTCAAGTTCAAATCCATGTTTAAAGAATTCACCAACAATCTTCACGAAATCAACAATCAAGGTATGTTAGGTGTTAATCCTTGGGTTTCCTTCTACCTTTGGAGTTCAAGAACCCTTTCAAAACTTTAATTATGATTCCTATGTTATGAATTGAATTATGCTCATGTTTGTGTTATTGTATGGGTTTCAATTTAAGATTTAATTATAAGTTTCATGAACATAAGATAACATGTATGTTTTTTGATGTAATTCCCATGTCAAAACCCTTGAAATTGCAAGTTTATGTTGTATTCATGATGGTTATGTGTTGTTCAATACCATGTGGATTAATTATGCTCCCCAAGAGTTTCATAGAATGCCCATGTGAATTGAATAGTGTATTCATGACATGTTATCATGTGTTCTCATTCATATACAATTTTATGACCTCCAAGTGTCTGATAATAATGTCTTAGTGATTTAATTGTGAATAATTATCTACTATATTACTTTCAAGATTAGTTATGTTTTATTATTGATGCTATCGAGTCTTGGGGGTATTTATTACCCGAAATCTAGTTGTTTACTTAGTTGTAGTAGTTATAGAATAGTCCCAGTAAAGGTCAAGAATAGTAGTACTTAGTCAGTAATAGAACTCAATGAACTAAGTCCAGTTCAGTTAGTCAACATGATCAATGTCAGTTCAGTCAAGCCTAGTACAATCTAATGATCAGTTCAGTGTCAATTCAGTTGGGAGTAGGATTCAACACCGAGCGAACCCAGGGATAAGGGCATTCCTGCCAGCAGAGGGTTTAATCCTTAGTAGCAGTCCCTGCGTTACAAACTATATAGCCAGCATAGGGTTAGTTATCTTCCTGCCAGACTAGGGTTGACGCCATCATATATATATTTCATGAGTAACACCCTTCCAACTAGGGTCACAAATTGAACCCCTAAATGAATTTATATCGGGGTATATTGGTTAGATGGATACTCCCACAGTTACAATTTCAATCTCAGTATTCAGTAAAGAACTCAGACAGTTCTGCAGAACCATAGCTATCAGTTATTAGTTACTCAACCATCAGAATTCAGTACTCAATTTCAATATAGTCTCAGCTACATAATGTATATCTACATGTGCAGTATTGCATGTTCATTATGTTCAGCAGTTACAGTTTTGCATATACATTTATCTAGTTACTTCATGATGTTCATTCAGTAAGTTATCATCTTATGCACATGAACCCATATATATCATGACTTACCTCACTTAGCATACCAGTACATTCAACATACTGACGCATACTCTCTCTTTTGCACTATGATATCTTATATCATAGGTTCAGATTCTCAGGGTCCTGACCGTACTTAGTAGCTCAGGATATCAGCGTCAAATTCAGTAGTGAGTTCTCATCCATCGAGGATATTATTTTATTTCAGTATTTCAACAGATTTAGTATGTTCAGTAGTTCGGGTTAGTTGGGGACTTGTCCCATCAACCCCATAGTTAGATAGTTAGAGACTTTTGGACTAGATTACTTCATACAGATGTTCAGTATTTTTAGTATTATTATCAATATTTAGTATTTGTTTTCAATTTATGAACTTTATGGCATTTTCAGCCTAACTTTCATATATATTTTTAGTATTATTATTCAGTGCTCATAGCTGGTACCAGTCATGAGTTAGCTTGTGATCCTTCTGGGTTGTCAGCATTACATGACGTCCAGGGTGTATCCTTGGGGCATTACACTTAGGCAATATTATTATGATATTATCATAAAGTCAACATAGTCATAATAATCCAGAACTAATCATTAATTATGCAGAAATCTAACAAACTGCTTACTAAAATCCCCAAGACTCGAAAGTCATCGACAAGAACTATTAACAAAGATTCATGTCTAAAGAAATATCAAAAATAAAGTAAATAAGGAATGTTTAATTGCCCGAGAGATGGATAATAATAAATAAGATAATCTGTGGTAGCCTGGAGACGGAGTGCTCACCCTTGGATCAAGATCTGCTATCAAACTCTGGAGGTGAGGTCATGACTGAACCTCTAGAACACTTTCTGCACTCAACAAAAGAAGAGTACCGGGTAGTATTAGTACAAGCCACTATGTACTAGTAGGTATCATAGGCCAACTCAACTTAATAACATGTTCACAATATAAATAAAATAACAAGTAGACAGGAATCATCACATAACAAATCTCAATGAATCAATAGTACAATAATAATAGGTCAATATTGCTTACAAACAAGCCATATAACCATTAAGAGTATCAACCATAAAGTTGTAACATCCCAAGTCTATACCTCAGATGGTACACGATGCTCATAATCCCGAAGGACCACAAGCTAACTTATGAATGGTACCTGCTGTAATAGCTGAATAACAATAATACTAAAATATGTGGAAATTAGGAAAAAAACTGAGCATAAGGTTCAATACTATAAATAATACTGAATATGGTATCTCAACACCAAAACAGAACATCAATACTGAAAACTGAACAACTGTCTGAAAAAACTCTAGTCTGAAAAGCCTCTAAACTGTCTGAACTATAGAGTTGATGGGACAATCCCCCAACTAACCCCGACTACTGAAAATAATACTGAAACACTAAAAACAACCATGTCCTCGAACTATGTGGACTCACCACTATGATGACTGCTAAAAATATGAACTGCTAAGGGTGCTTTGGAACTCATGTATTTGAACCTATGATATAAGAAATCATAGCGTAAAAGAAAAGCATTCGTCAGTACTTTGAATATACTGGTATGCTCAGTGAGGTAGGATAAAGTTCATAGGTTCACATGCATGAACAATAATAACTGAATAACATGAGTATGACTGAATGAGAGTACATGAATGAATATGTAAACTATACTGAGATCATAATAACATCGAATACTAGATTACTGGTAACTGAATGACTGTATCTAACAGTCTTAATTCTGTGGAACTATACTGAGTCCCGTACAGAGCTGAGTGATTGTGCCTAATAGTCCTGAATCTGCAGAACTTAACTGAGTTCTATACTGAGATTGAATATGGAAATGAGACCATGGGAAGTAATCATGTAACCGATATGCCTCTTCTCTAACTGATTTGGGATCCAACCTGTAACCCCAGTTGGAAGGGTATCAATACTATGCAACGAGTAAGGACAAGTGCTGAGTCACCCTCATCTGGTAGGTACTCTAAAAGAGAATGGTGGTACCCTCAACTGGCAGGTATATCACCTCATCAACCCTCAACTGGTAGGTTGATGTCTCAATCTACGCTGTATACAGTTGTGGAATGCAAGGACTACTTCTAAGGATTTCAGCCTCTACTGGTAGGTGAGTCCCTATCCTTTGGTTCACTCGATGCTGAATCCTACTCCCAACTGAATAGATACTGGATTGAATTCTAAACTGTACTAGGCTAGAATGAACTGTTACTGATCGTACTGTATAACTAAACTGAACTGATTTTACTGAACTGAACTAGACTGATTCTAAGTTCACTGAGTTTTCCCACATTCTGTAACTGACTGAATTCTAATGATCGAGACATGACTAATTCTACTCTGTGCCTGACAATTTCTCTAGACAAGTAGCTAAATTATTGGGTATTAAATACCCCAGGACTCGATAGCATAAACTTAAAAGGCATGGCATAAATTTGAGACATGGTAATTAACTACTTAGTCATCATTCATTCATTTGGGAATTTAAGCAAACACTTGTATGACATGAACTTGCATACATTCTAACATGATATAATTTTACTATTCAACTCACATGGACAATTCATCAAACACTTATGGGGAATATTATATGCACACAATACTAAAACAACATGTAGGTATCATAATTCAATTCCAATTACACAATTTCAAGAGTTTCAACATGGATTCACATGATAAAGCACACATATCATTTAACTCTACATGAATCTTGCAATAAAACATGAATACACTTTAATTCAAATCATAAAAATCATGAAATCACTCTACATGAACTTTAAAAGAGTTTCTTGGTCTCCAAGGGTCGATGGAACCCTTGTATGAACACTTCACATACCTTAGTTTATGAATTTCTTAAAGTTAATGGTGAGTTATTGAGTTCTTGATTTGAAATTTGAATACCTAGGGTTCTTGTTCTTGAGTAATTTGTGAAAGAATGAATATAGTTGCTCTCCAAAGGGCTTGATTTTGTGTTTTTGGGGGCTGAAGGACATGGGAAAAAGACCCAAACACCCCCAAGGATGCAATTTTTTTAATGACTAAAAAGATGTGTTACCTGACTGCAGGCCGACGCATCGCATCATTGGCATTGATGTGATAGCCAACGCGCCGCATCGAGTCCGCATCGGTTCACTGGAATTTGTACTGAAGCTGGGGAAAAACTATCTTATCAATGCGATGGTCGATGCGACGCGTCGAGATCACATTGATCCACTATTTTGGTCACTCAAACATGATCTAAACGAGGTTTAAAAAATCCAAAACTTATCCGGAAACACCTATTGACATTCCTGATCATGAATTAACTCAAAGATTAATATTTAATGGACGTAAAGTTCGCGA
This sequence comes from Capsicum pubescens, assembly GCA_030864215.1. Lineage (NCBI taxonomy): Eukaryota > Viridiplantae > Streptophyta > Magnoliopsida > Solanales > Solanaceae > Capsicum > Capsicum pubescens. The sequence goes on along the minus strand of CM061544.1, from coordinate 167,667,919 downwards.
AATAAGATTTCCAACTTTCAAAGGCTAAAATAGCACTAAGTCTTAATACTTAGCTAAAATATTCTACGTCTGGGACTCCTTGTTAAGCCTAAAGGACTAATTTAAGCTAAGAATTTTGCGGGGTCTTACATTATTTCCTCCTTGGGAACATTCATCCTCGAATGAGACTGCTGAGACTGAGGATACTGAGAGACTGGACTTAGACACTGGGCATGCACAACTAAAGCATACTTTCATGACTAAGATCACTGATACACTGAATTATCATACTGAACATGCATATCTGATGCATGAATACATGACTGAACTGACTCATGAACATATGACTGAACAAGCAATGGTACTGATACCAAGTTTGTAACTAAAATATGAACATGAAATTGAATAAGCTTAAGGAAAACTATTACCTTGAGCTGAATCTGAGTTTGCAGAGAAGAGGTGAGGATACTTGGTACGCATATATGCTTCTTCTTCCTAAGTAGCTCCCTTAATGGATAGATTCTGCCAAAGAACTTTGACTAGAGGGACTTCTTTGTTCCTCAGTCTGTGAATTTGATAATAAAGGATTTTGACTGGATTCTCTTTGTAAGAGAGGCTATTTTAAACATCTATTCCCTCTATAGGGATTACGGCTGATGGGTCACCTATGTATTTCTTTAGCAAGGAGACATGAAACACTAGATCGACTGAAGATAGATTTGAAGGCAACTCAAGCTCGTAAGCGACCTTTACGAAATGGCTGAGAATTCGATAAGGACCGATATATCAGGGACTGAGTTTCCCCTTCTTGCTAAACTGCTTCACTCATTTCGTAGGAGAGATCTTTAAGTACACATAGTCACCGATCTCGAACACAAGATTTTTTCTTCGTACATATGCGTACGATTTTTTCTGGCTCTGAGATGTCTTAATCCTTTCCCTAATCAGTTGAACTTTCTCTATGGTATCAAATACCAAGTCAAGTCCCATGACTGCTACCTCACCCACTTCAAACCAACCAATGAGAGATCTATACCTCCTCCTATAAAGCGCTTCAAACGGAGCCATTTGAATACTGGAATAATAGTTATTGTTGTATGCAAATTCAATCAAAGAAAAATGGTCATCCCAACTACCTTTAAAATCTATCGCACATTCTCGCAGCATATCCTTTAAAGTCTGAATGGTCCTTTCTGTTTGACCATCAGTCTGAGGATAAAAAACTGTACTAAGGTGAACTCGGGTAACAAGACCCTTTTGGAATGCTTTCTAGAAATAAGAGGTAAACTGGGTACCTCAATCTGAGATGATGGACAATATAACACCGCTCAATCTAACCAATTCCCTGATATAGAGTTTAGGATAATCCTCAGCTGAATAAGAGGTATGGACTGGTAGAAAATGAGCTGATTTGGTCATCCTGTCTACAATGACCCAAACTGAATCATGCTGGCAATGAGTATGAGGCATACCCATCATAAAGTACATGTTCACTTCTTCCTACTTCTAGGTGGGAATACTGAACTCCTACATAGACCCACTTGGCTTCTGATGCTCGATCTTAACCTACTAATATGTTGAGCACTTAGCCACAAACTCTGCAATGTCTCTCTTTATCCCACTCCACTAATAAATCTCTCGCAAATCATGGTACATATTAGTGGCCCCTGGATGAATAGAGTAGCTTGCACCATGCACTTCTGAAAGAATTCACTGTCTCAAATCATCCACACCTGGCACACAAAGCCGACCCTAGAAACGCAAAACACCATCTCCTCCTTGGGAGAAGACCTCTACCTTCTGATCTCTGACTAATTCTTTCAACTTGATCAGACTGGGATCTTTATCCTGCTTTTCCTTCACATCAGAAACTAGGGATGATTCTAAACTACTCTGCACCCATACACTACCTTCTGCTCAACTAAGTGGACGTCTAGTCGGGATAGCTGATGAACTTCCTGAGCTAACTTCTTCTTACTGTCCTCGACATGAGTAATACTACCTATAGACATTCTACTGAGAGCATCGGCCACTATGTTGGCCTTACCCGAATGATACAGGACACTTATGTCGTAGTCTTTCAATAACTCCAACCACCTTCTCCGACGGAGGTTTAGGTCTTTCTGAGAAAATACATACTGCAAGATCTTATGATCTGTGAACACATCAACGTGCACACCATACAAATAGTGCCTCCAAATCTTTAAGGCAAACACTACTGCTGCTAACTTAAGATCATGAGTAGGGTAATTCTTCTCATGGGGTTTAAGCTGCCTAGAGGCATAGGCTATGACCTTACCTTTCTGCATCAGAACACACCTTAAGCTAACTCTGGAGGCATAACAATACACAACAAAGCTGTCTGAACCATCTGGTAGGGTCAAAGCTAGATCTGAAGTGAGTCAAGTATTCAACTCCTAAAAACTCTTCTCACAAGAATCTGACCACTGGAATTTGACTTTCTTCTAAGTCAATCTAGACATAGGGGATGAAATAGATGAAAATCCCTCAATGAGCCATCGGTAATAGCCATCCAAACCTAAGAAACTCCTGATATCTGATAGAGATATGGGCCTGGGAAAGTTTCTCACCGCTTTGGTCTTTTAGAGATCAACTTTAATGCCATTACCGAAAATTATATGGCCGAGAAAAGCTAATAAACTTAGCCAAAATCCGCACTGAATGAATTTGGTGAATAACTAATGATTTCTGAGAGTCTGTAATACTATTTTAAGATGGTCTGCATGATTATGTTCACTGTGGGAGTAGACGAGAATGTCATCTATGAAGACTATGAAAAATGTGTTCAAGTACTGCTTGAACACATGATTCATCAAGTCCATGAAAGCAGCTGGGGCATTGGTAAGACCAAAGGACATGACTAAGAATTCAAAGTGACCATACCGAGTTTTGAAAGCTATTTTTGGGATGTCACACTCCCTGACTCTGCGCTGATGATAGCCTGATCTAAGATCTATCTTGGAGAAATAACTGGCACCCTGAAGTTGGTCAAACAAGTCATCAATTTTGGGGAGTGGATACTTATTCTTGATTGTGACTTTATTTAACTGACTATAGTCAATACATATTCTAAGGGAACCATCTTTCTTATGCATGAATAAAACTTGTGCATCCCACGGAGACACACTGGGTCTAATGAATCCCTTATATAGGAGAACCTTTAATTGCTCTTTTAATTCTTTGAGTTCTGTTGGATCTATTCTGTATGGTGGAATAGATATGGGGTGAGTATCTGGAAGAAGATCGATTCTGAAATCAAGTTCGCTTTCGGGAGGAACTTCAGGAAGATCGTTGGGAAATACATCCTGGAATTCATATGCTACTGACACTGACTCAAGTGTAGGGGTTTCTAAACTAGATTCTTGGACTCAAATGAGATGGTAGACACATCCCTTAGATATTATTTTTCTATCCCAAAGGTAAGAAACAAGCTGACCCCTAAGTGCTGAAGTACTAACCCTCCACTCTAGGATGAGTTCATTTGGAAATTGAAACTGGAAAATTCTGTTTCTGCAGTCAACCGAGGTATAGCATGAATAAAGCCAATCCATGTCGAGAATGACATCAAAATCAGTCATCTCTAATTCGACTAAGTCTACTGAAGTAATTTTCTGAGATATCATAACCGGACAATTCCTGTATACCTGTCGGTCTGTGATAGATTTACCCACTGGGGTAGAGACTAAGAAAGGCTCTACTAGGATTTCAAAACTGACTCCGAAATCGACAGCTATATAAGGAGTAACAAAGGACAAAGAAGCTCCTGGATCTAGCAAAGCATAAACATGCAAATAAAAAACTTGTAACATACCAGTGACCACATCAGGAGAACTCTCCTAATCATGTCGAGATTGAAGAGCATAGAGTCTTTTTGGGCACTGCCGATTGGTGGCACTAGAAGCAGCAACCTGCTGATTCGGGCGATCAGACTTAGCTGGGGGACAGTTATTCTAACCCTAAGAACCTGACTGGGGAAAATCTCTAACTCTGTGTTTTGGCTTGCCACACCCAAAACACACATCGCTACTCGCTCTGCAGATACCCTGGTTGTTTCTGCCATACTTCTGACAAAAGGGATTTGTTTGGGCACTGTTAACATTGCCCTGAGGTTTAGGGCCTGGTGCCCTATCCCTATTGCCGTCTCTGAATTTTGGCATAGGAGGACTGGCTGAGGACACAACTGGGACTAAAGATTTCGGGCAGAATTGAGAATGATTCCCACCCTCTAACTTAGGCGGAGCAAAGTTGAAACTATCTATTCTCTCTCTCTCCTTTTTTTTATTATTGGCCTCCTCTATCTGCTGAGCATGGATATGTCCATCTTCTTAATAAGCATTATGGTCCTACACTCCTTGACCACGCTGCTAGACACCCCTGACACAAACTTACTCATTCGAGATCTGCTGTCTGCCGCCACATGAGGAGCATATCTAGATAATTGAGTAAACTTGAGATAATACTCTTTCACTATCATATTGCCCTACTTTAGATTGATAAATTCCAGAACCTTTGCTTCCCTCAACTCCAGTAGAAAGAACCTATCCAAAAAAGCAGTGGCAAACTCCTCCCACTCTATGAGCCCTGCATCTACGACCCTCTATGCCTTCCACTGTTTAAACCTTGAGTGAGCCATATCCTGCAACTAATATGCGGCCAACTCAGTGCTTTCAATAGTAGTTACCCCCATAATATCAGTAACTTTCTACACCTAATCTAGAAATTCCTGAGGGTCCTTATCTGACTTAGACCCTGTAAAAGATGGAGGGTTCATTCGAGTAAAGTCCCTAATCCTAGCAGGAGCAGTATTGGCCTCTGGGTTGGCTGGAACGGCAGCTGGGCATTCATTATGGGCTACCATAGAATGATCTAGGATGGTGAAGGTTGCTCTGAACTCAGCGTGGGAGACGTGTTCGTCCAGTGGATCAAGTTGGACGGGCTGGGGTTCTGGCTGGTCTCCTGTTCCTCTTTCCTTATTCCTCTTTGGAGGCGTATTTCTGTAAATAGAAGAGAAAGGATTATACTGAGAGTTTAACTGGAACTCATGATCACTCGCACAACATGAATACTAAGAGAAGGGAAATATTTCCTAAAACATCTCGTAGCCTTCTGTCCATAAGTGTAGTGTGCAACACACCCATGCACAAGACTCTACTAGATGCGGTTTTTAGATTTCCTAGAACTCTGTTGAACCTAGCTCTCATACCAAGTTTGTAATGCCTCGAGTCTATACCCCAGACACTTCACGGTGCTCATAATCTCAAAAGACCATAAGCTAACCCATGACTGGTACCTGCTGTAATAACTGAATAACAATAATACTGAAATATGTGGAAATTATATGGAAAACTAGCCATAAGGTTCAATACTATAAATAATACTGAATATGGTATCTCAATACAAAAATTGAACATCAATACTGAAAACTGAACAACTGTCTGAAAATACTCTAGTCTGAAAAGTCTCTAAACTGTCTGAACTGTGGAGTTGATGGGACAATCCCCACACTAGCTCCGACTACTAAAAATAATACTGAAATACTAAAAAAAACCATGTCCTCAAACTATAAGGACTCACCACTACGCTGACTGCTGAAAATCTGAACTGCTAAGGGTGCTCTAGAGCCCGTGCGTCTGAACCTATGATATAAGGCATCATAGTGCAAACGAAAAACATGTGTCAGTACTTTGAATGTACTGGTATGCTCAGTGAGGTAGGATGAAGTGCATATGTTCATATGCATGAACAATAATAACTGAATAACATGAGTATGACTGAATGAGAGTACACACATGAATATGTAAACTGTACTGAGATCATAATAACACCGAATACTGGATTACTGGTAACTGAATGACTGTATCTGACAGTCTTGAATCTATGGAACTATACTGAGTCCCATACTGAGCTAAGTGACTGTGCCTGACAGTCCTGAATCTGCGAAACTGAGTAGAGTTCCATACTGAGATTGAATTTGGAATTGAGACTGTGGGAAGTAATTATCTAACTGATATGCCCCTTCTCTAACTGATTTGGGGTCTAACCTATAACCTTAATTGGAAGGGTGTCATACCGTGCCACGAGTAAGGACAAGTGCTGAGTCACCCTCATCTGGCAGGAATTCTGAATGAGAATGGTGGTACCCTCAACTGGTAGGTAGATCACCTCATCAACCCTCAACTGGCAGGTTGATGTCTCAACCTACGCTGGATACATAGTTATGGAATGCAAGGACTACTTCTAAGGATTTCACCCTCTATTGGCAGATGAGTCCCCATCCTTGGGTTCACTCGGTGCTGAATCCTACTCCTAACTGAATAGACACTGGACTGAATTTTAAACTCTACTAAGCTAGACTGAACTATTACTGATCATACTATATAGCTAAATTGAACTGATTTTACTGAACTGAACTGGACTTATTCTGATTTCACTGAGTTTTCCTACATTCTGTAACTGACTGAATTCTACTGATCGAGACACGAATGATTCTACTCTGTGAATGACCATGGCTCTAGACAAGCAGCTAAATCGTTGGGTATTAAATACCCCCAGGACTCGATAGAATGAACTTAAAAGGCATGGCATAATCTTGAGACATGGTAATTAACTACTTAGTCATCATTCATTCATTTGGGCATTTAAGCAAACACTTGCATGACATGAAATTTCATACATGCTAACATGATATAATTTCACTATTCAACTCACATGGATAATTCATCAAACACTTGTAGGGCATAATATATGCATACAATACTAAAATAATATGTAGGCATCATGATTCAATTCCAATTACACAATTCCAAGAGTTTCAACATAGATTCACATGATAAAGCACACATATCATTTAACTGTACATGAATCTTGCAATAAATCATTAATACACTTTAATTCAAATCATGGAAATCATGAAATCACTCTATATGAACTTTAAAAGAGTTTCTTGGATTTCAAGGGTGGAAGGAACCCTTGGATGAGCACTTCACATACCTTAGTTGATGAATTTCTGAAAGTTAATGGTGAGTTATTGAGTTCTTGATTTGAAATTTGAACACCTAGGGTTCTTATTTTTGAGAAATTTGTGAAAGAATGAATATAGTTGCTCTCCAAAGGGATTAATTTTGTGTTTTTGGGGGATGAAGGACGTGGGAAAAAGACCCAAATACCCCTAAGGATGCAGTCTTTTTAATGACTGAAAAACTGTGTTACCCGTTGTGCAGGCCGACGCGCTGTGTCATTGGCATCGACGTGATAGCCAACGTACCGCGTCGAATCTGCATCGATTCACTGGAATTTGTAATGAAGCTGGGGAAAAACTATCTTATCGACGCGATAGTTGATGAGACGCATCGAGATTGCATCGACCCACTATTTTGGGAACTCAAACATGATCTAAACGAGGTTCGAAAAATCTGAAACTCATCTAGAAACACCTATTGACATTCTTGATCATGAATTAACTTAAACATCAATATTTAATGGACGTAAAGGTTTCAAAATAAGATTGCCAACTTTCGAAGGCTAAAATAGCACTAAGTCTGAATACTTAGCTAAAATATTCTAAATCTGGGAACCCTTGTCAAGCCTAAAGGACTGATTTAATCTAAGAATTTTACGGGGTCTTACAATTGTAAACATCTACAGAATCAACACAAATATGCACACATGCTATGAGATTTATTTTTGCCTAAATAGTCATGACCTGTAGGGAATAATCTATGTTCATGTACCGTACCAGCATAGTACCCGATCCAACATATACATATCCGTATCAACGTGGTACCCGATCCAACATATACATATTCGTATCGGCGTGGTACCCGATCCAACAAATACATATCCATACTGGCACGGTACCCGATTCAACATATACATATCCATACCGTCGTGGTACTCGATCCAACATATACATATCCGTACCGGCGTGGTACCCGATCTAACATATACATATCCATACCGGTGTGGTACCTAATTCAATATATACATATTCATACCGGCATGGTACACGATCCAACATATACATATCTATACTTGTGTGGTACCCGATCCACCATAAATAAGTATTATCAATATCAAATTTACACAACCTCACAACATAAAACATAAGGTACCAAGTTTACAAGTACACTTAAAGTAATAAGACAATTCCATCAAGTAAATTTTCAATAATCATTTATACACGCATCAACAATCCAAACATCAACAATTTCAAGCATGTTCGAATACCAATCAACAAATATCTAATTTAGGAGCATACACATAATTAAGTTGAGTCTAAAATCCAACTAAACAGTAACCTACCTCAATCAAAGAACTTAAATACAAGATACCTTGAAAAAGTATTACCCTTCTGTAAAGCTTTCGAATGATCCAAATCTATGCAGTATATAAGAATATGAAACTAATGACCCAATTTTTATAAATTCCTACTCTAAAAATTCTAAATCTAAACCTCAATTTCTTAATCTCGAAATATAAAGGAATCATACATATACAATTAAGAATGATAAACTGTACCGGCCGTGTTCAAAGTAACCTAAAAGCAGCCACCTATTATTGATGTCAATGATTGTCTCATCATAGCCTAATCATTATTTTTCGTCAATTTAAGTTAAGGAAGAACGGACAATATGTATAAATTATTCAATTGCTCCCTCACAGGTTACCGACAGTGACTATAATTAGAACATAACAACATTATTAAATAATTAACTTTACTGTGCCACCACCTTTCTTCTCCCCCTATTCTTTTTCTTTACACTTTAAACCCATTTGGCACAATTATTGATACCACTTCCTTATTAAGATTCCATCCCACAAGTATATTTATATTAATATATATATCTATAGATAACTAATAACAAGCATACTACCATGTATAACTTATATAATTAAACCTTACGTGAAGCTCATTCTCAGACGCCGCAATAGTTTCTCGCCTTTTTTTTTTCCAATTCTTTTTGCTTATCCTCCAAAGGAATTAAACCCTATTAACTGAAAGTTCTTTTACGTAATATCTGATAGTAAAAGAATTATGATTTTGACCCATTTTGACCCATTAAATCATTAATTACACTATTCATCTAAAATACCCTAAACTTTTAATAAATACTCAACATTTATTTCAAAAACCTCAGACATAAATCAAATATGTGTATTGAATCAAAAGTACATTCTGGACCTATTGAAAATATTACGACACTAATTCGAGGTCGTCTCAATTAAAGATTGACCATTATCGGGTTTAACTTTCTCAACTCAATAACCCCGTTAGTGAAATAAATTGCTTCTGAACACCTCAAGAATTGGTAGAACTTATTACATGAGTCATAATCTATGTATACAAACTACGGAGAGCACTAAAATAAAGAAGATGAGAAAATTTCACAAACGACCGGGAGGGTCGTTACATTAAGTTGGGGGCTTTATCTTTTGTAATTTTGTCAATTTTTGATAGATTTTCTATAGACTTAATATTTTTACTATTCCTTTTTAATATTTTACGTTTGTCCAATATTTAATTGACATGGTTAAATTTTTTTATTAGAAGGTAAATTGTCAGCAAGTGATTTATTGCTACATTCCTGCTTAGTTTTTTTTGCTTCCTTTTTTAAGTATTGTAACTCTATTTGAAGATCTTGCATAGTTGTTTCTGATTTTTGTTCTTTATTTGACATATATCTCATGTTAGAGGATTTAATTATTTCTTTATCAAGTTGTTGATTAAGACAATATTTTTTAAGGCTATTAAATATTTTCTCTTAAGGATTGAATCTTTTAAATGATTGATAATATCAAATAAGACTTTTTTCTCCTTGCTACTATTGGTAATAACATTGATAGAACGATTATTGCAAGTGCAACATAAACTGGTGCATTTACAATGATTAACTAATTTATCACTGTAAACGTTATTAATATTTTCTTTTGGAGAGGAATTAGCTTAATTTTCTTCAAAGACACAACATAAATTATTACTCATGTCTTTCCTTTTATCTAGGATTCTGCAATCTTTAGTTTTATGATTTATTTTTTCATAGTCCTAACCTGTACTATTATTCTTTACATTATTAGTGGATTTTGATTGAGATTCTAGTTTTTTTTATTATTTTCCTTAATGATGTCGTTGGTGATTTCAGAATCTTTTTCAAATATAAGAATTTTATCCTTGGATAGTTATGATAATTTAAATATTGGGAGCAAAATAATAGTTTAAAATAATTTAATCTTTGAAAGTATTTTGAACTTTCAAATTAAACTTTAAAACAACAAAATTAGAACATAATAAATGTAAAGAGAAATTAATTAAAACACCTTTTCTAGGACTTCAATCTCCAAATTTATAGAAGAAAGGGAAGTAACATTAGAAGATATTGAACGAAAATTAAAAAGAGTAGATTTCTCAAAAATAATTTCCAAAGTGGAATATGAATCAACAATTTTAATAACTAAAAAATCAGTTAGTCCCATTGCTAGTGAAATAGAGAAAGAGAGAAAATTATACTTACAAAAGATTTTTATTGGTTAGGAAAATGAGAAAGAGATTACAATGGGAGATGGGAAATATAGGAGATGGTAAAGAGTTTTTCTGAGTTGGGGAAATTCTTGAATGCTCTCATATTACAAGTTGAAAGTCTTTTAAGAGGCCTCAGAAGCGCTGGCTCATATCTTATACTATCTCTTTTACATCTGTCTATATTGCTAATACATACTATTTCATTTACACTTGTCCGGTAGTTGATGACTTTATATCTGTTGAATAGTTGATCCTTGTTTTTGATGACTTTTGAAAAGATATGTGTTTTAATTATTTTTGAAGTGTCCACCATGTTGTCTTATGTGTCTTTGTACTTGGTGACATGAAGACTTGTGTTTCTTTGTCTTAAAATGACATAGTTTTTTTGGGTGGATTTCATGGGGTCCACAATTTGTTGTGTCTTGTGATTCTTTTCATGTAGTGACATGTGTTTTAAGGTGTCTGTCCTTTGTTGTGTTATTCCTTTGAATGTAGATGAGATGTTGGGTCTTTTTCTTTTGCTGAACAGATATCACAGTATCTATTAACTCTATTATCTTTCTTTGAAGGAGGGATTCTTTCTATTAGAAAGAACCAGATGTAGATTTATTTGATCGAGTTTACTATGAAATATTTAACTCTTAAAATAGACTAATAATAGATGAAAAATATTTAGTAATTTGTGATAGTGTAGAGATATTTTACCTAATATTTTGCATTTTTGTGCAAAGGTAAATACTCATCAAATCTTTTTATTGCAAAATATAGTAAAGAACCAAATAGGGTTTTTGGTATAATATTAGAGAATTAAAAATTTACTGGTAGATGAGTTTATATTCATCTTATAAGTTTAAATATTTTTGTAACCATGCTATGCATCTTTATTAAGTGCCATAATTTGGTGAAGGTATTAATTTTGTAAAATATGTTTCTTGTCTAAAATATTTCTATTGATAAAACTTATTTGAATAGAAACTAGTGAAGGGACTCAATATTCTCCAGTAGCGTAGAGATATTCTGTTAAAATGAACTCACTAATATTTTCAGGCCCCGAGGGGATTATTTGCCTTAATTTGTATATCAAGGATTTAACCACTCTTGTACCTTCGTATTTTTTATCAAGTGCTGTTATTAGCAGTACCTGTAGATCTATTATCTTAAATTGCCTTTTATCAGGAATGCTCTGTTCTTCATTATTTTGTGGTATGATTAGGGAGACTGCTTGTGCATATGTCTCTGGCAAGGACGAGAATTCCACCAGGACTGAACATCTAGTTTCTGGCTTTTTATCTTCTTTGTTGAAGGGTTTTTTCATTTTTTATTCTGGTCCAAAAGGCCAAAATTGAGGCCTCATCTTTATTCTGAGTTTTTCGGGTCTCCTTATTTTTTTCCCTGAAGAAATTCTGTAGTCAAAAAATCTGGGAGAGAATTGTTTTCTCTTATTATAAATTCTATTTAAAAATCAAACCTTGATAACAAAGCTTGCCATCTGGCAAATATCTATTTAGAAATTAAATTTTTAACATCCTTTTGTAAAACATCTTTGGCTGCTTTGCAGTCCACTCTTAGTAAAAATTCTTTGTTTATTAAATCATCTTGGAATTTAGTAATACATAGTACTATAGCCAATTTTTTTTTAATAGTACTATAATTCTTTTGAGTATCATTCCAGATTCCCTACGTGAATTTTACTAATTGTTCAGTAGACTCTATGGAAATTCTTTGTTTGAGAATGCCTCTATATCCTATGTGTGAGGCATCGATTTCTACAATTGTATGAGCCTTTGGATGCGGTATCCGTAGAAATAAAGTTTTTGAACTATTGATTTAATTTTTTGAACTGTATTATATGCTCTATTCCCCAAGGTACTGGATGGTAATACCCCGCATGTTTCTAAGCTAGGAAGTGAATAAGTATTCCTACGTATGAAATCTCCTATCCTATGATTCATACTTGAGTACATGACTTACAATGAATATCCTAGTGATATGATAGCTTATGATGCATTAAGCACGTTCATATGAGTCACTTAAGGTAATACAAGCTAAGAGTTTTTGAATCCATCAAGTTTTAGTGTTTGATTTTGCAAGGGTCATCTTTGAACGAGTATAACTCGATGTTAATGTGGTATTTTGGCTGATTTAGACACACCAAATTGTAGATAATTGAATTAGTTTTTCAACGATACCAATTTCGCCTTAATCCAATACTCGAGCGAAATGTTATGCCCATTTTCGTGAGAGACAGTAAGGATAGGCGATTGGTTAGGCTCCGCCCAACCCAAGCATAGGCGATTGGTTAGGCTCCGCCCAATCTAGCTTAGACAATCACTTGGGCGCCGCCTAAGTCAGTTCCAGGTTCCAAAAACACTCTGTTTTGAGTTATTTTAAGGGTAATTAAGTCTTTTAACACTCCTTACACGTCCCAAAACTTAACCCTACGAAATATATAGCTTTTAAAAATATTACAACCCTATTATCACCTCAAAGCTCATCATCCAAGAGAACTAAAAGAGAAAAAAAACTAGGGTTGCATAACTAAACTTGAAGATCCGATTTCAAGGAAATTCCTCCGTCAATCATCAAGAATCTTCCTTCTAAGGTATGCGTGAGGTGATTCATGGACTCCTTTCATCCATGAAGCTAAAGAACCATATTCTAAATTATGTATTATGATATTTATGTTGTTGGTGATTGATGTTCATGTAGTTGGAGTTAGATGATGCCTAAGATGGGATCTTTGTATGTTTTATGTGAGGATATGGTGGTATTTAACGTATAAACATGTGAAATTGGTGGTTGAATGTTTGAAATCTTGATGAATCTACCTATGCCAAAGATGTGCATGTAAGGTGTTTGTGAAAATACCTAAGGGAATAGAAATCATGCTTTTATGACATAATAAGTCCTAAGTGACTATTCCATGTTCTAAGTTTATGTTCAACGTGATCCCCATGCTATTGTCTTGAATTGAAGAAGTTGTATGAGATGCTCATGATATTGTTGTGATATGGAATGACCATGTTATTGAAGCCATGCAAGTATATAGATATTGTGTGCATTCCCGATCATGTGATAGTTTGTTGAAGATCATTCTTATTATGAAATCCTTACTTATGATATTGTGAATTGTGGACTCAAATCTTGTGATCAAGTTAGTCATGTGTGTCAGTTTCCTTCCATCGAGTCCTGGGGGTACTTGTACCTGAAAACTATAGCTGTGTGCCTAGAGCTAGTGTCATGTTTCAAGACATCCTCAGTCAAGCTATGTTCCATAGATTGCAGTTAGTCGTGTGACTCAGGAAAGACTCAGAAATCTCATGAATACTCAGTACTCAGTAAGATCGGCAATCTCATGACTTAGCTAGATATCAGATGTTAGTAGTGTTCTTTCAGTCCAAGGAACTCAGTAAACTCAGAATCAGTTCAGTTCAGTTAGTAAATTCAGCGTAGTTAATCTTTTCAGAGTCTTTCAGTTGGGAGTAGGGACTAGCACCGAGCTAGTGCAGGGATGGTGGTTTTCCTATTATAAAGGCAGAGCCGTTAGTAGTAATCCCTGTACTCTAGAACTGTGTAGCCAGCGTAGGATAGGAGTCACTCATCATATTAAGGCTAAACTTGATTATTATATTTCCTTAGGATTGATTTCCTATTTAGGGTCACCCGTTGGAGAGGCTTGACCATAGCAGAGGTCTCTACCCATGGCATGGTATTGACACCCTTCCAATCAGGGCAAAGATTGGACCCCACCAGTACAGTAGCGGGGCATGTCGGTTAGGTTACTACCTCCTACAGTCACAGTACAGTTACAATTTTAGTATCAGTCTTCAGAGTAGAAAGCAGGAATCAGGACTGTTAGATACAATCATCGATCTCAGTAAGGAACTCAGATAGTTCCATTGATTCCTGGACTATTCCATCAGATAGGCTTGGTCCCATATTCAGATGCTTATTATTATATCTAGAGGTCACCCGGCAGACAAGCTTGATCTCAATCTCAGATTCAGTCGAGTATTCTCATTATCAGTTTCAGAGATCATTCATCATCTAGGACTGATCTCAGACTTAGATGTTCAGATACAGTTTGGAACTCAAATAGTTTTCCTTAGAATTAGAACTGTTAAATACAGTCATCCATGTCATCAGTCATTTAGTATCTCAGTATCACGAAACTCATGTTGTCAGAGTTCAAACTCAAGTAGTTAGTATCTCCACGAGTTCTGTAGCAGTTACGTATGTATGTATGTATTCTCACGTTCATATTAGTCAGTATTTTCATGCATATAAACCCCATGCATTTAGCCTACCCCCACGTATACTCAGTACTTTCGTTGTACTGACGCATTTGCGCTATGGTGCTTTCTTTTTATGTTACACCATAGGTTCTTAGGTGCAGATTCCAGGTCAGTAGTAGCAGTTCAGTAAGCAGTGAGTCCTCATCTTTTAAGGACATGATCATTACATTTATTATTCCAGTATTTCAGTTTATTCTCAGTTTAGGGAGTTAGTTGGATACATGTTCCTTTAACTCCTTATTCAGATAGTTTAGAGGCTTTCAAACGATAATGAAGTTTTCAGATTTAGACTTTAGTATTTTCAGTTTTGTTTTGGTACTGTGATACCACCTTATTTTAGATATCTTATTATTCAAGATTGAACCTTACGCCCTCTTTGTTTATGTTTCCGTATTTTATATTAATGTTATGCAGTTACAGGTACAGATATCAGTCATGGGTTAGCTTGTGGTCCTTCGGGGTCATGAACACCGTGTAGCATTTCGGTTCAAAAAAATTTGGGTGTTTCAAACTTGGTATCAGAGCCTAAGGTTCAATAGAGTCCTAGGAAGTCTGAAAGCTGCATCTAGTAGAGTCTTGTACATGGGTGTGTTGCGCGCCATATTTATGTACAGGAGGCTATAGGATGTTTTAGGTACAGTTTCCCTTCTTTCAGTACTCATTTCATGCCAGTAAGAAAAAGCTCAAGTTGAACTCTCAATTTAATCCTTGTTCCTCTTCTATTTGCAGAACTTGCCTTTTAAGAAGAGAACAGGGAATCAGTCAGCCCTGCAGCCCGCAGATCCTTTGAATAAGAATGTGTCACATGCATAATTTTGGGCAGCTTTTCAAGCACTAGCCTAGGCTGTGACCACTAGTGTTCAGGGCAACCGACAGACTACAACCCCACCCCAGCAAGATGGGGATTCAGCTGCAGCTAGAATCAGAAATTTTATGAGAATAAACCCTCCAGAATTCTTTGGGTCAGTAACTGGTGAGGACCCACAGCTGTATCTAGAAGAGGTAAAGAAGATCACCCAAATCATGCATGTGTCAGAGGAGGAGAGTGTGGAATTAGCGTCCTATAGGCTGAAAAATATTGCTCATGATTGGGTAGTGTTGTGGAAGAAGAGTAGAGGGGAAGATGCAACTCCCATGACTTGGAAGATATTTCAGGATACCTTCTTAGATAAGTTTTTCCCATTAGAGATGAGAGAAGCTAAGGTAGAAGAGTTTATGAACCTGAGACAAGGCTCCATGACAGTGAAGGAGTATTGTCTTAATTTCAACTAGTTATCTAAGTATGCTCCTGACTTGATAGATGGCCCCAGAGCGAGTATGAGTAAGTTTATGACTGGTGTGTCCGGGTTGGTATTGAAAGAGTGTAGAACAACTATGCTCAATAAGGACATAGAACTTGCTAGATTAATGAAGCATGCTCAGCAGATAGAGGCAGATAAGTCTAAGGAGAGAGAGAGATCTAATAAGAGATTCAGAGCAGGTAGTTACAAATTTTCTCTGGCTGGGTCACAGGGTGGTAATCGTTCTCACCATAGTCAAAAAAATTCAGCCCCTATTCCATCTTCAGCTAGTGTGCCCACACCTAACTTTGGATATGTTATTCATGGTGGGGCACTAGTCTCCAAAGCCCAGAGTAGTGTTAGAAGTGAGCGTACTTAATCGGTTTGTGGAGAATGTGGCAAGAATCATCTAGGTGCATGCAGAGCTAATAGTCAGGTATGTTTTGGGTGCGGTAAGCCAGGACACAGAGTGCGGGAGTGTAGAGTGTTAGCTCAAAAAGGTAGAGATTCACGTGAGCAAGCCGCAAATCCCAGTACCAATAGTGGTCAGCGTCAGAATCGACTCTATTCACTCCAGACTCACCATGATCCAGAAAGTTTCCCCAACCTAGATTCGGGTACGTTACAAGTTTTTCATGATCATTGTATGCATTGTTAGATATCTTGCGCTCGTTTGAGCTTATGTTTCCACATGAATTAGTCAGTAAAATTAGCAGGTATAATTCAGTTCATGCATTATGTATTAGTCTCATCTCTCCAATGTTTAGTTATAATCTAGTTTGTAGATGCCTTGTGCATCACCCCAGTATCTCAGCAAGGTAAACATTCCTAAAGGGACATAGTGTCCCAAGGGGGAGATACCCAACCCTTTTCTTGATGCTTTCATGTTCTCGTTATAAATTAGTTATCAAGTGCCATGGCATAATCAGTCAAGCTTTCAAGAGTCAGCTCAGTCAGATATTCAGGCATTAGATATACGTGTTCAGTAGAGAAAATACTATTTATCAATAACTTCACTAATACATTTACAGTAATGTCAGTCATGTAATCATGCATCAGATATGCATGGATTCAGTCTTTCAGTTGTGAATCAGAAATGCATTCTTATTTTGAGAAAACTCACTTTATTAGAGTCCTCAGTCTTATATTCATGAATAAGCTTCCCATGCATCAGATATGCATGTTCAGTATATTGTGTTCTGCTTTCAGTCATGTCAGTCATGAATCCATGTTTCAGTAGTGTATGTCTTGTACGTACTTCATCTTATCATCTCTCCCACCTTAGTTAATTCTCATTCGAGGATGAATATTCCCAATGGGGAGATATTGTAGTACCCCGCATGCTTCTAAGCTAGGAAGTGAATAAGTATTCCTACATATGAAATCTCCTATCCTGTGATTTATACTTGAGTACATGACTTACAATGAATATCCTAGTGATAGGATAGCTTATGATGCATTAATCATGTTCATATGAGTCACTTAAGGTAATACAAGCTAAGAGTTTTTGAATCCATCAAGTTTTAGTGTTTGATTTTGTAAGAGTCATCTTTGAACGAGTATAACTCTATGTTAATGTGGTATTTTGGCTGATTTATACCCACCAAATTGTAGATAATTGAATTATCTTTCCAACGATACCAATTTTGCCTTAATCCAATACCCGAGCGAAAAGTTATGTCCATTTTCGTGAGAGACAGTAAGGATAGGTGATTGGTTAGGCGCCGCCCAACCTAGATTAGGCAATCACTTGGGCTCCGCCTAAGTCAGTTCCAGGTGCCAAAAACACTCCGTTTTGAGCTATTTTAAGGATAATTAAGTCTTTTAACACTCCTTACACGTCCCTAAACTTAACCCTACGAAATATATAGCTTCTAAACATATTACAACCCTATTATCACCTCAAATCTCATCATCCAAGAGCACTAAAAGAGAAAAACAACTAGGGTTGCATAACTAAGCTTGAAGATCCGATTTCAAGGAAATTCCTCCGTAAATCATCAAGAATCTTCCTTCTAAGGTATGCGTGAGTTGATTCATGGACTCCTTTCGTCCATGAAGCTCAAGAACCATCTTCTAAATTATGTATTATGATGTTTATGTTGTTGGTGGTTGATGTTCATGTAGTTGGAGTTTGATGATGCCTAAGATGGGATCTTTGTATGTTTTATGTGAGGATATGGTGGTATTTAACGTATAAGTTGTGAAATTGGTGGTTGAATGTTTGAAATCTTGATGAATCTACCTATGCCTAAGATGTGCATGTAAGGTGTTTGTGAAAATACCTAAGGGAATAGAAATCATGCTTTTATGACATAATAAGTCCTAAGTGACTATTCCATGTTCTAAGTTTATGTTCAACGTGATCCCCATGCTATTGCCTTGAATTGAAGAAGTTGTATGAGATGCTCATGATATTGTTGTGATATGGAATGACCATTTTATTGAATCCATGCAAGTATATTGATGTTGTGTGAATTCCCGATCATGTGATAGTTTGTTGAAGATCATTCTTATTATGAAATCCTTACTTATGATATTGTGAATTGTGGACTCAAATCTTGTGATCAAGTTAGTCATGTGTGTCAGTTTCCTTTCATCGAGTCCTGGGGGTACTTGTACCCGAAAACTATAGCTGTGTGCCTAGAGCTAGTGTCATGTTTCAAGACATCCTCAGTCAAGCTATGTTCCATAGATTGCAGTTAGTCATATGACTCAGGAAAGACTCAGAAATCTCATGAAAACTCAGTACTTAGTAAGATCGGCAATCTCATGACTTAGCTAGATATCAGATGTTAGTAGTGTTCTGTCAGTCCAAGGAACTCAGTAAACTCAAAATCAGTTCAGTTCAGTTAGTAAATTCAGCGTAGTTAATCTTTTCAGAGTCTTTCAGTTGGGAGTAGGGACTAGCACCGAGCGAGTGCAGGGATGGTGGTTTTCCTGTTATAAAGGCAGAGCCGTTAGTAGCAATCCCTGTACTCTAGAACTGTGTAGCCAGCGTAGGATAGGAGTCACTCATCATATTAAGGCTAAACTTGATTATTATATTTCCTTAGGATTGATTTCCTATTTAGGGTCACCCGTTGGAGAGGCTTGACCATAGCAGAGGTCTCTACCCGTGGCATGGTATTGACACCCTTCCAATCAGGGCAAAGAGTGGACCCCACCAGTACAGTAGCGGGGCATGTTGGTTAGGTTACTACCTTCCACAGTCATAGTACAAGTACAGTTTTAGTATCAGTCTTTAGAGTAGAAAGAAGGAATCAGGACTGTCAGATACAGTCATCGATCTCAGTAAGGAACTCAGATAGTTCCATTGATTCCTGGACCATTCCATCAGATAGGCTTGGTCCCATATTCAGATGCTTATTATTATATCTAGAGGTCACCCGGCAGACAGGCTTGATCTCAATCTCAGATTCAGTCGAGTATTCTCATTATCAGTTTCAGAGATCACTCGTTAGCTAGGACTGATCTCAGACTTAGATGTTCAGATACAGTTTGGAACTCAGATAGTTTTCCTCAGAATTAGGACTGTTAAATACAGTCATCCATGTCATCAGTCATTTAGTATCTCAGTATCACAAAACTCATGTTGTCAGAGTTCAAACTCAAGTAGTCAGTATCTCCAGGAGTTCTGTAGCAGTTACGTATGTATGTATGTATTCTCATGTTCATATTAGTCAGCATGTTCATGCATATAAACCCCATGCATTTAGCCTACCTCCACATATACTTAGTACTTTAGTTGTACTAACACATTTGCGCTATGGTGCTTTCTTTTTATGTTACACCATAGGTTCTTAGGTGCAGATTCCAGGTCAGCAGTAGCAGTTTAGTAAGCAGTGAGTCCTCATCTTTCAAGGACATAATCGTTACATTTATTATTCCAGTATTTCAGTTTATTTTCAGTTTAGGGAGTTAGTTGGAGACATGTCCCTTCAACTCCTTATTCAGACAGTTTAGAGGCTTTTAGACGATTATAGAGTTTTTAGATTTAGACATTAGTATTTTTAGTTTTGTTTTGGTACTGTGATACCACCTTGTTTCAGATATCTTATTATTCAAGATTGAACCTTACGCCCTCTTTGTTCATGTTTCCGCATTTTATATGAATATTATGCAGTTACTGGTACAAATATCAGTCATGGGTTAGCTTGTGGTCCTTCGGGGTCATGAGCACCGTGTAGCATTTTGGTTCTGAAAAATTGGGGTGTTACATGGATTTTTCTTAAGACGCTGATAAAGGGGTTTACAAACCTATCTAATATCAGGAATAAAATCTGCAACATAGTTGAGACTTCCTAAGAATCTTTGAAGCTGGGTTTTATCAGTTAATTCATTTGGAAACTTAGAGGAGAATTCTATGGCTCTACAAATGGATTTATAGGTTCCTTGACATAAATCATGACCAAGAAATCTAAGAGAGGTTTATAGTAATTTAATCTTTTTAGCACTAACTACTAGTCTATTTTTTTTGACAATTTTTAAAAAGTTTTGGAGATGTTTAAAGTGTTGGTTGATATCATCGAAAAATATTAAAACATCATCTATGTAGACTATAGATATATGACTATATTGATTGAATATATTATTCATAATGTTCTGAAATTCAGATGGAATATTTTTTAGTCCAAAAGGCATTACATTTCATTCATATTGTCCAAAAGGGACATTAAAGGTTGCTTTATATTTATCTTTGTCTGCAATTTGTATTTGCCAAAATTCTGATTTCATATCAAACTTGCTAAAAACATTAGAAGGTAATGTTTGTTAGGTATTGGATGCCTAATCAATTTTAATACTTTATTAAGAGGCTTATAATTGATAACTAGTCTTGGGGCACCTCTTTCCTTTTCAGCACTATTATTGACATAAAAGGCTGAATAACTCCAAGGCGATTTAGAAGGTTAAATAATTTTTTTATCTAATAAATTGTTAATTTCCTTTTTACAGTATTCCACTAATTCATGGTTCATTTGAATGGGTTTTGCTTTTATTGGAATAATCCTTCCGTCAAATTCCTCAATAAAGGGTAATTCGACTATGTGCCTTTTTCTTTCCCAAAAGACATTAGTAAAATCCGAGCAAACTTCTCACTTTATGACTTCTTGTAGATTTTTAATTTTGGTTTCTACCTTTGGGGTTTTTAAAGAGGATTCAATTCTTTTAATTCTTATTTCGCCTTTTAAATAATTTATCTGTTGTGAAATTAAATTGATTTTAAAAACTGTTTTATTTTTTATAAGGTTACTTTCTTCTTTTGATAAACTATTTAAATAAAGGAAAATAATCTTTTCCCTAAAATAGTGGGTGGATGCCATCTAATTCGACAATATAAGGTTTTATTTGATTTATAAAAGGTAGACCTAGAATTATCTCTTAATTATATCCTTGGTTTTTACAAAGTAATTTATGAAACAAATTCCATCATTACACATGTGTGCATTGTATAGTTTATAATTTATTTTTAATCTTTCACCTGTTGGTAAAGAATAATTTTATAGTACCTTTTTAAAGATACTTAGTGGGGATCATTCCTTCAATGATGCAGTTTCGATCTGCTCCTATATCTAATAATTCCACATTGTGATTTGTGTAGTTTTTATTTATAACTAATGTAATGGGTATATGGTAACTTTGGGCTTTATCTTTTGTAATTTTGTCAATTTTTGATTGATTTTCTAGAGACTTAATATTTTTATTCTTCATTTCTATTTTTTATGTTTCTCCAAGCTTTAATTGACATGGTTCAAATTTTAGATTAAAAGTTAAATTGTTAGTAAGTGATTTATTGCTAAATTCCTACTTAATTTTTTTGGCTTCCCCTTTTAAATATTGTAACTCTATTTGAAGGTCTTGCTATGTTGTTTCTATTTTTTGTTCTTTATTTGACATATCTCTTACGTTACAGGGTTGAATTATTTCTTTATCAAGCTATTGATTAAGAACAATATTTGTAAGGCTATTAAATATTTTCACTTAAGGATTGTATCTTCTAAATGATTAATAATATCAAATAAGACTTCTTTCTCCTTGCTACTATTGGTAATAACATTGATAGAACGATTATTGCAAGTGCAACGTGAACCGATGCATTTACAATGATTAGCTAATTTATTACTGAAAACGTTATTAATATTTTCTTTTGGAGAGGATTATCTTCATTTTCTTCAATGACACAACATAAATAATTACTCATGTCTTTCCTTTTATCTAGGATTCTGCAATCTTTAGTTTTATGATTTATTTTTTCATAGTCCCAACCTGTACTATTATTCTTTACATTATTAGTGGATTTTGATTGAGATTCTGGTTTTTTAATTATTTTCCTTAATAATATCATTGGTGACTTTAGAATCTTTTTCAAATATAGGAATTTTATCCTTGGACAATTCTGATATTTAAAATATTAGGTAAGTTTCTAACCTTTTATCATGATGAGAAGAACTCGATTTATCTTTAAAAGTTGATTTATTCTCGGCTTCGAGAATTTGTTTACATACTACTTGTAATAATTAATTTGTATAATTATTTTGTTGGAGTATCTTATTTATATGCTTACTTGTAGGATCACCTTCAATATCTACTATATCTAATTTAAAAGGTTAGGCAGTAACAATTCTACCTTCTACTGGTATGCTAATTTCTTTCAGCGGAGGAATTGTTGATTCTACTACTTTATTACTAGTAGTATATCATTTATTGACAATCATATTTAACGAATCCTTTTGATCATCTAATTTTCCTGTAATTTAGAACCATTTACAAAATTCAATATTACATCTTAATCTTTTCATGTCATTACACCATTTTTCTCTAAAAGAAGATCTTTCTTTTAATGAATATCTTTGTTTATACCATTCCTTTTTAATAGAATTTTCTAGGCTATTCCATAATTTATCTAAATATTCAAAGTCAAGTTCAAATATTACATCTGACCTAATCATGCATAGAGAGTCTTTCACCCCTAGCATTTCACTAGCAGCGGGACTAACTGATTTTTTAGTTTTTAAAATTGTTGATTCATATTCTACTTTGGGAATTGTTTTTGAGAAATCTACTCCTTGTAATTTTCATTTAATATCTTCTTATGTTACTTCCCTTTTATCTACTGATTTGGAGATTGAAGGTCTAGAAAAGCATATTCTTTTACTTGAAGATGCTTGATTAAATGATTGTGATCTTAGAAATTTTAAATCTATAGATCTATCTGGATATTGTACTATTTATTCAATATTTGAATTTTCTTCTTCTATTTCTGGCCCTGTTATGGAGTCGAAATGCCAATTATCTTTTATTAATACATCATCCCATTTTATATTTTTTGGGACAAAGGTATTATTATGATTATGATTAGCTTCCATAAGCATGCTAGATCCTTTATTACTAACTATTTTAGCCTTAGGGGATAAGGTTGTTTTCATTAATCTGTAATATACTCTATAGATTATTGCTATTTCTCAAGTATTTACCTTACTATTCATGTTTTTTGTTTTAACATTTAAAGTTAATGTATCCATAACATTTTGATCATTAATATCTATAGAAAAAATGGATATCAATTAAAGTATACTGGGCCATTAGCAAGATTACTTTGTAACGCTGCTAATAATTAATCATCAAAATTTATTAACCTATTATCTCTTAAAAATAGACATATAAGAACATCTAAACCTAATCTATATAATGGTTTAACTGCTATTTGAACAAGACCTATGTGAAGGAACTTGTAATTTTTTCTAAATCTATTAATATCTTCAGCTGTTAATAATTTAATAGTCTCAATATTTCTATTAATTGTAACAGTAGATTCAGAAGTTTTAATATTATAATTTTTTACAAAATCAAAGTGTCCAGTTTTATAGACTCTATTTAAACATTCTTTTGGAATATTCAAATTTTGTAAATCACTTTTTATTTTAGCAAATTTACTAGAGATAGCAAAATATTAACACTATTTATTACATTTTGGTTGGTTGAAGCATTCATTAGTATTTTTGTAGATGAGAGAGAAAACACTATCCCAGGAACAAAATCTACTTTAGATGTTACTTCTACTAAAATTATTTTTGAGTGCAATAATTACTAATTTTCTTCATCTTAAATTCCCTTATTTTATTCCTAGAGGCTTGGCGACGAGAACACCCTCCAAGTTCGGCTCTATTTTTCATTATACTTAAAGCTAATCCAACGGTAAATTGTAGGTTTGCCAACTTCTAAACCGCTATTAAATAGTTACCCAACTTAAGGAATAAAACTAAGAACATAGAGGACGAACAACAATAATTACTAACCAGAAAAATGATTATTTCAAGTGTAACACTAAATTTGATCAGATCTAGGACACCTTAACACTCTAGCTGCTCCTACTCATACTCACACTCCCTCTCGGGGAACTTCGCTCTAATACCATTTGGGGAACGGATCGGGAAAATGGGGAGCAAAATAACAGTTTAAAATAATTTAATCTTTGAAAGTATTTTAAAAATTCAAATTAAACTTTAAAACAACAAAATTAGAATAAAATAAATGTAAAGCAAAATTACTTAAAATAATTGAGAAAGAGAAAAAATTATACTTACAAAAGCTTTTTATTGATTAGGGAAATGGGAGAGAGATTACAAAGGGAGATAAGAAATATGGAAGATGGTAGAGAGTTTTTTTGAGTTGGGGAAATTTCAGAATGCTCTCATATTACAAGTTGAAAGCCTTTTAAGAGGCCTCAGAAATGCTGACTCATATCTTATAAACTCTATCTCTTTTACATCTGTCTATATTACTAATACATGTTATTTTCTTTACACCTATCTGGTAGTTGGTGACTATGTATCTGTTGAATAGTTGATCCTTGCTTTTTATGAATTTTAAAGAGATGTGTCTTTTAATTATTTTTGAAGTGTCCACTATGTTGTCTTATGTGTTTCTGTCCTTTGTAATATGAAGACTTGTGTTTCTTTGTCTTGAAGTGACATGGTTTTTTTAAAGTATTTTAAACTATTATTTTTCTCCCTATTTTCCCGATCTATCCCCCAAATGGTGTTAGAGCCAAGTTGCCCGGGAGAGAGTGTGAGTATGAGTAGGAACGACTAGAGCGTTACGTTGTACTAGAGCCGGTCGGATTTAGTATTACTCTTGGAATAATCATTTTCTTGTTAGTAATTACTATTATTTGTCCTCTCTGTTCATAGTTTTATTCCTTAAGTTGGGTAGCCGTATGATAGCAGTTTAGACGTTGGCAAGCCTAGAATTTTCCATTGGATTAGCTCTGAGTATGGTGAAAAATAGAGCCGGACCCGGAGGGTGTTCCCCTCGCCAAACCTATAGGAATAAACTAAAGGAATTTTTGAAGAAGAAAATTAGTAATTACTGCACTCAAAAATAATTTTTGTAGAAGTAACATCTAAACTAGATTTTTGTACTAGGATAGTTTTCTCTCTCTCATCTGCAAAAACTCCTAATGAATACTCCAAACAACCAAAATGTAATAAATAGTGTTTATTTCTGCTATCTCTAGTAAAATTGCAAAAATATAAAGTGATTTACAAAATTGAAATATTCCAAAAGAAAGTTTTAATAGAGTCTATGAAACTGGACACTTGATTTTGTAAAAAATTATAATATTAAAACTTCGGAATCTACTGTTGTAATTAATAGAAATATTGAGAATATTAAATTATTAGCATCTGAAGATATTAACAGATATAGAAAAAAATTAAAAGTTCCTTCACATAGGTCTTGTTCAAGTAGAAGTTAAACCATTATATAGATTATGTTTAGATGTTCCTATATATCTACTTTTATGAGATAATAGGTTATTAAATTTTGATGATTTATTATTAGCAGTATTATAAAGTAATTTTGCTAATGGCCCCGTATACTTTATTTGTTATCCTAATTTTTCTATAGATATTAATGATCAAAATGTTATGGATATATTTACATTTAATGTTAAAACAAAAAACATGAATAGTAAGGTAAATACAAGAGAAATAACAATAATATATAGAATATATTATAGATTAATGAAAACAACCTTAGCCCCTAAGACTAAAATAGTTAGTAATAAAGGAGTTACAATGCTTGTGGAAGCTAACCATAATCATAATAACACCTTTGTCCCAAAAATGATAAAATGGGATGATGTATTAATAAAAGACAATTGACATTTCGATTCCATAATGAGCCAGAAATAGAAGAAGAAAATTCAAATATTGAACAAATAGTACAATATCCAGATGGATCTATAGATTTAAAATTTCTAAGATCATACTCCTTTGATCAAACATCTTAAAGTAAAAGAATGTGCTTTTCCAGACCTCCAATCTCCAAATCTGTAAAAGAAAGGGAATAACATTAGAAGATATTGAACAAAAATTAAAAGGATTAGATTTCTCAAAAGCAATTCCCAAAATGAAATATTAATCAACAATTTTAAAAACTAAAAATCAGTTAATCCTACTGCTAGTGAAATGCTAGGGGTAAAAGACTCTCTATGCATGACTAGGTTAGATGTAATATTTGAACCTGACTTTGAATATTTAGATAAATTATGGAATGATCTAGAAAATTATATTAAAAAGAAATGGTATAGACAAAGATATTCATTAAAAGAAAGATATTCTCTTAGAGAAAAATGGTGCAATATATGAAAAGATTAAGAGGCAATATTGAACTTTTAAATGGTTCGAAATTATAAGAAAATTAGATGATCAAAAGGATTCGTTAGACACAATTGTCAATAAGTGGTATACTACCAGTAATAAAGTAGTAGAATCATCAATTCCTCCATTAGAAGAAATTAGCCTACCAGTAGTGTCACGCCTCAAATCCTATTGGGGCAGACCGACACCCGTAGCTGTGAAGGCCCAAGAGAACCAATCCATGACCTTGTACTCCTTATGCATGTAACTATAATAACCAAAGGTTTTGCCATACATGGATATAATGCATTGATGAGAAATAAATGACATGCCCAAAACTATATATATACGAGACTTGGCCGTTGGGGCCATAACATCTAAAATATAAGACACTATCATTCTTAACTTTATATTGGTCTACAAAGCCTCTGAAAGATACATAGATATCTGGTAAGGTCGGGACAAACCCCCGCCATACTCTTGACTACTATACAATACCAAAATATATAAAAGAGACTCGGAAAGACCCAAATCAATCTGGAGCTCACCAATAGCCGTTGAATATCCTGGGCTCCTACTAAGAAGGTGTATTTACTGAAGCACCTGTGCCTGCAACATGAAATATAGATCCCCCATAAGGGGCGTCGGTACGAAAGTATGTACTGAATATGTAAGGCTTAAAGTAACCACACATGATATAGGAGCTCAATGAAAATCAGATATAAGTGTACAAATAGTGCTAGTAGACAACCTTTATATATACTTGTAGGGTCAGTTAAATTACATTCCTTTCTTCATTTTACCTTTCTTACTTCATAATCTTTGTAAGTCATGTGATACAAATGACTCGCTGATCAGTGGTAAATAGACAAATCGGGATCAGCCCATGCTAGACTTACACCCCTAGGCTGCCACCCATAAATAAACATTAGGATCGGCCCATGCTAGGCTTACGCTCCTGAGCTTTCATGCACTTATAAAGTATCGAGATCGTCCCATGATAGGCTTATTCCCCTATAAGACCCCACAAAATCCTAAGCTTAACTCAGACCTTTAAAGCTTGTTAAGGGGTCCCAAACTTAGAAAATTTTAGCTAAGTATTCAGACTTGGTGTTATTTTAGCCTTCGTAGGCTGGTGACTCTATTTCACGGCCCTCATGACCTTAAAGTCATGATTTTTAGGTTGAATCACTATCAGGAATGTCAGTGGGTGTTTCCGGACAAGTTTAAGATTTTTTGGACTTCTTTTGGATCACATTTATGAACTCAAACTAGTAGATCGACACGATCTCGATGCGCCACTCTTCCATCGTGTCGATGAATATTTTCCTCCAACTCCCAGTGCAAATTTTAGTGAACCAACGTGGACTCGATGCGACGCATTGACCATCGCATCGATGCCAATGACCTGCGCATCGGTCTGCGCGTTACTAGGTCAGTTTTTAGTCATTAAAAAGCCGCTTCCCCATGGTTAATTGCATCTTTTTCCCACGTCTATCAGCCCCAAAACACCAAATTAAACCCTTCTAAGAGAAAAACTATTCATTCTTCACAAGTTGCTCTCAAGAACAAACCCTAGGAGATTTCAAATTCAATTCAAGGCTCAAGAACTTACCATCAATCTTTCAGAATTTAATTGTTAAGGTATGTCAAGTGTTCATTCAAGGGTCCCTTCCTCCCTTAGAGTTCAAAAATTTATTTTTAAAATCTCAAGAGTATTGATTACATGAATTTCATGTTGGGTTTGATTATATTCATGATTATAATAATTAATTGGGTTTCTTATCCATGTTTTGTTACAAGTTTCATGTGGAGTTATTTGATTTATGTATAGAATCATGTAAATCCATGCTAAACTCTTGAAATTATAGATGGGGATTTGAATTATGGTGCCCATATGTGGTTAGTGTCTTTTGCATAGATTATGTCCTCCAAGTGTTTGATAAATTGCTCATATAAACAAAGAAAAAGGGAAAACAATCACGTCATGTTAGCTTATGTGGAAGTTATATCATGAAAGTGTTTGATGGAGTGTCTCTAGATTTAGTTATGATCAAGTGCATATAGTTATGCCTTTCAAGTTTATGCTATTATTTATTTTCATGCTATTGAGTTTTGGGGGTATCCAATACCCGAAAACATAGCTGTTTACCTAGAGCTGTGGTAGATACAGAATAGTCTCAGCAGTGTCACGAATAAAAGCCTCAATAATAAGTCACAGTTATAGTTCAGTATTCAGTTTAGACCTCAGTAAATTCAGCTAGTCAACAGAACTCTGTAGTATTCCATCAGTTAACAGAATTCAGTAGTACTCCATCAGTTAACGGAACTCAGTGAACTCTGTTCAGTTCAGTTCAGTTAGATAGTACGATCAGTAACAGTTTAGTCCAGCCTAGTACAGTTTAGAAATTAGTCCAGTGTATATTCAGTTGAGAGTAGGATTCAGCATCGAGAGACCCAAGGATGGGGGCATTCCTGCCAGCAGAGGGTTTGACCCTTAGTAGCAGTCCCTGCATTACAGAACTATGTAGCCAACATAGGTTGAGATATCTTACTACTAGATTAGGGTTGATACATCTCATACGAGTTTTTTCTACCAGCGAGGGTTGACAAAAGAGCTTCCTATCAGAGAGGGTTAACTCATAGTTGTCTTTACTCGTGCCATTGTACTGACACCCTTCCAACTAGGATTACAGGTTGGACTTCATTCTATCGAGAAAAGGGCATGTGAGTTAGATGATTACC
Source organism: Capsicum pubescens (assembly GCA_030864215.1). Lineage (NCBI taxonomy): Eukaryota > Viridiplantae > Streptophyta > Magnoliopsida > Solanales > Solanaceae > Capsicum > Capsicum pubescens. The sequence goes on along the minus strand of CM061544.1, from coordinate 167,638,440 downwards.
TCCCACAGTCTCAATTTCAATCTTCAGAATAGAACTCAGTTTAGTTCTACAGAAAAATTAGGCTTGTCAGACACAATCACTCAGTTTAGTATGGAACTCAGAATAGTTCTACAGAATCAGGACTATCAAATACAATCACTCAGTTAACAGTAATACAGTATTAGTAAACTCAGATATCAGTAAACCAGTAATTCTGAATGCAGTATCCAGTGTTACCATGACCTCAGCTATAATTTATATATCTCATGCATGTACTCTCATTTAGTTATACTCATGTTATTCAATCAGTATTGTTCATGCATATGAACCTATGTATCTCAGCCTACCTTACTTAGCATACCAGTATATTTAAAGTACTAACGCATACCTTTCTTTTATGCTATGATGTCTTATATCAAAGGTTCAGATGCACGGGCTCCCGATCATACTTGGTAACCCAATTTATCAGTAGCAGACTAGTGAAGAGTCTTTATTATTTGAGGATAGATTTATTATTATAGTATTTCAGTACTCAGTGTATTTTAGTAGTCTGAGTTAGTTGGAGACTTGACCCATCAACTCCTTGTTCAGATATTAGAGGCTTTTCAGGCTAGAGTAGTTATGTATGTTCAGTTTTGGTATAGATATACCGTACTCAGTATTTACTTACAGTTTTGAACCTTAAGGCAGATTTTTGCCTAATTTATGCATAATTATAGTATTACTATTTAGTTATTGCAGCAGGTACTAGTCATGGGTTAGCTTGTGGTCCTTCGGGATTAAGAGCACTGTGTAGCGTCTGAGGAAAAGACTCAGGGCATTACAAACTTGGTATTAGAGCCTAAGGTTCAATAGAGTTCTAGAAAGTTTGAAATCCATATCTAGTAGAGTCTTGTGCATGGGTGTGTAGAGTGCCACACTTATGGATAGGAGACTATTAGATGTTTTAGGAAAAGTTTCCCTTCTTTCAGTAATTATGTCGTGCGGGTAAGCACATGCTCAAGTTAAACTCTTTATCTAATCTAATTTCTCTTCCATTTATAGAATATGCCTCTAAAGAGGACTAAAGGAATAGGAACGTGAGATCAGCCGCACCTTAGCCTGTACAACCAGATCCTCTGGACGAACATGTCTTCTACGATGAATTCAAATCAACTTTGACCACCCTAACTCATTCTGTGGTAGCCCAAAATGAACGCCCAGCTGCCGTTCAGGCCAACCCAGTGTTCAATACTGCTGCAGCCATGATTTGAGACTTTACTCAAATAAACCCTCCATCTTTTACCAGGTCAAATTTAGATGAGGACCCGAAAGAATTTTTTTATCAAGTGCAGAAGGTTACAGATATTATGGGGGTAACAGCTAGTGAGAATGCCTAGTTAGCTGCATATCAGTTGCAGGATGTGTCTCACTCATGGTTCAAACAGTGGAAAATAGAGAGGGCCGCAGATGCAGGGCCCATAGAATGGGAGAAATTTGCTTTTACTTTTATGGATAGGTTTTTCCCGCTAGATTTGAGGGAAACGAAGGTTTTGGAATTTATAAATTTGAAGCAGGGCAACATGATGGTACAAGAGTATTCTATTAAGTTTACTAAATTATCTAGATATGCCCTTCATGTGGTAGCAGATAACAGATCTAAGATGAGTAAGTTTGTGTCTGGTGTGTCTAGCAGTATGGTCAAGGAGTGTAGGACCGTAATACTGATTAAGGAGATGGATATATCTAGGCTCATGGTCTATGCTTAGTAGATAGAGGAGGCTAAGAATAAAGAGAAGGAGAGGGAGAACAAGAGAGCTAGAACAGGTAGCTTTAAATTAGCCCAGCCTAAGTCAGAGGGTGGTAATCGTTCTCAGTTCCGCTCGAAATCCTCAGTCCCAACTTTGTCCTCAGCTAGTATTCCCATGCCAAAATTTAGAGACGGCAATAGAGATAGGGCGTCAGGACCAAAACTTCAGGGTAGTGTTAGTAGTTCCTGAATAAATCTTCTCTGCCAGAAGTATGGTAGAAACCATCAGTGTGTCTGCAGAGCTGGTAGTGACGTATGTTTTGGATATGGAAAGCTAGGCTACAGAGTCAGACAGTGTACTCAGGTGGGTTCACAGAGTCAGCATAACCGTCCCTCAGCTCAGTACGGTTACCTGAATCAGCAGGGTGCCACTTCTAGTGCCACTAGTAGGAAATGCCCAAACAGACTCTATGCACTTTAGTCCCAACAGGATCAAGAAAGTTCTCCTGTTATGGTCACTGGTACGTTTCAAGTTTATAATGTACATGTTTATACGTTGCTAGATCCAGGAGCTTCTTTGTCTTTTGTAACTCCTTATATAGCTGTTGACTTCAGAGTCAGTCCCAAAATTCTAGCAGAGCCTTTCTTAGTCTCTACCCCAGTTGGTAAATCTATCATAGCCCGGTGGGTATACAAAAACTGTCCGATTATGGTATATCAGAAAGTCACTTCACCAGTCTTAGTCGAATTAGAGATGACCGATTTTGACGTCATTCTTGGCATGGATTAGCTTCATTTCTACTATGCCTCAGTCGACTACAGAAACAAAATTTTCCAGTTTTAGTTTCCGAATAAGACCATACTAGAGTGGAGAGGTAGTACTTCAACACTCAGGGGTCATCTTGTTTCCTACCTAAGGGAAAGAAAAATAATATCCAAGGGATGTGTCTACCACCTTGTTCAAGTCTAGGACTCTAGATAAAAACCCTCTACTCTTGAGTCAATATCAGTAGTATGTGGATTCCCAAACATGTTTCTCGAAGATTTTCCCGGAGTTCCTCCCAAAAGGGAAATCGACTTCGGAATAGACCTTCTTCTAGATACTCACCCCATATCTATTCTGCCTTATAGAATGGCTCTAGCAGAACTCAGAGAATTAAAAGAATAGTTGAAATATCTCCTAGATAAGGGATTCATCAGACCCAGTGTGTCCCCTTGGGGTGCACTAGTTCTATTCGTGCATAAGAAAGATAGTTCTCTCAGAATGTGTATAGACTACCGTCAGCTAAATAAAGTCACAGTCAAGAACAAGTTTCCACTTCCCAGAATTGATGACTTGTTTGTCCAACTTCAGGATGCCAATTACTTTTCTAAGATAGACCTCAAATCAGGCTATCATTAGCTTAGAGTCAGGGAATGTGACATCTTAAAAATAGCTTTCAGAACTCGGTATGGTCACTTTGAATTTGTATTCATGTCATTTGGTCTTAATAATTCCCCAACAGCTTTTATAGACTTGATGAACCATGTGTTCAAGCATTACATGGACATATTCGCCATAGTCTTCATAGATGACATCATTGTCTACTCCTGCAGTGAGAATGATCATGTGGACCATCTCAGAATACTATTATATTCTCTCAGAAACCATTAGCTATTCGCTAAATTCAGTAAGTGTGAATTTTGGAAAAGGTTAGTAGCCTTCCTCGGCCATATCATTTTCAGTGATGGCATTAGAGTTAATCCCCAAAAGACCAAAGAAGTAAAAAACTAGCCCAGACCCATCTCTCCATCAGATATCTAGAGTTTCTTGGGTTTGGATAGCTATTACCGATGGTTTGTTGAGGGATTTTAGTCCATTACATTCCCTATGTCCAGATTGACTCAGAAGAAGGTCAAATTTTAATGCTCAGATTCTTGTGAGAAGAGTTTTTAGGAGTTGAAGACTCGACTCACTACAACCCCAGTTTTGACTCTACCAGATGGTTCAGATGGATTTGTGGTATATTGTGATTCTTCCAGGGTTGGTTTGGGGTGTGTTTTGATGCAGATAAGTAAGGTCATAGCCTACGCCTCTAGATAGATTAAGCTCCAGGAAAAAACTATCCTACTCATGATCTTGAGTTAGCAGCAGTAGTGTTTTCCTTAAATATTTGGAGGCACTATTTGTATGGTATGCACGTTAATGTGTTCACTGACCACAAGAGCCTATAATATGTGTTCTCTCAGAAAGACCTAAACCTCCATTAGAGAAGGTGGTTGGAGTAGTTAAAGGACTACGACGTGAGTGCTTTGTATCATCTGGGAAAAGCCAATATAGTGGCTGATGCTCTTAGTAGGATGTCTATGGGTAGAATTGCTCATATGAAGGATGGTAAGAAAAAGTTAGTTCAGGAAATTTATCTGCTTACCCGACTAGGTGTTCGCTTAGTCGATTCAGCAGAAGGTAGTGTATGGGTGTAGAGTAGCTCAGAATTATCTCTGGTTTTCGAGGTGAGGGGAACGCAGGATAGGGATCTCAGCCTAGCTAAGTTGAAAAAATCAGTCAGAGATCAGAAAATAAAGGTTTTCTCCCGAGGGGGAGATGGTGTATTGCATTGTCAGAGTTGTCTATGTGTACCTGGTGTAGATAACCTAAGATGGTGGATTCTTATAGAAGCACATAGTGTGCATTACTCTATTAATCCAGGGGCCACTAAGATGTACCATGATTTGTAGGAGATCTACTGGTGGAGTGGGATGAAGAGAGATATTGAAGAGTTTGTAGCCAAGTGCTCAACATGTTAGCAGGTTAAGATCGAGCATCAGAAGCCTAGTGGGGCTATGCAGAAGTTCAATATTCCTACTTGGAAGTGGGAAGAAGTGAACATAGATTTTATGATGGGTTTGCCTCGTACTCATTGTCAGCACGATTCAGTTTGGGTCATTATAGATAGGATGACCAAATCAACTCATTTCTTACAAGTCCATATCTCTTCTTCAGCCGAGGACTATGCCAAGCTCTATGTTAGAGATTTGGTCATATTACACAGAGTGCCGTTGTCCATTATCTCAGATAGAGGTACACAGTTCACCTCTCATTTCTGGGAAGTCTTCCTAAAGGTTCTTGGTGCCTAAGTCCACCTTAGTATGGCTTTCCACCCTCAAATAGATGGTCAAGAAGAAAGGACCATTCAGACTTTAGGGGATATGCTATGAGCGTGTGTAATAGACTTTAAAGGTAGTTAGGATGACCACTTACCTTTGATTGAGTTCACATATAACAACAACTATCATTCCAACATTCAGATGGCTCCGTTTGAGGTGCTTTATAGAAGGAGATATATGTCTCCCATTGGTTGGTTTGAAGTGAGATAGGCTGCAGTGGTAGGGCCTGACTTGGTGTTTGACACATTAGAGAAGGTTCAGCTGATCAGGGAGAGCCTTAAGACAACCCAAAGCCAACAAAAATTATATACAGATGTGCGGAGAAAAGATCTCGAGTTTGAGATTAGTGATTATGTGTATTTGAATATCTCTCCTATGAAAGAAGTGAAGAGGTTTGGCAAGAAGGGGAAACTCAGTCCCCGATATGTCGGTCCTTACCGAATTCTCAATCATTTCGGAAAGGTAGCTTACGAGCTTGAGTTGTCTTCATATTTAGCTTTAATCCATCCAGTGTTTTATGTCTCCTTTCTAAATAAATGCATAGGTGACCCAACAGTTATAGTCCCTATAGGGAGTATAGACGTTCAGAACAACCTCTTTTATAAGGAGATTCCAGTCAAAATCCTTGATTATCAGATTCACAGACTGAGGAACAAAGAGGTCCCTCTAGTCAAAGTTCTTTGGTGGAATCATTACGTTGAGGGTGCTACTTGGGATGCATAAGCAGATATGCAGATCAAGTATCCTCACCTCTTCTCTGCAAACTCAGACTCAGCCCAAGGTAACAGATTCCCTTGAACTTACTAAATTCCATGCTCAGATTTACCTTATAGACTTGGTATCAGTTACCATTGCATTTTTCAATTATGTATTCATGCATTAGATATACATGTTCAGCATGAGAAACTAAGATTATCAGTAATTCCAGTCATGCATTCACGAATTTGTTCAGCCATGTACTCATGCATCAGATATGCATGTTCGGTATGAAATTTCAGCATATCAGTAGTGTCAGTCAAGAAATCATTTTACAGTTGTGAACGTCCTATATCTAAATCCAGTCTATTAGTATTCTCAGATCAGTCAGCCTTATTCATGGATGAATGTTCCCAAGGGGGAGATATTATAAGACCCCACAAAATCCTAAGCTTAACTCAAACTTTAAAGCTTGTTAAGGGGTCCCAGATTTAGAAAATTTTAGCTAAGTATTCATACTTAGTGTTATTTTAGCCTTCGTAGGATGGTGACTCAATTTCATGGCCCTCATGACCTTAAAGTAATGATTTTTAGGTTGAATCATGATTAGGAATGTTAGTGGGTTTTCTCAGAAAAGTTTTGGATTTTTTCGGACTTCTTTTGGATCACATTTATAAGCTCAAACAAGTGGATCGATGCAATCTCGATGCGCCACATCGATGAATATTTTTCTCTATCTCCTATACAAATTCTAGTGAACCGACACGAACTCGACACGACGCGTCGGTCTGCACATCGCTAGGTCAATTTTTATTCATTAAAAAGCCGCATCCTCTGGGGTAATTGGTCTTTTTCCCACGTCTATCTGCCCCCAAACACGAAATTAAACTTTTCTAAGTGTAAAATCTATTCATTCTTCACAAGTTGCTCTCAATAACAAACCCTAGGAGATTTTAAATTCAATTAAAGGCTCAAGAACTTACCATCAATCTTTTAGAATTTAATTGTTTAGGTATGTTAAGTGTTCATTCAAGGGTCCCTTCCGCCCTTGGAGTTTAAGAATCTATTTTTAAAACCTCAAGTGTATTGATTTCATGAATTTCATGTTGGGTTTGATTATATTTATGATTATCATGATTAATTAGGTTTTTAATCCATGTTTTGTTACAAGTTTCATATGGAGTTATTTGATAAATGTATAGAATCATGTAAATCCATGCAAAATTCTTGAAATTGTAAATAGGAATTTGAATTATGGTGCACATATGTGGTTAGTTTCATGTGCATAGATTATGTTCTCCAAGTGTTTGATAAATTGCTCATGTAAACAAAGAAAAAGGGAAAACAATCATGTCATTTTAGCTTATGTGCAAGTTATATCATGCAAGTGTTTGATGGAATGTCTCTATGAATGAGTTATGATCAAGTACATATGGTTATGCCTTTCAAGTTTATGCTATGATTTATTTTCATGCTATCGATTCCTGGGGGTATCTAATACTAAAAAACTTAGCTATTTACCTAGAGCTGTGGTAGTTACAAAATAGTTTCAGTAGTGTCACGAACAATATCCTTAGTAATCAGTCACAATTACAGTTCTGTATTCAGTTCAGACCTCAGTAAATTCATCTAGTCGACCGAACTCTATAATATTCCATCAGTTAACAGAATTCAGTAGTACTCCATCAGTTAATGGAACTCAGTGAACTCAGTTCAGTTCAGTTAGATAGTACGATTAGTAACAATTCAGTCCAGCCTAGTACAATTTAGAAATCAGTCCAGAGTCTATTCAGTTGGGAGTAAGATTTAGCACCGAACGAACTGAGGGACGGGGGCATTCCTGCCAGCAGAGGGTTTGACCCTTAGTATAAGTCCCTGTATTACAGAACTACGTAGCCAGCGTAGGTTGAGATATCTTCCTTCCAGATTAGGGTTGATACATCTCATATGAGTTTTTCCTGCCAGCGAGGGTTGACGAAAGAGCTTTCTATCAGATAGGGTTAACTCACAATTGTCTTTACCCATAGCACGGTACTGACACCCTTCCAACTGGGGTTACAGGTTGGACACCAATCTATCCAGAAAGGGGCATGTCAGTTAGATAATTACCTCTTACAGTCTAAGTTTCAATCTTTAGAACAGAACTTAGTTCAGTTCTACAGAAAAATTAGGACTATCAAACACAGTCACTCAGTTCAGTGTGGAACTCAGAATAGTTCCACAGAATCAGGATTGTCAGATACAATCGCTCATTTAATAGTAATAAAGTATCGGTAAACTTAGATATCAGTAAACCAGTGATTCTGAACGTAGTATCCAGTGTTACCATGACCTTAGTTACAGTTTATGTATCTCATGCATGTACTCTCATTTAGTTATACTCATGTTATTCAATCAGTATTTTTCATGCATATGAAGCCATGCATCTCAGCCTACCTCACTTAGCATACCAGTACATTCAAAGTACTGACGAATACCTTTCTTTTGTGCTATGATGTCTTATATCATTGGTTTAGATGCATGGGATCCCAATCATACTTAGCATCCCAATCCATCAACAACAGACTATTGGTGAGTCCTCATTGTTTGAGGACATATTTATTATTATAGTATTTATGTACTTAATTTATTTCAGTAGTCAGAGTTAGTTGGGGACTTGTCCCATCAACTCCTTGTTCAGGCAGTAGAGGCTTTTTAGACTAGAGTATTTATAGAAAGAAGTTCAGTTTTGGTATGGATGTACCGTACTCAGTATTTACTTACAGTTTTAAACCTTATGGCAAATTTCTACCTAATTTCTGCATAATTACAGTATTACTATTCAGTTATTGCAGCAGGTACCAGTCATGGGTTAGCTTGTGGTCCTTTGGGATTATGAGCACTGTGTAGCGTCCGGGGTATTGACTCGGGGCGTTACAGCCCCTGAGCTGCCACCTGTTTAATACAGATTAGCATTACTGAGTTTCTTTAGTCTTTGAGATTGTTACTCTGGTGGTCATATCATTATGGTACCTTGAAACAATAATATAGGAATAAGAGACATATAAATGGGCACTTAATGCAATAACAATGAGGTAGGGAGCTGTTGGTACACAAATGAAGTATTTAGGAGCTGAAATTAACACATGGGTCTTATTTGAATAAACGAAGAACTCCTGAAATTTTCTAGTGAAAATTAATATGCAGGCTTGATAATAAGCATGTATTGAGGTGTTTGAACATGTTAGAGAGTAGGAACAAGGACATTGGCTACATGGGATATAGTACACTGCTATTATGTATCACTTGTTATAGGATAACCTTGGAAGCTTACTTGATGGAACAAATGTCCTATTTCATGCCAAAGAGTGCAAAATAGAGTATGCCTTACACACCTGGTCGTAAAACTCCAATACTAACCCAACTTGACTTCACAGTTTTTGGATTACTTATCTACAATTAAACAAATGGTAAACTAATATTAGCAACCAACCGATATATTTGGGCTATTTAACTTCACCAAAATAGTAGCCGGACAATAAGCCCTTAATTTATCAATCAAGGGTGTTATTTTAACCCTTTTCTTCTCCAATTACATCCACATACCATACATATTCTTATAAGATCCCTTTACACAACTTTGGGTTCATTATACCCTCCAAATAATACACAAAATAGAATGGGTAGTAGACGTATACAACCATTAGTTTGGTGGTGTACCACCACATCCTTCTTCTATATTTCAATACAAACTAACTAAACCTTTCCCCAACATCAACCTGGCATCCCCCAACATATACACACAAAATATTCCACAAAACAGCCCCAAATCTATTTTGTTATAGCAATCAATTATTGAACTCATCATCTTTTGAGTTCTCAATAACAACACATCCATAATTCTTTACCAAATTCATATATAAGGAGAACCAAATGGGGTAGTCACCTTACCTCAATTCTACAAATTATCCTTTAAATTTGAACTCTTCAAGAGCTTCAACTTTAACTTTCCTTTACACTTTAAATCAATGAAGAAAAGAGATCTCTTAATAGCAAAGAAAAAGTAAGTAGCTTGTTCTATATTCTACCATGAATTAGTAATTAAGAACTTATAGAATGTTTTCATAACCTTCCATGAGATAATTAAGCTAAACCATAAGTTTTTTAACTTACCTTGGCCTGCAAAGGTTGGGGGTTTCTTCAAGAACCCTAAAAAGAGAATATGGATGCTCTTTGTTGTTCTAGAGAAAGTGGAGAGAACTTTATGAAATATGGTACTTTTGTGACTTATAATTTAAGAAAATGACTAGGAACTTAGACTTATAAATCCCCTATTTTTGTCCATCTATTTAGCTACATTTTGGACCTCAAAATGGGTCAAATGGATCTAAATAGGTGATGCACCTACTTAAAGAGACCAAGCTGCTCAAAAGGTCAAAGTAGGTGATGCACCTACTTGATTAAGTTCTTATTTGGGCTCAATTAACTTGGGCCTTTGGCAGATTTAAGTGTTGGGACATTTCTTCATTTCCTTTTCTTTTACTTAAGTTAGGCCCAAATGAGTACCTTAACATAGGATCAAATCTGATCCATAACCTTGGGTCCATTAACTTGGTCCATATATCTCAAGTAGGTGACTCACCAACTAGCTTAATTAAGTCAAACAAGCACCTTAATAAAATACTCCATTTTTAGTTCTTAATCCCTTGGATCTAACTTAAAACTTGTATATACTTGGTCACTTTAAACTTTAGATTAAACTACTAGCTTACGATCCCAAGTTTAAATAGTTGTATCGACATTAACTTGGTCGCATCACATTAAAACGTACAGGCAACATCTATAATTTCATCTACACCATTAATACTCGCACAAAAAATCTCATCAATTACCTATACCACAACGCTATACCAAGTTACATATAAATAGAATAATTACATGCAAAGTACGGGGTGTTACATCTTCCCCTCCTTAGGAAAATTTGTCCTCAAATGTTAGCATAATTGTCCAACCAAAACAAGTTCAAGCCTAAGTTTAATACTCATGTTATCACGTAGTACCTATTTATTAAACTTACTTTTTTCCCCAATTCTCAGCATCTTAAACCTTCTCTTCGTATTTGAACAAATGGGGGTACTTGGATTTCATCTCTTCTTTAGCTTCCCATGTTATCTCTTCTACTTCCTGGTTTCTCTAAATCACTTTTACAGAAGCTATTTCATTATTCCTTAACTTCTTAACTTGTCTATGTAGGATATCAATAGGTATTTCTTCATAGGTGAGATCATTCGTAACTTGTACATCTTCAGTAGGAGTAATATGAGATGATCTCTGATGCAGTTTCAAAGCATTGAGACATGAAATACTGGATGAACTATTGAGAGCTTTTGGGGTAGCTCTAATTCATAAGAGACTTGGACAAACCTCTGAGTAATCTTATATGGGCCTATATAACATGGACTTAGTTTTCCTTTCTTACCAAATCTCATAACCCTCTTCATTAGTGACACCTTCAAGAATACCTAATCACCTATAGCAAACTCTAGCCCCCTTCTTCTAATATCTGCATATATCTTGTGTTGACTTTGGGCTATTTCTAGCTGCTGTTGGATTACTTTAACCTTTTCCATAGATTGATGAACAAGATCTTGCCTGAACAAGGATGTTTCACCCCCTTCAAACCATCCAATTGGTGATCTGCACTTTCTTTCATACAAAGATTCATATGATGCCATTTTTATTCTTGAATGATAGATATTATTGTAGGTGAACTCGATGAGAGGTAAATGATCATACCAACTACCTTAAAAGTCTAATACACAAACTCGTAGCATATCTTTAAGTGTTTGAATGGTACATTCCTCTTGTCCATCTATTTGAGGGTGTAAGCTCAAATGCCTTTGTCATACCACATTGTACATTCTCCTTAAGCTGTAATATAATAGGATCTGCATATTGCTTCTCTTTCACTTCGGCTACTTATGAAGATTCCGCCGCATTATGTACAATAAGCCTTTTATCTGGAGTTTCAAGAAGGCGAACCCCCAAATTGGCTAGTTGGTTCAGATCCTTAGTCATCCCTTGTCGTTCCATAGGCTTCCCATAAGTTCCCACCATATCCTTATGGCTTAATGCATCAGCTACCACATTTGCTTTTCCGAATGATACAAGATATCAATATCATAGTCTTTTAATAGCTCAATCCATCTTCTCTACCTCAAATTTAGGTCCTTCTGATTAAAGATATATTTCAAACTCTCATGGTCGGTATATATGTCAACATGAATCCCATACAAGTAATGATGCCATATCTTTAAGGCAAATATAACCGCTACTAGCTCCAGATCATGCGTTGGATAATTCTTCTCATGTGGCCTCAATTTTATTGAGGCATATGCTATGAATTTACCTTGATACATCAACACACATAATAATCCAATTCTTAAAGCATGACAATACACGACATACCTTTCTGTGCCTTATGGAAGTACCATTACGGGTGTAGAAGTCAACTTATTCTTCAGATTTTGGAAACTCCTTTCACATGCATCATTCCATTGAAACTTGGATGCTTTGTGTGTTAGCTTTGTTAAAGGTGCATAAATTGAAGAAAATCCTTAAACAAACCTTCTATAATAACCTGATAACCCAAGGAAACTATGAATCTCTATAGGTGTTGTAGGTCTTGGACAATTCTTCACAACTTCTATCTTTTGAGTATCAACCTTTATTAGTTCATTAGATACAATATGACCCAAGAATGCCACAGATTTTAACCAAAACTCACATTTAGACAATTTTTCATATAACTTATGATCACGAAGAATCTGTAACACCTCTCGTAAATGACTGGCATGATCCTCTTTTGATCTTGAATAAACCAGGATATCATCTATAAAAACTATCACGAAAACATCTAAGAATGTCTTGAACACACTATTCATCAAATCCATAAAAGTTGTGGGTGCATTAATTAGACCAAAGGACATGACTAGAAACTCGTATTTACTGTACCATGTTCGAAAGGCTATGTTGGGTATGTCCTTCTCTTTGACCCTGACTTGGTGGTAACCTGACCTCAAGTCAATCTTTGAAAAACACTTGGCGCCTTGCAACTGGTCAAATTAGTCATCAATTCTCAGAAGGGGATATTTGTTCTTAATAGTCACCTTATTCAGTTGTTGGTAGTCAATACATATTCTCAATGATCCATCTTTCTTATGCAAAAATAACACTGGTGCACCCCAGGGGAACATACTAGGCCTTATGATACTTTTTTATAGCAAGTCTTTCATTTGCTCTTTCAACTCGCGTATTCTGCCGACATTCTATACGGAGGAATTGAGATTGGTTGAGTACATGGAATCACTTCAATCCTACACTCTAATTCTAGTTCTGGAGGCAAACCTAGAAAACCTTTAGGAAATACATTGGGAAATTCATTTACTACTGGAATAGTTTGAAGAGTTGGTTGCTCCACATCTGTATCCTCCACTATAACTAGATGGTATATGTAACCCTTGGAAATTATTTTTTTCCTTGAAATACGAAATAAATTTACCTCTTGGAATATCAATGTTATCCCTTTATTCAAGGTCTGCCTCCCTTGGAAAATGGAAATACGCCCCCTTAGTTCGACAATCTACTATGGCATAACTAAGAAACCAACCAATCCATACCCATTATAACATCAAAATCTACCATTTCTAACTTAGCAAGGTCAGCCATTGTATCATGTCCACAAATAGCTATTATTCAATTTTGATACACTCTCCTAGCTATAATAGATTCACCAACCTACATAGATACTTCAAATGGCTTAACTAGCAATTTTTGTGTTCTTTTGGACTTTCCAGCAATTAATGGAGAGACATATGATAATGTAGAACCCAGATTAATTAATGCATATACATTATGTGAAAAGATGAACAATGTACCTATAACCACATCCAGTGAAGCCTCTAAATTTTGTCAATCCGCTAAAGCATATGTACGATTCTGAACTCCACTAAATCTAGCTTCTCCTTTAGCACCTCTAACACTACCCATAGGATATACACCCCTACCTAAATAAGGCATTGATGATGATGATGCAATAGCATATCCAGTAGGTCATGTCATACCACCTATGTCCCTTTGTGGGAATTCTCTCATCATATGCCCCGACGTACCACATAAAAAACAAGCATTTGTCCTGAACTGATATGTACCTAAATAAAGCTTTCCACATTATTTACATAGCTACCGAGGAGGTATTAATTGGCTCATACTCCTTTGCTTTTGATAACCCATTGTCTGTGAACTCTGACTCTCATTTCTTTGCCCAAACTGATTGCCTTTGGACCCTTGAAAATGTGGTAAGGCACTAGCTGTAGAATAAGAAGATAATGGACTAGGCTGCCTATTAGAAAATTGAGGCCTAAACACTCCTTAGGATGCGATAATCTGCCTCGTATATCTGTCTCTCTTGAAATACTCTGTTTCCAATTCTTGTGTTCTTCTTTGCCTCTGATCCTTCATTTTTGTACAAAAGCTTGTGTCCTTGCTCTGTCCATGTCTTTATTCAAAGCAGCAATAGTACAATATCTAATAATAAATAAATCCAATCTATCCACATATCAATGAACTCTATCATCCATAGTAGCTATTATATTAGGAGTATACCTAGACAATGAGTTAAATCGGAGGCTGTACTTCCTCATACTCATATTTCCTTGGCGAAGATTCAAAACTGATCTGCATGGGCCTCTCGAAACTTAAATGGAAGGTAATGATCAAGAAATGCCTCTTTAAACTCTTTCCAAGTATTTGAAGGTGCATCGATACCCCTAGATTATTTCCAGTCTTCATACCAAAATATAGCCTCCCCTTTGAATCTTTATGCTGCTAGCTCAACTGTTTCTTAACCCGATACATGCATGACATCTAGAGCCTTTTGGATTTGATCAATAAACTCCTGTGGGTCTTTATTAATATCTGATCTGGTGAATGTAGGAGGATCTAGCTTAAGGAAATCCTGTGTCCGTAGGCTAGCTTCCCTTTTCTTCACCACTAGAACCTGTGGTTGGAATAACTTGTCCTTGATCTTGTCCAGAAACTATATGAGCCAACAATTACACTGCATTCCTTAGATGTTTCTCAGTAGCATTAATAGGTGGCTTTGAGGATGCAATTCTTCTCCTTCTTAGCTCTTCTGGAGATGGATGAGTAGAAGAAGTTTGTGATACAAACTCAGCTTGAGCCTCACTTTGATTAACTTGCCTAGGTGGTGACTTACTGGTCCCTTCTCCAGAAGCCATATCTATTCGCTTACCTATATTCTTACTCCTTCTTGTAACAGGCATCTTTACTATAATAAGAGAAAAAAAATAGATTCAATGGTTAAGAATGACTTCACCTACAACATGGGCTTTATTGCACGATCTAAGATATGAAGAAAAAGAGACAACCCCTTAATGTCCTATATCATCTTGTTTATAGATGTGGTGCACAACATACCCATAAGAAAGACTCTACATAGACATGACTTTGTAGACTCCGTAGGATGACCTACTCTGATACCACTTTTATCACGCCTTAAATCCTATTGGGGCGGACAGGCACCTGAGCTCGAGAGAACCAATCCATGACCTTGTAATCCTAATGCATGTAACTATAATAACCAAAGGTTTTACCATACATAGATATAATGCATTGATGAGAAATAAATGACATGCCCAAAACTATATATACTAGACTTAGCCGTTTGTGCCATAACATCTAAAGGATAAGACAAAATCATGCTTAACTTTACATTGGTCTACAAAGCCTCTAAAAGATACATAGACATCTGGTTAAGGATGGGACAAACCTCCGCCTTACTCTTGAATACTTTACAATTCCCAAATATATAAAACACACTTAAAAAGACCCGAATCAATCTGGAGCTCACCAATAGCCATTGGATAGCCCGAGCTCTTACTAAGAAGGTGTATTTGTTGAAGAACTTGTGCCTGTAGCATAAAATATAGGTCCCCTAGTAGGGGAATCAGTATGAAAGTATGTACTTAATATGTAAGTCTAAAAGTAACTAGACATAATATAGGAGCTCAACGAAAATCAGATATAAGTGTACAAATAGTGCTAGTAGACCACCTTTATATATACTTGTAGGGTCAGGTACATTACATTTATTTCTTCATTTTACCTTTCTTACTTCACAATCTTTGTAAGTCATCTGATACAAATGACCAGCTGATCAGTGGTAAATAGATAAATCGGGATCGGCCCATGATAGGCTTACACCCCTGAGCTGCCACCCCTAAGATTCCACCCATATATAAAGTATAGATATCGGCCCATGATAGTCTTATGCCCCTGAGATACCACCCGTTTAATACAAATTTGCGTTACTTAGTTTATTTAGCGTTTGAGATTGTTACTTTGGTGGTCATAATATTATGGTACCTTGAAACAATAATATACCAATTGGAGACATGTAAATGGGTATTTAATGCAACAACAATGAGGTAGGGAGCTATTGGCACACAAAGGAAGTGTTTAGAAGCTGAAAATAACATATAGGTCTTATTTGAGTAAACGGAGAGCTCCTAAAATTTTCTAGTGAAAATAGATGTGCAGGCTTTATGATAAGCATGTATTGAGGTGTTTTAACATGTTAGAGAGTGGGAACAAGGTCATTGTCAACATGGGATATAATACGCTGCTATTATGTATCACTCATTATAGGATAACCTTGGAAGCTTACTTGTTGGAACAAATGTCTGATTTCATACCAAAGAGTGCAAAATAGAGTATGCCTTACATACCTAGTTGTACAACTCCAATACTAACCCAACTTGACTTCCCACCTTTTGGATTACTTATCTATAATAAATTATATGGTAAACTAAGATTAGCAACCAACCGATAAATTTGGGCTATTTAACTTCACCAAAATAGTGGCCGGGCAGTAAGCCCTTAATTTATCAATCAAGGGTGTTATTTTAACCCCTTTCTTCTCCAATTATATCCACATACCATACATATTCTTATAATATCCTCTGACACAACTTTGGGTCCATTACACCCTAATAACAATACACGAAATAGAATGGGTAGTAGACGTATACAACCATTAGTTCAGTGGTGTACCACCACACCCTTCTTTAATATTTCAATACAAACTAATTACACCTTTCCCTAACATCAACCTATCATACCCCAACATATACACATAAAACAGTCCACAAAATAGCCCCGAATCTCTTTTGTTGTAGCAATCAATTATTGAACTCATTATCTCTTGAGTTCTCATTAATAACACATTGATAATTCTTTCTCAAATTCATATATAAGGAGAAAAAAATGGGGCAGTCACCTTACCTCAATTCTGCAACTTATTCTTTAAATTTGAACTCCTCAAGAACTTCAACTTTCACGTTCCTTCACACTTTAAACCAGTGAAGAAAAGATATCTCTTAATAACAAAGAAAAAGTGAGTGTGTAGCTTGTTCTATATTCTTCCATGAATTTGTAATTAAGAACTTATAGCATGTTTTACTAATCTTACATGATATAATTAAGCTAAAATATAAGTGTTTTCACTTACCTTGGCCTGCAAAGGTTGGGGGTTTCTTCAAGAATCCTAGTAGGAGAATAGGGCTGCTCTTTGTTGTTCTAGAGAAAGTAGAGAGAACTTTATGAAATATGGTACTTTTATGACTTAGAATTTAAGGAAATGACAAGGAACTTAGCCTTATAAAGCCCCTATTTTTGGCCATCTATTTAGCTGTATTTTGGACCTCAAAATGGGTCAAATGGATCCAAGTAGGTGATGCACCTACTTAAAGAGATCAAGCTGCTCAAAAGGTCAAAGTAGGTGATGCACCTACTTGATTAAGTTCTTATTTGGGCTCAATTAACTTGGGCCTTTGGCAGATTTAAGTTTTGGGACATTTCTTCATTTCCTTTTCTTTTACTTAAGTTAGGCCCAAATGAGTACCTTAACATAGGATCAAATCTGATCCATAACCTTGGGTCCATTAACTTGGTCCATATATCTCAAGTAGGTGACTCACCAACTAGCTTAATTAAGTCAAACAAGCACCTCCATAAAATACTCTATTTTCAGTTTTCAATCCCTTGGATCTAATTTAATTCTTGTACATACTTGGTCACTTTAAACTTTAGATTAAACTACTAGCTTACGATCCCAAGTTTAAATAGTTGTATCGACGTTAACTTGATTGTATCACATTAAAATGTACGGGCAGTATCTATAATTCCATCTACACCATTAATACTTGCATAACAAATATCATCCATTACCTATACTACAAGGCTATACCAAGTTACATTTAAATAGAACAAGTACATGCAAAGTACAGGGTGTTACAAGTAGAGGGTAGAATTATTTCTGCCTCACCTTTTAAATTAGATATAGTAGATACTAAAGGTAATCCTACAAATAAGGATATAAATAAAATACTCCAACAAAATACTTATCAAATCAATTATTACATGTAGTTTCTAAACATATTCTCGAAGCCGGGAATAAATCAACCTTTAAAGATAAACCAAGTTCTTCTCATCATGATAAAAAGATAGAAACTCACCCAATATTTAAATTACCAGAATTCTCCAAGGATAAATTTCCTAAATTTGAATAAAAGTCTGAAGTAACAGATGATATTTTAGGAAAATTAATGAAAGATTAAAATCTGAATTAAAGGTCACAAATGACAAGGTTATAAGAACTTTATCCGAAAAGAATTATAATGAAATTAACAAATTAATCTCTAAATATTCAGTAAAAAAGAATTATTATAAAAAACCCACATTTTTGGATATCCAGTATGAAGAAAATGAATTTTTATCTCTTACTTCACATTTTGGAAAAGAAATTTTCGAATGGAATATAGATGGTTTAGTAGAACATCAAATATATAATAAACTTCATGAAATAGGAATGGCCATTACGACATATAAAATTACCAAAATGTTAGATAAACAAGCAACATTTATGATTATATCAGGTTTTACAGGTACTATAAAATATTGGTGGGATAATTACCTCATAGATAATAATAGACAAATTATTTTAAATGCTAAATTTATTAATCAAACTATTAAGACCGAGTCAACAGGACAAACAATTGTAAATCAAGTCTTAGAAGATGCCACCACCACTTTAATTTATAGTATAGCAACATTTTATATGAGAACCTCAACTTTTCCAAGATAGAAGCTTAGAAATATTATCAAATTTATCTTGTCCAAAATTTGATGATTTTAGATGGTATAAAGATTTTTTCCTCAACAAAGTCATGGTTAGAGAATATTGTAATCATGATTATTTGAAAGAAAAATTTATAAGTGGTTTACCAACTTTATTTGCAGAAAAGGTTAGAGCAAAATTAAAGGATAGATTCGAGAGAAAATTCCTTACTGTAATTTAACTTATGGTGATATTATAAGTTTTATAAATGTCACAAGACTTGAATTATGTACAAATATTAAACTTAAAAATCACCTAAAAAGATATAATAAAATAACTAAAAATGAGCTAGGAAGATTTTGTCAATATTTTGGATATATGAAATGTAACGCCCCGACAGTACACCCTGGGCGATACACGATGCTTACAACCCCAAAGGACCACAAACTAACCCATGTTGGTACCTGCTGGGAGCACTGAATAAAATAACAAGAAACATGTGTGGAATTTAACTGGAATGCGTTAAGGTTTCAAATACAGAAAATAATACTGAATCATAATACTGAAAATAACTATCGAAAGACTGATAAAACTGAAAGTAACTAGCTGACTGAAAATGTCTGAAAGCCTATAAATCTGACTGACTGTGGAGTTGATAAGACAAGCCCCCAACTAAATACAACTGACCAAATGACTGAACTACTAACACAACTGAATATAAGGTAACTCTTCCTCGAGAGATGAGGACTCACCACTGCTACTGCTGATATCCTAGAAAATATATGTATGGTCAGGAATCTGAGCATCCAAACATATGAGATAAGACATCATAGCGCAAGCAATGAGTATTCGATCAGTACTTTAAATGTACTGGTATACTAAATGAGGTTAGGCTAATATGCATGGGTTCATGTACATGAGTAATAAATGACTAAATGTACAACATGAGATACTGAGGAAGAATGCATGCAAACTGTAAAGACTGAGAATGCATGACCAAGCATAAAACAAGTTTTGAAATATTTTGTAAACTGAAATACTGGTAACTAAATAACTGATACTATATGCTGCGGTCAAGAAAACCTGAAACTAAATACTAAACTGGATACTAAACTATAACTGTGGGAGATAGCTATAACCGACATGCCCAATATACTATCGGGGTCTAACCTATAACCCCAGCTGGAAGGTTGTTAGTACCGTGCCACGGGTACTACCAATGGCTGCATGGATCCTTTAATCTGATATCCTAAATGATGAGGGTGTCATGCCTATCTAACGGGGGAACCCTCAAATCTACGATGGCGTCATAGGTCTGGAACGTAGGGACTGCTGCTAATGTCTCATGCCTACTGATGGGGGAGATAAGTGCCTCATGCCTACTGATGGGGGATATGCCATATCTATATTCACTCGGTGCTAAGTATTACTCCTAACTAAAAGACACTGATTTCTGAACTAATATAAGTTTGAATACTTATGACAATTAACCGAACTATTAGTGTTGATGGATTATCTGAAACTATTCTCAGAGTACTGAAAACTAGATAAACAGATAAATTTCGAGTATTCAAACCTCCAGGACTCAATAGCAATAAAAAATCATAGTAAAACTTTAAGGACATGACATGTAAGCACTTATTCAAAACTCATTCTTGTAGGCATTTCATCAAACACATGCAATTAATGGCTTAAGCTAAGCATGTGAATAGTTTTAAAACTTGTAGTAATAGCATGATTTCGATACTAACATCATCATTCAAATGTGTGGGGTTCAATAAAGACAAAAATACGTGCAAAATATGGTATAAATCGAAATTTGTGGAAATTCATGATTACAATCTTAATAATATATAAAAATTATAGATTTTAATTTAAAATCAAGTTCTTGGATTCCATGGGTAGAAAAGGGCCCATGGATGAATATTTAACATACGTTGAAACTTAAATCTTAAAAGAGAACAACTTTCTTGAAAGCTTTCTTGGATTGGAACACTTGAGTTCTTGGTTTTCTTGAAGGAAGGGCTGGAATCTTGAAGAGGCTAAAGTTTTTCTTTAGATAGAAAAGATGAATAATAGTGTGTATAATGTTTTTGGGGGCTGAAATGATCTATTATGGATGAGTTAGGGTGGAGGAAAAGACTTATTTGTCCTTAAAAATAGGGAAAAAGAAACTAAATAATAGGTTCGGGTGACGGAGCATGCGTCGTGGGCTAATCGCGCGCCCTCACTACCTCTCTCACAAAAATGGCTATAACTTTTCCCTCGGGTATCGAATTAAGATGAAATTAGTATCGTTGGATAGCTGACTCAATTATCTAAAATTTGGTGGTTCTTAAGATACAAAATTCTATGTAGATAAGAAGTTATGCATATTCAAATTATACCCTTGTAGAATCAAATACCAAACTCTGGACGAATCAAATGATCTTAGGTCAACTTTATTATAAGCGATTCTAATGAAAAATTTTCACCTCAAAATCACTTCACACTCTAGGATAAAGATCATTGCATGTGTATTTAAAATAAATTCATGGAATTAGAGTCAACACACGTAGGCTTTAAAGTCTAGCCTAAAAATATGGGGTATTACATTATCTCCCCCTTGGAATCATTCGTCCTTGAGTGAGACTAGTTTGAATGAGAGTACTAAGGCAACTGAGATCATATTCTGAACATGCATGACTTGGAACGTGACTGTATAACTGAGTCTGAGCATAATACATGAACTGAACTAATTTTTTGAACACATGCGATGACATGAGAATGGTTATATGACTGAGATAGAAACGAGATAGTTAACTTGTGAGTAACCATTTCCTCAAGATGGATCTGGTTTTGTAAAGAAAAGATGAGAGATTTAGTAGATGAATAACTCAGGGGTATTACAACATCTTCCCCTTGGGACAGTTCATCCCCGGAATGAAATAGTAGAGGTCCAATTAGGTTCCTTCATTATGTGTAGGTGTTTCTCAAAATAATGGGTCTATCGAGGCAAATGAATTCAGACCTATTCAGATGGCACATATTTTTATTTTTTTTATGCTTGAGAATTTATTAGTACAATTATTGTGTTATATTTAGGGGATAGATCATACTATCATTCAGATTGTTACATTGATAATTTACAAACAAGATAATTATTTAACTATTGTTATAGTTTCTATAGTGTTGATATGATATTATCGAGTAGTTCCCTATTGCTAAAAACTTTACTTGTTATATAAGTGGAGGGGTTGAGTAGGTTTCTGGTGTTCTTAAGGACAGATCCTCCTCAATCGGATGGAGATCTAAAGTGTTAATGCTTATGAATTCTTGGTTGAGTGTAACAATAAGTTAATAGGTTAGGCTTGGTATTTTACTGCCATTTAATTTGTCAAACTAGCCACATAGTGAAGAAGGACTTTTGTAGTGAGTAGACCAGATGGGCCAACCCATCTCTCATGAGATTGTTTTACTCAAGTGTTCTTATAGGAGTTTATGTAGAGTTATAGAAGGCATGCAGGCAAGAAGTGCCATAACTTTGGTGATGGAATTTATAGTAAAGTTAAGGCTTCTCATAGTTATTCTTAGAGATTGTAAGGCCATATTAACCATTTGGGTTCTTTAGATTCAATTTAGGAGGCCCCTTCTTTTCTCAAGTTGCTTTATATGTAGAGATCTCAGGACCTATTGGAGATATTAACTATAATATAGATAGAATGATGTCTCATTAGTTGAATAGGGAGATGATGATTCTCAGCATTATGTACCACAGGATGGATGTGAGGCAGGTTCGTTTGGTATTATAGTCACAAGTATGGTTTTAGTACACCTTTGATCTTTATTGTTAATGGTTGATTGTTGTTCTACAATCTCTTACATGTATACATATTTGACATTATATTTTGATGTTATTCATGGCTTTCTTGATATGTTTATTAATATTGCTACCACATAGATGATTTCTTAGTGGTAGATCAGGTATATCAATCTTCTATTGTAACTCATTTATAGTATGTCACGTATCTAGATTTGATTCTTGGAGTATAATAGAATTTGGTGTTTTTTTCTTATGATTTCTCAATTGTTATGTTGTTATATAGTGGTGGTTCGAGCATCACTATTGGTATAATTAGATTATAGGGTGCTTACTGATGCTTATTTTTTGGGGTAAGAAGACCTTGTGATGGAATTGGATATTGGTATGAAAGACTCAAATTAATTATAGGTTCAACATTCTAGTTGGAAAAGGGATGATTTTTTGGTATTCATGCCTTGCAATTTGTTACTTCCTTATTGATTAGCTTTGGTTGCATAAAAAAAGTGTGATAGTGTTGAAACCTCTTCGATTAGTATTGAATGAGTTAAACTTATAAGGATTCTTGCTATAAATTTGGAAGGATTTATAAATAGTAAGGGATCGAGTTTGCAGAACTTATTACTTTGGAAGTTAAAGGTGCTTAATAAAGTACTGTGCTCATGTGTTTTAATTTAAAGTATGCATTATTATTCCATGATTCTTGCATTAAATAATACTCAATGGAAATTTAGTTGGGAAAGCAATAAGGAACTAGTACATAAGGAATTTTAATACATTCATAATTTAGCTATGTGTATGAATTTAAAATTTAAAGTCACGATAGTATGGTTCATCAGTGACTTATGAGGAGATTAGTTGTGACATTCTTTAGATTTTGTATGTGTTTTAAGTATCTATCAATAAGATATAGTGATTGTTGCACTTTGTTGATATATATTGAATTAGAATTGGTATACAATTTAGAGTGTTTATGTCTATTATATGTAGAGTGTTTTGATGATTTTCAATCACTTCAAAGGGTTGAACATGAGGGTATGGTTGTGTAAGTAGTGATCTAATAGTTCTACATGTGACTTTTAAGGTTTTGGGTGATATTGATATTAGATTCTGGCCTAGTTGCTTTAGATTAAAGAACTAGTGTTCTCTGGTTCAACAGTCATGGCACCAGTTTTTAGTTGGTTAATTCATTATTGTGGAAAATTTTGATTAAGCTCCATTGGCGCCCAGGTATTTATGGGTTTGAGTTTTATATTGCATATGTGGTGCAGTCATTAACTTGTAGTCTTCGATACATTTAAGTAATACTATTGTATTTAAAACATCTATTGTGATCGACACTCAACATGATTGAGAGATGTTTCTTAAGATGCTAGATTTCTGATCTTGATGGTCATAATAGAACGAATTTATGATTACTTTAGTGAGACCGATATATCTATAGACGTGACGCGTCTTGAGATTACTTGCAAGAGGGTTACAAGGATATTTTCGATTAACTTGCAAAATTTTTATACTTTCCTTAACTTTACGTTTGATATGAATGTGAGTTTTAGTGGAGGATAATGACAACGCTCATTATGATTTTTAGAATTTTATGAGTTTTGACTATTTTTTTCTTTCTCCTTGTTGTTTTACATCATTTATCAATTGTGGGAATGGTTTGTAAGGTCACCAAAGCATTAAGAAGTGACATACATATGTTTATGGTTTTGAGTAGACTGTAAAGTATTATAGTTGACTTTGGTCAACATTATTTGATTCAAGCATTAGAAGGTGATTTCGTCAGTTTCATTTGATCTGGGATGTCTAATTTAGCCTAGTAGCATAGTTGTATTGTATTTTTGAGGTCTCCAATGTGTTTTAGATACTTGTTAAATGATTGTAGTTTTACATTGTTAAGTTTTAAGGGATCACATGAATTAAATGGTATATTTTTGGTAAAATATGGATCCATTAGTATGAGGTAGTTATGCCATTTCGAATAAAAATTTGGTACAGAGGAATCATTTGTCGCCACTTTTGGTCGGCACTAAATATATCACATTCTCTTTATAAAATACACAATTTTGGGGATTTCATATTTTGAATATGTTGGAATCTAGAAGGCACTGATTAAGGCAATTTTTGAAGGGTTTTTTCAAAAATAACCATTCTGTTTTTCATGGTTTTGATTCATAAAGTTGATATTGAAACCCCAAAGTTAAGAAATTAAAATTTCTTAATTTGACAGGCAATTTGGGACGAATTTATGTTGATTTTAGGGATTAAAGCACTTATATCATGGGTAACCTGATTTTTAATAAAAAGTTATCAAAATTTCTCGTTTTAAACTGTGTTTGATAATGTAAATTTGAGATTTACCCGGTAAAGTAAATATGAGTGTTTTGATGATTTCAAACCTGATTCTATTTGTTTTTTTCAATTGGATTTCTGGTTTAAAACCCTTAATCTATGAGTAAAGTGATTCTTTAATAAAATTTTAGTTTTACCCTTTTATTTTTGGGGTCAACTTTCAAAATGATTTTGGACTAGAAAACAAAGTATAACATTATGTTTTTTTATTAATCTTGTATATACATTTAGATGTCATATTTTAAAAGATGGAATGCATTTAGTGGTGATTTGAGAGAGTAGAGCATCCCGTTGATGTATTGGACTATATTTTAGATTTACGGATCTTATTTAAGGTAAGTAGAGACATATCGTTATTTTTAGATGTGTTTATCTGTTATGTGCTTATTTGCTTGTATTTTTTGAAGTGCTACAGGTTTAGGGATCCTGATTAGATGAAATGATGAGCATCTCTGTGGGGACTGAAGTTTATTAATGTGTTGTAGTAAATTAATTTTTTATCTTGTTTATTCTATCTGCTAGTGAATACGCTTAGAGTAGTTTGTAGATCGGTAACTTATTGATATTGTTTATTCTATCTGCTAGTGAATTGTTTATTAATGTGTTGTAGTAAATTAATATCTTGAATTGTGTTTAGTAGACACTGATGTTGTCATTACCACAACTAGGGTCGGGCCATGATGAGTATCTTAAGTTCATAGAGAACTAGTGATGTCACGACCCATACAAGGGTGTGGCCATGATGGGTATCTCAAGTCCCACATGGACCAGAAGACCCCCCCCCCCCCAATGTTGAATGAATTCTGAACATATATCAACATAAGTACTACGAATAAAGGGTATGTCTATAACTGATAACCATCGATCGGCCGACAAAACAAAACAACATAGCTCATGTCCACAGTAATCCATCAAAGCTGTCTAACACAAGAACCAAAATTATTCTTTGTCGGGACATGTCCCCGACTCTGACTGATGACAATGACAAAGAAAATGATAATGTTGATGATAATAAAACTCTCAACTCTTGTCTATGACAACTTTTTTTTTAATCTATTGAGTGGTAAATTGATATTACAAAATGAAAATTTTCAAAACCATAATATTTATGTGTTTGGGCTATTACGAAATGGGTTGGTCCATTCTTGTAGAAGACTTTGTTTAAATTTATTAATAAAAGCTCAAAAATTCATGCAAAACAAAAAACTAACTCTGCACAGGAAAATTAGAGGTATCTCTGATGCATGCATAGCATGGGGATACAACATCCGGAGATGGTTAGTAGGATGAACACTACAATGTAACTTAGGGATAAGGATAGTATAATGCCATGATCAATAGTTAAAAATCATTCAAATCCAATGCATATAATCAAAAGTATATATAATTATTTATCACATGCCAGGATAGGGAACAAAGCTTACGTGCACTTTAAAACTTTAATTTGGATTGTGTATCTTAACTATCATAACTTAAGAAGGAACCATAGGCTATATAGGCCCATATCTCCTCCAGCTGGTAGGGCCCCAGTGCGTGTGATTGGATGAACCAGAAGATATACATATGCACTATGGTATACTCAAACCTCCCGGTATGTAAAGGTGACACGAGCACAAAATCATATAATACAATGTGGGGGACTCAAATCTCCCAATAAAATGAAAATAATAAAGGGGACTCGAATTAACCAGTCATATATACCCCCACATCGATAACCGTGATTTCAAATATTGGTCGTTCAAAACCTCCACATTAACAACTTTGCTACACAACCCTCATTAAAGTGCAATTAAATGAATTAGACTTACATTATCATTTATTGAACCATGATATACATTTAGGTATACATTGTTGGTATCGTTATACCAACTACCCTTGCAAGGTAACTTTAACATGCCACACCATTTACCGTCATTTAGGGGAAATAACAATGCCCTTTGGTTCAATTAACCATTGGCTTTGGGATTACACAACCCCTTAAGGTTCAATTAAAAAATCATTATGCTTCATTGAATGTTCACATTAAATAATAGTTCATGACTATTTCAATATGCATACTTTTAATATTAAATATAGGTTTCACGATATGGGCTTGGGGTCATAATCAATTCAAAAGTCACAAGTTTGGGGAATAACAATCCATAGTTCATTCACCATTCCCATGAATCAATTTGACTTTAAAAACACCATTTAAATGTAACCCATGCAGGGACAAACAAGAAACATCACATAAACAACAATTGTTCAAGGCCCACAACCCATGTTTTCTAGAACAACCTTAATATCATATTAAAAACACTTTACAATTCATGATTATAGATAAATTAATAATTAGGTAAGAGTAACATGCCTGAAATACCAAGTTTCATGGTAAGAATACAACCCTTAAGCCTTTGGATGTCCTACTTTTTATAAACCCTAAGTATGGGTGCTTGAGAGAATTTAAGAGAGTTTTGGGATTGTTTGAGTATGTTATCAATGAGAAATAACCCTTCTAGAGTTCTTTATGAATGTGGGGTTTTAATTGGGTGAGAATTAAATTGTCCAAAATGCCCTAAATTTAAAAACTAAAATTTAGTAGTGAGTTACTATATGTCACTATAGGACTCGTATTGACTCATTACGACTTGTCACCACAAGTCATAGATAAGACAGTCTCTAAGGCACTCACAACATGTTTACCCTATGAATCATCCTATATGACTCATAATTTGATCCTACGATATGTAAGGTACAGTCGTAGACAACCCAAAAACTATTTGGGGTATACACTGGATGCCCTACGATTTACACCTAAAAATTTGTAATGAGTCATTAAGAGTCATAGTGAGCCACTCATAATCATAGCATAACTCAACCACACAGTTTCTAATTTGGTTATGATTTGGTTAAATGACTCATCAAGACTCCCTATGACTCGTCAGAGGTGTTATAGTCAGGACAGTGAGCATAATATTTTAGAAATTTTCAAGGACCAAAAACTCAGGGCATTATATGCTGCCTCCTTAGGATCATTCATCCTCGAATGATAGGACAAGACATTTATTAGAATTATTTGACTCTAAGCATAACCACACTTACCTTTAAAAAAGATAGAAAATAGAGATGTTAAGGAATACATATACCTCAAGCACGATTACCTGGAATGGGAAACAAGAATGAATAATTTGACTTCATGTCCTCCCTGGATTCCCAAGTAGATTTATCGACCTTTTGGTTTCTCAAAGAAACTTTACCAATACCACTTCCTTAGTCTGCAACCGACGGATTTGTCGATCCAAAATCTTGATCGGAACTTCCTCAAAGAATAAGGAATCTGAAATAACCCCCTCCTCCAAAGGAATAACCATTGAAGGATCACCCATGCACTTTGTAAACATTGAAATATAAAACACCGAATGAATGGAAATAAAAATAGAAGGCAAACTCTAATTCATATGCAACATTACCAACCCTCTTCAAAAACAAGTATGTACCAACATAATGGGGACTGAGCTTCCATTTCTTAACAAACCGCACCACTCCCTTAACGGGGGACAAATTTAAGAACACCCAATCATAAACATTAAACTCCAACTCCCTTTGCCTTATGTCCGCATAGGACTTTTGGAAACTTTGGGATGTAATAAGTCTATCCCGATTCACCTTCATCTTCTCCATGGCTTAGTGAGCCAAATCCGGGCGAAATAACGTATTTTTACCAACCCTAGAGTGATAAGTGTTGTTGTAAGCAAATTTTATGAGACTAAAGTGGCCAACCCAACTACCATAAAAATTAAATACACAAGCCTAAAGCATATTTCCAAAGTTTGAATTGTCCTTTCTGCTTTACTATCTGTTTGTGGGTGGAAACTGGTACTAAGGGTCACCTAAGTTCCCAAACCATGATGGAATGACCTCCAAAAATGAAATAAGAACTAAGTACCCAAGTCAGATAAGATGGTATCCAGAGTACCATGCAACTTCACGATCTTCTCGATGAATATCTTGGTATAATCCTCTGAAGAAAATTTAGTCGTCGTTTGCAAGAAGTGAGAAGACTTAGTCATCATATCCACGCTCACCCAAATTAAATAAAATTGTTGGAGAGACCATGCAAAATTGGTAATAAAATACATATTAATTATCTCCCATTTCCACACCAGTATCTCAATCTCTTGAGTAAACCCATCGGGCCTCAAGTAATCCATCTTTACTTGCTGACCCGCCATGCACTTAGCCATAAAATTAACTACATCCCTCTTCATATTATTCCGCTAATAAATATCACAAAAATCATGATACATTATCATCTAACTAGGATGAATAGTATAATGCGACTCAAGGGTTTCAGCCAAAACTCTCCTACACAACTCATCAATATTAAGAACACATAATCTACCTTGATACCTCAAGAAACCATCACCACCGATCTCAAAAATTATTACCTTCTACCTACATACATCATTTTAGATCTTCATCAAGATGGGATCCAATATCTTTTTCTCCTTTACTTCATCACCAAGAGATGACTTCGCCACCTCTTGAACACTCACACCACAATTTTTGGAGTCCAAAAGACAAATTCCAAGATTTTGCATACAGTGAATATCCTTCACCAAACCCCCCTTCATCTCATCCACAAGAGATCAGCTTTCTATGGACAACCTCTAAAGAGCATCAGCAATAATGTTAGTTTTACCTGAATGATAGTGAAGACTCATGTCATATTCCTTGAGAAACTCAAGAAATATTCTTTGCCTTAGATTATATCCTTCTAATTTAATATGTATTGTAGGCTCTTATAATTTGAATAAATATCGACATGGACTCCATATTAATAATATCGCTTGACCTTTAATTAAAACACCACAACCAACAATTCCAAATCATGTGTCGGGTAATTCTTCTCATGGACTTTCAATTTTCCAGAGGCATAAGAAACCACCTTGACATGCTGTCTCTACACACAACCCAGTCCCACTTAGTACACACCCAAAAATACAACAAAACCATCAGTGCCCTCAGGTAGAGTCATGATAAGAGACGAAGTCAACTTATCCTTCAGCTTCTCGATACCACCCTTACAAACATCAGACAATAAGAATTTTCCCTTCTTCTGAGTCAACTTAGTCAGCAAGGAAGCAATAATAGAGAAAATCTCCACAAACCTTTTATAATAACTGGCTAAACCCAAAATGCTCTGAATGCCAGTTGGAGTCATGGGTCTAGGACACTTCTTAACCAATGCAACCTTCTGGGCCTCAACCATGATCCCTTCATTGGAAACAAAATATCCTAAATAAGTCATAATATTTAACCAGAACTCACACTTGGAAAATTTTAAATACAACTGCTGCTCGTTAAGGGTCTAAACACAAGGTGGAGGTGATCGGCATAATCTGCCTCACTCTTTGAATACACTAAATTCATCGATAATGACAATGACAATTAAATCCAAGAACTGACAAAGAACCCAATTCATAAGATCAATAAACGTTGCTGGGACATTGGTCAAACCAAAAACTCAAAGTGACAATACTGCATTTTGAAAGTAGTGCTAGGGAAATCCATCTCTCTAATCTTAAACTGATGATAACCCGATTGAAGATCAATGATAGAAAAGATTTGAGCGGATGGAATAGATCATCAATCCTCAAAAGGGGATGCTTATTCTTCACGGTCACCTTATTCAATTCACGATAATCAATACACATCCATAGGTACCAATCCTATTATACATAAAAAGAATAAAAGCACTCCAATGATATACATTAGGATAGATAAAACCCTTGTCAAGAAGATCTTTTAACTTCTCCTTGAGGTTTTTCAATGTAACCAAAGCTATTCTATATGAAGGGATAGAAATAGGATGAGTTTCTGGATGAATATCAATCCCAAAATCAATCTCCCTATTGAGAGAAATACTGGGAAGATCATCATAAAACACCTTTAGAAATTTATAGACCATAGGGATAGTTTGCAAATAAGGACTTTAAGGTTTAGAATCCTTAACATGCACTAAGTGATAGGGCACACTTTAGAAACCAATTTTTGGGCTCTAAGATACTATATGAAATATCCCTTAGGTACTAGGGAACTACATTTCCATTCAATCACCGGCTTATTAGGGAAATGGAAACTGACGCTTCAGGTCCGACAATCAAGAGACGCATAGCATGAATATAACCAATCATTCCCTAAAATAACATAAAAGTCTAAAATGTTCAACTCTATCAGGTCAACATGGGTCTATATACCATAGAAAACCAACACAAAACCTCTATGAACCTTTCTAGACGTAATGGAGTAACCCACTGGGATAGACACAGGAAAAAAATTTGAAATATATTCAGGATAAAAAAAATGATAGATACATAAAGGGTCACATAAGAGAGGGTAGATCTAGGATCAAGTAGAAAATATACATCACTAGATAAGATTTTAAGCATACCAGTAATAACATTGGGGGATACCTCATAATCCTGGCTGGTGGCAAGAGCGTAAAGATTGTATTGAATAGTTTCGTAGCCAGTAACAGACGCAACACCTTTTGGTGCATGAGTTGATGAAGTAGCAACAAGAATCTTATTTTCACTTGAAGTTACCTTCAAAGGACAATCCCTCATCATATGACTAATCTGACAATATTTAGAGCACTTTTCCACCCCTCTTCACAAACACAATGGTGTACCTGACCACAGAATCTACAAGGAGGATACGATGGAGTTGACTGAGCCCTACTAGCCTGAGGCTAGGTTCTTAGTTCTCTAAACCCACTGTTGTACTGATATTAATGATCATCCGATGACTTTTGATAAGGCGCACTAGTCGTTAAGTAGGAACTAAAATTGCCCCACTTTTTCTTATACCATTTTCTACCATCTCTACCACTTTGCTACTGACTTCCACCCTGATCCGAATATCAAAACTTTTTATTATGCCTTTCACTTATCTTTTCTTGCTTCTTCTTTTCATCGTCCACTTGTTGTAGATAAATCACAAGTCTAGAGATGTCCATATCTGTGTTGAACAAGGCAACCTTGCTCTCTAATATCAACTCATGTACAACCCAGAGGTAAACTTCCTTATTCTAGCACTATAGCTAGACACTAATTCAGGAGAATAACACCATAGTTGATGAAACTTCAAGGCATACTCCTTTATTATCATCTTGACTTACTTCAAATTCACAAATTATTCCATCTTCGCCTTTCTCAACTCTAGAGAAAAGAAGTAATCAAGAATGGAAGTAGAGAAATCATCACATAATGCAGACACAACATCATCTAGACTAGTCCCACTCCTCATACCACTGATACGCCACTTTTTTCAATCGATAAGCTGCAAACTCTACACCCTCCACATCAGTAGCATGCATCACATAGAAGAAGTTTTCTATCTCATCAATTAAATTTTGAGGATATTCCTTAACTCTAGAACTAGTGAAAATATGAGGACTCAACCTTATGAATTATCCAACTCTAGTGGACTCAAAGGTTGGAGCAACAAAAGCAACACACTCATTCTGGGAGGCCACTAACTAGGCAAGAAAATGAATTGACTGGAGTAACTCGGCATTAGACACGTCGGTTGAGGTTCCTAAGGAGAGATACGGGGAACTGGTAGAGCTCCCACAAGGAAATTAGAAGCAGCGACCCTCGAATGAGTCTGAACTCTTATAGGACTTGCTGCATCTAGGTTGTCCTCAGACAGGATAAAAGAGTTTCCATGAACATTAGATGTTCTGGGAGTCATGCTCTGAAAAGAAAACATACAAAAATAAGAGAAGATTAAAGACCTTAGACTCTACAGCTTTAAATTGAACAATAAAAAGGAAAACATTCCTAAATGACTCATAGCCTCTCCCCTATAAGTGTGCCATGCAACACACAAATAAAAGAGACTATACTTAATATGACTTTATGGACACCCAATGAAAACAAACCTAGCCTCAAATAACATCTTTTTTGAGAACCAAACTAGGGCCTAGCTGTGATGGGTATCTTATGTCCCTCATGGATGGGAGATTACACAATACACCAAACCTAACAAGAAAGAATATCCCCAATATAAGATTAATTCTAAACATTTAATAAGATAAGATCAATGAATAAAAAGTATGTCTATAACTGAAAAAAATCAACATGCAAAAATGTAACACCCTGATTTGCTGAACCAGAATGCTACACGGTGCTCATGACCCCGAAGGACCACAACCTAACTCATGACTAATATCTGTACCTATACACTAAATAAAATACTGAATAATGCAAATACATGCACTGAAAGGCCATAAGGTTCAATAACGAACATAACATGGATGAGATAACATTTGAGTGGTAGTACAATACCCAAAAAAAACTGTAAACTTTGAAGTCTGAAACATAATAGTCTACATCTAATCTAAAAGCCTCTACTATCTGAATAATCTGAATAAGGAGTTGATGGGATATGTCCCCAACTAACTCCAACTAATAACTAATCAATGAAATAGTAGATAAATACTCATGTCCTCGAAGGATGAGGACTAACTTTTATTCTAATTGCTAAGACTGGAATCTACTGTTGATCTGGAACTCATGTCTCTGAACCTATGGTGTAACATAAAAGGAAAACACCATAGCGCAAATGCATCAGTACAATGAAATATACTGAGTATAAATATGAGGTAGGTTAATGCAAGGGTTAACATACATGAATAATGCTAGTTGACTGTCTAACATGAATGTGACAATGCATACATAAATATGTAACTGCAACTGACATTGTGATATCGTGATTATTGAATCTGAATACTGATGACATGACATACTAATAACTGATATAGCTGTATCTGAATGTAAATGATAACATGGGTGACTATATCTAACAGTCCACAATCTGATAGAACTAGCTAAGTCCCGCACTGTATCTGAGTTGACTGTATCTAACAGTCCTGAAATCAAAAAAACTATCTGATTTCTATTACTGAGACTGATTGACTGTGTCTGACATTCCTAATTTTGTAACATGAAACTGTGGGAGGTAGTATTTAATTGACATGCCCCTGATACACCATTATGGCTGAGTTGGGGTCCAATCTGTAACCCTAATTGGAAGGGTGTCAATACCACACCACTGGTAAGGATAAGCTATGGGCGACTCTCATCTGATAGTGTCCCCTGTATGATAATGGTGGGGCCCTTATCTAACAGTGCTTATCCACCTCATCAACCCTCATCGACAGTGTTGATGTCTCAACCTATGCTGGTTACATTGTTCTAGAATACAAGGATGACTGCTAAGAATCACACCCTCATCTGATAGTGTGTGTCCCCATCCGTGGGTTCACTTGGTGTTAATTTCTATTCCCATATGAATGGACACTGAACATGATTTACTGAACTAAACATGGACTGGGTTACTGAATTCCGTTGACTGACGGAATATTACTGATATCTGACAACTGACTGAGTTCATGAGATCATGGAGATTTCCTGAGTCATAAGACTATCTAAAGTCTGAGGATCACGGCTTGACTGAGAGTATCGTGAAAACATGACATGGCTCTAGGTACATAGCTAATGTTTTGGGTACAAGTACCCCAGGACTCGGTGGAAGGAAACTGACAAAGCAAAACTTACTTGAATACATAGTAATCATCATAATACATTTATTGAAGCATTTCATCAAACATCTAATAGGAATAAGCTTGTACGTACATGGGTATGTCATGATATTATGCTAATTAGACACTTTACCTACATCTAGGCATTCAACCAAACATATAGTAGGCATAGAATGTGTAAACAACATCATAAAACAATTAAAGATTGTGATTCAATTCCAATTTAATCATTCAAGGGCTTAGTCCTAGGGTTTCATGAATCTATACCGATACATATCAACCCATATGGAATTTAACACTCATTCATGGAATACAATTCAATTACTCATTATCAACATGAACAAAAGCAGCCCAATTAGGAAATTCATAAAAAAATCCATAACTTGAATTTAGAAAATGTATTCTTGGGCTTCATGGACAAAAGGAGTCCATGAATGAACACTATGCATACCTTAGTTCATGATTTCGTGAATACTGATGGTGAAACCTTTTTTAAATTGGATCTTCTATTAAAACCCTAGCTTGTTCTTGAGAGAAACTTGAGAAAAGAGAGTGTAATTTGGGTGAAAAGTGGCTGAATCACTTGTTAAAGGGCTTAAATAGGGGTGGGAAATTGACCCTTTTAACCCCTGACGCATCTTGTAATTTCAGTAAAAATTTCCCAAATTGAACCCTTGGTGCAACGCGGCACTATTACGCCATGTCACTGGAATTTGACAATTGGGAAACTGAGGGATGGTGCGACGCTGAGCTATCGCATTGCCCCTTCCTTCGTGACCTGGAACTATGGCGCGACGTAGAGGGAGTCGTGCTGAGACACTGGGAAAAGGATAATTCCAAATTTGAGTGCTGGCGTAACGCACCATAATTGCGGAAACCTACTAGAAATTTCCAAATTCCATTTCCTCTTGTGGCACGGTGCGCCACTGACTAGTATGGCGTTGTTTTACTACGAGAATTTGAAATAGTCATAACTTCTTACCCGGTTATCGGATTTAAGCAAATCATATATCAATGAAAAGCTTATTGAATTTTCCACATGACAAAAAGTGAAAATCTTGAATATTCCTCAAAGAATAATTATCATTCACTTTAAAAGCTAATACTAGTCATTCTTGGGATGAAATTTGCTAGAAATCTTTGGGGTATTACAATATCTCCACCTTGAGAACATTCATCCTCGAATAAGACTGACTGTGAGGGGAAACAATAAGATGAGCATGAACTGAACGTGAATAACTGGAACATGATCTCATGACTGACAAGATGAGCATAACATGTTGAACATGCATATCTAATGCATGTGTAACTAATTCATGAATGCATGACTGAATGTTCTGAGGAACTAAGTTTCTCACAATAAGAATGAATTTTTGATGAATAATTATATAACTGAGTTGGTACATGAATGCATGACTGAATATGCAATGGTACTTGATACCAAGTTTATACTGGTAACATGAACATGAGACTGAATACCAAGTTCATGATGAACACTGATCATGAAAGTGAGTAAGATTAAGGAGAACTGTTACCTTGAGCTTGATCTGAGTTGGCGGAGAAGAGGTGAGGATACTTGGTATGAATGTCTACTTCTACTTTATAAGTAGCTCCCTCAACGGACTAATTTTTCCAAAGAACTTTAACTAGAGGGACTTCTTTGTTCCTTAATCTACGAGTCTGATAGTCTAAGATTTTGACTGGAATCTCTTCATAAGAGAGACTATTTTGAACATCAATTCTCGGAATAGGGACTACGACCCGTGGGTCACCTATACACTTCTTGAGAAAAGATACATGGAAGAAAGGATGAACTGAGGCTATATCTAAATACAATTCGAGCTCATAAGCTACCTTAACAAAATGATTGAGAATCTTGAAGGGACCAACAGATCGGAGACTGAGCTTTCCCTTCTTGCCGAATCTCTTCACTCCCTCCATGGGAGAGTTATTTAGATAGACATGATCACCAACCTCAAACTCGGGATCTTTTCTATGAACATCTGCATAAGACTTCTGTCGGCTCTGAGCAGCCCGTAGTCTTTCTCTGATTAGCTGGACTTTTTCTAAGGCGTCGAATACTAAGCTAGGATCTATGACTGAGGCCTCACTAACTTCGAACAAACCAATTTGTGATCTACATCTCCTACCATAGAGATCTTCGAATGGATCCATCTAAATACTGGAATGATAGTTGTTATTGTATGCAAACTTAATCAAAGGCAAGTGGCCATCCCAACTTCCCTTGAAATCAATTGCACACGCCCTTAGAATATCTTCTAAAGTTTGAATGGTCCTTTCTGCTTGACCATTTGTCTGAGGATGGAATACTGTACTGAGATGAACTTGGGTACCGAGACCTTTTTGGAATACTTTCCAGAAATAAGAGGTGAACTGGGTACCTCTTTCTGATATAATGGACAACGGAACACCGTGCAATCTGACTAACTCCTTAATATAAAGTTTGGATTAATCCTCGGCTGAATAAGAGTTATGAACTGGAAGAAAATGAGCTGATTTGGTCATTCTATCTACAATTACCCAGACTGAATCATGCTGATAACGAGTTCGAGGCAAACCCATCACGAAGTCCATGTTCACAACTTCCCACTTCTAAGTAGTAATACTAAACTCCTGCATGGACCCACTAGGCTTCTAATGCTCTATCTTAACTTGCTAACATGTAGAGCACTTAGATACAAACTCTGCAATGTCTCTTTTCATCCCACTCCACCAATAGATTTCCCACAAGTTGTGGTACCTCTTTTTTCGCCTAGATGAATAGAGTAGCGCGCGCCATGAACTTCTACAAGAATTTGCTGCCTTAAGTTGTCTACACTTGGAATACAGAGACGACCCTGACAATGCAAAACACCATCTCCCCCTTGGGAGAAAACCTCTACATTTTGATCCTAAACTGACTCTTTCAACTTGACAAGGATGGTATCTCTATCTTACTTTTCTTTCACCTCGAAGACTAAAGATAATTCTGAACTACTCTGAACAAATATACTACCCTCTGAAGAATCAACTAAGAGAACGCCTAGTCTACTAAGATGATGGACTTCTTGATCTAACTTCTTCTTACTATCCTCCACATGAGAAACACTACACATGGATAGATAACTGAGAGCGTCGGCTACTACGTTGGCCTTGCCTGGATGATAGAGGACACTCATGTCACAGTCTTTCAAGAGCTCTAACCACCTTTTTTGACAAAAATTAAGAACTTTTTAAGAAAAGATATACTGAAGACTCTTGTGATCTGTGAAGACATCTACATGAACTCCATAGAGATAATGCCTCCAAATCTTCAATACAAAGACTACGACTGCTAACTCAAGATCATGAGTAGGATAATTCCTCTCATGGGGTGTAAGATGTATGGAGGCGTAGGCTATGACCTTACCATGCTGTATGAGGACATAACCCAAACCTACTCTAGATGCATCAAAATACACCACAAACCCATCGGAACCATCTAGAAGAGCTAAGACTGGGGTTGAGGTAAGTCGAGTCTTCAACTCTTGAAAACTTTTATCGCAAGGGTCTGACCACTGAAACTTAACTTTTTTCTAAGTCAATCTGGAAATAGGGGATGCAATAGATGAAAATCTTTCAACGAATTATCTGTAATAGCCATCCAAACCCAAGAAACTCCTGATATCTTATAGAGAGACAGGTCTTGGCCAGTTTCTTACTACTTCGATCTTTTAAGGATCAACTCTAATGCCATCAACGGAAATGATATGACTAAGGAATTCTACTGACCTTAGCCAAAATTCACACTTACTAAATTTGGCGAATAGTTGATGATCTCTAAGAGTCTGAAGTACTGTTCTGAGATGGTTTGCATGATCATGCTCAGTGCGGGAATAGACCAGAATATCATCTATGAAGACTATGACGAACATGTCCAAGTACTACTTGAACACGCGGTTCATCAAGTCCATGAAAGCTGTTGGAGAATTAGTAAGACCAAATGACATGACTAGAAATTCAAAGTGACCATAGCGAGTTCAGAAAGCTATTCTCGGAATATCACATTCCCTAACTCTGAGTTGATGATAGCCAGATCTGAGATCTATCTTAGAGAAATAACTGGAACCCTGAAGTTGGTAAAACAAATCATCGATTCTAGGAAGAGGGTTCTTGTTCTTGACCATGACCTTATTGAGTTGATTGTAATCAATGTATATTCTAAGAGAACTATTTTTCTTGCACACGAATAAGACTGTTGTACCCCACGGGGAAATGATGGGTCTGAAAATCCCTTATCTATGAGATCCTTCAACTATTCTTTCAATTCTCTGAGTTTTGCTGGTGCTATTCTGTATGGAAGAATAAAGATAGGCTGAGTATCTGTAAGAAGATTAATGCCAAAGTCTATTTCCCTTTCGGTAGGAATTCCTGGAAGATCTTCGGGAAAGACATCTAAATATTCATTCACTACTGGGACTGATTAAAGGCTGGGAGTTTAGGAACTAGTGTCCTTAATTAGAACAAAATGATAGACACATCCTTTAGATATTATTTTCCTTGCCCAAAGGTGGGAAAAAAGTTGATCCCTGAAAGCGGATACACTACCCTTCCACTCAAGGATCGGTTCATTTGGAAACTGAAACTAGACTATTCTGTTTCTACAGTCGACTATGGCATAGCAGAAATGAAGCCAATCCATGTCAAGAATGACATCAAAATCAGTCATCTCTAATTCTACTAAGTCTGCTGAAGTGACTTTCTGAAATATCATAATCGGGCAGTTCCTGTATACCCGTCGGGCTATGATGGTTTTTCCCACAAGGGTAGAGACTAAGAAGGGCTCTTCTAGAATTTCAGGACTGATTCTGAAATCAACTACTATATAGGGAGTAACTAAAGACAAAGAAGCTCCTGGATCTAGCAAAACATTAACATGCACAGAAAAGATCTGTAACATACCAGTAACTACATCAGAAGGATTTTCCTGATCTTGTTGGGTTTGAAGAGCATATATTTTATTTGGGAGTTGCCGGCTAGTAGCATTGGTGATGGCACTCTGCTGATTTGGGTGACCGGACTGAGATGAGGAGCGGAGATAACTCTAATAACCTGACTGAGGGCAGTCTCTGACTCTGTGGCCTGGCTTTCCACAACTAAAATAGACATCACTGCCAGCTCTGCAAGCACCCTAGTGGTTTTTACCACAAGTATGACAAAGGGTATTAGTTCTGCCATTGCTGACACTGCCCTGAGACTTAGAGCCTGGCACTCTATCTCTGAACTTAGCAACTAGAGAACTGGCTAAAGAAGGAGCTGGAACTACTGACTTAGGACGAAACTGAGAACGGTTTCCTCCTTCTAACTTAGGCTGACTAAAATTGAAGCTACCTGTACTAGCTTTCTTATTCTGCTTTTCCCTCTGCTTAATCTTCTGCTCTTCTATCTGCTGAGCATGGGTCATAATTCTGGCTAAAGTCATGTCATTATTTACCATGGCGGATCTGCACTCATTAACCACGCTATCATTTACCCCTGAAGTGAACTTACTCATCTTGGCTCTGCCGTCTGCAACCATATGAGGGTCATATCTAGCTAATTGAGTAAACTTTAGAGAATACTCTTTTACCATCATATTGTCGTGCCTGAGGTTGATGAATTCTAGAACCTTAGACTCTCTAAGTGCTTGGGGAAAGAATCTGTCTAAGAATGTAGTGACAAACTCCTCCCACTCTATAGGACCTGCATCATCTGACCTTTCTAACTTCCACTGTTTGAACCAAGTATGAGCCACATCCTGCAACTGATATGCAACTATCTCAGCACTCTCAACAGTATTCACCCCCATGTTGTCTATCACTTTCTGCACCTGATCTAGGAATTCCTGAGGGTCCTTCTCTACTTTAGACCAGGGGAAGGACGGAGGATTCATTTGGGTGAAGTCATGAATCCTAGCTGCAGCTGAGTTGTACACTGGGTTGGCTAGAACGACAGTTGGTCTCTTATTATGGGCAGTTACTGACTGAGCAAGATTGGTAAATGCGGTCCTGAACTCTGCATGAGAAACATGATTGCCCAAAGGTTCTTCGAGCTGAGGTGCTGACTGATTTCTTCTCTTATGAGGCATATTCTGAAATAAAGAGAAGAAGCGGATTAGACTGAGAGATTGTCTTGTGATTATTCTCACTAGCACAACATGAATACTGAAAGAAGGGAAACTGTTCCTAAACCTCTCATAGCCTCATGCACATAAATATGGCGTGCAACACTCCCATGTACAAGACACTACTAGATACGACTTTCAGACTTCCTAGGACTCTATTGAACCTTAGGCTCGGATACCAAGTTTGTAACACCCCAATTTGCTGAACTGGAACCCTACATGGTGGTTATGACCCCAAAGGACCACAAGCTAACCCATGACTGATATTTGTACCTGTACATTGAATAAAATACTAAATAATGTGGAAACATGCACTGAAAGGCCATAAGGTTCAATACTGAACATAACATGGATGAGATAAAATATGTGGGGTAATACAATACCCAAAACAAAATTGTAAACACTGAAGTCTGAAACATAATAGTCTGCATTTAGTCTAAAGCCTCTACTGTCTGAATAATCTGAATAAGGAGTTGATTGGACATGTCCCCAACTAACTCCAACTAATAATTAATCAATGAAATAGTGGAGGAATAGTCATGTCCTGAAAGGTTAAGGACTCACTTCTATTC
The DNA here is from genome assembly GCA_030864215.1 of Capsicum pubescens. Classification (NCBI taxonomy): domain Eukaryota; kingdom Viridiplantae; phylum Streptophyta; class Magnoliopsida; order Solanales; family Solanaceae; genus Capsicum; species Capsicum pubescens. Next base: position 167,597,255 of record CM061544.1, on the reverse strand, counting down.
TTAATGCTGAGACTGGAATCTACTATTGATCTGGAACTCGTGTTTCTGAACCTATGGTGTAACATAAAAAAAAAGCACCATAGCACATATGCATCAGTACAATCGAATATATTGAGTATACATACGAGGTAGGCTTATGCAAGGGTTAACATGCATTAATAAGGCTAGCTTACTGTCTAACATGAATGCGCGCATGCATAAATAAATACGTAACTGTAACATCGTTATGACTGAATCTGAATACTGATGACATGACATACTAATAAATGATATAACTGATGGCATAAATAGTTGTATCTGAATGTAACTAATAACATGGATGACTATATCTGACAGTCCTGAATTTGATGGAACTAGCTGAGTCCCGTACTGTATCTGAGTTGATGATATCTGACAATCCTAAAATCTGAAAAACTATCTAAGTTCTATTACTGAGACTGATTGATTGTGTCTGAAAATCCTGATTCTATAACATAAAATTGTGGGAGGTAGTATTTAAACAATTAACTGATTGATTCATTCAAGGGTTTAGTCCTAGGGTTTAATGAATCTATACCGACAAAAATTAACCCATATGGAATTTAACACTCATTCATAGAATACAATTCAATTACTCGTTATCAACATGAACAAAAGCATCCCAAGCATGAAATTCAAATGAAGATCCATAACTTTAATTTAGAAAAGGGATTCTTGGGCTTTATGGACGAAAGGAGTCCATGAATGAATACTATGCAACCTTAGTTCATGATTTCGTAAAGATTAATGGCGAAACCTTCTTGAAATTGGATCTTCTATGAAAACCCTAGCTAGTGCTTGAGAGAAACTTGAGAGAACGGAGTGTATTTTGGGTGAAAAATGGCTGAATCACGTGTTAAAGGTCTTAAATAGGGGTGGGAAATTAACCCTTTTAACCCCGGACGCGTCTTGTAATTTCAGTAAAAATTTCCCGAATTGAACTCCTGGCACGACGCGGCACTATCGTGATATGTCACTGGAATTTGACAATTGGGAAACTGAGGGATGGCGCTATACGAATCCATCGTGTTGCCCCTTCATTCATGACCTGGAACTTTGACGCGATGCATGGGAAATCGCACTGAGACACTGGAAAAAGGACAATTCTGAATTTGAGTGCTGGCGCGATGCACCATAATCACGGACACCTACTGGAAATTGCCAAATGCCATTTCCTCTTGTCGCGTGGCGCGCCACTGACTAATATGGTGTTTTTTACGATGGGAATTTGAAATTGTCATAACTTCTTACCCATTTATCGGATTTAAGCGAATCATATATTGATGGGAAGCTTATTGAATTTTCTACATGACAAAAAGTGAAAATCTTGAATATTCTTCATGGAATAATTAGAATTCACTTAAGAAGCTAATACTAGTCATTCTTGGGATGAATTTTTCTAGAAATCTTTGGGGTATTACAAAAAATAACTAACCAACATCTCCTAAGTCCACAATAATCCAACAAAGCCTTCTAATATAAGAACCAAAAACCGGTCTTGGTCATGACATGTCCCCAACTTGACAAATGACAATGACATTGAAAATTATAATGGTAAAGACAATGAAACTCTCAGCTCTAGTCTATGATAAAAATTAAGGAAATATTAATGTTTTTAAAATTATGGAAGCTCAGAACTTTACCGTAACAAATGAACGAATCGAGCCAATCCACCTAGCTATGTACTAGAAAAGTAGAGATATCTCTGGTGCCTGCATCGCTTGGGGATACAACATCTTAAGATCATTGGTGTGGTGAACACTAGCATGTAACTCAGGGATAAGGATAGCATAATATTGTGACCAACAGTTCAAAATCATTCAAACCCAATGTATATAATCAAATGCATATACATATAAATATCATATGCCAGGATAGGGAAAAAGCTTACATTCACTTTAAAACATAATCTTGGATTGTTTAGCTCAACCATCAAAACATAAGAAGGCACCCACAGAATATATGAGCCCATCTCTCCCCCTGATGGTAGGGCCCAGTATATTTGTAGCCACACGAACCAAAGGGTATACATAAGCACTATAGGGGCTTGAACCTCCCGATATGCCATGGTGACGCGAGCACCAAATAATATCATACTGTATGAGGGACTCAAAATTCCCAATCAAATGATAATAATATGGAGGACTCAAACTACTCGATCATATAGAGCCCCGAGTCGGCAACCAAGGTTTCCAGTATTTGTCCTTTAAGAACTGCACTTTCACGACTCAACTACACAACCTGCATTAAAATAATTAGAACATACATTATTATTTATAGAACCATGATATAAATTTAGGCTTACATTGTTGGTATAGACATACCAACTAAATTTGTCAGGTAACTTTAACATGCCACACTATTTACCCTTTTTTGGGGAAATCGCAATCCCCTTTTGGTCAATTACACATTGACTTTGGAAATTACATAACGCCTTATAGTATAATTCAAAAATCATTATGCTTCATTGACTTTTCACATTATACAATAGTTCATGAGTAGTTCAATATGCATACTTTTCATAGTCAAATCCAATTTCACAATATGGGTTTGGGGTCATAACCACGTCAAAAGTCACAAGTTTGGGGAATCACAATCCATAGATCATTCACTATTCCCATGCATAAATTTGATTTTAAACCACTGTTTAAATGAGACCCATGCAGGGACAAACATGAAACATCATATAAATAATAATTGTTCAAGAGCCTCAAGCTATGTTTTCAAAACAAGCCTCAATACCACATGAAAAACACTTTCAAACTCATGTTTTTATCAAATTAATAATTAGGGAAGAGTAACATGCCTGAAATACAAAGTTTCACTAAAAGAATTCAATCCTTGAGCCCTTGGATTGCCTACTTTTTGGAACCCTTAAGTATGTTTTCTTGTGATAATTAAAGGGAGATTTGGAAGTGTTTGAGTACGTTATGACTGAGAAATAATCCTTCTTAACTGCTTTATGAATGTGGTGTTTTAATTGAGTGAGAAGGGAACTGTCCAAAAGGCCCTCAATTTAAAAACTAAAATTTAGTCGTCAGTGACAATGTGTCACTATGAGTCTCGTATAGACTCATTACGACTGGTCACCACAAGTCGTAGCCAAGATAGTCTTCAAGGCACTCACAATCAGTTGACCTTATGAATTAACCTATATGACTCTTAATGGGACCCTATGACTAGTAAGCTCTAGTCATACTCAACTCATCAAACATTTAGGGTATACACTGGACACCGTACTATTTACACCCAATGATTCATAATGAGTCCTTATGACTCAAAGTGAGCCACTCGTACTCAGAGAATAACTCAGCCACACACTTTTAAATTTTGTTATGATTTGGTCCAATGACTTATCAAGACTCCCTACGACTCGTCAGAGGAGTCGTAGTTAGGATAGTGAGGATAAAATTTTAGAAATTTTCAAGGACAGAAAACCCAGAGCATTATGGGAGACCACCCCTTTACCCAAGCCAATCAAAACATTATACAACTAGCACCATATAATTACAAAAATATAACAAGTTAGAACTTTTCGAACATATAACAAGATAGACCACTCAACTAACTCATAAAGAAATCTAAGGACTTTAACATCCATCCTAATACAGAGTAATTCACAAACCCTCTAAAATTTAAGAAAAACCTAAGATGGGATATGCCTTTAATAATTTCCAAAAAGAATCCAAAAGGGATAGTCCAAAACAACATAAAACAAGAACATAAAATGAGGGTTTTTCGAAGTATGGAAGCTCACCACTTCAAGTTGATTCATGATTGATCTAAAAATCACCTAATCACTGTGTAAGAAAAGCAGAAGTGTCTATGTCCCCTACATCACATTCGTATACACCATTTGGATATAGTTATTAGGGTGAGCGCTAAAATGTAATTTAGGATAAGGATAAAAATAATGTCTATTAATAATCTTGTCCAAAGTAAATGTACATGTTCACAAACATGCATACATACATACATATATGATGTTGGGATAGGGGATAAAGTTTAATATGAGATTTAAAATAATTAACCTGGACTATATAGCTCTAACAATCTTAAGGGCACCAATGGGCTATATGGGTTTAGCTTCCCCTGCTGAAAGGGTCCCAGTGCATGTTACCCTCATGAACAAGGAAAATTCGAGAATTATCCAGGGAATACCTCGACCCCAGCAAATCTAATATATATATATATATATATCTGTGTGTGTTGGTGTGTATGTATGAACCATGCATACAGTAATAAAAACCCCTACGTTGGCAAACATAATTTCCAGTATTGATCTCCCCGAGACCTCAACCTTCCACGAAGAGCTACACAACCCCCTTTAAGCCCAATTAAAACAAGTTTCAAATAACCTATCCGTTTAACCAACAAATTGTTTGTTAAGGCATCAACCACATGTATCGTCATACCATTATGCTTGCAAGCTTATAATTAGTCTATATGAATTCCATCTACTTGGGAGAATACCAAGTCCCTTTTTTTTCATTAAATTCAAATAAGGAATTACCCATAACCCTTTGTTCGTTATGCTAATTTTAAAATCAAAACCTGTCCAACAAGGCATTCAAACATTTTTATCCATTTAACCATTCATGCAATGCAATAGTTTAGAAAAATAAGACAAATCATGTAATTAACCATTTATTAAATGCAACTATGCAAGTGGGATAAGGGAACACAATTTCCAAAACCAAATTCCAAAACAAAAATCTTAAATTTGGGGGAAATCCCTCGACCTCCATCCCATTCACCAAACCCACGCATACTAACAGGTTTCAAAATACAAAAATAAAACATGAATACTTGCATTAAACCCATGGGAATGCAGAACAAGTAATTGTCCTTTCCAAAACCATCAACCCAATAAAAATACATATTTAAATACTTATGAATAACTATTTAATCATATGCTTTAAATAAAATGAGGATAAGGGGAGAGTACATACCTGAAAGTATCATAATTATGGTGAGAAATTACCACTTGGAAGCTCTAAATGATCAACCTTGAGAAACCCTAGTTTGTTTATGACTTAGGGATTTGAGAAAGTTTAATACTTGGTTGATTTGATAAAGGATTAAAATAACCCTTTATTTTGGTGTTTTATGGCCGCAGTGTCTATGTGGGGAAAGAAGGAATTCCCAAAAGTTCCCTTAATAAAAAATTTGAAAAATTACCGCCCAGTCATTAGGGCCACCTTACGACTCATAACGACTGACTACGAGTCATACCCTTGACTCGTAGTCTAGGGAGTGTCTTAAGGAACCACGACTATTGACCCTATAAGTAGTACCTTACGACTCATAGTCCCTCCATATGACTCATAGAGTCCTGTCGTAGTCATGATAATAAAAAGGGCCACTACACTATTGAGACTATGAGTCCCATTTTATGACTTGTAATGTCTTACCATGACTTGTTATATCTTAGTCGTACTAAGGTCAAAATCTTTAGGTAAGACACTAGTCACCCAATGATTAGGGTCCTATGACCCGTAATAACACCTTACGACTCGTAAGGTGACTCGTAATTTGGGGAGTAAGCTCAGTGTCAAGAAGTTTTTTAGAGGCAAAAATTTGGGTTATTTGATTCTCTTCCCTTAGGATCATTCGTATCCAAATGAAGAGACAAGGAATCTATGGGCAAGATTTAACATAGAAAACCAACCATAATTTCCTTTAACAAAGTTTTAAAACAAAGATGGTAAGGAGATAACATACCTTAAGCAAAATCATCCAAAGCGAGGAACAAGAATGGATACTTGGACTTTATGTCCTCTTCAGCTTCCAAAGTAGCATCTTCTACCCTATGGTTCCTCCAAAGGACCATTACCGTAGATAAATACTTAGTCCTCAAGCAACGAACTTGCGTATTTAAGCTCCACTAAGACATCCTCATAAGATAATAAATCTAAAACACCAACATTATCAATAGACACAATAGAAGTAGGATTACCCACACACTTCTTCATCATCTAGACAAGGAACACCAGATGAATGGAAGCAAAAAGCAAAGGCAAATCTAACTCATAAGCAATATTGCCTACTATCCTTAATATCAAGCATGGGACAGCATAATTGGTATTGAGCTTCCCCTTCTTCTGAATTCTCATCACTCCTTATGTTTGATAAACCTTACAGAATACCCAATCGCCAACCTCAAACTGTAACTCACTACGCCTCACATTAGCATAGAACTTTTTACATATTGAGCAGTCTTAAGTCAATCCCAAATCATCTTCACCTTCTCCATGGCTTGTTAAACCAAGTATGATCCAAACAACCTAATCTCACCAATTTCAAACCATCCAATAGAAGATCTATACCTCCTACCATAAAGTTCCTCGAAAGGAGCCATCCTAAAATTGGAGTGATAACTATTATTATAAGTAAAGTTGATGAGAGGTAAATTATCAACCCAACTACCTCAAAAATCAATCATACAAGACATAGCATATCTTCTAAAGTATGAATAGTCCTTTCTGCTTGTCCATCCATCTGAGGGTGAAATATGGTACAAAGGTTCACTCGTGTGCCCATGATTTGCTGAAACAAATGCTAAAACAAGAAAAGTGATGGGTACCTCAATCTAAAATAATGGTAACAGTCACACCATGTAACTTCATGATTTCCTGAATGAACATTCTTTCATAATCCTCTCTAATGTAATTAGTCCTCATAGCTAGAAGTAAGGTGACATAGTCATCCTATCTATGATGACAAAAATTGATTCATGCTAATTTCAAGACTGTGGAACACCAATAATAAAATCCATGTTGATCACCTCCAACTTCCACATAGCTAACTCAATCACTAGAGACATACCACTGAGACTCCAGTGCTCATTCTTCACTAGTTGACATACTATACCCTTAGCCAGGGAGTTAGACACATCCATCATCATGTTGTTCCACCAATAAATTTCCTTCAAATCATGATACATCTTTATCAAATAAGGATGAACTTGATACCTCGACTCATGAGCCTCAGTCTAAAATCTTTTATGCAGCCCATCAACATCAAGAACACACAATCTACCTTGATACCTAAAGATACCATCTCCACCAATCTCAAATTCCATGACCTTCTGCTAACCCACATCATCCTAAACTACACCAATATAAGGTAGAAATCATGCTTGTCCTTCACGTTTGCACTAATAGATGACTTTACCACCTCTTGTACAATCACACCTCCATCCACAGAATCTAGAAGATGAACTCAAAGACTAGAAAACCGGTTAATGTCCTTCACTAATCAATGCTTCTCCTCATTCACATTAGACAAGCTAGCCATGGAAAACCTACTAAGAGCATTAGCAACCATGTTAGACTTACCTAGATATTAAAGAAGACTTATACTATAGTCCTTAACCCACTCAAGCCATCTTTTCTACCTGATGTTTAACTCCTTCTATGTGAACACATACTGCAAGCTTTTATGATTTGAGAAGATATCTACATAAACCCCACACAAATAATCGTGCCAAATCTTAAAAGCAAACATAATAGTAGCTAACTCTAAATCATGAGTTGGATAATTCATTGATGAACTTTTAGCTACCTAGAAGCATAAGCCACTACGGTACCATGTTGTATCAACACACAACACATTTCACATGGGATGCATCATAGTACAGAATAAAACTATTGGTACCCTTGGGCATGGTCAAAACTAGAACAAAAGTGAACTTGTCCTTCGGCTTCTAAAACTACCATCACAAGCATCGGGCCATAGAAACTTCACCTTTTTCTGAGTGAGCTTAGTATATGAAGCAGTAGTAGGAAAAAAAATTTCCACAATTCTTCTATAATAGCCGACTAAAATCCAAATATCAGTTGTAATCTTGGGTCTAGGCCATTTCTTAACTGGCTTAACTTTTTGTGGATCCACCATGATCCCCTCACTAGAAACAATGATACCAAGGACGATCACAATATTCAACAAAAACTCACACTTTAAAAACATTGCATACAAACACTAATCCTTAAGAGACTGCAACACAATACATAGGTGATTGATATGTTTCTCTTCACTCTTAGTGTATACCAAGATGTCATTGATAAACACAATCACGAATAAATTCATGAACTTTCTAAAATGCAAAATTTTTCATGTCCACAATTGCAATCAGAGTATTATTCACCCCATATGACATCAACAAAAATTCATAATGACCATATTAGGTTGGGAAGGTAGTCTTAGGTATATACACCTCCCTAATTTTCAATTGATGATAACCCGACCAAAGATCAGTTATAGAAAAACATCTAGCTCTATGAAACTTGTCAAAAGGATTATATATCCTAGGAAGATAGTACTTATTCTTCAATGTAACCTTATTCAATTGTCGATAATCTATACACATCTTAAGGGAACTTTTCTTCTTATGCACATAAAGAACACGGACACCGCATAAAGAAACACTAGGATGGATGAAAACCATATAAAGAAGATCCTATAACTGCAACTTAAGTTCTTTTATCTCAGCCAAAGCCATTTTGTAAGGATGAATAAAGATAGGATGGGTATTTGATTGAAGACCAATCTAAAAATCTAATTCTATATTGGTAGGAATGCCAGGATAATGATAATGAAACACTTTAGGAAATTTATTTACTACATGTATAGATTGTAGATAGGGAACCTCAGAGCTAGAGTCTCTAACTCAAAATAGATTGTATAGACTTTTCTTGGAAATCAATTTTTTGGCTCTAAAATATGAAATAAACCTTCCCTTAGTACCTAAGGAACTTCCCTCCCATTCTATTAACGGTTTATTTAGGAATCAAAAATTGACCTTGTGGGTCCGACAATCTAGAGAAGCATAGCACTAGTGAAGATAATCAAACCCTATTACTATATGTAGTTTAGAAGATGAGCAGCTAAAATACAAGCGACCAGGTCCTTGTCATGTAAAGTATTATATAGTTGGCACATAATATCTACACAGTTTTGTATTCTTGTGTAACAAACTTGCAGGTGCTATTTTGTATCAAGTTGGACAACTGGTCCCATGATATTCCAGACATAATCATCACCCAGCTATAAAAGGGAGGCTAAGCCTCTTCAATAATTGTTTTTTTTTCAAATTCTAAATAGATAAAAGAGTGGTAGCAAAACCCCATTTCATTACTCCATAAGTTTTCTTCTTTTTGTGTCCTTAAATTTAACTTTTTCTTTAGTGAGTGTTGACTTATAATAGAACTACTCATGCTATAATAGTAGTGTTTTCTTATGTGGATAGATCTACTTAGGTAGTATTATGTAAGCATTATTGTTGATTAGAGCGTAGAGAGACTCCTTGGTATAGTTACCAAGATGAGTTTATAATGGAGTTGGTAAAAGCGAAAGAAGTCTAGAAGTATTCTGAAATCTAGAATGTAATTAGGAAGTTGATTATAGTGGATATCCTTAATACTTGAGAGGGAAAGGCCTGGTTTTTCCTATGTACAATTTCAATGTTAAAAATCTTGTGTTCTTACATTCCGGTGCTGCATTTATTTTTAGTATCTAATAGTTTCACTACAGTTCTATTTCTTGTAATTGATCCTGAGGGACCTTGTTTCTCATATGTGATGCAACCCCCATGGGTTATTTAATAGGAATTAGAGTGGGTTCACTATAAAAAGTTTACACCTAGAGTGTTTTGATCAAAATAGCCATTTTAAGTAAACTACGGGTAGAATAAAAGAGGGAAAGCAGGAAGGATTTCTGATCCTAAAGGCTTTGTAGTCTGACCCAAGTGAAAAAGACAACAATGTTGCACTCATTGAAACAACAATAGTTAAATATATAAAATAAAGTTAATGATTAACAAATCATAATAGACTTCTCAAACCAAGGGTCTAGGACATTAATGGAGCAAGAAACACATTCATCAAAAACCCCACAATTTCCTATGTTATTTGAAAAATCCAAATTGGTAAACTTTTAGAAACACAACAAGCTCTAAATTCTCCTACACACTCATACACAAACTATATTTTTAATCAGTTGTTTGACAAAGAAGTTATAGTTAAAACTGTTGATCTTTTCTCCAGCGAAAACTAGGTCAATGAGAACCTACTACTATTTTCTTATGACAACATAGAAAACTCAGTTGATGGGGTAGAATAGGTAGTTTGTGATATTGATAAATTAAATGGGAGAAAATAAGTGTTGTTACCTTCAAATAAGAAAGATGAAGTGCTTCTGTGATGGACTGTGAAGAAACTGATGAGAAACCCAAAAAGGAAAAATAAAAATACTAATGGTGTGAAGATTGATATTAGAGAGAAATAGAATTCAGGGGATATTATTGCTATCAACAAGGGAACAAAGAATGATCCAAAAATTTAGAGGGCAAGGTCCTCTGTATCAAAGTCTGGTAGCTTAGTTAGAATAAGGCAAAAACATATAACTGCCAAGAAAAGGAAATACTCTGAGGGACCAGGTTAAATAAAAGGAACAACTAATGATAAAGAAACAAGTAGTGAGCCTAAAATATAGAAAAGAAATAAATAAAAGACTAACATGTGTAGAGAAAGAAGGGTTGGGAACCTGAGAACACAAAAGGTATTGTCAGGAAGAATGTTTAATCCTATAATTTATGAGAAACATAGAATGACTAAATTGGTTGAATATTCTAAGTATCAAGGATTGATATACTTGTTTTAATAATCAAGCCCCATAGTTCTTATGAATGAAGTTAGAGAATTGTACTGTACTATGGAATTCTCAAAATATGGGCTACATTTATTTGCACATGTTCAAGGAAAATCACTCTATTTCGATGAAAAAGCTCTGGGAAAAATCATTGATATGTAAGCTATTGGAGTCAGTAGTGCTATAAATCAACAATACTAGAAAAAATTATAATCAATACCTCTAAGTTGGGAGGAAAATGTAAAGTACTTATGGAAAAGAAGTTCCTGAAATGTAAGTTCCAACTTGTATTTGAATTCATCAACAAAGTCCTATTGCCTAGATCTGGAAAAACTACTATTGCATCTGGAGCTGATCTATTCATGATAGAATGCCTAAGAAATTTTAACTTGATCAGTCTGCTCGATCTTATGATTGAGCACATAAAGAAAGTGATTCTTGAGAAAAATAAGAGACATTGAATGCCCTATGGGTACTTACTGAAGAGAGTATTATAATATTTTAGTGTCAGTGGAACCAAAGGAACACCCTTCACATCCAAATAATTGATCAACCAAACTACCCTTGTATAGAATGAATGTATTAAAGGCAAAGGCAATACTAAGTCTTAAGTATCTGTGTTGTTAGCTGCTAAAGAAAGGTTGGGTAAGGAAATGAAGGAGTTAAGGATTATGTTGGTTGAAAAAGATTCTGAGATAGTGTTTTTGAAGTTCCACGTTCAAAATTTGTCATCTGTAGGACCAAGTAATTTTGATGAACTTGCAATTGAAAATGTAAGACCCCCCAGAATAAGGGATGACCAGATAGGTAAAGTGCAAGAACTGAATGCTAAAGTAAAGGATGTTACCAAGTAGTTGTTAGATGCTCATAACACTGAGAATTCAAGAGTGGAAATGATGCTTAAGTACCTTTATCCAAAACCATCTCCCAAATATCCCTTAAGCTAAGTCATATTTTTATTGTCTCAAAATCAATCCAATTTTAGTTTCATATCTAACTCATGTATTTGACTTTTGAGGACAGTTATTTTTATAATTCTATGGCATGATTGTAATAGCACTAACTACTGGTTATGAATGAATGAATTTTGTTTGTGATCTTCATATAATTTATTACATTTATATATTATACATGTTAATATTGCCCAAGTGGCCACGAGCTAACCAATTTGTGCTTATTTTTACTCTTGGTTTACTGTGAATCCTTTTTAATGATGTCAAAAGGGGGAATACTAACTTCATCTGTAAGGATCTGGTAGCACTGGTAGCATAATGACAAGGGGAAGTATGTAATGTGCTAAATAGTTAATGATAATAGGGTATAAAAGAATGCAAATGGACAAATTGAAGGTACATGATGACAGGGGAAGTTTTTGCTGCCAAATAACAAGAAAGGACAAGGTCCATGTGTTGCTTTATAAAGGAAGAATGATGATAAGGGGAATATTCATCCTCAGGTGGTAATGACTCTGATTAAATATGATTAATGTGCACTAATACTTAAAATTGTATGATTTGGTTTGTTATCATCAAAAAGGGGGAAAATTGCTATATGTAGTTTTGCTGATAAGCAGCTAAACTACAAGGGATTAGGTCCCTGGATGTTCAAAGTACTGTACAACTAGCACACGGTATCTGTAAATTGTTTCCTCTTATGTGACAAACTTAAAGGTGCTATTTTGTATCAACTTGGACAGTTGCTCCAATGATATTCCAACCCTAAAGTCACCCAGCTATAAAAGGGAAGATATGCCTCTTCAACAATTAGTTTTTGCAAATTCTAATTAGATAAAAGGGGGCAGAAAAACACCATTTTATTACTCCTCAAGTTTCCTTCTTTATGTGAACTTAAATTGAACATGTTCTTAAGTGAGTGTTGAATTGTAATAAAACTATTCATTTATAATAGTAGTGTTTTCTTATGTTTAGAGATCTACTTAGGTAGAGTTATCTAAGAATTATTGCTGATTAGAGCTAATCGGTGGAGAGAGTCCTTGGTTGAATTACCAAGATGAGCTTGTAGTGGAGTTGCTATAACTGAAAGGAACCTAAAGGTAGGGCAAAATCTAGACTGTAATTAAGAAGTTAATTATAGTCGATTTCTTTGATGCTTGTGAGGGAAAGTCGTGGTTTTTCCCATGTTAGGTTTCCATATTAAAAATCTTGGGTTGTTACATTTATGCACTGCTTTTATTACCAGATAGTTGTACTACAGTTCTATTACTTGCAATTTATCCTGAGGGACCTAGTCCCTTACTGTTTGATGCAACCCCCAAGGGTTCATCACCCAATATCCCATTAAAATCTACCATATCCAATTAAATCAGATCCACCAATGTCTTCCTAGCACCAATATATACCAGACAACCCCTATAGACCCTTCTAGCCACAACAGAATCATTTACTTAGGTAGATATAGAGAATGGATTGAGAATACTTCCAGAACCAAAACAAAAATGAATAGCTTCATAAGGAGTCACATTAGAAAGGGTAGACCCCAGATTAAGAAGACAATATACATCACAAAAGAAAAGTTGAAAGGTAAAAGTAACAAAATTAGGAGATGCCACAAATTCCTGATGGGCGAAATGAGCATTAAGAAGGTTTATCTAGTTTTAGTACTAGAAGCAACACCCTTTGGAGCAGGATCTAAATAAGTAGAAATTGGAACCTTATTCGCCTAATTAGAAATATCTATTATTAGATAGTTCCCTTGAAAATGAATAGGCTATCCATATTTGAAACACAAATTCCATCCTTATCATAACAAGCGCAGTGCATCTGTCCACAGAATCTGCAAGGAGGATGCGATGGAGCTGACTGAGTAGTACTAGCGTGAGTCTGGGGACCCTTGATCTTAATCCCACTATAAGCCTAAAAGAGGTGATTGCCCGACAACTTAGAATATGGAGTACTAGTTATAGAATAGGAACAAGAATTTTTCAAGCCTTCTTTTTGCCCCACTACCTTCCATTTCTACCACTATTTTTCTGGCCTCGACCCTGCTTTGAATATCTGAATTTCTTAGTCTGCCTCTTTCATATATCTACTTGCTTCGTCTTTTAATATTCAACCTTTTACATATACACCAACAACCTAAAGATATCAATGTCATTATTAAACACCACCATCTTACAATCTAGCACCAAGTACCAAGACAAACCCAGAGCAAACTTCCTTATTCTGGACCTCATGCTAGACATCAACTTCAGAGCATAGTGAGACAACTGATGAAACTTCATGGCATATTTCTATACAACCATCCTTCCCTGCTTCAAGTTCACAAACTCATTATCTTTAGCTTGCCTCAAGTTCTGAGGAATGAAGTAATCAAGAAAAGCTCTGAAAAATTCCACCTACATAGCCTGCTTAACATTATCACCCTATGACTGTTCCCACTCCTTGTACCACTAGTATGCTACATCCTTAAATTGATATGCTGCAAACTACACACCCTCCCGATTAGTAGCTTGCATCATATTGAATATATTCTCAATTTTATCAAAAATCCCTGTGAATCCTCCTTAGCCTTAGAGACTGTAAAGGTCGGATGACTCAACCACATGAACTGGCTAACACTATTGACCTTAGAATATAGAGCAACAGAACCAACACGGTTAGGATAACGATACTGAGCAGTCACCAACTGAGTTAGAAAGTGAATTTATTGACAAAATTTGGTATTAGTAATATCTCCTTGTGGAGGTGAGGCATGAACAACAATATCCCAAGAAGACCAAGGAGGACTAGTAGGGACCGTTGGAACTCTACGTGGGCAGTCAGGAGTTGGGGCCCTAGACTTGGTCTATACTTCATCTGTAGAATGAGCTCCATACATATTGTCATCTTATAGGATAGAGGAGTTTCAACGAGCATCAGATCTTCGAGGAGGCTTAATCTGAAATATGAATAAATAGATTTAGAGGAAATTTCATGACCATAATCTTTATAGCCCAAAAAATAGATTACAAAGAAGTGAAACATTTCTATATGACTCATAGTCTTTCTTTTATAAGTGTTGTGCTATACACATCCATAAAAAAGACTCTACTTGACACAACTTTGTAGACACCCAACGAACATGAATCTAGGCTTTGATACCACTTTCTCATGACTCGAGCTAAGGCCTGGCCATAACGGCTATCTCAAGTCCACCGAGGACTGGAGACTACACCATATAACCTAGCCAATCCAAACATAATATAGCTATCAATGGATGAATTCTGAACATATAACAAGATAGGGTTAAGTTCTGAACATATAACAACATAAGAAGCTCAACTAACTCATAAATAAATCTAAGGACTTTAACATCCATCCTATTCTACAGTAATCCATAAAGCCTCCAAAATCCATGAACAACCTAAGTAAGAACATGCCCCGACCATAACCAAAAAAAATAAAAAGGAATAGTCTAAAACAACATGAAATGAGGGTCTTTTGAAGTATGGAAGCTCACCACTTCAAGATAACACATGATCGATTCAAAAATTACCAATTCACTATGCAGGAAAAATAGAAGGATCTTTGTTCCCTGCATCGCATAGGGATACAACATCAAAGATGGTTAGTGAGGCAAGCGCTATCATGTAACTCTTGATAAGGATAAAATAATCTCAATTAAAAATACAGTACAAACTTAATGTACATCTTCACATACATGCTTACATACATATATAAGATATTGGAATAGGGGATGAGGTTTAACACAAGATTAAAACCATTAACCTAGAATGTGTAGCTCTAGCCGTCCTAAGGGAACCTAAAGGATTATGGGTTCATCTCCCCCTGCTAAAAGAGTTCCAGTGAGTGTTGGCAGCACAGACTATAAAAATCCAAGGGTGAGCCATGGAATACCTAGATACTAGCATATTCAATGTGTGTATATATATATACATGTGTGTGTGTGAACCATGCACACAGTTATAAAGACCCCCATACTTGCAAACGTAGTTTCTAGTATCGACCTCCTTGGGACCTCCACCTTCCATGCAAGCAACACAACCCCCTTTAAGCCAAATTAAAATATGTTCCACATAACTCTTCTATTGAACCAAGGAATTTTACATTAAGTCATTAACCATAGGTATCATCATACTATTATGTTTGTAATTTTATAATTATTCCATACCGATTCAATCATCTTGTGGGAATACCATGACCTATTTTATTAAATAAATACAATTGAGGGATTACCACAAACCCCTTTGTTCATTAAATCAAGTATAAAATCAAAAAAATGGACAAAAAATGGACAACAAGGCCTTCAAAACCTTATATTCTTAACTATTCATGTAATGCAATAGTTTAGGGAAATAATAAAAATTATGTAATTAACCATATTTTAAATCCACCGATGCAAGTGGGTTAAAGGGAACACAATCTCAAAACCAAATTCCAAAACTAAAAACTTCAATTTGGGGAAAATCACCTAACCCCTTTCCCATTCACCATACCCATGCATCATAATATGTTTCAAAATACATATATAAAATATTAATACTTGGATTAAAACAATGGAAATGCAGATCAAGTAACAATCCTTCTAAAATCTTTAACACAATTTAAAATCCATATTCAAATCCACATGACTAACAGTTTAAACACATGTTTCAAGTAAAAAAAGTTAGAGGAGAGAGGTACATGACTGAAAGTGTCACAATTACGTAGACAAATAACACATTAGAACCTCTAAATGATCAACCTTGAAAAACCCTAGTTTTTTTTACTAGGGATTTTATAGTGTTTAAGACTCGCTTGATTTGATAAAGGATGAAAATAACCCTTTTTGTGTTTTATAGATGTGGGATACAAATGGGAAAAGACAAAATTAAATAAGTGCACGTATTAAAAACACTAAAATATTACCGTCTAGTCAGTACTTGTTATCGTACGACTCATAATGACTGACTACGAGTCATCCCCATAACTTGTAATCTAGGCAATTTCTAAAGGTACACCTACTTTAGATCCTACGAGTCATACCTTTCTAAAGTTACACCTACTTTAGATCCTACGAGTCATACCATATGACTCATAATCCCTTCTTACAACTCGTAGGGTCAAATCGTAGTCATGACAAAGACAAAGGGCCACTACACTGGTGAGACTACGAGCACACATTATGACTCGTTGTGTATCACCATTACTTGTTATATCATAATAATACTCAGGTCAGAAAACTTGGGTAACACTCTAGTCACCCTATTGTGAGTGTCCTACAACCCCTAATGACACCTTATAACTTGTAAGGTGAGTCGTAATCTGGATAGTAAGCGAAAGTCAAGAAATTTTTATAAGGAAATAATCTAGGGTGTTACAAATGTGATAATCGGTGTTTATAAACCATTTATTATTTTTTAATTAGTTTTGTGATTTTATAGATAAAAGATAAAAAAAAATACATAAAAAAGTCTTTGCACATGATGGACCAAACCATACAAAAAATTCCAAAATGAAAAAATCATCCAATTAAATTATGACCAAAATATCTCTCCTATACACCTTGATTTATTACATATAAAACCAAATATAGGGTTTCCTCAATTAGACCCACCTTTCCTCCTCCGCTTCAACCCATAGCCACCTATGAAATGTTGTCACTTCCACTAATGAATAAAATCTTTCAAAAGTATCTATTGTGGATTATCAACACCTTGCCATGGAAATATGTTTTTGCTTCTCTTTTAAGTATTCAGATGTATATACCACTTGTTTAGTTATGCTTCCTTCTATATTTTCAGCTCATTTTGATTCTATATTCTGGCCCTCAACTATTTTCTCTGCTGGCTGGGAAGAATGCCTTGGTTTTGTGTTATGCTGACAGTTCTAGGTCCCTAAAAAATACTACAGCTCATAGTAAGTTCTACACCTATCTCATGCTTTAGATTTCATTGTTAAATACTCCTCATAATCCAATTTTTATTGCAGTTATAACTGGTCAAGAAATAATGGGATTATTGAACCCACAAGTAATTTGACTGTGATTTTCTTATCAGGTGTAAGAATTACAATAACCTCACATGACCCTGCTATTTTTTTGTGAGTCCTTTTTGATGTATGATATAGTATAGGCTAGAAAGATTTTTTACCTTTTTTGTTACTCGTGAGGGTTGTAAACATTTTCATGTGAACTCTATAAGTTTTAGCCTTTTAAGCCTCTTTACCCCTTGTTGGTAATAGCCTTGTGTAAGGATATTGAATTTTATCACCGTTCAGTATCTTTTTACCAGTAACTTACAACTACTGAAACATTGTAATTATGATATCCCCTTTATCAATTGCTATATTGGTCAAATGATCTGCAAAGTGATCTCACTCTCTCATAATATATTGGTACTGAACTTTCTTGTTATTCAATATTATCCAAATAAGCTTAATAAAATCAATTAAATTCCATGAACATGTCCACTCTTTATTCAATATTTTCTACATAAGAAGAGAGTCAGTCTTAATTCTAACTTTGTTATATTGTGTATGATCACAAATTATAGCTTCATGTATTATAGCAAATGTCTTAGCCTCCATATTTGAAGTATCCTCTATTTTAGATCCTTATACATAAATTAAATCACTATATTCATCCCCTAAATAGAAAGAATAAGAACTAATAATAGGGTTACCTCTAGAAGCTCCATCAATATTATATTTAACCCAACCTTCATCAGGAAACATCCATTTTACTTTGATAATCTTCACCTTTTGTCTTATTTTCTCTAATTCCTTCAATATATCTTGCCATGCATGTGGAAAATCTTGTCTTGGATTTCTGATGTTGAGTAATATTCCAATATTCCTGGTAATATTGAATATTACTCTATGTGTTGGCAAGTTCTTTCCCTCTTGTTTTAACCTATTTCTTATTTTCCAAAGCTCCTAGATAATCATGCTAGGAATAGTATGAAAATAAGCACTTGCTCTGCCCCTGACTTCAGCATTCCATCATGCCAATATAGTTTCCTTGAGGCTTAGTCCATCAATAGAAATACATGCAAAAGAAGAAAAGTAAGAACATGTCCTGTAAGCAGTATGTGATCTTAGAAAAACATGAGCTATGGCTTCTTGATCAGGAACGGTACAACAACTATATCTAAAAGGGCCTTTAATTCCCCATCTTCTTATATAGTCATCAACAGGATCCTTTCCCTTCCATGTTCTCCACATCTAAAAAGACATTTTAAAAGGTAATCCTTTTATCCATATTTCTTAGAAAATCCTACTCTTTTACTCTTTCTGTCTTATATACTGCCATGCTGATCGAACTGTAAAGTTTTTTCTTACTTCAAGCATCCAAATAGGACTATCTTTTCAATATTAACTAACTGAGGGTTATATTTTGTTAATGATGGGTTATCTATCTCATAAGGAAATAGTTGATTGATCAACTGTGCATTCCATTATCCCTCACTCTTTGATACATTTCATCCCTCCCGAGAATAGTTGATGACTAGATTGGTCAAGTTCAAGAACTGAATGCTGAAGTGAAGGATCTTACCAAAAAGTTGTTAGATGCTCCTTACACTTGAAATTCACGATTGGAAATGATACTTAAGTACCTTTCTCCAAAACCTTCTCCCAAATATTCCCTAAGCTAAGTCATATTTTCATTGTCTCAAAATCTATCCAATGTCAGTTTCATATCAAACTGTTATATTTGGATTTTGAAGACAGTTATTTTTACAATTCTATGGCATGATTATAATAGTACTAATTACTAGTTATGAATGAATGAATTCTGCTTTTGATCTTCAATTGATCTCTTACATTAATCTATTGTACATGTTAATGTTGCCCCAGTGGCCATGAGCTAAACAATTTCTGCTTATTTTTATTCTTAGTTTATTGTAAATCCTTTTTAATGATGTCAAAAGTGGGAATACTAACTTCATCCATAAGGATCTGGTAGCACTGGTAGCATAATGACAAGGAGAAGTATGTGATATGATAAATAGTGAATAATACTAGGGTATAAAAAATGCAAATGCATAAATGGAAGGTGCATGATGACAGGGGGAAGTTTTTGCTTCCAAATGACAAGAATTGACAAGGTCCATGTGTTTCTTTTTAGAGGAAGCATAGTGACAAGGGGAAAATTCATCCTCAGGTGGTAATAAGTCTAATTAAATATGATGAATGTGCACCAATACTTAAAATTGTATGGTTTGGTTTCTTATGATCAAAAAGGGGGAAAATTATTATATGTAGTTTTGATTATAAGCAACTAAACTACAAGGTACTAGGTCCCTGGATGTGCAAAGTACTGTACAACTATCACACAGTATCTACACAATTTTTCCTTCTTATAGGACAAACTTAAAGGTGCTATTTTGTATCAACTTGGATAGTTTCTCCAATAATATTCCAACCCTAAAATCACCCAGCTATAAAAGGAAAGAGATTCCTCTTCAAAAAATAGTTTTTCCAAATATTAAATAGATAAAAAAGGGCTAAAAAATCCCATTTCATTACTCCTCATTTTCCCTTCTTTATGTGAGATTAAATTGAACTTGTTCTTAAGTGGGTGCTGAATTGTAATTAAACTATTCATTCTATAAGGGTAGTGTTTTCTTATATTGAGAAATCTACTTAGGTAGAGTTATCTAAGAATGATTGTTGATTAGAGATAATCGGTGGAGAGAGTCCTTGGTTGAATTACCAAGATGAGCTTGTAGTGGAGTTACTATAAGTGAAAGGAGCATAGAGGTAGGGTGAAATCTAGACTGTAATCAGGAAGTTAATTATCGTGGATTTCTTTGATGCTTGTGAGGGAAAGGCATGTATTTCCAATGTTAGGTTTCCATATTAAAACTCTTGTGTTGTTACATTTATGCATTGCTTTTATTACCTGATAGTTATACTACAGTTCTATTGCTTGCAATTTATCCTAAGGGACCTAGTCCCTCACTGTTTGGTGCAACCCCCAAGGGTTTGTCACCCAATATCCCATTAAAATCAACCATATCCTATTAAATCAGATCCAAAAATGTCTCACTATCACAAATAGATACCACACCCTATAGACCCTTCTAGACAGGACAAAATTACCCAATTATGTAGACATAGAGAATGGATCTAGAATACTTCTAGAACCAAAACAAAAATGAATAGCTTCATAAGGAGTCACATAAGAAAGGGTACACCCCAAATTAAGAAGACAATATACATCACGAGAGAAAAGTTGTAAGGTACAAGTAACAACATTAGGAGATGCCACAAATTCCTGATGGGTATAGAGGACATTAAGAATGTTTATCTAGTTTCGGTGCTAGCAGCAACACCCTTTGGCACATGATCTAAATTAGTAAAAATCGAAACCTTTTTCACTCTATTAGAAATAGCTGTTGTCAGACATTTCCCTTGAAAATGAATAGGCTAGCCATATTTGAACCACAAATTTCATTCTTATCAAAATAATCGCAGTGCATCTGTCCATAGAATCTGCAAGGAGGATGCCATGGATTTGACTGAGCAGTACTAGCCTGGGTCTAGGCACCCAGGATCTTAATCCCACTGTAAGCCTAAAAGAGGCGATCGCCTAATGACTTAGGATATGGAGTACTAGTGGTAGAATAGGTACATAAATTTTTCAAAGCCTTCATATTTCCCCACTACCTCCCATTTCTACCACTATTTTTCTGTCCTTGACCCTGCTTTGAATATCTGAATTTCTTATTCTGCCTCTCTCATATATCTACTTGCTTCATGTTTTAATCTTCAACCTTTTGCATATACACCACCAATCTAAAGATATCAATGTCATTACTAAACACCACTATCTTACAATCTAGCACCAAGTACCAAGACAAACCCAAAGCAATCTTCCTCATTCTGGACCTCATGCTAGCCACCAACTTTAGAACATAGTGAGACAACTGATGAAACTTCATGGCATATTCCATTACAATTATCCTTCCCTGCTTCAAGTTCATAAACTCTTTATCTTTAGCCTGCCACAACTCCTGAGGAATGAAGCGATCATGAAAAGCTCCTAAAAATTCCATCTCCTTAGCCTGCTTAACAATATCACCCTTTGACTGTTCCAACTCTTCGTACCTCTAGTATGCTACATCCTTCAATTGATATGTAGTAAACTCTACACACTCCAGATTAGTAGCTTGCATTTTATTTAATATATTCCCCATTTTATTAAAAACCCCTGTGAATCCTCCTCAGCCTTACAACCTGTATAGGTCGGATGACTTAACCACATGAACTGTCCAACACTAGTGACCATAGAATATGGATCAACAAAACCAACACGATCAGGATAATGAGACTGAGAAGTCACCAACTGAGTCAAAAAGTAAATGGATTGACAAAATTTGGTATTAAAAATATCTCCTTATGGAGGTGGGCACAAATATCAACATCCCAAAAAGACCAAGGAGAACTAGTAGGGACCGGTGGAACTCTACGTGGGCAGTCAGGAGTAGGGGCCCTAGATTTGGTCTGTACTTCATCAGTAGAATGAGCTCCATCCATATTGTCCTCTAGTGGGATAGAGGAATTTCAATGAGCATCAGATCTTTAAGGAGGCTTGATCTGAAATGTGAATAAATAGATTTAGATGAAATTTCAAGACCATATTGTTTATAGCCAAAAAAATAGATTACAAAGACGTGAAACATTCCCATATAACTCATAATCTCTCTTTTATATGTATTGTGCTTTACACATCCATAAAAAAGACTCTACTTGAAACAACTTTGTAGACACCCAACGACCATAAACCTAGGCGTTGATACCATTTTCTCATGACTCGAACCAAGGCCTGGCCATGAAGGGTATCTCAATTCCACCGAGGACTAGAGAACACCCCATATAACCTTACAAATCAAAACATAATAAATCTAGCAATGGATGAATTTTGAACATAAAAAAGCATAGGGTTAAGTTCTAAACATATAACAATATAGGAAGCTCAACTAACTCATAAATAAATCTAAGGACTTTAACATACATCCCAATCCATAATAATTCACAAAGCCTCCAAAATCTATGAACAACCTAAGTAAGAACATACCCCCGACCATAGCCAGAAAGAATCCAAAAGGAATAGTCTAAAACAACATGAAAAAGGGTCTTCTAAAGTATTAAAGATCACCACTTCAAGATAACACATGATCAATTCAAAAATTACCAATTCACTACGTAGGAAAAATAGAAGTGTCTCTGTTCCCTACATCGCATAGAGATACAACATTCAAAGATGGTTAGCGAGGCAAACGCTATCATGTAAATCTTGATAAGGAAAAATTAATGTCAATTAAAAATACATTCCAAACTCAATATACATCATCACATACATGCTTACATATATATATATATAAGATGCTGGAATAGGGGATAATGTTTAACATGAGATTAAAACCATTAACCTGGAATGTGTAGCTCTAACCGTCCTAAGGGTACTCAAAGGATTATGGGTTTATCCTCTCCTGCTAAAAGAGTTCCAGTGAGTGTTAGCAGCACAGACCATAAAAATCAAGGGTGAGCCATGGAATACCTCGACCCTAGCTATCCAATATATATATATATATATAAATGTGTGTGTGTGAACCATGCACACGATTATAAAGACCCTTACACTTGCAAACGTAGTTTCCAATATCAATCTCCTTGGGACCTCCACCTTCCATGTGAGCAACACAACCCCCTTTAAGCCCAATTAAAACAAGTTCCACAAAACTCATCTATTGAACCAAGGAATTTTACATTAAGTCATCAACCATAGGTATCATCATACAATTATGCTTGTAATCTTATATTATTCCATACCGATTCAATCATATTGTGTGAATACAATGACCCTCTTTATTCATTAAATCTAGTTGGGGGATTGCCACGAACCCCTTTGTTCATTAAATCAAGTACAAAATCAAAATATGGACCACAAGGCCTTCAAAACCTTATCTTCTTAACCATTCATGTAATGCAATAGTTTAGGAAAATAAGCCAAATTATGTAACTAACCATATTTTTAAATCCACCAATGCAAGTGAGTTGAGGGAACACATTCTCCAAACTAATTTACAAAACCAAAAGCTTCAATTTGGGGGAAATCCCTCGACCCCCTCACCATTCACCATACTCATGCATCACAACATGTTTTAAAATACATATATAAAAAATGAATACTTGAATTAAAGCCATGGAATGTAGATCAAGTAACAAATCTTCTAAAACCTTCAACATAATTTAAAATCCATATTCAAATCCACATGAATAACAGTTTAAGAACATGATTTAAGTAAAAGAAGTTAGAGGGGAGAGGTATATGATTGAAAGTATCACAATTACATAGACAAATAACACACTAGAATCTCAAATGATCAACCTTAATAAACCCTATCTTTTTGTTACTAGGTATTTGAGAGAGTTTAAGACTCGCTTGATTTGATAAAGGATAAAAATAACTCCTTTTTGGGGTTTTATGGATGTGGGATACAAATGGGAAAATACAAAATTGACCAAACTGCCCAAAATAAAAGCACTAAAATATTACTGCCCAGTCATTACTGGTCATCATACGTCTCATAACGGCTGACTACGAGTCATTCTCTTAACTTGTAGTCTAGGCAGTGTCTGAAGGCACCCTGACTGTTGATCCTATGAGTCATAAATTAAGACTCGTAATCCCTTCATACAACTCGTAGGGTCCAATTGTAGTCATGACAAAGACAAAGGGCCACTACACTGGTGATACCACGAGACACATGTTATGACTCATAATGTCTTACCGTTACTTGTTATATCATAATTGTACTCAGGTTAGAAACATTGGGTAACAAACAGGTCACCCTATTGTTAGTGTCCTACAACCCCTAATGACACCTTATGACTTATAATGTGAGTCATAATCTGGACAGTAAGCTGAAAGTCAAGAAATTTTTTAAGTAAAAAGTTTAGGGTGTTACAAATGTGATGATCGATGTTTAGAAACCATTTATTTTTTTATTTTAATAGATTTCATGATTTTATAATTAAAAGATAAAAAGCACATAAAAAGTCTTTACACATGATAGACCAAACCATACAAAAATTCAAAAATAAGAAAATCATCCAATTAAATTCTAACTAAAATATCTCTCCTCTACCCCTTGATTTATTAAATATAAACCCAAATGTAGGGTTTCCTTAATCATACCCACCTTTCCTCCACTATTTCAATCCAAAACCACATGTAAAATATTATCACTTCCACTGATAAATAAAATCTTCCAAAGGTATCTATTGTGGGTTATCAATACCTTGCCATGTAAATATGTTGTTGCTTCTCTTTTAAGTATTCAGAAGTAAGTACCGCTTGTTTAGTTGTGATTCTTTCTTTATTTTTAGCTCATTTTGATTCTGTATTCTTCCTCCCAACCATGTTCTCTGCTAGCTGGGAAGAATGTCTTGATTTTGTGCTCTGTTGAGGGTTCTAGGTCCCTGAAAAATACTATAAGTCACAGTAAGTTCTACACCTATCTCATGCTTTAGATTTCCTTGTTGAATACTCCTTATAATTCAATTTTTGTTTCAGTTACAACTGGTAGGGAGATAATAAGATGATTGGAACCACAAGTAATTTGACTCTGATCTTCATATCAGGTGTAAGAATTGCCATAACCTTACATGACCCTTCCCTTTTGTTGCGAGTCCTTTTTGATGGATGATATAGTATAGGCTAGAAAGATTTTTCACCTTTTTAGTTACCCGCGAGGGTTGTAAATATTGTATGTGAACTCTATAAGTTGTATCCTTCTAAGCCTCTTTACAACCTATTGGTGATAGCCTTATGAAAGGATATTGAAGTTTATCACCGTTATGTACCTTTTTACATGTAACTTCAAACTACTGAAATATTGTTATTATGACATCCCCTTTATCAATTGCTAGATTGGTCAAATGATCTGCAAAGTGATTTCACTCTCTCATAATATATTGGTACTAAACATGCTTGTTATTCAATATTATCCAAATAATCTCAATAAAATCAATTAAATTTCATGGACATGTCCACTCTCTATTCTATATTTTCTGCATAAGAAGAGATTCAGTCCAAATTATAAACTTGTTATGTTGTGTATGATCACAAAGTATAGCTTCATGTAGTATAGAAAATGCCTCAGCCTCCATATTAGAAGTATCCTCTATTTTAGATCCTTGTGCATAAATTAAATCACTATATTCATCCCTTAAATGGAAATCATACGAACTAATAACAGGGTTACCTCTAGAAGCTCCAACAATATTATATTTAACCCAACCTTCATCAAGAAACATCCAATTTACTTTGATAATATTCACCTTTTGTCTTCTTTGCCTTAATTTCTTGAATATATCTGGACATGCAGGTTGAAAATCTTTCCTTGGATTTCTGATGTTGAGTGATATTCTAATAGTCCTAGTAATATTGAATATTACTCTATGTACTGACAAGTTTTTTCCCTCACATTATAATCTATTTCTTCTTTTCCAAAGCTCCTAAATAATCATGCTAGGAATAGTTTGAAAAATAAGCACTTGCTCTGCCTCTGACTTCAGTATTCCACCATGCCAATATAGTTTCCTTAAAACTTAGTCCATCAATAGAAATACATGTAAAAGAAGCAAAGTAGGAACATATCCTATAAGCAGTGTGTGATCTTAGAAAAACATGAGCTATGGTTTCTTGATTAGGAATAGTACAACACCTATATCTAAAAGGGCCTTAAATTCCCCATCTTCTTATATAGTCATCAACAGGATCCTTTCCCTTACATATTCTTCATCTCTAAAAAGCCCTTTAAAAGGTAATCCTTTTATCCATATTTCTTAGAAAATGCTACTCTTTTACCCTTTCTGTCTTATGTACAGCCATGCGGATCAAACTATAAAGTTTTTTTTTCTTGAAGAATCCAAATAGGATTATCTTTTAAATATTATCCAAGTAAGGGTCAGACTTTGTTAATGATGGGTTAGCTATCTGTTGAGGAAACAACTGACTGATCAACTATACATTCTATTATCCATCTTATACTAAATCCCTCACCCTTTGATACATTTCATCCCATTCCCTACTATACTGAATAATGGTATAAAAGAAATATGTAGTTGTCCAGTTTTCAAACTTTATACTTGTATTTCATCGTCTAGTTTTCCACAAAATCTGATGCTTTATTAAATACCTATCTAGCACCATCTTCTTTCAAACATGAGATCCTGCTCTTGTTCTCTATAATACTTCTTTGCGATGCTTCTTATTGCAATACTTATCAATATACATACTCCATACAGACTCTATAGTTCTAAAGTTCCACCAAAACTTCCAAAATATATCCATTGAAATATCCTAAACCCTTCTAAATCCAAGTCCTCCTTAATCCTCTAGTAAGCATAAAGAATTCCACCATACCCAATTCCTTTTTC
Source organism: Capsicum pubescens (assembly GCA_030864215.1). Taxonomy (NCBI): domain Eukaryota; kingdom Viridiplantae; phylum Streptophyta; class Magnoliopsida; order Solanales; family Solanaceae; genus Capsicum; species Capsicum pubescens. Next base: position 167,570,196 of record CM061544.1, on the reverse strand, counting down.
TCCTTCCAGTATGATTGCTCCAAAAAAATGAGAAAATATCTTTTAAATTCTATTTAGCACATTCACTGGGGGATTCATAACTTATAGACAGTGAATGAGGATACTTTGTAACACATAATGGATAAGAACATCTCTTCCTTTATATGATAATAGTTTTCCTTTACACCCTTGTAACTTCTTACTAATTTAGTCATGATGGATTGATAAAAATCCCTTTTTTTCACATATGAAATATAGGGCCTCCAAGGTAGATGAAATGAAAGTCTTTCCCTAGGTTCCCTATAACTACTTCTGGCATCACAACTACCCCCAGAGATACTCCTTTATTCAAATATATTACACTTTTCTCCTTATTAATATTTTGTCCTGACACCCTTTCATACCTCTCTAATGTAGATGTAACTCCTTGCAAAGTAGCTAATTCAACTTTTCACAATATGGTCTTGTCATCATCTAAGGCAAAGTGATTAACCTTTGAAATTCCTCTAGACATTCCAAACAACTTACAATCTTTCTTTAGATCCAAGGATTATAAAGCTCTAGAAATTACCTATACAACTAGAATAAATATGGTAAGGGATAAAGGGTCTCCTAATTTCAACCCTTTATAGGTATAAAGAATTGATTAGGTTGACCATTTAATAGAATTGAGTACCAGTTGTTTCCTATAATTCTATACACCATATCAATGATCATTTCACTAAACCCAACCTTTCCCAATACTTTAGTAAGGAACAAAAAATCCATCCCATCATAAGCCTTTATCATGTCAAGTTAAATAACCATATTAGGGATTTTAACTAACTTCCTAATATCATAAATGATTTATTGAACCACCAATATATTTTATGCAATGCTTCTTCCTTGAACAAAACCAACCTGTTTTTCGGAGATAATCTTAGGCTATAGATTCTTTATTCTCTCATGAATAATTCTAGAAAATACTTTGTTTACAAAAAAAACTCAGAGATATTTTCCTCATGTCAGAGATTGTATTCCCAACTAACTTTTTTAGTAAAAGAACCAAATTTGTATGGGTAAAAAATTTTAGTAATTCGTACCCACAAAAGAAAATTGCCACCATTTAATGAAAATCTTCCCCAAAAATATACCAAGTATCCTGGAAAAAGGATACAGTCATACCATCCAAACCTCCTATACTATTCCTATTCAACCCCATAATTGTCTCTTTAACCTCTTGTAAATCAGGGATTTTATTCAGCTCATTATTTTGTCCTTCATTCACAATTGTTGGTAATTCATCTATCATAGAAAATCTACATTTTCTTCTTCTTTTGAGAATTACATTCGGAAAAGAGTCAGTGTTGCTTTCACAATCTCATTTTGTTCCTCTAACCATTCTCCATCATTATTTTGAATTCTTCACACCTTCAATCTATTTCTTCTTCCTTTAAACACTATGTGAAATAACTTGATATATCTTTCTACATCTTTAAACCACTTTAATCCTTCTTTCTTCTTCCAAAATTCTTCTTCCCTTCTTAGATAAATGTCCAACTCTATATATGCTTTAAAAAATAGAACTCTATTTGTATATGAAGGAAATTCCTCAAACTGTTTCTCCCTGACCTTAATATCTTCTTTGAAGGTTGCAATTTCTGGAAAAATGTTACCTGCGACTTCTTTGCTCCACTTCGTTAACGCAACCTTAACTTTTTTGAAATTATGATGAAACATTATTTTTGAGGCTGGTACAATCTATAAATTCTTTTACTCAATTTTCAATCAGTTTTAGACTTGAAACTTTGGGTTTTATAGGTTTTGGTGATTTCTTCCATTTCAAGCTTGTTTAAGCTAGAAATCCCTATTCCAATTAGTTTATTTTGTTCTTATGATCTAAAGCCTGTTAAATCTAATATTTAAATGCAAAACTTTGGGATTTTGTTTTAGAAGGCTTAAATTATAATTCTTCAATCTAAACCACAATTTCAACTCATTTTTACTTGAATTTTCTTCTATGGGTTCCTTTACTCATGAGTAATATATTTTTAAAGTAAAATTCCAGTTTTGCCATTTCTTTTGAAAACCCATTTTAGGGCTTCATTTTGGCCCGAATTAAAAAATGGTCAATATAGGTATTGTTTTCTTTCTTTTGACATATTATTTTGTATTTGAATGTTATAGTTGATTTCGAGTCCATTCATGAGGGGAAGGCTTTGTGTTGAAGGCTTTAGGATCCAATTTTCTTCATTCGATGTAGGTTATGTCCTCACTTTCTTCAAACTAGGATGGGTAATTAATAATTATATAAAAGCATGTTATGGTTTGGAAACTAATAATAAAAGTGACTTTATTATTGTTTTGTCCTCGTGCAAGGGAATTGTGTTGTTGTTATTTGGTGGTTTTGAGATATTAATTGATATATGTGACCATGTAGAGTCTTACATGATGTTATTGGCTAACTAATTACATAATTGATTTTTTCTTGTTGGTTGAAATCATCAATATTATGAATTATATAGTATCAAATAGCTTATTATGGTATATCTTACTCCATTGGTAAATGGATCATATTAGATCATGGAAGGTTGGGTTTTGAGTGGTATTTTTACGTATGTTCTTGGTATATTAGTTGGATTTTTAAATTCTCCTTCTGGTTGGTTATGAGCGTTACATCCTCATATCATATACATTCATGAAACATTGGTACTATAACTAATATATTGGCTTTTCTTATAGAAAATTTTGCATATTTAAAAACCCTCTGCCAATGTATTTGCTCGAGAGGATTTATAGATATTTGATTGGTATTGGTTATTGGATTGTATATTGGTTGATGAACCCTAATGAGTCATACCTCAGGACCTTATCTCATTAAGTATATACGAAGGTTGTGTGACAACCCAGTGCATCACATCATCATCATCATCACCTTTAATTTAATTTCATATACTGTGCATATTGTGTGTTACCATTTTTTTCTTGAATTGATATCTATCTATTTATCTTTTTTTCTCATACCTGTAATTGGTATAAGTGTATATTGTAGAATAGTTAGTGGAAAAGCCGTGTCCAACTATTTAGGACATTTTCTAAATATATGTGACATGCCCATAGTTTTTGTCTATATACTTTATTTTCTACTTTTCTCTATCAGCCTATGATACCTACTAAGTACAAATGGATTTTACTCTTCCCTATTAATCCCTTTCAGAGAAGATCTAAGTATGAGTGCTCCATACGGTAGCTGATTTGGGTGATTTTTTGAGTATTTTTTAGGTTATGATCAGTCAATGCTTTCAAATTTGATCTACTACCTCCTCTTATTTAGTTTGTGTCATGTTGTTGTATTTAGAAATAGATTATTTCCCCTTTAGACTATCAATTGTATATTTTAACTTTATGATATATATAGTTGGTTCTTACACTATGCCACCAAATTATAGGGTGATTTAAGGTATCATTGCTTTGTATTTTCTTCTCTTATTATATATGTGTCATTCGACTTCATTATATAAGTCATACCATAGGATTTGGTATTGTTTTTCTTATTTCATATAAGTTTGGGTGATAGGTTTACTTTTCAATGCTTACCATGATAAGTGTTATTATTAACCTTAATTTTTGGGTAATGACAAATTATTTTCATAGTCAAGTTCATTGGTCCTATCAATGTAAGAATAAGGCATCCAAAGTCTTGCAGATTGGTACATAAATATCCATATCTATCTTTCAGAGTTGAATGTTTACACTTTTTTGAGTAGATGGTTAAGACTAGATCCTGTGAGGTTAGAGATACTAAGCCATAATCGAGGAGAGAACTTAGTCTAGAGGGTGACATGTGGTTCATCGATGAAACCAAGGTAGAGGACATGCACGGGGATAATCTTCTATAAGTATTAGGTTGAGCATATTATAAATATGGGGCCCACTTAGGTCCTATAGTATTTTTTTCAAGGGTCTTGGAGGGTGTATTGATTCGCTTCTTGAATCATTTAGATGATATTCCTTTGTATGCTCCTAATGTTTCTCTAGCTCCGAGTATTGTACCTTCTTTTATACCAGAGTCTTTCTATGGTGTTACTCTTATTTCTAATGTAGATCCTCAAGTGGTAGAAATATATACTTATGGTACCCCAAGACCCCAAGTGTTTTTTCTCCTTTAGTGCCTATATCTTAGTATAGTATTCTGCGATTAGAAGTTAATCATTCATCTATGTTAACCCCTTAGGTGGGATCTTATCTGGCCAGATTAACTATTTCTCCTATTATTGATGGTATAATTATGTATTTTAAGGATCAAAATAGGTTTGAGAGATTCACTAGCTTGGGTCTTTCCAGGTTTAGTGATGTAATTGGTAAGGATGCCTATGAGTTATTTATTAATTATAAGGAGAAGATACATTATATTTGATTTGTTGAGTCACATGAGGTTGCTTAAACTACTTACTAGTTTAGAGTTGTAGCTAGGCTAGGGATTGGTAGAGGTCACGTGTTAGTTTTCGATTTTTTTTTCGCTAGAGATAACTTGGGATTAGCTCATTGATGCCTTTTTAGATAAGTTTGTTCCATACAGTTGAGGGATTAAATGAGAGATGTTATTGATCATCTGGAGCAAGGCTCCATGATTGTGGCAGAGTATGAGGCACGTTTCCATCTTGTATCTAGATATTCTTATGCTAGTATTGCCATTGAGTCATAAAAGTATCAGAAGTTTATAAATGTGTTTAATGTTTCACTTTAGCTTATTGCTACTCATATAGTAGTGTCAGGCGATCATTTTAGAGTATAGTGAAACATGAGAAGATGACTAAGTCTATTCTTTAAGTATCTCAAGGTGGTGGTGATGGGGCACACTATCAGGGTGAGTTTAGAGGTCACACTCTTTGAGGTAGAGACTCTAGTGGATTTTGTGGATATCATGAAAGACCCATGTAGACAACCTTGAAGGATTTAGGTATTGAGTCTTCTGGTTCAGCAACTTTAGGTAGTCATTCCAGCTCAACTATACCTTTCCCTTTTGAGTCAGGCTTAAGTGTTTGTTTTGTGTTTTATAAGGTTGGCTATTTATCAAAGGACTATTCTCTTCATAATATCATTCCTAGTCCTATATCAGTGGTAAGAGGTAGAGGTTTTACTAGAGGCGCATGTGGAGGAGGTAGTGGTGCCCGTAGTGGTGCTCATAGGGTTACTCAGTCAGGTAGTGTATGTGGATAGTTCTATGTTATACCTGTAAGAAAAGAGTTAGAGGATTTTAATGTCGTAATCATAACTATGATCGCTATTTGCTGAAGATCTGCATTTGTATTATATTATTTGGGGTTGTCTTTCTCTTATATGTCCGCATATTTTACTTTGAGTTTTAATTCTACTAATGAGCCTCTTGACATGCCTATGTATGTATCTACTCCTATGGGAGACTCTTTAGTGGTGGAACAGGTGCATCAAACTTGTGTTGTGACCTTTGTTGGCCGTGAGACTTGGGTAGAACTTATTATCCTAGATAAGGTAGATTTTGATGTCATCTTAGGTATGGATTGAATAGTTCCTTATTATGTTGTCCTAGACTATTATTATAATATTATGACCTTAGCTTCAAATGGTGTGTTTCATTCGAGTCCCTAGAGAGTTATATCTTTCCTTCAGGATTATCACTTAGGTTATACAGTATACTTGTATTATTAAGACCATATTCATGATTCTAATATTGTATCCCTGCATTCTTTATATTTTTTATTGTCCGTGAGTTCAAAAATGTTTTCCCCATGAATTTTCTTGGTATGCCTACGTATCATGATATTGACTTCGCCATAGATATTGATCTTGTCACCAAGCTTATTTTTATTCCTCCCCATAAGATGGACCCAATAAAGTTGAAGAAATTGAAGGATCAGCTGCTGGAATTATTTGATATGGGATTTATTCGACTGAGTGTATCACCTTAGGGTGCGCTTAACTTATTTATGAAGAAAAAAATGGGTCTATGTGTATGTGCATTGATTATAGGTAGTTGGGTAAGGTGATAGTTAAGAATAAGTGTCTTTGTCCTTGTATTGATGATTTATTCAACCAGCTTTAGTGTTCTTTGATGATTTCAAAGATTGATTTGAAGTTTATGTATACCAATTGTGGATTAGAGCTTCAGATATTTCAAAAATATATTTGAAAATTTGGTATGATTATTATGAGTTCTTAGTCATGTTTTTTGGGATAAAAAAAGTCCCATCCATATTTGTGGAGTTGATAAACTGGGTATTTTGACTGTATATCCACTCTTTTGTCATTGTATTTATAGATCATATCTTGGTTTACTCCAAGAGTGAGGCTGACAGTAAGGATCATTTGCGAATAGAAATACAGAGATTAAGGGTTGAGAAGTTGAATATTAAATTCTCATAGTTTGAGTTGTAGTTGGAGTTTATTTTCTTGGGTCATGTGGTGACCAAGAATGGTATCATGGTCGAACTAGCCAAGATTGTAGTAGTTTATGATTAGGTTAGGCCTACATCTCCTATCGAGATTTGGAGTTTCGTTGGTTTGGAAGGTTATTATTAATAATTTGATGGGTTTTCATCTATTGCGTCTCCATTAACAAAGTTGAGTCAAAAGAAGATTTCATATTAGTGGTCTGATGCTTGTGAGACGCGCTTTCAAATGCTCAAGGTTTTGTTGACTTCAGCTCGTATGTTAACTTTTTCCAAGGATATATTATATTTTACCATCTTGTTTAGGCATCTAGTGTTGGGTTAGGTGTTATGTTGATGTAGGAGGGTAAGGTAATTTTGTATACTTCTTATTAGTTGAATCCCAATGAGAAGAATAACCTTAGCTATGATTTAAAGTTGTGCGGGGTTATATTTTTTGGAAGTTGTGGAGACACTACTTATATGGACTCTGTTGTGAGATCTTTTTGGATCATCATAGCCTTTAGTATTTCTTCAACCAGCGAGATCTTAATATGAGTTAACATTGTTAGCTTAAGTTGCATAAGGAGTATGATCTTAATATTATATATTATTCGAACAAAGATAATGTGGTTGTGGATGCCTTGATCTTAAAGTCAACTAGCGTGGGTAGCTTGGCGCATCGATATTTTATGATGTTAAAAATTTGAGCTCATCAATTATGATGGTGCTTTGAGGATTTGAGGTCGAGTTTGTGTGATGAGAGGGTGATTGGGTGATATTGATTTCAGAGAAGGCTTATTATTCTAGGTATTCTATCTATCTGAGAGAGACTAAGATGTATTGTAATTAGAGATGACATTACTAGTGGAGTGGAATGATAAAAGATACGACGGGTTTTGTAGCTCTACCTATGTTATCAATAGGTTAAGGCCAAGCATTTGAGGACTGGTTATTTTCTTTAGAGGTTACCATTCCTAAGTGGAATACTTCATTACTGGTTTGGGTTGCCTTATAATTCTTGTGGTTCTTATAGTGTTTGGGTAATCATGGATCGATTAAACAAATATGCTAATTTCATTCCTAAACAAGTTTCTTTCAGTATTGAGAAGTCTGCCTACATCTATATTTGCGTGATGGTTTATCTTTATGATGTACTAGTGTCTATCATCTAAGATAGGGGTTTTGTGTTCACATTTCACTTTTAATGACTTTTCAGGAGGAGTTAGGTACCTAGGTTAATCTTAAGACAACATTTCACCCCAGACAGATAATCAGTCATAGGAAACTTTTCAGGTTTTGAAGGATATGCTCCACACTTGTGTAATGGACTTTGGAAGTCAGTGGGAGTAACATCTACCTTTGGTGAAGTTTGCACATATTAAAAGCTACTATTCAAGGACTAATATGGCTCCTTTTAAGTCTTTGTATGGTAAGCATTGTTGCTCTCCAGCTATTTGTTAGAGGTCACTAAGATTAGACATCGAGGTACGAACATGCTTTGAGAGTCTTTGGATAGATCTTTGGTCATTCAGGATAGGTTTAGAGGAGCTGCGAGTAGGCAGAAGTGCTATGTGTATCATAGACTTTGTTTCTTGATATTTAGTGTTGGTAATAGAGTCTTCCTTCATATATCTCCTATGACGAGTGTGATGAGGTTTGGGAAGAGGTTCCATCTTGGCCCAGGTATATTAGACAATTTAAGATTCTTCAGACTATTGGGTATGTGGCTTATGATATAGCATATCCCCTAGATATATTAGTTGTTCATCTATTTCTTGTATCCATACTTCAGCGTTACATTTCAGATGAGTCTCATGTTATTTATTGGGATTCAGTGCAATTAGATGTGAGGTTGTATTTTATTGAGTTGCACGTCTCCATTCTATCTAGAGTTGTTAGAAGACTATGTTGTAGAAATATTCTAGTTGTTAAGGTTAAGTAGAGACCTCAATCTGTAGATAATACCACTTGGAAGGTCGTGTCCAATATGCATGGTAGTTATCCCTAGCTTTTCACAAATTCAGGAATCTTCCCTTGCCTTTAATTTGAGGATGGACTAGATTATTAGCGCTGGATGATGTAATGGATTTATTATTTGTGATTTTTGTAAATTATTCATTTTTATGTGATTTTCCCATTTTACACTACACTATCGTTGTTTTGTTGTATTTCTAAAGTGTGGGCTGATTGACACTGTTCCAATGCTTTTCAGTGTAATTTGTGAGAGTTTGTGGTTTTTTGTTGCTAATAAAACTTTACAGTTGACTTCGGTCATCATTTATTTTTCTGTGTGTCAAATAGCAAAATAAACTGCTTTAATAGACTCGAAACGTCAACTTCTTGTTGATAACATGGTTGGCGTGATTTTACGGCTTTGGTATCTTATTTTGACCCTTGATTCTTAGAGATGTGAAATTGGGTCTCGGGGGTCAATTTTGTGAAAATGAAGTTTTTAAAAAAAAAATTGATATCCTATTGAGTCTGAATCATCGATTTCTATAGGTTTTCATAGTTCGTTTGCATTCACGAGATTCTAGATGATCTCAAAGGGTCGGTGTCAGACTTCAAAATTTTCCAAGATTGTTGGTGAAAACACTAAAGAGCCATTTTAGCTGCTTTAGCGGCCCAACTCCAGTTGGATTTGTATGCTTCAACGTTTCTTGTCCTCTTTTGCTTAGATGGATAAAAAGGCCCCATGTCCGCTAAAGTAGACTAGTCTGCACACTAGGTACCTCTAAAGCTACACTTGACTGCTTTAGCGGTCGGGGCTGGTACAGTATAAAAATTCCTTTTCTCAAATTTAAAACCATTTATTAGATTTTGAGCTTCGAGTTTCAGAGTGTTTGGGCATGCTCCAAACCCTATTTAAATTATTTTTATTCATTTTATGTCATCTAAAGCTTGTTAAATCTCTATTTCAAATGTAAAATCTGGGGATTTTGGCCTGGAAGGTCTAAATAAGTATTTCTTCATTTTAAACACTAATTCAACCTATTTTAACATGGGTGTTCTTTTGTGGGTACCATTAATCATCAATTATAGAATTTTGGACTAGAGATCTAATTTTATCCTTCTTTTTTGAAAATCCATTTTGGGGCTCCATTTTGACCCTAACCCACGAAATGGGCAATATGGGAATCATTTGCTTCCTTTAGTTGTTTATATTATATATTTGTATGATTTTGTTGATTTCGAATCCATTCTTGAGGTGAAGGCTTCGTGTTGAAGGCTTTCAGACTTGGTTTTCTTCATTCGAGTTAGGTTATGGTTTAACTTTCCTTAAAGTAGGCTGGGTATTTAATAATTATATAAAAGCATGTTATGTGTGTGGGAACTAATCTTGAAAATGGATTTATTATAATTTTATGCTCCGATGGGGGCGTTGTGTTGTTATTTGGTTGTTGTGAGAGATTATTTCCTATGTATGACATTCTAGAGTCTTATATTATGTATTGGCCTGGTATTTATATAATTGATTGATTTCTTCTAGGTGGAATTTGTTCAATAATGGAATTATGTGGTATCTAATGTCATATTATGGTGTATCTTATTCCTTTGGTATGTGAATTACATTGGATCATGGATGGTTGGCTCATCGATTCACTTGCTTGGTATATTGGTTGGATTTGGAAATTCACATTTTAGTTGATTGTCAGAATTACATCCTTATATCATATACATTTATGAAACATCGGTACCATCATAGAAATATAGTTTTTTTATACATAAAATGTAACAACTGTAAAAACCCTCTACCGATGTATCTGACTGAGAGAAGTTATGGATATTGAATTGGTATTGGTTATTGTATTATAAATGGGTGGATGGGCCCCCCATGGGTCCTATAATGGGATCAAAACTCGATAGGTGTATATTGAGGTTGTGCGACAACCTTGTGCATCTCATCGTCTGCATAAGCATCATCATCTTTATTGCATTTTATAAATTGTGCACATATTTATGTTTTTTTGTTTCTTTCTCGTACTTGTATTTTGTATATATGTATATTGTAGAACTATTAGTAGAGACAGTATGGGCTACCATTTGTGATATTTTCAGATTGCAGGTGACATCCCCATAATTTGTGTTTATAGTAATTATTTTCAACTTTTCTTTGTCGGCCTATGATACCTAATGGATACAAGTTTACTTTACTCATCCCTACTGTACCTTTTAATTGTAGATCCAGGTATGAGTGCGCCACACGATCGTAGATTTATGCAGTGATGGAGTATTGTTTAGGTAGCGGTTGATCTATGCTTCCATAGTTAATCTACTACCTCTTCTTGTTTTGTTTATGTCTTGTTTTTATTTTTAGAGATAGATTATGTTCTTTTTGGAATATCAATTGTATATTTTGACTTCAAGAGGTTATTAGTTTGTTCTTATGCTATGACACCGAATTTTGGGTAATTTACAGTATCATTGCTATGTATTTTCTGATATTATTTTATATGTGTGGGTTTGCTTCATTCTAGAAGCCTTATCTTAGTATTTGGTGTTGTCTTTCATATTTCATATATATTTGATTGATAGGCTTACTTTTCAAGGCTTCTCCCAAAAAATGTCATCATGACCTTAGCTTTTGAGTCATGACATGCATCTATCATATATGATAGAGAACTGAACTCCATGCAATCTCTAATTTTATCTTGGCTAGATTATCTTCATTATAAACCATTTTAACTGGAATAAAATGTGAAGGCTTGGTTATCCTATCAATGATAAGTCAAATAGATCGATACTACTCCATGGTCTTAGGAAGACCTGCTACAAAGTCCATGGTTGCAACAGATCATATTGTAATTTTTAGAATTTTCTACATTTTGACCAATTTACTTATACTCATTGTTATTTTATGTTATTTAGGAGTTGTAAAAATAGTTTGCATGCTTTAGATGAGTTTGTGGTTTGGAGTAGCTTTTAAAGTGATATAGTTGACTTCGGGATATATTCCTTGATACAAGCATCATCTTATAATTTTGTTAGTTTCGTTAGATACGTAATGTTGAGTTTGGCCTAATCATATTTAGTTGTGTTCGGGAGGTCTCAACAGTGTTTTGGGTACTTGCTCGGAGTTTAAAGTTTTACATCATTGAGTGTTAATAGTGTGTGCTGAATTAAATGAGCTATTTTGGGTATGTTCATTGTACAATAAGATTTTCATATAAATTTCATAAAAAATGTTAAAAGAATCATCGCATTTGGAGTCCGTATGAGGGTGTTATGTCCTTTTTTTGTATAAAGTTGTTGCTAAAGGATCTTTTCCCGTGACTTTCGATCAGTAGTAAAGGTATTAGATTTTTTTAAAAAACGAACAATTCCAGGGATTTCATATTTTGAAAGTTTTGTTAGCTCTGAATCTTTGATTGGAGCGATGTTGATGAGTTTTTCTCCTTCAATCATTGGGTATGTATTTCTAACTTCATTTTCCATATTCCCAAGAATACCTATTCAATTTTTCATATTTTTTATTCACAAAGTCTATATTTGACACCCTAAGTGAATAAATCAAAAGATTTTTATTTTGGTGTTGATTTGGGATGGATTTTAGTTTATTTTAGGGATTTAAGGTCTTTATAACAGCGGAAATTGATTTCTGATAAAAAGTTATCCAAATTTCTCATATTAAACTTTGTTTCATAATGTAATTTCAGAATTTATCTGGTAAAGTGAAAATGGGTATGTTGATTATTTCAAAGTTGATTGTTAATTATTTCATATCTGATTCTACTGGATTTTTAAATGAATTTCAAATTTATAACCTTAAACTATGGGTAAAGTGGTTGATTAATCAAATTTCAGTTTTATCCTTTTGTTTTCGAGGTCAATTTTCAAAATGATTTAGGACTTGAAACCTAAGTATGACATTATGATTTTTTGTTCTTGAATTTATATGCAATTGTCATATATTATTAGATTAGATGCATTTGATGGTGATTTGAGAGAGTAGTGATTTTGGTTGATGATTTATATAGTGTTTTTTTGCATTACTGATCCTCTCTAAGGCATATTCAGATGTTCCTTAATTTTTTCAAGAGGTGTTTAGGTGTTGTGAGATTATTTTGTTATATTTTTCAAAGTCCTAAGGGTTTGGGTGTTCCTCTTAAATGAAATGGTGAGCATCCCTACATGTACAAAAGTCTATGGATGCATTGAAGTAAAATTGTTATTTATCTTGCTTATTCTAGCTACTTATGAGTATGTTGAAAGTAGTTTGTTGATAGGTAACGTATTGATCTTAAAAAAAATTATTATGGGTGTTTCCGTAAGAGATTAACTTGTGTTTAGTGGATTTTGTGTGATGATCGGGGTTTAGGATGCATTTAAGAGAAAGTTATGCTGTTATGTCATTTTATGGAAAGATTAGGATTTAATAAACCATTGAGTATAAATAGTCTATTTTAATTGAAGTAATAAGTGGAGTAACTAATCTCTCAGGATATAACAAAATATATTACAAATAAGCAGTTAGAAAAAAATCTTGGCTTAGTCAAAGGTAAGTCAATGAAGATAAACCTTGGGGTATATTGTTCACTAGTGTAGTTCTCCTTTTAGTAATTTAGTATAATGGTATCATCCGTGTGAAATGTGGGACTTAATGTATGAAACAATCTAGGTTTTGGGTAAGTTCAATATATTTGTTTTTCTTTTATTGTCTACTAATTACACATTTCACATGTTAGGCTTATGTGAATATTTTTATTGACTTGAGAGAATGTTATATTGTAATGCCCATGTGGTGCTATTTTTAGATTTATTTTTGGTTTATTTTTTATTGTGATGTCTAAGTGGGGGCTTGAATTGATATTATTTGCCTTATTTGTAAATTATTTTTCTTATTATTATCGTGATGCCTGACTGGGGATGTCAGTAGATATTATTGGCCTTTGCTGCTCATTATTTTCCTTTATGAATATTTATCCCAATGGTGCCATGCAACAGTTTATGCGAAGAATTACTAACTTATTGTGTTGATTTTTGAACTTATTGATACTTTTTATCAATTGGTTATTATCTTTATGTTGATTTCGTTGTGATCTTTACATCCTTATTTCATCCATATAATTCATGAGATCTGTACTACTAAGAAACTCTTATTTTTAAAGAAGAGGAAATATTTTGTAAAAGTGTTGAGCAAGGTCTTGGCATGCAAGGTCGACTAAGACATTTTGTAAATTCTTGATCAAGGTCTTTACTATCAAGGTTAATTGACACACTTTGTAAATCTATTGATTGATTTCATTGCTAATAAGATTGATTGAGACTGTGAAAGTATATGGGATGTGAACCCCCATGGGTCCTATTCTAGAAGCTTTAACTCAGATGGTTTAAACAAGGTCATGTGATGGGTTACAGTATCATTATCCCACCATATCCCATGGCATTGGATTGCATCCTATTGTATGGTTGATATTGCATTTGGTTATTTCTATTTATATTGTGTTACATGAATTTAACCTTATTTGTGATGTATTTTATTTTACATTCATTTCACTACATTACATCATATTTCACCATATAATGGTGATTTTTGTGTTGAAATTTTATGAGACATGATCTATGGCTATCACTTTATCAATAATACTGTTGTGTTGCACCTATTAGCCACTTGATAGATACATATATAAATACATTCTTACTACCTTATCCTTAATTATAGTTTTTACATGATTATTGATCTTACTATACAGCGTTGCTGAGTCTCTCTCTTAGAATAACTTTCCTTACTTTGTCGATCATAAAAAATGTATGTTTACTCACCTAGACTAATTTTCAGACCTTGTTTAGTGATATTTCTTTTGCTGTTATGATTTAGGTTACACTAGTAACTCGTGGGACTGTATTGATTGATTTATAGTTTATTTAGAGTATATAGGATAATTTGGGTGATAGTCTTCACCATAACTTTGGGCTTAGATCGTTTATTGACAATGCTTGTTGTGTAGGAGTGTTTCATTATCACCCCTACTTTATCTATCTTTTTTCCATTTTTTGTCTCCCGAGCAGGTATTAATTTGAGTAATGGAGACTAGATCTTATTCCTTCAATATAGCTATTATGGAGATTATGGTAGTGGCTGATACATCGTAGATATATTGTGAATATCTCTTCTCTTATCTTGTGCTTTATTCGTAATAAATATACTTTAGTTTATTTGATATTACTATTTATTAGAGGTTTGTATGAGTGAAAACCAGACCTTGGATGAATGTTTTGTACTTGAATAACATTTCTATAGAATTTGGTGTTATTTATAGAGTTCTTCTTCTTTTGCTTCTATTTTACTTTTATTATTAAGTTTTAGTAGGGTAAGGATTACATATTTCCAGAAGCTACATGATTTTATGAGAAATCAATTTCTTCATTTTTTGTCATGTGTTCATAGCTTAGTATGACTCAAATACCTCTGATTCACTATCCCACTAATGTTGAGAACACGTTCTTCTTTGGCTATAAATTTAGAGCTTATGATCTTAGTTTATGGTAGGGACAAAGGTCATGAGAGTGGTTATCTAAAATATCCAGACCGGTTAGAGATCTGTCTAGGTTCACTCCTAATGTTTTGTAGTTTCTCATGATGATGGGTCAATTATGATAGAGAAGTCCAGCCCCATTTAGATAATACCTATTTTAATTATATATTAATGCTTCATGATTTTCTTGTACGGTTGTTATGTTTCCTTGAGGGGATGGATAAGACATTTATTCAGTCTGTTACTTTGATATTTTCAACTCCAGATAGACCTTTGATTATTGCTACAAATTTTGATATTGTCGATGTGATATTGTAACGCATTGCCCTATAATTAGTGTCTTTACCTATTTTATTTGTGAAGTGGATGAGTAAGTTCATGGAGATGATAAAGACTGATCTTCCTCAGCTGGATAAAGATCTTAGGGTCATTAATTACGAGTCCTTGGTTGGGTGACATAAGTAGTTTGATAGATTGGTCTTGAAAAATTCTATTGCGATGGACTTAACTGCCTTTTTATTGGTCAGACCAGCCAAATAGTGTTGGAGTACTTTTGTTGTGTGTATACTAGATCGTTCAACCCTCTCTTAAAAAGATATGTTTTTCTTGAGAGTTTCTAAAGGAGTTTATGTGGAGTTATGAATGCAATGTAGGAAAGAGGCCCCATGAATTTGATAGTGGTTATGGTATTTATTGTAGAGTTCAGTCTTTTAATAATTATTCTCAGAGATGGTCAGTTTGTGGTAGTTGTTTGGGTTCTTTAGATCTAGTCCAATTAACCCCTACTTGTTTGGGTTGCTTCATATATTGAGATCTTGAGCATTATAGAAGGAATTTCCTACAACATAATTAGAGAGATGTCTTATTAGTTTCTTAGGTAGATGATGGCTCTCAATATTATGTTCCACATGATGAAATTAGGGGCAGGAGTTTCTTGTATAGTATTCAAAAGTATGCTTTCAGTACTTCTTTGGTCTTTCTTGATAATGGTTGACTATGGTTCTGCATTATCCCATGTTCTTACACTTTTAACATTATGAATTGCTATGATTCATGAGTTCCTTTCTATGTAAATTAGTATTTCTACCTTGTAGATTATTCTTTAGTGGTAGATGGAGTGTAATGATTCAATGTTGTGACTCATTTAGAGTATATCACTGTGCCAGATTTGATTCCTTTGAGTATTGTAGAGGATGTTGGGTTTTTGTATGATTTTCATAATTGTCATATTGTGAAAGAGTGGTTGTTCTATCATAGATTTTGATAAATTCATATCGTGGGCTATCTAGTTATGCCTATTTTTTAGGTAAGAAGACCTTGTAATGAATTAGACTCGTTGTATGGTTGACTCAAAAGTATCTCAAGTTCAACATTCTAGTTAGATAAGGGAATATTTCAAGGAGTTCATGCCATGTGATTTGTTACTTCTTTATTTATTAGCTTGTCCTGCATGAAACGAGTGATGGTATTGATATGATCCTCTATTAGTTTTGAAGGAATTCATCTTTGAATGATTCCCACTATTGATTTTAAAGAATTTTCAAATGGAAAGGCACCTGGTTCATAAAACTTTTTACTTTATAAGATAAAGGGGCTTAAAGTATTTTTCTCATAAGTTTTGATTTAAAATATGCATTATTATTCCATGATTCTTGTGGTAAAGAATATTACATGGAAATTGAGTTGGGAAAGCATTATGGAACTAGTTATAAAGAATTATGATATATTCATAATTTAGCTATGGGTACGAGTTGGAAATTTTATATCCTCATAGTATATTTCATCGGTGACTTTAAAGGAGATTAGTAGTGTGTTTCTTGAGATTTGATTTACATTTTGAATGTCCATTAATAAGATATGGTGATTGTTTCAGTTTCTCTATAGGTTACATGAGAATTTTGGATTCCATTTAGAGTGTTTATATATATAGTATGAAATTTTTTATGATTATTCTCGGTCTCCTAAAAGTATTGAGAATGAGGATATGACTCTTTAATTAGAGATCAAATGGCGCTAAATATGTCGTTTGATGTTTTGTGCAAAATTGATATCAATTTCTATTCTAGTTGCTTTAGCTTGAGAAAATAGTATTGTCTGGTTTGACATCCATGGTATTAGTCTTTAGTATGTGTATCCATTATTGTGAAGAATTCCTATATGTCTCTATGAGTTCCTTTGTATTGTTGGTTTAGGTCTGATATTGATTTTTTGGTGCCGTTATTAACTTATAGTGTCTTCGACATATTCGGGTTATCCAGGTGTGTTCTAAAGTTCTATTGTGATTGACAATGTTTATAGGTTTATGGAATTTTAAAAAATAAAGAAATTTAGCTTTACTGAGAGATTTGGCTTCAGATGTTAGCGTTGTGACCTTGAGGGTCATAATATGAATAATTAATGATTACCCTAGTGAGACCAATAGTTCTATAGATGAGACTCTTCTTAAGAGTGCTTGTGTCACGATCCGAACTAGGGCCTAGTTGTGACGAATATCTCAAGACCACCATGAGCAAAAGACCACCCCCTTAGCCCAACATCAAGAACACAATGAAAGAATACAGCTGAAGACAACCAAACATAATGATAAGAAGAATAGGTAAAACCAAATGATAATTAAGAGTAAAAATGAAAAACCAAAGCCTCTAAATTCCAAACTAGTTCGGGAGATGACCTCAACCATGAAAAAAGAAATCTCACAATTCCGACAATATAAAAAGAAACAATGGAAGGGCTCTAAAAAATATGTAGACTCACCACTTCATATCAACTCAACTTTCGTACCACAGAAACCTAATACTGAACAAAAGTAACCGAAAATCCCTCATACCCTACATCATGAAATGATACAGCTTCCAGGGATGCCAAGTGGGATAAGAACTGGCTTGTAACTCAGGAAAAGTGATAAAATAATAGCATTGCCAAAAACCTGTAAAAAACCATATGTAGAAAAATCATATACACATATATAAGATGTCGGGATAGGGACAATAGTCATGAGCATGAACGTTTAAACCATTAACATGAATTGTGTATCTTGCTCTATCCTAAAGGCACGCATGGGCTATATGGGTTTAGCTCTCCCTATTAAAAGGGCCACAGTAGGTGTTAGCCGAATGAACCGAGGAAAACCAAAGGATGTCTAAAGACACCAAGGTGATAGCCATAAAGAATATACATTGTGCACCAACAACTTAGTCATGTAGACCCCTATGTCAGCAGTAATGGTTTCAAGTGTTGGATTCCCCGAACTACACCTTCACGGTGAGCTTCAGAGTCCACTTTATGCCAGTATTAAAATAGTTTGCACATAATACCAACCATTAACGAAGGAGTCATTTATTAAGGCATTGATCAGCATAGTATCGTTATACAAATACACTTGTAAGCTAATTCAATTATGTAAAACCTATGCATATAACCATTTGACTCCTAAGTTCATATCAAATCCAACAATTTCCCCCGAAGGCATTTCAAAACCATTTCATTATCCTTTTATCCATTAATGCAATGCAAAGTTCTAAAGGTAAGTAAAATTATGCAAATTCCATATTCAAAACAAAAATTATAAAGGTGGGTTGAGGTTAATGCAATTATCAAGCAAGATTTTCATCAATTTGGGGAACCACATGTTTCCCAATATAACCTCCATAATAATGCACCCATTCAACCCCAAAAAACATTAGTTAATGCACGAATAACATATTTGAATCATGGGGAAGCAATTCAATTAATACTAAACAAATCCCTCAATCCAATTTCAATTCAAACAATTAATTCTCATAAACATTGAATCACTTTATGCCATAATATAAAATACAATTTTATTGAAGAGTGGCATGCCTGAAAATCCAAAGCATTCCAAAGGGATTTGATGTTTGTATCTTGACTAATTGATTTCCATGTAAATCCCTTGTCTCTTTCCTTGGGAGTTTAAGAGAAAGAGAGTAACTTTTGATTTACATATATTATGTTAAAGCGGTCATTAGAGTGTTTTTAATTAGCGTGAATAGTGTAAAGAAAGAAAAAGACAAAAATGACCTTAATTAAAAACATGCAAAAAATATACTGAGTACAATAATCACGACTAGGTTAACGACTCTAGATGCCTGACCTTGTGCCATTGCTCGAAGTTATTACCTGACGATCAAAATACAGGCCCCTCACTGTTATGATAATGAGTCATTCATGAAGACTCATTATGTGACATCACGAGTCGTGAGGGAGACTCATGGTTAGAGATTGGATAAATGGATAACTTATTATTGAGACAATGTGTTACTTATAACGACTCGTTATGTCTCAAAACGAGTCATAACTTGGACTCATTGTTAGGGGACCAAACCTGGGCAAACTCACTACCATGGTAATAAGTCTTCCTAATGACACGTCACTTGACATTATGACTCGTTCCCTAGACTGTTATCATTGGCAATTTTTACACTATTTCAGGAACTTGGATAATTCAGTTGCTCAAGTCTTTGTTCATTTTATTTAATAATGCTAAACTTACACCATTATGTTGATTCAAGGTGGTCGTCATCAATATATAACAAATATATGTCGGGGTCGAATCCACAAGGAGCGTAAACTTATTTTTGATACCTATATGTGTTTAAAGTTAACTATGTATTATCCCGTAATACCAAACTAAAGCAATACACAAAAGTATTTTGGGGGGTTTGAATGTTAAATTTTGTCGATCATAATTACAAAATCACACTAATTTGAGTTTGAACATTTGCAAGGTTATAAAATTTAGAATTATCTTAGGGTTATGCTCTCCTAAGTAGTGTTTATGCATGGGTAGTCAAGAGTCAGTCCAATTTTTGCCAAGAATTTTGGGTAGACTAGATTTAGGGTCTTAGTGTCGACCTTTCGATAATACACTAAATTTCACTCATGGATTCTTTTGACAACCTCATGAGCGTGCCAAGCTTACAAATCCAATACCTCGACTTAGCATCCTTATTTCTAAAATGATACTACTGAAGCTAGAAAATTGACATAACAACCTTATTTCTAAGATAAAGCTACGGAGGAAGCTAAATCAAATTGTTATTTATTATTACTCTTCACCCACATCCCTCTTTCAAGGATGATGTACGATCCAAAAAAAATTGGGGTTCTTAGCCATAATTATCATTTCAAACATAGAGAAAGAGCAAAACAAAAAACAATTAACCAATCATTTAGACTAACAATCAACACCAATACATTATACAGTTAGACTCTTATGTCTACGATTTTAATAATAACAAACTAATGAATGAATCTTTGTAGGATAATGGAAGACTACTAATAATTGAAGCAAGTAGGGAAGCTAGCTCCATAAATGAAAGGATATAAAATCACGATCCGTGGTATCAAAGCGAATCAATCAAGATAAGAACAAATAGAAGGAGAATAGAAGCAAGTAGGGAAGTCAACTCAAGGAATAGAAGAACATCAAATCATGATCCATGGAATCCAAGCAAATCTATCAAACTAAGAACAAATGGAAGGAGAATTTGAGTTTAGGGAATCACAATAAAGCAGATCAATCAACATGATGTCAACCCCGAGAATCGTAGAAAATCAAATCAATCATAAAATGAATCGATAGTAGAAAAGATCACAGACATATATGATATAGACGTATGTAAAAGTTGTATAATGACATATCTGATATGGACATATCCACATGACAACATTCCTCAATCAAGTAGTCAATTCAAATTCTTGATTGAGAATAAAACTCTTGGGGTTCAATATGAAGAGTGGAAGCAGAAGAAAATAAAAGAAGAAGACTAAAGATCGACACAGGTTATGCAACATCAAGAACAAAAACTCAATGTATCTCAATCTTATTCTCATAATGCTTTTTAATCTTTAGCTTAAAATTATTATACAAAGAATAGGATCGAGCCAACTTTGTGATATAAACAGAAGATGTGTCACGAGATTTAAACAACAAAATAAGCCTTCAGAAATTGTTTCTCGTCAGTGTACTCAAAGCCAATATTGAAAGATATAATGAAACATTGAAACCAAATGGGACTTGAAGTAGGGACCACATTGGTGTTCTGGACCAAGATAAATTCTCGTGTTCTTTACTTTTGAATTCAATTATTTATTTACGTATTTTTTTAATCTAATCTATTTTGTGAAGCATACTAATCTGCAGGCATGTCGACTGCGAGAAGTGAGTAGTCAACTGGAAAAAAAATCAATTCACCCCCTCTCTTGAATTTTAATTTGTATCAGAGCAGGTCTCACCAACAGTTTTGCTTAACTGCAAGTGAGTAAAGATCAAATGGTAGATTATAAAATCCCCGTTACTCTTATCAAGGATTGCCACTCCTACACAAGACCACCATACTTAAAATGGACAACATTACTCCTACTAGAAAAATAAGTTCAAAATCTTTGTCAAATCAAATGACTTCCAAGCATGGGTTGTCATCTAAGAGGGTTCAAAGCCGATTCCAGGACGTAAAGAGAAGTTAAAGGACAGAAATAAAGACTCTAGCTATACTGACACCGAAAACCTTGAAAGCTTCTTGGTCATCAAAGAGCAACAATAGGAAATTCAAACTAATGCATATGCAATAAGATTGCTTCATTGTGCAGTTAGTATAGAAGAATAGGTAAAAATATAAACTTGTGAGCCTACAAAAAATATGGGAAAAACTGGAGGTAACCTATGAGGGAAAAACCAAAGTCAAAAAGTCAAAGATTCCTGCCCTTGTAAAAGAATATGAGTTGTTCAAAAAGAAAGAGAATGAAAATATTGAAATAATGATTCTAAGATTTCGCAAGATCTTGTGAAAACTAAAATATTTAGAAATGATCTATCCACACAACTTATAAGTCCAGAAGCATGTCCAAAGTCTTCCAAAAATTTGGGAAACCAAGGCCGCCATTCTAGAAGATGGAGATTTTTACATCATGACATATGATGAACTACGAGGTAATCTCATTGCATAGGAACGAAATTAAATCACTAGGTACCACAAGGGGGAAAAAAGAATCCCATAGCCATCAATGTTTCTCCAAATAAAGAAGAGGATATTTTGGAAGATACTACTAGAGAAAGAATGGCTCTCATCAATCACGAAGTAAGGCAGATCATGAGATAGAGATAACAAAGATCACAAGGATCCAAAAATAATGACAACATAAAAAATGATGATCGATGTTATTACTATAGGAGACCTGATCACTTCAATCAAAACTGTCCAAAATTACAAAGAAGAACATCCAAGAAAAATCAAAACTTTGGCACCTGGAGTGATGAAGATGAAACCAAAGAAGAAGTAGAAGCCGCCAACATGTGCTTCATGGTAACAGATGAATCTAGCGAGTAACAGGTCTGCAAGAGCTATAAGAAGGGAATGCGAGTCATTGATAACGGATGTTCCAGATACATGACCAAAAAGAAAGAAAACTTTTCCACTCTAAAGAAAATTGATGGGTGAGCAGTCAGATTTGAGGATAATTCTAGGGGAAACGTCATTGGAGTCGGCTCAGTAAACCTCAACTCATCATGTGAATTCTCTGAAGTATTTCTAGTAGCCTTAAACATAATCTTCTTAGCATTAGTCAGTTGTGTGATGCTAGTTTTGGAGTTCCTTTTAAATCTAAAAATTTCTCAATCAAACACGATAAATGAGAAATCTCTCTCATCGGTGAATGAGTTGATTATATTTATATCTTAAATAGTCTTGATATTGTACCTTAACTTATCTCACTTGAAAACCAATGATATCTGGTTGTGAAAAAAAAAGCTTGGGCATGTTAGCATGTATATAATTGAGAAATTGTCAAGACTGGAAATGGTAAAGGGTTTTACAAAACTCAAATTTGAAAGGGTTCACATCTATGATGCCTGCCTGCTGTGTAAATACGCTCAAACATAATTTAAAGTCAAATATACATTATCTCTATTACCACACAATTTCAAACAATCCATATGGATCTGTTTGTACCCACTAAGACCGCAAACATTGGTGGAAAGAAATATGTTTTCGTTATAGTTGATTATTTCTAACGTTTTACCTTGGTAATATTTGTTGCTCATAAAAATGAGTCTTTGAAAAACTTTGATTGTTTTTATAAAGGTACAGAGATAAGATAGACACCTCATCACTTATGTCCACAGTGATCATGAAGGAGAATTTAAGAATAAGTCATGTGAAGAGTACTATGATCAGAACCGATACTCTCAGAATTTCTCCTCACTTTGATCTCCAAAGAAAAATGGTGCAGTAGCATAAAAGAATAGGTCACTCTAGGAAACTGCCAGGAACATGTTGCTAGAACATAATCTCCTAGATCACTTCAAGGCAGAAGTAGTAAGCATTGAATGTCACATCATCAACAAATGTCTTATCAGACCTATTCAAAAGAAGACGCCTTATGAACTCTGGAAAGGGAAGAAGCCCAACATTAGCTATTTCCATCCCTTTGGCTGCAAATTGTTCATTTACAACAATGGTAAGAATAACCTAGGAAAATTTAATCCACGAAGTGGCAAAGTTATTTTCCTCGAATACTCTCATACTAGTCATGTTTAAAGGACCTTTAACAAAAAAAACTTTATGTATTAAAGAGTCTATACATGTTGTATTTGATGAATCTAGTAAGCCTCCTATGATTTTAAGTGCTGATAAAGAACAAGAGAGCAATCTACAATTCAAAGAAGAGGAAAGCATAATCTCTAAAATATCACAAGAAATGTAGACTACATCAACACCAAAGTTGTCTCCTCAATAGAAAAAGTGAAACCACGTGTTCAAAAATAATGTGAATACGATGCTATCTATCAAAACAAACTCATCATCGGAAATCTAGAAGATAGAGTGCAAATATGAGTATCATTGAGAAGACAAGCATCCATTACTATTGTATTTCAAATTGAGACAAATAAAACAGATGAGGCTCTCAAAGAAGAATCATGCGTCAAAGGCATAAAGTATGAATTGGACCAGTTTGAACGAAATCATGTCTGGACCTTAGATAAAAACCTAGAAAAATCTTCGTAATTGAAACCAGATGGGTCTATAGAAAAAAATTGAATGAAGAAGGTAAGGATATCAAAAGTAAATCCAGAAATGTATCACTAGGTTATTCCCATAAAAAAAGGTATTTAGTATGATGAGGCCTTTGCCCCATGGCAAGGTTAGAGTCAATTCGACTTCTATTACCCTTTGTTGCCTTCAAATATTTTAAGTTACATCAAATGTATGTTAAGGATGCCTTTTTAAATGGTTTTATTAATAAAGAAGTTTTTGTATAAACAACCCCCCGTGTTTGAAAATTTGGGATATCCAAATCATGTTTTTAAATTAGCAAAAACACTCTACGGGTTCAAACAATCTCCAAAAGGCTTGGTATGAGAGATTGAGCACTTTCTTATTAAATAACAACTTTCAAAGTGGTAATATTGATGCTAATTTTCTCATCCAAAACCTTGATTCAAATCTTCTTATTGTGGAAATTAACGTTGATGATATCATTTTTGGTAGTTCTAATATCTCTTTGTGTGAGAATTTTGATAACTTTATGAAAGGAGAATTTAAAATGAGTCTTATGGGTGAGCTCACATTCTTTTTGGGACTACAAATCAAATAAACTCCCAAAGGCACCTTCATTAGTCAAGTCAAGTACACGAAGAAACTCATCAAAAAAAATTCCATGGAAGGAGGAAATGACTACGGAACTCCAATGAGTCCATCCACAAGCCTTGATTTGGACTCGTATGGTAAGGATATTAATGACAAAATATACAAGGGAATGATCGGATCAATACTCTTCCTGACTGCCAGCAGACCGGACATAATGTTCAGCATAAGTAAGTGCGCTAGATTCAAGTCAACTCCTAAAGAGTCTTATTTGAATGTTGTTAAAAGGATCGTTTGAGTATAGGAACTCAAGATATTAGATTGTGGTACCCTCTCTCTTCTCATATTGATTTAATTGGATATTCATACGCTAACTTTGCAAACTAATACAAAAAGCACCAGTGGAACTTGTAAAATTTTTGGTTATGCTTTAATTTTATGGCATTGAAAGAAGCAAACTTCAGTTGCTCTGTCAACAACTGAAGCCGAATATATAGTCGTTGGGAGTTGTGATAATCAATTTTTATGGATTATACATCAACTATTTGAATTTAATTAATCTCTTTAATCTATCCTCATAATGTGTGATAACGCCAGTACTATTAGCTTTTATAAATATACTGTGCATCATTCTGGGGCATAGCACATAGATATCAAGCATCATTTTATTCACGATCATGTTGAAAATGGTGATTTCTCATTAACTTTTGTTGATTCCTAAAATCAGCTGGCAAATATTTTCACTAAAGTCCTGTTAGAAGAAAGATTTTGTTACCTCATAAATAAACATGGTATCCTTAGTGTTAATGACCTAAGCATTTTTTTTGGGCTAGTCCTCTATGGCTATCTATTGCTTGTCTATTATTTTATTTTGCATTTCTTTTTAATTATGCCAAAAGGGGGAGAAAAAATTAGAACAGAACATCAAGATGCACCTACATATCTGGTGGACCAAGTGTTAGCAAGATGATATATACGGAAGTCAACTTATGTTTACACTCGTTTGTCATTATAAAAAAGGGGGAGATTGTTAGTCTCCAAAGTCTATGATTTTAATAATGAAAAACTAGCGAATAAATCTTTGTAGGATATTGGAAGACTGCTAATAATGGAAGCAATTAGAGAAGCTAGCTCCACAAATTAAAGGATATCAAATCATGATCCACAACATCCAAGCAAATCAATCAAAATTAAAACAAATGGAAGAAGAATGGAAGAAAGTAGGGAAGTCATCTCCACACATGGAAAAATATCAAATCATGATCCAAAACATCCAAGTGAATCAATCAAACTAAGAACAAGTGGAAGAAGAATATGGGTATAGGGAATCATAGAAAAGCAGATTAATCTCGAGGATTTTAGACTCGAGAATGCAGCAAATCAGATCAATCATAGCAGGAAGAGAAGTAACAAAAGATCATAGACGTATATTATATGGATGTGAGTAAAAGCCATATATGGGCATATCGACACGACTACATTTCATAATCAATGAGTCAATTAAAATCTTTGATTGAGAAGAAATCTGTTGGGTTTACTTGTAAAGAGTTGGAATAGATGACTATAAAAGAAGAAGACTAAAGATGGACACGGGTTACACAATGAAAGAAGAAAAACTCAATGTGTCTCAATATTAGTCTCATAAGGCTTTGTAATCTTTAGCTTACACTTGTTAAACAAAGAATAGGATCGAGTAAACTTTGTGATATAAACTGAAGTTGTGTCACAAGATCGAAAGAGCAAAATATGTCTTCGAAACTTATTTTTCATCATTGTAATCGAAGCCAATATTGAAAGATATAAGGAAACATTGAAACCCAAAGGGGCTAGAAGTAGGCACCTCATTGGTGTTCCAAACCAAGATATATTCTTGTGCTCTTTACTTTTGAATTCAGTTATCTATTTACGTTTTTATCTTAAATCTAATCTAATTTTTGAAGCATACTAATCTACAAGCAAGTCAACTACGAGAAGTGAGTAGTTAACTCACAGAAAATTTCAATTTTCCCCCACACTTGAATTTCATATACAACACCTAATCAAACATAACCCCAAGATATAAATTTAGCTACTCATGAATTTAAGGAAATAGAATATACCAAAATTGGAATTCACTTCATCTATTGAAGAGTAAAACAATAGTAATCCAATCTTCAAATTCACTTCAAAACTAAAATCTCACTTGAAATTAATAAAACAAATTATTTGTTAACTCCCTCAAAAAAATCCATATTAGATGATAAAATATACCCAAAATGTGAAAGGGTTTAACCACTTAAGACTAGGGATTTAGCTCGGGTTAATTCAAGGTCTGCCCTTGCAATTTTATGACTAATCGTGATAGTCATCTCATGGTTTAGATTGTGATACAATGATTGAGGTGGTCCTCTCACGATCATCCTTTTGTTGACTTATTAACTTGTCGCAGGTCAACTCCTGGGCCAGAATTTAAGACCCCGCAAAATCGTAATCTTAATTCAGAATATTAATGTTTACCAAGGGGTCCCGACTTAGAAATTTCAAGCTAAATTTTGAGACTTGGTTTATTTTTAGCCTTCAAAAGTTGTCAATCTCATTTCGTGACCTTAAAGTCCTTTAAATGTCTATATCTTAGTTTTCATGATCAGGGATGTCAATATGGATTCTCGAACGAGTTTTGGATTTTTCAGACCTCATTTAGACCAAGTTCTAGTGTCCAAAATAGTGAGTCGACAGATAAAATGTTCCTCAGCTTAAGGTAATTTCTAGTGAGTCAATGCGATATCGATGCGGCATGTTGGCTATTGCATCGATGCCAATGATACAGCGCGTCGACCAGCGCATTGGTTCCCAGTTTTCAGTCATTAAAACAGTGGCGACCCCAGGGTTATTTCAGTCTTTTTCCCACCACTATATAGCCCTAAAACGCTAGATTCAACCATTATTCACCAAAGTACACTTGTTTTCTCTCAAATTCTCTCAAGAACAAGCATTAGGGTTCTTAGTTCAAGAATTTCACCGTCAATCTTCTTAAAGTCAAGTATTAAGGTATGTTAGATGTTGATTCATTGATCCATTCCTCCCATGAAGTTCAAGAATCTTTTTTCTAAATTCAACTATTATATATTTATGATTTTTCATGAATTCTATGAAATGATATTCATGTTAATATTGTTGGTGGGTGTTGATTGATGTCTTAGATTACAAGTTTCAAGATTTACTCCTAGTATGTGATGACTTACATAATATTCATGATATACCCTTAAGTTTGCAAGTCAGTAGATGTAGCCATGATGATTTAGATGAATAGATTATTATATGACCAAAGCATGCTCCCCATATGTTTTATAAAAGGCCTATGTGAATGAGATAGATTCATTATAGCATGTTGACAAAAAATCACCAATTATGTATAAGTTAATGCACACCAATATTTGATGAAATATCTTATTGAATTAATCATGAGACATTAATATGCTTCTTTATACATTTAAAAGTTTATGACTTTCAAGTTTTAGATGAAATGCCTCATTGATTGTATTGTGAATGATAAACCATTGTCATGATATTCAAGAATTGTCATGCTTAATATTATCCATACTATCGAGTCCTGGGGTATTTAATACCAGATAATTTAGTTGTGTGCCTAGAGCTAGTGTAAGTTTCAAGACAATCTCATTCGTGCCACAATATGTAGAACTCAGTTAGTTACAAAACTTAGGATAACTCAGTAACTCAATTCAATTAAGTTAAACAGTACGATCAGTAACAACTCAGTCAAGCCTAGTATGAACTAGGAAATGAGTTTAGTGTCTTTCAGTGGTGAGTAAGATTCAACACCGAGCAAGACTAGGGATAGGGGAACACCCGTTAGTGAGGACTCAATCCCTAGAAGAAATCCCTAAGTTCCAAAACTACGTAGCCAGTGTAGGTAAGAGATGTCACCCATTAGATAGGACTGACATACTTAGAGATCACCCGCTAGTTTATGACTGATCTCAGGGGTCACCCATTTGATTAGGACTGACTTTATAGAAGTTGTATTTACCCATGGCACAGTACTGATACCCTTCCAGATGGGGTTACAGGTTGGACCCCAATTAGTTCAGAAACGGGCCATGTCAGTTAGATGTCTACCTCCCAGAGTTTAAGTCTCAGTCTTTAGAATAGAACTCAGATCAGTATTATAGAAATTAGGACTATCAGTTCCTCATTACTCTCTTCAAGATACTCTGAAGAACAATCACTTGTCCTTTATGACTTCTTACTCTTTCCATTCATTTGATCACAAGGGACTTTTGCACAACTTTAACCCATGTACACCAAGATTTCTATTACTTCTCATAACTATGGCCATAACTTGGACATCATTTTTTTTATTTTCCCTCGTGTCACTAGGTAGGCCTCCTTTTGGACTATGATGGAGTTGGGCTGAAATTTTCCGCATTTATGATCTAAGCCAAATTCGAAATGATCATTTGGTTAAGTTGATAAAAGACAGTCTTCATCTCTCGTACCATACCATTTTGTCGGTACCCTCAACATGCATCAAAATTCTAGCAAGCATATACTAGATTTTTAATTTTTACAGGTATACCAAGCTTGATTCTTATCCTTTATATAATCATGATAAGGCACATATCTATATTCACCTCTCTCCTTATCCCTTGAATATCAATCTATACCTCTTTTTTATCACACAAATCATGATCTCAGTCTTAATCATTCCAACCTTGATCCCACCACACCTTTGGTAGGCAAGGTGGGACCCCCTATATGATTTGACAAAAACCTTTTTTCTTTGTTCTATGCCTTATCTTCATACTCATAAAAAAAATTACAACTTAAGGGATCGATATTTATAGCTTTTGTAGGTACTCCCATCATGTGTTTAGTTAGTAGATCCAATTGGGCCATCACATTGGCCATATTTTTATCTATTTCTTTGTCCTTCTTTCTTTTCTATTTGTTGACATAACATATTGCAGGAGACCTTATAGCCACTTTGGAGTCCCAGCTGCCCCATCACCAATTTTTCTAAGTTGACTTGATCAAGAAGATTTGTCGCATCACTATATGACAATGAGAACTTCAAAGGAGAAGCTCCTGATGCATTGTCCACCACCGTTTTATTTTGTTGGTTTGATGCCCTATACAATATTTTGGAAGCATCTTCTGTGGGACTTCGTGGTTAGGAAATTGCATCAACTAATCATTAAAGTGTTGCTAAAACTCATATAAGGGCTCACCACTAAGTTGACAATTTTTTTTTTATTTTATCTCTTAGTTGTAGCATTTTATATAGGGAAAATTTCCATCCAAAAAGGACTCCATAGGTTCGACCCAAGATGTAATAGAGTTGACATGTAGAGATCTCAACCACAAAACTACCTCCCCCATCAATGAGAACGGAAAAAGCCTTAACCGAATAAACTCTTGAGTAAAATGGGTAAAATAAAATAGGGCAATCACCTCAATGAAGTTTTTCAAATGTAGGTTTGCATCTTCGTGTGCTTAAATCCCAAATAAACATTTCATTTGTAAAATGTGGAGCATTACACTCATTAAATGGAATACACCATTTCCCTAGGCTGGTGGGATACAGATTGCTCTCGTATGCCCCCACATCATTTAGATGATCCTTATTCTCGATGTGTCCATCATATGAGTCTTCATTGCTTCCATTGTTGATCAACGTGTTATGATTACTAAGAAAATCAACTATAAAAATAAAAACAACAAACAAGGTAAATAAAATCACTACGAGTAAGCCACGTTCGCTAGCAAAACCGAAATACAGAAAACTAAGCTTCATTCCCTGACTACAATGCTATTTTATTTGATAACACTCAATTATACCATTAATTTGATGCAAGGCAGTTTTTTTAAATATATACCCAACAAGAGTCGGGTCGAATTTGTAAAGAGTGTAAACTAGTTTTCAGTACCTATGTGTTTTTAAAGTTAACTATGTATTATCCCGTAATACGAAACTAAATAAATACATAAAAGTAAATTGGGTGTTTGAATGTTTAATTTTGTTGAACACAATATCAGAATCACACTAATATGAGTTTGAACAATTGAAAGGTTATCAAATTTAGAGAGATCTCTGGGTTATGTTCTCCTACGAAGTGTTTATGCACGGGTAGTGAAGAGATAGTCCAATTTTAGCCAAGGGCTATAGGTAGGTAAGATTTTGGGTCTTAATGTCAACCATACTATAAAATACTAAATTTCACTCATGGATTCTTTCGAATACCTCATGAGCATACCAAACTTACCAATCCTATACCTCAACCTAGCATCCTTATTTCTATGATGAAACTATTAAAGATAGCTATTTCAGATAACATCCTTATATCGAAGATAAAGCTACAGAGGAAGCTAAATCAAATAGTTGTTACTATTGCTCTTCACCCACATCCCTCTTTCCAGGAGGATTTAGGATCCAAAACAATTGGCATTCTCATCCACAATTATCATTTCAAACATAGAGAAATAGCATAACCCAAAAAAAATTAACCAATCATTTGGACTAACAATCAACACCCATACATTATACAACACCTAATAAAACATAACCCCATGACATGAATTTAGCTCTTGGTGAATTTAAAGAAAGAGAATATACCAAAAGTGGCATTAACTTCATACATTGAAGAGTAAAAAAAGAGTAAATCCAATCTTCAAATTAAATTAAAAAATAAAATCTCCCTTGAAGTTAAGACCACAAATTGTTTATTGACTCCCCAAAAACATTCTAATAGGTCATAAAAGATAAAAAATTGTGAATGGGTTAAACTCCCTTAAGATTAGGGATTCATCTCGATGAAATTCCAAGTTTTCCCTTGAACTTTTCTACTCTATCATGATCGCCTTCTCCTGATTGTGATCGCCATACAACAATTGTGGTAGTCCTCTCGCGATCACCCTTCAGTTGAATTGTTGACTTGTGGAGATTGTGACCCTCAGGTTGCGATCGTGAAATATGAGGGTCGACTCCTCGGCCGGAATTTCAACATTTGTTTCTTTTGCTCTCATTTTATCTAGTATAGCTTTATGTTAACTTGTTTTCATCAGGTTTCCTACAATGTCACCAACACTTAAAATTAGTGCATTTCAATATATGATTAGCCTAACATGCACAATTATTTCATCATAGTGTGCTCAAATTTGGATGTAAATGAGTGGCAAATTTTCCACTTATCAAGGGTCTGAAGCTTAAAAACTTGGGCTATCACATTACCCCCTTAGGTTTATTCATCGCCGAATGAAGAGTTAGGGCACCCTTAGCACGATGAAAGACAATATTCAAACAGAAACCAAAGAAAAAATTGAAATACGATAAGATGGGAAATGAAGTTCGTACCTTAAGCATTTTCATCCAACAAGTGGAATAGGAATAGGTACTTCATTCTAATATCTTCCTCAGCTTCCCAAGTAACTTCGTCTACCAATTGATTTCTCCAAATCACCTTTGAACTTTCCTATCCAATATCTCAACAGGGACTTCCTTGCAAGGAAAAGAGATCGAAATACCAACATACTCAATAGGCACTATCAATTAAGGGTCACCCACATACTTTTTCATCATAGGCACATTGAAAATATGATAAATAGAGGTCAAACTCACTGGAAAATCCAATTCATAAGGGACTTTCCTAATTCTTCTCTCAATCTGTTAATGACCAATGTAATGGGAACTGAGCTTCCCCTTTCTCCAAAATCTAATGACACCTTTCATAGGAGAAACCTTCATAAATATCCAACTACTAACCATAAACTCTAACTCCCTTCACCCCGCATCCACATCAGACTTCTTGCGACTTTGAGCAGTTTTAAGTCTTTCTATAGTCACCTTCACCTTCTTCATAGATTGGTGAACCAAGTCTGGACCAAACAACCTAGTTTCACCATCCTCAAACCATCCAGTAGGAGACCTATACCTTTTACCATAAAGAGCCTCAAAAGGGGAGATCTGAATGCTAAAGTGATAGCTTTTATGGCAAGAAAACTAAATAAGAGGCAAATGGTGAACCCAACTACCTTTAAAATCAATCACACTGGACCTTACAATATCCTCCAAAGTTTTAAAAGTAAGCTCTGCTTGTATGTTCATTTGAGGTAGAAAGATGTGGTAAGGTTCACTTGGGTACCGTAACTATTCTGAAATAAATGCCAAAAGATTGAAGAAAACTGCATGCCACGATCTAAAATAATGGACACCAATGCTCCATGTAGTTTAAATATCTCCTGAATGAAAAAATATAATAATCCTCTTCTATGTAGTTAGTCCTCAGAAGGTAGAAGTGAGAAAACTTAGACATTGTATCCACAATGATCCTAAAAGAATCATATTTAGTGTGAGACCGTAGAAGAACTATAACAAAGTTTTTATTGATCATCTCACACATCAACATGGGTAACTGTGTCTCTTGAGACATGCCTCCCGACCTCAAATTCTCTACCTTATCTTGCTAACAAACTATATATTTAGCAAAAAAAAATTCATATATCTCTTTATATTATTCCACCAAGATATTTCTTTCAAATCATGATACATCTTAGTCAAAACTAGATGAACTGTATATCTAGACTCATGAGCCTCAGTGAAAATCATTTCCCGTTGTCTATTAACATCAGGAACACACAACCTTCCTTGATACCTCTGTATAACATCTCTCCCAATCGCAAATTCCATTACCGTATGTTGACCCACATTATCCTTAATCTGCATATGTATGAAATCCAAAGTCTTCTTCTCCTTCACCTCAGGGCCTAGTGATGATTTGACCACTTTTTGAACTATCACTCCCCATCCTCAAAGTCAAAGAGAAGGACTCCCAAGTTAACCAACTTAAAAATATCCTTCACCAGTCTTCTTTTCTCCCCATCCACAAGAGATAAGCTCCCTATAGACAACCTATTAAGAATATCAACAACAACATTTGCTTTGCCTGGGTGATAGTAAAGGATAATTTCATAATCCATAAGTAATTTGAGCCACCACCTCTACTTGAGACTCAATTCCTTTTGCATAAAAACAAACTGCCATCTCTTATGGTCAAAATAAATGTCCACATGTACCCCATACAGATAATGGAACAAAATCTTCAAGGCAAAGACCACAACATCCAACTCTAGATTATGAGTTGGATGTACTTCTCAAAAACCTTAAGCTACCTTGAAGAATAGGACACAACCTTTCCATATTGGATCCACACATAATACAGTCCCACACGGGATACATCTGAATACACAACAAGCCTATCAGTACCCTGGAGATGGGTCAAAACTGGTGCAGAAGTCAAATTATCCTTCAACTTGTCAAAGTTGCTCTCACAAGCATCAGACCACTAAAACATAAACTTTTATGAGTTAACTTCATTAGAGAAACAACAATAGATGAAAAATCTAAACAAATATTGTATAATACCTAGCTAAGCCCAAGAAGCTCCTATTGTCAGTTTGAGTCGTGGGTTGAGGCCACTTCTTAACTACCTGAACATTTTGTTTATCTACTGATATCCCTTCTCTAGATACAACATGCCCAAAAAAGGTTACAACACTTAGCAAAAATCAATATTTAGTAGACTTTCCATCTAATTTCTTATCCTTATGAGTCTGTGACACAATTCGAAGGTGACTCGCATAATCCTCCTATCTAATAGAATAAACCAGGATAACATCAATGAAGAAGAAAACAAAAAAAGTCCAAAAACTGCCTAAACACTCAATTCATAAGATACATAGAAGCAGTTAAAGAATTAGTCAACCCAAATGACATTACCAAGAATGCATAATGGTTGTATCGGGTTCGGAAAGTAGTCCTTTGATTGTCAACCTCTCTAATTTTCAGCCGATGATAGCCCAAACAAAGATAAATATTAGAGAAACACCTAGCACCCTGAAGATGATCGAATAGGTCATCGATCCTAGAAAGATGATACTTATTTTTCTTTATAACATTATTCAGCTGACTCTAGTCAATAAATATCTATAGAGACCCATCTTTCTATAACATGAATTGTATAGGAGCACCTCACAGAGAAACACTAGGATGGATAAAACCCTTACAAGAAGATCCTTTAACTACTGATTTAGCTTTTTTTGTTCAGTCGAAGCAATCCTATAAGGAGGAATGGAAATGGGATGGGTATCGGGTAGAAGATCAATCCCAAAATCTATTTCCCTATCGGTAGGAATTCCAGGAACATCATTGAGAAAACTTTTAGAAAACTCATTAATTACAAGGACAAATTGCAAGGAGGGACTCTTAGAAGCAAAATCCTTAACTAAAACTAGATGATACAAAAATCCTTTGAAAATTAATTTATGAGCTTTATGATGGAAAATAAAATTCTCTTTAGGGACTAAGGAACTCCGTTGTAATTTGACCACCAGCTCATTAGGAAAATGGAAATTGACCATTCGAGTCCAACATTTAAGATAAGCATAGTACGAATAAAGCTAATCCATCGCGATGATTTCATAAAAATATACCATGACAAGTTTTATCGAATCGACAAATGTCTCCCTATGATGAATGGACAACTTGAAACCCTTAGAGATTTTTCTAAGAATAAGAGAATCACCTACTGGAGTAGACACTAAAAAGGGTCAAAAATATTTTTAGTACAAAAATCAAAGTGTACAGCTACATACGGGGTCATATAAGATAGGGTAGAAATCAGATCAAACAGACAATAAATATTACGAGAACTGAGTTCTAACATATAAGTGACAACATTTGGAGATGCCTCAGATTCCTGATGAGTAGCAAGTGCATAGATATGATTTCGGCTAGCGTTTGTACCCGAAGTAGTGCCTTCAGGTGAAGGAGCCAAGGATGTGGCGACCAAAACTTGATTAGCTCTAGTGGCAACATTAGCTACTGGATAATTGTTATGCATATGGCTAGGATAACCACAATTAAAACATAAGTTCCTCCCCTCCATATAATAACTAGGTTGAAGCTACTCACTAAATTGGTAAGGATGATAAGGTGGGGATGATTGAGCTCCACCAGCCTGAGACTCATCTCTCTGTGCCGTAGGACCACTGCTATTCTAAAAACAATGATCACTCAAAGTCTTAGGATAAGAACACTACCCGACGAATAAGAACTTCCTAAATTCTTCTTCTTGGCCCAATGTCTACCATCTCTCCTACTATTATGTTAATGTACACCTTCCTCTAAATAGCTAAACTTTTTGTCTCTATCTCTCCCATCTCTAACTACTTTTGTTTCTCATCCTACACCTGCTGCATATAAATCACCTACCTTGAGATCTCTATGTAATTGTTTAACATTGTAGCCTTGCATTCCAATACCAAGTCATGAAACCAACCCAGAAGAAATTTCTTCATTCTAAATCTTACTTGTATTAGACTCTAACTCCAGAGTATAACGGGACAAATGTTGGAACTTCAGAGGATACTCATTAATACACATATTACCTTGCTTCAATTTCACTAACTCTTCATCCTTAGACTACATCAACAACTGAGGAAAGAAATGATAAGAAAAGTATATGAAAACTCATCCCACACTGCCTTCTCAGCATCATCACCTCTCATTGATTCTCATTCTTCATACCAATTGGTAATCCACATCCTTCAAATGATAAGTATTAAAATCCACACCCTCAAAATCAGTATCATGAATAACCCCTAAAATCTTCCCCATCTCATCAATAAACCCTTAAGGATCCTCCTTAACCTTAGAGCCTATTAAGGTCAGGGGATTCAACCAAATAAATTGTTCACCTAACTGACCATATATACACTAACAACAAGACCAATATGCTCAGACCGACAAGACAACGATGACACTAATTGATCAAACTTATGGATAGACATAAAAAATCGGCATTAAAGATGTCTCCTGAGGTGATTGAGCATAAGTATCACCAGCTCAAGAATCCAGAGAATGACTAGTAGGGACAGATAGAATCACATGTTTAATAGTACAATCAGGAGTAGGGACCATAGATCAGATCTGTATTCCATAAATAGGGTGAATTCCTTCCACACTATCCCGAGGAGGACTAGTAGGGACAAATGGAACCTCATGTTGAGTAGTACAATTAGGAGCAGGGACACTAATTCGGGTCTGCAATCCATAAATAGGGTGAGTTCCCTTAATATTTTCCTCACATGGGACAGAGAGTCAAACATAATTTCTACGTCTGTTATATCTTTTTGGAAGCACAATTTTAAATGGGAGTAAGGAAGGAGTTAGAGAAGTTTCATAGAAGCTAGACACTATATCATAAAATAGAACACATGAAAGGGGAACATTACTAAAGACCTTATAGCCTCCCCCTTATAAGTGTGGAGTACTACACACCTATAAAAAGGACTCTACTCAACATGGCTTTGTGGATGCCAAACGACCCTAAATCATTCTTAGATACCAAGCCCAACCCAAACAAGGGCCTAGTAATGATGGGTATCTCAAAACCATCATGTCCCGGAGACCACCCCTTAAATTAACATCCAGAACATAATTAAAGAATACAGTGGAAAACAAAAAAAGATAATCATAAGAAGAATAGGTAAACCAAATAAGAATTAAGTTTCAAACTAAACAACTAACCCATACTTGTCCACAAAATCCTTTAAACTAAGATGCCAAACTAGGTCGGGACTTTCCCCTGACTATGACAAAAGAAACTCACAATTCCTAAAATCTAAGAAAATCTATTGAAATGGCAGCGCTTTATGAAAGATGGAGGCTTATCACTTCACAAAAACTAATCCATGATACCATACCACCTAACACTTCAGAGGAGTAACAAAAAGCCCATAGACCCTACATCATGAAAGGATGTAGCATCCAGGGACATTCAGTGGGATAAACAATGCTATGTAACTCAGGGAAAGTGACAAAATAATGCCATAGGAAAAAACCAGTCAAAACCATATAGATAACAATCATATTTAAATATATAGGATGTCGGGATAGGGACAAGGGTCATGATCATGATAGGTTAAACCATTATCCTGAATTATGTATCTAGCTCTATCCTAAAGGTACCCATGGGCAATATAGGTTCAGCTTGACATGACCCAAACTGGGGTCTTGTCATAATGGGCATCTTAAGTCCAACTGAGATTGAAGACTACCCCCAATACCAAACCCAACCAACTAGAATAAATACTATGTCGGATGAAGTCCGAGCATATGACAAGATAACATATTATTACAATTCCAGACTTTGGATAGGTCAATAACTGTGACCAATGAAACCATGTCCAACAATCTAATACCAACTAACAACCATAACCAAAAAATATAAAAATTGAGATCCTATCCATGTCATACTATAAAAGGATGGAATAATCATAAATTTAGTCAAACAGTATCAGCTCCAATACAAATGCCAATACAAAGGCTGACGCGACTATCGACACCGCCCATTCTAGCTAATAGTAGTTCCATAAAGCCTCTAACCTAAAGTAAAACAATATCCGGTTGGGACATGCGCCCAACCACAGCCAAAACCAATATCTATGAAATAACCAAAGTATGAAAAGATGTTCATTATATGAAATTGATCCTTCCGGAGTATGAAAGCTCACCACTTAAATCCAATAGCTATACCTGAATTCGATCACTAAGCAAGAGGAATAGAATGGCCGGTTCCTGCATTGGGTGGGGATACAGCTGCATGAAGATGGGTTAACGCTAGCAAGTGCTCGCGATAAGGATAAAGGAATGCCAACCTTTAAAACAAAACAAACTACCATATGCACACATATCTACACATATATACATATATAATCAATGTTGGGAAAGCAAACCTGGTTTAGTATGCATTTAAACCATTAACCTGGGTATGTGTAGCTTAATCATCCTACAACCACCCACATGTTGTATGGGTCTAGTGTAACCCCTTGAACGGGCCTCGATGCATGTGGACACACTAACCAGAGATACCATAGGAGTTGGGGATTCCCAAGTATCCTTCAATCCCTATGATACATATATACACGTGTAACTTACAAGATTCATATTTACCCCATATGGTAATCATGACCAATCCTCATATCGGTAAATATGAGTTTTAAGTGTCCATCCATTAGAATCACACCTTCACAATTAGCTATCACACCCCGCTATTATTGCCCAATTAAAATCATTACCACATACCAAGGCCACTAATCAAATCAATATTAACCAAGGCTATTAGTAGTGGCATTGTTATACCGACTATATCTTACAAGAAATATCCTTAGCCAACCTTTTAGTGAAGGGATTCCCATGTAACCATAGATTACATTATTTAGTTACTTAGGGGATTCCCATGTACCCCACAACTATGTTCATTACTTTGTTTGTTTGGGGGATTCCCTTATATCATGGAAGTCTTTCAATTAAAACAAGCGTAACCACTAAGACCTTACCATTTGACCATTCAAAGACATTTAGACCATTTATACCATTTAGGGTTCTATTACAAAGTGATACAATGCAATAGTTTTCATTAAAAGTCCAACAATATAGTAAAAGCATTGTGATAGGTATTTCATCAAACATGATGAGGGAATAGTGTTTCTAAAACTAAAACCAAAAACCAATTAACCAGTCCAATGCAACCAAGTGTTCAAACCATCATGATGATATGAAAACCACAAGTAAAACTCTATGGGAAAACCATAAGTAACAACTATAATAAAAAACCTCAACAAATATTTGAAAAGCCAAAACCAAACAACAATTAACCCATGAAAACAATTCATAAAACATTCTTTGAGTTGGAACTAACAATGAGGGAGGAGTAACTAGCCTTAGATTATGAATACGATGCAGTGAAATCACTTGTACAAGCTCTAAATTGATATTCTAGATGAAACCCTAGCCTTCCTTTACCAAAGAACCTTAGAGAAAAATTGAGAGAGTTGCTAAGAGATTAAGTAATTGCAAATAGGTTTAATAAAGCCCCAGAATATGTGTTATGTCATGGAGTCCTAAGGAGTTATAAGGGGAAATGTCCAGATTCCCCAAAAGTAAATTGTATAAAACCCCGTAGGTGGGTACGACTCCACCGTATCATCAATACCCTAGGGTACGAGTTGTACCCTAAGTGGTACCCTGGACCACTCCTTGGACCCCCATACTACTCAACATACAACCCCTCATGCCCAAGTCATACCCTAAGGTACAATTAATAACCTATAATCCGTAACCAAGAAAGAATTTGATGAAGAACACGCTGATAAACATACGAATTATCACCATACGACTCATTCCTAAATATAAAACCAATATATTGTCCACTAATACCATTGGCAGAAAACTCTTTACACCATACTATTTAAGGTATAAGTAGGATCCCCCTAAAAAGTATCACAACATATGACTAGTACCCCTAGTCGTATGAAATCCAGGTTGTTAAAACACATAGTAAATTTCTAAGGATCGAAAACCCAGGGTCTTTCAGTCTCCCCCACTTGGATAATTCATCCCCAAATGAACGGACAAAGTAGTACAAATACGACTTATACCCCAACATAACCATTCCAACCTTTAACTTAGTTAGAAAACAAAGATACAAGAAAATCAACCTTCTCTTAACCATGATAGGAATTAAAGATATGATCAGGAACACATACCTTTTTCATGAATATCTAGAGTAGAAACTAAGTGCGGAAACTTGGACTTTATTTCCTCTTCCGCTTCCTAAGTATCCTATTCCACCTTGTGGTTTTTCTATAGAACTTTAATCGAGTCCACATCCTTAGTCCTCAACTGTCGAACTTGCCGATAAAAGATCTTAATCGGGATCTCTTCATAAGACAGAGAATCTAAGAAACCCAAACATTCAAAAGGTAAAAATGCGGAAAAATTGTCTTACTAAATATTTGAATCTCATAATGAAAGAAATATAGACATAAAAGTCTTACTAAATGCGGAAAAATTATTTGAGATAGGTAAGAATAATCTGAATGTAATGTCTGACAATCAATACTGTAAGACTAAATCAAATCTAGCAGTCTGACAAGCCTCTACTGCTAATAACTAGAGAGTCACTGGGACAAACCCCCAGCTAACTCAAACTGTCTGAACAGAGTACCTAATCATGTAAACTAATAAGATGTAAAATCTAAATGAATAATTTCTGGAACTATGAGGACTTACCAACTACCGGATGTAGATGGAGATGCTCGAACTACTCACATTGTTGATGTTGAGCACCTGAACATACATTATAAGACAATGTAACACATAACCATAGATGTGGATCAGTACTTGGAGGATGTACTGAGTATATAGGGGTGAAATGCATAAGTAAAATATTATTTCATCATCATAATTTTTAAGACAATGTATGCTTAGAGTAAATGAATCACATTAGCTGGAATATCTAAAATACTGAAATCTGAAATCATGAATAGCAAATCATACTTTGTAAATCTAGTGAGTCATAACATTTAGTTCTAAAAGTTATGCTAATACTCTGTCTTTAAATCATACTATCTAAGTGTAGAAAGGACTCACTTCTATGTCTGAAATCTGAAAGCTGAAATCTGTAACTATTATCTTTCTATAAAGCATATTATGAATAAAACTGTGAGCCTTTACACTTAGTTTTCTTAAAGCTTTTTTTTAATCTTTTACTTTAACTAGCAGAGAGGTTCTACTAATCGACATAAACCATGTGAGATAACATGGAGTCCAACGTCTCATTCTCCTAAGGGGAAAACCTCATGCTGGGGAGAGGTGCCAAGGAGTATAACCTAAACAAAGTGATCACATCTGTAACTGTCACCCATATTGTAATGGGAATAATCTCATAATTTGTACCTACGTTGGCTATGTAGTTATATGGAAGATAGGGCACGCTAATCCTACACTTCTCGCTCGATGCTAAATACTACTCCCTTTAAGCTGCGCTCATTCTGTTGGAAATCCAGTTTAAAACTAGCATAAGGGTTATTATAAAACCAGTTATGCATTTATCTGATTCAATTTGTAAATAAAGTTGTTCTGATTTCTGTAATCTGTAATAAATCTTTTAAGTAGATTTCAAAACTTATTTGAAGATCAAAAGATCAAAGCTTTATTGAAAAAATGAAAATAATCTGCTCATAAGATGCTTAGAGCATCATCTTTCTTGAAATATCAACATATAATCTTGGGCTTAATAACCCATGCATCAAGTTCATGTCAAAACATCCTAATAATCATTCTTGATAATGAAAACAATGATAATTCATTTCAAAATCTGGAATTTACTGCAATAGGCATGAAAATATAAAAATTAACATGCATTTCATCTTCAAAATCTCTCAAAAACTCATAATCTTGTAAATAGCAACAATGGGTATGAACCCTAATTTAAAATTCATGTATAATCAATCAAAATCATGTAGATTTGAAATAAAAACTTAGTTTTGGGCACAAGGATGAAAGAAAATCTTTATTCTTAAACTCCACATACCTTAATTGATGATTAAATGAAGAATCTTAAATTTTGGATTCCTGTTTAAGTTCTTGAAGATGAGTTCTTGATTATCTTGTCTTGGGAATCCTCAATTTGGAGCTTTCTTGGAGAAACAATGGTGGAAATCAATTTCTTGGAGAAGAAGCCTTTGAGTTCTAGGGTTTTTGTTTGAGAGATAATTGATGAAGAATGAGTATAATAGTCTTAGAATGGGTTTAATCTTATGTTTTGGACGGATTGGGGGGCTTGGGAATTAACCGATATACCCCTTTTAAACTTTAAATCGGACTATAAATTAAAGGATTTTTCCTATTTTGTAGGCCACCGCGATGTGCCAATATCGTGGTGGCTCACTGGAAAATAACGGGTGGGAACTGAAAGTTCTCCGCGATGCGCCACCATCGCAGTACTCTATTGGAATGCCATTTTGGGCACTAACACGACGCGATAAGATCGCGTTGGTCTACAGGAATATGACAACTAGGAAATTGGACTTCTCCGTGACGTGAGGCAATCTCGGAGGTCCATTAGATTTTGATGATTGGGATTTTAACCTTCTCCGCAATGCGGTGAGTCCCCAGGTGATACACTACTTTACTAAAATTGTCATAACTTCTCAACCGAGTATCAAATTTAGGCAAATTTGGTATCGACAGAAAGCTTATTCAATTTCCCACACAATGGAGGGTCTAAATCTGAAAAATTTTGCAAAAAATAAAAGGTATTCATTTTCAAAAGCTATTCCTTGACATTCTAGGAATGAAATTAAGCTAGAAAAAGTACGGGGTATTATAGGTAGTGGTGCTTTTGTTGGGAATAATGATGATTCTCTTACAGTTTTTGAATAACAAGCCATTATAATTATGATCATACTAGTTTTATAGATTTTGTCCCTCATAGCGAATGTTCTGCATATAAATATCAAAACTGTAATGCGAAACATGATGGAGTCATTAACGTTATTATTGGTTTAACTACTTCTGTAAAGAAATTGACATCTAAGAGGGGGCGTCATTTCATAAAAGACGATTTCATATCCATACACTCTATTACAGATTAAGGCTGCTAAGAGAAGAAGGAAAGAAATCTCCAAGGCATTATTAAGCATTAAGAAAAGCAAAATTGCAACTCCTTTGTCCTTGTCTTGCACTTTTGATTAATGTACAAGGGCCAAAGGAGAGAAACATGAGCTGAAGAATGTGAATATTTATCATCTATTACAACAAATAAACAGAATACATATTTGTTTCAACAGATGGTACATCTGCTAAAAATTATCAAGCAGACATAGACAAACATCTATTGCAACAACTGACTAACATGTTGCATCTGATGCATTATATGTTGGAACATATCTCTATCTGTTGGAGGAAATCAAATAGGTTACCTACTATTTTTATTGTCCCAATAGATGACCCATCTGTTGCGAAAAATTACATCAAGACTTCCTTACTGTTTTAGGTTGTTCCAACAGATGAGTCATCTGTTCCAACAGATGAGTCATTTCTTGGAAATTGCCATACAGGTGTTCCTATTGTTTTAATTTCTACCAAACGATAACCTATCTGTTGTAAAAGATGGGTCATCTGTTGCGAAAAATTTAATCAAGACTTTCTACTATTTTAGTTTGTCTAAACAAATGAGTCATATGTTGCAACAAATGGTCCATCTGTTGGAAATTATCATACAGGTTTTCCTCCCATTTTAATTTGTCCAAACAGATAACCCATCTACTTCAACATATAGGTAATCTATTGGGACAAATTAAAATAAGAGGAAGACTTGTTTGATTTCCTCCAACAGATGAGTTATTTTTTTCTATTTTTTTGTAACTCTTTGATTAGAATTGATAATTATGGCTTTTCAGGTGGAGAAGAAGCTACTGCGGAACAACATAATTTCACAGTTGATAATTCCTCAATTGTTTCTAAAGATGAAGAAAAAGTGAAGTCTGTCATTCCGAAAGAACGGAAGAATTACCTATTTGAAGGGCTCAACATCACAGATGAGGCTCTAAAAAAACTA
Organism: Capsicum pubescens; assembly: GCA_030864215.1. Classification (NCBI taxonomy): domain Eukaryota; kingdom Viridiplantae; phylum Streptophyta; class Magnoliopsida; order Solanales; family Solanaceae; genus Capsicum; species Capsicum pubescens. The sequence goes on along the minus strand of CM061544.1, from coordinate 167,526,289 downwards.
ACAAAGTTGATCAACGACTATTCAGAATGGATTATCGATGGGTTGTTAAAGCTTTATGCCAACAGGTACATAAATTATTTTTAAAGATACTGATTTATATAATTTTTCTGTTAAAAACATGAGATTAACACATATAAATTATGCAGAAAATAAAATGACGAACACTAAAAAGTGAACTAATCGGGTCTTGGTTTTGATATATTTGACTTTGTTGTTGCTTATCCCAGAACAAAGAATTAATTTTGTTTGATGTCATAGCCCCAAACATGCTAGAATGATGAGGTTTAAATGTCATACATCTTACTATTAATAATTTATTTAATTATATTTGTGTATTAATTTTATTATTATGTAATCTAAAATGTTTGATAATTTGTGGAGCACATCGATGTTATTTTTTACTACCTCTAAAAGAAGACCAAGTTAAAAACACAACAACAATAATGATACATGACAGACAATTGTTTGTACAAAGTATACATCAATAATGCCTACGATAGGTATTGTCAACAACAACTAAAAGTTTTCTGAAATGAGGAATGCTTAATCAAAATCATCAAAGTTTTTAGCATTCTATATGGATTACCTTGGCACTTGATCGATAAAGTATACATCCCAATCAATTGTGGTGATTAATTCCATTGGGTGTTAGCTGTCATTGTTCTAAAAAAAAGGCGCATCCGAGTTTATGACTCGATGTCGGGAATGAGACATTTTGAGCCATCATCTGATATACAAAAGCTAGACAAAATATTGCCTACTTACCTTGATATAAGTGGATTTTTGGATCAAAAAGTTCGTACTGATTGGTAGACGATTAAAACATTTTGGGATAAAATGGATATTCTATTTGATGTAGAAAATGTTGAAGGAATTGCCCAATAACCCAGTAGTAGCTTGTAAGTATCATGATTTAATTTCATTTCAGAAATTTCACAACCCTTACATTAATTGCCAGATATGAATTATCTAATTTTTACAAATGTGGGGATTGCGGTTTTTTTGTTGCCACTTATGCTGAGTATTTGAGCGATGGATTACAAGTATCAAATGATGGACTTGATGTCAAATTACTCCGTAAAAGATATGATACTCTTTTAAGGAAATATGGAGAAGCAAAAATTCAGAAACCGTACGCGAGCGACATTAAAGATCCACGATGACCAAAGCCGAATCTCATAGCACAGGATGAAGAACAACTTGTCCATATTGAGTAAATCTTTATAGCTTGAGTTTGTCAAAGTAATAACCTCTCCTTATGAATTGTTGACTTCAAAACTTAAATTGTTGATTTATTTGTTGAGTAGATCATCTGTACCCATAATAATTTTTTATATTTTATTTATTTAATATAATTTCTGAAGGCTTCGATTTATTTTATTTTGTCTATGAATTTTATTTTATTCTTAAATTTTAACTTACTAATTGAAATGGAATACTAGATTCAAATATGCAAAAGATAATGGATTTGTTGCAACAGATGATATATCTGTTGGAAATTATCAAACAAATTCAGCTATATATTTCAACATGTAGGTCATCTATTGAAAATTACCAAACAGGTCTTCCAACTATTTATATTTGTTTCAATAGATGACCCATCTGTTGCAACAGATAGACAATATGTTACAATAGATATACTTAGATATAGACATTTGCAAACTGCAATAGATGACCAACCTATTACAATAGATAAACTATTTGTCAGAATAGATAGACTATCTGTTGCAGCAGGTTGGTCATCTATTACATTATGCAGATGCCTATATATATATATATAATACAATTATTGCAATATTTGAACTTAGTAATTATTTTTTATACTAATTCATAAGTTCCCAAATTTAATAAACCAATTCAATTTTCATCAAACATACAAAATTGTCACTACATGTAAAGTTACTTGAAATAAAAATTATCGCGGTGTTTGTGTTTCTACATCTTCTACTTTTATATACACAAGTGTCAACCTTTTAGTTATTACCGCATAAGACCCAGACCACTTGCATCTTTGCCACAGTGTTGTCACACAGAAAGGTCATTGGATTGGACATTTTTGTGTTGGTTAGCAAACATTCTATTTGTGAAAGCACGTACGATCCGTATGCGGCACCAGTTGAATTTTTTGAAAGGTCCTTGTCCTTGTTTCGACCTTCAAAATCTCATTTTTCATTCAACACTTTCACTGTCAAATGATTCATCAGTTTACTTTGCTTCAACAAGCTGGGGAACAAGTCCAATAGTAGCTGCATCTTGGTGAAAAAATCAGCCTCATTGAAGACAGGTAACTTACAGTCATAAACCTTCATTATTCCGTCCTCGAGTAGTATCTTAAGAGACAGAAAATATTTTACGTCCACATTCATGACTGCGAGAATTCTCTTTGCCTTGATCCAGTTTTTGTCGTATAGATATAGCATCTTACCCCTAACATATTCAATCATATCTTCATCCCATACGAACCTAGAAACTAACAAATCAAATCCCGGGCCACCGGGAGTTGATGCTAGCTGAATGAGATCATTGTACCTATTCTTGAAATTATTGTAGAAGTTAAGGTTCGTTATCCTATAGCCAGCATCAAAAGCATCTGAGTACGCTAATTGTCTTCCCCTCATGAGACAGAGAATTTCATCACCATACTGTGAAATAAGAAGATAATTTTTAAATAGGTTAGTAATTCTTAAAAAGAAAAACAAAGTGGAAAGATGCAACGGATGGTCCATATGTTGCATAGGGTTCTCTAAATCTATTAATAGATTACCCATCTAATGCAACTTATGAAAAATATGGATGATCTGTTGCAACCAATGAACCATTAGTGGCACCAGAATACCTAACTGTTGTAACAGATGACACATCTGTTGAGTAGATTTTTCTTCATGGAGTATATTAGAAGGTTAGGTAAGGAAAAGTAAACTTACTGAGTCCACGTACCACACTTCCATATCTGTCATCTTCTTGAATTCCTGGGGGGAAAGGCATTCATGATGAAGGTTTTTGCGCGTTGCTTGGAATTTATGTGCTTTCTCAGAGCAACCTTCTCTTTGGTGTCAAGTTCCATGTATATGTTCACCTTCTTCAATGGTCCTTGAACTTTATCAACTTTTGTAGGAGGAGGATTTGCAATTTTTTTGGTTTTCAATTTGAGAGTATATATCTAATTGCTTTTTTTTCTTCCTAACCTCTACTATAGGAGTGTATGGCTCTCTCACCTTCTCAGATGGTATGCCATCCCTATTGGATTTCAACTCTTCAATAGTATCAGTGAAATAATCTATTTTTTTAAAAGAGTTTATCTTGTCCGTCATTGCACTCTTTGCATTTACAATGAGAATATGAGCGTGAGAATGGGTGAGAGGGACCGCTGTAATGGGTGATTTCAACCATATTTATTTTTTCTTGAGCATCAACATGCTCATCATCATGACTGGCAGCAACATTAGTATCAGTATGGTTGCCACCAATATCAACAACTCCACCAGGAAAACCCCCAGAAGCAGCACCCAGATCAGTTGCAGCAGGTTGGTCATAAAGAGCCTTAACATGAGGCTGGCCTTGCCTAACTACTCTTCTTATGGCTATTTCTCAAGCTAATTCCTTCTTTATTAAATCCATGTGTGGGTCTGCTATTGTATCAACAAGAACTAGAGTAATTAAAGAAGTCATCCCCAACTCTTTCTCAATAGGTACGATCCATGGATGCATAACTTATAAAAAGTGAAAGATACGTTTAAATCAAATAATAATTTGCAGTCAGTTGGATAACATGTTAGAACATACAACTTACGCAGCAGATGATCTTTATGTTACAATAAATGATCTTTCTGTTGCAACAGATAATTCATATATGGCAACAGATTAACCATTATTGCATAAGTTGTAGTAGATAGGTAATCTGTGAAGTCAAGTTCACAGAACCAAATCAACAAAAGGGTAATCTATTACGAAATATGACTCATCTTTCATAATAGATTACCCATATGTTGCACCAGTTGCAGTAGACAAGTAATCTGTTAAGATAAATTTCAACAGATGACCCATATGTTGCAATAGATAGACCATCTATTTCATTATCTTTCTTTGAGTTAAATTATTTTACTTGAAAGAAGACTAAATACTTTATTCGGAGGGTAAAGAGATCAACCTCCTTAATTCTTGTATTGCTCTTTGCAGCCAACCACCTTAGGATTCTTGGATGGGAAACCTCATCCGAGTAATCCTTGACCTACTTTCTGAGGGAGGAATGACTTCAAATGCCCGAGCCTAAAAAATGTAAAAAGGAATCAAATAAAAAAGTCATAGTAATTATTCATTATAAATTAATGCAAGAGTAAACAAATAGTGATTAAATTTACCATAAAAGCCCAAGAAAAGCCGTATAATGAGATCGTCTTTGGGGATAGTTTTATCAATATATATTTAGCAGTCAACTTGTAGCTTTCATATCCCTAAGATAATTGTTGAATTCTCTAAATCCTCAGCAAGCTCTAACAAATCATCTTCTATAACTTTGTAGACATCGCTTGCCAATATAACGAAATGGGAAAACCAAACTAAGCACAATTGCTCCCTATACTTCTTTGGTATGGTTTTATCCATGAGATCATATAACAATATCATGGATTTGTAGCCACGTCCATCAATGTCCAATAACCCATCTATTTTTTTCTTGCGTTTGTTGGTTTAGGTGGCTGATCACTTGGACAATGTTTTGCCTTTGTTTGGTGGAGGTGGTGGTTTGGCTGTCCTGCTTGCCTTGGACTTTTTGAGAGGTGTTTCCTTGATGAGAGGTTCTTTTGGACGATCGCATCTCAAGTCTGTCGCTATGGCAAACTCTTTCATGCCAAAACAAACCGACATGCCACAGTAGTTAATCCAGATTTCATCCATCTTTTTGCCCCCCTCCCCCTTCAAATCTTCATCATCCCCCACGTACTTGATCCTGCACATAAGAAGACCATATAACATGCTCAATTAGAAATAGGCATCGTTGTCCTCAGGCACCTCAAGAAAGTTTCTAAAGCAGCTCTTCTTAAAAAATTCCTCTAGCTATTCATAGTATTCCTAAAATCATCAAAATATTTCCCCAACTGAGATTTAACTATAAAATCACCAGTTAAATCTGTAGGATTATCTATCGGTATCTCAACTTGAAACCTGTCAATACTAATAGTTTTGATAGGATCATGCTGGGATTTCAATCTTAATTCACGTCCTATTGGTGATGCATTATCATCATCTTGATCATCATCATCTTTTTCACTTTCTACTTCCTCTTCTTCTTCTTTATCTTCTTATTCTTCCTCACTTTTATATTCCGCACCACCCTCTACAAACCCTTCTCCGCCTCTCTCAGAATCGTTTTTATATCTTTTGGCAGCTTCACTTTTTCCTGACTGAGATTGTTCAAGAAGCTCCTCTAAATCCATCTATACTCTAGCATTTTTTGTTAGTTGGTCAGAAGTTAATCCACTTTCACTTTCTTTTCTTTTGGGAAACATCTTTTACCTACAAACAAGAGAGAAATAAAAACACATTACAATTGATGTCTGCATCATTTAAAAAAAAAGGTAACATAAAATTTAATAAACTTTTATACAACACATTACAAAATATTCCAACAGATAACCCATTTGTTTGAACAGATGAATTATCTGTTACAACAAATGAATAACTTGTTACAACAGATGAACATCCTATTCTAAGAGATCAAAATAGTCTTGCTACTGGTTTGTTTTCTTCCAACAGCTGATACATCTATTGTAATAGATGGTTAATCTGTTGGATGAGTTGTTTAGTTTTATGCCAATAGTTGATACATTTGTTGCAATAGATTGGGAATCTGTTTGAAGAACTATTTTAATATCTCCTAACAAATGTTCCACCTGTTGCAATAGGTGGGTCATCTCTTGGAAGTTATCAAATCAAGTAGCAGTTTCATTTTGATAACTTCCAACGGATTACCCATTTTTTGCAACAGATGGATCATATATAGGATGAAATTGAATCAGGACTTCTATATTTCCATCAAATATCTAATCTATTGTGCAATACAACACCCCAACACCGCCAATACCAACACCACCAGAGCCACCACCACCACCACCTACACCACCAATACTAATACCAACACCAACAATACCAACACTACCAACAATACGACTAACACCAACACCAATACCAAGACCACCAATAACACCACCACCACTACCACTATTACCGCTAATACTAATACCAACACCACCAATACCAACACCACTACCAACACCACCTACACCAATACCACCAACAACAACAACCACCACCAATACCAACACTAACACCAGTACCAACACCACTAATACCAACACCACCAATACCAATACCACCAACAACCACCACCAATACCAACACAAACACCAGCACCAACACCGCCAAAACCAACACCGCCAAAACCAACACCACCAACATCACCACCACCAACATCACTAATACCACCAATACCACCACCAACATCAGCACCAACAACAACACCAATACCAATACCACCAACACCAATACCAATACCAACACCAACACCACCAACATCACCACCAACACGACTACTAACACCACCAATACCATCATAAACACCACCAATACCAATACCAACACCACTAATACCAACACCACCAACACCAAGACCACTAATACCAACACCACTAACAGCCACAAACAACACCACAAACACCATCCAATAAAACACGATAGACAATAGAATACTACAATAAAAATTAGGATTTTCTCAGGTTCTTCCTATATTTTTTTGCATTAAAACTCAAAATTGTTAGCCTATTCTCAAAGATAATACATCTAAAAGTTTTTTTTTTCATCATTAACAAAAATCCCTAGTATTTAGAAAAACAACGAATGTAGAACTCTTCTTAAACTTTATTACCTGCGAAGAGCGAGAAAACGACGGATACAAGAAAAAAAAAGTCAAAAATAACAACTATGTGTTTGAAAATGGAAAGAAAATCGATCTGTTGTGAAGGGTTGAGCAATACGTCGAGTAGTTGTTGGTTGTATTGTTAATAGAGAAAGAGAAGAGGGAAAACTCGAGATTTGAAATAATGAAATATTTTTTCCGCAAATGGATGATTTGTATGATTTATATTTTGAAAAAAAATGACAAGTTTTGAAAATGTTAATTTTGTCCGAATTGATATTAATTAATTTTTTAAAAGAGATAAATTTTAACTGTTTCATAGTAACTTAAATTAATTTCACTAAATTTAGTTTTCAGCTATTAAATTCAATTGGAACTTTAATGAATTTAATATTAAATGAATAATAATTTAATATGAATCATTTCAACTCAATCTGATCAATTGATGACTCTGGTCAGAATGAACACAATACCAATATTATGCAATTGTAACGACATCAATTAAAATTGTAGTTAAACCAATTAATTCATCCTTAACTCTACGTAAATCAATTTATATATTTTAAACAATGGCTTGATTTGAATCATTTCAACTCAAATTAATCAATTGATGACTCCAGTCAGGACGAATACCATACCAACATCATGTAATTGCAACGACATCAATTGAAATTGTAGTTGAACTTATGAACTCATTCTTAACTCTAGCTAAATAAATTTAGATATTTTAAACAATGGCTTGATATGAATCAATTCAACTCAAATTGATCAATTGATGAGTCCGGTCAGGACGAACACAATATCAAAATCATGCAATTGCAATGGCATCAGTTGAAATTGCAGTTGAACCGATGAACTCATCCTTAATTATAACTAAATCAATTTATATATTTCATACAATAGATTGATTTAAATCATTTCAACTCAAATTGATCAATTGATGATAGTTAAGTTCTAAAATAATTTCAACTTAAATTATTTCAACGACATCAATTGAAATTATAGTCTGAAATCTTTTTTCAAGCAAGCAATAAACAGAGAAGTAGATAGTTCTATTTTATTCTTCAATGACATTCCCTTGTAAAAGCCAGTCTCGTCATCTTGACGATTGTCCGATTGTATTAAATGAGAAGAATCACCTATTGTATTACTCGCAACAACGGGCATAGGTGTTTGATTATCAACTGAAATATTTATGTCCAGATATAACGCCCCAAGATCCCATTCCAAGACGTCACACGGTGCTTAAGGCCACATACAACCTCAAGCTAACCCTCTGAGACTTTCATCACCTTTATAACTCACTATGACAATAATCAAGATGTAATAAAGAAGAATAATCATGTCATGAACATACTGGAATACAAAGAAATACTATCCTGTACAATTAAAATACTGAAGTTTTGTACATACTGGTACTCTAGTCTAACAAAGCCTCTACTACATAAGACTGAGGAGCCATTGGGACAGAACCCCAACGGACTCATACTGAACTAGAAATAAATAACCATCTACTAACAAGACAAAAATTGGAGACATAGGTCCTCGAACCATGAGGACTCACCAACTGTACGAATGTAGATGGAGGTACTCAAAGACCATTGTTGCTGCTGAGACTGAGCACCTGAACCTACATCACAAGAAAATATAGAACACAGAAGAGTGTGGGAATCAGTACTTGGGAATGTACTGAGTATGTGGGAGTGCAGGCAACATTTAAATAATATCATAAATGTATAAGAAAATCATGCATGCTGATAATAATGACTCTCTTCGCTTGAGTTACTTGAAACATATTTTCCATAAATCATCAATAATAACACATACTTCATAAATATCATAAACCATTAGACTCAACTCAAAATCTTTGACTCATGACTTAGAGTGACTCGGTAACTCACGAAACTTGGACTATTATGGACTTGGGGGTTTCTTATAACCGACATAAACCTTGTGATCTTACATGGAGTCCAACATCTTGCCCACGTTGGGGAGAGAAATTCTATCCTTGTCATCGGAGTAGAACCTTAACTTTAGTGATAATTGTCTTGGCCTTTGGCCCTTAATCTTAATCCTACGGTGGCACATAATTTTGGGCAAGTAGGATGCACTAAACCCATACTTCTCGCTCGGTGCTAAATACTACTCCCAGACTTAAGCTCAGAACGTGTTAGGAATCCACCTTAATCAACTCAAGGGTCTATCATGAAGACCAAAATATAAATATATATCTCACTTGTAAATCATAATCAACTTGTGGATTCCTAACTCCACTAAATCTCAAAATAATCTTTCTCATCATCAAGTACACTTGTTTATCAAATCATATCAAGTATCAAATCTTCCAGAGAACATCATACAACTCATTCTTGACTCTCAAGATCAATATCAATATATATTCAATAGACAAACTTCTCATGGAAAAACATAAATCATGACACTTATCATAAATCACTTAGAAATTATCATTTCATGATAACAAAATACAACTCATGGCATAAATTCTTAATTTAAGAAATAAGACAATGAAGTAGTCATATGTGTCAATCTTGTATAGCTCAAATCTCATAAATCCTTGATAAAGTAATTTGGGTGTAAACCCACTTTGCAAAATTCATGAAATTCAATAGAAATTAAATCTTTGGGCACAAGAACAAAAGAAGTGTTCTTGTTCAAAACCCCACATACCTTAATCTTTGAAATTGGATGAACTTTAGTGCTTGAGACTTTATCCACACTTGAAATAAATAATTCTTGAAGCCCACACTATGAGGAACTTGGTTCTTGAAGAAATTTTGAAGATTTATGGATGATTCTTGGAAGATATATGTTCTTGATATAACCCTAGATATATTATCTCAAGAGAAGTGGAAGAGAAAATGATGGAATTAGGGTTTGGATGGGATTCTCATATTTATAGAGGCCTCCAAAAGATGGGAAAAAACCAAAATGCCCTTGCAAAAATGTCTCTAAATTGCTGAAAAAAATAGCTAACGACATCCGTGACAGGCCGTCAGACGCGTGATAGGCCGTCACGATATGTCGTCACAAAAGGGTCAAATTTTATGATTTTCTGCCTAAGGCTGACAACGTCATCAAAAATGTCGTCTGAAATGTGACAACGTTGTCAGAAACGTGACAGGCCGTCAGAAACATCGTCACCCTTTTCCAGATTGACATGCTGGAGTAAAATGGGTATAACTCTTTGCTCCGGTATCGGATTTTGGCGAAATTGGTATCTTTGGAAAGCTAATTCAATTATATATCTGTTGATAGGTCATGAGCTCAAAAATTCCAAGTATAATGAGAGATATCCTCCTTTGAAGTTGACTATACCAATATCCTTCCCAAGAATTCAATCGGTAAGGAATGTTTTGATTCACCCAATCGTTAGGACATCTTTAAGGCCTTAATACACACCATCGTTGATCAGAAAACAACCCAAAACATTATAATTTATTTCTCATAAGCTTGATTCATGGTTGCACTATTGGTTGGAGTCTCGGGGTATTACAATATCTCCCTCTTGGAAACATTCATCCTCGAATGTGGCTAGATAAGCCAAGAACAAGAGAAAATGAGGACGTATAGCTGGAACGACTCACTAAAAGGGCTTACTTCATTCTAAACTTTCGAGTACTTCACAAAATGCATGAATCATAGAGAGAATAACCATATAGCTGAATACACTAGATTAGAAGGAAACTGGATTAGGGAAGAATAGTACCTTCAGCTTAATTTGAACTCGCGGAAAATAGATGAGGGTATCTGGTTCGCATATCTGCTTCTGCTTCCCAAGTAGCACCCTCGACTGATTAATTTTTCCACAGAACTTTGACCAAGGGAACTTCCTTATTTCTTAGTCTACGAACTTGATAATCTAAGATTTCAACCGGAACTTCATCATACAAAAGGCTATCCTGAACATCAAAACTTTCTGATGGATCAACAACAATTGAATCACCAATGTGATTCTTGAGCTTAGAAACGTGAAAGATAGGATGGATAGCTGACAACTCGACAGGAAATTCAATCTCGTAAGTTGTTTTCCCAACACGATTCAAAACTCTATAAGGGCCAACGTATCCGGGACTAAGCTTCCCTTTCTTACAAAATCTTTTCACCCCCTTCATGGGTGAAATCTTCAAGTACATCAGATCGTTAACCTCAAACTCAAGAGCTCTTCTTCTCACATCTGCATATGACTTATGACGACTCTGGGATGTCTTCAACCTTTCCTGAATCAGCTTAACATTCTCTATAGCCTCAAACACAGCATCAGGTCCACTCACAGCGGCTTCACCCACTTCAAACCAACCTATGGGTGATCTACAGCCTTGCGTATAAAGCCTCAAATGGAGCCATTCCAATGCTAGGATGAAAACTGTTGTTATAAGAAAATTCAATCAATGGCAAATGGTCATCCCAACTTCCTTTGAAATCAAGAACACATGCCCTCAACATATCCTCCAAGGTCTGGATAGTCCTCTCATCCTGACCATCGGTCTGTGGATGAAAAGCGGAGCTAAGATGAACTTGGGTACCAAGACCCTTCTGAAAATCCCTCCAAAAATGAGAAGTAAATTGAGTACCCCTGTCAGAGATAATAGACAAAGGAACTCTATGCAACCTGACTAACTCTCGAATGTACAGCTTAGCATAGTTCTCAGGGTGAAAGATGTATGCACTGGCAAGAAATATGCGGACTTAGTCAACCTGTCTATAACGACCTAAATCGAATCATGATGATGTCGAGAAGGAGGTAAACCAGTCACAACATCCATATTTACTTTCTCCCACTTCCAAGTAGGAATACTGAATTCTTGCATCATTCCACTGGGTCTTTGGTGTTCTATCTTAACCTGTTGGCAAGTTGTATACTTCTCTACAAATTTTGCTATATCCTTTTTCATACCATTCCACCAATAGATTTCTTGCAAATTGCGGTACATCTTGGTAGCACCGGGATGAATAGAATATCGCACGCCATGCGCTTCATCCATAATTCTCTGCCTTAAATCTTCAATATCAGGCACACATAATCTATTCTAAAATCTCAATACACCATCTCCCCCTTGGGAGAAAACCTCCACCTTTTGGTCTTTAACTAACTCCTTCAGTCTAACTAAACTAGGCTCCATATCTTGCTTCTCCTTTACTTCCGAAACTAGAGAAGACTCGGAACTACTCTGGACCCAAATATTACCCTCATCTGAATCAAGCAATATAACTCCCAACCTAGACAGATGATGCACCTCACGAGCTAACTTTTTTCTATCTTCCACGACCTGTGCTACACTACCCATGGACGACCTGCTAAGGGCATTTGCCACTACATTGGCCTTTCCCGGGTGATACAGCACATTCATATCATAGTCCTTTAACAATTCTAACCATTGCCTCTGACGAAGATTCAACTCTCTCTGAGTAAACACATACTGCAAACTCTTGTGATCCGTAAAGACATCAACATGAACACCGTACAAATAGTGTCTCTAGATTTTCAAGGCAAAAACCACTGCAGCTAACTCGATGTCATGGGTCGGGTAGTTCTTCTCATGCGGTTTCAAGTGTCTGGAGGCATAGGCTATAACCTTACCTTTCTGCATCAACATGCAACCCAACGCAACTCTAGAAGTATCACAGTACACCAAAAAATCATCTACACCATTTAGAAGGGTCAACACAGGGGCCAAAATGAGTCGAGTCTTCAACTCCTGAAAACTCTTCTCGCAAGAGTCAGACCACAGGAATTTAATCTTGTTTTGGGTCAACCGAGTCAAAGGAGATGCAATAGAAGAGAAACCCTCAACAAAACGACGGTAGTATACAGCTAGACCCAAGAAACTCCTACTATCAAACGGGGAAATAGGTCTAGGCTAATTTTTCACAGCTTCTATCTTTTGAGGGTCAACTCGAATACCTTCAGAAGAAACAATATGACCCAGAAAAGCAACTGACCTTAGCCAAAATTCGCACTTGCTAAATTTGGCAAATAGTTGATGATCTCTAAGGGTTTGCAAGACTATTTGGAGATGATCTGCATGGTCGTTCTTACTTCGGGAGTATACAAGAATATCATCTATGAACACAATAACAAACATATCCAGGTACTGTCTAAACACCCAATTCATGAGGTCCATAAATGCTGCTAGGGCATTTGTTAGCCCGAAGGACATGACCAAGAACTCAAAATGACCATATTGGGTGCGAAAAACTGTCTTTGGAATATCACACTCCCTAACTTTAAGCTGGTGATAACCGGATCTCAAGTCTATTTTTGAGAAATAGTTAGCACCTTGCAGCTAATCAAACAGGTCATCAATTCTAGGAACAAGGTACTTGTTTTTTATTATGACCTTATTAAGCTGACGATAATCAATGTACATCCGTAATGAACCATCTTTCTTTTGCATGAACAGAATGGGTGCACCCCAAGGAGATACGCTAGGCCTTGTGAAACCCTTATCTAGAAGATCTTTAAGTTGCTCTTTCAACTCCTTAAGTTTTGTGGGGGCCATACGATATGGAGAAATAGAAATAGGCTGCGCATCGGGTAGAAGATCAATCCCAAATTCTATCTCTCTATCGGGGGGTACCCCTAGGAGATCTTCTAGAAAAAAATCACAAAACTCATTATCAATGTTGATCGACTGAATGGTCGGAGTCTCGAACTTAGTATCTTTAACTCAAACCAAATGATAGATGCAACCCTTGGATATCAATTTCCTAGCTTTAAGATAGGATATGAAATGACTCCTAGGAGATACAGAATTTTCTAACCACTCAAAGGCTGGCTTATTGGGAAACTAAAACTTGACTACACGGCTACGACAGTCTATAGACGCATAACAAGAGTGAAGCCAATCCATACCCAGAATGATGTCAAAATCAACCATGTCTCTCAATTAAATTTGCAAACATAACTCTGTGAAGGACAGTGACAGGACATTTCTTATATACTTTCTTAGCAACAACAGGTTCACCTACTAGAGTAGAAACTAGAAAAGGCTCAGGAATCTTTTCAGCATTGATCTCAAAATTCACAGCCACTAACGGAGTCACATAAGAAAGACTTGACCCAGGGTCCATCAACACATACACATCAAAATAAAATACACGGAGCGTACCAGTAACAACATTTGGTGAATCCTCCTGCTCCTAGTAGGGTGGTATAGCATAAAAGCGATTCTGGCACTGACCACCGACAGTACTAGACGAGGTACCCTGAGGAGGATAGGACGAACACAAGGGGCTGGAGCACTAATAGCCTGACTCTGGGGACGAACATTACGGCTCCCCTGTCTAGCATATGGGCAATCGCTGAATTTGTGGCCCAACTTACCACAACCAAAACAACCTCTCTGCTCATCCATACACTCTCCAGGATGTGTCCTACCACACTTAGCATACGGGGGATAGTTAGGTCTATTACTCATAATATCCTGAGACCTAGACACAGTAGGTCTATTACCCTGCTCCTGCCTGACTCTGGATGCGGAAGTACTAGATGATGACGGTGCTAACACAAAAGAACGGCTCTGAAACTGAGGGCAGATCCCTCCAGAAAATCTACTCTGACTATACCCATGCTGCTCTGATCTAACTCTCTTATTCCTTATTACTCTCTCTCTCTTTCACCTTGTTCGTTTCAATCTGCTGGGCATGTATTATCAATCTAGAAAGATCCATGTCCCTATTAAGCATAGTGGACCTACACTCTTTCACAACATAACTCGATACGCTAGTCAAAAACTTACTCATACTGGTCCTAGAATCATCCATCATACCGGGAGCTTACTTAGACAACTGGTTAAATTTAAGACAATATTCCTTAACTGTCATGGAGCCTCGTCTCAAGTTCTTAAATTCTTTTAGTTTTGCTTCCCTCAGCTCCGGGGGAAAGAATCGGTCTAAGAACACGTCCTGGAACAACTACCAAGTCATGGGAGCGGCATCCTCCCCTCTACTCTTCCTCCACAACTCCACCCAATCATAAGTAACATCTTTTAAGCGATAGGAAGCTAGCTCCACACCTTTTTCCTCTATTACATGCATAATTTGTGTGATCTTTTTCACCTCATCAAGATACATTTATGGGTCCTCACCTACCCTTGACCCATAAAACTCTGGCAGATTCATCCGCATAAGATCTCGAACTCGAGTTGCTGAAGAATTACCTTCTTGCGGAGGTGGAACAGTGGCCTAAACATTTGCCTGAGTATTGGCAGTAACTGCCTGGGCTAGCGCCTGAAAAACTGCCCAAAATTCGGCGTGAGTCACCGTCTCATTTAAAGGATCAACGGGTTGAGGTCGTTCATTATTTCTGTGAGCTCTACGAGGAGGCATTTTCTGTCATAAGAGAGAACAAATTAATAGCAGAGAGAAATAATCATAGCCACGAAAGACTTCTGAAAAAAAAAATGACTTTTCCTAAAATATCCCGTAGCCTCTTGCTAATAGATATGGCGCGCTACACACCGATGATCAAGACTCTACATAACGCGGCTTGTCAGACTCCCTAGGACTCCTTTAAACCTTAGGTTCTGATACCAAGCTTGTAACGCCCCAAGATCCCATCCCAAAATGTCACACGATGCTTAAGGCTACACGCGACCTCAAGCTAACCCTCTGAGCCTGTCATCATATCTATAACTCACTATGACAATAATCAAGCTGTAATAAAGAAGAATAATCATGTCATGAACATACTGGAATACAAAGAAATACTATCCTGTACAATTAAAATACTGAAGTTCTGTACATACTGGTACTCTAGTCTGAAAAAGCCTCTACTACATAAGACTGAGGAGCCATTGGGATAGATCCCCAACTGACCCGTACTGAACTGGAAATAAACAACCATCTACTATCGAGACAAAAATTGGGGATATAGGTCCTCGAATCATGAGGACTTACCAACTGTACGAATGTAGATGGAGGTACTCGAAGATCACTGTCGCTGCAAAGACTGAGCACCTGAACCTGCATCACGAGAAAATATAGAACATAGAAGAGTATGGGAATCATTACTTGGGAATGTACTGAGTATGTAGGGATGCAGGCAACATTTAAATAATATCATAAATGTATAAGAAAATCATGCATGCTGATAATAATGACTCTCTTTGCTTAAGTTACCTGAAACATATATTCCATAAATCATCAATAATAACACATGCTTCATAAATCTCACAAACCGTTGGATTCAACTCAAACTCTTTGACTCATGACTTAGAGTGACTCGGTAACTCATGAAACTTGGACTATTATGGACTTGGGAGTTTTTTATAACCGACATAAACTATGTGAGCTTACATGGAGTCCAACATCTTGCCAACGTTGGGGAGAGTTGTTCTATCCTTGCCATCAGAGTAGAACCTTAACTTTAGTGATAACTGTCTTGGCCTTTGGCCCTTAATCTTAATCCTACGGTGGCACGTAGTTCTGGGAAAGTAGGATGCACTGAACCCATACTTCTCGCTCGATGCTAAATACTACTCTCAGACTTAAGCTTAGAACGCGTTAGGAAATCCACCTTAATCAACTCAAGGGTCTATCATGAAGACCAAAATATAAATATATATCTCACTTATAAATCATAATCAACTTGTGGATTTCTAACTCGATTAAATCTCAAAATAATCTTTCTCATCATCAAGTACACTTGCTTATCAAATCATATCAAGTATCAAATCTTCCAGAAAACATCATACAACTCATTCTTAACTCTCAAGATCAATATCAATATATATTCAATAGACAAACTTCTCATGGAAAAATATAAATCATGACACTTATCATAAATCACTTAGAAATTATCATTTCATGATAACAAAATACAACTCATGGCATAAATTCTTAATTTAAGAAATAAGACAATGAAGTAGTTATATGTGTCAATCTTGTATAGCTCAAATCTCATAAATCCTTGATAAAGTAATTTGGGTGTAAACCCACTTTGCAAAATTAATGAAATTCAATAGAAATTAAATCTTTGGGCATAAGAACGAAAGAAGTGTTCTTGTTCAAAACCCCACATACCTTAATCTTTGAAATTGGATGAACTTTAGTGCTTGAGACTTTATCCACACTTGAAATGAATAATTCTTGAAGAAATTTTGAAGATTTATGGATGATTCTTGGAAGATTTATGTTCTTGATATAACCCTAGATATATTATCTCAAGAGAATTGGAAGAGAAAATGATGAAATTAGGGTTTGGATGGGATTCTCATATTTATAGAGGCCTCCAAAAGATGGGAAAAGACCAAAATACCCTTGAAAAAATGTCTCTAAATTGCTGAAAAAAATAGATGACGACATCCGTGACAGGCCATCAGACGCGTGATAGGCCGTCACTAAATGTCATCACAAAAGGGTCGAATTTTATGATTTTCTGCCTAAGGCTGACAACGTCATCAGAAATGTTGTCTGAAACGTGACGACGTCGTCAGAAATATCGTCAGAAACGTCGTCACCCTTTTCCAGATTGACATGCTGGAGTAAAATGGGTATAACTCTTTGCTCCGGTATCGGATTTTGGCGAAATTGGTATCATTGGAAATATAATTCAATTATCTATCTGTTGATAGGTCATGAGATCAAAAATTCCAAGTATAATAAGAGATATTCTCATTTTAATTTAACTATATCAATATCCTTCCCAAGAATTCAATCGACAAGGAATGTTTTGATTCACCCAATTATTAGGACATCATTAAGGCCTTTATACACACCATACTTGATCAAAAAACAATCCAAAACATTATAATTTATTTCTCATGAGCTTGATTCATGGTTGCACTATTGGTTAGAGTCTCAGGGTATTACACCAGATCATCCAACTTATCATCAAATATGTCTTCTTGTTGTTCTTCTTCAACATCTTGGTTCTTATTCTCTCTTGATTTTTCAACCACGTACACCCTTAACACTGGCCTAGTTGAATCACTTAGATAAGCATGCAACCAAACCTAATCGGTTATCTTTAAAGGTAGTACCCTCTGATTTTCAAAGGAGTTATCTATGTAGCTGATAACAAGTTCTTTCGGTTGATAATTTTGTCCATAATAGATGATGATTAAGTTCATAAAATCATCATACAAAACATTAATTTGGACTATCTTAACTATCGTCTCTAGCATTTCACCCTCCTTCCATCTCCATACATATCGATTACTCTTTTGGATCTATTCACCATGACAATCCACCCCTATTGTTATTGATCTTTCCATTAGTGGTACCTAAATAAAGATATTTGTTAAAAAAGTTAATAATGACATGATAATAAAGTTAATAATGATTTTATAGTATCGTAACATGAACCCCAACGGATGATTAATCTATTGCAACAGGTGAATACTATGATGTAACATGTTAGTTATCTGTTGCAACAGATGACTCACTTATTAGGATTCATGTTATGGTACTATAGAACCTGAAGATGATTCCAACAACTAAGTCAGCTATTAGAACTGGTGAATCATCTATTGCAACAGATTATCCATTTATTGCAATAGATGTCTCACCTATTGGAATGGATGTTACGGTAAAAAAAGCCTTTGAAGTTGATTCCAACAGATGAGTGACATGTTGCAACAGATATCTAATCTGTTTCAATAGATGACTCATATATTGCAACAGATGACGCGTCTGTTGGAATCAAGTTCAGGTTCTATTGCAGCAGGTGAGTAATCTAGTTCAATAGATGACTCCTCTGTTGCAACAGATAACTCATTTGTTGCAACAGATGCCCCATTTTTTTAATTCATGTTACATAACTATAAAACCATAAACATGAATCCAATATATGAGTCTTCCATTGTAATAGATAACTCATCTATCTATGTATCTATCTATATGTCTATCTGTTTGTCTGACTGGCTATCTATCTATCTATCTATCTATCTGTCTATCTATCTATCTATCTATCTGCCTGTCTGTTTATCTATCTGTCTGTCTGTCTGTCTGTCTATCTGTCTATCTGTCTGCCTGTCTGTCTATCTATCAATCTATCTATCTATCTATCTATCTATGTATATATATATATATATATATTATATTATATTATATTGAAGATAAATTTTAAAATAAAAATTACAATATATAAAATAATCTTAAAACTAATAATCAAATGTTTATTTGGACCAATAATGTAACATTTAAAATATTAATAAAAATTGTAAAATAACGTAGAATACTTAAAATTATTAAAAACAAAATTAAGAGGTAGCGAAGATATAAAAATATGATAATCGCGGGTCAAATATGTGGCATAAATTGAAAAATTGAATTGCTTCAATTTGTGTAACTCTAAAAATATATGATTGGATTGAGACTCAATTTGTGGGCAGAACAATTAGTCGATACAAAATCTATCTTTAATTAGAAATTTGAATTGAGGCTCAATTCGTGGATGTAACAATTAGTCGATTTTAATGTTTGATTGTAATTGAAAACTTGAACTTATTAAACTTATATAACTCTAAGTAACATGAAATTGAATTGAGACCCAATTGGTAGATTTAACAATTAGTCAATCATATTATTTAACTTTAATTCAAAAATAAATTGCTTTAATATATATAACTATGAGTATTAAAAAAATTAATTGAGACTTGATGAGTGGTGATTTTACCACCCATTTGCACTCAATATTTGTGCACATTACCTTGTTTTGAATGACTAAATGAGACATAATTGTGATTAAATGCACTAATATCCACTCTTTGCAGGCATAGAGTTGAGGAGATAGAAATCTATGGATTGGAGCTTAAAATGATCAAAAGGGAGCAAGAACGTTCAGCTAAAGACCTGAAGCAGAAGGACCTCAGTTACCACAGTCGTGGTCTTTTGACTATGATTGTAGAAGTCAAGCAGGGTCAATCAACCACGATTGCATAAGTCTATCGCGGTCGCGGCCAAGCTGGTGTGATCGTGGGTTAGCGGAAGGGTTAAACCCAAGGGAAAATCCAAAAATACATGTCGTTAATCCCAATTTTGATAAAAATACACAAACCCTAAGTCATTCGTCATATTCCATCTTTCCCAATTTTTTTAGGTTTATCTCTTGAATTCATGGCCTCCATTTTTGGAGAAGAAAATATTGTCTAATTGTTGGGTGAAGAATACATTGGAGAGTTTCTAAGTGGAAGATTAGCTCACTTCCATTGTTGATTTGTGGGAGTGCCAAGTTTGAAGTAACATTCACTTAAGCTTCAATAAATCACTTCAATGGAGATTATGGGTATATCTATTCTTATTTTTCTTATGTGTAGCTAGATCTCCCTCTTGGGGTTATGTGTGAATAGGGATTAAAGTGTGTGTGGGTTCTTATTGATTAGATTCTATTTAGTAGTTCATGTTTATGGGTTTTATGATTGCTATGCTAACTTGGTTGGGGTTGGCTGGGTGAAAGCCTCAAATACCCACATGGGTATGATGAGTGAAAGCTTCATGCTCTAGAAAACCCAAAGTCATCTTCAAAAGAAGAGTTTTGGGTGAAGTTTAGGAATCCATATCATCTTTGAAAGAGGGATGTGGAGACCAAAGCAATGATAGACAATTGTGTGTAGTTTGCTAAATTCTCACTATCTTAAACATAAGGGTGAATATGACGTTGACTATACCATGGCTATCATCCTAGAAATAGGGATGCCTAGATTGAGGTTGTGGTTACCAATTATTGAACGCACCTATTAGGTATTCAAAAGAATCAATGGGTGAAAGTTTGATGTTTTGTTGAAAGACTAGCATCAAAATCTATAACCAAACCTACACATATTTGACTTATAAAATTGATGTTGATTGCTAACACCCACATATCACTCCCTTAGTAATGCATAATCCCAAGTTCCGTGCATACCTGTTATAACTCTAATTATTTGTAGCCCCAAATTTATACTAGAAAAAACCCAAAAGAAACATTAGTGTAGATACCTATTTCCCCCATTTTTACCTTCTTGTAACATTGGTTTGGATTTAACTTGTATCTATTATTTTGAAGTAACTTTATTTCCACTCACATTGTTCCTCATGGATTCGACCCCAACTCCAAAGTTTGGTAAATATATTGACGATGACCGCCTTGCACTTAAATTGACGTATAAGTTGAGCGTTATCAAAAATAGGGTTGTTGTTAGGGAACAATTTGACGTATTGTGTTAGTTTGAAATTTATATTACTTGCTTGAATTCAAGCTTATAAATATTTGTTTGTGATTTTCTTTTGTAGGTACCTTTTTATTTTATTTTACCTTTCTTTATAGAATCTTCCAACAAATATGATATTGGTAGTTAGAAGACCTATCTTGACAATCCATGTCTATAATATGATGTACCATACTTTATAAGAGATTATGACTATGCTCCCTGGAGAGAGAGAGATTCACCATCTCGATCCTATAGGGAGTATAGGTGTTCTTTATTTAGTGGTCGAAGTGGACATTAGAGTGATTGTCCGAATGCTCCCTCCCCCTATTATACTAACCGAATTGCTAGTTATTCTTATGAGATTGATAGGTCTTATGATAAGAAGAGGGAGGAGAAACAAACCAGACCCATTGTTCTTGGAGCAATGCTTTAAACCATTTTGGATATGGTAACTACATCTATGGAGAAGATGCAAGACAGACATCAATCCAATAAGGCATTTGGAAGGGAGATTGTCAAGGTAAAGGAAATAGGCAAGGAAACAAATCTTGCAAATTCCATTGCCCTTCCCACTTCCCAATATGTGGTTAATTATGAAGAGAAATCAAGCTATGATGATGATCTTGGAAACAAATAACCCTCGACTTCCCAAACAACCAAATCAAATGATGATGAAGATGCCAAAATAAAGGAAATGGTACTAGAGTCAAAAGAAGAATCAAAGCACATCCTTTATGATGACTCTAGTTTATTTTGGGGTAAAGGTGCTAAATTCTAAATTTAAGGATTGGACCTTATTTAACCCACTTTTCAACATTATGCCTAGAGGATGTTATGAGAATCCATCTACCTAGACTAATGATGGATTGTGGAGAGACGGAGTCCATTCTTATATTTTGGTATTTGACATTCCAAAAGAAAAATTGGAACCCTATCCATCTAAGGCCAAAGAACATAACTACCGATGTACAACGAGTGTCCTATTGATGTGCTCACTTTTACCTAAGGAGACAAACCTAAAGTTCTACGTGAAGTTGGGTAAAAGGTTCAAGTCTTCAAAATGGCGAGATTAAAGCTTGCTCGCTATGTCCTCACATCTTCCAAGTTTCATCTTAGAAGATTTGAATATTCTATCCCTCTGCCACTCATTGCATATTGAACGAAAGTTGGGAAGGAGATTAAAATCATCTAAGTGGAAACATAAAAAAAATGGTGAAGGCGTCGTGCTACTACATTAAAATAAGCGCTAGATGGGAGGAAACCCATCATGCCTCAAAAAGTGGCCAGTATCCTTTTGATTTATGTATGTTAGAGTAGATTTCATTTTTTGTTGTGTTTTGTTGTATGCACAATCCATGAAATATTAGTGGTAAGAGGAATTTTGATTGAATTTGAAAAGAAAACATGTGAAATTTGCAATTTGGGTTGAACAAGAAGTACAGGAGACCCATTTGTTTGGTCTCAGTTACCGTAACCATGGTCCGTACCACCAGTAATGCGAAGGCCGCATATCCACGATCTCGGAACTAAGACCGCGATCATGGTCAAAATAAATTAATAGACCATCCAAATGCCTTTTTACCACATGCGTTTTTTTAAAATTTACTCAAATTCTCTCTAATGTTTTTTCTTTGTGTGGAGTATCCAAGAGTCAATTCATTCCTTTCATCATCTAATTCAGTAAGTTGTCTCAAATTCCTTAGTTTTGATATAATTGCTTGCTTAGAACTTGTAGTGTAGAGAAAGGCCTGAAATAATATTTTTATTGCTAAATACATGCTTAGTAGTGATTATTTTTGTGGTTAGCTATTGTAGTTGGTGTACTCGTTAATGGGGAAGTCTTGAGTACCCAAATTTAAGCTTTACACGATTGAAGTGAGCATTTACACAATGTGTTCAATTCAATGCCCATATGAATTCCATATTAAATTCTTTGAGTTTGAGGGTATAATCATGATAACTAGGATTATGTCCCTTAGTCTTGATGCTTACATGCCTTGTAAATACAAATGTGGGGATAAAATTGTATGCTCTAACTGAAGTGCAAAACTGTAGAATTCGATCTCAGGTACCGCAATTGCGGTGTCAATGACCGCGATCGTGGTCACTGACCCGCGATCTCCATACCTGAGGGCAATGTCTGCTGGAACCCAAAAAAAAATTTTGCACCTCCATTTCTGCCCTAAAGCCTTCTATAACACTGCCGCATGCATTTATTTATTTGATTTAGCATATTTTTGGTATGATAATGATAATGATGGTCTGTAATGTATTGTTTATAAGTACTAAGCCACCTCAAAAATAGAAGAATTTGACAACACCAGATTCATAACCCCATAATGCCAGAACTACTACAATGCAGACTTGCACAGAACTAAGTTGCTCCCTGAATGGGGTATCAGCTTACATAAAATAGAGGAAAAGTTCCCAGGTTTTCATGCCAGACTTGAGTAGACCAGGCTAATGTGTTTTGCCCTGGACCCTTGTATTTCTAATGAGCACTAGGTACGTGAATTCTATGCTAACCTAAGCGTAGCTTCTTTCACAAACCCTATAATGACTATTAGGGGAAGGCAAGTGAACTTTGGAACAGAGAAGATCAATGAGGTATGTGGGCCCCCGAATACTGACATAGAGTAGTTTTATACAAAAGCATGTGCGCCAGAGACCTGGATGGTAGATATTTTATGTGTTAGCAAAGAGGTTCCTTGAGCCACCACCAAGAGAGACATTCTGATGAATGATTTTGTAGTTGAGTCTAGGCTTTGGATGAATATCGTCTATAGCAGAGTATCACCGTGAACTCTCATGACTATTATCATAGATATACGAGCTTGGATGGTGGCGTGTCTTCTCTCTGGTATCACCCTGAATGTGGGCAAGATTATGTATTTTGAATGGAGGAACTTCAGAAATCATGGAGGTACACATCTTCTCCTTCCTTCTCTTATCACAGAGCTATGTAGGAGAGCACAAGTAGAGGAGTATGCTATAGATACTTGGGTGCCCCAAGGACCCCATATTTTTCCACTCAAATTTAGAGGTGGGGGTGCCTAGGTCAAAGAAAAAAGAGGAAGATGGACTCGACCAAATCAGTCCAAGAGGATACAGACTCTTGCAGACCCTAATCAGGTACAACCTTCGATGACATCTCTAGTCAGATGCACGTGGTGAGAGAACTACTGTCCAAACTGCCTTAGGGACCGGGAGAGTCCTTCACCGCTCACCACTCGTACGTAGCCTAGTCAGACTATAAGAAATATAGGAAGGAGAAAAAAAGCAGGGTACCACTGTTGCCCATCTGGAGAGAGCTTATTTAGCCTTAGCGACATCACACGGGGACCTCAGGTATTCACATGAGAAAATGGTGAAGAGAGAGAAGAAGCAAGATAAATTCTTCAAGAAGCTTTGGAAGGGGGTGAAAGGCATCTTCAAGGTGCTCAAGCCCAACCACCGACTACCTTTACCTAGGATGGACAGTGAGGATGAAGCCCCTATTGATTGATCTATTGACGATGCTAAGGGTGATGGTGCAGAGTCAGCGGGAGAGGATAGCTCTTGATGCATATTCAAGGAGACCCCTTTTACTATTGCTTGCTTGCACATGCAGTGAGGACACTACATTCTTTTAGTTGGGGGTTCCCCCAGATTACATTTGTACTATTTTGGTGTTGTGTGCCTATTATTTCTGTTAATGATGTTTTGGGATGATATTTTGGATACTATTTTTATTTTGTTTTTAAATGCTATATTTTGGGTACCCGATTGGTGGCTACGTTTTATGGATTAGCATGTTTTTCTTCTAGTATTAGTTTTTCTCTTTTCACTTTAGTTTTTATTAAGCTTTGCCCTATGATGGATTTAGTGACGATATTCTTAAGGGTAAAACATCGTGTTTGGGTTTTAAGGCATAGGTGCAAGGGAATTTTGAGTACCCGTAGCATAAATGTCATGAATAAAAGGGAAGCCTGAGTACCTGTAGCATCGTAAAGTGCAAAATTGGGATCACATTCTACGCCACTGGTAAAGTCTGAGTAGCCATATGGTTAGTGTGCCCGTTTTGAGCCAAAATGTGAGGCTAAGGCTTTGGTTGTTGCCATAATTTAGCAAATTATGTGTGGTGCTAATGTAAAATGAACAACCCTATCCATCTAAAATTTTTCAAAACAAAATTAAACGCATGGACATGAGCAATTTTGTAACAAAACTTTTTCTCTTTTTGTGGCTCCATAAATTTTTGACTTGTGAATAGAATTAGATACTCCAAAATTGTCTCTAGCGGGAGGAACATTTGAGCTCCCTTGGCAAATTTTGCATGCCATGTATGGTGAGATCTTTGTATTTATCTCTTGCATACTTGTGTTGTCTATAACATGCCCCGTTAGTATTTCGAAGCTAATTTTGATTGTACTTGGTTGGAGAAATGATCTTAGGCCATCTTTGTGATTTCAGAAGCTACTTTATCCTAGAAATCCTACTCGTGCATGATTGTAATCCCTAGTTACCCACTTTGAGCCTTTGGATCCTTTTATTGGAAAACACGCTACAAATCGTGAACCATTCTTTTTATCCCTCTTTTGAACCATACCCTCCTTAAACATGAAGATGTAACTTGACGCTAAAAGCCTAAGTTGGAAGTGGTGAAAGTTGATGAAAGGAAGTTTGGGGCCACTATGTGTTAGAAAAATGCCGAATGAGCCTAAGTATTGAAAATAAAAGAATAAAAAAAAGGATCCAATAAAGGAAAGAATTGCATGAAAAGTGCAAGAAAAAGAAATAGAAAGAAAATTGGGCTAACAAAGAAAGTAAAATGTAGGCATATGAAAAGAGAGAAAATAAAAAAGAGTGGCCCATAGTCAATAAGAAGGATTGAAAAGTGTGATGTAGATGTTCAAGGAAAGGTGTAGCCATGTTGTTCCCAAATGATATCCTACCTCAACCCGAACCTATGTTACAAGCTTAGAATGCCCTTCAAGATCTCTAACCATTTAATTTCGTTGTTGTGGCAATTAAAAATAGGGGCAAGCTTATGGTAGGACACTTGTTGCATAGAGATTTCTTTTGTGAGGGAGAGAGTTTATGCACTTATAATTCCTTGTTGTATATTTGGTAGTTTGGTGTGTGGAATTCTCTTTCTTGTGAGGTTGGCATGTGAACAAGTTGAGGTGGGTAATTGTGTCATCTCCCGAGCAATGATGCAAATGGAGTATAGCTTAGTTTTGGTCAAAATGTGAGTCACTTATAGAGCATTAGTGGTTTTTTCTTTAATGCTCTTTAAATTCTTGTGTATTCTTTGATGGTGCATCTTAGGATGATGGGAGTAGTGAAACATAGCTTAGCCCATGTGGAATGAGCTACTTGTGGTAGTGACTAGGGTTTAAATTATTGTGATCTTTAAGGCATGAATTTTAGACATAAACGATTGTGTCTTATGGTAAGAGGTAGTGTTGCTTGAGGACAAGCAATAGCTTTAAGTTGGGGGTATTGATGAATGGTGATTTTACCACACATTTGCACTCAACATTTGTGTACATTACCTTATTTTGAATGAATAAATGAGACATAATTATGATTAAATGCATTAATATCCACTCTT
The DNA here is from genome assembly GCA_030864215.1 of Capsicum pubescens. NCBI lineage: Eukaryota > Viridiplantae > Streptophyta > Magnoliopsida > Solanales > Solanaceae > Capsicum > Capsicum pubescens. Next base: position 167,499,630 of record CM061544.1, on the reverse strand, counting down.
TGCAGGTATAGAGTTAAGGAGATATAAAGATGTGGATTGGAGCTTAAAATGATCAAAAATGAAGCAAGAAATTACAGCTGAAGACCTGAAGCAGAAGGGCCTCAGTTACCGCGGTCGCGGTCTTCTGACCGCGAACGCGGCAGTCAAGCAGGGTCAATCAACCATGGTCGCATACGTCTATCGTGGTCGCGGCCAAGCTGTTGCGATTATGACTTAGCAAAAGAGTTCAACCCAAGGTCAAATATGGAAATCCATGTGGTTGATCCCAATTTTGACAAAAGACTCAAACCCTAAGTCATTCATCATATTCCATCTTTCCCAATTTTTTTAGGTTTAGCTCTTGAATTGATAGCCTCCATATTTTGAGAAGAAAATATTGTATAATATTTGGGTGAAGAATACATTGGAAACTTTCTAAGTGAAAGATTAGCTCACTTCCATTGTTGATTTGTGGGAGTGCCAAGTTTGAAGTAACATTCACTTAAGCTTCAATAAATCACTTCAATAGAGATTATGGGTATAGATATGCTTATTTTTCTTATGTGTAGTAGCTAGATCTCCCTCTTGGGGTTATGTGTGATTAGAGGTTAAAGTGTGTGTGGGTTGTTATTTATTAGCTTTTATGTAGTAGTTCATGTCTATGGGTTTTATCATGGCTATGCTAACCTGGCTGGGTTTTGATGAATTAAAGCCCCAAATACCCACATAGGTATGATGAGTGAAAGCTCCTCACTCAAGAAAACCCAATGCCATCTTCAAAAGAAGGGTTTTGTGTAAGGTTAGGAATCCATATCATCTTTGAAAGAGGGATGTGGAAACCAAACCAATGATAGACAATTGTGTGTGTAGTTTTCTAAATTTTCACTATCTTAGACATAAGGGTGAATGTGAGGTTGACTATACCATGGCTATCATCCTAGAAATAGGGATGCCTAGATTGAGGTTGTGGTTACCAATTATTGAATGCACCTATTAGGTATTTGAAAGAATCAATGGGTGAAAGTTTGATGTTTTGTTGAAAGTTTAGCATCAAAATCTATAACCAAACCTACCCATATTTGACTTACTAAATTGATGTTGATTGCTAACACCCACATATCACTCCCTTACTAATGCATAATCCCAAGATCCGTGCATACCTGTTAAAACTCTAATTATTCGTAGCCCCAAATTTATACTAGAAAAACCCAAAAAGAAACATTAGTGTAGATACCTATTTCCCCCATTTTTATCTTCTTGTAAAATTGGTTTGGATTTAACTTGTATCTATTATTTTAAAGTAACTTGATTGCCATTCACATTGTTCCTCGTGGATTCGACCCCGACTCCAAAGTTTGATAAATATATTGATGACGACCGCCTTGCACTTAAATTGATGTGTAAGTTGAGCGTTATCAAGACTCAGTTTGTGGTTGTAACAATTAATCAATTTTAGTTTGACTTTAATTATAAAATTAATTTGCTTTTATTTATAAAAATCTAAGTATTATAAGATTGAATTGAGTCTTGGTTAATGGATGTGAAAATTAATCAATTCTAATGTTTCACTTTAATTAAAATATTAAATTAATTAAATTATGTAACTCTAAGTATAATTAAATTGAATTGAGTTTCAGTTTGTAGATAGAATAATTAGTGAGTTCTAAAGTTTGACTTTAATTAAAAAATTTAATTATTTCAATTCAGATAATTTAAATATTATTAAACTAAATAGAAGCACAATTTGTGGATTTGACAATTAGTCAATCCTAATATTTGACTTTAATTTGATATTAAATTATTTTCATTTATGTTACTCTATATATTATATGATTAAATTGAAACTCAATTTTTGCATTAAATAATTAGTCAATATAAATGTTTGACTTTGATTGAAAAATTAAACTGCTACAAAATGTATAACTCTAATTATTGTGTAATTGAATTGAGACTTAATTTGTGCAGGTAATAATTAGCTAATACAAATTTGATATTTTTAATTGATTAATTGCTTCAAATTATATAATTATGAGCATTATAATTTTGAATTGTGACTTGATTTGCAGATATAACAATTAGTCAATTATAAATGTTTGACTTTGATTGAAAAAAAAATGACTTTCATTATAATTTTATATAACTATGAATAACATAAGATTGAATTGAAACTCAATTTATTGATGTAATAATTAGTAAATTATTGATACGAGCCAAATGACCATCATAACTTTTGATGGCATCATTGGAGGCCAACACTTGAAGATTCATGCTTTGGTCACCTCGAGGACACAAGAGCATGCATAGAGGATCCATTTTGGACACTCAAGAGAGAAATTTTGTGTGTGGAGGATTACTTGGAGGTGTGGAATGATGACTACCAGAGAGCACAAGTGTTGAATTATTTTGAAGAACTTTAAACACCCCAAGGCAGACCCTATTTTGACACACCAAGACCACTCCTTTGTTCCCTTTTCATTAAGGGTGTTTTGGACATTTTCATTATGTAATAGTCTAGCCTATAAATAGAAAACTTAGGTCATTTTTTATTCCTTAGTTTTTGAAGATGGATGATTGAAAGAACTCATCTCTTGAGAGAGAGTGTGAAAATCGTAACTAGGGTAGCACTTAGTGTGGAATCACTAGTGTTGCATTTTGGCTAGAAACATTGTACTTAAGTGGTGGATTCCCTCTTGTGTCTACGTAAGAGTGTGGTGTTACTATTGTAAGTCTTAGGGATTCTAGGATTTGATACATCCTTTAGTTCCTACTTCTTGTTATAGTGTATGTCTCACTACATATCCTTTTATATTCTTGTAATCGTTTTAAGTGTTTTCTTCTTATTCTAGTGAAATCGTTGGTTGTGGTTTCCTTTGTGGTGTTTTTATCGCGTCTTTTTGTTGATGTCGTGGTATTTTTATTGTGTTTGTGGGCTTCCCATATCATTTGGTATTAGAGCAAGGATAGATTTTGTTCCTACGAGATCAAACTTGGGCTTGTTAACTTGAAAATAAAGAAAAAGTGTTGAAAAACCAAAAATCCAAAAATAAAGAATTTATCCCGTTTTGGTGTCTTGGATGAAATTTTTATCATGGATCTAGGATATTTGTATGTGTTTTGGTTGTTTTGGTTGTTTCTAGTGTTATCCCCTTCTTCACTAACACTAAAAGAGTCTGATTCGAATTTTGATCTATTTCTGAGTTTTTCTTAAAATTTGAAAGTTGTTGTTGTTGTGGATGTGAGCTGAGCCGTGTATTGTTGTTGTGGTATTGTGGTTGATGTTGTTGTAGAGGATTTGAGCTTGAACATATATTGTTGATGTTTGAGGGTCCAATGTGCACCTAGAACTCCAAAATTTTAAAGGAGGTGTTCTTGGTGTTCTTCACCATCTTCATATCTTGTTGGAAAGAATTTTTTAAGAATGGTTATTTGATCAAGAAAATCAAGTGAAAAGAGAGTGTTCTTTATTTGTCTTGAAAATATTTCGAAGACAACATAAAGAAGAAAAGGGACAGTAAGACTTTCAAAAAAACTTATTGCAAAAAATTAGAAAGAGCAGTTTTCAAGGTTGACAAAAGAGGAAAGGAGATAAGACCCTCAAAAAGGTTGTCTTGTCAAAAAGGTGCAAGACAAGTCAAACCTTTTTGAATATTGAAAAGGGCTCCAAGCTTGTGTTTTCCCTCCCAAATCTGATTTTCACCATTCCAAATTTAAAATTGATCAATACAAATTGAAGACAAGAAAATATTATCAAACTTCAACAATTCCAACGCTCAATCCAAGGTTGCCACTCATCACCTTAAAAAATGACCCAAGGCTCAAAATTTCAGGTTTCTAAGTTTTATTTCTTATTTCTTTAGTTTCATTTTGTTGTATCTGGTACTTACAATCTAGTAATCACCTACTAGATTGTGAGATGGTTTTGAGTCCGTTTCTTCGTGTTTACGTTCCTTGTGGGCTTTTATCTTTTTGATTCATTGTAAATCCTTGGCTCAAGTCCGAACCAGATTTAATTTGAGTCTTTCAAATGGATATCCACTCTGAACAAGAGTAGAACTCACCCCTCAATGTCTCACGGAGTACAAGCCAACATACAACGCTTATGAGACCAAGTGTGAGGTATCCAAAGAGAGGAGAGTGTAAGGATACTCTTAGGGCTAACTAGTTTGTTGTTTTTTGTTGTCTTTTCTTAGGTACTATGGACAAAAATGTTGTTAAGGCTATCTTGGCCTCTATCGAAGCTCTCAACTGTAAGTATGTGATAACGGAATCAACCCACAACACGAAAATAAGACACAAAACACAAGAGAAACTAAGGGCACTACAACATCACAATCTCGGCAGTAGCTAAAACACAAGGAAACGTGAACACAAAGGGGAGGAACAAAACAACAAGATGACAAGATGAAAATAACAACAACTTATGATAACTAGAACCAACGATTTCCACTAAAAAGGAAACAAACACTACAAACAGTTAAAGAAAATAAGATAGGTAGTGAGACATGAACTCTTACAAGGGATAAGAACCTAAATGTATCTCAAACACTAAGACCCTTAACTAATGTAATATCCATACCTACACTCTTACAAAGACACAAGAGGGATTCCACCGCTTAAGCATCAACGTTTCTAGAAAAGTTTGCAACACTAGTGATTCCACACCAGTATCACCCACATTTTGGTTTTGGATTTTCCAATCCCTACAACTAAAGTGTACACTCTCCAAGAGAGAAGAGAGGATATTTAAAGTTTATCTTTATAGAATATTCAACAACTAAACTAAAATTACCTAACATTAGTCTATTTATAGACTTATTACAAAACAAAGTAAAAGGTCCAAAAAACCCTTAATGAAGGAAAGCAAAAGAGCGCCCTTGGAGTGCATATAGGGGCGGCTTTGGAGTGTTCCAAAGCCCTCTTCACACTTCAACTTGTACACTCCCTTGGATTGATTCAATGCACACTCACGTACATCCATCTTGTAATGCCCCGAGTCTGCAACATGGTGTTTACGACCCCGAAGGACCACAAGCTAACCCATGACTGGTACCTGCTGTGAGCACTGAATAATAATACTAAAATAAAATGGAAAATAGGCTAAAATTCCATAAGGTTCATAATCTGAATACTGAAAAATAGCAACTGATAATAACGTTTGAAAACTGAATACTGTCTGAACTAGTCTAGTCTGAAAAGCCTTTAGCTGAACTATCTGAATGTGGAGTTGATAGGACAAGCCTCCAACTAACTCCAACTACTGAAATACTGAAACTACTGAAATACTAAAATAAAAGCATATCCTCTATAGATGAGGACTCACTACTAAATCTGTTGTTTCGATCTGAATTTGTCTAAGCGCGATTAGAAACCTAAGCGTCCAAACCTATGATATGAGACATCATAGCGCAAAGAGAAAGTATGCGTCAGTACGTGGAATATACTGGTATGCTAGATAAGGTAAGGCTGAATGCAGGGGTTCATATTCATGAATAGTAACTGACTGAATGATATAGCGTAATTGAATAAGAGTAAATGAATAACTAAGACTACTATAAAATACTGAGTATGCAATACTGTACATATACATGTTTACTGTATCTGAGCTTTTACTGAAGCTGAGTACTGAGTAACTAATATCTGTTATTACTGATAACTGAATTACTAATACTAAGTGAATGTGTCTGACAATCCTAGTTCTGTAGAAATGGACTGAGTTCTATACTGAGACTGAAACTGAAACTATAACTGTGGGAGTGTTCATCTAACCAACATACTCTGATAATAAACTGAGTTGGGGTCCAACCTGTGACCCTAGTTGGAAGGGTGTTAGTACCGTGTCACGGGAACTAACACTGGATGTGGAGTCAGTTCTAACTAACGGGTGACCCCTGAGATCAGTCCTAACTAGTGGATGATCCCTGAGAGTGTTAGTCCTAACTAACGGGTGACATCTCATAACCTACGCTGGATACGTAGTTCTGGAACTTAGGAATTACTTCTAAGGACCCAGTCCTAACTAACGGGTGAGCCCTCATCCTTAGGCTCGCTCGATGTTAAATCCTACTCCCAACTGAACTGACACTGATTACGAGATTGAGCTAAGATTAACTGGACAAGTAACTGATCATGATGGCTAACTGGCTGAATATGCTCATACGCGTCTGAAACTACTGAGACTAAGTAAGCAGCTAAATTTTGAGTATTCATTATCCCCAGGACTCGATAACAATAATAACAGAGTCACATGAAAGCTTTGAAACCATGGAAAGAAGTTATTGTTCACAATTATTCACTTAAGGATTTCATCAAATAAATGGGGACCAAGACTTAACATGAGAATACCTATAGACATGATGAGATAGTACGATCATATGACAAAATCATAAAGTGAGGATTTATTCCGAATTCTCATGAACATGATATGGAAATCACAATAATTAAAATATACTATAATGCATTCCACTTGAAAACAAATTCCAAAATCTTAATTTGTAAACATGTAATAAGTAGTCATTGTCCAAAACCCAATCATTTAGGCATTTCATCAAACACTTGTAATACATGGTTTAAACTAAGCATGGGAATAGTTCTAAAACTTGTAGAAATAGCATGATCTCACTTGTAAGATCACCAATTAGAGTTTAAGTTCAACAAACAACCCCATTTAAACATGTAAGGTTTAATATCACTAACAATTTCATGGAAACGTGATAAAGATTCAAAATTCTTGTAAGTTCATGGACATAATTCATAAAATATGTAATTAGGGATGCTTTCAATGAAAATAGATTGCAAACATCATGTATAATCAAATTCATAAAAGCTTCATGGAGATAAACCATTATAAACATGTAATTTCATGATTTAAAATATAAAAGATGGATTCTTGGACTCCATGGGTAAAAAGGGCCCATGGATGAACATCTAACATACCTTAAAAGCTTGAATCTTGAAAGAGAGTAGCTTTTCTTAAAGGTTCTTGAGTAGTGATGCTTTGATTTTTGTGTTCTTGGGAATGGAGGAGGGTTTTTACATGATTTGATTTGAGGAAGATGGGCAAATAATGCCCTTTTGGGTGTTAAAATTCGTGCTTTGGACGTTTAGGGTTGAGGGGAAAGGACCAAAGTACCCCTTGACCCCTAAGGAGATAAAACTGTGGGGGAATAGCCCCCGCATCGTGACCCCTATTTGGGTCAAGAATCCCTCGCGATGCAACCCCTATTTGGGTCAAGCAGCCCTCGCGTCGTGGGGCTATCACGACTCCTTACTGCCTCACATGAAAAATGACATAATATTTCACTCGGTTATCGAATTTAGGCAAAATTGGTACCATTGGAAAGCTAACTCAATTATATATTCTTAAGCTGAAAAATTCCACGTATATCAAAAGTTATACACGTTTAAAATAGACTCGTGTAGAATCAAATTCCAAACATTGGGCGAATCAAAGGATCTTAGCTCAACTTGGCTCTAAATGATTTCTATGAACATTTTTAACCTCATGAGCATTTCACACACTAGTATATAGATTATTAAAATTATATTTCCATGAGAATCACTTGGATTATAACTTATACACGTAGGAACGATGGTTCATAGACTAGCCCGAAAATATGGGTGTTACACATTTTTATGATCGTGCCCGTATCATCCTCTCCATCTTGAGAGAAATTTAACCTCAAATTCAGGGCTTTATCTCATTTAATTGGGCACTACAAACGCATCATCATACGGCTAACATCTTTATTTTGCACCTCGGCTTCCTCTCCATCTTGAGATTTACCTTCAATCTCATCTGACTCAATTCCCACCCCTTCTCTTAGTGGCGGGTTCCTTGTTGATCCCTACGTATTCCTCTCAACTCTTCTTTCATCATATAAGCATCATCGTAGACCCCATGTCCTTCATGTTCCTTTCTGTCATATTCCTCTACATAGACGTGTCATTTTTTGTGAAGTGGAGCTTCGATTGAGAGGATTGATTTGGTGAAGTGAAGTTTTGATTATGGAGCTTGGACGGGAGGGATTTGATTTGGTAGAAGTTGACGCCTTTGGTTAAGTGGAGCCAGGATGGGAGGGTTCGTGGTTAATAGAGGCATTTGGCTTCCAAGTCATACTTGTTGGACTTGATCAACTTGCGGGGGAACACTACTAAAAAAAGGTCTAAAAGCAAAGCAAAAAAAGCAACGAACTATGTCGCTTTAACAAGTGACACATTCTGTCGCTTTTTTAGTTTAATTTTAATTTTTATTTATTTTTTATTAAAATCGATGGCCAACTTCTTAATATCCGTCGCATTTTTTAGGATTATTGTGCCAACTAATTAACAAATAATTTATAATTTTTTTTTAATAAATGCAACGGATAGTGTCGTAATTTATTTAAAAATAATAATAATAAATTTTTTGAAAAGGGACGTAGTCTGTCAATTTTTAAATTTGATTTTTATTTTTTTTATATTTATTAAAAGTGACGGGCAACGTCACTATAATTTTTTTTTAAAATATCAATTCTTGAAAAGCGATGCTATCCATCGCAATTTGTAATTATTTTTAATTTTTTTTTTACAAAAGGCGACGGACAGTGTCGCTTTTCTTAAAACTAAATAAAAATTATTTTTTATGAAGCGATATTGTCCGTCGATTTTTAAATTTAATTTTAATTTTTATTTATTTTTATTAAAATAGACGGAAAACATCGCTATAATTTTTATTTTTAAAATATTAATTATTGAAAAAGCGACGTTATCCGTCGCAATTTTTAATTATTTTTATTTTTCCTATATTTTTATAAAAAGCGACGGACAATGTCTCTTTTTCTAAAAAAATAAATAAAAATTAACTTTATGATAAAAAGTGTCGTTGTCCGTCGATTTTTAAGTTTAATTTTTATTTTTATTAAAATCAACGGACAACTTCTCTATAATTTTTTATTTTTAAAATATTAATTATAGAGAAACGACGCTATCTGTCGTATTTTTAACTATTATTTTTGTCTGTATTTTTTACAAAAAGCGACGGACAGTGTTGCTTTTGTTAAAAATAAATAAAAATTAAATTTATGAAAATGACATTGCCCGTCGATATTTGATATTTTTAATTTAATACTAAATAAAAAAAAATTATATTTAAAAAAATAAATGTATTCAATTATATATTGAATACATTGATATCATACGATCGATTGATAAAGATAATCATATATAGTTGAAGTTATAATATAATAATATAAGCTAAATTAAATGACAATTCATCAGAGTATATATGAAATACGTTATATTACGAGGTAATATACTCGTGCATGTGATGTATATAGAACATATTTCGAAGTTGATGGTCAATCAAATCATATACATAAATATATATACACACACACACACACATATATATACATATATATATATACACACACACACACACATATATATACATATATATATATATATATACGTATCTCTCGTGTAGTGATGAACATAGTAGTCAAAACCTAGCTAACTGAATATATCTATCCAAATTTTTTGAATAATATGTTAACATCATTTGATCAATGTAATAATATACTATTGAAGTTATAATAATAAAGCTAATTAACCGATAATTCATCATATTAATACGTTGTATTATGAGATATATATATTTAATACCGCATTCAAAAATTAATTAATCAAAAATTATTTGTAGAATACGAAATGCATTGACATTATTATGCGATTGACATTATTAATTTTATTTACATAATTTATTTATAATTAATTTGAAAATAATAATTTTATTTATTTTTTAATAATAATTTTATATTGTTACTATACTTATTAAATATAAACTTTATTCAATTCAATTTTCCTACTTTATTTAAATTTTAGCCATGTTATACTCAAGTGTCAATTGAGTTTAATTGGATTCAATCGAAATCCCCAATTCAATCTTTTTCAACCTATGTTTAGTTGTTGTATTTATTTTCTCGAAATCTCATAAAGAAAACAATCAAAAGATGTCACCTTGATTCATTTTTCTTATCATTACTATTATTACATTTATGCCCAGCTTATTTCAAATTTATTATCGGTAATTTTTATGTAATTTTAGGTTGTCTTCTTATCTTTTTGTTGACACTCAATTTTGACCTCCCAATGCTCTCTTAGGTTGCTATTTTACCAAATTATTTAATTTCAAATATTAATATATATATATTTTTCAAATAGATATTGACGTGTCACATTCATAATTTTTAAAATATACACATTATTTTATTACTTTTAATATATATTTTTTTATAATTTATTAATATTTTTTTACATAATCTTATTAATATTTATCAAATCATTTTTGTGAATATGCACACTTGCAATTTACAAATACATTGTCTACTACTACTATTATCAAATAGTAATAGTAGTAGACAAGTAGTAATAGCAGACAAATACATTGTCTACTACTACTATTTATCAAATACATTGTCTACTACTACTACTATTATTATTATTTAAATAGCAGTCAATTGCATTTAATTTTCCTTTTTGTTTAATTATTACCTAATTTTATTCTCAATTAATGTTAATATTAGCCAAATTAATGATATTTTTAAATCTCAAATTGAAAGTCAATTTTTGAGCTTTTTTTAATACTTTTAATATCAGTCGTTGATCAAAACTGATCCAACGACTGAGATCAATCTTTTTTCCCTTTTCTTTTTAACTAAAAAACTAAACCCTAATTCTATTCTCTCAAAAAAACACCTGCCCCCTCTCTCTCTACATCCCCGCTCTCTCTCTACCTTCTCCATTATCTCCTTTTCACTCTATCAAACTCCGGTCAACCATGACTGGTGACAGTCTATCAACGCCGGTGAAACCCCAAAACCAGCGCCGCTCCCCTTGGCAAAATCATCCAACGTATCGGCTAGCCACCAACCGCCGCCATGAATAGCCAAGCCGTCGCCAGCAACCATTTCCACCGGAGACCCTATATCTTCGTTCCCTTTTTCCTTTTTCTCCACGCCGGGTTGATTACCGACGAAAACAGCCACCGCAATAACAACAATCGCGGCCAGCCACCACTGGCCGGCAAGTCGCCTCCCGCACCTCCGTTAGTATTTGATTGATGGGTGCTAGCTTGTGGCTGCTGATAGTGAATGACTTCTATAGGCCTTTGTTCTTGTCCTTGTCCCACTGAAAACTAGTAATCCACAGTCTCCACCCTCGTTTCCATTTGTTTTTGAGCGTTCAAATCTTGTGTACCCTGTGAATCAATATCTTTCAAATAAGAATGGTGAAGAAAAAATATGATCCAGAATTTCCATTTTCTGACTGACAATACAAGAAAGAGTAATTTGGATCTTCAAATCACATACCTTATCGACAGATGAATTCATATTAAAGCTTTTCCAAAATTCTTGTTCAGGAATAACAATAGTAACTAATTTTCTTTTGGACAGATTTGGAATATTTTCTTGTGACTCATATTCGTTTAATGTTGTGTTACACTATTGTTCGTAAATTCCATTAATTTTCGTCTGACTTTAATTCTCCATATCTAAGTACTACTACTATTCAATTATGAAATTCTTGATTGAAGTTATTTTATGATTGTCACTGTTGGTACTGGGATTTTACTTATTAGCATGGAATTGCAACTTTGCTTCTCCTCTTGCTCACCTTAATTTGGAATAGTCAGTGTGCTAAATATGATAGCCTGAGATTTTTTAATAGACCATAAATCATGTGACAGCTTAGTATTTATTTTTGGTATGATTTGGACTAATTGCTCGATTTGTGCGGTTATATTTTGAACTAATTTGGCATGATTGGGACTGTTTCCTTGATTGCTGTGAAATTTTGGTAAAGAAAGATTTTTCTATTCTTATAATATAAGTTTAGGTAGTTGAAATGTGAACTTGTATTTTGAATTTATTAAAGTGGTCACTTGAGTAGTTAATTAGTGACTAAAAAATATTTAAGTTTATGTTTTTGAAATGAGAACTTGTCAATTGAATTTACTAAAGTGTGGTCACTTGAGTAGTGAATTAGTGACTCGAAAATGTTTAAGTTTAGGTACTTAAAATGTGAACTTGTCAATTGAATTTACTAAATTTTGTTACTTGAGTAGTGAACTAGTGATTCAAAAATATTTAAGTTTAGGTAGTTGAAATGTGAACTTGTGTTTTGAATTTACTAAACTGTGGTCACTTGAGTAGGTAATTAGTGACTCGAAAATGTTTAAGTTTTGGTACTTGAAATGTGAACTTGTCAATTGAATTTATTAAAGTGTAGTCACTTGAGTAGTGAATTAGTGACTCGAAAATATTTAAGTTTAGGTGGTTGAAATGTGAACTTGTCAATTGAATTTACTAAAGTGTGGTCACTTGAGTAGTGAATTAGTGACTCGAAAATGTTTTAAGTTTAGGTACTTGAAATGTGAACTTGTGTTTTGAATTTACTAAAGTGTGATCAATTGAGTAGTGAATTAGTGACTCGAAAATGTTTAAATTTAGGTAGTTGAAAGGTGAACTTGTGTTTTGAATTTACTAAAGTGTGGTCACTTGAGTAGTGAATTAGTGACTCGAAAATTTTTATGTTTAGGTACTTGAAATGTGAACTTGTCAATTGAATTTACTAATGTATGGTCACTTGAGTGGTGAATTAGTGACTCAAAAATGTTTAAGTTTAGATAGTTGAAAGGTGTACTTGTGTTTTGAATTTACTAAAGTGTGGTCACTTGAGTAGTGAATTAGTGACTCGAAATTTTTTAAGTTTAGGTACTTGAAATGTGAACTTGCTAATTGAATTTACTAAAGTGTGGTCACTTGAGTAGTGAATCAGTGACTCGAAAATGTTTAAGTTTAGGTAGTTGAAATTTGAACTTATGTTTTGACTTGAAAATGGTTAAGGTAGTTACTTCAAAATGATTAAGTATAGTGACTTGAAATGTCAATTAGCTAATTGAAAATGGTTTGAGTGTAGTGACTTAAAATATGTACTAGTGAATAAGTTATTTGAAAATTATTAAGTGTAGTGACTTGAAAATGAATAAGTCAAGTTATTTGAAATTGCGAACTTGTGACTTGTAAACGGTTAAGTGTAGTTACTAGAAATTGTGAACTAGTGACTTAAAAATAGTTAAGTGTAGTCACTTGAAATGTGAATTGGTTAATTGAAAGTGGTTAAGTATAGTGACTTGAAATGAATGATTAAGTATAGTTATTTGAAATGGGAAGTAGTTACGTCAAAAATGATTAAGAATAGTTATTTGAAATGTGAAGTATTTACTTGAAAATGATTTAAGTATAGAGACTTGAAATGTGAATCAATTATTTGAAAATGGTTAAGCGTAGCGACTTGCAATACGAATTAGTTATTTGAAAATAGTTAAATGTAGTGACTTGAAATGTGTACAAGTGACTTGAAAATGGTTAAGTGTAGTTACTTGAAAATGATCAAGTATAGTGACTTAAAATGTCAATTAGCTATTTGAAAATGATTTGAGTGTAGTGACTTGAAATGTGTACTATTGAATAAGTTATTTGAAAATTATTAAGTCTAGTGACTTGAAAATGATTAAGTGTAGTTACTTGAAATTGCGAACTTGTGATTTAAAAACGATTAAGTGTAGTTACTTGAAATTATGAACTTGTGATTTGAAAATGGTTAAGTGTAGTCACTTGAAATGTGTACTAATAACTTTAAAATAATAAAGTATAGTCACTTGAAATGTGAATTAGTTAATTGAAAATAGTTTAGGGTAGTGATTTGAAATGTGTACTAATGACTTGAAAATGTTTCAAGTGTAGTGACTTGCAATTTGAATTAGTTATTTAAAAATGGTTAAGTGTAGCTACTTGCAATGTGAATTAGTTACTTGAAAATGATTAAGTATAGGAAAATAAAATGTCAATTAGATATTTGAAAGTGGTTTGAATGTAGTGACTTGAAATGTTTACTAGTAACTTGAAAATAGTTAAGTGTAGTCACATGAACTATGAACTAATGACTTGATTTTTATATGTTTTTATGTAAACTTGCATTCAGATGACATCTGATGGTGAAGGTGATCGGCCTCGTCCTGGTAAGAGTTTGAAATCAACTTCTAGAAGAAATCTAGGACGCCTATAGACTCTAATGAAAAAACTTTAGGATTATTTAAGTGTTTTGATTGTTGTTGGATTAATTATTAAGTGTTTTGAATTTTGAATTTGATTATTTAAATGTTGTTGATTTGAATTGCTTAAATATTTTGATAATTTAGTGCGTTGAATGGTTATTTTAAAAATTTGTGTTGTATGTGGCTGTATATATTGAATTGCATTTTTATTTGGCAGGTGAGATGTAATGTAGATTTCTGCATAAAAAAAATGCAGAAAAGCGATGGACAGGGTCCCTTTTGTCCGTCTCTTTTTTTGAAATACATTTTCAGAAATGTGATGCTTTGTGTCTCTTTCTAAATCAGTATTTTTTTAAAAGAAAAACGACGATGGTCGTCGCTTTTTTATTTATTATGAAGAACAAAAAGTGATGACCAATGTCGTTTTTTATTCATTATGAAGAACAGAAAGCGATGACCAACATCTCTTTTTATTCATTATGAAGAACAAAAGGCGACAACCAACGTTGCTTTTTCTAAAATAATAAATTTTATTTTTCTCAAATTGCAATAGACAGTGTCAATTTTTCTAGAAAAAAATTAATTTGTTTTCAATAAAATGACGATGTCCGTCATTTTTTGTTCATCATGTGTTCTTCACATGAAGAACAAAAATGACACACAGCGTCGCTTTTTCAAAAAATAACTAAAAAAATTCTTTCCCCAAAAAGCGATGCTGTCTGTCGTAATAAAAGCGATGCAGGCCATCGTTTTTAAAAAACAACGCCCCTTTTTGAGATGGAAAAAAGTAACGGATTATCCAAAAAAACGACGTTGGTCGTCGCTTTTTGGCATTTTGTTAGTATTGAAAGTGGCCTACTTAGGTCTCGGTTTGAGGGTAATTGGTAGCTTAGCTTATGACATTTTGTGGTGGTCTTGAAGGATTGAACGTTGGATGTAAAGTTTTGGGGGTAATAGGGGTGAAAGTGTTTTGGTCATGCCAACCAAAGGAAACATGATGTCGAGGAGTAGAAGCATGAGAGTTCCTTCGACTCTCCATACGATCCAACCTCTCAATCATAGTAGATATGTATCCTTTGATTTAGGACATGTCTCCTTAGATTAAGGATATATTTGTGTTCATCTTTTCCATGCTTTGGTTGATAGTTTCAATCCCGGCCAAGATATAAGAGCATTGTTATCCATTGTAGCCAAGAAGTTACCTACAAAACACAACAAGTTAGTTGTACGAATTGGGTGACGTGGCAGTCCTTAATTGGTTGCGGATTTTGTGTTGCACGAAAATAGTGACGTGGCAACCTTGGATTGGTTGCGGACTTTGAAAAATTATTGTTTTTCCCAACTTTGAATTTTGTCCAATTTTCAACTTGTGGAAGAGTAAAACCGGTCTTAGAGGGGAAAGACACAAGTTTGGAGCCTTTTCCACATTCAAAATAGGTTGACTTTCTTTGCACCTTTTAGGCAAAACACTTTTTTGAAGGGTGGTTAGTGGTTTCCTTTTTTGAATAGTCTGAAAGTCCCCTTACTCCTTTTTGGTAACTAGTCTTTTTGAAAGGTCTTTTGTCCCTTACTACTTTGGTATAGTTTTGGAACTTGTTTCAAGACAAACAAGAAAGACTACACTCTTCCACTTGGTCTTAAAATCAAACACTACTATTGAAGGTTCTTCTTGTCACAAGACTTGAAGGTTGGTCAATAACACCAAGAACCTTCAACAAGGTTTGAAGACCAAAGGCTCAAGTTGAACCTCCAAATAACAACACCCTTTTCAAGCACCAATCCACAACAACAAAACCAACACCACACCTTCAAGCTTCGGATTCTCAATAACAACACACCAACAACGTTAAACTTGAATCCACCACAACAATACCAACAACACTTCGGCCCAACTTTTTGAATCCGCACAAACACAACACAAGAAGGTGCTCAACCTGGATATTGATTCTATTAGTGTTAGTGAAGAAGAAACTAACACTAAACACAATAAAATACACAAAATGACTTCTAGATCTAGACTCAAAGTGTAACAACCTAAAAATTTAATAAAATATGTGAAATTTGTGATTTTGTGTGATTTGACTATTTTACCCCTCTCCAAAGTTGCATTATAATATTTCTGGGGTGTGGGAGTGGTTGACATGATTTTCGATGCATTTTGGTATCATTTATGCAATATTGTGGTTTTTTATGGCTTCGAGAGCCTTATTTTGGATATATGTGGATATCTTTTGATCTGTGCGATGGATGGCCAAACAGACAACGTCAGCAGCTCCAAAATATCGATTTTAGGCTAGGTACACCTTTGGTTCATGTCCCGGTGCACTCGACCTATTGATTGAAAAGTTGGAAAATTGGAAATATGGGTGTGGGACCCACATTTGATCGAAACGATCTCGAATGGAAAATCCGACTTCGCCAGTAGATCCAGAATATCGATTTTAGGGTGTTGGCATATTTGGTGTGATTTTAAGGCTTTTAAATTTCATTTCGACTCTCGATTTGGAAAAATTATAATTTTAGATTTCGGGGGTCAACTTTGTGAAAATGATATTTTTTTTTTTTGAAAATATGATATCGCCATCACGTCTAAAACGTCGAATTTAGTGTGGTTTCATAGTTCGTTTACATGTATCGGACTCCGAACGAATTTCGGGTACCCTGTCGAAATCCGGAGTGGATTTTAACAAAAAAAAAACTGCAGCTTTTTAGTTAATTTTATTGCAGAATTTCTGCACTTATAAATAGTTTTTGAGTCATTTTGCTCATTTTTCATCTTGCCTCTTGAAGGTTTAAATCCTAAATAGTTTGGGAGCTTAAAAGTGAAGCTTGTGTGAGCTTGGGAAGATAGATTAACATCTATTTCTTAGTATTCACCCCTTTTCTTAATAATTTCTTGATAAATTCCTCAAAATCCCAAAAATCTTAGGGCATGATTTTAAATCAAAATTTCACTCTTTTCACTTGAATAATATTTTTATCTCATAATTACTAATTTTTCATCAATTTAACCTTCAAAGCAACTCCGATTCTTGATTTTAACCCGAATTTTAAAGATTTTATCCGGTAAAGCTCAAAAATGATTTTTCTTCGATTTGAACCCCATTTTCTTACTCGATTTAACTTGAGTTTTCAGCTGTAGGTTCCTAAAAATATGGGAAACATATTTTTGAAGTAAAGTTTCGATTTTGCCTTTCTTTTTCGAAAACCCATTTTGGGGGTCCGTTTTGATCCCGAATCAAAAGTAGTCAATATGGGTGTCGTTGGTTTTGTTGTGACGCATAAATTTTATATTTGATGTTTTTAGTAGATTTTGGGATTATTCGTGAAAAGTAAGATCGCGGGTTCAAGTGTAGCGAACCAGTTTCAATTTTCGGGATAGGTTATGGCTTAACTCTTTCAGACTGAGCTGGAAAGTAAATGATGGTGCTAAATGCATGTTAAGGGTGGGAACTAATCATGAAAATGGCTATCTATGTGTTGTGCCCGTGTGGGGGCTTATATGTGATGTAATTGTCGAAATTGAGATATTATGTGATATGTGTGACCGTGTGGGGTCCTATGTGATATTGATAGCCTTGAATACATATGAATAATTGTGTTGTGTTGTTAAAATGCTAATGTGGTACCATTGGTGTATTGTGATTATATTCATATTTTATTGGCAAATGAGACGTGAAAATTCATGGATGATACAAAAATAATGAGCGAATATTGACGCATATGGTTGTGGAAATGTAGCATTGTTGTTGGTTGTGGAAATATATCATGTGGTTGTTTGTGAAAATATTCATTGTGATTGGTTGTGAGCATTACATCCTCATATCATACTCATTCATGAAATAGTGGTACCACTGTGGCAACATCTGAGAAACACTGGCAACATCTTTTTAAAACCCTTCCCGAGGGATGTGCCGGGGAAGAGATATTGTAAGACCTTATGAAACCCTTTCCGAGAGATGTGTCCGAAAGAAGATATGAGATATGTGGATTGTATACGGGTTGACGAACCCCCCATGGGTCCTACATCGGAAAGCTTTAGCTCCGTAGGTGTATACGGGGATTGTGCGACGATCCCAGAGGTTGTGCGACGACCTCGTGTATCATCATCATCATCACATACATTGCACTTACTTTATTGTGTTTATGTTGTGTTGTATTGCCTTATTAACTTGTCATCTATGTATTTTTCTTATCTTCCTTTAATTATATTTGATGATCTTGTATCTACATGTTCTCTATGTTCTATTTATATGTGACATAATGTATACTTGTGTTCTATATCTTGGTGTGTCGTTGTAATATATGTGAGATATATTAGAACTGTTAGTGCAAGCGGTGTGGGCTACCGTTGTGGGATATTTTATGATTGCAGGTGACGTGCCCTTAGTGTATATTTTGTATGCTTTATTTACTACTTTGCTTGGTCGGCCTATGATACCTGCTGAGTATAAGTGGACCGTACTCATGCCTACTGCGCTCTTTCGGTGCAGGTCCTAGCTCGAGTGCACCTCAAATTTCTTGACTCGGGCGATTGTTGGAGCTTCCAAGGTAGCGGTTGGATATTCATGTGTCTGAAGTTCACCTCTATCTTTCTAAAGTAGTTATGTCTTTATTAGTATTCGGAGACAGATATTATTCCTTTTGTGGTTATTTTTTCGACGTATTTGACTCTTGGATTGTATTAGTAGTTCTTACACTATTAACACCTGGTTTTGGGCATGATTGATATTTTGGATAAGTTATTTCCGCATTGATATAATTACTTATATGGTTCGACTTCATTCTAGAAGTCTTACCTTGGTATATTTTTTGTCTTTTCCTCTTTTCTCATCAGTTTGGGTATAGACTTACTTGTCAAGGTATGCCACGACAAGTGCCATCATGACCCTTGTTTAGGCTTACTTGTCAAGGTATGCCGCGACAAGTGCCATCATGACCCTTATTTTTGGGTCGTGACACAAAACCAAGTCTCAGCCAAGACAACAACAAGAACACAACTCTCGACCAAGAACACCAATTCTTTTTTTATTATTATTTCTCAAGTGAGCTAGCCCAAGATTATTTTGTTGGAACAAAATCAACCAAAAGCTTTGATACCAAATGATAACAGAATCAACCTACGACACAAAACACAAGAGAAACCGAGGGCACCACAATATCGCATTCTCGGCAGTAGCTAAAACACAAGGAAACGTGAACACAAAGGGGAGGAACAACACAACAAGATGACAAGAACAAAAATATATGATAACAAGAACTAACGATTTCTACTAAAAACAAGAAATAAACACTACAAACAGTTACAAGAAGATAAAGATAGGCAGTGAAACATAAACTCTTACAAGAGTTAAGAACCTAAGTGTATCTCAAACACTAAGACCCTTAACTAATGTAATAGGCACACCTACACTCTTACGAATACACAAGAGGGATTTCATCGCTTAAGCACCAACGTTTATAGCAAAGTTTGCAACACTAGTGATTCCACACCAATATCACCCTCATTTTGGTTTTGGTTTTTCCAAGCCCTACAATTAAGGTGTTACACTCTCCAAGAGGGAAGAGAGGATGTTTCAAGTTTGTCTTTCTACAACATTCAACAACTAAGCTAAAATTACTTAAAACTAGTCTATTTATAAACTTATTACAAAACAAAATGAAAGGTCCAAAAAACCCTTAATAAAGGGAAGCAAATGGGCGACCTTGGAGTGCATGTAGGGGCGGCTTTGGAGTATTCCAAAGCCCTATTCACACTTCAACTTGTAAACTCATTTGTCTTGATTTAATCAACACTCACGTACGTCCATCTTCATGATCGTGCCTTTATCAATGTGAAAGAATACACACGAATTTGTCATCAATAAATGGAAGGTTGGATCGCATTGAAGGTCAAAAGAACTCCAACCACTCCTTTACAAAGGAACAAGTGGGCTTCCAAGGCACACACCAAAGTGAAGGCCTCACCTCATGTGATATACAAGGTAAAAATACTATCTCCTACACTCCTACAAACGTAGAATGTGGTGATGTGGCTAGTAGTAGTCAAGTAGATGTAGTTGGTGGTTTGCTTAGAGGAGAATTGCATGAGTCTTTTCTTTGTGATACTCTTTGTATTGCTAGGTTTCATGAAGACCAAAATCTTATTGTAGGTACACAAGCACTAGCTGATCCTATAGATGAGAAAATTAATTCTTCTCGTAAGAATGATTTGTGTCCACCTAGTGCTAGCACTTATAACTTGAATAAGGCCTTATTGCCAAGTGCTAAAAGTATTCACACACTAGTTAACCCTTGTGAAAACCAAGGTGAGTCTATGTTAGTATGTGAGTTACCAATAACTAATGAGGATGTGTATGATGATAAACTTATTCATAAACATAATCCACTACTTGAGCATGTGTATGGTGTCTTTGATGAGCCTCAAGTTAGTAATGATGTTGATAGATTTGATCATGATATTGGTGATAATTCTTTGAGTATGTTGTGTGATGAAGCCTTGTTTTTGCTCATAAGAATCGTGAGAATGGCCAATCGAGTAAAGGTGACCTTGATATTCTTGAATATTTAGGAAACCTGAACTGTGTTTGTTCTTGTAAAGGTGGTTTTGATTGTGATCCCTTTGCTTCCCATGGTGGTTTGTATCTATGTGTAGATTGCTCCTTTGAAAGAGAATGTGAAATTTTCTTAGAGATTCCATCTACTTCTTCTTTGTGTGTACCCTATGATGAGCATATTAATGGTGATGAACTTGAAACTAGAGATACATACATAAGGACACCATAGTTGAAGTTGACTTGTGTGACACCTTTCTCTACCCCCTTCTTGTTCATGATATTACTAATGGTAGTATAGAGGGTGTGCCTAATTTTGGGGATGGCACCATAAGGGAAATTGGGTATAGCCGAGACCTAGGTCCTTAGCTACTTTACCAATTTGACCCCAGTGACCTCTTGGGATGTGAAGATTGTTGTATATCCGACTTGATACTTTGTCAAGACGACAAGCAAGATTTGATTATGAGTGTTGGTATCCTCCCTTATGATGAAAAGAACTTGATAGACCCAACTAGTGCATGGGAGGGATTTCCAACAAGGTTAAGTGTTCTCTTGGAGTGTATCCTAGCCACTTCCTTTTTGACATTTGCACTAATCTTTTCATGTTTAAAACAAAGGATTCGTGTTTGCATTTAAAGTGTGTACCTCCTAGCCATAATGATGTTATTTATTGTACTAACCTTAACCCTCATGCCATGAGGATATTGTGCTTGTTGTTCTTTCTTTGGTTTTGCAAGGTATGGATTCAAGGTCAAATCCTTTTCAAGAAAGGAAGGATGATATGAGCCAAATGACCATTATAGCTTTTGATGAAATCATTAGAGGCCAACGCTTGAAGATTCAAGCTTTGGTCACCTCGAGGACACAAAAGCATGCATGGAGGACCCATTTGGACACTCAAGAGAGCAATTCCGTGTGTAGAGGGTTACTTGGAGGTGTATAATGATGAATACACAAAATCACAAATGTTGAAGTGTTTTAAAGAGCTTTAAACACTCCAAGGCATCCCTATTTTGACACACCAAGACCACCCCTTTGTTGCCTTTTCATTAAGGATGTTTTGGACATTTTCCTTATGTAATAGTTTAGCCTATAAATAGATAACTTAGGTCATTTTTTATTCCTTAGTTTTTGAAGATGGATGATTGAAAGAACTCATTTTTTTAGAGAAAGTGTGAAAACCGTAACTAGGGTAGCACAAAGTGTAGAATCACTAGTGTTGCATTTTGGCTAGAAACGTTGGTGCTTGAGTGGTGGATTCCCTCTTGTGTCTATATAAGAGTGTGGTGTTACTATTATAAGTCTTAGGGATTCTAGGATTTGATACATCCTTTAGTTCCTACTTTTTGTAATAGTATATGTCTCACTACCTATCCTTTTTATATTCATGTAATCGTTTAAGTGTTTTTTCTTATTCTAGTGAAATGGTTGGTTTTGGTTTCCTTTGTGTTATTATCTCGTGTTGTTTTTCTTATGTTTGTGGGGTTCCCGTATCAATTCTAACATTTCACTTTAATTAAAAAAAATGTTTTATGTAACTTTAAGTATTATAAGATTGAATTGAGACTTAGTTTGTGTGTGTAATAATTAGTCAATCCTAATGTTTGACTTTAATAAAAAAAAAATTAATTCAATTTATGTAACTCTAAGTATTATGAAATTGAATTGAGACTTGATTTATGGAAGTAACAATTAGTCAATTCTAATGTTTGATTTTAATCAAAAAATTAAATTGATTCAGTTTATGCAACTCTAAGTATTATAAATTTGAATTGAAACTTAATTTGTAGATGTAACAATTAGTTAATCCTAAAATGCTTGACTTCAATTGAAAAGTTAAATGTCTTGATTTATATAATCCTAAGTGTTATAAGATTAGATTGAAACTCAATTTGTGCAAGTAGCAATTTATCAATACAAATCTGTTGACGTTAATTGAAAAATTATTATTTCAAATTATATAATTCTAAGTATTATAAGATTAAATTGTGACATGATTTGTTGATGTAACAATTAGTCAATTTTAATTTTAACTTTAATTAAAAATTAAATTGCTTCAATTTATATATAATTCTAAGCATTATAAGATTGAATTGTGTCTTGATTTGTGGATGTGATAATTTGTCAATTCTAATTTTGAGCTTTAATTAATAAAATTAAATTATTTCAATATATGTAACTCTAAGTGTTATAAGATTGAATTGAGACTCAAATTGTAAGTGTAACAATTGCACAATCCTAATATTTGACTTTAATTGAAAATTAAATTATTTTCATTTATGTAATTCTAATATTATAAGATTGAATTGATAGAGTTAAACAATCAGTCAATATAAATGTTTAACTTTAATCAAAAAATTAAATTGCTCCGTTTTATATAAATTTAAGTATTATAATATTAAATTGAGACTCATTTGGCGCATGTAATAGCTAGTCAATTCTCATGTTTGAGTTTAATTGAAATATTAAATTGTTCAAATCTATGTAACTTAAAATATTGTAGATTGAATTGACACTCAATTTGTGGATGTAAATACTAGTCATCACAAATATTTGACTTCAATTGAAAAATATTGTTTCAATTTATATAACTCTAAGTATCATAAAACTGAGTTGACTTAATTTGTTAGCGTACAATTAGTCAGTCATAATGTTTGACTTTAATTGAATTACTTCAATTTATATAACTCTAAGTGTTGTAAGATTGAATCATGAATCATTTTTTGTATTAAAAAATTAATCAGTAAATGTGTTTATCTCGAATTGAAAAGTTGGATTGATTCAATTAGTTTAACTACAAGTATTATAAGATTGAACTGAGAATCAAATTTTGAAAGTAACAGTTAGTCAATCCTAATGATTGTCTTTAAGGGCCTGTTTGGAAAGCCACCCTGAGAATTGAATTTGGTGTAATCAGGTATAATTACACAGCTCGACATGTTTGATTGACCATGTAATTAATTGGTCAGCAGGTAATTATGTGTAATTGGCTGGGGGTAATTACACTCTCCAATCCACATTGGATAGCTATGAATTGCTGGTAATTACAAACTGGTTACGTTTGACTTCCTTTTATTTCTATTTTTATTTTTTTCATTTTAATTTATTTTTTATTTCAACTTATTTTAAATTCTTTTTATTTTATTATTCTAATATTTTTAAAATACATACTTTTTATTTCATATTATTTATATTCTTTTTTATTTTTATTATTCTAATTTTTTAAAATATATATTTTTTATTTTACATATTTATATTTCATTTCCCACATTTACTTCTTGTGATTTCATTCAATTGTTCATATTATGTATTTTTATTTATTTTATATTTATTTTTTCATTTAATAATTTTGTTAGTATCTTAGAGTAGAATTTATTGTTGAATAAAGTTATAGACTTATTTTTTTTCTTTTCTTTTGAATCATATTTTGTATGTTATGTTTAAAATTTGACATAAGACTATTATGTTATCTTTTTGGGATAATAGTCCGAAAAATATCTGTACTTTGTCTAAATTTGAAGTTACGCATACTGAACTTTGCGGGGGTAGCCCCCCTAGACTTTTTTTCAGTATTTAAATGGTATATATCTGCCCACTTGAACCACTTATTCAGTCACCCAAAGGGCAGTGATTCATACGCGACCTTTCAAAAAATCGTTATTCCTCTTAATTATGTTTTAACTTTTAATTATATAACCCTGAGATATTATCATGGTGGGGTTTTGAATAGTAAAAGCCAAAATTAAGAGGAATAATTATTTATTGAAAGGTCGTGTGTGAATCACCGCCCTTTGGGTGACTGAATAAGTGATTCAAGTGGGCAGATATATGCCATTTAAATATGAAAAAAAAGAAGTCTAGGGGGTTATAGGGCCTTCGCAAAGTTAAATATGTGCAACTGCAAATTTAGGCAAAGTACAGGTATTTTTCGCACATTTTTTCCTATCTTTTTTGGTTTGGATTTTGAACTTATGTTATATTTTCAATTTCAGTTTATTTGTTTACTAGTATTGACTTGATATTTCACATTACAAGTCATTAATTTTTCAGTTAGAATTGATAGATTATCTTTTAGTTAAATATTTTAATAATTTTATGATATTATATTTATAATGTTACTTTATTTGTCTACCAAGCATTTCACGATGTCCTTAAAAATCACGTACTTTTAGTTTTTATGATTAAGTTAATTAAAATATACTTATTTGAAAAATATAAATCAGTTATTTTCTTATAATATTAGTTAAGAATATATGTTTTTAATTTATTTATATAAATTTTTAGTTTTTGATAATTAACTTTTATTTTAAAATTTTAATTTAACATGTCATCACACTTGTACAACAAAACAATACACTTGTAGTTACACTGTACATAGATTGTGACAAACAAACATGTAATCGTAACTACTAGGCTGTGTAATTACTACCCTAGTAATACCACACCAATCACGATTACCAGGTGACTTTTCAAATAGACTCTAATTGAAAATTTGAATTTCTTCAATTGATGTAACTTTCAGTAATATAAGATTGAACGTGAAACTCAATTTATGCATTACAATTGGTAAATTCAAATGCTTGACTTCAATTAAGAAATTAAATTATTTCAATTTATACAACTCTATAAAATTGAATTGAGATTCAGCTTATGCATGCAATAATTAGTCAACAAAAAAATTTGACTACGATTGAAAATTTGAACTACTTCAATTTAAATAAATTTGACTATTATAACATCAAATTAATACTAAACTTGTGCATATATTAATTAGTCAGCACAAATGCTTGACTTAAATTGAAAAATAAAATTAATTAAATTTATATGACTCTTAATATGATAAGATTGATTTTAGCATGAAAAATGATTTTTAAAAAGTTTAGAAGATAAAGTCTCTTATTCCTATAAAAAATACTTTCATAATTTAAATGATATTGTCTGTGATTTGAGAGTGCGATTGGGGAGGGGGGGGGAGCGGGTGAATTTTTTTGATTAAAATATGAAAGAGTATATTGGGTAGACAAAAGTAGGAAACTAACTTGTAGTAAAGAATCAAAATAAATAAAAAGAGATGAAAAAAATAAAGAAACATCGAAAAAGACAAATACGTTTTCCAATACAACATGCATAAAAAAGATTTTTATTCTTCGCTAATAACAAGAAAGGTAGAGA
This sequence comes from Capsicum pubescens, assembly GCA_030864215.1. NCBI lineage: Eukaryota > Viridiplantae > Streptophyta > Magnoliopsida > Solanales > Solanaceae > Capsicum > Capsicum pubescens. The sequence continues at coordinate 167,473,827 of CM061544.1, read as the reverse complement.
GAGAATATTATAAATAGCTTTTGCTTTTTTGAAAAAAAAGGTATAAAAGTCATTTAACTCTAGAGAAACATTAAGAAAGGATTAAAAAATAACCAAAATTTCACTCTTTGGACATTATGAACGTGATTTGTTTGGACGTTTAACAGTCCCTTATAACAAAAAGGAAAAAGATCTAATTTACCTTTCTACTTTAAAAAAATTGACTAAATATACCCTTCATCATACTTTGGAACTAAATTTACCCTCGTTGTCATACTTTGGGGCCGAATTTACCCTTTTACTTTGGAAAATTAGCTAAATATATCCTTTGTCATACTTTGGGGTCAAATTCACCTTTGATGTCATACTTTCGGGTCAAATTTACCCTCGTTATTAAGAAAATTTTCTTATGTACCCTTTCTTAATAGAAAAATTTAAATCTATGCCCCATTTTTAAAAAAATATAATACATTTTAATCTAACTCGTCCGATCCAACTCGAGCCACAAAAAAGACACAAATAAATATGCCCCTTTCAGTTTTGTTGGTCAAATTTTTTCAGAGAGATTAAGTCACTGGATATTTATCAGTGCATAACTCATGAAAAATTGATCTGCATTAGTACAAACACAAAGAAATATATTTCTCTCTCAATTCATAATATGCATCAATGTAGAGCTCATGAAAAATGACACTTGATGGTCAAATGCAATAGATTAGACCCATTGGATATTTCTTTAGATGATTGAGTTAATATGTCTCTCTATGTGGCAATCGTAACATCTCTTCATTCATATATCTTTATATGCAATTTTGATCCATACAAGTTTTTTATCATGTCATTTGCTCAGAAAAGTTATCCACTGGTTCTAGAATTTAGATGAACATCGAATTGCATACCAAATTTTGAAATTTGAATATAATCGAACAAGAGCAAAGTTTGTAATAAATATTTTATCTAGTTCCATGCTTCTCCGTTATCACATTCTAGTTTACGTTTTGTTCATTTGTAAGCAACCTACCAGCGTTGTATGTTGAAAGAAAAATATTTTTGTTCGTTGAAAAAATTCGACCAACAGAAAAGAGGGGTATATTTGTTTGTGTACTTTTTGTGGGTCGGATCGGGCAAATTAGATTAGAGTGTGATTTATTTTTTAGAACTGAGCAATTTAACATTGATTTGGATTTTTCTATTAAAGGAAGAGTACAAGTGAAAAGTTTATTAACAATGAGGGAGAATATGGCCTAAAGTATGAAATCAAGGATAAACCCAAAGTATGACGAAGGAAGTATTTAGCTAATTTTTGAAAGTAGAGGGATAAATTTAGCCCCAAAGTATGACAACGTAAATTTTATCTCAAAGTAGGTGTTATAAATGTATTATCATATATAGTAAATGCCTATAAATAAAGGGGTTTTCCTTTATTGTAATAAAATCTCTCAAGAATTTCTCAAGAGAAATAAAAATTATTCTCTCTTCTCTCACCATTCTTCTTGGTCTTATTTTATATTTCATAACACGTTATTAGTACGGAACTCTAAACAATTGAGATAGTAAAATATTATTGGTAGAATCAAGTGTTAATAATTCGTAGCTTTATGCTTGAGGTAAGTAATATGATGAAATTCACTTTTATAGAGTATTAAAGTTTTTAAAACTTCACGTTGCCATATTCAAAAATCAAATACCATTTTCATGTATGTCAGGTAAGTTTTTATCTTATTTGTTTATATATTTTAGATCTCTCAATTTCAATCACTTGACATTAAATATGAGCAGATCAATATATATACATGGCTATCACAAGGTTGCTACTAGAAGTACAAATCGTTGGATCCGCTTGATGTGAGAAACCTAATTAAATGGTTCACTTGATCAACCAGTAGATATAAATAAATTTAGTATTGTGGATTTGGTGATAATCCATTCTGGCGTGTTATTGGATTCAAATTATATTGATTTATGCCAAAGACGTCTTTATATGGATAAGACGTTGAGTTTAAATATCAATGCACTATATTGATGATATAATGATGGATAAGACAAAATAATATGTATTTCATGAAAAATTATGAAACACGTCCTATTGAATATGCTCTATTCCTAAAGTAAATGTGGTAGCAATGCATAATCTAAAGGAAGACAAGTGATTAAATGTGTGAATTCAAGCGTGGAAGGACAATATTATAATATTTATCAAAAGTGATAATATTTCACACGCTTATTATGATTATAAGATATACAACAACAACATACCCAGTGCATTCCCACCTAGTGGAGTCTGGGGAGGGCAGAGTGTACACAGACCATACCACTACCTCAAGAGAAGTAGAGAGGCTGTTTCCGATAAACCCCCGGCTTAGGACCAATAACAGTATAACCAATACAAAAAGTAAGCGCAATAAACTAGTATGGTACACAAAACAAACTAACAGTATAGCAAACACAAAAGATAAGTGCATAATAAACTAGTACGGGATGCAAAAAAGCCAACACCACTAGCCCCAAAACCTACAGCCACAACACTACGAACCAGAAACTCCAGACCTAAAGGAGCACTCCCCTATTACTACCGCCGCGCTCCTACCCCCTAACCCTCTACCCTAATCTGCGTTCTCCACATCTTTCTATCAAGGGTCATGCCTTCTGTAAGCTGTAATTGCTCCATATCATGCCTAATCACCTGTCTCCAATATTTCTTCAGTCTACCTCTAGCCCTCCTAAAACCATCCATAGCCAGAGTCTCACACCTTCTCACTGGAGCATCAGGGCCCCTCCTCATCACATGCTCGAACCAACGTAACCTTACTTCTCGCAACTTATCCTCCACCGAGGCTACTCTCACCTTATCTCGAATAATCTCATTCCTCACCCTATCTTTCCTGGTATGTCCACACATCCATCGCAACATTCGCATCTCTGCCACCTACACCTTTTGGATGTGGGAGTTCTTAACTGGCCAACACTCCACTCCATACAACATAGCCACCCAGATTACCACTCTGTAGAACTTACCTTTAAGCTTCGAGGGCACCTTCTTATCACAAAGGACTCCCGAAGAGAGCCTCCACTTCAACCACCCTACCCCAATACGATGCATGACATCCTCGTCAATCTCACTATTACCTTGAATTATGGATCCCAGATACTTGAAACTCTCCCTCTTCTGGATAGCCTGAGAGTCTAGCATCACAACCACTCCCTCTTATAACATATGTTAAAGAAAAATTCTCTACATTATATGTATGCCTTGATTTGCTCCTAAACTATCAATTTCTTAAAAAAGGTTATAAGCTATCATAATTTGATATGCTTAAGGCAGGATTATATTTCATTCATGGGGAATGAGAATTTCAATTGTTATAAATACAAATATATACCCTAGGGGTGAATGTGAATATATTTAATAACATTTATAAATTCAAACGTATTCTTGGTTGTAAAGATATCACAACCCACCTCTAGAAGAGGTAGAATAATTGGAAGATTGAATATCTTCAACTTACTATGGTAAGAAACATGAATCTGAAAAGTTATCCGAGCATGATGAGATCACATATCATAATAAACTAGGAGTTTATTGATATAAAATTCATGTCATAGTAAACAAGATGTTTACTAAAGTAAAAAGCACATGTCATGATAGAGTTGGAGTTTACTAGTACAAAAAAGTTCATAAGTTGGCATGAATGATTGTGACATTTCCAAAATGTACATATTAAGTGTTGGACATATATTGAAGAACTGAAAGATTCTTCAAGAATTGTTTGTGTTGCTTGTTCTCATGATAAGTTGGTTGGACCAACTAATGTTGGGGTTGAATGTCACGACCTAATTTATTAAGTCATGATGGCGCCTACTATAACCCACCAGTAGGCAAGCCAAACCTGTAGTCTGGAACGGCTAGTAACAGGCTACCAATTATATAAAGAAAAGAATTTCAGAATAGATGAAATAAAAAAGTAGTTACATAATATAATCCCAAAACCTAGGGGTATCAGTACAAAAACTGCTAGTATAATAAGAGTACAAAAGTGAAATATCAAAGGGATTACACTGATACAACTTATCTCCGGATACAACATAGAGACTAGTCTAATACATAATATGGAGATAAGTAATACTCTAAACGTCAGGAGGTCACTCTAAGTCTTCAAACCATGACTTCTCCACACGATGCACACATCAACAGTGATAATCCATACTATGATATACAAGCTACAGAAGTGTAGTATGAGTAGCAAATGAATGGTACTCAGTAGGCAACTGTCACCTGAGCTCCAAAGATAAAGCAGATATATATAACATATAAAAATAATGGAAACTACACCCAAGTGTTCAGCAACCACATAAAATAGCCAATGATATAGTAAGTATAACCTATCCTATCCATGTCCAAGGGACTAACATAATAAGGCTGCAAAAGTATCAAGGATGATCTATCCTATTTCAGCCATACTTAGAAATCTCAACACTATGTCGTATATCCCTACCCAATTTATGAATGAAGGACGAAAGAAGATCATATAGCTATATACAAGGCTAAGGAATGAATATACAATAAGAACAAAGGAAGGGAGGGATATATGATAATACCATAGCTACATATAGTTATATATATATATATATGTAAGGTCAACCTGAAGTACAACCTTGATTATTATATCTTTATTTAAGGCCTCATTATAATCCTATCAGGATTTAGTACTAACAACTCTGGGTTTCTAGTCCATTTAGTCTCATCATGAATTTATCATGCATAATAATGAAATTTTAAGATAGGAAAGGCTAAAATCATACCTCAAATATCGATACCGAATTAATGATTAATCTGTCATAAGCTAGACATAACAATGATAATAACAATATTAATGACAACGTGAGTAACCGACTATTCCAAATAATAAAATACCTAGTAGATACTATGTGTGCCCCCACCGCCCTAGGCTCGGAAGGTTCAATCAGCATACCACAACACAAGGCATAGTCATCACCCATATCTATGCAACTGTCCTATACTAGCTGGCAGACATAGGCACACACTGGTGATAAGCGATGCGCATGCAAGAATAAATGTAAGGTACATAATCAATGTCTCAATCTTGTCATCATAACCATTTCCAACATCATAATCAACATTCGGCCTTGCCGTGTGTATATATATATAGTTGTCATACATAGGGTTAACTGGACTCGAACTGGTAGATGTACATATAGACACATCAATATAATTATCCTCTATCCTTGTTGGGTATCAATATCATCATCATAATATCCTTTGGCCTTGTCGGGTATCATCACATCATCATAGCATCATCCGGCCTTATCAAGTATCATCATAACATCCTTCGGCCTTACCGGGTGTCATCATAATATCCAGTCAATATTGATAATAATGAGCAAGCACCATGAGGGCTAAAGTAAAGAACAATCCCCACGAGGGCTAAGTAAAGAGCGAGCCTTACGAGGGCTAAAGTAAATTAACGTAAAGAGGGAAGTAAGGGGAAAAATATTTCCATAATTTATTTTTCATCATTAATATCATATTACCAATCCAAAATCTTCCTCTATCCTATACCGGAGAGATGTGTATCTGGATGTGATAGGTGCACGGGCTCAAGTCATGACTAAAAGAGTGTAAACCTGTAAGTTTGTTGCCTAGAGTTAACTTCAGGGCTAATCATTATAAAGGGGTAGAAAGGGTCAGAATCTCTCATGACTAGAATAATTAGTAATGTCAAATCATGGACCGGAATTTATCTTGATCAAATCTTTAAACATCATTATTAATCTCTTTTACATATTAGTTATTCATTAAAATAGGCATTTGTTATTACAAAAAATATATTTTAAGGTAGAAAGTGGGCTTTAACCCTTCGTTAGTGATAATAATAATCAAATTATAATCTAGTTGGAATCGTATCAATTATTGATGCAGTAATCATAAATGTACCGAATATATGCATGCCATCACCAGTATTTATACAATGAAACCATAAGCATTAATATATCATTAAACTACAATCACATTCTTTATGAGGATAAACACTTTTCGGATAGTCAACTCATATCATAACATGGCCTTGGGTCCAGTAATGTGTCCGAAATAATCATAACATCATACCATGGCCTTAGGCCTACTGTAACGCCCCAAATCTAGTACTCAGAATGCTACACAGTGCTCATAATCCCGAAGGACCACAAGTTAATCCATGACTGATATCTGTAACTGAGCCCTGAATAATAATGGTAATAACGTAAATGCAGAAACATAAACTGAAAGTCCATAAGGTTCAATACTGATACATAACTGAAAATATGGTATAACAATACCAAAAACAACAGAAATAACTATCTGAACATACTGTAGTTTGAAAGCCTTTAAAACTGAACTGTCTGAATAAAGAGTTGATGGGACTATCCCCCAACTAACCCCATTTGCTAAAATAAACTAAGTACTAAAAGAATGAAATAATCAAATAATAACATCCTTGAATAATGAGGACTCACTACTGACTACTAAAACTGGAATGCTACTGATACTTTGGAACACATGTTTCTGAACCTATGGTATAAAACACCATAGCACAAATGCGTCAGTACGATTGAATGTACTGATATGCAAGTGAGGAAGGCTAAATGAAATGGTTCATATGCATGAACAATACTAACTGACTGAATAACATGAACATGAAAATACATGCATGAATACGTAACTGTATCTGAGATCGTGATAACACTGACTCATGAATTCTGATAACGTGGATTTACTGATATCGGGGTACTAATACTGGGATACTAAAAGACTAAGTCTATTAAGTACTGAGGAACTGATGTCATATTACTGATAAAAGAATGACTATTTCTGACAGTTCTGATTATGAAGAACTGGTCTAATTGACTGTATCTGACAGTCCTATAATCTGAATACTGGTAGCATGAATTTCATATAATTAATATACTATTAACTGGGTGACTGTGTCTGACAATCCTAATTTTGATGGAACTAGCTGAGTTTCGTACTGAGCTGAGTGACTGTATCTAATAGTCCTAAAACTGTAGAATTGAACTGAATTCTATTACTGAGATTGGATCAAAAACTGATACTCTGGGAGGTAATCATCTAACCGACATGCCCCAAAACTTAATTGGTGGGGTCCAACCTATAACCCCAGCTAGAAGGGTGTCAGTACCGTGCCACGGATAACGACAAGCTGTGAGTAATCCCTCTCTGACAGGAAGCTCTCCCGTAAACCCCTTCTAGTTGGAAAAACTCAAATGAGGTGTATAATCCCTAAAATCGTAGGGTACATCTCAACCTATACTGGCTACGTAGTTCTGGAACGCAAGGATTGCTTCTAAGGATCACACCCTCTACTGGCTAAGTCCCCATCCTTGGGTTCACTAAGTGCTGAATCCTACTCCCAACTGAAGAGACACTGAACTGATTTAAACTGAACTGAACTGTTACTGATAGTATCTTTTATCTTATTTGAACAGAGTTTACTAAATTCCATTGAGTGACGGAATACTACTGAGATCGGATAACTGACTGAGATTATTAAGATTACTGAGTTTTTCTGAGTCATGTAACTGACTGAATTCTAATGATCATGGCTTGAATAGGAGTATCGTAAAAACTGACACTGGATCTAGGCACACAACTAAATTGTCGAGTACAAGTACCCCCAGGACTCGATAGCATGAAACTGACAAGACTTGACACTTTATGAACACATAACCAATATCAACAATTCATAATACAATAAGTTGGGGATTTCATAAAACACATGGTTGTCATAATGTTGTACATGGATGGAATTGCATATAGACATGTCATACTTTCATCAACCTAATATCATGAACATTCCATCAAATATTCATAATGCACACAATATCATGGAAGTCAGTCTTGGTTATAAGGGTAAAGCATGTATTTATTATTCGAGTCACAATTAAGCTATAATACCCAATTTCTATCCTCTTAGCCATTTTGTCAAATACACTACATGCACAACTTAGGGCATAGGAGAAATCATCAAATTACACATCATAAACAACTCAATTCATGGATTTTATCTTGTATACTAATGTAGTTTCATAAAAACACATAAAGATTCCAACTTGGGAATCATACAACAAGATAAACATGGTTACAAATAACCCACAACATAAATATCATGTATTATAATTTAAAAGAGGGTTCTTGGACTTCATGAATGAAAGGAATCCATAAATTAACACTTGACATACCTTAGTTCCTGACTTTACAAAGATTAACGGGGAGATTCTTGAATTTGAGTATTGAATTTGAATCCTTAATTGAAAATCCTAACTTGTTCTTGAGAGAAACTTGAGAGAAACTCTATATTTTGGGTCCAATATGGTTGAATCACGTGTTATTGAGTTTATCTAAGGATGGGAAATTTACTCTTTTGCCCTTCAAAATGCGAACATTTAATGACTAAAAATTGGGTGCCGACGCTACAAGCAATGCGGTGCATTAATGGCTGCGACGTGATACTTAACGCATCGCGACATCATCACGTCGAGCCTCAAAAGTTTTATCTCTGGCATCCTGCATAAATGTTGACCAACACGATTGGCGACGCGGCGTGCCATAGTCGTGTTGGTCCTCTGTTTTGGGACTCTGAACATGATCTAAACGTGTTCTAAAAAATCCAAAACTTGTCCGGGAACACCTATTGACCTTTCTGATCATGAACTAATAAAAATACGGACCATTAAAGGACGTTAAGGTGGCGAAATAAGATTGCTAACTTTCGATGATCAATAATAGGCTAAGTCTGGGAACCTAGCTAGAATTTTCTAAGTCTAGGACCCCTTGACAAACTTAAAGGACTGAATTAAGTTTTAGGATTTTATGGGGTCTTACAATATCTCCCCCTTGAGAACATTCATCCTCGAACAAGACTGACTGAGAGGGAAGAAAAGATAAACTGACATACATATTGAACATGAACAATTGGAACATAATTCCATGACTGACATGGCCGATAAACTTAATGTATCATACTGAGCATGCATATCTGATGCATGGTTTACTGGTTCATGAATGCATGATTGAATATGCAATGGTAATTGATACTAAGTTTATCATGAAAATCTGAGCATGAAACTGGATAAGTTCAAGGGAGACTATTTCCTTAAATTGAAAATGCTAACGAGCCTGAAATTAATTACTAGATATGGACGAGCAGAAACATGTGAATGTAACTGAGTCTGGAATGTGATACATGAGCTGGATATCGTGATCTGAACTGAGTACCTTAAATACGAAGCTTACGACAGAGGTCGGAGTTTGAGGGTCAACTTATAACTACCCCCTTACTCCAAACTAGATTCATTACGAGAAGAAATAATGGCATGTTTTATGTCATGAGAGATGGGGGAATTATCGTGTATATCCCTATTGGGACACTAGGTCCCTCAAAGAATACTGATTTTACTGAGATACTAAGGAAAACTAGAGCGATGCATAAGGTACCTACGAACTGAACCGCGGGTGGATATCCGGGATCTGAAGCTAAGACAAAGTGATTAGACCTTACGCACTGCAACTGAGACTACTAAAAAGATTTACGTGGGTGCTGAGCACGAATGCATAAATATATACTAACTTTATCTGATTAACTAAATAACTTATATCTAAATACTAGGCGTGTAAGACTAAACTGTACTTAGTTTGGATAGATGGACTAAGACTATAGGGTATTATACATAGGAGGTAATGACTGACTGGGAAACACGAGGTAACTAGGCATGAGTGAGGAAAAACTGTATTACCTTAGGAATGCAAGACTAGGAGTCTAATCATGATTCAAAAACATTCTGTAAACTGAGGTACTGTAATACTAATAACTGAGTAACTGATGGCCATATGCTATGGTCGGGTAATCTTGAAACTTGACTGAGTTTCTGATTTGACTACTGGACTAGGTCTGGGACTGAGATTGTAGCTAAGATGGTAATTGAAACTGTAACCGTAACTAAGACTGTAACTGAGACTGAATGCTAGTTTTCTATAATTGAGGGTTAGACTGGTACGGGAGTACTGAATTCTGATGGCTAAGTAACTAATAGCTGAAAGCCATGGTTCTTTAGGACTATCTGAGTCCTTTACTGAATATTGATTACTGAACTAACACTGTAACTGAGGCCTGTGGGATAGAACATTAATACTACAGATTCACTGAGGGATCTAAACTAAGGGTATACGTGGCATAATCTAAGTTTGACTGAACATTGGGAGTGAAGTCATAAAACGTGTGGGCTAAGCATACTGTAAAGCATCACATGAGTGCATGAGTCATGAGCTGCACGAACTGGGTTTAGAATTTCTAAATTCTTGGAACATGATCCGCAACATTGGATGGAATTGGACTCCTCATACGAGGAACTTGAAACACATATTATTCTATGAAAAATGCAAGGATATAAGTTATATTCGTGGGACTGAAACGGAAAGCATGTGCAAGTATCGTGATAGTTGAAGTATAAAATTTTGCACTGAGATAGGAATGGGTTGGGAATCATCTTTCCTTATGGATTTCCTACACATACTGGTATTACTACTGGAACCTGAAGGCCTGACTTTCAGAGATTTCATAATTGGACAGTTCCAGTATACCTGTCGGGCTGTGTTAGACTGACTTACTTGGGTGGCGACTGGAAAAAGGTTCTGTTAACATTTGGTCTAACCTTAAAGTTGACTGCTATGCAAAGAGTTACAAAATAAAAAGGAAGCTCCTAAATCTGAAGAAACGTGAACATGTAAATGAGGGATCTGTAACATACCAGTGGTTGCATCAGGAGGACTTTCCTGATCCTGTCAGGACTAAAGTGCATAGAGTCTGTTTGAGCGTTGCCCACTGATAGCGCTGGAATTGGCACCCTGCTGATTCGGGGGATCGGACTAAGTTGAAGGACAACCGTGCTTACTTCTAGGGCCAGGCCTAGGACGATCTCAGACCTTGTGACCTGTCTCGCCATATCCAAAACACACATCACTATCGGCTCTACATATACCCTTATGATACTTACCACACTCTTCACAAAGTGGATGAGTAAAAACCCTGCTCTCACTATCGTGGGCCTTTAAGCCTGGTGCCCCATCTCTACGGTCATTTCTGAACTTTGGTACTGGTGCACTAGCTGAAGATGGAACTGTGGCTAAAACCTTCTGTCTATACTGAGAACGATTACCACCCTACGACCCTGGCTGAGAAAAACTATAACTACCAGTTCTAGCCCTCTTATTTTCTCTCTCCTTCTTCTTAAGTTTCTGCTCCTCAATCTGTTGAGCATGGACCATAAGCCTAGATATGTCCATCTCCTTAATCAACATTGCAGTCCTTCACTCCTTAACCACTCTACCTGATATCCCAGACACAAACTTATTCATTCTAGATCTACTGTCTGCTACTACTTGAGGAGCGTATCTGGCTAACTGAGTGAATCTGAGGGAGTATTCTTTTACGCTCATACTACTTTGTTTGAGGTTTATGAATTCTACCACTTTGGCTTCTTTCTGCTCTAGAGGAAAAAATCTACCTAAGAAAGCCATAGAAAACTCTTCCCATTCTATGGGCTATGCATCTGCACCCCTGTTTACCTTCCACTACTTAAACCATGTATGGGCTATATCTTGTATCTGATAAGAGGCTAACTCTTCACTCTCACTGGAAGTCACTCCTATGATATCTGTGATTTTCTGAACCTGTTCGAGGAACTCCTGTGGATCCTCTTCAGACTTAGAACCAAAGAATATGGGAGGATTCATTCTGGTGAAGTCTCGAATCCTGGCTGCAGCAGAATCGGCCACTGGGTTGGCCGAAACAACAGTTGGCCAATCATTCTGAGTTGTGACTGAATTGGCTAGAGTAGTGAATGCAGTTCTGAATTTTGCATGAGAGACGTGCTCATCCAGAGGATTTGCCTGTACGGGCTGAGGTGCTGACTGATTCCCTGTTCCTCTTTTGTTAGCCCTTTTGGGAGGCATGTTCTGTAAACAAAAGAGAAGAAAGGATTAAACTGAGAGTTTGACTGGAGCTCATGCTCACTCACACGACATGAATACTGAAAGAAGGGAAACTGTTCCTAAAACATCTCGTAGCCTCCTGTACATAAGTGTGGTGCACAACACACCCATGTACAAGACTCTACTAGATGCGGCTTTTCAGACTTCCTAGGACGCTGTTGAACCTTAGGCTTTGATACCAAGTTTGTAACTCCCCAAATCTGATACCCGGAATGCTACACGATGCTCATAATCTCGAAGGACCACAAGCTAACCCATGACTAATATCTGTAACTAAGCCTTGAATAATAATGGTAACATCGTAAATGCGGAAACATTAACTGAAAGGCCATAAGGTTCAATACTAATACATAACTGAAAATATGGTATAACAATACCAAAAACAACTGAAATAACTGTTTGAACATATTGTAGTCTGAAAGCCTCTAAAACTGAACTGTCTAAATAAAGAGTTGACGGGATAATCCCCCAACTAACCCCATCTTCTATAATAAACTAAGTACTGAAAGAATGAAATAATCAAATAATAACATCCTCGAATGCTAAGGACTCACTGCTGACTCTGACTAATGAAACTAGAATGCTAGTGATACTCTGGAGCGCGTGCTTCTGAACCTATGGTATTAAACACCATAGCGCAAATGCGTCAGTACGATTGAATGTACTAGTATGCAAGTGAGGTAGGTTGAATGCAATGGTTTATATGTATGAACAACACTAACTGACTGAATAACATGAACGTGAGAATACATGCATGAATACATAACTATATCTAAGATCATGATAACACTGACTCATGAATTCTGATAACGTGGATTTACTGATATCTGGGTACTAATACTGGGATACTGAATGACTAAGTCTATTGAGTACTGATGACTTATGTCATATTACTGATAAGGGAATGACTGTTTCTGACAGTTCTGATTATTAAGAACTGGTGTGATTGACTGTATCTAACAGTCCAAAAATCTGAATACTGGTAACATGAATTTTGTATAATTAATATACTATTAACTGAGTAACTGTGTTTGACAGTCTTGATTCTGATGGAACTAGCTGAGTTCCGTACTGAGCTGAGCGACTATATCTGACAGTTCAAAAACTGTAGAACTGAACTGAGTTCTATTACTGAGACTGGATCTGAAACTGAAACTGTGGGAGGTAATTATCTAACCGACATGCCCCGAAATTGAACTGGTGGGGCCTAACCTGTAACCCCAGCTGGAAGGATGTCAGTACCGTGCCACGAGTAAAGACAAGTTGTGAGTAAACCCTCTCTGATAGGGAGCTCTTCCGTCAACCCCTTCTAGTAGGAAAAACTCAAATGAGGTGTATAATCCCTAAAATCATAGGGTGTAATCTCAACCAATGCTGGCTACGTAGTTCTGAAATGCAAGGATTGCTTCTAAGTATCACACCTTCTACTGGCTAACAGGTGAGTCCCCATCCTTGGGTTCACTAGATGCTGAATCCTACTCCCAATTGAAGAGACATTAAACTGATTTAAACTGAACTGAACTATTACTGATAGTATCTTTTAGCTAATTTGAACAGAGTTCACTAAATTCTGTTGACTGATGGAATGCTACTGAGATTGGATAACTGACTGAGATTACTGAGTTTTCCTGAGTCATGTAACTGACTGAATTCTAATGATCATGGCTTGAATGGGAGTATCATGAAAACTGACACTGGCTCTAGGAACACAACTAAATTGTCGGGTACAAGTACCCCCAGGACTCGATAGCATGAAACTAACAAGACTTGAAACTTCGTGAACACATAACCAATATCAATAATTCATAATACAATAAGTTGGGGATTTCATAAAACACATGGTTGTCATAATGTTGTACATGGATGGAATTGCATATAGACATGTCATACTTTCATCAACCTAATTTCATGAACATTCCATCAAATACTCATAATGCACACAATATCATGGAGGTCAGTCTTGGTCATAAGGGTAAACATGCATTTATTATTCAAGTCACTATTGAGCTATAATACCCAATTTCTATACTCCTAGCCATTTTGTCAAACACCCTAAATGCACAACTTAGGGCAAAGGTGAAATCATCAAATTACACATCATAAACAACTCAATTCATCGATTTCATCTTACATGCTAACGTAGTTTCATGAAAACACATAAAGATTCCAACTTGGGAATCATACAACAAGATAAATATATTTACAAACAACCCACAACATAAATATCATGTTTTATAATTTGAAAGAGGGTTCTTGGACTTCATGGATGGAAGGAATCCATAAATCAACACTTGACATACCTTAGTTCCTAATTTTACAAAGATTGACAGAGAGATTCTTAAATTTGAGTATTGAATTTGAATTCTTAATTGAAAAATCTAACTTGTTCTTGAGAGAAACTCTATATTTTGGGTCAAATATGGCTGAATCACGTGTTATTGGGTTTATCTAAGGATGGGAAATTGACCCTTTTGCCCTTAAAAATATGGATATTTAATGACTAAAAACTGAGTGCCGACGCTAAAAGCGACGCGACGAGTTGATGGCTGCACGCGATACTCGACTCATCACGACATGATCGCATCGAGCTTCAGAAGTTTTGGCTCTGGCAGCCTGCATAAATGTTGACCAATGAAATTGGCGACGCGGCGCGTCATGATTGCGTTGGTTCACTATTTTGGGACTCCGTACATGATCTAAACGTGTTCTAAAAAATCCGAAACTTGTCCGGGAACACCTATTGACCTTCCTGATCATGAACTAATAAAAATACGGACCATTAAAGGACATTAAGATGGTGAAATGAGATTGCAAACTTTTGAAGGACAATAATAGGTTAAGTCTGGGAACCTAGCTAGAATTTTCTAAGTCTGGGACCCCTTGATAAGCTTAAAGGACTGAATTAAGCTTTAGGATTTTACAGGGTCTTACACCCACATACGTATCCAGAACTCATATCAATAACCATGTATATAAATCATCTCATGTTTATAATCCATAGCGTATTCACAAGGCATAACATCTCTATAAGTTATAAGGCGTATTTATAATCATCTCACATATAGGAGGCATAGCACTTCTAGGAGGCACAATGCATCAATGAAGCTTAACTCATAACTATGAGATATATCATATCTATAGGACATCTCATATCTATAGGTCATATATCAAAACTATGAGTCTAAGAGAAAATAATATCTCTAAAGGCCCAATATCGTGTCTAAGAGGAGATAGCATCTCTATAGGACATTTATCATAATTTGGGGAAAGTCATCACAATTACCAAGTCGCAAAGTAACCTTATTCTAAAGGTTCAATCATCTCAACTAGGCCTAACATCCGCAACTAAGTCCACAAGGGATAACACAAGTCTTGGACTAAGGTGCGCCGGAAGAACCCACTTCTAATCCTCAATTTTCATACTTAAGTAGTATATGCCCCGCATTAGGCCAAGGTAGCTAGTTTAACTTTTAGATGTCAAGTAAGCCATAACCAATCCTAAGATAGAAACTTCATCTAGAAACATGGATATTTATGTCAATTCTACCCAAATTATGATTTCAAAACCACTAGACTAGGCCTACTAAGGTTAATCATGCCAACCATGATTCCAACACATAAACCACATCCCAAACCTAACACCATACCATATCCATGCTACAAATTAGTCCAATATAGGGAGACGAAAAAAGAATTCTAAAAGGACAATAAGCATTTCGCTTTACGGGTCCAAAACCCTTATCTAATCCCCAAAACTTTAATAATCAAGACTAATTCATTCTACCCATAATCTAACTTAACATTCACATTCACACACAATATATATCATACATCTTCTTACGAAAAAGAGTAGACAGAAGCCTACCTCAAAACCGACCGCAAATTCTTACATCACCAAATGCCCATCTTCACTTCATAATCCTTAAAATTCCATTACACTATCAAAATCATAATCTATCTGTCAATATGAGAATGACGATACCCATATTGCACCATTGTACATCGGGTTAAAAAACGACACCAAAAATCTCAAGTGAGTCTCACATATGGAAATTGCATTTCCGAGGTCAACCCAACATTCATACATGAACAAGAAATCATAACCCTCAAGAAATGGGTGAAAACCAAGCAAACTTAGGGCTAAAATCAAACCCTAAGCTATATTGGGATTTTGGGTTAAAATTAAGGAAATTCACCAAGAATTTGATTGAATCTTACCTTAAATAAGATGATAATCACAATAATAGATGTTTATAAACCTACAAAATCACTCATAAGACTCATTTT
The DNA here is from genome assembly GCA_030864215.1 of Capsicum pubescens. Classification (NCBI taxonomy): domain Eukaryota; kingdom Viridiplantae; phylum Streptophyta; class Magnoliopsida; order Solanales; family Solanaceae; genus Capsicum; species Capsicum pubescens. The sequence goes on along the minus strand of CM061544.1, from coordinate 167,457,500 downwards.
GAATTATCACACCCATTTAGGGCTTTGGGCTATTAAGGACGAAGAGAAAATGACCAAAATTACGACATTGGGGGCTATTTACACCCCCTTCAGGTAAGAAGATATCACTATCGCAGTCATAGGGATTTCTATCATGGTTGTGCAATCGCAATAGGATTATCTCGCAATGGTGTGATCACAGTGCCCCAATACCGACCGCGCATGCACCAGCAAAGTCAAAACTTATTTTTAACCCTTGAAACTCATTCGGAGTCTAATTTTTGCAAATGAACTATGTAACCCCACTAAATTCGACATTTAGGACGCGTTGGAGAAGTTGAATTTTACATCCAAGATCATTTATACCAAATGTGGGTCCCACACCCATACTTTCAATTTTCTAACTTTTCGATCAATAGGTTGAAATGAGCTCGGGTGCATTGGGACCCGAACTAAAGGTCTACCTAGCCTAAAATTAATATTACGGATCTGTTGGCATAGTTAAATTTGCATCTGAGATCGTCTTACTGAAGTTTTTACTCAGTGGCCATTTGAAACCAGCAAAGACTTCTAAATAGGGAATTGGTTTTAAAAATCAAATGAACTGCCCCATAACCGAACTATTAGTCCCCACAAGTCATAAATGACTTGGAGCAACTATGGAGAAGCTCAAATGATGAAAACAAATGGAATTATGAAAAATGACCGGAAGGGTCATCAAATTAAATTCCTTAAATCTGAAAAGTATAAAAGATGAATATGGGATCGTTCACATATCATGTAATATATATTAAGATGCATCAATATAAGATGATCACATATGTGTTTATTGTCAACATGCAGTTGACATTCATAGATTTTCTTTCTCAATATAAATTGAGTTAAGTGCATAATTTCAAAATTATACAATTAAGACAATTCATCTTGACACGTTGAATGCCTCCGATAAATAGTTGAACCATTGCTTATAGGAATAAAGCTTCATGTGTTGGTATAAAGTATGATATATCGCATACAATAACACTTGTTTGCATTAGACCAAAAATTATAATTAATTCCTCTCTCTCAATTAGTTCAAGGTCAGGAACTAATCATTCCATCTAATAATTTTGTTATGCAGTATATGATTAGTGGATATACAATGATGCACAAAGATGGATTCTCTGAATAAATTGAGATGTATGTTAGTTTTCTTAACATGAGAGGGAGATAATAAATAGATAAAAAAATATATTGTGAATTATCATCAATATGATCCTCATTCAAAAGATAATTCAAGTTAAATTCTAGGAGTATTTGCTGATCCCGAATTGATTTCATATTTAGTTGTGGATGATGCTCCTATTGTGTGTCCCTAAAGGACAAAGTCTACACATACGTAAAGCGTGGTAGACCAATCAGTTTCAAATAAAATTATTCGTGGAAAGAAAAAAGGAGCAAATGATCATAATAAGGAGGTAATGGATCTTAAGGAGCCTAAGACATAACACTTTATGAAACCTTATGAAAGGTTCAGTAACTTGAAAATAATGAAGTAATAAGATCTCAAAATGTTATTCACATTGTGAATTTGATACGGGATGAAAAATGAAAATGAAAACGATACGAAAACAAAGAAAACAATGAAAAATGAGACATACTATTAAAGGATAAAAGGAATAGATAGATTGACATCAATTGATAAAAAGGGGATAACCAAAGGGTATGTTAAACCCTAAGACCTTTCCATCGATTACCAATAAACACCAACCTCTTACGAGTGTTGACACCTAATTTTGGGTCGCTCTTTTTCCTCTAATTATTTTGCTGATGCTTCTTGGCCTTAAATAATTTTTCAAAATAAATTCATATTTTTATTTCTATGAATTTTGAAAATAATAAAAAAAAAGATTTTTTTTCTATCATATTGTAAAAATATTTTAATCAAATATAATTATTTGTTTTTGCATCAAAATCACAAAAAATATATTTTTGATAGTCGCATTCACATTTTTTCCAAAAAATACTTCAGACGATATATTGAAAATATATATTCTCATAATATATATGTCTTTATTATATGAATATGTGTATATTTTATTGTAATCTCATTTATAATTATTAACATAATGTATATGTATTCTTATATAATATTGTTAATTTTATAAAAATTAAAGTTACAAATTATTAAATCAGATGCATATACTATTATTTATATAATTTATATATGTTATACTAAAAATAATTTTTAGGATAGTAAGAAGCATCGATAAAATTAATTTCAGTAGAAAAAGAGTATGCGGGCCAAAACTTACTCAATTTTCATTTTTATTTTATCCAAACCCAACTCTTATTTATAAATCTCAGCCAAGAAACCCAAAAATTAGCCCAAAATCCATATCCACTCCACACCATACCAACCAATCATATGCTACCACATCAACATAGAAGCACCAAAATTCACCCCATAAATACAAATTAATCTGATCCGTTGATTACTTTCTAAACCAAGAATTTCAAAATTTTCAGTTATTTTTTACATATATATATATAAATATAATTTATTTTATTTGATTTATTTATTTACCTTCTCCCTTACTTTTCTTTTATCCTTAAATTAAATCTGAACGATCCGATAAAAAGATCGGACGGATAAAAAAAAAGTCATCTTTAAATCTAACTTTTTCATATATTTATTCATATGATATTTTTTTTTATTACTACTTTTTTTTTTAGGGTAATCTTCTTTTTTTTAGTCGTCCGATCAAAAAGATCGGACGGATCAAATTCATCAAGAAACCCAAGTACATTACACATTTTCTCCACTCTCATGCGTGATCTGACTCCCTTCCCCATCAAAGTCCATTATCCCAAAAAGTAGAAAATCAATGAACTCACCCCTTCTCTCTTCTTCCTCCCTTCTTTACCATCCCAAAACAAGAACCCTAGCTATCGGATTCAGCCATAGCTGCCGCTTCTACAAGAGATTCACTTTGATTTTTACCCCCAAGCCCGTGAATTCACAAAACCAGAGAAAACTAGACCCGAATTCGTGCAACAGCGGAAAATCTCTTGCAATCCGCCACTAAAGCTTTGAAAAATGCTGAAATTTGCATATTGGTTTCAAAATTTGAATTCAAATATCATCTCTTCATAAAAATATTGTTTTGAATTTCGACTTTGAAGTTCGGATTTTGGCTATAAATAGCCTAAATCTCCATGCCCATAGGAATAGGTTTCAAAGTGGGAGAGGTGAGGGCAGACAAGGGGTTAGAGAGGTGAAGAGAAGTAAAAAAAAAGAGTTTTTTTCAATTTTGAGGAAAAGGATCAAAAAACAGACTCTAAAGGTTGGAGTTTGGAGAGAAACAAATTGGAAAAGCTGGAAAGAATAGTGTGAAAATCAGTGGACGAGTAAAGAGGAAAACGAGTAAAAAATAAACTAAGGAAAACAGAGTAGAAAATTATTAGAGGGTAAATGGTTCAAATCCTCGGAGTCGAGTTCATCGCCAGAAAACTCTTAGACGTTAAAGCCCCAGTTTTGATTCCCCCAAAAAGGTGCAAATCCATTTTTATCTCCTTCCCTTCGTCTATTTAGTTTTCGGAATATGAGATTTTTTTTATTTTTAAGTTTATGTTGCCGTTTTTTTTATCTTTGTGGATAAATTTAACTTTTAATTTTGAAAAGTCATTTTCAAACGTGAATACCCAGATCTGTAAATATGTGTGTATATGTATTTATTTTGTTGTGGTGCTGTTATTCGTGTTTTATTTTTTAAAAAAAAAAACAATCTAATTCTAATAAGAGTTATTATCCTCTCTATGTTATATTTTGTAATTTTTAAGTTGAATTTTGTCCCCTCTTGATTTGGATTCAGGACTGTCGAAAGCAAAATGACATGGGAATCATCATTTTCCTTTGTTTCCCTGTTCGGACATATATCTGTGAATATGTGTATGTGTTTGTTCATCCCGTTTGGTATTATCTGTGAGTTAAATTCATGCGTATGTGGTTATTGCAAGTATTCAAAGTGTGATTTCCGTCTCTTCTTGATACCACTGTTGCCTTTCGCCATCTTTGTGTGAAATAAAATTGTGATTTTTAAAATTATTTCGTGTGTGAATATACAAGTCCATGAATATGTGTATTTGTATCGTTGGAAGCTGGCTTTTCGAATCAGATTTTTCTAAAAAGATATAGTTTCGTCTTAGTTCATTTCAAATATGTCTGCCTATTATTATCTTTTCCTAAACCCAAGACTAGAATGAAAGATCTAGTTGAGTCCTTTATCCATTGTGTCTTGGGTGTTCTAAACAAGTTATTCTATCTTTAACAAAGAAAATGTGAAGAAGTTCTCCATTGAAATATCTTTGTACGCTTTTGCAACAACAATTATTGACTCTGTTTTTCTCATGTGCACTTAAGAGTAGAAAAACTAATTTGCAAGAATTGATCTACTACAAAGTATAGATTAATAAATAAAGGACTTGGGTAACATGTGGAGATGGTGAAGTAATGGGCTTTATAATTAGTTTAAGCATCTGTACAAGTTGCGTGGAAATCCGCTGGTAATGGTCTCTTTTGGTCAATTTTTCAAAGGGCTAATGTATTTGATACTAAGTTTTATAGCTGTTTGATCTGGACACTCCGAAGCATAAATGTTTGTTTATTTGTTTATTTATTTAGTATTTTTCTCTCAATTCCATTTTACTTGTCTTATTTGACGTTTGGGTTTCTAATCCTCATTCTCTTTATTTTACATGTGAACTCGGGAGTTGGAGTTCCACAACAGAACTCGTTTTGACCCAACTATTGGGTCAACTGCTACTAGGATCGTAAGAGCCTTGGAGTCACAAGAAATAGAAGTTTGAACTCTTTTAGGAGTCTAGTACCTCTTTCACCTTTCTTCTTAACTTATTATCCTTCGCATATTACTCATGTTATGATAAATAGTTCTTGATACTTGAATCAATGTTTAAGTGTTCTTATTTTTGTTGAAATTGTTTAAGGTATCATTATTTGATTATTGTATTTATATTGTTCCAGCGTTCACAAATTACCTTTAAAATGGATTAACTTTTCCACAATTTGCAAATAACGCGATTAGCTAACTCACTTATAGACATTTCGGATGTAATTATCAAATGTTAAGGTTAGGCTATTTTTTCTTTTCTAAGACTATTCATTCGCCTCAAAAATATTTTTTCCCAATAAAAATAGGCATCACAATCTCAACACATGCATTAAAAAATGAAAAAAAGAAATTTCAGTATTAATTTGGTAGAAGAGTAACTCGCCAATAAAAATGCATTTTTATTTACTATCTTCTTTATTTATTTCTAACTTAATTTCAAAATTTCAGATTTTATAAAGTCTTCAAAATATAAGGTATATATGTGTATTCACAATATCATATACAAGGTATATTTTATAATTATTATTATGATTATTTTATTAACACTACTATTTTCATTGTAACTATCATCATCGTCATCATCATCATTGTCATTTTAGCTACTATTATTATAATTATTTTGACTCTACCACATGTTGTTATATTTATTTTCCACTTAACTCCAAACTGTCGATTGAAATTTAGCATCTCTTCATATACCCTTACTTATATTCATATCCATATTTATTTTACACTGAATAAATCCTTGCATACTTTAAAAGTTTTTCTACTTAATAATGACTTATTTATATTCTCAACTTAATATACCTTTAAGCATGTCTTCTCATGAAATTATAGAACTTTCTACCATGTGTATCATTATAATAAAAAACACTACTCTTCATCATATTTTTAATATTTCTGTATATATACTTATATTGTGCAATTAACATATCACGGCTTCGCATATTGTAGTGTTACATCTTATATACCTTGAGTGCTATTTTTGAAATAATAACAAAGGCTTTCTTATCAAATTTTAGCAAATAACAAAATAAATATTTTTCGAACATTTTTCTAAACTGAGTCTAAGAACTATCTTCAGATAGATTCGAGGGATGCCTTACACCTTCCTCCCGAGTAACCAAAATCCTTACTCAGAATTTTAAATATTTTTGTAGATTAAACACGGAGTTTCAAATTACAAAATGATTTTCCTAATTTTTCCAAAAGTTAGGTGACGACTCTAAAAATGAATTTTCAAAACCCGAGAGTCATCTGAAGCCACCACATGTTGTGTGATATTTTGATCGGTTCGAAATAAGACGGCGACAACGTGGTGACTCTGCTGGGGATGTCAATGAACTTAGTTTTTTACCTTAGCACGCTTAGTTTAGGATTGTCATGCTTTTATTGTGTTATTTGTTTTACATGTATTTATATCCTTCTTTGCGTGAAAGGACGCAAGCCAAATCCAAACTTGTGTTCCTTATTTGTTTGAAAACACTACTTATTACCGCTTTATCACTTGCATTTTCCTATCGAGTCTTTGGTCGTACACAATTCACACACTGTGGTTCACGCAGTGGGTGTCTTACACTCCTCCAAACCTTCTTTGGATTCTTTAGTTTCAAAGTCGATGCAATTAGGTTAGTGCGCCTTCTCACAGCTATTCAGTCCTACTCTCAAACATTTAGGGGAAAAAATTATTTTAGAAATAGGTCATATTGCAAAAACCTAAGTCGGGACGGTCTAAGGCATCGTCATCACAATTAGGAAACCACCCTTTTGTCAAAGGTTACAAACCTGATGACATGCTTTTATGTGAAGATTAGTGTGAACAGTCCAAACAAAAACACATAATGGATTTGTTTAGTATTCCGTGTCTCGAGCCGGGGGTCTATCAGAAACAACCTTTCTACTTCTTTAGAGGTAGAGGTGTGGACTGCGTACATCTTACCCTCCCCAGACCTCACTATGTGGGAATACACTGGGTTTGTTGTTGTTGGATTTTAGATAAATGACTTATCATATCCTTTGTCCTTTATTTCAGATGGATACCAACCAAACCTTACCAAACATCCAAATGATTGTCTCAGCCCCCCAAGCCTACAAAACTGGAGGCAAAACATTCAGGCAGTGCATGTAGCTGTAGTTAGAAAACACTTAGGCTTTTTGGTGTCACTCATAGATTTTTGAGCCAATGAAGTGCTCATAAAGCTACTGGTTCAGTTTTGGGATTCGATCACCGTGACATTTCAGTTTGTAGACTTTGAAATAACCCCAACCTTGTAAGATATCAGTAGCTTCATGAAGGGAGAATACCGTTGGCACCATCGGCTATGACCGGTAATGATTTTTTGCATGCTTTGGGTTTAAGGGCATATGGTGCACCAAGGAACATCAAAGATGGTTGGGTTAACTTGGGCTACCTATTTCAGAGATTAGGATATCAAATGAGATGTGGCTATTATCGAAAGGACTTTGCCTATAGCACAATAAGGTGGGAGAGTGTCTGTCTATGTCTTTCACACTTGACTTCCTAGGGATTATGGTATTCCCTAAAAGAAGGGGCCACATCAACATCAACTTGATGCCTTTGGTCTTTACTATGTTTATCAGTTTTGAGAGACTGACGTTAGTGCTAATGCAGCTGGCAGAAGTATTCCGTGCTTTGTCTGCTTGTTCAAGAGGGGATGATTTCTTTGGTAGATGTAAGTTGTTACTTCAAGTTTGGGTTGTGGAACATTTCTATCAAAGGGATCCAATCAAATATAACTCAGAGGACATCTCTAAATAATACAGATCCATAAACAGAGGTTGAGATTTTGGGAGGCACCACTAGGAACAGAAGAATGGTGAGTTTATCTGGCGTACCTCACAGGAGGTGCCATCCAATGGAAGCTTCCTTGGATCACAGAAAGAGCATTACTAAGGAGGTACACTGGTAATTTTATTGATTTGATTAGGTTGGAAGAAATCCAACGGTACGCTCTACTTAGAGTTCTACATCAATTCTGCATAGAACAAAATATCCCTTTATGGTCACACATGGCTCCAGCGAAAGTTACTTATGGAAGACAAGTACCTTGGGCTAGAATTAGGAAACTTCAGGAAATGTGAACGAACATACTCTCAGCCAAAATTGGCCAAACAACTTGGTGAACCTCAGGGTATTATTCAAGGAAAGTAGAATGAGGCCCCATAACGTGACTAAGCTGAGAAATGATTCTTGGGCTGGTTAACTATGACATGGTGTGTCAGGTGGCAAGTGAAATACTATCTCACATATATCTCACCACCTCCATGTATTGACAGGTATTTCCAGGATCAGTAGATGACATGATGCCTCCAGGCAACGGTGATGGTGTAAAGGAAGGCATAAAAGAGGAACCCACAGATCAATTCGAGAGGAATAAAGAAGATCCATACTGCACAGATTGGATAATAAATGGGGGAGATTTCATGGATTACCACTTGGACATTTTTATAGGCCTAGGTGATGGTGATGATGTCGGCCCTACATGGCCTTAGATCCTCTTTCCTTGTTGTATTTTTACATTCCCTAAAGAGCCGCATGGCCAACCCCATTGTATACCATTGCGGTCGTCTATGTACTTTCTTTTTAAGATTTTGTAGATTTATTTTGATATAACCTCTTGAATCCCTTTGTTTAATGAAAGGTTTGTTTATTCTTCAATCTAAATGTATTTAAATGTATCATTTATCATTAAACTGATTGCAATGTAGGCCTACCTCTGGCGAAAAGAGGCTCTATATTAGGACGCGTTTTAGATGTCGCCAACTTGGCGTATATATGTGCTACATACTTGTTAAATTTTTGATATCTCCCAAACTAACATGGTTTACCTTTACTTTTTCTTTTTTTCTTTTCATTTAATAATCACCCAAAAAAGAAAGTTGATTTGTGTCGACACTCAAACTGGCGAAATCCAATACAACCTTCGGTCCAAAGGAAAAATGACTAATAAGGACCAATCTTACAAAGATGAGATAATCCCAGTAGATGACGTCGAGAGTTCCCAAAGGCTGTCAGACACTCAAAACGATGAACAAATGGCTAACATGACACAAGAGATTAAATTCCTAAAAGAAGAACTAAGTTAAATGCGGGATTTGACCAAGCTTACAGTGGCTACCTTTCCCTCTCAATTTCGGGTTCCAAGTGTTGCTAATCTAACGAACCCACTTTCACATACTCAAGGACCACTTGTGTCACTCTCCGAGACTACCCCCTGGATGTTAAACGGTGCTTAAGACTACAAGTGATCCCAAGCTAACCATTGTACTGGCATATTGCTTGATCTATAAATTTAATTTCATAAAACTGGGAGTAATGCGCGGAAGAGATGTCTTTAGTTGAACATATTCAAAACAAAACTATTTTAAATAATTACAACTCTGGTTATACAAAACAAAACCGGAATCAAGTACATCAACTCTATTGACTGTCTATGAAGCCTCTACTAATATTGACTATAGGTAGCCAGAACATGACCCCAAGTTATCCCTAATCAATATGACTGAATAAAGAAAATAAGACGCTTCTCAAACTATGATTCACCCGATCCCTTGAATCAAAAGGACTCATTACCTACTGACTGGAAGCTGCACACTGTCTGATTATGATGTGTGGGCTACAACTGGTACCTACATGATGAAATATGTAGTACATAGACATATATGTGGATCAGTATTTTTGGAATGTACTGAGCATGTGGGAGTGAATGCATAAGTAAACAATAACTGAATGTACATATAGACTTTAAAATAATGCATGCTAAGTGTAGATGACTCACCTTGAGCTTGAATAAAACAAAAGCTGTAAAATCATAAACATGAGTAATAAAGCATAAGGATATACTTTGTGAGACATAACACTTAGTTCTAAAAGCTTTAATTTTACTCTTTCTTTTGAGAGGTTTTTCTACTCGACATAAACCATGTGAGCTATCATGGAGTCCAACGTCTTACCCACGTTGAGAAGAGTTTTTCTACCCTTGCTATTGAAATAGAACCTTTTCTTGAGTGATCATTATACTTAACCCATATTAGGACTTAAACCTATGATGACACGTAATTCTGGGGCATGCAACCTCGGACTCATACCCAACTTGGTGCTAAATGCTACTCCCATGTTACTTATATGCTCATACTTTAGGAACTCCGCCTTAAAATAGCGTAAGGGTTTATAGAATGAAAATCAGTTATGCTTCTGTTTGCTTTAAATCATATTCAAGATGAACAAATATGGATTCCATATCTTATCTTAAGAACAAAAGATCAATCTTTACTTTAAATCTTTGTATAAACTTACCAAAGGAGCTTAAGAGCATTATCTTATTGAAATCTCAAACTTGTACTTAAGACTTATAATATATTCTTAAATTCTTAGAATTTATCACAAAACTTCATACTCAATAATCATCTTGAAATACTTCAACAACTCCAGTAAATATAATGAAATTCAAATTGCAATATGAATCCTATAAATCAAAGGATGAATATGTGTAAATCTTGATGCAGATAAAGCTTTTAATCTCATGCTTTCTTTCACATAACTTGTAAAATAATATCATGCTTAAATCTCAATTATAAATCTTTAATCAATAGTCAAATCAAACCCGTGATATACAAATCATAATAGAGAATCTTCAAGTCAAAGCATAAATAGTTGAGAACAAGTATGCACTTTAATACTTAAATCACTTTATAAATCCATAAACTTAAAACAAGATAGTTTGGGTTTGAACCCTAATTGCAAATCATATAATCATAACTTTAAAACAAGTTTTGGGCAAAAGGATGAAAGGTTATCCTTGTTCATAAACTCCACATACCTTAAAGTTCTAGTCTTGGAAGAGAAACATAATCTTGGTGTTTTTCTTGAAAGTTCTTGGATTGGGGAACTTGAATTCTTGGTTTTCCTTGGAGAGAAAGGAATGAAATTTAATGATCTTGGGGGATGATTACGGTTTGTTTTTAGAGGAATTTGAAGAATATGGGCAAATTATGCTCTAACTGAAGCCTTAAGTAGTGTTTCTACGAATTGGGTTTAAGTGGGAAAAGACCCAATTGACCCTTAATTATTTAAGCCAAATATTCGTAACTGGAATGCAGATTAAAGGCTCATCACGATGCGGTCTTATCGCGGTGGCGTATTGGTTCTGACAAAAATAATCATAACTTTTTGCTCGGATATCGGATTAAGGCGAAATTGGTATTGTTGGAAAACTAATTCAATTATATACAATTTGGTGGGTCATGAGCTGAAAAATTCCATATATGTCAAAAGTTATACACATTCAAAGTTGACCCTTGTAGGATCGAAGACCAAACTTTGGATGAATCAAAGACTCTTAGCTTAACTTTGTTCTAAGTGGTTCATATGACTATTTTTCACCTCATAAGAACTTCACACACTAGGATAAAAATCATGATATATGCATTCAAATTATAAATCAAGAACTGGACACAACACCTTCACCGCAATGCGGTATATGTGCCAATGGGAATAGCACCACGACGCGGCGCTATCGCGGTGACTTGTTGGATTAGTGATCCAAACGTGACCCAATCCTCGTCTGAAAAATCCAAAACTCTCCCGAGACATGCTTCTTACATCCATGAACATGAATTAACTCAAAAACTAACATCTCGGGATCGGGAAGGTCAAAATAAAAAAATTTCAAAGTTTAGGGGTCTTGAAGATGACTAAGTCCCCAAAACTTAGTGAAAATTTTGAGCCTTATGCCCCTTAAGCATGCAACTAAGAGCTTAATCGAGCTAAGATTAGTATGAGGTATTACAACTTGCTCCTCTACCTACTGCTAGGGCTGCACCTGACTTTTTAATTCCTACTCAGAAGTTTACCATTCCAGTCCATCCAATAATGCAGCACATACCTGAGGCACATGTCACTTGCAAGATACCCGTGCCACCGGTATATATTACTGAAACTCCTACTTTTGTAATATTTGCAGCTGTTAAGGTTCTATATGAGGTTGATCGGTATATCGAATTAGGGAAGGATGCCCAATCAAATGAAGAAGGGTCGATAGTAGCTCAACTCGAAAGTCTAAGAAAGGCATTAAGAAATATGCAAGTCATTAGAGGAACTGAAAGCTTAGATTATGATGACTTGTGCATTCATCCAGACATCGATATAACAGTCGGGTACAAACCATTGAAGTTCGACATGTTTGATGGAAAAGGAGACCCGCATACACATCTAAGGACCTATTGTGACAAGTTGATCGGTGTAGAAAGGAATGAGAATTTAAGAATGAGGTTGTTCATTTAGAGATTATTAGGAGAAGCTTTGACTTAGTACACTCGACAAGACCCTCATAAGTGATGTGACTGGCGGGAAATGGCTGAAAACTTCATGAGCTGCTTCAGATTTAACACCGAGAACACCCCAGATAGGTTCTCATTGGCTAACAAACAAAAGAAGCCATCAAAATCATTTCAAGAGTATACGCGACATTGGAGGACTGAGGCTGCTAGGATCCAGCCTCTACTGGATGAAAGTAAGCTCTCCAAGTATTTTATTCGAGCATAAGAGAGTGTTTATTTTGATAAGATAATGTCGATGATGGGCCAAAAGTTTACAGAATTAGTCAAGATGGGAGATTTCATAGAAGAAAGCATCAAGTCAGGAAAAATCTAGTCTATGGTTGTACTGCAAGCCGCAAGTAATGCCATACATTTTGGTACCATTGGTGGTAATAAAAACAAGAAAGAAGATATCTCAGACGTCACACCATACTACCAACCTGGAAATTCTTCCTACCGTTACCCTAACAACCCTCAAATTATTACACATGTTTCGGTGTATAATACTCAGCCACAATACAAAATACCTCAAGCTCCAGCATACCAAAATTCACCAAGACCATATGCCTCGGTCCTAGTGCCAGCTCACTAAAATAGACCAGTTTATGCACCAAGACAACATCCAAATCTTAAAGCCAGAAATACCAGCACCTACACACCAATTGCTGAACCTTTGGCCCAACTATTTGAAAGATTGAAGGTAATGGGATTGTTATATCTGGCCAAAGGAAAAAATCCCGGACCCAACCTCTCAAAACTTTGATGGAAACAAGCGATGCGCTGATCACTACAGAGTCCAGGGGTATGACAAGGAAGAGTGTTATGGTTTGAAGAATTAGATTGAGTCTCTAATCAAGAAGGGAGTAATCAAATGCATCGCCACAACTCTAAATGTAAACAATAACCCCCTGCCAAATCATGGAAATTGAGAATTCAACATGATTACTCTAGAGGAAGAGTATGACTTGGAAAAGAACACAGAAGAAATTGCCACTACACCTCCGGCATAACCTTTTATGACAGTTCAGTTGAGGGAGCCGTTGACTGTTCAGACTTACCTGCCAAAAGTCATGGTGACCACTTAGCCACTAGGAGGCCCGATTATAATAGTAAAGCAGTCCGATGAGATTATCGAGCTGAAGCCAAGGGCAAAATGATAGATGTTGTTGTGGCTCAGGGGATGACCAGGTCGGGAAGGTGTTATGATTTAGAAAATCTAAATCGAGGAGTTTATAGGAAAAAGAAGATCCCAAAGAGGAATATTACTGATACTGAAGCCGCGGAATTTTGGAAGAAGATGCAACCTAAGGAATATTCAGTCGAAGAGCAACTAAAGAAGACATCAACCCACATATCCATTATGTCCTTGCTTATGAGCTCTGAAGCCCATTGAAATGCTTTGATGGAAGTGTTGTGTAGAGTTAGCATGCCGAAGGAAACCACAAATGATACTTTAGTTGCAGTGATCGGATGAATGGTAGAAGCAAATAAGGTCTCTTTCCATGATGATGAGCTACCGTCAAAAAGGGTCGCGCATAACAAAACACTTCATATCTCAGTCAGATATCATAACAATATCATGAATAAGGTTTTGATCAATAGTGGTTCAGGTTGTAACATTTGTCCATTCTCCACTCTAAGGAATTTGGGTGTGAACGTAGAAGATATGAAGGAGAGTCGGGTGAAGGTCAGAGCCTTTGATGGACCATAAAGGAGTGTCATCAGAGAAATCTACCTAAAATTGCAGTTAGGACCAACTAAATTTCCCATATTATTTCAAATGGTGGATGTATCATCTAGTTATAACCTGTTGTTGGGAAGTCTATGAGTCCATATAGCAAGAGTCATTCCTTTCAATAACCATCAGTGTGTAAATTTTGAGTGGGGTCATACAAAAGTTACTGTCCATAGAAAGCTCAGTTATCCCTTATATTCTTTCAATTCAGTTCCAGTCACTGGAGAGTTAGATAGAACCATTTTCATACTCTGGAGATCATGCAAACTACAAAGACCAATGAAAAGATAGAGCTAGTTGAAGTAAGAATATTGAGTGATGCAAACATGGTTGTGTCAGAAATGTTGAAATATAGATATCAGCCAAAGACATGACTAGGGCCAAAAGTCGATGGTATAATTGAGCCCATCCAGCTGAAACATCAGAAGGGACCATAGGGCTTGGGTATAAGACCATTTTTAGAGGAGTTCGCAATGAAGGATCAGGAGTGATAGTGTTTCTGCCAGCCTAAGTCCTAGCTTCAGAACAATTAGTTGATGAGGATATCACAAAGGGAATAGGAAATCTATTCTTGGAAGTGATCGAAGGAGAATCAGAGATAGATTTCAAGCACCTTACCATCGTTGATGTCGAACATGGAGAAATCTTCCAGAATTGGACCATCATCCCATCCCTATTTCGACAGGAGTCTTGGTAGTATGGAATTGATCGGCCCATCCCTGATCAATTGAGGCTTGAATCATGCCGAAGCTCTTTTTGCTACTCGCCTTTTGCCAAAGCCTAATGTTTTCCTATTAATAAAAGTCCTTATTTTTTAAACTTATCTTCCTATTTTTAATATCTATTTACTTTACTCACTTTTTATACTTTTCAACGTAAATATTAGTAAAATTCATCATTCCAATATTATGACATGTAACAAATCCATTGAGAAAAATGCAAGCGATGAACAAGATTATGAGGAGTATGATGAAAGTATGATGTCTGAAAATCGACCGCATTAGATAGAGCAACTTGAAAGTCAAAAGAAGCCTAACATGGATGAAACTAAAGTCATCAATTTGGGTGATAAATAAACGGTGAAGAAAACACGAGTCAGCATACACTTGGAGATTGAAAGAAAATAAGAGTTGATGAGCCTTCTCAAGCGATGTGTTTTATTAGTCTTACGATGACATGCCTGATTTAAGCACTTATATCATCTCACATCAACTGCCAATTAACCTTGTATGTCCGTCGGTGAAGCAAAAAACAAGAGAATTCAAATACAATTTGAGTTTAAGAATCAAGGAGAAGGTGACCAATAAGATAAAAACTAACATCGTGAGGGTCACAAATTACCCCACATGGTTGGCTAACATCGTGGGGGTCACAAATTACCCCACATGGTTGGCCAACATCGTACCAGTACCGAAGAAGGATGGGAATATAAGAATAAGTGTAGATTATTAGGATCTCAATAAGGCTAGTCCAAAAGATGATTTTCCTCTCCTAAACTTTCTTATTCTCATTGATAATTGAGCAAAACATGAGTTGCAGTCATGTCTTGATTGTTTTGCAAGATATCATCAAATCTTGATGGATGAGAACGATGTAGAGAAAATAGATTTTATCACTCTGTGGGGAGTATAATGCTACAGGGTAATGCCATTTCGACTCAAGAATGTCAGTGCAACTTACATGAGAGCCATGACTACTCCTTTTCACGATATGGTTCACAAAAAGATAGAGGTGTATGTGGATGATGTCTTCATCAAGTCTAAAAAGAGTTCGAACCACCTGGATGATTTACAAAATTTCTTTAAAAGACTGCGAAGGTACAACCTAAAGCTGAATCCAGCCAAATACGCCTTTGGAGTTCCCACGGGAAAGTTATTGGGATTCATTGTTAGTAGGAGAGGTATAGAGTTGGATCCATCCAAGATAAAGGTGATCCAAGACTTACTACCTCCTAAGACCAAAGAAAATGTAATGAGTTTCTTGGGAAAACTCAGTTACATCAGTCGGTTCATATCTCAATCCACAATAATTTGTGAACCAATATTTGAGATATTAAAGAACGATGTCGTCAATGGATGGACTAAAGAATGTTAGAAGGCTTTTGAAAAAATCAAGGAGTACTTGTTAAACCCATTAGAATTAGTTCCATCAATGCTCGGGGAGCCGTTGCTGTTATATTTATCTGTTATAGATAATGCATTTGGATGTGTGTTAGGGCAACATGATGAAATGAGAAAGAAGGAGCAACCCATTTACTACCTGAGTAAGAAGTTCACACCATATGAAGCAAGGTATACATTTTTGGAGAGAACCTGTTGGACATTGACTTGGGTTGCGCAAAAGTTGATTCACTACTTATCTGTGTATACCACATACTTGGTTTCAAGAATGGATCCCCTCAAGTACATCTTTCAGAAACCGATGCCTACTGGAAAATTGGCAGATTTTGTTGAGCGAGTTTGATATGTTGTACGTGACACAAAAAACCGTAAAGGATAAGTTTTAACTGATAACCTCACAAAAAATCTAGTGGATCAAGATTACAAGCCACTCAAGACATACTTTCCTGATGAACAGGTGTTGTTTGTAGAAGAAGATATCTCAGAGTCGTATGATAGATGTAGAATATTCTTGGATGGAGCATCAAACTTTAAAAGAGTCAGAATTGGAGTAGTTATAGTTTCATAAGAAGGTCAACATTACCCGATCTCGATGAAGATTAGGTTTTCTTGTACGAATAACATATTAGAATATGAGGCTTGCAATCTTGGACTTAGGATGGCATTAGACATAAACATCAAAGAGCTTTTGGTGATAGGAGATTCAAATTTGCTGATCCATTAGGTATAAGGAGAATGAAACACCAAGAATATTAAAATCCTTCCTTATGTGCAATGTGTTAAGGAACTGAGTAAAAAATTCATGAAGATTGAGTTCAAACATGTCCCTCAAATTTAATGAGTTTATCGACACCCTAGCAACACTATCTTTAATGATCCAGCATCCAGATAAGAATTATATCAATCCCATCAAGATGGAGATACACGATCAACATGCATATTGTTTCCATATAGATGAAGAACCAGATGGAAAGTCGTGGTACTACGACATCAAAAGTTTACTCAAAACAGAGAAATATCCTGAGAGCATTAGTAGAAAGCAAAATAAGACTTTAAGGAGGATGGCGAATCACTTCTTTCTAAAAAAGGAAATGTTGTATAGGAGGACTCTGGACTTAAGACTGCTGCGATGCGTCGATACCTTGAAAGCCACAAAACTGTTGGAGAAAATACATGCAGGAACTTGCAGACCCCACATGAATGGTTTTATGTTTGCAAAGAAGATTTTGAGAGCTGGATACTTTTTGATGACCATGGAGAAGGATAGCATCCAATACGTGTAGAAATATCACCAATGTCAAGTTCATGGGGACTTTATGCGGGTTCAACCAAACGAGCTCAGTGTGATGGGTTCCCCTTAGTCGTTTGCTGCTTAGTCGTTTATATACGTTATACTAAAAATAATTTTTAGGATAGTAGGAAGCATCGATAAAATTAATTTCAGTAGAAAAAGAGTAGTTGAGACAACAATAACTCAATTTCAATTTTTATTTTACCCAAACTAAACTCTTATTTATAAATTTTAGTCAAGAAGCCCAAAATTTGGCCCAGAACCCAGTCAAATATCGATATTCATTCCACACCGTACCAACCAATCACATGCTGTCACGTCAACAAAGAAGCACCAAAATTCACGCAACAAACACAAATTAATCCGATCCGTTAATTACTTTCTAATCCAAGAAACTCAAAATTATCAGATATTTTTATATGTACATATACATACATACATATATATATAATTCATTTTGATTAATTAATTTATTTATTTACTTTCTCCCTTTCTTTTATTTTATCCTTAAATTAAATCTGAATCATCCGATCATAAGATCGGACGGATAAAAAAATAGTCATCTTTAAATCAACTTTTTCATATATTTATTCATATATATATATATACATATTTTTTTTTATTACTATTATTATTTTTAGGGTAATCTTTTTTTTAGCCATTCGATCAAAAAGATCGGACGGATCAAAATTAGTCAAAGAAATCAAGTACATTACACGTTTTCTCCACTCTCCAAAAGCTTAACTCCCTTCCCCATCAATGTCCATTACCCTAAAAAGACAAAATATCAATAAACTCTCCGCTTATCTCTTCTTTCTCCCTTCTCCACTACCCCAAAACAAGAACCCTAGCTGCCGGATTCATCTATAGATATCGCTCCTACACGAGATTCGCTCAATTTACAAAAGGAAATCAGTACCTAATTCGTGCAACAATGCAAAAAAAAAAACTCTTGGAATCCACCACTAAAGCTTTGGAAAAAATTGAAATTTATAGATTGGTTTCAAAGTTTGAATTCAAATCTCATCTCTTCATAAAAATGTTGTTTCAAATCCAAACTTTAAATTCCAAATTTCGGCTATAAATAGCCCAAATCTCCATTCCCATGGGAATAAGATTCGAAGTGGGGGAGGTGAAGGAAGACAAGGGGTCGGAGAGATGAAGAGAAGTCGGGAAAAAATAGTTTTTTTTAATCTTGAGGAAAAGGGGCAAAAAACAAACTCTGAAGGTTGGAGGTTGGAGAGAAACAAATTGGAAAAGATGAAAAATATAGTGTGAATATTAGTGGAAGAGTAAAGGGAAAAATGAGTAAAAAAAACTAAGGAAAACATAGTAGAAAATACTAGAGTGTAAACGGTTCAAATCCTCAGAGTCGAGTTCATCGCCGGAAAACTGTTAGACGTCAAAACATTAGTTTTGTTGCCCCCAAAAAGGTGCAAATCTATTTTCATCTCCTTCTCTTCATTTATTTGGTTTTAGGAATATGTGATATTTTTTTATTTTTAAGTTTATGTTGTTGTCGTTTTTCATATCTTTGTGGATAGATATAACTTTTAATTCTGAAAAATCATTATCATACGTGAATACCCAGATCTGTAAATATGTGTGTATGTGTATTTTTTAGTGTGGTGTTGTTATTCATGTTTTATTTTAAAAAAAGAAAAAGAAATTTCTGATTCTAATAAGATTTATTATCTTCTCCATGCTATATTTTGTATTTTTTGAGTTGAATTTTCCCCTCTCCTGATTTGGGTTTGGGACTGTCGAAAGCAAGATGACATGAGAATCATCCTTTTCCTTTTGTTTTCCTGTTCGGACATGTATCTATGAATACGTGTACGTGTTTGTTCATCCCGTTTGATATTATCTATGAGTTAAATTCATGGGTATGTGGTTATTGCAAGTTCAAAAGAGTGATTTCCATCTCTTCTTGATACGGTTGTTTCCTTTCGCCATTTATGTGTGAAATAAAATTGTGATTTTTGAAATTATTTCGTGTGCGAATATAAAAGTCCACGAATATGTGTATTTGTATCGTTGGAAGCTTGCATTTTGAATCGGAGTTCTCTAAAAAGATGTAGTTTCATCTTAGTTCATTTCAAATATGTTTGCCTATTATTATCTTTTCCTAAACCCAAGACTAGAATGAAAGATCTAGTTGAGTCCTTTATCCATTGTTTCTTGGGTGTGCTACACAAGTTATCCCATCTTTAATAAAGAAAATGCGAAGAAGTTCTCTATTAAAATGTCTTTGTACGCTTTTGCAACAACTTCTTTGCGAAGAGGTTCTCTATTGAAATGTCTTTGTACGCTTTTGCAACAACATTTATTTACTCTATTTTTCTCATATGCGCTTAAGAGTAGAAAAAATAACTTTGTATGAATTGATCTGCTACAAAGTATAGATTAATAAATAAAGGGATTGGCTAATATATGGAGATGGTGAAGTAATGGGATTTATAATTAGTTTAAGCATTTGTACAAGTTGCGTGGAAATTCGTTGGTAATGGTCTCTTTTGATCAATTTTTCAACGGGTTAAAGTATTTGATACCATTTTTTATAGTTGTTTGATTTGGACGCTCTGAAGCCTAAACGTTTATTTATTTATTTATTTATTTATTTTTCTCTCAATTCCATTTTACTTGTCTCATTTGACGTTCGGGTTTCTAATCCGTATTCTCTTTATTTTACATGTGAACTCAGGAGTTGGAGTTCCACAACAGAACTCGTTTTGACCCAACTATCGGGTCAACTGCTACTAGGATTGCAAGAGCCTTGGAGTCACGAGAAATAGAAGTTAGAACTCCTTTAGGAGTCTAGTACCTCTTTACCCTTTCTTCTTTACTTATTATCCTTTGCTCATTAATCATGTCATGATGAATAGTTCTTGATACTTGAATCGACATTTAAGTGTTCATATTTTTGTTGAAATTGTTTAAGGTATCATTATTTGATTATTGTGTTTATATTGTTCCAGCGTTCACAAATTACCTTTAAAATAGATTAACTTTCCAACATTTTGCAAATAACACGATTAGCTAACTCACTTATAGACATTTCGGATGTGGTTAAAAAATGTTGAGGTTAGGCTAATTTTTCTTTTCTAAGACTATTCATTTGCCTCAAATATATTTTTTGTTCCAATGAAAATAGGCGTCACAATCTCAGCACATGCGTAAACAAAAAAAAAAGAAATTTCAATATTAATTTGGTAGAAGAGTAACTCACCAATAAAAATACATTTTCATTTACTATATTCTTTATTTATTTCTAACTTAATTTCAAAATTTCATATTTTTGGAAGTCTTCAAAATACAAGGTGTATTCGTGTATCCACACTATCATATATGAGGTGAATTTTATAATTATTATTATTATTACTTTTTTATTAACACTACTATTTTCACTGTAACTATTATTATTATTATTATCATCATCGTCATCGTCATCGTCATCGTCATCGTCATCGTCATCATCATCATCATCATCATCGTCATCGTCATCATCATCATCATCATCGTCATCATCATCATCATCATCGTGGTCATCATCATCATCGTTGTCATTTCAGCATAGTCGCCTGCTATTATATTGAATTTTCACATCTCTTCATATACCCTTACATATTTTCATATCCATATTTATTTTACAATGAATAAATCCTTGCATACTTTAAAAGATTTTCTACTTAATAATGACTTATTTATATACTCAACTTAATATACCTTTAAGCATGTCTTCTCATGAAAATATAGAACTTTCTACCATGTGTATCATTATAATAAAAAATATTATTTTTCATGATATTTTTAAATATTTCTATATATATACATATATTGTGCAATTAATATATCCCGTCTTCGCATAGTGTAGTGTTACATCTTATATACCTTTAGTGCTATTTTTGAAATAATAACAAAGGCTCTCTTATCAAATTTTAGCAAATAACAAAACAAATATTTTTTAAATATTTTTCTAAACTGAGTCTAAGGACTATCTTCGGATAGACTCTGAGGGGTGCATAACACCGTTTTCTTAAGTAATCAAAACCTTTACTCAGAATCTCAAATATTTTTGTGTACTAAACACAGAGTTTCATATTACAAAATGGTTTTCTTGATTTTTCTCAAAAGTCAGGTGGTGACTCTAAAAATGAATTTTCAAAATCTGAGAGTCACGACAAGCCACCACATGTTGTGTGTTGTTTCGCCCATTTCGAAATAGGGTGAAACAACGAGGAATGTAACATCTCATAATATTCACGGCTTGATTCAGCTCTTAGTTGCATGCATGGTGAGTTTAAGGCCTGGAAATTTTTCTAAGTGTTGGGGACTTAGTTATATTTTATGCCTCTTAACTTTGAGGATTTTTAAATTGGTCTTCCTAACCCTGAGGCATTTATTTTTTGGTTAATTCATGTTTAGGGAGGTTGGTAGTATGTCTCAGGGGAGTTTTGAACTTTTTGGACGAGGATTGGGTCATGTTTGGATCCCAATTCCAGCATCTCACCTCGATAGTGCCGCATCGCGATGCTAATGGCGATGGAACTCCTACCGCATCATGGTGATCATCCAAAACACAGTTTAGTTACGGATTTAAATGCCTAAGGGGTAATTGTGTCTTTTCCTCTCAATTCAATTCGTCAAATCACGATTAGTATCATCAGTTAGAGAATAAATTGCCCATCTTCTCCAATAAACTCTAACTAAAAAAGCTCCCTTTTTTCCATGAACAAGAATTCAATCCTTTCCCCCCAAGTAATCTAGAATTCAAGCCTTTCAAATTCAAGAATCTCAAGAAAGTAGCAAGATTAGGGTTTCATCCTCCAAGTTAAGATACTTATGGTACGTGGGGATATCCTAAATTCCATGGGCATGAATTCATTGTTTTACTAAGCTTTGAAGTATGTTATTATGTTTATAAAAGGGTTTTGAAAGATCGTCTTAAATATCCAAACTATAAACCTATTTCAATGAATAGTGTTTTGGTATTGAGGCTCCTTTTTGTAGATTAAATTATGATCGCATATATATATATATATATATGTATTTTCAGTTTTGCAATTGGAATTAAGAGCATGAATAACTAAACTCTCTCTCTTGTTATGATACCTCTTGATTAACATGTTATGGGTTATTTAATTGACTGTTTAGAAGCATGAGATAAATGTTTTAATATTATTTATGAACTTGACATTGGTTATGAAATGAAGAGAGGGTTTTTCTTGTTTATAAATATTAAATGTGACAATTGAAAGAATTGCATGGGTTGTTGTGAAGGAGTTGGCCATTATTTGCTAAGGTGTTGAAAAGGGAAAATCTTTGCATAAGTTTTCACATATTTCGAAGCACGAACTCTTTTGCATTGTTCAAATATTTTGGTGGTCAATACTGTGTTTTGAGATAAGAAGGGCTGTAGATGTTGTGGTATAAATGAACGACTTGCAAGTCTGGGTATGCCGATACCCTATTACGAATATGCCCTCATTAGAATAAGAAAAAATGGTTTATAAGAAGAATGCATGTTTTGGAGAGTCTAAAATTGGGCTTAAGATAGTTAAATAGTTGGCCGAAGAAGGCACGAGTTCAAAAAACTCATTTCCCAAAATTGTGATTTGTTGACATGGGTTTATGTTGCCCTGAAATAGGAATTGTACACTGGCAACGGCCCTGTGGCATAGTAGAGATGCAGAGACTCCAATCCTTGCGGCAAACTTGGGTTGGGGGCTTGGCCGCCGAGTCAAGGTCGGATTCCATATAGTCCGTGGAATTACAGATTGTAGGGTGTACTATCTAGCTCAAAAGAGAAATAAAGAGTAGAGTCATGATTCCATTTAAGTGTTTTGAAATTTATCAAATCATGTGTATGTGTTTTCAAATATTTTAACCTGACATATTTTTATGAAATGCTCTCACCTATGTTGTGTAAAAACATATTTTATTTTTGGATTGTTCTACGTGCCAGTACATTGTGTATTGACCCCCTAAAAATTAGGTTCTGAGGTCCAGTCTCACGGTCCTACTAAATAATAGATTGTTGTTAGACATTTAGAGTTGGTGAGCCTCCTTTATTTTGGAAGACATTTTGTTCACATGTGTTGATTTTATTTGATTTAGTTCATGGTCCGACCGGGGTCCTTGTCTCGATTTCAGAAAGATTGTTGTTTTTAGTTTAGTAGAGATTTCACGGACTTGTTATAGATGGTTATGGGTTTTCTTATGGACTCATATTTTGTATTGCTAAGTGAAAATAATATAACTATCATTCTTCTAGTTACTTCCACATTAATTATAGTAGATCAGTTATGCTTAAGGTGACAAGATAAGAGGGTTCTTGGGCCTTCATAGTTCGGGATACCCATCACGGCTAGGGTATCGGCTCGGGTCATGGCAAATTTGGTATCATAGAATGGTTCATGGTCCGAGGGTGTCTGCGAAGTTGCGTCAGGTAGAGTTCTTTTTATGGGTGTGTGGCGCGCCATACTTATAAGAAAGAAGCTACTAGGCGTTTAGGAATTTCTCTTTTTCTTCATATTCTAGCTTGTGCAATAGAGTCTGAATGTCTCCTAACTCAGGATTTCCTATATTTCAGAGATTGATCATGCCTCCCTGTAGATCCAACGAGCAGAATACCCATGTTGAGGATGTCCGCCCTACTCATGGGATGCGAACCCATAATAAAGCTCGTACTCCAGAATTTGTTTCTACTCTAGGAGTTCCTCCAGTCCAAACTAGTCTACCTCGGGCTCCTCGATCCGGTGTCAACCGTACCTAGCCTTCCCAGAGAGAAGTCTTGAATGTTGAGTTCTATCAGTCCATCTATATGATTGCTTAACTTATGGCTTCTCAGTCATGTCAGTCTGAAGATATGGGCTCTGTGTCTGGTTCATCTAAAATTACTTGGGTTGGACAATTCATGAGGCTGACCTACCCACCTTTACTATCACAAAGATTGAAGAGGACCCCAAGGGTTTATTGATAAACTGGAGAAAATTTTTAGAGTCATGCATGCTAACTAGGTTGAAGGGGTTGAGATGACAACCTATCAGTTGAAGGACATAACTAGCTAGTGGTACAATGAGTGGGAAGATTTGAGGGGTAGATATGTTGATCCTCCTGTGTGGGGTTAGTTTATAGAGGTTTTCCTAGATCATTCTTTCCCCAGGAACTGAGATAAGAAAAAGCCAAAGAATTTATGAACCTGAAACTAGGAAATATGAGTGTCAAAGAATATACATTAAAGTTCACCCAACTATCTCGTTATGCTCCAGAGTTAGAGGGCAACATGAGGGCTCGTATTAGGAAGTTCGTATCTGGTCTCTTAGATTATTTGGTATTAGAATGTAAGGGAGAAATACTGAACAAGGACATGGATTCTCTAGGCTGTCAGTGCATATGCAACAGGTAGAAAATGAGAAGAAAAGGCAGGCTGAGAGAGGGAGAAAGAAAGGCAGTCTAAGAGAACTAGGTGTATGGATCAGAATATCAGTCATAAACAAGGTGGCAGGTCGGACCTAAGGTGGTACAAGAAGAAATTTTAGAGCAATGCACAGTCTTCAGCTAGCACCCCGGCGCCCAAACCTCCAGTTGATTAGGGATTTCAAAATTTCCATCCTAATAGTGGGCCAAGGGTGTAGGGTACTCAGTCCTAGGGGAGTGTAACGCAAACCTTCCGATCATACCTGCGTTGTGGAAAGTGTGGAAAGGATCATCAGGAAATGTGTCAATTTGGTAGTCTTATGTGTTATACCTGCGGTTAGCCAGGCTATATCAAGAAGGACTGTCCCCCAGCGAGAGAAAATTTTGAAGGTGCTAAGTTTCAGTCAAATTCCACAGATCCACCACTTAAGGGTACTACTTCTACTACTGGAGGTGGTCGTAACCGGTTATATGCTTTGTCTACCCACTAG
Organism: Capsicum pubescens; assembly: GCA_030864215.1. Classification (NCBI taxonomy): domain Eukaryota; kingdom Viridiplantae; phylum Streptophyta; class Magnoliopsida; order Solanales; family Solanaceae; genus Capsicum; species Capsicum pubescens. Next base: position 167,432,235 of record CM061544.1, on the reverse strand, counting down.
GATTCAAAGGCTTCACCAAATATGGTTACAGATATATTACAGATTTTTTCCTGAGATGTGTATGTATTACTTGACTTGAGGTATACCTTGTCTTATGTGACTCCTTATGAGGCAGCTAGTTTTGATTTCGAGCCTGAAAATATTTTGGAACCCTTTTCTGTTTCCACTCCTGTTGGTGATTTTATTGTGGCTAGGAGAGTTTATAGAAATTGTGTGGCATCTATTTGTCTTTGTGATATTATGGATGACCTTGTAGAGCTGACTATGATTGATTTTGATGCTATACTTGGAATGAACTGGCTTCATTTATGTTATGCTATACTAGACTGTAGAAATAGAAAAGTCTCCTTCTCTTTTCCTAATGAGTCAGTGATTTAGTGGGAGGGATATTCTCCAGCACCTAGGGGAAATTCATATCTTATCTTAGGGCCCGTAAGCTCATATCAAAGGGTTGTTTGTACTATTTTGTTCAGGTCAAAGATTCTAGCTCTAAAAGTTATTCCCTCCATTCTGTTCCTGTAGTCAATGAATTTCTGGAAGTCTTTCCTGATGAACTCCCTGGGATACCACCAGATAGGGAGATAGATTTTGGCATTGACCTATTGCTAGACACCCAGCCTATCTCTATTCCTCCATACAAAATGGTTCCCACATAATTTAAAGAGTTAAAAGAGCAAATAAAAGACCTTTTTGACAAAGGCTTTATCTGTCCTAGTGCCTTCCCCTGGGGTGCTCCAATACTCTTCGTGCGTAAGAAAGATGGCTCCCTCCACATGTGCATAGATTACTGTCAGCTGAACAAAGTTACAGTTAAAAATAAGTACCTTTTTCCCAGAATCGATGATCTCTTTGGCCAGCTCCAAGGTGCCAACTGTTTTTCTAAGATAGACCTTTATTTAGGGTACCATCAGTTTAGGGTTCAACAGACTGACATTCCCAAAACGGATTTCCAAACCCAATATGGTCACTATGAATTCTTAGTTATGTCCTTCGGACTGACTAATACCCCCACAGTGTTTATAGACCTAATGAATAAGGTATTTCTCCAATTTTTAGATCTTTTCATCATAGTCTTTATTGACGACATCTTAATTTATTCTAAGAGTAATGAGGATCATGTCAATCACCTCTGAATCGTCCTTCAGACTCTTAAAGATCATGAGTTGTATGCAATGTTTTTCAAGTGTGAATTTTGGCTTAGTGATATTGCTTTCCTAGGGCACATTATTTCTAGTGATGGAATTAAGGTTGACCCCCAAAAGGTTAGGGCAATGAGAAAATGGCCCAGACCCACGACTTCAGCTTACATCCGGAGCTTCTTGGATTTGGCAGGGTAATATAGAATATTTGTAGAGAGTTTTTCCTCCATAGTTTCCCCACTTACTAGATTAACTCTGAAAAAGGCAAAATTTTTGTGGTGTTACTCTTGTGAGAATAGTTTTGAGAAACGGAAAGACAAGTTGACTACCACACCAGTTTTGACTCTACCTGAGGGTACATAGAGATTTGTTGTGTACTGTGATGCATCTTGGGTGGGACTTGGGTGTGTACTTATGTAGCATGGTAAGGTGGTGGCCTATGCATCTAGACAATTAAAGGTGCATGAAAATAACTATCCCACCCATGATTTGGAGTTAGCGGTTGTGGTATTCACATTAATGATTTGGCGTCATTATCTTTATGGGGTGCATGTTGATATATTTACTGATCACAAAAGTTTATAGTATGTTTTCACGCAGAAAGAACTTAATCTCAAGCAGATGCGGTGGTTGGAATTATTGAAGGACTATGATAGGAGCCTGTATTATCACCCGGATTGTCCATGGGCAGTCTTTATCATATGGAGGAAGGGAAGAGAAATATGGTGAAAGATATTCATTGGCTTGCAAATTTGGGAGTTTGACTCCTGGATTCTGAAGATGGGGGAGTATTCGTTCACGAGGTAGCTAAATCCTCCCTTTGTGCAGAAGTTAAGGAGAAGTAGGCCAAGGACCCTATCTTGATGCAAATTAAGAAAGATGTTGGTCAACAAAAGGTGATGGCTTTTGAGATTAGAGGTAATGGGATTTTGGGGTATCAAGGTAGGCTATGTATGCCAAATGTGGATGGGTTGTGAGAAAGAATTCTTAATGAAGCTCACACTTCTAGGTATGTGGTTCACCCCGGCTTTACTAAAATGTATCATGATCTTAAGGTGACCTACTGGTGGAATAACATGAAGAGATATATTGCTAACTTTGTGTCTAAGTATTTGAATGGTCAACAAGTTAAGGTAGAACATTTGAGACTAGGTGCAATTCCCAAGAGATAGCTTTGCCTATGTGGAAATGAGAGATAGTCAGCATGGACTTCATTACAGGACTTCTGAGATCCCCAAACCAATATGACTCCACTAGGGTAATTGTAGATAGAATGACCAAGTCTGCGCATTTGCTTCTAGTGCGGACAAATTATTCGGGGGATGATTATGCTAAGTTGTACATTGAAGAGATAGTTTGTTTGCATGGGACTCCAGTGTCTATTAATCTGATCAAGGTACACAATTCTCTTTGTAGTCTTGGCGTTCTTTCCAGAGGGGTTTGGGTACCCAAGTAAACCTCCGTACTGCCTTCCACCCTCAAATAGATGGGCAAGCAGAACACACCATTCAGACCTTAGAAGATATGTTGAGACCTTACGCCATAGACTTTAAAGGTAGTTGGGTGGATCATTTGTCATTTATAGAATTCGCATATAACAATAGTTACCACTCTAGCATCCAGATGGCTCTATTTGAAGCTCTTAATGGGAAGAGATGTAGGTCCTCGATTGGGTGGTATGAAGTGGGTAAAACCCATTTATTTGGGCCTGGTCTTATTCATCAAGCAATGGAGAAAGTGAAAATCATTAGGGAGAGACTTAAGACAGCTCAGAGTCGCCAAAAGTCTTATGACGATGTTATAAGAAAGGGGTTAGAGTTTGAGGTTGATGATTGGGTATTTCTAAAAGTCTCCCCTATAAAGGGAGTTATGCAATTTGAAAATAAAGGAAAGCTCAGTCCTCGTTATATAGGACAATATCATATTACAAGAAGGATCGGTGGAGTTGCTTATGAGTTATATTTGCCCACGAGTCTGGCTTTTGTTCATCTTGTATTTCATGTATCCATGCTGAAGAAGTGTATTGGAGATCGTTATTTTGTGTTGCATGTGGAAGAGATCAATGTAAAAGACCCATTATCATACGAAGAAGAACCCATTACTATTTTAGATCGCCAAATTCGAAAGTTGAGAAGCAAGGAGATAAGTTCAGTTAAGGTATTGTAGAAGAATCATAAAGCTGAGAAAGCTACTTGGGAGTCGGAAAATGACGTGCGTACGAGATACCCAACTTTCTTTGAAACCATGGATGATGATATGGAAGGTACATATCTTATACTACTCTTTTATTTCCATGTAGTGCTTGAAATTGTGCTGGTTGTGTCCCGAGTCATCATTCAGGGACGAATGATCCCAGTGGGGGATAATGTAATACCCTGTATTATTCACGGCTTGATTCGGCTCTTCAATTTTTCTAAGTGTTAGGAACTTAGTTATATTTTAAGCCTCTTAACTTTGAGAATTTTTAAATCGGTTTTCCCGACCTCGAGGCATTGATATTTTGGTTAATTTATGTTTACGGAGGTAGGTAGTATGTCTGGGGGAGTTTCGGACTTTTCAAATGAGGATTGGGTCACGTTTGGATCCCGATTCCAGCAGATCACCGCGATAGTGCCGCATCGCGGTGCTAATGGCGATTAAACTCCTACCGAGTTGTGGTGATCATCCAAAATGCAGTCCAGTTATGAATTTAAATACCCGAGGGGAAATTGTGCCTTTTCCACTCAATTCAATTCATCAAATCATGATTAATATTATCAGTTAGGGTATAAATTACCTATATTCTCCAATAAACTCTAAAGAAAAACCCTCCATTTTTCCACCCAAAATAAGAATTCAATCCTTCCTCCCCCCCAAGTAATCTAGAATTCAAGCCTTTCAAATTCAAGCATCTCAAGAAAGTAGCAAGATTATGGTTTCATCCTCCAAGTTAAGAAACTTAAGGTACGTGGGGATATCCTAAATTCCATGGGCATGAATTCATTGTTTTACTAAGCTTTGCAGTATGTTATTATGTTTATAAAAGGGTTTTGAAAGATCGTCTTGAATAGCCAAACTATAAACCCATTTCAATGATATAGTGTTTTTGTATTGAGGCTCCTTTTCTTAGATTGAATTATGCTCGCATATATATATATATATATTGAGTTTTGCAATTTGAATTGAGAGAACGAATAACGAAACTTCCTCTCTTGTTATGATACCTCTTGATTTAACATGTTATGGGTTATTTAATTACCTATTTAGAAGCATGAGATAAATGTTTTAATATTATTTGTAGACTTGACATTGGTTATGAATTGAAGAGAGGGTATTTTTTTGTGTGCATGGGTTGTTATGAAGGAGTTGGCGATTATTTGTTAAGGTATTAAAAAGGGAAAATCTTTGCATAAGTTTTCACATATTTCGAAGCACGAACTCTCTTGCACTGTTCAAATGTTTTGGTGGTCAATAATTTGTTTTGAGATAAGAAGGGCAGTAGATATATTGTGGTATGAATGAAGGACTTGCAAGTTTGGGTATGACGATACCCTATTACGAATGTTCCCTCAAAAGAATAAGAAAGAAATGGTTTATAAGAAGAATGCATATTTTTTAGAGTCTAAGATTGGGCTTAAAAGAGTTAAATAGTTGCCCGAAGAAGGCATGAGTTAAGAAAACTCATTGCCCAAATCGTGATTTGCCGACACGAGTTCATGTTGCCCTGAAATAGGGAGTGTACGTTGGCTACGGCCCTGTGGCATAGTAGAGATGCAGAGACTCCAACCCTTGCGAAAAATATGGTTTGGGGGCTTGGCCGCCGAGTCAGCGGCGGATTTCATATAGCCCGTGGAATTACAGATTGTAGAGTGTACCATCTAGTTCAGAAGAGAAACAAAAAGTAGAGTCATGATTCTAGAAAGTATTTTTAAATTTATCAAATCATGACAATGTGTTTTCAAATGTTTTATACTGACATGTTTTTATGAAATTCTCTCACCTATGTTGTGTAAAAATATATTTTGTTTTGAGATTATTCTGCGTACCAGTACATTGTGTATTGACCCCCTATATTTCAGGTTCTGAGGACCAGTCTCACGGTCCTTCTTAACAGTAAATTGTTGTCAGAAATTCAGAGTTGGTGAGCCTCCCTTATTTCGGAAGGCATTTTGTTCACATGTTTTGATTTCATTTGATTTAGTTCATGGTCCGACCGGGGGCCTTGTCCCGATTTCAAACATATTGTTGTTTTCAGTTTAGCAGAGATTTTCCAGATGGTTACGGGTTTTCTTAAGGACTCATGTGTCTTATTGCTAAGTCAAAATAATATAACTATCATGCTTCTAGTTACTTCTGCATTAATTATAGTAGATCAGTTATGCTTAAGATGACAAGACAAGAGGGCTCTCGGGCCTTCATGGTTCGAGATACCCATCGCGGCTAGGGTCTCGGCTCGGGTCATGACAGAGGACCTCACGGGAATGAAATCCGAAGCAACACATGTTTCTCAACAATCTAGAACTCCCAGCAAGCTTTAAAACAAACACTCACAAGTGTAACTCAAATCATCATTCATCAACTACTTAAAAATGAAAAAGGTCCTGACTATTTATAGGCAAACGCCACTTATTACAACTTGGGCCTAAAAGTGATCCTAAATGCAGCGTGGGACCAAAAGTGACCCAAGCGCCAAACACAATGCTAATTGGCCTTATATTGGTGTATATGCTCTCCCAAGGGCCCAAGGTATTAGTCAAATGCGTTATTGCTCATTACTCCCTAGGAGAACTTCATAAAAGGTGGCTCCTTCCCAAGCTATCCTACAATCACGTATGTCCTTTCCTAGGATGATCAAGTTGTGGGTCCTAAGGTTTGATCCTTGAAGTATAGATCCCAAAAGAGTGGATCCAATTTGGCTTGTATCAGAATCGATATAAAATGATATATCATCGATGATATCTTTGATACAATATTAGGGAAATATTGTAAAAGATTATGAGGATCTAAATTTTGCATTTATTTAAGCATACTGACGTAGAAATATTTATCAAGTGACATAAAATGATGCATCTCGATAAGCATAAAACTTATTTGCTTTGCAGTCAATACACTTGAAGATGTCATACATGAAATACTGAATATTGTCACTTGACAAAATCTATATGAAAACTTTTTAAGCATACAAAATTTTATGGGAAACTTATTTATAATCCTTATATTGCATAAATTTATAACTTGAAAAAATCATTGGAACTCTTGCAGAGTTTTCAAAAACAATAAATTATTTGCTTAAATGAGAAATATACCGAATTGGATTGGTTATGAAGTAAACCTTAGTGCAATGGGTGTACTAATGTACCTTGCAAATACTACAAGGTTTGATATAACCTTTCGGTCAATTTGTTAACAAGGTATGGTTCTGCTCCTACTAAGAGACACCAAAATGAGATCAAACACATGAGCTTATTTTATTGTAATGATTGCAGTCCCGATCTTGTTGGTTATGTTGATGATGGGTACTTATCTGAACTGCATAAATCTCAGTCTCAAACAGGCTATGTGTTCATATATGGAGGTACTGCAATATCTTGGAGATTTACAAAGCAGTTTATCGTAACCACTTCATCAGCCACATTGAGATATTAGCTATTCATGAAGTAAGCCAAGAATGTGTGTGGTTGAGACCCATGATACATCTCATTCGAGAAAAAATTGGTTTGAAATGTGACAAAGTACCCATAATTTTGTATGAAGATAATACAACATGCATAACACAACTTAAGATTCGTTGAAGTGACAATGTGACTGATTTATTCACCAAGTCTCTTCCAACTGCAATTTTTAAGAAGATGGTAAATAAGATGGGGATGCAAAGGTTCGGATGTTCTCATTAGGAGGAGTTAATACGCGTTGTACTCTTTTTCCCTTACGAGGTTTTGTCCCACTGGGTTTTCCTTGTAAGGATTTTAATGAGGCAGCCTATATGCGTATTATTAGAGATGTGTACTCTTTTGCCTTTACTAGATTTTTTTTCACTGGATTTTTTCTAGTAAAGTTTTAACAAGACACATTATCTATCAATTAGATATTCAGGGGGGAGTGTTATAATGTATTACCATATATAGTGAATGTCTATTTTTAAAAATTGAGCAATTTAACATTGATTTGACTTTTTCTGTTAAACGAAGGGTACAAGTAAAAAGTTCCTTAACAAAGAGAATAAATATGACCCCAAAGTATGAAATCGAGGGTAAATTAATTTGGTAGAGGGACAAATTTGACCTTTTCCCTAACAAAAAATATGAAAACATCGCTTGAGAGATTTGAACTTCTCGCGGGAAAACCCCACGTACTTAGCAGGCACACCCCTTAACCACTCAACCAAAGCGACCGTTTACTACCTTGATAACACATTATTTTACTTATTATAAGCAAACCAGCAAAATGGTTACGACTACATGCAAATACAATATAGTTGTTTTTAGAGGAAACATCTAATGAGTAGTGGTGAGAACTGGAAACAACGTGAGAGAAACATAGCAACTAAAAGCATCTTTCCATACAACAACTAAAAATATAGTGAGAGGGTCGAGTGTATGCAGATATGATATACTTTTTTATATTAATTTATGTAGCACTTTCATTTTTCAAGAGTCAAAAAATTTAATTAGACTGTGGATTTGACATGAAATCTTCAAATATTTTGAAATAAAATTTATATATATTGAAAATTATGTAAAAAGTATTACTCCATTCTTCTCAATTTATGTGTCACTTTTTGATTTTTCAGATAAGTTTATTTGTTATCGTAATTTTTCATATATCTTAAATATTTGAATTAACAATAATTGTGACTTATAGTATTTTTTACATATATATTATTTCAAAAGACTTAGATTTTGTGTCCAAATTTATGGTTAAACTTAAACTGTTTGACTCTCAAAAAATAAAAAATGGCACATAAATTGAAACAGAGAAAGTATAAGTCACAATAACAATTTAAAATATTTACGGTCAAAATTTATTTGAATCTCGAATCTAAAAATTTGTGCAACAGAAATTGATGCGCATTAGGGAAAAAAAACAAGAGTGTTAAAAGTAAACCTGTCAACTGGGTCGGGCTGGCCCGTTCTAGCCCAGTAAGCCCGACCCGATGAGCCCCCGAGTTACAGGGCTTCCGGACCCGGGATGGGTTGTCTACGTTGACAAGCCCGGTAAGTCCGGACCGATCCAAATTCGGACAAGGCCCACCGGTTATTCGGGTCGGTATATTAATTTTTTTTAATAATTAATACTGTTGTTGACTGGACTCCAATGGTCAAATGGATCGTTGGCCCAACGGCTATAATGTCGTTTGGGAGCCCAACGGCCATTTGACCAATTTTTCCTTTTTAAAAAAAAACAATTCAAAAAATTTCCTATAAATACCCTACAATTTCAGATCATTTTCCACACAATTCTCATTCTCTCAAATCCTAATCTCTCTCAAATATTTTAACTATTTCCTAAAGTGCTCAATTTTATTTTTTAATTTTGCGATTACAAATACAAGTGGAAGTTTTCTAAAGTTGCAACTTTCGGATACTTCCAAAATTTGGTATTGTCGTTTCATCTCTTACCTTTAATTTTTAATTAGTGTATTAATTGTTGAATATTTATTTTTATTATTTTTATGTATTTTGAATATTTTTTAGTTTATTTTATAATATGGATAAAATAAGAAACTTCGGTAAAAGTGTCAAAATTTTTTATCTCAGAAGTGGTAGTGATAGTAAAAATGAATTGGTGGTGGTTCCGGTAGAGGTAGTTCAAGTAATAGATATACATGTATGCCTCCGATGCTGGTTAATCAACCTTTTGAGGAAGAAATAAGTGTAGGTGCTCACGATATGAATTATGCAGAAGTTCAGAAAAATTTTGGTATAGAAAAAGAAAATGAAGTAGATGTGGTTAATTTAGATGTAGAAGATGAAAATATTGGTGAGATACCCGGAGTAGGAAATTCTAATGTTAGATCTGAATCGGTTAATCTTCCTCCACGTTCCCCAAGAGCTCGTAGAAAAACTAGTATTACATAAATTTTTTTTACGAAAATAGAAGGAGAAAGTAAGGTGCAATGCAATATTTGTGAAATTATATATAAGCATAAAATCAGAGGCAATAAAAGGGGTACAGGTTTGTTGATGAGACATTTAAGAGATAGACAGGCTAGAGAGTTATTTATTGCACAAGATAGTGAGGCTGTTGCTGGGCCAACACAAACTAGATTGAACCCAACAAGCGGTCAATTAATTAAGAATTATAATAAAATGAAGGACCGGGAAGAAATAGCGAAAATGATAGTTGTGGGTTGTTTACCTTTCACTGTTGATTCTTTGGATGCTTTTGTTCATTATATTCAAGCAATTTATAATCCTATGTTTAATGGTATTCCTAGAAGTACTTGTCGGGCCGATATTTTTCGACTCCATACACAATAGGTTTATTATTTATCTACATTATTAAAAAATATTCAATGTAGAATTGCTCTAACTTCTGATGTTGGTCGTGCTATTAATTAAAATGATTATTTAACCATTACTTGTCACTGGATAGATAATAATTTTACTATGCAAAAATATATTCTAGCCTTTTTGTATGATGAAGATGTAGACATACTAGAAAATTTATTTCTGAATCTATTACTAAAGTTACAGAATATTATGGTATTGAAAAAAAAATTATGTATTGCTTTTGATAATGCATCTAATAACAAGGTTGCTATTGACAAGTTAAAAGCTGACCTTTCTCCTTCGTTACTTGAAATATTTCATGTTAAGTATGCTTGTCATATATATAACTTAATTGTAAAAGATGGTCTTGAATTTTTTGAGCTTTATATTGAAAAGGTTCGGCTTGTTGTTGGCTTTATTCAAGGAAATAATCAAAGAAAAAGAGTTAGAGAATTTAAAGTTAAATATGAACAAAATGAACTTAGACTGATATTAATGCCTGAAGAATGTGATACTAGATGGAATGCTACTTATACTTATTTAAAAACTTGTCTTGCTTATAAACCTCCTATTACAATGACTTTTAATCAATATTTTGGTTCTTTTCCTAAGTGTATGCTACATGATTCTGATTGGGCTGCAATTGATGATCTTGTTAAGTTTTTGAAAAAAATTTATATAGCTACGGTTGAATTTTTTGGTGCTTATTATCCTACTGTTTGCAATATTTTAGCTTATTTAACCGACATTCCTTGTTTGCTTAAAGAATATAAGAATAGAGAAGGTTACAAAGAAGTTGTTAGTGCTATGTTTGGTAAATTTAAAAAATATTTGTATCAACTTCCCCTAATTTACTTGGTTGGTGCTATACTAAATCCATGTATAAAATATAATACTATGTGCGACTTTAGTTCTATTATTTATACTTCCTTAGAGATAGAGCCTGAAGAAAAAGAAGATTTATTTACGGCAATGAGTGATGCGAACATTTACATAGAAGCATTATTTAACCATTATGCCAATTTATTTGATGTAGCTGTACCGACAAATATCACTCCAACTGTCACTCTCGAGGAGCCATCATCTTCTAGAAGGCCGGCACATAGTGATTTTCCTGATTACTTTTTTGATTTAAATGTTTGGGACAGGGTTTCTCCTTCAACATACATAACAACTTCTCGGGAAGAGCTTAAGTATTATCTTTGACAGCCGATAAAGGATCGTAGAGCAAGGATCAACACGTTGGATTGGTGGAAGAATAATGAAAGACAATATCCTATGCTTACAAGATTAGCTAGAGATATATTGAATGTTCCATTGTCAACTGTTGCATCGAAGAGCGTTTTTAGTCAGGGACGACAACAGCTTGGATACAACCGACACTCATTGGGAAGAAATGCTATAAATGTTCTAGTTTACATTAGAGATTGAATTAGACCAGAATGAAGAAATCAAGGAATGAAGGTGGAGCCAAAAGACGAACAAAATATTTAAGAAAGTCTGACTTCAAGGGAGAACTCAACACAATCAAGTCCAATGCATGGTTTTGCCCCCATTGATTTTGACTACCCTATGGCAGTTTTCGTTAATATTAACATGCACGAGTTGGAAAAAATGATACAAAATTTGTAGATTTTTCATTCATGTGAATTATAAGTTTTGGATCAATTTGCAATCAATAAAATACAACATTCATTCACTCCTTACTTTGTAATTTTTTTCATTTAAATTGAATTTCTAGTTTGAATCAAATACTTTTAATATATTACCATTAAAATTTACACTAAGTAATAAACATAACAAACATATATACACATAATGAAAAAATAAATATCTTTTAAGTTCAAATATAATGAAAACATATAATGAATATTAGTTCAAAACTTCAAGTATTATTATATTAAGTAGCATACATTGTAATCTTGTATGTATATACGTGTTTTCTAAAGTACTTTTGTAACGCCCCGAAATCGGATCCCGAGACGTCACACGGTGCTTAAGGTCACAAGTGACCCCAAGCTAACCCTTCATCTGGCATAACCGAAAGCAACTGAATAAAATACATAAAATAGAAGGAATAATGCGGAAACAACCCATAACTTAGTCTGACCAACATGAAAGTAAATTTACACTGTCACAATTCTGCTCATAGATATACAAATCTGAAACTGAATACACTGACTACTAGTGACTGTCTATGAAGCCTCTACTAGCATTGACCAAAGATAGTTGGGTCATGACTCCCAACTACCCCTACTCAATACGACTGAATACAGAAAATACAATACACCTCAAATCTGAACAACTCAAGTCCCTGAATCAAAAGGACTAATCACCTGCCGATCGAGAGCTGCGACCCAGCTGAACATGATATGTGCGCTACAGCTTGTACCTACATTTTGGTAAGAATGTAGACCATGGAAATATGTGGGTCAGCACTTTGAAATGTACTGAGTATGTGGGGGTGCATGCAACAATATAATTAGTATAATCAATTTCATGAAAACATGCATACAGACAATGATGACTCACTTGGCTAGAGTTATATCAAATCATACTTTTCGTAATTTCATAATAAACAGTTCATATGGTAAAATCTCGTAATCCACGTAAATCATTATAAATCATAAATTATGATAAATCATCCTAAATCATCATAAATTATCATTTCGTCAAAAATCATCATAGGTAATTATAAATCATCATAAATGACCATAAAACATCATAAACATCTCAACTCTTTGACTCAAATCTCGGAGTGACTCGGTAATTCAAGAAACTTAATCTTATGGACATGGGAGTTTCCTATAACCGACAACCCCACGTGAGCTACGTGGAATACCAACGTTTGAAACCCCCGTTGGTGGGAGCGTCATACTCTTTGCCAGGGAGTACAACCTTAAAACTACAATAATCACAATCGGGCTCTCTGGCCAATAATATCATCATCAAACAATCCTACGGTGGCACATAGGTTTGAGGAAATACCGAATTTCCCTCTCGGTGCTAAGTACTACTCCCCGACAATCTCAGAACGCATTAGGAAATCCACCACAACATCACAAGGGTTTATCATAAGGACCAAATCAAATCTCTTTCTCATTTATCAAATCATATCAATTTGTGGATTCCTAACTCACCACATTTTAGCTCAAAACATTTTAATCTTTCTCAACATCAACAAGGTATCAATGCATTGAACCATAACAAACTCGACATTTGGACAAGGATATGAAGACTCAATACGTAATATTTTCAATAATTTAACTCATCAAAACCATCCGGAAAATACCAAGACTTATTGAAACTTCGATATCAATATACCCAATAACTCAAATCGTCATAAGGAAGCTCAAAATTTGACACATGGCTCGAAAACACTTGGAAATACCAATAATTCATTCTTGAACTTAAAACGTGGATACATGTTCAAAATATATTAATTCTTGATAGAAACACCAAGAATCCCAATATTAAATCTCAATTCATAGAACGAAAATAGTCAAATACTCATGTGATTTAAAACTTACAATTCAAATCTTTATAAGTTCATAATCAAATTATTTAGACATAATTCAACTTACAGAACCATATGAATCCATTAAATAATCATAATTGGCAAGCTTGAACAATTTACATATATACATAATCAAAATCTCATGGTAGGATATCTTGGAAATAAATTCATTTGCCAAACTCATAATAATCCATAATAAAAATTAAAGATACGGGCACAAGAACGGAAGAATTATTCTTGTTCAAACACCACATACCTTAAAATTAAAGATTGGAATGAATTCTTGCCTCGGAACACTATTCACAAAATTGATTGATGCATCTCGAAGAGCTCGGAACGGGGACTTCATTTATCGGATTAATTTGGAATTTCCATGGTGGAATTGGAAGATTTAGGAAGGGGAATTTAGAGGTTTAGGGTTTCTTTCTTAGAATTTTTTTGAAAATAACAGACTTTGATGCCCAAAATCAGTTTTTATGCTTATTTCCACGAAATGGGACAAGGGTGAGATGACTGGATTGCCCCTAATGAAATTGAAAAATGGCAGAAAAATCCTGCGTACCTTGGCCATGAAAAATTGAATAACTCCTCGTTCAGGTATTGGATTTTTGTGAAATTTATATCGTTGGAAAGCTAACTCAAAGATACTTAATTTTATATTTGATAGGCCACCCAGTTCGTCATATATAAGGAGATATGATCGACCAAAGTTGACCCAAATCAAATTCGTCCCTCAGTTACTGATTTGACATGCTGACATAAATTGATCGTAACTTATTACTCTGATGTTGGAATGGGATGAAACCAATTGCATTGGAAAGAAGACTCAAAGAGCTTTAGTTGATATATAGAAGATCTCCCAGTTCCTTATATTCAGGAAGTGATGATCGTTTGAAATTGGCCCTGAAATGCTGAAAATTTCTGGAGCATGCTAATCGCATGGTGCCACTGTTTTGGGCACCCAAACGTGCCCTTATGCTACTCCAAAAATTCCGAAACTCACTCGGGATGTATTACGACCTTTCTCCATCGCAACGCAACTTGAAAATAGAAAAACGGATGTCGTAAAGGTCGTCAAATAAATATCCGAAGATCAGAGGTCTAAATGAGAAAGTTTCAACACTAAGCAATTTTTTTTTTTTTGAGTGCTAAGCTTCTCTTGGCAAGATAAAAAGGCTTTAACGACTCGACACATTTGAGAGAAAAATATTTAACGGGAAAAACTCGGGGTATCACATCATCTCCCTTTTGGAAACATTCGTCCCCGAATGTCGCTCGTTAGGTTAGGAAGGCAAGGAAAATTGAGGATACGCAACTAAAATAGCTTGATGAACAAGTTTATATTTTTCTAAGCTTTGGAGTACTTTCCGACACATATGCTCATGATAATCACAACAACGTAGTTGAGTCTATTACTAAAAGATTTGGATGAAGGAAAAATTATTAACTTCGATTTAAATCCGCATTCACAAAGAAAGAGATGAAAGATCTAGGATATGAAAACTCGGGATATCACAATATCTCCCTCTTGGGATCGGTTCTCCCCGAATAATACTAATTGATACACGGGACACTTTATGATCGACCCATGGCTTAATACTTGGGTCGGAAACAAAAGCAAAGGCTAAATAGAATTTGGTAACTCGCTCCGACGCAAATAAATCATTCTTGAAATGGTTATACTCACGAAACTTCAAGTAGTGAGATTGGACCACATCGGAAGATGGAAGAAATATATGAATCCGTCGGAATAACTATCAAGTTGAATTTCTAGGTGCACGTACCGAATCAAGACACGCTCTCATTCAATTAGGACATGATTCAAAATCTTTTCAAGGAACTTTCAACGCTACTAGGAAGCAATTGGGTTTGGGATATGGTTCGAATAATATATATATATATATATATACATATATATATATTGAAATAAGGATTTATAACTCGACCCCAATTTTAAGTACGGAGCGTAGGTCGATCAGTCTTATATCAAAATAAAAGTACTAAACCCCACGCAGTACAACTTACTTTCAAGCTTATCAATACGCTTCGCACACCCTTTCTCTGCAATACTATTTTCCCCAAATACCAAACTTACTTGATCCAGTTCGTAATTCTCACAAGGCATTTGCAATCTTGGCTATTCAATTCTAACTAAGCCAAACTCTCTCTCCTTATTTTCAAGCTTAATTTGGAGTCACCAATTCCTCCACCTAACATCTTAACATAGCACCATTCCGAATTATAAATTTACACACATCCACATTATTACAATTCCTCATCTCACAGATAATTCTTATTACCACTCAATCAACTCTAATCCACTTAATACTCAATTCAAGCAAGGCCAAGGCTTGCAACTAATATCCTTAGATAGGAGATATATTCACAATACATGAGTGCTATGCAAGATCAATTTACAAGAGCTTTTAGCTTAGACTTCTAAATCAACATAGACACCAAAACTTATCGATAATATAAACTTTAATCTCCGTCCATATATACACACATGATGTTCAAGCCTATCTTTATAATTACGTATACACTCCTAATCAACACCCATAAAACACCTTTTTCAAATTCTACAATCCTTTATTAAGACAACTTCTGGGCACTATACTTAAGAAAACACTCACTAGCTTTTCCAATTAACTAAGCCATGCACAAGACTTCACTTCAATAATTCTCCACCTACAAACCTAGATAAACCATCACACAACCACTTTCACAAACACAACACGAAATGCGTCAAATAACCATGACATCCATCAAAAGCCTAGCCTCAAGCTTACTCCACACTTGCCACCTTAGCTAAAATGAACATGCCATAATTTTTATCAACAAAAACCCGCTCTCTCTCTTCTATCATTACCACTGTTCATCCACACTCCCTCGACAAATGGAAAGTCATGAAAGGGTAGAATATGAAGGGATATTGTATATGACTTGGTGCGGTTATTGAGGCTGGAGAACTAGGGCATCAAATGCATGAATTCAGCCAGAATCAAGATTAAAGATTAAGGACACCCAGGACATAAATTGAATCTTATTGGTCGCTAAGGGTATTGCCGGTGGACTGAACTTGAACATACAATAAAACTTAAGCATATGCATTATGAACCGCGCAACTTGAGTTTGGAGTTTATAGCTTATGGAATGTCGATTTCGCCCGCTAGAAAAATTGGGGCTCCATATTTCGATAGTTAGGAGAATACATGCTTTCCCATGATATGCATGAACATGTATTATGATCGGGGGAATGAAACGTAAGGCATGAGAAAATATCGAAGTCATTGAAAAGGCTGGGGTAAAATAGGATCAACACCACTACTTCTCACCACCAACTTGCAACCCACAGATACACCTACCTAAATCTTGCAATCTTAACTTAGTTAATTTTTTTTTCTACTATCTCCCCCTTAGAATTAAGCCAACACTCCGAGTCAATGAATCACCATACAAACTCTAGTCCACGGCATTCGCTTTACTCCAGGTCCCCAAATATACCCATACACAAGATCCATAACTTAACCCGCATAACTACACCCGCGAGCGCAAAACCCATTCTTAACATAACTCTCAAATACCCACCAACTTAGACAACTTCAAAAGTTATCATACAACAATTCATACACTCCGCAGCTTAGATTCTAGCACTTACCATGGATACATCAAACCTTTACTAAACCATACTAACTTCTTCGTGCTTTACTAACATCACATCTCAAACTAACACCCTCGTCAACCTCTAATGCCCAAGTTAACACACAATTACATCGTATACCACATATCCTCATTCATACTTACCCGATCAAGGATAACACTAACCGCTTAACATTTAATATCTTAAAAAAAATCCCCATAACACCTTGAGCATACTACTACCTCAACACACAATATCATACTTGATCACAAAAAATTAGACTTAAGCTCCCGTGCATACAATTCAAACCTACTAAATCTCCTCCCTATTACTAACGTCGTAGCAATTCAATAATTAAATTCATTTTTCTCATCACCCGCTATACAAACTTAACAACTCACTCTGACTACGATTAACAACAATCTCAACAACCATTTCCATCTATCAAACACCCCAAACATACTAGTCCACCAAAACCTCATAACGACAATAATCATCCACAATTCCATGGCCTATGCCATAATAATTTATTAACACCGCTTTCCACCACGTTTTCAACCACTGCAAGAACAACAGAGTAAACAGCCAGCTGCTAGTGAATCGAAACAGGCCTCACACGGCTTCACTAGACTTTGGTTTTGTATTTTGAAAAAGGAAATAAATATCAAAATAATTATGCTAGTGAATCGAAATAAGCCCCACACGGCTTCACTAGACTTCAAGTTTTCATCAAAAGATGATCAAAAAATATTTTTAAGAAATAAAATACTGGTACACCATAATCAAGGATCTGAGAATATGTGTCTCGCTTTACCTCAACTGAACGACACAAGAGGGATGAGGGTACATCTTGAAAGCTATGGAACCTTTGATAGTAAGCCCAGGAATATAATCAAGAGAGGAAATTAGAACTAGTTAATCACCCTGTCTCAACATTAGTACACGGATAAGGAAAATACAAAATCACATCATGAATTCTAGGGAGAAATCCAAAAACACTTCCGACATAGGCTTAATGCACAACCTTCAAGAACGTACATATGATACCTCAATTTTTCGGAACTCAAGAGCACTAAAGAAATCATTTTTTTTCTAGCTCACTTACAAGCCCGTAATATCAGAGGAGATTATCTAAGAAAGCACCATCTATAAGGATTTACGCTTGACTATATCCGGTATTTTAGAACAAGGCAAAATGGCCCAATTTATGCAAGAAATGAACCTGTATGAATTTCTTAAGGAACCTTTCCACAGCACGATCTACGACTTGAAAGAAAAGGAACATTTTCCTAAATGCCTCGTAGCCTTCGAAGAAAAGTATAGACGTCTACGTACCGGTCCGCAAGACTCTACTAGACACGGCTTCATAGACACCCTAGGACACTTGAACTCTGTGCTCTGATACCAAGCTTGTAACGCCCCAAAATCGGATCCCGAGACGTCACACGATGCTTAAGGTCACAAGTGACCCCAAGCTAACCCTTCATCTGGCATAACCCAAAGAAACTGAATAAAATACATAAAATAGAAGGAATAATGCGGAAATAACCCATAACTTAGTCTGACCAACATGAAAAAAAATTTACACAATCACAATTCTGCTTATATATATACAAATCTGAAACTGAATACACTGACTACTAGTGACTGTCTATGAAGCCTCTACTAGCATTGACCAAAGATAGTTGGGTCATGACTCCCAACTACCCCTACTCAATACGACTGAATACAGAAAATACAATACACCTCAAATCTGAACAACTCAAGTCCCTGAATCAAAAGGACTAATCACCTGCCGATCGAGAGTTGCGACCCAGCTGAACATGATATGTGCGCTACAACTTGTACCTACATTTTGGTATGAATGTAGCTCATGGAAATGACTGGATTGCCCCTAAGGAAATTGAAAAATGGCAGAAAAATCCTGCGTACCTTGGCCACGAAAAACTGAATAACTCCTCGTTCGGGTATTGGATTTTTGCGAAATTTATATCGTTGGAAAGCTAAATCAAAGATCTTTAATTTTATATATGGTAGGTTACCCAGTTCATCCTATATAAGGAGTTATGATCGACCGAAGTTGACCCAAACTAAATCTGTCCCTCAGTTACTGATTTGACATGCTGACATAAATTGATCGTAACTTATTACTCTGATGTTGGAATGGGGTGAAACCAATTGCATTGGAAAGAATACTCAAAGATATTTATTTTATATATAGAAGATCTCCCAGATCCTTATATTCAGGAAGTGATGATCGTTTGAAGTTGGCCCTGAAATGCTGAAAATTTCTGGAGCATGCTAATCGCATGGTGCCACTGTTTTGGGCACCCAAACGTGCCCTTATGCTACTCCAAAAGTTTCAAAACTCACTCGGATGTTTTACGACCTTTTCCCATCACAACTCAACTTGAAAATCGAAAAACGTATGTCGGAAAGGTCGTCAAATAAATACCCGAAGATCAAAGGTCTAAATGAGAAAGTTTCAACACTTAGCAAATTTTTTTTTTGAGTGCTAAGCTTCTCTTGGAAAGATAAAAAGGCTTTAACGACTTGACACATTTGGGAGCGAAATAATTTAACGGGAAAAACTCGGGGTATCATAACTTTAACATGTAATATATATATATCTTTCAACTTTCAAGTGGTATTTAAATTAGTATATATTTTACATATATGTGTATATATTTTGTATAGACTCTAAAGTAGTATATATTTAATGTATACATGTCTATATATTTTCTAAAGTAGTATATATATAGTGTATATTTGTTGTATGTATATTGTTTCAAGTAGTATTTAAAGTAGTATATATTCTACATATATGTGTATATATTTTCTATAGACTAAAATAGTATATATTTAATGTATACATGTGTATATGTTTCTAAAGAAGTATTATATGTAATGTATATATTGTACGTATATATGTGCATATATTTTCTATATAATCTAAACTAGTATATATTTAAAGTAAACATGTGTATATGTTTTCTAAAGTAGTATATATTTAGTGTATGTATATTGTTTCAAGTAGTATTTAAAGTAGTATATATATTATATTGTGCGTATATATGTGTATATATTTTCTATAAACTCTAAACTAGTATATATTTAAAGTATACATGTCTATATGTTTTCTAAAGTAATATATATTTAGCGTATATACATTGTATGTATATTGTTTCAAGTAGTATTTAAAGTAGCATATATATTATATTGTATGTATATATGTGTATATACGGAGTATTTTCTATAGACTCTAAACTAGTATATATTTAAAGTATACATGTCTATATATTAAAGTAGTATATATTTAGTGTATATATGTTGTATGTATATTGTTTCAAGTTGTATTTAAAGTAGTATATATTATATTGAAAGTATATTGTATATATGTGCATATATTTTCTATAGAATCTAAACTAGTATATATTTAAAGTATACATGCGTATATGTTTTCTAAAGTAGTATATATTTAGTGTATATATGTTGTATGTATATTGTTTCAAGTAGTATTTAAAGTAGTATATATATTATATTGTAAGTATACAGTATATATGTGCATATATTTTCTATAGAATCTAAACTAGTATATATTTAAAGTATACATGCGTATATGTTTTCTAAAGTAGTATATATTTAGTGTATACATGTTGTATGTATATTGTTTCAAGTGGTATTTAAAATAGTATATATATTATATTGGACTTATATATGTTTATATATTTTCTATACACTCTAAACTAGTATATTTTTAGTGCATATATGTTGTATGTATAATGTTTAACGTATTTAAAATGTATATAGGTGTGTATATATTGAAAAAAATAGAAATTTTGATTTTTTTTTTTAAATTTTGACCGGTTTTGACCGGTCAAAAATGGATACACGCTAAGTCGGTCAGTTTTGGTCCATTTCAGCAAATTTTACTGTTTGGGCCCGTACCGACCCGGCCCATTAAGAGTGACCCGGGACCAAACCGGCCCAGAACTCTGGTAAAATTATGTGGGCCAGTGGCGGTTTGAACTGGACCGGCCTAGTTAACAACCCTAGTTAAAAACATCTTTCCATGTGAATGTTAAACCTTCTAACAAAAGTAGGATTGGAAAAGTAGAATTGGCAAAAAGTTCTTTCTCCAACTTCTAAATTACTTGCTCTCCAAATGGTTAAATCATATTACATCAATGTACAGAGCAGAAACTAGGGTCATCTTTCACACAATAATTTGACTATCTTCCTACTCCTTTTTTATTTCCTTGCTTCCAATTTCTCATAATTAAGTGAAGTTACAATATGCTCATAATTAAGTGAAGTTACAATTTGAGCTTAGTTTAGGAACATATGGAATTTTCTCTTTATATTGTCTGTTAGGAATAGAACACAATACAAATTGTACGTATTAAGAAGATTAATTGTGGAATTATTCAATTTAAAAGGCAATGAAGATCATTGCATCGCTTTCTTTCACGAGTATTGGACCACTCCACTAGGATTAATTTGTAAAGACTACTCATTGTGTGCTTGAGCTTTAATTCCTTTGTCTCCCATATTCTTAGGCAATTCTATTCAGTATCCAACAACCCAACTAGTTGTTGGGATATGGGTCTTTTCCTTTCCTATATGGATAAATAAAGTCTAATTTGGACCAACCATTTTTGCCCATAGGCCCAATAATATGGAGCATATATATAAATTTTTTTAGGTATTATTTCACCATCCACAAAGAGAGTTTTCAGCAGCCAAAAAGAGAAAAACAAAGCTGATTTTCATCCACAACTATCAACTTCAAATTGCGATCTTCGCTTCGTTTCTTGTCCGATTGAGCTAATTTTTGGACAACTTGTTTCTCTCATCTCATATTTAATTAGAAACTAATGGAGGTGGATTTGGTAGCCTGTATCTCCTGTTCTTCATTCTCGAACAGTAGCTGCATTTTATTGGTGTTTGTGCTCCTTTTTATTCTCTAGTTTGGTGCTATCTTGTGTTGTTGCTCGTTTTTTGGAACTTTCTTTGTGGCTAATTTTAGAGAATAATATTATAACTCTTGGTTATTATATTAGAAGTTTGGTCCCGTGGTTTATTACTCTTTACACCAAAGGGTTTTTCATGTAAATTTGGTGTCTCGTGTGATTGCCTTTATTTTTATCTTGTCATATTTATGTGGTTGATAGATTTGCTGTCTATTATCATTGTTTTGCTTGGGTTCATTTGTTTCCTCTTGGTTTAAGTTGAAAGGAAAAGTTTAGACTTGGATATTCTTCCACTACTGCCCTGTCGGTCATCTTGATAGTACCCTTGCCTTTCCCAACAAAGTGGTATCAGAGCGTAGGCTGTTGTTGATTGTTGATTTAAATGATGGAGCTAAATATGAGAAAGATGGTGTGTTTGAATGGTAGTAATTATTATACTTGGAAAGACAAGATAAAAAATCTTCTCTTTGTCCAGAAAATGCATCTACCTGTGTTCGCGTGTACTAAACCTCAATCCATGACAGATGAGGATTGGGAATTTGAGCACTACAAGTTTATGGCTATATCAAATAATGGGTTGAAGATAATTTAGAAACCAAATTGTGAATGAGACACATGCAAGAAGTTTGTGGGACAAACTCGAGACACTTTATGATTTGAAGACTGACAATAACAAGTTATTTCTTCTTAAGCAAATGATGAATATCAGGTATAAAGAGGGCAGTCCTATTTTTGATCATATAAATGATTTTCAGGCTGTCCTTGACTAACTGTCAAGAATGGGTGTAAAGTTCGATGAAAAAATTCAGGACTATAGCTTCTTAATACTCTGCCTGTCTCTTGAAAAACTTTTTGAGTTTCTTTGACTAATTTTGCTCCCGGTGGTGTTGTAACTATGAAATATGTTAAGAGTAGTGTCTTGAATGAAGAGATGAGAAAAAGATCCCAAGCCTCATCTTCTTCATCTTCATACTCTGATATTTTAGTTACTGAAGAGAGAGGAAGAAACAAGTCCAGAGATACGAATGATAGAGATAAAAGTAGAAGCAAGTTGAGGTCCAAATTCAAGAATATTACATGTGACTATTGCAACAAAAAAGGACATATCATGAAATATTGTTACAAGCATAAGAGATATATGAGATGACAAAATAAAGAAGGTGATAATAAAAATCGTGTTGCTATTGTTGCTAATGATGATCCTCTTGATGCTTGTGGTGAGAATGTCATTAATCTTGTTCGTGATGAGTCTAGATGATTTGTTGATTTTGGTGCTACTTCTCATGTTACGCCAAAGAAGAAATTATTTTCTTCCTATACTCTAGGTAATTTTGGGATATTGAAAATGGGCAATAATGATGAAGTTAAAGTACTTGGAATTGACACTGTTTTTTTGGAAAGTAACAATAGTTCCAAACTAGTTCTCAATAATGTCAAGCATGCTCCAGATGTTCGTCTGAATTTGATTTCTATAGGGAACCTTGATGATGGGGGTTATGTTAACACCCTTGGTGATGGCCAGTGAAATCTTACTAGAGGTTTGATAATTGTGGCTCGAGGTGACAAATTGTCTAACTTGTATGTTTTTCAGGGATCCACTTCTAGAGGATCAGTAAACTTGGTGGAGAATGATACTTCATCAGAGTTATGACATAGAAGATTGAGTCATATGAGTGAGAAGGGGATTGATAGTTTGGCTAAGAAAAATTTGCTTTCTGGAGTGAAACAAGCAAAGTTGAAGAAATGTGTTCATTGCTTAGCCGATAAACAGAAAAGAGTTTCTTTTCAGAGTCATCCGCCTTCAAGAAAACTTGATTTGCTGGAGTTGGTGCATTCTGATTTATGTGGTTCTTTTGAAGTAAGTTCTCATGGTGGTGAACTTTACTTTGTGACTTTTATTGATGATCATTCTCTCAAGCTCTGTATATTTCCTTTGAAGTCCAAGGATCAAGTAATTGATGTGTTCAAGGGTTTTCAAGCCTTGGTTGAGAGACAGATAGGGAAAAAATTAAAATGCATCCTCTCAGATAATGGTGGTAAGTATATTGGTCCTTTAGATAGATATTACAGAGAGCAGGATATTCGGCATCAGAAAAATCCTCCAAAGACTCCTCAGTTGAGTGGTTTAGCAGAAAGAATGAATAGAACTTTAGTTGAGAGGGTTAGATGTATGCTTTCAGATGCTAAGCTGTCAGATTTTTTTTGGAAAGAAACACTTAATACTGTTGCTTATGATATTAATTTATCTCCTATTGTTGCTTTGGATGGTGATGTCCCTGACAGAGTTTGATCTGGTAAGAATATTTCTTATGATCATCTTAGAGTTTTTTGTTGTAATGCCTTTGTGCATATTCCTAAGGATGAAATGCCGAAGTTGGATGTTAAAACTAAGCAGTGTATCTTCATTAGTTAAGGTCAAGATGAATTTGGCTATTGTTTTTGTGGTCTAGTTGAGAAGAAACTTGTTAGAAGCCGTGATGTTATGTTCTTTGAAGACCAAACAATTAAAAAATTTTACAAAGCTGAGAAGATTGATTTTCAGAGTAGTGAGAGACTAGTTGATGTTGATCCAGTTCCTTTGACTACTGCTCCTGAAGAAAATTTTCATGATGATGAAAATTAAGTTGATAATGAAGATGATGATCATGTTCAGAATGACCAGCATGATGTTGTTGATGCTCAAGTGCAAGTTAATATGGCTGATCAGCAATCAGTTGTTGATGCTTTGGTGATTTCTCTCAGACGATCTACTAGAGAGATAATACCTTCATCTCGCTATTCTCCCAGTGAGTATGTACTCTTGACTGACGGGGGAGAACCTGAGAGTCTTAATGAGGCCATCAAAAGTGAAGAAAAAGAAAAGTGGTTTGATGCTATGAAAGACAAGATTAAATCTTTGCATTATAATTATACCTTTGATTTGGTTAAGCTGCCTAAAGACAGAAAAACTTTAAAAAATAGGTGGATTTTTTGGGTGAAACTTGAAGATGGTAACCCAGTTCGACGGTACAAGGCTAGATTGGTTGTGAAGGGATTTAACCAGAAAAAGAAAGTTGATTTTGATGAGATATTTTCTCCAGTTATGAAGATGCCATCCATTCGTGTGGTTGTAGGCTTAGCTGCAAGTCTAGATTTAGAGGTTGATCAAATAGATATTAAAACTATTTTTCTCCATGGTGACTTAGATGAAGAAATTTATATGGAGCAGCCTAAAGGTTTTGAAGTTAAGGGAAAAGAGAATTATGTTTTCAAATTGAAGAAGAGTTTGTATTGTTTGAAACAAGCTCCCAGGTAGTGGTACAGGAAGTTTGATTCCTTTATAACTCAGCAAGGCTTCAAAAAGACTACTTTAGACCTTTTTTTGTGCGAAAATTCTCCGATGGTGACTTTATTATTGTGTTGCTTTATGTTGATGACATGTTTGTTGTTGGTTATAATGTTTGCAGGATTCAAAAGTTGAAGCAAGAGTCGAGTAAGTCTTTTTCTATGAAAGACTTAGGATCAGCAAGGCACATTCTTGGCATGCAGATTGTTCGTGACAGAAAGGCTAGTACATTCGGAAAGTACTTCAAAGGTTTAACATGGATAAGGCTAAGGTTGTCAGTACACCTTTAACTATTCACTTCAAATTGAGTACGAAGCAGTGTCCTTCTAGTGATGATGAGAAGAAAAATATGAAGAAAGTTCTTTATGCTTCAGTTATTGGTAGTTTGATGTATGCAATGGTTTGTACAAGACCGAATATTGCTCATGTTGTTGGTATTGTTAGCCGTTTTCTTTCTAATTCGAAAAGAGAACATTAGGATGTTGTGAAGTGGATTATGAGATTATTTTGTGGCACTTCTATTCTGAGTTTGTGTTTTGGTACAGGAAAGCCTATTCTTTGTGGTTATACTGATTCAGACATGGTTTGTGATGTTGATACTCGCAAGTCTACTTCAGGGTATTTGGTTACTTTTGCAGGGGGAGCTGTCTCTTGGCAATCTAGGTTGCAAAAATGTGTTGCTCTATCTACTACAAAAGCTGAGCTTATTGCTGCCGTAGAAACTTGTAAAGAATTGCTTTGGATGAAGAAATTCTTAAGGGAACTTGGTGTTTCTCAAGAGAGTAATGTGCTTTATTGAGATAGTCAAAATGCTATACATCTTGGCAAGAGTTCTACATTTCATGGTTGGTCTAAACATATTGATGTGAGATACCATTAGATTTGGGATGTATTGGATTCTAAATTGCTTAAACTTGAGAAGATTCATACCGATGATAATAGTTCCGACATGATGACTAATGCTTTGTCAAAAGAGATGTTTGAAGATTGTTATATTATATCGCCGCAATGGCGGTCTCCTCCACATAATCAGGAGGGGGAGAATTATTGGGATATGGGTTTTTTCCCTTCCTATGTGGATATATAAAACTCAATTTGGACCAACCACTTTTTTCATAGGCCCATTACTATGGGGCATATATATAGAGATTTTTTAAGGTCTTATTTCACCATCCACAAAGAGATTTTTCAGCAGCCAAAGAGAGAAAAACAAAGCTGATTTTCGCCTAAATTTTCAGTCATAGCTGTCAACTTCAAATTGCGATTCCTACTTCGTTTCTTGTCCAATTGAGCTGATTTTTGGACATCTTATTTTTCTCATCTCAATCTTTGATTAGAAACTGACGGAGGTGGATTTAGTGGCCTGTAGCTCCTGTTCTTTATTTCCGAACAGTAGCTACATTTTTTTATGTTTGTGCTCCTTTTTATTCTCTAGTTTGGTGTTATCTTGTTGCTCATTGTTTGACACTTATTTTGTGACCAATTTTGGAGAACAATATTGTAAATCTTGGTGATTATAGTGGAAGTTTGTTCCCGTAGTTTTTTATTCTTCACACCGAAGACTTTTTCACGTAAATTTGGTGTCTCGTGTGGTTGTCTTTATTTTTATCTTGTCGTATTTGTGTGGTTGATATATTTGCTGCCTATTATCATTGTTTTGCTTAGGTTTATTTGTTTCCTCTTGGTTCAAATTGAAAGGAAATGTTTAGACTTGGATATTCTTCCGTTGCTACCCTGTCAGACATTTTAATAGTGCCCTTGCCTTTCCCAACACTAGTGTCACAATGACGAAACCGTTTTTCTTCTTTGGCAAATTATCCGGGCGGCTCCAGCTCAAAATTCCTTATTAAAGTTCATTATATTTGTTTATAATACTTTTTTCCTTTAGAAATTTGGTATCTTAAATTCACGTGTCCGATTAATGACATCACAAAACCATTCGCCTACTGCTAGCTATATATATTCTACGAATTTCATAAAAATAAAAGGTACTCCACTAATAATTGGATGGATTGAGGGGAGGAAAGAAAAGGTCACTTCTTATGCTGCAGGATAATGAAAGTGAAACACAGCTTGATATGCCATTAAGGATTCGATGACAATTACAAATTGTTAGGCTGATGAAAATTGGAGGATGTTAGTTGCTAGCTGCACAATTTGATGTGGAATGGGCTCATGGGCCAGTAAAGGAGATACCTAAATCTCCTTTTAAGTGAAGTGAGCGATAACCCCTTTATCCTTTGCCACTAATAATAAGCTAGAATAGGTTACATATTGTTGTACCCTTCTTCCACTATGGCTGGTCACGAACTTTTTACATGTTACTATCAAATCATGTGTGTAATCTATTTTTCTAGTTGTGTAACAATTTAGACTAGATCGTGCACGCGATCGAATATATATGTACCAAGTTACAGCTAATAGCTAACTTTTCCGCATATTTTAAAGAAGTAAAGTTATAAGGGTGAAAAAAAAAAAAAGACACATGAATATACTCATTACTCTGCCTGAGTCGGAATCTGGAATTTTACAAAATATAGTCGTATTGAAATGAAAGAAGAGAGGATATAACATATGATTTTTCAAGTTACATGAATTCATTGTGCAAGAATAATTTATAACAATCAAGTTGTTTATAAAATAATTTGAAATTAACATTAGATAATCACTTGATAAAAATGAAAAATGTTAAGAGTATTATCAAATAATAAATTCACTAATAGTGTAAAAACTATTTGAAATATTAATGCCTATTGTCTCAAAATTAAATCCATGGGGGCACATGTTAATACGAAGAAATAGATCGCGTCTAAGCGTAAAATTAAAGTGTAATTATTTAATTAAGTTTGCATGGAGAAGGTGATATTACTCAAACTCCAAACTTTAGACTAAAAATTATATTAAAATATGTTTATGCATATACTCTGCTTACTCCGTGGCGGACCCAGGAATTCAAGGTTGTGGGTGGTAAATTTTTTTTTTATAAAAAATAGTATGTAGCTGTAGGGATTCAAACCCAGAAAGCTGGACATGTGAGTCACATCCTCAATCCACTGCATCCAATCATATGTTTGTTGTCTAGGTGCTTTTTAATAAATTATATCATTTATTCTATATTTCTTATATAATTATACCTAATTTACGTCGAGTTTAGTGGGTGTTGGAACACCCTAAAATTACACATGAGTCGGCCCCTGTGCTTACCCTAAGAAAAGCATTTGTTCATGCTCATGCAAGTCAACACACTTGGCATAAGCACCTAATAATATGGCCATAAGAACAATAATTACGTAACGATCTTTGAAGATATTTTAACCTTTTGAAGAAAACAAACCAAAATCAGTATAGTCGATCACAAATATCAACATTGAGATCCGTTATTGTCCCTTCAGGTTCAGGACGCCCACACCCGATTAATAAAAGGCACGATATGAAAACTTTTAAAGAGTAATAATGTAAAAAGATTTTCATACCATTAAATCACATTAAAAATAATAATAATTAATTATCAATAATAAATAAAATTAATATAATCTTTGTAAACAAATATACTTCATCTGTCTTTATTTATGTGAATTGCTTTTTAAAAATTTGTCCTAAAAATAATATCTTTTGTATGTTTAAAAGAATGCTTAAGTTATCGATAATTTCTTAAAATTATCCGCATAATTGACTTAGGTTGTATTTGTTTTTATTAAGATTCAGACGTCTGAATCTAAATGTATATCTGAATGATTAAGATGTTGTCTTCAGATCTGAAATCTTAATGGTTAAGACCATTTATTTTTCAATATCTGAATATGCAAAAATTATTTATTTGCATATATAATAATAGAAAAAAAAATCAATAAAAAATAATTATATATTAGAAAAATATTTGATTTAATACGATAAATTATTTTTTGATTGAAAAAAAATCATATTAGTTAGTGATAACGGAGATAGTTTGTAATGGTGGTGGTGGTGGTAATGATTGATGTTCGTGATTAGTAATACTGGTGGGAATAGTTGTGATGATAGAGATGTTTGGTATTGTAGTGATTGTTATGATGGTGTCGATTGATAGTGATGGTGGTAGTGGTGTGACGTCGGCTGATGTTAGTAGTTGGGGGTGTTGATTATAATAGCTTAAAAATGAATGTATGATGGTTGGCGGTGTGTTGGTGGTAATTGGAGACGTTGTTTGTTGTGATGGTGGAGATAATTATTAGTAGAGATATATTGTAGCAATGATGGTGGTTGAAACTGTGGTAGAGATGGCGACACTGATGACAATGGTGGTGGTGATCGAAGAATGTGTGGATGTTGATGATGTGTTAGTGGTAGTTAGCGGTGGTGCTAGTTGTGATAAATGAGTTGGTTAGTAGTTGGAATTGACCGATAATGGTTAATGACAGTGATGGCGTTGGTGATGTTGGGATTGGCGTTGACGGTGGTGATAGTTGTGAATATAATTAAATCAATGGAGGTGTAGATATGGTAGCGGCTGAAAATAATGGTTTGTAGCAATTATGATTGTGAATGATGAATGTGATGTGGTTGGTGGTGGTTGGTGGCAAGGTAGTGATTGACAGTGGTGGTGGTGGCAGAGGTGGTTAGTGATGGTGAATGATGATTATGGATAGAGTGGTGGTGAATATTATCCAATACAAAAATAATTCTTAATGATTAAGACTTAGTTTCAAATTTGAATGATTAAAACCTATTTAGATCTATTAAAAGTCAAAATCTTAATGAAAATCAAATGCACTTAATGATGTGAAGTCTGAATTATTCATATTCAGACCTTCATTAAGTGCAAACAAATGAAGCCTTAAGCACCTCGATTAGGACTTTTACCTATTAAACACTCCAATGTTAATAAATATGTACCTATTAAATATTTTTCTGACAATCAGTCAAAAACTAAAGTATGTGTAGAAGTACACAGCAAAAGAGAATGGCGTGAAAAAGCAACAAATTAAATAAAGTCAAATGACATTTAGACCCAAAATAATTATAAAAAATAATTTTTGAGTATAAAAAAGATGTATATATATTTTAAAATCTATGTAACGAATTCTGAAACAAAATCAGCAAAAAAAAAAGTAAAATCTAATGTTTTACAATCCCGTCCCCCAGCAACTCCCTTCACCCTCCAAACAATCCTCCTCCTCCTTCCAATACCACCACCGTTGACACCCACAAATCCATCAGACTTTTCCTCTTATTTTCATTTTCTTTCTTTTCATCAGTAATTTCTTTAACATTTTCTTAATCAAATTTTGTAATAATACTCTTCATGATGAACAATGTGATACTTTACATCGTAATATGAATAAAAAAGTTGATGGGTAATTTTTTAGACTTGTATTGAAAAATTGATATTTTTTAAATGTTTTTTTATTTTATGAAAATAAATAAATTCGTGTGGTGGTTATTGGATCGAAAAATTCTGGACCGATTGAGGTTAAGGGGGATAAAAATGGTGGTGAACATTGTTGAAAGAAGAAGGGCGGAAAAGTTTTATTGCTTTGTTGAAAGAAGAAGGATGGGAAAGTTTTTCTTTTTTAAAAAAAGAAAAATATTAAGAAGAAGAAAGGAATATTTTGATTTTTTTTTTTTAAAAGTTGTGATAATATTAATTCAAACACTCAATAGAAAGTGTATTTCACATATTGTGCTATATAAGCATATTTTTTAAAATGGAATGTCTAATATGTACAAATTTTAATTGAGGTGTGTAAACAAATTATGCGGACAACTTTAAAGAATCGTCAATGACCTAAGCCTTAAAAAAATAAAATAAAATATTCAATGTGCCCTTAACACTACAATTTGTATATATGACTATTTCATGTCATAAAATTCAGAAGAATTTCTTTTTAAAATTTTGTGTTCAATTAATTAAGGTCAAACTCATCGATAGGACCTCAAACTTATCCCAAAAATTCACTTAGCCCTCTAAATTAAGGCTTGTACCTATCAAGCCCCTAACCCCCCGAATTTTATTTCAATTAGACATTTTTTTTCAAATCAGCTAAAGGCTCAATTGTGTGTTGCACACACGCGCTGACGTGGCAAAAACGACCAATTGAAAGCTGGCACATGGCATTGTGGGTCCAATATATTAAAAATAATTGTAAAATTATTTTAAAAAAAAATTGATTATTAAAAAAAATTTATAAAATTTTAAAAAAACAAATTATTAAAAATAATCATAAAATTATTTTAAAAATAAAAATAAAATTATAAAAAATGTAAAAAATAAAAATAAAAAATGACATTGAGGATCCAAATTATTAAAAAATAATTATAAAATTATTTAAAAAATAAAAATAAAAAACTGATTATTCAAAAGAAATTATAAAATTTAAAAAAAAAAAAATTGCATTGAGGATCAAAATTATTAAAGAATAATTATAAAATTATTTAAAAATAAAAATAAAAAACTGATTATTAAAAAGAAGTTTAAAAAAAAAAAAAAAAACACCCCCACCCATGCGGTCGTCTTCTTCACATACCCCTACCCCCACCCCACCCCACCCATCATCTTTAATGATTATTTGCTCCATTAATGGAGTTGCTGATTATTTTCTGAGTAAAGGACTTTAATGAAAAGCACGATACATACTTCTGACTCAATTTTTTCGTCTTTAATGATTATTTGCTCCATTAATGGTGAAAATATTTATTGGCATTGAAGACGACTTAAAGCACACTTAAAGTTAACGACAATGGCGACATTAGCAATGACGGAGTGAAGGTGGGTTGAAGACAACGAAGACGCGGGCGTGGGGTGGGGTTGAAGACGATGAAACATTGTTCTTCTTTCTCTTTGAATATCAATCTGAAATTCTGGCGAAACTTACTCAAAATTGACATATAATATTTTTCGTCATTTTTAATAACAGCCTCTCCAAATAAATACTAACAATTTCGCAAGACTATATTTTCGAATTCAAGGTTTTGAAGCTTTTTAATGGCTATTAATGGAGAAGTTGTTTTTGAATGAAAAATTGATATGGCTTTGAAAATTTTTAATGGCTATTATGGCGTTGTTAGTATTATTGAAGACGCGGGGGGTGGGGTGGGGTTGAAGACGCAAGGGGTGGAGGGTTGACGAGATGAAGAAGACGACGATGAAAAGGGGGGGGGGGTTAGAGGTACCTTTCTTTTAAAAAAAAATTATATTAATAAAATAATTAAAATATAAGTTTTTTAATTAAAAAAATATTTTTTTTTCCGATTCACGCGCTCAAGGAGAGTGTAGCACACTCTCTTTGTCAAATCAGCATTTTGTACCAGATAGATATAAATTTTAGCACTTGAGGTGCCTGATAGATACAAGCCTTAGTTTAGGTGCCTAAGTGAATTTTAGGAACAAGTTTGATGTTCTATCGATGGGTTTGACCATTAATTAAATACACTTTATTTGAATAGAAAAGAAAGGAGCATTTCATGGACCTCCTTTCAGGTTTGAATCATGACACTAATCTTCTTGTGTTTATCTCCTTTCTTTTAATTTATGGATGGCAATTATCTAACTAATTTATCGTAAATATAAAATAAATATCATATGATAATAATTCAAAAAAAATATATAGAGATTGAAAAATGATGTAATACATTATATTGAAGCAGGATACATGAAATAGAGACTCACATCCAGTCATGTTTTGCATTATAAAAATATATCACTAATAAATAAAGATAAGTTTTATAAAGTGAATATTAAACCAGTCATGTTATATAGGGTTAGTATTGACCGATCAAGAACTTGCACGTTCAAAAGATGAAAATAAAGAAATTAAGGATGTTGAGATGGTAAAATGGTTGTGTGAAAATACAATGAGATATGTGATTAAGAATGTTGATATACAAAATTAAGTTGTTGTGGCCTCCATGATGGACAAGATGAGAAAAGCGAGATTTAGATAGTTCAATATGTGAAGAGGCAATGCATTGTGCCTTAGTGAGGATATGTTAGAGTTTGATTATTATGAGTATGAGGAGGAGGAGAAGTAGAGGTAGACCGAAGAAGTATCGGGGAGATCATGTGATTAGACAAGAAATGTCAAACTTGCAGTTAGAAGTGTTTGCGGGCCGGCTTGGATTAATTATTGATCCAAATAAAAGTTAAATCAATTTGATTAATTTTTAAATTATTAAATCAAATACAAAATATATTTATCAGTGCGGTTCAATTTGATTTGATTGTTCGGTTATTAATCATAGAAGAAAATAAAAGAAATAATTCATTCAAAAGAAAAAAAATACAATAACCCATTAATTCAAAAAGGTAAAAAATCTTATCATTACCACATAAAACAATAATATGACGTGCTCTAATACAAGAATCTCAAAAATCATGAAAGAAACCAAAACTTTGACCGACCCATATTTATTTGTGTTAGTATCAGGGGTGTTCATGGTTTGAATAAAAAAAACAAATCAAACTGCAAATCAGATCAAATCGACTAAAATAACCGACGTTTGATTTGGTTTGATTTGATTTTAAATTTTAAAAATTGATAATATTTTATTTGTTTATTGATTCAAGTCGAGCTTCATCAATATTATGGAATGAAGAATTAAAGCTCGAAAATATGTGAAAGTGAAAGTACAAGGAAGAAAAGACATAAAGAGGTTGTGGACGTAAAGTGACTATTTTTGACATACAAGCCTCGTGCTTAGTCCCATACTTGATTGCCTATTAGTCTCATACTTGTGTCTTGCTTTTATAGATTTGGTGTCTTTTGAAACTTGTATTTGTGGGTATTGGTTGTTCTATAGTCATTGTTCTCATTTCTTTTCCATTTTGTATCAATCTTCTAACTTTAATTATGTGTTCTTAGATTTAGAATTTTTTTAGTCTCCACATATTCTCGCTTGTATCATTTGGTATCAAAGTTTGGATGAGATTGTTTTTACAATCCTAAATTTTGGATTTTGGTATTTTTTTTAAAAAGACAAAAAAGTAAAATTTTTATTTTGATTTGTTATTTTTGACAGTGGATCTTAATTCTCTAGTGTTTTTTTAGCCTAAATCTCGAATTTCATTCAATTTAGAGGTGTAGCAGTAAAGTTACCATTGAAGGGTTTTAATTTTTGAAACTTTGTCAATTTTAAAAAGTAGGTTTATTTTTTACTTGAAATTGATGGCTAAGGGTTGATGGAGTTTGTTCATGGTGTTAAACGGAGTGTGTGGTTGAAATTTCGTCGAATTTGAAGTTAAAACGGAGGAGTTATGTAGTTTTGAAGATTGATTTTTCTTGATGTTCTTGAGTCTCTTCATATTGTTCTTGGAGAAGAAGATTAAAAACAAGTACAATTTGATCCAAAAATCTTCAAGTCAAAGTTGGTCAAGTGTTAGTGGGTCCACTTGTAAAAATTTTAAAAATTATTTTCTAAAGAAAAAAAAATAAAAAAATTCATGTGACACTACGTCAGCAGCCAACTCAATAGTCAGCTCCAGTCAATAGCTATCAAATCAACAACAAGCATAACATTAAAAGTTCAGCATTCTATGAATGGCAAGACATTTGGTAAAACACTCAAACTAGTAAGCTTTTAAAGCTCAACGTCTTAGGAAGGGTCAGATGCTTGCTGAAACGCCCAAACTAATAAGCTTTCAAAAGTTTTTTAAGTGTTCAAACATCGTGAATTTTTTTTTCACCTTTTTTTCTTTGATTTCTCAATTATTTAACAAGTAATTAACATTTAATCACTTGTTAATTAATTTAAAAGATCAAATCATTTCTTTGATCCTTTAGATAAAGTAGCAATAATAATTTCTTCTACTTTGTTACTTATTTTTTTTAGTCTCTTCGTACTAATTTATTTTTTAAAATTTTATTGTAATTTTCTTGATTCAAGTCCTTTAGATTGTATTGAGTCGTTCGTTCGTTCGTTAGTTAACAAAAAATCATTCTACCCTTAGATCGGTTTGTTACTCTTGGCAAGCAATTGATCGAATTGAATAGCAACTTTGATCGAATTATTGAGCGGTAAAAGACTTGAATGTGTGAGTACATTTGAGTGGTGCTAGTGAAGCACAGAAGAGTATAAATACGGATTAAAATGAAGAACTTTTATTATTAATCTTGTTTTCTCATTTTGTAGCTACAACAGAGTCGTAAGAACACTTAATGTTTTCAAAGAGGCTAATTCTTGAAATAAAGGTGAATGTTTGTGGATATTTGAGATTCTCTCTTATCTTTGATAGTCAATTTCCAACGAACTTCATCACTTATTATGTGGTTGAATGGAAAAAAAGAAATTCCTATTATGATGAGAAAAAAAATTGGGTTGACAAAAACATGAAGATGTACTTTCATGAGGTGAATATTAAGAAGGTTTGGTGTGATGTACCTTTCATAGAGACTTGCTACATATGTTTGGTGAATCCTTGATTTCAAAGTCATAAAGTTTTCTACAAGGAAGAGCGGTACAAATATGTCATGGACAAAAGAAGAAAGCTTCTCTTCCCACCTATTTCTCTTCACTAAAAAACTTTAGGCCCTTATTCCATGTTCTTCCATAAGTCTGAGATATAATATTGAGAGGAGTAAGGGAGTGTGACGTGGAAACTCTAGAGTGGAAAAAAAAGAGGATGTGTGGAGTGAAGCAAGAGAGTTGCCAAAAAATCAAGCTAACCTTTTTTATTGTTCTTCTCTTTGTAAGAATTCTTATATATGTACAATCATTTGAAGGAATATGAGTTCCAACAAGGAGACTACACTTGAGGATTTGAAGAATGTGTTGCTTTATCGAAATGAGCGGATTGACTTCCCTAAAGACACGAGAGTTGAAGCTTTGGTTCAAGGTACAGAAAATTCCTCTTGTGAGCCTCAACGTATAATAACTAAACTCAACACTTCAAAAATTTTAAATGAATAAAGTGTGAGTAATAGCTTGTCTTTATGTGAACTTAATAATTCTTTTCCATGTAGTGATAATGTCTATGTTGAGAGTGTTCATATACTAGTTGATTCTATTGATGATCGAATTGATTCTTCTTATAAGATTGATTTGTGGCCACCTAGTGTTGACACTTGTGACTTGAA
Source organism: Capsicum pubescens (assembly GCA_030864215.1). Classification (NCBI taxonomy): domain Eukaryota; kingdom Viridiplantae; phylum Streptophyta; class Magnoliopsida; order Solanales; family Solanaceae; genus Capsicum; species Capsicum pubescens. The sequence continues at coordinate 167,396,122 of CM061544.1, read as the reverse complement.
TGATAGTACATTATCATGTGAATCTTTGTCATGTTTTGATAATGTGCTTATTGAGAATGTGGATACACTAGTTGATTCTATTATGATCAAATTGATTCTTCTAGTAAGATCAATTTGTGTTCACCTAGTATTGATATATGCTCTCTGAATGATATTTCATTATCAAGTAATATTGGTGTTAATCAACTAGCTTTGTGTGTGGTACACTACTTAAGAAATCTTGTGATGTGCTTATTGAGCCTCAAGTTAGTGGTAACGTTGATGAAGTTGATCAATTGAGTAGGAGTGATTCTTTGAGCATATCTTTTGTTGAAGATCGTATTATTTGTTTTGCTCATAGAGATAATGTACTTGAAAGTGCTTCGAATAATGATAATTATCTTTTTCAGAGTGAAATTTCCTGTTTCAAATCTCTTACTTGGATTGATCATTCTCTCTTTAAGTATAATATCTTGTTTGAGAATGATGAGATCACTCTTAGTAAAGTTCCTTGTGGTGTAAACCTTGATAGTAGTATAGTTCTTAAGGTTATACTGTTTATGATAACTCATTATGGTGTGAAGACATTCCTTCCAAATATGAAAATCTCTTCTTGAAAGATGTGAGTACTCTAATGGAAAATGATTATGATGAGAAGCAAGATGGTATTTGCTTTTTCACTACTCCTTCATCTTTGTGGCTCTCAATTTTTGATAGTACATCAATGATTTTGAATCTAATAGTGATCTTACATATGAGAACACCTTCGATAAAGTTATTTTGTGTGACACCTTTGTTTACACTCATTTTGCATATGATGATACTCATGTTTCGGTGGAGAGTATATTATATGTTGTTAGGGTAACAACCGGAGAAATTAATGTCTCTTTGATCCCATTTTTTGTTATCTTTTTTATTTGATCTCGGTGATTGTTGTTCTTGTGACATAATGCTTGATCGTAAAGACAAGCTTGGTGTGAGTTTGATTGTTGGCTTGCATGATAATAAGTATAATAGTAATATTTCTTTCTCTCATGTGATTTTTACTCGGTATTATTACTAGATCTTATGGACTTGAATGAGATATTTTTCAACTTGGGTGGATTTTCATGTGTTACTTGACTTAAAAGGGAATTTGTACTTGTCTAAATGTATAACCATTAAGGACTTAGATGTGTGGTTACCTAAACACGATGGTTCTTTTAATTTACCCATTTGTCCATATTTTCTATGCAGTCAAGTTTCTATTATTTTGTTGGGAGGCTTGGTTATATGTTCAATGTGTGAATCCTTGCCATAATGATAGACTTGTTATTGTTATAACAGTAACCCTCATGCCATGAAGATCTTGTTATTGCTTATTTTTCACTATGATTTTACTAGGTTTCGATTTGAGTTTTCTTCAAGACGGAGAGAATAATACAAGCCAATTTTCATCAATATCATGGAATGAAGAATTAGAACTCCATAATATGCATAAAGTGAAAGTACAAGGAAGAAAAGACATAAAGAGATTGTGGATGTAAAGTGGCTATTTTTGACATACAAGCCTCGTGCTTAGAAGATCCCTATTTCATTAAGGATATTATATAATTAGTAGTATAAGCTATAAATAGTTGAAATTAACTCATTTTTAGAGAGATTATTTTGATGATTGATATTTTGATGAGAGAAACTCTTGTGAGAGTTGAGGTTATGAAGTTGTTGTCGAATGTTGATGAGATTGATTGTTTGAGGATATCATTCCTCTTGAGGGTGTCTCGATAGTATAGATGTTTGTTTGAATTTTTAATAGGATATCTCAATTTTCATATAACCTTGATTGCCTATTAGTCCCATACTTGTGTCTTGTTTTATAGATTTGGTGCCTTTTGAAACTTGTATTTGAGGTTATTGTTGTTCTATAACTATTGTTCTCACTTTTTTTTTTTCATTTTGAATCAATTTTCTATCTTTAATTTAATGTTCTTAGATTTAGAGTTTCTTTTAGTCTTTTACGTATTCTCACTTGTATCCGTTATGATTCTACTAAGAAAAAAATAAAAAAATTAATCAAGCCGAACCAAACAATTATATATATAAATTTTATAATTATTGAATATATAATACTAGTTTTTCGTATACAATAATAAATATTTTATCCATTTTAATCAGTAATTTGATTTTAGTTTACTTATTTCACATGTACTACAACACTTTTAAATCTCATTTCTTTAAGAATATGTCCAAACTTAATACTCTTAAGTCTAATATCTAATTGTATATATGTGGTTTGGTGTATTATTTGTTTTTATTTTTCTTTGCTAGGACATGCATCAACTCTTCAATGGCTTGCCCCTTTGATTATAAGAGTTGACCACTCTATTTAAAGATGTATACTCCCTCCATTTCAAAATAATTGCCCCTTATTGACTCGACACCCCCTTTAAGAAAGTATTTATTATGAATTTATTTTACCAATTAGCCTAATTAATTATGTTTCAAAAATATAAAATTTGAATATATGTTATATATGTATTACCATATATAGTGAATGTCTATTACATAGAAAAGCTAGAAACCTTTAACTTCGGGGCAAAGCTAATTTTTCCCTATAAATAAAGGAGTTTTCCTTCATTGTTATTCACCCCTTAAGAAATTCTTAAGAGAAATAAGAATTACTCTCTCTTCTCTCTCCATTCTTCTTATTCTTATTTTATATTTCATAACACGTTATCAACACGAGACTCTAATCAATCGAGAAGTTGGATAACGATCTAAAGTTATCGTGTATTTTTCATATGCTAACATGCCAAAGGTATAATTATTTTTAATATTAATTTCTTGGTGACTGTGTCTAGCTTTGAAAGCTAAAATACGACTGAAAATTCACCGGTTATAAATTAAATCCTAAACTAGAATGTTAGTTGTTTTTATGCTATTTATCTTTTGTTACAAATTATTCAATTATTGTGTGTTCATTTGATTGGAGAAATTTAATTAGTTCTAGATATTTATCTTTCAAATTTGTTTTTGAAGAATAATAATATATACGGGGATTATAATATAAATTTTGTATTCTTAAATTTCTTAGAATGAAAGTTTACAAGAATATTTGACCACCAATTGTGATTAATATTTTCACACACTTGTTGTGATTACAACTGAAAGATATGTTAGAACGTTCTACGTATCATATGTATGTCTAGATTTTCTTCTAAAGTAGCACTATCTTGAAAGAGGTTCTAAGCTATCATAATTTGATAGACTTAAGTCATAATTATATTTCATTCATGGGGAACGAAAATTTCAATTATTATAAATATAGATCTATACCCTGGGGGTGAATGTGACCTTATATAAACTTAAACATATTCTTAGTTGTGAAGATATCACAATCCACCTCCAAAAGAGGTAGAATAATTGGAAGATTGAATAGCTCTAAGTAACTATGATAAGAAACACGAATGTGAAAAGCTACCCAAATATGATGAAATCATATGCCATAATAAACTATGAATTTATTGTTTATTGCTACAAAATTTTTGTCATAGTAAACAAGAAGTTTAATAAAGTAAAAAAGCAGATGTCATAGTAAACTTGAAGTTTACTAGTGTAAAAGCTTATAAGTTTACATGAATGACTATGACATCCCAAAGATGCGCATATTAAGTAGAGTGAAGACATGTTTTTCCCTTGAACTTGCTCGCTCAACTTACTTTAGCACTTAAACTTAACTTCTATTTATTTACCTCCTTAACATCTTTAAAGTGTATTAATTTCACCCTTCAAAACTGAATACCACTATCACAACGGAGAGTAAACACACACGCCGATAAATCAGTGCCACATCACTTCCATATCGGAGCCACGCAAAAAAAATTATTTTTTTAAAATAATTTCATATATATATATTAAAAATTATTTTCTTCACACGCATCCCCCCTCTCCCCGTCGAACTCCTTCCCCTCATCTTTCTTCTTCAACATTGCCCATATATGGGTTCTTCATTTTTGGGTCTCAAATTTCAACATAAACTAGCTAAATTCATACCAATCAAACTCAAATTTCAACTACAACTTCACAACATCATCAGAAAATCTCAATAATCAATTCGGACATCAACCATGAATTCAACAAACTCATTTTTTTTTGGCTTCAGGCCTTTTCAATGTTCAATAATGGTGGATACAAAATTAAACTAGCAAAATTCATACCAATCAAACTCAAATTTCAGGTACAACAACATCATCAGAAAACTCCAATAACTAATTTAGACATCAATCACGAATTTGACGAACTCATTTTTTTTGTCTTCAAGCTTTTCAAGCTTCAACAATGCGGATACAAAATTAAACTAGCAAAATTCCTACCAATCAAACTCAAAATTTAAGTACAACTTCACATCATCGTCAAAAAAACCCAATAATCAATTTGAACATCAACCATGAATTCGACAAACTAATTATTTTTTGTCTTCAAGTTTTTTCAAGGTTCAATAATGGTGGATACAAAGGGAAATCTCATAAATCCAACAACAGATTTCTTGAAAAATCACATAAGTAATTTCGTTCAACAATCATGTATTGAAAGACTTTCTTTTCCAAAATTATTTTCTAACCCATTAAAATTCATAACTTTTCACACATTTTTTTCTGTCTTGAAGAAATTAATGAAGATAATAGAAGTGGAGATGGAGATTTAGAAGAAGGAGAAAGAGAATTGGGTTGAGGTGTAAGAAGAAATACAAGAAAACAGGGTGAGGTGGAGGGGGGAAGGGGTGAGGCATCTTCAGAGGTAAGAGGTGGGTTTCTTTATATATATATTAAAAAAAGTGGGACCATATCAGTTTTTAGATAAAAAAATGCGCTTTTTTTTCTTTTTTTAAAATAAATTCCACGTCAGCTTGAGGGGTAAAATTAATACACTTTAAAGATGTTAAGGAGGGTAAATGAACGGAAGTTAAGTTTAAGTGCTAAAGTAAATTGAGCGGACAAGTTCAGGGGGAAAACATATCTTCACTCTATTAAGTATTAAACATATATTGAAGAATTAAAAAATTCTTCATGAACTGTTAATGTTGTTTGTTTTCATGATAAGTTGGTTGGAACAACTAATATTGGGGTTGAATTGTCTAAATTTTGGAAAGTATTATACGTGAATAAGGGAATGTCCACCTATTATGTGATATGTTGAAAAAATGCATCAATAAGATGATTACATGTATATTTATTGTCAACCCGTCGTTGACATTCATAAAGTTGCTTGCTCAACAAAATTGAGTTAAGAGCATAATTTTCAGATTGATAAACATTCAAGTTGGTTTGAAATTAAATTCTTTCGAAAAATTAGCTAAATCATTACTTATGAGAATAAAGCTTCATGTGTTGATTTGAAATATGATATATTTTATGCAACAAATTAATAAATTATTATTATTTCTCTGTTAAAGTTGGTTCAAGGTCAGGAACCACATATTATCATCTAATAATTTTGATGTATGGTATATGATTAATGGACATACAATGATGCATAAAGATGAATTCTCTAAAGTAAGTTGAGATGTATGTTAGTTTTCCTAATATGAGGGGGATAATAAAAAACTAAGAAATATGTTGTGAATTATCATTAATATGATCCTTTTTCAAAGGATAATTTAAGTTCAAATGCTAGGAACATTTTCTATCCAAAAATGATATTATATTAAACTGTAAATGCTCCAATTGAATGTCTTGGAAGGACAAAGTCTACTACATGTATGAAGCATGATAGATCAATCGATTCTAAAAGTAATAATTTTTTAAAAAGAAAAAAATTAAATGATCATAATAACGAGGTAATGTGCTCTTAAAGAGCCTACACCATAACACTTCAAGAAACCTAATAAAAGATTCAGGTACCTGAAAATAATGAAGTGATGAGATTCCAAAAATATTATGTCACATTGTGAATTGATACAAAATTATATGTCATTGATAATATCTTTGATTCAATAGTGACACAATATTGTAAAAGATTACGACGCTCTGAATTTTATGTTTATTTAAGCACACCGACGTAGAAATATTTATCAAATGACATGAAATGATGCATCTTTATGAGCATATAACTTATTTGATTTGCAGTCTAGATACTGGAAGATGTCACAAATGAAATACTAATTATTGTCACTTGACAAAATTTATTTTAAAACTTTTTAAGGATTCAAAATGTTTAAAGCATATAAAAGTTTTTGGAAAATTTATTTATAATCCTTAAATTGCATAAATTCATAATCTAAAATTATTGAAACTATTGTAAAGTTTTCAAAAACAATAGATTATTTGCTGAAATAAGAAATGTACCAAATTGAATTCGCTATGAAGTACGATATCTTAGTGCAATTGGTACGCTAATGTGTCTAGCAAACACTACAAGGCCTGATAACCTTTTTGGTTAATTTGTTAGCAAGGTATAGTTCTTCTCCTACTAGGAGATATTAGAATGGGATCAAACACATATTACGATATCTAAAAGGGATTATCAATGTGGATTTATTTTATTTTAAGGATTACAATTCCGATCTTGTTGGTTATGATGATGTTGGGTATTTATCTGAACCGCATAAGACTCGATGTCAAATGAGCTACATGTTCATATGTGAGGGTACTTTCATATCTTGGAGATCTACAAAGTAGTCTATCATAGCCACTTTATCGAACAACACTAAGATCATAAATTTTCATGAAGCATGCCGAGAATGTGTGTGGTTGAGGTCCATGATATATTGCATTTGAGAAAAATATGATTTTAAATGTGATAAATTACCCACAATTTTATATCAAGATAATGATGTATGTATAGCACAACTTAAGGAATGATTCATAAAAGGAGATAAAACAAAGTATATTTTGTCAAAGCTTTTCTATATACATGAGCTCTAAAAAATGGTGATATTTACGTGCAACAGAATTGTTCAAGTGACAATGTGGTCGATTTATTCACAAAATCTCTTCCAATTGCAACTTTCAAGAAGATGGTACACAACATCGTGATGCAAAGGTTTAAAGAATGTTCTCAATAGAGGGGGGAGTTAATATGCGTTGTACTCTTTTTCTCTTATGAGGTTTTTTTTCCACTGAATTTTTCATGTAAATTTTTTAATGACGCAAACTATATGTGTATTATTAGATATGTGTACTCTTTATTTTTCACTGGATATTTTTCCACTGACTTTTTTTAGCAATGTTTTAATGAGCCACATTATCTATCAATCAGACATTCAAGGGGGAGTGTTATAAATGTATTGTCATATATAGTGAATGTCTATTTTTAGAAAATTTAGAAACCCTAACTTTGGGGCAAAGTTAGTTTTTTCCTATAAATAAAGGGATTTTCCTTCATTGTTATTCACCCCTCAAGAAATTCTTAAGAGAAATAAGAATTACTCTCTCTTTTCTCTTCATTCTTCTTGTTCTTACTTTATATTTTATAACAGTATATACACTTTCTTTAGTCATTTAATGAGAAGGGTAATATTGGAAGAACATAATAAAATCATCTTGATTTCATAAAAGGACAACTAAATTGAAATAAATATTTTTAAAAAAAGGCCAACTATTTTTAAACGAAGGAAGTATTACATTTGTGGATGTCAAACATGTGAAATGAAAAAACTTCTTCAGTAATACAAATTAAACAAGATAAAACTCTAAAATAATGTTGAAAAATAATAGAATATTCATATACATTCATCTTGAAATAATAGAGTAGGGTTGTGTATTGATCGGTTTGGTTCGATTTTGAAATCTATCAGTTTGTCTTATCGGTTATCGATTTATAAAAAAAATTACTCCCTCTATTTTAAAAAGAATGACCTAGTTTGACTTGGCAAGGAGTTTAAGAAAATAAAGAAGACTTTTGAATCTTGTGGTGTTAAATTAAAGATATGTCAAATATACCAAATTGTCTTTCAATCTTGTGGTCTTAAACATGTCATGTGGAAAGTTAAAATGAAAAAGTTGCTAAAAAAAGGGGGGGTCATTCATTTTGAAACGGACTAAAAAGGAAAGTAGGTCATTTTTTTTGAAATGGGGGGAGTAAATCATAAAAGAACCATTAAGATATTGACTTATCGGCTATTGACTATTATCAATTTAATCGTTAATGTTACAAGAGCTTAAAGTGATTGATTCCACTATTGAAATTTGAAAAGATAACATACACAGAAACTGCTTAAAACATACAGAGGAATGAGGAGTAAGGACACACACGACTCAAAGCCTTAAAATAGTAAAATAAGAATTTGCATGCACAGTAACTGATACATGGATGAGGACCTAACAATTAAAAATCTTGATTTTGATCTCCAAATTACACATACCCCCTTGAAAAATAATTGAGATTGACCTATCAAAGACAACCTTAATTTTCAAACCTAGTTGAAAAATTAAATCAACAATAAAAAACTCGAAGTGGGTATAAGCAAAGAGGTACTCACCACAGTGAAAATTGATAATTTTTGTACCAGTTGAGATATAAAAGATTGATAATTGATAAACCCTTTGAGTTTGAAACGCAACTTTGAAAATTGAGAAACCCTTTTAGGTGAGTGAAGTACTAAAGAGTCATAATATTAGTAAATGACTAAAATTCTGGAAGTGTAATACTATAATTATCAATTTAATCAGATTAATCGATAAAAATCAAGGCCAAATCACGCCCCGTACCGATTAATTAATAATAATATTAAATAAATCTATATTCGATTCGTAAATCAGTAACCCGAATCATTAACTCGATAATCAAATTATCGATTTGGGTTATTAATTTGACCCAAAATTTACACAACCCTTTAGTAGATAAAAATATATTGATTCACAATGTTCATTTAAATAGTTGTGTCATGTCCTATTGTTTTACTATTATCATTTATCATTAGCTAATCATTAATCGGAAAAACAAATCAAACTGAATCAAAACCAATAAGAATCAAACTATTGATTTTTACTTTGTTTTATTATATTTAATTTTAGAATTTAAAAGATGACTTAATTGATTTGATTATAGTTTAATAAAAAAACAATCAAAATCGAATCATAAACACCTCTAATTATTACCACATCGGAACGAAAGAACTTTATAACTAAGCGTGTGGAATATAGTTTGTACCCCACCAAAAGGAAAAAATTAAAATTAGGAAATCACACTTAGAAATGAGGTTTAGAGTATTTGGAAAACAAAAGAAAACATTACATGAAATCCTCATCCATGGCAAGATTATCTTAAACTCGTGGAGAGTCACAAGTTACAATAATTGGATTAAAGTGGAAGCATGCTCTATTTATCTAATACCATTCTCTCCGTTCGCTTTTACTTGTGCGCTGAAATTAATTTTAAAAAATCTAATTAATATTAAGAATAAAATAGAAAAAAAATTGTACGGAGGAAGTATAACATAACATGCGTCCATATGTGGACCAATTGTTTGGAATTTGTGTCATTCCGCCGTCCAATGCCGCCTCTACAATTGGTTAGTCCTCTTGGCCCCGACATACACACTTGGTTTCCTCTCACTAAAATAAAATAACTCCCTAACTAGTTTTTATTTTTACTAAAAATAGAATCTATTCTTTACACTCTCTTCGTTCGATTTTACTTGTCACAATTTAAATTAATATATTTATTAAAAAATAATTAATAACACGATTATTTTATCATAGTGCCTCTATTAAATGATGCTTACATTATATTTTTAAATTAATTTGAGAAAAAAAGAATTAATGTTAAGAATAAAATAGGAAAAAAAATTATCTTCTCTTGGTATGTCAGGAATGACAAGTAAAATAAGAAATTCAATTAGAAATTAGTGACAAGTAAAAGCGAACGACAAGAGTACTTCATTCATTCTATACTTTCTTCGCTTTTTTTTTTACTTGTCATTAATTTTCTAATTTTTTTTACTTTTAATTGTTATTGATATATCAAAAAACAATATCTTTTTTTCTATTTTATTCTTAGCATTAATTATTTTTTCTTCAAATTAATTTAAAGTTACAATATAAATATCATTTAATAGGGGTATTATAGTAATATAATTATGTTATTAATTATTTTTCTTAATGTGTGTGCTAAGTCAAAATGTGACAAGTAAAAACGAACAGAGAGAGGGAGTAGTTTTCATTGTTGGACAATAAAATTTTGAGTCGAAAAAATAAATAATCGAGACAAGAAAATTTTTGCAACAATCATTTTATTGATTTCAATAAGTGAGTGTTACAATCACTATGATTCCTCTGATTCGCCTTTTCAAATATAAATTCAAGGGCTTCGGGCTTGATCTTTAATTTGAACTTGATTTGTTGACTTGATGGACTTGATCTTGACTTGTGCTTGAATTCAATGGCTTTTGGGCTTGTTCTTGAATGTTGCGGTCTTGATCTTGAATCTTGATGAACTAGACTTGAATGCTTGAGCTTTGCAGAGAAATTGCGGTGATCCATGAGATTTATCTTGATTTTTAGAGTTATTTATCCTTATTCTGAATTATGAGACCCCTATTTATAGTTGTGAAAAGGGGAGAGTCACGATGAAGATGAACTTCTTTTGACCAATCAGATTCAAGTGACATGGCGCCTTTCATGGGCTTTTGATTTCACTAGGCTTGTTGCGTCATTTTGACATGTGGCATGGTCCTATTGTCTCTTCACTTGACTTGACATGCCACGTCATTTAACATATGACGCTCATTTGGGCTTCCAGAATATGACAATATCTTGTGCTTAGCAAAGTAGGCTCATCATTTGTAACCCAAATTAATGGATTTTAATTAAATCCATACATGTTTGGACTTAAATAATTAATCCAATTTATTAATCCGCAATATTTATTTGGGACTAATATATTTTGAATTTAATATAACTCGAATTTCATATGGATTTTAATTTAATAAAAATTCATTGTCCACAAATTTTCCCTACTTCAAGACTTGTCGAGATATTTAATATTTTGGAGACTAAACTTAAAATATAATTTATGCTTCTTTTGTGCTTCAAAGATTTCCATACATATGAACACCTCATTCATTAGTTGAAAAAATTTAAAGTTGAACCATATTGATATTGCCTCTCAAAAACTCTCTTTTTTTCATGAATCTCTACACGTAAGACCCATTTGTGAGGCATAATATCCAATTCCAAATAGATTTTGAAAAAAGTTTTACCACCTTACTTAATCAGAAATAAAACTCTTCCAATTTGAATTTATATTGGAGAAGAAAACAACCTCCAATTTGAATCTGTATGTGAGAAGGAAACAACCTACAACTTACATTTGTGTTAGAGATGGAAAATCTTCCAATTTGAATTTGTATTGAAGATGGAAATAATCTACAATTTGAATTGGCATTGAAGATAAAAGCTCTTCCAATTTGAATTTATATTGGAGAAGGAAACATTCACCCTACAACTCTATAAAATGAGGTAGGTTCTTCACTTTTACAATATCAATTTTGCGATTTCCAAGCCATGAATAATGTTGAGGTAATTTCTTTTTCTTCTTTTTTTCTTTTATTTTTCATCACTTTTTTTCAGCACAGCATGTTAGTGGTAGAAAATTCATATCTCATTGTAGGAATATCAAAATCATGAACCGTTTGATACTCCAAAAACTAGACTTTGAGATCTAAAATATATCCAAAATTAAGCTTTAAATTTCGTCAATATAATTCGCGATAATTTTTTGGATTTAGCCCTGAATTTTATCATGCTGAAAATTTTAGATCTATACGTCTTTGCCAAGACTTTCATATCTTGAAGTAGGAAGAACGAAATCACAAGCCTCTTAATTGTTGTCAAACTAGACACAAAGACCTATAACATATAAAAAATTTATAATTTAATATATTCGAGATCTCTTTAGGTATTATCTCAAATTCAACAGCAGATTCTGATGCACCAACATATTTAGATTTGCGCAGTGAGACAAAAAAATTTATATCTCAATGTGGGAGTATCAAAGTTATGATCCGCTTGCTTCTATAGATGCTAGAAACATAATATATAGAATATTAAATATTTGGATTTTATGACCTTTGAATTTGTTCTAGGCAATATTTGTAAGTTGATCATAAGTTCTATTCGGCAAAAAATTTTAAATTTACATTGTCTCACCAAATAATTTATATCTTGATGCAGAAATGTCACCATCAAAGGGCATTTTGATTGTTGCAAATCAGATTTTGAGGATTTCATTCTCACCATAATATTTTATTTCAATCCAAGTCAGTGATACATGACTTTCAAGTTTGAAATGTCCTATCAGGTACCAATCTCTTTCCTACTTGTGTTTTCCTTGTGTTGTCTCTTTTTTTCCCTATAGAATCAAAGTAGATAACAATGTGCAACAACCGACTTAGGGTGCGAGAGTTTAACTTTGCCTCTGTACACTCTAAGACCAACCAATTTGACTTTAAAATGGTGTCTATGTAACAATCGGCTTAGGGTTCGAGAGTTTAACTTTGCCTCCATACACTCTAAGACCGACCAATTTGACTTCGAGATGGTTGCTATTCAAAATCAGCTTAGGGTGCGAGAGTTTAACTTTGTCTCTATACATTCTAAGATCGACCAATTTGACTTCAAGATGGTGGCTATGCAACAATCGGCTTAGGTGCGAGAGTTTAACTTCGCCTCCGTACACTCTAAGACTAACCAATTTGACTTCAAGATGGTGGCTATGCAACAAGCGGCTTAGGGTCCAAGAGTTTATCTTCACCTCTGTACACTCTAAGACTGACCAATTTGACTTCAAGATGGTGGCTATGCAACAATCAGCTTAGGGTGCGAGAGTTTAACTTCTCCTCCGTACACTCTAAGACCGACCAATTTGACTTTAAGATGCTCCCTTTCACCGATGCACTTATGTAATGATCTTTTTTTAAGTATGGGATATTTTATCGATGCACTTATGCAATGGTCTTCTTTAAGTATGGTCCCTTTCACCAATGCACTTATGCAATGGTCTTCTTTATGTATGGGCCCTTTCACTGATGCATTTATGCAAAGGTCTTCTTTAAGTATGAGTTATTTTCAATGGTCAACTTAAGGTGGCGAGAGTTTATCTTAGCCTCCGTCACCTCGAGACCAACCAATTTGACTTCAAGATGATTCACTGATGCATTTATGCAAAGGTCTTCTTTAAGTATGAGTCATTTTCAATGGTCAACTTAAGGTGGCGAGAGTTTATCTTAGCCTCCGTCACCTCGAGACCAACCAATTTGACTTCAAGATGATCCTTTTTTAATGGTCAGGTTAAGGTACAAAGGGGCATATTTTTGTCCACCTTAAGGCATGGAAATTTTGAGATTCTTTTAAAAATAATTCCACGAAAGAGACCAGTTTAAGGTGCAAAGGGAAAAACCTTGTCCACCTTAAGGCATGAAATTTTGAGATTCTTTTTAGGATTAACCCATGAAAGGCCAATTTAAGGTGCAAAGGAAAAAATCTTGTCCACCTTAAGCCATGAAAATTTTGGGATCCTTTTAAGGATAAACCCGTGAGAGGCTAGCTTAAGGTGCAAAGGGACAAATCTTATCCACTTTAAGGTATGAAAATTTAGGATGCCTCGATTTGAAGACTTGGAGATGTTGTCAACTTCCACTTGCAAACTTGGTGATTTGGGCGGCTCAACTTTCAAATTTGGTGAATTTGGCAACTTCAGCTTGCAGGCTTGATAAAATTTTCTTACTTTAAACTACATGCTGGTAGATTTGTGCCCTTAGTTATAGGATAGGAGAACTTTAGCATTCCAAATCCCATTGAAGGAACTCCTTTTCGTTTTGACGGGTTGCCCCCATTGAGCCACAAATATTTAGAGTGAGCCCAAAATTTAATTAGAATATTTCCATACTTAGCGTTCATATGGTGGATACTGCAGGAATATATTTTTTTTGATACTCATGCAACTGAACTCAGAATAAAATTATAAGCGCCTACGTACCTCGATAAAGAGGTTTAAGTCACAACGTAGTTCTAGGGTGAGGTTTCTTTTTGCATCCTAACTTTTGCCCAGGACAACTCTTTTGAGGTTTTCAACCTAGCAGACTTCTTTTTTTTAGTCGTACACAGTTCATACTCTTGTAGGCCAGGAGCGTACATGGATTTTATACTCATTCCTTAAGGAGTGTCATCTTCCTTCAAGGATAGTACTTCTTTAAGAACTTAGCGTTAATAAGGCCAATATTTACGCCATCTACATCGATAATCTTGTAAGCACCATTTAAATATGTATCTTGTACAACATATAATCCATCCCACTTTGGGGTCAATTTTTCCCCTGACTTACGAAAAGTAATTATGGGCCTTTTTACTACAAAAACTTAATCTCCAACTTGAAAGCACCTTAAGCTGACTCTTTTGTTGAAAGAATGAGATAAACTGGCTTGATAACATTTGAGATTTTACTGAGCTTTCAACCTCTTCTCATCAAGATCTTCTAACTCCGCAAGACGCAACTTAACATTTTACTTTTTGGTGAGCCTTTCTTGAATATCCAGTATTAAAGAAGGTATTTGACCCTCAAGTGGCAGGACTGATTCAACTCCAAAAGCAAGTGAATATGGCGTTTCTTGCATTAGTGTGCAATAAGTTGTTCAATATGCCTACAAAGCTTCTTCCATTCATTCATGCCAATCTCATTTGGACTTAGAGACAACTTTCTTCAACAGATTGCATAAAGTCTTATTAAACACTTTGGCTAGACCATTGGCGGCAGCATGGTACATAGAAGACTTGTGCTGCTTGAAACTAAAGAGATAAAAAATCTTGTTCATCAGCTTGTTATCAAATGGCTTGCCATGGTCAGTTATTATGTACTAAGGAATTCCAAAGTGGTAGATGATATTCATATGGATAAAGTTTGCAACATTTTATTTCTTTACTTACTTGAGAGCAACAGCTTTGACCTATTTTGAGAACTAATCTATTACGGTAAAGATGTATAAGTGTCCACCAGAAGATTTTGGTAGTAATCCAAAAACATCCAATACCCAAGCGTTGAATATCCAGGACGCTATAGTGAGGTGTAATACTTCAGGTGGTTGATGTATGAAATTTGCATTGAATTTACAAGCTTTGCATCTTCTATCATAGTCCAATCAATCTTTTACCATCGTTGGCCAATAATATCCATCCTTTTAATGTGAAAATGGAGCTTTGGTCCAGACTGATGAGATCCACAAACTCCTAAGTGGCGCTTCTTGCAAAGCTTAAAGTGTTTCTTCCTCTCCCAAACACCGTAAGAGTACTCTTTCAAATTATCTTTTGTACATTGTGTCTTTATAGTAAAGGAAGCGAGATGCACGACGACGAATGTCAGTCCATCTTCTTGGGTCTTATGGGAGTATCCCATAACATAAGTGGTCAATGACAGGCTGTCATAAATCTTTCTTTACTACTTCAGACACAAAGACGAGGTACTCAACCTTATTTTCTACCTCTTTATCTTTATTTAGTAACTCATGTCTTATTCAACAGAGTTAGGGTTGAGGCTAAAGAATTTAAGGAATCAACTTGCTTATTTTATTTCCTTGGCACATGTTGGAGGGTTACTTCTCCAAGACATCCTATCAATTTCTGAGCATAATCATAATATGGGCGTGACTCTGGCTTTCTGACTTCATAGCTTCCCAAAAGTTGCTTGATCACTAATTGGGAGTCACCAAAGACTTGTGATTGTAGTTTTTTCATGTCAACTATCATCTCAAGTCCAAGTATTAATGCATTATATTCAGCAACATTATTAGAGCAATGGTTTGTTAGGGTAAGAGAGTATGGGATGAACTTTCCTTGTGGAGTGACAAACACCACACCAGCACCAACTCCATCTCAATGTGCGTCACCATCAAAGTACATCTTCCATGGGGGTTTTGATTTAATAACCATTGCATCTTCATCAGGAAGTTCAACGATCAGTTCCTATTTATCAGGTATCGGGTGGTCTGCCAAAAAGTCTGCCAATGCTTGTCCCTTTACAACTTTTTGGGGAACGTATATAATTTTAAACTATTGGAATTGAAGGTGCCATCTTGCAAGTCGGTTACTAAGGACTGGTTTCAATATTACAAAATTGATTGGATTTTCCCTAGACACAAGTCGAATGACATGAGCTTGAAAGTAGTGTTTCATCTTTTGGATTGAGAAGGCCAACACCAAACACAACTATTTTATTAGAGAATAATTTAGCTCATTTGGTGTCATTATTTTTCTTAGATAATAAAGGGAGTTTCCCTTGCCTTCGCTATTTTCTTATGCCAGTAGTTCTTCAACTGACCCTTCTTGTGTCGCGATGTAGAGTATCTATGGTTTTCCAGGTATAGGAGCTGCAAGAACCGGAGGCTTCATTAAGTATGTTTTGATACTTTCAAAGGCCTTAGTACAAGGTTGGTCCCATTCGAAAGGAGTGTCCTCCTTCGTGAGATGGCAAAATGGTTGATATTTTTTGGCCAGGTTTGAGATGAACCTTCTTAAATATGCTAGACTTCCTTTAAGTCTTTTTAACTTATGAATGTTGCAAGGCTCAGGCATCTTCAAAATTATTTCGACCTTGGCCTGACCAATTTAAATTCCTCGGTGTCGTACGATGCAGCTAAAGAAATTTTCTGAAGTGACTCTGAATGCATATTTCAATGGATTCATCCTAACTTGATATCTTCGGAGCAACTCAAATACCATTCTTAGGTCTTTTAAGTGGTCGTCCCTCTTTCTTGACTTTACCACAAAGTCATCTACATAACACTTAATATTTTTATGGAGTAGGCCATCAAAGATATTTTGGATAGACCTTTTATAAGTCACACTAGCTATAATACCCCCTAAGATTCTAGTCTTGGTTCAATTATAGTTGCATGCTTAAGGGTTCCAAGGCTTGAAATTTTCACTAAGTGTTGAGGACTTGGTCATTTTCAAGACCCCCAAACTTTAAGGATTTTAATTTTGGTCTTCCCGACCTCGAGCATTGGTTTTTGAATTAGAACATGTTTAGGGAGGTTCAAAGTATGTTTCGGGAGAGTTTTGAGATTTTTCGATGGGGTTTGGGACGTGTTTGGATAGTGGAGACAGAGAGCATCTTCGTTAAGCCCTCTCGCATCGGTCTCTCCCATGGTAATGGGTCCATGACGCGTTGGTCTCTCCTTAAGAGAGAGGGGTGTGGTGCATTGGTTTCTTTCTGGGATAGAGGGGTACGATGCATTGGTGCCCTATGCCCAACTTCTTGATTAAAGAGTTCAAGGGGCAATTAAGTCTTTTTTCCTCAACCCAATTCGTCCATAACACAATTTGGGGAATCCATAGGGGCATTATTTGCTTCTTTCTCCCAAAGTTTACTTATTAGAAACCCTCTTCCTTTCGAATAACAAAATCCAAGATCTTTTCCCCAAGGATCCAAGAGTTCAAGTTATCTTTAAGAACCTAGCTATTAAGGTATGTGGGGTGTTCATCAATGGGTTCTTTCAACCCATTGATTCCAAAATTACCCTATTTTAATTTTAAAAGTATAAATCTTATTTTACTTTATGAAATCATTCATGAAGTTCATGAAAGTTATCCATGAATTGCTTACTAAATCCCTACAAGCCATGTCTACAAGTGTTTCCAAGTGAATTAAGCTATTTCATGTTTTGGGTTGCAAATTTTCATTTCATATTCCATTGATTTCATGTTAAATCTCAAATTATGAATTTAGCCATGTAATTAGATTGTTTTTCTTATGTTTAATACATTACCATGTTTTAGTTCATGCTTCTTACTTAATTGGTGAAATGTTTATACTTTGGGTCTTTGAACCAAACTATGATTTCATGCTACAGTTTTAAGCTTTGATAAAATATCTTATGATCATTCAGTGTTAGCGGGTTATGAACACCCAATACTTATGTGTTTTACATGATTTTAGATTTTCAAGAAATAAGTCAGTTAAGCCATGAACCATATAATTATACATAGATATTTATGATTATGATGAGCACTATCAGAAATAATGTTCAGTTGAATTTTGTCTAGTTCAGTACCAATGTCAGTTTAGTTGGGAGTAGGATTTAGCACCGAGCGAACCCAGGGATGAGGGCTCACCTGCCAGTAAAAGGTGTGACCTTTAGTAGCAGTCCTTGAGTTCCATAACTACATAGCCAGCATCGGTTTGAGATGTCTTCCTTTCATCTGAGGGTTGACACATATCTCTTGAGAGAACCTGCCAGTTTAGGGTGACTCCTTAGTCTTTTGGGATACCACTTTAGTGGATCCACATAACCAATGTTATTACCCGTGGAACGGTACTCACACCCTTCCAACAGGGTTACAGGTTGGACCCCAATTAGCTCAGATTAGACCATGTCGATTACATGATACCTCTCACAGTCTTAGTACAGTAGTCAATGTATATCAGTTCAAGTTTGTTTGAACAAGTGTACAAATTTTTAGTTATTCAGTTATACAGAATTAAATCCTTTAGATTATAGATTATCTCAGAAATGTATTTTATGCTTGGTCTTGCATTCTCAGATATTACATGCTCATGCATTTATGCTCAGTTATCTCTGGCATTTCTGTCAGTCCTTATCTCACATACCAGTATATTCAAAGTACTGACCACATACTTTTTCTTTGTGCTATGTTGTCTTATAACATAGGTTCGAACGCTCAGTTTCCAGATCATTCTTAGACCGCTCAACGACACTCAACAGTAGTTATGGTGAGTCTTCTTCCATTGAGGACATGATGTGTTTTTATAGTTATTTTGATACTTTTTTAGAGTCGGTCAGCTGGAGTTAGTTGGGGGTTTGTTCCATCAACTCCTCATGATGTTCAGAGGCTACAGACAGTCAGTCAGTTAAACAGTTAGACAGTTATTCAGTTTTCAGTGTTATCAATTATTTCAGATAGTTTAGTGTCCAGTACTTACTGGATATTTTAGGCATGTCATTTATATATATATTTCAGTATTTCAGGTGACAGTATCTTATCTTCCGCGCATGTTATGTTATTGTCATTTTACTCAGTGCTCACAGTAAGTACCAGCTCGTGGATTAGCTTGTGTTTACTTATGGATGTAAGTACCGTTGTCGTGACAAGGAGATAGCCTCGGATCATGACAAAACTTGGTATCAGAGCCTAAGGTTTTAAAGTGTCCTAGGGTGTCTGAAAGTCGCGTTGAGTAGAGTATTGTACATGAGTGTGAAACGCGCCACACTAATGGACAAGAGGCTACAAAATATTTTTGGAAAGTTTCTCTTCTTTCAGTTTTCATATCTTGTGCAAAAGAGCATGAGATCTATTGAATTCCTCTCTAACTCATCCTTCATTCCATTTACAAATAATGTCTCCCAGAAGAAGCAACGGAAGGAGGAATGAGGATTATCCTGCACATCCACTTGTTCAGGAAGATCCCATGAATGAACATGTCTCTCACGTCGAATTCAGGGCTACTTTCACGACCTTAGCACATTCTGTAGATTCTTAGAAAAACAAAAGGCTATTTCCCCTGCCAATCCAGTGGAAAATACAGCTACAGTTTGGATTCAGAATTTCACTCGGATGAATCCCCCTTTGTTCTTTGGGTTCAAATCAGAGGAAGATCAGTAGGAGTTTCTGCACATGGTGCAGAAAATGACAAATATCATGGGAGTCACTTTGAATAAGAGTGTAGACTTAGTTGTGTATCAGTTACAGGGTGTAGCTCACACCTAGTTTAAATAGTAGAATGAGGACCGAGGTGTTGAGGCAGGGCCTATAGAGTGGGAAGAGTTTGCCATAACTTTCTTAGACAAGTTCTTTCCCCTATAATTGAGGGAAACTAAGGTTTAGGAGTTCATCAACTTAAAGCAGGGTAGTATGAGTGTGAAAGAGTACTCGCTTAAGTTTACTCAGTTAGCGAGGTATGCTCCGACTATGGTGGCTGACTCTAGGTCCAAGATGTGTAAGTTTATGTCAAGTGTATCTGATAGTGTGATCAAGGAGTGTAGGACTGCTATGTTGATTAAGGATATAGACCTATCTAGACTCATTGTTCATACTCATTAGATTTAGGAGGAGAAGCATAAGGACAGGGAGAAAGAGAATAAGAGGGCCAAAATAGTTAGTTTCAACTTTTCTCAACCAAGGTTAAAAGGTGGTAACGGTTCTCAATTTTATACAAATTTTTAGCCCCAGCTCCATCTTCTGCTAGTGTGCCAGTGCCTAAGTTCAGACAAGAAAGTTAGGATAGAGCTCCAGGCTCTAAGTCCCAGGGTAGTGTGAATAGTGGTCGTACAAATTCATTATGTAGGAAATATGGTAGGAACCACCAGGGTGAGTGTAAAGCTATTAGGATGTATGTTTTGTATATGGCAAACCAGGACACAGGTTCAGGGATTGCCCGAGGGCTGGTCAGCAGGGTCCGTCTAATCGTCCTATAGCTCCAGCCGGTTGCCTGACTCAACAGGGTGCCACTTCCAGTAGAACCAATGGACAATGCCAAAATAGATTGTATGCTCTCCAAATATGGAAGGATTAGGAAAGTTCTCCGGATGTGGTTACGGGTACGTTACAAGTCTTTTATCTTTATGTTTATGTATTGTTAGATCTCGGAGATTCACTTTTCTTTGTGACCCCTTACATAGTTGTAGACTTTGATGTCAGTCCCGGTATATTAGCAGAGCCTTTTTCAGTGTCTACCCCAGTGGGTAAGTCTATTAAAGCCAGACGGGTATACAGAAATTGCCCAGTCACAGTATCTTAAAAAGTTACTTATGTTGATCTTATGGAGTTAGAGATGATTGATTTTGATGTCATTCTTAGAATAGATTGGCTTTACTCATGCTATGATTCAGTTGACAATAGAAATAGACTTGTTTAGTTTCAGTTTCCTAATAAGCTAATTATCAAATGAAAGGGTAGTACTTCAGCGCTTAGGGGTCAAATTATTTCATATCTTAAAGTAAGAAAGATGATATGTAAGGGGTGCATTTACCATCTGGTCTGATTCAAGGACTCCAGTTCTAAGACTCTGAGTCTTGAGATAGTTCTAGGAGTAAATGAATCTCCAAATGTGTTCCCTAAAGATCTTCCTGGAGTTCCTCCTGGGAGGGAAATCAACTTCAAAATAGATCTTCTTCCAGACATCCAGGCTATCTCTATTCCTCCTTACAGAATGGCTCCAGCTGAACTTAAGAAATTGAGGGAACAGTTAAAAGATCTCTTAGAAAAGGGTTTCATCAGACCTAGTGTTTCTCTATAGGACGTTCCAACCCTTTTCGTGCATAAGAAAGACGGTTCTCTCAGAATGTGCATTGACTACCATCAGTTGAATAAAGTCATAATCAAGAATAAGTATCCATTCTCTATAATTAATGACTTGTTCGATCAACTTCAGGGTGCAAGTTATTTCTCTAAGAAATACCTCAGATCCAGCTATCATCAGCTAAGAATCAGAGATGTGACATTTCGAAGATAACTTTCAGAACTCGATATGGTCACTTTGAATTTCTTAGTTATGTATTTTGGACAAAATAATGCCTCTACAACTTTCATGAACTTGATAAACGAGGTGTTTAAGCAGTACTTAGAAATGTTTGTCATAGTTTTCATTGATGATTCCTTGTCTATTCCCGTAGTGAGAATGATCATGCAGACCATCTGAAGGTTGGGTTGTATACCCTTACAAATCATTTTTTATTCTCTAAATTCAGTAAGTGCAAATTTTGGCTAAGACCAGTAGCTTTTCTTGGCCATATAGCTTTCGGTGATGGCATCCGAGTTGACCCTCAAAAGATTAAAGTAGTGAGAAACTATCCGAGACCCTTCTCTTCATTAGATATCAAAAGTTTCTTGGGTTTGGCTGGCTATTACAAATGATTTTTTGAAGGTTTTTCTTCTATTTCATCCCTCATTGTCTCGATTGACTTAGAAAAAGGTCAAATTTCAGTAGTTAGATTCATGCGAGAAGAGTTTTCAGGAGTTGAAGACTCGACTCACTTTCACCCCAGTCTTGAGTTTGCCAGATAGTTCAGATGGATTTGTAGTTTACATTTATTCTTCCAGAGTATGTCTTGGTTGTGTTTTGATACAGACATGCAAGGTTATAGCCTACGCCTCTAGACAGCTTAAACCCCAAGAGAAGAAATATCAACCCATGATCTTGAGTTGGCAGCTATTATTTTTGCCTTGAAATTTTAGAGTCACTATATTTATAGGGTTCATGTTGATGTGTTCATATATCATAAGAGCTTACAGTATGTGTTCATGTATAAAGATCTAAATCTTCATCAGAGAATGTGGCTTGAGTTGTTAAAAGATTATGATATTAGTGTGTTGTATCATTCGGGAAAGGCCAATATAGTGGAGGATGACCTTAAGCAGGTTGTCTATGGGTAGTGTTACTCATATAGAAGATGATAAAAAGGAGTTAGTCCATGAGGTAGTCCGTGAGGTTCATCATCTTGCTAGGTTAGGTGTTTGGTTGATTGATTCAGCTGAAGGTAGTGTTTGGGTTCGGAATGGTTTGGAATCTTCATTGGTTGTCGAAGTGAAAGAAATGCAATATAGGGATCAAAGTTTAGTTAAGTTAAAGGAGGCAGTTGGAGATCAGAAGGTGGAGATTTTCTCCCAAAGGGGAGATGGTGTGCTTTGTTGTCAGGGTAGGTTATCTGTTTTGTGTGCTAATGGTTTGAGACAATGAATATTAGTAGAAGCGCATAGAGTACGGTATTCTATACACTTTATATCCTCTAAGATATACCATGACTTGCGAGAAATCTATTGGTGGAGTGGTATGGAGAAAGATATTGCAGATTTTTTGGCTAAGTGTTCGAACTGTCAGCAGGTTAAGGTTGTCACCAAAGGCCTAGTGGTACACTTCAGGAGTTCAGCATCCCCACTTGTAAGTGGGAGGTGGTGAACATGGATTTGTGATATGGTTGCCTCGTACGCGTCGCTGGCATGATTCGAAATGGGTTATTATGGATAAAATGACCAAATCAGTTCATTTCTTGCCAGATCATACTTCATATTCAGTTGAGGATTATGCTAGACTCTTTCTCAGAGAGTTGGTTAAGTTGAACGGAATTCTGTTGTCTATCATTTCAGATAGAGGTGCTCAGTTTACCTCTCACTTTTGGAAGTCTTTTTAGGAGGGTCTTTGTACCCAAGTCTATCTCTGTACAACTTTTCATCCTCAGATAGATGGTAAGCATAATGGACCATTCAGACGTTAGAGGACATATTTAGGGCCTATGTTATTGACTTTAAAGATAGTTGGGATGACCACTTACCTTTAATTGAGTTTGCCTACAACAAGAGTTATCACTCCAGTATTTAGATGAGTGCATTTGAGGATCTCTATAGGAGGATATATAGATCTCCTATTGGTTGGTTCGAGGTAGGTGAGGCTGCTTTGATAAGGCCAGATTCAGTATTTGAGGCTATTGAGAAAGTTTAATTAATTCGAGAAAGGCTAAAGACCTCCCAAAGTGGTTAGAAATCTTATGCATATGTGAAGAGAAGGGATCCTGAGTTTAAGGTTGGTGACTTAGTCTATTTGAAGATTTTGCCTTTTAAGGGAGTAAAGAGATTTGGCAAGAAAGGGAAGCTCAGTCCCCGCTATCTTGGCCCATATAGAATCTTAAACCATTTTGGGAAGGTAGCTTATGAGCTTGAGTTGCCTGTAGATTTGGCATCAATACATTCGGTGTTCCACGTTTCTTTGTTAAAGAAGTTAATTGGTGTTTTAGATTTTTTGTTCCTTTAGAAAGTGTGGAAGTTAAGGATGGCCTTTCCTACAAAGAAGTCCCAGTTGAGATCCTAGATTGTTAGATTCGTAGTCTATGGAATAAAAACGTTTCCTTGGTTAAAGTTCTATGGTAGAATCAGTCTATTGAGGAAGCTACTTGGGAAGCAGGACCAGATATGTGAGCCAAGTACCCTCATCTTTTCTCTGCAAACTCAAATTCAGCTTAAGGTAACGATTTTCCTTTGAATGACTCTTTTTTGTTCATTGTTCAGCTATGTATCCATTCTCATGTCATTGCATGCATTCATGAAATCAGTTTAGCTCATGTATCAGGCTTCAGGCTCAGTTATGTAATCATGTTCTAAGTCATGCATATTCAGTATATAATCTCAGTTGCCTTATTATTTTAAGTCTAACCAGTCTCATTCGAGGATGAATATTCCCAATGGGGAGCTATTGTAACACCCCGTAAGATTCTAAGCTTGGTTCAGATGTAGTCTTATACTTAAGGGGTCCAAGGATTGAAATTTTCTCTGAGTGTTGAGGACTTAGTGATTTTCAAGACCCCAAAACTTTACAAAATTTTATTTTGGCCATCCCAAGCCCAGGACGTTGGTTTTTGTGTTGGAAATGTTTAGGGAGGTTCAAAGTATGTCTCGGGAGAGTTTCGAGTTTTTTATATGAGGTTCAAGACGTGTTTGGATATTAAAGATAGAGAGCCTCTGCTATAAGGTAGTGGCTCATCTGTCTCTCGCATGGTGATGGGGTCATCGGTGTGTTGGTCTCTCCTCGAGAGAGAGGGGTGCAGTGTGTTGGTTTCTTCTTGGGAGAGAGGGGCATGGTGCGTCGGTGCTCTACACCCATCTTCTTGATTAAAGAGTTAAAGGGGCAATTAAGTCTTTCTCCCTCAACCCAATTCACCCATAATACGATTTGGGGAATCCATAGGGACATTATTTACCCCTTTCTCCCAAAGTTTACTCATTAGAAACCCTCCTTCTTCCCAAGAACAAAATCCATGCTCTTTTTCCCAAGGATCCAAGATTTTAAGCTTCTAAGTTCAAGAAATCTTCAAGAATCTAGCTATTGAGGTATGTGGGGTGTTCATCAATGGGTCCCTTCCACCCATTGAGCCTAAAAAACCCTATTTTAATTATAAAAGTATAAATACAATTCTACTTTATGAAATCATTCACGAATCTTATGAAAGTTATCCATGAATTATTTACTAAATCACCTACAAGCCATGTCTACAAGTGTTTCCAAGTGAATTAAGCTATTTCATGTTTTGGGTTGCAAATTTACATGTCATATTCCATTGATTTCATGTTAAATCCCCAAATTATGGATTTATCCATGTAATCAGGTTATTTTTCTTATGTTAAATACATTCCCATGTTTCAGTTCATGCTTCTTACTTAATAGGTAAAATATTTATGCTTTGGGTCTTTGAACCATGATTTCATGCTATAGTTTTAAGCTTTGATAATGTATTTTATGATCATTCAGTATTGGAAGATTATGAAAACCCGATACCTATGTGTTTTACATGATTTCAGATTTTTAAGTAATTAGTTTGTTAAGCCATGAACCTTATTTTTTTTATGAGATATTTATGTTTATGATAAGCACTCAGGTAACTCCAACCGAAGACATCCATGTATTCTTTGAGTATGTCCATTTAAGCGATTTCCTCCTTCATTTCTAGAAACACACTCAGGTAAGTTGATCTTAGGTGGTCTTCTTCGGTTCCAAGATTAACTTTCTTCAAGGGATCTATTATGGCCTTCACTCCTTCTTTAAGTTATGATGGAGCATATCCAACATCTTTCTCCTCTTGAGGATCATCATCGTTGATAGATGTATGGTAACACCAGAAAGTATCTTCCATCTCTTCATCAACCTTTATTTGAGATGAGACATCGTTCTTATTCTGGGTTGAAACATGATATGAGGAGCCAACAATTTCTCCATCTTCCTCAAGCTTCTTAGTATAAGCCACAATATTCACCTTCACTTTTAACACTTCTTTGCATGAAACCACTAGTTCCGTATGTTGCCTCATTCTCGAAGGAATCAAACTTTGAAATTTTTCTGGATCTTAGGTGAAAAATGTCTTGCTATGTCTAGATAGTTTCTTTGATGCTTGCTGCTTTTCTTCGTATTTAGTGGACCCAACCTCTCAAAAATAGAAGTTCTTGTAGTTGGTTCTCCCAATCGATCAAAGACAGAAAGCCTTTTGTTGGATGCAATAGAATCCTCCTCTATAGTGATGTAGTTAATAACTACGCTTCTTATGGGTATGGTAATTAAAGGTGGATGGGTATACCCTAGGCCTTCACGTGCCTGCCTAGTTGTACCTCTGATGGGAGTTTACCCAAACTTGATGGCTTGTTAGGATTATATTCAGCTTTATAAATAACTTGTATGCATTTGGATCGAAGCCCTATTTTGTACGCTTCGTAGGGAGTGTTATCTCTTGTGGTGGATTTTGAGACACACACAGTCCAAGTAGTCTTGAGGATAGATTTATTGCATTAGTTCACTTGATAGGTAGAGTCAGACCTCCTAGTACATTATCTTGGGCATCGGATGAATGATCATTTTCTTTCTTTACCTTTGGTACGTAGCAGAGAACAGGAACTGCCTTCTTTTTTGAAGATGCAACGCTTTCTTTATTTAAAGTGGAGAGATGCTTCTTGGTGGCAGCTTTTTCAATAGTTACTGCAATTTTCTTAGGTGCAAGATCATCATACTTGGTCTTAGTGACATCATCAACCCTTTTCTCATTCGCAACATAATTCTTTAAGTAGAATTTTACATCGGCAAAGTGTGACTCAGCTTCGGTGAATGGATTATCAGCAACAACTATCTTTATTTACACTCTCCCTTTGAGGTACTTCTAGCATTAATAGTAAGAGGACGAGATAATTTTATTCTCGTGTACCCAAGTCCTACCAAGCAATATATTGTATGAAGTCTTGGCATTGATCACATGCATCAATGCATTTGATCGAAAATCATCCTTATGAATCCCCAATTTGACAGATCCCATGGCCCTTTGACCCTCTTGATGAAGACTTGAATCATCAAATGGCTTTTGGCAAGTTCATCATTAGTGATGCCAAGTTCCATCATTGTACGAATAGGCAAGATGTTAACTCCGGATCCCTCATCTATTAGTATTTTGTTTATCTTCTTTCCTAGACTTGAACCACCATGTACAAAGGATGATTATGTAGGGTTTCACCAAGCATAGGATCGTTATTTGTAAATGTGATTTTTGTATCACATATATGTGCCTCTTGGCCAAGAGTTTAAGCAAGCTTTTCAGAAAATGAAGGAACTTCCATAGGTAGATTTTCACCCTTTTACCCCTCTTTGGCAGTATTAAAACAAGATGCCTCAAGGTTGACTTGAGCAGTCTTTCCACAAAACCAACATGGTAAGAATTCTTCCAAAGTCACTGGATGTAACACCCCGAATCTAGTACCCAGAATACTACACATTGCTCATGACCTCGAAGGACCACAAGCTAACTCATGTCTGATATCTGTAATTAGGCACTGCATAATATACTGTATAAATGCAAAAAAAGTCTGAAAGGACATAAGGCTCAAATATCTGATAAAACATAACATCTGGAAATATGGTATATCAATACCAAAACAAAACTAAAATAATTGTCTGAACATGCTATAGTCTGGAAGCCTCTAAAACTGACTGAATAAGGAGTTGATGGGACAAGTCCCCAACTAACCCCAACTACTGAAATAAACTAAGTACTGAAAGAATGAAATAATCAAATAATAACATCCTCGAATGATAAGGACTCAGTGTTGTCTGACTGCTAAAACTGGAATGCTACTGATGCTCAGGAGCTCGTGCTTCTGAACTTATGGTATAAAACACCATAGCGCAAATGCGTCAGTACGATTAAATATACTGGTATGCAATTGAGGTAGGCTGAATGCAAGGGTTCATATGCATGACTAATACTAACTGATTAAGTAACATGAACGTGAGAATACATACATGAATACGTGAACTCTAACTGAGATCATGACATAACTGAATCTGAATACTGATAACATTCATTTTCATATAACTGATATACTATTATCTGAATGACTGTGTCTGAAAGTCCTATTTCTGATAAAACTAGCTGAGTTCTATACTAAACTGGAAGACTGTATCTGACAGTCTTGAATTCTATAGAACGATCTGAGTTCTATTACTGAGACTGTAACTATGGGAAGTAGTCATCTAACCAACATGCCCCAAATGATATAATATAATTGAGTTGGGGTCCAATCTGTAACCCCAATTGGAAGGGTGTCCATACTGCGCCACTGGTAAGGACAAGCTATGAGTAATCCCTCATCTAAGAGGTACTCTAAGGATAACGGTGGGACCCTTATATAACAGGTTAAGCCACATCATCTACCCTCATCTAGAAGGTTTGATGTTTCAACCTACGCTGGCTACGTAGTTTTGGAGAGCAAGGATTGCTTCTAAGAATCACACCCTCTACTCGCAGGTGAGTTCCTATCCTTGGGCTCACTCGGTGATGAATCCTACTCCCATCAATTTAGACACTGAATTAATTATACTGAACTGATTGGACTGAGTTCACTGAGTTTCATTGACTGAAGGAATAATAATGATATCTGATAACTGACTGAGATTACTGAGTTTTCCTGAGTCATGAGACTGACTGAATTCTACTGAACATGGCTTGACTGAGAGTATCTTAAAAACTAACACTGGCTCTAGGCACACAACTAAATTGTCGGGTACAAGTACCCCCAGGAATCGATAGTATGAAACTGACAAGACATGACACTTCTTGACATATGACCATAGTCAACAATTCATAGTACAATCATTGGGGATTTTCATGAAGTATTTACATGCTAAAATCTTACACATGAATAGGAATGTATGTAAACATATCATAATTTCATAATCCTAATCTCATGAGCATTACGTCAATCCATTACAAAGCATAACAATAACGCGGGAGTCATATCAAACATAAAGGAGAAACATGGATTCATCAATTTTGGTCACAAATGAGTCATAAGGCAAAATTTCTATTCTCTTAGGCATTTTATCAAACACCTTACAAGCATATCTTTAGGCTTAGGCATGAATATTGAAATAATATTTCATGGCAATATTTTACACTTCCAATGCAAGAATTTCAACCACATACTAACATATTTTCATGATAGTCATTAAAAACTTCAACTTGGAAATCAAATAATAACATAAACATGGATATAATTCAATTCATACCATGAAATCCAAAGTTTATATTTCAAATAGGGTTTCTTGAGCTTCATGGGTGAAAGTAACCTATGAATCAACACTTGACATACCTGGGTGGATGATTTCTTGAAGATTAGTGGAGGAAAGCTTGAATTCTTGCCTTGGGATTAGAAACCTAGGGTTTCTTGTTCTTGGGGATTGATCTTTGAGAGAAACCCTAATTTAGTGTTGTGGATGAATAAAGAAGTTATCAGCTTTGGTCTGGTATAATTAAGAGTTAAAACGGGTGGAAAAAGACCCAAATACACTTTTAAAAATGGCTTAAAATCCTTGATCGGAAGTGGCAACGGTTTGGGCACCGGTCCGTCGCTGGCTCGACGGCCCGTCGGTCCTGACCATCGCACTTGGCCAGAACCTAAAATTTTGGCTCGTCTACGATAGTTTGGGCAACGTTCCATCACTGGCTTGATGGTCCATTGGTACTGACCATCGAACTTGACAGAAGTTGAGTTCACTACCTTAGTCACGATAGCTTGGGCAATGGTCCGTCGCTAGCTCGACGGTCCATTGGTACTAACCATCGTTTCTGGGCAGTTCCAACAGTTCTCTGTAAAACATCCATAACTTTTTATTTCGATACTGGATTTGGACAAAATTGGTATAGTTGGAAAGCTAATTCAATCTCCCACATGATAAAAATTTGAAATTTGGGAAATTCTATCTAATTTAAACATTAATCATTTAGGAAGTCATCACTAACTCTTCTAGAGACTAGATTTGTAGATTTGACTTAAAGAAAGTTTGGGGTATTACAATATCTCCTCCTTGGGAACATTCATCCTCGAATGGGACTGACAAGACTGGGAAAGATGATAGACTGATCTTACTTAAAGGACGTGAACATTTGAACATGTCTAAATGACAGGAACTTTTGATATAGTGAAATCTCATACTGATAATGCATGTCTGATGCATGGATATATGACAGATAGTCTTCATAAATGCATGACTGAAATTACTGAGAAGCTGAGTTTCTCATGATGAGAATGCATATCTGATGCATGAATATATAACTGACATGACACATGAGCATATGACTTAATATGCAATGGTATTTGATTCCAAGTTTATAACTAAAATCTAAACATGAGACTGAATAAGCTTAAGAAAAGCTATTACCTTGGGCTGAATCTGAGTTTACGGAGAAGAGGTAAGGATACTTGGTCTGCATATCTGCTTCTTTTTACCAAGTAGATCCCTCAACAAACTGATTCCGCCAAAGAACATTAACTAGAGGGACTTCTTTGTTCCTCAGTCTACGAGTCTGGTAGTCAAGAATTTCAACTTGGATCTCTTCGGAAGAAAGGTTGTTCTAAATGTCTAAGCCCTCTACCGGGACTACAACTGCTGGGTCACCTATGCACTTCTTTAGCAAAGAGACATGGAACACTGGATGAACTGAGGCTAGATCTGAAGGCAATTTGAGCTCATAAGCTACTTTGCCGAAGCAACTGAGAATTTTGAAGGGACCGACATATCGAAGACTGAGCTTTGCCTTCTTGCCTAACCTCTTCACTCCCTTCATGGGAGAGATTTTCAAGTACACATAATTACCAATCTTGAACTTGAGATCCTTTCTGTGTATGTCTGCGTATGATTTCTGCCGGCTCTGAGCTGTCTTGAGCCGTTCTCTGATCAACTGAACTTTCTCTAAGGTTTCGAATATCAATTCAGGCCCTACTACTGCAGCCTCACCCACTTCGAACCAACCGATTAGTGATCTGTACCTCCTACTATAGAGAGATTCAGATAGAGCCATCTTAATACTGGAATGATAGTTGTTGTATGCAAACTCAATCAAAGGCAAGTGGTCATCCCAACTCCCGTTAAAATCAATTGCACATTCCCTTAGCATATCATCCAAGGTCTGAATGGTCCTTTCTTCTTGACCATCTGTCTAAGGATGAAAGGTTGTACTGAGGTGAACTTGGGTACCAAGACCCTTTTGGAATGCTTTCCAGAAATGAGAGGTGAACTGGGTACCTCCATCTAAAACAATAGACAACGAAACACCGTGCAGTCTGACCAACTCTCTGATATAGAGTTTGGCATAATCCTTGACTGAATAGGATGTATGAACTGGAAGAAAATGAGCTGATTTTGTCTTCCTATCTACAATGAACCATACTGAATCATGTTGATGACGAGTATGAGGAAAACCCATCAATAAGTCCATGTTCACTTCTTCCTACTTCCAAGTAGGAATACTAAATTCGTGTATGGACCCACTAGGCTTTTGATGCTCTATCTTAACCTGCTGACATATAGAGAATTTAGCCACGAACTCTGTAATATCTCTCTTCATCCCACTCCACCAATAGATCTCCCATAAATTGCAGTACATCTTAGTGGCCCCTAGATGAATAGAGTAGCACGCACCATACGCTTCTATAAGAATTCATTGCCTCAAGTCATCTGCACTTTGAATACACAGACGACCCTGACAACGGAGAACACCATCTCCCCCTTGGGAGAAAACCTCTACCTTCTGATCTCTGACCGAATCTTTCAAATTAACAAGACTGGGATCTCTATATTTATTTTCTTATACCTCGAATACTAGAGATGATTCTGAACTGTTCTGAACCCATATACTACTTTCTGTTGAATCGACTAAGCGGACACCTAGACGGGAAAACTGATGGACTTCCTGAGCTAACTTCTTCTTACTGTCCTCAACTTGAGAAACACTACCCATAGACATTCTACTGAGAGTGTCAACCACTATATTGGCCTTGTCGGGATAATAAAGGACACTCATGTCATAATCTTTCAAGATCTTTAACCACCTTCTCTGATGGAGGTTAAGATATTTTTGAGAGAATACATACTGAAGGCTCTTGTGATCCATAAACACATCTACATGAACACCGTACAAGTAATGCCTCTAAATCATTAAGTAAAAAACTATGGCTTCTAACTCAAGATCATGAGTTGGATAATTCTTCTCATGGTGTTTAAGCTATCTGGAGACGTAGGCTATGACCTTACTATTCTACATGAGGACACAACCCAAACCTTTTCTGGATGCATCACAGTACACTACGAATCTATCTGAACCATCTGGAAGAGCTAAACTAGGGCTGAGGTGAGTCAAGTTTTCAACTCCTGAAAACTCTTCTCACATAAATCTGACCACTGAAACTGAACCTTCTTCTTAGTCAATCTGGACATAGGGGATGCAATAGACAAAAATCCTTCAATAAATTGATGGTAATAGCCAGCCAAACCCAAGAAACTCTTGATATCAGATAGAGAGATGGGTTCGGGCCAGTTTCTCACTGCTTTGGTATTTTGAGGATCAACTCTAATGCCATCACCGGAGATGATATGACCAAGGAATGCTATTGACCTTAGCCAAAATCCGCACTTACTGAATTTGGTGAACAACTGATTATTTTTGAGAGTCTGTAATACTATTCAGAGATGGTTTGCATGATTACACTAACTACGAGAATAGATAAGAATATCATCTATAAAGACTATGACGAACATGTCCAAGTACTGCTTGAACACATGGTTCATCAAGTACATGAAAGATGCTAGGGCATGGGTAAGACCAAAGGACATGACTAAGAATTTGAAGTGACCATACTTACGAAAAGCTATTTTCAGAATATCACATTCTCTGACCCTGAGCTGATGATAGCTTGATCTGAGATCAATCTTAGAAAAATAGTTGGCACCCTGAAGTTGATCGAACAAATCATCAATTCTAGGAAGTGGATACTTGTTCTTCACGGTGACTTTATTGAGCAGACGGTAGTCTATACACATTCTGAGAGAACCGTGTTTCTTGCACACGAATAAAATTGGTGCACCCCACGGGGACACACTGGGTCTGATGAATCCCTTAACTAGGAGATCTTTCAACTGTTCTTTCACATCTCTGATTTCTACTGGTGCAATTCTGTATGGCGGAATAGATATAGGCTAAGTATCTAGAAGAAGATCAATGCCGAAGTCTATTTCCATTTTGGGGGGAATTACTGGAAGATCTTCGAGAAAGACATCTGAGTATTCATTCACTACTGGGACTGATTTAAGACTAGGAGTTCCGGAACTAGAGTCCTTAACTCAAACAAGATGATAGACACATACCTTAGATATCATTTTTCATGCCCAAAGGTAGGAAACAAGATGACCTCTAAAAACTGAAGTACAATTCCACTCTAGGATGGGTTTATTCGGGAACTTAAACTGGACAACTCTATTTCTATAGTCGACTGTGGCATAGCAGGAATGAAGCCAATCCATGCTAAGAATGACATCAAAATTAGTCATCTCTAATTTGACTAAGTCTGCTGAAGTGACTTTCTGAGATATCATAACCGGACAGTCCCTGTATACCCATCGGGCTACGATAGTTTTACCCAGGGTAGAGACTTAGAAGGGCTCTTCTAGAATTTTGGGACTAACTCTGAAATCAACTGATATATAAGGAGTAACAAAAGACAAGGAAGGTCTTGTATCTAGCAAAGCGTAAACATGCAAGTGAAAGATCTGTAACGCACCAGTGACCATATCAGGAGAATTTTCCTGATCCTGACGGGACTGAAGAGCATAAAGTCTGTTTGGAAATTGCCCACTGGTTTCGCTAGAAGTGTCACCATGCTGATTCGGGCAACCAGACTGAGTTGGAGGGAGATTACGCTGACCCTGAGGACCTGGCTAGGGACAATCTCTGAGTCTATGGCCTGGCTTGCCTTATCCAAAGCAAACATCACTTCCAGCTCTGCATGTACCCTGATGGTGCTTGCCACATCTTTGAGAAAGAGGATAGGTTCGGGCACTGCTAACACTTTCCTGAGACTTAGAGCCTGGTGCCTTATCTCTGTTGTCGTCTCTAAATTTTGGCACTGAAGAACTGGCTGAGGAAAGAGCTGGAACAGATGACTTTAGGAGGAATTGAGAACAACTTCCACCCTCAGACCTAGGCTGAGCAAAGTTGAAACCCTCTGTCTTTGCTATCTTATTTTTCTTCTCTCTCATCTTAACCATCTACTCTTCTATCTGTTGAGCATGGATCATAAGCCTGGCTATGTCTATCTCACTAATAAACATTGCAGATCTGTACTCATTGACCACACTATCACTCACCCTAGAAACAAACTTACTCATCTTAGCCCTGATGTCTGCCACTACATGAGGAGCATATCTAGCTAATTAAGTAAACTTAAGAGTCTTTCACTGTCATGTTGCCCTGCCTGAGGTTGATAAACTCTAACACATTAGCTTTTCTCAGATCTAAGGGAAAGAATCTATCAATAAAAGCAGTGGCAAACTCCTTCCACTCTATAGGCCCTGCCTGCATCACCAGCCCTCTCTGCTTTCCACTGTTTGAACCATGTGTGAGCCACATCCTGGAACTGATATGGAGCTAGATCAACACTCTCACTAGCCGTAACTCCCATGATATCTGTAACCCTCTAAACCTGATCAAGTAATTCCTGAGGATCTTCATCAGAATTAGACCCAAAAAAGGATGGAAAATTCATTCGGGTGAAGTCTCGAATCCTAGCTGCAGCAGTATTGGCCACTGGGTTGGCCGGAATAGCAACCGGCCATTCATTCTAAGCAGAAAATGAGTTCACAAGAGTAGTAAATACATCTCTGAAATTTGTATGATAAACATGTTTACCCAAAGGATCTGCTTGGATGGGCTGAGGGGTTGACTGATTTCCGTTTCTTCTCTTCGAAGGCATGTTCTGTATATAAAAGGGAGAAACAAATTAGACAGAGAGTTAAATTTGAGATCATTCTCATAGGAACAACTTAAATACTAAAAAAAGGAAAATTGTTCCTAAAACATCTTATAGCCTCCTGTACATAAATGTGGCGCGCAACACACCCATGCACAAGACTCTACCAGATGCGGCTTTCAGACTTCCTATGACACTATTGCACCTTTGGCTCTGATACCAAGTTTGTAACACCCCAAATTTGGTACCTAGAACGCTACACGATGCTCATGACCCTGAAGGACCAAAAACTAACCCATGTCTGATATCTGTAATTGGGCACGACATTATATAAGGTATAAATGTGGAAAAAGGCTGAAAGGCCATAAGGTTCAAATATTTGATAAAACATAACATCTGGAAATATGGTATATCAATACCAAAATAAAACTAAAATAACTGTCTGAACATGCTATATAGTCTGGAAGCCTCTAAAACTGACAAAATAAGGAGTTGATGGGACATGTCCCCAACTAACCCCAACTACTGAAATAAACTAAGTACTAAAAGAATAAAATAATCAAATAATAATATCCTAGAATGATGAGGAGTAATTGCTAGTCTGACTACTAAAACTGAAATACTATTGATGCTCTGAAGATCGTGCTACTAAACCTATGGTATAAAACACAATAGCGCAAATGCGTCAGTACGATTGAATTTACTAGTATGCAAGTGAAGTAGGCTAAATGCAAGGGTTCATATGCATGAAAACTACATACTGACTGAGTAACATGAACGTGAGAATACATGTATGAATACGTGAACTATAACTAAGATCATGACATCACTGAATCTGAATACTGATAACATACATTTTCATATAAATAATATACTATTAGCTGAATGACTGTGTCTGATAGTCCTATTTTTTATGGAACTAGCTGAGTTTTTTACTGAACTGGGTGAATGAGTTTCGTACTGAACTAGGTGACTGTATCTGACAGTATTGAATTCTGTAGAACTATCTAAGTTCTATTACTGAGACTGATACTGAGACTGCAATTGTGGGAAGTAGTCATCTAACCAAAATTCCCCAAATGATATAATATAATTAAGTTGGTGTCCAATCTGTAACCTCAATTGGAAGGGTGTCAATACCGTGCCACTGGTAAGGACAAGCTGTGAGTAATCCCTTATCTAAGAGGTACTCTAAGGAGAATGGTGGGACCCTTATATAACAGGTTAAGCCACCTCATCTACCCTTATCTAGCAGATTTGATGTCTCAACCTACACTGGCTACGTAGTTCTGGAGTGCAAGGATTGCATCTAAGAATTAGACCCTCTACTCGCAGGTGAGTTACCATCCTTGGGCTCACTTGGTGCTAAATCCTACTCCCATCTGATTAGACACTAAATTAATTATACCAAACTGACTGGACTGAGTTTACTGAGTTTTGTTGACTAACGGAATATTACTAAGATCTGATAACTGACTGAGATTACTGAGATTACTGAGTTTTCCTGAGTTATGAGACTGACTGAATTCTACTGAACATGGCTTGACTGAGAGTATCTTGAAAACTGGCACTGGCTCTAGGCACACAGCTAAATTATTGGGTACAAGTACCCCCAGGACTCGATAGTATGAAAACAGACAAGACATGATACTTCTTAACACATGGCCATAGTAAAAAGTTCATAGTACAATCATTGGGGATTTTTATGAAGTATTCACATGCTATAAGCTTACACATGAATAGAAATGCATGCAAACATATCATAATTTTATAAGCCTAATCTCATGAGCATTACATCAATTGATTACAAAGCATAACAATAACGTGGGAGTCATATCAAACATAAGGGAGAAATATGAATTCATTAATTTTGGTCACAAATGAGTCATAAGGTAAAATTCCTATTCTCTTAGGTATTTTATCAAACACCTTGCATGCATATCTTTAGGCTTTGGCATGAATATAGAAATAATATTCCATGGCAATATTTTACACTTCTAATGCAAGAATTTCAACCACATACTAATATATTTTCATGATAGTCATTAAATACTTCAACTTGGAAATCAAACAATAACATAAACATGGATATAATTCAATTCATACCATGGAATCCTAAGTTTATATTTTAAATGGGTTTCATAAGCTGCATGGATGAAAGTAACCCATGAATCAACACTTGACATACTTGGGTGCATGATTTCTTGAAGATTGGTGGAGGAAAGATTGAATTCTTTCCTTGGGATTAGAAACCTAGGGTTTCATGTTCTTGGGATTGATCTTTGAGAGAAACCCTAATTTGGTGTTGTGGATGAATAAAGAAGTTATGAGATCTAGTCTGGTATAATTAGGGGTTAAAATGGGTGGAAAAATACCCAAATACCCTTTTTAAAATGGATTAAAATCGCTGATCAAAAGTGGCGATAGTTTGGGCGACGGTCCGTCGCTGGCTCGATGGCCCATCGGTCCTGACCGTCGCACTTGGCCAGAACCTAAACTTTCTGCCTCGTCTGCGATGGTTTGGGAAATGGTCTGTCACTGGCTCGATGGTCCATTGGTACTGACCGTCGCACTTGACAGAAGTTGAGTTCACAGACTTAGTTGCGACGGCTTGGGCGACGGTTTATCTCTAACTCGACGGTCCGTTGGTGCTGACCATCGCTTCTGGGTAGTTCCGATAGTTCTCTATAATATATCCATAACTTTTACTCCGATACCGGATTTGGATGAAATTGGTATAGTTGGAAAGCTAATTCAATTTCCCACATGATAAAAATTTGAAATTTGGGAAATTCTATCTAATTTAAACATTAATCATTTAGGAAGTCATCACTAACTCTTCTGGAGACTAGATTTGTAGATTTGACTTAAAGAAAGTTTGTGATATTATAATATCTCCCCTTTGGGAACATTCATCCTCGAATGAGACTGACTAGACTGGGAAAGCTAATAGACTGATCTTACTTAAGGGACGTGAAAATTTGAACATGTCTATATGACAGGAACTTTTGATATACTGAAACTCATACTGAATATGCATATCTTATGCATGGATATATGATGGATAGTCTTTATGAATGCATGACTGAAATTACTGAGAAGCTGAGTTTCTCATGATGAGAATGCATATCTGATGCATGAATACATTACTGACATGATACTTGAACATATGATTGGATAAGCAATGGTATTTAATACCAAGTTTATAACTGTAATCTGAACATGAAACTGAATAAAATTAAGGAAAGATATTACCTTTGGCTGAGTCTGAGTTTGCGGAGAAGAGGTAAGGATACTTGGTCCACATGTCTGCTTCTGCTTCCCAAGTAGCTCTCCCAAAGGACTGATTCCACCAAAGAACTTTGACTAGAGGGACTTCTTTGTTCCTCAGTTTATGAGTCTGGTAGTCAAGAATTTTGACTGGGATCACTTCGAAAGAAAGGTTGTTCGGAATATCTAAGCCCTCTACCGGGACTATAACATTTGGGTCACCTATGCACTTGTTTAGAAAGGAGACATGGAACACTGGATGAACTGAGGCTAGATCTGAAGGTAATTCGAGGTCAAAAGCTACTTTGTTGAAGCGACTGAGAATTTTGAAGGGACCGACATATCGGGGACTGAGATTTCCCTTCTTGCCGAACCTCTTCACTCCCTTCATGGGAGAGATTTTCAAGTACACATAATCACCAATCTCAAACTCGAGATCCTTTCTGTGCACGTCTGCATGTGATTTCTGCGGCTCTGAGCTGTCTTGAGCCGTTCTCTGATCAACTAAACTTGCTCTAAGGTGTCGAATACCAATTCAGGCCCTACTACTGTAGCCTCACCCACTTCAAACAACCGATTGGAGATCTGCACCTCCTACCGTAGAGAGCTTCGAATGGAGCCATCTGAATACTGGAATGATAGTTGTTGTTGTATGCAAACTCAAACAAAGGCAAGTGGTCATCCCAACTCCCTTTGAAATCAATTGCACACCCCTTAGCATATCTTCCAAGGTCTAAATGGTTCTTTCTGCTTGACCATCTGTCTGAGGATGAAACCCTGTACTGAGGTAAACTTGGGTAACAAGACCCTTTTAGAATGCTTTCCAAAAGTGAGATGTGAACTGGGTACCATTATCTGAAAAAAATGGAACACCGTACAATCTGACCAACTCCCTAATATAGAGTTTGGCATAATCCTCGACTGAATAGGAGGTATGGACTGGAGAGAAATGAGCTGATTTGGTCATTCTGTCTACAATGACCCAGACTGAATCATGCTGATGATGAGTATGAGGAAAACCCATCACAAAGTCTATGTTCACTTCTTCCCACTTCTAAGTAGGAATACTGAATTCCTGTATAGACTCACTAGGCTTCTGATGCTCTATCTTAACCTGTTGATATATAAAGCATTTAGCCACGAACTCTGCAATATCTCTCTTCATCCCACTCCACTAATAGATCTCCCACAAATAGTGATACATCTTAGTGGACCCTGGATGAATAGAGTAGTGTGAACCATGAGTGTACTACCCATAGACAGTCTACTGAGAGCGTCGGCCACTACATTGTCCTTGTTCGGATGATAAAGGACACTCATATCATAATATTTCAAGAGCTCTAACCACCTTCTCTGACATATATTAAGATATTTCTGAGAGAATACGTACTGAAGGCTCTTGTGATCCATAAACATATCTACATGAACATCATACAAGTAATGCCTCCAAATTTTTAAAGCAAAAACTACGGCTGCTAACTCAAGATCATGAGTCGGATAATTCTTCTCATGGGGTTTAAGCTATCTGGAGGCGTAGGCTATGACCTTACCATGCTGCATGAGGAAACAACCCAAACCTACTCTGGATATATCACAGTACACTACGAATCTATCTGAACCGTCTGGAAGAGATAAACTAGAGCTGAGGTGAGTCGAGTCTTCAACTCCCAAAAACTCTTCTCTCAATGAATCTGACCACTAAAACTGAACCTTCTTCTGAGTCAATCTGGATATAGGGGATGCAATAGACGAAAATCCTTCAACAAACCAACGGTAATAGCCAGCCAAACCCAAGAAACTCTTGATATCTGATGGACAGATGGGGCCGAGCTAGTTTCTCACTTCTTCAATCTTTTGAGGATCAACTCTAATGCCATCACCGGTCATTATATGACCAAGAAATGCTACTGACCTTAACCAAAATTTGCACTTACTGAATTTGGTGAATAGCTGATGATTTTATAGAGTCTGCAATACTATTTTGAGATAGCCTGCATGATCACGCTCACTGTAGGAATAGACAAGAATATCATCTATAAAGACTATGACAAATATGTCCAAGTATTGCTTGAACACATGGTTCATCAAGTACATGAAAGCTGTCGGGGCATTGGTAAGACCACAGGACATGACTAAGAATTTAAAGTAACCAAACCGAGTATGGAAAGTTGTTTTCAGAATATCACATTCTTTGACCCTGAGCTGATGATAGCCTGATATGAGGTCTATCTTAGATAAATAGTTGT
Source organism: Capsicum pubescens (assembly GCA_030864215.1). Lineage (NCBI taxonomy): Eukaryota > Viridiplantae > Streptophyta > Magnoliopsida > Solanales > Solanaceae > Capsicum > Capsicum pubescens. The sequence goes on along the minus strand of CM061544.1, from coordinate 167,355,876 downwards.
CACCCTGAAGTTTATCGAACAAATCATCAATTCTGGGAAGTGGATACTTGTTCTTGACGGTGACTTTATTGAGCTGACGGTAAGAACTATCTTTCTTGTGCACGAATAAGACTGGTCCACCCCACGGGGACATATTGGGTATGACAATTCCCTTATCTAGGAGATTATTCAACTGGTCTTTCAACTCTCTGAGTTCTGTTGGTGCCATTCTATATGGTGGAATAGATATAGGCTAAGTATCTGGAAGAAGATCAATGCCGAAGTCTATTTCCCTTTGCGGAGGAATTCCTGAAAGATCTTTGGGAAAGACATCTGAGTATCCATTCACTACTGGGACTAATCTGAGACTAGGAGTTTCAGAACTAGAGTCCTTAACTCAAACAAGATGATAGACACATCCCTTAGATATAATTTTTCGTTCCCGTAGGTAGAAAATAAGTTGACCTCTAAAAATTGAAGTACTACCCATCCACTCTAGGATAGGTTCATTTGGGAACTAAAACTGGACAACTCTATTGTTGCAGTCGACTGTGGCATAGCAGGAGTGAAGACAATCTATGCCGAGAATGACATCAAAATTAGTCATCTTTAATTCGACTAATTCTGCTGAAGTGACTTTCTGAGATACCATAACCGAACAGTTCCTGTATACCTATCGGGCTATGATAGTTTTACCCACTGAGGTAGAGACTGAGAAGATATTTTCTAGAATTTCAGGACTGACTCCAAAATCAGCTGTTATATAATGAGTAACAAAAGACAAGGAAGCTCCCGGATCTAGCTAAGCATAAACATGCAAGTGAAAGATCTGTAACGTACCAGTGACCACATCAGGAGAATTTTCCTTATCATATCAGGACTGGAGAGTATAAAGTCTGTTTAGGCATTACCCACTGGTTGCACTAGAAGTGGAACCCTGCTGATTTGGGCGATCAGACTGAGTTGGAGGGTGATTACGCTGACCCTGAGGACCTGGCTGGGGACAATCTCTGACTCTATGGCCTGGCTTGCCACATCCAAAGAAAACATCATTTCCAGTTCTGCAAGTACCCTGATGGTTCTTGCCATATGTCTAAAAAGGACATAGGTTCAGGCACTGCTAGTACTTCCCTGAGGCTTAGAGCCTGGAGCCCTATTTTTATTGTTGTCAATGAATTTCGTCACTAGAGCAATGGCTGAGGAAGGAGATAGAACGGATGACTTGGGGAAGAGTTGAGAATGACTTCCACTAGCAGTAAATCCCATGATATTTGTAACCTTCTGAACCTGATTAAGGAATTCCTGAGGGTCCTCATCTGACTTAGACCCCAAAAAGGATGGAGGATTTATTCGGGTGAAGTCTCGAATCCTAGTTGCAGTAGTATTGGCCACTGGGTTGGCTAGAACAGCAGCTAGTTGTTCATTCTGAGCAGAAAATGAGTTAGATAGAGTAGTGAATGTAGCTCTGAACTCTGCATGAGAAACATGTTCATCCAAGGAGTCTGCTTGGAAGGTATGAAGGGCGGACTGATTTATGTTTCCTCTCTTGGGAGGCATATTCTGTAGAAAAAAGGGAGAAATAAATTAGACTAAGAGTGAAATTTAAGCTCATGATCACAGGTACGACTTGAATATTGAAAGAAGGAAAACTATTCCTAAAATATTTTATAGCCTCTTGTATATAAATGTGGCACGCAATACACCCATTTACAAGACTCTACTAGATGTGGCTTTCAGACTTCCTAGGACACTATTGAACCTTTGGCTCTGATACCAAGTTTGTAACTCCCCGAATTTGGTACCCAAAATGCTACACGGTGCTCATGACCCCGAAGGACCACAAGCTAACCCATGTCTGATATCTATAATTGGGCACTGCATAATATATTGCATAAATGTATAAAAATACAGAAAGGCCATAAGGTTCAAATATCTGACAAAACATAACATATGGAAATACGGTATATCAATACTAAAACAAAACTAAAATAACTGTCTGAACATGATATAGTCTGAAAGCCTCTAAAACTGACTGAATAAGGAGTTAATAGGACATGTCCCCAACTAACCCCAACTACTGAAATAAACTAAGTACTGAAAGAATGAAATAATCAAATAATAACATCCTCGAATGATAAGGACTCAGTGCTAGTCTGACTGCAAAAAATGGAATGCTACTGATGCTTAGGAGCTCGTGCTTCTGAACCTATGGTATAAAATAGCATAGCGCAAATGCATCAGTACGATTAAATATACTGGTATGCAAGTGAGGTAGGCTGAATGCAAGGGTTCATATGTATGACCAATACTAACTGACGTAGTAACATAAACGTGAGAATACATGTATGAATACGTGAACTATAACTGAGATCATGACATAATTGAATCTGAATACTGATAACATTCATTTTCATATAACTGATATACGATTATCTGAATGACTATGTCTGACAGTCCTATTTTTTATGGAACTAGCTGAGTTCTATACTAAACTGGGTGATTATATCTGACAGTCTTAAATTCAGTAGAACTATCTAAGTTCTATTACTGAGACTGAGACTGTAATTATGGGAAGTAGTCATCTAACCAATATTCCCCAAATAATATAATATAATTGTGTTAGGTTCCAATATGTAACCCCAATTGGAAGGTGTCAATACCACGCCGCTAGTAAGGACAAGTTGTAAGTAATCCCTCATCTAATAGGTACTCTAAGGAGAAAGATAGGACCCTCATATAACAGGTTAAGCCACCTCATCTAGCAGGTTTGATGTCTCAACCTACGTGGCTACGTAGTTCTGGAGTGCAAATATTGCTTCTAAGAATCACACCCTCTACTCGCAGGTGAGTTCCCATCCTTGGGATCACTCGGTGCTGAATCCTACTCCCATTTAATTAGACACTGAATTAATTATACTGGACTGAGTTCACTGAGTTCCGTTGACTGACGGAATATTACTGAGGTCTGATAACTGACTGAGATTACTGAGTTTTCCTGAGTCATGAGACTGACTGAATTCTATTGAACATGGCTTGACTGAGAGTATCTTGAAAACTGACACTGGCTCCAGGCACACAGCTAAATTGTCGGGTACAAGTATCCCCAGGACACGATAGCCTGAATACGACAAGACATGATACTTTTTGACACATGACCATAGTCAACAATTCATAATACAATCATTAGAGATTTTCATGAAGTATTTGCATGCTATAAGCTTACACATGAATAGTAATGCATGTAAACATATCATAATTTCATAAGCCTAATGTCATGAGCATTACATCAATCCATTACAAAGCATAACAATAACATGGGCGTCATATCAAATATATGGGAGAAAAATGGATTCATCAATTTTGGTCACAAATGAGTCGTAAGGCAAAATTCCTATTCTCTTAGGCATTTTATCAAACAACTTGCATGCATATCTTCAGGCTTAGGCATGAATATTGAAATAACACTTCATGGCAATATTTTAAACTTCTAATGCAAGAATTTCAACCACATACTAACATATTTTCATGATAGTCATTAAAGACTTCAACTTGGAAATCAAACAACATAAACATGGATATAATTAAATTCATACCATGGAATCCAAAGTTTATATTTCGAATAGGGTTTCTTGAGCTTCATGGGTTAAAAGAACCCATTAATCAACACTTGACATAGCTGAGTGGATGATTTCTTGAAGATTGGTGGAGGAAAGCTTGAATTCTTGCCTTGGGATTAAAAACCTAGGGTTTCTTGTTCTTGGGGATTGATCTTTGAGAGAAACCCTAATTTGGTATTTTGGATGAATAAAGAAGTTATGAGCTCTAGTCTGGTATAATTAGGGGTTCAAAAGGGTGGAAAAATACTCAAATACCCTTTTTAAAATGGCTTAAAATCATTGATCGGAAGTGGCGACGGTTTGGGCGATGGTCCGTCGCTGGCTTGACAGTCCGTCGATCCTGACCGTCACACTTGGCTAGAATCTAAAATTTATGCCTTTGTAGTGATGGCTTGGGTGATGTTCCGTCGCTTGTTCGATGGTCCGTCGGTCCTGACCGTCCCTTCTGGGAAGTTCCGACAGTTCTCTGTAAAACGTCCATAACTTTTTACTTCGATACCGGATTTGGATGAAATTGGTATCGTTGGAAATCTAATTAATTTTCCACATGAAAAAATTGATATTGGGGAAATTCTATCTAATTTAAACATTAATCATTTAGGAAGTCATCACTAACTCTTCTGGAGACTAGATTTGACTTAAAGAAAGTTCGGGTATTACACTGTAATACACCATAATTTTTCCCAGCTAATTTTATCTCAAGATTGTTTAGTATTAGATTCTAAATTGAATAATGGTTATTCCATGAGGAATTTTCAAGATTTTTACTTTTTTCATGTGGGAATTCTATAAGCTTTCCATCGATATATGATTCTTCCAAATTAGATAACCGAGTTAGAAGTTATGACTATTTTAAGTTCCCGTCGTAAAACAATACTATATTAGTCAGTGGCGCGCCACGCCACAAGAGTAAATGGCATTTGGAAAATTCCATTATGGGTCCGCAATTTTGGCACGTCGCTCCAAGGCCCAAATTCATAATTGTCCTTTTCTAGCGTCTTAGCGTGATTTCCTCCGTGTCACGCTAAAGTTCCAGGTTGCAAAAAAAGGGGAAACGCGATGGCTCCGCGTCACGCCATCCCTCAATTTCCCAATTGTCAAATTCTAGTGACACGGCGCCATAGCGCCGCGTCGCGCTAGTGACCCAGTTCAGGAAAGTTTTATTGAAATTAAATGACGAGTCCAAGGTTAAAAGGGTAAACATCCACCCCTATTTAATCCCTTTAACACAAGATTCAGACATTTTTCACCCAAAATACACTCTCTTCTATCAAAACCCTCTCAATAACAAGCTAAGGTTTTCATAGAAAATCCAATTCCAAGAAAGTTTCTCTGCCAATCTTCCCAAAATCACGAACTAAGGTATGCATAGTGTTCATTCATAAACTCTTTTCATCCATGAAGCCAAAGAATATCTTTTCTAAGTTTACGTTTATGGATTTCTTTATGAATTTAATATTAGGTTTGTTTTGTTTATTTTGAGAATGATCAATTGAATTCAAATCCATGTTGGGTGATTAATTTTATGTGGAATTGATTTGTACAGATATATATTCATGTGAACCTATGAATAAACCCTAGGATGATGAAATTAGAGATGAAGCATGATGATTAATTGTTGTATAATGTTGTCTACATGTGCTATGCCTACCATGTGTTTGATTAAATGCCTAGATGAAGGAACAATGCCCAATTATTATGATATCATGAAATCCCCATGTATGTACAAGTTATGCCTATCATATGTTTTGATGGAATGCTTCTATAAATGTATTATGGATTATGATGTTAGTTATATGTTCAAGTAAGTTATGCTTGGTTAGTTTTCCTTCCATCGAGTCCTGAGAGTACTCGTACTTGAAACATTAGTTGTGTTCCTAGAGCCATGTCATGTTTTCATGATACTATCAGTCAAGCTATGATCCTTAGACTTCAGACAGCCTTATGACTCATAAAATCTCTATGATCTCATAACCTCAATCAATTGTTAGATATTAGTAGTATTCTGTCAGTCAACGAAATTCAGAAATTCAGCTCATGTTCAGTTTAGTAAATCTTGGTCAGTGTCCATTCAGATGGGAGTAAATCATTCTAGTATTCGGATGGCTCCATTCGAATCTCTCTATGGTAAGATATGTAGATCTCCAATTGGTTGGTTCGAAGTTAGTGAGGCCTCAGTCATAGAGGCTGACTTAGTATTCGATGCCTTAGAAATATCCAGTTGATCAGAGAAAGACTCCGGGTTGCTCAGAGCCGATAGAAGTCTTATACAGATATTCGTAGAAAAGATCTCGAGTTTGAGATTGATGACTATTTCTATCTAAAGATCTCTCCCATTAAAGGAGTGAAGAGATTCGGCAAGAAAGGAAAGCTTAGTCCCCAATATGTCAGTCCCTTCAAGATTCACAGTCACTTTGGCAAGGTACCCTATGATCTTGAATTGCCTTCAGATCTAGCCTCAGTTCATCCATTCTTTCATGTCTCTTTGCCAAGAAGTGCATAGATGAACCCATCAGTTGTAGTCCCTATTCAGAGCATTGATGTTCAGAACACTCTCTCTTGTGAAGAGATTTCAGTCGAAATCTTAGACTACCAGACTCGTAGATTGAGGAACAAAGAAGTCCCTCTAGTTAAGTTTCTTTGGAAAAATTAGTCCATCGAGGGAGCTACTTGGGAAGCAGAGGCAGACATGCGTACCAAGTATCCTCACATCTTTTTCGCCAACTCAGATCAAGCGCAAGGTAACAGTTCTTCTTTAGCTTACTCATTTTTTTGTTCAGTGTTCATCACAAACTTGGTATGCAGTTTCATGCTCATGCTCCCATTATAAACTTGGTATCTAGTACCATTGCATACTTAGTCATGCATCCATGAATCAGTTACACATGCATCAGATATGCATGTTCAGTATTATACGTTCATCTTGTAAGTCATGTCAGTCATGAGATCATGTTCCAGTTATTCATGTTTAGTATATACGTCAGTTTTCTTTTCTTCCCTCTCAGTCAGTCTTATTCGAGGATGAATGTTCTCAAGAGGGAAATATTATAATACCCTATAGTTTTTCCTAGCTAATTTCATCTAAAGAATGTCTAGTACTAGCTTTTAAATTTAATGATGGTTATTTCATGAGAAATTTTGAAGATTTTCACTTTTTGTCATGTGGGAAATTTAATAAGCTTTCCATCAATATAAGATTTGCCCAAATCCGATAACCGAGTCAGAAGTAACGACTATTTCAAATTCTCATCATAAAACAGTGCCATATGAGTCAGTGGCGCGCCACACCACAAGAGGAAATGGTATTTGTCAAATTCTAGTATGGGTCCGTGATTATGGAGCATCGCGCCAGGGCCCAAATTCAGAATTGTCATTTTCAAGTGTCTTAGCACGATTTCCTCCGCGTCGCGCCAAAGTTCCAGGTCGCAAAAGAAGGGGCAATGCGATGGCTCCACATTGTGCCATCCCTCAGTTTCCTAATTGTCAAATTCTAGTGACACGGAGCGATAGCGCCGCGTCGCGCCAGGAGCCCAGTTCGGTAAAATTTTACAGAAATTAAATGACGTATCCAAGGTTAAAAGGGTCAACTTTCCACCCCTATTTAAGCCCTTTAACATGAGATTCAGACACTTTTCACCCAAAATACACTCTCTTCTCTCAGAAACCTCTCAAGAACAAGCTAGGGTTTTCATAGAAGATCCAATTCCAAGAAAGTTTCTCCGTCAATCTTCACAAAATCATGAACTAAGGTATGCGTAGTGTTCATTCATGGACTTCTTTCGTCCATGAAGCCCAAGAATCTCTTTTCTATGTTTAAGTTTATGGATTTCTTTATGAATTTCATGTTGGGTTTGTTTTGTTTATGTTAAGAATGATCAATTGAATTCAAATCCATGTTGGGTGATCAATTTTATGTGGAATTGATTTGTATAGATGTATATTCATGTGAACCTATGAATAAACCCTAGGATGTTAAAATTAGAGATGAATCATAATGATTAATTGTTGTATAATGTTGTCTACATATGCTATGCCTACCATGTGTTTGATTAAATGCCTAGATGAAGGAACAAGGCTTAATTAGTATGATATCATGAAATCCCCATGTATGTACAAGTAATGCCTATCACATGTTTTGATGGAATGCTTCGATAAATGTATTATGGATTATGATGTTAGTTATATATTCAAGTAAGTTATGTTTGGTTAATTTCCTTCCATCGAGTCCTGGGGGTACTTGTACCTGAAACATTAGTTGTGTGCTTAGAGCCATGTCATGTTTTCACGATACTCTCAGTCAATCCATGATCCTTTGACTTCAGACAGTCTTATGACTCAGGAAATCTCCATTATCTTATGAACTTAGTCAGATGTCAGATGTCAGTAGTATTCCGTCAGTCAACGGAGGTCAGTTACTCAGTCCATGTTTAGTTCAGTAAATCATGTTCAGTGTCTATTCAGATAGGAGTAGAAATTAATACCAAGCGAACCCAAGGCTAACGATTGTTCAAATAGGAGAAATTTGATCCTAAGGGAGGGAAAATTGTACTTTATTAGGGAGGAGATGGGACTTGAACTGAAGGAGATTGGTGATCAATCTCAAGATAGAGAAAAAGTAGAACCCGAAGAGCCAAAGGAGGGGGATGAGGAAGATGTTTGGCCATGTGAAGGTGAGATTGTAGTGCCTATGTATATTGAAAGGAAAGTCATTCTTAGTGATGGTATGGAAGAAGAAGCCGAGAGAGAGGAGGATGAAGAAGGAGAGAAGCCGAGAGTTGGGATTGTGGGATTTGCCCATAAGGACTCTTTGTTGATTACTAACCGACATACTAGCACTTTGCCTAGTATCAACTCTTATTATGTACAGGTTGTAGAACATTTAAATCCAAGGAGCATGCTTGATGATATCATGGGACCCTTGGTTGAACATCCTAACCTTAGGAAGAGCAATGAAGAGATGATGAAAAGAAGAGAGCTTGCCTGTGATGATTGCTTGAATTTGAGGGCAAATTCCTCTCAAGATGGAGATGATGATACAAGTTCTTCTATGAAGATCAACATGTGTACAAGTGCAGAAAAGTATCATCCTAGGAAGTTCAATGTTGAGACATGAGAAGGATCAAAGACACACCAAAGCCACCCTATTTACTCATTTATTACACTAGAGGGGCGCCCCCTTTTCATTAAGGGTCTTTTAGTCATTTCATCTTTTATGTAATAAGAAGACTATATATAGTTTATTATTAGGGATTTTCATGACTTAGTTGACTATTGTTGTAAGTCTTGACATTTGAAACACCAAATTTCTCTCTCTACTTGAGGCTAACCAAAACTTGTAACTAGGATAGCAATTCAAGGGTGGAATCTCTTGTAATTGCTTGTTTTTGAAAAACCTTGGTGCTTGAGTGGTGGAATCCTCTCTTGTGTCATCATAAGAGTTAGGTGATCGTGTGTGGAGGTGTTAGGGGTCTTAGAGTTTTTTGTACTCTTTGGTTACTAGGATTTACACCACCTTTGTCTAACTATCTATCCCTTTACTTTTGTTTTCATCTTATAGTAGTTGTGTCTTGTCTTCTTGTAATAGTTGGTTGGTGTTACTGTAAGCTTATTTTTCATCACATTAATGTAGTGTTGTTGCTGTTTTGGTGTGGTTATACACGTTATTATCTCTCCATTGTTGAAGCATTCTCGGATTTTCTTTTCATTCTTGTGTTGTTATTCTTCGCCGAGACTTGGTTCCTTGGGCTCTCGGTTTGTGGTGTGTTTTGTGACATTTTTGGGGGATGTTTTGTGTCTTCTTGGGGTTGTAAGGTATTATGTTGTGCACCACATTTATGTACAAGAGGCTATAAAATGTTTTAGGAACAGTTTCCCCTCTTTCAGTATTCATGTCATGCCAGTGAGCATAATCTCAAGTCAATCTCTCAGTCTAATCCATTTCTTTCTTTCTTCTATTGAACATGCCTCCTAAAAGAAGAAACGGAAACAAGTCAGCCCCCCATCCCGAAGATCCTTTGGGCGATTATATTTCTCGTGCTGAGTTCAGGGCCACATTCACTACTCTTGCTAACTCAGTTGTTGCTCAGAATGAATGACCAACTGTCGTTCCGGCAAAAAAAAGTGGCCAATTCAGCCGCATCTAGGATTTGAGACTTCACCCGAATAAATCCTCCATCCTTTCTCAGTTCTAAGACAGATGAGGACCCTCAGGAATTCCTAGATCAGGTGCAGAAGGTGACAGAAAACATGGGGATGACTACTTTGAGAGTGTTGATCTAGATACATATCAATTGTAGGATGTTGATCACACTTTGTTCAAGCAATGGAAGTCAGAGAGGGCAAATGATGAAGGGACAATTTAGTGGGAGGAGTTTGCGTCTTCTTTCCTCGACAGATTCTTTCCCCTAGAGCTTAGAGAAACTAAGGTGCTAGAATTTATCAACCTCAGGTAAACAGTGAAAGAGTATTCTCTTAAGTTTACTCAATTAGCCAGATATGCCCCTCATGTGGTTGCAGATAGCAGGGCAAAGATGAGTAAGTTCGTTTCAGGGGTGAATAATAGTGTGGTTAATGAGTGCAGATTTGCCATGCTGAATAGTGACATGATTTTAGCCAGGCTTATGACTCATGCTCAGAAGATAAAGGAGCAAAAGATTAAGATGAGGGAGAAGCAGAATAAGAGAGCGAAGACAGGTAGTTTCAACTTTGCTCAGCCTAAGTCAGAAGGAGAAAAACATTCTCAGTTTTATCCTAAGTCATCAGTTCCAGTTCCTTCTTCATCCAGTTCTCCAGTTCCTAAGTTCTTAGAGGGTAACAAAGATAGAGCACCAGGCTCTAAGTCCCAGGGCAGTGTTAGTAGTGCCCTCACCTATCCTCTTTGCCAGACTTATGGAAAGTACCATCAGGGTATTTGCAGAGCTGGCAGTGGTATTTGTTTCGGATGTGGAAAGCTAGGCCACAGAGTCAGAGACTTTCCTTAGACAGGTCTTCAGGGTCATCAGAATCACTCATCAGCTCAGTCCGGTCACCTAAATCAGCAGGGTGCCACCTCCAGTGCTACTAGTGGGCAACGCCTAAATCGTTTCTATGCTCTTCAGTCCCGACAAGATTAGGAAAATTCTCCTAATGTAGTTACTAGTACATTACAGATCTTTCATGTGCATGTTTACGCTTTGCTAGATCCAGGAGCTTTTTTGTCTTTTGTTACTCCCTATATAGCAATCGATTTTAGAATCAGTCTCAAAATCCTAGTATAGCCCTTTTTAGTCATACCCCAGTGGGTAAAACCATCATAGCCCGATAGGTATACAGGAACTGCCCGGTTATGATATTTCAAAAAGTTACTTCAGCAGACTTAGTCGAATTAGAGATGACTGATTTTGACGTCATTCTCGGCATGGATTGGCTTCATTCCTATTATGCCACAGTCGACTGCAGAAATAGAATAGTCCAATTTCAGTTCCTAAATGAATCCTTCCTTGAGTGGAAGGGTAGTGTATCCGCTTTTAGGGGTCACTTTGTTTCCTACCTTCAGGCAAGGAAAACGATATCTAAAGGATGTGTCTATCATCTTATTCGAGTTAAGGACACTAGTTTTGAAACTCCTAGCCTTGAATCAATCCCAGTAGTGAATGAATATTCAGATGTCTTTCCCGAAGATCTTCCTGGAATTCCTCCCGAAAAGGAAATAGACTTCGACATTGATCTTCTTCCAAATACTCAGCCTATATCTATTCCTCCATATAGAATGGCACCAGCAAAACTCAGAGAACTGAAAGAACAATTGAAGGATCTCTTAGATAAGGGATTCATCAGGCCCAATGTTTCCTCGTGGGGTGCTCCAGTATTATTCATGCGCAAGAAAGAAGGTTCTCTCAGAATGTGTATAGACTACCGCCAACTCAATAAGATCACGGTCAAGAACAAGTATCCTCTTCCCAGAATCGATGACTTGTTTGACCAACTTCAGGGTGCCAGTTATTTCTCTAAGATAGATCTGAGATCCGGCTATCATCAGCTCAGAGTTAGGGAATGTGATATTCTGAAAATAGTTTTTCGAACTCGATATGGTCACTTCGAATTTTTATTCATGTCATTTGGTCTTACCAATTCTCCATCCTCTTTCATGGACTTGATGAACCGTGTGTTCAAGTAGTACTTGGATATGTTCATCATAGTCTTTATAGATGATATTCTGGTCTATTCCCGCAGTGAGCGTGATCATACAGACCATCTTAGGACAATACTTTAGACTCTTAGAGATCATTAGCTATTCGCCAAATTTAGCAAATGCAAATTTTGTCTAAGGTCAGTAGCATTCCTTAGTCACATCATTTCCAGTGATAGCATTAGAGTTGATCCTCAAAAGATCAAAGTAGTAAAAAACTGGCCCGGACTTATCTCTCCATCAGATATTAGGAGTTTCTTGGGTTTGCCTGGCTATTATAGATGGTTTTTTGAGGGATTTTCTTCTATTACATCCCCTATGTCTAGATTGACTCAGAAGAAAGTCAAGTTTCAGTGGTCGGATCCTTGCAAGAAGAGTTTTTAGGAGTTGAAGACTCGACTCACCTCAGCTCTAGTTTTAGCTCTTCCAGATGGTCCAGATGAGTTCGTAGTGTATTGTGATGCATCTAGAGTAGGTTTGGATTGTGTTCTCATGCAGCATGGTAAGTTCATAGCCTACGCCTCCAGACAGCTTAAGTCCCATAATAAGAATTACCCTACTCATGATCTTGAGTTAGAAGCCGTAGTATTTGCCTTAAATATTTGGAGGCATTATCTATATGGTGTTCATGTAGATGTGTTCACAGATCATAAGAGTCTCCAGTATCTCTTTTCTCAGAAAGATCTCAATCTTTGTCAGAGAAGGTGGTTAGAGCTCTTGAAAGATTATGACATGACTATCCTCTATTATTTGGGCAAGGCCAACGTAGTGGCCGACGCTCTTAGTAGACTATCCATGGGTATTGTTTCTCATGTTGAGGAAAGTAAGAAGAAGTTAGCTCAGGAAATCCATCCGCTTGCCAGACAAGGCATTCTCTTAGTCGATACAGATGAGGGTGATATATGGGTTCAGAGTAGTTTAAAATCATCTCTAGTTTCCAAGGTAAAAGAAAAGCAAGATAGAGATCCCAACCTTGTCAAGTTGACAGTGTCAGTTCAGGATCAGAAAGTAGAGGTTTTCTCCCAAGGGAGAGATGGTGTTTTACGTTGTCAGGGTTATCTCTGTGTTCTAGGTGTAGACGACTTAAGGCAACAAATTCTTGTAGAAGCACATGGTGCGTGCTACTCTATTCATACAGGGGCCACAAAGATGTACCGCGACTTGTTGGAAATCTATTGATGGAGTGGGATGAAGAGAGACATTGTAGAGTTTATAGCCAAGTGCTCTATATGTCAGCAAGTTAAGATAGAGCATCAAAAGCCTAGTGGGTCCATGCAGCAGTTCAGTATTCCTACTTGGAATTGGGAAGTTGTAAACATAGACTTCGTGATGGGTTTGCCTCGAACTCGTCATCAGCATGATTCAGTCTGGGTCATTGTAGACAGAATGACCAAATCAGCTCATTTCCTTCCAGTTCATACCTTTTATTTAGTCAAGGATTACACCAAACTCTATATCAAGGAGTTGGTTAGATGTCACGGTGTTCTTCTATTTATTATCTCAAACAGAGTTACCCAGTTCACCTCTCATTTCTGGAAAGTATTCCAAAAGGGTCTTGGTACCAAAGTTCATATCAGTACAACCTTTTATCCTCATACAGATGGTCAAGAAGAAAGGACCATTCAGACGTTAGAAGATATGCGAAGGGCGTGTACAATTGATTTTAAGGGAAGTTGGGATGACCACTTACCTTTGATTGAGTTTGCATACAACAACAGCTATCATTCTAGTATTCGGATGGCTCCATTCGAAGCTCTCTATGGTAGGAGATGTAGATCTCCAATTGGTTTTTTCAAAGTTAGTGAGGCCTCAGTCATAGGTCCTGACTTAGTATTCGATGCCTTATAAAAGTCCAGTTGATCAGAGAAAGACTCCGGGTTGCTCAGAGCCGACAGAAGTCTTATGCAGATGTTCGTAGAAAAGAACTCGAGTTTGAGATTGTTAACTATGTCTATCTTAAGATCTCTCCCATTAAGGGAGTGAAGAGATTCGGCAAGAAAGGAAAGCTTAGTCCCCAATATGTCGGTCCCTTCAAGATTCACAGTCGCTTTGGCAAGGTAGCCTATGATCTTGAATTCCCTTCAGATCCGGCCTCAGTTCATCCAGTCTTTCATGTCTCTTTTCTCAAGAATTACATAGATGACCCATCAGTTAAAGTCCCTATTTAGAGCATTGATGTTCAGAACACTCTCTCTTGTGAAGAGATTTCAGTCGAAATCTTAGACTATTAGACTCGTAGATTGAGGAACAAAAAAGTCCCTCTAGTTAAGTTTCTTTGGAGAAATTAGTCCATAGAGGGAGCTACTTGGGAAGCAAAGGCAGACATGCGTACCAAGTATCCTCACCTCTTCTTCGCCAACTCAGATCAAGCTCAAGGTAACAGTTCTCCTTTAGCTTACTCAGTTTTATGTTCAGTGTTCATCACAAACTTGGTAAGCAGTTTTATGCTCATGTTCCCATTATAAACTTGGTATCAAGTACCATTTCATACTCAGTCATGCATCCATGCATCAGTTACACATGCATCATATATGCATATTCAGTATTATACGTTCAGCTTGTCAGTCATGTCAGTCATGAGATCATGCTCCAGTTATTCATGTTTAGTATGTATGTCAGTTGTCTTTTCTTCCCTCTCAGTCAGTCTCATTCGAGGACGAATGTTCTCAAAAGGGAAATATTGTAATACCCAGTACTTTTTCCTAGCTAATTTTATTAAAGAATGTCTAGTATTAGCTTTTAAATTTAATTATGGTTATTTCATGAGAAATTTTCAAGATTTTCACTTTTTGTCATGTGGGAAATTCAATAAGCTTTCCATCGATATAAGATTCGCCCAAATCCGATAACCGAGTTAGAAGTTACGACTATTTTAAGTTCCCGTCGTAAAACAGTACCATATGAGTCAGTGGCGCACCGCGCCACAAGAGGAAATGGCATTTTTCAAATTCCAGTATGGGTCCGTGATTATGGCGCATCGCGCCAGGGCCCAAATTCAGAATTGTCATTTTCAAGTGTCTTAGCGCGATTTTCTCCGCGTCGCGCCAAAGTTCTAGGTCGCAAAAGAAGGGCCAGCGCGATGGCTCCACGTTGCGCCATCCCTCAGTTTCCCAATTGTCAAATTCCAGTGACACGGCGTGATAGCACCGCGTCGCGTCGCGCCAGGGTCCCAGTTCGGTAAAATTTTACAAAAATTAAATGACATAATGATATAAGCAGCATATGTAACAAGAACTCATTAACTCATAGCAATAGATAGTATCTCATAAGGCTTCCATAACCCTAACAGAGAAGTTTAGCTACTCATAATTGTGAAGGAAAACCACGAGGATATCATCATACCAAAGCAATAACAATATCACGATAAGGAAGTATTGGCGTCACTTGTGGCGTGAATTCCTTGCTAGTAGCATTTCTCTTGTCGTGAAAATTAAAAGTCGAATAGATAAAGAATAATGTCAACAACGAATTTAAGAATAGAAGAGAGTAAGAATGAATTGAAAGAGAATGAGTGAGAATAATAAAAAGCTTGCTGAAAAATTCAGCAAATAGGGTTTTTATAACATCCTTGTCCTAGTCCTACTGGAATAGGGTTTTTATCCTTGTCCTAGTCCTACTGGGTTACTGCATACTTGTCATAATCCTACTAAGTTACTGCTAATCCCCCAAGTCTTTAGAAATGTTGTTTTTGCCTGGGACAAGTTCTCCATGCATCACTTTCAGTCCACAAGCTTCCAGAAACTGCCTTCCTTCTTACATAAAGTCTCCTTTGGCGTCCAACAGCCCATAAAATGCTGAAATCTTCATCATTTATACCTGAAAACTTGCTAATCACGTTGGTTAGCTCACTTACAGGAAAAAGGACTAAAAGTGTAGGAATTATATATTTTATCCTCAAAACTTAGCTAATATATGGGTACATTAAGGTGCTTTAGGCGTGTAAATACGCCTAACATCAACACCCCACACTTAAAGTTTTGTTCGTCCTCGGACAATATATCATATCCATATAAAAATCTACTTAGGGTTCACAGTAACAGCACAAAATATTCATCAAGACAGGCACAACAATTATTAACAAAGAGTAGTTTTCTAATCACTTCTAGAAACAATTCAACCTCCAACATAGACTCGTGATGATGGTTAATTCGTATTCAAAAGTTAAGGCACAAAAAATCATACAAGACTACCCAAAACTCATCAACCATGTGTGTCTCACAATATATCACCCATAATTACTCACAAGTATTTCCTTTTTCAAAACATGGGTATAAGATTATCCTTGCTCTCACTCTCACAAAGAATTCATATGTTGCAACTGATGACCATAGGCTTGCCCTTAGTGTAATGCTCTACTAATATCAGAATGTTAAGCTTAGGATCAAATAGGTCTTTACAGGTTGTAATGTAGGCTAAGGGACGGGTAGGACTATTTTGGCCAGAAATAGTGACTAAGTTCCCTAAGCGCTTTAATAAATCACATTATGCCATTTACACTTTCTTTCAAACGACCTTTCTACTTTCTTTTAATCTACCACCCCTTCTCACCTCTTTTGTTATTCAATTTTAAATAGAATCAACTTTGTATTTTTCTTTTTCATTTCATTTTTCATCATTTTTTTTATAACACACCTCTATAATAGCCATTCTTTTTCATAACAAATTCAAGTACCAATTCACTTTAAGGCATCACTCTCACCCAATTTCCTTTTATTTTGTCACATGACTTTACAATTTAAAGCTCTTAGGAATTTGGATCAAATTATGGTCTTGAAAAAAAATGGATTAGGCTACATATGAGGTTGTCAAAGAAAATAACTAAAGGCTCAAAGGGGTTTAACTAGGATAATGTCCACGGGTAGGTAAAAAGAAGGTAAACAATCATAGGCTGCCAAAGAAATTCCTAAATCATCTCCTAAACTCACACTTTTTATTTCTCTTTACACACACACCAGGCAAGTTCTAGTATCAGTCACAACACAGAATATACTATAACCTCACACACACAAGGCACATGGTCAACTTTATTGGAAGCAGTATAGACTCTTGACCCAACAGATGAATGAATTAAACCACACAATTATCACACAGTGAGTCACATGTAGAGCCTAAATGTCTCAATAGTAATGATTTAGCACAAACTCTTATTATACTACCATGCCGTCTATCAGAACAATTTCATGCAAAATCTAAAAAATTTAAAATTAAACTAACTAATTACGACTAATTAAAACAAACAAGAACTAGAATAAATGCAAATGCAGACAAAGAAGTATAGCATACAAATACCAGCACCCCACACTTAGACGGGATACACTGCCCTCAGTAAAAAATAAATAAGAAGAACCTGATTAGTCGGACTCATCCTCTATGTCTGGGGTCATACCCCCTGCATCGGAATCATCATCAGAGTCGTCGTCATCAGAGTTCTCCTCCACGTCGGAGTCTGGCATTCGTCAATCATCATCGGTTGGCATGTCGTCATCAAGAGGTTCCTCAAAATATACACCTACTCCACACATCGTCCTAGCATGCTCATTCATTGGGTAGTCATAATCCAACTGTTGGAGCTCTGCAGCAGTTGGAACATGACCCCCGCTCATCATGATAAACTTCATCATGCCATATAAATGGCGGGAGAAGCTTTCGTCGCGAGCATGTCTTTCTGCAGTGGTTAGGTTGACGCCATGCATGGATTCAACATCTTTAACCTTTGTGAGGTCAACCTTCTTCGGGTTGTGTGGAAGCTTATGATCTGAAGGTTCCTCTTCGATGTCCTCCTTCCTCAATATCGCAGTCAACAGATTGCCAAAGCTGAAGTGGGACCTCTTGTGCAGCCTGGCCTTACGCATTGAATATCGAATAATCGCCCCAATATTGATGGGGATGTTCATCATTACACCAAGAACACTCTATCACGTGTGATCTTTGTGTACTGTGACCCTGGAATTAGGTAATAATTGACTATCCGCAACCATATCCGAGCTTCTCTGTTCAAGGAGGCATACGGGAAGGTATTGTGCCGACCGGTATCCTTGTGACGACTCCACCGTGCCATTGATCTTGTTTCGCATAGTGTGTGTCTGATTTCCCTGTATGGAGGTCTGCGATAGAGCTCCTTGAGTGGTGATGGATCCACAGATGGAAGACCCAGAAAAGAGTTGAAGAACTCCGCATTCAGTTGCAAGACTTGGCCCCGAATCTTCACTTCAGTTCCGGTAGTCTTTGGGGACCAATTGGCATAGAATTCTCGTGTTAGATCAAGATTGCATTCTCCCATATCTTGGAAAATGAAATCAAGATGTAGTGCCATGATTTTAGCCAAAATGCGGGGTTCTTTCTTTGCTAGGCTCTCCTTTTGTATCAACTCCACATGAACATATTTTTTTACTTTATTGTTCTTGTACCACTTCTTTCCTTCCTCCTCTAGGACCCATTTTATCCTGTACATGCGTTGAGGTATTTGCAGCGAGGAGGATTCACCTTGCTCTTTTCGTCCCCTTTTCTAGCCTTTTTGTGAAGTGGTTGTTTTTTCTTTTCCTTGTCTTGCTTTTGGTGCCATTGATTGTACCTGAGATTAAAATAATAGTCATGTTAGCTTCATCTCGGTGGATACAGTCAACAAACAAGCAGTAGAGGCACCACCCCACACTTAATTTATTGTGACAAACTGATTAAGTGAATGATGTCACTTACTCAGACTTTATTTCCATACATTTAGGTGTTATGTTCCAACAATATATTCAGCGCAGTCATACTTTTCTTGTCATCTTCACTATCCTTTTCAATTCTTTTTCATGTACTCTTAACTATGTTTTCATGTTTGGACTAATGCATCTCTTTGAACAAAACTACTACATAGATATCGTATCAATTTATGGCTTAGAAATAATCACAACATCTCATGTTTGTAGTTAACCATGATTTTCATCTTGATGGGCAAGTCATTCAAACATACAAGCTTTCGAGTTACAAGATTATGCAATTATCTTAACCATGTCGATTCCGCAAAAGTATGACAGTGTATCAAAATCAAATTCAGGTTGGAACCAAGTCTAGAACACCCATACGTATTCTTTCACTCACTTAGTTGTATCACAACAAGTCAACCACATTCAAATCACCAACACTACTTCAAGATTTAACAACTTATTATAGGCGTAGTATTGTAATACTTACGAAATATAAAAGAAGAGCAAAGAAGTACTTACTTGGTTGATGGCCTTGGAAGATGTTCTTGCAAAGTTAAAAGAGCAAAAAGAAAATTTTTGAGAGATTTTGGAGAGGTAGGCGGCGGTTAGGTTGAATTTGCAATGCATTTTTGTTCTAAGACTAAGGTTCTATTGATAGGGCAAGCTTGGGTCGGGTTTTGACCCATTTGGAATCGGATTAGGAGACCAAAAAGTGAGCATAGGCGGCGCCTAATGCTTTGCCTATGCTTAGCATAGGCGGCGCCTATGCTATGGCATTGTTAGGCATAGGTGGCGTCTATGCCATGGTACTCTAGATTCAGAGATAAAGGGCTTTTGCATAGGCGGCGCCTATGCCATGGCACTCTAGATTCAGAGAGCTTAGGCCATAGCATAGGCCTTGCCTTGTTCGTTGCCTAGATTTTCATAGGCAATGCCTAACTCATAGCCTTTTACTTTTTCATTCCCAACTTACCACCTTCAACATGCAATACTTCCAAATCAAAATTTGAAACCAATCTCCTCCTTTACACCTCTTGCACCTACACTTATTCGAAAACTACACAAACGATTAGAACGATGGGTTGCCTCCCATATAGCGCCTTAGTTTTGGTCGTGGCTCGACTCTTCTTTTTGGATTTTTTTTATTTAAAAAAAACAAACTCTTAGTAAAACAATAAAGAATGAAAAACGATGGGTTGCCTCCCATCTAGCGCTTGATTTATTGTCGCGGCACGACATAGTTACCTCGAGTACTTAGATTTCATTGAGATAGATGGTGGCCATGCATTTTATCGAGTCAAGAGGACCGATATATGGTTTTACTCATTGTCCATTCACCTTAAAGACAACACCATTATTGTCTTCTAGCTCAACTACTCCAAACGAGTAGACTTGGCTAATTTTGTATGGACCAGACCATTTGGACCTTAACTTCCCTGGGAATATCTTCAGTCTGGAATTGAAAAAAAGTACCATATCACCCTTTTGAAAGTTTCATTGAACAATCCATTAATCATGATACTTTTTTATTCGCTCCTTGTAGAAGTCTGATCTTTCATACGCATGTAGACGGAATTTATCCATCTCGCTCAGCTGCTCCAATCTCATATTCATGGCATCATCCCAATTCAAATTCAGTCGCTTCAACGCCCATAATGCTTTATGCTCGAGCTCAATGGGCAAGTGACAAGCCTTCCCATAAACTAGTTGGTACGGGGACATGCCAATTGGTGTTTTGAATGCAGTCCTATAAGCCCATAGTGCATCATCCAGCTTCCGAGACCAATCCTTCCTATTAGCATTTACAGTCTTAGCAAGGATCTGCTTGATCTCTCGATTAGAAACCTCTACCTGTCCACTAGTTTATGGGTGATAAGGCGTGGCTACCTTATGTTGCTTGACCCTATATTTCACCAACACGGATTTGAACAGCTTGTTGCAAAAGTATGATCCTCCATCGCTTATGATGGTACGTGGTACCCCAAAACGAGAGAAGATATTTCTCTTCAAGAATGCTACAACACGCTTTCCTTCATTATCGGCCAGCGCTACTGCTTCGACCCATTTGGATACATAGTCGACAGCAACTAGGATATATTTCATCCCAAACGAATTTACGAATGGGCCCATGAAATCAATACCCCACACATCAAACAGCTCTACTTCAAGAATTTTTGACATGGGCATCTCATGGTGCTTCGAAATCGTGCCTTGTCTCTGACATTGGTCACATCTTCTCACAAATTTGTAGGCATCTCTAAATATCGAAGGCCAATAATAGCCGCTTTGCAATACCTTCCTTGTTGTTCGACCACCTGCATGGTGTCCCCCAACTTGGGAAGCATGACTTGCTTCCAAGATACTCGGCACTTCCACATGAGATATGCATTGCCTGATAACACCATCCGCGCATCGTCGAAACAAATATGGCTCATCCCAGAAGTAGTGTTTTACATCATGCATGAACTTCCTCTTTTGATGAAAAGACAGATATGCAGGTATCACATTACTTACCACATAGTTTGCAAAGTCTGCGTACCATGGTAATTCTTCCACCATCGTGGCTAGGATCTCTTCATCGGGGAATGCATCATTAATCTCAAGATCGGGTTGTGGTGTGTGCTCATTCTCAAGTCTATATAGGTGATCAGCCACTTGGTTTTCGCAACCTCTTCTATCTTTTACCTCGAAATCAAATTCTTACAGCAATAACACCCATCGAATTAGCCTCGGCTTTGCATCCTTCTTCGTCATTAGGTATCTCAGGGCTGCATGATCGGTATGAACCACCACTTTAGTCCCCAACAGGTAAGCACGAAACTTTTCAAAAGCATAAATAACTGCTAGAAGCTCTTGTTCCGTGACAGTATAGTTCTTCTGGGCTCCGTTCAAGACCTTGCTCGCATAGTAGATTGGATGAAATAACTTTTCTCTTCTCTGGCGAAATACAACACCCAAAGCTACTCCGCTTGCATCACACATAACTTCAAATGGTAGAGACCAATCAGGTGCTACAATGATAGGAGCTTCAATTAGCTTCCCTTTGAGGCATTCGAATGCCTTCAAGCAATCTTCACCGAAGTCAAACTTTGCATTCTTCTCCAAAAGCTTGCATAACGGACTAGCAATCTTGGAAAAGTCTTTAATGAACCTTCGATAAAAGCCTGCATGCCCGAGGAAACTACGAACTCCCTTTACAGAGATTGGAGGTGGTAGTTTCTCGATGACTTCAATTTTAGCTCGATCCACCTCAATTCCTCTTTCGGAAATTTTATGCCCAAGAACAATACCTTCTTTAACCATAAAGTGGCACTTCTCCCAGTTTAGCACCAAGTTGAATTCAACACATCTCTGTAACGTCATACTTAGGTTCGCTAAGCACGATTCAAACGACTCACCCACAACTGAAAAATCATCCATGAATACCTCCAAGGTGTCTTCAACCATATCAGAAAAAATGGACATCATATAACGCTGAAAAGTGGCGGGTGCGTTACATAGCCCAAATGGCATACGTTTGAAGTCAAACGTACCATATGGGCATGTAAACGTTGTCTTCTCTTGGTCTTCGAGAGAAATACAGATCTGATTATAGCCGGAATAACCATCTAAGAAGAAAAAGCATCCTTTCCCTGCCAATCGATGAAGCATTTGGTCCATGAATGGAATTGGGAAGTGATCCTTAAGCGTCCATGAATTCAGCTTCCGGTAGTCCATGCATACTCTCCACCCTGTGACAGGTCTGAGTGGAATTAGCTCATTCCTTTCATTTGCAACTACCGTCATGCCCCCTTTCTTGGGCACACACTGTACCAAACTCACCCATTTACTGTCAGAGATTGGATACACTACCCCTGCATCTAACCACTTAATAATTTCTTTCTTCACCACCTCTTGCATAGGTGGATTCAAACGTCTTTGATGCTCAATAGTGGGTATGCAATTTTCTTCAAGCTGAATCTTGTGCATACATATCCCAGGCAGAATACCAATAATATCAGCGATGGTCCAACCGATGGCTCTCATGTATTTCCTTAGAACAGCAACGAGAGCTGCAACTTGCTGCTCACCTAAGTCAGCCGCCACAATAACCGGGAGGGTGTTTCCACTTCCCAAGAATGCGTACTTTAGATGACTGGGTAGATCCTTCAATTCTAACATTGGTGGCTCTTCAATGGATGGTTTAGCTGGTGGTGTAGGCCGATTTTTGAGATCGAGGTCCAGCTTCTTGGGAGCATAAGGATACGACCCTATTCCTGTTAGAGCACAAATAGTTTCTTCATAATTTTCAGCATCCTCACACTCTATATTCATAAGCACAGCCGCCAATGGGTCAACAATAAGCTGCTCCTCTACGGATAATTCTTTCTCATCATCAAAATAAACATCAGCTACCGAGAACACGTTCAGATCTTTGGGTTGCTTCATTGATTTGCATATATCAAAGCGGACTACTTCATCATTCATCCGGAATAAAAGCTCATTCGCTCTTAAATCAATAAGCACACTCCCTGTTGCAAGGAAAGGGCGCCCCAAGATTATGGGAACTTCAGAGTCCACCTCACAGTCCAGAATAACGAAGTCTGCCGAAAAGATGAATGAAGAAACCTTCACCAATACATCATATAAAATACCAACAGGTCGTTTTACCGACCTATCTGCCATCACGAGCCTCATATTGGTTGGAGTAGGATCACCTAACCCCAACTTTCTGTAAATAGATAGTGGCATCAAATTGATGCTGGCTCCTAAATTGCATAATGCCTTGGCAAAATTCAAAGATCCGACAGTGCAAGGAATAGTGAAGGCACCGGGGTCAGCCTTCTTCTGAACTAGTGATCTGGTAGCGATTGCACTGCAATGATGAACAGTATCCGTCAACTCATAACTTGCTGACCGTTTCTTTGTCAAAAGATCCTTCATGAATTTTGCATACCCAGGCATTTGTTCTAGTGCCTCGACCAAAAGAACATTAATAGTTAGCTGCTTCAACATAGTCATAAACTTATTGAACCTGGTATCGTCAGCTTTCTTCTTCAATCTCTGAGGAAAAGGTGGTGGTGGAAGGGGAATAGTTTTCTCCACCGCTTCCTTTTCATCTTGCTTCAGTTCGGTGATCTTTTCAGGCTGTGGACGTTGAGAGATGACGTCACGAACAACTGCATCAGCTGCTTCGGCATCTTTTGGTTCTGCAATGATCTCATTATCTTCTATATCATCAACCACCTTCTTGCCTTTGGATGGATTTTCCAACACTTTACCACTTTGGGTGGCGATAGCCATACACGATCCATCATTCCTTGGATTTTGCACTGTGTTGCTAGGTAGTGTTCCAGCTTTTCTTTGATTTAATACCGCTGAAAGTTGACTCAACTGCTGCTCTAGTTGCTTTATTGTAGTAGAATGCGAGTGAACCAATTGATTTATTGAAGACAAATCGTTCTTCACCTCATTCACTCCCGTATTAGTTGACTCTACTCCCTTCAACAGCTTCGCCATCATATCTTCCATCGACATCTTCCCAGAGCCAGACGCCACAGCCTCACGGTTTCCAGGAGGAACATACAAACCACTCCTGTCAGTCTTATTCTTCCAACCACCTTGATCGCGGTCCTTGTATCCAGATTTATCATAATAGTTCTGACCCTGGTTTCCTTGGGCATTGCCTCGGAAACCCCCCTGATTATTCAAGTAGTTAGCTTCGTCCTCAGAATCGGATTCGTTCCTTCCTTTTGACGTAACTGCTTTGACTTTTTCGGTCTTCCCTGATAATAAATGCTTGGTAAGAAGATCCATCTGTGTTTTCATGTGCGCCATATCTTGGTCATGTTCCTCTTGTCTACGCCTCTTCTCTGCAGTCAAGCCAATAGATACGGTAAAGCTTGCTACCTCTGAATCCCTGGTATGCCAAGCTCTACTCTGCTTTGTTATACGATCTAGCATATCACTTGCCTCAAGAAAAGTAAGGTCCATGAATGACCCACCTGCAGCATTATCAACCACTGGCTTAGTCACTGAGTGCAAAGCCCTGTACAATATCTCCATCAAGTGGATGTTGGTCATCTGATGATTTGGGCACCGCATAAGCTTCTTCTTGAACCTCTCCCATGTTTCATGAAGAGCTTCAGTTGGAAGCTGTCGGAAATTGCTGATCTCATCTCTCAACTGTGCTCTCTTGGATAGTGGAAAGAATCTTTCTAGGAAAGTGTCTTTCAGTTGCCTCCAATTAGTAATAGAATCAGGAGTTAGCCTGTTCAGCCATAGAGTTGCCTCCCCAGACAGAGACAATGGAAATAAGCGCAGCCGAATTGCATTCTGCCCAACTCCTGGATTGTCAAATGACTTGCATGTTGAAATAAAGTTGATCAGATGCATATTCGGATCATCTCCTGCGAGTCCACCAAATAACCCCTTGAGCTGCAATAACTGAATCATGGTGCTAGTGATATTGAACTTAGCTCCGGGTGCCAAGGGCGGAGGAATAATAGCCCCTGTGGCACCAGCTCCATCAAGATTGTCATCATCATCATCAAACGGGGCCTGCACAGCTCGGCGGTCAGGTCTCAATCTATCTTGACGATCTCTCCTGTGCATAGGTGCTGCCACTTCATCTGCACGCCGTGGATTAAGTAACTCCTCATCACCCAGGTCCTCATCATCAGGATTTGTTGCCCGACCTGGGTTATCAATATTCTGTTGATGCACTTGAGCAGCTGCCAGTGCAGCTAGTCTAGCCTGCTCCTGTTGAGTTGCCCTTCTGTCAATGTCACGTTGTGCATCTATTCTGCTAATAAGTTGAGGTTCGGGATTGATAGGTAATAACGGTTGACCTGAACTTCGAGTGTTTGGCATGCACTCAAGCAAACCTGAATAAAACAAAAACAACAACTAAAAGTAAAATACGATAATCTTTGACCAAAGGGTCTAGTAACTATCACAAACTTAGTTGACAACCGTATTCCCCGGCAACGGCGCTAAAATTTGATAACGATCAAACTACAGCTCTCGTAAGAGTGTAAGCGGTCGTTGTCAAATATAGAACCCAACTGGGTTGGGTGTCGAATCCCACAGGGAATACTTGGTCACTAAGTATGCAACGATTAGTAGACTGTTGATAAAAAATTCTACGAAAAAAGGGGGGATTTAATTGTAGCGTGAATTAAGAGTATCAAAGTAACAAAGAAAAACGGAATGTTTAGTAGGTTTTAATCAATGAGAATTGTAAGTTAGGGTTATGTCCACCTTATGAGTTTTACGTATCTATTGGCTATGAGTTATGTGGAATTCATACATGCATGCGCTTATAGAGATTCGTATTCTATGGTAAATCCTAGTGTCTTTCGACCATCAAGGATTATATCACTTTAACTCTTTCGAGCTTAAAGCGTATACTAATGGTATGAATTCTCCAAGAGTTTAATCTAGTTACGGCACTAACTTTTAAACAGGGGTTGGTAGCCCTATTTCCTTGTCATTCTCTCTTTTTCAGACATGTAACTTTTCTTTCGAACAAGTTAATGCTATACTGGCGTATTCTATATGTTTGCAACCACAAGAATTCAATTAAGATGAAGAGAGTAATGATATAAGCAGCATATGTAACAAGAACTCATTAACTCATAGCAATAGATAGTATCTCATAAGGCTTCCATAACCCTAACAGAGAAGTTTAGCTACTCATAATTGTGAAGGAAAACCACGAGGATATCATCATACCAAAGCAATAACAATATCACGATAAGGAAGTATTGGCGTCACTTGTGGCGTGAATTCCTTGCTAGTAGCATTTCTCTTGTCGTGAAAATTAAAAGTCGAATAGATAAAGAATAATGTCAACAACGAATTTAAGAATAGAAGAGAGTAAGAATGAATTGAAAGAGAATGAGTGAGAATAATAAAAAGCTTGCTGAAAAATTCAGCAAATAGGGTTTTTATAACATCCTTGTCCTAGTCCTACTGGAATAGGGTTTTTATCCTTGTCCTAGTCCTACTGGGTTACTGCATACTTGTCATAATCCTACTAAGTTACTGCTAATCCCCCAAGTCTTTAGAAATGCTGTTTTTGCCCGGGACAAGTTCTCCATGCATCACTTTCAGTCCACAAGCTTCCAGAAACTGCCTTCCTTCTTACGTGAAGTTTCCTTTGGCGTCCAACAGTCCATAAAATGCTGAAATCTTCATCATTTATACCTGAAAACTTGCTAATCACGTTGGTTAGCTCACTTACAGGAAAAGGGACTAAAAGTGTAGGAATTATATATTTTGTCCTCAAAACTTAGCTAAAATATGGGTGCATTAAGGTGCTTTAGGCGTGTAAATACGCCTAACATCATAAATCATGTTCAGTGTCTATTTATATAGGAGTAGAAATTAGCACCGAGCGAACCCAAGGGTGGAAACTCACCTGTTATAGGAAGGTGTGATTCTTAGAAGCAATCCTTGCGTTCCAGAACTATATATCCAGCATAGGTTGAGACATCATAGCCTGTTATATGAGGGTAGATGAAGTGGCTTAACCTCCTATATGAGGGTTCCCACCGTTCTCATTAGAGTTACCTGTTATATTAGGGTCACTCATATGTTGTCCTTACCAGTGAAGCGGTATTGACACCCTTCCAATCAGGGCATAGATTGGACCACAATTCAGCTATAATATATCATTTAGGGCATGTCGGTTAGATGAATACCTCCCACAGTCTTACTATTAGTTTCAGTAAAAGAACTCAGATAGTTGTTCAGAATCCAGGACTGTCAGATACAGTCAACTCAGATACAGAATGGAACCTAGATAGTTCCACCAGATTCAGGACTGTCAGATACAGTGACTCATGTTATTAGTTATATCAGTTATCAGTATGTCATGTTATCAGTATTCAGATTTAGTGCTCATGTTATCATGATTTAAGATATAGTTACTATGTATGCATGCATGTATTCTCACGTTCATATTAGTCAGTTAGCCAGTATTGTTCACGCATATGAACCCCATGCATTCAGCCTACCCCACATGCATACCAGTACATTCAAAGTACTGACGCATTTGTGCTATGGTGTCTTATACCATAGGTTTAGAGACACGAGCTCTAGATCAGCAGTAAATTCCAGTTTCAGCAGTCAGAGTTAGAAGAGAGTCCTCATAATTCAAGGACATGATTATTTCTCTATTATCTCATTAATTAGTTTATTAGTTGGAGTTAGTTGGGGACATGTCCCATCAACTCCTTACTCAGACAGTTCAGTCAGTCAGAGACTTTCTAGACTATCATGTTTCAGACTTCAGTATTTTTAGTTTTATTTTGGGTATTTCATACCTCGTTTAGATGTTATATTTTACTTCAGTTATGTGAACCTTATGGCCTTTCAGTTCATGTTTCTTCATTATTTAGTATTTTATGCAGTATACCAGTACAAATATCAGTCATGGGTTAGCTTGTGGTCCTTCGGGGTCATGAGCACCACATAGCATTTCGGGTATCAGATTCGGGGTGTTACATACACTGGACGTCGTGGTTTTTGGTGGTGAAGTTCTATTACCCTCTTCCTCTTTGGAAGCTCAACCATCCTTTGTTTTCTTAGTTTCTTCACCATCTTTCTTCTATTCGTCTGCTCGAACGACTCCTTTCATAGACTCGCCTTCTTGCATCTGTGCCTAGTTACTAGAGTCCAACCTTCATCATCACCTTCATCAACTGAAGACTTGTCATGCTCTAACATTTCCTTATTATGCTCTTCAACACATATTTGGACCGGATCAAGCAAGCCAAAAGTGATAGAGATTTGATGAGAACTGGCCATATCATCATCAAAGAAGATCTTCTTCTCATTTAAAAATTGCATAACTTTGTCCTTAAAGACAAAACACTTTTCCAGAGGGTGACCCACAAGCTTATGATACTTGCAATAATTTAGGTCATTGGTCCTTCCAGCTTAGTTGGGCCGCTTTATCTCTGGAAGTTCGATGATTTTATACTCAAGGAGTTCGTTGAAAATTTTGGCAACATCAGAATCAAGGAAAGGGTATTCCATTTCTTGCATCTCCTTTAAAGTTAACTTTTAATTTGGACGTGCTCGAGAAGTCATCCTCATATTTTCTTCTTGCTCACCTTTGTGGTGACCTTCATAGGAGACACGTAAATATTCATGGATTCCTTATTATTATTTTTTGGGACAAACTTGCCCCAGCTTTTGGGTTCTTATTTATCCTTTCCCCTTTAGGGGCCCTGGATTGGTGATACTCCCTTTCCAGCAGAAGACATGCTTAACTTCATATCTTGAGCACGAGTAGCTAACTCTTCAAAGGATTTTGGCTTAATATCTTACAAGATATAGAGAATCTCCCAGTGCATTCTTTGGGTGCACATCTCTATTACAGATTTTTCACTGAGCCTGCCTTTGCAGTTTTGAATCCCATTTCTCTATCGATTGATAAAGTCAATGACTGGATCATCCTTTTTTTCGAGTATTTGTGTGCTCTACCATGATCACTATATGCCTTATGCTAAAAAAGTGATTTAGAAACTCATACTCTAATTGGTATAATGTCTGTATACCAATCGAAGGTGTTTACCTTTAGGGAATGAACAAACTGTTTGACAAGATACACCCCGTAAGTTCAAGCATTATTACATGTCTCAACAAAGTGAATGACATATTATTTTGTGTTCCCTTTTCCCTCAAATTATTAAAATTGGGGGGGGGGGTGATAGCCTGTAGGCATTTTGAGGGTATCAATTCTTGCAGTGTAGGGCTTGGCGTATGTCAAAGAAGACTTAATGATAACATCATACTTATCTTTAAGGGTTCCTTCAATGAATTCCCTCAATTGATCAATTGGGATCAATCCCTCAGGAGAGACTTGTACTTTCTCAGTAGGTGGTGTTTGTTTTATGGGATGCTCTGTCTCCTGAACTTCCGGAGTTTTCCTATGTGCATAGCTAGACTTTTTATCCATCAATCCATCCATACTTTCTGCCAACTTATCAATCCAAGCGTCTTGATTTTGCACATATTTAGTGAAACTTTCAATTGCCCTCGTCAGGTTTGCAAGTTGCTTCTCCACAAAGGAAGCATAAGTCACTATTGCTTCTATGATAACTAGGGACATTGAAGAGTAACACGGATTGTAATTTAAGATGATGAGTTGGTTGAACGATCATCATTCTTTATGCAGAGTATTTAGAACCAGAATGCTCAAGTAGAGTGTAATGCCCCGAGAGTACACCCTGGGCTCCACACGGTGCTTACAGCCCCAAGGGGCCACAAGCTAACCCATGGGTTGGTACCTGCTGTGAGCACTGAATAAAATTAATAACAATAGGTCATATATGGAATTTAACTGAGTAATGCCATAAGGTTTTAAATTAGTAATTTTGATAAAGTCTATAAAATAATACAAAGAATACTGATAAAACATCTAATAACAAAAACTGAAAATTAAAGACTGACTAACTATCTATACTAGTTTGAAAAGCCTCTACTGACTGACTGTGGAGTTGATGGGACAAACCCCAACTAACTCCAACTGAATAGGAAATAGTGAAACTGATGAAATAACAGAAGTAAATAAACCATGTCCTCGAAATATGAGGACTCACCACTGCTACGTCTGATAATATAGAGAGTCTATGATCGATCCGATAACAGAGCATCCAAACCTATGATATGATACATCATAACGCAAGAAATGACTATGCGATCAGTACTTTGAATGTACTGGTATGCTAAATGAGGTAGGATGATATGCATGGTTTCATGTACAGGAGTAATAACTGACTGAATGAATAGCATGAAGTACTGAATAGAATGCATGAAATCTGTAAATATTGAGAGTGCATGACCAAGCATAAAACATGTTCTGAATATAATCTGTAAACTAAAATATTGAGTACCGATACATTAGTAACTGATATCTATATGTATGGTCAAGCAAAATTAAAACTAAATTATTGAGCTGATGACTGGACTGAGACTGTGGGAGCTATTATCTAACTAACATGCCCCAATAAACAATTTGGGGTCCAACCTGTGACCCCAGTTGGAAGGGTTTCAGTACCGTGCCACGAGTACTAACACTGGCTGTGTGGATCCACTAAAGTATTGTCCCAAAGGACTAAGGGTTACCCTCAACTGGCAAGTTAACATCTCAACCTACACTGGTTACATAGTTATGGAATGCGGGGACTGGTACTAAAGTTCACGCCCTCAACTGGCAGGTAAGGCCCCATCCCTAGGTTCGCTCAGTGCTAAATTCGACTCCCAACTAAACTGACTCGGAATACTTAACTATTCTAAGCTTAACTGATTATGATAACTGACTGAACTAATATCACTCTTGATTTATCTGAAACTATTCTAAAGATACTGAGACAAAATAAACAACTATGTTTTTGGGTATTCATAACCCCAAGGACTCGATAGCAATAATAGCAAAATAGCACTAAAACTTTGAGAACATAATATGAAAGCATTTATTCAAAATTCATTCTTGTAGGCATTTCATCAAACACTTGATATGCATAGTGTAAGATAAGCATGGGAATAGTTTAAAACTTGTAGTAATAGTATGATTTCAACATCAACATCACTAATTATGAATTAAATCAGCGAATAACAGCATTAAAGTGTGTAGGGTTTAATAACAATAATAATTTCATGTAAACATGGTATAGAATAAGGATTCATGGGGATTCATGGTTTAAATCGCATTTAAAATCACAATAACTTGTAATGATCATGACTTTGAATTTAAAATTTGATTCTTGGAGTCCATGGATGAAAGAGACCCATGGATGAACATTTAACATACCTGAGTTGATAAATTCATGAGAGTTCTTGGGGTTTTTCTTGAGAATTGATCTTGAATGTTGAAGGCTAAGGTTTTGTTCTTGAGAGATGATGAGTTTCTTGGAGAGGAATTATGAGTAATGGGGCACATAATGCCCCTTTAAGGTTGTAATTACGTGATTTGGATGAGTTTGGGGCTATGGGAAAAGACCAAATGGTCCCTAGAAATTAAATGATGAACTGACAAGCCCAATTTTACATACCGGCGCAACGTAGTGCTTATCGCGTTGGGCCACTGGAAAAAGAACAATCCTTATTTTGTCCAACGGTGTGACGCGGTGCTATGCATTGCACCACTGGAAACAGACAATTCCAAACTTACACCTTGGTGCGACGCGGTGCCATCACGGTGACTCACTGAATGTGAATTTTCCCCTTGGTACGATGCGGCATTATTGCGGTGGTCCACTAGAAAAGGACTAACGTGATTTTGGCCATCACCGCGACGCGGCCTTATAGCGTTGGAATACTATTTTTCACTAAAAGTGCCATAACTTCTCACTCGAGTATCGGATTTGGACAAAATTTATATCATTGGAAAGCTAATTGAATTTCCTATAATTTGGTGGGTATTGAGATGGAAAATTCTAAGTAGATCAAAAGATATGCTCATTTTAAGTTGACTAAAGCAACATTTTTTCCAAAAACTCAATCGATAAGGAATATTTCGATTCGTCTAATAGCTGGGAGTTATTTGAGGCCTTAGTATACTTCAAAGTCACTCATAAAACTACCAAAGAACTATAATGTACTTTGCATGAGATTGAAACATGGCTCTAACGTAGGTTTGGATTTTTGGGGTATTACAATATCTCTCTCTTGGGAACATTCGTCCTCGTATGAGATTGGTTAAGCTGAAATCACTAAGGAACTAAGATTACATGCTGAATATACGTGATGAAAATGTGATTACATGACTGAGTATGGAACTGGACACATGACTTAACTGATTCTGTGAATGCAAGACTGACATGAGAATGATATGCAACTGAAACTGAGCAAGGAAAAGGGAAATTCTAAGAAGATTATTACCTTAATCTGAATTTGAGTTTGTGGAGAAAATATGAGGGTGCTTGGTCCGTATATCTACTTCTGCTTCCCAAGTGTCTCTCTCAACGGTCTAATTTTTCCAAAGAACCTTGACTAGGGGAACTTCTTTGTTCCTTAATCTACGAGTTTGTCGATCAAGGATCTCAACTAGAATTTCTTCGTAAGAAAGGTTGTTCTAAACATCTACGCTTTCTAAGGTAACAACTATAGCTGGGTGACCAATACACTTCTTCAACAAAGAGATATGGAATACTGGGTGCACTGATGCTAAGTTTGCACGCAACTCAAGTTCATAAGACACTTTTCGAAACGGCTCATAATTTTGTAGGGGTCAACATATCGGGGACTATGCTTCCCCTTCTTACCAAACCTCTTCACTCCCTTTATGGGAGAGATTTTTAGATAAATGAAATCTCCAATGTCAAACTCAAGGTCCTTTCTCCTCACATATGCATAAGATTTTTGTCATCTTTGGGCTGCCTTAAGCCTCTCCCGGATTAGCTGAACTTTCTCTAAAGCATCAAACACTAAATCAGGCCCTATCAAAGTGGTTTTACCTATCTCAAACCAACCAATCAGAGATATACATCTCCTTTCATATGGAGCCTCAAACGGAGCCATCTGAATACTTGAATGATGGTTGTTATTATACGTGAATTCAATCAAAGACAAGTGGTCATCCCAACTGCCCTTAAATTCAACAACACACGATCTCAACATGTCCTAAGGGTCCGAATGGTCCTCTCTGCCTGATAATCTGTCTGAGGGTAGAAGGTTATACTGAGGTGAACTTAGGTACTAAGACCCTTTTGAAAGGCTTTTCAAAAGTGAGAGATAAACTGAGTACCTCTATATAAGAAAATAAATGACGGAATACCATGCAAGCTAACCAACTCTCTAATATAGAGCTTGGCATAGTCCTCGGCTGAATAAGAAGTATGGACTGGTAAGAAATAAACTGATTTGGTTATCCTGTCCACAATGACCCAAATTGAATCATGCTGCTGACGAGTACGAGGCAAACCTGTCATAAAATCCATGTTCACTACTTCCCACTTCCAAGTGGGAATACTGAACTCCTGCATAGACCCACTAGGCTTCTGATGCTCAATCTTAACCTATTAACAAGTGGAGCACTTAGCCACAAACTCTGTAATATCTTTCTTCATCCCACTCCACCAATAGATTTCCCGCAGATCATGGTACATCTTCGTGGCCCCTGGATGAATCAAGTAACGCGCACCATGCACTTCTGCAAGAATTCATTGTCTCAACTCATCAACACACGACACACATAGTCTACCCTAGAAATACAACACACCATCTCCCTCTTGGGAGAAAACCTCTACTTTTTTTATCTCTGACCGACTCCTTCAGCTTCACCAGACTAGGATCCCTATCCTACTTTTCTTTTACTTCGGCAACCAAAGAAGATTTCAAACTATTCTAAACACAAACGCTACCCTCAGCTGATCAACCAAACGGACACCTAACCTGGAAAGCTGATGAACTTCTTGAACTAACTTTAGCTTATCATCATCAATATGAGCAACACTACCCATAGACAATATACTTAGGGTATCTGTCACTACATTGAACTTTTCCAGTTGGTAAAAAACACTCATATCATAGTCTTTCAACAACTCTAACCATCTTCTCTGACGCAGATTCAAATCCTTCTACGAAAACACATACTGTAACCTTTTGTGATCTGTGAACACATCAACATGCACCCTATACAAATAGTGCCTCCAAATCATTAAGGCAAACACAATAGTTGCTAACTCGAGATCATGGGTAGGGTAATTCTTTTCATAGGGCTTAAGTTGTCTAGAGGTATATGCGACAACCTTACCCTCTGTATCAAAACACACCCTAAACCAACTCTAAAAGCATCACAGTACACAACAAACCCGTCTGAACCATCTGTCAATGTCAAAACTGGGGTTGTGGTGAGTCGAGTCTTCAACTCCTGAAACTCTTCTCACAAGAATCTGACCACTGAAACTTGACTTTATTCCGAGTCAATCTGGACATGGGAGACGCAATAGACAAAAACCCTTTAATAAACTGCCAAAAATAGCCAGCCAAACCCATGAAACTCCTGATATCTGATGGAGAGATGGGTCTGGGCCAATTTCTCACCACTTCGATCTTTTGAGGATCAACTCTAATACTATTACCGAAAATAATATGGCCAATAAAAGCTACTGGTCTTAGCCAAACTTTGCACTTACTGAATTTAGCGAACAACTGATGGGCTCTAAGAGTCTGCAATACTATTCTGAGGTGGTCTGCATGATCATTTTTGCTACGGGAATAGACAAGAATGTCATCAATGTAGACTATGATGAACATGTCCAAGTACTACTTGAACACTCAGTTTATTAAGTCCATGAAGGCTGCCAGGGAATTTGTGAGACCAAAGGACATGACTAAAAAATCGAAGTGACCATATTGAGTTCTAAAAGCTATTTTTGGAATGTCACATTCTCTAAATTTGAGCTGATGATAGTCAGATCTGAGGTATATCTTAGAAAAATAACTGGTACCCTGAAGTTGGTCGAACAAGTCATTAATTCTGGAAAGTGGGTATTTGTTCTTGATTGTGACTTTTTTCAACTAATGATAGTCGATACATATTTTGAGAGAAGCATCTTTCTTATGCACAAATAGAACTGGTGCGCCCCACGGGGAAATGTTGGGCCTGATGAATCCCTTATCTAGGAGATCTTTCAACTGTTCTTTCAAATCTTTGAGTTTGGCTGGAGCTATTATTTATAGAGAAATAGAGATAGGTTGGGTATCTAGAAGAAGGTCTATTTCAAAGTCAATTTCCCTTTTGGCAGAAACTTCGGGAAGATCTTCAGGGAACACATCTAGAAATTCCCTCACAACTGAAACTGACTCAAGATTTAAAGTCTCAGAATTAGAGTCCTTGACTCGAACAAGATGATAAATACACCCTTTGGATATTATTTTTCTCGATCTAAGGTACGAAATAAGTTGACCCCTAAGCGTTGTAGTACTACCCCTCCATTCAAGGACTGGTTCATTTGGAAACTAAAAATGAACTACTCTGTTTCTGCAATCCACTGAAGCATAACAGGAATGGAGTCAATCCATGTCGAGAATGACGTCAAAATCTGTCATCTCTAATTCTACAAAGTCAACTGAGGTGACTTTCTGAGACACTATAACCTTGTAGATTTTGTATACCCATCGGGCTATAATAGAGATACCTATTAGGGTAGACACTGAAAAGGGTTTTGCTAAAATCTCAGGACTGATACTAAAATCAACAAATATATAAGGGGTTACAAAATAAAAAAATGCTCCAGGGTCTAGTAAAGTATAAACATGTAAATGAAAGACCTGTAATATACCAGTAACCACGTCACTTCTTATCTTATCAGGAATGAAGTGCATACAATCTGTTTGGATGCAGACCACTGGTGGCACTAGAAGCGATACCCTATTGAGTCGAGCGATCGTACGGAACTAGGGGACGACTGGACTAGCCCTGTTGACCACTTTTTGGGCAATCCCTGATTCGGTGGCCTGGCTTGCCACACCCAAATCATATGTCACTACCGGCCCTACAAACACCCTGATGGTTTCTACCATATTTCTAGCAGAGAGAATTTGTACGACCACTATTTACACTGCCTTGGGACTTAGAGCCTAGCGCTCTATCCCTATTATCATTTCTGAATTTAGGTACTAGGCACTAGCTGAAGATGGAGCTGGGACTGAAGATTTTTGATAAAACTGAGGATGATTACCACCTTCTGACTTTGGCTGAGTAAAATTAAAGCTACCTATTCTAGCCTCTTGTTCTCTCTCTCCTTCTTATTCTTCTGCTCCTCAATCTATTGATCATGGACCATAAGCCTAGATATGTCCATCTCCTTAATTAACATCACAGTCCTACACTTTTTTACCACACTGTCAGATACCCCAGACACAAACTTGCTCATCCTAGACCTACTATCAGCCACCACATGAGGAGTATACCTAGCTAGCTGAGTAAACTTAAAGGAATACTCCTTCAAACTCATGTTGCCCTACCTCAATTTGATAAACTCTAACACTTTGGCTTCCCTCAGCTCCAGTGGAAAGAATCTATCTAAGAAGGTTGTAGAAAACTTCTCCCATTCTATAGGCCCTGCGTCTGCGCTTTTATCCCCTTTTCACTACTTAAACCAGGTATGGTCTACATCCTACAACTGTTAAGCATCCAATTCAACACTCTCACTAGAAGTCACCCCATAATGTCAGTTACCTTCTGGACAAAGTCTAAGAATTCTTGTGGATCCTCTTCAGATTTGGATCCCAAAAATAGAGCAGGATTCATTCGAGTAAAGTTTTGAATCCTAGCTGCGATAGTATTGGCCACTGGGTTGGAAGAAACAGCAGTTGGATGAACTTTTTGAGCTGCTACAGAGTGAGATAGAGTAGTGAATGCAGCTCTGAACTCTACATGAGAAACGTGCTCGTTCAGGGGATCTTTCTGAATTGACGGAGGTGCTGGCTGGTTCACATTTCTTCTTCTATTTGTCTTTATGGGAGGCATGTTCTGTAAATGAAAGGTAGAATAGATTAGACAAAGAGTTTAACATGAGCTCATGCTCATTCGCATGACATGAACACTGAAAGAAAGGAAACTTTTCTTAAAATACCTCGTAGCCTCTTGTCCATAAGAGTGGCGCGCTTCACACCCATGCATAAAACTCTACTTAATGCGGCTTTTAGACTTCCTAGGACACTTTAAAACTTTAGGCTCTGATACCAAGTTTGTAATACCCCAAGAGTACACCCTGGGCATCACACGGTGCTTACAGTCATGAGGAACCACAAGCTAACCCATGGGTTGATACCTGCTGTGAGCACTGAATAAAACTGATAAATATAGTTTATATGCAGAATTTAACTGAGGAATGCCATAAGGTTTAAAATTCATAATTCTAATAAAGTCTGTAAAATAATACTAAGAATACTGATAAAACATCTGATAACGACAACTGAAAACTGAAGACTGACTAAACGTCTATACTAGTCTGAAAATCCTCTACTGACTGACTATGGAGTTGATGGGACAAACCCCCAACTAACTTCGACTGAATAGGAAATACTGAAACTGATAAAGTAACTGAGATAAATAAACCATGTCCTCAAAATATAAGGACTCACCACTGCTACGTCTGATAATCTGGAGAGTCTATGCCCAATCTTGGAATTGAGCGTCCGAACCTATGATATGATACAACATAGTGCAAGAAACGAGTATGCGATCAGTACTTTGAATGTACTGGTATGCTAAATGAGGTACGCTGATATGCATGGTTTTATGTACAGGAGTAATAACTGACTGAATGAATAGCATGAAGTACTGAATAGAATGCATAAAATCTATAAATACTGAGAGTGCATGACCAAGCATAAAACATGTTCTGAATATAATCTATAAATTGAAATATTGAGTACCGATACATAAGTAACTTATATATGTATACTATGGTCAACCAAAACTGAAATTAAATTACTGAGCTGATGACTGGACTGAGACTGTGGGAGTTATCATCTAACTGACATGCCCCAATGAGCAATTTGGGGTCCAACCTGTGACCCCAGTTGGAAGGGTGTAAGTACTGAACCACGAGTACTAACACTGGCTGTGTGGATCCACTAAAATATTATCCCGAAGGACTAAGGGTTACCCTCAACTGGCAGGTACCCGTATGAGATCAACCCTCAACTGGAAGGTTAACATCTCAACCTACGTTGGCTACATAGTTATGGAATACGAGGACTGCTACTAAAGGTCACACCCTCAACGGTAGGTGAGCCCCCATCCCTGGGTTCGCTCTGTACTAAATCCTACTCCCAACTGGGCTGACTCAGAATACTGAACTGTTCTAAGCTTAACTGATTATGATAACTGACTGAACTTATGACACTCTTGATTTATCTGAAACTATTCTGAAGATACTGAGACTAAGTAAACAACTATGCTTTTGGGTATTCATAATCCCTAGGACTCGATAGCAATAATAAAAAAATAACATTAAAACTTTAAGAACATAATATGAAAGCATTTATTCAAAATTCATTCTTATAGGCATTTCATCAAACACTTGATATGCATAGTGTAAGCTAAGCATGGAAATAGTTTAAAGCTTGTAGTAATATCATGATTACAACATCAACATCATTAATTATGAATTAAATCAGTGAATAATATCATTAAAACACGTGGGATTTAATAACAATAATAATTTCATGTAAACATGGTATAGAATCAAGATTCATGGGGATTTATGATTTAAATCGCATTTAAAATCACAATAACTTGTAATGATCATGACTTTAAATTTAAAATTTGATTCTTAGACTCCATGGGTGAAAGGGACCCATGGATGAAAATTTAACATACCTGAGTTGATGAATTTGTGAGAGTTCTTGGGGTTTTCTTGAGAATTGATCTTGATTCTTGAAGACTAAGGTTTTGTTCTTGAGATATGAAGAGTTTCTTGGAGAGTAATTATGAGTAATGGGGCATATAATGTCCCTTTAGGGTTGTAATTACGTATTTTGGATGAGTTTGGAGCTATAGGAAAAGACCAAACAATCCTTGGAAATTAAATCACGAACTGACAATCCCGATTTTACATATCGCGTGATGTGGTGCTTATCGTGTCGGGCCACTGGAAAAAGGATAATCCTCATTTTGTCCAACTGCATGATGCGGTGCTATCGCATTGCACCACTGGAAATGGACAATTCCAAACTGGCACCTTGGCACGACGCAGTGCCATCACGGTGACTTATTGAACGTAAATTTACCCCTTGATATGACGCGGCGTTATTGCGGTGGTCCACTGGAAAAGGACGAACATGATTTTGGCCATTACCACGATGCGGCCTTATCGCGTTGGGCTACTGCTTTTCACTAAAAGTGTCATAACTTCTCATCCGAGTATTGGATTTGGAAGAAATTGGTATCGTTGGAAAGATAATTCAATTTCCTACAGTTCTGGGTCTTGATCTAAAAAATTCTGAGTAGAGCAAAAGATATGCTTGTTTGAAGTTGCCTAAAGCAATATTTTACCCGTAAACTCAATTGGTAAGGAATATTTTGATTCGTCTAATAGATGGGAGTTATTTGAGGCTTTAATGAACATCAAACTCACTCATAAAACTACCAAAGAACTATAATGTACATTGTATGAGCTTAAAACATGGCTCTAACATAGGTTTGGATTTTTGGGGTGTTATATAGATCTAGAGTCTTCTTAAGTGACTCTACCACATCACTTCCTCCTTCTAAAGCAGTTGCATGGTATCCCACTCCTTTTGAGGTTGGAGATCCAAAAATTAGAGTTGGTGCGGATGACACTTAATGCGTTTGTTGTCCAAGCAAGCTGGTCGTGCACCTTGT
Source organism: Capsicum pubescens (assembly GCA_030864215.1). Classification (NCBI taxonomy): domain Eukaryota; kingdom Viridiplantae; phylum Streptophyta; class Magnoliopsida; order Solanales; family Solanaceae; genus Capsicum; species Capsicum pubescens. The sequence goes on along the minus strand of CM061544.1, from coordinate 167,316,087 downwards.
AACAGTTCCAAAGCTTCCAAAAGTAACGCCAAGGATGCTCTCTACTTTGACAGAGAATTTAGAATCAACAGTCTTGGAAGCAGTTGGTTGAGAATTGACTTTCTTAGAAGTCATTTCATTATTCCTAAACTTTGAAGTTGGAAAAGTTGAGATGAGGTAGAGATCGTCCCACTGGGCGTTCCAGAATTTGTTGGACAGTAAAATTTTTAGTCAGAAAAATAAATAATTGAGACAAGAAAAACATAGCAACAATCATTTTATTGATTTCAATAAGTGAGTGTTACAATCTCTATGATTCCTCTAATTCTTCTTTTCAAATATAAATTCAAGGGCTTTGAGCTTGATCTTGAATTTGAATTTGAACTTGATTTGTTGACTTGATGGACTTGATCTTGACTTGTGCTTGTATTCAAGGGCTTTTGGACTTGTTCTTAAATGTTGCGGTCTTGATCTTGAATCTTGATGAACTGGACTTGAATGCTTGAGCTTTGTAGAGAAATTACGGCGTTTGATCCACGAGTTTTCTCTTGCTTCTTATTAGTGTTGTTCGTCCTTATTTTGAATTATGAGACCCCTATTTATAGTTGTGGAAAGGGAAGAGTCATGGTGAAGATGAACTTTTTTTTACCAATCAGATTCAAGTGACATGGCGCCTTTCATAGTTTTTTTATTTCACTAGACCTGTTGCGTCATTTTGACATGTGGCATGGTCCTATTGACTCCTTCACTTGACTTGGCATGCCTCGCCATTTGACATGTGGCGCTCATTCAGGCTTCCAAAATATGACAATATCTTGGACTTAGCAAAGTGGGTTCATCATTTATAACTCAAATCAATGGGCTAGCCCAATAAAAATTAGACTTTAATTAAATTCATACATGTTTGAACTTAAATAATTAATCCAATTATATTAATCCGCAATATTTATTCGGGACTAATACATTTTGAATTTAATGTAACCCGAATTTTGTACAGATTTTAATTTAATAAAATTTCGTTGCCCACAGTCATCGTTTTTGTTTGCATTCCCTTTAATAAGAATATTGACTAAATTATTCTTATTTATTATTCTTTACTATTTAATACTTCTTTTGTTAACACTATACTGATATCTCTTCATATTTATAGCTAAGGGTAAAGATGGAAAAAACAAGTAATCATGTCTTGATTTTGTGAAATGATAAATATTAAATAATATCCATTTTTAGTAAGGACGACAACTAGTTAGAAACGGATGGAGTACTTATTATTTAACAAAACCAATGCTTGATTACTTTTTTTTTTCACCTTTACCTTTAGTCATAAATATGAAGAGATGTCAATATAGTGCAAAAAATATAAGTATTAAATGGAGAAGAGTAATAAATAAGGATAATCTAGTTAATTTAACATGTAGTTAGTGGGTGTGTTTGGTATGAAGGAAAACATTTTTCAGAAAATGTTTTCCAATTTTCTCATGTTTGGTTGACTTAAAGGTTTTGAAAAATGTTTTCCAAATCAACTTATTTTTCTTAATTCTAAGGAAAAATTAAGGAAAATGACTTCCCTTCAAAAAGTAAGGAAAACATTTTTCAAAACTATCTTTCAACCTCACTCTTAAGTTGAAATATTCATACAACTCTCAAAATCATCCATCCCTACTCCGACCCTCAATCCCTCACCCCCACCCCCACCCCGCCCCTGCCCCTACCACCTCTATTGAAAAAATATTTTAAATTTTTTTCTTACCTCATCCCCCTACCCAAAACCCAAAACCCTGCTCCCTTCCAAAAAAAATTAATTTTTGTTAAAAAATCCAAACTTTTTTCTTACCTCCCCTACCAACCTCCTTTTTCCCTTCCCCTCCCCCCAAAAAAAAAAATAATAATTCCCCGACCCCCACCCCCTAATACTCCCCATTCAAAAAAAATATTTCAAATTTTTTTCTTACCCCACTCTTTCTCCCCTACCCCCACCCCCTACTAGCCCTCAACCCCCCCAAAAAATTAATTTATTTTTTAAAAAATCAAAATTGTTTTCTTACCCCACGCTTATTTTCTATTTTGACAACCCCAACTCCCACCTACCAACCCCCTCTCCAAAAAAAATTAATATTTTTAATTTATTTTTTATAAAAAATCAAAAAAAAAAATCTTATCCCACCCTTTTTATCCTATTCGGTCTCATTGATTTTGTTAAATATATACAAATACTTTTAGAAAACATATACTTATCCAATTTTGCATAACAATCACACGAATATAAGTAAGAAATAACTTATTTTTCTAGAAAATATTTTTCCTCCTTCATATCGAAACGCACCCTAAAAAAAGTATTTTTTGAGATCAAAAATTATTTTTCTAAAATATACTTTTATGCTTTAGCTAAACACTAGAATGTATTTTTTGAAAATATTTTTTCATTCACCAATCAAACACTATAAATATTTTCTGAAAAATATTTTCCATCCACCAACCAAACATGGAAAAATAAGTAAGAAATCAACTTTTTTTCCAAGAAAATATTTTCTAGGAAAACATTTTCCTTCATACCAAACACACCCAATATATTTTTTTAAGAAGAGTGCATATAAAAATAATGACAACTATTTAATAATGGAGGGAGTACAATAATAAAAAAAATGAATAATAATAATAATAATTCTCACAGAATATGTGTATTAGTTGATTGAAAATAAAATTTAGTCTTTCAAATAAATACTGATGACTTAGTTAAGACAAACATTACTACATTTTTTAAATTTAAATTATCTAATCTACATTATTTTATTTTGTATTTATTTGATTTTTTGGCGTAACTAATAATAAGTCACAATTTTTTATGTCGAATTTAATATGAGATTAAAATAATGCGTAAATTAATATACACCTTAAAGAAAGGTATTTTGGTGCATTAAAGTTTTCACTAGGCGTAGGGTCGAGGAAGGGTCCCACCACAAAAGTGTATTGTACGCAATTTTACCTTACATTTCTGTCAATGCAAATTAATTAATCAATAGTCAAACATAATATTTACTCCATGCATGTCAATTTTAAAACATATCAAAAAAGATAATTATTTTCATATTATTTTATCTTTAGTATTAATTATTATTTTTTAAATTATTTTTCAAGATATAAACATAATTGATATGTGTATTACGGTAAAATACTCATATCAATTATTATTTCTTAAGAAACAGACAAAGTTTAAAGTGGACAAGTAAAAGTGAACGAAGAATTATACACATTAAGTAATTCAAGAAATATTAATTCTACGTTATCATTTTGACATAATTATGTTTTAGCTTTTAATAAACCATTAAAGAAAATTTTGGCTTTAACTTTGTTTAGAGATCAAACAATCCAAGTGTTCTGTCATCCTGTGAGCGTTGCACTTATATCATGCAAGGAACAGCTACTTGCATCAGTCAGACACCGTTTATATCATTTTTCTCTATTCGATCCCTGCGGGAAAACAACTCCTTTGCACACAATGCCCATCCACCAACTCCTTCCTTCAAACCTCCACTTTTCTTAGTATATCACTTTAATTTTCTACTAAATACTCATACAAAGTTGATATTATGGAGTGTGTTGGTGTAATATATCATAATAATTAAACTATAGTTGAAAATACAAAAAGTGAAGAAAGAAGAATAATTTTCTTCTTGGTTAAGGCACGGATATATCGCTCTCTTTAAGGAGATTCAAGTCCATTACGAAATAATTTACACTGATCCAACAATATATCTCTTGACTTGTCCTCTGCAGGATACGACAACCCATCAAAGATGTACAACTCAATCAATTTTAGATTAGTTGAAGAGTCCAAAGCTCCACCATAAGAACATCTTTCTTCAACATATCAAAACACTCTTTTTGCATAGTGAATATAGTTAAAGACTTAGAATATTTTTTTGGTCTCAACTCTCTTTTTCACTAATATAATCACTCTATTTTGTATAGTGAATATAGTTGAAGACTTATAATATTTTCTATGTTTCAACTCTCTCTTTTACTACTATACATGATAATGTTTCCACACTTATCAGTTTTTCTCATGTCTCACAATATACTACAACTCATCTCTTTTCATATGTTCTTGAACAAAGGAAGAAAACACCATTTATATAAGTGTAGTATTCTTCCATCTAGTAAATGAGGGAATAATGAATATTAAGTAAGGAAGATGAATGTTTAGTTTTTACATAAGTTACATGACATAAAGAGGTAGAATAATAAGTGAATAATAAGTGAGATGTTAGAAGAACTAATGATTAGTTAGGTTACAAGAATGTAGATGACCAAGTTCATCCAACAATCAAGTTATCTAAGGTCACATTCTACCACAAACTAATGTGAGTAATGACAAATAATGCCACCATGAATATAGACATTCAACACAAATAGAAAATGGTAGAATTATGCACTTTAATATTTTAATTTAATATTAAAATGCACCAACATTCCCTCACTCATTTTAATATTCAAATAAGAGAATTCACCAATTTAGTTGAAGAGAGACTATTGTGCATAATGAAGGTGTGTTCTGCATTGAACCTCTACTTAATAAAACAGTAATCTTTACTCAAGAATCAGTAGTGGTCTCAGACTTGAACTATGACTGCTTAAGGAAAATAAAATATCACTACTTATACACAACAATTAAGGTGTTGACATAAACTTTAATAGCCAACACATTACAGTCATGTGCTATCCCGATTTTTCATGAGTATTTTTTAGAATAATCCTCATTCTCATAAGAAGAGACCTCTTTCCACACTCACATAGATGAAATCCGTCAAGAGTGGTCCTGTAATTTCGATACCCCACTCATACGAGATACATAATTTCATTAAGAGTTCTTAGACTCAACCTTCACAAATTATTACAGGAACAAAATGCACTCACATTATAGCAATGATTAAACAATGGTGCATCCCACACCAAGTCATCATATGATTCGTTCTTCCCATTAAACCTGGTTATAGGATCTCTAGTCCGAGGTTGAATTTCCTCATATATGACTACGATTTTTCATAGGCTTCATTCCTTCACCTTCGATGTAATTCAAACCCTTTATCTTGTCAAGACGTTGCTTAGTTCATCTGTAAGATAATCACATAATTTGACATACTCAATGTTAGTGGTACCACCTGTCAAATATAATATCACAATATTATTTTATTCTCGCGGGTCTAAATTTACCGTCATAATAACAGCTTCAAACTTTATCAATAATATTGGTGCTATCACAATAACTCAAACTAGAAAATTTAATTTCTCAAAATAAAGTGATTAATCAATTCACCTTTTCACTAGTTGAACCTAAAATAATTAGTTCAACCTCCCTGATAGAGTTAGCAAATAATAATTTATTTTTTCATTTCAACATTTAACACAATTTTTTTTCATTTTCATAAAAATATTTTTATGTACAGCAGGATTTATTTTAATAAAGCAAGACACAATTTTTTTTTCAAGTAAATATATCGGATTTGCTTGTATAACCTGCTTAAGTACTTTTATACAATTTCTGGCCAAGTGCAACTAGCCATATTTCTCATATTTTATTAGTCTAGTAAACTCCTCTTTTTTTCACATCACTTTCACATGTTTGAATAAAAATGAGTTGCATGACTCAAATAATCAACAAAATGTATTTCACAATTTTTCTTTTTCACCCTAATGTGACATGTCAAGGAAAAATTCATCACATAATTTAGGTATTTTTCATTCTTAGAATGAAATTTATTTCACCTAAATATTTAATGTCAAATGGCTATTCAATATTTTTTATCCTTTCTTTAATAACAACAAATTTAAAGACATCAAGTCATATGCAAATTAATAATGACATGTGATTTATTCCAACAATAATTATGCACTTGTAACAATTTTTAAACACATTCTCAAAAGTGTAAATGTCACATTTTCATGGTGATTTTATCTCATTTCATTAGTCCCCACTATGTCAAGAATTTGAATATCACTTTATGAGTGTGTTTGGTATGAAGGAAAACATTTTTCAAATGTTTTTCAATTTTTTCATGTTTGGTTGACTTAAATGTTTTCTAAATCAACTTATTTTCCTCAAATCTAAGAAAAATAACTCTCCTTCAAAAGGTAAGGAAAATATTTTTCAAAATCATCTTTCAACCTCACTCTCAAGTTGAAATGTTCATTCAACTCTCAAATCATCCACCCTACTTTGACCCTCAATCCCCTACCCCCACTCACCCCACCCCTACCACCCTCATCCAAAAATAATATTTTAAATTTTTTCGTACCTTTTTCCCTACCCAAAATTCAAAGCCCAAAACCCATACTCCCCCTTCAAAAAAGAATATTTAATTTTTTTTAAAAAATATTAAACTTTTTTCTTACTCCCCCCCCCCCCCCCCCCGCCTCTTCCAAAAAAAAATTTGAAAATTTTTAATTTTTTCTTTACCCCACCCTTACTTCCCTACCCCAACCCCACCCTTCATTCGAAAAAAATATTTCAAATGTTTTTTTTACCTCATCTCCTACTCCAAAACTCAAATCCCTACTCTCTAAAAAAAATATTTAATTTATTTTAAAAAAAGTTAAAACTTTTTTCTTACCCCCTTAACCAACCCCCCCCCCCCCCCCAACCTTCCCTCCCCCATCCAAAAAAATTAATTTTTTTAAATTTATTTTTAAAAACTTTTATTTTTTTGTTATCCCACCCTCTACTAGCACCCCCTTTCCCCCCTCCCTCCCCTTTCAAAAAAAAATAATTTGATTCTAAAGAAAATCAATTTCACCCCTACTACCTATTTTGACAACCCCAACCCCCACCTACCAATTCCCCTCCCTCCCAAAAAAATATTTTTTTAAATTTAGTTTTTAAAAATATTTAAAAAAAAATTCTCATCACACCCTTCTTATCATATTCGTTCTCATTGTTTTTGTTAAACTATATACAAATACTTTTTGAAAACATATACTTACCCAATTTGTATGCATAACGAACATAAGATTATAAGTAACAAACAACTTATTTTTCTAGAAAACGTTTTTCCTCCTTCATATCGAACACACCCTCAAAAAAGTATTTTTATAGGTTAAAATTATATTTCTAAAATGTATTTTTACTCTTTAGCAAAACACTAAAAGGTATTTTTTAAAAAATATTTTTTCATTCACCAACCAAATACTAAAAAATATTTTTCACTCACCAACCAAACATAATAAAACAAGAAATCAGCCTATTTTTCAGAAAAATATTTTTCATGGAAAATATTTTTCTTCATACCAAACACACCCTATATTCATGAAAAGTGGTATCACTTTATTTATTAAAAATATTAGCTAGAAAGTTTTTACCTTTCTTCCGCAAGAAGTGGAAAAGTTCTTTTACCTTTCCTTTACTTAAGTTGAGCAAGTAAAAATACTTTACTCTTCATCTCTTCCCTTCCATCTCTTGAAGAGACTAGTGCCATTGAGATGTTGAGATCTCTCATCTTGATATCCACAATTTTCAAATTGTAACAAAACATGGATCTCCTTAAAATTATTGATGTAATATACCACAATAATTAAATTACATTTGAAAATATAAAAAGTGAAGAAAATAAAATAATTTTCTTTTTGGCTGAGGCATAGATATTCTCTCTCGTTAAAGAGATTCAAGTCCACTGCGGCATAATCTACACCGATTCAATAGTATATCTCTGGATTTGTCCTCTTCAGGATATAACATCCCATCAACGATGTACAACTCAAGTAACTCCAGATTAATTGAAGAGTCTAAAGCTCCACCATAAGAACATCTTCCTTCTTTTACCTTTCCTTCACTTGAGTTGAGTAAGTAAAAATACTTTACTCTTCATCTCCTCTTCCATCTCTTGAAGAGACTAGTGACATTGAGATGTTGAGATCTCTCATCCGTGATTTTTTAAACTGTAACAAAATATGAATCTCCTTAAAAAAATTTAGTGTAATATACCACAATAATTAAATTACAGTTGAAAATACAAAAAGTGAAGAAAATAAAATCTGAGACGCGGATATTTCACTCTTTTTAAGGATATTCAAGTCCACTGTGGCATAATCTACACCGATCAAATAATATATCTCTTGACTTGTCCTCTCCAGGATACAACAACTCATCAACGATGTACAACTCAAGCAACTCCGAATTAGTTGAAGAGTTCAAAACTCCACCATAAGAACACCGTCCTTCAACATATCAAAACTCTCTTTTGTATATGTAGTGAATATAATTAAAGACTTAGGATATTTTTCTTTGTCTCAACTCTCTCTTTCACTAATATAATTACTCTTTTTTGTATAGTGAATATAGTTGAAGGTACATAGAATATTTTTTATGTCTCGATTCTTTCGTTCACTACTACACATTACAATATCCACACTTACCTTTATTCTCATGTCTCACAATATACTACAACCCATCTATTTTCATATGTTCTTGAACAAAGAAAGAAAACATCATTTATATAGGTGTAGTATTCTTCCATCTAGTTAATGAGGGAGTAGTGAATATTAAGAGAGGAAGATGAATGTTTAATTGTTACATAAGTTTCATGACATAAAGAGGTAAAATAATGAGTGAATAATAAGTGAGATGTTACAAGAACTATGAGAGAAGTATCAATTACCCCCCCTAACTTGTCACGTTTTATTCATGATACACCTGAACTTTAAATCGTCTTAAGTACCTGATACACTACTAACTTGGAGCGTATCAAATCTGCCACAAAATCAGTCCAAACACACTACAATTCCGAGAGCTTGAAGATAACAACTCCAATATGTGAAGACAACAACAATCACGAAATTTTTAAGAAATACCAACACCAAAACAGTAGCTACACAAGGAGAACAAGAAGATAACAATAACATTAAACAATGGTTCAACAACAAAAGATGATAGATTACAAGAGTACAATGTTAACAACAAGAACAACAAATGGTAGTAACTATAGTGAATCGAAAATCATCCCCACACGGCTTCACTAAGTTACTACAAAGTTTCAAGAGTACAAAATGAAAGATAGTAACTTGACACAAAGATATCTTAGAATCTATGAACCCTAACTTGAAGATAGGACCCTAAGACCAAAAGATTTCAGTACCAAGTTCTTACTTAGACCAAGAGGAACTCATGAACCTCAAGATCTCAAGTTTCTAGCCAAGAAACAACACAAGTGTAACTACACTTGTTGGACAGATTTCAGGTTCTACTCTCAAGAACAAGAGAGAGAGAAATATTCAATGTTACAAGACTTGTTGTTGTGAAATATGAAGAATGAACTAAGTGCTGAAAATAACCCTAATAGCATCTATTTATATTACACACAAAATGAAGGAAAAATGACCTTTCTACCCTTCAGTCATGGGGTGCCCTTAGAGTGTAGTTTATTACACTTCAAGGTTCATTTTCACACTTAAAAACATTGAAGCTCTTTGGAGGATCAAGTACCAACTCACACGCAGCCATTTGCATGAATATGGCTTGTAGTTTTTGTAACTCCCGAGCTTGGCTTCGTGTGAATGGTCGAGAACGTATTGGACAGCTTTGTACACCCGTATCATCCTCTCCATCTTGAGAGGAATTTGACCTCAAATTCAGAATTTGGTCATCCTCAACCGCATCCACTAGAGAAAGATCACACACGTTGAAAGTGTTGTGCACTTGGTATTCCGGGGGAAGGTCAATCTTGTAGGCATTATCATTGATCCGCTCAAGTACTTGGAATGGACCATCGCCTCTTGGCATCAATTTGGACTTTCTTTGAGACGGAAACCTATCCTTTCTAAGGTGAACCCACACCCAATCTCCCGGTTCAAGAATGAGTTTCTTTCTCCCCTTGTTGACTCTCCTTGCAATGTCTTGATTTTTCTTCTCAAGTCGAAGCCGCACCTTCTCATGTAACTTTTTCATCGAATCAGCCCGCTTGCTTCCATCTAAGCTAATCATAACATCACTAGGCAAAGGAGTTAAATCCAAAGGGGTAAGGGGGTTGAGGCCATATATGCACTCAAAGGGAGTCATTCCCGTACTTGAGTGTATGACACGATTATATGCAAACTCAATCAATGGTAAGTGTTCCTCCCAAGAAGTCAATTTTCCTTTTACCATGGAACGTAGCATAGCACCCAAAGTCCTATTTACTACTTCTGTTTGACCATCAGTTTGTGGGTGGCAAGATGTAGAGAATAACAACTTGGTTCTAAGCCTACCCCACATGGATTTCCAAAAGTGACTTAGGAACTTAGAGCCCCTATCACTCACAATGGTCCTCGGAACACCATGCAACTTGACAACATTATCAACAAACAAAGAGGCCACACTAGGTGCATCATCACATTTAAAGCAAGGAATAAAGTGTGCCATCTTAGAAAACCGATCGACCACAACAAAGATACTGTCCCGACCTCGTCTAGTCCTAGGCAACCCTAACATGAAATCCATAGATATGTCAAGCCAAGGGCGTAAAGGAGTGGGCAGCGGGGTGTACAACCCATGAGGTAGGAGCCGCGATTTGGCTCCTTTGCAATCTATGCATTGGCCACAAATCTTGGCCACATCCTTGTGCATTTTTGGCCAATAGAATTGCTCCTCCAATATTCCAAGGGTCTTTTCGATCCCAAAGTGACCCATTAGACCGCCATTGTGTGCTTCCCTCACAAATAACTCTCTCCAAGAACTGGAGGGTACACACAATCGTCTACCTATAAACAAGTATCCATCAAACTTGGCATAAGGATTTGAACCCCTAGACGAATCCCACTTGTCCCTACCCATTTCTTCGCATTCCCTAAAGATAGGAGCAAAGTGAGGGTCCTCGGGATACAATTCTTTCAAACTCTCAAAACCAATTAATTTAGAAGATAATGTTGACACAAGAATATGTTTTCTAGACAAAGCATCAACTACTACGTTGTCCTTACCCTTTTTGTATTGAATAACATAAGGGAAGGTTTCAAGAAACTCAATCCATTTTGCATGCCGCTTGTTAAGCTTGTCTTGTGCCCGAAGATGCTTCAAGGATTCATGGTCCGTTCGGATCACGAACTCCTTGGGACACAAATAGTGCTGCCAAGTGGCCAAAGCTTGAATCAAGGCATACAACTCTAGATCGTACGTGGAGTAGTTTAGAGTTGCTCCTTTGAGCTTTTCACTAAAATAAGCAATGGGTTTTAAATCTTGCATCAAAACAGCCCCTATGCCCACTTTACTAGCATCGCACTCAACTTCGAATATCTTATCAAAGTTGGGCAATTGTAATAAAGGCGCGGAAACGAGCATAGCTTTCAAGGTTTCAAAAGCCTTAGCTTGCTCTTCACCCCACTTGAAGGGTTGGTCTTTTCGAATGACCGTGGTTAAAGGAGCGGCTATGGTGCTGAATCCTTTGACAAACCTTCTATAAAAACTAGCTAACCCGTGGAAGCTTCTTACTTCACTAATGGTTTGTGGGGTTGGCCAATTTTTGATAGCATCTATCTTGGATTCATCCACTTCAACCCCTCTTGAACTAACAACAAAACCCAAGAAAACAACTTCATTAACACCAAAAGAGCACTTCTCCAGATTTGCATACAACCTTTCCTTTCTAAGGACATCAAACACACATTGTAAATGCATCACATGCTCATCAATTGACTTACTATAGACCAAGACATCATCAAAGTAAACAACAACAAACTTTCCAATAAATGGTTTCATCACATGATTCATTAGCCTCATGAAAGTACTTGGAGCATTTGTTAGGCCGAATGGCATAACCATCCATTCATAGAGACCAAATTTAGTCTTGAAGGCGGTTTTCCATTCATCACCGGGTTGCATTCTTATTTGGTGATAGCCACTCCTTAAATCAATCTTGGAAAATAAACACGAACCATTCAATTCATCAAGCATATCATCTAACCTAGGGATAGGGTGACGATATTTTACCGTAATCTTATTGATGGCTCGACAGTCCACACACATACGCCATGTTCCGTCTTTCTTAGGCACCAGTAGCACAGGAACCGCGCACGAACTCATGCTCTCCTTGATATACCCTTTGTTGAGGAGTTCCTCAACTTGACGCTGTAATTCTTTGGTGTCCGTAGGGTTGCTTCTGTAAGCCGGCTTATTTGGCAATTGTGAGCCCGGCACAAAGTCAATTTGATGCTCAATTCCCCGAAGCAGGGGCAATCCTTGCGGGAGTTCTTTGGGAAATACATCTTCATAATCCTGCAACACACAAGAAATCAAAGGAGAAATAGAAGAATTAGTGGGGTTAGTATTAAAACAATGAGCCAAAAGAAGCATCGGCATGTCCACATCATAATCCAAGAAGAGTTCCTTCTTTCTAGCCAACATCACCATGTTTTCTTGCCTATTTGATGTTGAGGCAGTCCCGGAAATCCCTACTGCCCCACCCACGGTTTTCCCCTCCTTTTCACCACTTTCGGGTTTCTTTCCCTTCTCCTTCAACTCCCTCATCTTTTGATGTAATTCATTCACTTGTGATGGCAAAAGAGGATAAAGAGTGACCTTTCGACCATCCTTCTCAAGTGAGTATCGGTTGGTCCTCCCATCATGTTTGGTAGACCTATCATATTGCCAAGGTCTACCTAACAACAAATGACATGCTTGCATTGGTATCACATCACAAAGCACTTCGTCTTGGTAGTTCCCTACCTTAAACCGTATCACACATTGCCTCATGACCTTCAATTCACCGCATTCGTTCAACCATTGCAACTTGTAAGGGCTAGTATGAAGTGTAGTTGGTAATTTCAGAAAGGTCACCATAGCGACACTAACGACATTCGCACAACTACCACTATCAATCACCAAAGTGCACACATTCCCCTTTACAAGGCATTTAGTATGGAATAGATTTTCCCTTTGGCTAGGGTCGTCTATTGCCTTACTAATCATAGTGCGTCTAACTACAAAGTTTGGAATAACACACTCCCCTTCTTATGGGTAAATAACTTCACCATCATCATCATCATCATCATCAAGTGGCCTATTTCCAGTTTCCTCTCCATCTTGAGGCTCGGCCTCATCCTCCTCTTTTTCAAGACCCACCTCCTCACCAAGGTAATACAATTTCCCTTCCCGTAGTATCACGTTGCGTCGATTTGGACATTCATTGGATTTATGTCCCCAACCTTGGCACTTGAAACATTGGAATCCTTTTGGGTTTGGATACTTGTGAACTTCTTGTTTTAGAGGAATTTTGTGGACTGTTTTGGGCTTAGGCAGCCTTGTAGTCGCGGGTTGGTCCTTGTTTTTGGGCCAACCAGAAGAGGATTGAACCACGTCCTTGCTTCTAGGCCAACCCGAGATGGATTGTCCCCTTGCCTTGAGCGACGACCTCTCTTTAAGCTCCCTTTCAATCTCAAGAGCCGCTTGGAAAATACCTTCAACGGTATCAAATTTGTGAAGCATCAAATGAGTGGAGATCTCTTTGTTCAACCCACACTTGAACCGGATGATGTCATGACTGATTTGTTCCCCACGATGATCAAGCTTCAACATGAGTTGTTGAAACTCATCATAATATGCCATCATACTTTTATTGCCTTGACGTAAGTTGTATAATCTAGCAAGTAATTCATGGCGATAACTCTCGGGAAGGTACCGTTGCCTCATCAAGTACCTTAACCGAAACCAAGGTGGTGGCTGCCCATCAACTAATTCATCACCAAAACGCTTGACGTACTCCCACCAAGTGTTGGCATAACCCTCAAAATGAGCTATGGCATAACAACTTTTCTTTTCTTCCGAGATATCATTAACTTGAAAAACTTTGTTACAAGCTGATTCCCATGCTAAGTAGGCCTCGGGGTCACTTTCACCCTTAAAGATAGGTAAGCTCAATTTGATGGTATTTATGCCTACGTCTCTTTCTTGGTGTCGATTTCCCCTTTCTCCATACCCTCGGTACCTCTTTGGATCAACACGGCCCCTTCTTAGCTCCTCCTCTCTCATGTAAGCATCATCAAAGGCTCCATATCCATCATACTCCTCTCTACCATGTTCTTCAAAGTGAGCTGGTCGGTTTTGGTGATTTGGAATCTGATTTGGAGGCATTGGGAGTTGTGGAGGTGGTGGTCTTTGATTTGGTGGAGTTTGGTAAGGTACATTCAGATTTTGTGGAGGTAATGGATGGCTACATCCTTCTTGTGGAATTGGAGGAGTTTGGGAATGGCGTGGTCTATTCGCTTCTTGGTTTGGAGGGAAAGTAGTGGTATGATTTGTGGCATTTAGTGGGGCTAGAGGTGGATTCATTATTTGGTGCAATGTTTCTGGTGAGATAGTTATGGATGAAGTTCTTTCATGCCCACTTGAAGGAATATGATGAGGAGTGGATGGACGAGAGTTCCTTTGACTCTCCACTTGCTCCAATCTCCCACTTATCGTAGTCAAATCTCCCCTCATTGCCCCAACTTCCGTGTTCAACCTCTCTAAACTTCTGGTAATGGCCTCAAGTGTGGCCTTCATAGTGTCTTGTTCAGTAGTACCCCCACTTTGGGATATGCTTCCTTCCATGTCAAGGTGTTACCTACACAATCAGCAAACAAGTTAGCGTTAAACCTCTCCTCACTCACACTCTCTCGGTTCACTCACACTTGAGCTCCACAAATGTTGTAGATTGGCTAGTAACCGTGAATCCTTAAGATATGAGTAAAGCTCTTGTCCGGAGTGGATTCTTGTTTGAAACTCAAAGAATTCTCGACGGACTGAAGTTAAGAAGTTACAACGTATTCAAACGAATAAAAGCACCCAACTAAACGTGGACACGAACAAGAGAATTCAAAAGGACTAATTGACAACCTAGTAGGAGTGTACTAGCATGTTAATTAGTTCTAGAACCAAGTAATGAAACTAAGAATCAACAATTAGAAACTAGAAAACCTAAAGTTGAGCTTATTAATGACGTGAACAGTAGACAATGGGTGACGTGAACAGTAGCAAATGGGTGATGTAGCAGCATGCAATTGGTCTTGGTCCCACACAATTTAAGCACCAATTCTGAAATTTAAATCTTTACACAATTTGGAAAGGATGACAATTGGTCTTGGAGGGAAAACATAAATCTTGAAATAAGAAAAGTACCTTGTCCCACAACACTAGGTTCTTGAAATAAGAAAAAGGTAACACTAGGTTCTTGAAATAAGAAAAATTTGCTGTATAGTAGAAGCCTAGTCTAAGAAATGATGGGTTCAAGGCTTCTCACAACATGCTTTACAATTTTCAGCTTCAACTCTTGAATTTATATCACACTTTTTGGTTGTCTAAAGTTGTAAGAAAAGATGAAGAACTTGATGAACACCACAACAACCTTCAAGAACTCAACAACAACTTCTTCAAAACACAACACAACACCACCAATTGTCAACAACAAGTAACAACAAACAGCCAGCCACAAGGCACCACAACTATGGTCAATATTATAAGCTCAATCTTTAGATCTTGACACCTTTAGTGTTGGTGAGAAAGAAACCAACACTAGGAACACTCTATACAAGAAAAATACTACAAGATCTAGCCAAAAAAAATAAGAAAATCTCGGCCCATACAACAACATATCACAATTTTTGGCCAAGAAAACAAAGGTAGCAGATTTGACTATTTCTGAAATTTTCAGATTTCAGTTTTTTTTTTTTTTTTGTAGTTTTCAAGTCTCAAGCCCAAGATTGATCTTGTTAGAACAAAATCAAAGATGGCTTTGATACCAAATGATACACTACTAACTTGGAGCGTATCAAATCTGCCACAAAATCAGTCCAAACACACTACAATTCTGAGAGCTTGAAGATAACAACTCCAATATGTGAAGACAACAACAATCACGAAATTTTGAAGAAATACCAACACCAAAACAGTAGTTACACAAGGAGAACAAGAAGATAACAATAACATTAAACAATGGTTCAACAACACAAGATAATAGATTACAAGAGTACAATGTTAACAACAAGAACAACAAATGGTAGTAACTATAGTGAATCGAAAATCAGCCCCACACGGCTTCACTAAGTTACTACAAAGTTTCAAGAGTACAAAATGAAAGATAGTAACTTGACACAAAGATATCTTAGAATCTATGAACCCTAACTTGAAGATAGGACCCTAAGACCAAAAGATTTCAGTACCAAGTTCTTACTTAGACCAAGAGGAACTCATGAACCTCAAGATCTCAAGTTTCTAGCCAAGAAACAACACAAGTGTAACTACACTTGTTGGACAGATTTCAGGTTCTACTCTCAAGAACAAGAGAGAGAGAAATATTCAATGTTACAAGACTTGTTGTTGTGAAATATGAAGAATGAACTAAGTGCTGAAAATAACCCTAATAGCATCTATTTATATTACACACAAAATGAAGGAAAAATGACCTTCCTACCCTTCAGTCATGGGGTGCCCTTAGAGTGTAGTTTATTACACTTCAAGGTTCATTTTCACACTTAAAAATGTTGAAGCTCTTTGGCGGATCAAGTACCAACTCACACGCAGCCATTTGCATGAATATGGCTTGTAGTTTTTGTAACTCCCGAGCTTGGCTTCGTGTGAATGGTCGAGAACGTATTGGACAGCTTTGTACACCCGTATCAGTACCCCTCCCCCCCCTCACGAACTTGTTATTTTAGTACGTCGTGTGACCCTTTTCGATCCACAGACCACATAGTGTAAAACACATGCGTACACGTAGAAAAAAATGCTTATGTGTCTGTCCACGTGGATAAATACCTTCCACTTTCCTTAGTTTATCCTATATAAAAAAATAACCCACTTCTACCCTTAATTATCTGATTTCTTTAGAAAAAGATTATATTTTTCAGTTTTCCTCTACTCTAAAATAGTGAAAGGTTGAATTTTCGTCGATTACGTAAACTATTATCTAAAAAAAATAAAAATTGTGTGTGTTAAAAATATGAAATTATTTTTTTCGGTTAGTGTTTCATAGTAGTTTTTTATTCGTGTTTCGATTAGAATTTTGAGGAGACGCACATGCACAAATACATTTCTTATTATAATTAAGAGTGTAAGAAATCACAATTTAAGTTAGGGGTGTACAAAAATTGAACCGATAAAAATGTTATTGATTTATCGTTATTGGGTTAACGATTTTTTAATGATTTTATAAAAAAAATTATTGGGTTATTGATTCAATTTTGTTTTATTAATTGGGTTATTGGGTAAACCGATAACCCAATAAGATGATACTAAATTATTATTTTACATCCCATATATATACAAATATATAAGTAGGATTTTGGTTGCAACTAAGATTCGGTTTCTTTTCATGTTAGTTACTACTTTTTCTATTTTATGAGTACTTTCTTGTCGGTTAAATCAAAAATCAAATTGTTAGGGACTAAAAATCGATAGCCAATATAACTACAAATATTAGAAGTTATCATTTTCTTACAGAGAAGCCAACAATAACCAAGAAATATTAGAAGTATAACTACAAATATATTTCTTTAATCAACAAATAAATATAACTATATCCGTCAAAATACACCATCTTATCAAACTAATGCGCCATTACATACGCCAACATCAATTTTTAATTCAACGACACAAAACGTAAATGAACATCATCACATTATATATCAAATTAATGCACAAAATTAGCTTTAACATCCTTTTGCCTTTGAACTCTTTTTGTTGTTTGTTGGTCTTCTTCAACAAACCCAAGATCACAATATTAACGTCATGTGAAAATTATGGATCATACCAATCAAAAAGTTGCAACTAATTCGAAATAGAGACTGCAATTTATATAAAAGAAAGTTATAAAATTTACTTGTTACAAAACATAAAAAAAAAAAGAATATAAAAATTACATACACCATAATGCATACAATCGAGGAATCTATGTCCGGGATTGTCATCCGACCATGAAATTCTCGCAATTGGAGGAGACCACATGCACAAACAAGTCTCCTATTATAATTCATGGAGTTAGAAATAAGTAGATGAAGTAGAAGCGATAGAATGAAATTTATTTTTATATTAGAAGTGATGGAGGAAGAGGGATAATAAATAGGAAGAGAGATAATTGAAGTTTATGAAAAAAATTAACGAAAATAATTTTTTTAATCGTTGAAAATGCTGATTTGAGAAAAAAAATAACTCCATCACGCGCGTGATGGAGTTTGAAATCAAACATTTTGCTACGTCGGTAAAAAAGGGTCATGCGATATAATAAAACAATAAGTTTGGAAGGTACTTAGGACAAATCAAAGTTCAAATATATCATAAATAAAACGTGCAAATTAGGGGTACTTGATACTTCTCTTCAAGAACGAATGATCATTTAGGTTATATGAATGTAGATGACCAAGTTCATCCAACAATCAAGTTATCTAAGGCCATATTCTACCATAAATTAATGTAGATAATGACACATAATGCCATCATAAATATAGACATTTAATATAAATAAAAAATAATACAATTATGTATTTTAATATTTTAATTTAATATTAAAATGCACCAAGAGAGTGTATTCTTCTACACTAATGTACTAGCATAATTTGCATGTGCGTTGGAGAGAAAAAAAAAAAAAAAAAAAAGGAGAGAGATACAAGTGTCAGAAGGCAAAAAGTAAGAAACTGAAGGCCACTAAATACAAAAGGTGCAACAGCTTGCCAGGCCGTACTTAATTATTTATAAGGGGAGTTAACCTTCTAGAGCAGGTATCCGATCAACATATGTGTCGGACTCGGATGTAATTACAATTTAAGTGAGGTTAATTTTATCATTTTATATATTTTTCGATGCTACTTGTGTTTGTATGAGTAGCATGAAAAACTCAAAAAGACTCACTTAATTATCGTGTGTATCCCACCTTTTGCTATATGGGCCAGTAGGGTATTTGGGTGAATGTGTTAAAATTGAAGAACAGTGATTGACCTGTAGAAGAAATTTTATTATAGCTACACCATAATTATTTGTGCAATCTTGACCAAATTATCCCTATGCTTATCCCAACATGATTGTGCTACGTGGATGAAATTGAAGCCATTCATGAGACAAATCATTTCTCATGGGACCCACATATATATATTTTAAGGATTTAAGATCTTTTTTTAGATTTTTTGTGGAGTTTAATTGACATAAAAAAAATTTATACTATCAGATAAATTTAATCTGTTATTGATGATTACTCAAGTTTTTACATAAAAATTGAATAATCTGCAATAGCAAATTAAGTTTATCTAATAATAAATAATATTTTTTACATTTAATGTATAAAATTTAAATTCTTTTTTGTGACTATTTAACTTACATAAGAGGACATGCAATAGTAAAAATTAAAAGTATAAAATAAAATGACAGAACAAAAATAAACAGCAACTACGACCGAAACCTCATGAAAAAAAGTAAAAATCAATAAGGATTCTTTCCTTAATGTGTTGCCGTGTTGGCATTTTTTGGACAGAGAGAAATATGGAACTACAACAACAACAAATTCAATATATTTTCAAATCATGCAGTCCGGAAAGAGTAGAGTGTACGCAGTCTATACCACTGCCTCTAAGGAAGTAGAGGGGTTGTTTCCGATAGACCCCGACTCAAGACAGAGAAAAATATGAAACTATTTTTAAAAATTGTATAGTATTTAAATTTAATCTAAACACGCTTTTTAAAAGTTAAAATTAGACACATTTTTAAATACAAGTTGAAACTAAATTAATGTTATATTTAACGATTTAAGGATCTACGTTTAGATTTTTTTGTAACAATTTAACTTAAATAGGAGGACATGCAAATAGTTATGAAAAATTAAAAGTCAAAATAAAATGACAGAAAAGGAATAAACAACTAATATATGTACATCACAATAATTAATAATTTAAATTATCTAAAAAAAATATATAAAAATTTAATATACTTTCTAAATTTTATTTGTACCATCTAAATAGGGATAGATGGAGCAACATAAATTAAGTAATTTTTTACGTTAAAAAATATTACTCTATTCGTTTTAAAAAGAACGACCTACTTTGACTTGACACAAAATTTAAGAAAAATAAATAAATCTTTTGAATCTTGTGACCTTAAATTAAAGTTGTGTCAAATATATCAAAATATCTTTTAATCTTTTGGTTCTAAACATATCATGTGGGAAATTGAAATTAAAGTATTGCCAAAAAAAGAAAAGGGGTCATTCTTTTAAAAACAAACTAAAAAGAAAAGTAAGTCATT
This sequence comes from Capsicum pubescens, assembly GCA_030864215.1. Lineage (NCBI taxonomy): Eukaryota > Viridiplantae > Streptophyta > Magnoliopsida > Solanales > Solanaceae > Capsicum > Capsicum pubescens. Next base: position 167,295,887 of record CM061544.1, on the reverse strand, counting down.
CCTTTTTAAACAAAAAGAGTATAAATAACAATAATTAGTAATTTAAAATATTTTTAAAATAGTATAAGATTTGATATCCAAATTGTATTTGTGTCATGATATATATATATATATATATATATATATATATATATATATTATACTCATATATAAGGTAGAATCATAATTTTGGTAGTCCTCACAAGGACGTTTTAGACATTTTACTTTTTTTGTAAAGTAAAATTGCTACACATGTCAAATTTGTAGTGTATTGATGGTTTCATTTTTTTTATATTTTCATTTTCACCCTCTCTTTTTTTTTGTTAAGATCATGTCCACTTGGTCTTTTGTAATTGATTTCTTTTTGTTATTTATTGGATTGTCTTTTAATTATAACTTCTTTTATTTATTAAAAATAATTACTTTAACTTGAAGAAAATTATACCAAAATAACTTTTAATACGAAATTAAAGTTTGCAATAATTTTTTACTACACCGTTGAAATCTTTTAAGAAAATTATTTAATTTCTTTTAAAAAAATATAAGTACTAAATAGGGCAACTTAATAAATAATATCTTATATTTATTATTTTTCTTAGTGGACACTAAAAAGTAAATTAATAATTAAAATGGGACGAAAAGCCTATTCTTTAAAAGGTGTATAAGAAAATAAATATGACAAGTAAATGAGTAATGTATTACTATAATTCAATTACTATTTAATGTCCTTGTTCATCATTGTTAAGTTAATTTGTGTTAAGGCTCTAAACTAATATTCTAATTATTTTAATATAAAATAGAAGTCATAGAAATATTTGTTGTATTAAATAATTCTATAAGAAGAAAAAAAAAATTCATCAAAATAAATTTATATTATCTATACTAACAAATTCACAAAAGTACCATATTTTTTTATTTATTATTTTTGTCGAATCATAATTATTTATATACTTATCTTCAAAAATTATTTATCTTCAGGAATTATTTATATATCTAATTCTCTGACAATATATTTATTCCTCAAAAATAATATTCTAATTTAAATTATCCAATTATATGATTATGAACTTAAATAATTATGAATACTTATCAAAAAGTCAAGTTTAATATTTCATTAAATAAGATTAATTATAAGATAAAAATATGATATAAATTGTAATATTTTATTTTTCTATTTTGAATTTGGGCCTGGTCTTAGCACGGGCCTGGGTGGAACTAGTATACTGAGAAATTTTCAGAAATAACAACTATATAGTCTTAATTGTAACTTTTATAACAACAATTTCATAATTACGAAAAATAGCAAATTATATTTTGTATTTTTGTATTTAAATAAATTGTTGCTATGCAAATACATATACAACAGGATTTACTGCCCTTGTTTTACTCAAATTAGTTGAGTTAAATAAGAAATAATTATCCATCTAATTAAATTTCCATAAATTACTCTTATTTAAATTAGTAGATTCTTTTCCAAATCAAACTCAAATATGAAGATTATTATTTCCACGATCTTCAAAATTTTAAAATGTCATTCTCTTATATCTCTAACTATTTTTTCTTGTTAGTTTTTTTATTTTTTAAATCTTTTTTTTTAATTTTAATTTCTTTTTCTTTTCCATTTTTTTCTTTCCACTTTATTTTCTCTCTTCTACTTCTCTCTTTTTTTTTCCTTTTTTTTTTCTTATATTTTTTTTCGCTTTTGTTTTTACACTTCTATTTCTAGTTTCTATTTTTTTTTCTTTTTTCCCTTTTCACTTCTTTTTTTTTGAATTTTTTTTTGAATTTTTTTTTTACTCTTCTATCTCTATTTTTTATTTTTAAAAGATAAATATCTATATCATATATATATATATATATATATATATATATATATATATTCAAAAAATATACAAAATAAATAGACATACAGATCTGTATATGTATTTACGGTAAAAATCATACATATATATCTGCATATCTATTTACAGAAATATATATCTGACTCACATGTAAATATAAACATATAGGACACAAAATCTCTTTAACAAAAATGACAATTATATACATATCTTAAAACAGTAAAAGAAATAAATAAGTATATATGTTACCCTCTAAAATGACATAGTATGTAAAGTTCAAAGACAAATTCAACACCGTATAAAATACATATAGCTCTGCATATGTATTTTACAGAATACATACCTAATCCATATGTATATTCTTATTTTATATGAGTCACCTTTGTATTTTGCAAATACATATGAAGATATATAGTATAGTTATGTTTGTTACTGTTTAATATGAATATGATATGTATTTCGTAAATACATAAATATGTTTTGTACTATAAATACATATCCAGATCTGTTGGGCTATGTATTTTGTATGTTTTTTGAACATGTCTATGCGATATACATATTTGTCTTTTCAAAACTAAAAGTTAGAGATAGAAGAGTAAAAAATAAAAAAATATAAAAAATATAAAAAGAAAAAAAACGAAAAAAAGACAAGTGAAAAAGAAAAAAAAAGGAAGAAAGAGAAATAGAAGTGCAAAAATAAAAGAAAAAAGAAACAAAATAAAATAGAAAAAAGATGAAGAAAACGAAAATTAAAAAAGGAAAAAAAGATATGAGAAAGGAAAAAAAAAAGAAAACGAAAAAGGAAAAAAAAAGAAATAGAAGAGAGAAAATAAAGTGGAAAGAGAGTAAGAGAGTAAAAGACAGTAATGATGTTTTATTTTGCAATCTTGAAGATCATGAAGATAATTATCTTCAAATGTGAAAAAAGAAAAAAAAAGAAAACAAAAAATAAAAAAGAAGAGAAAGAGAGGAGAAAAAATAAAGTAAAAATAAAAAAAAAATAAAAAAATAAAAAAATAAGATGAAAAAAAAAAGGTAAAAGATATGACTATATTTTGAGGAGGTGAAATAGTGGAGTGAAAATAGGAGAATGTAAAGTAGTGAGAGTAAAACATGCACTTGTCTAGTTAATGAGTAAAATAATGCTACTCTTGCGATAAACTGTAATTTTATAAAAGTGTTGTTATTTATTGTAATTACAATTTTAAGTATACTATTTTCTGTAATTTTTCCTATACTATATATAAGTGAGGATATTTTTTTGGTAGTCCTCAAGATCTTTGTTCCTTTAACGAATCATATTGCTACACGTGGCCACTTCATTGGCTTCACTTTTACCCTCATGTCTTTCATTAAATTCATCCAAAGTGGGCATCTATAATTATTGTATTTGACATCGTAATAATAGTAGTATCATTATATTAAAAATACATGTCTCATAATATTTATTTCATTTTAAAAATTAATGAATAGTTTATTATTTTAATTCATTTTATTCTTGTTATTAAATATTACTCATTACTCAATGCATTTTTTAAAAATAATAAATTTATTATATCCACAAATTTTTTAGTGTAATTAGATTGCCACACATGTCTATTACTTTTTTCATATATATTATTACATTTATCCTCATTTATTAATTTATGATATTTTTATTTGAACCCTTGTAATTAAATAATACATAGTAGTAATATTTTTAAAAACCTCTACTTATTCCTTTTTTTACTTATTTCTTGTATTGAAATTAGTTACTTTTTACTTATTACTTTAGCAAATTATAAAATATTTATAAATTTTTAGTATATCAATCTTATTATTAAGTAACTATATAAAGTATTAATAGTCAAATGTTGAAATGGAAAAATTTACTAAATATAGACAAAGATTCTCTTTTTTGGGATAGACTAACAAAGAAATAAGACACTTAAATTGGATGGAGGAGTAATAAATCTTGATAGTTCTCACAATGGTATTTTAGGTATTTCACTTTTTTTTATTAAGTAAGATTATGACACACGACAATTAGTGGTGGCTTTTTCTAATATATTTTTATTTATGCCCTTATTATTTTTGTTAAGACCATTCCCATTTGAACTTTTATTATTGATCTCTTCTTGTCACTTATTAAATTATTTTTAGTTAAAATTTTATTTATTTTTAATTAACAATCACTTTAGTTCAAAAAAAATCAATCCAAAGAATTTTTAGTATAAAATTAAAGTTTACATTGATTTTCAACTACACTCTTACAACTCTTATTGATATCGTACAATTCTCAATAGACATATGATAAATAGGGTAACTTAATCAATAATACCTTGTACATATTATTTTTCTTAGCAAGCGTGAAAAAAATACAACAATAATTAAAAGGAGATGGATAAAGTATTCTTTTAGTGGATGTGTAAAACATAAACACAACAAGTAAATAAACTGAATGGAGTGATCTATTAATGTAGTTTAATTATTATTCAGTATCCTTATAGATTATCGTAAAGTTAATTTGTGTAAAAGCTCTAAATTAAGGTTATAATATAGAATATATTTGAGGTCATTGAAATCTTTTGTTGTATTAGATGATCTTATAAGATGAAAAAAATGAATTATGCAAATACACTTACTACATGAAATAAAGAACAAAATAAAATTCAATAAATATCAAAAGAAATTATTTCTGTATGTAAGTAAACAATTAGATACTCACAAAATCATAAATATATTAATATTTTTTAATTTAATCATCAAATTATAATTATTTAATTATTTTAAAGCATGTTATTTATAAAATATTTAATTGCTTATGACCCTTTGATATATTTTAATTCTCTGGTAATACTTTCTTACTCACAAATATTTTTTCCTTAAAAATTATCTACTTATGTATTTAAAAGCTTTAATAATTAGAAAAAATTATTAACAAGAAATGATTGACATATAATTATATTATATTATATTATTTATAAAGTAAAAAATTATATAACAAATTATATTTTAAAATAAAATTAGTTATTTTATATTTTGAGTTTGGGCCCGGGCTTAGCACAGATCTCGTGAAACTAGTATACACACACACATATTACTATACATAATAAGTGGGGATAAGCAGGCCTGCTTGTGTTGTCTGCTTCATCTGCTTCAATCGTAATTTTATTATATTGCCCCTAATTAATTAATATAGGTTATTTAAGTGTTAAAATTTATAATATTTAATAAAAAATATAGAATAAACATAAAATAATAAATTAATATTTGATTTTTTAAATTAAGTTGATGTCTTATATGAGACCCATTTATACTTTTTTTACAAGTTTTTTTTATAGTAATTTTATTATATCACTTCTAATTAGTTGTCATAATGTCTTTTTCGCTACTTCAATCGTAATTTTATTATATTAATCCTAATTAATTACTACAGGTTATTTAAGTATTAAAAATTTATAATATTTAATAAAAAAATATAAAATAGACATAAAATAATAAATTAATATTTAATTTTTTAAATTAACTTGATGTCTTATATGAGGCTCATTTATATTTTTTTTCCACAAGTATTTTTTATAATAATTTTATTATATCACTTCTAATTAGTTGTTATAAGTCATTTAAGACATGTCTTCTTCGCTTCTTCAATCGTGATTTTATTATATGACCCCTAATTAATTATTATGATCGCATTAGAAAAATAATAATATTTCATAAATGGACACAAAATGATATGTGTTGACTTTCCAAATTATATCAGTGTTACTTAAATTAGAATAGAAGAAAAATATTATAAATCACAATAAAATATTTGATTAACTATCGAAATTATAGAGTGCCATATAGGTTGACTTTCGAAATTATATCAGTGTCACTTAAATTGAAATAGAAGAAAAAGTATTATAAATCATAATAAAACAGTTGATTGACTATCGAAATTATATTAGTGCCATATAGGTTGGCTTTCGAAATTATATCAGTGTCACTTAATTTGGAATAAAAGAAAAAGTATTATAAATCACAATAATTAAAAATTAAAATTACTTTAATAAATAATTATCTAAATTATATTTGTGTCATATAAATTGAGATAAAAAATAACATACATTGCTACAGTAGAATTTCTGTATAAATAAGAGCTCTCTTCTACTTATAATCGGCTATTTGTTCAATCAATCATCCTCAACGAGCTGCATAGGTAATTTTCTTCCTAATCTGTTTTCAACTTTTTTTTTGAAAAGTGGCTTATCCTACTGATTAAAAAAGGCTTACTGTTGTGATTTTTTGTGTGTATTTTGGCTGATTTGTCGGTCATAGTTTCCATTAGAATCCTTGTTAAGATTTTGGGATGTTGGGATCTTTCGTGTTGTTGATATGTTGTCTTATTCTACTGATTAAAAAAGGCTTACTGTTGTGATTTTTGTGTGTATTTTGGCCGATTTGTTGGTCATAGTTTCCATTAGAATCCTTCTTAAGTATTTGGGATGTTCGGATCTTTCATTTTGATGATATGTTGGATTATACTATGATTCAGTTTCTGCTATAACTTGATTTGAATGTTGTATCTGGTCCAATAGACAACTGTTGATGGTATAGAAGAGGTACACAACACCTTGCAGAAACAAAAGTAAATAATGTGATGACCATGTAGTTTGTTTGCTTGGAGCTGAACAAATCCAAACTTGTGAGCTAAATCAAGCCATAGGCATTTGTATGGCTATAAATTATCAAATTAATGGTAAAATAATAAATCTAAAGTTAATTTGTTTTGAATAAGTGTGGTTTATTAGCTATTGCACAGGAACGGGTTTTACCTTGTGCGCAACCCAAGGGTAGTGGCTGGGGGTTCCCTGCAATAAAAGAAAAAAAAATACAATGTCATACTAGTAAGGTATTGGTCTGGGTTTCCATTATGAATCTGTTCGAAGGAGCTAAGAGAATCTTATTTATTCTCTTTCGTTATGTTAATTTAGGTAGTTGAGTATCTTTATTATTATGAAGCATGAGTTATCCATCTCTGTTGGGATAGAATTGCTTCATAAAGCTTGTCCATATTGCAAAACACTTTTATCAAGTCTTCAAATCTATACTCAATAGAGAGCAAGAGCCTGTTTACTCTATTTTTTTTTAAATGAAAGACTTTACTGGTAATGACAATTTGAGTCATTTTCCTAATTGCATCCATCTCGACACTCGCTTCACATAACTTATCACTAATAGAGAGCAACATATATTTAATGAAGAGGGTCTTGCACTTTTCTGATATCAAATGGTTGGCCATTCTTAGTGGAAACACTGTAGCAATCTTGCAGTAGATATCTTAGGCCAACGATAGATTAACATGCTTATATGGTGTTTATTGTGGCCATTGGTGAAACAATTATACTCCCCTCTTTATGTAATCTAATAATCACATGATGCATTCTATTATATTATAAGAGGGAGTTAAGCTACTTAAGAAGGAACAAGGTCAACATATCTGTTTGTACTACCTGCTTCATCTGCTTCAACCGTAATTTTACGGTATTACCTCTAATTAATTATTATAGGTCATTTACGTATTAAAAAATTAATAATATTTAATAAAAAAAAAAAAATTGACATTTATGACATGTCTATTTCAGCTACTTCAATCATAATTTTACTATGTCACCCCTGATTAATTATTATACGTCGTCTAAGTATTAAAAATTTATTAATATTTAATAAACAAAGGTAAAATAGATATAAAATGATAAATTAACTCTTGATGTTTTAAATTAATTTGATGTCTTATGTGAGGCCCACTTAAATTTTTTTCGCAAATATTTTTTATAGTAATTTTGCTATATCACTTTTAATTAGTTATTATAAGTTATTTCAGACATGTCTGCTTTGCTGCTTCAAATGCGATTTTACTATATCACCCTTAATTAATTATTATGGTCATCTAAGCATTAAAAAATTAATAATATTTCATAAAAAAGTAACATGGACACAAAATGATATATCAACATAAAAAAATTTGATTGTCTATCAAAATTATATTAGTACCGTATTTAAAGGAAGACATAAAGTAAGTTTCACCGTTGAAGCAATAGTAGGTCGGGATGTCTGCTTGTGCCGCCTACTTCTGCTGCTTCAATCATGTTTTTACTTTATCATCTCTAATTAATTATTATAAGTCATTTACGTATTTGTAATACCCCATACTATTCATAGTTCGATTCAACTCTTAGTTGCATGCATAGGGGGCTTAAGGCCTGCAAATTTCACTAAGTGTTGGGGACTGAGTCATTTTCAAAACCCCTAAACATTCGAGAATTTTCTTTTTGGTCTTCCAGACCCCAAGCCTTTGGTTTTTAAGTTAAGTCATGTTTAGGGATATTAGAAGTATGTCTCGGAGAAGTTTTGAATTTTTTGGACAAGGTTGGGGCATGTTTGGATCATGAAACCAGTGGGTTACCGAGATAAGCCCGCGACGCAGAAATAGTCCTGAACTCATATTTACCACATCACAGTGAGGGAATTTAACGACCGCGATTAGACCACGTCACAGTGATGTTGTTGCGTCCAATTTTTGATTTAAATGGTTGAGGGGAAGTTGGGTCTTTTCTACTCAACCCAAATTGTCCATAACACGAATTGAGACATTATTTAGGGCATTATTTTCCCTTCATCTCCGAATCCATCTCAATAAAACCCTCCCCTTTTCCCCAAGAACACAAATTCAATTCATTTTTCCCAAGAAATCAAGAATTCAAGTTTCCCAAGTTCAAGAACCTTCAAGGAAGTATCAAGAATAATATTTTTCCTTTCAAGTTAAAATCTTAAGGTGTGTGAGGTATTCATCCATGGGCCCCTTTCATCTATGGAGCCCCAAACCTCTCTTTTTAATTAAAGAATAAAATTTTATATTATTATGGTATATTGCTTAAGATGGTTTTAATTCATGAATTCATGCTGATTTTAATTCAATTCAACACATGTATAATTCCATGCAAGATTTTAAATTTCCTCATGCTATGAATTTGAGTTTCCCATGCTTTATTCAAGCGAATTATATGTTAAATCCGTAACTTTATGAATCTAGTCATGTAATCATGTTGTTTTCTCCTATTTAAAGCATTCTCATGTTTAAATTCATGATCCCCACATAATTGATGGAATGTCTATGCTTATGGGTTTTGAACCATGATCCTTTACTATAGTTTTTTTTAGCTTGTTATTGCATTAAGTGATCATTCAGTGTTGGTGGGTTATGAATACCCAATACCTAAGTGTTTTACATGAATTCAGATCATTTAAATCATGATTGAGTTAAACCATGAATTCTATTATTTACTCAGTTGATGTATTTATGATGAGAATTTTAAGTTATGAAATCATGTTCAGTCAAGCTTAGTTCAGTTCTGTTTTAGAGTCAGTTAAGTTGGGAGTAGGATTTAGCACCGAGTGAACTCAGGGATAAGGGCTCACCTGATAGTATAGGGTGTGACCTTTAGTAATAATCCTTGAATTACAGAACTACGTAGCTAGCAGGTTAGAGATATCTACCTTCCAGTTGAGGGTTGACAAGGTGTTTACCTGCCAGTTGATGGTGAAACATATCTTATTAGAGCACCTACCAATTAAGGGTGACTCATTTGTCCTTGGGAATACCAGTTTAGAGGATCCACATAGCCAATGTTAGTACTCGTAGCACGGTACTGACACCCTTCCAACTGGGGTTACAGGTTGGACCCCGATTAGCTCAGATTGGGGCATGTTAGTTAGATGATACCTCCCACAGTCTCAATACAGTATTCAATGTATATTTAGTTTTTGCTTGACCAAAGCATACAGATTTATAGTTATTCAGTTATACAAATTTAAATATATCGATTTACAGATTATTTTAGAAATATATATATTCTTGGTCTTGCATTCTCAGATATTACAGTTTTTATACATTCATGCTCAGTTATTTTATATTGTTCAGTTAGTCCTTATCTCATATGCACAGTACCCCATGCATTTCAGCAGGACCTCATCTCATATACTAGTATATTGAAAGTACTAACCGTATAATCTTCTTTGCGCTATGATGTCTTATATCATAGGTTCGGAGGCTCAGTTTCCCAACCACAGTTAGACAGCCAACATTACTTAGCAACCGTAGTGGTGAGTCCTCATCCATCAAGGACATATTATCTCTTATTCAATACATTAGTATTTTATTATGTTCAGTCAGTCGGAGTTAGTTGGGGGCTTGTCCCATTAACTCCTCAGTCAGTTAGAGGATTTTCAGATAATCAGACAGTCAGTTAGACACTTATCTAGTTTATCAGTCTTCTCAGTATTATTAATTATTTTGAGTTGATGGTTATATTTTAGTATTTTAGAAGATGTTTCATACTTGTGGTTGAACCACACTTTTAGTACTTAGATTTGCATTAATTCAGTAGTTTATCTTCCGTACACATGTATGATTATTATTTTATTCAGTGCTCACAATAGGTACCAGCTCATGGGTTAGCTTATGGTCATTTGTGACCATAAGTACCGTTGTCGTGGCTAGGGGGTAGCCTCGTGTCATAACAAAACTTGGTATTAGATCCTAAGGTCTTACAGTGTCCTATGGTGTCTAAAAGTTACGTTAAGTAGATTCTTGTGCATGGGTGTGGAGCGCGCCACACTTATGGACAAGAGGCTACGAGACGATTTAGGAAAAGTTTCCCTTCCTTCAGTATTCATGTCGTGTGAATGAGCATGAGCTCTATTTAAACTCTATTTCTGACTCATCATTTATTCCATTTATAGAACATGCCTCCCAGAAGGAATAATAGTAGAAGGAATGGGGACCAGCCCGCACCTTCACCTGTTCAGGAAGATCCCCTGAATGAACATGTCTCTCATGCCAAGTTCAAAGTTTCTTTTACTACCTTAGACTATTCAGTAGCTGCTCAGAACAACTATTAAATTGTTTCTCCAGCCAATCCAATGGCAAATACAGCTGCAGCTAAGATTCAGGATTTCACGCGAATGAATCCCTATTTGTTTTCGGGATCCAAGTCTGAAGAGTATCCGTGAAATATTTTTGATATGGTTTAGAAGGTGACAGATATTATGGGCATCACTTTGAGTGAGAGTGCAGAGTTGACTGTATATCAGTTACAGGATGCAGCTCACACCTAGTTTAAGCAGTAGAAGGAGGACCGTAGTGATGATGCAGGGCTTGTTGAGTAGGAGGAATTTGCCATGACTTTTCTAGACAGGTTCTTCCCATTATAGAGTTGAGGGAGGCTAAGATTCAGGAGTTCATTAATTTAAATAAAGGAAACTTTAGTGTGAATGAGTACTCGTTTAAGTTTACTCAATTGGCGAGGTAGGCCCATAATGTGGTTGGAGACAATAGGTCTAGAATGAGTAAGTTTGTATATGGTGTAGCTGATAGTATGTTTAAGAGTGTAGGACTTCCATATTGATTAAAGAGATGGACTTATCTAGACTTATGGTTCATGCTCAGTATATTGAGGAAGAGAAGTTTAAAAAGAAAGAGAGAGAGAATAAGAGGGTTAGAATAGGTAGTTTTAACTTTTCTCAGCTAAGGTCAGAAGGTGGAAAATATTCTCAGTTCTTACAAAAATTTTTAGTCCCAGCTCTATCTTCAGCCAGTGCACCAGTGCCAAAGTTCAGGCAAGACAGTTTGTATAGGGTGCCAGGCTCTAAGTCCTAGGGTAGCGTGAATAGTAGTCGCACTAATCCGCTTTGCTAGAGATGTAGTAAGAATCATTAGGGTGAGTGTAGAGCTGATAGTGATGTGTGCTTTGGATGTGGCAAGCCAGGCCACAGGATCTGAGAATGTCTTTTAGTTTCTCAGAGGGGAAAGGATTCGCGACATCAGGGTCAGTCTAATCTTTCATCAGATCCAGCAGGTCGCCCGACTCAGCAGGTCACCCGATTCAGCAGGGCGCACCTCCAGTGCAACCAGTGGGCAGTGTCAGAATAGTTTGTATGCTCTCCAGATGCGGCATGATCAGGAAAGTTCTCTTGATGTAGTTACAGGTACGTTAAAAGTCTTTCATATCCATGTTTATATTTTATTAGACCCCAGATCTTCACCCTCCTTTGTAACTCCTTATATAGCTGTCAACTTTGGTGTCAGTCCTGAATCTTTAGCAGAACCTTTATCAGTGTCTACCCCAGTGGGTAAATCTATTATAGCCAGACAGGTATACAGAAATTATCCAGTTATAATATCTCATAAAGTTACCTTAGTTCATCTTGTGGAGTTAGAGATGGCTGATTTTTATGTCATTCTTAGTATGGATTGTCTCCACTCATGCTATGCCCCATTTGATTGCAGAAACAGAGTCGTTCGATTTCAAATTCCCAATGAACCAGTCATTGAATGGAGGGGTAGTACCTGTGTGCTTAGGGGTCATATTTTCTCTTACCTTAAGGTAAGAAAAATGATATATAAGGGTGTGTTTACCATCTTGTTTGAGTCAAGGACTCTAGTTCTGAGACTCCAAGAATCGAGTCAGTTTTAGCAGTAAGGGAATTTCCAGATATGTTCCCTGAATACCTTCCCAGAGTTTCTCCCGAAAGGGAAATTGACTTCGGAATAGATCTTCTTCTAGATACCCAACCTATCTTTATTTTGCCCTACAGAAAGGCTCCAGCTGAGCTTAGGGAATTGAAAGAACAATTGAAGGATATCTTAGATAAGGGATTCATCAGTCCTAGTATTTCCCTATGAGGCACTCCAGTCTTGTTCATACGTAAGAAAGATGGTTCTATCAGAATGTGCATCGATTATCGTCAGTTGAACAAAGTCATAATTAAGAATAAGTATCCTCTCCCCAGGATTAATGACTTGTTTGACCAAATTTAGGGTGCCAATTTTTTCTCTAAGATAGACCTCAGATCCGGCTATCATCAGCTCAGAGTCAGAGAATGTGACATTTCAAAGACAACTTTCAAAACTCGGTATGGTCACTTTAAATTCCTACTTATGTCTTTTGGAATAAAAAATGCCCCTCCAACTTTCATGGACTTGATGAACAGAGTGTTCAAGCAGTACTTGGACATGTTCGTCATAGTTTTCATCGATGATATTCTTATCTATTCCCGTAGTGAAATATATTATGTAAACCATCTGAGAATTGTATTGCAGACCCTTAGAACTCATCAGTTGTTCGCCAAGTTTAGTAAGTGCGAGTTTTGGCTAAGATCAATAGATTTTCTTGGCTATATTATCTCCGGTGATGGCATTCGAGTTGACCTTCAAAAGATTGAAGCAGTAAGAAACTATCCCAAATATATCTCTCCGTCAGGTATTGGGAGTTTCTTGGGTTTTGCTGGCTATTACAGACGGTTTGTTGAAGGGTTCTATTCTATTACATCCCCCATGTCTCTATTGACTCAGAAGAAATTTAAATTTTAGTGGTTAGATTTTTGCGAGAAGATTTTTCAGGAGTTGAAGACTCGACTCACTTGAGCCCCAGTATTGACTTTGCCAGATGGTTCAAATGGGTTTATAGTTTACTGTGATGCTTCCAGAGTTGGTCTTGGTTGTGTATTGATGTAGAGAGGTAAGGTCATAGCCTATGCCTCTAGACAGTTTAAGCCCTATGAAAAGAATTATCCTACCCATGATCTTGAGTTGGTAGCCGTTGTTTTTCCGTGAAAATTTAGAGGCATTACCTTTATGGAGTACATGTTGATGTGTTCAGGGATCACAAAATTTTGGAGTATGTGTTCTCACAGAAATATTTGAATCTTCGTCATAGAAGGTGGCTTGAGTTGTTGAAAGATTATGATATGAGTGTTTTGTATCATCTGAGCAAGGCCAATGTAGTGGCAGATGCCCTTAGTAGATTGTCTATGGGCAGTATAGCTCATGTTGAGGATGATAAGAAGGAGTTAGTCAGGGACTTTCATCATCTTGCTAGGTTAGGCGTTCGGTTGGTTGATTCAGCTGAGGGTAGTATATGGGTTCAGAATGGTTCAGAATTATCTTTGGTTGCCGAAGTGAAGGAAAAGCAAGATAAGGATCCCGATTTGTCTAGATTAAAAGAATCAGTCAGAGATCAGAAAGTAGAGATTTTATCCCAAGGGGGAGATAGAGTATTGTGTTGACAGGGCAGGTTATGTATTCTATGTGTTGATGACTTGAGGCAGCAAATTTTGGGTAGAAGCGCATGGTGCGCGATATTTCATTCATCCAGGATCCATTAAGATGCACCGTGACTTAGGAAAATCTATTGGTGGAATGGTATGAAGAAAGATATTGCAGAGTTTGTGGTTAAGTGTTCAAATTATCAGTAGGTTAAAGTTGAGCACTAGAGGCCTAGTGGTGCATTGCAGGAGTTCAGCATCCCCACTCTAAAGTGGGAAGTTGTGAATATGGATTTTGTGATAGGTTTGCCTCATACGCGTTGTCAGAATGATTCAATATGGGTCATTGTAGATGGAATGGCAAAATTAACCCATTTATTGCTGATTCATACTTCATACTCAGCTGAGGATTATGCTAGGATTTATATCAGAGAGTAGGTTAAGTTGCATGGAGTTCTGTTGTCTATCATTTCAAATAGAGGTACTCAGTTTACCTATCACTTTTGGAAGGCTTTTTAGAAGGATCTTGGTACCCAAGTTCATCTCAGTGCAACTTTTCATCCTCAGACAAATGATCATACTGAGAGGAACATTCAAACCTTAGAAGACATGTTGAGACCATGTGTTATTGATTTTAAAGGTAGATAGGATGCCTACTTACCATTGATTGAGTTTGCCTACAATAACAACTATCACTTCAGTATTTAGATAACTCCATTTGAGGCTCTCCATGAGAGGAGATATAGGTATCCTATTGGTTAGTTTGAAGTAGGTGAGGCTGCTTTGACAAGTCCATATTCAGTGTTTGATACGATGGAGAATGTTCAGTTGATTAGTGAGAGGCTTAAGACAACCCAAAGCCGTCAGAAATCTTATGCAAATATGAGGAGAAGAGACCTTGAGTTTGATGTTGGTGATTTAGTCTATTTGAAAATCTCGCCTATGAAGGGAATGAAGAGATTTGGTAAGAAGGGAAAACTTAGTCCCCGATATGTTGGTCCTTATTAAATTTTAAACCATTTTAGATCACGAAACCAATGGGTTACCGTGATAAGCCCGCGATGCGACAATAGTATCAAACTCATGTTTACCGCTTCATGGCGAGGGAATTCAATGACTGCGATTAGACAACATTGCGGTGATGTTGTTGCATCCAATTTTTAATTTAAATGGTTGAGGGGCAGTTGGTTCTTTTCCAGTTAACCCAAACTGTCCATAACACGAATTGGGACATTATTTAGGGCATTATTTGCCCTTCTTCTCCAAATCCATATCAAGAAAATCCTCCTCTTTTCCCCAAGAACACAAATTCAATTCATTTTCCCTGAGAAATCACGAATTCAAGTTTCCTAAGTTCAAGAACCTTCAAGGAAGTATCAAGAATAACATTTTTCTTTTCAACTTATAAGCTTAAGGTATGTGGGATGTTCATCCATAGGTCCCTTTCACCTATGAAGCCCCAAAACCATCTTTTCAATTAAAGAATAAATTTTTCTATTATTATGGTATTTATAGTGCTAAAAATGTATTTAATTCATGTTTTAATGGTGATTTTAATTCAATTCAGCCCATGCATGATTCCACTCAAAATTTTGAATTTCCTTATGCTATGAATTTGAGTTTCCCATTCTTTATTCGAGTGAATTCCATGTTAAATCTGCAACTTTATGACTTCAGTCATGTAATCATGTTGTTTTCCCCTATTTAAAGCATTCTCGTGTTTAAATTCATGATCCCCACATGTTTGATGAAATGTCTATGCTTATGGGTTTTGAACCATGATCCTTTACTACAACTTTTTAGCTTGTTATTGCATTAAGTGATCATTCAGTGCTGGTGAGTTATGAATACCCGATACCTAAGTATTTTTACATGAATTCAGATCATTTCAGTCATGATCATTTAAACCACGAATTTTATTATTTACTCAGTTGATGTAATTATGATGAGTATTTTAAGTTATGAAATCATATTTAGTCAAGCTTAGTTCAGTTTTGTTTCAGTGTCAGTTTAGTTGGGAGTAGGATTAACACCGAGCGAACTCAGGGATGAGGGATCACCTAATAGTAGAGGGTGTGATCCTTAGTAACAATCCCCGAGTTACAGAATTATGTCGCTAGCATAGGTTAGAGATGTCTACCAGCCAATTGAGGGTTGATAAGACGTTTACTTGCCAGTTGAGGGTGACACATATCTTATTAGAGCACCTTCCAGTTGAGGGTGACTCATTAGTACTTGGGGACACCAGTTTAGTGGATCCACACAGCCAGTGTTAGTACCCATGGCATGGTATTGATACCCTTTCAACTGGGGTTACAAGTTGGGCCCCGATTAGCTCAGATTGGGGAATGTCGGTTAGATGATACCTCCTACAATCTCAATACAGTATTCAGTGTATATTCAGTCTAGGTTTGATTGACTAAAGCATACAGATTTACAGTTATTCAGATTTCAATCTCTCAGTTTCTAGATTATTTCAGAAATTTATATATGCTTGGTCTTGCATTCTCAGATATTACAGTTTTCATATATTCATGCTCAGTTATTTCATACTATTCGGTTAGTCCTTATCTCATATGCATAGTACCTCATGTATTTCAGCAGGACCCCATCTCATATACTAGTACATTCAAAGTACTAACCGCATACTCTTCTTTGGACTATAATATTTTATATCATAGGTTTGAAGGCTCAGTTTCCCCATCGCAGATAGACAACCAGCATTATCAGCAGCCATAGTGTTGCATCCTTATCCATCGAGGACATATTATCTCTCATTCAGTACTTCAATATTTCATTATGTTCAGTCAGTCGGAGTTAGTTGGGGGCTTGTCCCATCAACTTCTCAGTCAGTTAGAGGCTTCAGACAGTCAGTTAGACACTTATCTAGTTTATCAGTCTTCTCAGTATTATCAATTATTTTGAGTTGACGGCTAGATTTCAGTATTTCATTAGATGTTTCAGACTTGTGGTTGAACCACATTTTCAATGTTTAGATTTGCATTACTTTAGTAGTTTATCTTTCGCACACATGTATGATTATTATTTTATTCAATGCTCACGGCAGGTATCAGCTCATGGGTTAGCTTGTGGTCACTTGTCATCCTAAGCACCATTGTCGCGCTAGGGGGTAGCCTCGGGTCGTGACAGTATTGAAAAATTAATAATGTTTAATATAATATAGTAAAATAGGCATTTTTGACATGTTCACTTTAGCTACTTCAACTATAATTTTACTATATCACCTTTAATTATTTTTTATAAGTCACCTAATTATTAAAATTAATACTATTTAATAAAAAAATTAAAATAGACATAAAATGATAAATTAACTCTTGATGTTTTAAACTAACTTGACGTCTTATATGAGGTTCACTTAATTTTTTTTCACAAGTATTTTTTATAATAATTTTGTCAAATCGCTTCTAATTAGTTGTTATAAGTTATTTAAGACATGTCTGCTTTGCTGCTTCAATCCTAATTTTATTGTATCACCCTAATTAATTATTATGATCATCTAAGTATTAAGAAAAATATATTTCATAAAAAAAAAATAGACACAAAATGATATGTCAACATAAAAAAATTAGTTGACTATCAAAATTATATTAGTGCACATAAATTGACATGGGACAGGAAAAGACATAAAGTAAAATTTATTTTTGGAGAATGAGATAAAAAGTATTGTAAAGAACTATAATTAAGAAATATATATATATATATATATATAATTATGTAAATAATATTATAAATTACATAATTAACAACTTAAAAAATTAAAAGATATAAATATTTGATTTACTCTCGAAATTATATCAGTGTAACTTAAATTTGAATAGAAGAAAAAGTATTATAAATCACAAAGATTAAAAATATAAATTATTCTAACAATTGATTATTTAAATTCTATTTGTGTCACATAAGTTGAGACAAAAAAATAATATATATTGGACCAATACTATCACGGGTCGTTGATATCTAGTATATACTAGATGGAAAGCTCCGCGATAGCACAATGTCAACAAATCATGCAAAACTGGGGTTGTGTATTTTATCCCCAATTTATGTACTTGATAATTTTTTTTTAGTTATTTAAAGAAAAATGTATTTTCTTATTTGACAAATGTTTTAACACGTTATCAACATTTTACTTATGTTGGGTCTTACTTATTTGATAAAACATTTTTTAAATTAATGTGGGATCAAACTATCAGCAAAAAAAATACGTAAAACACCTTTAAAGCATAAATATTGAATTTCAAAAACACCTAGGCATAAAGTAGGTACGACGACGAAGAGGTACCAACTTCCAGTCTCTTATCAATATTGAATTTATAATTTTTTTAAGATTTTATAATAAAATATTATAATACATAAATATTACTTAATATAAATATAAATTATATACTCTGTATGAGTTTCTACTGTGGTGCAACACTCAGTCACGCCTAGTATCAAGCTTCATTGCTGATAAGTTTTCTTCCCACGCCAGTTGAATGCAAAGATTATTGACTCATAAACTCTGATGCTGTGATGCAATGTTGGTATATAAAATAACATCTTGAAATTGGTGTGTTTGGCATAAATTTGGATCTATCCCCACTACCATGGGTGCATCGATTGTAGGTACACTGAATTTAGAAAGAAAAAAAACTCTCTTGCAACAGTGTGTATTTTATTTTCTTGTTTTAGATTTTTTCTTTTATTTTACATATTGGCAAGATGAATATTGCAAATCATACCAACTTAAGTCATATTGTAACAATCCTCATAATAATTTCTAACTTTTGGTGTATTTTGACCGTTTATCCCTTCTCGTAGTTACATTATGTATTTTATGGTTTGATGGTGCATATAATATAGTTCTTAAGGTGGTTGGTTGGGTGATATGTGAGTTTTTTTATTTTTGAATATTTTGGAGTTGGTATAGTTGACTTTGATCAACATTCGGAGATTTTGAAGTCATATGAGAATCCTGTTAATTTTATTAGCTCTGGAATATCATTTTTGGGTTATAGGACCTTTGGTTTGGTCCCAAGACGTTCAGATAAATTTTGAGTAGTTGGTTGGAAAGTTCAAAGTTTATGACATAGAGTTGACTTTGGTCAACATCAGTTGATATCGACCTCTGTTTGATGATATGATGATTGCATTGAGTCTGAAATATCATTTTTAGTCTAGTAGCATGTGTGATTTATGTCTACATGATTTAATTCATGAATTATTAGTTTAAGCTTGTTATTGATTCAGCTTCTATCTGGTGTAACATATTTTTTCATCATAATCGTGAAGGTCTATTTTCTCGTTCATCGTAATCATGTGAGGGTACCACAATCGTGAAGTAGGGGAGGTACCTACATCGCAATTGCATGGGTGCTTCCATAATCATGAATGGCATTCCAGCGGGCCTGAGTCCAGGTTGAATTGTGCATTGCGATCGCGATGAGCAATGTACCTAGACAGAATTAAATATCCTATTTCTAACATAAACCCCATAACTCAAAATTTGAAGTTTGGGAAATCATTTTTGTGAAATTCAAAAGGTGATTTTTGAGATTTCTTCCTTGGATATGATTATCATATACTTTTAGATATTCCCTAATGATTTACTTGTGATTTTATATAAAAATCTTGATTTTTCAATTTGAGAATTTGGGGATATTGGATAAAGTTAAGAGAAGGTATTTGATGGTTTAGAAGTCGATTTTAACTCAGTTTTTGATGAAATTTCATATTTAAACTCCTTAAGTTATGGGTAATGTAATTTTCTATGAAAATTTTAGTTCTCCAAATTGATATCTTGAAGTTGAAATTTAAGAATAACAATAAGAGTGTTTACGTTTTCTTATGTAGAATATGTATTTGATCAGATTAAGCTTGTTCGCATGCGCTTCGAAAGAGAAAGGTTTTAGTTTGACTTTGTGGGTTTTCTTTTAAGAAAAATTGAGGTTTATTTTACTCTTTTTCAAAGTTTTTATGTACTAATTATTTGTATTAGAAGTAATAGGGATGCGGGGATCCTGTATAATCGAGATGATGAGTATTTATGTGGGTACCGATATTATGCAAAGGTTAAAACTAGCTAAATAAATTAGTTAGACTATTTTTTCTATTTGATAACATGATTGTTGTGAATTGTTCTTGAGAGTCATTTATTGAGCATGATAGTTAATGATTGTATTCTCATATGAGGACTTGAGTCAGTTTATAGTGACATTTGAGCAAAAATTGAGATTTTGGTTAATTGAGGTATAAAAAAAAGTTTTATCATTAGGAAAGTTGATAGAGATGAACTTAATTAGAAATTGGATTGATCCATGCTAAAAAATTATTTCCTTGATATTATATTATACTTGATAATCAAGATTGTTATGATACACCTATACTATTTTCATTACATTTTATTAGGAGGGAACTGGCATGCCTGCCTAGTTTCATATGGATTGGAGGACACACCATCATGTTCTATCAGAGGACACTCCATCCTTGATTATATTTTGGGAACAACAAACATGTTTGTATAGTATATGGACCCCGTGATTCACCCATGAGTCCTAGGCTCCTAGCTAATATACAATATATGCATTTCATTCATTCACTAATAATCTATTTTACTTGGACTGATATTTTATGTAGAGGACAAGTTACTGAGTTGTTATCCTTATAGTTTGAGGTGTTTAAGTATTATAAAATTGAGTGACATATGTATCAATATTGTTTATTTTGTTAGCCTAGATGTGCCTTGCTAATTGTAGACTCATGTGAGTTGTTTTGAATAATAGAGATTTAGGGTTTTTTTCACCATCACTATGAATTAGGGTGGATGAAAATATTGTTGAGTACCTATGTTTTAGTACTTACACTTGTTTTTTCTGTACTTTGATGTACAAGTTTTGAGTCTGGAGTTTTAGATTATTGATTTGTTCTCGTTTGGAGTTGAATTATTAAATTGAGATAGCTATTTTGCTGATTTACAGCATTTCCAGATCTCTTCAATGTTTACTTATTCTATTTCTTTTATTGATGTTATAGACCTTCAGACTTATATCAGATATATTTAGAGACTTGTACCAGTGACTTACAATATTGGGGGATTTTGATGTTCTCATACTTCTTTATTGGGTTGTTTTATGTAATTCAGTTGGAGACTTTGTCACGACCCAACTTCATGAGTCACGATGACACCCACTTTACCCCACTAGCACGTAAGTCGACCATAGGCCAAAACTATATGTAATGGACTAGTTGGTGAAAAATGGCATAAATGCCGGAATTATGAAAGTAAATAGGATACAAATCATATAACATTTGAATAATAGTGTAACCAATGAGAATTGATGAAAAAGAGTAATAACATCCCACGACCTAGTAAGGTTGGTACAAGGGCCTCTAACAAAAGAATAAGAGTACTATCAATGTCAAAATACAATAGTCTCAAAACAAAAAGATCATCCAAAAATAAAAGAAGGAGAGAAAGTCAACTTCGGCTTCGAGAGCCCACCCTATCTCCGAACTCTGATCCACACTAAGACAGTGTCAACGACGGCAACTAGTAGTCAGATCTACACCAAAAAAAAATACAGAAGTGTAGTATGAATACCTAAGCAATGGGTACTCAATAGGCATCATTGGTTGACTGACCTAAATCATAAAATAAATATAATAAAATGCGAGACAATAAGCTAAGTCAATGGGAAAGGAAAAACCTAAAATAATGCTCCAAATCATGAATGTAAACAAACAAAATAATATTATTAAAGAGAACATAGCTATTTCTTGCATTACTTGGCCCCCATAAGCCCAAAAGACGCAAATAAAAGTACATAATCCAATGCTAGCCCCCATAATCTCGATGGATGCAATCAAGAAGAAAAATTAACACAGTAAATATTCCAATCATTCCAATCTTCACACCAACCATAGATCTTTACATATCGTAAACACCGAACTCAAATCGGTTCCATAACCATCATAAATAACCTCTCAAGTTAGACTCAAATCAAAAATAGTGTCTCATCAGCAGGACTTGAACCAAATGTGATACCATTGTAGCTTCTGGACTTGAACTGGTTTTAGTACCATAAATTGCCAGACTTGAATCGATTTTATCATCTCCGAAGCACAAAGCTAGAACAAGCAATAATATGCATAAAGTCTCCTGGGGCTTAATAATGTAATTAAGGTAACACATTAAGGCCTATTGAGTCTACGAGGATCTAATAGTAATCTTGGCCTAAGGTGGATTAGGGGGACCTACTTCTAACCCCGAAAGTCTATACTAAGGCAAATTCTACCCCGAACTAGACTAATGTATCAAACCCCACTACGAGGTGCTAATCAAGCCTCATTGCATCCTAAGATAGTAATTCTACCTATGGAATGAATAGTGAAGTCAAATACACCTAATTACGATCCATTAATCACTAAATCCATCCACGCCTTAGGGTGGCCTACGCTAAAGCAGTCAAGACATCACTCAAGCAATGTTCGCTTTAGCGAACGGGCCTTTGCTGAAGTGACTAGGCTGGATCATCCTTGGCGACTAAAGTGACCTCTTGGCAGCTTAAGCAACCTCTGCTAAAGAGACCAAAGGTAAACTTTTGGGGATGCATCCTCTGATACCCTATAAAATTTGATATTCGGGAATCAATAGCTACATCAAAATATCTATTTAGGGTCATTTTGATGAAATATGGACTTGTTGCGCCCAAGTGCACACGCAAGTGTACGTGGTCTCACCATGTAATACAATGGACTTAAACAAAAATGAATATTGATTTAACAACTATCCAATCTTAGTTCACTAAAAAGATTAATGAAGTGCTACGTAACCAAAAGAGTTTTAGAGTTATACTGTAATGTAAACTAAAACAATGCGGTAAAGTTCTTGGATAATCAATCGAGAGGCACTACGAACAATCATACTACGTTATAGAACTTTATTTGTTAGGTTATTTATCTTGGTTGTTGGTTCACGGGGTCTATACCATGACTATGGCCTTTTGAACCTCTAATCAATTATTTAACTTAGCCCCGCAACTATTTCATTAAGCGGGGATGAGAGAACTAAGCTAAATGCTTTCATATCCATCCCGTACTTGAACCAAATAGGGCACTTAAGTATATTCCTATCCTAAGTGCAAATCATAACATCATTCTATAAAGATTACGATCCTATTTATCGTCACAACCCAAACTAGGGCCTAGTCGTGATAGGTATCTAATGTCCGCCAAGGACCGAATACCATCCCCATTAACCTAGCCAACAAAAACATAATACAACTAGCAGTAGATGAGCTCCAAACATATAATAAGATAAAGTTGAGTTCCAAACATATAACAAATAGATAAATCAACTAAAAATGATCAAAGAATCCACAATATCAAATCCACCCACATCCTGTCCTCAAAAGCCTTTAAGAAACCAAACATCAATGAAAGTCGGTACATTCCCCCGACCATAGCCAAAAACCCACCGAAATAGCCTAGGATGTAAGTAAAGACAAGATAATGAAATGAGGGCCTTCCGGAGAATGGAAGCTCATCATTTCAAAGCTGACTTAAGGACAATCCAGAAATTACCTACCACTGCACAAGGAAACAAAAGTGTCTTTGGACCTTGTATCATGTCGGGATACAACGTTCGGGAATAATTAGAGGGGTGTGCGCTAACATATAACTCAGGGATGGGAAAAACTAATGCCATGATCAATTAGTCCAAAATTCATACCAAAACCATATGCACACAATTATATATATATATATATACAAACACACACACACATACATATACAATATGATGGAATGTGGAACAAGGTTTAGCATGAGAGTTAAAATATTAACCTAAACTATGTAGCTTGATCGTCATAAAAACACCCATAGGCTATATGGGTCCAGTTCCTCTGTTGGATGGGCCCTAGTACGTGTTAGCTGCAAGAATTGGAGATATTATAGAAAGATGGGGAATCCACGACCCTACACCATCCTTGATATATATATATAATATCTCACAAGCACATAATCATCAAGACCAACCCTATAGCCAGCAAACATGAGTCTTCAGTATCAGTCCCTCAGGACCTCCACTTTCACAGCTAGCTATACAACCTCCTTTAATACCAATTAAAACATTTTCACAATCTCATCGCTTCATTTTCAATTAGGCCTTGCTCTAGCTTTTTTAGGGTAGTTCTCTTTGGAATGATAAATGACCTACTTAACTCATAGAACCATGATCATCCATTAATGCATAAACTGTTGGTATCGTCATACCAATACACTTGCAAGATAATATCATTATGCCATTTCAATTATCATCACTTGGGGGAATCCACGACCCCATAAACTCCAATCATTCATCTACATAGGGGAATCTACAACCTCCTAGGTTTAATTATTCATTGGCTTGGGGGAATCCACGACCCCCAAGGTTCAATTTAAATCTATTATGTTTCATTAACCTACTATATCATGCAATAGTTCCAAAAGTAGTTTCAATATATCCAAAAGTAGTTTCAATATGAATATACTCATGTTTCAAAGCCAATTTCATAAGGAGGTTTGAGGTTATTACCAATTTCAATTCCACATCTATTTATTCAGGTGAATCTATGACCCTCATTATCATTTACCATTCCCATGAACTCAATGAGTTCAAAAACTATCAATTCAAAACATGAATGATTCACAAAAGCCATGGGAAAAGCAATTCCATCATTAACATTCAAATGCCCCCAACCCAATTTAAAAAACAATCAATTAATCACATGAATAAAAATTCTAAACGCATGCTTTTAACAAAACAAGTTTAGGGGAAGATATACATTCCTAAAAGTATCACAATTATGGAGAGAAACCAATCTTAGAGCCTTAGATGATCAGCCCTTAAAAACCCTAGTTGTTGTTGACTTGGGGAATTTAAGAGGGTAGAGAGTAGTTTATGATTGTTAAAGTGATAAAAATAAACCTCTTTAGGTGTTTTATGGTCATGGGATTTAATTGGGGAAAGAGGGAAATAACCAAAGTGCCCCCAATTAAAACATAGAAAAACTGTCACCAGTCGTTACGGGTCATGTCTTGACTCGTGACGACTGAGTATGAGTCGTTGGCTATACTCATAGTCTGGGTAGACTCTTAGACACCCTTTACTGGTTTGGTCACGATTCACACCCTACACTATTAAGCTCACCTTAAACTCATAAGATTCTAGTCATGATATCAACAGAAACTTTGGTCACTTATACTGGATTGCCTACGACTTGCACACCACGACTCGTAATAAGTCATTACAACCCGTTAGATACCAATTGTGATCAAGATAGAAACTTAGGAACCTACACTGATTTGACTACGGATGACACTATACGACTCGTTACCAAAGTCGTACCATGGGCAGTGAGCCCAAAAATTTTCAAGGATCAAAACTTTGTGTGTTACATTCTCCCCCATAAGATCATTCATCCTCGAATAATGAGACAAGGCATCCATTAGCATGATTATAAAATAGAAACGCAACCACCATTCCATTAACAAAGTCAGAAAATAAAGAGGGTAGGAAAATACATACCTTAAACATGATTATCCAGTGTGGCGAACAAGAACAGATACTTGGACTTCATGTCCTCTTCATCCTCCCAAGTAGCTTTTTCTACCTTGTGGTTCCTCCACAAAATCTTCAGCGAAGCCATATCCTTAGTCCTCAAAAGACGGACTTGTCTATCCAAAATCTCTATCGGGACATCCTTATAAGACAAGGAATCGAAAATACCAACAGTCTCAATAGGCACAATCAAAGAAGGATCTCCCACACACTTCTTCAGCATCAAAACATGGAAAATTGAATGAATAGAACCCAAACTCGAAGGTAATTCCAACTCGTAAGCAACATTACCCACTCTCCTCAAAATCAAATATAGGCCCACATATTAGGGATTGAGCTTTTCTTTCTCCCCATACCTTATCAGTACCTTTATGGGAGACACTATCAAGAACACCCATTCCCCAACATCAAACTCCAACTCTCTTCGCCTCATATCCGCATAGGACTTTTGGCGACTCTAAGCAGTCTTAAGTCTATCCCAAATAACCTTCACCTTCTTCATAGGTAGGTAAACCATGTTCGGATCAAACAATCTAGTCTCACCAACCTCAAATGACATAATAGGAGATCTACACCTTCTACCATAAAGAGCCTCAAAAGGAATCATCCCAATACTAGAGTGATAACTGTTATTTTATGCAAACTCAATAATAGGAAAATGATCTACCCAACTACCACCCATTACACAGGCCCTTAGAATATCTTCTAAAGTCTAAATTATCCTCTCTGCTTGTCCATCCATCTAAGGGTGGAACGCGATGCTAAGGTTCACCTGTGTGCTAAAGCTTTTCTGAAATAAATGCCAAAAGTGAGAAGAGAACTGCGTACCTCAATAAAAAATGATACAAAATGGAGCACTATGCAATTTGACAATCTCCTAAATAAACAACTTAGCATAATCTTCTCTAGAGTAAGTAGTCCTTATAGGAAAAAAGTGAGGAGACTTGGTCATTCTATCCACGATGACCCAAATTGAATCATGTTGATTTCGAGACCGCGGAAGACCAGTAATAAAATCCATGTTGATCATCTCCCACTTCCACATAGGCAACTCAATCTCTTGAGACATTCTATTAAGCCTCAAGTGCTCAACCTTCACTTGCTAACACACTATATACTTAGCCATGAAATGGGCCACATCTCTATTCATGTTGTTCAACCAATAAAACTCCTTCAAGTCATAGTAAGTCTTCGTCGAACCAGGATGAACTAAACACCTCGACTCATGAGTCTCAATCAAAATCCTTTCTCATAGCCTATTAGCATCAGGAACACATAATCTACCTTGGTACCTCAAGCTACCATTACTCCTAATCTTAAAGGCTATAACCTTTTATAATCTCACATCAACCTTAATTTGCATTAAGATAGGATCCAAAACCTGCTTTTCCTTCACCTCAGAACCAATACATGACTTCACTACCTCTTGAAAAACTGTACCTCCATACTCATAATCCAAAAGACTCACTTCAAGATTATCCAATCGGTGAATATACTTCACCAATCCTCGCTTCTCTTCATCCACATGAGACAAGCTACCTATAGATAACCTACTAAGAGAATCAACAACCATATTAGCCTTACCTAGATGGTAGTGGAGACTCATGTCATAGTCCTTGAGCAACTTAAGCCATCTCTTTTTCCTACGATTTAACTCCTTCTGGGTGAACACATACTGTAAACTCTTATAGTCTGAATAGATATCTACATGCACTCCATACAAGTAGTTTTGCCAAATCTTCAACGCAAACACCAAAGCCGCCAACTCTAGATCATGAGTTGAATAATTCCTTTCATGAACCTTGGCTGCATAGAAGCATATGCTACAACCCTACCATGCTGCATCAAGTCACAACCTAGTCCCACACGAGACGCATCATAGTAAATAACAAAACCATCAGTACCCTTGGTCAGGGTCAAAATTGGAGCAGAAGTCAACTTATCTTTTAGATTCTTGAAGATACCCTCACAAGCATCGAACCACAAAAACTTCACATTTTTATAAGTCAACTTTGTCAATAGAGCATCAATCGAAGAGAAGCTCTCCACAAACCTCCTATAATACCAGGCTAAACTCAAGAAGCTCTGAATGTCGGTTGGAGTCGTGGGTCTAGGCCACTTCTTAACCGCCTCAACTTTCTGTGGATCTACCATGATCCCCTAACTGGAAATAACATGACCTAAAAAGATAACAATATTCAACCAAAACTCACACTTTGAAAACTTAGCATATAATCGTTGGTTCTTTAGAGTATGAAACACAACTCAGAGGTGATTGGCATGATCCTTCTCACTCTTAAAATTTACCAAGATATCATCAATAAACACTTTTATGAACAAATCCAAAAACTATCTGAATACCTGATTTATGAGATCCATAAATATAGTTGGAGCATTAGGTAATACAAATGGCATAACCAGAAACTCATAAAAACCATATGGGGTACGAAAAATAGTCTTAGGGATAGCCACCACCCTAATCTTCAACTGATGATAACCCGATTGAAGATCAATCTTAGAGAAATATCTAGCACCCTAAAGCTGGTTAAAAATATTATTAATCCTAGGAAGAGGATACTTATTCTTCATCGTCACCTTATTCAACTGCCGAGAGTGTATGGACATCTGAAAAAGACCCATTCTTCTTATACATGAAAGCACAGGATCACCCCATAGTGAGACACTAGGATGGATGAAACCCTTATCAAGAAGATCCTTTAACTTCCCCTTAAGTTCTTGCAACTCAGCTAGAGCCATTTTATATGAAGTAATAGAGATAGGATGGGTATTCGGTAAAAGATCAATCCCAAAATCGATTTCCCTATCGGGAGGAATATCATAAAGATCGTTGAGAAATACTTCAGGAAATTCATTAACCGCCAAGACAGATTGCAAGGAAGAACTTCCAGAACCAAAATTCTTAACCCAAACTAGTTGGTATAGATACCCCTTGGAAATCAATTTTTGGGCTCTAAGATAAGATATAAACCTCTACTTAGGTACTAAGGAACTTCCCTCCCATTCTATTACCAGTTTATTAGGGAATTGGAAACTGACCTTACGGGTGCGACAATCTAGATAAGCGTAGCATGAATGGAACCAATACATCCCTTAGATCACATCAAAGTCTAACATATTCAACTCTATTAGCTCCACCAAAGTCTTCCTACCATAGATAGACACCACACAACCCCTATAGACTTTTCTAGCCATAACAAAATTACCCACCGGGGTAGACATAGAGAAAGGCTACGGAATGCACTCAGGACCGAAACCAAAATGAACAGCCAAATAAGGGGTCACATAAGAAAGGGTAGAACCCAGATCAAGCAGATAATATACATCACAAGAGAAAAGTTTCACATACCAGTACAGACATCAGGAGATGCCTCAGATTCCTGATGGGTGGCAGGAGGCAAAGATGGTTCCGACCAGTTCCAGTACTAGAAGTAGTACCCTTTGGAGTAGGAGTTGATAAGTAGCAACCAAAACCTTTTTAGCTCCAGAAGCAACCTTAGCTATACAGTGTAACTATAAATGCCCTAGCTGACCAAGATTATAACACTTATTCCTCCCCTCATCAGACTGACCATGATGAAGCTATCCACAGAAATGACAAAGAGGATAAGATGGGGCTAACTGAGCTCCACTAGCCTGAGACTGGGCACCTTGTTCCTTCTATCCACTGTTAGTCTGAAAGTGGCTTAGAATATAGAGCACTAGCCGTAGAATATGAACCCGAGTTTCCCCAAGTCCGCTTCTTGACTCACTTCCTACTATCTCTACTACTGTTTTGCTGGCCTCCACCCTGCTCTGAATACTTGAACTTTTTATTCTGCCTCTTTCCCATTTCTTCTTGTTTCTTTTTTTTCATCTTCCACCTGCTGAAAATACACCACAAGCCTAGAGATATTCATGAGATTATTCAACATTGCAGCCTTACACTCTAATACCAATTCCCAAGACAAACCTGAAGAAAAGTTCCTCATTCTCATCCTCATACTAAACACAATCTTTGGGGCATAACGAGATAGGTGGTGGAATTTTAAAGCATTCTCCTTCACAGTCATACTTTCCTGCTTTAAATTTATAAACTCCTCAACTTTAGCCTTCTTAAATACTGAGGAAAGAAATGATCAAGGAAAGCACCATAAAACTATTCCCATATAGTCGGCTCAACATTATCACCCCTCACCTGCTCCCACTCCTCATACCATTGATATTCCATATTCTTTAACTGATATGCGGAAAATTCCATACCCTTCACATCAGTAGCATACATCACTCCAAAATATTTTATCTATTTCATCAACAAACCCTTGAGAATACTCCTCAACCATGGAGCCTGTAAAGGTTGGAGGGCTCAACCTCATAAACTGGCTAACTCGAGTGGCCTCAGAAGATGGATAGTCCGAAACAACGAGGTCAGGATGACGATATTGAGAAGTCACCAACTGAGTCAATAGATAAATAGTTTGACAAAACTCAGCATTCAAATTTCTACTCGGGGCGTTGGGGAAGGAATATCATCAGTTCGAGAAGCCTAAGGAGGACTGCTAGGGACTGGTGGAACTCTATGAGGGGCAATATAGTTAGGATCAGGGACCCTAGATCGGGTTTGTACTCCATAAGTAAAATGAGTTCCACCCACATTGTCCTTAGGTGGGACAAAGGAGTTTCTACGAGCATCAGATCTTTGGAGAGACATGATTTGAAATTCGAACAAACAGAATTAGAGGAGATTTCAATACGCTAGACTCTATAGCCCAAAAATAGAACATAAGAAAGGGAAATATTCCTAAATTCCTTGTAGCCTCTTCCTTATAAGTGTGGCGCGCTACACACCCATAAAAGAGACTCTACTTGACACGTCTTTGTGGACACCCAATGACCATGAACCTTGGATCAGATACTAAGCCTGTTATGACCTGAACTAGGCCTAGTCGTGACAGGTATCTCAAGTTCGTCAAGGATCAGAGACCACCCTCAATAACCTAGCCAACAAAAATACAATACAACTAGTAGCAGATGAGATCCAAACATATATCAAGATAGAGATAAGTTCCAAACATATAACAAGATAGATAAATCAATTGAAAAGGATCTAAAAATCCATAATACCAAATCTACCTACATCATTTCCACAAAAGCCTCAAAGAAACCAAACGTCAACCAAAGCCAGGACATGCCCCTGACCATAACCAAAAACTCATCAAAATAGTCTAGGACGTTAGTAATGACAAGACCATGAAATGAGTGCCTTCTGATCAATGAAAGCTCATCACTTCAAAGCTAACTCATGGATAATCCAGAAATCTGTGCAAGGAAATAAAAATTTCTTCGAACTCTACATTGCATGGGGATACAATGTTCGGGGATGGTTAACAGGGTGAGTGCTAGCATGTAACTCAGGGAAGCGATAAAATAATGCAATCACCAATTAATCCAAAAATTAATTTAAAACCATATGCACACAATCATATGCATATATATATATGTATAACATACCGAGATAGGGAACAAGGTTTAGCATGAGAGTTAAAACATTAACCTGGACTGTGTAGCTTGACCATCCTAATAACACCCATGGGCTATATGGGTCCAACCACACTGCTGGATAAGCCCAATGCGTGTTAGCTGCATGAACTAGAGATATCATAGAAGGCCGGGGAATCCACAACCCAACGCCATCCATGATACATATATCTATAGTGTGTGACAAGAATATTATCAAGACCATCCCTCACACTGGAAAATATGAGTTTCCAGTATCAGTCCCTCAGGACCTCCACTTTTACGACTAGCTACACTACCCACTTTAAGCCTAATTAAAATATTTACCTATTCCCACTCATTGAACCATGATCATCTATTAAGGCATAAACTGTTGGTATCATCATACCAATACGCTTGCAAGCTAATATCATTATGCTATTTCAATTATCATCACTTGGGGGGGATCCACAACCCCACAAACTCTAATCATTCATCCACATGGGGGAATCCACGAACCCCTAGGTTCAATTATTCATTATCTTGGGGGAATTAATGACCCGCAAGGTTTAATTTAAAATCATTATGTTTCATTAACCTTCTATATCATACAATAGTTCCAAAAGTAGTTTCAATATGAATCTACTCATGTTTCAAAGCCAATTTCATAATGTGGGTTGAGGTTATTACCAATTTTAATTCCAAATCTATTTATTCAGATAAATCTATAACCCCCATTCCCATGCACCCAATGAGTTCAAAAACTATCAAT
Organism: Capsicum pubescens; assembly: GCA_030864215.1. Taxonomy (NCBI): domain Eukaryota; kingdom Viridiplantae; phylum Streptophyta; class Magnoliopsida; order Solanales; family Solanaceae; genus Capsicum; species Capsicum pubescens. The sequence continues at coordinate 167,264,134 of CM061544.1, read as the reverse complement.
TCAAAACATGAATGATTCACAAAAGTCATGGGAAAAGCAATTCCATCATTAACATTCAAAGGCCCCCAACCCAATCTCCAAAAACATCAATTAATCACATGAATAAAATTTTTAAGTACATGCTTTTAACAAAACAAGTTTTGGGAAAAAGATACTTGCCTGAAAGAATCACAATTATGGAGAGAAACAAATCTTATAGTCCTAGATGATCAACCTTGAGAAACCCTAGTGGTTCTTGACTTGGGGAATTTGAGAGAATAGAGAGTAGTTTATGATTGTTAAGGTGATGAAAATAACCCTCTTCAGGTGTTTTACTGTCACGGGTTTTAATTGGAGAAAGAGGAAAATGACCAAAGTGCCCTCAATTTACATAGAAAACTGTCGCCAGTTGTTATGGGTCATGTCAAAACTCGTGATGACTGGGTAAGAGTCATTGCTTAGACTCATAGTCTGGACAGACTCTTAGACCCCCTTTACTGGTTTGGTTATGAGTCACACCCTATAAGCCGTGACCTCACCTTATGAATCAAAAGGGTCCAGTCGTGAAATTAGCAGAAACTTTGGGCACTTTTATTGGATTGCCTACGACTTGCCAACAACGACTCATAATGAGTTATTACAACTCGTTAGGTACTAATTGTGATCAGGATAGAAATATAGGGAACCTACACTAGTTTTGATACGGATGATACTATGCAACTTATTACCAAAGTTGTATCCTTGGCAGTGAGCCCAAAACCCAAAAATGTTTAGGGATCAAAGCCTGGGGTGTTACATCTATTCATCTCACGTTCTACTCTACCATTCATTCTTCCGGGTTCACAATAGAGTTATAACATGTATTATAAGGATCATGACTCTTAAAATAGTAATAAAAATGCTAAATAAACAACAAATAATTATAAACAACCATAACCAAATCAATTCAAAACAATAATACTCATGTTCTTAGCCTAAACCCTAAAAAAGAGTGTTAGCCACTCATAGACGTACAAGAATCACACTAGTATAATCCAAGTTAAAATACATAAAAAACTAAAGTAAGGAGATAAAAACCCTAATTTAAGTGTTCTCCAGCATCCCTTCAAGTCCTAAGGTCATCCATGGTCTCTAACATAATGATTAAGTGTCTTATTAATAATAGGAACACATATGCCGATTTTAACTTAAGGGCGTGCCACGCTAATTTCGCGACATATAGGTAGTGTGGAACACTAAAAACATAGATTCACACTGGAATTTTCCATCAAAAAAGTTTCCAAGGGTGTGCCACATCATATTGCACACCTAAGCAGCGTGGTATGCCAACGACATCAAAACTCCAACATTGATCAAGCTTTGTCCATTGCTTTGTCCTTTAAGTCCAAGCTTTGTGGTGTTGTTTTCATATGATTTCAAGATTATTGAGCATCCCTTAATCATCATAATCAACTTACCATGATTTCTACATGACATAACCCATCCGGGGGCCTTATCGTAATGAGAATCCCAAGTCCAACAAGGATCGGGGACCACACCCAATACCCAACCCAACCGTCTAGCGCATACCCTGATTCAAATGAATTCTGAACATATAGCAAGATAGTGTATAACTATCCAAATCCAAACTCTAGGATAGGTCTATAACCGTGACCGACCCAAACGAGTCCAACCATCCCAAACTAACCGATAGTTATAATCAAACCGTATTCTAAAACCAAACCAAGTTCCATTACACAACATAAAAGGATGGAACAGTGAGAAACTTAGTCCAACTTTATCAACCCCAATACCAATGTCAATACTAACACTGACACCAATATCGATTCCGCCCATGCCAACCCATAGTAGTTCCACAAAATCCTCTAACCAAAAGGAAACCAATATTTGATTGGGACATGTCCCCAACCATAGTCAAAACCAATATCCATAAATAAACCAAAGTGTATAAAAATGTCCATAACATAAAATGGAGCCTTCTGGAATGATGGAATCTCACTACTTTAATCTAAAAGTTGATCCCAAAATTCGATCACTATGTAGGAGGAGTAGAATGACTTGTTCCTATATCTCATGGGAATACAACTGCCAAAGATGGATTAGTGGGTGAACGTTAGCATAATCTCAGTATAAGGATAAAATAAATCCATCCAATAAAACCAAGTGAACCAACCATAAGTATACAAACCATATATATATATAACTATGTCGGGAAAGGGAATTGAGTTTAGCATGCATTTAAAACCATTAACTTAGTTATGTGTATATTAACCGTCCTTAACCATTCACGGGCTATATAGGTCCAGTATAACCCCCTAAATGGGCCTCGATACATGTAAGCGCACGAACTGAAGATACGATAAGAGTAGGGGATTTCCAAGTACCCTTACCCTCCATGATACATATGTACAGTGTACTTAGAGGATTCCCATGTACCTCATAGTATCATACATGGTCTCCATGACCAACTCATCATGTCAACAAACATGAGTTTCTAGTGTTCATTCATTGAACTCCTACCTTCACGGTTAACTATCACAATCTGCCATTATTGCCCAATTAAAACCATTTCCAACCAACCAATCCATTATTCCATTATTATTAACCAAGGCTATTAATAGTGGTATCGTCATACCGACTATAACTTGAAAGTATTGTCCTTAGACAAAACTTAAGAGGTTAAGGGATTCCCGTGTACCCATTTGCCAAGTTAACTTGGGGGAGTCCCATGTAGCCTACAGGTGCTCTATTATGTTTGTTTGGGGAAGTGCCATGTACCCCACAAGTTGTTCATTAACATGTTTACTCGAGGGATTCCGTTGTACCCCACAAGGAGTTCAATTAACTATAACCATGACAGCCAAACCATCCTATTTAACCATTCCAAACCATTTAAATCATTTATACTATTTAGGGTTCCATTAACAAACCATACCATGCAATAGCTCCATTAAAAATCCAATAATATAGTAAAAGCATTCTCATAGGCATTTTATCAAACAAAATGGGGGTATAGTATTTCCAAAACAAAAACCAAATACCAATTAACCATTCCCATGCAAGCAAGTACCCAAACCACCATTCAAAACATGTACATACATAATTAAAACATAGGAAAACCATAACCAAGCCATTATAACCAAAACCCCAATATTTATTTGAAAACCAAAAACCATAAACAATTAAGCCATGAAAATAATTTACAAAATATGCCTTTCATTGGGACTAACAACGAGGGAAGGATTACATGCCTTAACTTGAGTAGATGATGGAGAGAAATCACAAACACAAGCCTCAAATTAATCCTTAAGATAAACCCTAGCTTCTTTTGCTTAAGAATTTTAGAGAGGATTAGAGAGTGTTTTCTAAGTGTTAATGAATAGAATAATAGGGAAAATAACCTCCCAAGTGAGTTAAAAGTCATGGGTCCTTATTAGGTTAAGTGGAGAAATGTTTAGACTGCCCTTACTTAAACTACATAGAATTCTCGTTAGGGGGTACGACTAACCATACCAGTCGTACCCTAAAATACGAGTGGTACCCACCACTCATACCTTAGGCCTCCCCCTTGGACCAACACTGTCTAAGGTATGACTTATCCAAACCAAGTCGTACCCAAAGCATATGATCCATACCCTTGACCCATACCCCTGGCAGGATAGAATCATAAGAGGTTTGAACACTATCCATCATATGAGTCCATGATATGAATCATACCCTGGCTTATGGCTTATGGTAAGCCACTCGTGCTCAGATCCAAGTTAGGCTACCAAGTCTAAGTTTAAGTGAAGGAAAAACTCAAACCAAATGACCTGTATCCAACCATAAGACTTGTACCAACCTAAATTGTACCCATTCTAAAACCCAATCCAATCCACCGACCAATATTTGTCAGCATACGACCAAGGCTTACCACTCGTACCCTAGTATACAACTGGTACTGACCACACATTAGAGCTCAAATCAACACACAACTCAAGACGATGAACTAGTTAAGGCAATAACTCAAACAAAGAGTACTAGCTTTTGTCCCTTGATTCTTAACTTGTGTTTTGACTCCAAATTCACTATGAACATACTTTGGATATTAAATATACATTACATAAAACTTAGATGCTTAATTATACCAAGAATCGCTCATTAAGCACTAGAGAACTCCTCTAAACAAGTCTAATTAAGCTCGGATAACAATACTTAGGTGCATAAATCCACTGTAAATCATCACCATACACTTAAAAAACTCTTTACTCTAAAAATCATAGTCAGGGAAGACTCTACACTTCTATAACAAGAAAGATATTCAAACTAGAGCAACGATGACCATACAGAATGTAAGTTTTTATAATAAGCATGTTATACACACAATTGAAAGCTCATGAACACTGCTTAAAAACATCCTAAGCTCAAGAATGTACTCACAAAATTGGCAAAATCAATCATATTATTCAATCAAAGAGATCATACAAATCACCCAACTATAATTAAATATGTGCCCTTGCAACAAAAGAGTTACCCATAAACACTCACATAGATGCAATTTGTCACAAAATGGGTATAAGAATCAAATTACTTTCACTCTCAGAAAGAATTCACAAGTTACAAATAATGAACAATAGGTTTTCCCTTAGTGTAGTACTCTACTAATATCAAAATGTTAGGACTTAGGATCAAATGGGACTTTAAGGGTTGTAATGTAGGACAAGGGATGGGTAGGAACTATTTAGCTAAAAGTAGTGACTAACTTTCTTAAGTTGTCACGACCCGAGACTACCCCCTAGTTATAACATGGTGCTTAAGGCCACAAGTGACCCAAGCTAACCCATGATCTATATTTGTTGTGAGCACTAAATAAAGTAATAATAAAATATCATATGTGGAAGCTAAACTGATGAGAATTCTATTGATATGTAATATTGAAACAATACCCAACATGTCTGCACTGCTGATAAAATTAAAAACAAGTCTGACTATCTGAAATCCTCTAAAACATGAGGAGCTGATGGGACCCCCCCCCAACTAACTCTAATTAACTGAAATAAAAGAAATACTAAAAATAACTACAAATAATTTGTTCTCGATGGATGAGGACTCACCACAACTACTGCTGAGTGGCAATGAGTTGACTAAAGGCAATTAAGGAATTGAGCGTCTGAACCTATGTTATAAGACAACATAGCACAAAACAGAGTATGAGATCATTACTTTAAATATACTGGTATGTGAGATAAGGACTAACTGAAGTACATATAGATACTGAGAATGAATGCATGAATAAGTAAAAAAATACAAGAGCAAGTAAAGCATGTACTAAAATAATCTGTAAAGTTGACTGACTAAATAGCTGATAAATTAAGCACTTGGTCTTGCAAACCTGAAATGGTATAATCTGAATACAAAATTGAAACTGTGGGAGCTATCACGTAACTAACATACCCCAATCTTATTTGATAAGGGTCCAACCTAGAACCCCAGTTGGAAGGGTGTTAGTACCTTACCATGGGTACTAATACCAGCTGTGTGGATCCACTAAAATAGTGTCCCAAAGGAATAGGGTTTCGATCCTCTATTAGCAAGTGACCCCTAAGAGAGTGTCAATCCTCTACTAGTGAGTGACATCTCATAACCTACGTTGTCTATGTTGTTCTGGAACATAGGGACTACTATTAAAGGTCTCATTCCTCTACTGGTGGATGAGCCTTTATCCCTAGGTTCGCTTGGTGTTAAATCCTACTCCCAACTGAACTAACACTGATACAAATTAAAGTTAACAATACACACAGTTGATAACTTCTCAACGTGAATAGGATAATCTAAATATGATGATAAAAGCATGATCTGACTAGCTTGTTTCTTGAAATCGGAAACATGCATAAATATATAGATATCGGGTGTTCATAAACCACCAGCACTAAATAACACATTAAATACAATAACACCATCACAATACTTGGAAGGAAATTCATGATTTGTAGACTCAAAACATAGTATAACTCACTAAACTGATAAAATCCATGATTATGAGTATGGGAAGATGTTAAACTTATGAGGACAACATGCTTATATGGTTTAATTCATATATTGATAATTAACATGGTATCAATAGAACATGATATGGGGAACTGAGATTATAAAGCATGTAAGAACATAATTCTTATGGGAAAATGTATTGTCATGATTTGTATTCAAAACTATTAAGAGAAAATTTAGTTAATTCATACTTGACATTAAAATTTCATAAAGAGAGGGAAGATGGTTTATAATTGAAAAAATAAGGGATTATCGAGATTCAATGGGTGGAAGGAACCAATTGATGAATATCGCATATACCTGAGTTCGCTTGAGTTCTTGAAGAAAACTTGGAATTAAGACTTGGATGGGTGAATTCTTGGAGGAAGCTTTTGATTTCCTTGTGTTCTTGAGAATAAAAGGAGTTGGAATGTCGTTAACTGAAGATAAATGGGTTAAATAATGCCCCTCTTGGGTTTTAAGTCCCGAATTGGGTGTTTAGGGAGAGAAAAAAGACCAAAATACCCCTCAACCCTTAATGAAGGATGAATGATTTTACACTATAGTGTGACACACTATGTATCACAAAGACTATCCTCCATGACACACTAAAATTGAGAAGGCTTACTACCTCCATTGTCCAAAATCATTTCGAACTCTTCTAAAAATTTCAAAACTCTCCCGGGTGAGCCTTTTAACATTTCTAAACATGTTTCAACTCATAAATCAACATTTCAAATTCGTGAAGTCCAAAAATAAAATGTTTGAAATATTGGGGTGTTAAAATGGCCATGTCACTTGTACTTAGTGTGAAATAATTGCCTTGGTACCTTTGAACATGCGACGAATAGCTGGAAACTTGTCTTGGATCTTGCTTGGTATTACATAAGCTCTTTAATACATCATACTTTTCATTCTAATCTCCTTATGAACAAATAATTTCCACCCCATTCATCTACACACTTCTCTTATTTTGCCCCGTCTCATTAAGCTAATTCACATACCATGTAGTTGGAGTATTATCTATGCATTCATTATTTATTTATTTTGAAAAATATTCATTAGTTTTACTTATGCAACTCCCAACCACAACACATATCAATTTTCAACACCAATAGCTATTTCTTAGGGTCTTACTTTCACCTCTTTTCTTTTTGTTTTTCACACTCCTTAACTTAATTAATTTTCAACTAAAGTTCTTAGGATATTTTTATCAAATTAAAGTCAAACAAATAAGGGAAACAAGCTACATGTAAGGCTACCAAAGAGTAGGCTAAACGCTTAATAGGGTTAACTAGGATTATGCAAAAAGGTAGGTAAAAGAGGGTATGAACTATGGATATCAAAGAAACGCCTACATCATCTCCAAAACCCACACTCTTTATTTCACTTTGCGCATACACCAGGCAAGTTCTATACATCACATGTAATAATGAATACACAAAACCTCACTTCACACATGGCACATGCTCAAATTAGGTAGGATCATCATAGACTCTAAACCAAGTAACCACATAAATTCAACATTAAGACAATAATGTACAAGAGTCATAAACAAGATCCTAGGTGTCTCAAAAGTAGTAATTCACTTCACATAACATGCTTTAACACTCAAAAACCATTGGCATCATGTAATCACACTTAGAGCTACCAAGAACATCCCACTTATTCCTAAAACAAAAATTTAAAATTTACTCCTAAAAACAAGGATACTTGGTTCAAAGGGTGCCCTCGTAGAAAAGAACAGAAAAGAATAACCACGGGGTGGGTGAAGTATGCACCTAGACTGACCCAACTAAATAAAAACTAAAAACTAAAAAGAAAAGAAAATAAAATATTTTTGTAATTTTCAAAATTTTCAAATTTAGTCCTACAACATCACTTCACCCAAAACATAGGAATTTCCCCACCCCACACTTAAAAAATCTACGTTGTCCCTAAAGTTGAATTTAAAAGTAGAGATAGAAATACTCCATGAGGCCTCTAGGCCTAGATAGAAGCATCTTTAAACATTAAGAAGGTCCTAGGACTCCACACTTAAGTCTCTGTCATGCTCCTTGGCTCAGGTCTCCGATACTCAAACTTCCTATTAACCTGTGACTCGACAAAAACAAACACTATGTGAAGTAAAAACTAAAATACTGAAAATAAAATATCTACCTTAACTTAGGTTGTCTCCCATGCAGTTCCTAATTTAGTGTCGCAGCACGACCTAACATTACTACTTAAGAAAATCCCTTTATCATTTTCCTCCTACTTAGAGGTCATTTTCTTATTTGTTTCTGACCTCTTGAATATGTACTCTTAAGGTCAATAACTGTTTAAATTTTATCCTTTTCAGGCTCATCAATCAGCACCACTTCAACCTTAGGTGGTGGCTCAGGCAACTCAATGAGACTATTCGAAGAGGTCTTTGGTGGTGCCCTTTCTACCACCCCATACTTATCCACTTCCATGACTATAATCATAAACAAATATTTGTAGTGGGAAGATGGATTAAGTGGCTTATAAACTCTAAAAACCACCTATTCATCATCCAATCTCATTGTGAGAGTGCCTTCTCTCATATCTATCGACGATCCTCTCGTGTCTATAAATGAACATCCCTGAATGATTGGTACCCTATAATCTGCATCATAATCCAAAATAATAAAATCAGTAGAAATTATAAACTTACCAACCTTTATGAGTATATCCTCAATTATTTTATCGGGTTTAACTATGGACAGAGGCATCAAATTTATACTTGCCCCTAAATTACTTAAGACATGGACTACTTCACTGTCACTAATTTGTATTGGTATGGTAAACCTACCTAGGTCCTTATGCTTTTCGAGCATCTTTTTCACTACCATAGAGATGCACTCTTCTGTCAATGTCACGATCTTAACATCTTACAACTTAAATTTTTTAGTCAATATTTCTTTAAGTACTTAGGATACTTGGGTATTCCCTATACAACATCTAAAAGAGGAAGGTTAATGTGAAGTTCTTTGAACGTGTCAAAGAACTTCTTGAAGCATGCATCCTCCATTGCTTTCTAGAACCACTATAGGAAGGGTGGTGGTGGTCTTTCCTTCTCAACAAATTTTGTTTTTGAGTACTCAGACTTCCTAAAATTTTTAGCAACTTTGTCTTCAACTAGTTGAGGAACCAACTCTGTGTCTACCTGCTTATTTGTCTTTGGAGGCCTATCATTCAACTCTTTACCACTCCTCAAAGTAATTGCCACTACTTGTTTAGGAGGTTCATTATCGGTTAGCAAACCACCCTGAGGCCTGGCATTCCTGTGCCTACACCAGTTGCCACACTTGCTACTCTAACTATTTTAATGCAATTTGTTGATTTTTTATTTTAGCAGCCATCTGTTCTTGGTTGGCCAAAATCTTTTCAGGGTCTCTTTAATGTTACTGGCCTGAGTATTATGTTGTTGTTGTTGGTTGTTTCCCTGAGGACACATTGGCTGAGTCTACTATTTTTTATCATAGGCATTAACATAATTCTGATTTTATGCATTGCCCATAAAGTTGATAGATTTAGGACTGGAACCAAACATATCTACAAAGTGGCCATTGTTGCCAGAAATATCATACCATGATGGGGTCTGTTGCACTATATTGACCTGTGCCTGAGTCTGTTGCACACCCAACTTGTGAAATTGAGTCATCATCTGATTTTGAATAGTTGAAAGATTGGTGGCCAAGGCAGTGATGCTATCAACTTTTATCATCCCTGTACCTTTTTTCACAAGGCTTCTATACACGTCATAATTCTAGTCAGGATTCCCTTGAGCTATATGATTAAACAAGGTATATAACTCGTCATAATTTCTCTCCAGCACCTTATTACCTGTAGCTAAATCTAGTAAAATCTTTATGTCATGGTCAAGTGACTCAACAAAGGTGTGGGCTAGTACCTTATTAGACTATTAGTGATATGAAAAATCCCAAAGAAAAGACTTGAATCTTTCCCAAGTATGGTATAGGTTCTAATTTGTCCTCTACTTGAAGCTCAAAAACTCACTATGTAGTCTCGTAGTCTTGCCAGATAGGAAAAAACGGATGAGGAACTTACAAGCTAAGTCATCCCAAGATGTAATTGAACCTGTCGTCTCAGCGTTCAACAACTTTTTTGCTTCCCCCAAAAGTGAAAAGAGAAAAAGTGTCAGCCTTACATAATTAGTTGATACACCCGTAGGGATGAATGTGTCACTAATCTCTAAAATTTTTTGCAAGTGGACTTATGAATCTTCAGGCGATAGCCTAGTAAACTATCCACTACTGTGAAGAAATTGCACCATATTCTGTGTTAATTCAAATTTACCTCCAGGAGACGATCTTTGAAGAGCGGAGGTCATATTCATCACAAGTGAGATTGCCACTACATGAACTATCCTACGAGCTGGTGGATCCTCATCCATGGTAGCAGGAATATCTTATTCCTCGTGAATTTACAAGATATGGTAGAGAAACACCATTTCTCTCTTCTACTAATGAAAGCGTTGCTCGGGTTTTAGGTCTAGTTCAACCAACTCCCTATCCATTTCCAGCTTACTAGTTTGTTAACCTATAGCCTGCAAATTCAAAAACCAAGACCAAGTGAAAATCACCAAAGACAAAAAAAAGTAAAACGAAAACTACAACAGTTGCCAAATTACAAGACCCTAGCAATGGCTCCAAAATCTTATTGCACCCTAGAACACATGCAAGTGTACGTGGTCTCACCAAGTAATACTGTGGCCTTAAATAAAGTTGAATATCGATTCCTTAGAGACTTGTGTTAACAACTATCTATGCTTAGTTTACTAATAAGATTAATCAAGTTCTATGTAACCAAAAGAGTTTTAGAGTTATAACAAAATATAAACTAAAATAATACAGTAAATTAAAGTTCTTAGACAATCAATAGAGAGAAACCCAGAGTCAAGGCACCGTGAATAATCATACTACATTATAGAACTTTATTAGTTAGGTTATTTATTTGGTTGTTGGTTCATGGTGTCTATACTATGACTATGGTCTTCTGAACCTGTAATCAATTATCTAACTTAGCCCCACAACTACATCGTTGAACGGGAATATGAGAACTAAGTTAAATGCTTTTGTATCCATCCCGTACTTGAACTAAATAGAGCACTTAATTATATTCCTATCATATGTGCAAATCATAACATCATTCTATCATGATTACAATCCCATTCAATTCATCCCAGTTCCTACACTACCATTCACACTTCTGGGTTCACAATTGAGTTATAGTATGTATTCTAAGGGTCATGACTCCTTAAAATAGTAATAAAAAGGATAAATAAAAAATTGGTGATAATAAGAAACAATAACCAAATCATTTTAAAACAATAGTACTCATGTTCTTAGCCTTAATCCGAAAAAGGGTGTTTAGTTGCTCATAGACGTAACAAGAATGACAATAGTATAATCCATGTTAAAATCCATAAAAAACTAAAGTGAAAAGATTAAAACCCTAATTTAAGTGATATCCAACCTCACTTAAAGTCCCAAGGTCGTCTAAGGTCTCTACCATAATGATTAAGTGTCCTATTTATAATGGGAATACAAATGCCGATTTTAACCTAAGGGCGTGCTACACCAATATCGCGCCATGTAGGCAGTGTGGCATGCCAAAAACATGAAGGCACACTGGAATTTTCCATCATAAAAGTTTCAAAGTACGTTCCATGGCCATATCATGGCATCTAAGTAGCGTGGTATGTCAAGGACATCAAAATGTCCAACTTTGATCAAGCTTTGTCCATTGCTTTTGTCCTTTAAGTCCAAGATTTGTGGTGTTGTTTTCATATGATTTACAGGTTGTTTAGCATTACATTATAATTATAATCAACTTACCAAGCTTCCTACAACATAAAACACGTTACATTAGAGCTCAAAGCAGCACACAACTCAAGACGATGAACTAGTAAAGGCCATAGCTCAAGCTAAGAGTACTAGCTTTTGTCCCTTGATTCTTAACTTGATGTTTTGACTCCAAATTCACCAAGAACACACTTTGGACATTAAATTTACATTAAATAATACTTAGATGCTTAATTCAATCAATAATTACTTATTAAGTACAAGATAAGTCCTCTAAACAAGACTAATTAAACTCGGATAACAATACTGAGGTGCATAAATCCACCTTAGATCAGGACCCCACACCCAAGGGCCACTTTTACCAATCTCAACAAATAACCCAAAATTAGTTTGAAAGCCTTGAAACCCAGACCAAAGGTCACACTAGCCTCAAATCGATATTCCAGAGTTGATAAAGCTGTCAGTATTGGCATATGAGGTTGTCAACCTGAAGTTTTTGCCCGATAGCCAATCCTTACCAATAAAGACTTCAAAATAGAGAATTGACTCTAAAAACAAATGAACTACCCGATAACTGAATTGTTAGCTTCGAAAAGTATAAAAAATAACTAGGGGTGGCTATAGGGAGGCTTTAAACAATGAAAAATATGAAAATGCAGTAAATGACCTGAAGGGTCATTACAGATTTATCCCTATTATATTTCTCTTGTGCATTTAATTAATTACTACGATTATGTGTGGGGTTGGCTTACCTATTACCAAAGTTAAGGTAGGTGTCATCATTACTTAAGTTTTGGGTCATGATAGGTTGAATCGGAGATGTAAGTTTATTGGTCTCACCAGTATAAGCCAAGTCTAGTAGAGTCTTACAAATTAGTGCAAAATATCTATTATCTATCTTAGAGAGGATACATAACTTTATAGAAACCCTTATTCTTTCTTACCATGAAAGATTGATTTAATCACTTACTACAATTTTTATTTTATTATCTCAAAGATGATCAGGCCTCATGCTACCGTGGAGAGGGATCAGGAGCCCATTACAGCACATGTGTCAGGATTCACAAATATGGCAGAGAATGTGGTAGGGGTAGTTCTAGGGGTAGGACACAAGAGGCTACTAAGGTTATAGATAAAGTAGAGTTTCTTAAGAGTGCGTATAACATTAGGGATAATTTTCACACCTCTTTTTCACCAAAACAAAGATATTATCTTAAGTTCGATAAGGGTTTTTATTATTAAGTGACAAAAGAAAACAATATGTTCAAAAAAGGACTTTTAACAATTATGAATAGAATCTCGTATGCTCGAGTACTGGTCGAAGTAGATATCTCCTATCCACTCCTAGAATCTATTGAGATTGATACATCATTTGATACCATCAAGCAGGGGATTGAATATGATTGGAAGCTAAAATTCTTCTCTGACTGTGTTAGATATGGACACAGAGATGAGGAATGTTGCTGAAGAATAGAGAACCTAATCAAGATAAAAAAAAGAGCAAGAATATGAGGAATTTAAAGAACCCCCCAAACACAAAAGAAGAGGTAGAAGGAAGAAGAAGAAGATGATACCAATTTGGCAACTCTGACAAGATGGAGTTGCTGACAAGATCCAAGATGAGGTGAAGGAAGCTCCTGTGATAGCTGAACCTAAAGTGACTGCTATGACTGGTATAATGAGCAAGTTAACAGGTAATAAATTTAATGTATTGAATAAAATTGAAAGTGAAGGAGTTGGTCCCTCTAGACCAAGCCAGGCTGAATCTCACTAGCCTCCATGAATATCTGTACCTAGAATATAAGAGGGTTAAATAAGCCCTTTAAGTAGAAGGAGGTGATCCTCTTTTGGAAAAAGAATAAAATAGATGTATTTGGGTGTTTAGAAATAAGAGTTAAGGAAGGGAAAACTAAGGATGTTCTGATGAAATTTAATAAAGACTGGTCTAATGTAAATAACTATCCACATAGTGAGAATGGTCGAGTCTGGTTATTTTTGAAAAAACACCTTCATGTACAAATACTGTAAATGCATAAGCAATATGTGCATTGTATGGTACAGAATGTGTCCATAAATTTCTCAGCTATTGTCACTATTGTGTATGCTAAGAACGATCTATCTCAGAGAGAGTCCCTGTGGCCTGATATCCAATGTATTGGTGGGAATATTCATGAACCATAGTTGTTACGTGGTGACTTTAACAATGTCTTGAGTATTGATGATAGACTAGGTCATCCAGTAACAGACCTTGAGATCAAAGGATTTAAAGAGTATATTGATAATCTGCAGCTAACATCACTGAGATTAAAGGGTAGATACTTTACTTGGACCATCAAACAATAGGGTGCAAATAGAGTTAGTTTATTAGGTGCTTGGCAATTATAATGGATACAAAAATTTTCCCAAATTGAAGTGGATTTCTTAAACCCAGAGATCTCTGATCATTCACCAGCATTGGTCCAATATATACACAAAGAATGTCTATATCCAAATCTATTCAGACTTTATTCCTTAATAATGCTACATCATCAGCTTCAGCAAAGTGTGCAATAGGTATGGAGTAGACAAATGAGAGGGGACCCTATGACTATCCTCTAGGAGAGACTAAAGAAACTTAAAGTAGAAGTAAAGGACCTCAACACCTATATGGCTTCCTATGCTCAACAACTATCCCAGGATAGACAACAACTAGAAAGAGTACAAACTTAGATTACAACCTAGTTGAATAATCAGGTGTTGTTTAACTAAGAGAAGAGTAATTTGCAGGATATTAAAAAATAGAGCTTAGTAGAACAGAAGGTCTTAATATAGAAATATAGAGCATGTTTGATTGATAGTGGTGATACTAATACAAAATATTTTCATGCTCAGCTCAAGCTCAAGTCTGTCCAAAACATAATTACATCAGTCTTTACAAAAAATGGAACAAAGCTCACAAACCCATAGGAAGTAGAGGCTGAATTTGTTGACACATTCACTGCACTTATGGGTGATTGTGCTAATGAAATGCCATATTCAAACTCAGAAGTAATCAAAGTAGGACCTTGTCTTACCAGAGAACAATAATTTCAGCTAGTACAAATGGTGAGTTCAGAGGAAATAGATCTGGTGATTAGAAGCATTCCTAAAGACAAAAGTCTAGGGGAGGATGGATACCTTATTAAGTTTTTCTAACATTAGTGGTCTACTATCAAAACAAAGGTCTACTCAGCAGTGCAATATTTTTTTACTACTCGAAGGATGAAGAGAGCCTGGAACTGCACAGCTATTACACTGATCCCTACAGTTCCATCACCAACTAAGGTGAAGGACTTTAGACCAATAGATTTTTGTTCTACTACCTACAAAATTGTTGCTAAGATCCTGGCTAACAAAATAAAACAGGTGCTGAATGATATAATTGGCTTCTCACGGTTTGCCTTCATTGAAATAAGAGCTATCATAGATAACATCCTTCACAGTCATGAACTTTTCAAGGGGTACACTAGGAAGAATATCTCACCTAGATGTGTTCTTAAAGTAGACCTCGAGAAAGCATATGATACCCTAGAATGGAATTTTCTTAAGGCCATGCTTGCTGAGCTAGGATTCCCCCATAAATTTATCAATTGGATTATGGAATATGTATCAACTGTATCATACTCTTTGATGCTTAATGGAGGACTCACTAAACCATTTCAATCTAGGAGGGGATTGAGGCAAGGGGACCTCATGTCCCCTTACCTCTTTGTGATAGCCATGGAATACCTTCATAGAGAAATACAATAGTTAGGACAATAGAAATAGTTCCACTTCCATCTAAGATACAAAAGATATAACTTAATACATATGTGTTTTGCAGATGACTTATTGATGTTTTGCAGGGCTGGCAAAAAATCTATCTTGTTGTTGCAATAAACATTCCAAACGTTCTCAAGAGTATCTGGGCTGGAAGCAAATGTGGACAAAATATCAATCTATATGGCAGGAGTAAGCAACAATATAAAGTGTGAACTACTGTAGAGTTTGGGATTTACAGAAGGAACTTTACCTTTTAAGTACCTGGGAGTCCCACTATCGACAAAGAAGTTGACAATTGCACAATGTCTGTCTTTGGTAGAGAAATTCTCTACCAAAATTACATGTTGGATAGCAAGGTTGCTCTTTTATGCTAGTAGGATTCAACTTATAAAAGTAGTACTATTTGGTATGCAGAGTTACTGGGCACAGATTTTTATCTTGCCCAAGAAAGAGATAAAAATGCTAAAAGCTATATGCAGAACCTTCTTATGGACAAGCCAAGGGGAATTATCAAAAAAACATTGATAGCATGGGATAAGATATGTCAACCAAGCTTAACAGGTGGATTGGGGGTAATTGATTTGAAGCTATGGAACAAGGCAGTTATACTAAAACATCTGTGGGCTATCTCAAAAAAGAACACACTATGGATCAAATGGGTACACTACTATTATGTATAGCAAAGGAATCTGAACAATATTTGTACACCACCAAATATAGCTTAGGTAGTGAGAAAGAAAATTGATAGTAGAAAGGTGATACAACCACACTTGAAGAGCCAGGAGATCTTGATGCAAACACTGGACAAGCTAGTACAAAGAGGAAATTTTTTATCAAGAAAGCTTATCTGAGTTTGCACCAACAATATACAAAAGTAACCTAGAAGAGTATTGCTTTGCACAAACACATCCATCCTAGGTTCAAGTTTAATTTATGGCTAGAGTGAATAAGAAATTCTCTACAGTTGACCGACTTCAGAAAATAGGGATCCAAGTAACACCAGAGCGTTCCTTCTGCAATCAAACTGAAGAGACATTTGAACATCTTTTCTTTGAAGGTAGCTACAGTAAGCAGCTGTGGAGAACTTTGGTAAAATGGCTAGGCTTTAACATATGTATATTGCCCTAGATATAGGAACTGGACTGGATATGCAAGTTAGCTAAGAGCAATACTGGACATATTGAGATAGTTTGTTATACATTATCTATGACAATGTATTGTATCTGGAGAGATAGAAATATGTTAGGGTTTCAGAAAGATCGATTCAATCTGTAAAGAACATGCAAGGATATTATAATGCATATGCACATTCAAGGGAGGAACACAGCTATGTGGCAAAGAACCTTGAGAACTCTAAATAGTTTCCCTATCTAAACGAACCTCTGTAGTACCTCCTGAGTTTTCTTTTAAAGTAGGTTTGGTAGAATTAGCAAGTCTGGTTAAGTAGTATATGTAAACTAGACAAGCTTGAAAATAGGTGATAGGTGGTTGATGGTCAGCTTCTACCTGGGCATGTAATGAACAATTTTAATTAATAAAGAAATTATTTATTAAAAAAATAATTAAAATTCAGAGTCTCCACTTGACATAAGTCTAGTGTGCCAAGTCACCTTTGGAAATTCTTTTTCAAAATAATTTCTTGGCTCTTAAAAACTGGTTTGCGAATAGAGATTCTGATTAAGGAATTCTGTTGACCGGGGGGAAGGTGTTGGCACCACTCGGCCTCGTGGTTCAAACACTGTCACTTCATGGAGTATATCCACAAGTACAAAACTATATAATGTATAAACCAAACAAAACACACAATACACAAAACCAATAATCAAACAATCAAAAATCCCAAAACAATGTCTAGTCTAATTTATTACAAACCAAAATAAAAATGCTGAAATAAAACCTAACCTATTCTAGTTGTCTTGGATATGCTTTACCCGATTCCTCAATCCTTGGTGATGAACATCCTTCGCATACAAGATACTTCGGGGCATACCCCCATGAATAAGTACAAATGGCCTCAGGGCATTTCCCGGCTAAATTAATACAATTGATAAAAATGCAGTAAACAAAACCATTCAATAAATATTTCAAACATTCCACAATCCTCAAGTTCTAAATTTTCCTACTCGATCCTACCATTTGCCTACCCTTCTCGACCTATCATAGCATTATCATATCTAACAACATCAATGAATCAGAACAACGAATGCTTGCTGTTTATCAATTTTCAATTTCCACCCCAACTTATTGATTTTAATGTTCAATTTAGATATCATATCATAAAATAATCCATAATCGAGAAAATCAAACCATGAATCAAAACCAATTATTCACACCATCAAATGCATAAAAATCAAATTATATAATGAAATTAAGAGATGACAAGATAGAATTGGACCTCAATCGGCATTTAACCACGATATTTCTTTAGTAATTCCACTAATACATAGAAGAAGAGAAACAATCAAAGACGAATCACCAACATCAACCAACGACCTCAATCTGCAACCAAACTCGATAATTTGAAATAAGACCAATAAAGAAAAGGAGATTAGACCCAATTTAGTGGACTATTTGTCGGTGGTCTAGCTAGTGAAATTGAGACAGACATAGGTTTGGGTATTCTGGTGAGACTCAACTAAATTTGGGTGGAAAATAAAGCTGGATTGTAGTTTTCGTCTCGCTGGAGCTTCGATTTTCTTTTTTTTCAGCTATCATATTTTAACGTCTCTCTCTCGCGTCTCTCTCTCCAATCACTCTTCTTTTTCTCTATTCTCTCCCTCAATCGCCATTTTTCTTTGTGTTTATTTTTCTTTTCTTGCGTTTGTGTGTATAAATTATATGTTGATGAGAGTGTGCGTGTATGGTCATTGTCTGTGTAGCTGTGTGTGCATGATGTGTGTATTTTGTGAGTGGAAATGGTAAGGATCCCTATATAGTGAGGTGTATGTGCGTATGTATGGAGGTGTATGTATATAATCTTGAGGAAGCCTTATTCTTTTTGTTGTGTGTGTGCCTATATGAGTGAATTCCCCATATGTGGTGTGTATATATGTATATATTATGTATGGATATATTTTGGTGAGGGATAAAATGTGTTAGGGGTTAAGGGGTGGGGGTGACGTGGGTGGGGGTGAGGTAGGGGTAGGAAGTTGTTATTTTTGTTAGGGTGAGGTGTCAAAGTTGTTATGAATTTGGTTAGTTTTTTCCCTTTTAGGGAAAAATTATGGAATGGTGTGGGTTGCATGGTAAGGAGAATTTAAAAGGTAAAATTGACATTTCAGAGGGACAGGATTACATGTCTACAGATACATACATAAAATTATTAATTTCTCAAAATATTTTTTCATAGTATAATGGTGATTCATGTGAATGATACATTTGTTAATAGTATATGGGTAATACATTTTGTTGTCACTATATGGGTGATACATTTGTTGTTAAGAGTGATACATTTACGATCAGATTATTGGCCATACATAGATTTTATATATTTGTACACTTATTATATCTTTAGATACATTTGTAAAAGGGTGATATATTTATATATGAATATATGAATCATTGTTTAGTTTGTGTTATTCTCAATATTTGTTTTTGGCATAACGTTAGTTTGGATGTAAAAATCGACCTACCCATAACTTAAGGTATGACAGTGCACACAACCTTAATGTAGTAGATTGGATTACAGAAGTTCTGAAAGTTAAAGAAATCTGAATCTTCCAAAGCATCTGTTTTGGGTCATTTCTAGACTTTGCCAATTGTAACTTTCAAGGATCGGTAGCAAGGTATTTGATGACCTTAGAGGTTCAACACCCTTATCAGGATCAATTAAGGATATTGGTCAATAATACCATTCTTATTTTTCATTGTATGAATTTGCCATTGTTACCGGGTTGAAATGCACTAGGAATGAAGATGATTTAAACTATCTGACCTTTCACCCTATAGATTATAAAAAAGGTATTTTTTGCAATCCAAAGAAAATGTCAAAAAAAATGAGTTATTCAACAATTTTTTGAATAGACGGTGGGGAAAATTTTTGAAAAATGCTGTCAAGATTAAGATTTTGTACTTTATTCACACATTTACATTCTCACAACTAGATAAATTCTATATCGCCACTTGAGAATTTCACATGGTTAAGGACGAAAGGTATAGTTGATTTTCATGGGATAAATTAGCATTTGCAAAACTGATAACTCATTTAGTCAGTTTATAAATGGGGTGCAACATTATTATCATTTGAATGACATATCAAATGCTCTTTAGATTTGGTGGTATGAATATTATTCGAAAGTTGATGAATCGTGAAACACCCTTGGTTTTGTCCCTAGGAAATTTCTTGAGTCTTGAACTCACTGTCCCTGTAAAGACCCACTATACGAGTCGTATGGTATGGGTACGAGTCTAGGGTCCCTTGTCATATATTGGTTAGGTTGTTGTTGGCCAAGTTTTTTCCTAGTTATGAGAGACTCTATATGAGTCGTATGGTCTTGTGATGAGAGGTTTAGGGTATAATCGTATGTTGTCCAGTGTCTAGACCTTAATATTTTTCCTTAGATACGACTTGATAGTACTAGTCATATAGTCTAGTGATGAGTTGGGCAAGGGAGTCGTATGCTGGACAGAATGTGGTGTCCAACTTTCTATTCTTGTGAAGACTTGATAATACCAGTCGTATGATGGGGTGACGAGTTGGAGGATCAACTCATACCCACCAATGAGTTTTCCACATTTTTAAGTTAGGAGCATTCTGGACATTTCCCCTTTGTAACTCTCTTTTATACCACGACATAAAACACCTTTTGGGGATTTATTAACCTATCGTTCTCAATCAAACACTCTTAAAATCTCTCCTAAACTTTCTGTCAAGCAAAAGGCTAGAGTTTCTTCAAGATAATCATTTAAGTCTTTCAAGGGTGGTTTTTATTTTTCTTCCTTGGTGTCTAAGGCATGTTACTCCTCCCTCATTGTTAATTTAAAAAGAACATGTGTTTTAATGTATGAATTTTATGATATTGTTATGATTTGAAATAATGGTTGGGGGTTTTGGATGTTTATGGTTAAATAATATTTCTCATGGTTTAATGATATTTTGTTAAGGCTATTAATATGATTTTGACATTGTGGAATGCATGGTTATGGTAAATAGATTTAGGGGTACTTTGGTTTCCCCAAAATTACTTGGTTATAGTTTTAAAACATATGTGTCATCAACCTGTTTGTTAAAATGCCAATGAGAATGGTTTTGTAATATTATTTGACTACTCTTGAAATCTTTGCATTACAAAAATGTAATGGAACTTAAATTGGTTTGGTTGATTTTAAATAGTTTGTAAAGACCTAGATGACTGATAAGCCGTATTTGAAAACTTTTTAGTACCTTTTAAGCCTAAATTATCATGCTTTTTTCATTGATTTCCATTGATTTTATATTTATCTCATACTTAATGCTCACTTGTGTACGAAAAGTTGAAAAGGGAAGATGAGCAATTTTTTCAAGTCCAAAGGAAGTCAAATGTAAAAGTAAAGGGCCATCTGCTTTGCATCCTCTTTCCACCTTCTCTCCATATGCTCTCCATCTGGTTAAGTAGATCAAGAGCAAGGTGGAATACTTGTAATATTGGGAAAATATGGAATAGAGGCTTAAATAGAAGATTTTAGCTCATTTTCACCATTTTTTATGTAGTCACTATCCATCTTTAGTTTAGTTTAGTGTTTTTGCAATTTCTTGGAGCTTGGTGCCTAAATTTGCATTAATTTTAGCTAAGACTTAATTATAGAAACTTCAAAAGAGTGGATTTGGCATTTTCCAATGAAGATTAATTGGAGCTTAAAGTGTGGTTTGCCTTATCTTTATTTTTAATGGATAACTTTGATGTAAGTTTTGATCTATTTATGTTTATTATATGTATGATTTGCTAGATACACCTCTTGGTTTTATGTTTGAATAGGGTGCAAATGTGTATGGGTAGTGATATATTTATGTAGATTCTAGTGTGTTGATGATAGGTTCTATGAATGCTTGATTACTTTGGTTGGAATATGTGGGTGAAAGCCCCAAATACCCAAATAGGTTTGATGGGTGAAAATACCAAACTCTTTAAAGAATAAACCATCCTTGAAAGAGGGGTTTGGGTAAATTTTAGGAACCTACATCATCCTTGGAAGAGGGATGTAGGAACCAAGGTATTAGTATACAATTAATGGCATAGTTGACTAAGTTTTGCTATCTTAGAAATAAGGGCGATTATGAGGTTGACTATACCTAGGGTACCATCCAAGAAATAGGGATGACCAATTGTCGTTTTGGGTGGTTTTAATTGACACACTCGTTAGGTACTCAAAAGGGTCAATGAGTGACATCTTTGAGGTTTTGTTGAAAACCTAGCCTCAAAGACTCTAAACCTAGCCCACCAATCATCGTCTATTAGAATTTGCAATAAATCATCATGTTCTCATGACTAGGTTGCCCCTAGGAAAATATAACTCCAAGATCCGTTCTTAATTGTTTACGCTCTAATTATTTTTAGTCTCGAATTAATCCCTTAGAAGCACAAGAATTGTTTATATGTCAAAAGCTATTCAAAACCCCCAAATAATTTTGTACCATAGGTTTGAATCTAGTTAGTAACTTGATTGCCACTCACATTGTTCCTCGTGGATTCGACCCCGAATCCAAAGTTGGGTATATATATTGACAACAATCATTTTGCACTTAAATTGAATGTGTAAGTTGAGCGTTATCAAAAATGGTGTCGTTGCCGGAGAACAATTTGGTTTATTGAGTTAGTTTGAAATTTTAGCTTAGTTGCTTTAATTCAAACTTGTAAATATTTGTTTGTGATTTTCCTTTTGCTTCTTGTGTTAGTTAGATTTTTTTCTTTTCTTGTTTACTTGTTACTATGGCATCTCGGGACTACTATGATTTTGGTGGTTGAAAATTCTATCTTGATGGTTCATGTCCATATTGTAATGGACCCAACTTTTGGCAAGATTGTAGATATACTCCCCGGAAAGAGATGTGTGCACCATCTCGTCTTATAGAAAGTATGGTTGTTCTCTATGTAGTAGTCGAGATGGATATTGTAGTGATTGTCCAAATGCCCCCTACCCCCAATATGCTAACCCAATTGCTAGTTCTTCTTATGATTTTGATAGGTCTTATGGTCAAGAAAAGAAAGAACGAAGCACCGAAAAGAGTGGCATTGAAGCTATGCTTCAACTAATCTTGGATTGTTTGGAATCAACGAGAGATAACATACGTGATATGCATCAATACATGTGGGCATGTAACGAAAAAAGAAAGAGGATAGAAGAGATGTATATAGAGGTCAATCATCAAACACCATAACCATGCCCACTTTTCTAAATGAGCTTGATGTTGAAGAACCCTCGGTGACTACCCCATCAACCGAACCAACCATGAGGGATGATGCTAAGATTGAGGAAATGGTGCTTGGGTCAAAATAAGAAACCAATAAAATCTCTTATGAAAACTCTAGCCCAATTTGTGGTGAAGATATCGAGAAGGATGGAACTCCGAAATTAGGGAGAAGACATCACTCAAACCACTTTTCAATATTATGCTTGGCGAATATGATGAATGTCGAACCACCCAAGCAAATGATGAATTTTGGAGATGAGAAGGAAAATTCCTACATTTTGGAGTTTGTCATCCCAAAAGGGAAAACGGAAACCCCTCACTTGAAGGCCAATAAATGCAAAATTCGGTGTGTAACAAGTGAATTTTTAATTCTCTCGCCAATACCCAACAATCCTATTAGAAAGTTTGATGTGAAGTTGGGTAAAAGGTTTAAATCTTCAAAGTGGCGATATTTGTGTCCTCACCTTTGCCCAAAATGCCTCAAAGATGTATTGATCTAAAGTTGAGCTGCCATTTCAAGTCATCCAAATGGAAACATAAATTTGATAGGCAAAAGATGTCGTGCCGCGACTTTAACTAAGGTGTTTCTTAGGAGGAAACCCAAGGAATTTATCTTGATGTTTTCTAATGTCTTTAATTCATTTTTAGCTTGTTTTTGGGTGTTCGTAGGTGATATCACAAGTTGAAATGGGTACTTCAAGAATGAAATCGTGGATAAGTATATTGGACTTTCTTTTTATCACTTTTCTCTCTTTAGTAAGCTTACAAGGTATGATCTTTAAAATATGAATGAAGACCACATTTCATGGTTTTTTTTTGTTTGAATTTAATTCATTTGAGCTTATTTTTGTAGAATGTGGTTATTGGGATGAAGATTTTTGAATGAGTGCCTTGTCTCAAATGCTAAATTGCAAAATTCTTAATTGTTTAATCTAGTGCACACCATGTGTTTGATGAAACACCCACTTGAGGTTTATTTGCTTAATTGAGTGGTGGGTGATTTAATTTGGTTAGTATGATTACAAGTGGTGCATTTGGTGATGAATTTATGCATTGGGCTTGTTCACATGTGTTGTTATTCTATCTATTCAAGCTCTTACTTTTCATACACACTATATGTTTGTTAAAATGTCAATAAGAGAGAAATGCCTTATATGCTTACAAAGGTTAATGTGAACTTTCTTGTGATATTATGTGATCATTTTTGGAGCATAGCTTTGAGTCCAATTGGTCTTGAATATGGAATAACCGGTGGTCTTTGATTGAAATTATTGAGGAATATTGCATCCATGGTAAGAGAGACATGCATGCTTGTCTTGCCCTATGATAGATTGGGGTGACTCCATTCTTAAGGGTATAGAGTCGTTTGTGTTTCTATTGGTGTTATGAGTATTTTAGCATCTAAATGGGCGATATCTGAAGTTGCGAGGAAAGAATCCCATGAAGTGTAATGATAATGTCACCTTGCATTCACCCAAGTTTTCCTTTAATTGTTTAGGAAGAAGCAAAAGCTCAAAAATACTTTCAAAATGTCATTGACAAGAAATAAAATGATTTTGAAAAAAAAAATATAGTTTACTTTTTGAAAAAAAAATCAAAGATTTTTTTGAGTTTTCTTTTAAATGAGACCATTAAATTCAATTTTTGGCTCTCTCTTTACAAGGATGAGTCCTCGACTCGGAGTAACTTATTAAGCTCAAATTACTCAAATTGGTTGGGAGACTAACTTTTTGCTCTATAAGAATGATGCCATGTGTGGTGAGATTTTTGTATAATTCTTGTACATATGTGTAGTCTAGAACTTACTCCGAGTGTTGGTTTGGAGAATGGCCCGAGGCCATTTTTTACCCATCGTATAGCCAAATTTCCACCTTAGCTTTTTTTCCTAGTTAACCCCTTCGAGCCTTATTACCCATTTTTCTTTGTTTTTCTAATGATAACCTTGCTAAAACACTTTAGCCCTTTTTAAAATCTTTCTTTTGACACTTAACCTCCTTTGATGCATTGCATGATTCTAAGAAATAAAATATAGGCAAAAGCCTAAGTTTGGGGGAATGAATGTGATGTGCTAAGATGAACCAAGAAAGGTGTATGTAAAGTTGTCAACTCATGTGCTTAAAAGACAAGAGATGTTCTTAATAATAAAGTTGAATAGCCTAGCCCATAGAACTTGAAGAGAAATTGGATGAATGAAGGACGAAGAAGGGCTTAAAGTTAGAAAGTTTCTTGAAAAAGTCAAAGAAATGGAAAAAAAAAGAAAATGGTGGCTTTGAATTGTTTTGTATATGAAAAAAAAATAGGGAAAATATGGAAAATGATTTGAAGGAGAATAAGGTGAGAGTTTGAAAATTTTGGGATAGAAAGGGTTGAGAAATTTCATTGAAGGAGGTATTTTAGTCACTTGATCCATAGATATTCCTTCCCGCACCTTAAACCTTCATCTTTATGGTGATTCCAAACTAGGAAAGCTTACATTAGTGGTGAAAAACATAAAGGTCAAGCCTATGGTTCTACTCATTGTACTTGAATTTCTTTGTGGGAATGAATATGAATTCTTTCATTATTTGAGCTCCTTTAGAAATTTTCATGTACTTTGTGTGTGTGGAGCTAACTCTTGCTTGTGAGCGGCGTAGATACTTTGGGGTAGAGGGTGAAGTCTTACTCTCGATTTGGGTAAATGGGTGAAGTAAGTTGCATTGTGAAGATTGAGACAATTTTTGAAAATTTTGTGTTTCCTCTTAAGATGCTTTGTTGAGTTGGAAGTTTTATTTGATACAAACTTACATCCTTGCATCATAAATATGTGCTTATTAAAAAAAATGGTTTACTTATTGCCATGACATGTTTAGAAAGTATTTGAAGAGCTTTGTTAGCTTATTCCTTTACTATAGCTTTCTTTTGGGTGGATTTGAGTTAAATACCCTATCTCTTTGAATTATTTTTGATTGCTTGAGGACAAACAATAGTTTAAGTTTGGGGGTGTTGATAAGCCGTCATTTGATGACTTTCTAGTACCTTTTAAGCCTAAATTATCATGATTTTTTCATTGATTTGATAGTTATCTCATACTTAATGCTCATTTGTGCAGGAAAAGTTGATAAGGGAAGATGAGCAATTCTTTCAAGTCAAAAGAAAGTCAAATGTGAAAGTAAAGGGCAATCTTCTTTGTATCCACTTTCCACCTTCTCTTCATCTATTCTTCATCTGTTTAAGCAGATCAAGAGCAAGGTGGCATATTTGTAATATTGGTTAAATGTGGAATTGAGGCTTAAATAGGAGATTTTATATCATTTTCACCATCTTTTATCTAGTCACTATCCATCTTTAGAATAGTTTAGGGTTTTTACAATTTCTTGAAGCTTAAAGTGTGGTTTGCCTTATCTTTATTTTTAATGGATAACTATGATGGAAGTTTTGATCTATTTGTGTTTATTATGTGTCTGATTTGCTAGATACACCTCTTGGGTTTATGTTTGAATAGGGTACAAATGTGTATGGGTAGTGATATATTTGTGTAGATTCTAGTGTGTTGATGATAGGTTCTACGAATGCTTGATTACTTTGGTTGGAATTTATGGGTGAAAGCCCCAAATAACCAAATGGGTTTGATGGGTGAAGATCCCAAACTCTTGAAAGCATAAACCATCCTTGAAAGAGGAGTTTGAGTGAATTTTAGGAACCTACATCATCCTTGAAAGAGGGATGTAGGAACCAAGGCATTAGTAGACAATTAATGATATAGTTGACTAATTTTTTCTATCTTAGAAATAAGGGCGATTATGAGGTTGACTATACCTAGGGTACCATCCTAGGAATAGGGGTGCCCAATTAAGGTTTTGGGTGGTTTTAATTGACACACTCGTTAGGTACTCAAAAGGGTCAATGAGTGACATCTTTGAGGTTTTGTTGAAAAACTAGCCTCAAAGATTCTAAAACTTACCCACCAATCACCGTCTATTAGAATTTGCAATAAATCATCATGTTCTCATGACTAGGTTACCCCTAGGAAAACATAACCCCAAGATCCGTTCTTAATTGTTTACGCTCTAATTATTTTTAGTCTCAAATTAATTCCTTAAAAGCCCAAGAATTATTTATATGTAAAAATCTATTCAAAACCCCCAAATCATTTTGTACCATAGGTTTGAATCTAGTTAGTAACTTTTATTTTGAAGTAACTTGATTTCCACTCACATTGTTCCCCGTGGATTCAACCCCGACTTCAAAGTTGGGTAAATATATTTACAACGACCGCCCTGCACTCAAATTGGACGTGTAAGTTGAGTGTTATCAATGGCCATGGTTTTTTTTTAATTGGAAACTTAGGAGTCAATTTGGTTTAATTGTTTTTATATGGCATAAAGGGATAGACTTGCAAGCTCTAATTTTGTATGATGATACTAACGATTAATGCCTAAACAAAAGTCTCCCTGGTAAATAGTTGGAATGCGTAAATGGTTTTGATATGGGCTTAAAGTGGGGCAAGTAGCAAAGCCATGGAAGGTGGAAGTCTCGGGGGAACAACCACTGGAAACTCACATTTGCCGATGTGAGAGTGGTCTTGATGACCGTGTACATGATGTCACACTTTATATTTTGGGAGATGTACCAGTCATCTCAGGTTCTTTACTCCGGTCATGTGGCTAACACGTACTGGGGCCCTTTCAGCAGGGGGAGATTAACCCATATAGCCCGTGGGTGGTTCAAGGATGCTCAAGCTACTCATCCCAGGTTAAGGATTTAAATGCATAGTAAACCCGGTCCCCTTTCTTGGAACGATATATATATGTATCTATGTGATTTCATATGGTTATTTTCTTTAATTTTGAATTATTTGCATTATTTTATCTTATCCCTGAGTACATGCAAGCATTCACTACGCTAACCATCTTAGGGCATTGTATCTGATAATGTTCAACTCACTCTAATGTTCGATGGATGAGGCAGTCTTTGTCAAGTAATCCACTTTGAATTGGGGATGAATCTCAAGGAGAAAATTATAGACTTCAAATAATATGGGTGCTCAAATTACTATAAGATTACTCAGAATGCTAATAAAAATGACATGTAAGATAAAATGAGGGGATTGGTTTGGGAACTTTTTGTATGATCTTTAGCAAATAATCAAGAGATGACATTTTTTTCTCAAGCAACAATATTGGGGAAATCTTGGGATTATGCCTACCTAAAGGTAGAAGTGTATGGGTTAATTAAGGTTTAACATGAAATTAAGTTTTTAACTAAAGGATAGGCTAGGTCGAAGCTCATTGTGGTTAATATTTCGATAAAACCATAACGATTTCACTCGTTGGCTCTTTCAAGCACCTAAAAGTGTGAAGTTCGTAATCACCCAAAAACCTCAATCAAGCATCCTTATTTCTAGAATAATGCTCTTGACATGACTTGCACTCCTAATACACTTATTTCTAAGATCGAAAAAGGGAGTAAACCATAAGCGTATTTTTCCATCTTTGTCTTGTCCCCCTTTAACCCTCTTTCAAGGAAGTTATGGGTAACCTCATGTTCACCTTTATCTCTCTTTCGAGGATGATAAAGGGTTTCTAGATCTTGGGGTTTTCACCCATCAAACCCATTTGGGGATTTGGGGCTTTCACCTATTAAATTTTAAATCAGAAGCTCAAGCAATGGTGAAATCCTTACTCAACAACTACCAATCATGCAAACACAATAATACCCACACACAAATTACACTCTAGTTCAACATAATCCCAAGACTAAAGAAGTTAGTTACTCATTAGAAAAGAGAAAAAGAATTTTACCAAGTAGTGCATCCATGGAATTCATGATAAGAGAGGGTAAAATAATCTTAAATTCCACACTTCAAATTCACTAACTTCCCATTGGAACAATAATTACAAAACAATGAATAAACCCCTCTCTCTCTTTCTAGGGATCTTCCACCCCCCCTTTTAAAGTGTTTTTGAATTCCAGATTATAAGGCTTGCTTTAGCTGTCTAATTTACCACAATGCCCTTTACTCATTCCTCCCACTACGTCATTATCGTGGAGCTTTGTCTGCGATCGCGTAGCCGCGGTCGCGACTATGAGTGAGCGATCGCAGTGCGTTGGCCAAACTTGACAGACCGTGATTCCATTCCTCTGAACGCGACCATTTTCCTCCGACCGTGACCACAATACCTGAGGCCCTTTTTTGAGTCTTCAGCTACACTTTTTTTGCCCCTTTTGATCGTCATAAGATTCAATCCACATCTTTCAGCCTAATTGACTCTGTACCTATAAGAGTGAATATTAGTGCATTTACTCACAAATATGTCTTATTTATTCATTCAAATTAAGGCCATGTTCACAAATGTTTAGGGGGAATGAGTGTTGAAATCACCACTCATCAACACCCCAAACTTAAAGTATTCTCTTTTCCTAAAGCAACACTACTTCTTACCATGATACACAATTATTTATGCCCAAACTTTGTGCCCTAAAGGCCATAATGACTTAAACTTTAGTCTGAACCATAAGTAGCTCATTGTACAGGTGCTAGGATAACTTCACTACACCCCCTCGTTATAAAATGCAATGCTCAAGAGTGCATAAGACTTTAAAGAGAAACTAAGCAACAACGACCAATACTCTAGAGGTAACTCTTTTTTACCACAACTAAGCTATACTCCATTTGCCTCATTGCTGAAAGGTGACAAAATCACCCACCTCAACTTGTTTTATATGTTGACCTCACAAGAAAGAGAATTACACATACTAAACTATTGGCTATGTAGCAAGAAATTTTAAATTCATAAACTCTCTCCCTCACAAAAGAAATCTCAATGCAACAAGTGTCATACCATAGTCTTGCCCCTATTTTCAATCGCCACTACAAAGAAAGTAAATGGTTTGAGATCTCAAAGGACTTTCTAAGCTTGTAACGTAGGTTTGGGTTAGGTTGGGATTCCATTTAGGAACAACATAGCTACGCCCTTTCTTGAACATCCACATCACCCTTTATAATTCTTCCTTTGTCAACTAAGGGACACTCTTCTTCGTTTTCTTTCTTTTCTTATGCTTATAAATTTCTTCCTTTGTTCACCACTTTTATTTCATTTATTTTTCTTGTAACTTACGCATAATTCTTTCCTTTGTTTGACTCTTTCTTCTCCGGAGGTAGTGGTATAGACTGCGTACATCTTACCCTCCCCAGACCTCACAATGTGGGAATACACTGGGTTTGTTTTTGTTGTTGTTGTTGTTTCAACACTTAGGCATATTGGGCATTTGACTAATACTTCGTGGCTCTAAAATTTCTTCCATCACTTTCACCACCCCCAACTTAGGCTTTAAGCCAAAAGTTACATTTTCCAGCTCAAGGAGGGTACGACTCAAAAGAGGGATACAAGGGATGGAACATGACTTGTAATAAGTTTGTCAAAGAAAGGTCTAAAGGCTCAAAGTGGGTACTAGGGATTATAATTATGGATAAGAAGGCTTTTTAGGCTAGAGTGGGTTACAAAATCTCAAGGATGGCCTGAGATCATTTCTCCAAACAAATACCATCAACATTAGCTTTGAAAGACTAACGAGGCAAGTTCTAGATAACACAACTACACAAGAGACGAATATGAATAGCTCACCATACGTAGCATCTAAAAACTCACCAAGGCGGTTCAATTGTCCCTCCCATGAAATAAAAGTGGAGTGTATATCATTACTTATAAGTCAACAACTTGTGGAGCCACAAAAAGAGAAAAAGATTTGTTGCAACATTGCTCATGTCCATGCCCTTGATTTTTCAAAAATTTTGGACGAGGACGGAGGGGTTCTTGTTCTGCAGTAGCACTATGCACAATATGCTAAGATATGGCTACAACCAAAGCCTTAGTTTCACATTTTGTCTTAAAATGGCTAACTACCCATATGACTACTCGAACTTAACCTATGGTGACCCCCAGATTTACCAATTCCCATGCTAGAGGTACTCAGACTTTCCTTGCATTCTTGAGTTATTACTCAATCCATCATCGAGCAAGGTTCATTCATAGATCATTCATAGCTAAGAAATTCCACATATCCTCACTACAACACCCCCAACTTAAAGTCTTAAAGTACCCTCACTGAAGCAAATTCAAAAAGTAAGAAGTAAAAGGGATGAGAAAGTCTCCCGTGGATAGTAGGCATTGTAGAAATCTGATACTGCAATCGTAGAACATGTCCATGGTCAATTTGATGCTATTGTGGTCTGATGATCGTGGTCATAGTAACCAAGACTGAAATCCCCTATTTTTGCTCTATTTTTCATTTTCTGCACATCTATCAGTTTTCCAGCTCTGTTTTCCCCTATTTTTCTAAGTATACTATTTATGTTAAAAGACCTACAAAGTATCGAAACAAAAAAAATGAGTTAAGGATGGGTTGTCTCCCATCAAGAACCTAATTTAACATCATAACACAACTCTCTCCTTTCACCATATAGCATCTTCAAAGTTCAGAAACTCCACCTTGGCCGCTGCGAAGATGATCTCATTGTAGTGCTTCACTCTTTAACCATTGACTATGAATTTCTTCCCTACACTATCTTTCAACTCGACAGCACCACTTGAGTATACTTTAGAAATAACAAATGGTCCTGACCATTTTGAGTGGAGCTTCCCCGCGAAGAGTTTCAAACGAGAGTTGCAGAGGAGCACCTACTCTCTCTCACAGAATTCTCGTCACAATATTCTAGCATTTTCCTATTTCCTTATTTTTTTCCTTTACAAAGATGTACTCTCATAAGACGTTAGCCAGAACTCTTCCATCTTATGGCGTTGTGTTACCCGTTCCCCGAATGCTTCTCCCCAGTTCATCTTTAATCTCTTTAAAGCCTATAAAGCCTTATGCTCAAGCTCAACGGGTAAATGGCATGCCTCACCAAACACCAATTGATAGGCCGACATACCTATTAGGGTTTTGTAGGCCATTCTATAGGCCCAAAGCGCTTTATCCAATTCCCTTACCCAATTTGTGAGGCCTATATTTACCATTTTTTCGAGTATGGCTTTGATTTCGCGATTTAACACCTCCACTTTACCACTTATTTGGGGGTGGTATGGGGTGGAGACTTTGTACTTAACTCCATACTTGTCAAGAAGAGCACCAAACATGCGATTGCAAAAATGCGAACCACCATCAATAATGAAGGCCCGAGGGGTGCCGAACCTTGTGAAAATATTCTTTTTTAGGAATGAGGTAACACATATTATCTCATTAGTGGGGAGTACAATGGATTCCATCCATTTAGAAACATAGTTGACCACCACCATAATATACTTATTCCCAAAAAAGCTCACAAAAGGATCCATGAAATCGATTCCCCATACATCAAAGAGTTCTACCTCCAAGATAGGCTTGAGAGGCATCTCGTGCCTTATTGAAATACCACCATGCATTTGAAAATTATGACAAGATTTAACCCATTCAATGGAATCCCTATGCATGGAAGGCTAATAGAATCCACATTGAAGGATCTTAGCAGTAGTTCGGATCCCTCCATGATGACCACCATAAGGTGACGAGTGGCAAGCCTCCAAAATGTCATTTATTTTAGAATTTTTGAAACACCATATAATAACTCCATCGGCACACTCTTGAAATAAAAATGGCTCATCCCATAAATATCGCTTCACATCAAATAAAAATCATTTCTTTTGATGGTAACTCAGTCTCTCGGGGACTATACCACTTGCTACATAGTTGGAAAAATTGGCAAACCATGGTGTATTGTTTCTCTCAATGGCCATGATCAATTTGTCGAGGAAAGAATCATCAATTTCTATTTCTCTATACTTCTTATTGTTACCTTCGAGTCGAGAGAGATGATTGGCCACTTGATTCTCGCACCCTTTTTGGTCTTTCACCTCAAAGTTGAACTCTTGTAGTAACAAAATCCACCTAATTAAACCTGGATTTACTTTTTTTTTTCCATGAGATACTTGAGAGATGAATGTTCCATATGCATCACCACCTTCGTGCCTAACAAATAGGATCAAAACTTTTTGAAAGCATAGACAACCAACAATAATTCTTGCTCAATGATGGTGTAGATGCATTGGGCATCATTTAAGGTTTTGCTAGCATATTATATAGGATGAAAAAGGTTTTCCTTATGCTACTCTAGCATTGCACCCAATGTAATACTTGCATCGTATTTTACCTCAAATGGGGATGACCAATCCGAAGCCATAATAATTAGGGTTGAAAAGAGCAATTCCTTAAGATGATCAAATGCTTTGAAACATGCTTCATCAAAGTTTAACTTAGATTCTTTGTCAAGAAGTTTACACATAGGGTGTGCTATCTTGGAAAAATCCTTGATGAAACAACGATAAAACCCGACATAGCCAAGGAAACTTTGAACATATTTTATAGAAATAAAGGGTGGGAGATTGGCAATTACCTCAACCTTAGCTTGATCATCTTGAATGCCTTTTCCCGAGATCTTGTGGCCTAAGACAATTCCTTCTTTGACCATAAAGTGGCACTTTTCCCAATTAAAGACAAGGTTTGTTTCCACACACCTTTTAAGTACCTTATTCAAGTGTTCGAGGCATGACTCAAAGGAATTCCCCACTACCAAGAAGTCATCCATAAATACTTCCATGGTGTCTTTAACCATATCCACAAATATTGATAACATACAACGTTGAAAGGTTTTCGGGGCATTACGCAACCCAAAGGGCATTCACTTGAATGCAAACGTACAATATGGGCAAGTAAAACTTGTCTTTTCTTGGTCCTCCGGAGCGATACAAATTTAATTGTATCCCGAGTACCCATCCAAAAATCAATACCACCCTCTTCAGGCAAACCTATCTAGCATTTGATCCATGAACGACATTGGAAAATGGTCCTTCTCGGTCTATGTGTTCAATTTTTAGTAGTCCATACACACTCGCTATCTGGTGATCGGTTGGACAGGGATAAGATTATTTTTTCATTCTCGACAATCTTGAAACCACCCATTTTTGGAACATGTTGCACCGGGATCACCTACGTGCTATTGGATATAGGATAGATCACTCCCGTATCAAGCCACTTTATAATCTCATTTTTAACCACCTCTTGCATGGGTTAGTTCAATCTTCTTTGGTGCTCTACACTTGGTATGTGATCTTACTCAAGTTTAATTTTATGTGAGCATATGCTGGAAGCTATGCCTATGATATCCGCTACTGTCCACCCAGTGGCCCGAATGGATTTTTTTACTGCCAACTTCAATGCTTCAACTTGAGAGAAATTTAGGTCACTAGCAATAATGATTGGCAAAGTCTCATCCTCTCCCAAGAACACGTATTTGAAATGAGATGGTAAAGGCTTTAATTTGATTTTAGGAGGTTCAAGGATAAGGTTTGGCAGGTGGACTTTTGCATTTTTTAAGATCAAGATCTTATTTAATCGGGTTCTTGGTGTGAAACCCAAGCCAATTTAGAGAATCCACCACTTCATCATACTCTTGCACTTCTTCTCTCCTATAATTCCAAAGCACACCAACTAAAGGGTCATTCAACAAATCCACATTGACATGGTTGGACACTTCATCATCGACAACATTGATAAGCGAAATGACTTATCGGTCCAATGGATATTTTATCGTCTTACAGACGTTGAAGGTCACAATTTCACCATTCAATCTAAACATCATCTCCCCAAACTCCACATCTACCAATGCCTTCCCTGTAGCTAAAAATGGCCTTTCGAGGATAATGGAGATTTCGACGTCTATTTCACAATCCACAGTAACAAAGTTGGTTAGGTTAATGAATTAGTATACTCTTACTAGAACATCGTGGAGGATCCCTATAGGCTTATTAATAGATCAATCATCCATAAGCAATTTTATTTTTGTGGGATTTGTCTTACTCAATCCAAGTTTGTGAAATCTAGCATAAGCTATGAGGTTCACACTTTCCCCAAGATCACACAAAGCCTTAGCAAATGTGAAGGCACCGATGGTGCATGAGATAATAAACGCATGGAGATACCTCTTCTTCTCAACATTTGTGCTTATCATCATGGCGTTGCAATGGTGAGTAATCTCTATGGTTTCATCCGCCAAAAGTTTTTTTCCAGACACCAAATCTTTCATAAATTTAGCATAGCCCAGCATGTCATGCAATGCCTCGATAAGAGGTATATTAACAGAAAGGTTTCTAAATTTATCAAAAGCTTTGTTGAGTTTATCATGCTTTCCCATTCTCAATGACCATTCTTGGAAAAGAGGATGAATGGGGTTTGAAGGTATAGAAACAATTTGACACTCGTTATTCATTGGTTTTTTCATCAACATCTCATTTAACTTTATCTCTTCAACCTTGGGTGTTTTTCTCTTTGCCTTTGTCGCCTCCCCATTTTGCATTTCTTCACTTTGCCTCTTTATTAGATATTTTGAGATTTGACCTACTTTTGCTTCAAGTTGTTAGATAGCGAAGGAGTGAGATACAACCATTTTGTGAAGCATGAGGAATTCACTTCGTATTTCATTCACCATTTCTCTAGTTCTCTCAACATTACTTAAGATCCATGCCAAAATACCTCTATCAATATCCTCTATCCCTTCAAAATATGCCATGTTTAGATTTTCCCAGTTCCGACCTTGATTCCTATCTTATCCTTGTGGAGAAAGATGGAAACCCTCCGAGTTCCTAGGTTTTATCCCTACATTAGCACCAATCACCTTTTCCTCCTTGTCTTCATAAATTTTGACTTCTATCATATTTATCACACTACACTTTCCATTGATTCTCCTAACATATGCTCAATAAGGAGCTCGAGGCAAGACATTACTTTGCTCATCTTAGCATCGATCTCTTCCTCTTCATCTTTTCTATCATTGCACATAAAGGACGAGAAGGGAGCCCCCATGGCTACCTTAGTGTCTTCTATGTCCCAACATCTACACTAAATTTCCACTTGGTCTAAGACTTTTGAAATAATCCCATATGGTGAGATAATGAATGATCCACTGGATGCATTTTCCATAGCGTCCTTATTTGTTGATCTAATGCTCGATAGAAGATTTGAAGGAGCATTTTCTTCTACACCTCATGCGTGGGACTTTTCAAAAGTGTTTCTTTAAATCGTCCCCAAGCATCGTACCATGATTCTTTGTGGTATTGGCGAAAATGAAAAATCTCATCCCTCATCTTCAACTTCCTAGATGGTGGGAAGTATTAACCTAAAAAGATCACCGTGAGACTTGTCCATGAAGTAATGGATCCAGTGGGTAAAGACCTTAGCCATAACACCGTTTTCCCCATGATAAATAGTGGAAAAAGGAATCATTAGATGGACTCTTGGGATATATGTGCGACTTTAAATGGAGTACATACATCTATGAAACCCTTTAAATGATCATTCGGGTCTTCATGAGATTCACCCCCGAATAGTCCCTTTAAGTGGAGCAATTTCATCATCACACTTGTAACAAAAAATATTTCATGCTCTTCTGTGGAGGGAATGAGAATTGTACTTTCATGATCTCCAGTCCCAATACAAGCCGAGTCCCCTTGACTCATGATAACTTGGGAATAATAACGTTTACCTACGGAAAGATAAAAAACAATAAAGAAATTAAATTTTACCACTCTGGGTATTTCCTAGTAAGAATGACACCACACAAGCGAAATCTATATTTCACTCCACGGCAAAGACACCATTTTGTTAACGCTCAACTCACTCCCATGTTTGAGGGGTGAGGCGGTCTTTTTCAAGTAACCCAATTTGAATGAGGGTCGAATCTCGAGGAGCGAATTATAGACTTCAAACACTATGGGTGCTCAAATTACTACAAGATTACCCAAAATTCTAATAAAAATGACATGTAAGATAAAATATGGGGATTAGTTTGGGAACTTTTTGTACGATCTTTAGCAAATAATCAAGAGATGACACTTTTGTCTCAAGCAACAATGTTGGGGAAAACCTGGGATTATGCCTACCTAAAGGTAAAAGTATATGGGTTAATGAAGGTTTAGCATGAAACTTAGTTGTTAACTAAAGGATAGGCTAGGTCGAATTCCATTGTGGTCAATCTTTTGATAAAACCATAACGATTTCACCTATTGGCTCTTTCGAGCACCAAACAAGTGTAAAATTTGTAATCACCCAAAAACCTCAATGAAACATCCCTATTTCTAGGATAATTAACTTGACATGATTTACACTCCTAATACACTTATTTTTAAGATTGCAAAAGGGAGTAAATCATAGGATTAATTGTCCATCATTTCCTTGTTCCCCTTTAACCCTTGAAGATATTATGGGTGACCTCATGTTTACCTTTATCCCTCTTTCCAAGATGATAAAGGGTTTCTAGAGTTTGAGATTTTCACACATCAAACCCATTTGGAGATTTAGGGCTTTCACCCATCAAACTCTAACTCATAATCTCAAGCAATGGTGAAATCCTTACTCAACAACTAGCAATCATTCAAACAAAACAATACCCATACACAAATTACATTCTAGTTTAACATAATCTCAAGACTAAAGAAGTTAGCTACTCATTAGATAGGAGAAAAAGAATTATACCAAGTAGTCCATCCATGGAATTCATAATAAGAGAGGGTAAAATAATCTTCAATTCCACACTTTAAATTCACTAACTTCCCATTGGATCAATAATTACCAAATAATGCACAAACCAATTTCCCTTCTTCCTCTTTCTAGAGTTTTTCACCATTTTTTATAGTATTTTTGAATTCCCCATTATAAGGCTTGCTTCAACTATCTAATTACCAAAACTCCCTTTACTAATTCCTCCCGCTAGGTCGTGATTCCAACTATGAGTGAGAGATCACGTTGTGTTGGCCAAACATGATAGACTGCGATCGCATTCCTCCAACTGTGACCGCATTACTTGAGGCTAGGTAAATCATCTGCTTAGATGACAGTGATTGTGGTGCACAGACTGCGATCGTTATACCTGGGGACCTTTTTTGAGTCTTCAACTGCACTTTTCCTGCTCTCTTTTGATTTCCATAAGCTTCAATCCACATCTTTCAACCTAATCGACTCTGTACCTGAAAAGAATAGATATTACTGCATTTACTCATGAATATGACTCATTTATTCATTCAAATAAAGGAATAATTCACAAATGTTTAGGGAGAACGAATTGTAAAATCACCACTCATTAGTATCCCCATGCAATGCAGGAACCATCCATACTACGATTCCTCCTACTCAGTGACTTAGATTCGGGGAAAACTTTGAGTCAGGCTGAAGTGGTGAGCTTCCATACTTGGGAAGGCTCTAATTCATGCTATGTACTTCATTTATTTTTTGTATTTCTTTTATTTAGTTTTGTTTATGGTTGGGGGAATGTCCTGACCGAATGTTATTGATTCTAGATAGAGGCTTTGTCAGACAACTATTGGTATGGGCGGTGTCGGTATTAGTGTCATCCTTGGTATTGTAATTGGTATTGGCATTGGAGTTGGCACCAGTTGGATATTTTATTAAGGTTGTTGGATTATGATTATAGAATTTATTTAATGTCTTTGAAATATTATTATTTTATCTTGTTATATGTTTGAAATTCATCCGACATAGGGTGCAGGGTAGTTACAATTGGGTATTAGGGGTGGTCTCCTATCTCAGTTGTACTTGAGATGCCTGATACGACTAGGTTTTAGGTCATGTTAGATTGGTATCAGATCTATAGTTTCATGGTCAAATAGGTGTTCGACAAAGTTGTGTCGAGTAGAGTCTCTTTTAAGGGTGTGTAGCGCTCCACACTCGTAGGGTCGAGGCTACAAGGAATATAGGAATATTTCTCTTTCTTATGTTCTATTTTCAAGATGTAGAGTCTAAGTTCATGAAATCTTCTATAATCCCTGTTTGTTCACTTTTCAGATCATGACTCCTCGATGATTTAAAGCTTACAAAACTCCTCTGTACTGCCCGAGGACAATGCTAATGGGTCCCATTCTACTTATAGGGTACATACCTGGTCTAGGGGTCAAATTCGTGATTGTCCTTCTGGAGTTTCATCGGTTCCCTCTAGCCCTTCTCGAGCTAAGGTAGAAAATTCTAAGTTTTGTTAATCTATTCATATGTTGGAGCAGTTGGTAGCTTCTCAGGCTGAGCATGGTACTTCTGTTACTCCATCTTCTGAGACCATAAGGGTTGGCCAGTTCATGAGGTTGAACCCTCATGTGTTCACTGGTGTCATAGTTGAGGAGGATCATTATGATTTTATAGATGAGATATAAAAGATCTTCCATGTTATGCATTCTACTAACATAGAGGGTGTGGGATTTTCTACCTATCAGCTGAAAGACGTAGCATACCAATAGTATGAGGAATGGGAACAGACTAAGTGTGATGATGCTGAGTCAGCCTTATGGTAAGATTTATCTAATACTTTTCTAGACTGCTTCTTTCCTCAGGAGTTGAGGGAATTAAAGACAGAAGAGTTTGTTAACCTGAAGTAAGGTAATATGTCAATCAAGAAGTATGCCTTGAAGTTTCATCAATTATCTCGGTGTGGTCTGGAGTTGGTTTCTAGCATGAGGTCTAGAATGGGGAAGTTTGCTTATGAGTTCTCCCGAGACTTGATTTTGGAGAGTAAGGTTTCCTTATTGAACAAGGACATGAATATCTCCAAATTGGTTGTGTAAATGCAGCAGGTACAGAAAGAGAAGAAGAAATTAGTGAAGATTAGGGAGAGTTAGAGCAAGAAGTTTAGATTTTTAGAGCAAGGTGGTGGCCAACAAATAAGTGGCAAGGGTGGAGGGAAGTGGTCCAAGAAGAAGTAGAAAAACTCTAGGTCTTATTCGATGGCTAGTGCTCCCTACCCAAAGCTATCTGGTGATAGATATTTTTAGAGTAGTCACAATTGTAGTGTACAGAGTGCCTAATCTCAGGCTAGTGGGGCCTAGCTCCACTATATACTTCCTACATATTTTATAGGCGTTTGTATCAGGGTTATAATGATGTAGGAAAGGAAAAGTTCTTCAACTGCGATCATCCAGGGAATATGATTAGAAACTAAACAATTGGTAAGGTTGTTTTTGGGGAAAACAAGGTTCTTGTTACCTCTTCATCAGCTCCAGCACCAAAGGGTGTACCATTTAATTTTGGCACTAGTCAGAACCGTCTCTATACTCACATTACTCGTTAGGAGCCCGAGGCATCGCCTGATGTCATTAATGGAGTATTGAAACTCTATGACCTTAATATGTATATTTTACTTGATCTGGGGTCCACTCTTTCATATGTGACCCCATTTGTGGCTATGCATCTTGGTTTTGGTTCCGAGTGTGTTTCAAACCTTTTTTCTTTTTCTACCCGGTGGGTGACTCTGTGGTGGCTAGAAGAGTCTATACGGGATGTGTGGTGTTGGTGGGTAGTCGGGAAACATTGGTGGATCTATTTGAATTAGACATGGTTGATTTTGATGTCATATTGGGGATGGATTAGTTACACTCGTTCTATGCTTTCTTAGACTATCGTACCCATAAAGTCATCTTTAAATTCCCTAGTGAGCCATTGATTGAATGGGAGGGTGGTTCCCTGGCTCTTAAGCATAAGTTCATATCATATCTGAGAGCTTAGAGATTGATCTCCAAGAGGTGTCTCTATCATCTACTCTAGGTAAAAGATTCTAACTTGGAGGGTCCTTCTTTGCATTTTGTCCGGTGGTGAATGAATTTCTTGAGGTCTTCCCTGATGATCTTCTTGGTGTTTCTCTTGATAGGGAGTTTGATTTTAGGATAGATCTTGTTCCAGACACACGCCCTATTTTTATTCCCTCATATAGAATGTGTCCAGCTGAGTTGAAGGAGCTTAAAGAGCAATTAAAGGATCTTTTAGATAAGGGTTTTATCTATCCTAGTATGAATCTATAGGGTGCACAGGTGTTATTCGTGTGTAAGAAGGATGGTTCCCTTAGGATGTGTATTTATTATCGACAGTTGAATAAGGTAACGGTAAAGAATAAGTACCCTCTTTCAAGGATAGATGATTTGTTTGATCAGCTTCAGGGTGCTAATTATTTCTCCAAGATTGATCTTCAGTATGGGTATCATTAGTTAATTATTAAGGAGGTGGGTATCCCTCAGACATCTTTTTGTACCCGGTATAGGCATTTTGAGTTTCTAGTTATGTCTTTTGGGTTGACCAATGCCCCGATGGCAATCATGGATTTGATGAATAGGGTCTTCCATCAGTTTCAAGATTTGTTCGTCATTGTGTTCATAGATGATATTCTGGTGTACTTGAAGAGTGAGGTGAATCATGTTAATCACCTTTGTATAGTGTTGGAGACCCTAAAAAATCAGCAGTTGTATGCCAAATTCTCGAAATATGAATTCTGGTTGAACGTTGTCACTTTTCTCGGTCATGTCATTTGTAGTAAAGGGATCATGGTGGATCTGCAGAAAGTTGTTGTGGTTAAGAAGTGGCCTAGACCCACGACTCCAACCGATATTCAGAGGTTCTTGGGTTTAGTCGGTTACTATAGGAGGTTTGTGGAGAGTTTCTCTTTTATAGTTACCCCATTGACTACGTTGACAGAAGGTAAAGTTCTTATGGTCTAATGCTTATGAGGGTAGTTTTGAGAAGCTACAGAATAAGCTAACTTTGACTCCAGTCTTGACTTTGTCTGAAGGCACTGATGGTTTTGTAGTCTATTGTGATGTGTCTCGTGTGGGGCTTGGTTGCATCTAGATGCAACATGACAAGGTGATAGCTTATGCCTCTAGACAATTGAAGGTGCATGAGAAGAATTATTCGACAATGACTTAGAATTATTAGTTGTAGTGTTTGCATTGAAAATCTAACGTCACTATCTATTTGGCGTGCATATGGATATTTTTTTATGATCATAAGAGCCTACAATATGTGTTTACTCAGAAAAAACTGAACCTCAGGTAAAAAAGATGGCTTGATCTTCTAAAGGATTATGACATAAGTCTTCACTACCATCCAGGTAAAGATAATGGGGTTTCTGATGCTCTTAGCAGGTTATCCATGGGAAGTCTGGTTCATGTTGATAAAGTGAAGCAGAAGTTGGTGAAATATTCACTATTTGGCTAACCTTGAAGTTATCTCTTGGACTCTGAGGATGGTGGTGTGTTTGTGCAGAAGATAGCACAATCATCTTTTGGTGCTAAAGTAAAGGAGAAACAAATGTTGGATCTTGTCTTGATGAGGATCAAGGGTGAGGTAGATGGGCAGAAGGTGATGTCCTTCAAGATTAGTGGTGATGGTACCTTATGGTACCAAGGGGGGTTATGTGTTCCCGATATAGATGGTTTGAGAGAGAGGATCTTAACTGAGGCGCATGAGTCACGCTATGCTATCCATTCTTATTCGACAAAAATGTATCATGGCCTTAAGAAGATGCATTGGTGGAACAACATGAAGCGGGATGTAGCTAGTTTTGTGGCTAGGTGCATGGTGTGCCAACAGGTGAAGGTTGAGCACATGAGGCCCGGAGGATTGTACCATGAAATTGAGTTGCCTTTTTTGAAATAGGAGATGATCAATAAGGATTTTATTACCGATCTTTCTCGATCTCGAAATCAGTTCAATTTTATTTGGGTTGTCATGGATAGGATTACAAAGTCTGCTCATTTTTTACCGGTAAGGGCTAATTTCTCGGTAGAGAACTATAAAAATTATATCTCCACGAGATTGTGAAGTTGCACGGGGGGGGGGGGGGTGGTTATTTCTATTATCTCAGATTGCGTTACACAGTTTTCATCTTAATTTTGGCAGTCATTTCAGAAATGTTTGGGGACCAAGGTGATTTTTAGAACTACTTTTCACCCGCAGTTGGGTGGACAAGTGGAAAGGACTATTCAGACATTGCAGGACATGCTTAGAGCATGTGTGATTGACTATGGTGGTAGTTGAGTTGAGCATTTGCCTTTCATAGAGTTTGCATACAACAATAGCTGCCACTCTAGTATTGGAATGGCTCCGTTTAAAGCTTTGTATGGTAAGAGGTGTAGGTCTCCTATTGGGTGGTTCGAGGTTGGTGTGGAGGAAATGTTTGGCCCAAATTTGGTTCACTAAGCCATGGACAAGGTTAAGGTGATTTGGGATAAGCTTAGATCGTCCCAAAGTTGCCAAAAGTCCTATGCTGATGTGAGGCATAGGAAGTTGGATTTTAAGTTTGGTGAAAGGGTGTTCTTGAAGGTGTCTCCTATGAAGGGAGTGATACGGTTTGGGAAGAAGGGGAAGTTGTGTCCCCAGTATGTTGGTCCGTACTTGGGTTTGAGAAGAGTCGTTAATGTTATGTATGAGATAGAGTTGCCTTCTAGTATGATCTTCATTCACTCGGTATTTCATGTTTCCATGCTAAGAAAGTGTGAGGGCGATCTATCGCAGATTATACCTATTAAGGATATTAGTTTTTTGGATTCTCTATCTTATGAGGAATTCCCTGTTGAAATATTGGATTGGCAGGTTCGTTGGTTGTGGACCAAGGACGTAGCTTCGGTGAAGGTTCTGTAGAGGAACCATAAGGTGGAAGAGGCTATATGGGAAACTGAATAGGACATGAAGTCCAAGTATCCATTCCTATTTCCTTCTCTAAAACTTCATGCGTAAGGTATGTGTTGATCTTACCATCTTTGTTTTCTGGCTTTGTTAAAGAAAAGATTAATTTCCTTGGTATCTTTGTTTTCTAACTTAGTTAAAGGTAAGAGTGGGTCGTGAGTTCCTTGGTAATCTATTTTCTGTCTTAAAGGTAAGCGTAGGGGTGTTTGGGGGTATAATCATTCTAGTATCTACCTTGTCCCATCATTCGAGGACAAATGATTCAAGCGGGGAAGAATTAAAACACCCTAGGTTTTGTCCCTTGGAAATTAGTTGAGTTTTGAACTTATTATCTATGTAACGACCCACCATACGAGTCCTATGGTGTGGGTATGGGTCAAGGGACCCTAGTCGTATATTGGTCAGTGTGTTGTTGGCCAAGTTCTGTCCTAGTTATGAGAGACTCCATATGAGTCATATGGTCTTATGATAAGAGGTTTAGGGTCCAATCGTATATTGTCCAGTGTCTATCCTTTGATGTTCTGCCTTGGATATGACTTGATAATACTAGTCGTATGGTCTAGTGAAGAGATAGGCAAGGGATTTTTATGTTCGATAGAATGTGGTGTCCAACTTTCTATTCTGGTGCCGACTTGATGATACCAGTCTTATGATATGGTGACGAGTTTGAGGATCAACTCGTACCTACTTGTGAGTTTTCCACAGTTTAAATTTGGGGGCATTCTGGACATTTTTCCTTTGTAACTCCCTTTGATACCACGACATAAAACACCTTTTGGTCTTCATT
The DNA here is from genome assembly GCA_030864215.1 of Capsicum pubescens. Taxonomy (NCBI): domain Eukaryota; kingdom Viridiplantae; phylum Streptophyta; class Magnoliopsida; order Solanales; family Solanaceae; genus Capsicum; species Capsicum pubescens. Next base: position 167,219,844 of record CM061544.1, on the reverse strand, counting down.
AATCTATAATTCTCAATCAAAAATTCTTAAAATCACTCTTAAACTCTCTCTCAAGCAAAAGGCTAGGGTTTCTTCAAGATAATCAATTAAGGCTTTCAAGGGTAGTTTCTCTTCGTCTTCCTTGGCGCCTAAGGCATGTTACTCCTCCCTCATTATTATTTTACAAAGAACATGTGTTTGAATATATGAATTTGATGATATTGTTTTGATTTGAAATAATGGTTGGGGTTTTGGATGTTTATGGTTGAATAATATTTCTCATGGTTTAATAATGTTTCTTTCATGCTTTTAATATGATTTTGACATTGTGGAATGCATGTTTATGGTAAATGGATTTAGGGGTACTTTGGATTCCCCCAAATTACTTAGTTATGATTTTGAAACATATGTGCCCTCAACTTGTTTGTTAAAATGCCAATGAGAATGGTTTTGTCACATTATTTATCTACTCTTGAAATCTTTGAATTGCATAAGAGGTAATGGAACTTAAATTGGTTTGGTTGGTTTTAAGTGGTTTGTAAAGGCCTTTATGGCCATAGTTTTGGTTTAATTGTAAACTTGGGAGTCAATTTGGTTTAAGAGTTTTGGTATGGCATAAAAGTATAGACTTACATGCTCTAATTTTGGTATGACGATACCAACGGTTAAAGCCTAAACAAAAGACTCCTTGGTAAATGGTTGGAATATGTAAATGGTTTTAATATAGGTTTAAAGTGGTTTGAGTAGCATAGTCGCGGAAGGTAGGGGTCCCGAGGAGACCGACACTGGAAACTCACGTTTGTCGATATGAGGGTGGTCTTGATAACCGTGTACATAATGTCACACTTTATATTTTGGGAGATTTACTAGTCATCTCAGGCTCTTTTCTACAGTCATGTGGCTAACACGCACTAGGGCCCTTTTAGTAGGGGGAGCTGAACCCATATAGCCCGTGGGTGGTTTTAGGATGGTCAAGATACTCAGCCAAGGTTAAGGATTTAAATGCATGCTAAATCCGGTCCTCTTTCTCGGCACGATATATATATATGTATCTATGTGTTTTCATATGGTTATTTACTTTGATTTTGAATTACTGGCATTATTTTATCTTATCCCTGATTACATGTTAGCATTCACTCTGCTAACCATCTTCGAGCACCGTGTCCCCACGCGATACAAGAAATGACCATGCTACTATTCTTTCTGCTCAGTGACTTGATGGGGACAACTTTAAGTCAGACTGAAGTGGTAAGCTTCCATACTTTAGAAGGCTCCATTTCATGCTATGCACTTCTTTTATTTTTGTTATTTCTTTGGTTTGTTTTGGATATGGTCAAGGGCATATCCCGATTAGATGTTATTGATTCTGGATAGAGGCTTTGACAGATAACCATGGGCATGACCGGTATCGGTGTTGGTGTCAGTCACGGTATTGGCATTGGCATTGGGGTTGGCACTGATTGGATATTTGATTGATGTTGTTGGATTATGATTATAGACTTTGTTTAATTTCTTTGAAATATTATTGTTTTATCTTGTTATATGTTTGGAATTCATCCAACATAGGGTGCAGGGCAGTTATGGTTGGGTATTGGGGGTAATCTTTGATCCCAATTGGACTTGAGATGCCCGACACGACTAGGCCTTGGTTCAGGTCATGTCAAATCAATAGTCGTTCGTGAGAATAATTTAATCCCAAGGATGGTCAACTGGAAAATTCGTTAAACTAAATCCAAGATACAAGGATTTGTTGGAGGACATGTTCAGTAAGGTAGTGTTCTTACATATCCAACTATAATAAACATCTTTTAACTATTTATTTAAAAAAAATTTAAGTATTTTTCAGTGATACATGTGTATATCTACTGTTAATTTTTAAGTAATTATAACTAGATATTTTTTATGCTATTTTATTTGCAGCTTGTATACAGGAATATATCATCTTATCATAGAAATTGAACCAATTTGATTTGCCAAATCCTCTTACATTTGGTCCAACTGATCATGGTATTAATGTAGCTCAGACCGTATCTCTACAATAAGGAGCTGAAAGGACTACTTCAACTGAAATTCAACATGAATGTGATGATTTTAGTACTCCACCAACTGCAAACCTACAAAAAAGTATGTTGAGTGGTGCTGGTCCATCTTCACACCCTCCTGTGAAGAAATAAAAAACTTATATGGAGTCAAAAAAAGTTAGTTCACGTGTCTCTATGACACAAAAATAGTCAACTTTGTTGTCCAAAGAGAAACAACCATCATATTCGTCAAGAACAAATTCGGGGCCTCCTGTTTCATTGGAAAAAGACATAGTTGTGCATACCTTTGAGGAGAGAAATGCACCTGATGCAACTGTTGTTGTTAAGAAAAAATAACCACTTTCTATGTCAGACTTGGATGACTTAAAGTCTTATGTTAAGACTTATCTAAGTATAACATTTTATAAAGAAAAAATCAATCTTCAGCTATTACATGTGTAGTGTTATAAATTTATAAATAGTTATTTAGAAATAAAAGTAATTTCATGAATATGTATCAATATAATGCATATATATCAGTATGTTATGTTAATGATGATTCATGTATCAAAATGACACATATATATCTGCATAATTTTATTGTGGAAATATTTAAACCTTTACCATGTGTTTTTCGACACGACAAGTCAATCATAAGGTATATGTATTGACAAATATTTATTCACATTGTAGGTTGACATGAAATTCAAGGAGCTTCCAACGTTGATGATAAACTATTACACAAGCATTGTGAAAGTTGAGAAAGAATGCTCTATTTTATATGACAAGGTATTCAAAATTTATCATTAGTACCATAATATTATCGTTTTGTTCTAAATTATTATCATACAGGTTGCTCATTCTCCTATCCATGAAAGTGAAAAAATAGCCCGGATAAAGAAGGAGACCCTCATCATTCTCACAATGAGGACAATGCAGATGGTAAAAGTGACAATGTTGCGGAGGTACAGGGCAATCATCTAAAGTAGATGGAAATGAAGGATGAGGTGACGAGAGCGTAAAGGTAATATGAATAAAACATTTGGTTTTAATTATATTGACTTAATTATATGATCGATTGCTTCTACTTTCTCAAACTATTAGTTGCAAACAGTTTATTTGCCATTATTGAAAGTGTTGACACTGTTATTATAATTCTATAACATTTCAGTAACAAGTGTTGGATATGTACTGATTGTGTTTTTCAGATGAATCATTTTAATACATCTGATTCCAGATGTATCATTATGATACATATATAAAGTTTAATCAATACCTATCCAAAATTCAATCTCACACATAGTTCATTGTACACAAATGTTAATCAGGAGGCTGGTATTAGGTCTATGAATAATGTACAAGAAGAACTAAGAAGAGATGCATAATACAGCTGTAGAATTAGATAAAGTACTTAGAGACGAGCGCCTAAAGGTAATATCGACTTACTTATATGGTCGATTGTTTCAAATTGCTCATACAATTTATTTGTCAATATTGGAAGTGTTGAAATTGTTTATTGTATTGATCACAAACTAATCTTAAATTTTTATGTGACATAATAGCTTTTTCAGTAACAAATTTTAAAATGATCTAAGATTCCAGTTACAAATGTATCATTTTGATACATATGGTTTCAGATATATCATACTGATACATATTGAAGTTTAATCACTACGTATTGATAATTCAATCTCACACAGTTTATTATTCACATAAGTCAAGAAGGAGACTGAAGAAAAACCACATAATACAGCTGTAAAATTAGATAAAGCAATTGCCTAGGTTGTTGCATCATTGTCTGTAGCCTAACCCCCAGGAAACACTGATAGCTAATTCTTAATCAGTGATAGTGCTAGTGCAGCTATTAACACATGCAATCTGAAAGGCAATACTGATAGTCAATTTATTATTAGTAATAGTGCTATTACATCTATCTCACAGGTCTTCGTGTGCAAGATAGTTCTTTCAAATAACATCAAGTCACCTGCCCAAAAAAATAGGCAACGTTCAAAATTTTATCAGTCACCATACATCAATTTTTTTTTATTCTGGGTCAAAAGATTAAAAAACCATCCAGTCTTGCAAAAAGTTGAACTATCCGTTTGAAGGTCACAACATACATGTTGAATAACTATTCTCTAAGTTCTCTCATTGGATATCAATTGGTCTGAATAAAACCCATGCTAGTAGGTAAGACTGTTGAATCATCTTTTAAATTACCATAAAAATATTCTATTATTCTCAATACTGGGTGAAGTCATAATATGCTTATAGGAAAGAAAAGGATAAGCACTACACGGCCAAATATGCTGACCTAAAATCAAAGCTTGATTTTGTTGTTGTACATTCAGAGAAAAAAATAATTTTACTGCATGGCACAATCAAATACATGTTAGAATGATGAGGTATGCCTCAATCAAATATATGTATCGCCTAAATAAAATTCCTTATTATGAAAAAAATACAAATTTATATTTCTGATTTATGGTGGTGTACTATGTATAAAGATTTTGTCACACGTCTATTTTCTTTATGTACTTTCTGCCATATATATGGACCACATACAGAGTAGTTGATACATATATATATTCTTCATACACTCATATTTATATTTTTCTGTCACAATGTTAATAGAAATTTATATGTATCAACTAATTTGCACTTGCATTATGTATCAAATATATGAATCAAATGTGATTATAGATTTTAATTTTTCATCACAGCATATCGATGTGATAGTCTACAATCTTCGCAAGAAAGCAAAACTAGACACCATCAATGAATATAGATATACCACCGCTAATTGCATATTAAGGAACTACATCCATGATATATACACTCATTATCATTGAATCCAATCAGAGATCGTTTTAAGCTCTCAGGAGGAAAATGTTCATTTAATGAAAGCTGCATGCAACACCCCCCCCCTCCCCTCTATTTTTGGGATAGAATTCGAATCATTATTTCTACGTGTACAAACTTGAATCCAATTATTTCTATATAAAAAAGTGTCATGATCATTATCCTAGTGTGAAAAGTACTTTTGAGGGGAAGAATGTTTATTTAAATATTTAGAGTGGAGTAAAGTTAAGAACTTTTGTTATCGACTAAATTTTGGAATTCAATTCAACAAGGGTCAACTTTGAACGTGTATAACTTCTGGAATATGTGGAATTTTTTAGCTCAAGACCCACCAAATTAAATATAAATGTGTCCTCTTTCCAACGCATTCAATTTTGCCTTTATCCGATATCCAAACAAAAAGTTATGGGAATTTTCGTGAGGAACCAATGAGGGTCCATGATTACAGTGCAACATGGAGCTTATCGCAGAGATTTACCTTCGTGACGTGTTGATGCTTTATATTCAAGAAATTTATGATTTTGTTTACTTGGGAGGAGTGGTATTAAAAAATTTTCACTTATAAACGACCCCTAAACACTATATTAACCTATTTCCATTAGTTTTCACAATAACATCGATTAATTTATTCTCAAATCCCCTTTTTTTAAGTCAAGACTAGGGTTCAAGGAGGTGGCCATCTAGGGTCCTAAGGATGTTGTATTCTTCAAATTTCTTGGAAATTAAGGCATGTATCTATTTTCCTTGAACTTATATTTTGTTAATGGCATGAAATTGGTTATTATTTATGGTTTTAATAATAGGTTTTAAACTATGGATTGAGGGTTGTGCATGTGTTCAGTTTAAATATTTTTCCATGGTTTGTTATGCAAATTCATGCTTTATTAATGTTTATAAATGTTTTTCAATGCATGAGAATAATGATTTAATGGAGGGGTCATGGTTAATCCCCAATTTGATGATTTTGCCTTGGTATATAGTTTGAAAATCATGTGCCTTCAATCTGTTTGTAAAATTGATAATGAAGATGATTTTATCACATAGTTTGACTATTCTTAGAATCCTTATATTGCATAAATGGTAAATGGAATATGAATTGGTTTGGTTTGGCTTTCAAATGGTTTTAGAAAGGCCTTGGTGGCTACAGTTTTGGTTTAATTGAAAACTTTGGAGTCAAATTTGGTTTAATGGTTTCATATGGTATAAAAGGATAGACTTGCAAGCTCTATTTTTTGTATAATGATACCAACGATTAATGCTTAATTAAAAGACTCTTTGGTAAATGGTTGAGAATGTGTAAATGATTTTAATATAGTCTTAAAAGGGGTTGTGTAGAAAAGTCATGGAAGGTGGAGGTCCCGGAGGGACCGATACTGAAAACTTATGTTTGTCGATGTGAGGTTTTGTCATGGTGATCGTGTTCATGATGTCACACTTTATATTTTGGGGGATGTACTAGTCATGTCAGGTGTTGTATAGACAACACGCACTAGGGCCCTTTCAGCAGAGGGAGCTGAACCCACATAGCCCATGGGTTCCTTTAGGATGGCAAACCTACACAGTCCAGGTTAAATTTTTATAAGTTCATGCTAAGCTTTGTTCCCTTTCCCAGGCATGTAATATATATATGTATTTGCATTTGATGGTATGCTTGAGACTTGATTGGTTTTGAATTATCATCTATGGCATTATTTATGCCCTCATCCCTGAGTTACATGCGAGAACTCTAACCTCTAACCATCTTCAGACATTATATCCTCATACGAGGCAGAATTTGGCGATACTTTTACTCCTCCTACACAGTGACTAGGTGATCATGGGATAGCTCGTAGAGCCAGACTGAAGTGGTGAGATTCCGTACTTTGTAAGACCCCATTTTATGATTTGATTTCCTTATGTCATATACTTTTATTTGATCTAATTTTGGCTATGGTCAGGAGCATGTCCCGATACTTTATTGATACTTGGTTTGTGTTAGAGGCTTTGTGGATACTGTGGACATGGGTATTATGGTCGGTTTGGATAGTGATCTCATGTAGACTTTTGGGTTATCTTTCCTATCCTGATATATATATGTATGTATGTGTGTATGTATATATATATATGTATATTGGTAACATTGGAATAGACTAAGGAGGTGGTCTCGGGACCCCGATGGACTTGAGATACCCCTCTCGCTAAGCCTGGGTTTGGGTCATGACACTGCATCTGTAGAGAGATACATTTGTGAAATTATTCAAGGTATATGCATTCCAGCAGGTCTTCCATGGAATTTGGTTTATGAGGTCTACGTGTCAATAAACTGTGAGGGATCATTTCACTTAGTGTTGGTTGTCATAGTGCTCAAGGAAAGATGCATTTGTTGTACTACTCGTTGAAAGGTCATGATGATTATGCGGTTAAGATAAAAGAGCTTGCTGAAATGTTGTCAACTTACTTGTAATATCTGACTTTTTTGAAAAAAAAAAAGACTGATCACTACTTGAAACATACAAGGAAAAGACAGACTGTAACAACCCAATTTGATAAACCAAAATTCTACACGGTGATCATGACCCCGAAGGATCACAAGCTAACCCATGACTGATATTTGTACCTGTATACTGCATAAGATAACATAATAATGCAGAAACATACACTGAAAGACCATAAGATTTGATCATGAACATAACTGAATAACGTAACCTAAGTGTGGGGTAATAGAATACCCAAAACAAAATTGAAAATATTGAAGTCTGAACATGATAGTCTGTATCTAGTCTACATCTAGTCTGAAAGCCTCTACTGTCTGAAGAATCTGAATAAAGAATCGATGGGACATGTCCCCGACTAACTCCAACTAATAAGCTAATCAATGAGATACTATAAAATCATTATGTCCTCGAAGGATGAGGACTCACTTCTACTCTGACTGTTGAGTTTGGAATCTACTGCTGATCTGGAACTCGCGTCTCTGAACCTATGGTGTAACATAAAAAGAAAGCACCATAGCGCGATTGCGTCAGTACATATGTACCGAGTATACATGTGAGGTAGGCTATATGTAATGGTTCACATGCATGAATAATGCTAACTGACTGCATAACATGAACGTGAGAATACATGTATAAATATGTAACTGTAACTAACAACGTGATTTCATGATTTCTGAGTCTGTATACTGATAACGTGACATGCTAGTAAATGATATGACTGATAACATAAAGGACTATATCTGAATAATGCTGATAACATGGGTGACTGTATCTAGGTATAACTGATAACGTGGGTGACTGTAGCTGACAGTCCTGAATCTGGTGGAACTATCTGAGTTTCGTACAGTATCTGAGTTGACTGTATCTGACAGTCCTCAAATCTGAAGAAATATCTAAGTTCTATTACTGAGACTGATTGACTGTATCTGATAGTCCTGATTATGTAACATAAAACTATGGGAAGTAGTATCTATCCGATATACCCCAAATGTGCTATGATAGCTGAGCTGGGGTCCAATCTATACCCTGATTGGAAGGGTGTCAATACCGCGCCACTGCTAAGGACAACATGTGAGTAACCCTCATATAACAGGTAAGTCTAGCGAAAATGGTAGAACCATCACATAACAGGTTAAGCCACCTCATCAACCCTCATATAGCAGGCTATGATGTCTCAACCTATGCTAGCTACATGGTTCTCGAATGCAAGATTGCTTCTAGGAATCACACCCTCATATAACAGGTGAGTCCCCATACTTGATTTCACTCGGTGCTAATCCCTACTCCCATCTGAATGGACACTCAACATGATTTGCTGAACTGAACTGAGCATGGACTGAGTTACTGAATTTCCATGGTTGACGGAATACTACTGATATCTGATATCTGACTGAGTCATGAGATCATGGAGATTTTTTCTGAGTCATAAGACTATCTGAAGTCTAAGAGTTCATAGCTTGACTGAGAGTATTGTGAAAAACATGGCATGGCTCTAGGCACACAGCTAATATTTCGGGTACAAGTAACCCGAGGACTCGATAGAAGGAAACTGACATAGCATGATTTACTTGAAGACTTGACTAACATCATAATACATATTACATCTAAAGGAGCCTTTCATCAAACATGTAATAGGCATAAACTTGTACATACATGCGGATTTCATGATATCATGCTAGTTAGACAATTTTTCTTCATCTAGGAATTTAATCAAACATATTGTAGGCATAGTACATATAAAGCACATCATACAACAATTAAACATCATGATTCAATTCCAATTCCATCATACAAGGTTTTAGTCATGAGATTTCGTAAATCTTTATCTATACTAATCAACCCACATGGAATTTATTATCAAATCATGGAATAGAAATCAATTCCTTATTTATCAACATGAAAGAGAACATACAAAGCATGAAAACATGAAGAAAATCCATAACTTGTAGTTTAAAAAGATTCTTGAACTTCATGGATGAAAGGAGTCCATGAATAAACACTATGCGTACCTTAGTTCGTGATTTCGTTAAGATTAATGGTGAAACCTTCTTGAAATTGGACCTTTTATGAAAACCCTCGCTTGAGTTCTTGAGAGTATTTGAGAAAAACATCAATATTTTGGATGAATAAGGGCTAAATACTATGTTTGGAAGCTTATATAGGGGGGAAATTGACCCTTTTAACCCTAGACACGTAATTTAATTTTTTAGTAAAATTTCTCGAATTAGGCCCTTGGTGCAACGCAGCGCTATCACGTTGCGTCACTTGAAATTGACAATTGGGAAACTGCACGGTGGCGCGACGCGGAGCTATCGCGTTGCCACCTTATCTACGACCTGAAAGTTTGGCGCGACGCACCAGTATCGCGGAACAACACTGGAATTTGACAATTGTCATTTGAGTTATCTCCACGACAATTGCCATTAGTGAGTTATCTCACTAAAAAGGCTCTAACTTTTCATCCTGGTGTTGGATTTCAGCGAATTATATATTGATGGAAAGCTTATTCAATTTTCCACGTGATAGGAAATGAAAAATATAGAAATACCACGTGTATAAGAATGAATTCTTATTTCAAATCAAGTTCTAACATCCTTCAGATGATTTTCTAGCTAAGAAAAAGCACGGGTATTACAATATCTCCCCCTTGAGAATATTCATCCTCGAATGAGACTGACTGAGAGAGGAAAAAATGAGCTGAACATGAATAACTAGAACATGATCTCATGACGGACATGACTGTCAAGATGAACATAACATACTGAACATGCATATCTGATGCATGTGTAACTGATTCATAAATGCATAACTGAAAGATCTGAAAAACTAAGTTTTCGCATAATGAGAATGCATGTCTAATGCATAACTATATAACTTATCTGATACATGAATGCATGACTGAATATGTGGTGGTACTTGATACCAAGCTTATCATGGGAACATGAGCATTAGACTAAATACTAAGTTAGTGATGCACACTAATCATGAAACTGAGTAAGCTTAAGAAGAACTGTTACCTTGAGCTTGATCTAAGTTGACGGGGAAGAGGTGAGGGTACTTGGGATGCATATATGCTTCTGTTTCCCAAGTAGCTCCCTCGACGGACTGATTTCGCCAAAGAACTTTAACCAGGGGGACTTCTTTGTTCCTTAATCTATGAGTCTGATAGTCTAAGATTTCAACTGGAATCTCTTCATAAGAGAGGCTGTTCTGAACATCTATGCTCTGAATTGAGACTACGACTGATGGGTCACCTATACACTTCTAGAGCAACGAGACATGAAATACTGGATGAATTGAGGCTAGATCTGAAGGCAATTCGAACTTATAAGCTACGTTGTTAAATCGGCTGAGAATCTTGAAGGGACTGACATATAGGGGACTGAGCTTTCCCTTCTTGCCGAATCTCTTCACTCCCTTCATGGGAGAGATCTTGAGGTAGACATGATCACCAATCTCAAAATCGAGATCCTTTCTACGAACATCTGCATAAGACTTCTATCAGCTCTGAGCATCTCAGAGTCTTTCTCTAATTAACTGAACTTTCTCTAAGGTGTCGAAAACTAAGTCAGGACCTATGACTGAGGCCTCACTAACTTTGAACCAACCGATTAGAGATCTACATCTCCTACCATAGAGAGCTTCGAATGGAGCCATTTGAATACTGGAATGATAGCTGTTGTTGTATGCAAACTCAATCAAAAGCAAGTGGTCATCCCAACTTTCCTTGAAATCAATTGCACACGCTCTTAGCGTATCTTCTAACGTCTGAATGGTCCTTTCTGCTTAACCATATATCTGAGGATAAAAGGTTGTACTGAGATGAACTTGTGTACCAAGACCCTTTTGGAATGCTTTCCATAAATGAGAGGTGAACTGGGTACCTCTGTCTGAGATAATAGTCAATGGAACACCATGCAATCTAACCAGTTCCTTAATGTAGAGCTTGACGTAATCCTCAACTGAATAAGAGGTATGACCTGGAAGGAAAAGAGCTAATTTGGTTATTCTGTCTATAATGACCCAGACTAAATCACACTGACAACGAGTTCGGGGCAAACCCATCACGAAGTCCATGTTCACAACTTCCTAATTCCAAGTAGGAATACTGAACTCCTGTATAGGACCACTAGGCTTATGATGCTCTATCTTAACTTGCTGACATGTAGAGCACTTAGCCACAAATTCTGCAACATCTCTTTTCATCCCGCTCCACCAATAGATCTCCCGCAATTTGTGGTACATCTTTGTGGCCCCTGGATGAATAGAGTAGTGCGCACCATGCGCTTCTGCAAGAATTCACTGCCTTAAGTCATCTATGTCTGAAACACAGAGACGACCCTGACAATGAAGAACACCATCTCCCCCTTGGGAGAAAACCTCTATTTTCTGATTCTGAACTAACTCTTTTAGCTTGACAAGGCTAGAATCCTTATCTTTCTTTTCTTTCACCATGGAAACTAGAGATAATTCTGAACAAATCTGAATACATACACCGCCCTTGGAAGAGTCGACTAAGCGAACGCCTAGTCTAGCAAGCTGGTGGACTTCCTGGGCTAACTTCTTCTTATTATCATCAACATGAGAAATAATACCCATGAATAGTCTACTAAGAGTGTCGGACACTACGTTGGCCTTGCCTCGATGATAGAGGACACTCATGTCATAATCTTTCAAGAGCTCTAACCACCTTCTCTGATGAAGATTGAGATCTTTCTGAAAAAAGACATACTAAAGGCTTTTATGATCTGTGAAGACGTCTACATGAACACCGTATAAATAATGCCTCCAAATCTTCAAGGCAAATACTACGGCTACTAATTCAAGATCATGAGTAGGATAATTCTTCTCATAGGGTTTAAGTTGTCTGGAGGCGTAGGCTATGACCTTACCATGCTTCATGAGGACACAACCTAAACCCACTCTGGATGCATCACAATAAACTACAAAATCGTCTGAACCATCTGGAAGAGCTAGAACTGGAGCTGAGGTGAGTCGAGTCTTAATTTCCTGAAAACTCTTCTTGCATAAATATGACCACTAAAACATGACCTTCTTCTGAGTTATTCTGTACATAGGGGATGCAATAGAAGAAAATCACTTAACAAACTATCTGTAATAGCTAGCCAAACCCAAGAAACTCCTGATATCTGATGGAGAAACAGGGCGAGTCTAGTTTCTTACTGCTTTGGTCTTTTGAAGATCTACTCTAATGCCATCACCGGAAATAATATGGACAAGGAATGCTACTGATCTTAGACAAAATTCGCACTTACTAAATTTGGCGAATAACTGATGATTTCTAAGAGTCTGGAGTACTATTCTGAAATGGTCTGCATAATCGCGCTCAGTGCGGGAATAGACCAGAATATCATCTATGAAGACTATGATGAACATGTCCAAGTACTGCTTGAACACGCGGTTCATCAAGTTCATGAAAGAGACTATGACATTGGTAAGACTAAATGACATGACTAGAAATTCGAATTGACCATACCGCGTATGAAAAGCTGTCTAAACGATGTCACATTCTCTAACTCTGAGATGATGATAGCCGGATCTGAGGTCTATCTTAGATAAATAACTGGCACCCTAAAGTTGGTCAAACAAGTCATTAATTCTGGGAAGAGGATACTTGTTCTAGATCGTAACCTTATTGAGTTGACGGTAATCTATACATATTCTGAGAGAACCGTCATTCTTGCGCACTAATAAGACTGGTGCGCCCCACGGGGAAATACTGGATCTGATGAATCCCTTATCTAAGAGATCCTTCAATTGTTCTTTCATTCTCTGACTTCTGCTAGTGCCATTCTGTATGATGGAATAGAGATAGGCTGAGTGTCTGAAAGAAGATCAATACGGAAGTCTATTTCCCTTTCGGGGGGAATTCCTGAAAGATCTTCGGGAAAGACATTTGAATATTCATTCACTACTGGGACTGATTCGAGACTGGGAGCCTCGAAACTAGAATCTCTAAGATGAACAAGATGATAAACACATATCTTAGATATCAATTTCCTTGCCCGAAGGTAGGAAATAAGCTGACCACTGAAAGCGGATACACTACCCTTCCACTCTAGGATGAGTTTATTTGGGAACTAAAAATGAACTATTCTATTTCTGCAGTCGACTGTGGTATAGCAGGAATGAAGCCAATCTATGCCGAGAATGACATCAAAATTAGTCATCTCTAATTCAACTAAGTTTGCTGAAGTGACTTTCTAAAATATCATAATCGGGCAGTTCCTATATACCTGCCGAACTATGATGGTTTTATCCTCTAGGGTAGAGACTGAGAAGGGCTTTTCTAGAATTTTGGGACTGATTCGAAAATCAACTTCTATATAAGGAGTAACAAAAGACAAGAAAGCTCCTGGATCTAGCAAAGCGTAAACATGCACATAAGAGATTTGTAACATACCAGTAACTATATCAGGAGAACTTTTCTAATCCTGTCGAGTCTGAAGAGCATAAAGACGATTTGGGTGTTGCCTACTAGTAGCACTGAAAGTGGCACCCTGCTGATTTGGGCGATCGGACTAAGCTGAGGAGCAATTCTATTGACCCTGAGGAACTGGCTACGGATAGTATCTAACTCTGTGGCCTGGCTTACCACAACCAAAACAAATGCCACTACCTACTCTACACACACCCTGATGGTGCTTACCGCAAGTCTGGCAAATAGGATAAGTACGAGCACTACTAACACTGCCCTGGGTCTTAGATCCTGGCGCTCTATCTTTGTTACCCTTTATGAACTTAGGAACTAGAGCACTGGCTGTAGAGAGAGATGGAACTGATGACTTAGGATGAAATTGGGAACGGTTTCCACCTTCTGACTTAGGCTGAGTGAAGTTTAAACTACCTGTCTTCGGTCTCTTATTCTGCTTTTCCCTCTGTTTAATTTTCTGTTCTTCTATCTGCTGAGCATGAGTCATGAGTCTAGCTAAGGTCATGTCACTGTTCAGCATGGAGGATCTGTACTCATTAACCACGTTGTCGTTCACCCCTAAAGCAAACTTACTCATCTTGGATCTACTGTCTGTAACCACATGAGGGGCATACCTGGCTAATTGAGTAAACTTAAAAAAAAACTCTTTCACTGTCATATTGCCCAACCTGAGGTTGATGAACTCTAGCACCTTGGCTTCCCTAAGCTCTTGGGGAAAGAATCTGTCTAAGAAAGCAGTGACAAACTCCTCTCACTCTATAGGACCTGCATCATCTGATCTTTCGAACTTCCACTGTTTGAACCAAGCATGAGCCACATCTTGTAACTGGTATGCAACTAGCTTAGCACTCTCAACAGTAGTAAACCCCATGACGTCTTTCACTTTAAGAACTTGATCTAACAATTCCTAAGGGTCTTCATCTACCTTAGACCCAAGGAAGGTTGGAGGATTCATTCGGGTAAAGTCCCAAATCCTCTCTGCAGCTGAGTTGGCCACTGGTTTGGCCGAAACAACTGTTGGTCATTCATAATGAGCAGTGACTGATTGAGCAAGAGTGGTAAATGTGGTCCTGTACTTTGAATGATAAACGTGATTTCCCAAAGGTTCTTCGGGCTGAGAGGCTGACTGATTTCTTCTCTTAGGAGGCATGTTCTAGAATAAAGAGAAGAAGCGGATTAGACTGAGAGACTGACTTATGATTATGCTCACTAGCACGACATGAATACTGAAAGAAGGGAAACTATTCTTAAAACATCTCATAGCCTCTTGCACATAAATGTGACGCGCAATACACTCATGCACAAGACTCTACTAGATGTGGCTTTCAGACTTCCTAGGACTCTTAGGCTCTGATACCAAGTTTGTAACAACCCAATTTGCTGAACCAGAATGCTACACGGTGATCATGATCCTGAACGACCACAAGCTAACCCATGACTGATATCTATAACTGTATACTGCATAAAATAATATAATAATGTAGAAACATGCACTGAAAGGCTATAAGGTTCGATCATGAACATAACTGAATAACGTAACATCTGTGTGGGGTAATAGAATACCCAAAACAAAATTGAAAATACTGAAGTCTGAACATGATAGTATGTATCTAGTTTGCATCTAGTCTGAAAGCCTCTATTTTCTGAAGAATCTGAATAAGAAGTTGATGGGACATGTCCCCAACTAACTCCAACTAATATGCTAATCAATGAGATACTATAAAATCATTATGTCCTCGAAGGATGAGGACTCACTTCTACTCTGACTGCTGAGTCTGGAATCTACTACTGATCTGGAACTCGTGTCTCTGAACCTATGGTGTAACATAAAAAGAAAGCACCATAGCGCGATTGCGTTAGTATATATACACCGAGTATACATATGAGGTAGTCCATATGCAATGGTTCACATGCATGAATAATGCTAACTGACTATCTAACATGAACGTGAGAATACATGTATAAATACGTAACTATAACTGACAACGTGATTTCATGATTTCTGAGTCTGTAAATTAATAACGTGACATGCTAGTAACTGATATGACTGATAACATGAAGAACTATATCTGAATAATACTGATAACATGGGTAACTGTACCTAAGTATAACTGATAATGTGGGTGACTGTAGCTGATAGTCCTGAATCTGATGGAACTATCTGAGTTCCGTACTGTATCTGAGTTAACTGTATCTGACAGTCCTGAAATCTAAAGAACTATTTGAGTTTTATTACTGATACTGATTGACTGTATCTGACAGTCCTGATTCTGTAACATGAAACTGTGGGAAGTAGTATCTAACGGACATGACCCAAATATGCTATAATAGCTGAGCTAGGATCCAATTTATTCCCTAATTGGAAGGGTGTCAATACCGCGCCACTGGTAAGAAAAATATGTGAGTAACCCTCATATAACAGGTAACTCTAGCGAGAACGATGGGAACCCTCACATAACAGGTTAAGCCACCTCATCTACCCTCATATAGCAGGCTACAATGTCTTAACCTATGTTGGCTACATATTTTTGGAACGCAAGAATTGCTTCTAGGAATCACACCCTCATATAATAGGTGAGTCCCCATCCTTGGGTTCACTCGGTGATAATCCTTACTCCCATCTGAATGGACACTGAACATGATTTACTGAACTGAACTGATCATAAACTGAGTTACTAAATTTTTGTGGCTAACGGAATACTACTGATATCTGACATCTGACTGATCCATGAGATCATGGAGATTTTTCCTGAGTCATAAGACTATCTGAAGTCTAAGAGTTCATAGCTTGACTGAAAGTATCGTGAAAAACATGACATCGCTCTAGGCACACAACTAATATTTCAGGTACAAGTACCCCCAAGACTCAATAGAAGGAAACTGACATAGCATGATTTACTTGAAGACTTGACTAACATAATAATACATACTACATTCATAGGAGTCTTTCATCAAACATGTAATAGGCATAAACTTTTACATACATGGGGATTTCATGATATCATGCTAGTTAGATAATTTTCCTTCATCTAGGCATTTAATCAAACATATTGTAGGCATAGTACATGTAAAACACATCATACAACAATTAAACATCATGCTTCAATTCCAATTCCATCATACAAAGTTTTAGTCATGAGATTTCATAAATCTTTATCTATACTAATCAACCCACATGGAATTTATCATCAAATCATGGAATAGAAATCAATTTCTCATTTATCAACATGAAAGAGAACATACAAAGCATGAAAACATGAAGAAAATCCATAACTTATAGTTAAAAAAGATTCTTGGACTTCATGGACGAAAGGAGTCCATGAATGAATACTATGCATACCTTAGTTCGTGATTTCGTGAAGATTGATGGTGAAACCTTCTTGAAATTGGACCTTCTATGAAAACCCTAGCTTGAGTTCTTGAGAGTATTTGAGAAAAACATCAATATTTTGGATGAATAAGGGATAAATCCCGTGTTTGGAAGCTTATATAGGGGGGGAAATTGACCCTTTTAACCCTGAACACGTAATTTCAATTTTTAGTAAAATTTTTCGAATTGGGCCCTTGGCGCGATGTGGCGCTATTGCGTCGTGTCATTGGAAATTGACAATCGGGAAACTGCATGGTGGCGCGATGCGGAGCTATCGTGTTACCACCTTTTTTACGACCTGGAAGTTTGGCGCGATGCGCCAGTATCACAAAACAACACTGGAATTTGATAATTTCCATTTGAGCTATCTCCACGACGCGCTGAAGGCTCAAGTTAAACATTGTCTCACTAAAAAGGCTCTAACTCTTCGCTCGGATGTTAGATTTGTGAGAATTATACATCGATGGAAAGATTATTTAATTTTTCACGTGATAGGAAATGAGAATTATGGAAATACCAAATGTATAAGAATGAATTCTTATTTTAAAGCAAGTTCTAACATTCTTGAGATGATTTTCGAGCTAAGAAAAAGCACGAGTATTACACAAACCAACATACATTTGATATTCAGTTTACTGATGGTATTGTGCAACAATCAAGCGACACACTGTATGTATTATTATTTTTTAAATATATATATTTTACATAACTGAAAACTGAAACTCCTAAACTAATCTATTGATATGTTACAGAGATTGTGGATTGTTTGTTGCGGCATATGCTGAATTTTTAAGTGATGGAATTCAAATACCTTCTTTATATATTAATTCAAGGTTGCATCATACCAGATACATGTCACTGTTATGGGATTATGGGGTGAACAAGATATCTCATGTATATATTAGTGACAATCATGATCCGCCTAGGCCTAAACACACCTTTATTTCATTAGAGGATACGAAAATGGTAGATGTCCCAAGGTAGTTGTCTAGTAGGTATTGTTTGACAATTTGATTCAACTGATTGTTATGTGGTCAGATTTTTTGGATATTTTAAGTCTACTAGTTTTATTTTTTTTTGGATATATGTCGAGACTATCATTGGTAGTTTTAAGTTGTCTAGTAGTTACTATCATGACATTTTTTATTATGAAATGAAACGTTTCCATCATTTTGGACCATATTTTTATGCTATATTTATGTTAGGATTGTGTTTGACATTGTCTATTATATGTTTGATACATATGTTTGATATATTTTAGGTAATGTAAATATTTGTGTCACATATTAACTACACATGTTAGTGAAACACATATATAGTTGATTCATATATTGCAAATTTGTTATAAGTAATATGAATCACAATTATAACTTTTATTCATAATTAATTTAAGAGTTTAAAACGTATCATATATATATATCACATTTATTTCTACTAGAAAATGTATTAATAATATACCAGATGTATCAAAACGTATAAAATCTAAGTCAAGCACTATTAATATGAATCACATAACTTTCATAAATGTTTAATATATATCATATAACATTAATAATTATATGAGTCGCAATTATAATATTTTTTTCCAAAATTAGTTAAGGAGTTTGAAATGTATCACATATATGTATAACATTTATTTTAACTAGAAAAATGTATCACTAATATACCAGATAACTTCTTAAAAACTAATGTAGACAATATTAATATGAAGCACATAACTTTCATAAATGTTTAATATGAATCATATAACTTTCATAAATATTTAATATGTATCAATTGCAAACAATTAATTGGTATCTCATGAAATGTATTTTTGAGAGATTATCTCAAATTATTGAATGCATAACATTAAACTTCATAAACATTTCATATTCCAATTCGAACAAAAATATCACATCTCCTTTGGGAAGTAGTTTCAGGAGCATCTGTTATGACCTTCACACCCACACTTTTTCACAACAATTTGAGGTTGATGAAAACGTTTTAATACATTTATTTTGTCTTTATTTATTAGTCTTCCTGGTGGCCTTTTATATTTTTGAGGCAAATCCACATCTGTCAACACCTCCACTGGTACATGTCAATTCAGTTTATCGAGCATTGGACAAAGTGGCATTTCACACATTTTGACGAGTGTCTCCTTTTTGTAGTAATCAGAACAGTATGACTTCATTTTCTTTACGTGTTTTCTTTTCAAAATAGTGATAGCATGCGCCCAAGGTATCTCGTCAAGATGAAATCTACCATAATTGTATGTTGTATGATACAATTGAACTATGTATTTTCTTCCTTCATCATACACACTGTAGATGTAGTTCGTTGACTCCCTAATCTAAAAATTATTTTTTAATGTAAAGATACGTCAATCATCTTAGAATATGAATGATAAAAATTACCGAATAATATGTATCATGAATGACTTTTTAAAGTGATGGAATATATTTCCATATGTATCTTTATGATAGATTTGATTTCAGATGTATCATTATGATATATATATGCTTATCAGTAGAGATTCAAAAGTTTGCAAAGAAACTTTCTGATAGTTACATAATTTGTAAACAACTTACCATCATATATGATGACTTTGTCTCATTCATTTCAAGAATTTATTGAAACTTACCTCCCAATGAGTTTTAGCAAGAACGCTTGACCTATCTCCATTTTTGCGGTTCCAAGCACCAAATAAGATTTTAATGTTTTCAAGAAAAATCTAAAATAGACAGTTCACGTGCCTCAACAAGATGAAATTTGATACATTCAGCAGTGTTGGAAGTCATCATCATGTGCTTATTTATTGGAGCATGAACTCATGACCACTTTTCGTGTGCAGTATTTGCAAGATATTCCTTTACTCTATTCTTAACCTTTCCCACTTTACACATAAGCTTATTAAAATCATCTAACTTGTACACTTTAGCCATGGCAAAAAACTTGTTGGTCAGCTTGTCCTTACTTTTTTATAATTCATGCAGATATTATTCTATAAATGCCAAATACATGAAAAATGTGGTATAGAAGGATAGACTATACTAACACTCTGAATTATGCTTTTATGTCGATCATAGACAACATATATATTATCGCATTCACCGTAAGCACACTTAAATTGCTGAAAAAATTATGTCCATGAAGAATCATTTTCAAAATCTACAACCCCATAAGCAAGTGGCAATATATGACCTGATACATAACATCAAACAATCATTATGTCTACTTTATATGACACTTAGAATCAATTAGAAGGAAAAAAAGACTAAGAACAATACGTGCTCCATCAAGTATGCTGGATGAAAGAAATGTTCTCTTATATGGTCCACTCATGTGACTCCCGTCTACTATCACAACAGGCCTACAATAATCAAATCTCTTAATAAATGGATATAGTCCTATGAATAGATACAAGAACACATTCTCAGGCGACTTATGCATCCTTATATATGAATTGTAATAAACAAAATTCAACATGTGTTTGTAGGTAGGCATTTTCTTGTATCCATTTGCTGGTCGGCCTCTCAATATCTTTAAAGCACGTTTTTTAACATGCCATGTCTTTATGTAATCTATGTCCAAACCAAATTCCCATTTCATATCTTCAATAATGTCACTTGGTATGATTATTCATTTATGATTCAACAACTTTGGCGCAGTTATTCCAACAACAAAAGAAATTATTGCATGTCATTGATCAAACACTCTGTCCTTTAGTGGGTAGGTATGTTCATCATTGAAATATCTTATTTTAAATGTATCAGAATCAAACATACATAAAACCTTGAATAGTGAACCATATTCTTGAAATTTACACATCAAAACATAACTGAAAGGAAAAAAAAATAAAATATATCACAAATATGAATCTCTATTATACTATTTCTAAATGTATCACATATGTCTAAATGTATCTCAAAAACTTTTACACGTACTCATACTCTTCAAATATTAATCAGAACTTTCAAACTTCAACTTATATGTCAAGTATGCTAAAGGTGTCATATATACTGAATATCTAATTCTGAAAAAAATTACACAAAAATACAACCAAATGTATCACACATATTTCAGATGTATCACATATTTTTTTAACCTAATTCAACAAATAAAATTAGACCAAATAAAATATCAGTATGAATCACAAATGTTAATTAGTGTTAAACTACAAGTGAACAATATGTACATTAAGCATTTCGAATGTTTCACAAGTAATAATTAAATAAAAAAAAATCAATAAATCTTTGTAAAATCACATAACTATCATATGTATCTCAATTTTTATTATAATTTATCCAGAAAATACAAAGCATAGTAAATAATAAAAAAAATTATGAATCATAATTTTCAACATATGATTTCTAGGTCAATGCTTATAAAAGAATCAAAAACATTAAGTAACTAAAATTAAAAACATTAATGCACGGTAATATATAAAAATGTATCACATAATTTCCAAACGTATCACTAAAATAAATGTCATTCACTGAGATATAACAACTCAAACAAAAACAAACCTCTGTTTATCAAATTTCTCAGATCTGAAACTGAACATATGCTTGATTGCATATTATGCATCACCGATACAAGAGTTGCTTTGTTTTACACGTTTGTTTCACCTTGACAACATCGTTACTACAATCTGTTATTAGTTCTTCAACACCCTTATCAACAACAGAAAAAGCTTCAACATTATCAACTGCAACTACTACAAGTCCAGTCAACTCAACATATTCATGACACTCAATTGCAATATCATCTGCATCAAAAGTTTCACTATCAATTGCAATATCAGTTGTTGTAATACACAGTGGATACATTTTGAATCCTAGTGCATGTATCAAAATCTCAAAAAAAGAAAATCACAGTCATATCGTTATGAATCTCCATTACTGATGAATTTTCTTGAACAATGTATTGGCATGATTTTTTTTTGGGGATTCATTAAATTTCAATTGAATTGATATATATATATATATATATATATATAGCATCCATTAATTCTCAGTATAAAGTATTTTCATGTATTACAATGTCGTCAATCTGATAGTTGTTATACCTAGTCTCTAAAATCCAAACAACGAAATGCCACAATAACACAGATGTGATCGGCATTGAAAATAATCAGAAAATTAGAGAAGGAAGAAGGAAGAAATTGTTTCATACAATTGAAATCAATGCTTATGGTTTGCTTAAAATTTGAAAGTAGATTGTGGGTATTGCTAATTTTGTGTATCTAAAAAATTCACTGTGTAACTGATTGTGCGTGATTTGCTCCCCAAAATAAATGATAATTCATTACTTCCTTAATTAAATAACAATTTAATTTTAAATGTATCACAACCTATATGTATCATGATATAACAAATGTATCAAAAATATCAAAATCTAAGATATGATATAACTAAATAAAGTTATGGGATAAAGTGTTAGAACCCATTAAAAATCCAGGATTCATGTAAGTTACCCTTATTTGTTTCTGCTTAACGGGGTTGTGGCCCCTTCCTTTCTTTTACCATAATTGCCCCATCTCTCCACTTAACAATCAACACTAAGCAGTTATGCTCTTTTCAACACGGTAATTAGGCAGTATTTATCTAAACTCATAAAATACTTTTGTCTTTTAATTTATTTGTTTCATTTCAACTTATCAAAGAGATTTTAATAAAGTAAGAAAGAAAATTATATTTTCTGAT
Source organism: Capsicum pubescens (assembly GCA_030864215.1). Lineage (NCBI taxonomy): Eukaryota > Viridiplantae > Streptophyta > Magnoliopsida > Solanales > Solanaceae > Capsicum > Capsicum pubescens. Next base: position 167,196,997 of record CM061544.1, on the reverse strand, counting down.
CTTAAATATATATAATGTATCAAAATATTTTTTAATTTACACTTTTGTACATATTATGTAAAAAGATCAAATTAAAAAATTATTAAAAAAGGAATGTTTCTGTTTGAACAAATTATAATGAAAATAAGCAAATAAATCAAGGAATACCAAAATATGTTGCTACCGTTTTTGAGCCAAAGCAATATTAAACCCATGAAAGTCTATTCTCGAAGGTGAGGTATTTGAAGAATGATTTTTGATCCCTTTTATTCTATCTTTCGCATGGAAGTCTGTCTATATTTTTTTAACCTAAAAGCTTTTTATATGTATTTAAATAATTCATTTTAACTTGTTTCGAAACAGGCTCTTAAGTTATACTACAATTCGTCGATCTTTACTTGTCCACTTTTTTGTTGGTACTGGGATTAAGAAACAGTAAATGATAGAGATAATTGTACCATATTACCATTTGAATATAATAAATTTAATATTTTGAGAAATGCATTAGATAATGAATCGTATTTAATGAAAAAACTAAAATGGGTAGGAATAGGTAAATTATCCATTAATTTTATAAACTAAATAAAAATTTAAAAAGTAGATAAGTACAGATGAACGGAGGAAGTAAAATATATCAAATGTATCTACAAAATAATTTTGCTAATTTTTTAAAAGATAAGGATATGAATCATATTTTAAAAAATATATTAAAACTTTAACTCCAACTCCAACTTTAAAAAGAATTATAATTTTAAAAAAAAAATATGATTTTTCAATAGAAAGAAAGAAAGAAATTATGAAAGGATAAGAAGTAAAAAATATATATAAAGCATTTAAATGCATTAATTTGTGAGCCCTAATATGTACTAACAACAACAACTCTCTATTATAAGGCTCAAAAGATTAGTGTAGCTACTAAGGTTCAATCTCAAAACCTTTGACATGAAAACTGAGGCTTCATACATCAAACCAAGCACCCCATTCATTTCTTATGTACACAGCTGAAACTGACATTTTGCCGATCTGATGTGTGCTTACCCTCTTATTAGTAATTAATATATTAGTACTATTATTTATTTATTTTTAAATTATAATTCATGAAATACTTTATCAATATAAAATAGGATAAACAACGTAAATCTCAGATGTTTGCTAGTTAATTACCTTCTCTTCCCGATTTATTATTTAGTTTTTCTATCTCCCGGATTATAAATGTTCATATACATTCCTCCACGTTATTATACATTATAACCTATGTATATGAGTTAACCATTCTAACGATATTTAAGAAAATAAATCAATCTAATAATTATCCAAGATTGTACCTTATTAATGTGTAATCAATGAATTCATTAATCATGTAAATTTTTTAAAAAAATATACTCCTGAAAGAAAATTTACCACATAAATCACCTATAAAACTTTAGAACCAAAGAAAAAAAATACTCTAATGAAATAAAGGGACATAAAAATTTTAAAATGAAAAAAGGACTCGTATAAAGAAAACATGATAATGATAATGTATAAAAATATATTCTTATATATAACATGCTTATGTATAATGTAAATATGGTGAAACATATTCTAATAAATATGGTGAAACATATCTACATAAGATGTAAATATGGTGAAACATATTCTTATACATAACATGCTTATGTATAATATAAATAAGATGAGAATTCTTAAAGCCATATACATACCACTAACAAACCTTATACATAACCCTTGCATGTATAAATAGCAGAATGGGTCAACCATACACATTGCGTATCAATGTATATGGAGTAGAAATTATAACAGATTTCCTAAAAAAGGTGCGGATTTATCCTTATACATAACATAGCTATGTATAATAATGTATAAATAGCAGAATGGGTCAATCATATACATTGCATATCAATGTATATAGAGTAGAAATTACAACAGATCTCCCAAAAAAAATACGTCTTTACTCTTATACATAACATAACTGTGATAACAATGTATATTTCTGTAAAAAATATTTTTGGGCTTTTATTGAATCAAACAGTCCAACAAACAAACATGAACAAATAGTCGAAAAAGAGAACACAAAACAAAAAATTAAAGTTGGGCCAACCCTTCACCCGATCCCAATTCTAACCCGATCGGCCCACCTACCTCTATAACATATATCCTATATTCTAGGGTTTCCTAAATCATTTATTCACTTACACCCTCACAGTTGAACACTGAAGTTGCCTCCTCTCCTCAACCTTGGCTTTTTAGTTCTTCTTCTACGGGTTGTAAATGGTTTCACTTTGATTGTTCTGCATCTTCATGAATCATCTTTCAAAAGTAAGATCCTGCTCTGCTTTACCTCTTTATATGCCTTTTAATCTTCTCTGGATTAACCTTGTCTTGCATTCATCTGTGTTTTCAGATAGATGGAGTAGTTGTAAGTTTTTGCTGAAAGTTCCATCTTGACAGAAGCTTTGTTCTACTGGATAAGAAATCTTTTTTGCTAAATTGCTTTTATTCTCCTCCTTTCTCATTTCTGACCTTTTTGAATTTATAGGCGGGTTCGTGATTGAGTGCATGGGAAGCTCAATACTACCACCCCATAGTAGACAAGGTTTCTTCTGTTTTTTATTTTTCGATCTAACCCTGGACTTTCCTTTTTTCCAAGTCCTTTTTTATGGCTGACTAGTATAGGCTAGCATTTCACTAAATTCACCCTTTTGTGGTATTATAAAGTGATAACTTGATGTTGTAGCCTTAGACCCAAATCCCCTATCTCTTTTTAGGTGATACTCTCATGTATGGGATTCTCAACTTATCACTGTTTTATATGTCTTTCCCTATTGAATTCATGTTGTTGGTGTGAACAAAACAACAATCACCTGTATCAACTGCTAGATTAGCTATGTAGTCTGCCAGTTTATTCCCTTCCCTCATTATATGCTAAAACTCAATCTGGTTCTCTATTAAATTGATTTTAATCTCTGTAATGATATTAATAATTGCTCATGGACATGCCCACTCTTCCTTTAAAATCTTTTTCATGATCATGGAATCTGTTTGTATGATAGCTTTATTGTATTATGAATTTTGCAATGTTCACTAGCTGCCAGTATAGCTGATGCCTCAACTGCTATGTTTGTGTGTCATCCAATCTAGTACCTTTAGTATATAATAGGTTACCAAGTTAATCCCTTAAACAAAAAGCATGTGAACTTATTCTGGGGTTACCTCTAGAAGCTCCATCGATATTGTATTTAACCCATCCTTGTGGTGGAAAATCCCAACTAACTTTGATAGTCCTCATTTGTGGTAGAAACTCTTCTAACATTTTAATCACTTATGGACAACACCCTGGATATTCCTTAAAGGGATTTCTAATTTTGAGCATCATGTATATATTTCTAAACACATTATAAATTACCCTTTGTACTGTTAGTCTTTTTCCTTCATGCTTGTTTAAATTTCTGGCCTTCCACAATTCTCATACTATAATGCTAAGAATAGACTTATAGTAAGGTTTTATTTCTCTATTTACTCTATCTCCCCACCATAACATAATAATCTCCCTTAATAAAAGTCCTTTAATTTGTAGACCTGCGAAAGAACAAAAATAGGATCAAGTCCTGTTAACAATAATTGATCTTAAGAACACATGGGAAAGTGTCTCTTGATCAAAATTTTTACAACACCAACATCTAGATGGTCCTTCAATACCCTATCTTCTGACCCTATCATCAACAGGAACTTTAAATTTCCAAACTCATCACATAAAGAAAACCATCTTAAATGGTAAGCCTTTGATCCACATCCATTTATAAATTTTGTTAGGAGCTTCTTTATATCTTATATACTATCAAGAACTTTGAACAATGAATTTCTCATCTGTTCTTAGCATCCAATAAGGTTTATCCTTTTCTAATGTTGGATTGAGAGACTTCTTATTCTTTAAAATATGATTAACAATCTCTTTCTTAAATAGTGTACTCAGAGTTTGCACATCCCATTCACTATTTGTTACCAAATTTTGTACAGAATCATACCTATCATCTTATTCTATATCATCTATAGTATAAGTATAAAGATCTCCTAACCCAGTCCAATTATCATGCCATACCTTTGAATCTCCTTTATTTGTATTCTACCATATCTGGTGCTCTACTGGATCTCTAGCCTAAAGTATTCTTTTCCAAACCTGCGATCCCCCTCCCCCTTTTTTCCATACTATTAAATTGCAATGGTCTTTTTATAATACTTGTTCTTCATATATTCACTCCATATTGACTCTTTGGTTCTGATTCCACTACAAATTACAAAATAGTACCATTGAAACATCTTGTAACAATCTGAACCCTAAAACTCCTTCTATTTCTGGTAAGCATAGTTCTTTTCACTTTGTCCAATGTTTCCCTTTTCCTCCAATACAACTGCACCAAAAAAATTAAGCCATCATTTGATGTATCTAATTCATCACATTTTGAGGAGGATTCATAACTGATAAGCAATGTATTTGGATACTTTGAAGCACATGCTTAATCAACATTGTCCTTCCTCCATAAAAAAAACATCTTTTATTTTCAATTCTGCAATTTAGAATTAATCCTCTGCACCACTTGATTATAAAAGCTTTTCTATTTTCTTTTATTAAATATAGGAAATCCTAGATAAGTGAAAGGAAAGTCCTTCCTTAGAATACCAGTAACTACTTCTGCCAAACTCACATCTCCACCAGAGGCACTATGATGTAAATAAATTACACTTTTTTTCTTATTGACTTTATGTCCTGATAATGTTTCATACTTCTCCAAGGTATCTTCAACCATTTTCATAGTTCCCAACTCAGCCTTAAATAACATAATCATATCATTGGCAAAAGCCAGATGATTGATTTACTAGATTTCTTAAACTTTTTCCTCCTCATTAATTCATTTAGAGCTTTTGAAAGTACCTCATCTTGCAGTATGAATAAAGTCAGGGATAAAGGTTCCCCTTACTTCAATCCTCTTGAAGATTGGAAGAAGCTTTTTGGTTATCCATTTAATAAGATTGAGTATTAGTTGTTACTCACCAACATATAAATCATGTTAGTCATTCTTTCACTAAAACCTGTATTTCTTAGAACCAGCATAAGAAAATATCATTCCACCCTATCATATGTCCTCATCATATTAAGCTAAATTACCAAATTAGTAAGTTTTCTTCTTTTCTTGATTTCTGAAATGATCTCCTGAACTAGTAAAATATTCTCTGCAAAACTACTTCCCTTCACAAATCTTACTTGCTCCATAAAAATAATTCTTGGAAGGAATTTTTTTATTCTTTCATGAATTATTCTAGAGAATATTTTATTTACAAAATCGCTTAAAGAAATAGGCGTTACATCAGAAAAGTTCTGAATAATTGCCTTCTTAGATAGCAGAACCAAATTTGTATGAGTTACAAATCTGGGTAATTCTTCTCCACTAAATAAATATTGGACCATTTTATAAATGTCATCACCTACGATATTCCAGGCATCTTGATAAAATATTTTTGCCATTTTATTTGGTCCACAAGTACTATTTCTATTTAATCCCTGGACTGATGCATAAACCTCCTCTTTATTGGGAACTTTATGCATTTTTTCATTTTCTTCATCCCCAAATATTTTAGGTGAATCGTCCATTAAACCACAATCAATCTGGTTTGGTTGCTTCTGAAATTGATTTTTATAGAATTTAATTGCTTTCTTTGTTATCTCATCCTATTGCTCCAACCAATATCCATTTGCTGTTTAGATTCTAGAAATCCTTAACCATTTTCTCCTCTCATTAACCATTGTATGAGAAAAATTGTATTCCTTTCCCCACCTTTAAATCATTCCATACTTACTTTCTGCTTTCAGAATTCTTCTTCTCTGTATAAGTACTCATTTAATTTAGCTTGAGCTGCATGAAGGTTCTGTCTATTGACCTGTGATAGGTCATTTTCAAAACATATTTCATGAACCTTGGTAATTTCCTCCAAAGTTGTTATCTCCTAAAATATATTATCAAATATTTCTTTACTCCACTGTGAAATAGCCTTCTTAATTCTTTTCATCTTATATTTATAAATTGCAAAAGGGTTGCCTTCAAATTCAACCCTCCAATTTTACTTGGCTACATCTAAGAAAGAATTTTCTTTTAAATAGAAATTGAGAAATCTAAAGCTCTTAAACCCTTCTTCTGCTTCCGTTTTGAATGTAATCTACATTGGTGCATGATCAGACTCACTCCTTAACAAATGTTCAATTCTAATTACTGGGAAGGTTGACTGCATCTGATGATTAGTCAAAATTCTATCCTATCATTTAAAAATGCACTTTCCATATGTTCTTCCATTTTACCACGTGTACTTAATTCCTTTAAATCCCATATCAATTAAATTATAGACATTAATACAATGATTAAATCTCTTACTTCATCTGCAGTAACAGGCAACCTCCCTAACTTTTCTTCTTCATTTAGAACCACATTAAAATCACCTCCTACTAACCATGACTTCTGGAAATCAACAAACAGTTCATATAGTTGTTCCCACAATCGTAATCTCTCTCCTTGGGAGCATTTAGCATACACTAAAGCAATCACAATATCCACCTTATTATTATCAGTAAAAACTCTTAAGGTTAATTGTTGTTCTTCATCACTTAATACTTCTACCTCCATACATTCATCCACAAAAGACCAAATTTTACCATTCATGTTGACAAATTCATGTTTTAGTCCCAATTTTCTTCTGTAAACCTCTAATTCATGACTACTTTGAAAAGGTTCCATCAATCCGATAAAATAAAATTTGTATCTTTTATGCATGTTAATAAGTCATATGAATGCTTTTTGAGTGTTAAAAGATCCAATATTACATATTATAGCATTCATGTTGACTTATTACTTTTATAAATAGTACTCCTTGTTAATCTTGATTGTGCCTGCTCTGTTGCATATCCTGTAACTTTTTTTTCTTTTTTTTGAATGACTCTCTTTGAGTTTTGAACATGCTTCGGAGATAAATCCCCATCCTTAACCACTTTGTTGATGTTAGTGTCCAAATCTACTATATCTTGGTTGTCCTCATATAGATGCATTTTCTCTTCATCTTGTGGTTGTACTACCAACGGTAAAACTTTATTATTATCAACCTCAGATACCATCATTGCTTCAGTATTTTATGGTAATTGTCCTTGTTTCTGAGTTTGTTGGTTGTCTTCATCATCCTTCTGCTCTAGAAGCTCTTTCTGTTTGTGTTGATGCTCATCACTTTCTTTCTTTTTTCTTTCACTTATGCCCTTCTTCTGCATAATCTTTTCTGACTATCCTTCTACTTCAGCATGTTGGCCTGATTTACCAAAATCTTGATTCACTCAATCTTTAGTGCTTTCTTTTGTATTATTCTCCACTTTCTTTGTTATACATCTTTTTTTTCTTCTGCAATCTTTTCTACTAGACTCGTTCCTTCTGCACTGTTATCTTCCTCATCATTCTGCAAAGCTCCAAAAGAATTATTGTCTGTATATTCAATTTTTCCTTCAATATGTCCATATCGATCTTTTTTATATTTATTTCTTTTTTTTTTCATCCACTCCATCTTATTTTTACCATTGTTCTTCCACCCTTGCTTGTTCTTTTCTTTATCTTCTTTCACAATCTCACCATCTTCTTTTTGAGGTTTCTCTTTTTCTTTGTCTAATAATTCTGGATGAACAATCCAACATCCTCATCATGTCTTGTAGACAACACTCCCTACAGTACTTTGACATATAATCAAATTGAATTTGTATCCACTTTGATTTGATTTCGCCCGTAAAATCATCTTCTTCATTAATTTATACTTTTTCAGGCAATTTTGCAACCAAATCTACTTTATTTTTTATCTTTGCACAACTAGGTATGGTTTAATTTTTTGTTGTCGTGTCAACTTTAAGTGGCTTCCCTACTGCTGATGCAATAGAAAATATTTCATCCTTAGCAAAAAAAATTGGTGAAAGATCTGGTAAGGACATCCAAGCCACTCTAATGGTGGTTTGAATGTTAGGTTCAAACCAATGATCCTTCTTAAGAGTTCTCATCTACCAATACATATCCTTAGTCTTAACATAAAATGTTGTGGCTGATAACATATGAACATAGTCCTCTAATGTTGACAATGTCAATAGTATATGTCTTGTATCTAATACGCCAATTGTACATGCACTTTTGATGCCGTATTGACTTGGTATAACTCTTCTTAATTCATCAATATTTGGCTTATCATAAGAGAATTTACCTATAATGGCATACTGCAGGTTTTCTTATAAAATCAATGCACTTATTTCAGATTTTTTCCATATAATTATTGGTTCTGCTAACAGGCTTAGGTGGAATAGCAAGAGCATTATGAATTTTAGGTTTAACCAAATCCCTATACTGCATTGTGTTTGGAGGATTCCGATTTCCATTAGTATTAGGTATTAGCGAAAGAAATTCCTCCGGTGGGATTACCTCACCGGTGAAAGTACAACCCATATTGGTCAGCGGCAAGGTTTAGGGTTTATTTAATATTTTGGGAAAGAAAGAGAATTAGGGTTTTACTTTGTATAACAATTTATAAGGGTGTGTAAAATTGAGAAAAAAATACAGATTAAAAAGCAAATCGCAAAATCTTTAGAAGTTGAGATCGACCTGATTTTAAGAATTAAGTACATGCAATACAGAAACCGTAGATTTTTATAGAAGATGAAAAAAATAAAAAAAACGTCAGATATCTTAAATTTAAAACCGTAAAGTTGAAAAAAACTCAACAATAAATTGAAGAAAAAATATAAACAAAGCACAAACCGAAATGTCATTATAATGCTGAGATTTTGAGAACTACGCACATGGAACAATGGAAACCAAATATTTTTATTTGATAAAGTTATAAAAAAAATTAAAAAATTAAATAAACCTCAAAAGTAATTGAAGGAGATGATGAAGTAGAGAAATTTGATCAGTTAATGTTTGAATTTTAAAATGTTCAAAATCACCAGATTATGATTATTTGATTTTAGGCATATATAAGGAGCATTAGTCCATTTGATATATATGCGGATTTTAGAGAGAGGAAATATAAAAAATGGGATATTTGTAAGTAGTTTGAGATATTTGTAATTAGTTTTGTTATATGAGATATTATGTAACAACTATAACTTAAGAAGTATATATGTAAATCTCTCTTCGTTTTACTTTAATTATTTGTCCTTTTTTTGTACTGCAAAGATTGAATATTTTTTATTTTCCCATATTACTTGTTATATTAGAAAATTTAAAAGTTACTATGTCTAAGATATTCTTTCTGTACAAAATAATATCTAAAAAGAAGTTATCTAAGCTTTAATATTTGCAAAATAGGAGTAGAACAAAAGGTAAAATAAGGTAAAATTTTAATTGAAGGAAGAGGTTGAATAAAATTTGATTAATCATTATGGGCAAGTAGCACTTTATTTCTGTGTATTATCTAAACACAACTTTTAGGATTTTTATCGGATTTTGAAAATTCTAAGCTTACTAGTATAAAAGCGGCATAAACAAACAGAATTACTGTAAGCTTAAAAACATATTTGCCAACTCTGGCTTAGCAAAATCCTTAACTAGACGACATCTTGAAAGTTTCTTCCTGGAGACTAAAAATAATAATATTTGGTTAAAAAAACAGACATGACTTTAGCAATAAACTAAAATTATTCGATATTGTAATTCTCTTGAAACAAAAGCAATAATAACCACAAATGTTTTTCAAAAATTAAGTCAACCACATTACTTTTGCAATAATTAGTTTCACAAAAACTTTTCCAAGATTTTATTTCTACAATTTATGCTCTCAATACACATTTACTTCGTGTATTATATTAAAAATAATTTTTCACTTTTACTCGTTCATTTTAGTATGATAAGAGAAAGATGATTTCTTTTCTTCTTTTACCCTAAATATTCACTCCAAATCATTTTTCAAGCATATTAAGACTATACATCAATTAAATGAATATAATAAAAATACACTTATATATTATCTCAAAGGAAATATAAAATCTAATATGAAAAAGTAAAATAAACAGATGAGGTCTTTGGCAAGACATAATGGGTTAGAGAGATATCGTTCCCCTTTTATTCCTTCTATTTTGATTTTTCTTTAATCTTTTACTTGTCTCTTTCTTTCTAACTGACTCCTTATACAATCATGGACTCCCCTATGTCTGATCCTTCTCTACCTTTATTAGATTCCACTCCAGCAACCTCCGATCCTTTATTAAACCCTCCGTCATATTATGACATTACCTCAGGCAAGTTAATTGAGACTTTAACTTTGGTTAAAGACTCATCGACCACTCTAAATTCCTCTGATATGGATGATTCCATGATCACCCTAAGTTTAGAAGACAAGAACCAATTGTACTCACCTTGGCAACACTCGTTGATTGTTAAGGCCTTTGGATCTAAGTTCACTCACCAGTATTTGAAGACGAAAGTGGAAGCCCTTAGGCATCTTCCCAAACCCTTTTGCTTGATTAACTTGGGATTTGATAAATTACAAACCCCAGCAAGCTAAGTAAATATTTTGCAAGGAAGGCCCTGGTTTGTAGCGGGTAGCTTAATTTCCATTAGGAATTGGGAACCGAACTTCGTTCCCAGTGATTTCCAAATTGATTCTATTATTGTATGGGTGCAACTACCTCACCTACCCATTGATTTTTATGATCTACATATCTTGTAAAGGGTTGGCCACAAAATTGGAAAGCTCTTAAAGGTAGATGCATGCACATCTTCAACAATAAGAGGAACATATGCACGCATCTGTGTTCAGATCAAATTGGTCTCCCTGTTAAATCATTAATCATCATTGGGAAGCATAAGTAAACTCTAGTTTATGAAGGAGAGAAGATTCTTTGCAAATTATACGGATACCTGGGTCATACAGCCCAAAATTGTGTCAAAAAGCAAAATCCTCTTCCGGCGGGTTCCTCGCCCGCCTAATTTTGAATTCAGCTGATGGGAACCCTGATGATGTCATACCATCTCATTCACTAGGAAGAAGAAGATTATTCCGATAAATCGCCTCCCTAAGGATTCAACGAACAGTAAGCAGCCGGCAAAGCTGGCCTCAGGTAAGTTCCCTTCCCCCTCCAAGTCCATGGATATTCACGCTACTTCCTCTTCGGGAAGCGGCATCCTGGGTAAGCTATGGCTTCGACCCAATGTTGGGCCTCAACAGGTTGACCCATCCTGTGGGTTGCTCCCCGCTTTTCCACAGGCCCAATTAGTCCCTCCTCATGCCCATCAATCTATTTACTATTTGGACAGGCCTGTAAATAAGGCTGTTGGTCTGGTTTTTGGCCCAAAAACATCCATGGACTTGGACTCTCTCCTTTGTTCCCAGCCCAAACCCGATTCTTCTTTTCTTTATACTATTTCTGCTAATGCTATTTACTTCTCTCTTTTGAGTAATATCAAATAAAAAAAGAACCTCCAGGTTGACCCACCCTCTTCTCAGCTAATCATTTCACACACCCTACCTAGGGATATTCCCCTTACCACACTAACGGCTACTCTTCCAAATCCCTATGGAGATTTGATGGATATCAAGACTACTTCAGACAGAGTATTAAATGCTTTTGAATATCCCGTAGCCCCAACTCTTTAGCTTCATATTGATAATTCTGATTTTAAAATGCCTACTGTTTCCATATAAAACAATGTTTGCCAAAATGAACTCCAATCTTTCTCAAACGATCACTCTATTCACAGAACCACTTCCTCAGACTCGCAACCCAACATTATGGTTGGAAATATGTTTATCTAAACAATCATTTCCCCTGCATCTCTAATGGAAGGGTTTACACTTCACCCTCTATATTTAGGATCCGAACTATCTTGCCCAATTGGCAATGACCTGTCTCAACAAGGGTCTTCAAAACTTCAAACCGAATATGTTGTTGGAAATAATGTTTTAGATTTTCAACCCATCCTTCCAAGGGAACCTCACCCCTGTTATTATCTTAAAGATGATGACCCAAACCAGCTTGACTCTTCCTTTCTACCCCCATCTGAATCTGTCCCTCTTATCCCAGGGACTCTGTTTTATCAATCTCTTTGGGGACAACTAACCACCCCATGTTCCAGTACTTATCCATCCCCATCCCTTAAACACTCTCTCCCTATAATTGTTAGAAAGGGAAAAAACACTAGCCTCGCTAAGGGAAGCAATCGAGAGATAGAAATATTGTTAGCACAATTGAGAGTTCCTAAGACGGATGTGCTCACTCTAGAAAATCCTATAAATCTAGATTTTGTGGAGCTTCTAAACGAAATGGTCATTCTCTTGCTTCATCAATACCTATACAAGTTATAGCTAGGAATAAACCTACCAAACCCTATGCTAAGAGACCCCTTCAAAGCGAGGATTGTCCCACTGTCCAAGAAGAGGAAGAACCCAACCTCTCTGGGGCCCTCCAGCTCTTCACAGAAAGGGAAAAAAATAACATTAGAGACCCCATAAATAACCCAACCAATAATGCAAAACTAAATACTATGGAATACTAGATGTGCCAACAATGCAAAATTCCATAGACACTGCAGGTCTATAGTTAATATACATCAACTCTCCATCCTAGACCTTATTGAAATGAGGATGGTGGATCACTCCAAATTAGCTGATGATTTGGGTTTCTCTTGGTTTCTTCAGTCTAGTGCTTCTGGGCACTCTAGAGGTATTATAGTCCTTTAAAAAGAGGATACAATTTCCATTACTAGCATCTTTATCTCCCCTCAGGCTATTTATACAAATGTCAAGGTTAGTAAACCCCCTCTCCCTCCTTATTTTTAATTTTTATTATTATTTATGCTAGTACTAATGTCATTATTAGAAATAACCTTTGGGACCAGCTAAATCACATTGCTGACTTTCTTAATCCTTTAGACAGTATTCCTTGGCTAGTTGGGGGACTTTAATGAAATTCTTAGTGCCTCTGAGAAGTTTGGGGGAACAGTATTAATATGCATAAAGCTAATACCTTTTGGAATTGTATTAACTATTGTGGTCTCATTGATTTAGGCTTTAGGAGCAGTAAGTACACCTAAACTAATATAAGATGTAGGAATAGACAGAGCCTTATCATGGAAAGGCTTGATAGGTGCTTAGGCAACGATAGTTGGATTCACTTATTCCCTGACTCTTCTTTTTTCCATCTTATAAGAACCCACTCTGATCATTTCCCCCTTCTACTTCAGCTAACTAGACCCACCCCCAATATCTAGAAACCGTTCAGAATGGAATCTATATGGTGTAACCATAGTGACATTCCTAACCTTATGAGTCAGTGTTTTCCTGATGGGTATGACCTTACTAGTGCCACAATTGACTTGGAGGAGAAGGCCAGAACCTGGAATAGAGAGATCTTTGGTAATATTTTTCAAAGTAAGAAGAATCTTTGTAACACCACGCAGTTTTAGACAAGTCTTTGAACCGTCGTTCCTACGTGTAGAAGCCATAATAAAAGTGATTTTCATATTAATATAAGTTTTATGATCTTTATACTAGTTTGTGAAATGCTCATGAGGTTAAAAATATTTATAGAAATCATTTAGAGCCAAGTTGAGCTAAGATCCTTTGATTCGTCCAAAGTTTGATATTTGATTCTACAAGGGTCTAATTTAAATGTGTATAACTTTTCATATACATGGAATTTTTTAATTAAAGACCCACAAAAATATATAAAATTGATTTAACTTTCCAACAATACCAATTTTGCCTTAATCCGATACCCGAGTGAATAATTATGCCATTTTTCATGTAAGGCAGTAAAGGGTCACGATAGCCCCGCGACGCGAGGGATTCTTGACTCAAATAAGGGTATCGTTGTGAGAGATGCTTGACCCAACTAGGGGTTGCGATGTGGGGGCTATTCCCCTATAGTTTTAGCTCCTTAAGGGTCAAGGGGCACTTTGGTCCTTTCCCCTCAATCCCAAACGTCCAAGGAATGATTGATAGTATCCAAAAGGGGATTACTTAACTATATTCCTCAATATTTCTCATGTAAAAACCCTCACACTTTCCCATGAACAGTTTCAAGATTTTCCTCTCAAGAACACAAGGATTCAAGCTTCAAATTCATGATTTCTTCAATAATCCATCGAATTAAGGTATGTGGGAGTTCATCCATGGTTCCTCTTTCACCCATGGATCCCAAAACCCAAATTTCAAGTTTAAATTCATAATCTGTACATGTTCCCATGAATTTTACTTAAATATTTTCATGAATCTCAAGCTTATATCATGTTTTCATAAAATTATTGGTGATATTAAACCTTACATATTTGAAGGGTATAGGTTGCTAAATTTAAACCCTAATTGGTGATTTTAGAGGTGAATCATGCTATTACTACTAGTTTTAACTATTCCCATGCTTATCCTAAACCATGAATTATAAGTGTTTGATGAAACGCCTACAAGAATGATTTTTGAACAAATGCTTACATATCAAGTCCTTAGAGTTTTAGTGTGATTCCATGGTAGATCCTATATTCACAATTTTTAGAAACATTCCCATGTTTAAGTTCATGATACCCATCTGTTTGATGAATTTCCCCATGTTAAAGTATTAATTTTCATGTGTTTGATGAAATTCCCAAGTGATTGGTTTCTTTGAATAATGCTTACTTACTATAGTTTCAAATGCTTGCATGTGTTCTTATAGTTATTGCTATCGAGTCCTCGGAGTTATAAATACCCTAAATTTAGTTGCTTACTTAGTTTTCTGTATCTACAAAATGATTTCAGTTATACCATAGAAAAAATATTCAGTCAGTAATATAGTCAGCTATGAGTCTGATTAAGTTAGCTCAGTCTGGTTTCAGTCCCAGTATTAGTTCAATCGTTAATAATTACCTTAGAATCTGTATGCACTATTATTTTTAGAATACCATGACCTGAGCTTATCAGTTATCAGTTAACAGTACATGCACCAGTTAGTATTCCAGTGTCATTTAGTTAAGAGTAGGATTCAGCACCGAGTGAACCCAGAGATAGGGGCATTCATGCCAGTAGAGAATTTGATGCTTAGTAACAATCCCTGAGTTACAAAACTACGTAGCCAGCTTAGTTTGAGATGTCTTCCTTCTAGTTTAGGGTTGACACATATCTATGAGTTTCCTGCCAGTATAGGGTTACTCCTTAGTCCTTCGGGACACTAGTTTAGTGGATCCACATAGCCAGTGTTATACCCATGGAACGGAAATGATACCCTTAGAACTGGGGTTATAGGTTGGACCCCAATTAGCTCAGATTGGGGTATGCTGGTTAGATGATACCTCCCACATTCTCAATTACAGTCTCAATTCAGTATTCAGCTCATAACTCAGTTCAGTTTCAGGTTTGCTTCACCATAGCATACAGTTATCAGTTATTCAGTTATCAGTATTTCAGTACTTCAGTTTACAGACAATTTCAGAATTATGTTATGTGCTTGGTCTTGCGTTCTCAGATAGTACAGTTTTCCATGCATTCATGCTCAGTTATCTTATGTTTCTCAGTCAGTCCATACCACATATGCATATTAATCTACAGTTTCAGTCCAGTTATTCAGACTAAGTTCAATCTAGTGTTACATGATCAGTATTTAGTCATCCTCTATCTAGTGTTCGGATATCAGTAGTCCGTATTCTCATATAAGCTACTCAATATATAGTCATTAGTTATCCCTTTTACTTAGATTTCAGTCTTTTCGTGCTCAGCTATCAGTTATTTAGTTAATTAGATCAGCTCAGTACATATATGTTTGGTCTCGCATGTTCATATATCCATGCTTTATTGTATCCTAGCTTTAGTTTAGTTCAGTTCAGTCTTACATGACTAGTATTCAGCTATTAGTCATTCAGTTAATCAGATAAGCTTCGTATATGTTGTATTTGGTTCTGTATGTTTAGGTATTCATGCTCAGTGTAATTGTATATTTAGATCCCTGATGTTATGTCTGTTTCCATCACGTAGTTTCAGACTCAGTATTCATAAAGTATCTATGTTTTACCGTATCCCAGCTTCAATTCTACTTATTCTACAAAAGTAAAGAGTTTTAAGAAACTAAGTGTAGTGATTCACCATCTTATCAAATTATGTATGTTACTCATGTTATAAGATATTTTCAGCTTTCAATTTATTCCAGCCTAATGGTGATTCTACTTACGCCTAGTCATGCATGTTTTAAGATTACATATAAAATTAGTTTTACTTATTACATTCACCCCTGCATACTCAGTACATTCCAGAAGTACTAATCCACATATACATCTGTGTGGCTACATTGTTTTATAATGTAGGTACCATTTGTAGCCCGCACATCATGATCAGACAGTTGCAGTTTTCAGCCAGCAGGTGATTAGTTCTCTTATTTCGAGAATTCCAGTCAGTTTTAGTTCATGTACAGTTCATTTATTTTTCATATGTATTGATTAGTGGTAGTTGGAAGAATGTCCCAGCTATCTATAGTCAGTATAGTAGAGGCTTCATAGACGTCAGTCATATAATTTCTATTTCTTTCTTCAAATTTATCATATTGTAAAACTCTATTAGTTACATACTATTTCATATTTTTAGTATGATTATGTTTCTGCATAGTAGATCTTTTTATTTAATGTACTATAATTCAGATGCTCAATAGTATGCCAGTTCATGGGTTAGCTTGGAATCACTTATGGTTCCTAGCACTGTGTGGCGTTCAGGGTGTACTCTCAGGGCGTTACAATCTTCTTGCCAGATTAGTTGGGATTCAGAATTCCCCCACTACCCTTCCAGCTCTTTCCTTCGCAACCTAGAGCATCATCTCCTTGAGGACTTTAAAACCCTTCTTAGAGATGAATCTGACTTCTGGATGTTGAAATCTAGAATCAACTGGCTTATGAAGGGTGACAGGAACACTAAATTCTTCATACCAACACCTTGAATAGAAGAAGGAGAAACAGCATTCAATCTCTCTATCAAGATGGTGTCTGGCTCCATAACCAGCAGGACATCAAGAATGCGATTTACTCCTTTTATACTACTCTTTTATGCACTACTCTCACTTGTGTATTCCTTGCATGCCAAGACAATCCCTCTAGTGTTGGATCCATTAGCCCTTCTAGTCACCATTATTGGATTCCCTTCCTTCTTATACTGAGGTTAAAAGTATTGTCTTCTCCTTCAAACCTTCCAAAGCTCCTGGTCCTGATGGTTTCCACCCTTTCATGTACCAGAAATATTGGGACACAATGGGACCCCTCCTTGTAGACTTGTGTGTCCAAACCTTCACTACCCATTTTATGGATGCCAGGGTGAACTCCACTTACTTGTGCCTGATTCTTAAGTGCAAGAATGTCACTTCCTTTAGAAACTTCAGGCCTTTTGGTCTCTGCAATAATCAATACAAAGTTGTTACTAAGATTATTGCTAATAGAATCAAACCTTATCTCCAAAACATCATTATCCCTAACCAAGTCAGTTTTTCTCCAAGAGACGGGCCTCAGACAATGCTATTATAGTTCAGGAATACTTATGTAATACCCCAAAAAGAATCCAAACCAATATTAGCGCCATGTTTCAAGCTCATGAATAGTACATCATGGTTTTTTTATAGTGTTATGAGCAAGTTAGATGTATATTAAGTCTTCAAATAACTCCCAGCTATCAGACGAATTAAAATATTCCTTACCTATTGAATTCTTGGGAAGGATATTATTTTAGTCAACTTCAAATGATCATGTCTCTCGTTATATTATGAATTATTGATTTAATAATCTACCAAAAGATAGATAATTTAATTAGCTTTCCAACTATACTAATTTCTCCTAAATCCGTTATCGGAGCAAAGAGTTATGCCTATTTTACTCCAGCATGTCAACCTGGAAAACTGAGTGACGACATTTTGTGATAAATTATCATAAGTGTGACGACTTATCACCAATGTCGTCAGCCTTAGCAGATTTCCGACCCCAGTGACGACATTTTGTGATAAGTTATCACAAGTGTGACGACTTATCACCAATGTCGTCAGCCTTAGACTTTCAGTAACTGGGAAGCGGTTTAGTAAGGGTATTTTGATCTTTTTCCTTCACTTCCCACAACTTATAACCCTCAAGGAGCGTATTATCTCTTATTTTTCTTCAGTTAAACATCTCAAAAACCCTCTCTTACACTTTTAACCATAAGATTAGGGTTTTCTCTCAAGATTATCTCCTTAAGAAAAAGAACATTCTCTCCAAAAGGGGTTAAACCCTAGACAAGAAAAATCTAGAGCAAGCCTAAGGATTTCTTCAAGAACCTTCAAGAAACATTAGATCTCTTTTCAAGATCAAGCTTTAAGGTATGCGTAGTGTTCATCCATTGATCCTTTTCATCCATGGAGCTCAAGAATCATGTTTTAAATTATAAATTATGATTTTTTTGTTGTGTTATGGCTATATTCATGTTGATGATTATTGTTTGAGTTCAAGGTTGTATCTTGATATGTTTTCATGAAGCATATTAGTAAGATAGTTGTAACCCATGAATTTTAGATGGATTAAGATTTTTATGATGATAAATATACCTATGTCCAAAATTGTGCATGCAAGGTGCTTGATGAAATGCCTAAGAAACTAGATATCATGCAATATAGCTAAATTGTGACTAAGTGAAGGATTCATGATATGCCCCTATGTTCCAATGATTTTCATGTTGATATTGTGTCTTGTAAATGTTGTTGGATTGTTCATGAACTAGTCTTATGAGATTATGCTATACTTACTTGCAAAAATCCTACTTATGTAAAAGATGTATGATAACCATGTACTTCATGAAATTCCCCGAGTTATGATATTATGTATTGTTGATGTTGGTCATGCATTCAAGAAATTCATGTTTGTCAGTTTCCTTCCATCGAGTCCTGGGGGTACTCGTACTCGAAAAATATAGTTGTGTGCCTAGAGACATGTCATATTATCACGATACTCTCAGTAAAGCCATGATCCATAGAATTCAGTCAGTCATGTGACTCAGGAAAACTCAGAAATCTCAGTAGTTCAGTAATCTCAGTAATCTCAGCTAGTTATCATGTCTCAGTAAGTATTCAGTTCAGAACCTCAGTAACCTCATCAGCTAGTAAAGTTCATCCTTATTTAGATAGAAATTAGAATTCAGCAGTATTCCAAGTAAAATCTCAATAACTATAGTACTCTCAGTCAATCCTCAAACATCAGTGCATTTCGTCAGTCAACGAAACTTAGTAAACTCAGTTTAGCTCCGCTAAACAATTCCACTAACATCAGTTCAGTATCTTTCAGTTGGAAGTAGGATTCAGCACCGAGTGAGCCTAGGGTGGGGAATCACCCGCTAGATAGGACTGAGATCCCTAGAAGCAATCCCTAAGTTCCATAACTACATAGCCAGCGTAGGTTGAGATGTCCCTATACATAGGGCTAATGCATCTCATTTGAGTTTACCTGATATCAAGGGCAGATGAAAAGAGCTCCCAAATAGAAAAGGGTTTACTCACATGTTGTCTCTACCCATGGCACGGTATTGACACCCTTCCAGTTGGGGTTACAGGTTGGACCCCACCAGTTCAAATTTGGGGCATGTAGGTTAGATGGCTACTTCCCACAGTCTCAGTTTCAATCTTATTCTCAGTCTCAGTAAAAGAACTCAGATAGTTCTTCAGATTTTATGACTGTCAGATATAGTTAACTCAGATACAGTACGAAACTCAGTTAGTTTCATCAGATTTAGGACTGTCAGATACAGTCACTCATGTTATCGGTTATATCAGTTATCAAAACTCATATTATCAGTATTCACATTTATGACTGTCAGATATGGTCAAGCATATCAGTTCTTCATATTCATGGCTGTCAGATACAGTCAATCAGATTAATTTATAATTAGACTATCAGATACAGTCAACCAGGCCAGTTTTTCATAATCAGAACTGTCAGAAATAGTTATTCATGAATCAGTAATATAGTTTTAATCCTTCAGTATTCAACAATACAGTATAAGTTCCCTACTTATTAGTGACTTACATCTCAATATCAGTAAAATCAATCAATCAGTATCTCAGTATCAGTAAGCTCATGTTGTCTGTATTCAGACTCAGTAGTCAGTATCTCCGCGAGTTCAGTTACAGTTACGTATGCATGTATGTATTCTCACATTTATGATAGTCAGTCAGCTAGTATTATTTATGAATATAAACCCTATTGCATTTAGCCTACCTCACTTGCATACCAGTACATTCAAAGTACTAATGCATTTGCGCTATGGTGTCTTATACCATAGGTTTAGAAGCACGATCTCCAGAGCATCAGTAGCATTCCAGATTTCTGCAGACAGAGTCAGCAGTGAGTCCTTATCATTCGAGGATGATAGTATTTGATTAGTTCATTCTTTTAGTACTTATTTATTTTAGTAGATGGAGTTAGTTGGGGATATGTCCCATCAACTTCTTATTCAGACAGTTTAGAGGCTTTCAGACTATAGAATGTCAGACAGTTATTTCAAATTTGTTTTGGTATTGTTATACCATTTTCAGACATTGTCCTTATCAGATATTTATTCAGATTTGAATCTTATGGCCGTTCAGTACATGTTTCTGTATTTTTTAGTATTTTATGCAGTATACAGGTATAGATATCAGTCATGGGTTAGCTTGTGGTCCTTCGGAATCATGAGCACCATTTAGCATTTCGGTTCAGAAAATCGGGGCGTTACAACTTAAGGCACCTCAAGGCCCAGAAAGGTAGAGCTCAGAGCATGATCATTAAGATTGATTTAGAAAAAGCTTTTGATATGCTTGAATGGTCCTTTATTAGACAAGCCGTCTTTTTCTTCAATTTTCCTCCTGGTTTCTTTACCCTCATTATGTCCTGCCTCTCCTCCCCCTCAATTTCAATTATGGAAAATAGGAGAAAAACTTTAATTTTTCATCCTTCTAGGGGAATTAGGCAGGGTGATCCAATATCCCCCTACCTTTTCATCCTCTATATGGAGATTTTGTCTAGGAAGATCAACCATGAGGTTGATACAATCCAATGGACCCCATTCAGATTAATAGAGGAGGCTCCCTATCTCTCACCTCATCTTTATATATGATCTTACCTTATTTACTTAGGCTGACAGGATATCTTGTAACACCATTATCAGTATTCTTGATAGCTTTAGCACCCATTCTGGGCAAAAGGTCAACCTCATCAAGTCTAAGGTCATATTTTCCTCCAACTATAGCCCTGCCACTCAAGCTGACCTCTCTTCCATCCTAGGTATCAAGGCCAGTGCCTCCTTTGGGAAATACCTAGGTTTTCTAATATTTCAGGCACCCCCAAAACTTGCTAACTTCTAATTCCTCCTTGACAGCATACATACCAGACTTGCTGGTTGGAAAACCAAATTCCTCAACATGGTTGGGAGAGTCACTCTTGCAAAAGCTTGTCTTACTAGTATTCCTAACCATGTCATACAATTCATCCTCCTTCCCAACAAAGTCCACAAGATTCTTGATAGAACCCAACAAAACTTTATCTGGGGAACTACTGACGTTAAGAAAAGAATGCACATGGTGAATTGGAACACTATCACCCTTCCTAAACAGCAAGGGGGTCTAGGGATTCAAACTGCCAGCCTTAAGAATGACTCCCTCCTTTGCAGCCTTGCTTAGAGATTACACACCATTCCTTCCCCTCTTTGGGTCCAACTGTTGACTAAAAAATACAGCAACACCACTCATGGTACTTATCCTTCCTCTTTCCCTATTTGGAAGAACATTCAAAGAGGTTGTCTCCTATATAAGGGTGCTATCCACTGGTCTGCTCATGATGGGAGAAAGTTTGATATTTGGCATGACCGATGGGTCCCCTCACTACCCTCTCCCCCCTCTTTTTTTCCTTATCCAAGGACTCTTTCCTAAACCCAACCCATCTCCAAAGCTTGTTTCCCACCTATCTAATGGTGTATTATCCTTAGATACTCTTTCTTTCCATATCCCAGATCACTTGGAAGCTAGAATTCAAAACTCCTTCGTACCTGATCTTTCAATCAGATCTGACTCTCCCCGTTGACTTCTTTCTGGTAATGGTTTCTTTTTTTGTGGAATTGCCTACAAGTTTTTACTAACTAGGAGAAATGGTGTAACTACTAACCTTCCTCATTGGAACTGGATTTGGAGATCCAAAATTCCCAACAAACTTAAGTTCTTCCTTTGGCTAATAAACCATAATATCCTTCCAACTAGAGCCACTCTTGCTCATCGAGGCATCAATATCCCCCTTTCCTGCCCTATTTGTGCTCATCCCTTTGACAGAATTAACCATTTTTTCTTTGATTGCATTAGTGCTACATCTCTATGGGTACACCTGATACAACAATACAAGGGAGAAATATCCATCTCCCTTGACTCTTTTAACATTAATAATTGGGCCAGTACTGCCAAGCTGTTCCAGCATTCCAATTTTGATAGTTTCATCTCCTAGTCCACTCTCTTCCCCTTTTGTCTTTGGACCATTTGGAAAACACGAAACTCCAACCTCTTTGATAATAAAACTTTGTACCCTTCTTTTGCTCAAGCTTACGTAGAAGTTACTGAATTTTCCCACCTCCGCCACAACACTCTCCCCCTGCTCGTATTCCTATCTTCCTTTCTTAGAATCCTCCATCGAGAGGTTTTTTCAAACTCAATACCGATGGGTCATACTTATGTAACCCTGGGAATAGAGAAATCGAAGGAATTATTAGGAATTCGAATGGGGATTGTCCTACAGCATCGATTGTTTCCCATTCATGTTAACATTGACTCTAAAGTAACTACTGCTGAAACATGGCAACCTTATCTATAATTCTTTACTTCATGAATGCAGATTGCTACTAGACATGTTGGGATCTCCACCAGTCCAACATAACTATAAGGAGGAGAACATGGTTGCTGATGCTTTAGCAAAATTTGGAGCAAAGAAGGAGAATCTAGAAAAATGTAGTGTTTTTGTAACCCCCCCCCCCCCTTTGTAGCCCAGAATGTTTGGACGAATATAGAAGGAACTACGCATATGAGAAAGGTCCTAATACTTTCTCCTAGGAATAGCGCAAGTTTTTTTGCTCTAGAGCCTGACTAAGCTCTATCTCTGTAATTATCAACCTTTATGTTCTAATGCACCTCTTGTTAACCAAAAAAACAGATGGAGTAAAAGAAAATATAAATGATTTTAGAGTCCGTTTGAGATTGTTGTTAGAAAACTACTTATTTGAGAATCATTTTTTAAAATAGTTTTTCAGAAAAGTGCTTTTAAAAAATGCAATTTGTGTTTGGTAAATTCATTTGAAAAGTGTTTTTGATAAACAGATTGTGTTTGAATAATCATTTTCAATAAGTGTTTTTTGAGACAAATGACCAAAAAAGACATGTATTAATAGACTTTTACTATTAAAATCAATTTATATAGAAAATTTATTTTAAATATCTATTATAATATTTTTTGTTAAAAATTTGTTTTTATTTAATTAAAAAGTACTCACTCTAAAATTTTCAATCAATATGTATATACATAAATTTATTTAAAAATATTAAATAAATATATATTACTTAAATAATTTAAATATTAATTAATAACATCAAACAAAAACGAATAAGCAATCATCATATTCATATATGTACAATACATGGTAACAAATTTGTCATTTTTCATGAATTAATTATTTAAAATTAAATATTCAAAATTTATTTTTACAAATACTGTCAAAATACCATTTAATCTTATAACATAATTCATTTGTCATTTGTTATCATTAATAATAAAAAATAAAAAGTAATATATTCTTCGATCATCATCATCAATGATATTTTCAAATTTATTTAAACCAAATGAGTGAAAATGAAATAATAATATATAATTCATAAAATAAAATAAAGAATTATACTGTAAATATGAAGTATGAAGTTTTAAAATCAAACTTATAAGATATGTTAATTAATAAATAACGAATATATATGTGTTTGAGAGAGAGTGTGTGAGTGATAGGGATATGTGTGTCATAAAAAGAATAATTTTTTGTTTCTTTTTTAAAGTTTACCAAATGCTATACTTTTTCAAAAAAAAAAAAATCTCAAAATAAGTGTTTATTTTGGGAAATAAGTTATCCCAAACAGGCACTTAGTCCAACACAAATCTCAACTTGAAATACTCCTTTCTTTCACTTTTATTTATCTACTATTCAAAAAAAATAGATTTTCACTTTTAATTTTAACATATAATATATCAAAAAAAAAAGATAATTATTTTTTTTATATTTTAACTTTAATACTTATTATTTACATATTTCTCAAATTATTTTCACGACCTAATATGTTCTATATAAACATCCATTAATATGATATTATGGTAAACTAATGATATTAATTATTACTTTTTAACATGCTAGACAATTCAAAATAGACAAGTAAAAATAAATCGAGGAAATAAATAACTTATGAATCAGTTATAGATTACTCTTTTCCTATTTCTAGCTGTGTAAGTAGTAAATTTCAGTTTCTTCTTACTCCGATAGATATATTCGAATTTATATAAAATTAATCCAACCGAAAATCTCTGTAGTTTCATAAGTTCAACAAAAGATTTCTTCGTTTTTGTTTCTAACAAAACAATAAATCTCAATTTCCTGTTTACATTTTCTTCTTTTAAAGAAGAAAAAAAGAATCAAATTCTAGAGATACAGTTGAATTTAATAATGAATGATCCAAAAATTGACCTCAATTCTTTAATAAAGCTAAATCCACTTTCTTTCTTTAGTTGCTTCTTCTTCTTCTTCTTCTCTTGTTTTAGAAAAAATTCCTTTTCGCTGCTTAACAGACTGGAAAATCGGAGTTATAAACAGGAGAATTACAATCCAAATTGCAATTAGTATGTGAAACATAGTTGTCATTTTCCAAGAAAACTAAAACAGCACAAAGACCTAATTAGTATACTATAATCTCAATAACGAAATTCAATGGACATTTGGAGGAATTATTAATTGTCCTTTAACCAAAAACATATTCTTTGTGAACTATTTTAGGAAAAGTTCCTTAATTGTAAAGGGTAGTGCTAAAGGACTCGGGGCCGATTGACTCGATTTACTCAAAAAGGGTAAAATGATGGTTTTGCCCTTTAACTCCAAAACTGCCTATACTTCCCTCCAACATTGCAAAACCACTTTTTTTCCTATTTTTTTATTAGACCAAACTTCTCCTCTACTCTTTTAACTATCCTCTTTTACATTTTGTCTTCACTATTCACTCTACTTTACTCAATTAATTTTTCCTAACCATTTCATTGCTCTTGGTTACTAATTATTCTATCCCTTTTCAATTAATTCGGACATAATGGATCATAATGACTCGAATAACCAATTAAGAGCAACATTGAATGTCGTTTTAGGGTTAGAGGACAGTGATAGTTTGCATGGTAATGAACATTCATATGGTGGATATGTTGATGGTCCAGATCGATATTTGGACATCGATGATGAAGATCTTTAAAACCTGACCGATGAGGAGATGAATAGGTCTTATCAATCAGTTCAAGATAAAGATTTAAATGTTTCCAATGGCGAAGAGATCTTTATGGGGAGGATGGTGTTGAAGAAGAGGAAGGCTCGATGCATGATGATAGCTACACCAACGAGCAATATACGTCAGGCCCTGTTGAAGGTATGTTTTTTTGGTAGTGTACAAACCGCCTTCGCATTTTATAAAGAACACATTCGTTTGACTGATTTTGGAGTGGTTAAGAAAAGTGCAAAAAAACTGGCTGGTCAAATAAAGTATGTAACATTTGGGTGTGATACGTGCCGAAAAAAAACAACTAGAAATCACAGCAAGAGGGTTGATTGCAAAGCTAGGGTGAACTATCATGTGATGAATGATGGTTCATGTATAGTGACAAAGGTTATCTTAGAGCACAATCATGAGTTAGAACTTGCACTGTTGCATTTTTTCCCCTGCCACAGGAAATTAAGCAGGACTTTGAAGAGGAGTCTTGCAGCACACGACATTGCAGGTCTAAGGCCTTCAAAGAGTATAATACTCTTGGAGGTCGAAGCTGGAGGCCCAGAAAGAATGGCGTGCACTCCTAAGGACTATCGTAACTACATTCTTCAGCAACGGAGGTTCCGCACACTTTCCAGCGATGCTGCCGCGTTACACAGATTTTTTATGGATATGCAGTCTAAGAATGAAATTTTTTTTTACTCAATAGACTCCGACAATACTGGCAGACTTCAAAATGTTGTATGGGTGCACACACACTGTAAGGTTGCCTACCGCGACTTCAACAACGTCATATGCTTCAATACAACCTACCTCGTGAATCAGTGGCGCATGTCAGTTGCTTTATTCATCAGCATTAATCACCACAAACATTCCATACTTATGGGATATGGTTTGCTCACGATCAAGGACATCGAAACATATACTTTTGTATTCAGAACTTGGCTTATGGCCATGGGCGAAATCCCTCCAACAGCTATCCTCACAGACCAATGTAAGAGTATTAAGGAAGACATTCGTGAGGTGCTGCCAAATACCGTCCACAGGTATTAGATTTGGCAAATATTTACCAAGCTACCTTGAGGATAAATGGCATGCCTTCAATGTAGAATACGAGCTGGGTCAACGGATTTGGTTCCAAACTATCTACTCGAAAAGGTCCAAATGGGTTCTCGTATTTTTCAAGCACTACTATTGGGCTGGTATGATGTCCACGCAAAGGTGTGAGTCAATACATGCCTTCTTTGATGGCTACATCAGTGGTCAAAGCTCTCTAAAGCAGTTTGTTGAGCAATATGAGGTTGCCCTCAGGTTTAAATATGAGAAGGAATTGGAGAGCCAAACTAGTGAAAGAAAATAGCTTGTACGACCTACCATCACATTCGTTTGGGATATGCAAATATATGGCCACTACACCCGCGCTATTTATGATTTCTTTAGGGTGTATGTTGCAAGGCTACCATACTATGAAATTGAAAGGCATGTCGATTTCGATGCGGTGGAGGGAGTTGAGGTATATAACATGACAGACTATTCAATACGAAGTGATTATAACGGTGATAATTTTGTCTTCACCGTGGAGTACCGTTCCGCCAATCAATAGATTGAATACAATTGGAAGACCTTTGAAAGTGAAGGAATTGCATGCTTCCATATTATGAGGATGATGACTTTCAAAAGGATTCTTCTGTTTCACGATAGATATATACTTCGTTGCTGGAGGGGAGATATAGTCCGCCCATATCTGAGTAAATTCTTTCCAGGAGGGTATCCAATAATGACGGACGAGTACTGAGTGTACAATGCTATCAAAAAATGTTTCGATAGAAACTGCAACCTTATATTGGACTGTCATGCTAGACGCAGGGACCTGAAAAATATTTTGAAAGCTCATTTCAAAATATACATGGTATGGAAAGATGACATGGTTGTCCCTAACGCTCTTGATTCAGACTCCGACACTGATGCAACAATCGTAAAAATTTGAGGGAGGTTCGTTCACGTGGAAGGCCCCAGATCAACAGAAATAGATCTTCGCATCAATACACATTTCGTGGAGATGCTAGGAGATGGGGATGTAGATACTATGATGTATACGAGGAGGGATAAAGCAGTCAAGCTAGGATTGGCAGCGGGAGACAGGGTCGTAGAGGGGGTGGGGTGTGTGATAGTAGAGGAGGTAGAGGCGATGATACATGAGTTTTTATAGTACGATGTGCCTTTTCTATCCTTAATATTTATTGTATTTGATTCTACGAGGTTGTATGATTCTCATAAATACTACTCTATTTATGTATAGGTGTTGAAGTTGTTTAATATTAAGACTATGTTATTTAAGATAGGAGTATCCCATTTAACCAAATCGTAGTCCACTTTATTGTACGGGATTAAGATTTCCAGCCTGATCATGCATCATACAGGAAAGAAATATGTTGTTGTTGTTGTAAACTTTTTTTAAAAACACCGTAATAGATGGCAAAAGTATGTTCAATTTGCTTGCTTAATTGTTTTGTAACAAGTAGAATTACAAGGGAATTCTTGTTATTTTCCATCAAATTTAAAGGGGTTAGAAGATCCCACATCAACAGAAATAATAATATGCAAGCTAATAGACAAATCGATCGTTAAGTAATTCAAATTAATCAACTTTTGAATAAGCGAGAACCACTACATTGGGATTAGAAAGGAAAAAAGTAGACAAACAAAGTTTGGTAAAAATATTTATAGTTCCATATATGGAATGTTATTGAATATTATAGTAGTAGAACTAGTATTGTTCTTATGTCTCCAATTTATAGGCATCGCATCATGTTTCTTCATTCCATTGATCTTTGGTCACTTCTCTTAACGAACAACTCGCCTTTCTTCAGTCGTCACACGAACTCCTCCAAACCGATCCCTCACTATAGCTACTTTCTCTTTGAAAACCAACTCTATTTATATTGTCCGGCCTTCAAAAATCTCATCTTTCTCACTACCATTTTTGTCGGGCGAACAACGTAAACAAGGATGGTTTTGGAAGAGGAAGCAGTTACAGTAAGGGTTCGGTTTGCTGGAGTTTGCGTGGAGACTGAAGAATGATTCATGTCGTGAACTGGAGATGAGGTGGGGCCACGACTACGTGATATCGATGAAGACTTGTTGGGGTGCTCGAAATCCTGGAAGACGGTATTGGTTTTGTCCTCTATACA
The DNA here is from genome assembly GCA_030864215.1 of Capsicum pubescens. NCBI lineage: Eukaryota > Viridiplantae > Streptophyta > Magnoliopsida > Solanales > Solanaceae > Capsicum > Capsicum pubescens. Next base: position 167,168,296 of record CM061544.1, on the reverse strand, counting down.
GTGTAAGTTTTCTGCTAAAAGTTCAATTTAAACTCAGCTTTTGTGTCTACTTTTTTCTCTTCCTACTTCATATTCTACTGAATTTAATTAACAACATAGAGCTCCAAGGATTACAAATATTTTCTTTGGAGAGATATGAAAATCGATCTTCGATCGTGTTTCGTTATCTCCAAACTTGTGGCCTAAATTAATCAGCTAGAACTGCAGGTGGTATCTTGTAATAATGACGGCGATCCTAATGCTGAGGAGCAAGACTCAAATGTTGATGTCCAGTTGGATGAGAAAATGGGGAAGGAAACACAGTAGTAAAGGCTGTAGAGATAGCAGAGGTTGAAGGCGAAGAGGGGCGTAAAAGTCCTACTTAGAAGGATACATTTCATATTATTTCAATTGTCAAAGTCAATTCATCTATGTGTGTTTATCTTTTGATCATAATTTTTGTTCGCTACTATTTTATATCCTGATATGTATCTGGATCACAAAAAGCTACTGATCGTATACATGATTGTGATGCCGATAAAAGGCACAACATGTCTTGACTAATATTACCTTACGATGATCTATACACGTTAACTAAATATTATGCATTGTTGCTAATTTGCGTTGATGAGTCTTTAATAGAATGACTCATCTAATATTTTCCTAGCAATCAATATAGACATTTATTGGCATCACAATGCACTCAACGTAGTGTAATTGATGTGTTAGGACTAGTAGGCATTAAACCCTCAAGGAAGGAGGTTAACTCAAAAAAATGAAATGCAATATAACCAAAATTCTAAAGATGGCTGGCCAACTAGATAGCATAGCAAATAAATTGAAATTGAAAATAGTCTCTAAGCATGAAGTTACCTAGTTCAATGCTTTTCAACACTAAACCACATATCTTTAAGCATGACTATTTTATTTTACTTTTATGTATAGTATTCAGCATAGCTTGGTCAGTTTAAAGTTTTATCACCTATTCTCTTGCGGGCAGTATTAAAAATACTTTGATTTTCGAATTATTAGCATCATTAAGAATATTTCAATTAGCACTTACATGTCAGTAAAAATTAAACTAATAATTCTGCGTAATGTTGAAAGGAAAGGTTTCCTATAAAGACTAATATTGTAACATAAAAATAGTAAAAACATAGGAACAAAAAAAGTTGTCAATTATCTATTTGATGGCATTGGTGGGTGGAAGGCTGGTTGAGGTAGCTTCGTCATTTTATCCACCACTATTTCCATGTAACTCATAAGCAGGTCCTACTTACGACCAAAACTCTACATACCTCTACACAAAGCATCAACCTGTTTTCTGACCTCGGTCATCTAAGAACACAACAACAAAATTTGATTATAGGGAGCAGAAAAGTGTTTGGTGGTGAAAGAGCTTCGGGATTGGAAGTTGCAGGATTATTTTCTTGACAGCACATTTTAAGTAGCAATTCTTGTTTTGTTATTGTATAGCCGATATCATATTCACTGATTTAAATAGAAAGGCATAGAAGGTTTCGAAAATAAGTGAAAGTTAAGATAATATGTGGTAGATGTTCCAATAGTGAAAGCATTTATAAAGTTATTATATTTTCAAGGAATGTAGTTGGAAGGTTGAAAATATCTCTACTTTGAACATTTTCCAACATTCAACATTCAATAAATCAAATTCAAAAACTCAAACTCTTCTGATAATAATAGTTATTCTTTTGTTTATTTACTCTTTTTAGTTATTTTAAAGGATTATCAATAAGAAAATGCTTTTGGAAAAAATTCGGTAGAAAATTTAAGCAATTTGGTGTAGTTAATTTGTTGATAATTCAAATATTTGTTCTCAATGAGTTGGACATATCTTTGAGGGTATTCATCAGACATTTATAGTTGAATGACTCTTCATTTTATTTTTTTCTTATTAATCACTGACGACTGTTGGTATAACAAATCTTTTTTCCGTAATATCATTGGATAGGCATGCTTGGACGAACCAAAAACATTAATTCATTCAATTTTTTAATCGGGTGTTGATTTTTGAATTCATGCCTTTTAGAAGCATTTGGTTTTTATTTTTATTTTTTTTGTGAATTCATTCCTTTTAGAAATATTTTGGTTTATATTTGTCAATTTTTATATTTGAAGTTACATGATCGTCCTCTATGGATGGGATAAATGAATTATCGTCTATTTATAGTAATCAGTCAATAAAGCTAAACATAAGTGTACATTCCATTAAGACTAGAAAGTAAAAATAACATTAAAACATTAATATTTTCTTTACAATATTTTTATTTTCTCTTTAGGGTGCTGGCTGAGTCTGAGGAACTTGGAGGTGGATGGGAGGATCTTGGAGGCGGCATCATAATTCTGTCTAATCTTTTCCCAATGATCTTGATCACAGCATCCTGCTTATGCTCAAAACTCTCCATGCATCGAGTTAAGACATCAAGCTCTATTTTGATGTCATGAAGATGAGAGTACACTGCAAGAAGTAGGCGAAGTTCCTCATAACTTTGTTGAGGATTGAAAGAGACTCGGGCGTTGGAAGAGGCCGATTGGTAGGAAGACATTGTTGGCGAGCTTTGAATGTTGAAAATTGTAGGAATATGTGACATGTTTTATAGATATTTTACCTTTACTTGTATAATGAATGGTTTCTTGAATGGTTGCCTATATTTATACAACTGATTTGATTATTTCATGTCAATTAATATTTATTTTTATTTGGGAGAACGGAATGAAATTGTTCCCTTCCATTTTAATGCTAACGTTTGAGTTATTTTAAGATGAGTGTAAGATTGAAATTTTGAAAATTACTTCCAACAATTTCCAATCCTAAATCAGATTATTTTCTCACACGCCTTGAAAAATCTCACTCATCTAACCTCAACGAACCCTATGCATCGGACATTAAACTACCCATAGATCTTTTTCACGTTGTCATATAATGATATAATTTTTATATTTTATTTTTTAACAGCGGAATAAAATTGTTCCCCTCCATTCTAATGCGAAAGTCTAAATGATTATTAAGACAATTAATATTTTACATGGAGGATTGAACTTTTATGAAAGAGTATCTAACGAATGAAAAATTAGAACATTAAACATACGTTAGGTAACATAAATCATATCTGGTATGTAAACATTTACTTTTCAGTAAAAATTAAAGTTAATTGTAACTTGTAAAGTAATGTTTGACTTGTCAAGACAATCTACAAATTGGTTAGGCGTGCACATTAATTCCAACATTGATAGTTTACATCTTTCCCCTTTATTTAAATTGTGTGACCACATAGGAATCATGTAGTTAACCATATCAATTCGAAGAAAAAATTTATCGCAGTTGCAGTTGTTGAAGATATGAAGGTATGAGTTGAAATTACCATCCATTGTTTTATTCCTATCATTTTTTGAATGTATTTTTAACCCTACCAATTATTTTTTGTATTTACGTCCATCCTACTGAAGAAAGTTCTGATGGCATTCAATGTGATGGCTGAGCTAGATGAACAAATGAGAAGGTCGCAGGAATGCCTAGAGTTCATGATGATTCGGGTAAATGTTATGAAAGAGAGGATTAAGGTGATGTGAAAGGATACGTTTGATCGATATCGCAAGGATCAAGATAACTTCCTTCATCCTTCAACTTAAGAAGTACCGACATATTCTGTGTAGTTGAAACCTCCTCTTTGAATGCTAATCATTACTTTTACAAAAATTAGTATCAAAGCATTTTCTTTTCTTTTTTTGGTGTTACTATTATATTTTGGGTTTTGAATGAATGTTGTAATGTAGCATTTGGTTTTAACTATAAATCTTTCTTACTTTGAAATAGTAAACGTTGAAACTAAAAAATTTATCGGGGGATTAGGTGTAACAGTAGCAACTAATTGAGAAGCTAACCTAACATTGTTTTAAGTATGTTTGTCTTATTTTATTTTCATGTATTGTAATTACCAAAGCCTAGGCATTTGGACGATGTATTTTGTAATCTCTTGCTGGCATTAGTAATTAAAAATCATTTATTTTTTGCAATATTAGAATCAGTAAGGAGATTACAAATTGCATTAACACTTCAATTAAAAAAAGCTTAGATTCGCAATACTTCAAAAAATACAACATGATGCGGCTAAACTACCTAAAAAAGTAGAACCCTAGAACAGGACCTCTTTGTTGGTTTGGTTCATGAAGCTGCATCACTTGTCTCAGCTTGGTTGGCCCTTCCTGAATGTTGTGGTTCAGCATCATCGGTGTCTCTTCTAAGGGAGAGAGCAAGGCGGTATTCGCGAACTATTTTCTGATAGCTGTCAAAAGATTTAGTCAAGGGATCTTGGTCGTTAAGCAAGAGATTTTCAACATACAGGCCTTCTTTCCATGTGAACAAATGCTTAATGAGCTCAGTGAGCTCATCCTCAAGTACTTTGCATTTTCCTTTGTGTTCTTCATAAAGTTTCTCTAGAACACTAGAGAAATCACAACCGCCTAGGAAATTCGATCCTCTAACGGGTGTTCTGTCCATGTTGCGAATTAATTTACCTATGTTATTATTTGAGGATTACAAACTAATGCTTTGGTACGTGATGTTGAACACATATATATATACGGCTTGGCATGCATTAACAACCATTTAAATGAGCGTACATTTATTATAGTCAGTGCATGTGCTTTTTTCGCGTGGTTTGTTCATATGTTTGCCAGTAAATATATGAATCACATGGTATAATTGAGATCTATGATTGATAATATGGTGTAGTTGTAGTTGTTAAACTTTATAAATCATGTATCAGATGTTATATATTTTCTCACATCGTGACGTATTTTCTTTTCTATTTAAATGGAACGGTATCGGCACAATCAAAATTAACCTAATAATATGGTGACCTGAAACCGCAAATTATTGAGTGAGTAGTTGGAAGGATTGATGAGCCTATTTCATGATGTTTACCCTATAAATGAGAATGACTTGTTGTCATAATTTTTACTATGCAAATGCATTAATGTTGAAGTGACCCAAAACAACTCAATCTTCCAACCATGTCTTCTTAGTCAGGTGCAGACCTACGTCCAATTTGTATGGTGCTTACTTCTCCGGCACCAAGTAAAGTCGGCGCAAAATAGGTAAAATAACGTACAAAATATACGAAAATATCTATATAATATATATTAAAACAACCACTATAACAAAACTGGTTGGTTGCATTGGCATTTAGGTTGACTTTAGGTTAATCCACTAGTAGGAACGCCCAGGTTCAAACCTCGTTGAGGTTAATTTTACTTTTTTATCAGTTAAAAAAATTTGTAAGTACCCACTATCCTTAAATCCTGTGTCCACCATTGGAATCTTAATCTTGAGGCTTCCTTTTGCGAAACTCACTATTGCACAAATGACACAAAATACACCTTATGACCTTGAAAATTTTTGAAATAGAAATCCACTTGCTAAATGATTTCGTAGTAAAGATGATACAAAAATACGGGTCACATCATCACGTATTTTCTATTGGAATGGAATGATATCGGCACAATAAAAATTAACTTTTAAAAATATCGTTACTTGAAATCACAAATCATTGAGTGAGTAGTTGGAATTATGGACGAGCCTATTTCATGATGCCTACCCTAAAAACTCACAAAGACTTCTTGTCATAATTTTAACTATGCAAATGCATTAATATTGAAGTGAGCCAAAACAACTCAATCTTACAGCCATCTTTTCTTAGTCAGGTGCGGACCTACGTCCAATTTGTGTGGTGCTCCGGCACCCAGTAAAGTCGATGCGGAATAAGTAATATTACGTAGAAAATATACGAAAGTAGGTATATAATATACGGATAATGCACCCACTATAATAAAATCTGGTTTGGTGCATTGGTGTTTAAGTTGAATGTAGCACAATCCACTAGAAGGAATGCCTATCCTAGGTTCAAACCTCATTCATTGAGGTGAATTTTAATTTTTTGTCAGTTTAAAAAAATTTGCAAGCACCTACTATTCTTAAATTCCATGTCCGCCATTGGAATCTTAATTTGAGGCTTCGTGTTGTGTAACTCACTATTGTACGAATGACTCAAAATACACCTTATGAACTTGGAAAATACGGGTGACTTCGTTATCTACTTTCTATTGGAATCGAACGATATCGGCACAATTAACCTTTAAATATATCGTGACTTGAAATCGTAAATCGTTGAGTGAGTAGTTGGAAGTATTGACGAACCTATTTCATGATGTCTACCCTATAAATCAGAATGACTTGTTGTCATAATTTTAACTATGTAAATGCATTAATGTTGAAGTGACCCAAAACAACTTAATCTTCCAACTATCTCATCTTAGTTCAGCCGGGAATAGTTTCCTTGGGAATGAAGGAGGTTGTGGGTGCTCACTTCCTTTAAGAAAAAAGTTTATTACAAGCGAGAATCAAACCCACATCCCTCGAGGCATCACGAAGGTGCTTAGATTTCACACCAAAGTCAAAGCACCCAACAACCATTTTATTATTTTGATTTATTGGTGCTTAACAATACATTAATAACCAATATTACTGTATTTTCCATATAACAATGATGTGATGATTTGATGTCATAATCTTTCATTAAGCAACTAATTACAATGATCATATAAATATAGTCCATCATTTTGTATGTTCAATTGGACCTGAATAAAAATGCATAAGAAAAAGTAACTCAAAAGTTAAAGAGGTGGTAGTTGAAAGAGTAGTTGGATACAATTAACTTGGTAGGTTATAATGATAACCCTATATGTTTCTTGTCAAAACCCATCACTTTGTAAGTCCATTACGATGGATGTGACAAATAAATCCGTCCAAGTTGCTCTTCTCAAGTTTGAGAAAGGAGCTTGCATAATCTCAATTTTGGTCTAATCGCTCGAAAATCAACATGGTAAATGACTGCGTAGAAAAAATGATCATATAATATACCACACCGTTACGCATTTTCCAATTGGAATAGACTAAATTGGTATAAAGAAACTAATACTTAGCACACAACTTATTTAAAAAAAAAAACTAGAAATTGCAAGTTGTTATATGAGTAGTGGGAAGCATTGAGGACCCTATGTCATGATGCCTACCCCCTCCAAACTCACAGTGACTTGATTACATAATATTTTTCAATGAAAATACATTAAAATAAAGTGATTAAAAATAACTCAATCTTTCATACAGCTCTTCTTATGCGGAATGGCTCTTGCTAAACGAATCCGTAGTGAAAAGTGAGCATATCACTAGGCTAATCCGTAATTAAAATGATCATATAAATATACTATAACGTTACGTATTGTCTATTCGACCCGAATAAAATCTGCTTAGTAAATAGTGACTCAATAAAATACAGACAGTGGGATTAAAGACATAGCAGTTGAGTGAGTACTTGATTTTTGGTAAGTCAAAATGATGACCCTATATCTTGCTTTGTCAAAATCTATCACTCTGTATGTCCATTAAGACAGATTTGACATATAAACCCGTCCAAGTTGCCCTTCTCAAGTTTGATTAAGGAGCCTGATAACCTTGGTAAAATTTTCCTCGAACATAACAAGGTAAATAACTGTGTGGTAAAAAATGAGCATGAGTAGAGCAAATTTTTTTGGACTGGTAATTACATGACATAAAGAAATTTCTAAATCTGAACTTGTGAATTTAAATATGTTGTGTATAATACTTCTTAATTTATTAATAGTTGTAATGTTAAGTAGTCGTGGCTTTGTGTGTTCTGGGAGTATTAACACATATGTAACAAAAATGTTTTTATTTTATTTAATTAAATAAAATGCTACATGTTGTTGTTTGTTTAGTACTTAACACTCGAACGTCTCGTGAATTAGGTGTCAACTATGTTTCGTATGTTAATAAGTAGTTCTAAATGAATCAGGACAAAATATTCAATGCATAACTTTAACCAACGTTAGCCCCACTATAAACCATAGAGTGAAAATAAAGTAACCTTCAAAGGCAGGAGCATCAATTACACTAAAAAAACAGCATTTAACAACTAGAAAAGAAGAAATATCACATTTAATAAAGTAAACGATCTATTAATTGTTCACCCACTAGGAAGAAAAGTAACAAGTAATAACCACAAACACAAGCCTAACCACCCCAACCCCCCACCCCACCCCATACCCACCCTCCACACACACTACAGGCGATCTTCTTTCAGAACCTTATGGTAGATGTCAAGGGACTTTCTTAGGGGCCTCGGTTCATAAAGAAGGAAAAACTCAATCCATTCATCTTTCTCCTTGTCCACGAGGAGTTTGAAGATTTTGGTCATCTCATCTTCCAAGACATCGCATTGATTTTTTTTTGGAATATAGCTTCTCCAGGACTTTGCGAGATGTGGTTAGCTGTAAAGTCTTTCTCATTAAACTTGTTGGGGTTCTATCCATTCTAGTTGCTAATGTAGATAGAAGTACGAAAAATGGCCAAGAATGTTTAGAGAGGCACAAAAATCCAGTATCACAAATAGCTTAGGATACGATAATGAGATATAGATGTTGTAGGTAACCTTTATATAGGTCCTAATATAATGTGGGAATCTCAATGTACATGCTATTTTATCATCTCTATCATATTACACATGTTTTACCGTGATGTGAAGTCTTTGCATGAAATGATTTTTCTTTTAAAATTAGATTTGAAACCTAGGTGCTTTATTTTGTTAACGAATATGTCCAACAATTGGGTAGAATAGAACATCATCATAAAATGTTAAAAATACATTCAAAAATAGGCTACATAAAGGATTTCATTCATTTAAACAACAATTACAAATGAAAAACAACTAATACATCACCGAGGCAGGGAAATCTGTGGGGTATGGTGGCGATGAGGATTGAGAGGGTAATGAAGTAGGTGTTGAAGGAGCTAACGAAGCTGGGGAAAATGGAACATCAGGATCAATGCCTAATCGTACAAATATAACACTTATCCTAGTATGCAAAGCATCGACTTGGACATCCAACGCCGCATGGTAGCTTTCCAGCAGTCCTAACTTCTCTTGAATCACATCGATGCGTGCAGAGAATTCTTGGTGAAGACCATCCAACTTGTCGTTAATATCCATTAGTTTCGCATAAATTCTATCAATTTTGTCCTGTTAATTAGCAAAAGAATAGGTTAGTGCTGCAACATGTTAGCAAGTATTGAATGAATAACTAACTATTGCGAATTATTTTTACCATTGAACTTATCAAAATTCGTTAAGCAACGCATAAGTATTATTTAACACTAGAGTACCTTTAATTAGAACTCACCCACTTGAAATTGATATGCAATGCTTATGAAGTCTTTTCAACGACCAAGGTTTAATTACATTTTTATCTTTCTAATACAAATTCTTTGAATGTTCTCCTTATTTTCAATTACATTCTTATCTTTCCAAGGCAAATTCTTTGAATGTTCTCGTTAATTTCATTTCAATCAAAATTCAATTGTGTCTCTACCTGTTCAACTAAGAAAAATATTTTTGAGTTATGTTAATAAATTAAAAGACGATTAATTCATTAAAATACGACATTTGTAATTTTAATGAAATAGACGAATAATCTTTTCTGATAGTAAAATGTCAACTTTTTTTACAACAAACTAAAAAATTGGAAGTATGTTTGTTATTTAGGAAATTCTTTTCCGTTGGACGAGTTATCTCTTGCGGGTATTATTAAACATCGTTCGACTAACAAATAGTTAGTGCGACTCGGAAGACTGCAAACTGCATTTACTTTTTGAAAGCCTAGATTAATAATACTACATAAACTAACTCTCATAACATTGAAACTCAATTTATACTGTGAGTTTTCATACCTCAGTAATTTTGCGGAAGCAAAGTAATACTTCTCTGTATGGGTGAGTTTAAAAAAAATCAGTAGGATGCAACACATTTCAAACTATTTAACAAAAATGAAGAGTCGCGTTCATAATTATGAAACACGTTTCAAATTTAATTCAGCAAAACGAAGAGTCATGTTCATTGGATGCAACTTTCACAAGGTGACCTTTGGGTTTCAAGGGTTTGATGCTATATAACACAAGCCAGAATCGTCAATCTTACTTATCATTCAATAAGACTTTTCAAGAACTTAAATAATCTTTGAAAAAAATGGACAATTCTTGTGCAAATAACCGTGCTAACAGTCATTTAAACGGTCATGCAAATGGACAACTACATAACCATCATCGATCAACAATCGTAGAATTTGTTGTTGCCAGGGTTTCATACGCGAACCTTGAAGCTATTGATCTTAGAAAAGATGTAGAATTTCTGAGGGGACTTGTGGATAATCTCAATCGAGAAAATGATGAAATTCGATGGAAAATACGTTACTTCAGGCAGAGGATATTTCAGCACATGGGTGAAATAGACGACATAGATATGAACGACGGCTTGTGGTGATATGTCATGTTTATTTTAGTTATCCTAATTTTGCTTCGTCTTTTTTTTTTACTTTGTTTAAATTTTGTTATGTTCACTGAAAGTCATTTTTTTCATTCATCAGCAAACTATGTAACTTATTATGTATTCTGATTACTTTTATTAATATATAATTTTGAGTTTACTAATATTCACCGACAATGTACTCACTTATTCTGTATTTTGTTTATTCAATCCCATGTAAATAATCAGCTTCATATATCATCAAAGTAATCACTATCTCTACTATAAATCGAAAGTCTAAATCATATTTTCCAGATTTAGAAGTGGGAGATTTTTGGTTATCTCCATTGTTGATTTTTTTTAACATTTTAAATCGCTATATCTTAAGATCAATTAGCATGCATATAATAAAATTATAATAAATGTTAACTTAATTTATTCTCAAAATTCAAACATCCTCAAATAAATTGTGATGGAAAATAATATATCATTTAATTAGTGGAGTTTTAAGACAAACATTAGTGCAATAATTTTTTTTAATTGAAATGATAAACTTAGGCGAGAGAAATAGCAAGTACTAAGATTACGGAGTGGACAGAGAAAAAGAGTTAAGTAATCACAAAAGTTACTTTAGGAGAACAATGTAATAATTGCCTATCAAACTTACGGATTGTGTAAAATAAAACTTACACTAACGGTGGATGTAAGTTAAACTCTATAATTTTCATGACTTTACATAATAAATAACGAATAAATAACAATAATTATCATACTTTCAAATTACTTAACCCTAATGAAAGTCATGTTTAATAATTTCCACAAACGGTTTAATTTTTTTCTCAAAAATGAAGAGTCACGTTCACTATTTGTCAAAGACATTTCAGATTATTTCTAAAAAATGAAGAGTCACATTTAATGGATTGATACAAGCATAAAGAGAATAAGGATTACAAGGTCTTGTAGAAGGTTCAAGCTTCGGATTGTCAAAGGATCAAGTCTCGGATTTGCAAGTACTTGAAGACCTTTTGGAACCATTACAAAGCCTTGTCAAAGTGAAGAAAGGAGGAGGTTCCTTACACTCAAGAGGCGCCTTTTACTAAGGGCATGATGGAATTCTTACACTCCAAAATAATACTCCATAGGAGCCCTTTTCTAAGCCCCTCATTAAGGGCATTTTTGTCATTTGGTTTAATAAGTATAAATAGGCACCTTAGCTCTTATTTTCCTTAGTTTTGAGATAATGAATTGAGTGACTTTTTAGATTGTAATCTTAGTGTTAGATTGTAGTCTTTCTCTTCTCCTTAAGAGAAGGAAATCCATAATTTGACCCTTGATACATTTGAAATTGGTTTTCACTTGTCTTGGGTAATTTGGCAAGAAAGGTGTTCTTGAGGAAGTGTGAGTCCTTTGGGTCACCTAAGAGGAAGGTTTGAACTTCTATTGATGAGGTGTGATTGATGGTTTGATACACCATCTTTTGTTAATCATTTGGTAGAAGTAAGGGTCTTTTTATCTATCTTTAATTTCATGCAATTCTTCTTCTTCATCTCCTTCTATTGTGTTATTTTTCTCTTATTTGCTTGCTGGTTTTTGTTACCTTTAGCACCAATTTCGTGTATAGCCTTCCTTTAGGCTATCATTTGGTATCAAATCCTTGGTTAGGGTTGTTCCAACATTCCTAAATCTTGATTTTAGTCTTCTTATCTAGAAAATCTCAACAAAAAAGAGAGTCAAAAAATCAGAAAATACAAAAAAAATGTTGTCTAGTGTTGTCTTGTGTTAGATCCGAATTTAGGACTTAGATATACAAGTTTTTACTTTGTCTTTGAAGTTTCTTGCACTAGATCCTTGCTCTCTAGTGCCTAGGGAGTCTAGATCTACATTTAGAATGAAGTTTGGTTGGTTTTGATCTAGATCCACCATTGTAGTGGCTTGTTTAAAGCTTATTGGAGGGGGTGACATTTTTGGCTTGTGTTGGTGACTTGATTTGTGGCTGAATTTTAGTGGGTTGAGTTTGTCTTAGCATAAGGAACCTAGATCTACAAAAAAAAATCAGATTTGGAGTCCATTTGCTTGTTGGTCAAACTTGGTCAACACTTGAATATTCATCGTATTCATCCTTGATCTTCATATCTTAGTGAAGAAGAATATTCAAAAGGTGTTGTTTGATCCAAAAAAAAGGGAAGAAAAAGAGTTAAAAGTTGTTTGTCTAAAAGCATATTCAAAGAATATTCCATTCTTCCAAGAGGAGGAGGGGACAAGGGGACAAACAAAGTACAAGTGCAATTACTGGGGGGACCATTTCATTCTATTTTTATTTGAGACTTGAAAGAACCTTAAATTTCATCCTTTCACCCCCCAAATACGAAACTCTCACTTCCAAGAGATAGTGTTTGGGCCGAAATTAGTTTTTCAAAAAATTGAAAAATTCAAAAAGTGACAACCAACCACGTAGTGCCACATCATCACTAGTGCTCAACCAAAATTTGACTCTAAAATTAGATTTTCTAGTTTCTAATATTTGATTCTAGTTTCTTTTAAGCTAATTCTATCACTAATTAGCACCTAGTAAGTACCTACTAGGTTGGTAATTAGTCTAGAGTTCATTTATTTCGTGTCTTTGGTTTTTTTTATGTGCTTTTCTCATTTTTAAGTCGTAGTATTTTGTTGGTTCAAGTGCGTGCATCACTTTATTTGAGTCATTTTAATCAAAGATCAATTCGGATCCAAAGATTCTCACCTCTTAAGTAACTTGCCAAGTATTGTTGATTCTCCAACACTTGTGAAGCCAAGTGTGAGGTGAGGCTGAGTGTGAGTGAAGTGAGGCTTTTGAACTCACTTGTTTGCTCGTTTTGTAGGTTGTGCTGCTTGCTATTTATTTTTTTTGCTTTTTTTTAGGTACAATTGACCATGGAAGCTGAGGGTTCTTCATCCCAATCCTTGGGAAATGATATAATGGGAGCCTTGAAGGCTCACTTTGAGGCCTTTGCCCGAAAAAATGAAGGATAATAATGATGCTTTTAGGAGAGACTTGAAATGTGGGTTTGACATTATAAAAGGTGATTTAGGATTCATGAGGCCTGACATAATTAGAATTAAAGTGTGGGTTGATAGACTATGTTCACCAAAACCTCCATAAAATTCAAGCCACCAAATACAAACCCATCATCAACCAAATCCAATGTCTCCTCTCCAAAAGTTAGAATCCAAGGAGAATGATGTCAAGCCTCAAGATAGAGATAAAATGGATGGTGGGGTACAAGAAGAGTGTGAAGAAAAGAGGGTAAGGGAAAGGGAAGCCATAGGTAGTGAAATTAGAAGGGAAAAAAAACACTTGATCGTGGATCTTGTCCACAAATGACCCTTGATATTCACTAACCCAAATACTAGCATTTTGCCTAGTATTTTCTCTTCTCATGTGCAGGTTCATGACCCTAGAATCCCCAAGGAGAAGCCCAAGGAAATTCCCTTCAAGCCCTTGGCCAAAAGTCTCAATTTTGGGACAGGTGATGAAGGAGTGAGTCCAAAGGGAAAACTTGAACTATTCCCTTGTAATGTGGAGCATAAAGGCTGACCTAACACAAAATCAAGTGAAGAACACACTTCCCATGATCTACAAGGTAACAAAGCTATCTTCTACACTTCCTTGAACTTAAAATGTTGTGATGTGGCTAGTAGTGTCCAAAGTGCTGTAGTTTTGGATTTTCTTAGTAAAGAAGTGTGTGAATCTTCCTTTTATGATACTCTTGGTGTTTTTAGGTTGTATAAGGACCAAACTCTTGTTGTGAGTATGCAAGCACTAGTTGATCCTTTAGATGACAAAATCAATTATTTTCGTAAGAATAATTTATGTTCATCTAGTGCTAGCACTTATAACTTGAATAAGGTTTCATTACCAAGGGAAAAGAGTATTCACACACTAGTGGGTTTCCCTAGTACAAACCAAGGTAACTTGGGTACATTCTACACTCCCTTGAGTTTAAAAAGTTGTGATGTGATTTCGGGTACATCTAGTGTAGAAGTACATGCTTCCTTCTTTGATAATGCTTTGGGTAAGTGTGATACCCTAGTAAATTGAATGATTAGCCTCTTTTTATTCCCTTGGCCACTTCACTCATTTGATCCTGGTGTACTAGTGGGGTGGGGAAGGAATTGTTTCGTCTTGAGCTTATTGTCCTTTGATGTTTACCTTAGCCCTATCCTTTGTGATGCATATACTAAATGTTTCATGGACAAAATAAGGGATTGCTGGTTGTATTTTAAAAGTGTACCCCCTCGGCATGATGTCTTCACACTTGATTCCTTCCTATACTACCTTTTTACCTATGATGATAACCATGCTAATTTTGAATTTATATTGTGTAGAGGTAGGAAGTTTGGTGGCTGGTTTCCTTGTTTGAATTATAGTGATATGTGGGTGAGGTAGACCTTGAGATCAATAGAGTCACCATATTTGATGCGGTCCTTTGTAGAGGTAATTTGTATTGTCCTTTGTAGGTGTATAGTGATATGCTAGTTTTTGTTACCTTTAGTACCAATTTTGTGTATAGCATTCCTTTAGGCTATCATGGATGCAACTTTCAGATGGTGTCGCTTCATAGGTTTGATGCTATATAACACAACTCTAACTCTTCAATCTTCATCATCATTCAATAAAACTTTTCAAGAACATAGTCTTTGAATACAATGGACAATTTTGGCGCCAACAATTATGGAAACGTCAAACATGTTAAGTTTTTTTAAGTCCACAATATAAATCCTTTTAAAAGTTTGACGTTTTCCCTCCCATTTTGGAGAGTTTCCCGCTCTTGATCAAAAGTTAAAATAATTCACATTTGGAGAACCTAAAATTCTCAATTCATCATCAAAAAATTACACAATTTGGTGCTACTTTCCCGTCATTAAAGAATCAATCACACTTATTTGATGAGGTGTAAGGTGGGTGAGGTGGACCTTGAGATCAATAGAGGTAACATATTTGATGAGGTCCTTTGTAGAGGTAATTTGTATTGTCCTTTTTAGGTGTATAGTGATATGCTAGTATGGTAACGGCCACCCAATGGGTCATGCAAATGGCCAACCATATAACCATCGTCCAGTCTGGGTCCGTGGCTTTGCAGCCAATCTTATAAGAGACATGGAACTTTTGAGGGAAATTATGGATGCTCTCAGAATCGAAAATGATGAACTTCGACGGAAACTGCGTAACATGAGGCAGAATTTATTTTGTCACATGGGTGAAATCGACGACGCGGATAGTTAAGATAGCTTATGGTGAATTTTCATGTTTCGTTTAGTAATAGTAGTTTTGTTTTGTCTATTTTTTTGTTTGTTTAAATTTTGTCAGGGTCATGGCATAAGTATTTTGATTGAATATTGCTAGTACCAAATGCTCCCGTTGTTATGTTACTTTGTTCTTATCAACATACTTTTCATTAACATAAGTAGGTTGGACAATGGTTCAATTAAATGGAAAAAATTACACCCATTACATTTGAAGTTGATCAAAATAACCTTAATACTTACCTACCATTATTTATTGAGCAGGGGGTGATGATGGAGAAGTAAGGCATTTATCAGCATCGCAGCCCATGCGACTGAGCAAACCCCTTAGCATTTTATCCAAAATTTGAATTTGGTCAAATAATATTGATAATTTTTTATCAAATTCTTCACGATCTGGAAGACTTTCAATTCTTTTCTTTAATGATTCAACTCAAAAAAGTATTTGTTCAATCTCCATTTTAAGTCTGTACAAACAAAAATTACACAAGAAATGTCGTAATTTTAATAGAAAGAAGGATAAAATTAGAAGTCGAAAAATATAATTATGCCTACCCAAACCTTTTTCAAGTAGACACCTTCAGAATACGGATTATAAGTATCCACTGTGATAGAGCACAAGCAGCAACGCCTTTATATAGTAGTAACATGTTAAATTTTTTCAAGTCCACAAAATAAATCCTTTTAAAAGTTTGACGTTTTCTCTCCCATTTTGGAGAGTTTCCCGCTCTTGATCAAAAGTTAAAATAATTCACATTTGGAGAACCTAAAATTCTCAATTCATTATCAAAAAATTACACAATTTGGTGCTACTTTCCCGCCATTAAAGAATCAATCACACTTTAGCATCTTTGTACATTTACTGGTTTTGTGTGGATTGGTTATTTGGAATGCTTAATAATATACCTTTTAATTTATTAATATAGAATAGTAATAGATTTATTTTTAGAGTGCTAACCGATTTTCCTGTAATATATTTACCGAGAAACCTTTTGAAATTATAGATCGATCTCATAGTTGATTAGTAACAATAAGCTGATATAATCGTTAAATAAGAGGAACATACATAAAATAATTTTCAATTGTAGTACACACCCGTTACAAATTTTCAAAAAAAAAATGCAAACAGCAAAACATACAACAAATTTTTAAGGGTATTCTCTTTTTCTTCGGCGAAAATCAACTTTTGCATATGTTGATCCCTCTCCTGTTTGATTTCTTTTAGCAATCCTTTTAAGTAATCCCTTTGCACTTTAGCTTCAAATAGCAGTGATGTCAGAAGGTCCCTATTTTCTTCGGATTCACGAGGCTTTTGGAGGGCTTCGAACTTGGCAAGTCCTTGCAAATTGCACGTGGAAGGGCCGCTTGCCGGTGCATCCAATTCATTCCATTCAAAAAAAAAAAGCAACCGCCAGTATACTATATCAAATTACAAGAATTATATTATATTTTAACAAAATAAAATAAGTAATAAACGGTAAATAAAACTGCCAACCTGGCCAACCGGACAGTTAAAGAATAGTCGACTTGGGTTTGAATCGGTGCGTGACTTCCTCAAGACAGCTGGAAGCCTGCAATAACCAAAAAAAATAGGCTTGTTGGTTGCATTGGATGTTTGAGAGACTAGAGACATTGTGAATGACTACAAACTAAATAAGAAAATACGGAGTTAAAAACCACAAAATAATGTGAGTTAGCTGCATTGATTTTTTCCGGCAATAAAAACCAACTTCAAAATTTTGGAATAGTCCATAAACAAAGTGGACAGCCTGGTTGCACTGATCAATCCCCTTAGTACGCAGTCAATACTCCACCCCATGTCATGAGTGATTGAAATAGTAAGTGTACAGGATTTCATAGCTTCTTTTTTTAATGCAAGCTTATTAATTTGATTTGATGTGAATATTGAGTGAAGCATGCCATATCTCGAACCATTGTTTGATCACAGGTCTTAAACCAATAAATACTCCTGCCAATCTAAATTTATGCTTTTTCTATTTCTTTTTTTAAAACGTTCAAGTTAATTAATAATTAAAATTTCCATCTATACCTTTCATATATATTTTCTAGGTTGAGTTTTAAAAGACTTAAATTTTTAAGTTGTTTTTATTTCGATTAACATTGCAGTATTTTTTAAAAGGATGAAAAATTAACCACCAAAAAGGGATAACCATTGACTGATTGGCCACTATCTGATTTGATTTCTCTCAACAAATGCATGTAATAGTGTGAATGATTTGACCCCTTTATAGCCTTGCCTACCCTACCTAGGTTTAGATAAAGTTACATCTTCTTAGTTTGACTATGCACAGCACAAACACATATTGGATATTAAAGACTTTCTTTTCTTTACAAATCGATTTTCAATCCTATTGCAAATCCTGAATTGCATTGCGCGATATCAATTTACCATCGTCGACCTAAATACCCTACATCTTAAATTTATTTTGGTGGACAATCATTGTCTTGATAATTTTTTTTAGTGGTGTGAAATATTTTAAAAGAAGTAAAATTTCATGGCCAAACCCATACTTAAATTGATCAAAACAAAAAATCCGTAAAGAAAAATATACTGTGTGGAAGAACGACACTTATTACGTGCATTCATTCAACAATCCATTGACACGAGTTAGTTTAATAAAAATTTTTGATATAACAGTGATAAATTGAGACTCGACACAATTCGTTATAACTACATTCATTCAATAATTTCTCGTCACAAGTCGATTTAATAATATTATTCGCTATAACGGTGATAAATTAAGAGTCGTCTCTATTCATCATAGCATACGTTCATTCAACAATCCACTGACACAAGTTAGTATGATGAAGTTATTTCATTTAACGGTGATAAATTGAGAGCCGACGCAATTCATTATGACGTGCATTCATTCAGCAATTCATTGTCACAAGTTAATTTAGTAAAGTTATTGCATATAAAGTTATCAAATTGAGAATCGATGCAATTCATTATAACGTAAATTCATAAAACAATCCCTTATCATGAGTTGATTTAATAATAGTATTTGATATAACGATGGCAAATAAAGAGTCGACGCAATTCATTAAAACGTATATTCGTTCAATAATACATTGTGACGAGTTAATATAGTAAAGTTATTGCATATAATGTTGACAATCACATGCCACGAGTCAATTTAATAATAGTATTTGATACAACAATGACCAATTGAGAGTCGAGCAATTTGTTATAACATACGTTCGTTCAACAATCTATTGTCACGAGTTAATTTAGTAAATTTATTGCATATAATGTAGACAAATTGAGAATTGATGCAATTCATTACTGTGTACATTCGTTCAACAATCACATTCCACGACTCAATTTAATAATAGTATTTGATACAACGGTGACCAATTGAGAGTCTACGCAATTTGTTATAACGTGCGTTCGTTCAACAATCAATTATCACGGGTTAATTTAGTAAATTTATTGCATATAATGTAGAAAAATTAAAAATCGATGTAATTCATTACTACGTTCATTCGTTCAACAATCACATACCACGAGTCAATTTAATAATAGTATTTAATACAACGGTAATCAATTGAGAGTCAACGCAATTCGTTATAACGTACGTTCGTTCGACAATCCATTGTCACGAGTTAATTTAGTAAATTTATTGCATATAATGTAGAAAAATTGAGAATCGATGCAACTCATTACTATGTTCATTCGTTCAATAATCACATGCCACGAGTTAATTTAATAATAGTATTTGAAACAATGGTGACCAATTAAGAGTCGACGCAATTCGTTATAACGTACGTTCGTTCAACAATCCATTGTCACGAGTTAATTTAGTAAATTTAGTGCATATAATGTAAACAAATTGAGAATCGATGCAATTCATTACTATGTTCATTCGTTCAACAATCACATCCCACGAGTCAATTTAATAATAGTATTTGATACAACGGTGACCAATTGAGAGTCGACGCAATTCATTATAACGTACGTTCATTCAACAATCCATTGTCACGAGTTAATTTAACAAATTTAGTGCATATAATGTAGACAAATTGAGAATCGATTCAATTCATTAGTACGTTCATTCGTTCAATAATCGCATGCCATGGGTCAATTTAATAATAGTATTTGATACAACGGTGACCAATTGAGAGTCGACACAATTCGTTATAATGTACGTTCGTTCAACAATCCATTGTCATGAGTTAATTTACTAAATTTATTGCATATAATGTAGACAAATTGAGAATCAATGTAATTCATTAATAAGTTCATTCGTTCAACAATCACATGCCACGAGTCAATTTAATAATAGTATTTGATACAATGGCGACCGATTGAGAGTCGACGTAATTCGTTATAACGTATGTTCGTTCAACAATCCATTGTCACGAGTTAATTAAGTAAATTTATTGCATGTAACGTAGATAAATTGACAATCGACGCAATTCATTACTACGTACATTCATTCAACAATCACATGCCAAGAGTCAATTTAATAATAGTATTTGATACAACGGTGACCAATTGAGAGGCGATACAATTCGTTATAATGTACGTTAATTCAACAATATATTGTAATGAGTTAATTTAGTAAAGTTATTGCATATAATGTTGACAAATTGAGAATCGATGCAATTCATTGTTACGTACATTCATACAACAATCACATGCCACGAGTTAATTTAATAATAGCATTGGATACAACGGTGACAAATTGAGAGTCGACACAATTCGTTATAGCGTAGGTTCGTTCAACAAGCCATTGTCATGAGTAAATTTAGTAAATTTATTGTGTATAATGTAGACAAATTGAGAATCGATGCAATTCATTACTACATTCATTCGTTCAACAATCACATGTCACGAGTCAATTTAATAATAGTTTTTGATACAATGGTGACCAATTGAGAGTGGACACAATTCGTTATAACGTACGTTTGTTCACTAATCCATTGTCATGAGTTAATTTAGTAAATTTATTGCATATAATGTAAACAAATTGAGAATTGATTCAATTCATTACTACGTTCATTCGTTCAACAATCACGTGTCACGAGTCAATTTAACAATAGTAGTTGATATAACGGTGACCAATTGAAAGTCGACGCAATTCGTTATAATGTACGTTCGTTCGACAATCCATTGTCATGAGTTAATTTAGTAAATTTATTGCATATAATGTAGACAAATTGAGAATCGATGCAATTCAAGACTACGTTCATTCGTTCAATAATTACATGCCACGAGTCAATTTAATAATAGTATTTGAAACAATGGTGACCAATTAAGAGTCGACGCAATTCATTATAACGTACGTTCGTTCGACAATTCATTATCACGAGTTAATTTAGTAAATTTATTGCATATAATGTAGAAAAATTAAGAATCGATGCAATTTACGTTCATTCGTTCAACAGTCACATGCCACGAGTCAATTTAATAATATTATTTGATAGAACGGTGACCAATTAAGAGTCGACGCAATTCGTTATAACGTACGTTCGTTCAACAATCCATTGTCACGAGTTAATTTAGTAAATTTATTGCATATAAAGTAGACAAATTGAGAATTGATGCAATTCATTACTACGTTCATTCGTTCAACAATCACATGCCAAGAGTCAATTTAATAATAGTATTTGATACGATGGTTACCAATTGAGAGTCGACGTAATTTGTTATAACGTATGTTCGTTCAACAATCCATTGTCACGAGTTAATTTTATAAATTTATTGCATATAATGTATACAAATTGAGAATCGATGCAATTCATTACTACGTACATTCATTCAAAAATCACATGCCATGAGTCAATTTAATAATAGTATTTGATACAACGGTGACCAATTTAGAGGCGATGCAATTCGTTATAACGTACGTTCGTTCAACAATACTTTGTCATGAGTTAATTATAAAGATATTGCATATAATGTTGACAAATTAAGCATCGATGCAATTCATTGTTACGTACATTCATACAACAATCACATGTCATAAGTTAATTTAATAATAGTATTGGATACAACGGTGATAAATTGAGAGTCGACACAATTTGTTATAACATACGTTCGTTCACCAATCCATTGTCATGAGTTAATTTACTAAATTTATTGCATATAATGTAGACAAATTGAGAATCTATGAAATTCATTACTAAGTTCATTAGCTCAACAATCACATGCCATGAGTCAATTTAATAATAGTATTTGATACAACGATGACCAATTGAGGGTCGACACAATTCGTTATAACGTGCGGTCGTTCAACAATCCATTGTCACGAGTTAATTTAGTAAATCTATTGCATATAATGTAGATAAATTAAGATTCGATGCAATTCATTACTACGTTCATTCGTTCAACAATAACATGCCATGAGTTAATTTAATAATAGTATTTGATACAATGGTGACCAACTAAGAGTCGACCCATTCGTTATAATGTACGTTCGTTCAAAAATCCATTGTCACAAGTTAATTTAGTAAATTTATTGCATATAATGTAGACAAATTGAGAATTGATGCAATTTCTTACTACGTTCATTCGTTCAACAATCATATGCCACGAGTCAATTTAATAATAGTATTTGATGCAACGTTGACCAATTGAGAGTCGACACAATTTGTTATAACGTACGTTCGTTCAACAATCTATTGTCACGAGTTAATTTAGTAAAGTTATTGCATATAATGTAGACAAATTGAGAATCGATGCAATTCATTACTACGTTAATTCGTTCAAAAATCACATGTCACGAGTCAATTTAATAATAGTTTTTGATACAACGGTGACCAATTGAGAATCGACGCAATTCATTATAACGTACGTTTGTTCAACAATGCATTGTCACGAGTTCATTTAGTAAATTTATTACAAATAATGTAGACAAATTGAGAATTGATGCAATTCATTACTACGTTCATTCATTCAATAATCACATGCCACGAGTCAATTTAATAATAGTATTTGATACAACGGTGACCAATTGAGAGTCGACGCAATTTATTATAACGTACGTTCGTTCAACAATCCATTGTCATGAGTTAATTTAGTAAATTTATTGCATATAATATAGACAAATTGAGAATCGAAGCAATTCATTACTACGTTCATTCATTCAACAATCTCATGCCACGAGTTAATTTAATAATAGTATTGGATACAACGGTGACAAATTGAGAGTCGACGCAATTCGTTACTACGTACATTCGTTCAACAATCCTTTGTCACGATTTGTTCATACTCCTTGGGTCGCATGCTGTTTTGATTGATTTTTTTTGTATGAGCAATAATGCCTACTTTAGGTCGCGTGTTCGATACTCCCCGGTGCATGCTGTTTTGATTGTTTTTTTTATATGAGCAATAATGTCTACCCTTTCAAATACAATTTCCTAGGTCACCTCTAAGAATACAATGCCTACCCTTTCAAATACAATTTCCTAGGTCACCTCTAAGAATATAAACCGTTAGAGTCACAACCATTCCCTTTTCCTTGCATTTATTAATCAACAATCTCCTACAATGCACAACAAACACTCAACCAAAACCCTATTCTTCTCCCCCGACCCCAAAGAAAATGACAACTTTCATTCAACTACGCAGCTACCCTACTGATTACGAGCCAGAATTTAGTATTACATTGACCAGATCTTACATGAATCTTGACGGAGTGGTAATTTTTCATTTTTTCTTCAATGAGGATTCTACGTCTCTTTGTTATTTTAATTTAATTTTAATTTAATTCATCCATCTTTTACCCTTCCCCCTCCTTTTTTTAGTGGATACCACAAGAGGTTAGTCAGTACTTCCCCAGCGATCCAACGTCGTTAACCATTCTTTATTGTGGTACTAAAAGGGCGTATAAGGCTAAAGTCGCCTGTTACGGGTATCAAAACAGGCGGAGAATATATAACGGGTGGAGAAATTTTATTCGTGATGCGGGTTTTCAGATAGGAGATGTTTTGGACATCAGGATCTCCTACAGTGTTCCCAAACACGTTTTCATAACAGTTCATCACATAATCGATGTGTGAAGTATTTTTCAGGATGTACAGTTTTCAAATATGTGAAGAAATCCGCAGTTTTAGT
Organism: Capsicum pubescens; assembly: GCA_030864215.1. Taxonomy (NCBI): domain Eukaryota; kingdom Viridiplantae; phylum Streptophyta; class Magnoliopsida; order Solanales; family Solanaceae; genus Capsicum; species Capsicum pubescens. The sequence continues at coordinate 167,144,557 of CM061544.1, read as the reverse complement.
GCTTGAATTATGCATTGGTTTGAAAGTCCTTTTTTATTGAATTCATATATCTACTCTTTAGTTTATTTTTAAATAATTTAATTTGAGTGCTGAGCCAAATGAAGAAGACAATTAAAATGAAATAAAAGAAATATCTCAATACTTTCCTAGCATTTTTTTAATACTCTTATCAAGAAAGTAGATCAATAACTTATTAAATCGAAAATCAAATCGTTACGAAGAAAAAATCGATAATCAATATAACTAAGAGTCATTTTTTATTCATGTTAGTTACTTATTGATTTTTTATCGATTTAAACCAAAATCAAATCGTTAGGGAATAATAACCGACAACTAATATAACTACAAAAATTAGAAGTTATCATCTTCTTATAGAGAAGACAATAACAACCAAGCAATATTAGATGTATAACTACGTACAAATATTTTGCTTTAATCAGCAAAGACATATAACTATATCTGTCAACATACACCATCTTATCAAAGTAATGCACCATTACATATGCCAACATCAATTTTCAATTCAACGACACAAAATGTTAATGAACATCATCACATTATATATCAAACTAATGTACAAAATTAGCTTTAACCCCATTTTGCCTTTCAACTATTTTTGTTGTTTGTTGGTCTTCTTCAACAAATCCAAGATCACAATATTAGCTTGACGTGGAAATTCTGGATCATGCAATTCAAAAAACTTGCAATTAGTTTGAAATAGAGACTACAATTCACAGAAAAGAAAGTTATAAAATATACTTGCTATAAAAAATAAATTAAAAACGAAGATAGAATATAAAAATTACGTACACCATAATGCATACAACTGAGGAATCTATGTCTGGGACTGTCATCCAACCATGAAATTCTCACAATTGGAGGAGACCCAAATGCACAAACAAGTCTCCTATTATAATTCATGGAGTTAGAAATAAGTAGATAAAGTAGAACTAGTAAAATGATCTTTTTTTAATTGGAAGTGATGAAGGAAGAGGGATAATAAATAGGAAGGGTGATAACTGAACGAGTCCGAAATCAAAATAAGCCATGAAATTAAAAAAAGTACCAAGATATGCTATGTATATATAAGGTGATCATAACATGCTTAACTCACTTTTTAAGTGAGTTATATGAATTGTCCTTAACAGAAGTTGTCAAACGGAGTTAAAATTCTGGAAAAGTACATAACTCTCTTTTTAAGTGAGTTACGCATTTTTTTCTACATATCTCACTTTAAAAAAGGAGCTATATAATATAATATAGCTCACTTTAAAATCATTTGATATAAGTACGACAAATTGAGAATTGTCGTGCTTCATGACATACATTCATTCAACAATCGCATGTCACGAGCGAATTCAACAGCGTTTGATATAACGTTGACAAGTTGATAGTCTTCATAACTCATCACATGGATTCATTCAACAATCTCATCTTTCGAGCGATTTTAATAAATTTTCATACAATGATGACAAATTTAGAGTCGACCCAATTCATGACGTACATTCATACAACAATCACGTGTCACGAGCGATTTTAATAAATTTTCATATAATATTAACAAATTGAGAGTTGACGCAATTCATGACGTAGACTCATTCAACGATTCCTTGTCACGATTTAATTTTAATATTAGTATTTGGTATTGATCCCTAGTCAAACGTACAAGTTCAATGATAGTTTGATTATTATGCCGCATGCATTGTGTTGAAAGATTTTTATAGAAAATATGGTCAATCATCCTGTTAAAAATCATTGGTCCGTGTGTTTGATCTCCCTGACCCATTCTTTTTTTATTTTTTGTATGAGCAATAAATATTGCGGACCCTAAATGATGACCAACTACCAAGGCTCTTCTTCCAATACAAACCCTCCTCATTCCTCTCTTCCTTAAAAGACGCCACAGTGTATGCCTCATCTGTACTACTATTACTCTCTAAAAAATATCACCTTTCATCCCCGTTCACTCGCAGACAGGCCCTCATCATCTGTTTCGAGTTAATCTACGCCGCTTCTACTTTGAGCAAGACTTTCTGGTAGATTTATTTATTATTTTTTTGAAACAGATCTTTCTATTTATCTTTGTTTAATGCATTAATCACTTTTTTTGGATTGTAGTGGCTGCCACTATGCGTCAACGACTACTTCCCCCTAAATCCGACGCCGGTTAAGATCTTTCATTGTGAAACTGAGGTGTATCTTGCTCAGGTTGGTGCTTCCGACATCAACAACTATCGTAGGATCAACAACGGATGAAGAGAATTTATCAGGGCTACGAATTTTAGGTAAGAATATGTGTTACATATGTTGTTATTACGCTGTTGTAAAAACTGTGTTAAAATTATTGTTCTTAATCAAGACCTGAACCTACAATTTCTCATTGCACTCACAGAATCTTTCCCATTATTGATCAGGATTTAGTAATACCCTGTTATGATGGTTTGTTCTGATAAATAAATTCAGTAGTTCGTGTTCAACGAATTTATTCATCTTTATTTATCTTGCTGCTTCCCCATTATTATCTTAAAAATTTCTAAGAGTAACCAAAATCATTAATCAATTTTCTGTAAGTTTTATTTTCGAAAGTCGAACAATGAATGCAAAACAGATGAAACAAAATTGTGTTTCGTGAAATAAATTGTGGTAAATGCATTGGTTAGGAAAAAATTAGTAACTCGTGAACCATTAATTAGTGGTTGGGTAGGCTTTAAATAAAAAAAAATCTTAAAGGAAAAAAGCATCTAAAAATCAATTGCAATACAACTGCAAAAATTCAAATTATTTTAGTTTGCAATACAACGTTAAATTAATAGACCATATATTTTGTTTTGGGAATTACGTTTCTATTTTGGGTTATCTTATGACACGTTATATTTAAAATTCCAACTATTCATAAATCAACAAAATATTTACGGCCACACAACTTCAATCTTAATACATTAAAATCACAATTTGCACTATTTAGTAACGACAGTTCATAATTCATGACGTATATTCATTCCACAATCCCTCTTCGAGGGTTAATTTAATAATATCATTTAATATAAGTATGATAAATTAAAAATTATCATACTTCATGACATACATTCATTCAGCAATCACTTATCGCGAGCGAATTCAACAACATTTGGCATAACGTTGACAAGTTTAGAGTCTTCACAATTCATGACATACATTCATTCAACAATCACGTGTCACGAGAGAATATAGTAAATTTTCATATAATGTTAACAAATTGAGAGTCGATGCAATTGATGACATACATTCATTCCACAATCCCTCATCAAAAGTTAATTTAATGATAGCATTTGATATAAGTACGACAAATTGAGAGTCGACGTAATTTATGACGTACATTCATTCTACGATCATATGTCACGGGTGAATTCAACAACGTTTGATAAAACGTTGACAAGTTGACAGTCTTCGCCATTCATGACGTACAATCATTCAACAATCACATGTCATGACCGATTATAATAAATTTTTATATAATATTGATAAATTGAGATTCGACGCAATTCATTACGTACATTCATTCCACGATCCTTCGTCAAGAGTTAATTTAATAATTGCATTTGATATAAGTATGACAAATTGAGAAATGTCATACTTCATGACGTACCTTCATTTAACAATAACATGTCATGAGTGAATTCAACAATGGTTGATATAATGTTGACAATTTGAGAGTATTCGCAAATCATGACGTACATTCATTCAACAATCACGTGTCACGAGCGTTTTTAATAAATTTTTATATAATGTTGACAAATTGTGAGCCGAGAGTCAACCAAATTCATGACGTACATTTATTCAATTATACTCTGTCATGATTTAATTTAATAATAGTATTTGATAGAATGTTGATCTCTTGTCAAACGTATGTGTTGTCTTGAAAGCTTTTGTAGAAAATATGGTCAATCATCTTGTTAATACTCCTTAGGTCGCGAGTTCGATTCTCCCTGACGCAATCTTTTTTTATTATTTTCCGAAAGAGCAATAAATGTTGCGGACCCTAAATGCTGACCAACTACCGAGGTCACCTCTACCAATACAAACCCTCCTCATTCCTCTATTCTTTAAAAGACAACACAGTGCACACTTCATCCACAACCAACTACTGTATTCCTTTGTAACTCTCTAAAAAAGAAAAAAAATCACCGTTCATCCCCATTCAAATATAGATAGGCCTCATTCATCAGTTTTGAGTTAATCTGCGCCGCTCCTACTTTGAGCAAGACTTTCTGGTAGATTTATTTATTATTTTATTCAAATAGTTCTTTCTATTTGTCTTCGTTTAATGCATTCAGCACTTTTTTTTCGAATTGTAGTGGCTTCCACTATGCGTCAACGACTACTTTCCCCTAAATTTAACGCCGGTTAAAATCTTTTATCGTGAAACTGAGGTGTATCTTGCTCAGGTCGGTGCTTTCGGGACAACAACTATTGTAGAATCGGCAATGGATAGAGAGAATTTATCAGGGCGACCAATTTTAGGGAAGGAGATGTGTTACATATGTTAATCATACTCAGTTGTGAAAACTGTGTTAAACTTGTTGTTCTTAATCAGGACCCAAACCTATAATTTCTTATTGCAAGCACAGACCCTTTCCCGTATTTGATCAGGCATTACTAATACCTTGTTGTGATGGTTTGTTCTGATAAATAAATTCAGTAGTTCGTGTTCAACGAATTTATTCATCTTTATTTATCTTGCTGCTTCCACATTATTATCTTAAAATTTTTTAAGAGTAATCGAAATCATTAATCAATTTTCTGTAAGTTCAATTTCCGAAAGCCGACTCATGAATGCAAAATAAATTAAACAAATTCGTGTTTTTTGAAAAAAATAGTATGCAATTGCATTGGTTAGGAGAAAAATTATAAGTAAGTGAACCATTAATTAGTCAGTGGGTAGGCTTTAAATTTAAAAAAAATCTTAGAGACACGAAGCATCTAAAAATAAGTTGCAATACAACTGAAAAATTCAAAATATTTTAGTTTGCAATACAAAAGTTAAATTAATAGGCCATAGTATTTTAGTTCGAAAATTACATTTGAATTTTGGGTTATGTTATGACGTATTATTTAAAATTCCAACTATTCATACATCAACGAAATATTTACGGCCATACAAGTTCTACGTAACACATTAAAATCACATTTTGCAATATTTAGAGACAAGAGTTCGCAATATGGCGGATAATATTCGCGGTCTACGCCTACTTAGGAATAAAACTAATTTCTTAATCGTGACAATAATAAATTGTATCAAACTAAAACAATCTTCGTGTTTCCCATGTCCATGAAAAATTAAAATGTATTCAATTACAAGCAAATATTGAATCAACAATTATGGCTACAGCGAACATAGATTGAGTCAATATTTATGACTATACGTCAATCAAACTTTTTCACTATTATTGATTCAATTAAAAAAATTGATTTCATCAATATTGTCATACTCTTTGCATCAACTCGGTTCACTGTTGTCCTGTCATGTTCATACTCAAAGTATGAATAAAATATATTACATCAACAACTATCGATTATAAGTCATTCAGTTGAATTCACTATTATTGGTACGATTTAGATAATCAATTGAATATTCAATCATGCCATTTTTTATTACAGACGCAAAATCAACATGTAAAATATTTTCCCTTAATTTATGTGTTAATTTAAATAAATAAATGAATAACCAGGTTCCTTAATGATATACCTAAATAGAGCATCAAGAAAAATAATAATGCATGCCAAGTAGGACTGAATGCTATTGCAGCAACTTGGTCAAACATCAACTTTAGATTTCATAGGTCCCGAATTTGAAATCGTAGTTTTCCACTATTTTTTTTAATTAATATTTTTAAGGCAGTTCCGAAATGTTTTCAACTCTCAAAATTTTACCTTTAGTTATTTGGAGGGAAGCTAAAAAATTTCCTCTATAATTAACACTCTCCTCCACAATACACCGCAGAATCTCAACAAAAACTCTATTCTTCTCCCCACACCACCAAAGAAAATGACAAGGTTCAAACAAGTAGATCTCAACCCTACTGCTCTCTTGCCAGAATTTGTTATTATGTTGAACATAATAGACGTAACACATGATAAAGTGGTAATTTCTAATTTTTTCCTTCATTAAGGATTCTATGTTTCTTTATTACTTTCATTTAACTTTTGTTCTCTTTCAAATTTGAGTAACTCTTCCATCTTTTCCCTCCTTTTTAGTGGATACCACTAGAGGGAAGTACATACTCCCCCATCGGCCCAGCGCCAGTAAGCATTAGTTATTGTGGTAATGAAAAATCGTATCGTGCTAAAGTATTCTGCGAGCATTGGGGCAGGCGGAAGATATATGACCGGTGGAGATATTTCATCTATGATGGGGGTATTCGAGAAGGAGACGTTTTGGTCTTTCTGATCACCTACAGTAATGTCAGATCTGTCTTCTTAGATGTTAAACATGTAATCCCTGTGTGAAGTATTTTTCAGGTTATGGATTGGTTTGAATGTCTTTTATTATTAAACTGATATCTCTACTCGTTAGTTTATTTTCAATTCCCCTTAATAACTTTTAATTTTTCTTTAGTATCGCTATTGAATGTCCGAAAACTGTAAAATAAGTCATCTAGATTTACCAACCAAATTTTTTTGCTAGATTTTGGACGAGAAAGGTAAGAAAAAACCTATAGGCAGTTTTGGCTGAATTTTGGATGGGACTTGGCAAAGGCAAACAGTAGAGACCCTTGTCAATGATAGCATCCAGTATGATCATTATGACTGACTTGAACACTATTCAAGGCTTTTAGTAGAACCTAGGTAACATTACCAATATCAAGACCTAGAAAGTGGATCGACTTGTAGGTTGCGGAAAGGGTCGGACAAATAATTTATTTCTCATTTAATTCTCTAACAAAAACCCTAGTCTGTTTATATGCGTATCATCTTTTATTTTATCTTAATAGAGTTTCCTGGACAACTTTTCAAACGCCTCTTTTACACATAAAAAAATATGTCTTCCTCAATTAATGAAAATAGTCGTGTGGTCCGAAGAAAAAGACGCTATCACACTGTTTGGGAGATTGAGTTGCTGAAAGATGAAGTAAGGGACCTTAATCGGTATATGAAACTGCTTAAGCGAGATCTGTGGGAGTTGAGGCATCGTTTCCACACCTATATACGAGAGGTTAACAACGAGAAGATTGAAAAAGGTGATGAGGTTGTTGAGGGTGTTGATCCAGCTGCTTAGGTTGTTGTTTATTTATTTATTTTTTCGGTCTTTTTAATTGAAGTATGTTTTTTTCCGTTGTATGTTTGTTCTTCCAGTTTCAGTTAACAAATAAATGTTTTATTTTCATATTACACTTGCCTTAACTTTATGCAAACAACGGACCGCACAAGTTAATTGAAGGACTGGCGATTCATACGAATTATCGAATATTTTAGATACAAATCGTGGATTATGCGTTGAACACATTTAACATTTATTAGATTTATCTAAAAAAAAATTTACAAAAAAAGACTTCTATCTGAATCTCATACAACTTCATTTCTTATTTTCACTATTCGGGTATATGAAAAGTTGTCCAGATCCATCTATTTCTAAGTACAAATTTGGACTGAACAAGGTAATATTTTCTTGGAGCCAATTACTTTTCATCAAACTCATTACAAAAATAAATGCCTTTTCTATACTTTCATAATGAACTGCAACTAATAAATAATATGCGTCCAACACTAGCTCACTCCAAAAAGAGCACTGAAACAAAAGGCTATGAACATTTTGTTTGACGCTTCAATTGAATCTATTAATGTCCAAATCTTTAACTCTAAATGTCCTATTGTCCACGCACAACTTGGACAAAGTATTAAAACATGATCGTACGTTGGATGACTTAATAAATACATTGATGAATAGATTCTCACCTAATAGTCTTCCTAAATTGAACTAGAGTATAAAAATTAGCGTTAAGTTATACTTGAACATGGGAGAAGAAAATTCAAAATGGAGCAACTGCGTGCTAATTAACTATTTACTTAATATAAGTGCTAGTTCATACTGCAACGATATGTTTTAAATAAAAGCACTAATTATCCATGCTATCATTCACTAAAATAATCACATAATGTATTGTACAGATGTCACTTCGCATGCACAATTTCAATTTTTACATTGTGATGAATTTAGCGAAACCACAAGCGTTTACTAACTTCACAATACGTTTACGCATGTCCATGCTTCCATTCATTGAGTGAAAATAATGAATAAAAGGATTCGATAAACTTTAATGGGTGGAACAATGTCAATACGCATCACACAACAAGATTGATTGCAACAATTCCAAAAGTAAACACAAAAAATATTACACTATTTTTTTGTACCTAATAATCCATATTGTTAAAAAATGATTGAAAATTGATGAATTGCGCATCAGTGTATTAAATTAATAAAGTCGATGGGGTGTTATTTGTGGCATAATCATAACTTGTACCTTTACACTTCAACAAACTTTTTTTTTTCCTAAGTAGATTTTTTTTCTTTTTCATATTAACAAAAACTTCACCCCAATCCTAATTTGTATTTAAGGCCTAAGAAATGACCCATGAAAAATTTACATATGCAAATCATATTGGGCCTAAAATGAGGAGAATTTTAACAAGAAAAAATTTCAGAAATATCAACTATAGAGCCTTAATTGTAATTTTTATAGCAACAGTTTCATAATTACGAAAAATAGCAAATTGTATTTTGTATTTAAGTAAACTGTTGCTATACAAGTACATATACAACAAGATTTACTACCCTTATTTTACTCAAATTAGTTGAGTTAAATAAGAAATAATTATCCCATCTAATTAAATTCTCATAAATTACTCTTATATAAATTAGTAGATTTCTTTTTCAAATCAAACTCAAATATGAAGATTATTATTTCGATGATCTTCAAATTTCAAAATATCATTCTTTTATATCTCTAACTACTTTTTCTTGTTAGTTTTTTTATCTTTTTTATTTTAATTTCTTTTTCTTTTCTATTTTTTTTACTTTCCACTTTATTTTCTCTCTTCTAATACTTCTCTTTTTTTTTTTTTTTTTTATTTAATTATCTTGAGTTTTTTTCCTTTTCTCATATTTTTTTCGTTTTCTTCTTCTTCTTCTTCTTCTTGTTTTTTTAAATTTTTTTCGCTTTTGTTTTTTCACTTTTATTTCTAGTTTCTATTTCTCTTTCTTCTTTTTTTTTTTCCTTTTTTCACTTCTTTTTTTTTCTATTTTTTTGTCTTTTTTTTACTCTTCTATCTCTATCTTTTATTTTTATAAAATAAATATTTATATCATATATACATATTCAAAAAATATACAAAATAAATAGTCATACAGATCTGCATATGTATTTACGGTAAAAGACATACATATATATCTTCTTATGTATTTACAGAAATACATATCTGTCTCATATGTATATATAAACATATAGGACACGAAATCTCTATAACAAAATGACAATTTATACATATACATATAGGTAATAAAAAAATACACGATACATATCTTAAACAGTAAAAGAAAATAAATAAGTACATATGTTACCCTCTAAAATGACATAGTATGTACAGTTCAAAGACAAATCCAATACCGTATAAAATACATATAGCTCTGCATATGTATTTACAAAATACATACCTGATTCATATGTATATTCTTATTTTATATGAGACACCTTTATATTTCGCAAACACATATGAAGATATATAGTATAGTTATGTTTGTTACTGTTTAATATGAATATGATATGTATTTCGTAAATACATATCCACATTTGTATGTCTATATATTTTGTATGTTTTTTGAATATGTGTATGTGATATACATATTTGTCTTTTCAAAATAAAAGTTAGAGATAGAAGAGTAAAAAAATAAAAAAAAATAAAAAAGTATAAAAAGAAAAAAATGAAAAAAAGAGAAGTGAAAAAGAATAAAAAGGGAAGAAACAGAAATAGAAGTGTAAGAAAAAGAAAAAAAAAGAAAACGAAAATAGAAAAAGAAAAAAAAGATATGAGAAAGGAAAAAAAATGAAAAAGGAAAAAAAAAAAAGATAAATAGAAGAGAGAAAATAAAGTGAAAAGAAAAAATGAAAAAGAAAAAGAAATCAAAATAAAAAAATAAAATGATAAAAAAATAAGATGAAAAAAAACTAATAAGAAAAAAAAGGTAGAGATATAAGAGAGTGAAAGACAATAATGATGTTTTATTTTGAAATCTTGAAGATCATGGAGATAATTATCTTCAAATATAAAAAAAAATAAAAAGGAAAAAAAAGAAATAGAAGAGAGAAAATAAAGTGAAAATAAAAAAATAAAATGATAAAACAAAGAGGTAAAAGATATGGCTATATTTGAGGGAGGTGAAATAGCGAAGTGAAAAATAGGAAAATGTAAAGTAGTGAGAGTAAAACATGCACTTGTCTATACACATATTCATAATAAGTAAAATAATGTTACTCTTGCTATAAACTATAAATTTACAAAAGTGTTGTTATTTATTATAATTATAGTTTCTTTTAACAATCTACTTAGTTGGATTGGGCCCAAATTAAAGGGTTTCAAAATTGGGTTACAATAAATGGGCCCAAAGAATAGTTCTCAAATTAGAAGATCTCAAACCCTAATTTCCTATACAAAAACAAAATAAAATCAGATAAGGGAAATAAATGGAGAAGATAAAGGGGCAAATGGAAGGAGATAGTGGGGGACAAAAAAAGACAAGTGTGGGGAATGGTTTTTCAGCCAATCAGGGTGGTTTTGAATTGGGGAGGGTAATTTGGGTAGGAAAAAAAGTGAAATAACATTATCCCCCACCCCACCCTACCCCACCCCTCTTGTCACTTTAATTACGATAAAACCCGCCAAAAAATAAAATTCGACTCCTCTGATTCATTAGCCCTCGAGTCGAATATAATTTCCGAATAGTAAAATGGTCGCGTCTATATCAGTATCTACTTTTTTGACATCACAAACTATGGACAATGCTACATTCTAGTCGTTGGGGCATTTCTTTAAGGAAAATAAAATAACTTCCCTAGCCATGGTTGATAAGTGTGAAAAAAAAAGTAATTATGCTTTAATTTTATGAAATGATAAGTATTAAGAAATATCTATTTTAATTAAGGACGAAAACTAACTAGGAACAGAGTATAATAGTGTTTAGTTATAAAAATTTCAAATACAAATTGAAATTGTATTTGAAATTTGAAAAACAACTGAAATCCTGTTTTCACTTTTTCTTTTCAAAATTTTTCTAATTCTTTTATTTTGATAAAATAACCAATTCAAATTATATTTCAAGTTTAAATCATATTTTATATATTTCTTAAACAAATACATTTATATTCTTAAATCTTTTTGCAAAAAATGTGATCAAATACAACTCCAACTTCAACTTTAAAAATTTCAATTAAAGACATTTTGTTTTTTGATTTTCATGCCAAACGTCTATTGATCTTTTTGATGCCTTCCCTTCCTTCTTCCACTTGTATTTTTGGTCCCTCAAATTGTAACTTCCTATTACATGTGTCGTTTACATACATTTTATTATCAAATCACAATTAATGAATGTTTGTTTGCACCTCAATTTATTACTCGACTTAGTAAAGTAATTTGATTTGATGCTGACATTGAACATGAGTAGATTTTCTTCATTGTCCAAACTTTTTTTCCCCTTCAACTACCTAGATGTGCTTTACAAAATCAAATTAAAGCCAAATAGATAGACCATTTATATAAGTGCTATATAGTATAGATAGACCATTTATAAGTGCTATATAGTAGCTAACTACCTAGTTCGCATTCAATCTGCACTGTCATAACACAATGTTCCGAACCCTTCGTTCAAAGAGGGCAAAAGAAGTGAAAAATATCAAAACCTAAAAAAAATATGGAGCTCATAATCTTGGAAATCCAAAGAATAATAGGTACACTAGTAAATACACTCTTTCATTTTTTTGAATAGTCCAAAGAAAGAAGTGAGGGCCATTTAGTGATCTTTATGTGAAACATGCTATGATGAAGGAGTTCTTTATCTTCTTTATCTCCTTAATATAATTATTAATGTGCCACACCTTGTTATATTTTATGCAACACTCTTTCTATGAAAAGTTAAAAGGAAATGATAATTGTTTGCAATTTGATAACCACAATAACAAAAGTTAATCATTTTTATATATCCATGCTTTTCTAGTATTTTTAATTTCTAACAATGCGATCGTCTAGAACATTAACAAATTAATTTATTGATATAATATCATATGAACTTGATAAGTGATTATTGGTGGTTGCAATAATTTATCAGGGGTAAAATGAGGAGAAAGAAGAAGAAATTAAATGATCGTTTGATAGAGTCTATAAGAATAGTACTGAATCTGATATATTAAGGAAAAAAATACATAAAGTAGCATACTTAAAAATTAAATTATAAAAAATAACAACACTTTTATCAAATTACATTTTGAAACATATGTATTTGTATGTATTTGTATTTTTGTAGCAACAGTTTGCAAAAATATAAAATACATATCAATTATAAGGGCAGTAAAAATCATATGTATTTGTATTTTTGGAGCAACAGTTTGCAAAAATACAAAATACAACTTGCTATATTATATAATTATGAAACTGCTGCTATGAAACTCATAATTAAGGGGATAAGTATGTTATTTCTAAATTTTGCCCTTGTATTAATAATGTTGTAATTGGTAGTGCTGAAATTAGTAATGATGGACTTATTTCTTATGCAGTATTTGACGTGATATATTAAAAATAAGGGGTAATACCCATGAAAATACCTGAACTTTGATCAGATTACCAGTTGAGCATACTGAACTTTGCGGAGGTCCTATTAACCCTCCAAATTTTTTTTCGTATTTTAATAGCATATATCTGCCACTTGGACAATTGTGTGTTAGACATGCGCAGTGAGCGCGTGAAGGCGTTAAAAAACGTTATAAACTCATTTTTTTTTGCCAAACAACCCCTAAATTTTTTAATTATTCAAAGTTTTATATTTTTTATTTTTTTTTGAGTAAATACATAATTACACCACTGATCTTGTCCGAGTTTTGTAAAAAGACACCTAAATTTTAACTTTGACCTATTACCCCGCGATTCTTCTTTATTTCATTGCAAATACACCATTTTTTGTTGAATCTCAGTCACAATAAAGAGAGTGGATGCACGCACCAATCAGGTGCTGCCACGTATCAAATATTTTAAATTTCATATTTTATTTATTTTTTTAATAATTTTTTTCCTTTTTATTTAATTTATCACCCTCCCTCTTCCCCCACCCCACCCCGCGTCCAACAACTCCCCCTCTCCCCACGCGTCCAGGTCAACAGCTCCCCACTCACCCCCCCCTCCCCCCCCCCCCCGCGCCCAGGTTCCTCCATTAAAATGAAGCTTAAAGCTCTTGTACAATCTCCATTTTAATGGAGCTTTAAGCTCCATTTTTATTTATGATCCCACCCCACCTTTCCCCCCCACCCCATTCAATACCTCCTCCGTCATTCTCGTCCAGTTTCCTCCATTAAAATAGAGCTTAAAGCTCCATTAAAATAAAAGTTGTACATCACATTTTCTTTTTTAAATTATGGTGATGATGATGATGTTGTTGTAATTGATGTTGTTGTTGTAATTGTTGTTTTTGTTGAGTTATGGTGATGAAGAAGAAGTTGGGGAAGAAGACAATGGAGGATGAGTGGGGTTGCGGGGGTGGGGTGAGTGGGGGGGAGGGGTTATGAAATAATTTTAAAAAATAAATAAATATTAATTTAAAAAAATATATAAATTATATATTAAATTATTTACACGTGACAGCTTCTAATTGGTCAAAAAGTCAATTTTTGCCTTTTCACGCGCTTGTGGCGCGTATACACGTAGAGGATCAAAATGGTGTATTTGCAACGAAATAAAGAAGATTTGTGGGGTAATAGGTCGAAGTTAAAGTTTAGGTGTCTTTTTAAAAATTTCGAACAAGATCAGTGGTGTAATTATGTATTTACTATTTTTTTTTCATTCTTTCTCTTCTCTCTTCTTTCTTTCTTCTCTTCAACAATGGTTGCTCCATTGTTGAATTAAAATTGAACACAATTACATCACACACATACACACCCAAATGAGTCATCTTCAACACATCCAAATTGAATTTCCAGTTTTTTTGTGTTCCATTTTCAGTTTTCAGTATGAACAAATTTGAAGATTGAATTTTTAGTTTCCAGTTTTCATTTTTAGTTTCCAAGTTTTCTGCTTTTTCATTTTCAGTTTTCAAATTTGAAGATTCCATTAATGAAAGTTTTCAATTTGAATTTTGAGTTGGAATGGATTGGAATCATTTGGAATTTGATTTGTTGGAGGGATTTGAGTTGTGAAATCTTTAATATGGTTATAATGGTAAAAAATATTGAAAAGTGATAAAAATGAAGAAGAAACAGCGCGTGTACCATACTTTCCGACGTCAAAACTGGGTATAACTTTGAGGGGGCAATTAATTCCACTTTAAAAAAGTTCGGGGGGGGGGAATTAATTCCACTTAAAAAAGTATAGGTATGTGATAGGACCCCCGCAAAGTTTAATATGTTCAACTAAAAATTTGGTTAAAGTTCAGTTATTTTCATGGGTATTATCTCTAAAAATAATATGCATTGCTATATTTCTGTAAAAATATTATTTGTTTACAAAAATATCTTCAACACTCTATGACTGTGTATTTTTTGTATTTTTTTTTTTATGAATTCATTATTGTTAATTGATTTCAACACTTTGTTACATTTGTTTTTGTTTTTCATTGACCTATTTCAATACTTTTTCTCCGTTAAATATAATTTTTCTTTTTTTAAAAATAAAAATTGAGTTTACTTTTAATAGAAATTTAAATCTTGTAGAAAAAATCTCGATAATTTTTAGCTTTATGATAGGTCAATTTTATGAATAATTTTGTTGATTTGTTTGCAGACGAGGGAGAAATTACTGATAACATAAAGGAATTATGAATAGGAAGTTAAAAAAAATAGTTTTTTCAACTGATCAAATTGAATTAATCAATCCTAACTATTGTCTTGTACTATAGTCTTGGATACATTCTGTTGTTGCGTGTAATTTATGCTGGATTAGAATCAAAGTTTATCATGAAAGTTTTTCTCACACTACAAGTTATTTTAAGTGAAAATTGATTGGCATTGATATCGATTTGTTTTACAAGTGAGATAGTTATTTACCATCAAAAAAAAATTATTAATCGAGAACATCATTTTAGGGTTCAGAAGCTCTTTGTATTGATTGGTCTTGGATTTATTTAGCAATGAATAACTCTCTTTAAATAATTCAATTTCTAATCTAATTTACTTAAATAAATTTACTAGTGCAACGATAAAACATAAATCCAAAAAAATAAACAGAATGATAAGGATTTGAGGGATATTTTTGTCTTTATATATATAATCTCATGGTATTAAGTTCAATGTATTACTAACACCACTAAGGAGTCGTTTGGTAGAGTGTATAAGAATAATGCAAAATATGGTGTATTAGTAATGTTTTTTCTTAGTTATGGTTGCATTAGTTATGCTTGCATTTTTTCTTATGCAGTGTTTGGATTGATGTATTAAAATAACATGAATTACATAATTTCTAAATTTTTCTTTTTTTTAACAGAAATACCCTCCATATCTATGTTGGAAAGGATGCGGAAAAAATTTTGAGGGATCAAAGTGTCTTTAATCTTATAATGCATGTATTGGATCCATTGCATTGCTAATATCATGAATTTTGAAGTATTAATAATACACACCTCGATAAACAATAGAGTGTAGAACTAATGCAAGTATTAGTTATACATGGAGTGAAAAATTATATCAACCAAGGTACTAATAGTATACATTAAACTAATGCATGCATTAACTTTTCAATACACCATCAAACGATCCCTACATGAAACGTATTAGTTATACACTTCTTAATACCAAATAGGATGTATAACTAATAAATGTATTAATTATACACAACTTTAAAATTTCTACCAAATATAGTATTGAATAATACCATTCATAGTACATGAACTATTTCTCCTAATACATTGTACCACACGCCCCCTAAATGCAGAGGTCTTATTTGATTAAAATCAAGTAAGTTTTTTCTGAAAACAAAAAAAAGGGTGTTGCTATGAAGGAAAATATGTTTTGGAAAATATTTTTCAATTTTTTTCATGTTTGACTGGATTAAATGTTTTGAAAAATATTTTTCAAATCAACTTATTTTCCTCAAATCTAAGAAAAATGACTTTCCTTCAAAAAGTAAGAATTTTTTTTTTTTCAAAACTCTCTTTCAACCTCACTCTTAAGTTGAAATGTTTATATAACTCTCGAAATCATCCACCTCTATTCCGACTCTCAATCCCCTACCCCACCCCATCCCATACCGCCCCATTCAAAAAAGATATTTTAAATTTTTTCTTACCTCATCTTGTACCCAAAACCTAAATCCCTACCCCCTCCCCGCTAAAAAATATATTTTTTTTTTAAAAGTTCAAACTTTTTTCTTACCCCCTCCTATCCGGCCCCCTACGACCCCCTCCCCCTCCCCCTCCAAAATAAATAATTTTTTAAAATTTATTTTTTGAAAACTTTCATTTTTTTACCCCACCTTCACTCCCCTACCCCTACCACCTCCTATCCAAACAAAAATATTTTAATTTTTTTCTTACCTCAGCCCCTATCCCCAAACTCAAATCCCTACTCCCTCCAAAAAAAATATTTAATTTCTTAAAAAAAGTTCAAACTTTTTTGTTACTCCCCCTGTCCTCCCCCAACCAACCCTCCTTTCCAAATAAAATAATTTTTTTAAATTTATAGTTTAAAAAATTTCAAATTTTTTCTTACCCACCCTCACTCCCCTACCCCGATCCCACCCCCTACTAGCCCCTTCCACCCCCCAAAAAAATTAATTTGTTTTTAAAAGAAAAATTAAAATTTTTCTTACCCCATCCCTACCACCTATTTTGACCATCCTAAACCCCACCTATCAGCCCCCTTCCCCAAAAAATAAAATTATTTTTTAAATTTATTTTTAAAAAATAAATTCAAAATTTTTTCTTATCTAACTCCTTCTTATCCTATTTGTTCTCATCGTTTTTGTTAAATATATACAAATATTTTAAGAATATATACTTATTCAATTTGCATAACAAATACAAGAATATAATTAAGAAACAACTTATTTTCTAAGAAAATACTTTTTCTCCTCCATATCGAACACACCCTAAAAAAGTATTTTTTGGGTCAAAAATTATTTCTTTAAAATATATTTTTATGCTTTAGCTAAACACTAAAATATATTTTCTGAAAAATATTTTTTCATTCACCAATCAAACACTAGAAAATATTTTTTAAAAGATATTTTTTCATTCACCTACCAAACATAAGAAACAAGTAAAAAAAATAACTTATTTTTCAGAAAAATATCTTCTACAAAAATATTTTTGATGAAAAATATTTTCGTTCATATCAAAGGCATCCAAAGTACATAGTTCTTTTTTACAGAGTACCACATGGCTACAAGTAGTAAAGTGAGTGGCTAAAAAAAGTGCTATCACTATTTACATCACCATTTAACCCCCTTTGAAATACAGAACGCAGAACGTCTTTATTTGTTGTAATTGATTTAAAATTAGGCGAGGGATGACACTATCATTAACGCGTGCATTTGCAAGTCAAACGTACACCATTTTTCCAGATATATTTTTCTATTTTGAGTTAAAATTTAAGATAATAAATTTATATACATATTTCCTAATAAGTTATAATTTAAAAAATAAATAATACTGTTTAAATTATAGATACTTTTATCCTCCATCAAACATCTAACACTGTAAATATGTTATAAGAGTGATGCATGTTCGATAATAAAATTTTCGAGGCTGAAAATAAATAATCGAGACAAGAAAATATACTGCAATAATCAATTTATTAATTTCAATATGTGAATGTTACAATCTATATGAATTCTCTATTCTCCTTTTCAAATATAAATTCAAGGGCTTAAAGCTTGATCTTGAATTTGAACTTGATTTGAATGCTTTGAGGGACTTGATCTTGACTTGTGCTTGAATTCAAGGGCTTTTAAGCTTGTTCTTGAATATTGCGGTTTTGATCTTGAATCTTGATGAACTTGACTTGATGAACTTGATTTGAATGCTTGAGCTTTTTAGAGAAATTGTGGCGTTTGATCTATGAGCTTTCTCTTGCTACTTGTTAGAGTTCTGGGGTCCCTCTTTCTGAATTATGAGACCCCTATTTATAGTTGTGGAAAAGGAAGAGTCATGACGAAGATGGACTTCCTTTGACCAATCAAATTCAAGGGACGTGGCGCCTTTTATGGGCTTTGATTTTATTGGGCTTGCTGCATTATTTTTACATGTGGCATGGTCCTATAGGCTCCTTCACTTGACTTGGCATGCCACGTCATTTGACACGTGACGTTTATTTGGGCCTGTAGAATATGACAATATCTTGGGCTTAGCAAAGTGGGGTCATCATTTGTAGCCCAACTAAAAAATGGACTTTAATTAAATCCATATTTGTTTGGACTTAAATAATTAATCCAATTATATTAATCCCCAATATTTATTTGAGACTAATATATTTTGAATTTAATATAATCCGAATTTTGTACGGATTTAAATCTTCAAAATTGCATCGCCCACAAATGCCCCCTACTTCAAGACTTGTCGAGACAATTAATATTTTGGAGATTAGACTTGAAGTGTGATTATTTAAACATGTTTCCTTCGTGCTTCAACGATTTTCATACATATGAATACCCCATTCAAAAAAATTAAAGTCGAACCATATTGATATTGCTTCTCAAAACTCTCTTATTTTTTTCAAGAATCTCTATACTTAAGACCCGTTGGTGAGGCATGATATCCAATTTCAAATAGATTTTTAAAAACTTTTTCATTGTCTTGCTTAATCAGGAATAAAACTCTTCCGATTTGAACTTAGATTGGAGAAATAAAGAACCTCCAATTTGAATTTGTATGGGAGAAGAAAACAACCCCCAATTTGAATTTTGTATGAGAGAAGAAAATTAACCTCCAATTTGAATTTGTATGGGAGAAGGAAATAACCTCCAATTTGATTTTGTGCAGAGAAGGAAACAATCTCTAATTTGAATTTGGAGATAGAATTCCAATCTGAACTTATATTGGAGAAGAAAACACCCATCCTACAACTCTATAAAAGGAGGTAGTTTTTCCACTTTCTCAATATCAATTTTGGGATTTTCAAGCCATCAACCATATTGAGGTAATTTCTTTCCCTCCTACTTTTCTCTTATTTTCGTCACTTTTTTCAGCAAAACATATTTGTGGTAAAAAATTCACATCTAATGGTAGGAATATTAAAATCATGAACCATTTTATATTCCAAAAATTAGACTTCGAGATCTATAACATATCAAAAAATCAACTTTAAATTCCTTTAATATAATTCTCGATAATTTTTTGAAGTTAACCATGAATTTTATCATGCTGAAAATTTCAGATCTGCGCATCTTTACTAAAACTTTCATATCTTGAAGTAGGAAGGATGAAATCACAAGCCGCTTGATTCTTGTGAAACTAAACACAAAGATATATAACATATCCAAAATTTATAATTTAATAAAAGCGAGATAGTTTCAGGTGTTATCCCAAAATCAACATCAAGTTTTGATGCATCAACAATTCAGATTTATGCAGCATCACCAAAAAAATTATAGCTCAATGTGAGAGTATTAAAATTATGATCCGCTTGATCCTATAGATGCCGAAAATATGCATGTATAACATATCCAAAATTTGGATTTTAACACTTTTTGGATTATTCTAGATGATTTTTTGAAGTCGATCTTTATATGTTGTCTGACAGCGGATTCCAGATTTGCATCACCTCACTAAATAATTTATATCTTGATGTGGGACCATCACCATCAAAGGGAGTTTTAATCGCTTCAAACTCGATTTTGAGGGCTTTATTCTCATCAAGGCATCTTATCTCAATCCAAGTTGGTGACATACAACTTTTAAGATCGCAACGCTCTGACAAGTAACATCCTTTCTATTTGTGTTTTTTCACTTTTTTCACTTTCTTTCTTATTTTCTTTTTTTTTACAGGGTTGAAGCAAATAGCAATATGTAACAATTGGCTGGCTTAAGGTGGCGAGAGTTTAACTTTACCTCTGTCACCTTAAGACCGAAAGACTTATGCAATAATTGACCGGCTTAAGGTGGAGAGAGTTTAACTTCGCCTCTGTCACCTTAAGACCGAAAGACTTATGCGATAATTTAATAATTTAATAAAATTGAGATAGTTTCAGGTGTTATCCCAAAATCAACATCAAGTTTTGATGCATCAACAATTCAGATTTACGCAGCATCACCAAAAAATTTATATCTCAATGTGAGAGTGTTGAAATTATGATCCGCTTAATCCTATAGATGCCGAAAACATGCATGTATAACATATCCAAAATTTGGATTTTAACACTTTTTGGATTATTCTAGATGATTTTTTGAAGTCGATCTTTATATGCTGTCTGACAGCGGATTCCAGATTTGCATCACCTCACTAAATAATTTATATCTTGATGTGGGACCATCACCATCAAAGGAAGTTTTGATTGCTTCAAACTCGATTTTGAGGGCTTTATTCTCATCAAGGCATCTTATCTCAATCCAAGTTGGTGATATACAACTTTTCAGATCGCAACGCTCTGACAAGTAACATCCTTTCTATTTGTGTTTTATTACTTTCTTTCTTACTTTCCTTTTTTTTGCAGGGTTGAAGTAAATAGCAATATGCAACAGTTGGCTGGCTTAAGGTGGCGAGAGTTTAACTTTGCCTCTGTCACCTTAAGACCGAAAGACTTATGCAATAATTGGCCGGCTTAAGGTGGCGAGAGTTTAACTTCGCCTCTGTCACCTTAAGACCGAAAAAATTATGCAATAATTGGCCGGTTTAAGGTGGCGAGAGTTCGCCTCTGTCACCTTAAGATCGAAAGACTGCAATAATTGGTCGTCTTAAGGTGCGAGAGTTTAACTTTGCCTCCGTCGCCTTAAGACCAAAAAAATTTATTTAAAAACGGTGGACACTGGCTTAAGGTGCAAGAATTTAACTTCGCCTCCGTCACCTTAAGACTGAAAGACTTTGCTTGAAGATGGAATGATTTTCTTTAAGTAAGGTCCCTTTCATCAATGCACTTATGCAATGGTCTTTTTTAAGTATGGACCCTTTACTAATGCATTTATGCAATGGTCTTCTTAAGTATGGGCCCTTTACTAATGCATTTGTGCAATGATCTTCTCTAAGTATAGGCCTTTCATCGATGTACTTATGCAATGATCTTCTTTAAGTATAGACCCTTTTCACCGATGCATTTATGCAATGGTCTTCTCTAAGTAGGGCCCTTTCATCGATGCACTTATGCAATGGTCTTCTTTAAGTATGGGCCTTTTTACCAATGCGTTTATGCGATGGTCTTCTCTAAGTATGAGCCCTTTTCACTGATCCTTTTATGTGATGGTCTTCTCTAAGTATAGGCCCTTTTTCACCGATGCATTTATGCGATGGTCTTCTCTAAGTTTGGGCCCTCTTAAGGATAAACTTAAGGTGCAAAGGGACAAATTTTGTCCACCTTAAGGCATGGAAATTTCAATATAATTTAAGGATAAACTCGTTAGAGGCCAGTTTAAGGTGCAAAGGGACAAATCTTGTCCACCTTAAGGCATGGAAATTTTGATATCCTTTTAAGGATAAACCCGTGACAGGCCAACTTAAGGTGCAAAGGAACAAATTTTGTCCACCTTAAGACATGGAAATTCTGAGATACTTTTAAGGATAAACCCTTGAGAGGCCAGTTTAAGGTGCAAAGGGACAAATTTTGTCCACCTTAAGATATGAAATTTTTTTAGGTCCTTTTAAGGATAAACCCGCGAGAGGCCTTGATTTGAAGACTTGGAAATTTTGTCAACTTTCACTCCTAAATTTAGCGTTTTGAGAGATTAAACTTCCAAACTGGGGATTTTGTAGACTTCATCTTATGTGAATGAAGCTCATATTTCATTGGAGTTTGACCCCATTGAACCACCAATACATGGAGTAAGTCCAAAATTTAATTAAAATATTTTCATACTTGGTATCCATATAGTAGATACTGCAGGAACATATTATTTTTTTTTACACTCATGCAACTGAACTCAGAATGAAATTCCAACCGCCTACGTACCTCAATGAAGAGGATCAAGTTATAACGTAGTTCTGGGTGAGTGTTTCTTTTTCTTGTGTCCTAACTTTTGCCTAGGCCGCCTCTTTTGAGTTTTTCAACCTAGCGGACTTTCATCATTTTTTTGAGCCGTACACAGTTTATACTCTTACAGGTCAGGAGTGAACATGCAGTTTATACTCGTGCCTTAAGGAGTGTACATGCAGTTTATACTCGTGCCTTAAAGAGTGAACATGCAGTTTATACTCGTGCCTTAAGGAGTGTACATGCAGTTTATACTCGCGCCTTAAGGAGTGTACATGTAGTTTATACTCATACCTTAAGGAGTGTCATCTTCCTTCAAGGATAGTACTTCTTCAAGAACTTGGCGTTGATGGGGCCAACCCTCACGCCATCTGCATCGATAATCTTGTAAGTACCGTTTGAATATGCCTCTTTTACGACATATGGTCCATCACACTTTAGGGTGAATTTTCCCCCATACTTATGAGAAGTTATAATGGATCTTCTTACTGCAAAAACTTGATCTCCAACTTGGAAGCACCTCAAGCGTACCCTTCTATTGAAAGAACGAGCTAACCGGGCTTGTTAACATTCAAGATTTTGTTGAGCCTTCAGCCTCTTCTCATCAAGAGCTTCTAACTCCGCTAGACGCAACTTAGCATTTTCTTCATCGGTGAGTCCTTCTTGAATAGCCAATCTCAAAGAAGGTATTTGACACTCAAGTGACAGGACGGCTTCAACTCCAAAAGCAAGCGAATGTGGGGTTGCTTGTGTTGGTGTGCGGTAAGTTGTACTATATGCCCATAGAGCTTCTTCCATTCATTCATGCCAGTCTTGTTTGGATTTGGAGACAACTTTCTTCAACAAGTTGCACAAAGTCTTATTGAAGACTTCAGCTAGACCGTTGGCGGCAGCATGATACATAGAAGACTTGCGCTTCTTAAAGCCAAAGATATCACAAATCTTATTCATCAGTTTGTTATCAAACGGCTTGCTATTATCAGTTATTATATATTGAGGGATTCCAAAGCAGTAGACGATATTCACTCGGATGTAGTTTGCAACGTTTCTTTTTTCACTTCCTTAAGAGCAATAACTTCGGCCCACTTTGAGAAGTAATCTGTCGTGACCAAGATGTATAAGTGTCCACCAGAAGATTTTGGTAGTGGACCAACAACATCCATTCCCCAAGCATTGAACGGCCAAGATGCTACAGTTGGGTTTAGTACTTCAGGAGGTTGATGAATGAAATTCACATGGAATTGATAAGTTTTGCATCTTCTAGCATAGTCCAAGCAATCTTTCACCATCGTTGGCGAATAGTATCCCATCCTTTTAATGTGAAAATGAAGCTTCGGTCCAGATTAATGCGATCCATACACTCTCAAGTGTGCTTCTTGCAAAGCTTGAATTGCTTCTTTCTCTTCCAAACACCGTAAGAGTACTCCTTAAAATGGTCTTATGTACAGTGTGTCCTTATAGTAAAGGAAGCGAGGTGCACGACGACGAATGTTTGTCCTTCTTCTTGGGTCCTCTGGAAGTATCCCATAACATAAGTAATCAATGATAAGTTATCGCCAATCTTCTTTTTCAGCTTCAGATACGACAACAAAGTATTCAACTTTATTTTCTTCATCTTCAGTTGCTGGAGGTACTACCCATTCTTGGCGGATAGTGACTTGCATCTGATTTGGAAGAGTCAGGGTTGAGGCCAAAGCAGTTAGGGCATCAACTTGCTTATTTTCTCTCCTTGGCATATGTTAGAGGGTTAATTTTCCAAGCCTGATAGCCTAAATAAAGGCTATACACAAAATTGACACTAAGATAACAAAAATCAGCAAGCACACAAAGAGAAAACAACACACTAGAAAGGGGATGCAGAAGAAGATTGCATAAAATGTAAAGATAGTAGAAAAACCTTTACTTCCACTAATGAATAGCACTAGAAGATGTATCAAACCTTCAAACATACATCACCAATGTAAGCTCAAACCTTCCTCTTAGGTGACCTAAAGGACTCACACTTCCTCAAGCACACCTTTCTTGCTAAATTACCCAAGACAAGTGAAAACCAATTTCAAATATATCAAGGGTCAAGTTTCGGTTTTCCCTCTCTTAAGGAGAAGAGAGAGACTACAATCTAACACTAAGATTACAATCTAAAAAGTCACTCAATTCATTATCTCAAAACTTAGGAAAATAAGAGCTAAGGTGCCTATTTATACTTATTACAACCAAATGACAAAAATGCCCTTAATGAGGGGCTTAGAAAAGGGCTCCTATGGAGTGTTATTTTGAAGTGTAAAAAGTCCATCATGCCCTTAGTAAAAGGTGTCTCTTGAGTGTAAGGACCCTCCTCCTTTCATCACATGGACAAGGCTTTGTAATGGTTCCAAAAGGTCTTCAAGTACTTGCAAATCCGAGACTTGATCCTTTGACAATCCAAAGGTTGAACCTTCTACAAGACCTTGTAATCCTTATACTCTTTATGCTTGTATCATCCTCTCCATCTTGAAAGGAATTTGACCTCAAATTCACACCTTTCAAAACCAAAGAGAGGGACAACAAGCACACAATCCTCATGACAGGAGGGTTAGCATTAGTGCCAAAATTATACAAACACGCCAAAGAGGTATACTCTTGGAATATAGCCAATAATCCTTTGTTATAATCATTAAACACTTATTACAAGCATTACAAAAGACATGACTAAGACTGACATCAAAGAAAAAAGAGTGCAACCCGAAATCATCACATATATCAACAAGCCAAGTTTTTTCACATTTGAAATACATCCACGGGTCCTTTGTGTGTGACATGAAAAGCTTAGAATGAATGGCACAAAGGAGGTGTTTTTGGCAAAATATCAAGAGATAAGGAAACTACAATGGTCTTAATGGTTTTACTATACCCAAAAGCTAAGACTACCTTTGGTTTAGGAACCATAAGATACATTTGTTTCATTACCTCTACAAAGGACCTCATCAAATATGGTGCCTCTATTGATCTCAAGGTCCACCTTACCCACATATCACTATAATTCAATTAAGGAAACCAGCCACCAAACTTCCTACCTCTACACAATACAAATTCAAAATTAGCATGGTTTTCATCATAGGTAAAGAGGTAGTATAAGAAGGAATCAAGTGTGAAGACATCATGCCGAGGGGGTACACTTTTAAAATACAACCAGCAATCCCTTATTTTGTCCATGAAACATTTAGTATATGTATCACAAAGGATAAGGCTAAGGTAAACATCAAGGGACAATAAGCTCAAGCCGAAACAATCCCTTCCTCACCCCACTAGTACACCGGGATCAAATGGGTGAAGTGGCCAAGGGAATAAACCGAGGCTAATCATTCCATTTACTAGGGTATCACACTTACCCAAAGCATTATAAAAGAAGGAAGGATGTACTTCTACACTAGATGTACCAGAAATCACATCATAACTTTTTAAACTCAAGGGAGTGTAGAATGTACCCAAGTTACCTTGGTTTGTACTAGGGAAGCCCACTAGTGTGTGAATACTCTTTTCCCTTGGCAATGGATCCTTATTCAACTTATAAGTGCTAGCACTGGATGGACACAAATCATTCTTACGAAAAGAATTGATTTTGTCATCTAAAGGATCAACTAGTGCTTGCATACTCACAACAAGAGTTTGGTCCTTATGCAACCTAACAACACAAAGAGTATCACAAAAGAAAGATTCACACACTTCTTTACTAACAAAATCCAAAACTACACTACTTTGGCCACTACTAGCCACATCACAACATTTTAAGTTCAAGAAAGTGTAGAAGATATCTTTGTTACCTTGTAGATCATGGGAAGTGTGTTCTTCACTTGATTTTGTGTTAGGGAAGACTTCATGCTCCACATTACAAGGGAATAGTTCAAGTTTTTCCTTTGGACTCACTCCTTCATCAATTGTCCCAAAATTGGGACTTTCGGCCAAGGGCTTGAAGGGGATTTCCTTGGGCTTCTTCTTGGGGATTCTAGGGTCTTGATCCTGCACATGAGAAGATAAAATACTAGGAAAAATTCTAGTATTTGGGTTAGTGAATATCAAGGGTCCTTTGTGGACAACATCCATGATCAAGTGTTCTTTTTCCCTTCCAATTTCACTACCCGTGGCTTCCCTTTCCCTTACCCTCTTTTCTTCACACTCTTCGTGTACCCCACCATCCATTTTCTCTCCATGCTTGACCTCATTCTCCATGGATTCTAACTTGTGGAGAGAAGGCATTGGATTTGGTTGATGATGGGTTTGGCTTTGGTGGTTTGAATTTTGTGGAGGTTTTGGTGGACATAGTCTATCAACCCCCGCTTTAATTCTAATTATGTCACACCTCGTGAATCCTAAATCACCTTTTATAATGTCAAACCCACCCTTCAAGTCTCTCCTCAAAGCATCATTATTATCCTCCATTTTTTGGGAAAAGGCCTCAAAGTGAGCCTTCAAGGCTCTCATTATATCATTTCCCAAGGATTGGGATGAAGAATCCTTGGCTTCCATGGTCAATTGTACCTAAAAAAAAGAAGCAAAAAACAGCAAGCAACACAACCTACAAAACAAGCAAATAAGTTAGTTCAAAAGCCACACTTCACTCACACTCAACCTCACCTCACCTCACACTTGGCTTCACAAGTGTTGGAGAATCTACAATACTTGGCAAGTTACTTGAGAGGTGGAAGCTTTGGATCGGAATTGATATTTGATTGAAATGACTCAAATAAAGTGATGCACATACTTGAACCAACAAAATACTATGACTTAAAAAATGAGAAAAGCACACAAAAAAAATCGAAGACACGAAATAAACGAACTCTAGACTAGTTATCAACCTAGTAGGTACTTACTAGTTTGCTAATTAGTGATAGAATTAGCTTAAAAGAAACTAGAATCAAAGATTAGAAACTAGGAAACCTAATTTTAGGGTCGAATTTTGATTGAGCACAAGCGATGATGTGGCACTACGTGGTTGGTTGTCACTTTTCAAATTTTCAATTTTTTTCAAAACCTAGTTTCAGCCCAAACACTATTCCTTGGAAGTGAGAGTTTCAGATTTTGGGGGTGAAAGGATGCAATTTAGGGTTCTTTTAAGTCTTAAATGAAAATGGAATGAAATGGTCGCCCCCTAGTAATTGTACTTGTACTTTGTTTGTCCCCTTGTCCCCTCCTCCTCTTGGAAGAATGGAATATTCTTTGAATATGCTTTTAGACAAACAACTTTTCCACTCTCTTTTTTCCCTCTTTAGGATCAAACAATACCTTTGAATATTCTTCTTCACTAAGATATGAAGATCATGGATGAACAATATGAATATTCAAGTGTTGACCAAGTTTGACCACCTAGCAAATGAACTCCAAATCTGAATTTTTTGAATATCTAGGTTCCTTAGGCCAAAAAAAACCCAACCCACCAAAAATCAGCCACAAAATTCGTGTAAATAGAAAGGTCAATTTCGGAATTTAGCTCAAAAGCTTCAAAAACACCATGTTCATAGAGTTTCTTAGCTCAAACTCAACCAAACTTCAATCCAAAAGTAGATCTAGACCCCCTATGTGCTAGAGAGAAAGAATATAGAACTATAAACCTTCAAAACACAATAACAACTTGTAGATCTAACTTGGAAAATTTGGATCTACAACAAACACACAAACAACACTTTTTTTTTGTATTTTCTGATTTTTTGACTCTTTTTTGTTGAGATTTTCTAAATAAGAACACTAAAACCAAGATTTAGGGATGTTGGAACAACCCTAACCAAGGCTTTGATACTAAATGATAGCCTAAAGAAAGTCTATACACGAAATTGACACTAAGATAACAAAAATCATCAAGCACACAAAGAGAAAACAACACACTAGAAAGGAGTTTTCTCTCAACTGTCATCTCAAGTCCAAGTATTAAAGCTTAATATTCAGCAACATTATTAGAGCAATGATTTTTTAGGGTAAAAGAGTATGGGATGACCTCTTCTTGTGGAGTGACGAACACCACACCGACACTAGCTCCATCTCGATGTGCGGCACCATCAAAGTACATCCTTCATAGGGGTCTTGCTTCAATAACCATTGCATCTTTATCAGGAAGTTCATCACTCAGTTCCCAATTATCAAGTATCGGGTGGTCTGCCAAGAAGTCAACCAATGCTTGTCCCTTTACATCCTTTTGGGGCACATACACAATCTCAAACTGTTGAAATTGAAGGTACCATCTTGCAAGTCAGTCACTAAGGACTTGTTTCGACATTATAAACTTGATGGGATTTGCCCTAGACACAAGACAAACAACATGAGCTTGAAAGTAGTGTTTTATTTTTTTGGATTGAGAAGGCCAATGCCAAACACAACTTTTTGATTGGAGAATAATTTAGTTCATTTGGTGTCATCACTCTGCTCAGATAGTAAAGAGAGTTCTATTTGCCTTTACAATTTTCTTGAGCCAGTAGTGCTCCAACTGATCTTTTTTATGCCGCAATATAGAATATCAATGGTTTTCCAGGTATGGGTGCTGTGAGAACTGGTGGCTTCATTAAGTATGATTTGATAATCTCAAAGGAATTATTACAAGCTTGGTCCCATTCGAAGGGAGTGTCCTTCTTCATGAGACGACTAAATGGTTGATATTTTCCAGCCAGGTTTGAGATGGACCTCCTTAAATATGCTAGCCTTCCTTGAAGGCTTTTTAACTCATGAATATTTCGAGGCTCGGGCATCTTCAAAATTACATCGACCTTGGCTTGATCAATTTTAATTCCTCGGTGTCGCACAATGAAGCAAAGAAACTTTCTGGAAATAACTCCAAAGGCACACTTCCATGGATTCATTCTAAGTTGATATCTTCGAAGTAACTCGAATACCATTCTTAGGCCTTTTAAGTGGTCGTCTCTCTTTCTTGACTTTACCACTTGATCATCCTTGTAGCATTCAACATTTTTATGGAGTAGGCCATCAAAGATGTTCTGCATAGCCCTTTTATAAGTGGTACCAACATTCTTCAAACCAAAAGGCATCACCTTGTAGCAATAAATACCTTTGGGTGTACGAAATGCAGTGACTTCTTTATCCTTTGGCGCCATACAAATTTGATTGTAGCAGGATGAACCATCGATGGAGGACATTGCCTCATAACCAGTGGTGGAATCAATCATCAACTTTGGTATGGAAATTGGAAAGTCATCCTTAGGATAGGTATTGTTGAGATCCCGAAAGTCGACACAAACTCGAATATGGCCATTCTTCTTCCGTACTGGAACAATACTTGAAATCCATGTGGGATATTTGACTTCACGAATAAAGCCAACTTCAATGGGTTTGTTAACTTCATTTTCAATCAAAGGAACCAACTCTGGCCTAAAGCCTCTTTGGGCTTGCTTAACAGGATGGGCACCATTCTTGACCGCCAACTGATGGACCACTACTTTTGGATCTAAGCCAGGAATTTCCTTATAGCTCCAGGTGAAAACATCCATATATTCTTTGACTATGTCCATATAAGAGATTTTCTTCTCCACTTATCGAACCGCACTCAGGTAAGTCGGTCTTGGGTCTTCATCAATTCCAAGATTAACTTCTCTCAAGGGATCTATTATGGTGTTTACTCCTTCTTCAAGTTGTGATGGAGCATTTCCAGCATCTTCTTTCTCTTGAGGATTATCATCGTTGATGGATATATGATAACAATAAAAGACATCTTCTATCTCTTCATCAACCTTTATTTAAGATGAGACATTTTTCTCATTCTAGATCATAACATGATATGAGAAGCCAACACTCTCTTCATCTTCTTCGCGTTGCTTGGTATACACCACAGTATGAGCCTTTACTTTTAGTACCTCGTTGTATGAAACTACTAGTTCCGTCTGTTGCTTCATTCTAGAAGGTGTCAAACTTTGGAAATCCTTCTATATTTTAAGTGAAGAGTGCATCATCGTGCTTTGACGACTCCTCTTACACTTATTGATTTTCTTCTTATTTAGAGGTCCCAACCTTTCAAACACAGAATTTCTTACAGTTGATCCTCCAAGTCGATCAAATATAAAGGGTCTTTTATTAGCTGCAGTGGATTCTTGTTCCACGGTGATATAATTACTGACTACGTTTCTTCTGGAGATACGAATTGGAGATGGTTGCGTGTATCCTAGGACTTCATGTGCTTGCCTGATTGTACATTTCGACGGAAGTTTTCCCAACCTTAATGGCTCATTAGTATTGTATCCAACCTTTACAAGTATCTTGTATGCATTTGGGTCGAAGCCTTCTTTCGTATGCTTCGTAGAGAGTGTCATATCTTGTGACAGATTTTGAGCCACAGACTCTTCAAGTAGTTTTGAGGATGGATTTATTGCATCAATCTTCCTGATAGGTAAAGTTATCCCCTTCAACATATTATCTTGGGAATACAATGGGTGATCTTTCTCTTTCTTTACCTTCGGTACGTAGCGAAGAACAAGAGTTTCCTTTTTTTATAGGAGCAACACTTTCTTTATTTGAAGTGGGGAGAGGATTCTTGGTGGAGACTTTTTCAACAGTCACAGCGAACTTCTTAGATACAAGATCGTCATATTTGGTCTTGGTGACATCTTCAACCCTTTTTCTCATTCACAACATAATTCTTTAAGTAGAATTTTGCATCGGCAAAATGTGACTCAGCTTCAGTGAACGGCTTATCATCAGCTACTATCTTTCTTTCTACTCCACCTTCGAGGTAATTCAAGCATTGATAGAAAAAAGATGAGATAATTTTGTTCCCGTGCACCCAAGGCCTACCCACCAATATATTGTATGAAGTTTTGGCATCGATCACATGCATCAATGCATTTGATTAAAAATCATCCATACGAAACCCCAGCTTGAGAGATCCCATGAACCTCTGTCCCCCTTGGTTGAAGCCTTGGATCATTATACGACTCTCGTCCAGTTCATCAGTTGTGATGCCAAGTTTCTTCATCATGCGATAGGCAGGATGTTGACTCCAGATCCCTCATCTATCAAGATTCTATTGATCTTCTTTCCTAGAATTTGACCAACTATGTATAAGAGATGGTTATGTAGGGCCTCACCAAGAAGAAGATCGTTATTTGTGAATGTGATTTTTGTATCACATACATGTGCCTTTTCGTCAAGAGTTTCAGCAAGTTTTTCAAAAGATGAAAGACTTCCATGGGTAGATTCTCACCCTCTGCCCCTTCTTTGGCAGTATTTGTAATGCCCAGATTTTTTGGAATCGGAATGCCACATGGTACTCATGACCTCGAAGGACCACAAGCTAATCCTCTACTGATATCTGTACCTGAATAATGCATAATATAGGTAAAAATGCGGAAAACTGGCAAAAAATTTCCATAAGGTTCAAAACATCCAAAATAATCAATACCAAAAACTGAATACTAATACATCTGTCCGAAAAGCCTCTACTTTCTGAACTGTAGAGTTGATGGGACATGTCCCCAACTAACTCTGTCTACTAAAAATAAACTGAGTCTAATGCCATAATAAAATAAGGATCATCCTCGAATGAAGAGGACTCACTACTGTGTCTATTGCTGCTGACTGAGTCTGGACTACTAAGGGTGCTCTAGATCTCGTGCCTCTGAACCTATGGTGTAAAGTAAAATACCATAGCACAAATGTGTCAGTACGTGGGAATGTACTGAGTATGCAAGATAAGGTAAGGCTAAATGCAAGGGCTTATACATGAACAATTTCTTAACTGAGTAACATGAGAGTACTGAATGAGGACATATGCATGAATGCACAAACCATTAGGGATGGCAATGGGGCGGGGAGGGTGCGGTGCGGTGCGGGTTTTAAGCTATGCGGTGCGGTTTAGGTTTTAAGTTATACGGTGCGGTGCGGGTTAAAGTAATTTTTTTTAAATGGTGCAGTGCTGGTTGCGGGTATATGCGGGTTTGAATTAACAAAAAAATTAAAAATTAGTATTGTTCTCGTGAATATACCTAAAATTATATGTGTTCTTTCCTTAAATTTTATGATACTTAAAACTACATGCATAACACTACAAATAAATAATTTTATAGTAGCTTTTTTAACATCTCTATTCATTTGAATAAAAATATGATATTTGATCATTACTTGTAGACGTTATACTTTTTGATAATTTTTTAGTGAAAAGTGATATAATAGAAATTAGTTATTATTTTCTAGTTGTAGATTTAAAAATATTATGATTTTCAATGGAGTTACAATTTTTTCAAAAAAAGGGAAAAAAAACATGGGGAGGTGCGGTGCGGTTATCCGCGGGTATGAATGTAGGGCGGGTTTATACGGGTTTAAATGTGATGCGGTGCGGTTTTAAAACTTGCGAGTTTAGTAAAAACCCGCACCGTACCCGCACCGCACATTGCCATCCCTACAAACCATAACTAAAATCGTCATGACTTTGAATACTGAGACTCAGATACTACTTTACTGACGTATGAACTCACTACTAATACTGAGATACTGAATAACTGAATTTTCTAATATTGATAATTGAGTACTGAAGTTGAGATCAGTTCTATCTAGCGAATGATCTCTGAATTTGATGATACTGAAGCTGACTAACTGAATCTACTTATATCAATAGCTGAATTCTGAGCTTGCTACTATCGACTAACTAAATCTGAGATCAAACCTCCCTAACGAATGATCTCTGAATCTACTACCAATTATAAGGAATGAGTATATCTGAGATCAGACCTATCTAGCGGAAGATCTCTGAATTCGATAATGAGAATAATTAGTTGATTCTAAGATCAGTCCTATCTAACGGTTGATCTCTGGATGTGATAATGAGAATAATTAACTAATTCTGAGATCAGTCCTATCTAACGAGTGATCTCTAGATCTGATAATGAGAATAATTAATTGAATCTGAGATCAGGCCTATCTAATGGGTGATCTCTGGATCTATTAGTACTGATACTAATTTACTTTATATGAGACCAGGCCTATCTAGTGGGTGGTCTATAAATCTATGGAACTATCTAAGTTCCTCACTGAGATGGGTGACTGTAGCTGACAGTCCTAATTTTTGAGTTCTACTCTGAAGACTGCTACTGAACTTCAATTGTGGGAGTTCTTACTTAACCGACATGCCCTGAATCTGATCTAGTAGGGTCTAACCTGTAACTCCAGCTGGAAGGGTGTTAATATCATGCCACGGGTAAAGACCTCTGCTATGGTCAAGCCTCTCTAACGGGTGACCCCGAACAAGAAGTCAAACCTAAGGCAATATGATAGTCAATCCTTAATCTAACGTGTGACTCCTGGTCCTGTGCTGGATACGCAGTTTTGGAGTTCAGGGACTGTTACTAAAGAATCTGCCTCTCTAACGGAGAGCCGTTATCCCTGCACTCGCTCGGTGCTAGTTACTACTCCTAACTGAAGGACTCTGAACTGTTTCTTAACTGAACTTAGACTGAACTGAATCCGTTACTGATCATACTAATTAACTGAGTTAAGCTGAGTTCACTTTGTTCCGTTATCTGACGGAATACTACTGAATCTCGTTATCTAACTGAATGAAATTAAGTTCTGAATTGATTACTTGAATGTTACTGAGGTCTGAACTGAACACTTAAATACTACTAAAATCTAAGCTGAGTACTGAACTGAAGCTGGGATGCTAATGATACTTAGATTACTGATATTTCTTAAGTTCTGTAACTTTCTGAGAGTACTGAGTTCTGTAACTCACTAGGTTCTAAGAATCATGGCTTGATTAAGATTATAGTAAAAACTGACACTGGCTCTGGACTTGCAGCTAATTTGTCGGGTATAAATACCCCCAGGACTTGATAACATAAAAGTAAAACATAAACATTCTCGAATAATCATGACCATGGACATTCATTCACTATTATAATCATTAAAGCATCTCTTCAAGCACTTGGAACTCATAAACATGTGATAGTATAGGGAGATATGCTATTAGCTCATGCTTCACTCAACAAGGTCTTGCAACAAACATTTAACATGCATTGAAGAGCATATAATTGGTGGATTTCATGCTAACATGTCACAATTCATTCATTAAGGCTTTTCAACAAACACCTTCCATGCATGAGCTTGCACACAATTGGGGATCTCTAGTCAACATGCTATAATGACTTTAATTCCTTCACATAAGCATTTTATCAAACATATGGGGAACATGCTTGGTTATTCAACAATTTCTACACTCAATTGACATAAACACATCACTTAATATGCAACTTTAAGAGGTTTTATCATGAACATCATACAATCCATCACATACTAGAATCAACTCTTGAGATTTTATAAACAAAACATGAATTTAACTCAATAATAACATGAACTTTAATTTCAATTCACATGAATCATGAAAACTCATAAATATAAGATCTTTGAATTTAGAAAAAGGATTCTTGAACTTCTTGGGTGGAAGGACCCAAGAATCAACATCTGCATACCTTAGTTTCTTGATTCTTGAAAAGTTAACGGAGGAATCTTGATGATTGGGGTCTTGATTTAGGAACCCTAGCTCTTGTTCTTGAACAATTTTGAGAGAAAACTAGTATTTTTAGGTTAAATGAGGCCAAATCCCGTGTTAAGGAGTATATATATAGGAGTAGAAAAATGACCATTTTTGCCCTTGGAATTAAACTGAAAAATTCTGATTTTACATGCTGCCGCGACGCGCCATAATTGTGCCATCTTACTGGAAATTGGACAATTGAGAAACTGCTTGATGGCTCGACGCGGTGAAAATCGTGTTGCCACCTTGGTTGTGAACTGAAAATATACCGCGATGCGGTGGAATCGTAGCGGCTCACTGAATTTTGACGATTGCCATTTTGGCTGGCTCCGCGACGCGCTGAAGTACCAGGTGGTACACTATCTTACTAAAATGGCTCTAACTCTTTGCCCGAGTGTCGGATTTGTTATCGATGGAAAACTTATTCAATTATCCACATGAAAAAAAATCGATATTAGGGAAATTCTACACGGTTTAAAATATTTCTTACTTGGGAAATCAGCCCTTACTCTTTTTAAGGATGAAACTCGACTTAAAGAACGTTTGGGGTATTACAGTATTAAAACAAGATGCCCCAAGGTTGACCCGAGCAGTCTTTGCACGAAACCAACTTGGTAAGAATTCCTCCAATGTTACTGGACACCGTGGTTTTTGAAGGTGAAGCTTTGTGACAGTCGTCCTTTTTGGAAGTTCAACCAGTTTCTGTTTTCTTAGTTTCTTCACCATTCTCCTTCTGGTTGGCTGCTCGATCGACTCCTAGCACATACTTGTCCTTCTATGTCTACTCCTGCTCACGAGAGTCCAACCTTCATCATCGCCTTCGTCAACTAAAGACCTGTCATGCTCTAATATTTTCTCATTATGCTCTTCGACACATATTTGGATTGGATCGAGAGAGCCACATGTGATACAGATTTGATGAGAACTGGTCGTCTCATCATCAAAGAAGATCTTCTTCTCTCTTTCCAGTTGCATGCCTTTATCTTTAAAGACAAAGTACTTTTCCAGAGGGTGACTTATGAGCCTATGATATTTGCAATAATTAGGGTCATTGGTCTTTCCAGTTTCGTTGGGATGCTTTTATCTCTGGTAGTTCAATGAGCTTATGCTCAAGGAGTTCATAAAAAATCTTAGCAATATCAGAATCAAGGAAGGGATATTCCTTTTCTTGCATCTCCTTTAAAGTTTTCTGATTTAGACGTGCTCCAGAAGTCATCTTCACACTTTTTCCTTGCTTACCTTTGTGGTGACCTTCACAGGAGACACATCAACATTCATGGACTCCTTATTGTCATTTTTGGGGACAAACTTACCCCATCTTTTGGGTTCCTGCTTATCCTTTCTCCTTCGAGGGTCATGGATAGACGTTGATCCTTTTCTAGTAGAAGACATGCTCAACTCTATATCGTGAGCACGGGTAGCTAGCTCTTCAAAGAATTTAGGCTTAATGCCTTGCAAGATGTAGAGAAGTTCCCAGTGCATTCCTTGGACGTATATCTCTATTGCAGAAGCTTCGTTGAGCCTATCTTTGAAGTTTAGGCTAGTATTTCTCCATCGATTGATGAAGTCAATGACTGGTTCATTCTTTCTTTGCCGAGTTTCGTGAGCTCTACCATGCTAACTGTATGCCTTGTGATATAAAAATAATTTAGGAACTCGGGCTCCAATTGCTCCCAGTTATCGATGGAATTAGGCTCAAGGTCCGTATACCGATCAAAGGCATTTCCCTTTAGGGAACGAACAAATTGTTTGACAAGATAGTCACCGTTAGTTCCAGCATTATTACATGTCTCAATAAAGTGTGTGACATGTTATTTTGGGTTCCCTTTGCCCTCAAATTGTTGAAATTTAAGGGGTTGATAGCCGACAGACATTTTGAGGCTATCGATCCTTGTCATATAAGGTTTGGCATAAGCAAGGGAAGACTTAGCAACAACATCATACTTGTCTGTGAGGGTTCCTTCAATGAATTCCCTCAATTGCCCAATCGAGATCATTTCCTCATAAGAAACTTGCACCTCTTTAATTGGTGGTGTTTGTTTCACAGGATTTTTTATCTCATGAACCTCTGGGGATTTTCCAGGTGCATGTCTAGACTCTCCGTCTATCAGACCTTGTACCCTATCCACTATCTTATCAATTCGAGCATCTTGATTCTGAACATATTTGGTTAGGCCATCAATTGCCTTTGCCAGATTCGCAAGCTATTCCTCCATAGACGAGACATCAGTTACCATCGCTTGCATAATCATTTGAGATGTTGGAGAGTAGCACAAATTATCGCATAAGTTGATCTTTGAAGCGCTCAACTTATGCAGTGTAGTCGGAGATGATGAGTTGCTTGAACAACCATCGCTCTTCGCGCCAGAGTATTTGGAATCGGAACACTCAAGTAGAGCTAGAGTCTTCTTAAGAGATTCCGCCACATTGCTTCCTCCTTTCAAAGAACTTGCATTGGACTTCTTTCTTTTTGGGGTTGAAGATCCAAAAATTGGAGTTGGTGCGGACGCCACTGAATGTGTTTGTTGTCCTAGCAAGCCTGCCTTGCTTCTTGTGACAGCTCCTAAGCTTTCGAAAGTAACACCAAGGATACTTTCTACTTCAGCAGAGAACTTTGAGTCAGCAACCTTGGAAGCAGTTGATTGAGAGTTGACCTTCTTGGAAGTCATTTCAGTGTTATTGAACTTTGCAGTTGAAAAAGTTGAGATGAAAGGTAGAGATTGTCCTACTGGACGTGCCAGAATTTGTTGGAGAATAAAATTTTCGAGGCCAAAAATAAATAATTGAGACAAGAAAATATACTGCAACAATCAATTTATTGATTTCAATACGTGAGTGTTACAATCTCTATAAATCCTCTGATTCGCCTTTTCAAATATAACTTCAAGGGCTTAAAGCTTGATCTTGAATTTGAACTTGATTTTAATGCTTTGAGGGACTTGATCTTGACTTGTGCTTGAGTTCAAGGGTTTTTGAGCTTGTTCTTGAATATTGCGGTCTTGATCTTGAATCTTGATGAACTTGATTTGAATGCTTGAGCTTTTTAGAGAAATTGTGGCGTTTGATCCACGAGCTTTCTCTTGCTACTTGTTAGAGTTCTGGGGTCCCTCTTTCTGAATTATGAGACCCCTATTTATAGTAGTGAAAAAGGAAGAGTCATGATGAAGATGGACTTTCTTTGACCAATCAAATTCAAGTGACGTGACGCCTTTTATGGGCTTTGATTTTATTGGGCATGCTGCATTATTTTGACATGTGGCTTGATCCTATAGGCTCATTCACTTGACTTGGCATGCCACATCATTTGACACGTGACGTTTATTTGGGCTTGTAGAATATGACAATATCTTGAGTTTAGCAAAGTGGACTCATCATTTGTAGCCCAAATCAATGGGCTAGCCCAATAAAAAAATGAACTTTAATTGAATCCATATATGTTTGGACTTAAATAATTAATCCAATTATATTAATCCATAATATTTATTTGGGACTAATATATTTTTAATTTAATATAATCCAAATTTTGTACGGATTTAAATCTTCAAAATTGCATCGCCCACAATGCAGAAATAAAATTCTGTTATTAAAAGTGAAATTACAGAAAAAATACAGATAATTTTTATTATTCACTATTAATAACGTAATTTATAGTCACATAAATATTAACTCCTCCATTTCAAATTTATTTTAATTTGAGCTTACACAAGTTTAACAAAGTAAATACATTACTTTTGAATTTTGTAATCTTAAATTTAAAATACATAAAAAAAAATAATTAATTTACAACTATTAACTCCTCCGTTTCAAATTTATTTTAATTTGAGCTTACACAAGTTTAACAAAGTAAATACATTATTTTTGAATTTTATAATCTTAAATTTAAAATAGATAAAAAAAATTTAATTTATAATCTTATATATACTATGTAAAGTCAAAATTTAAAAATTGCTAAAAGAGAAGAAAAAAGGCACTTTTAAAAATGGACAATAAGATAAATAATTTAAACGGACAACATCATAAATTTAAAATTACTACATATATTTTTTTTATATAAGAATTGTTACTCAATCAAACATAATCATATTAAAAAAAATTATCATATTAAAAATCAAACGCAATCATTTTTAAATGAATAAAAATTTGTGCCATTATTAGAGGTCGTTTGGTAGAGTGTATTGAAAAATTAATGCATGTATTAGTTTAATGAGTATTACTAATACCTTGTTTGATATATTTTTTTGCCCTATGTATAATTAATACTTGCATTAGTTATACACTCTATTGTGTATTGAGGTGTGTATTATAATACCTTAAAATCCATGATATTTGCAATGCAAGGGATCCAATGCATCATTAACATGACACCATAATCCATCAAAAAATATTTTCACATTCTTTCCAATATATATATATGGTGAGTAATGTGTAACAAAAAAAATTTCTTTAAAAATTATGTAATTCATGTTATTTCTAATATATCAAATCAAATATTACATAAAAAAAATATAAATATAACTAATGTAAATATAATTAATACAAATATTATTAATACAAATATTATTAATATATTATATTTTATATTATTTTTATACACTCTAGCCGTGATCCCTTAGAGTAAAAAGGGAAGATTGGGTTGGTTTGGTGATAAAACAATTTTGAAGGCGCAAGTAGTGGGTGAAAACGGGTATCCTCCACTAACTCCGGAGATGGAAATCAAACCCACACCCGACAGTGGCATTAACGTAAGAAGACTATATTCCAAGCCTTAACAATAAAATCAGTTGTAATATAAACCCGACAGTAGTCCTCCATACCTCCTTCTATCCTCTTTTGTCAGTCGCACCACACAGCGACTGTCTTCTCCTACTCACATTTTTCTCGCTTTCTTTTGTTTTACCCCATGGGTTCTGTACTTTGTTTCTCTCTTATTACTTTTCTCTTTGTTGTTGTCGCCCTTCAGCCATGTTTGACCAAGAAAACTTACATTGTTCATATGAAACATCATCAGAGACCTTCTTCCTATTCTACCCATCATGATTGGTATGATGCTCAGCTCAAATCTTTGTTGTCTTCTACATCTGATGAATCATCCCTTCTTTACTCTTATGATACTGCTTATCCTGGATTTGCTGCCTCTCTTGACCCTCATGAGGCTGAATTGCTTCGTCAGTCTGATGATGTTGTTGGGGTGTATGAGGATAGTGTGTATATACTTCATACCACTCGGACCCCTGAGTTTCTTGGGTTAAATAATGAGATGGGGCTTTGGGCTGGTCACACTCCACAAGAGCTCAACAATGCTGCCCAGGATGTTGTTGTTGGAGTTCTTGATACAGGTGTTTGGCCTGAATCTAAGAGTTTTAGTGATGTTGGTATGCCCGATGTGCCTTCTAGATGGCGAGGGGAATGTGAATCTGGACCTGATTTCGATCCCAAGGCACATTGCAACAAAAAATTGATAGGTGCTCGGTTTTTGGCTAAAGGATACCGTATGTCGGCTTCTGGTTCATTTACGAACCAACCCAGACAGCCTGAATCGCCTCGGGACCAAGATGGTCATGGCACCCATACAGCTAGTACCGCCGCGGGTGCCCCTGTGGCTAACGCCAGCCTCCTTGGGTACGCCAGTGGTATCGCTCGTGGTATGGCTCCTCGCGCGCGTGTAGCTACCTATAAGGTATGTTGGCCTACTGGCTGTTTTGGGTCTGATATTCTAGCTGGTATGGATCGTGCTATTTTGGATGGGGTTGACGTGCTATCTTTATCGTTGGGTGGTGGATCGGGTCCTTATTATCGTGATACCATTGCCATTGGTGCTTTCTCTGCTATGGAGAGAGGAATTGTTGTGTCTTGTTCTGCAGGAAACAGTGGTCCAGCCAAAGCTTCACTTGCAAATACCGCTCCATGGATCATGACTGTTGGTGCTGGAACCATAGACCGTGACTTCCCTGCTTTTGCTGTTTTGGGTAATGGAAAAAAGATTACTGGGGTGTCTTTATACAGTGGAAATGGCATGGGTAAAAAGCTAGTTAGCTTAGTTTACAACACAGACAGTAGTGGCAGTCTTTGCTTGCCAGGTTCACTTGACCCCAAAAATGTGCGTGGCAAAATAGTGGTATGCGACAGAGGGTCTAATGCAAGAGTAGAAAAAGGTCTAGTCGTGAAAGAATCTGGTGGGGTTGGGATGATATTGGCCAACACTGTCGAGAGTGGTGAGGAGCTGGTGGCCGATAGTCACTTGTTGCCCGCGTTGGCTGTAGGAAGGAAAGTTGGAGATTCCATAAGGCAGTATGTGAAGAATGAGAAGAATCCGATGGCCGTGCTCAGCTTTGGTGGGACGGTGGTAAACGTGAAGCCATCGCCGGTGGTGGCAGCGTTTAGCTCAAGAGGACCCAATACAGTGACACCACAGATTTTGAAGCCTGATGTAATTGGGCCTGGAGTGAACATATTGGCAGCTTGGTCTGAGGCTATTGGGCCCACTGGGCTTGAAAAAGATACCAGGAGGACCAAGTTCAACATCATGTCTGGTAAGAGTTACTATAACCAACGGATAGTTTCTTTCACAATCTTTTTTATGCTCAGACTAATTAATTATACTAGTGTAATCGACGGTAAATTATTTAAAATTAAATAATTTTATTTATTGTAAAATTTTTTAATAAAGTGTAAAAATTTAAATTATTTTTTAAAAATCTTTTACTTTTTAATATAATAATGTAAATATATACACATACATGTTTTACAAGTTTTTGATGGATTGTTTGCGTACCTCTTTCTCTGTTGCTACAGGTTAAGAGAGGCACATTAATTTGAAACAGTTCATTAGCTAGAAATGATTTGATGTACTTTTTCAAGTATCTCTTGAAAATCTGACACACAACTCACTCATCTTAATTTTGTAGTATTTGTTTACATTATTGATCTTATTTACATTGAACTCTTGCAGGTACATCAATGTCCTGCCCTCATATCAGTGGACTGGCTGCATTGTTGAAAGCAGCTCATCCTGACTGGAGTCCAAGTGCCATCAAGTCTGCACTTATGACAACTGCCTATAATCGTGACACCACTAACTCCCCTCTTCGTGATGCAGAAGGCGGTCAACTCTCCACTCCATGGGCTCATGGATCAGGTCATGTTGATCCCCACAAGGCACTCTCCCCAGGTCTTGTCTACGACATTACCCCAGAGGACTACATCAAGTTCTTATGCTCCTTGGACTATGAGATGGGTCACATACAAGCCATTGTCAAGCGCCCGAATGTCACTTGTGCTAAGAAATATGCAGATCCTGGGCAGATTAACTACCCTTCATTCTCAGTTTTCTTTGCGAAATCAAGGGTTGTTCGTTACACCCGGACGGTGACCAACGTGGGAGCTGCAGGCTCCATCTACGAGGTAGTCATAGATGCTCCCCTGACTGTTTCTGTGACCGTGAAGCCATCAAAACTTGTATTCAAAAGGGTAGGGGAGAGGCTGCGCTACACCGTCACATTTGTGTCCAAGAAGGGTGTTAGCACGATGACCAAGAGTACATTTGGTTCTATTTCTTGGAATAATGCTCAAAACCAAGTTAGGAGTCCAGTCTCATATTCCTGGTCACAGTTGTTTAACTGAAAAGTAGTCCCTTTAATCTAATGTGTATGGTTTTCCCCTTTTGAATTACCAAAAAGTTGTGGTAATCAGATGTGCAAATGGAATTCTTGTAGCAATCTTGTGGTAGGGTTCCTCCAAAGTTTTAGTTTTTCTTTTCAAGTAAAATCATGCAATGCAAAATTATAACCCTGCTTTTATGATGATGTGAGCATGGAAGTCTTGTAGCAATCTTGTGATAGGGTTCCTC
Organism: Capsicum pubescens; assembly: GCA_030864215.1. Lineage (NCBI taxonomy): Eukaryota > Viridiplantae > Streptophyta > Magnoliopsida > Solanales > Solanaceae > Capsicum > Capsicum pubescens. The sequence continues at coordinate 167,101,877 of CM061544.1, read as the reverse complement.
CAAAGTTTTAGTTTTCCTTTTCAAGTAAAATCATGCAATGCAAAATTATAACCCTGCTTTTATGATGATGTGAGCATTCACCGATAATGTAAAGTAAGAATCTCGAGATAGTTCTTGAAAGAATCTACATCTGTGATGTAAAGTAAGTGGTTTTCTAATTTAACAGATAAAATTCCTGAAAGAACTCTACATCTGTGATGTGAAGTATGGTTTCTAATTTAATAGATACTTTTGCATTGTAAGAGTGGTTTTCTAATTTAACAGATAAAATTCCTGAAAGAACCCTACATCTGTGATGTGAAGTATGGTTTTCTAATTTAATAGGTACTTTTGCATTTGGTAAATGAAGCCGACGTTTTTCTCAACTTCACTACACCCCACATTATCTCATCTCATATAAACTGTTGCCTTCAAGAATTTAATTCAAAAGTGACCTTGAGCTGCTTGACAAGATGTGAGTTTCATGTGCTCATTCACGCTCATTAAAGTAGCTCAACATTACCTGTTATAGTCTTTTGTTGCAAGTGCAAGGTGTTGGACTCGGATTCCACATGACATCAAATTCCAGTGTGATTTTTACTCTTGCTAAATTTGGTTCTGCCAATCACGTAGCATTATTTCTGCCATCTGCTATCTTACAGCACGAGTGGTAACATTGGCTAGGCCTTCATGGCCATCAACGTTGCGACTTGCCGAGTCATGTGAATAGGTATGACTGTTTGGTAAGAAGAAAAGGAATTTAGATCCTTCATTTGAAGGTGCTGACTCAAATATGAACCTTCATACCCTTGGTTTATGGGTCTTGGACCATAGCAGTATGGATTCACAGAGCTACCATTGGTTATGAGCCTAGGGACCATAACTATATGGGCAATTTTCATAAAGTGTAAACCACAGAAATCCCGTTTAATAGGAAAGTTTTACAGATAATTCCTTTAGGTTTTCTCTCTCCCTATTTTGCAAAATATACTCATACATTCGTGGGTTTGTTATACACTGGGGATGTATGATAAAACTGTTTTGCCTACAATTAAAGAAAGATCAATCAGAAAATATCTTTCAAATCCTTAAATTACGCCATTAAATACCTATAATTAATTAGTGCATGAGTTAATATAGTAACTGGAATTTAAATTTCAAAAAAACTCTTAAATAGTACTGTTAATTTTCATCATTATTGATGGACGTTTTTGAGAAAAAAAAAAAGCCGTCTTCTTTCTTGTTTTCTGGAAATAAAAAAGATGAACATCCCCATATTGTTGCGTAATTTCGGTGTCTGGGAGTCGAAAATCAGTTATAAATCATACAAAAGTGATGCCATTATTGTTTCTGAAAGTATTAACTTTCTGAAATTGATTGCGACAATCACGATGGAATTGAATATTGACGATGTTCGAAAAAAATTGAACTTAAATACATTGTTGATGGTAATTCTTCTCCAATTATCATAAAGAATGATAATGGAGTGAAGGTTTACATTGAGTTGAAGAAATAATTTATGGAGCTTGTTAATTTTTCGCTATGTATATCAACTTTTGACAAATCGAATAAGGATATCGAGTTTGATAGTGAAACTGGAGCAGTACTGTTTATTGAAGGTAGTGAATCTGATTCTGTTGCTGTAACGATTGTTGAAACGCAAAATTAATATTCATTATACGTTTCAGAATTTGAAGTTAAAAATTTCATTACTGATTGCAAGAACACTGAAATAAAGGTTAACCAGCTTTATAAGGATAAGCAAACTCTGGTATCGATAATGGCCAAATATGCAATATCGAATGGCTTCAACGCCTTTTCTAAACGATCTAACAAATAAAGGTATGAACAAAACAATTATCTTTATTTGTTGATGCTTTAATGGATGTTTTGTTTTATAATAGCTGTTTTGAAGGAGTTGCTGTGTTGACGAAAGTTGTGTTTTTTAATAGTTATTGCATTAACAATGTATAATATGTCATTATACATTCAAACGAATGTATAATGAAGCTGTAACTGGGCAATTTTATTATTTTTAATCGAATTATTAATTTTGTGAGTATGTTAATACATTGACAACATGTTTAAATTTTATGCATCTATGTACTTCACTGTCGTAACAAAGACTGCAAGTGGGTCCTTAAGGCGTCCTCTATGAATCATTCTGAAATCTTTGTGATAAAGAGATTTGATTCGGAACATATATGCAGTCTGAGTGATAGAGCACTGAATAATTTGGTTGCGACAACAACTTTTGTCAGTAAATTTAAAGCACCAAAATAAATTAATTACAAGAGAATACACACACCCGCGGATATAATTGAAGAGATGAAGGTTGTTTACGGTGTTGATATTAACTACATGATGGCTTGGCGGGCAAAAGAGAAGGCAATTGCGATGTTTAGAGGTGGACCAACTGATGGATATAAAAAATGCCCCGTTATATTTATATGTTGAACCAGGTTTATCCCGGATCATACATTCGGATGCAATAGGCATTAGATAACGAGTTTAAATACTTGTTTATTGCCTTACATCCTATGATAAGAAATTTTGAATTTTGCTGACCTGTTATAGTTGTAGATGGTGCTCATTTAAGCGGTCCATACAAAGGAACATTTATATCGACAAGCACTCTTGATGGTGCAGATATTATACAATACTTTTAAACTTTTTTTCTGTATTCATTGTACATTTTTTATTTATTAGAACTGATTATACATTGCTCTTGTATGTATAATAAAATATGGACTTGCAAAATCAATACATATATTATTGGCCTACACATATTATTTTGTTTTTTTCTTTATTTAGGATGTACCAGTTTTTGATTAAATAACATAAGAAATGGCACATTCGTGAATTTTTTTTTGTAAAAATTAAGTAGCCTTTCCATTGTGTGTTATGCGTATGAGTATGAATTATACGTTAGGGTGTATGTATAATATTATAAATACTCATATTTTCTTACCAATAATACATTTAATGGTTGATTCATTTACTAATCATTAAATGTATAATTCCTTAACAGTATGTTTATAATGTACGATGTAGTGTTATACTTTATAAATATGTATGCTGTTAAATGTTTTTATTTTTTTCAACTAAGTCATGAATGTGTGACAACATGTATGATGTTATGTAATACATAATTATAAAATCATTAGAGACATGTTCAAGGTAGTACATATATTATTGACCTACACATATTAATTTGGTTTGTTTTTATTTTTATTTAGGATGTATTTTTTCATTAGCTTACGGTGTTGTAGATTTGGAGAACGATAATTCCTGAACTTGATTTTTTCATCAATTTAGGAAGCATTTGGGGAACAGGAGAATATGTGTGTTGTATCGGATCGAAACGAGAGTATCATAAAAGATGTGAGCATTGTTTATCCTAATGTCCCCCATCTACCTTGTATTTGGCATTTATGAAAAAATATTTGTAAATATTTTAGAAAAAGCAAAACTAGACTTATTGACCTTTATTATTCCATGGCTAAAGCTTGTAGAATAGAAGATTTTGATTACATTATGTCAAAGGTTGGTAAGGTTGATCCTAGGGTTAAGGAATATCTGAAAGAAACTGATTATAAAAAATGATCTCGATGTCATTCCCCTGTTAATAAAGGTAGAATGATGACCTCTAATATAACTGAATGTATTAACGGTTGCTTGGTAGAGGCTAGAGAACTTCCTATTGTAGGTTTCCTTGAAGAAGTTAGAATTTTATTTGCCGCATGAAATTGTAAAAATAGTGAAATTGCATCTTATACAAACACAACACTCGAGAGAAGATTTCAAGAAATTCTGACTGATAATGGGGCTAAAGCTTTGCGGACGACAGTATGTATTAGAATAATATGTAATTAAATGTCCTTTTTATTTGTTATAAATTTTTATGTTATTAATTGTATTAAATAATTTATTTCTAATAGGTTAAGGCAGCTGGTAGTTATCTGTACTGTGTATATGAATCAGGAAGGAGGTACATTGTTGATATTGATCATGGCACGTGCAACTGTGATCGGTATCAAATTGATGAAATACCATGTGCACACACAATTACTATTTTAAAAAGTAAAAATGTTGATGTAAAAGAGTATGGTCGTTACTGCTCAGAATTATACAGACCAAACACCATTGTCAAGACGCATGAACTACCGATAGTTTCTATGCCAGACATGAAGGATTGAAATATTCCACAATTTGTTGATGATGAAGAAGTTCTGCCACCCAAATACAAAAGACCTCCGGGTAGGCCAAAGAAAGGAATGCATTTGAAATCTAGTGAATCACTTACTGCAAGTTCAAATCATTACGGTAAATGCGGGCGTGCAGGCCACAATCGTAGGACGTGAGACTACTTTTCAAAAGAATCGTGAAGAAGATAATTTATTGTTGTAAATGCTTATGCTTAGTTTAGTTTTAATTGAATAATCAGTTTAATTGTGTTTTGTTGATACGATTATATTGTTAATTATTATATGATGTTTAGTTATTAATCAATGTATGACATTTTCATAACCATTTAATACAGTTTTCAAAGATCATATTTTGTTACTTTATCACTTATAATTATAACGTAGTTATATGTGTGTATATACTATGTAATTTCGGAATTATTACAGTAAATAGTTGTTGTAACATACTGTGTTTTACACAATTACCCAATAACATTTCTTATATAATTGATGTATGATATACTATTATACTTTAATTATATATATGATGTTAAAGTAAACCAGTGACTGTTAATTGACTGGTTGTACCAGTTTTTTATTAAACAACATAAGAAATGACAAATTCATTTAACAAAAATTGTGTAAAATTTAAGTAGCTTTTTCATTGTGTGTTATGTGTATGAGTATGGATTATACGTTAGGTTGTATGTATGAAATTGTAAATGCAAAACAGTTCAAAAGATGAATATGTGTAAGAACAAAAATGATATCCATAAAATGTAAATTAAAATCCAACATCCAAAAACAATAATGTATGTAACTGTTTAACATCAACTACTTAAAAACAATTAGAATGTTATAAAAATGTGCTACTCTAAAGTAACAATTGCACTTTCATCAGTTGATTGGAGATAACTATTTCTTGGCCGAGGAGGATCATCATTATCACTCGTGTAATCTTTCTCTGCCTTTGTCACTCCGTAATGCCATAGTAACGAAGCATACCATGCACATTGACTTATAACATTAAAATCACATGAATGCAGTTGCTGCCCTTCACTTAATATTTCTGCGTATGCAGCCATAAAAACCCCGCAGTCCTTGATTTGATAATAAAATAAAGGAATACTAAGTTCTAATTATACCATGATTATACATGTTAAAATAAATAAATAAAAGTCACTTACAAACTATCAGACTCTTGCTGTGGAATGTTTTGAACGAATTCAACATCAAATGGGTTGTGACTGATATGATCAGTTTGCTGACCAAGCTTCCCTTTGTATGCTTTCAGTGTTGACTAGTCAGTTCACTCTGTCTTTTTAAAAAAATCACTATCTGACAAATAAGTAGGGAGCATCACTGCTAACTTTTGTATTTCGTTTGGTAGTTCACTTTTTCTTTTACTTGACAATGAGTCATACACACGTATCACTCTCTCCTTCAACACAATTATAGCCAATACCCAGTGAAATTCTTTGCCACAGTTAATAGAACATATACCTCATCAACTATATGCCATGGTAATCCCGTAGGAATACAGAATCCATTAATTATATTTATAATAGCGTCTTCATTCTTAGACACAATATAAAATTCTACATAGTCTTATTGCGTGGATATCTGATCTGTTTAAACCGTTGGATAATATCGACTATAGGTCTTATCGATATATGTTTTGAAGAAGCAACTAGTTGTTGTATATCTATAAGTATCACACTACCGCAGCTTCAATTTCTTTCTCAAGTGGTAGAATATCACATCTAAGTACTACATGTTAAAAATGATAAAAAAAATATAAAACACTGATTGTAAACAGTATATTCTTTAGTTATTATTATGTATTGCACAATCACATTAATGTATGAGTTATTGACACTACATGTATGACATGTAATTATACAATTTTTTTTTATGTATGATGTAATATTGTAGTGCATGTTGTAATAATAAATACATTTTTCTACCAATTAAAACATGCATAATATCATGTTAATATTTCATTTCTAATAATAAAAAGTGGTACATGGTATTATACATAAGATTTTCATTCATGTTGGATATATAATAATAAAAGATGCTATATGTATGAAAATTTATTATACATAGATAGTAATGTATGAAATAGACATTGATTGTATTAGTTCTACTTGATACAATATGCTATATAATACTAACAGTTATGCATGCTTCCAATTTAAGTAATAGTACTTCAGATAACACTTCATAATTATACATCATTTTCAAATGTATGATGTCAGTTTTTATTGCAGATTTTAAAAGTAATACAAGCTTGAAATCGTTACATGTATTACATAGCATTATAGTAAAGTTTTCAACAGTAACCACCTTTATGATATGGAACTAATTTTGTTTAATTTACCTCATTATTCCAGCATGTTTTGCATTGTCACATCAAGTAAAATCAATTCTTTGACTATGTCTGTGCAACGATAAAGTCCAACTGAGGATAACCTAATCCTGAAGTATTTTTAAGATAGTGATTGTCCGTTTGTTTCCTGCTAAATTAACAAGGATTAAATTTCACAAAAAATTATGTTGCCGCAGTATTCTCAAAAATTAAAAAAAGTTTCAAAATTACTTACTTGCTAGCATGATATTTGTGTAACCCTACTTCAAGCCACTGAGAGTAATCGAAGATCAATTAGTTAGGCAATTCTTGGTAAATAGTACAACCATCAAAAGCATACATTTGCTTCTTTTCGGTATCGGAATTGCCCTTATCCTTAGAGTTAGAACCAAAATTTGTGATGTATGATGACCTAAAAATCCTCGACTTCTTTTGGTCCCCTTTTACAGGTGCTTTTGTGGCTAGGGTCTCCCTAACTTGAGCATCTAGGAAATCAGGTGAAAATTGACTGTCGCGAATTATCCACTGGCTTTCGGTCACTATAGTTGGTGTACCAACATTCAATGTCTTTGTAGTTGAAGGTGTTGACAAACCAAATAATAGTGCATCTATAGCGTCTTGAACAGACTCCGTTATTGTGCCACCGACATCATCCTACAGGCAAGCATATGGATGTATTATGTGTAAAACAAACTTATGAATGTATAACTCTAATTATGCCCAAACATCTGATACGTATATGTAGATAGATTCGGAGTAAAAGACCAACAAGAGTGATAAAAAATACCGATAAATCTTCCCTATCAGGACTGTGTTGTATTTTCAATTCTTCACCACGACCTTCTTCTTTATCGGTCATATGCTCATCCTATATTAAATAACAATCAGCATGTTTGAACACTTTATCAAAGCAATACATAGTTAAATGAAAAAAATGTATACCGGTGATTTTAAATTGTTATCTGCAAGGCTTGCATATGAATGTATAATATTATTAGTAATGTATAACATAATATTATACATCCAACTGAATGTATAATGAAACTGTAACAACCTCAATTAACATAATATTACATTGAACACTATACATAATCCACCATACTTGAGTACAATATGCTCGTATCCTTTAACAAAGTCATCATCACCCAATATTCATAAAAATCAATATTATTAGTGCAGAATACGAGTTAACGATAAACACAGAAATCATGGTAGAATAAAGATTCAAAAATTTTGATATTCAGCTAAGAACATTATGATCCTTTTTAAACAAAAATAGCTGGTATGTTTATGTAGATAGTTTTGGAGTAATAAATCAAAATAAGTGATAAAAAAATATCGATAAATCTTTCATCACAGAATTGTGCTATTTTTTCAAATCTTCATCACGATGTTCTTCTTTATCGGCCATATGCTCATCCTATATTAAATAACAATCAGCATGTCTGAATATTTAATCAAAGTAAGACAAAGTTGACCGAAAAAAAATTATAACAGTGATTTTAAAATTTTTATCTGTAAGGCTTGCAATAGAATGTATTAACATATTCTATATATGTATAAGATCAATATCAGACATCAAAACACAATTGTTAACACATAACATTTTTATATTTCTAAGGCGATTCAGAAATGTTACTATATAACCAATTGTAAATAACATAGTTATGTATGAGGATATTCATAAAGAACATTCATTCTGTTGAAGAGACTAAAATTATTAGTAATGTATAACATATTATTATACATTCAAATGAATGTATAGTGATACTGTAACAGCCCCAATGAAAGCGTTATAACATATTTCTATTCAGTGGAGAACGTTATGACCCTTTTTTTAAAAAATAACATGTGGTACATTTATATATATAGATTTGGAGTAACAAACCAATAGGAGTGACAAAAATATACCGACAAATCTTTCATATCATTACTATGCGTTTTTTTCTATTCTTCTTCACGACCTTCTTCGTTATCGACCATATTATCATCCTATATAAAATAACAATGTGCATGTGTGAACATTTAATCAAAGTAATATAATGGTGAAGGAAAAACAGTTTTATATCAGTGATAACAATTTGATATCTATTAGGCATGTGTGTGAATGTATAATTATATTTATACATATCATATATATGTATAATATCAATCATACACATCAAAATACATTAGAAAAACACATAACATTTATATATATCAAAGGTGATTTGAAAATATTATTATATAACTAATATTTGTATTCGTAATATTAATTCAATATACCTTCTGTTCTCTTTGAACGTCAGTTGTTGTTGGACATTCAGTATGCGTGTATACACATTCTTGAATCTTTATTTCCAAAGGTTGAAGTAGCGGTGGTTCATCATTTCTGATTTCAATGATTGGTCCCTTGTCCTCATCTTCATGCTGTATAAAAACCAAACAAAAATAAATTTAGATATAGGAGTTATATAGATTTAAAGTAGCATACGAACATAATTGACAAAAAGTACCGACAAATCCTCCTTATATGGACTGTCATATTTTTTTGATCCTTCTTCTGGACCTTGTTGTTGATCAACAATTTTTTCCTTCTATATAGCATGAATAATACAAATGTTTGGGCATTTAATCAAAGTAATAGAAAATTGAACGAAATAATAATTTCTACTAGTGATGCTTTATTTTCTTCTTTCTTCAAAGCTTTAATGACTTCAGTAGATATATTGGAGATTAGTGTTTTCAGCTCAGCAATCTGCTTATCAACCTTATAACGTACAAAAATAAATAAAATATTAGAAACAAGTCATGCTTTTCAAAAAGAAAAACTGTGAATTAGAAAGTTTAATTACATATGTGTTGACGTAAGTCTTTATCTGCTCCATATCTAAAGTAGACTTAGAAGTCCCTTGAGGCGTTGTGGAAGATGAAGGAACAAACTTGAGTTGGTCACACTCAGGAGACACATCAATTTCTCCTTGATGACGATGATCAAATTCAGACAAACTAATTTCTTCTTTATTTGTTGATTTTTCTTGATTTTTAGAAAGCATATCAGACACATGACGTACTGAAGGAGCAGGTGTAAATTTCTCTCCATCCGTCACCCTTGGACTAATTTTCTGAATCATGACTGTCTTTCTTCTCTTCGATGCTGGTTTAGGTGATAAAGGTGAAGCTAAACAAGTCTTTCTTAGAAATTCCCGCATAGGTCTAATGCTGAAATCATCAAAGTCTTCAACGACAGTGACAACGCGTGGTTGATCTTCATCGACTGATCTTTTCAATGTTGGAGCAACAAATATAGAAGCAGCAGATGTTGGATCTAATATCTCAAAATCTTCGGAGAAAGACAAATCTAAAGTACAAACTTCTTCGCTTATAGGTTGTAAATTCTTGTAAGAATACTGAAAAAATTAATTTCAAAATGAAATATTAGCACTTCAATAAATTGACTTGAAAATGAAAATAAGTAACAGGTTATACAATTACCTTACTGAACATATCAGACATAAAAGATTCATACTTAAGCCTGGTACACTCCACATACCTGTTGAGTATTCTTGGGATAATGTTCCTATGTAATTAGTTTGGAATTTGTGTAAATACTATACCAAATTGATATTTATTATAATAAGGTAACTTTAGTTTGTATATATATGTAAATTTTAGTTTCATAAATCTCAAACTTTAGCTACAATTACCTTCTCTCCTGAATTTGTAATTTTATTTTCTCTCTCTCGAATTTATAAATGTTCATATACAATCCTTTACGTTATTATACATATCAAGCTATGTATATGGTAACTGTTTTGATGTTATTTAAGGTAAATAAATAAGTAGCCTTATTTAGTTGTGTAATTAAAGACACTTATTGAAATTGTGATTAATTGGACCATAAAATCAGTAACAGAAATTTAATTTCAAAAATTTCTTGAAACATCACATCAAATTCATTGATCAAAATTCTCTTTTTTCCCAACAAATTTTTCTTCTTTATATTGAAGCTCTATTTTTCGTCAAAATCTATCAATAATATGAACATCCCAATAACTCAAGAATTTCTTCGCCCAAATATGCCTTTATATCTTCTCCAAAATTTTTGTTACATGAACTTCTGATGTGCAATGGATGAGTTGGAACTTTGGAAATATGATTTTTTAATCCCTGTAATAAAATATTAAGTACAACCTAAACGAAATGTAACATCAAAACTTCCAATTATATCAAAAAGTAGAAAGACGTATATGTTTTAAAACTAATAGATAAAAATTAGGCAAATGTATAAGCTAAAAAAATAACTACAGTTAACTATATTCTTATACATATGGTGATGTATAAGGTTAACCTAGTTATATATAAAGTAAACAGTTACACATAGTCTTATGTATAAGGTAACGTGGAGCGTATAAAGTTAAATACCAATGCATTAACCCATAGTCTTATAGATAACAGAATTATGTATAAGGTACACATAACAACATCAAAACATAATGATATACTGAGCATACCACCAAAGACATCTTATACATAACTCCATAAAGTATAAGATCAATATTGATCAATCCATATACATTGTGTATAACTAATAATACCCTTATACAAAATCCTTACATGTATAATATCAGAATTGGTCGAATCATATATATTGTGTATTAATGTATATGATGTATATAACATCAAATTTGATAAGAAAAATAAATTTTATCCCTATACATAAAATATTTATGTATATTATGTGTAATATTGCATATAATCGAAAAAAAGCAAATCGCCAAAACCTTTGGAAGCTGCAGTCTTCCTGATACTTCACTTTTTTTTATGCTTGAAAATTTTGCAATTGACTTTTTTGAGCTTTTACTAGAAATTTTCTTCAACTTCTTCATCTTGGTTGGGTCGTTTCGGTGTTTCATCTATAGATTTTTAAATTTGGTAAAGTTGAAAAAATTAGAAATTAAACAAATCTTTAAAATAAATTAAAGATGATGAAGTTGAGCAATCTGATGGGATATAATTTGAAAATTAAAAATTTAAAAATGCCAGATAGTGTTAGCATGATTTGAGGCGTATAATGAGGAGCATTAATAGGCGTGGATTTGCTATGTACAAGGATTTTGTAGAGAGAAGGTTATGGGATATTTGTAATTAGTTTGAGATATTTGTAATTAATTTTTCAAATGAGATTTTATGTAATAAATGAAACTTAACATGTATATTTTAAATATTAGTAACTATATATGTAAACTACATAAATGACTCTCATAGTGAATGATTTTATTTCTTTGTCCCCCATAACAAAAATATGACAAAACTAGTCATGCTTCTTTTTTATCTTTGAAATAAATACATATTTGTGGCTATAAAATACTATAAAACTAGTCTTTCTTCCTTTTTATGTCTGAAATAAATACATATTTGCCTCTTTATCCAATATTTTCATACAACTCTCCATATTCATGTATCATTCAACTTCAATTTTTTTCCTTTTTTATTTTACTTTATTTTTTTCTCTTTTTGTTAATTTTTTTGTCTCAACCTTTATAGTTTTCCTTTTCTCTTCTCAACTTTTATTTTTTTAATTTTTCTTTGATTTTTTTTTAATTTATTTTTCTCAACCTTTATTTTTCTTTCATTTTTTTTTCTTCATTTTTAAAATTTTTTTCTCAACTTTTCCTTTTTTTTTTCCTATTATTCTTTCAGTTCTATTTTTTGTTCTTCTTCTCTTTTTTATTTTCTTTGATTTTTATTATTTTTTTATTAATTTCATCAACCTTTATTTTTTTCTTTATTTTTTTTCGTAACCTTTGTTTTTTTCTTTTCTTTTCCTGGATTTCTTGCAAATAACAAGTTACGCCCATGGATACGAGTTGAGACTAGCACATTGTGTTTTGATTTATGAGATGTTTTATTACTCTTATCTTAGACGCAAGACTCAATCCAAGGACTTTCAAACAACAAGTATGTCCCATGGGCAAGAGTTGACACTAGCACATTATATTTTGATTTATGAGATGTTTTATAACGCTTGCTTTAGAGGCAAGACTTAACCAAAGGAATTTCAAACAACAAGTTATGCCCCATGGACAAGAGTTGACACTACCACATTATGTCTTGATTTATGTGATGCTTCACAACTCTTATCTTAGAGGGAAGACTTAGCCCAAAGACTTTCAAACAATAGGTTACACCTCATGGGCAAGAGTTGACACCATCACATTGTGTCTTGATTTATGATATACTCTATAACTCTAGACTTAGAGGCAAGACTTAGTCCAATGACTTTCAAACAATAAGTTACGCCCCATGGATAAAAGTTGACACTATCACATCGTGTCTTGATTTATGAGATGTTCTTTAACTCTTGCCTTAGAGACAAGACTTAGCCCAAAGACTTTCAAACAACAAGTTAAGCCCATATGTGCAAGAGTTGACACTACCACATTGTGTCTTAATTTATGAGATGTTCTATAACTCTAACCTTAGTGGTAAGACTTAGCCCAAAAATATTAAAACAACAAGTTACGCCCCTTGGGCAATAGTTGAAACTATCACATTGTGTCTTGATTTATGAGATGTTCTATGACTCTTTCCTTAGAGACAAAACTTAGCCCAAAGACTTTCAAACAACATGTTACTCCCCCATGGGCAAAAGTTGACATTACCATATTGTGCTTTGATTTATGAGATGCTCTATAAGTCTTGCCTCTAAAACCAGACTTAGCCCAAAAACCTCCCTAAAAAATAAGTTACTTCCCATGGGCAAGAGTAAACATTACTTCATTATGGCTTAATTTATGATATATTTCGTAACTCCTGTCTTAAAAGCAAAACTTAGTTCAAGGATTTTTCAGATAACAAGTTATGCCCTACGAGTAAGACTTCACACTACCACATTATGTCTTAATTTATGAGATGCCCTATCACTCTTGCCTTAGAGGTAAGACTTATCCCACAAGAACTTCCAAACAACAAGTCACGCCCTTAAGTATATCTTGATGTAAAAAAAAGAAACCCTTTTTTTGGATTATCCAACTTTTTGTTCATTAACAAAATATAATAGAAGTTGAGAACAAAAGAAAAAAGAGAAGGAAAAAAATATTTAGAAACAAGAAAAAAGAAGATTGAGAAACAAGAAAGTTTAAGAAAAAAAAGAGTGAATAAAAATATAAAAGTATGGAAAAAAATGAGAAGAAAAAATAAAATAAAAATAAAGTTTGAGAAAAATAAGGAAAAAAAATAGAGATTGAGACAAATGAATAAAAAAAAAAGAGAAAAGTTAAATAAATAATATTTGAGAAATAATAAAAAAAAGGCTGAGACAAATGAATTAAAATAAAAAAAAGAGAAAAAAAGTAAAAAGCAAGGATCAGTAAAAAAGAGAAAAAAAAGAAGAAAAAAGAATGAAAGAGACAAATGAACATGAAAAGTAAAAACATTTGAAGTGTAAATGAACAAAAATATATTTATTGTTATGATATATATCAATTATAGTGAATGTCTATCAAGATCTACCAAGATCTATTTGATGTCTATCAGGATTTTGATGTATTTGTCTTTTAGTGTGAAACTAGGGAAAAATTCCCCCTATAAATAGAAGGGCTTCCTTCATTGTAAATCATCTCTCAAGAGCAGAAATAAAAATCACTCTCTCTATTCTCTCTACTCTTCTTCTTGTTCTTTCTTGTTTTATAACACGTTATCAGCACGAGACTCTACCGTCTCAAATTTGAAGGCTAAGGCTAAGGTATTATTATTTTTCTTCCCTTTTTCCATATGACTAACAATCTTATAAAGTGTGAGTTCGTTGGCCTTCAAAGTTTGGGCAAGAACTATATTTCATGGGTGTTGGATGCTGAAATTCACCTAGATGCTATGGATCTTGGAGACACCATAAAGAATGAAAATACAACATCTAGTCAAAATCGTGCTAAGGCTATGATTTTCTTGCGTCATCATCTTGACGAAGTTCTGAAAATTGAGTACCTTACTACTAAGGATCCACTCGTATTGTGGAATAGTCTAAAAGAAAGGTTTGACCACTTAAAGATGGTCATCCTCCCGAAAGCACAATATAAGTGGATGCATCTAAGATTTCAAGACTACAAGTTTGTTCATGAATACAATTCTGTTATGTTCAGAATTTCTTCTCAATTGAAACTTTGTAGAGAGACGGTTAATGATAATGATATGATGGAAAAGACGCTGTCCACTTTTCATGCCTCGAATGTGCTCTTACAGCAACAATATCGAGAAAAAGGTTTTAAGAAGTATACTGAACTGAGTTCTCATCTTCTCGTGGCTGAACAAAATAATGATTTGTTGATGAAAAATCACAAGAACTAACCAACTGAATCTGTACCATTTCCTGAAGTGAATGAAGTGCACGCTCACCATGCTAGGCGTGAAAAAGGTCGCGGCCCTGGTCGTGGTCGTGGTCGTGGTCACAATGACCAAGAAAGAAATCCTGTTCTGGGTGTTAATCATTCATCAAACAAAGAGAGAAAAGATGAGAAATGTGAAGCAGTTACTTGTTTTCGATGTGGAGGAAAAGGACATTATTCACGTGATTGTCGTGCTCTCAAGCACTTGGTTGATCTTTATCAAGCATCATTAAAGAAGAAAGAGAGAAATTCTGAGGCTAACTTTCTCTCTGGAAATAATGTTGACATCACATGCTTGGATGTAGCAGACTTTTACGAGCACCCTGAAGGAAAGATTGATCACTTGATTGGTAATGGTTCCGTAAACATGGAAGAATGAATAATTTTTTATTTTGTTTTATTTTTATCAAGAGTTAGTGAATAAAGAATCATGTAAAAGTATTTGTTTGGATGAGTGTTAGTTTTTGATTAGTATTAATTAGTTTAATTATATTATTGTTGTTTATTATTGAATTGAATTGAAATTTAATTTTGTCATTATTTATTGAAAAAAAAGAGGATGGACTTAACCAAATAAGATAACGTTGAGATGAACATGTGTGGAAATTTCTTAGGTAAACAATAAGCAGCATCCACTGTACTTGAAGCCACATACTTTTAATAGTTTTGCCTAGAGAAATAAGTTGTGTAAACAAATCCACAAATCAAAAGCAGATGGCTACATACCCTTTTTTATTATATTGTTTTAATGCTCCATAATACTTAATTATTATTTTTTTATCAAATATAATATAACAATATTATATTGTTATTGCATGTTCTAACTAAAAGAATATTGTTTGCACGTATTTTATTTTTTCTTAATTATTGAATGCTAAGCTAAGCTAATCACGTACTAATTGTATTTTTTTTAATTTACTTAGTAAAGTGTGATTAACAATTTCTTATAAGCTTTCACTTTGTATAAAAATTTAATATATATTTTATTTGGTGTATGTCATTTTATTTGAAGATATGGATAATTTTCAAGAAGATATTTGTTTGATTGATTCTGGCACTACACATACGATATTCAAAGATAAGAAATATTTCTCTCATCTAAACATAGACAAGATTAATGTTACTACAATTTCTGGTAGTGCTAATTTGATTGAAGGCTTCGGAAAAACCATTATAATCTTGCCCAAAGGAACTAAACTCATCATAAATAATGCTATGTTCTCTTCCAAGTCTCGGAGAAACTTGATGAGTTTTAAAGATATCTATGAAAATGGTTATCATATCAAGACATTTGATGAGATGAATCTTGAATATCTTTGTATCACCAAGAATGTCTCTGGGCAGACATGTGTTGTTGAAAATTTCCCTGCTTTATCTTCTGGACTGTATTGGACAAAGATTTGTGCAATTGAGGCACATTCTATAGTAAACCAGAAGTTTACTGATTTCAATACTTTCGTACTTTGGCATGATCTTCTGGGACATCCAGGATCAATTATGATGAGACGAATAATAGAAAATTCAAATGGGCATCCATTCAAGAACTTGAAGGTTCTTTCGAATGGTGAATTTCAAGGCAAGCTGATTGTGAGACCATCGCCAATACAAGTTGGGATTGAGTCCCCCGCGTTCTTGGAACGCATACATGGGGACATTTGTGGACCAATTCGGTACCAAGTGGGTCGTTTAGATACTTCATGGTCCTAATAGATGCTTCTTCTAGATGATCTCATGTGTTCCTTTTGTCATCTCGCAACTTGGCATTTACAAAATTGTTGGCACAAATAATACGACTACGAGTCAATTTCCTGATAATCAAATTAAGTCTATTCGTCTTGATAATGCTGCAGAATTTTCATCCCAAACATTTAATGACTATTGCTTATTGATTGGGATAAGAGTGGAACATCCTGTACCCCATGTTCACACTTAAAATGGCCTTACTGAGTCATTAATTAAACATCTGCAGTTGATAGCAAGACTATTATTGATGAAAACTAAGTTGCCCACTTCTTCTTGGGGTCATGCAATTTTGCATGCTGCAACACTTGTTCGTCGTAGACCGATAAATTATCATAAATTTTCTTCGTTGCAATTGGTGTTGGGTCAAGAGCCTAATATATCTCACTTGAGAACTTTTGGGTGCGGTGTAATGTGCCTATAGCACCACCAAACCGCACCAAGATGGGCCCCAAAAAAAGGTTAGGAATTTATGTTGGGTTTGAATCACCCTCTATTATTTGCTATCTTGAACCATTAACGGGAGATATGTTCACTGCTCGATTTGCAGATTATCGGTTTGATGAGATACTTTTCCCAAAATTAGGGGGAGAAGATAGTGATATCAAAAGAGAAATTTTGTGGAAAAATCCATCACTATCTCATCTTGATCCACGTGCTTCTATTTGTGAGCAAGAAGTACAGAAGATTATTCATCTGCAGAGAATTGCAAATCAAATGCCGAACGCAATTACAGATTTGAAAAGGATCACTAAATCACATATTCCTGCAGAGAATGTCCCAATTCGAATTGATGTCCTTAAAGGACCATCCACTAGTGTCATAGCTAATGAATCTAAAGCACGCTTGAAGCGTGACAGACCATTAGGTTCTAAGGATCAAAATCCTAGAAAAATAAAAATAAATAGTCAAGATGACAGTACGAAAGATCCACATATGGAAGTTCAAGATTTGAGCAATGTTGATATCTCTGAAGGAATCAATAAGCCCGAGACTCAAGAAAATGAGGAACTATCCATAAATTCAAGTGATGTTGAAACTAATTTGAATCGATCTAAAATAGTAGTGGATTATGTCTTTGCATATAATGTTGCAACGAAAATCATGCAAGACAGTGAGGATCTTGAACCTCGATCTATCACAAAATGTCGACAAAGAAATGACTGGCCAAAATGGCAAGAAGCAATTCAATCTGAATTGAATTCACTTGCCAAACGTGAAGTTTTTGGACCTATAACTCAAACACCTAATGGTGTTAAGACTGTTGTCTATAAATGGGTCTTTGTGCGAAAAAAAATGAAATACAAAGGTATAAAGCACGCCTTGTTGCACAAGGATTTTCACAACGGCCTGGTGTCGATTATGATGAGACATATTCACCAGTTATGGACGCAATAACATTGCGTTATCTTCTTAGTTTCACTGTCCATACGAGACTTGAAATGCATTTGATGGATGTGGTAACAACCTATCTATATGGATCACTTGATAATGAGATATACATGAAAATTCTCAAAGGATTTAAAATGCCGAAAGCATATCGTTCAAAGCCTCGGAAAATGTATTCCATTAGATTGCAAAGATCATTGTATGGTTTGAAGCAATCTGAACGCATGTGGTATAACCGTCTTAGTGAATATTTATCTAAAGAAGGTTATACGAATGATGAAATTTGCCCATGTGTTTTTATAAAGAAAACAACTTCGAAGTTTGTTATACTTACTGTCTATGTTGATGACATAAACCTTATTGGAACGCCAATAGAGCTTCAAAAGACAATTGATTACCTAAAGAAAGAATTTGAGATGAAAGATCTCGGAAAGACAAAGTTATGCCTTAGTTTGCAAATTGAGCATTTGACAAACGACATCTTTGTTCATCAATCTGCCTACACAGAAAAGGTGTTGAAACGATTCTATATGGATGGAGCACATCCATTAAGTACTTCGATGGTTGTTCGATCACTTGATGTGAATAAGGATCCATTTCGACCTCAAGAAAAGAATGAGGAACTCCTTGGTCCTGAAATACCATATCTTAGTGCAATTGGTGCACTAATGTATCTTACAAATACTACAAGGCCTGATATTGTCTTTTCAGTAAATTTGCTAGCAAGGTATAGTTTTGCTCCTACTAGGAGACATTGGAATGGGATCAAACACATATTACGGTATCTAAAGGGAACTACCGATATGGGCTTATTTTATTCTAAAGATTGCAGTTCCGATCTTGTTGGTTATGCTGATGCTGGGTACTTATCCGACCCGCATAAAGTTCGATCTCAAACAGGCTATGGATTCATATGTGAAGGTACTGCCATATCTTGGAGATCAACAAAGCAGTCTATCGTAGCTACTTTATCGAATCACGCTGAGATTATAGTTATTCATGAAGCAAGCCGAGAGTGTGTGTGGTTGAGGTCCATAATACATCTCATTCGAGAAAAATGTGGCTTGAAATGTGACAAAGTACCCACAATTTTATATGAAGATAATGCAGCATGCATAGCACAACTGAAAGGTGGATTCATAAAAGGAGATAGAATGAAGCACATTTCGCCAAAGCTCTCCTATACACATGAGCTCCAAAAGAATGGTGATATTGACGTACAACAGATTCACCAAGTCTCTTCCAGCTGCAACTTTCAAGAAGATGATGCACAAGATCAGAATGCAGAGATGCAAGGACGTTCTTATTAGGGAGAGTTAATACGCGCTGTACTCTTTTTCCCTTACGAGGTTTTGTCCCACTGGGTTTTCCATATAAGTTTTTTAATGAAGCAGCCTATATGCGTATTATCAGACATTCAAGGAGGAGTAGTGTTATGATATATATCAATTATAGTGAATGTCTATCAAGATCTATTTGATGTCTATCAGGATTTGATGTATTTGTCTTTTAGTGTGAAACTAGGGGCAAATTCCCCCTATAAATAGAAGGGCTTCCTTCATTGTAAATCATCCCTCAAGAGAAGAAATAAAAATCACTCTTTCTATTCTCTCTACTCTTCTTCTTATTCTTTCTTGTTTTATAACATTTATTATATACATAAAAAAAGAAGTAAAACTAGTCTTTAAAATTTTTCTTATCGAAACCAAAGCTCAAAACCACCCGTTATGGAGCCATCTCATCTAATTTCCCGACTACAGATGGACAGAACAGAGAGAAGCTCTTATGTGGGGCGTGGACATCATCTGTCACTTCCGTGTTCAGAAACTACTCAGCATGAAGAGCTATAAGTCCAAGTATCCATATCCATTCACCATTCACCCAAAAGAGAAATGCATGCTTTTTAGAGCCCTTAATTAGCTTGAAGAGCTAGTTGGAAAAAGGTCTTGCATGACCAAAAGGCAAAATATATGCAGCAACTGAACTTTATAGTAGCTACCTTTTTTAGGGGAT
Source organism: Capsicum pubescens (assembly GCA_030864215.1). NCBI lineage: Eukaryota > Viridiplantae > Streptophyta > Magnoliopsida > Solanales > Solanaceae > Capsicum > Capsicum pubescens. The sequence goes on along the minus strand of CM061544.1, from coordinate 167,081,835 downwards.
AAAAAAGGAATTCAACAAGTATTATTACTGTTTTGAGAGCCCAAAGGTCCCACAACACAGATCATTGTAAAGTAGGAAACAAAGTAAGTCCAAATGCTATTCGGACAAAAATATTCACAATTTTATAGAAGCAGTTTCATATAGGAATTATTGCATCATTTAATATAATGACTACTAACAAAAGTAGCAAGGGCAGAAGCGGCAGCACATTTTACAACAGGAACCACAATTTAACTTTGGATATCTAGGATAAGAACATGTACATGTACATGGGCTACAAGAGGAGCAGCTAAAGCAGGAAGGACATTTTAAGCTGCAGCAACTCCATTTGCAGACAGGCTTGCTGCAGCATTTAGACAGTGGACAGGAGAAACATTGACACTTAGGTATTGAGCAACTGAAAGATGGGCAGCAGTTACATAAATTGCAGTTACAGCAGTCTGGCATCTTTATACGAGGACATCGGCACCAGCAACAAATCCACGACAGATTGAAACATGACAAGCCACTACATATGCAAGAAACTTATGTCACTAGGAGAAGCCACAAGGGCGAGATTAAACTCATTCAATACAACTAATTACATGAGAGCTCCTGAAAACAGAGTCAATCTCATACGACCCAATGAGAAGAGCAGCAGATTTGTTTAGCTGATTGCAAGATGCTAATTTGAAAAAAATGTAATACAAGTCTGTATAAAGATGTAACCTCTTAATTGTCATCCTCCTTGAAGAAAAAAAATAATGCTCTTTGTCAGAGCTCAGATGACAAGGCTTAAAAAACATTTCTCAAACACATATTTCATGACTGCAACAGTGCTGTAATCTTTCTTTTCCAGTAAGAAATGGCATTATGAAGTCTAGGTACAAAAAGATGCACTATAGCTGCACAAAAGAAACTTCCTACTGCTTATTTTTATAAAAATAACAAAAGATTTCCTCCTGAACAGACTTAATTGCCAAAACTAGATTTCATGAAGCTTATGAGCAAGGAAGGGCACAAACATAATCCATAAAAATATGAATAGTGGCCACACTAAAGAAAGATTCCCTCTAACTTTGGTTATTATTAACTATCTAGCTTCTAGCTTATGAGCCACCAATAAAGTATACTCTCTTTCTCTGAACATAGAGCTCTATTCACTTCTTGTAAGTATGCTAGCAGTGTGTTAATTCTTAAAAATGTGAAAAATCAGCAGCTGTGTTGAATCATGGTTGCAGCTAACCTTGGTTACTATTTATCTCTTCTATCTTATGACCCACAAAGGTATTGGTGGTTCTTCATATAGCTCTGAATAGTTTCTGTGCAACATTTTGCAAGTGGCTTACCTAGACACTAAATTTTTATCCATTAAACCTAAGAAAATTTCATTATAGTTATGCACAAAAAGTGTTTGATGTTTAAGTTTTAGTTAATGCCAAGATAATCACTCGCTACCTCTTTAATATTTATATGAAACTCACTCAGATAAAATCAATATAAATCTTGAATAGTAATCATATTTAATACTCAGTATTAACTCAAAAAAGAAATGCTGAACACATAGCATACCAGAGCCGTTTCCATAAGCAACAAGATCTACGACTCTTCTTTATTCTGATACGAGGGAAAAATGGCAATGAGAAGGTGTAAAAGACTGGAAATACACTTAAAATCTTGTAGAACTGACTGTTGAATACTATCTTACGTTGGTATAAGAGGATCTGAATGTTCCGATACAAATTCTGTCACCCTGCAAAATTGTCAACATCATACAATACAGAGGTACCTTAAGAAACATAGATTAAATTCATTACACATGATTTCAGTAGTACAGATCATCTGGAAATAAATGTACATGCAGAAAATATGCTCTATACATACTCTTTACAGGGCCGAGAAGCGGGATGAAGGCCTTCAATGGATTTCAGTTCTTCCTGCTCAGAAGAATTGGATCGAGATGAGATGAGAGCAAAGTGAAAATAATTTCATACAAAAATCTCTGAAGCAAGCCTTTGTAACATCTAAAATACTGCACATTCATCACAACAAAGTACAAACAAGCTTATGGTAAAATATGCAATATAATCTCTAGTAAATTGTAAAACATCAAAACATAGCACATTACATTGCCACCTGTATCTCCTTCATCCCAACAAGGAAACTAATGACATGCTGTCAAGTATATAAGCAATGCCAAAATACTGCACATTCATCTTACGCGACTTCCAGACCAGTCTTCAAGTAATTAGTTGTCTCAAAACTTGTTAGGATCAAGTTTTGGAAATGGCTCAAAGAGTCATATGTTACTATATACTCCCTCTGTTTCAATTTGTTTGTCTGGTTTTGACTTGGGCACAAAATTTAAGGAAGTAAAGAAGACTTCTGAATCTTGTAGTCTTAACTTAAAAATAAGTAGAATGCACGACAATGTCCTATAATCTTGTGGTCTTAAACATGTTATGTTGAAATTTAGAATTAAGAATTTCCAAAATTGGAAAGAGGCATTCTTTTTAAAGCAGACTAAAAAGGAAATATTCTTTTTAAAGCATACTAAAAAGAAAAGTAAGACGATAAAAACTGAAATGGAGGGATTAACAAGATGAAGAGCCCAGGAACAGCTCGAAATAACTAATTATCAAACCCTGAAGTGAGCTTCTTCTTTTCCGTAGGTAACATTTATAAGCAACCAGCTTATTTAGAAGTAGGAAGACAACTTCCCAGCCTAAAGCAGTGTGATACCTCCAAAGAGTAAGCAGAAATCCAATACCTTTATCTTTTTCTGCTTTCCTTTGTGTGAGGGGCAGGGGGACAGGAAGTCTCCAGTCCCAAAGTAGAAGAGGAGAGAATCACAAAAGTATGGAACCAGTTTCAAGAATGAGATTCCAATGTTAGGCAGCACTGCATGTGCAAGTCGTACAAATTCTGGTGAAAGTTAATTCATTTGATATGTTGCCTATTAGAAAATATACATGAGCATCAAAACAGGTAAATATTGCATCATGCAACCTTTCCAAAACATAAGTTACTCCTCCACCAGCAAGCACACAACTAGACAAGCAAATGGGAAGCCTGAAAGTCTAAGAGCTCTATTTAAGAGAATCTTGGAGCATTTTGTTCTTTTAATTGATACTTCAAATTAGCATGTCAATGCCATGTCTTTATGACAGTAATTAATTAAGTGGTCCAGTCAATCTAAGTTAAACTGCTAAGAAATCAGATTGAGTACATGGCAGTACATTCTGTGCATCTAGTCACTGGTTTAGCATAAGGACATGAGGCAACAGTGAAGATTAGTAGAATATTGCAGATATACTCCTCAATTTGATATCCCACCAAAGATTGAGACAAAATCAAAATCAAACAAAGATTCAGCCCTTAACCCTCATAGCAGGCAATCAACTTTTTTCTTTTTTCCATTTCAAGATAAATATGAAGCACTAAAAACAAGGCTAAGTAAAATATAGCCTAATACAGAAAGCTAAAACCTTTTTTATGCGTAACGAAGAATACTATTGATGTGACAAACCTTTAACTTAAAATAGTGGCCTCAGAGTTTACATAGAGCAACTTAAACTGATTCAACTCAAGAAAGACATGACAATTGTAACTCATCAGATAAAAAATTCACACTTAAAATAGGGAGACAACTCACCTCAAGAAAACCAATTTCTCTTTCAAGCATCTGAACTTTGGCCAATTCTCGACGCTTTCCATACAAATCTGGATACTGAGGTGGTGGTTTTGGGCGGGGTGGTGGCAAAGATGGCCCCGAAGCAGTTCCACCAGAACCAACCCCTGGCATTTTTCCCTTTTATAAACTTTTAGCAACAGTTTTATCAAGCTCACCACCAAAACCAGCCCACTTCTTCCTCTGTTTCTACGTATAAAAGAGTTTCTCCAATTACCAACTAAGAATCTTGGAAGGAAAATACAATGAACTTAGTAATAAATAGTTCAGAACTTGCAAATGGGCGAACACCAAAGGACACCACACAGACTAATAATATTGATAGTTGCAGACTTGGTAGTACAATAGTGGTTCTGTCTCTGTTGACAAATGAAAGTTTTTTTTCACTCTTGTTTCCACAAATGTACACACACAAACTGGGGCCTTAGATGAGGAGGCGGGCCAAGGAGTAAAATCATTAAAAATAAAAAATAAAAGAAGAAAAAATTAGGAGGTAAGGAAGAAGTTGTTGAAGAAGAGAGAAGAGTGAAATAATTACTGTAGTGAGCTATTACTGACGGTTGGGAAAATTATGGGGTCCAGAGAAAGAGGCAGACCAAAACTAATGACAAATACCAACCAAGAAGAACAGCTGCTGCAAGTGGTGACACAAGTATCAGTACAACAATAGTACTAGTAGTAATTGCAATGAAGAAAATGAATAAAAAGGGCACCAATACAATACAATGCGATGGGATAAATGCTTCTTGAATTTAATCTCATTTATATATACTCATGCAACATTTCAAGTTTTCATTTACTAGGTACCTCATAAGTATATTAAATAAAAACAGGGTGTTCCCCCAAGATTCTATTTTAATTTGTAAGATGTTTTATTTTGTTTTTAAGTAGTGATAATAACAAAATGAACCGTAAGAGTATAGAGCTAAAAGGGTGTAATAATTACACTTCTCCTGTGAAGACAAATCTTCTCTTATGGACAATGATAGTAATAGAGAAGTATGGTGCTGGTGAATAGTAAAAAAAGGCTGTTGATTTGAAGGACATCTTGATGCAGAAGTAGGATGTAAATATTTTTAATTTAAATTTATTTATTTTTTCTGTAAAGCGCTGGGCCCTGCCTCTGGTATCTATGGGAAAAGGATTGCAGTATTTGCAGAGATTAGCAGAGAGTGGGACTGTAGGTTTTGTTGGGAGGGCCGAAGAGCTCAACGTTAAGGCTTCAGACCGCACGTGACTGTCGCGTAGGATAGAGAAAAATAAAGGAAAATAAGGGTGTTAAGGTAGATTTGACTGGACAGGGCTCCTATTCATTTTTGCTCTCTCCGTTTTATTCAAATTTCTACTCTGATCGGTGACATATGATATAATTTAAATTAAATAATTAAGATTTAATTATTTTAAAATATAACTCTAATTATAGTTTAGATAATAAATATATTACATATTTAGTTTAAAAAATTATTATAATTTTATAATCTTAGCAATATATCTATAAATAAAGTAACAAATTTTTTTTTCTTCCTACCTTTTTTTTTTCCTACGCAAGAATTTTATCTTTTAATTTCTTTATCAATTGATTTTTTCTATTATCAATTTTTTTTTGAAACTTTTTGTTTACAATTAGCTATTTTTTTTTTAATGTAGGTGAAATAAAGTAGGAAAAATAATCGACTATTCTATTTTAGATTAATTTTTATCATTTTTTTTGAAACTTTTTCTTCAAAATTAGATATTTTAGTTTCTTTAAAATAAGTGAAATAAAATAGGAAGAAAATGAGAGAAATCTCTTGTATTTTAATTTTTTTTTTTAAAAAAAATTCTTTAATAATTTTTCTCTCTTATTTTTCTTTAAAATAGGAGAACTTGTAGACTCTCCTATTTTTTATATATTTTTTTTTAAAATAAAATAGTTAGTGATTATTAAAGAGTAAGTTCCCAAAATGCAGGAAAAAGGTTAATTTAAATAGAAATTAAAAGATGGATCATGTGTATGCAAAATAATTTAGGAAGAAAGGACTTTTTGTTGCTATATTTATGGACAAGATAATATGTTGCTAAGATTGTGGAATTACAATAATTTTTTAAACTAAATATATAATGTATTTATTATCTAAACCATGGTTAGAGATTTACTTTAGAATAATTAAATCTTACCCATTCAATTTGAACTATGCCATATGTCACAATCAGGATAGGAACTTGGGAAAAAAATAGAGAAAGTGGAAATAGAGGGAAGCCGGATCCGTTTTGACTGTTCTCATTACTTTCGACCATCCTCCTCATTTTCACAATAAATCGGAAAATTCTTAGGAAACTCTTCCTCCCCCATTTAAACGTTATAATCATCAAACAACTAACTCTAATTATTTTCACTCTAAAAAATTTAAATAAAATTTAGATTAAATAGGCAAAGCTCCGTGTTTACCTAAAGAAAAATGGTATAGTTGAATTTGTTATGAGATTGAGGATACACAAATTATTTAACTCATTGATTCGTATTTAGCAGATAAATATGTTAGTAAATAAGCTTAATAAGATATAAAATGAAGAAAAATAAGCTAAGAAAAAAGTAGAGTTGAGGTGCTCGGTGTTTTAGAATAGTTCCAGAGATTATAAAGTATGGCCAGTACGGGTTCGGGTCGATTTAGCTTTAGTTTCTTGAGCACAGACTTAAGTAAAGAATGTGTAATCATAGAAAATTTGGAGTACAAACATAGATATGTATTACTTCGTATTATAAAAAATCCAACCTCTTACAAGGAAGTAAAACCTGTTATTTATAAGCAACGAGGGTAACATGTTGACCAATAGGAAAGTTCCACTCGAGTCTGAAGGTACTAGGCCTTATAAAAACGTTCCATTTGGGAATACTGTTATACATGCCAACTAATATTCCTCTGTAATTTACATAATCTCATTGGAATATATCTGGCATGCATATACACTAGTCCTTTCATTCTATTTTTAGTATACATGTTCTTTCATACTCCTTTTCTAACTTTGGGCCACAAGTTTTTGCCTTATTTCCTGATAATGACCATTTATTTTACCGGTAATAAGGTGGAACTAGGTTAAATGGTTAGTGCACTCAGGAAATTAGTCCTTAATGAATGTTTTTCTTAGATCATTTGTGCCAAGTCATCTTCCAACTTCGTCCTGATACCAAGTGTCCTCTTTGATCTTGGTGTTGGTGCAGAGTTGGATACTCCATTTCTTGCTGTAATGTAGTTTTTGTTTTAGTGGAGTTAAGTGAGGTGGAGATAGGTGAGCTTTTCCTGTGACTACTTCTTAAGTTGACAAAGAGAAAATTTGTTATCTTGGGTTGCTTGGTTCATTTTCTGGTAGTGGCCTGACCTTGGGATTGATGTTGAGATTGAGACTCTATTCTTCGACGATGTGATTCATGGTTTAATTGGGTTAAGGTTGTTTTCATGGGTGGATTCAGGAAATCCTCATTTCGGTATTTATTCAGCCTAATAAGACCTGGTGGAGTGCTTCTTCTTGGTGATATGTGCCTAGGGGTATTCGTTACTGAGATAGAGCATTGGATTGACCAATTTTTGTCTAAGGTTGCATTTCTTTGAGTTGCTAGAGTTTTGGTTATCACTAGTATGATTTGCGGCCTTAGTGAGTTCTTGGGTATGCTATGATGATTCATGCCCTCCAACAAATATGGAGTTGATTGTTGTGCTTTGAACCTGTGGTTTATCATCTATTATGATTTTTTTCTCAACTATGTTTTGATTTCGACTCTAACAGAAACTAGTGGGGATATGCCTGATCTTAGATAGTGAGGGTGAGTTGGGTGTTTGCCCTTGGTATAGACTGGCCGACTTCAGTTTTGGTTTTGATGCCTAGGAATGACGACTTAAAGGTTATGATAGATTTTGGAGTATGAATACTTAACTGTCTACAAAATTGGTTTAGAAAGTTGAGATCAAGTGATTTAGCTTTGGTGATGAGGTTTCAATAGAGCTTGGGTGCAGTCTTTATTTTTTTGGACTTGTCTTAGTTGGGCATTCATCTATAGGTTGGCCTACTTATTGTCTACCTACACGGTTATCTTCAGTTCAGATAATCAGTGGATTATTGATCTCCAAATGATAGTCCATTGGTATACGATGTTGGTTTCTTCAGCTCTGGCTTTGGTTTTCAGTTTTATCGAGATTTTTAGATTGGCTTCTTAGCAGAAGAAGTGCACTCAAGTTGGATTCAACATGGTTTCATTCCCAGTTGGTGGGACACCTTGGGAGATATTGTTCAGTTGTAAGTTCTATGCTTCGGGCTCCCAACTGTTAGTTTTAAGGCCCATTTGGACCAGTTATTGTATTGGCAGTAGGTTGCAGACATTGGTCATCACCGTTCGTGCGCCCAGGCAACACCCTATGTGTTTTTCTTATGCTTGTTATTATGGATGATTGATGGATAAACTTTAGTTCTTTGAGTTTAGTGTTATGGGGTTAAGAGAACAGGATTCAGATGACCTTCTGCTTAGTTTAGAGTGGATTTTAGGTTTAAAAAGGCAAATAGAAGGATATATTTGAATGTCAGAGTTGGTCGCATAATTCATGCCTTGGTTTGACTTTGCCTTGGATGAGTTTTTTACTTAGTTATGCTGGTATTGGTGTGGTGTCAGTGTGTTGTGGTTTGAATTTGTGTGCATCATCCATTCTCGATTCAAATAGAGGCCAGTTGGTTGTTGGGGTTGAGTTTTGTCCTTTTGAGAAGTAAAGTAAGGAAGTTGTTTGAAAAAATGGATACCTTTGGCAAAATTCCTTGAAAGCATTGTCCCTCCGTAAAGTTTTTATGGGAAGTCATGCTCGGAGCATGCGGGCCTAGTACCCCATCCCCTTGAGTATTCATGCTCTTCTCTTCATTGACTTTTGTGAATGAAAGTCCTTTTAGTAGTAGATATTGTAATGATCTTCTTGGTCATTTTCTCGATTTATGTGCATTTTTGATATTTTGAGCCTTTTCACAACTGCTACAGGTTATTTATGACTTGTTGGAACTGTCGGTTTAGTTATCTGATAATTCATTTGGGTTTAGGTTTATTTCCCTGATTTAGAGCTTTCGCTATTAAGAAATTAGTCTCAGACCAAAACTCCTAGTAAATGACCTCGAATAAGAATTCTGACAATGCCATCAGTTCCAGAACGTTGATCTTAGGCAAGGAGGACCCTTGGTTCAGGACCTAAGACTTTCAGACTCATTTTGAGCTATTAGGTGGGATTATAAGAAAAATAGAACTATGGGTGTGGGATCGACATTTAGTCAAATGATCTCGGATGGAAGTTCTTATGTTTCTACTGAGTTCAGAATGTCGCATTTGGTATGGTAGCATAGTTCATTTGTGCACACAGAGTTATGCACAAATCTCGAGGATCCGATTAGAGTCTATTTGGACTTAGCAAAATCTGTTGTATGACACCATCTGGCGCAACTGCTTAAGCGGACTTTTGGTTGCTTACAAGACCAGAGGATTGCTTTAGCGATCTCCCTCGAACCCTACCCAATCGTCTAAGAGATAGGCTTGCCGCTTAAGCGGTACTTGACCGTGTAAGCGAAGGATGAATATTTATGGGGGAATCGCTTAAGAGATCATTTGACTGCTTAAGCGGTGATCACTTAAGCGATCACTGGGTCTCTTTAGCAACATCTGTAGGGACTTAAATCCCTTTCTTCACTCGAATTTCTCATTCATGTTCTCATTATTTTCCCACCATTTTGAGAGCTTGAAGAGAGGGAAAGTATGGAGAATCACCTATTGAAGTTAAGGTAAGCTAGCCTAACACTCCTTGATCATTTTCCATTATTTTATTCCCGTTAATTTCTATCCCATTTCATTTTGAATTCTTAGGAATAAGGTCTTTAATTCCTTAGACCTTAGGGGCTTATTTGGGGGCCAATTTATGCATCAATTGTGCAAAACCTTTGAGCATACATTCCTTGTCCTTCGAGGGACCTCGTGATGGATTCAATTTTATATTCTATTCGCGAGCCCTACAGACCCGTTCTTGACCCAAATTATGACCGGATCCATTATGTAAAAAATTTAGTTTTATTTTACTTCTAATGATGTGTAGATGACCATTTTGATAGCGTGGCGGCGTTTTGGGATCTTGGAGCAAAGGTGGGCAATTTTTGGATGACTCAAGACTTACAATTCGATATCGAGGTAGAGTTCGTTCTACTCTTCTTCATAATATAGTGTATCGTATATACTACATGCTAGGTAAGGATGACAGGATATGATTATGGGTAGAATACCATGAATTAGCCTAATTTAGAAGTTTGGGTATGGAAGTATGAATCGACCCTTACGATGAAATACTTGTTATGGCTACAAGATCCTATCACCCTAGGTTACTAACATGTTGATCATCGTTGATTTTAAGGTCCCTTTAGTATAAGATTTATTACTTGACTTAGTGGATTGGAGCATGACTGTAGCGCCGCGAGACTACCCCCTGGACATCACACGATGCTTAGGACCACAAGTCATCCCAAACTAACCCATGTACTGGCACGATGCTTAAGATACTGATTTAAAATATATAAAACTGGAAGTAATAAGCGGAAGAGATGTCTTTACTGAACATGTTCAAAACAGAACTATTTAAAACATTTACAACTCTAGTTATACAAAATAAAACTGAAATCAAATACATCCACTCTACTGATTGTTTATAAAGCCTTTACTAATACTGACTATAGGTAGTAGGGACATGACCCACAACTATCCCTAATCAATACATAAGAATAATAAAAATAAAGTACTGGAACTACAACAGACTTGAGTCCTCGAATCAAAAGAACTCATCACCTGCTGGCTGGAAGCTGCGAACTGTCTGATTATGATGTGTGGACTACAACTAGTACCTATATTATGAAGGAATGTAGCCACAAATGCATATACGTGGTCAGTACTTTAGAATATACTGAGTATATGAGGGTTACTGCATAAGTAAAACAGAAATTGAATATACTTTCAATTCATGTACTTCTTGATTTTCTTGAAGGGAACTTAGACTTGGAAACTTGAGAGATGATTTTGAAGAAGAAACCCTAACCTTATTGTTCTTGAGAGTGAGAGAAGAAAGAAAGTGTTAAGTGATTGAGGATGGGGGATAACACCTTCTTATGATTTTAAGTCATGGGTGGGAGTTTAAAGAGGAGAAAAAACCAAAAAATCCATTAGGAACCTTCTGGAAATCATTTGGAAGCTGTCCTGACAACTTAGGTCATGACTCGTAAGTTATGGACATGAGTTGTGACTTGAGTCATCATCAGAATTCCAATTTCAGCCTCTACTGCCCAACTTGCCCAAAGACCCGTAAGGAGACCTTACAAGTCATAATCTGGGCACCTTTGACAGTTCTTTAGTATTTTGGCCTTTACTTTTCACCCCGATATCGGATTAAGGAGAAATTGGTATCATTGGAAAGATAATTCAATTATCTATCTGTTTATGGGTCTTTATATCAAAATTCTTAGTATAACTAAAGGTATTCTCATTTGAAGATGACTATAGTTGTATACATCCAAAGAATTTAATCGCTAAGAAATGTTTTGACTTGTTCACGAGCTAGGAGCTATTTGAGGACTTAATATATGTCCATGTAACTTATAAAGATATCAAAACATGAGGCTTGATTCTTGGATCCCTTACTGGTTAGGATACTAGTCATATATTATGACTCGTAATAAGTCATTACGACTTGTAGCCACCACTCGTGAGCTGGACAGAAACTTAGGGGACCTATACTGCTGATAATGCGACTCCAATTATACGACTTGTAACCTCTTGTAATGACTCCTAGGGTCGATCCGTACCCAAAATAGAACTTTAATCATTTCACATTGTCTCGGTTACTACTATATCATACGACTCATGAGAAGTACTCCCAACTTGAGAAATGAGTCATAGGTCCACAGTGACCTTGAAAGAATAGGGTATTACAATATTTCCCTTGGGATCATTCGTCCCCGAATGATATTGACTTAGATTAAATACCAAAGAGAGGCTGAGATGATGCACTGAACATTTACAAGCTGAATCATAACTTAATATTTGATTCTGAAACTGATACATGATGCATGGACTGAGCTGATTTCATGTATGCATGATGGGACAACTTGAAAACCTTGGAATCCATTAGTACCGTTTTGATGAATTCTGAAGTTGGATAACTAACATGATAGCGATATCTGAATCTAGATATCATTTATTGTTAAGACTGATTTAGTTTAACTTATTTAACTTTTGAGATCATTTCTATGGTGGTTGTAATTCTTTTGAGCTTTTGAAACTATAGACCGTGATGTAGACATATAAATAAAATACTCGAGGCAACAACAATGATATAGGAAGTAAAAAGAGGCATCACTGTGATACTTAGGAACTTGTAGAACTCAATGAATATACACAAATGAGCCATAAAGATGTGTGAGAAGTAAGGACTCTAGGGCATGTATAAATGGTCCATTAAGGTGTATAAAAAGGGCAAGTATTTATATTTAGTACATGGTTCATTTAAGACACATTTAGACATTTCTATCGCGGACATACATGTGTTTCTAATTAGACATTTAACTCTTTAAACGAGACTAGAAGTAAGGACTCAACTGAATTCACAATTGGTATGAATGTGAATAATTACCTCATAGAATAGGCATATTCATGAAACTTTGGATAGTAATAGTAGATGAAAAATATGGAATATCATAGGAGCTTATCTGTCTGCTTTCTAAACTGAATTGCTGGTTTTACGGACTGACTCATACTGAAAGTTGATAGCTCCACTAAAGTATCCTTGGCACGAACATATATTTAGAACTGTAAAGTGATATCTGATGGCATGAAATTTCTAAGAGTCACTTGAAAAAGAATATTTTCTACCTTCAACACTCATTGTCAAAGGTTCTAATAATATTAGAGAGAAAGGAATTTTAGGCATGATCTGAGTAAGATATCTAAATTAGGAATCACAACATGGCTACAACTCTATAATAATAGACTATAGGCCTATAAAGAATAAGCTAGGATAGAATCACTTTGCCCTTGGCAATACTCCTGCTACCTTTTGAGCTTAGACACACTTCTCAAATACTTCCTCAACTATACTTATCCTCTTAAATACTATGCTGATTGATTCAACTTGTAATTAATTCTTACGTGGGCATTGATAACTCTATCTACTAAAGTCTGAGCTGAACTATATACTCTCGCTATGTTCAGCCTAACTCAAAATTACGTAGTGCAACACATAACACCGTAATACTAGTCTAAACCATGAATTCAATACCCCATGCGTGTTTCACAGCTCTCATCTCAAGAACAATTCTCCTTACCACTTCAACAACTAAATTCAACCTCTTACTAGGAATTCATTAGCCCACAATGCATTTATCCACTTATATACCAACATGACATTCACGCCTATCATTATAACCACATATAAATATTTGGTCAACCAACCCACTTTGGAATTTTACCACATTCTCTAACACCTTTTGTCAATAACAACTTGCATACACTATCCCCAAGAAGACACACATAGAATTCTCAACTAACTATTACATATATCAAAAGCTCTGCCTCAATCATCCTTCAAACTTACAACCTTACATAGAACAAGCATACAATGATCTTTTCCTAATACGTAATATTTACTCTTTCCCATCTAAATCATTATTCATCTGCTTTTATCACCACAATCTTTACATAAGGAGAGGTCACTGAAAGGTTGGAACATGAGGTCCTGAAGCATGAAAGAATACTATGCATAACTTTACACTTAACTAAGGCTCAAGGAATAAAGTATCAACGATATGGATTCATCAAATAGATCTAAAATAAGGACATACATAACATAATATGAATTTTCACTTGTCATTAAGGGTGTACCATTGTAATACCCCATATATTTTTAAGCTAGAAAATAAACCATTGTTCCTACGTATGAAACCTCCTATCCTGTGATTCATATTTGAGTACATGAATTAGGATGAGTATCCTAGTGATAATAGAGCTTATGATGTGTTAATCATGTTCATAAGAGTCACTTAGAGTAAGCCAAGCTAAGAACTTTTGAATCCACCAAATTTTCATGTGTGATTTCATATAGGTCATATTTGAATGAGAATAACTTCATTTATAGGTGGTATTTTGGCAGAATTATACCCTAAAAATTGTATAAAATTGAATAATATTTCCGTCGATACCAAATTAGCCTAAAACGGACACTCTATGAAGAAGTTATGGCGATTTAAAGTTTCAACAGTGTCATTTCAGTTACTGGCGCGTTGCGCCGTAAGCCAAAATGACGTTTGTCAATTTTTAGTGTCTCTCCTTGATTCCACCACATCACAGTGAGTTTCCAGGTCATAAACAAGTGGCAACGCAATGTCTCCGCGTCGCGTCGGCGGCCCAAATTGGGAAATTTTTACAGAAATTAAAAGACGCATCTAGAGGGACATTTGGGTTATCTTCCCACCCCTATATATATTCCATAAACATGGAATTAAGCTATTATTTCACCAAAACATACTCTTTTTCATCAAAATCTTCTCAAGAACACAATAGGGTTTTTCATAGAAGATTTAAGTTCAAGCGAATTCTACCATCAAATTCCAAGAATCTGTCCGTCAATCTTCACTAAATCAAGAACTAAGGTATACATGTGTTCATTCATGGAATCCTTTCGTCCATGAAGTCCAAGAACTTTATTTTAAACTATATTCCATGATTTTTTATGTTTTGATTTGATTGTTGATCTTGTTTATGTGCTGAATGATGTCAAGATAGAATCTTTATGGGTTTGTATGAAACTAGGATGGCATGTTAGTTGAAATATATGAACTTTGGGTGATTTGGGTGGTTGAATTCATGAATAAACCTATGCCCAATGTGGTGCATGAAAGGTGTTTGATAAAATACCTAAGAGACTAGAAATCATGTATTTTAGCTAAATAGAACTTAAAAGACAAACCCATGCTCTATCCCTTATGACTCAACATGAATTCCATGCAAATTGTCATGTATTGTTGTTGTACTATGGAATGCTCATGAAATTAGAACCATGCAAGTGTGTACATGTTATATGCAGTATCTTCCATGTTCAAGAATATGATAACCATGTGCAGTATGAAATCCCCTATTTATGGTATAATGAATTGTGAATGTTATTCTTACGATCAAGTCAGTCATGTGTGTCAGTTTCTTTCCATCGAGTCCTGGGGGTACTTGTACCCAAAAAATATAGTTGTATACCTAGATCCATGTCATATTTTTACGATACTCTCATTCAAGCCATGATCTATAGAAATCAGTCAGTCATGTGACTCAGAAATCTCAGTAATCTCAGTAGTCCAGTAATCTCAGTAATCTCAGTGCTCAGTAACCTCAGCAACCTTAGTATTCATAGTTAATCTCAGTAACTTTAGTACTCTCAATCAATCCTCAGAACTCAGTACATTCCGTCAGTCATCAGAATCCAGTAAACTCAGTTTAGCTCCTCTAAAAAATCCCACTAACATCAGTTCAGTTTAGTTAATCAGTTCAGTGTCTTTCAGTTAGGAGTGGGATTCATCACCAAGTGAACCCAAGGATAGGGAATCACCTGCCACAGTCATAGGGTGAGATTCCTAGAAGCAATCCTTGCATTCCAGAACTATGTAGCCGGTGTAGGTTGAGATGTCTCTACCCATAGGGCTAATGCATCTCTTTTGAGTTTACCTGATAGTAGGGCAGACAAAATGAGCTCCCAAAAATAGAATAGGGTTACTCACATGTTGTCTCTACCCGTGGCACAGTATTGACAACCTTCCAGCTAGGGTTACAGGTTGGACCCCAACCAGTTCAGTTCTAGGGAATGTCGGTTAGATGATTACCTCTCACAGTCTCAGTTTTAGTCTTAGTCTTAGTTTTAGTAATAGACTCAGATAGTTCTTCAGAATATCAGGACTGTCAGATACAACCAACTCAGATATAATACGAAACTCAGCTAGTTTCACCACATTCATGACTGTCAGATACGGTCACTCATGTTATCATTATTACCAGTTCTCTGAACTCATATTACCGGTATCCATCTTCATGACTGTCAGATACGGTTAAGCATTTCAGTTCCTCATATTCGTGGCTGCCAGATAAAGTCAATCAGATTAATACTTTATAATTAGACTGTCAAATACAGTCGACCAGACCAGTCCTTTATAATCAGGACTGTCATACACAGTTATTCATGTATCAGTAACATAGCACTAGTCCCTCAATATTTAGTAATACAGTGTCAGTTCCTCACTTATTAGTGATTTATATACTCAGTATTCAGTTTTAGGACTATTAGACACAGTCAAACAGACCAGTTCTTCATAATTCGAACTGTCAAAATAGTCATTCATCTATGCAGTACCTTAGTGTCAGTAAAGTCATGATGTCAGTATTCAGACTCAGTAGTCAGTATCACGAGTTCAGTTATAGTTTCTCATATATGTATGTATTCTCACATTCATATCAGTCAGCATTGTTCATGCATATAACCCTTTGCATTTAGCCTACCTCACTCGTATACTCAGTACATTCAGTTGTACTGACGCATTTGCGCTATGGTGCTTTCTCTTATGTTACACCATAGGTTCAGAGGCACGAGCTCCAGATTAGTAGTAGATTCCAGTATCAGTAGTCAGAGTTAGAAGTAAGTCCTCATATTTTGAGGATATGATGATTTCATTACTACTTCAGTTTTCAGTTTATTTCAGTAGTTGGAGTTAGTTGGGGATATGTCCCATCAACTCTTTATTCAGATAGTTAGAGGCTTTTCGGACTATAGCATGTCAGACAGTTATTTTAAATTTGGTTTGGTATTATTATACCATTTTTCAGATATTGCTCTTATCAGATGTTTATTCAGTTGAACCTTATGGCCATTTAGTACATGTTTCCGCATTTTATGTTATATTATGCAGTATACAGGTAAAGATATCAGTCATGGGTTAGCTTGTGGTCCTTCGGGGTTATAAGCACTGTGTAGCATTTCGGTTCAGAAAATTGGGGTGTTACAACCATGTGTTATGGGAACTGAGCATACTGTAAAGAATAAGTACATGAGTCATGAGCTACATTACCTGAGTTTGGAGTTCATAAATTCATGGAATATGATTTGTACTGTTGAGTGAACTGGAACTCCTTATACTAGGAACTAGGAGCGTACATAATTTCATGAAAGTGCATGATATGAGATATGATCATAGAGGTGACGTGTAAGGCATGAGTAGAGGTCATGATGACTGAAGTACAAAAATTTACACTGAGATAAGAATAGGCCGAGTGTCTTCCTTCCTAGTGTTATTCTATAACACACTGGCATCACTACTAGAATTTGAGAGCCTGACTTGGTTCCTTGTTCTATCATCCCCCCCTTAAATTTAAGCCATTATTCTAAGTCGCAGGCCTCTATACTAAACTCTAAATTAAACTGCAATCACACTACTGTCGAGATCAGGACAAATTCAGTACACATAAATACTAAACTCCTCTTGAAAGGCTATACTTAAAAGTGTAAAACCCACTGCTATTACTTCATTCTTAAATAGAATCGTCAAATTATTATAGCACCAATAGTCACCATATAGTAACTTAAACACTTAATAACTTAGAATCTGTAGGAGTATCACCATACCCTGAGTTCACATGATCAAGAATTTCAAATTCTCCTTTCTATTATCTTAACTATCCATAATTTAAACTTGGATTCTAACACTTAACACAGATATTCCCAAACTTTTTAATGAACTATACTAGATTCATTCTTGAATATCCATTGATATGTACTATCCTTAACTTTCTTTAGCTTCAACAATCGTCATCACATACTTACACCCTTCTCGACAACATACTTGTATCACTAAACACATAATCTTCTTTATTTTCTTCACAACCTACTAATATCACATCTCTAAACTTATTTTTTCCCCTAAACCATGAGAATTTCCGCTGCACTAAAATTACTCGACATCAACAACCTATAACCCATAACTTAGCTGGTAAGAACATCGTATACTACATAACTAGCGTCATTCGCATGTAGAAACTCAAGGGTACTATCTAAGAACACACACTTTAAAAACTTAGAAATAATATAATCCCATATCACCTTGGGCATACATCTAAATCACACCCATACAATCATACTTAATTCCCAATCAATAAACTTAAATTCTTGCATGCACTATTTCAAGCCTACTAGCTCACCTTTCACATAACTAGTCCCACAGATACATAATCTACTAAATCTAGATAAATACTATCCCCGCTTTACTATTATTAAACTTCTAGGCCATGCTTCTAACTCTAGGTCAAATGCTATCATAGAATTCTAAGAAGGGATCAAAAAGTATATCTGTCTTTGGATTAGTGCACGATTTTCATGACCATGAATGAAATATTTAAAACTTTCGAACATACAGGCACTGATGGGATACTTTTGAGCCCACATGCAATTCCATAGCTGTTTGTGGTAACCATTTGAGAAAACTCTATTGGTAGGAATTTAAGCCCGGCAATTTTTATTACCTCAAAACTATGGCAGAGTTGGCATGAATAGATCATGATGAGAATCTGTATAAGTTTCTTAGGGAACATATTTACAACACAATCTAAGATATGAAATATGAGAAATATCTCCTAAATTCCCTGTAACCTCTGAAAGAAAAGTACAGACGTCTCCGTACTATTCTGTAAGACTCTACTAGACATGACTTCAAAGACACCCTAGGACACCTGAACTTTGTGCTATGATACCAAGTTTGTGATACCCCAAGACTATCCCCTGGACGTCACATAGTGCTTAAGACCATAAGTGATCCCAAGCTAACCCATGTATTGGTATGGTGCTTGAGCTACTGATTTTAAATACATAAAACTGGAAGTAATAAGAGGAAAAAATGTATTTAGCTGAACATGTTCAAACTAAAACTATTTAAAATGATTACAACTCAGTTATACAAAATAAAATTGAAATCAAATTCATCCACTCTACTGACTATCTATTAAGCTTCTACTAATACTGACTATAGGTAGTTGGAACATGACCCCTAACTATCCCTAATCAATACATAAGAATAATACAAATAAAGTATAAGAACTGCAACTGACTAGAGTCCTCGAATCAAAAGAACTCATCACCTGCTGGCTGAAAGCTATGAACTGTCTGATTATGATGCGTGGAGAACAACTAGTACCAACATTATGAAGGAATGCATCCACAAACGTATATATGTGGTCAGTACTTTGAAATGTACTGAGTATATAGGGGTGAATGCATAAGTAAATCTAAAATTGAATATACTTTCAAATTATGCATGCTAAGTGTAAAAGGACTCAACTTGGACTTGAGTAAAACTAAAGATTGCAAGATCATAAAACAAGGATAGTGAAGCATATGAATAAGTTCAGTGAGTCATTACACTTGTTTCTAAAATATTTCACTTTTATTTTTTTTATGGGAGATTCATCTAGCCGACATAAGCCATGTGAGCTACCATGGAGTCCAACGTCTTACCCATATTGGGGAGAGCTGTTCTACCCTTACCATCAGAATAGAACCTTAACTAAAGTGATCACTGTATTCATCCATATTAGGAAAAAAAACTTAACCTATGGTGGCTCGTAGTTTCTGGAAATTTAGGATACGCTCATCAGCATTCCCTTATCGGTGCTAAATACTACTTCTAGAATATATATATATCCTTATGTTTAAGATATCTACCTTAAAATAGCATAACAGTTTATAGACTGAAAACCAGTTATGCTTCTTTTTATTTTAAATCATAATCAAGATGAACACTTGTGAATTTCATATCTCATTTTTAGATCGAAGGATCAAGCTTTCTTGAATAAAAATCATGCTATATTACACATGATTGGAGCTTAAAAGCTTATACTTTCTTGTAAACTTAATACTTCTTCTTAACTCTTGAAACTCTTACTTTCTTTAATAGCAGGTATAACAAAATATCAGGCTCAATGCCCATACAAAAATCTTTCATCAGAATCTAAATCAAGGTAATGAAATTCAAATCACAATATCAATATTAAAGTTTAAAACATGAATAAATGTAACCTTTATGCATCTTTAGCCTTGAAATCACAAGATAAGGTTATACTCCAATATATGATAATTTGGGGAATGAACCCTAATGTAAAACATGTAAATTCAACTTAAAATTTATGCTTTTCAGGCACAAAGATGGAAGATTAACCTTGCTCAGAACCCCACATACTTGGACTTCTTGACTTTCTTGAAGGGAAATTAGATTTGGAAACTTGAGAGATGATTTTGAAGAAAAAAAATCATAGCCTTATTGTTCTTGAGAGTGGAAAAAGAAAGAACGTGTTAAGTGATTGAGGATGGGGGAAAAACACCTCCTTTTTGTCATGGGTTGGGAGTTTAAAGAGGAGAAAAGACAAAAAAATACCTAAGGAACCTCCTGGTTATCGTTTGGAAGCCATCCAAGTATATAAAGCTATAAAATATGAGCCTTGATTCTTGGATCCTTTACTGGTCAGGATACGATTCATATCTTACGACTCATAACAAGTCATTACGACTTATAACCACTACTCGTAAGTTGGATATAAACTTAGGGGACTTACACTGTTGATAATGCGACTCCAACTATATGACTTATCACCTATTATAATGAATCCTAGTGTTGAGTCTTACCCAGGACAAAACTTCAATCATTTTACACTGTCTTGGTTACTACTACATCATATAACTTGTGAGGAGTACTCACGACTTGAGGAATGAGTCACAGGTTCCGCAACGATCTGGAAAGCACAGGGTATTATAATGATTTTCCCTTGAATAATAGTATACCTTTACACTAGTAATATACTATTGGGCTCGAGACTGTGATTACGATATTAGTTGGACTCCAGGTGAGTATTCTATCCTTATAAAGGACCTGACTTTAGTTTATATAGGCTTGGCTGTGCATGATTGTACTGTTTGGAAACTGGTGATGGCATGCATAGATTCGATGAATTCATGTTCACTTAGTGGTAACATTCTAACTAAAATCATAATTTTACTACTATTTTTCAGAAATGGATTTATTCCCAGTTTTCATTCTTAAAATGGGTTCTAAAAAGGGAATCGTACCACCTTAGTTATCGATGTATGAGCTTTGGAACTAAAAATGATGTTTTAAAAATTAGACCGGGATTGATTTTGATCCATAATTTATCCATCCTTTTACCATTACTATTTACTTTGGTTGTGAGAGATTTTGACCCATTCTACTGTATTACGATGATTTAGTACATAGTTGATCCAGGGTAATGGATTTACAGACTTACACTTCTAAGCCACAATTCGAGTCATACATTTCCTATATATATATATATATATATCTAATATTGGACTGAGTAGATTGATGATTGTAAATCTTGGATTAGGTCCAACTTAATGTATACAGATATTCTCAAATCCTTTAAGGACCCTTTCCTTCTTGAGTCATCGTATAAAACCAGAGAGGTCGTCGTAGGTCCTGTCTATGTGAGCCATTAATCTAGAAGAGGAGTATACACTAGGTACATTATGGAACTTGGATCAATTATGGTATTATGGATTTACTTTGCATTCATACATTCATGTGCATTGCCTATAACCAATATATTGTTTGGTTCTTACATCTATCAACCTTATGGGGGTTGCATAGGTATAGGCTATAATTTCCATGTGTTGATTGTTGATTGAACTTTCTAGGTTAATGAGGCTCTAGTTAGGTATTATTTGTCTTGGCTAGCCAGTTATTTTATTGTTATTATGATTAGTTTGTGGCAGATTGATTACTGACTGATACCAAGGTATGATTCTGGTCCATTTTCTTTTCATGGTAAATTATATTATGGGAAGTGCATTCATGGTTAGACATTTGACTATAGGCCCAGATCATCCTAACAACAACTTTCCTACTTGGTTAGGTTTTATTGGAGAGGTTGCGTTGGCTACTTTAGGTTGTTATATATATATATATCCAGCTATGGTAGTATTGTATATTCCTCTCTTCCCTTCTTCACTCATATTATATATGTATCTCTTGGCCTTGTATACTACTATATATATGCTTCATCTATCATTTATTTGTATATTGGCCAGTGATATAAGCTATAGTACTTTAGCTCCTGAATACGACTAGAATAGGATAGTTTATCCTTATTGCCTCTCTAGCTTTATTATGTTTGCTTCTCAAATAGTTGTTTGTAGTTTATAATCCTACTTTTCATGTCATCTATATTTGTATTATCTTTGGAGCTCAAGCGATAGTTGCATATTGAGTACTACATGTTTGGTACTCATAATACACTTTTACAGCCTGAAGATCATAATATGATTTTTCGCCATTGTTGTGTGCATAGTGTGAAGCAACTATGGATAAGAGAATTAGGGTGAGATCCTGGCGTTCAAAGTATTACTATTTTCCTTCTTGTGGTTTGGGCTGGTCTCCATATTGTATTCAGTGATGGGTTGTGTTTGTATATTTTTTTTAGTATTGAACCTTGTACTCTTATTGTTTTAGAAACTCTTGTACTAACTTTACCAGATTTTTGGACTTCTATATATATATATATATTAATCTCAACCCTCACTAACTCAAGTATTACTTTTACATTTACCCTATATTAATCCTCAATTTAACTAAGTGTAAAAGAGTTTTCATTCCATAACTTAAATTAAATGCCAAACTGACATCAATCTCCAAAACCTAATAGAGTGTGGAAACCTCTATTTATTACATCCTCTGGACCTGAAGATACCATACAAGAATAACTAAGAATGTCTAAGTAGATAGCTAATAAAATATCCAAACAATGAAATAACAAAGGAATGTCTTAGTCCCAAAATAAAGGACATAAGCAAATATAAGAAGATCCAAAGGTTGCCTGGTCATGGTGCTTACTCTTGAAACTGATTCTAAAGCTGCTAGATAAAGTTGAGGTCATGTCTCAAACACTAAAACATGCTCTACACTCAACAAAAAGAAGAGCATAGGTACTATCAATATATTAACAAGTAATAGTAGACATCATAGGTCGACTCAACTCGATGTCATATAAATAAGTAGATCAAATAGATGCTAAGAAATCATGACAGAACTTGTTATCAAAGATAATAAATTATGCAATTCAGTTTAGGGAGAATACAAGCTCATAATCATATATATTTACACTTGATCAAATTTGAAAACAAGTTTCATCAGGACATAAGATCATAACTGAACATTCAAAGCATGTGAATGAATGTATAAATATAAGATATGGATATCTTCCCATTCACCTCTAAATCTCATCAATAATCATTATAAACATCATTATTTACTTCAACATCATCATCATTATAATGACCCTTCAGTTTATTTTTTATATTTTTGCTTATTTTAGCCGTTAGAGATTTTCCATAGCTATCCAAAGTTATATATGATTTACTGGGACTGACAGTTCAGTTATCAAGCAGGTCGTTTGATTTCTAGAGCCAATTACCTATTTTGAAGTCTTCGCTAGTTTTAAATGTCCACTGGGAGAAATCTTCACCAAAATGATCTTGTATGCAAATTCTGTCTAGGCCAGAAGCTCTAAAATATCGATGGACCTTTGGTTTGGGTCCCGAGACACTAGGCTCATTTTGGTTTATTGGTCAAAAAGTTAAGAAAATAAAATATGGGCGTGGGACCTATATTTGATCGAAATAAACTCATATGGAAAATTTGATTATGCCATTGAGTCTGAAACATCATATTTGGTATGGTTACATAGTTTATTTACATATATAAGATTTTGGATGAATCTCGAGGGCATGATGGAAGATTGGAAGATTTTCCAAGTTTTAGCTGTCATCTGGTGCAGCTGTAATCACAAGCCAAGGGTGCAATCGTAGAGAATGTGTGCGATCGGAACTCACACTTGTAGCCTCAAGAAGTTGTAATCACAAGTTTGGGTCCACAATAGTGGGACCTGAGTACTTGGTATAGTTATAAATGGACCCCAATATTGCAAATTCAGCCATTTCCCACCCCTTTCATGAGAGCATAAACCTTAAATGGCGTGATAACTTAAAATTGAGACTTGTGGGTGACTTAAGAGATTGATTAACATTTATTTTCATGATTATCTTCCGATTTAAGGTAAGAATTCACCCCTTTCTTGGTAAAATTTCTTGATTTATTGCTCAAAATCCCAAAACCTTGAGGGCTTGATTTATCGCCAATTTAGCTTGGTTTTTACAAATTTTTGAGGGTAATGATTTCTTGAGTTTGTGAGAACGTTGAGTTAGTTTTGGAAATGCTATTTCGTAAGTGGGACCCATCTAGGGTTTTGGTATGATTTTTGGACTCGAAGTATAATGGTACGATATGGGTATCGTTATTCTCGTGTTAATGATGAAAATGTGTTTATGATACCTTGGCATCTTGATGAGGCTTATCGAAAAGAAAAAAATAGTTGTTTAGCGATTCGTTGAGCTTTCTTTGGCGTTGAGGTAGACTAGGTTTATCCCTTGTTATATTGAGCTATCTCATAGCATTCTTATGATATTATGTTGTATTTGGGATGTGTTTTAGGTGTTGGATTGATGAAATACAAGACTTGGGTTAGTTGGATCATTTGGGCTATTTTGAAACCATAGAATTGAAACACTTAACTTGTTTCCTTATGTCTTAGGTGAATTGGACTTCATTACTCATGTTTAGCATGAGAATTCCTTAGATTACTCAAGTTAGGTAAAAATGCTCTAACTACTTATGCTTAGGGTAAATTGGCCTTAGTTACTAATGAAGATTGCCTTTGCTTCCATTGACTTAGTTGAAGTGCTTGAGAAGAACATCTACCTTAGGGCTAATTGTATCTTGATATACATTTAAGAGTGGAATTAGACACATTAGCATAGTCCGGGGTAGAATTTTACTTAAAATGTATTGCGGGGATTTAGAAGTGGGCTCTTTGACCTACCTTAAGTTAAGATTGATGATTAGTTCTCTTGAAATCCTTATAAATTTTTTGAATACCTGGAGAATGCCCTTTTGAAGCAATATTGAGGAACCATGGTAATTGGTTATGGAGATAATGACATTAGAAGTAATGATCACAGACTGATTTATTAGATTGTGGTTATCCTATGATGAGTTATGGATCATGATATGGTAAGTTAGTGAAAATGCTATGGATTTCTCTATGTAGGTGCTATAAATCATACTTTAGTGACGATCAATGATTCAAATGATAAATTATTTTATATCTTAATGATAAGCCTTCAAATATACTATTGATAAGTCATTGCTCATGATATTGCTTATGATTATGATCATGCTAAGAAATTATGCAAGAATCATGCTAGAAAACATCCCCATTGATCATATTTACAATTGTGCCATGAATTATGTTAGAAGTCATGCTTCTTGATTTTATGGGAAGTTATGATATTAATTTTGCTTGAAATTGTGATTATTGATTTTATGATCACTTATGCTACTGATTTTTCCACCGACTATGATGATATTAATACCCAGCAAGGGCGGATGATGATATATTAATCCCCGACAAAGTTGGAGGATGATTATGATGGTATATTGATACCCAACAAGATTGGAAGATAATTATGATGATATATTGATATCCGACAAGTCCAAAGGATGATTATAATGATATATTAATACCCGATAAAGCCGGAGAATGATTATGATGATATATTCATACCTGACAAGACCGTAGGATGATTATAATGATATATTGATACCCAACAAGACTGAAGGATGATTATGATAATATATTAATATCCGATAAGGTCAAAGGATGATAATGATGATACATTGATACCTAACAAGGTTGGAGGATGATTATATTGGTGTGCCTATGTGTACATCTACCAGTTTGAGTCTGGATATTCCCAATTGACATGCCCCAAACCAGGGCCTAGTTTTATCGGGCATCTCAAGTCCGACCCGGACTGGAGACTGCCCCAATAACCAACCATAACCGCCCTGTTCCCTATGTCAGATGAATTTCGAACATATAACAAGATAGAACATTTAATTGAAAGACATCTAACAAAGTTCATAACCATAACCATTCAAATATCTGACCAAGCATCCAAATGGTGTCAGTCCCAATGCCAATACCAATACCAATACCAAAGTTGACACGAACAACGACACCACCCGTGCCCATAGTAGTCACACAAATCCTCTAACTGAAATCCAAGAACATCCAATCGGGACATGCCCCTGACCATATCCAAAACCAAAGTCCAAGAGAAAACAAAATCATGAAAAGAAGTCCATAGCATGAAATGGAGTTTTCCAGAATATGAAAGCTCACCACTTCAGTCTAACACAAGCAGTACCCGAATCCAAGATCACTGAACAGGAGGTGTAGTATGACCGATTCCTGCATTGCATGGGGATACAACGCCCGAAGATGGGTTAGCGGGTGAACGCTAGCATGTACTTAATAATAAGGATAAAATAATGCCATTATTTAAAACCAAGGTAAATAATCATATGCAACCACATAACTACATATATATACCAAGTCGGGAAAGGGAACCGAGTTTAGCATGCATTTAAAACCTTAAACTAGGTTGTGTAGCTTGACCATCCTAAAACTACCCACAGGCTATATGGGTGAAATGTTACCCCTTGAGTGGGCCCTGGTGCATGTAGCCGCACGAACCAGAGATATCATAAGGGCCGGAGATTCTCGTGTATCCTTCTCCCTCCATGATACATATAAAAAAGTATAAACTTCAGGGATTCTCGTGTACCCCACAAGTATATATTCACCATGACCAACCCTCATGTAGGCAAACATGAGTTTTCAGTGTTCATCCGTTAGACTCACACCTTTATGGTTAGCTATCACAACCTGGCATTATTGCCCAATTAAAATATTTAGCACATAACCAAAACACCAATTCTAGAATTTAATTACCAAGGCATTATGAAGTGGTATCGTCATACCGACTATAACTTGCAAGCAATGTCATTATCCAACACTTAAGGAATTCCCATATACCCCACAAGGTTTTCCAATTAAATAAAAAATCATAGCCACCGAGTTCTTTTCAATCCATTTAAAATTAACCAAACCAATTTAGGTTCCATTACCATATTATGCCATGTAATGTTTTCAATAATAGTCCGACTATGTGACAAAATCATTCTCTTAGGTATTTTAAGAAATATGTTAAGGGAATATGATTTCCAAAACCAAAATCAAGTATAAATTTAACCATTCCCATGCAACCACATGTTTCAAAGCACAATTATAACATGAAGACCATAAGAAAAACATGGGAAATCATTATCCGACCAAGAATAACTAAAACCCCCAACATATATTTCAAAACCCAAACATTACCATAATAATACCATGAAAATCATCCATTAAAACATGCTTTTAGTTGATCTAACAATGAGGAAAGAGTAACATGCCTTAGAAAACAAGGAAGAGGGAGAGAAACCACCCCTTTAGAGCCTTAATTAATTGCCTTAAAGAAAACCCTAGCCTTTCTTGAACCAAGAGCTTGAGAGAGATTTGAGAGTGTTGAGAGAGTGTTTGATTATGAATAATAGGCTAAGGAAGCCTCCATAGGTGTTTTATGTCTTGGGGTCAAAAGGAGTTATTAGGGAAAATTTCCAAAATACCCCCAACTTGAACTGTAAAAAGGACGTAGAAGGGCATGGTTGGACACCTTAAATCATATATACATCATACGAGTGTAACTTGACCAAAAAGTTGGACACCATATTGTGTCAATATACGACTCCTTAGCCTAACTAGTACCATCTCCATACGACATGTACACTTCAAGTCGTACCCTATACAGAATATCAAGGATAGACACTAGACAACATACAGTTGGGGAACTATAATTCTCGCATCATGAATATTCGACTCATCACCACTAACTCAAAACCCCAATAAAAACCCAACCACCAAATACTGAACACTCTATAAGTTATATCACCTGGCCTATTCCCACATCATACGACTAGTATGGTGAGTTATACGATGATAAAAAAACTTAAGACTCGAGAAGTTTGCAAGGACTAGAACCCAGGGAATTTTAATTCTCCTTACTTGGATCATTCATCCTTAAATGATGGAACAAGTCAATAAAAGAACAATTAAACCCCCAAACGTCTCTACCTTTATCTTTAACCAAGTTAAAAAAACAAAGATACCAAGGAATTCAATCTTTCCTTTAACAAAGTTTGAAAACAAGATGTTATAAAGAACACATACTTTCTGTATGAATTTCTAGAGAAAAAAACAGGAACAGATACTTGGACTTTATGTTCTCTCTAGCTTCCCGAGTAGCCTCTTCTACCTTGTGGTTCTTCCATAGAACCTTTAACGAGGCTATATCCTTGGTCCGTAACCGGTTAACCAGCTGGTCCAAGATCTTAATCAGGATTACCTCATTGGACAAAGAATCCAAAATACCAATATACTTGATAGGAACCACATGCGATAGATAATCCATACACTTCCTCAACATAGAGACATGAAATACCGAGTGAATGGAGCTCAAACTAGATGGAAATTCCAACTCTTATGCAATATTTCCAACCCTTTTCCAATCAAGTACGAACTAACATACTAGGGACTGAGCTTCTCATTTTTCCCAAATTAAATCACTCCCTTCATGGGAGACACCTTTAGGAACACCTTATCCCCAATCTAAAACTTTAGCTTCCTATACCTCATATTCGCATAGGACTTCTGGTGACTTTAGGCATCCTTATGTCTATCTCGAATTACCTTTACCTTTTCCATATCTTGGTGAACCAAATCCAGTCCAAATATATACGCCTTACCGAGCTCGCACCACCTAATAGAAGACCTACACATCCTATCATACAAAGCTTCAAATGGACTCATCCCAATGTTAGAGTGGTAGCTATTATTATAGGCAAACTCTATAAGAGGCACATAATCAACCCAACTACCACCATAGTTGTCACGACCCGAGACTACCCCTAGTCGTAACACGGTGCTTAAAACCACAAGTAATCCCAAGCTAACCTATGAACTGGCATGATGCTTGAGAAACTAATTTAAAATGAATATAATAGCTAAATTTTCTGTGCGGAAGCATAATCATGAGAAAATCCAAATTAATATAATGCTGATAAAGTTTACAACATGATAAAACTGAAGAAAGAACTTAAATTACATATCATGGCTTTGACTGACTATCTATGAAGCCTCTACCATACTAACTATACACAACTGAAATATGCCTCCAACTACCAATAGTCAATACATATGAATAATAACAATATAGTACATGAATACAAATGACTGGAGTCCCCAAAATAAGAGAACTCATCACCCGTTGGTTGGAAGCTACAAACTGTCTGATTATGATGTGTGGGCTAGAACTGGTACCTACGTCATAAGACAACGTAACACATAGACATATATATGTATCAATACTTTGGAATGTACCTAGTAAGTGGGGGTGAATGCAATAAGTAAAACTGAATATATACATAATCTTAAAACATGCATGCTAAGTGCAAGTAGACTCACCAAGAGATTGAAATCAACTAAAAGCTGAAGTATCTTAAAACATGAGTAAAAAACATAATTTGATAAACTGGTGAATCTCTACACTTAGTTTCTTACAATCTTTACTTTTGTAGAATAAGTAGAACTTAAGGTGGGAAGTGGTAAAATATGAATACTGTATGTAAATCTCTTGTACAACTAAAAATGCTATAAAACATAATTGAGGATCATGTATGGATAATGAACATGAAAAAAATGAACTTAAATATTAGACTAGAAATAAATATGTGCTAACAAGATTTGAATAACTAAATAACTAATATTTGAATAACTGAATAACTGATATCTCTATACTTGGTCATGCAAACCTGAACTGACATACTTTGAATATTGAACTGAGACTGTGGGCGATATCTTGTAACCGACATGCCCCAATCAGAGCTAACCAAAGTTCAATCTGTAACCCCATTTAGAAGGGTATCAGTAACTTGCCTCGGGTACTAACACATGGATATGTGGATCCACTAAACTGGTGTCCCGAAGGACTAGGGAGTCACCCCTATTGGCAAGTGCCCCTAAAAGAGTGTCCACTTTCTACTAGCAGGAAGACCTCTCATACCTACCGCTGGCTACGTAGTTCTGGAACTCAGGGAGTGCTACTAATGGTCAAACCCTCTACTGGCAGGTGAGCACCCATCCCTGGGTTCACTCGGTGCTAAAACTTACTCCCAATTAAATGAAACTGGTATTATTATGGGTCTAACATGATGTGGTACTGTACTGATAAGTGCTCAACATAAACATAGTAGTATGAATAAAATAATAAAAACATGGTCTGACTGACTTGTAACTTAAAAATGGAAACATCCAAAAACACATAGGTATTAGGTATTCATAACCCACCAATATTGAATGATTACAAAAATATGATAACAACACTTGGTACACTGGCAAAAAGTAGTAATTCAGAGACCTAAAACATATTACATTTCAATACATAAAGGAGACACATGAATTTGAATAAGGGAGTGAGATAAACTTGGGAGGATAACAATTTCACATGATTCAATTCATAACTTAATGATTTAACATTAAATCAATGGAGTATGCCATGGGAAATTGAAATTCAAAACATGGAATAACCTAATTCACATGTAAACAAATGTTGACATGGCTTGAATTTAAATTACTAGGAAAATACATGGATTAAATTCATTATTAACATGGATATTTTCGTAAAACTAATTAAGTTTCATACTTTAATAAAAAAAGGTATTTTTGGGCTCAATGGGTGGAAGGGACCTATTGATGAATACCCCACATACCTCAATTAGATGAATTTTTGAAGGAAGCTTGAAATTGGAACTTGAATCCTTGAGTTCTTGGAGAAAAAGGTTGAATTTCATTCTTGGGCAGAGGGAAAGGGTTTTGAATTGCGTACTAAATGTTTCGGATTAAGTGAGTGGAAATATCATGATTTAAGACCCCTCAAATCATTTAAAAATAATTAAAAATGAGTTAGGGGTGTGAAAAGACCTCAACGCCTTTAAACTAAGTCAAAACAGAGCAATTTTTGGCATTGTGCTCTTGCTGGGTGATGCATGCCAATTGCACACATGAGGTTGTGTGGTGTATGCCAATAGCACAATCTAGTGGCTATTTGCGATTGCCATGTGATGAATAACCTTAGCATGGTCATAACTTTTCGCTCGGGTATCGGATTAACGCTAAATTGTTATCGTTGGAAAACTAATTTAATTTTATACAATTTAGTGGGTCTTGAGATGCAAAATTCCACACATGTAAGAAGTTATACACATTAAAATCTAACCCTTACAGAATTAAATACCAAAATTTGGCCGAATCAAAGGCTCTTATCTCAACTTTGCTTTAAGTGATTCCTAGGAATATTTTCACCTCGATAACATTTCACACACTAGGGTAATGATCATAAAATATGTATTCATATATAAATCATGGAATTAGAGTTTATAGGAATGATGGTTCAAAGTCTAGCCTAAAAATGCGGGGTATTACATTGTCTCCCCCTTGGAATCATTCATCCTCGAATGATTGATAGGAACTTATTAAAACTGTAGAAGTATAGAATAAGGTACATATGACATATTTGCTAATGAAAGATGTAGCTGAGTTGAAACATTAAAACTTCTATCATGAAACTAATTTCTGAGATGACTTGACTTTATTAACTATCAGGAGCTGATTCATACCGAGTGTTATCAGGAGCTGATTCATACCGAGTGTTTAGAACACACTTGAAATGTTTATGATATGATCATATATATAGAACTACAAAGTGATAACTGATGCAAAAAAACCCCAAGAGTTACTGAGGATGGAATAAAGTACATAACTTAATAGATGCAACAAAACCCTAAGAGTTACTGATGATGGAATAAAGTACATAACTTCTCATTAGGAATTATCCCTCAACAAAAAACGTATAGGAATCAAAGAAAAGGGCTTCATGGCATTACCGAGTGTGTTATATAAGCACGAATCATGAGATATTGAGACTAAGGTTGTACAATGGGTATTATAATATATGAGCTAGAATACTTAAAAAACTGAGATCATTCACTGAACACTTATGAACTGAATCACTAATAAATATTTGAATTAGAGACATAATGCATGGACTGAACTAAATTCACAACTTTAATGGACGTGAATTAATTGCCTCATCAAATAGCCATATTTATGAAATTGTAAATAGTAATAAGATATGGAAATATAAAAATCTATAGGAGTTTATCTATAAGACCCCGCAAAGTTCCCTTGTAGTTTGATCCTTGAGCGTGTCAAGTGAAGTGTAATTCCAATCCTAAAAGATTGAGAAGAGACTTCCCAAGTGATTAGTGTATTAATATTGTTGAATTTTCCTGAAAATGGCTTCCTATACTATAGAGAATTGAATTAGCTTTCCAACAATACCAATTTCATCCAAATCTGACATTGGAGGTGAGAAGTTATGTCCGTTTTACAGAGAGTTATCGAAATCGCCCAGGTGCGACGGATGCTTCGATGGACCGTCGCAACCAAGGTAGTAGCTCCCCTTTCTGTACCAAGTGCGATGGCCAGTACAATTCACCGTCAAGTCTACGACAGACCGTCTCTAAGGCCGTCGCCACTGAGGCAGTGTGGCCTCATCCTGGCCAACGTTTAACGGACAATCTGACGGACCGTCAAGCTTGCGATGGACCATCACTGAGACCGTCGCATCGAGTCAGTGTATTCTTTTTCTGACCGACGTGCGACGGATGATCCGACGGACCATCAGGCTAGTGACGGATCGTCGCTCCGACCGTCGCAGCCCCCGCTCAGTATTTTAAAGCATTTTTAAAAGGGACTCTTTAGTCTTTCCACTCTTTTATCAACTAAATATATTCCAAATGAAGAAAATGACTTCATTCATCATCCAAAACACAAGAGATCTAGGGTTTCTCCCTCAAGATCAAATCTAAAACTCTTCTCCAAGAAATCCAAGAACTCACCCTAAATTCTACAAATTGAGTTGAGATTTAAGTTCTCCAAGTTCAAGGGTTGCAAGAACCCTCTCTCTAGAGTAAGAAGAAGAGTTTGAAGCAAGCTTGTTTATCTAATTTCATAATCTAAGGTATGTGAGGTTTTGAACAAGGGTAATCCTTTGACCCTTATGCCCAAAGGCTTATTTAAACTATAATTTTTTGCAATCTATGAGATTTTATATGATATTGAGTTAGGGTTTTTCACCCGTTGTTATTGATTGCAATATCTTGATGTTTCCCATGAATTGAAAGTTAAATAACATAATGTTACATGTTTTCTTAAGTAATTGAAGCTCGCTTTATACCCTATGTTGTTACTCCTTGAGAATTTAAGAGTTTCAATGTTCTAGAAATTGAAGTATATGAGTATGTTGATATTTAGAGACAAATCACTGTAACTTCCAGATTTCTACACGAATTATGAATCTATATGCTATCTATTATGAATTATGATGAGTTTTAACTTGAGATTGAATTATGTGTCATTAAGCCCTACTTAAGACTTGTAATTTTATGAACTATTGTTCCATAAGCACCCATGATTTGAGTATTTTAAGATTTTGAGAAATGATTTGACCTAATGGTCATAGAGTTTTGAAATCCACTCTACCACCTGAGATTACAAATTTGATTGTTGGGTTCTTATGAACCATGAGATTATTTTCATAGTGGATTTTCATGAGATGAGCAAGATAAACTAAAGGGAGTAGTATTTAGAACCGAGTTGGGTAAGTTAGTATGATTTCTTATCTCAGAACTATGTGCCACCGTAGGTTTGTGATTTTAGGCCTGAGGCTGAGATGATTGGGCCCGAGGTCGAGATAAGTGATCACTGAGTTGAGGTTATACTCCTTGGAAAGAGTATGACACCTCTCCCCAATGTGAGGTTTCTTTCTTAGGAGGACTAGACATTGGACTCCATGTAGCTCGCATGGTTTATGTCGGTTACGAGAACCTCCCTAAACTAAAGCATTTTCCATTGAGATAGAATATTTTCCCTAAAGCTTTGAGATAGGATATTTTCTAAAGTGAACGAATTGATTTTGAGTATTTTCCAAAGAAGGAAGTAGTTTTCTCTACTAATAAGAGTTGACCATCAGTTTTTAAACCAAAGTCATATGATTCCGAGTTCCAAGTGTTTGAGTTCAAAAGAGTTATAAGTTCTTGAGCATTAAAGAAATTTTACTCCCCATGAGATATATGTATGGGTTAAATGTATTATTTAAAGTTTCCTTCAGCCTTTGAGTAATGAGAATAAGAGAAAATTACAAATTTTAAAGCTAAAGTATAACGACTCATGAGATTTGTGTTACATGCTTCGTCATACTTGATTTATGAGCTTTACATTTTGACTTATTCAAGCCATGTGAGTCATTCCTATTGCATGCATGATTTGATTAAAGAGTATTGATATTTTTTTTATGTAAATGCATATACCCCCATATACTCAGTACATTCCCAAGTTCTGATCCACATATACGTCTATGTGTTATATTGTCTTATAATGTAGGTTCAGGTGCTCAGTCCCAGTCTCGTCAGTGATTCCCGAGTACCTTTGTCTACATTTCTCCAGTGGTGAGTTCTCATGGTGGAGGGACTATCTTTAGATAGTTCAGTATTTGAGTAGTTATGTTATTACTTTCAATGTAGTTTGAGTCAATTGGGGATCTATCCCAATGGCTCTCTAGTTCATGAAGTAGTAGAGGCTTTGTCAGACTAGTTATCAGAATGTAGTTGTGTTGAGATTTCCAGTATTGTGGTCATTTGGACCGAGTATAATCTTCATATTTCTTTTTATTTGATATGACAGTGCTAATGTTTTGTATATTTCTTATTGAATGAGTTATTATGAGAAGTGATAGGCTCAAAGGGTTAGCTTAGGGCTACTTGTAGACCTAAGAACCGTCTGACATCCCGGGAGGTGATTTTGGGTCGTTACAAATTTGGTATCAGAGCCTAAGGTTTTAAAGAAGTCCTAGGGAGTCTGACAAACCGCGTTAAGTAGAGTCCTGATCATCAGTGTGTAGCGCGCCATATCTATGAGCAAGAGGCTACACGACATTTTAGGAAAAAGTTGTTTCTTTCTTTCAGATTCTACTGTGCCTGCAGTTGTCCCTCTCATCTAATAATTCATGATCTTCTATTTTAGAAAATTCCTCTCCGAAGAGCGAATACCCACAAAAATAATGATGAGAAACCACAACCTATTAATCCTTTGAATGGGACTGTGTCTCATGCTGAGTTTTGGGTGGTCTTTCA
The DNA here is from genome assembly GCA_030864215.1 of Capsicum pubescens. Taxonomy (NCBI): domain Eukaryota; kingdom Viridiplantae; phylum Streptophyta; class Magnoliopsida; order Solanales; family Solanaceae; genus Capsicum; species Capsicum pubescens. Next base: position 167,046,773 of record CM061544.1, on the reverse strand, counting down.
GGCATTAGCCTAAGTATTCACCACTAATGTTCGAGCCAATAATTGAGCCGCAGTTGAAGATCAGTAGGGAGGTGATGTAGCTACGACTAGGATTCGTGATTTCATGCAAATAAATCTGCCAGAGTTTTATGGGTCTAAGGTCGGTGAGGAACCACAGTTGTACCTTGAGGAGGTGAGAAAGATCATACATGTGGTGCATGTTTTTGAGGAAGAAAGTGTTGAGTTGGCATCTTATAGGTTGAAGGACATTGATTATGACTGGGTTGTGTTGTGGAGGAAGGGTAGAAGTGAGGATGCTACTCCTATGACTTGGCAGGTATTCCAGGAGACATTCTTGGACAAGTTCTTTCCGCTTGAGATGACGGAAGCAAAGATTGAGGAGTTTGTGAACTTGAGGCAGGGCTCCATGACTGTTAAGGACTCTACTTGAAGTTCAACCAGTTGGCCAAGTATGCTCATAATTTGATTTATGATACCCATCATCCTCCTTGTGCTAAGTGTGGTAGGAATCATCCTGTGAGTGTTTCACAGATTTGAGGGGTTGTTTTGGTTATGGCAAGCAGGGCCACAAACTTAGATATTACCTGCATGCTAGGCAGGGGACCATAGATGCCCGACCTCAGGCACAAACTACTAGTGCATTAGCTCCTATACCCTGTCCCGCCCCTGCTCAGGGCTCTTCATCTAGCACTGCTGGCGGTCAGTGCCAGAATAGATTCTATGCCTTACCATCTCATCAGGAGTAGGAGGACTCTCCCGATGTTGTTACTGGTATGCTACACATCTTTTGTTTTGATGTTTATGTGTTATTGGACCCCGGGTCAAGTCTCTCCTATGTGACCCCACTTGTGGCTGTGAATTTCAAAATGAGTCCCGAAAATATTCCTGAACCTTTCCTAGTCTCCACACCAGTAGAGGAGTCAGTTGTTGCTAAACAAGTGTACAAAGATTGTCCTGTTACTGTTCTTCATAGATTCATACTTGCTGATTTAATAGAGTTAGACATGGTTGATTTTGACCTTATTCTGGGTATAGATTGGCTTCATTCTTGTTATGCATCTATAGACTGTTGTACCTATCTAGTCAAGTTTCAATTCCCTTATGAGCTAGTTTTTGAGTGGTTCGAGAGTTCGGTATCTCCCAAGATTTATTTTATCTCCTATCTCAAAGCTAAAAGGCTAATATCTAAGGATTGAATCTATTACCTAGTTAGAGTCAAAAACACTAAGTTCGAGGCTCCAAATATTCAGTCAGTTGATATTGTTAATGAGTTTCAGATGTTTTTCCAGAAGATCTCTCAGGGGTACCTCCCGATAGAGAGATAGAATTTGGGATTGAACTTCTTCCCAACACTCGGCCTATTTCTATTTTGCCATATCGTATGGCACCTGCAGAGCTTAAGGAGTTGAAAGAGCAACTCAAATATCTTTTAGACAAAGGTTTTATAAGGCCCAGTATTTCTCCTTAGGGTGCACATATTTTATTCGTGTGAAAGAAAAATAGTTCTTTGTATATATGAATTGACTACCGTCAGCTTAACAAGGTCACAGTAAAAATTAAGTATCCTCTTCAGAGAATTGATGACCTATTTGATCAGTTGTAAGGTGCAAGTTATTTCTCCAAGATCGACCTTAGATCCGGCTATCACCAACTTAAAGTGAGGGAATGTGATAGTCCAAAGACAACCTTTCGAATCTGCTATGGTCATTTTAAGTTTCTAGTCATGTCTTTTGGGCTAACCAATGCCCCAACAGCCTTTATGAACTTCATGAATCGAGTGTTCAAGATATATCTTGATATGTTCGTCATTGTTTTCATAGATGAAATCCTTGTATACTCCCGTAATGAGAATAACCATGCAGATCACCTTAGAATTTTCTTGCAAACTCTTAGAGGTCACCAGTTGTTTGCCAAATTCAGTAAGTGTGAATTTTGGCTAAGGTCTGTAGCCTTTCTGGGTTATATTGTTTCAGTCGAAGGTATTAGAGTTTATCCCTAAAAGACAGAAGCTGTAAGAAATTAGCCTAGACCTATCTCTCCGTCTGACATTAGAAGTTTCTTGGGTCTAGCGAGCTACTACCGCCATTTTTGTAAAGGTTTAACTTTTATTGCGTCTCCCATGACCCGGTTGAACCAAAAGAAAGTTAAGTTCCTATGGTCAGATTCCTGTGAGAAGAGTTTTCAGGAGTTGAAGACTCGACTTACTTTAGCCCCTGTGTTAAATTTGCCTGATGGTACAGATAGTTTTATGGTGTATTATGATGCCTCTAGAATTGGTTTAGGTTATGTGTTGATGCAAAGAGGTAAGGTTATATCCTATGCCTCAAGACAGTTGAAGCCGCATGAAAAGAACTACCAAACCATGATCTTGAGTTAGCTGCTGTGGTATTTGCCTTGAAACTCTGGAGACACTATCTTTATGGTGTTCATATTGATGTGTTTACTAATCATAAGAGCCTGCAATATGTGTTTACTCAGAGGGATTTGAATATTAGGTAGAGAAGGTGGTTGGAGTTATTAAAAGACTATGATATGAGTGTGTTGTATCACCCGGGCAAGGCCAATGTAGTGGCGGATGCCCTTAGCAGATTGTCTATGGGTAGTGTTGCTCATGTAGAGGAAGGTAACAAAGAGTTAGCTCATGATGTGCATTTTCTGGCTATATTAGGTATTAGGTTGCTTGATTCAGATGAGGGAAGTACTTTGGTGCAAAGTAGTTCCGAATCCTCTTTAGTTTCGGAAGTAAATGAGAAACAAGATAGAGATCCTAGTTTGGTCAGACTGAAAGAGGTAGTTAAGGACCAAAAGGTAGAGGTATTCTCCCAAAGGGGAGATGGTGTGTTAAGATTGCAGGGTAGATTATGCGTTCCGTGTGTTGATAATATAAGGCAGAGGATTATGGCTAAAGCACATGGCGTACGGTATTCTATTTATCCCGGCACTACCAAGGTGTACCATGACTTGCGGGAAATTTGTTGGTGGAATGGTATGAAGAAGGATATAGCTGAGTTTGTAGCAAAGTATGCAATGTGCTAACAGGTTTAGGTAGAGCACCAAAGACATTGTGGTGTGATGCTAGAGTTTGGTATTCCCACTTGGAAGTGGGAGGTGGTGAATATGGACTTCGTAATCGGGTTACCCTTTTTGTGTCGTCGTCATGATTTTATTTGGGTTGTTGTAGATAGGCTGACTAAGTCCGCACACTTTTTGACCATGCATACAGCTGACTAAGTCCGCACACTTCTTGCCCATGCATACATCTTATACAGCTGAGAATTATGCTAGATTGTATATCCGGGAGTTAGTAAGGCTGCATGGAGTTCTCTCGTCTATCATTTTGGATAGGGGTACTCAATTTACTTCTCAGTTTTGGAGGGCGTTTCAGTAGGGTCTTGGTACCCAAGTTCTTTTAAGTTCCACTTTTTATCCGCAGACAGATGGTCAGGCTAAGAGGACCATTCAGACCCTAGAAGACATGTTGAGGGCGTGTGCTCTTGATTTCAAAGGAAGTTGGAATGAGCATTTTCCTTTGATAGAGTTTGCCTATAACAATAGTTACCATGCTAACATCGGGATGGCACCATTTGAGGCCTTGTATGGTAGAAGGTGTAGATCACCCATAGGTTGGTTCGAAGTGGGTAAAGCTTCCATGATTGGGCCTGATGCAGTATTTGAAGCTATGGAGAAAGTTAAGTTTCTTAGAGAGAGGTTAGAGACAACTCAGAGTCATCAAAAGTCATATGCCGATGTCAGGAGAAGAGATCTTGAGTTTGAAGTGGGTGATTTGGTGTACTTGAATATTTCACCCATGAAATGGGTGAAGACATTTGGTAAAAAGGGAAAGTTTATTCCCCATTATGTTGGCCCGTATAGAGTTTTGAGCCATGTTGGGAAAGTAGCCTATGAGGTTGAGTTGTCTGCAGAGTTGTTAGCCGTTCATCCTATTTTTCATGTCTCCATGCTTAAAAAGCATATTGGTGATTCTGTTATAGTAGATCCCTCAAAAAGTACTGATATTCAGAATAGTCTTTCATTCGATGAAATTCTTATTGAGATCCTAGATTTTTAGATCCGCAGACTGAGGAACAAGGAGGTTCCCTTGGTCAAAGTGTTGTGGCGAAATCAGTCAGTTGAGGGCGCTACTTGGGAGGCAGAAGCAGACATGCGAACCAAGTACCCGCACCTCTTTTTCGTGAGTTGAGATCGATCCGAAGGTATTATTCCTTCTTAATTTAGCCCTTCTAATCTAAAGTTGAACTATGTATCTATTCTTACATGAGTTCTTGCAATTTTTGAGGTATTCAAGAGTTTAGAAAGATTTTGAACCTGTTAGCAAATTGCTTCAGGTATGTGTACTTTGTTTTTCCTATGTTCCTAGTCTAACTAGCGACATTTGAGGACGAATTTTTCCAAGGGGGAGATATTGTAAGACCCCACAAAGTTCCCTTGTAGTTTGAGCCTTGAGCGTGTCAAGTGAAATTTTTATAACTATTGTTATAACTATACATGAACTTCTAGTTAACCAGCCTTCCTAGGATTTTTTTTCATATTCTCTAATATTTTTGTCAATAACAACTTTCATGCATTATCCCATGAAGACACACATAGATGTAACGCCCCGAGAGTACACCCTGGGTGCCACACGGTGCTTACAGTCCCAAGGGACACAAGCTAACCCATGAGCTGGTACCTGCTGTGAGAACTGAGTAAAACTGATAACAAAAGGTCATATGTAGAATTTAACTGAGGAATGCCATAAGGTTTTAAGTAATAAATCTGATAAAATCTGTAAACAAAATTGATAATAATGATAAAATATCTGACAATGACAACTGAAATATGAGAACTAACTAACTATCTAAATTATTCAAAAGCCTCTAAACTGACTAAATGAGAGTTGATGGGACATGACCCAACTAACTCCAGCTAACTACTGAACTGAAAGCATGAAAGTAAATATAATATGTCCTTGCACTATGAGGACTCACCTCTGCTATGACTGGTAATCTGGGGAGTCTATGTGCTATTCGGGAACTGAGCCTCCGAACCTATGATATGATACATCATAGAACTAGAAAAGAGTATGTGATCAATACTTTGAATGTACTAGTATGCTATATGAGGTAGACTAATATGCATGGTTTCATGAACATGAGTAAAACTATCTGAATATGTATAGCATGACACACTGAATAGAATACATGAAATCTGTAAATACCAAGGATACATGACCAAGCATAAAACATGTTCTGAGTATAATCGATAAACTAAAATACTGAAATCTGATAACTGAATAACTGATATCTGTATGCTATGGTCATGCAACTGAAACTGAATTACTGATCTAATTACAGGACTGAGACTGTGAGAGCTATCATCTAACCGACATACACCAATGAGTAATTTTTTGGGGTCTAACTTGTAACCCTAGTTAGAAGGGTGTGAGTACCGTGCCACGGGTATTAATACTGGTGGTATGGATCCACTGATATGCTGTCCCGAAGGACTAAGTGTGTCAAGCCTAAACTGACGGCTGACCCCAGCAAGGTAGTTAACCCTAAACTGACGGGTGACTCCTTATATCCTACGCTGGCTATGTAGCTCAGGAGTACAGGGACTGCTACTAATGACTTGCCTATCTGATGGGGAAGACATCATCCCTGGACTGGCTCGGTGCTAAATCCTAATCCCAACTAAACTGACTTGGAATACTGAATTGTTCTAAGTTTAATTGATTACGATGATTGGTTGATCTGATAATGCTCATAACATATTCTAAAACTATTCTAAGATACTGATACTAAGTAAACAACTAAGTTTTTGGGTATTCATAACCCCCAGGACTCGATAGCAATAATAGTAAAATAGTGCTAAACTTGGAGGACATAATATGAAAGCATTTATCAAAAATTCATTCTTGTAGGTATTTATCAAACACTTGATATTCATAGTTTAATCTAAGCATGGGAATAGTGTAAAAACTTGGAGTAATAACATGATTTTAACATTAATTTAACTTATTCATGATTTAAGTAAGTGAACAGCATTATTCAAATGCATAGGGTTTAATACCAACGTCAATTTTGTGTGAACATGATAAAGAATCAAAATTCATGGAGGTTTAAAATCACACTTAAAAATCATGGTAACTTTTAAAGATCACAATTTTGAATTTAGAATTGGATACTTGGACTCCATGGGTGAAAGGAACCCATGGATGAACACTTAACATACCTTGGTTTATAAATTTGTGAGGATTGATGGTGAATTCTTGAGATTTGACCTTGAATCTTGAGGGCTAGAGTTTGTTCTTGAAAGAGAATACTTTTGATGTGGGAGAAATTGAATAAAATAATGACCTAATAGGCTATTAAGGCTTCAATCCCGTGTTTTCACGGATTGGAGTCATGGGAAAAATACCAAATTTCCCCTGGGAGAAATTTATTTTTTGTCACTGAAAATCCTAATTTTGACCATCACTGCGATGTGGTGAGTCACTGGAATTTCACTGTAAGTATAGTCCAAGGATGAGTGAAAAATTGCACCTTGGCGCGACATGGTGCCATCACAGTACGTGTAATTGGGTTGAAGGGAACCATTGATGAATACCCCATATACCTCAATTAGATGAATTTTTGAAGGAAGCTTGCAATTGGAACTTGAATCCTTGAGTTCTTAGAGAGAAAGGTTGAATTTCGTTCTTGGAAAGAGGGAAAGAGTTTTGAATTGTGTACTGAATGTTTAGATTTAAGCGATTTGAAATATCGTGATTTTAGACCCTTTAAATCATTTAAAAATGATTAGAAACGAGTTAGGGGTTTGACAAGACCTCAACACCCTTATACTAAGTCAAAATAGAGCAATTTTTGGAACTTCTCTATTGATGGATGACACATGCCAATCGTACACCTGAGGTTGTGTGGCGCATGCCAATAGCACACCTCATCCATTGGCTATTTGAGATTTCCATGCGACACATGACTTTAGCATAGTCATAACTTTTCGCTCGGGTATCGAATTAAGGTAAAATTGATATCGTTGGAAAGATAATTCAATTATATACAATTTGGAGGGCCTTGATATGAAAAATTCCACATGTAAGAAGTTATTCATGTTCAAAGCTGACCCTTGTTGAATCAAATACAAAAATTTAGCCGAATCAAAGGCTCTTAGCTCAACTTTGATCTAAGTGATTCCTAAGAATATTTTTCACCTCGATAACACTTCACACACTAGGATAATGAGCATGAAAAAGTATTCACATAAAAATCATGGGATTAGAGTTTTCACATGTAGTAACGATGGTTTGAAGTCTAGCCCAAAAATATGGGGTGTTACATTATCTCCCTTTTTGAATCATTCATCCTCAAATTATTTATAGGAACTTATTGAAACTTTAGAAGTATGGAATAAGGCACACATGACATGTTTGCTGATTAAAGATGTAGCTGAGATGAAACATTAAAAATTCTATCAGGAAATTGATTTCTGAGCTGACTTGACTTTATTAACTACAAGGAGCTGATTCATGCTGAGAGTCACTTGAAATGTTTATTATATGATCATACATATAGAACTGCGAAGTGATAACTGATGCAACAAAACCCTAAGAGTTACTGAGGATGGAATAAAGTACATAACTTCTTATTAGGAATTATCTCTCAACAAAAAACGTACAGGAATCAAAGAAAAGGGCTTCATGACATTACCAAGTGTATATATAAGCACGAATCATGAGATATCAAGAATAAGGTTGTACAGTGGGTATTACACTATCTGAGCTAGAATACTTGGAAAACTGAGATCATTCACTGAACACTTATGAACTGAATCATGACTAAATATCTGAATTAGAGACATGATGTATGGACTGAACTGAATTCTCAACTTGCATGGACGTGAATGAATTACCTCATCAAATATCCACATTTATAAAACTGCGGATAATAAAAAAAGATGTAAAGATGGAAATCTATAGGATCTTGTCTGTATGATTGCTAAACTGAATTGATGGCTTGACAGACTAACTCATTCTGAATGTTTATACTCAACTGGAGTATTTCTTCACACTCTTAAAAAGAAGTTCTAATAATGTTAGGGTGCAAAGAATTCTTGGGCATAACTGAATAAGATATTTGAACAAGGAATTTTAATATGGCTATAACTTCTATAACATGGAACATAGTCCTAGAAAACATAAACTAGGATAGTATTACTAAATCTTATGCAATTTAACTGCTAACTTTTTAGCTTAGCCACACTTATCAAGCACTTCATCAATTATACTTTTCCCCTAAAATACCATACTCATCTTATGCGACTTATAATTATCACATGGATACATATAACTATTCCCGTCATAGTTTGAGTTGATCTACATACACTCACCATGTTTAAGCCTAACTCAAAATCACAAGGTATTACACACAACACCATAACATTAGTCTAAACCATGAATTCAATACCCCATGTATTTTATGGGCTCACATCTCAAGATTAATACTCATTACCACTTCAACAACTACCTTTAACCTCTTGCTAGGAATTCACTAACGTATAATGTATTCACCCACTTTTACACCAACATAACATTCAAGCCTGTTATTATAACCATATATGAACTTCTAGTCAACCATTTCTCCTAGTAAATTTTCTCATATTCTCTAATATCTATGTCAATAACAACTTCCATGCATTATCCCATAACAACACATAGAATTCTCAACTAACCATGACATATACTAAAAGTTTGCCCTCACTCTTTCTTCACACTTTGAGCCTTTGATAAAAAAAGCATGTAATAATCTTTTCCTTAATAAGGAACATTTACTCTTTCCCATCATCAATAACATATAATTTTGAATCAACATGCTTAAATTTTTGCACACTCTATTTCAAGCCTCCCTTTTTACCTTCATACAACTAGCCCCATGGATACATAGCCTACTAAATTCAGATAACACTATCCCCAATTTATTGCTACTAAATTCTGGGATTATGCTTTTAACTTAAGATCATATGCTATCATAGGATTTTGAGAAGGGATCTGAGGGCATATATGGCTTTGTCTTAGTGCTCTATTTTCATGATCATGAACGAAATACTTCATACATTGGAATATAAATACACTGGTGGGATAATTTTTGTGCCAACGTGCAATCCCATAACTGTCTGCAAAGACTGACTAAGAAAGCTCTATCTATAGGAATTTAAGCTTCACTATTTCTGTTACCTTAAAAGTAAGGTAGATTTGACATGAATGGTGCAAGAAAAGAATCTATATAAGTTTTGTAGAGAACATCTCTATAGCATGATCTGAGATATGAAGGATGGAAAATATTATTTAAATGCTCTCCTCTCAAAGAAAAGTACAAATATCTTTGTACCATTCCGCAAGACTCTATTAAACATGACTTCATAAGCACCCTGGGACACTTGAACTCTGGGCTCTGATACCAAGTTTGTCACGACCCGAGACTACCCCTAGTCATAACACGATACGTAGAACCACAAGTGATCCCAAGCTAACCCATGAATTTGCATGATACTTGAGCAACTGATTTAAAATATATATAATAGATAAATTTACTGTGCAAAAACATAATCATGAGAAAATCCAAATAAGTATAATACTGATAAAATTTACAACATGATAAAATTGAAGAAAGAACTTAGATTACATATCATGACTCTGACTGACTATCTATGAAGCCTCTACTATACTAACTATATACAACTGGGACATGTCTCCAACTACCACTAGTAAATACATATGAATAATAACAATATAGTACATGAATTACAACTGACTATAGTTCTTAAAATAAGAGAACTCATCACCCGCTGGCTAGAAGCTATAAACTACCTAATTATGATGTGTTGGCTTTAACTGGTACCTACATAGCATGAGGCAATGTAGCACATAAAAATATATATGGATCAGTACTTTGGAATGTATCGAGTAAGTGGGGTGAATGCAACAAGTAAAACTGAATAGATACATAATCTTAAAACATGAATGCTAAGTGAAAGTAGATGCACCAAGAGACTGAAAAAAACTAAACGCAGAGTATCTTAAAACATGAGTAGCAAACATAATCTGATAAGCTGGTGAATCTCTACACTTAGTTTATTATAATCATTGCTTTTGTAGAATAAGTTGAACTGAAGCTAAGATGCAGTAAAATATGAATACTATATGTACATCTCATGTATAGCTAAATATGTTGTAAAACTTAACTAAGGATTATGTATGGATATTGCACATGAAAACATGAACATGTAAAACTGAGAATGCAAGACCAAGCATAAATATGTCCTGACATGATCTGAATAACTAAACAACTGATATCTGAATAACTGAATAACTGATATCTGTATACTTGGTCATGCAAACCTGAACTAACATACTCTGAATACTATACTGATACTGTGGGAGATATCATGTAACTAACATGCCCTAATCTAAGATAATTGAGGTCCAACCTGGAACCCCAGTTAGAAGGGTGTCAGTACCTTGCCTCGGGTGCTAACACATGGCTGTGTAGATCTACTAAATTGGTGTCCTGAAAGACTAGGGAGTCACCCTCTATTGGCAGGTGAACCTAAAAGAGTGTCTACTTTATCTTAGAAGGAAGACATCTCATACCTACCGCTGGCTACATAGTTCTAGAACTCAGGGGATGCTACTAAAGGTCACACTCTCTACTGGCATGTGAACCCCCATCCCTGGGTTCACTCAGTGCTAAATCCTACTCTTAACTGAATGAAACTGGTATTATTATGGGTCTAACATAATGTGGTAATGTACTGATAAGTGGTCAACATGAACATGGTAGTCTGAATAAAATAATAAAAACATGGTCTGACTGACTAGAAATTTGAAAACAAAAACATATAAAAACACATAGATATCAGGCTTTAATAACCCGCCAGCACTGAATAATTGCTAAAATAAAATAACAACACTTGGAACACTGGTAAAAAGTAATAATTCAGAGACCCAAAACATATTACATTTCAATACATAAAGGAGACACATGAATTTGAACATGGGAATGAGATAAACTAGGGAGGATAACAATTTCACATGGTTCAATTCATAACTTGATGATTTAATATGAAATCAATGGAGTATGACATGGAAAATTGAAATTCAAAACATGAAATAACCTAATTCACATGGAAACACATGTTGACATGGCTTGAATTTAAATTACTAGGAAAATACATGGATTAAATTCATTATTAACTTGGATATTTTCATAAAAGTGAGAAAGTTTCATACTTTAATCAAAAAGGGGATTTTTGGCCTTAATGGGTGGAAGGTACCCATTGATGAATGTCCCACATACCTTAATTAGATGAATTTTTGAAGGAAGCTTGAACTTGGAACTTGAGTCCTTGAGTTCTTGGAGAGAAAGGTTGAATTTTGTTCTTGGAAAGAAGGGAAGGGTTTTGAATTGTGTACTAAATGTTTAGGGATATGTGAGTGGAAATATCATGACTTAAGACCCCTTAAATCATTTAAAAATGATTAGAAATGAGTTAGGGGTGTGAAAAGACCTCAACGCCTCTAAACTAGGTCAAAATGGAGCAATTTTTGGCACTGCACTATTAAGTCAAGATTAATACAAATTTTGGCGCTTTCCAATAGCTCACCTTACCCAATGGCTATTTGTGATTGACATACGACGTACGACCTTAGCATTGTCATAACTTTTTGCTAGGGTATCAAATTAAGGAAAAATTGGTATTGTTGGAATGATAATTCAATTATACACAACTTGGTAGGTTTTGAGATGAAAAATTCTACATATGTAAGAAGTTATTCCCTTTCAAAGCTGACCATTATAGAATCGAATATCAAAATTTGGCCGAATCAAAGTCTCTTAGCTCAACTTTGCTCTAAGTGATTTCTATGAACATTTTTCACCTTGATAGTACTTAACACACTAGGATAATGATCATAACACATGTATTCATATAAAAATCATGGGATTAGAGTTTACACATGTAGAACAATGGTTCAAAGTCTAGCACAAAAATGAGGGGTGTTACAATAGTTAATCACGCAAGCACATAGCATATTTTCCAATGTCTAAATAGTCCTTCTTGTTTGCCCATCCAATTGCAGGTGAAAAGAAGTACTCAGACTTACCTTAGTCCCCAACCCTTTCTGAAATGACCCCCAAAAGTGACATAAAAACTGCGTACAACAATTCAAGATGATAGAAATAGGTACCCCATGCAACTTCACAATATCATGGATATACAATCTCGCATAATCCTCAGTCGAGAAGTTTATCCTCACTGGAAAAAAGTGAGATGACTTTGTCATCCTATCCACGATGATCGAAATTGAATCAAATTAATTTCGAGAATGAGGAATACCAGTAGAAAAATTGATATCGATCACTTCCCTCTCCCACTCTGGCAAATTTATTTCTTGATACATACCTATGGGCCTCATGTGCTCAACTTTCACTTGTTGGCACACCATGCACTTGGCTATAAAATTAGCCACATCCTGTTTCATATCTTTTCACCAATACATATCCTTAAGGTCATGATACAATTTTGTTGAACCAGGATGAACAACATAGCGTGACTCATGTGCCTCAACCAAGATACTCTCTGCCAAGCCATTAGTGTTGGGAACACATAACCTTTTTTGGTACCGTAATATACGATCACCACTAATATAAAAGGCCAAGACCTTTTTCCCACCTACATCACCCTTGATCCTCATCAAGATAGGATCTAACATCTGTATCTCCTTGATTTCAGCACCAAGAGATGACTTCTCCACCTTCTAAACAAAGACACCACCATTCTTAGAGCCTAAGAGATAAAATCTAAGGTTAGCCAAATAGTGAATATCCTTCACCAACTCCTACTTTCCTTCCTCCACATGAGCCAAACTCCCCATGTATAACCTACTAACAACATCAACAACCATATTAAATTTACCTAGATGGTAGTAAAAAGTCTTATCATATTCTTTTAGCAGCTCAAGACATCTCCTTTGCATGAGGTTCAACTCCTTTTGAGTAAACACATACCACAGACTCTTATGAATAGAAAATATATCTACATTCATGCCATAAAGATAGCAACGCCAGATTTTTATTTCTTCTCATGCACCATCAACTGTTTAGAGGCATAGACTATCACCTTTCCATGCTGCATTAAGATGCATCTAAGCCTCACATGGAATATATCACATTAATCCAAAAACTATAACACCCTGGATTTTTGACCCTTAAAAAATTTCATGGATTTTTGATTTCTTGGCAACATACGACTAAGAGGTACTAGTCGTATGTTGGGGTACAGTTTGTATAGGTTGGTTTTATGCTAACCAGTGTTGGTTGGTGGATTGGATTGGTTTCTAAAATGAATGCAACTTGGTGGATACAAATCATATTGGTGGATATGGGTCATCTGGTTTGGGGTTTTTCTTTCATTTAATCTTAGACTTGGTAGGTTAACATGGATCTAAGTACGAGTGGCTCACTTTAAGCCATAAGCTAGGGTATGAGTCATACAATAGACTAGTAAGGTAGATAGTGTTCAATCCTCTTTGATTCTACTCTGCTCGGGGTACGGGTCATATGCTTTGGGTACGACTTAGTTTAGGTAAGTCATACCTTAACCAGTTTTGGGTCTAAGAGGGAGGCCTAGGGTACTAGTGGTGGGTACCACTCGTATTGGAGGGTATAACTGGTATGGTTAGTACCCCATGATGGGAATTTTATGCAGTTTAAGTGCGGGCAATTTAGACACTTTCCCACTTAACCTATTAAGGTCCACGACTTTTAACACACTTAGGAGGTTATTTTCCCTATTATTCTATTCATTAACACTTAGAAAACACTCTCTAATCCTCTTTAAGTCTCTTGGGTAAAAAAAGTCTAGGGTTTTACTAAGGTGATCAATTTGGGGCTTGTGTTGGTGATTTATCTCTATCATCTACTAAATTTAAGGTATGTACTCCTTCCCTCATTGTTAATTTCAACTAAAGGCATATTTTGTAAATGGTATTCATGGTATAATTTTTATATGTTTTTGGATTTTCATATATATATATATATATATATATATATAAATTGGGGTTTTTTGTTATAATGGCTTGGTCATGGTTTTTCCATATTTTAATTATGTAATTACATATTTTAATGGTTGTTTGGATACTTGGTTGCATGAGAATGGTTAATTGGTATTTGATATTTGTTTTGGAAACACTATGCCCCAATATATTTGATAAAATGCCTATGAGAATGATTTTGCTATATTGTTGGACTTTTTAATGGAACTATTGGATGGCATGGTTTGGTAATGGAACCCTAAATGTTATAAATTATTTAAATGGTTTAAAATCATTAAATAGAATGGTTTGTTTTTCATGGTTATGGTTAATTAAATTCCTTGTAGGGTATAATGGAATCCCTTAAATAAACATGTTAATGAACAACTTATGGGGTACATTGGACTCCCCCAAGCAAACATAATAATGAAATACTTGTGGGGTACATGAGAATCCCCCAAGTTATGGTAAATGGGTACACGAGAATTCCTTAACCTCTTAAGGTTTTGCTAAGGACAATACTTGCAAGATATAGTCGGTATGATGATACAACTATTAATAGCCTTAGTTAATAATAAATGGAATAATAGATTGGATGATTGAAAATGGTTTTAATTGGCAATAGTGGTGGGGTATGATAGCTAACCGTGAAGATAAGATTTCAGTAAACGAACATTGGAAACTTATGTTTGTCGATATGAGGGGTTGGTCATGGAAACCATATATGATACTATGAGCACGAGAATCCTGTAAGCACACTGTACATATGTATCATAGAGAGAAGGGTACTTGGGAATTCCCTACTCTTATGGTATCTCCGGTTCGTGTGGCTAGACACATCGGGGCCTATTCAGGGGGTTACACTTGAACCATATAGCCCGTGGGTGGTTTTAGGATGGTTAAGCTACACATGCTCAGGTTAATGATTTTAAATTAATTTTAAGCCTAACTTTCTTTCCTTGCATGGTTCTCTCTCTCTATAAGGCTTATATGCATATGGTTGGTTTATTAAATGACATTATTTTATCTTTATCTTTAGTTATTGCTAGAGATCACCCATAAATCTATCTCCAAGCAACTGTATCCCCAAATAATGTAGGAATCAACCATTCTACTCCTTCTACAAAGTTATCGGATTTTAGGATCAGCTTTTGGATTAAACTGGTGAGCTTCTATCTTTCCAGAAGGATCTATTTCATGTGCATGGATGTTTTTACATACTTTGGTTTATTTATGGATATTGGTTTTGGCTATGGTAGGGGGCATATCCTAATCGAATATTAGTTTTCTTTTGGTTAGAGGCTTTTGTGGGACTACTATGGGTTGGTATGGGCGGGATCGGTAGTGGTATCAACCTTTGTATTGGCATTGGTATTGGGGATGATACCAATTGACAATATTTTTTGTTGTTCCATCCTTTTATATAATTTTATGAAACCTGGTTTGGTTATTATTTTGATTTTAGCTCACGATTTTGGTTGGTCATAGTTATTGGTTGGATTTGGGATGGTTGGGCTTATTAGGGTCGATCTCAATCATAGACCTATCGTAAAGTCTGGATTAGTGCTATTACACGCTATTTTGTTATATGATTGGAATTTATTTGACTTTGGTCATATGCTGGATAGTTGGGTTGGGTATCGGGGGTGGTCATCGATCCTAGTTAGACTTGAGATGCCCATTATGATAAGGCCCCTGGTCGGGTGGTGTCAGGTTGGTATCAAAGCTGTAGGTTCATGGTCATTTGGGAGTCCACAAAGCCATGTCTAGTAGAGTCTCTTTTAAGGGTGTGTAGTGCGTCACACCTATAAGGGAGAGGCTGTAAGGTATTTAGGAATATTTCACTTTCTAGATATTCTATTCTTAAGCCTGGAGTCTAAGTCCTGGAATCTTCTATAATCCTTCTTTGTTCGATTTTCAGATCACGCCTTAATGATCTAGAATATAAGGAATCTCTTCTGTCCTATTCGAGGAAAATGTGAAAAGGACACAGGGAATCCATACTCAGTCTAGGGGTCCAGTCCCTGATATTTCTTAATTTCCACCCATTTCTACTAGTCCTCTTCAGGGTTAGGTAACAAATGTAGAATTTTATAAATTGATTCATACTATTACTAAGTTGGTTGTTGCTCAGGATGAGCGGGATATATCTGGTGTTTCATCTACTAAGGCCACAAGGGTTAGCCAACTATGAAGATGAATCCTCCTACTTTTACTGGTGTGAAGTTGGAAGAGTATCCACAAGGTTTCTTAGATGAAATAGATATTATATTTAGGGTGACATAGGCCACGAATAAGGAAGGGGTGAATTTTATTTCTTATTAGCTCAAGGATATTATGTACCATTGGTACTAGGAGTGGGATAGGGATAGAGGTGATGTTGAGGATTTTACTTATAGGAGACTTTCTCATTTGCTTTTCTGGATCGCTTCTTTCCTCAGAAGCTGATAGAAGCAAAAACAGAGAAATTTTTCAATATGAGATAAAGGAAAATCTCAGTCAAGAAATATGCCTTGAAATTTCATCAGCTGTCAAGGTATGCTCTGGAATTAGTGTTCGATATGAGGGCAAGACTTAGAAAGTTTGCTTCTGGTGTCTCATGTTTTGATCCTTAAAAGCAAGACTACATTGCTGATCAAGGATATGAATATGTCTAGGTTAGTGGTCCATATGCAATAGGTGAAGAATGAAAAGAGGAAGCAGATTGAATTTAGAAAATGACAGAGTAAGAAGTTCAGGTCTTCTGAACAAGGTTATGGGCAACAACAAGGTAGTTGGGATAGCGGTAAGTAGCCCAAAAAGAAGTGAGGGATTTTTAGTTCCTTCTTTTCTGATAGTTCTCCTTATCCGAAGCCTTGGGGTGATAGGCATCAGTAGGGTGGTGATAATTTTTGGGCATGGGGTACCAAATCCTAGGTGAGCGAGGTACTGTCAGCTTCTTCATGCCCTTTTTATTGGTTCTGTGGTCGTCTTTATTGGGGATCTTATGATAAAGTGAGGGACATGTGTTTTAAATGTGGTCATCCAAGGGATATGTTTAGAAATTATCCGATTGGTAAAGGTGCTTCAGGATTCGTTAAATCTCCGATTGCTTTATATTTTGCCCCCATACCTAATGGTGCAGCTTTGGTGTCTGCTCTTGCTTTTGGTACCGATGCTGGTTGGAATAAGTTATATCATTTTACATCTTAATAGGAGTATGAGGAATCACCTGATGTTGTGACTAGTACGTTACAACTCCTTTTTTATGACGTGTATTGCTTGCTTGATCTGGGGTCCACTCTCTCTTATGTGACCCTATTTGTAGCTGTGCTTTTTGGTTTTGATCCTGAGGTTATTTCAAATCCTTTTTCTATTTCTACCCCGATAAAAGATTCTATGGTTGTTAAGAGAGTCTACAGGGGATGTGTGGTATCTATTGGTAGTAGGCAGACTTTGGTTGATTTGTTTGAATTGGATATGGTGGATTTTAATGTTATTATGGGGATGGATTGGTTAGACTCTTGTTATGCATCCTTAGATTGTTGGACCCGTAAGTTTGTATTTAGGTTCCCTAGTGAATCATTTATTGAGTGGGAGGGTAGTTCCTTAACTCCTAGGGGAAGGTTTATTTCTTATCTTAGAGCTCAGAGATTAATCTCCAAATGGTGTCCCTATTATTTGGTTTGGGTTAAAGATTCTAACTCGGAAGGTCCTTCTTTACATTCGGTTCCAGTGGTAAATTGGTTTCTTGAGGTCTTTTTGGATGATCTTCCTGGTGTTCCCCCGGATAGGGAGATTGAGGTTGGTATTGATTTGATCCCGGACACTCGTCCAATAGCTATTTCTCATTATAGAATGGCTCCGACTGAGTTGAGAAAACTTAGAAACAACTTAAGGATCTTTGGATAAGGGGTTTATTTGTCCTAGTGTATCTCCGTGGGGTGCAGTGGTATTATTTGTGCGCAAGAAGGATGGTTCCCTTCGGATGTACATTGACTATCAATAATTGAATAAGGTAACGATTAAGAACAAGTATCCTCTTCCAAGGATAAATGACTTGTTTAATCAGTTGTAAGGTGCTAAGTTCTTTTCTAAGATAGATCTTTGGTCTAGGTACATCAGATTAAGATTAGGGATGAGGATACCCCTTAGATGGCTTTTTGTATTCGGTATGGTCACTTTGAGTTCTTGGTTATGTCATTTAGTTTGACTAATGCCCCAATGATATTTATGGATTTGATAAACATGATTTTTAGGTAGTTTTTATATCTTTTTGTCATTGTGTTCATTGATGACATTTTGGTTTATTCTAAGAGTGAGTTGGATATGCTAATTACCTCCATATGGTGTTGCAGACCTTAAAAAAGCAGCAGTTGTATGCCAAGTTCTCCAACTGTAAATTTTGGTTGAACGCTGTAACTTTCTTGGGCCATATTATTTTTAGTGAGGGTATCATGGTGGATCCACATAAGGTGGCTGTGGTAAAAAGGTGGCCTAGACCCACGACTCCAATCGATATTCGGAGCTTCTTGGGTTTTGCTGGGTATTAAAGGGGATTTGTGGAAAGTTTCTCGATGATAGCTGCCCCATTGACTAAGTTGAATCAGAAAAAGGTGAAGCTTTCTTAATCGGATGCGTGTGAAGGGAGTTTCGAGAAGCTTAAGGATAAGTTAACTTCGGCTCCAGTTTTGACATTGGCAAAAGGTAATGAGGGGTTTGTGGTTTATTGTGATGCATCCTGGGTGGGATTTGGTTGTGTTTTGATGAAACATGGGAAGGTTATAGCCTATGCTTCCAGGAAGTTGAAGGTGCATGAGAAGAATTATCTTACTCCTGATTTAGAGCTTTTAATGGTGTTTTTTTCTCTAAAAATCTGGTGGCATTATTTGTATGGAGTGCACGTGGACATATTTTCTGATCAGAATAGTCTACAATATGTATTCACTCAGAAGGAGCTAAATCTTAGGCAACAGAGATAGTTGGATCTTCTCAAGGACTATAATATGAGTCTTTACTACCACCCAGGTAAAGCTAACATGGTTACTGATGCTTTTAGCAGGTTGTCCATGGGGAGATTGGATCAAAGGACTCTGGAGAAACAAGTGTTGGATCCTATCTTGATGAAAATCAAGAGTGATGTTGGTGTGCAAAAGGTGATG
Organism: Capsicum pubescens; assembly: GCA_030864215.1. Classification (NCBI taxonomy): domain Eukaryota; kingdom Viridiplantae; phylum Streptophyta; class Magnoliopsida; order Solanales; family Solanaceae; genus Capsicum; species Capsicum pubescens. The sequence goes on along the minus strand of CM061544.1, from coordinate 167,027,543 downwards.
GTCTTTGATATCTTTGGTGATGATACTTAATGGTACCAAAGGAGGTTGTGTGTTCCTGATGTCGACGGTTTGAGACATAGGGTTTTGGACGAGGCAGATGAATCATACTACGTTGTTCACCTTGATTCAAAAAAAAAATGTATCATGATCTCAAGGAAATGCATTGGTGGAGTGGTATGAAAAGGTATGTGGTTAATTTTGTGGCCAAATTCTTGGTGTACAAATAAGTCAAAGTTGAGCACATGAGGCCTGGTTGGTTGTATCAAGAAATTGATTTACTCGGATATAAATAAGAGGTGATCACTATGGATTTTGTTACTGGTATTCATCAGTTTCAGAATCAATTTGATTCGATTTGGGTCAGCATAGATAAGATGACTAACTCCGGTCACTTTTTACCGATGCGAACTAACTTTTTGGCTGAGGACTATGCAAGGTTGTATCTTCATGAGATTGTAAAGCTGCATGGGGTACTTGTTTTGATTATTTCTAATCGGGGTACACAATTTTTGTCTCACTTCAGGTGGTCTTTTTAGAAGAGATTAGGGACTAAGGTTAGTCTCGGTACTGCTTTTCATCCTCAGATGGATGGCCAAACAGAAAGAACTATTCAGATATTAGAGGATATGCTTTGGTCATGCGTGATTGATTATGGTGGCATTTGGGTTGAGCATCTACCTTTGGTAGAGTTTTCTTACAACAATAGCTATCATTATAGTATTGGTATGGACCCTTTTGAGGCATTGTATGGCAGGAGGTGTATATCTCCTATTGGGTGGTTTGAGCTTAGTGAGGAAAATATGTTTGGTTTGGATTTGGTTTATTAGGCTATGGAAAAAATAAAGGTGATTCAGGATAGGCTTAAGGCTGCCCAAAACCACCAAAAGTCGTATGCGTATGTAAGACGTAGAGACTTGGAATTTGAGGTTGGGGATAAGGTATTCCTAAAGGTATCTCCTATGAAGGGAGTAATGTGGTTCGGCAAAGAGGGGAAACTCAGTCCCCGATTTGTTGGTCCTTATGCAATTTTACGGAGGGTTGGTAATATAGCTTATGAATTGGAGTTGCCTTCTAGTTTGAGCTCTATTCACCCGGTATTCCACTTATCTATGTTGAGGAAGTGCGTTGGTAATCCTTCTTCGGTTGTTTCTTTTGAGCGATTGTGTATCTTAGATTCTAAGTCTTATGAAGAGGTCTTGGTTAAGATCTTGGATAGGCAGGTTCATACGTACGGTTCAAGGATGTGGCTTTGATTAAGGTTCTATGGCGGAACCACTTGGTGAAAGAGGCTACATGGGAAATGGAGGAGGACATGAAGTCCAAGTATCTGGATCTGTTTTCTGCTCTTGGGAATTATGCAGAAGGTAAGTTTTCTTCAACATACTTTTGTTTTAAAACTTTATTAAAGGAAAGATTAATATCTTTGCATCTTTATTTTCTAACTTAGTTAAAGGATGGATTTATATTTGATAATGCAACTGAATCATGCTTGTGTTTACCTTACCTTGTCCGCCATTCAGGGATGAATGTTCCTAGTGAGGGAGACTATAACACTCAGGATTTTTGACCCTTAAAAAATTTCTTAGATTTTTGGTTTATGGACAAGATACGACTAAGGGGTACCAGTCGTATGTTGGGGTACGATTCTTATGGGTTAGTTGTATGCTGACCAATGTTGGTTGGTGGGTTGGATTGGTTTTTGGAATAGATGCGACTTGCTGGATATGAATCGTGTTGGTAGATACAGGTCATCTGGTTTGGGGTGTTTCCTTAAATTAATCTTAGACTTAGTAGCTTAACTTGGATCTGATTACGAGTGGTTCCCCATGAGGCATAAGTTGAGGTACGAGTCGTACCATGGACTCGTTTAGTCAATAGTGTTCAAACCTATTTGATTCTATTCTTTCAAGCGTATAGGTCAAAGGTACGAGTCATATGCTTTGGGTATGACTTGGTTTGGATAAGTTATAACTTGGAAAGTGTTGGGTCCAAGGAGGAGGCCTAGGGTACTAGTGGTGGGTAGCACTTATATTGGAAGGTACGAATAATCAGTCGTACCCCCTGATGAGAATTTTATGCATTTTAAGTGTGGGCAATTTGAACATTTTCCCACTTAACATATTAAGGACCCATGATTTTTAACACACTTGGGAGGTTATTTGCCCTATTATTCTATTCATTAACACTTAGAAAACACTCTCTAATCTTCTCTAAGGCTTTTGGGTAAAGGAAGGCTAGGGTTTTACTAAGGTGATCAATTTGGGGCTTGTGATGGTGATTTCTCTCCACCATCTACTTAATTTAAGACAGTACTCCTTCCCTCATTGTTAGTTCCAACTAAAGGTATATTTTGTAAATGGTTTTCATGGAATAATGGTTAGACGGTTTTGGATTTTAAAATATATATAGTGGGGGTTTCGGTTAAAATAGATTGGTTATGGTTGTCCCATGTTTTAATTACATGTTATATTAGTGGTTTTGATACTTGGTTGCATGCGGATTATTAATTGGTATTTGATTTTGGTTTTGGAAAAACTATTGCAATACCCCATATTTTCCTAACTTAAATTAACCATCAGTACATGGGTTACCCTATATAATTTTTTTTTGAAACGCTTAGTATTTTTCAGTTTAGAGCCTGCCATTGCGTAGGAAATTGAATTAGCTTTCCAACGATATAAAATTCGCCTAAATCCGATAACCGGGTAAGAAGTTATGGCTATTTTAAGTTTTATGCTAGTAGCGCGTCGCAGAGTAAGCTAAAATGGCAATTGTCAGTTTCCAGTGAGGTACCACGATACCGGCGCATCACGCTAAAGCTCATTTTCACATCTTTCAATTAATAGTGAGCCAACATGATTGTACCGCATCGCGCCGAGCTTCCAGGTCCCATCCAGTATTGCAACGAGATTTCACCACATTGCGCCACCAACCACATTCTCACTTGTCATTTCCCAGTGGCTTGGCGCGATAGAGGTACTCGCGCTAGGTCCCAAAAGTTGGTTCCTCAGTTTGAATTTTTATGTCGTTCTCAGGGGTAAATGGATATTTTTCAATGTCCCTAATCAGTTTAAACAAAAAATTTACCCCTAAATAACCCACTATCTCATCATTTATTCACTTTATTCAAAGATTAAGTCATTCTCTCTCAAAAAGGGGCTAAACCCTAGCTTCAAGAAACAAGAGAAAAAATCAAGAGTCTATCCAAGAACCTTCAAGAAACTCACAAATTAAGGTGTGTTAGGTGTTCATCTATGGGTTCCTTTCACCCATAGAGTCCACGGATCCGTTTTCAAAATACAAGATTGTTGGATTATGAACTTCCATGCTTGAATTGAATTGAATTCGTGTTCATGTTATTGTTGGGTTTTAGTCCATGATTAAATTACATGCTTTTATGAAATTAATCATTATATGTGTTGAATTACATGATCTTTGTGATAAACCCTTCAATTTTCAAGTTGATTGATGTAGCCATGATAACTATATGTTTTGATTATTGTATAACCTAAGCATGCTCCCCGTGTGTTTGATAAAATGCCTATGTGGATGAAATAGTGCCATTATAACATGATAGCATGCATTCCCCATTCATGTATAAGTAGATGCATTACAAGTGTTTGATTAAATGCCTATATGAGTGAACTATGGACAAGTATACATTGTTATGATTTTCAAGAGTATATTATGCTTTATTTTTCATGCTATCGAGTCCTGGGGGTATTTAATACCCAACAATTTACCTGTGTGCCTAGAGACAGTGTCAATTACAGAATCTCAGTCATATAATAATCAGTAGTACTCTTAGCCAGTTATAGAACTCAGTATAACTCAGTCAGTTACAGAACTTAGGAAAACTCTATAAACTCAGTATCAGTCTAGTCTAGTTCAGTATACTCAGTTCAGTGTCTTTTAGTTGGGAGTAGGATTCATCACCGTGTGAACCCAAGGATGAGGGCTCACTTGCCAATAGAGGGTGTGATCTCTAGAAGCAATTCTTGCATTCCAGAACTACGTAGCCAACATAGGTTAAGCTATCAAACCTGCAAGTTGAGAGTTGATGAGGTATTTTAACCTGCCAGATGAGGGTTCCACCGTTCTCATTAAAGTACCGACCAGATGAGGGTAACTATTCAATGTTTTTGCCTATCTCACATGCAGAATTCAGAGCTGCATTCACTACTCTAGCCAATTTCATAGTAGCCCAGAATGAACAGTCTGCTGCTATTCTGGCCAATCCAGTGGCCAATACTGCTGCAACCAGGATTTGGGACTTCACCTGAATAAATCCTCCCCTATTCTCAGGATCTAAGCCAGAAGAGGATCCACAGGAGTTCCTCGATCAGGTTTAGAAAGTCACAGATAATATGGGAGTGACTTCCTGTGAGAATTCTGAGTTAGCCGCCTATCATCTACAAAATGTAGCTCATACGTGGTTTAAGAAGTAGAAGGTAGACAGGGGCATAAATGCAGAGCCCATAGAGTGGGAAGAGTTTGCTACTGCTTTCCTAGAGAGATTCTTTCCCTCAGAGTTGAGAGAACCAAGGTGTTAGAGTTCATCAATCTCAGGAAGGGAAGTATGAGTGTGAAGGAGTATTCCCTTAAGTTTATTAAGTTAGCTAGGTATGCCCTCCATGTAGTAGCAGACAGTAGGTCCAGAATGAGAAAGTTCATATTTGGGGTGTTAGATAGTGTGGTTAAGGAGTGAAGGACAATGATGTTGATTAAGGAGATGGATATATCTAGGATCATGGTCCATGCTCAGTTGATCGAAGAGTCTAAGATCAGAGACAGAGAAAGGAAGAACAAGAGAGCTTGAACAGGTAGCTTTATTTTTAATCAGCCTAAGTCAGAGGGCGGTAACTGTTCCCTGTTTTTTCCAAAATCTTCAGTTCTAGATCCATCTTTAGCAAGTACTCTAGTACCTAAGTTCAGAAATGCTAACAGCGATAGGGCGCCAGGCTTTAAATCTCAGGGTAGTGTCAGCAGTGCTCGAACAAATCCCCTTTATCAAATATGTGGCAGAAACCATAAGGGTATCTGTAGAGCTGGCAGTGATGTTTATTTCGGGTGTGGCAAGCCAGGCCACAGAGTCAGAGATTGTCTTTAGTCAGGTTATCAGGGTCATCATACTTGTTCTTCAGCTCAGTATGGTCACCCGAATTAGCAGGGTGCCACTTCCAGTGCCACCAGTGGGCAATGCCCAAATAGGCTTTATGCACTTCAGTCCAGACAAGATCAAGAAAATTCTCCTGATATGGTTACTAGTACGTTACAGATCTTCTATTTACATGTTTATTCCTTGCTATATCCAGGATCTTCATTATCTTTCGTAACTCCTTATATAGATGTTAACTTTGGAGTCAGTCCAGAAATCCTAGCAGAGCATTTCTCAGTGTCTTGCCTAGTGGGTAAGTCTATCGTAGCCCGATGGGTATACAGGAACTGTCCGATTATGATATCTCAGAAATTTATTTTAGCAGACCTTGTAGAGCTAGAGATAGTAGATTTTGATGTCATTCTCGGCATAGATTGGGTCCATTCATGCTATGCCTCAGTTAATTGTAGAAATAGAATAATTCATTTTCAGTTTCCAATTAAACCAATCCTTGAATGGAGGGGTAGTACCAAGTTCTTAAGGGTCAGTTGATTTCATACCTTAGAGCAAGAAAGATGATATCCAAGGGATGTATCTACCATCTTGTGCGAGTCAAAGACTCTAACTCAGAAACTCCCAGTCTTGAGTCAGTTCCAGTAGTAAATGAATTCTCAGATATGTTACCCAAAGATCTTCCTGGAGTTCCTCCCTTTAGGGAAATTGACTTCGGAATAGACCTTCTTCCAAATACTTAGCCCACACCTATTCTGCCATACAAAATGGATCCAGCAGTACTTAAAGATTTAATAGAACAGTTAAAAGATATCCTAGATAAGGGATTTATTAGACCCATCGTCTCTCTGTGAGACGCACCAGTTCTATTCATGCGTAAGAAAGACGGTTCTCTCAGAATGTATATTGACTACCGTCAGTTGAACAAAGTCACAGTCAAGAATAAATATCCATTTCCCAGAATCGATGACTTATTTGACCAATTTCCGGGTGCCAGCTACTTTTCTAAGATAGACTTCGGATCAGGCTATCATCAGCTCAGAATTAGGAAATGTGACATTCTGAAAACAGCTTTCAAAACTCGTTATGGTCACTTTGAGTTTCTTGTCATGTCCTTTGGTCTTACAACTGCCCCAGCAGCTTTCATGGACTTAATGAATCACGTGTTCAAGTATTACTTAGGTATGTTCATTATAGTCTTTAGCGATGACAATTTTGTCTATTCCCGCATTGAGAATGATCATGCAGATCACCTCAAAATCATACTTCAGACTCTTAGAACTCATCAGTTTTTATCCAAATTAAGTAAGATCAAATTTTGGCTAAGGTCAGTAGTATTCCTTGGTCATATTATTTTCGGTGATGGCATTAGAGTTCATCTTCAAAAGACCGAAGTGGTGAGAAACTAGCCTTGACCTATCTCTCTATCAGATATCAGGAGTTTCTTGGGTTTAGCTGGCTATTACCGTCGTTTTGTTGAAGATTTTTCGTCTATTGCATCCCCCATGTCCAGATTGACTCAAAAGAAAATCCAGTTTTAGTGGTCAATTCTTGGGAGAAGAGTTTTCAAGAATTGAAAACTCGACTCACCTCAGCCCCAGTTTTGACTCTACTAGATGGTTCAGACGAGTTTGTTGTGTACTGTGATGCATCAGAGTAGGTTTAGGTTATGTCCTCATGTAGAGAGAGAAGGTCATAGTCTATGCCTCCAGACATCTTAAGCCCCATGAGAAGAATTATCCTACTCATGATCTTGAGTTAGCAGCTGTAGTGTTTACCTCAAAGATTTGGAGGCATTACTTGTATGAGGTACATGTTGATGTGTTCACAGATCACAAAATCCTTCAATATGTGTTCTCTCAGAAAGATTTGAATTTGCGTCAGAGCAGGTGGTTAGAATTATTGAAAGATTATGATATGAGTGTTCTGTATCACCCAAGCAAGGCCAATATAGTGGCTGATGCTCTCAGTTGACTATCTATGAGTAATGTTGCTCATGTTGAAGATATTACATGGAGTTCCAGTATCTATTATCTCAAATAGAGGTACTATGTTTACCTCTCATTTCTGGAAAGTAGTCCAAAAGGGTCTTGGTACCCAAGTTCACCTCAGTACATTCTTTCAGCCTCAGACAGATGGTCAAGCAGAAAGGACAATTTATACTCGAGAGGATATGCTGAGAGCATGCATTGTCAATTTTAAGGGTAGCTGGGATGACCACTTACCTTTGATCGAGTTCGCATACAATAACAACTATCATTCCAGTATTCAGATGGCTCAGTTTGAAGCTTTCTATGGTAGGAGATGCAAATCTCCAATTGGTTGGATCGAGGTAGGTGAGGCCACAGTAGTAGGGCCTGACCTATTGTTCTATGCCTTATAAAAGGTTCAGTTAATTAGAAAAAGACTTAGGGCTGCCCAGAGTCAACAAAAAATGTATGCAGATGTGAGAAGAAAGGATCTCAAGTTTGAGATCGGTGATTTTGTGTTCCTATAAATCTCTCCCATGAAAGTAGTAAAGAGATTAGGTAAGAAGGGAAAGCTTAGTCCCCGATATGTCGGTCCTTACAAAATTCTCAGCCATTTTTGATAGGTAGCTTATGATCTTGAGTTGCCTTCAGACTTATCCTCAGTGCATCCAGTATTCCACGTCTCCTTTCTAAAGAAATACATTGGTGACCCAGCAGTCATAGTTACTTTAGAGCATGTAAATATTCAAAATGATATCTCTTTTGAAGAGGTTCCAGCCTAGATCCTCGATCATCAGATTCGCAGACTGAGGAACAAAGAAGTTCCCTTAGTCAAAGTTCTTTGGAAGAATTAGTCCATTGAGGGAGCTACTTAGGAAGCAGAAGCAGATATGCTGACCAAGTATCCTCACCTTTTCTCCACAACTCAGATTCAGCTTAAGGTAACAATCTTTCTTAGCTTTACTCAGTTCCATGTTCAGTTACAGTTATAATCTTGGCATCCGTTACCGTTGTATATTCAGTCATGCATTCATGAATCAGTTCAGTCATGTACTCATGTATCAGATACACATGTTTAGTATGAAAATTCAGCTTATCAGTAACTTCAGTCATGTATACCATGCGTCAAATATACATGTTCAGTATGAGAACTCATCCTGTTAGTAGTTCTGTCATATAGTCTTATTTCATTGTGCATGTTCAGTGTGTAAGCTCAGTCTATCACTGTTCCTCAGCTTAGTCAGTCGCATTCGAAAACGAATGTTCCCAAGGGGGAGATATTGTAATACCCCGTATTTTCCAAACTTAAATTAACCCTCAGTACATGGGTTACCCTATACAAGTTTTTTTTTTGAAATGTGCAGTATTTTTCATTTTAGATCCTTTGATTGCATGGGAAATTGAATTAAATTTACAATGATATAAAATTTGCCTAAATCCGATAACTGTGTAAGAAGTTATGGCTATTTTAAATTTTATTCATTAAACACCGTAATTTAGGCCAGAAGTGCATCGCGGAGTAAGCCAAAATGGCAATTTTCAGTTTCCAATGAGCTACCGCGATACCGGCGCATCGCATCAAAGTTCATTTTCATATTTATCAATTTCCAGTAAGCCAATGCGATTATATCGCGTCGCGCCAAGCTTTCAGGTCTTATCCAGTATTGCAACGCGATTCTACCGCATTGCGCCACCAACCACATTCCTAGTTGTCATTTTCCAGTGGCATGGTTCGATAGCGGCGCATCGCGCCATGTCCTGAAATTGGTTTTTTCATTAAAATTTTTTAAGTCATTCTCAGGGGTCAATGGGTATTTTTCCACGTCCCTAATCAGTCTAAACACAAAATTTATCCCTAAATAACCCACTATCTCATCATTTATTCACTTTATTCAAAGATTAGGTCATTCTCTCTCAAAAAGAGGCTAAACCCTAGCTTCAAGAAACAAGAGCAAAAATCAAGAGTCTATCCAAGAACCTTCAAGAAACTCACAAATTAAGGTATGTTAGGTGTTCATCTATGGGTTGTTTTTACCCATAGAGTCCACAAATTCATATTCAAAATACAAGATTGTTGGATTATGAACTTCCATGCTTGAATTGAATTGAATACATGTTCATGTTATTGTTGGGTTTTAGTCCATGATTAAATTACATGCTTTTACGAAATTAATCATTGTATGTGTTGAGTTACATGATCTTCATGATAAACCCTTCAATTTTCGAGTTGATTGATGTAGCCATGATAACTATATGTTTTGATTATTATATAACCTAAGCATGATCCCCGTGTGTTTGATAAGATACCTATGTGGATGAAATAGTGTTATTATAACATTCTAGCATGTATTCCCCATTCATTTATAAGTAGATGCATTACAAGTGTTTGATTAAATACCTCTATGAGTGAACTATGGAAAAGTATACATTGTTATGATTTTCAAGAGTATATTATGCTTTATTTTTCGTGCTATCGAGTCCTGGGGGTATTTAATACCCGAAAATTTAGCTGTGTGCCTAGAGCTAGTGTCAGTTATAGAATCTCAGCTATGTCATGATCAGTACTACTCTCGGTCAGTTACATAACTCAGTAGAACTCAGTCAGTTCCAGAACTCAGGAAAACTCAGTAAACTTAGTATCATTCTAGTCCAGTTCAGTATACTCAGTTCAGTGTCTTTCAGTTGGGAGTAGGATTCAGCACCAAGTGAACTCAAGGATGGGGGCTCACCTTCCAGTAGTGGGTGTGATCTCTAGAAGCCATCCTTGCTTTCCAGAACTACGTATCCAGTGTAGGTTGAGACATCAAACCTGTTAGTTGAGGGTTGATGAGGTGTTTTAAACTACCAGATGAGGTTTCCACTATTCTCATTAGAGTACCTACCAGATGAGGGTAGCTCTTCCGTGTCTTTACTCTTTGCATGGTACTAACACCCTTCCAACTAGGGTTACAAGTTGGACCCCAACTCAGTTTTCTTATTTGGGGTATATCGGTTAGATAATTATCTCCCACAGTCTCAGACTCAATCTTCAGAATAGAACTCAATTCAGTTCTACAGAATCAAGACTGTCAGATATAGTCAATCAGTATCAGTAACTTAGTTATCAGTAACTTTAGATATTAGTTACTCAGTATCAGAACTCAGGACTTAGATTCAAACAAACTTAGTCATAGTATTTATTTATATGAATATTAGTGCATACTCAGTATTTACAGCAGTATCAGTTATCCATGTACTCATGTTCAGTTACTCTATATCATACAGTTAGTTATTACTCATGCATATGAACCCTTGCATTTAGCCTTACCTTATCTAGCATACCAGTATATTCCACGTACTGACACATACTCTTTCTTTGTGCTATGATATCTCATATCATAGGTTTGGATGCTCAGGTTCCCGACCGCACATAATAGACTCAGATTCAGCCAATAATAGTAGATTAGCTATGAGTCCTCATCATTCGAGGATATTGTTTTATTTTATTATTTCAGTAGACTCAGTATTTCAGTAGATGGAGTTAGTTGGGGGATTGTCCCATCAACTCCACTTGCAGATAGTTTTAGTTAGAGTCTTTTCAGATGAGTTTTCAATCAGTATTCAATTTTACAGATATTATCACAGATAATATATTTGGTCAGCATTTACAGATTTTGAACCTTATGTCATTTTAGCCTATTTTTCTACATTTATTACAGTATCATATTTTAGTACTTATAGAAGATATCAGTCATGGGTTAGCTTGTGGTCCTTCGAGGTTGTACGCACCGTGTAGCATCCATGGTATAGATTCGGGGCGTTACAACTATGCCTCTAATATGTTTGATAAAATTCCTATGGGAATGTTTATACTATATTGTTAAACTTTGTAATGGAACTACTGCATGGTATAAATGGTTTGAAAGGGTTAAATGGAGTGGTTTAGTGGTCATGGTTATGGTTAATTTAACTCCTTGGGGGTGGGGGAGGGGTACAATGGAATCCCCCAAGTTAATAGGTTAATGAACAACTTGTTGGGTATATGGGACTCCCCCAAGCAAACATAATAATAGAACACTTATGGGGTATATAGGACTCCCCCAAGTTATCTTGGTTAAATAGTACACGGGAATCCCTTAACCTCCTAAGGTTTGGCTAAGAAAAATATTTGCAAGTTATAGTCGGCAGATGATTTCACTATTAATTGCCTTGGTTAATAATAAATGGAATAATGGATTGGCTGGTTGGAAATGGGTTTAATTGGGAAATAATGGCGGGGTGTGGTAGCTAACTGTGAAGGTGGGAGTTCAATGAATGAACACTGGAAACTCATGTTTATCGACATGAGGGGTTGGCCATGGCGATCATATATGATACTATGGCATACACAAGGATCCTTTTAAGTATACTATACATATGTATCATAGAGAGCGAAGGGTAATTGGGAATCCCCAACTCTTATGGTATCTACGATTCATGCGGCTAGATACATCAGGGCCTGTTTAGGGGGTTACACTATACCTATATAGCCCGTGGGTGATTTTAGGATGGTTAAGCTACACATATCTAGGTTAATGGTTTTAAATACATGCTAAACCTAGTTTTTTTTCCCGGCATGGTTATATATATATGTATGGTTTGCATGATTATGGTTGGTTTACTTGGTTTTACTGTCATTCTACTCCTCCTGCATAGTGATCAAATTTTGGGATCAACTTTTGGACTGAAGTGGTAAGCTTCCATCTTTTTGGAAGGCTCCATTTAATGTTTATGGATTTTTTTTTCACACTTTGATTTATTTATGGATATTGGTTTTGGATATGGTTCGGGGCATGTCCCAACCAGATATTGGTTTTCTTTTGGCTAGAGGCTTTTTTGGAGCTACTATGGATTGGTATGTTCGATATCGGTATTGGTATCAGCCTTGGTATTGGGGTTGATAACGGTTGACTATATTATTGGTTGTTCCATCCTTTTATATCATGTTATGGAACTTGGTTTGGTTATTATTTTGGTTTTGGCTTATGATTTTTGTTGGTTATGGTTGTTGATTGGATTTGGGATGGTTGGGCTCGTTTGGATCAGTCTCGGTTATTGACCTATCCCAGAGTCTGGATTAGTGCTATTACATGTTATCTTGTTATACGTTCAAAATTCATTTGACTTAGGGCATATGCTGGATGGTTGGGCTGGATATTGGGGGTAGTCTTCGGTCCTTGTTGGACTTGAGATATCCATTACGACAAGACCCCTGGCCGGGGCGTGTCACAAACCCATCAGTATCTTTAACCAAAGTCAAGACAGGAGCTGAAGTCAGCCTATCCTTCAGCTTTCCAAAACTACCCTTACAAGCATCATACCACAAGAACTTTACCTTTTTCTGAGTCAACTTAGTCAACGGGGCAGCTATAGTCTGAAAACTCTCCACAGACCTCCTGTAGTAGCCTGCGAAACCCGAAAAGCTCTGAATATCAGTTGGAGTCATGGGTCTAGGACACTTCTTCACCACTGCAACTTTCTGCGGATATACCATGATCTTTTCACTAGAAATGGAATGACCAGAAAAGGGACAACGTCCAACTAGAATTCATATTTTGAAAACTTGTCATACAACTACTGCTCTTTCAAGGTCTGTAATACAATGCAGAGGTGATTCTCATGATCCACCTCGCTCTTAGAGTACACCAGAATATTGCTTATGAAAATAATGATGAACAAGTCCATAAACTGATGGAAGACCCTATTCATCAAATCCATGAATGCTGCCGAGGCATTGGTCAACTTAAATGACAACCAAAAAGGAAGTCTTTAGGGATATCCACCTCCCTAATAATTAACTGATGGTACCTAGATTGAAGATCAATCTTGGATAAACACTTTGCACCCTACAACTGATCAAACAAGTCATCTATCCTTGGACGAGGGTACTTATTCTTTACCTTCACCATATTCAACTTCTGGTAATCAATACATATCCGATGGGAACCATTCTTCACACGAATGAAAAACACTGGTGCACCCCACAAGGAGACACTAGGACAAATGAAACCCTTATCTTAAAGATCCTTGAGTTTCTCCTTAAGCTTCTTCAACTCAGCTGGAGCCATTCTATATGGGGGAATAGACATTGGACGAGTTTCTAGAACAAGATCAATCCCAAACTCAATGTCTCTATCCAGAGGAACACTAGAAAGGTCATCAGTGAAGACCTTAGTGAATTCATTCACTATTGGGACGGAATACAGAGAAGTACCCTCTGAGTTAGAATCATTAACCCAAACTGGATGATAGAGACACCCCTTGGAGAACAATCTCTGAGCTCTAAGATACGATATGAACTTCCTCTTAAGAGCTAGGGAACCTCCATTCCATTCAATAATTGATTCATTAGGGAATTTAAAGATGACCTTATGGGCCCGAAAGTTTAGAGAAGCATAATATGAGTGCAACCAATCTATCCCCAATATGTCATTGAAATCCACCATATCTAATTGAAACAGCTTTACCACAATGTCTTTGCTACCAATAGATACGCCCACTATATACTCTCAAAGCAATCACAGAGTAACTTACCGAGGTAGAAATAGAAAAAAGGTCCAAAACACACTCTGGACTATAACTAAAATACACAGCCACACATGAGGTCTCATAAGAGAGAGTGGACCCCAAATCAAGTAAATAATACACAACATGGAAAAAATATTTCAAGATACCAGTCATGACATCAAGTGATGCCTCGGACTACTGGCAGGTAGTGAGAGCATAGAGACGGTTCCGAAAAGTGCCGAAACTAGATGGTGCACCCTTTGGTGCCAGAGCCAAATGTGAAGCAACATGAACCTTGTTTTCCCCAGAGGCAACCTTACCAATAGAAAAATTTCTAGGCATGTTCCCTGGCTGACTGTAGTTAAAGCACTTGTCCTTCCCCTCATCACCGAAACCCAATACAATCTAGCACAAAACCTGTAGGAAGGATATGATGGAGCTGACTGGGCCCAACTAGCCTGAGATTAGGCACATTGTGCCCTGAAGTTTTCGCCACCATGGAAATACCTTTCACCCGCTGGGTTTGGGTAAGGAGTTTTAGCCATCGAGTAAGACCCAGAATTTCCCCACTTCTTCTTGGGCCACTTCCCACCATCCCCGAAACTTTACTGCTGGCCACCACCCTGCTCAGAAAATCTAAACTTCTTTCTCTGCCTCTCTCCTAACTCAACTTGCTTCTTTTTTTCTTTATCCACCTATTGTATGTACACAACAAACCTAGAGATATCCACATACTTGATCAACAAGGAAAACTTAATTTCCAATATCAAGTCTTGGGACAACCTAAAAGCGAACTTCCTCATTCTAGCCCTCAGGCTAGAAACTATCTCTAGAGCAAACCGAGATAAATGGTGAAACTTCAAGGCATACTACTTGACTGACATCTTGCCTTGCTTTAAATTAACAAACTCTTCTGCCTTTGCTTCTCTCAACTCATGAGGAAAGAAGAAGTCTAGAAAAGCATTAGAAAAATTCTCCCACAGAGATGACTCAGCATCGTCACCCCTTGACTGATCCCATTCCTCATACCATTGGTACACCACATCCTTTAGCTGGTAGAAGGCAAACTCGACACCCTCCACATTAGTGGCATGCATAATACGAAAAATGTTTTCCATTTTATCTAGAAAACCTTGAGGATACCCCTCCACCTTAAGACTAGTAAAGGTCCAAGGATTTAACATCATAAACTGGCCAACCCTTATGGCCTCAGAAGATGGAGTAAAAGGAACACCACGCTCAGATCGAGAAGCTACCAACTGTGCCTGCATATGGATAAAATAACAAAACTCACCACTTATCACATCAGCCTGAGGAGCTCTAGAAGGACTAGAGGGAATCAATGGAACTCTAAAAGGGCAATCAGGAACAGGACCCTAGACCAGGTATGGACCCCATAGGTAGAATGTGTCCCATTAATATTATCCCCAAGTGGGACTGAAGAGTTTCCATGAAGATCGTTGAGGAGGCATGGTCTAAAAAGCGAACAAACAAGAATTAGAGGAGAATTTAGGACCATAGACTCTACAGCTTGAAAATAGAGCACAAGAAAGAGAAACATTCCTAAATGCCTCGTAGCCTCTTCCTTATAAGTATGACGTGCTACATATACTTAAAAGAGACTCTACTCGACATGACTTTGTGGACTCCAAAGTAACCATAAACCTAGGGCTCTGATACCAATTTGACATGACCTTAACCAGGGCCTAGTCATATTAGGCATCTTAAGTCCAACCCAGATAGGAGACCATCTCTAATAACCAACCATACTCGACCTGTACCCTATGGCGAATGAATTCCAATCATAGCAAGATAGAACAATTATAATTGAAAGGCATTAAGTAAAGTTCAGAACCATAACCATTCAAATATCTGACCAAGCATCCAAATGGTGTCTGTCCCAACGCCAATACCAGTACCAAGGCTGACACCAGTACCAAGACTACCCATGCCCATAGTAGTTAGACAAAACTCTAACTTAAATCTAAATCATCCGGTCGGGACATGCCCCTGACTATAGCAAAAACCAAAGTCTAAGAAGAAACTAAAGTATAAAAAGGAGTCCATAGCATGAAATGAAGTCTTTTGGAATATGAAAGCTCACCACTTTAGTCCAATACAAGTTGTACCCGAATCCAAGATCATTGAGAAAGAGGAGTAGTATGGCCGGTTCCTGCATTGTGTGGGGATACAATGCCTGAAGATGGGTTAGTAGGTGAATACTAGCATGTACTCAAGAATAGGGATATAATAACACAATTATTTATAACCAAGGTAATAATCATATGCAACTATATAAATACATATATATGTACCATGCCAAAAAAATAACCAGGTTTAGCATGCATTTAAAACCTTAACTTGGGTTATGTATCTTAACCGTCCTGAATGGGCTATATGGGTCCAGTGTTCCCCCTGAATGGGCCCCAATGCGTGTAGTCGCACGAACTGGAGATATCATTTGGGCCGAGGATTCCAATGTACCTTTCGCCTTCCATGATACATATATACAAGTATGAGCTTAGGGGATTCCCGTATACCTCACAAGTATACGGTTACCAGGATCAAACCTCATGTCAACAAACATGCGTTTCCAGTGTCTGTCCGTCGGACTCACACCTTCATGGTTAGCTATCACAACCCGCCATTATTGACCAATTAAAATATTTAGCATATAACTAAACCACCAATTCTAGAATTTAATTACCAAGGCATTATGAAATTGTATCATCATACCGACTATAGCTTGTAAGCAATGTTATTAGCCAACACTTAGGGTATTCCCATGTATCCCACAAGGTTTTCCAATTAAATAAAAAACCATGGCCACTGAGTCCTTTCATATTAATTAAAAATCAACCAAGCCAATTTAGGTTCCATTACCATATTATGCCATGCAAAGTTTTCAATAATAGTCAGACTATGTGACAAAATCATTATCTTAGGCATTTTAACAAACATGTTGAGGGAATAAGATTTCCAAAACTAAAATCAAATGTCAATTTAACCATTCCCATGAAACCACATGTTTCAAACCATAATTATAATATGAAGACCATAAGAAAAACATAGGAAAACATTATCCAACCAAGAATAACCAAAACCCCCAACATATAGTTCAAAACCCAAATATTAACACAATATCACCATGAAAATCATTTATTAAAACATGATTTTAGTTTAACTAACAATGATAGAGGAGTAACAAACCTTATAAAATAAGGAAGATAGAGAGAAACCACCCCTTTAGAGCCTTAATTAATTGCCTTGAAGAAAACCCTAGCCTTACTTGGACCAAGAGCTAGGGAGAGATCTAAGAGTATTTATTGTGAATAATAGGTTATGGAAGCCTCCAAATATGTTTTATGTCATGGGGACAAAAGGGTTTATTAGGGGGAAATTTCCAAAATATCCCCAACTTGAACTGTAAAAATAACGTAGGAGGGTACAGTTGGACCCCTCAAATCATATCCACACCACATGAGTGCTACCATCCACTTGTAACTTGACCAAAAAGTTGAAACCACATTTTTTCCAACAAACAACTCCTTAGCCTAACTCGTACCATCACCATACAACAAGTACCCTTCAAGTTGTACCCTAAGTAGAACATCAAGGCTAGACACTTGACAACATATGATTGGGGCACTATACTTCTCGTATCATGAACATATAACTCATCACCACTAACTCGTAATCACAACAGAAACCCAACCACCCAATACTAGACACCCTACGAGTTGGGTCACCTGACCCATACCTACATTATATGACTAGAATGAGGGTCGTATGATGATAAAAAAACTCAAGACTAGAGAAGTTTAGAAGGACCAAAACCCAGGGTGTTTCACCTATGTATGGATTATATATGTATACACACACTTATATGTAGTTGGGTATGATATTGTTATTCGAGAGGACGGATATAGCCCAAAAGTGGTAAAAATAATAATTAATGGACTTGTGAGGATTAGTGATCAATGATCATAAGGTGATATAGTCGATGATTAGTGATAAATAATGATTAGTGGTGGATATTGTTTAAGTGATCAATCATGACTAATTGATAAATGAGAACTAGTTTCTAAATGATGATTAGTTAATAAATATTGGTTAGTGGATAACTATTGGCTAGTTGATAAACAATGATTAGTGGATATGGGGTGAATAGTTGTTAAATAATGACTAGAGGTTATATGATTTCTAGTAATCAAATGAGTTAGTTATTAAGAGACAGTTATTCAATAAATGGTGACCAGTGAGTATCGATGATAAGGTTGTTAAGCAATGGTAGTATTATGGAATATGGGTACATTGTCAGATATTGGTAAATTGTGAAAAGTGGGTAAATGACCATTTGATGATAATTATGGAATTATGGTTAAATGACAATGAAGTTTAGTTATAATATTTGTTGATTGCTTTATGCTATCCTTGACTCTCCAAGTGTTTGGGAGTTTGTGATGAGTTATTTACTTTTCCACACAAATTGACATATGGAAGCCAAATTTGTAGTTATGTTTTCTTGCATTTATGCTTTATGATAAGTTATTATTCTGCATTGTTAATAGTTATGAATAGTGAAATTGGCATATGTTGATTCCTTATGTATACTGTTATTACTATGTAATTTCTTATTATGTACAATAATATTGGAGATGATTCTGGTTCCTTTCTATACCTTAACTTAGTTATGTTATCTTGCATTCTATCATACTTATATCATGATTTAGCTCAGTTGGCCGATGATGCCTACTGAGTACCCATTGTTTTGCTACTCATACTACACTTCTGTACTTTTTTGGTCCAGATTTGAGTACTAGCTGTTACCGTGGTCATTGATTGTGCTGTGTTGATATTTTTAGAGATAGGGTGAGCTCTTGGAGTTTGAGTTGCCTATTTCACTCTATCTATTTTATTTAGTCTTTTTTATTGAGATAGGCGTTGTTGACTATTCTAAGTCTTTAAGTTATAATACTATTAGATGTTCTTGTACTGGCTCTACCAGGTTAATAGATGGTATCTTGTATTGATTGTTTTATCTATTTAGAACTCTTTGCTTATGTATAAGTGTATTGCTCATTTTCTTCTATGATTGGACATTTTCCACCAAGTTAACCCATTGTGCTGAGCTCCAACTTACAATTTGTCTTACCTATCGGGGGGATAGAGTAGATTGCATCATGACTCGTAATTGAGTCTTGACAATCATCATTATCGTTGTTTCACCATATTCTCAACACCAATGCATATGAACATACAATGTGGTCATTAATCATAAGTAGTGCTTGAAAGCCATCACAAATACTTAATTCACATACAATCACAGAGTCAAACAAGTCTAATTGCTACAATAAACCGTAACCTACCCCGTTTCCTTACTCAAATTACTTCTGGGCCACAAACTTGCCTTTTATTATTCTTTTAACTTGCTCGTGATCTAGAACAACAAGATGATACATGTGACACATTATTTAATCAATTCATCCATTTTAACCATTAGAGATGGAAAATTAACAACTTTTAATCATAATTACCCTTACTTCACCATCTTAGAGTTTTTTTAGCCCTTAAATCTCATGAATTCAATTTGAATTAGCATGAATAATTATTTTCTACCTTTATTAGTGTTTTCTACCACATTAGAATCATTATTTACTATTTTAAACTCATTTCTGCCAATTTTCATTAATTTCATGAACTAGGGCTAAACCCTAAATTCCACCATGAATCATTTTCTAAAGATTTGTTGGGCTTATAGGAAGAAATTTCAAGTTTAAAAAGTAATAATTTACATATCAAGATGTTAAATTCCTAAATTCTATAGAAAACTCCTTCCCTGAAGCTCTCTCATGTCTTTCAGAAAGTGGGGAATGAAAAATATTTCTTGGGTTTTTAAAACTACAGTTCTGCGTATTACTGTTGCAGTGGTTATAGAAACACAGGACCTTTCTAAAGTCTAGTCCATTTTACAACACACTTCACATACTATGACATCACAAACCAACCCCCAAATGGTAAACACTATAACCGGAGTTCTATAACTCTATTTTGAGTGCCAAAAGTTGCTACGACCTCATAAACTCATTGACTATTTAAACTTAAGTCAAACATCACTGCTGATACTCACATTAGCACTTAATTTCTATAGGGTAATACACATTCAACAAATTTTTAATCCTAGACTAGCCTTGAATTTCTCAAAATGGCTTAAGGAAGAATTGGGTGTTAATTGTACCCCATAACTTAGTGTAGCAATAATTTGGGTCATTACAAAATTTGAGGCTACATCCTCTACTGTTCATTAACTATAATTATAGGTTTTGATAGGATCTTACTAATTCTAGTTGTGATAGCCATGTCTTGGTTATTTTTTTGAATTCCAAATAGAGTTATTAGCAATGTACCAATTTTTTGCTGATTCAGGGCTTCTTACATCAACCCCATTTGAAACTCAAGATGCTTTATGGATGTGGACTGTGATTCCATTAGTTGGATAATATTTTATATATTGCCCTTTATCTATATCATTCCAGAGTCTGTAGAATTGACTCTGCTTAATACCATGACTAATAGGTCCTCCACCTTTGACATTCTATAATCATTACTTGAATAATCATGTGACTTAGGAGGCATATAAAAACCACTTGGGCTGTGTAGCTTTGCCGTCCTAAACCACCCACGGGTTATATAGGTTCAGCTCCCCCTCCTGAAAGGGCTCCAATTCTTGTAGACGCACAACCAGAGAAGAAAACCTTGGGATGACTAGTACATCCCCCCAAAATGAGTTTTCAGTTTTGGTCCCCCCGGGACCTTCACCTTCCATGACTTTGCTACACATCCCACCATTATTTCTCAATTAAAACCAATTTACAAATAACTAAACCATTATTCATTTATTAGATAAGGCCATTAACATTGATATCTTCATACCAATCCTTACTTGCAACTATTATCCATAGCCAACCATGTATAGGTTTAAGGGGACTTTTAAGTGCCGTTCCATTTGCCATGTTAAACTACTTGGAGGATTCCATGTACCCCTCAATCATAACCATTAGCCTTTTACCATTTCATCCATTTAAACCATGCATAAATCCTTTACCAAGTTTTAAAACAAACAAGAGTTCTATTAAATGTAGTCAATGCAATGAACATATCTTTATAAGCATTTTGTCAAACACATTGGGGGCATAATATGACCAAAACCAATTCCAATTACCATTAAACCATTCCCATGCAATAAAATTATCCAAAACCATCATTAATGCATATAAAAGACTAATTTAAACCATGGAAAACCATAACCAACCATTTAATATGAAAACCCCTAAATCATATTTGAAAACCAAAATCATACAATTAATGAAATCATGAGAACATTTATAAAAACCATGCCTTTAGTTAGAATTAACAATTAGGGAGGAGAACATACCTTAAACCAAGAAGGCGACGGAAAGATATCACCAAGACAAGCTCTGAATTGATCCTTTAGTTAAAACCCTAGCTTCCCTTGCCCAAAAGCTCTTGAGAGAATTATGGAGTGTTTTAGAAAATTTCTAAGTGTTAATGAATGGAATAATAGGGTAAATAGCCTCCCAAGTAGGTTACAAGTTATGGGACCTTATTAGGATAAGTGGGGAATGTCCATAATACCCCCACTTAAGTTGCACCAAAATCCCATCACCGGGGTACGACTGACCCATCCGAGTCGTACCCTCTAATATAATTGGTATCCTCTACTCGTATCCTAGCCTCAACTATTGGATCCAATACTGTACAACATATGACTAATCCAACCAAGTCGTATTGACAACATACGATCCGTACCCCTTACAGATTTAAGATCAAGAAAGATTCAGAAACCAAGGTGTTTCAACCACTTACCATCATCTCGACCACTTTTCTATTGATCACAGCCCTGCTCAGAGAATCTAAACTTCTTAACTTGACTTTCACCTACCTCAACCTACTTTCTATTTTCCTCCTCCACCTGTTGCATATGAAAACCCCCTAGAGATATCCATGTCCTTGATCAGTAGTGCAGTCTTGCTTTCTAGGATAAACTCACGATACAGTCCTGAAACATACTTTCTCATCCTGGCCCTCATATATGACACCATTTTCGGAGCATACTTAGGTAGCTGGTGAAATTTCAAGGCATACTCCTTGACCGATATCTTCGCCTATTTCAGATTAATAAATTCCTCTACTTTCGCTTCCTTCCACTCCTGAGGAATAAAGTGATCCAGAAAAGTATTTGAGAAAGTCTCCCATATAGATGACTCATCAATATCTCCCCTTTCCTGATCCCATTACTTATACTATTGATACGGCACATCCTTTAGCTGATAGGCAATAAAATTTTCCCCTTCCTCATTTGTGGCCTGCATGACCCTGAAGATCTTTTCCATATCATCCAAAAATCCCCGAGGATCTTCCTCCACCTTAATACTATTAAAAGTTAGAGAACTCAACCTCATAACCTGGCCAACCCTTGTGGCCTCAAAAGATACAATACCAGATGCACCAGGCTTTTTCTGAGAAGCTACCAACTGAGAAATCATATGGATCGACTGACGAAGCTTTGCATTTGTCACGGCTGTCTAAAGAGCCTGCGAACGACTAGAAGGAACCGATGGAACTCCAGAAAAGTCAAGGATGGGACCCCTTGACCTAGTATGGATCCTATGAGTAGAGCGTGTCCCATCAACATTATCCCCAGTTGTGACAGAAAAGTTTCTATGTACATCAGATCATTGAGTCATGCTCTAAAGGCGAACAAACAGGAATTAAAGAAGATTCAAGGACTTAGACTCTAATCTTGAAAATAGACCATAAAGAAAGAGAAATATTCGTAAATCCTTGTAGCCTTTCTCTTATGAGTGCTGCGCGCTACACACCCTTTAAAGAGACTCTACTCAACACGGCTTTGTGGACTCCCAATTGACCATGAACCTAAATCTCTGATACACAATTGACATGACCTGAACCGGGTCCTTATCGTAATAGGCATCCCAATTCCAACCAGGATCGGGGACCACCCCCGTTACCCAACCCAACCTCCAAACATATACCTTGAGTTGTATGAATTCCAAACAAATAACAAGAAAGAATTTTGTACAATTCCATACTCTGGTATAGGTCCCTAACGGTGACCAACCCAAGTAAGTCCAACTATCCAATACCCAACCAATAACTATACCAAAACCAAAATAATAACTAACTATGAGTCCTTAACATAATAGGATAGAACAGTCATAAATACAGTCAAATGGTATCAATAATAATACCAATATCAATGCCAAGGCTGAAACCACTACCAACACCTCCTGTACCAACCCATATGTAAGACCCCATAAAATTCTAAAGCTTAATACAGTCCTTTAAGCGTGTCAAGGGGTTCCTAAACTTAGAAAATTTTAGCTACATTCAAGACTTAGCTTAAATTTGGCCTTCAAAAGTTGGAAAATTCATTTCTCCACCTTAATGTCCATTAATGGTCCGTATTTTTATTGATTCATGATTAGGAAGATCAATAGGTATTCCCGGACGAGTTTTAGATTTTTTGAAAACTCGTTTAGATCAAGATTGGAAGTCCAAAATAGTAGACCAACGAGATCTTGGCGCGCCGCATCGCCAATCGCATTGGTCACCAGTTGTGCAGACTGCCATAGCCAAAACAACTAAGGCTCAACGCGTTCAAGGTGCGCCATGTCGGGTATAACATCGCAGCCCTCAACGTGTAGCGTCACTCATAGTGTCGGTGCCCAGTTATTTAGTTATTAAATGTACGTATTTTTAAGGGCAAAGGGGTAATTTTACCAACCCTATATAAGGCTTAAACACGGGATTAAGCCTCATTTATACCAAAATACACCCTTTTCTCTCAAAATTCTCTCAAGAATACATTAGGATTTTCAATTGAGGATCAAAGTTCACGCAAATCTCTCCGT
This sequence comes from Capsicum pubescens, assembly GCA_030864215.1. Taxonomy (NCBI): domain Eukaryota; kingdom Viridiplantae; phylum Streptophyta; class Magnoliopsida; order Solanales; family Solanaceae; genus Capsicum; species Capsicum pubescens. The sequence continues at coordinate 167,003,982 of CM061544.1, read as the reverse complement.
GAATCATCAAGAATCTTCCACCTAAGGTATGCATAGTGTTCATTCATGGACTTCTTTCGTCCATAAAGCCCAAGAATCAAGTTTTAAATTATGAATTGTGATATTTATTCTATGAACTGAATTATATTCATGTGTTGTTGTTGTATAAATTCCAAGATGGAACCGTTATTATGTCTTTATGAAATTATGCTAATATGTGGACTGAAATTATAAAATTGGGTGGAATTGCGAAGTAAGGTTGTATTAAATTCATGCTCCTGCCTAAGCCTTAAATCATGCAATCTAAGTGTTTGATAAAATGCCTAGGAAAATAGAAATTATGCCTGATAGTTAAACTGTGATCCAAGTTATGAATGTACATGTTCCCCTATGTTTAAAATGATTTCCATGAGGATTTTTGTGTAATACAATTGCGTGATGATATAGTTGTGATATTAAAATGATGAAGTTATGATATGATCATGTGCATTCTAAGCTATATACAAGATTATGATAACCATGTGCTTTATGAAATATCTCCTACTACCGCAGTATAAATTGTTGATATTGGCCATGTATTTAAGAAAATCATGCTTTGTCAACTTTCTTCTATCGAGCCCTAGGGTTACTTATACCCAAAAAATAATAGCTGTGTACCTAGAGCCAGTGTTATGTTTCACGATATACTCAGTCAAGCCATGATACATAGAACTCAGTCAGTCATGTGACTCTGGAAATCCTAGTAAATTCAGAAATCTCAGTAGTATTCCGTCAGTCAACGAAACTCCATGAAACCAGTCTAGTCCAGTTCAGTTAATTATGTTCAATGTCTATTCAGATGGGAGTAGGAATTAGCACCGAGAAAACCCAAGGATGGGAACTCACCTGTTATATGAGGATGTGATTCTTAGAAACAATCCTTATGTTCCTGAACTACGTAGCCAGCATAGGTTGAGACATCATAGCCTTCTATATGAGGGTAGATGAAGTGGCTTAACCTGTTATATGAGGGTTCCCACCATTCACACTAGAGTTATCTATTATATGAGGGTTACTCAAAGATTGTCCTTATTAGTGGCGCGATATTGACACCCTTCCAATTGGGGTTACAGATTGGATCCCAACTCAGCTATATTGTGATTATTTGGGGCATATCGGTAAGATAACTACTTCCCACAATTTTAGTTACAGAATCAGGACTGTCAGATACAGTTATTCAGTCTCAGTAATAGAACTCAGATAGTTCTACAGAATTTAGGACTGTCAGATATAGTCAACTCAGAATAGTACAGAACTCAGCTAGTTCCATCAAAACATAGACTGTCAAATACAGTCGCTCAGTATCAGATGTATCAGTTATACCAGTTATCTAAGTTATATCAATTATGTCAGTTATCAGTAACTCATGTTACCAGTAATTATTTTTAGGACTGTCAGATACAGTCAATCATACCAGTTCTTCATAATCAGAACTGTTAGAAACAATCATTCCTCTATCAGTAACATACCATTAGTTACCCAGTATTCACTAGGCTAAGTGATTAGTATTAGTAAACCCAAATGTTAGTAAATCACTACTCAGAACTCAGTGCCCAGTGTCAGTATGGTCTCAGTTCCAATTACTTGTTCATGCATGTATTCTCACGTTTATGTTATACAGCTATTTAGTATTGTTCATACATATGAACTATTGTATTCTGCCTACCTCACATACATACCAGTACATCCAATCGTACTGATGTATTTGCGCTATGGTGTTTTACTTTATGCCATATGTTTAGAAGCATGAGCTCCAGAGCATCAGTAGCATTCCAGTATCCAGCGGTCAAAGTTAACAATGAGTCCTCATCCTTCGAGGACATAATCATTACTTTATCATTTCAGTACTTAGTTCATTTCTGTAGTTGGAGTTAGTTGGGGACATGTCCCATCAACTCCTTATTCATACAGTTTAGAGACTTTCAGACTATAGTATATTCAGACACTTTATTTCAGTTTTGGGTATTTCTATACCCATTTTAAACATTGTTTTATAAACTTTTATGTTTCAAATTTGAACCTTATGGCCATATAGCTTATGTTTCCGCATTTATATATGTATATTATGCAGTGTTTAGGTATAGATATTAGTCATGGGTTAGCTTGTGGTCCTTCGGGGTCATAAGCACCATGTAGGATTCCGGGTACCAAATTCGGGGCGTTACACCATAGTAGTCCCTTAAAGTTTCTTACCAAAAGTAAAATAATATTCAATTGGGATATGCCCCCAACCATAGCTAATACCATAGTCTATAAGATGACAAAAATAAGTAAAGACATCCATGACATGAAATGTAGCCTATCAAAATATGTAAGCTTACCACTTCAATCCAACTGAGCTGATCCTGAATCTGAGCACTGAGTAGGAGTAGTAGAATGGCCTATTCCTATATTGCATGGGGATACAGACTCTCGAAGATGGGTTAACGGGTGAATTATAGCATGTACTTAGGATAAGGATAAAATAGTTCCAACCTTTAAAACCAAGTAAATCAACCATATGCATTTAAAACCATACATACATATATATAACAATGTTGGAAAAGGGAATTTGGTTTAGTATGCTTTTAAAACCATTAAACTGGATATGTATAGATTAACCGTCCAAGAACTATCCATGGGCTATATGGGTCCAGTGTAACCCCCTGAATGGGCCTTGATGCATGTAGCTGTACAAACTGGAGATAGCATAGGAGTAGGGGATTTTTGACTACCTTTCACTCTCTATGATACATATGTAAAAGTGTATTTAGGGGATTCTTGTGTACCCTGTAAGTATCATATATTGTGTCCATGACCAATGCTCATGTCGACAAATATGAGTTTTTAGTGTCCGTTCACTAGACTCACACCTTCATGGTTAGTTATCACACCCCACCATTATTGCCCAGTTAAAACCATTACCACACAACTAAACCATCATTCCATTTATTATTAACCGAGGCTATAAGTAGTGGTATCGTCATACCGACCATAGCTTTCAAGCAATGTCCTTACCCATCCTTTTCAGAAGAAGGGATTCCCATGTACCCATAGATTATGTTATTAAGTTGGCTTGGGGAAATCCCATGTATCCCACAGGATGTTTGTTATTAAGTTTGCTTGGGGAATTCCCTAGTACCCCATAAGGATTTCAATTAGACCAACCATAACCACCAAGACCTTACCATGTAACCATTCCAAACTATTTAAACCATTTAGGGTTCCATTACAAAGTTATATCATGCAAAGTTAAATGAAAGTTCAACAATTTAACCAAAAATATTCTCATAGATATTTTATCAAACAAGTTGGGGGCATAGTATTTCCAAAGCTAAATCCATGTACCACTTAACCATTCCTATGTAACCAAATGTTCAAACCACCATAATAATAATAAAACTATCAGTAAATGCCATGGTAAAACCATAACCAACCATTATAACTAAAACCCCCAATACGTATTTGAAAACCCAAAACCATACAACATTTATGCCATGAAAACAATTCATAAAACATGCCTTTAGTTGGAACTAACAACGAGGGAGGAGTACATGCCTTAGATTATGAAGATGACAGAGAGAAATCACCATTGTAAGTCCCAAATTGACCACCTTGAAGGATACCCTAGCCTTTCTTGACCCAAGAGCCTTGAGAGAATTTAAGAGTGTCTAAGAGAATTTGATTGATTGCAAATAGGTTAAATGATGTCCCAAGCGTGTTATAAGTCATGGGTTCTTAAGTGGTTAAGAGAGAAAATGTCTAGATTACCCCCAACTTAAATTGCTTAAAATTCCTGCAGGATGGTACGACCACCCACCCCAACTGTACCCTAGGGTATAAGTGGTACCCTTAGCTCGTATCCTAGGCCACCCTTGGATCCCAACACTATCCAACATATGACCACTCAAACCAAACCGTACCCAACCATACAATTAGTCCCTAAAATTGTAACCTAGGCAGAATAGAATCACCTTGACTAAACTTAGGGCAATATACGATTGACACCTTGCCATTAGTACCCTAACATATGACTTGTATGTTTTAACCGTACCTTGGACAATATCCATCCAACCCACATTAGTCACCATATAACTAAGACCAACCAAACCATACTACATTAGACGAGAAGTACCCCAAGTCTTATGATGTCAGAAGCCAAATATTGAGAAATTTTCTAAGGGTCAAAGACTAAGGTGTTTCATAAAATTCAAAAAGAATGGGAGTATAATAGAAAAATATTGGAGGGAAATTTTTCTTGGAAATAAACGCAGAAATTTATATGTTCTAGATTCTATAAAAAGACAAATAGATATATATGTCTTTCATTTATCTTTGAAGATCCTTGTATTTGTCGTATAAAGCTTTGACATTCAAGAATGAGGCATATTGAAAAGCTAGCCAAGCATGAACTTATGACTGATATTTCAAAGCCTGATTTTAAAAATACTCACATCTGTGATGCCTGTCAAACTGGTAAGCAAGCTAAATTTTTTTTTCTGTTAAAGATACTGTGTCTACAACTAAACCATATCAACTAATTCATATGGATTTATTTGGTCCAAGTAGAACTACTATATTTGGTGGAAACACTTATGCTTTTGTGGTTACTAATGATTATTCTCAATTTACACAAGTCATGTTTTTATGTAACAAAGATTATACCTTAATGAATTTCAAAGTTTTTTGTGAAAAGGTTCAAAGAGACAAAGGCTAATACATTTCTTCCATTAGAAGTGATCATGGAAAAGAAATTGAGAACAATGATTTTGAAATCTTTTATGATATTTATTACTTCACTCATAACTTCTCCGCTCTAAGATCTCCTAAAAAAGTGGTGTTGTTGAACGAAAAAATAAAACTATTCAATACATGGATCAAACCATGATTTGTGAACACTCTTCACCATATAAATTCTAGGCAAAAGTTATCAGCACTGCATTTCATATTTTGAACAAGTGTCTCATTAGACCAATTCTTAAGAAAACTACATACGAGCTTTGGAACGACAAAATAACCCAACATTGAGTACTTCTAAGCATTTGGATCAAATTTTTGTTCATAACAATGGCAAGGACAACATTGGTAAGCATGATCAACGAAATGATGAAGGTATTTTTATAGGATACTCTAACTCTAGTGGATATTATAGAATTTTTAATAAACGCACCCTTAGCATTGAAGAATCTATATATATTTTTTTGATGATACTAATCACATTGTGAAGAATGTTAGTTCTATATATGATGAGATTGAACAGGTAAAAAATAATAAATCCCCTTCCACTAAAGTTGACTCCACATCCAAGTCAACTGATACTGAAACTGATTAGCCTTCTACTGCCTCAAACTATCAATTTGTACTTAAAATAATTCCATGTGAATAGAAAAGTTAGCTTGATTATCTAAAGAAGTTCATCATTAGTGATCCAAGAAAAGGAATGCGAATAAGGGCCTCCAGTAAAAGAAATATGAACATAGCCCCATATCACAACTTGAACCAAAGAAAGTCAATGAGGCATTAAAAGATAACAAATGGGTCAATGCAATGAAAGAAAAACTTGAGTAATTTGACAAAAATAATATGTGGAATCTTGTTCCAAAACCATCAATCATTGGAACCAAATGCATTTTTAAAAACAAAATTGATGATTCAAGTAAATTTGTGAGAAATAAAGATCATCTAGTTGCACATGGCTACTCATAGTTAGAAGTAATCGATTATGACCAAACATTTGCACTTGTTGCACTGGTAAATGCTTTAAACTATCTCAAATGGATGTGAAAAGTTCTTTTTAAAATGAATACATTGATGAATAAGTTTTTGTGAAACAACCTCCAGGTTTTGAAAGTCCAAAATTTCCTTATTATGTGTTGAATTCTCGAAAGCTCTATATGGTTTAAAACAAGCTGCTCGAGCTTGGTATGATAAGTTGATCAAGTTTTTAACCGATCATGATTTTCCAAGAGGAAAAATTAATACAACTCTTTTTATAAAAAAAACTTTCTATGAAAATTTGATCATTCAAATTTATGTTGATGATATTATCTTTAGAAGTGCTAATATTGTGTAGTGCAAAGAATTTTCTGAACTAATGTAAAACAAATATAAAATGAGCATAATGGGAGAATTAACATTCTTTCTAGGATTATAAAGCCATCAGTCAACTGAAGACTTTTTTATCTCCCCAGGTATGTACACCAAAGAGCACATTCAAAAATTTGGGATGGAAAATGCTAAAACATTCGGGACTCCCATGAGTTCTACATGTGTTATTGAATCAAGCAATGATGGTAAGAATGTCGATGAAACCAACTATCAAGGTATCATTGAGTCACTCTTATATCTGATTTCCAACTGGCCAAACATTCTATTTAGGGTCAATAAATGCACCAGGATTCAGTCAACTCCTACAGAAGATCATTTGATTGTTGTAAAACACATCATCAAATACCTTATTAGTACTAGTTAGAATGGATTATGGTATACAAAATCTAGTTAATGTCATCTAAAAGTTTTCTCAGATGTAGATTATGCAGGTGACAAAGTGGATAGAAAAAGCACTAGTGACACTTGTTAATTCATGAAAATAATCTATTATCTTATGGAACAACAAGAAACAAAACTGTGTTTCTAAATCTACTATTAAATTTGAATATATTTCTATTGGATTTTGTTGTGCTCAAATCTATATATATCCCATCAACTCAAAGATTATGATTAATGTTGCAAACATGTGAAAATATTTTGTGATAATTCTAGTGCTATATGCTTATCAAAAAACCCTATGCATCATTCTAGAGCAAAACATATTGATATTAAATATAATTTTATTAGATTACATATTTTAAAAGGTGATGTTGAATTGTCCTTCGTTATCACTGATTTTCAATTAGCTGACATTTTTTACTAAACCTTTATTGAAAGAAAGATTTTGTTCTCTTAAAAAATCTTTTGCCATTATTACAACACCTTTTTGAAAAAAAATATTTTTTCAATGTCTACTTTGGTGAATGTGTGTAAAAGTGTCTCTTTATTAATAATTATTTTATTTATGTATATGTCTCTTGATTTTCTTTCCTTTCCCATCTTCTGACACAAGGTTCCGTGTAAGGCAACTCTTTACTATTCTCTCATATCACTTCGCTTGTTCTAAACTTCTACATATTTGATTTTTATCATTTTTTTAATCTTCATATTTTATCTCTCTCTCTTAGTTATGCATAAATGTTCTAAGGTCTCCTCTCAAGGCAACGGGAAAAGCTCCCGTGTCAAAAGAAAAGGAAAAATCTCCTCTCCAATTCCTATTGACTCCAACTTCTCTGATCAATATATTTCTCAAGCATCTTCTAAATCCTCTCACTATGGAAAGAATTCCTTTGTCCCCTATGACTCTGACTGTTCTAAAAAGAAACTGAAGTTTGATTTTGATATCTCTCTAAATATCAAAGCTGATTTTTGGAGACCCATGAAGAAAAATCTCTTTTACTCTATGAGGGGATTTTATCTTGTTCATGGTCGGATAGTTGATTTATACCTTTTAGAATCTCATTTTTCCATAAAATCTTGGTTTGAATTCCAAGATTAGGGAAACATCTTTCCTTCTCATAAGCATGTGTTTGAGCCTCCTGTTTTTTGCTTTTATGCAAATCTGCATTCTATCAGATCTTGTGAGTTTGAAACCATTCTCATGGGGAAACATATATTTTTTTACTGAGCTAAATTTGATGATTTCTTTGGTATGAACTATTCTGGGTTTACTACCTCCTTCAAAAACCCTTGGCCATTTGATTTTGATGTATCTTTTGAAGATGCTAAGCGTGCTATTGCTTTGGATAATATTTATTCTCTTTCATCTTATCTTGGTCCTATACATCTCTCTTTTGAAGTTTATGTAATTTCCCACATCATGGCTATCACTTTGCTTCCTCGAGCTGGATCTCTCTTCACTCACTCTCCACATGGTATTTTCCTTACTTTTTTGCATTGTTACTCAGCTTAAAATTAATCTCTTGTCTTTCATTCTTAATTGCATGATTGAGGATTCTCTTGATACATTAATTCGTCCTTATGGGCTGACCATTACCCTGATCTTAGAACCCTGTGTTGTGTCTCTTTGTGCTATTCCTTCTATCTCTGTTAAACAAATCTATAATGCAACTATCTTTTACAGTATGAGTTATATTTTTGTTGATGATGTTTGGGTTTGCAAATCTAAAATTATTTCTATTGGGACGGGACTCATTCCTTTTCCAACCTACACTTCTCTCCTCCCTCTCATCCATATGGTAGTGCATCTATGGATGTCTAGTTTTGCTTATTGGAAATTAATCCTAAACTTGACAAACTAAAGGATCTCTTGCTCTCCATTCACTTTCAGCTAGACAAAATTAAGGATACAAGTAAAGAGACTAGGATGGATGTTGCTCGTCTTTGTGTCAAGTTTGATCAAGTCATAAAGGAGGCAAAAATACTTGAAACGAAAATTCAAGCTATCATAGATTCACTCTCTAACAACATTGCCACTTAGTTCACAAACCTAAAGGATGCTAATGATCATACCTTGACTTACTTTTTCAACATCATCATTCTTTAACTAATTGATCTCTCTTATGGACAATGTTTTTATTTTTGAATTGTAAATGGGCATAATCGCATAAATACTCTTATTTTGACATCATGTATGTAGCTCCCTGGTTATTATCTGTCTATACTTCTCCCTTTTTAATATGTATCAAGGGGGATAATAGTATGAGGTCTAACAATGGAGGAAAATCTCATGAAGGACTCATTCATTCATTCAGGTGCAGATAATGCCAATGACTCAGGGGGTGTCTTATAGGGATGTTATCTACTTAATTTTTGTCATCCATCAAAAAGGGGGAGATTGATAATGTTCAGTTTTGATGAATGATTTTTGTGATTGATTACATTGTAGGAATTTAGGAAAAAGAATATTCAGACAAGTCCTTGTTAATGCTCGAAAAGGAAGAATTACTTAAGAAGATATATCATACAAGAAATAATGATTTCTGCATTTATTGGAATGCTTGATTCATGGGATCCCGTGTCTCTCTCTCTTTTGTATAGATTTTACTTATTTAGATTTTTCTTTGAGTCTTTACTTATTCTTTTAAATTGAAAATTCATTCTTCATTTTTATAAGAAGAATAATCTTTTGGATTTCCTTCATCCATATTCCAATGGCTAGTAGTAGTCCAATCACAACTATATAAGTATTGAAAGACAAAGAAAGAGATATACTTTTGTCTAAACCTTCTCTAGTTCTTCGCATTAATTTATTCAAGCACTGTATTCTCTTAAGATTTACTATGTATTCAAAAAAAGAGGAGAGAATACATAGTCGGTGAGGCATCGTATCAAAGTGAGAAAGAAAGAGTGTGAGTCGTAGCTAAAATGTTTGACTCAATCCTTGTCTTTTGATTTTATTCAATAAGAACTAGTAGAATTTTTGTAACTCAAGGGGAATGGGGTAATACCTATTAGAGGTACCAAACAATATAAAATATCTGGTGTTATAAATTCTTAGGACTTTATTTGCTGAACTTTACATTACTGCTACAATAGTCAATTGTTTGATCAAAAAAGTGTAATTCACCCCCATCTTACTATTTTTAATACTGATGATCCGTCACCTTAACCATCATCTCTATCTAGTGAAGGCCCCTTAAGTCTGCATGATTCCCTTAATTGAATTGAAGATCTATCATCAGGGTGATGGTTCGTAGGGTGAATCATCACTTGGAACTAGTAAACGCCCTTGACTGTTTAGCGAGCCATGCTTTCTATAATATCCCATTGAGGTGGCGATATCCCATCTAGTGATTCATCAAATCATTTACACTTGGTCTTAAACATTATTTTACTATGTCGTTTGGGATGACGACCCATAACAGGATCGATAGTTTGTCAAGTGGACCGCCATGTCTCTCCTTTAAACATTTCAATATTGTTTCTTTTCTCGGTATATTTTCCTTCATAATAAACAAAAACGTCATCAAATCCGATAAAATTTACTTAAGAAATTGCAACAATTTATAGTCAAAAGAATCAAATGTGCCATCGAATATCTACTTTTTTTAAAAATTAATAGAGCAAGATATTTATGATAGTACTATAACACAAGTTTTTGTTTGTTTCTTTAATTTTGGAGGTTTGTTTATGATTGTTGTTGGACTTCATTTCCATTTTTAATGATAGTAAAACTTTGTCCCTTAGGGAGGACCTCCATTAAAGAAGTTGTTTAAAGTTAAGTTTTATCTCCTTATTTTTATCTTCTTTAACTATTATTTATGATATTTTGATACTTGTATTTAGTTTGTAATATTTATTGATATATACTTTAAATATGATAAGTGTATAAGTAGTGTTTAATATATACATAATGAGTAATTTCATTTTATGTGAATCAAAAATTAAATTGATATGGACATTAGTTGTTTGGTTGGAGCGATAAAGTTAATTATCTCAGTATAAAATCTAGGGTTAGATCTATTTTAGGTTGAGAGTATCAGATAAAATTATGATAAATATTTTCATACCACTATTAGAAGATTATCTATCTCATATACATAAGGTGCCTATATGAGACTGATAAATCTTGGTTATAATTTGGATCATAATTCCAAGATATAACCTTATTAAGAACTAAATTAAAAAACATAAATATTGATGTAACTTATGGTTTTTAATATGTCCTAATATTTGTGTTTCTATGAAATTAGGTTATTAAAAATAAGAAAAAATTATTTTAAATATTTTTGAAATATAAAACTATATCAGTTTTGAACATATAAGAAAAGAAATAATTCTACATGAAATGCAATGGAGAGGATAACTGTAATACCCCGGAAGTGCCCCCTGGACATCACACTGTGCTTAAGACTGTGAATAGCCCTAAGATAACCCGTGACATCTATTCATGTTGAAACTCACATGAGAAGTGAACTCACATATATATGAACTTGAAGGTAAACAATATCATATCTTAATAAAAGTCTTGAACTTGAAAATCTTTAAGCAAATTATTTAAACTGGAAACATAATCAGTCTGACAAGCCTCGACTAATAACTAGAGAGCCATTGGGACATACCCTAGATGATCCAAACATAAAAAGAAATCAAATAATTAAAACACTATTATCAATGATCAGAAGTCTGATAAACTGGGTCCTAGGACTATGAGGACTTACAAAAAGTTGGGATGTAGGTGATGATGTCTGTAGTCAATCGTGCTATTGGAAATGAGCACCCAAACCTACATTATAAGACAATGTAGCACATAGATATATATATGGGTAAGTACCTATGGAAAGTATTTAGTATGTGGGGGTGAATGCATAAGTAAACAATAAGTAATTATATAAGTAAACTTTCAAATGATTAGCTCCAGACATGGGATATTAAAATATCTACCCCTTGGAAATATTTATCCTCGAATGTGATTCATCTAAGATTGGGACTTGGAAATGAAGCCACACTAGTACACCAAACTTATAATCAACCCTATATCTATCACAAGGAGCTAATCATTCACAATAAAAGATATGACTTTAAAACACTTAAACAAACTTAAAGAGGAAAAATGTTGGCTGGAAATAACTTTTTACCTTTTGTAGGAACTGAGTTTGAAGAAAAGAGATAAGGATACTTGGTCATCATGTTTGCTTCTGCTTCCCCATTGGCCCTTTCAACTAATTGGTTTCTCCAAAGGACTTTTACTGACACTACTTCCTTATTCCATAGCCTTCAGACCTACCTATGAAGTATCTCCACAGGAATATCTTCATACGTCAAGTTATCCTTGACCTCAATACTCTCTAGGGGAACTACAAAGGACGAAATTCCAATGAACTTTTTGAGCATCAAAATATGAAACACTAGATGAAATGCAGGTAACTCTGATGGAAGATTTAATTTTTAAGCAACCTCTCCTATAAGCTTCGCTATCTCATATGAACCTACAAACCGGGGACTCATTTTTCTCTTCTTTCCGTGTCTCATAATTTCCTTCATAGACAACACCTTTAAGAATACCCAATCACCCACTTCAAGCATAAGATCTCTCCTTTTTACACCAGCCTTTGATTTCTTACAGCTCTGAGAAATTTTCAATCTCTCTTGAATCACCTAAACCTTTTCCATAGCTTCAAGAATAGTGTCCGATCCAATCAAAGATGCTTCACCGACCTCAAACCATTCTATAGGTGATCTACACCTATTTTACAATGCTTCAAACAAAGCTATCTGAATGCTAGTGTGATAACTGTTATTATAAGAGAACTCAATCAAAGGTATATGGTCATCCCAACTTCCTTTAAAGTCTAAAAACATACCATCAACATGCCTTCCTAATGTCTGAATTATGCGTTCAACCTGACCATTGGCCTGCGGATGAAATATAGTACTATGCTTAACCTTTGTACTAAGGCCCCCCTGAAAAGACTGCCAAAATTGTAAAGTAAACTGTGTGCCTCTATATGAAATGATGGATAAGGGTATCCCATGAAACCTTACAAACTTGAAGACATACATTTTGGCATAATTCTTCGCAGTATCTGAGGTCTTGATAGGTAAAAAATGGGTTGATTTAGTCATTTGATCTACTATGCCCAAAATTGAATCATGCTGACATCTTGTACAAGGCAACCCTGTGATGAAATCCATATTTACTACTTCCCAATTCCAAGTAGGGATAATAATCGCTTGCAACATACCTCCCGGTCTTTAGTGTTTAACCTTAACTTGCTGACAATTAGGACACTTGGCTACATACTCTGCTATGTCCCTCTTAATACCATTCCACCAATAAATCTTCTGTAAGTCTTGGTATATCTTAGTAGCACCCAGATGAATGGAATACCTCAAACCACAATCCTCATCTTGAAACGAGCTGCCCTGGGTCCTTATTGTAATGGGCTTCCCAAGTCTGACCAGGATCAAAGACCACCTCCGTTACCCAACCCAATCTCCAGCCGCTTGCCCTGAGTTGGCTGAATTTCGAGCATGTAACAAGACAGTGTAAGAGCTTACATAAAGACTCTAGGAATATGTCACAACTGTGACCAATCCAACTGAGTCCAACTATCCCATACCAATAATCCAATCATACCAAACATACCAAATTAAGGGCCATAAACCATTCCATAACCAAGGATGTTCCAAAACATAGTATAATTAATCCCAAAAAAAAATATGATGGAACAATGAGAAATTATGTATGATGATTCCTGTCTCAATGCCAATAGCAATGCTAAGGCTAACACCTATACCGATCCCGCCCGTTCCAACCCATAGAAGTACCACAAGGCCTTTAACCAAAAGAGAATGAAATTAGATTGGGACATACCCCCAATCATAGACAAAACCAATATAAAAAAAATTAAAGTGTCTAGAAATATCCATAACATGAAATGGAGCCTTTCAAAAGGATGAAAACTCACCACCTCAGTTCAAATGCTGTTCTTGAGTCAATCACTATATAGGAGGAGTAGCACGGTCGGTTCCTACATAACATGGGTATAATACCGCCAGTAGACAGGGTTAGCGAGTGACCGCTAGCATGATCTAAGGGTAAGGTTAAAATAATGCCATTTATAAAACTAAGTAAAACTATCCATATATACACAACCATACGCACACACACATACACATTTATATAAATAACCATGTCGGAAAAAAGGACCTGGTTTAGCATCCCTTTAAAACCTTTACCTGGGCTATGTAGCTTTGTTATGCTAAACCACCCATGGCCTATATGAGTTCATCTCCCCCTGCTGAAAGGGCCCCAGTACATGTAGCCGCACGACCAGGGATGAAAACCTTGGGATGACTAGTACATCCCCTAAATATAGAGTGACATCATGCACACGGTCACCAAGACCAACCTCATAATGGCAAAAATGAATTTATAGTTTTAGTCCCCCCGGAACCTCCACCTTCCATGACTTTACTTCACATCTCGCTATTATTACCCAATTAAAACCAATTTACAAATAACTAAACTATTATCCATTTATTTTTCAAGTCCATTAACATTGGTATCATCATACCAATCCTTACTTACAAGTATTATCCATAGCTAGCCATGTATAGGTTTAAGGGGACTTTCAACTGCCCTTCCATTTGTCATGTTAAATCACTTAGGAGATTCCACGTACCCCCCAAACATAACCATTATCCATTTACCATTCCATCTATTTGAACCATGCATAATTCCTTTACCAAGTCTTAAAACAAGCAAGAGTTCCACTAAAAGTAGTCAATGCAATGAACATATTTTTATAAGCATTTTGTCAAACACATTGGGAGCATAATATGACCAAAACCAATTCCAATTACCATTAAACCATTCCCACGTAATCCAATTATCAAAAACCACCATTAATGCATATAAAAGCATAATTAAAACCATGGGAAACCATAACCAACCATTTAATATCAAAACCCTTAAATCATATTTGAAATAAAAAATTATACAATCAACGAAATCATGAAAACATTCATAAAAATCATGCCTTTATTTATAATTAACAATGAAGAAAGAGAACATGTGTTAAACCAAGTAAGTTAGAGGTCGTGGGACTTTATTAGGATAAGAGGGAAAATGTCCAGAATACCCCCAATTAAGTTGTACCTCAATCCCATCACAGGGGTACGACTGACCCACACGAGTCGTACCCTCTAATACGATTGGTATCCTCTACTCGTATCCTGGCCCCAAACCTTTGATTCAACACTATCTAGTGTACAACTAATCCAAAACAGTCTTATTGACAGCATACTATCCGTACCCTTCATCCGTACCCCAATCAGATTTAAGCGCATGGAAGTTTAAATCACTATCCACCATACGTGTCAATGGTACGACTTGTACCCTGACTTACTACTCACGGTGAGCCACTTATACTCAGATATAACCCAAGTAAGCAAGTCTAATATTAAGTTATGGAACCAAATAATCCGTAACCACCAATACGACTTTACCCCTAAGTTCTATCAATTCAAGTAACCAAAATCCATCCCACCAACCAACAGTTGGTCAGTATATGACTAGACTATACCATCCGTAACCCAACATATGGCTCGCACTCTTGAGTCGTATTGGGTCCATAGACCAAAATTCCAAGAAATTTTCTAAGGGTCAAAACCCAGGGTATTATACAGATAGTATCCTATCCCTCAACCCATCTACATTTGGAACACAAAGTCTACCTTTATAGAGAAGTACACCATCTCCCTCTTGGGAGAAAGCCTCAACCTTTTGTTGTTGGACTGCTTCCATTATATGGGATCATTCCTTGTTTCTCCTTCACTTCCACTACCAAAGATGATTCTAAACTGTTCAGAACTATTACTCCCTCATCATCAGCACTAAGTAAACATATTCCCAACTGGGCTAACCTTTTCACTTCTTTAGCTAATGCTCGATTCTTTTTTTTCACATAAGATATATAACCCATAGAAAACTTACTGAATACATCTGCCACCATATTTTTCTTACTTGGATGATAAAGCACATTTATGTCATAACCTTTTAACAACTCCAACCATCTTATACGATGAAGATTCATCTCCCTTTGAGAAAATATATACTAAAGACTCTTATGGTCAGTGAAAACGTCAACGTGCACACCATAAAGGTAGTGCCTCCAAAATTTCAAAGAAAAACCATATAAGCTAACTCCAAGTCATGAGTTGGGTAATTGTTTTCGTGATCCTTAAGTCGCCTGGAGGCATACACTATCACTCTCCTATTTTGCATCAACACACAACCTAACCTAAATCTAGAGGCATCACAATATACCACAAATATGTCTAACTCTTCTTGCAGCATTAACACTAGTGCCTATGTCAATCTATACTTTAACCCTTGGAAACTCTTCTCACACTTATCCGACCATACTTTTAGTTAGTTTAGTCAATAGTGTGGCTATACAGGAGACCCCTTCAACGAATCTTCTATAATATCCTACCAAGCCCAACAAGATCTGGATATCAGATGGAGTGATGGGTTTAGGCCATTTCTTCACCATATTAGTCTTCTGAGAATCTACATGAATCACATCCCCTGAAATAACATGCCCCAGGAAGGTAACAAATTCCAATAATAATTCACATTTACTAAACTTTGTAAAGAATTGACATTTTTTGAGGGTCTGCAACACTATTCTCAAATGTTATACATAATACTCCTCACTTTTGGAATACACCAGTATGTTATCTATAAAGATAATGACAAAAATATCCAAGTACTGCTTGAATACCCTATTTATCAAATCCATTAAGGCTGCAGAGGCATTTGTTAGTCCAAATGACATAACCACAAACTCCAAATAGCCATACCTCATTCAGAAAGCTATTTTTGGAATGTCTTACTCCCTGAGTTTCAACTGATGGTCCCGACCTAAGCTCAATATTGGAGAACCACCGAGCACTTTGAAGATGATCAAACAAATTATCGATTCTAGGAATAGGATACTTGTTCTATTTGGTAACCTTGTTTAGCAGTCTATAGTCTATAGACATTCTGAGAGTACCATCTTTCTTGCACACAAAAATGACTGGAGCGCCCCATCGAGAGACACTAGGTTTGTTGAAACATTTATTTAAGAGGTCCTTAAACTGATCCTTTAACTCTTTAAGTTCAGACGGAGCCATACACTATGGAGGGATAGAAATGGGCTGTGTATTCAGAAGATCAATACCAAATTCTATATCTCTATCTGGAGGTACCTTGGCAAATCTTTAGGGAAAACCTTGAAGAAAGCATTTACTACCGGGACTAAATGAACTGTCGGGACTTCAGACTCAGTATCTTTGACTCAAACTTAATGGTAATGGTACATTGTAGGAGTTTAGCATCCCCACTTAGAAGTGGGAACTAGTGAACATTTATTTTGTAATAGGGTTGCCTCGTACACATTGTCAACATGATTCGATATGGGTCATTGTTGATAGAATAACTAAATAAGCTAATTTCTTGCCTCTTCGTACTTTGTACTCAGCTAAGGATTATGCCAAGCTTTATATTAGAGAGTTGGTTAAGTTGCATATACACCCTTTGATATTCACTTTCCGGCCTTAAGATATGAGATAAAACAAACTTTGGGAGACGCATAACTACCCTTCCACTTAAAAATTTCTTCATCAGAAAACTAAGACTTCACCTCATGGGTGTGACAATCTATTGATGCATTACATGAATGGAGCCAATCCATGGCTAAAATAATATCAAAATCCACCATCTCTAACTCTATTAGGTCAACTAGTATGAACTTAAGGAGTACGGTAATAGGACATTCCCTATAAAGACATCTAGCAATAACTGACTCACCCACTGGGGTAGAAACTGAGAAAGGCTGGGAAAGAATTTCAGGATCTACCCCAAAATTTTCAGCAACCAATGGAGTTACATAATGCAGATTTGTTTCCAAGTCTAGCAACACATATACATCAAGGTGAAAGTCAAGAATAATACCAGTAACAATATCTGGTGAACTATCCTGCTCCTAACAGGATGGTAAAGCATAGAACCAATTCTGGAACTAACCTTCATCGGTATTGGATGATGCACCATGTGGAAGAACTGGGTGACCTGGCTGAGGTAGTGCATTAGTAACCTGGGTCTGTGGACGAACATTCTTACTTCCCTTCTTAGCATATAGATACTCCTTTATTCTGGGGACCATCTTGCCAAAACCATAGCAACCCCCTTTGCCCATCAAACATTCACAAGGATGGGTCCTACTTTATTTTGCACATATTAGGTAACTCGGCTTCCCGAGTACACTTTTCTGCGACCTGGAATTTAATGTCTGGCCCCACTTCTCTTGCCTGGTTCTGGGTACAGGGGCATTAGATAAATATATCGTAATCATAGATAAATGACCCTAAAACTATGAATGACTTCCCCCTCCAGACCATGGCTGACTATACTTAAACTGTCTAGTTTTAGCCCTCTTATTTCTCTTCTCTCTTTTCTTTAACTTTTTTGCCTCAATCTATTGAGCATGAGTCATAAATCTATCAAAATTCATATCCCCAATCAGTATGGCAGTCCTACACTCCTTCACTACCGAATGCAACACCCAGTAAAAAACTTACAAATACGAGCTCTAGAGTCAGATAGCAACTCAGAAGCATACTTAGACAACTGAGTGGACTTAAGGTGGTACTCCTTCACTGTTATAGAGCCCTGTGTCAGGTTTAAAAACATTCCACCCTAGCCTTCCACATCTCACATGGAAAGAACCTGTCCATAAAAGCATTCTAAAATACCTAACAACTCATAGGAGCTGCATTCTCACCCCTACCTTCCATTCACATAACAACCCAATTATCAGCGACATCTTTCAGCCTATAAGAGGCAACTCTATACTCTCCTTATTAGTGATATCTATAATCTGAATAATCATTCTCATCTTATCAATAAAGAGTTGAGGATCCTCATCCATCTTTTCCCTATGGAACTTAGGTGGATTCATCCTCATAAAGTTCAAAATCCTAGATGCTGCTAAATTACCATTTTGCTGAAGTGAGAGTGCTGCTTCTTGGTTTCCCTGAACATTGGCATTCACATCTTGGGCCAATGCTTGAAAGACAACCCAAAATTCTGTATGAGACCTATTCTCATTCAGAGGGTTGGCGTGAAGGCGTGGTTTGATCATCATTTTGCGTGCATCATCTCAATGAGGAGGTGAGAAGTGATACCAAACTTGTAATGCCACACAAGTACCCCATAGATGTCACACGATACTTAAGACTATGAATAGCCCTAAGATAACCTATGATATCTATTTATCTTGAAACTCACATGATAAGTGAACTCAGATATATAGGAACTTAAAGGTTAAAGATCTCATATCTTAATAAAAGTCTTGGACTTGAAAATATTTGCACAAATTCTTTGAACTAGAAACATAATTAGTCTGACAAGCCTCTACTAATATCTAGAGAGCCACTGGACAGACCTCAGATAACCCAAACATAAACAAAAATCAAATAATTAAAACACTATAATTAATGATAAAAAGTCTGTTAAACTAGGTCCTTGGACTAAGAGGACTCACCAAAAGTTGGTATGTAGGTGATAATGCTCGTAATCAATTGTGTTGTTGAGAATGAGCACCTAAACCTACATTATAAGACAATGTAACACATAGATATATATGTGAGACAGTACCTTTAGAATGTATTTAGTATATAGGGGTTAATGCACAAGTAAAACAATAACTAATTATATATGTAAAATTCAAATGATGCATGCTAAGCGTAAATGAATCACCTTGAATCTGAATAACAAAAAGACTGCAAGATCATAACACGAATGATGAAGAATAAGGATAAACTTTGTGAGCCATGACACGTAGTTTTCTAAAAGCTTTACTTTTCATTATTTTTTATGGGTGATTCTTCTAACCAAGATAAACCATGTGTGCCACAATGGATTCTAATGTCTTACCTAAGTTAGGGAGAGTTGTTCTATCCTTTCCATTAGAATAGAATCTTACTTAAGTGATCACTGAACTTCATCCATATTGTGAAAAATCTTAAGCTACGGTGGCTCGTAGTTTCAGGGAATATAGGATATGCTCATCCACATTCCATTCTCGGTGCTGAATACTACCCCAAAATATTTATATGCTCATATTTTAAGAAATCCACCAGAAAATAGCATAAAGGTTTATAGAATGAAAACCGGTTATGCTTCTCTTTTTTTTTAAAATCATAATCAAGATGAATAGTTGTGTATTTCATACCTTATCTTCAAATAAAAAGATTAATCTTTCATGAATAATGCCATAATGTATGTGAATGAAGTTTCAAAGGCTTAAACTTTCTCGTAAACTTAATGCTTGTATTTGGGACTTGGAATTCATGCTTTATTTCATAGGATTTCATAATAAAACATCATGCTCAGTAATTACCTTGGAATCTTTCAACAATATCCAATCAAGATAGTTTAATTCAAATCATAATATAAATCTTGCAAGTCAAAACATGAATCTATGTAAACCTGTATGCACTTAAAGCTTTCAATCATATGGTACTATCATACTTTAAGAATATGGCTATTTGGGTATGAATACTAATTCAAAATAAGTAAATTAAATATCAAAACCATATACTTTGGGAACAAGGATAAAAGAATAATCTTGTTCATAAACTCCATATACCTGAAGTTTGTTGTCTTGTAAAGAGAGCTTGAACCATAGGACTTGAACGATGAGTTTGTGGAGAGGAACTCTAATCTTGATGTTCTTGAATATGGGAGAAGGAAAGTGTTGTTATTTGATTGGGGAATAGAGAGAAATAATGCATCTTGGAGGATTATGGGTCGTGTGTTGGGTGTTATAAAAGTGGAAAAGACTAAAAGCCCTTTAACTGAACTTTACAAAAATTGTTCGCCAGTCTTTACGAGTCAAACATACTGCAAGTATGGTGAGGGTATGACTAAGTCCATCAACTCATAAGCTTAGCAGAATCAGGGATGGTATACACTGACCATCATATGAGTGGTAGCATACGACTAGTATCATCTCCATATGACTTGTAGCCCCCTACTCGTATATTGGACAGAACCTTAGGGAGCCTATAATGATAAACTTACAACTTACGTTCATACTACTCGTTTGGTGATCTTAAGACTGTAAGGTTCAAGTTACACCTACAACAAAATATCCACCATACCACTCTGTCTTGGTTACGACTACAACATATTTCTTGTATGTTGTATATACGACTCAAGGGAGTGAGTCGTATGATGAACAAAGACTTTTAGACAAAGGGTATTACAATAATATACTTTCTTAATTATTTATTATTACAACAACAACAACATACCAAGTGTATTCCCACAAAGTGGGGTCTGCAAAAAGTAAAGTGTACGCAGTCCATACCATTACCTCAGACGAAGTTGGGAGGCTATTTTTGAAAATTATTCATTATTCAAATCTGAATACAATATAGTGGTGCTCAAATATCATATATGTATTCACATCCCGACATATTGTTTATTATAAATAGGTATATAAACATATATATATATATATATATTTAAACTCTCCAAAACTTAAGTGATATAAATCCCCCTTTCCCCCTTATCCTATTTATGATTTAATAATTTTATTTTTAATGACTTTTGAATATTATTTTGTTGGGTAGTACAGGGTATTCCTATATGGATAGATTAGAGTAGGTATGCATAATCCTCTTGATTAGGTCATGACAACTAGAAAGGCCCCTGCCAATAGCTCTACCAAGAAAAAAACAACTCCCAAAAATTCTTACAAAGCAATACACAGGTAGTATACAAGTGCTATTTGGGCTGTTGAGGCAACCATGATATCCAGGAAAATGTAAATATCTGCGAGCAATCAATGCACCATGATCTTTACAAAAAAGTCTAAAATTGGTATATACAATATAAGCTATGCCAACAGGCTGCTAAAACTATCAACTAAAATAAGTCCATACTGGTCAATAAACTGTAATTAATCCTTACATAAGGTAAAAACAGTCACTAACTTATGTACACAATCCAATAAACAATCTGCAAGTCTTTATAAATACAATACTAGGTGGGATACGAACCCGACTTATCAAAAATACCTTAAACAAAAAAACAAGAGAACCTCTGAGACTCTATTAACCTTTTAAAAGAAAGGAGTTAACTAATCTGCTGAAAACTCAGTTATGCTACCCGACGAGTCTGTCTAGTTATTGCTCAGGACATGTAAGCACGATTGCAGTGTCCCTAGGTTACGGAGTATCAATATGAAATAATATATGAGCATATAAGGCAAAAGGAATGTTAAAACTAAAATTGAAAGCATAAATTGAATGTGAAGTACAAGAACATACCAACAAGGGCATGAGTAAAACCGAAGTACAACACCTTACCATTCTTCACTAAGACAACATATAAACATGTAGCAACTAATAATCTGACCTAGCCCCTACAAACCCAGTAGGTATAAAACAACATACAATTACCATAAGCCCTAGCAAGCCTAAATAGTCGTTAAATAAACATACTAGCCCTATTATTTGGACTCCAATCAACATATAAATAGAATTATCTAAATTTGTAGGCCCTATGAATGAATACAACTCTTATGCTTTGTAGTAAATATAATAATTGTATAGTAGGTACAACCTGCCCACTCTATAGGGTCGATTTATCCAACCCATAGACTTGATATAGCTACATGACATGTAGGTTTAGTTTATCAGTCAAGCTATAGACTCTAAAACCCTATTGTGTTAGTGTCAACTGAGGCCAAAACAAGCTTGTAGATGGCATCAAGAAAATAAAAACATTACAAGAATAACAAGTAATCATAGATGACCTCAATACAATCATGACATGCTTTTCTAGTATAGTAACAAATAGAGTACAACTGATAGGCATTATATCATACAGTGCTTGCTAACTCAATAGTATAAGGATACAAGTTGAATAAGGATTATATACATATTATAACAAGCTAGGGCCTTCAGTGTCACGCTGGAAAGTGGAAAGGAAGCCTTAACATGCCTTTCAACTTAAGTATTAAGGCTTTCACTATAAATTTGAACCAACCAATCAAAATGCAACAAATGTAAAAATCAACAAGGATGCAAGAAAGAGTCATACCAATCGATAAAGGCATTAAGTTCATCATTACTACCAGCCCACATTAATTTAATAAATGCCATCAAAATCTTTACCAAACCAAAATTAATAACAACAACAAAAAGCTATCAACATCTCACAAGATTGGGAAGCTCTTGAGTCAATATTACAAGACATACTTTACAATGTTCAATCCGACAACCATCATACCAAACTCTAAAAAAGAACACCCACTCCTCAGTCTCTAACACCTGAACACTATCAACAAATAGAAATAATAAACCAATATATTAGACAATAGGGTTGTCTAGAGTCACAGTATCTGAAGCACTGCTTTGGGGATCAAAAATCATTAAGAATAATACTAGAACATGGAATTATGGAGGGTATAGGAGGAAGATTACTTTGAAAAATTAAAATCCCAATCTAAATACATTGTTGTAAGGACCCACCCCTGCTACTACATTGAAGCTTCACAAAAATACAACTATATCACGTTATCAGTGTTACCAATGATATCCATACTTGGAACTAGCTAAAAATCAATAAAAATAAGTTGAAATGTCACCTTAGGACTTCCAACCCGCAGATGTCATAACACATACTCCCAAGATGTAATGCCCTGGGAGTACACCGTGGATGCCACATAGTGTTTATGGTCACAAGTGAACTGGTACCTACTGTGAGCCTTGAACAAAACTGATACCAAAAGATTCACATATGCAAAAAACTAAAAATGCCATAAGGTTTAAATACTAAAACATCTTTGATATTATAAGCCTAAAAATAATTATCGGGAATCAACCTTCTAAAAAATGATAAAAATAATGACAAAGTAACTAACTATCTGAAAGTGTCCAAAAGCCTCTAAAACTGACTGAATAAAAGTTGATGGGACAGGTCCCAACTAACTTCAATTGTCTAACTAAAAAAAATAATGAAATAAACATAATCTATCCTTGAAGTACGAGGACTCACCATTATTACAGCTGCTGATACGCTGGAATATCTAAGTGCGTTCGGGGAGCTAAGCATCCGAACCTATGATATAAGACATCATAGTGCAAGAAACGAGTATGCAGTCAGTACTTAGAATGTACTGGTATGCTAGATGAGATTAGGCTGATATGTATGGTCTCATGTATATGAATAATAACTACCTAAATGAATAACATAGGATAATTGATGCATGGTATGCATGAAAACTATAAAATCCGAGGTTGCATGACCAAGCATATAACATGATACTTAAATAGTCTGTAAACTGGAATCACTAAAATTTGGTAACTGTATAACTGATAACTATATGCCATGGTCATTACAAACCTGAACTAAATTATGCTGAAGACCAAACTGAAACTTATGGGAGCTAGCTATAACCGACATGCTCTAATATATTATCAGGGTCCAACCTATAACCCCAGTTGGAAAGTTGTTAGTACTGTGCCACAGGTACTAACATTGGCTGTGTGGATCTATTATCTTTTGTCCAGAAGGACGGGGGTGTCATGACTAACTAATAGAGGACCCCTTAAAGTCGATAGTGGCACCGTAGGTTCGGAACCTAGGGACTTCTACTAACACGAGATGCCTAACTGATGGGGGAGACGTCATCCCTAAGTTCACTCGGTGCTAAGTTTTACTCCTAACTAAAGATGCTGATGCTTGAACTGATCTAATCATAACTGAACCAACAACTGACCATACAAACTGAATGAAGAATAATGCTTATAGTTTATATAAGACCATTCAAAAAATACTGATACTATGTAAACAACTAACTTTTTGGGTATTCATAACCCCTAGGACTTGATAACAATAACAACAGGGACACATGAAAGCTTTGAAACCACGGAAGGAAATCATTGTTTACAATTATTCACTTAAGCATTTCATCAAACACACGAGGGTCATGAGTTAAAGCATGAGAAGATAACATAATTTCACTACTAAAATTCATAGGTTAAGGATATTACATGCAACTTTTATCCTCCAAACATGTCAAGGGCTAATTCCAACAAAAACACATGTAAGCATGGTAAAAAATTAAAATTCATAGGAGTTCATGGATATAATTCATGCTAACATGTAAAGATCATGATCGTAAACTTGAAAATGAATTCTTGGACTCCATGGGAGAAAAACACCCATGGATGAACATCTAACATACCTTAATTGAAGAATTCGTGCAGGTTCTTGGTGGTTTTCGTGAAACTTGAGCTTGAATATCTAAGGGCTAGGGCTTGTTCTTGAGAGAGAATTCTTTAATTAGGGAAATTTAGAGATTGAGATAGTAAATTATGCTTTTGGGACCCTAAATCTCATGTTTTGGATTAGTTGGGTGAAGGAAAAAAGACCTAAATGCCCTTGAAAAAACATGACTAAAAACTAGAAATACATGGGGAGCGATGGAGCGCGCACTGCAGGCTCTGGTCCACCGAAATAGATCGAGTTCCACAGGAACTATCACGGGCTTTCCCCAGGGGTGAAATAGGGGGTGCGTCGCAGGGCTAATTGCTGGATGCTTCTATTTTGTAACTCCAAACACTCCCCTATGTTCGTCTGAAAATTCTAAAACTCACCCTAGATGTACTATTGATCACCACAAACTTGAATAAACTTAAAAATCTACATTCTAAGGTCAGGAAGGTCGAAATAAAATTGTCAAAGTTTAAGGGGCTTTGAAAATGGCTAAGTCTTAACACTTCGTAGATTTTTTTCTAAGTCTTGGACCACTTTAGTATGCAATAGTAAGCTGAAATAAGCTAGAGTCATACGAGGTATTACAATATCTCCCCCTTGGGAAAATTTGTCCTTAAATAAGATTAATTAAGTTGAGAATTACTGAGATACTGAGATTAAAGGATGAATATGAATAACTGAAAGCATGATTACATGACTGAGTGTGAAACATGGTGACTCACTGAACTGATTCATGAATGCATGCAATGACATGAAGATAATCATATGGACGGAACTGATATTGAAAAAAGATAGTCTAAGGAAAACTATTACCTTAAGATGAGTCTGACTTTGTGGAGAAAAGATGAGGGTACTTGGCTTGTATGTATGATTCTGCTTCCTAAGTGGCTCCCTCAGCGGACTGATTCAGCCAAAGAACTTTGACCAAGGGAACTTCTTTGTTCCTTAGTCAACAAATTTGGTGATCCAGGATCTCGACTAGAAATTTTCATAAGAAAGACTGTCCTGAACATCTACGCTTTCTAAAGTAACAACTGCAACTGGGTCCCCAATACACTTCTTTAACAAGGAGAAATGGAACACTGGGTGTACTGATGCCTAATCGGTAGGAAACTCGAGATCATATGACAACTTCCCACAATGAGTCGAGATTTTATAAAGGTCCAACATATCCGGGACTGAGTTTCCCCTTCTTACAAAATCTCTTCACTCTCTTCATGGGAGATATTTTCAAGTACACCATATCCCCAACTGCAAACTCAAGATCTTTCCTTTTCACATCTGCATAAGATTTCTATCGGCTTTGGACTATCTTAAGCCTCTTTCTGATTAGCTGAACTTTCTCCAATGCATTAAATACTAAATTTGGACCTATCAATCTGGTGTCACCTACCTCCAACCAACCAATAGGAGATCTATATCTTCTCCCATAAAGAGCCTTAAAGGGAGCCATCTGGATACTAGAATGATAGCTGTTATTATAAGCATACTCAATCAATGGAAAGTGGTCATCCCAACTTCCCTTAAAGTTGATAATACAAGCTCTCAACATGTCCTCTAGGGTCTGAATAGTCCTCTCTGCCTGACCATATGTCTGAGGTTAAAAAGCTGTACTGAGGCAAACTTGGGTACCAAGACCCTTCTAAAAAGCTTTCCAAAAGTGAGAGGTAAATTGAGTACCTCTATCTGAAATGATGGATAATGGGACTCCATCCAACATAACCAACTCTCTAGTATAAAGTTTGGCATAGTCCTTGGCTGAATAAGAGGTATGAACTTGTAAGAAATGGGCCGATTTGGTCATTTTATCTACAATAACCCAAATCGAATCATGTTGGCGACGTGAACGAGGAAACCCGATCACAAAATCCATATTCACCTCTTCCCACTTCCAAGTGGGGATGCTGAACTCTTGTATAATGCCACTAGACCTTTGGTGCTCAACCTTACCCTGCTGAAAATTAGCACACTTGGCTACAAACTCTACATTATCTCTCTTTATGCCACTATACCAATAGATTTCCCGTAAATCATGATACATCTTAGTGGCGCCTGGGTGAATAAAGTAATGTGCACCATGCGCTTTTGCAAGTTCTCTGTCTCAACACATCAACACACGGCACACATAATCTACCTTGGCAATGCAACACACCATCTCCTCCTTGGGAAAAAACCTCTACTTTCTGATCTCTGACTGACTCCTTCAACTTAACCAAGCTGGAGTCCTTATCTTGTTTCTCCTTCACTTCTGCAACCAAAGAAGATTTTGAATTTTTCTAAACCCATACCCTATCTTTAACTGAGTCAACCAAACGAAAGCCTAACCTAGCCAATTGATGAACCTCCTAAACTAGCATCTTCTTATCATTCTCAACATGAGCCACACTACCAATAGACTTCTATTAAGGGCACATGTGACTACATTGGCCTTGCCCGGATGATACAAAATACTCATATCATAGTCCTTCAACAATTCTAAACACCTTCTTTGATGAACATTTAACTCTCTCTATAAAAACACATACTGTAAACTTTTGTGATCCATGAATACAAAAATATACACCCAATACAGATAATGCCTCCAAATATTTAGGCAAAACCAACAGCTGCTAACTCAAAGTCATTGGTAGGATTATTTTTTTCATCGGGCTTAAGCTGTCTAGAGGCATAGGCTATGACCTTACCTCTCTAAATCAACACTCAAACCAACCTAGCTCGAGAAGCATCACAGTAAACAAAAAACCCATCCAAACTGTCTATCAAGGTCAAAAGTGGGGCTGAGGTGAGTCGAGTCTTCAACTCCTGAAAACTCTTCTCACAGGAATCCGACCACTAAAACTTAACCTTCTTTTGAGTTAATCTGATATGGAGGATGCAATAGATGAGAAACCCTCACCAAACCATCTGTAATAGCCAGCCAATCCCAAAAAACTCCTAATATTTGACAGAGAAATAGGTCTGGGCTAGTTTCTCACTATTTCAGTATTTTAAGGGTCAACTCTAATGCCATCGTCGGAAATAATGTGTCCAGGGAAAGCTACAGATCTTGACCAAAATTTGAACATACTAAATTTGGTGAACAACTGCTGGGTTCTAAGAGTCTGCATTACTATTCTGAGGTGGTCAGTATGATCATTTTCATTACGAAAATAGACAAGGATATCATCTATGAAGACTATGATGAACATGTATAAGTATTGCTTGAACACTCGATTCATCAAGTCCATAAAAGATAATATGGCATTTGTTAGAGAAAAGTGACCACACCGAGTTCTTAAAGCTTTCTTAGGAATGTCACACTCTCTGACTCTGAGCTTACGATAGCCGAATCTAAGGTCTATCTTAGAGAAGTATCTAGCACCTTGAAGTTGGTCGAATAAGTCATAAATCCTGGGGAGTAGGTACTAATTATTTGTTGTGACTTTGTCAATTGATTGTAATCGATGCACATTCAGGGAGAACCATCTTTCTTTTGCACGAAAAGGACTGGAGTGACCCATAGAGAAACACTGAACCTGATGAATCCTTTATCTAAGAGATCTTTCAACTGCTCTTTCAATTCTCTAAGCTCAGCTGAAGCCATTCTGTAGAAAAAAAATAGAGATGGGTTGGGTATCTGGGTGAAGGTCTATTTCAAAGTCAATTTTTTTTTTGGGAGGAACTCTGGGAAGATTTTCTGGGAACACATCTAGAAATTCCCTCACTACTGAAACTAACTCGAGACTAAGAGTCTCCAAACTAGAGTCTTTGACTCGGATAAGATGGTAAACACACCCCTTGGATATTATTTTACTCACTTTAAGGTAAGAAACAAGCTAACCCCTAAGTGCTAAAGTTCTACCCCTCCATTCAAGGAATGGTTTATTTGAAAACTAGAAATGAACAACTCTATTTCTATAATCAACTAAAGCATAGCATGAGTGGAGCCAATCTACGCTGAGAATGACATCAAAATCTATTATCTCCAACTCCACAATCTACGCCGAGAATGACATCAAAATCCATCATCTCGAACTCCACAAGATTAACTAAAGTGACTTTTTGGGATATTGTGACCGTACAGTTCCTGTATACCTTTCTGTCTACAATAGAGAAACCTACAGGAGTGGACACTAAGAAGGGTTCTACTAAAGTTTCAGGACTGACACCAAAATTCACAGCTATATAGGGGGTTATAAAAGAAAGAGAAGCTCCAGGATCTAACAAAGCATAAACATGTAAATGAAATACCTGTAACATACCCGTAACAACATTAGGAGAAATTTCCTAATTGTGACAGGAATGGAGTGCATACAACCTATTTTGGAACTGACCGCTAGTGGCACTGGAAGTGGCATCTTACTGAGTTGGGCGACCTACTAGTGCTACTGAAGAGTTAGTCTGACCCTGATGGCGATCATTCCTACCCTTCCACATACTGGCTGGACATTCCTTCAATCTGTGTCCTGGTTTGCCACATCTAAAACACACATCGCTACCTGCCCTACATACCCCTTGATGATTCCTACCATACTTCTGGCAGAGGGTATTAGTCCGATCACTGTTAACACTACACTGAGTCTTAGAGCCTGGTGCCCTATCTCGATTATCATTTTTGAACTTTGGAACTAGAGCATTAGCTGAAGATGGATCTATGGCTGAAGATTTCTGACAGCATTGAGGACGGTTACCACCCTTCGACCTCGGCTGAGTACAATTAAAGCTACCTGTCCTAGCTCTCTTATTCTCCCTTTCAATCTCCTTAACCTTGTCCTCCTCAATCAGCTGAGCATGGACCATAAGCCTAGACAAGTTTATTTCCTTAATCAACATCATGGTCCTACACTCCTTGACCACACTATCAGATACACCAGACACAAACTTGCTCACCCTAGACTTGTTATCAGCCACCACATGAGGAGCACATCTGGCTAGCTGAGTAAACCTAAGAGAATACTCCTTCACACTCATGTTTCCCTGCTTCAAATTAATAAACTCCAACACCTTCATTTTCTTTAATTCCAAAGGGAAGAATCTATCTAAGAAAGTTATAGCAAACTCTTCCCATTTTATAGGCCCTGCATCTACACCTCTATCTCTTTTCCACTAATTAAACTAGGTGTGAGCTATATCCTGTAATTAGTAAGAAGCCAATTAAGAAGTATCACTAGAATTCACACACATAATGTCTATTACCTTCTGAACCATGTTGAGGAATTCCTGCAGATCCTCTTCAGACTTGGATCCCTAAAATGAAAGGGGATTCATACGGGTGAAGTCTCAAATCCTAGCTGTGGCAGTATTAGCCATAAAATTAGCTGGGATAATAGCTGGTGAGTTATTCTAAGATATTACTGAGTGGTCTAAAGTGGTGAATGCATCTCTGAACTTGGCATACAAGACATTTTCGTTCAGGGGATCTTCCTGAACGGGCAGAGGTACTGGCTGATTCCCATTTCTTCTTCTGTTAGTCTTTTTCGGAGGCATGTTATATAGATAGAAATAAGATTGAATTAGTATGAGAGTTTAATTTTATCTTATGACCATTCGCACGACATGAACACTAAAAGAAGGGAAACTCTTCCTAAAACGTCTTGTAGCCTCTTGTCCATAAATATGGCGCACTTCACACCCATGCACAAGACTCTACTCAATGCATCTTTCAGACTCTCTAGGGAACTTTAAAACCTTTGGCTCTAATACCAATTTTTAAAGCCCGGGAGTATACCCTGGATACCACATGGTGCTTACGGTCACAAGTGACCACAAACTAACCCATAAACTGGCACCTACTGTAGGCATGGAATAAAATTGATAACAAAATATTAACATATGTGGAAAACTAAAAATGCCATAAGGTTTAAATACTAAAACATCTTTGATATTATATGCCTAAAAATAATTGTCTAGAAACAACCATCCAAAAACTGATAAAAATAATGACAAACTGACTGACTGTCTAAATGTGTCTGAAAAACTCTAAAACTGACTGAATAAGAGTTGATGGGACAAACCCCAACTAAATCCAACTGTCAAACTGAAACAAAATACTGAAATAAACATAATCATTCCCCGAAGTACGAGAACTCACCACTGCTGCAATTGCTGATGCGCTGGAATAACTAAGTGCGGTCGGGAACCTGAGCATCCAAACCTAAGATATGAGACATCATAGTGGAAGAAATCAATATGTAGTCAGTACTTGGAATGTACTAGTGTGCTAGATGAGGTTAGGCTGATATGCATGGGCTGATGTATATGAATAATAACTACCTGAATGAATAACACGAGATAACTGATGCATGGTATGCATGAAAACTATAACATGATACTAAAATAGTCCATAAACTGGAATCACTAAAATCTGGTAACTGAATAACTGATAACAATATTCCTTAATCATTACAAACCTGAACTAAATTATGCTGAAGACTAGACTGAAACTATGGGAGCTATCTATAATTAACATGCTCTAATATATTAATAGGGTCCAACCTGTAACCGTAGTTGGAAGGGTATCAGTACTATGCCACGGGTACTAACACTGGCTGTGCAGATCCACTATCTGATGTCCCAAAGGACGAGGGTGTCATGCCTAACTGACGAGGGACCCCTCAAAGTCTACGGCGGCACGGCTAGTCGGGAACCTAGGGATTGTACTAATGCGCCATGCCTAACTGACGGGGGAGCCGTCATACCTAAGTTCACTTGGTCCTAAGTGTTACTCCCAAGTAAACACACTAATGCTTGAACTGATCTAATCATGACTGAGCCAACAACTAACCATTCTAACTGATTGAAGGATAATGCTTATAATTTATATAAGATCATTCTACAAATACTGAAACTATTTAAACAGCTAAGTTTTTGGGTATTCATAATCCCCCGTACTCGATAACAATAACAACAAGGACACATGAAAGCTTTAAAACCATGGAAGGAAATCATTGTTCACAATTATTCACTTAAGCATTTCATCAAACACATGAGGGTCATGAGTTAAAGCATGAGAATAGTTAAACATGAGATAATAACATAATTTTACTACTAAATTGCATGGGTTAAGCATATGACATGCAACTTTCGTTCTCCAAATATATCAAGGGTTAATTCCAACAAAAACACATGTAAGCATGGTAAAAAATCATAATTCATGGGAGTTCATGAATATAATTCATGCTAACATGTGAAGATCATGACTTTAAACTTGAAAATGGATTCTTGGACTCCATGGACTAAAATGACCCATAGATGAACATCTAACACACCTTAATTGAAGAATTCGTAAAGGTTCTTGGTGGTTTACTTGAAACTTGAGCTTGAATCATGAAGGGGCTTCGGCTTATTCTTGAGAGAGAATGCTTTCAATTAGGGAAATTTATAGAATGAGATAGTAAATTATGCTTTTGGGACCCTAAATCCTGTGTTTTGGATCAGTTGGGGTAAAGGAAAAGGACCTAAATGCCCTTGAGAAAATGTGACTGAAAACTAGAAATACACGGGGCGCGATGAAGCACGCGCTGCAGGCTCTGGTCCTCCTAAATGGACTGAGCACTGCAGGCACTATTGCGGGCTTTCTCTAAGGGTGAAATAGGGGGCGTTTCATGGGCTAATCGCGGGATGCTTCTGTTTTAGAAGTCCAAACACTTCCCTATGCTAGTCCAAAAATTTTGACACTCACCTAGGATATTGACCACCACAATCATGAATCAACTTAAAAATCCATATTCTAAGGCCGGGAAGGTCAAAATAAAATTGTCTAAGTTTAAAGGGATTTTAAAATGCCTAATCTTAACACTTGGTGAAATTTTTCTAAGTCTTGGACTCCTTTAAAATATAATAGTAAGATGAAACGAGTTAGGGTCTTACGCGGTGTAACATAAGAACCCAAAAATTCTATTTTAGAATGAAAAAAAACCTAAAATACATCTTAATAGTAATTATGGCCTGATCCAGTTTGTTGATCCTATTCTTCCAAACCATTCCATGATAAAATGGCCATACGTTCTTACTCTAATAAAGGATTGACAAATTATTTGATATTCTATAAACAATCATCAAAGATATTTAATTTGATACATAATGGGCCCTCTAACTCTTTATAGATTGGGAGGTATGATTGTCCCAAGTCAGCCCGTTGAAAAGATTACATAATGACTTTTCTAAAATAAACCTGTCAACTAGGATATTTTAAAAAAATCTCCCTTTCACCTATAACTTTAATCTAATAGTTCAAATTGCTTAATATACATATTTCTTGGTAAAATCACCCATTCAAATTTATTCTACTAACATCTCATCGATGGTTGACGTAAAATATGATAAATTGGCTCATAAACCATAAACTCAATATCTTAAATATTACAAAATATAGGGTGTTACAAATTCATATATATATATATATAAATAAATAAAATTCATACATAAACAAGTACTTAAAATGTCTGAAATGGTACTCTGTCATTCAGATCAAAGGTACAATCATCACTTTAATCATTTAGGAATGCTTAGTTAATCATTTAATAGGAATGTAGCACAAAAGAATGATATCTCAACTGAAAATACATGAACATGGAATCCATTCCCACATAAGAGCTCATCATCACACCCATACGATACTCTTTTACTCTTAATTAATTTTAATTAATTCAAAAAAAGATCCTTAATCAAAGCTCAAGTCCTAAATAACCTTAATCCAAGGTCCACAAAGTTAATGGATAAATTTTTCTTTATGTAACACATTTGAAATTTCTCAATTTATTCAAATATGCACTTAACACAGTCAAATGAATCAACAAGATCCAGGAAACAGGTCAAATATAGACCCCAATCCTTGGGTTCAAATAAAAAAATTTCTTTGAAAAAGAGATACCCATACCCCAAAGGTCTCATTCTTTAAAATTTAACCAAGACAAATCTCTAATTGATCATCAAGTCTTCAAACTACCCTCTCTTAATTTTAGAGGAAAATCTCCCTAAATACTTCCTAATAAAATCATAGATTAATCTACATTTAAACATTTGTAATTGAATGTAACTTATAAAACTGAGGTTATAATCTTACTCCGAGACAAATTGGTTGATATCCTCTTGAAATTTTTCTAGGACACACTTTAATATTCCAAATTGTAAATAAGAAGCCTAATACCCACTTGATTTTTTTTAACTATACTTAGGATCTTTTGAAATTGTGGCCTTTATGTTACAACTGTGAGCCTCACAAAAATAGTTGAAATTTCACAATTGAGGACTCCAATTTGCCTAGTCCTTTGCCCAAATATTATTCAACCCCCATGAAAACGACTTCTTCTGCCTATCTCCTCTTGTAAATATGGTCCAAAAATCCAAAACTATGGTCTAAACTTCCAAAATTATGGAATTATGGCTCTATGTCACTCTATCATTGCAATCAATGGGTTGTAAATGTCGTCATATAAATGGCTACACCTGGTACGTAAAAGCGTCCATATCATCCATCAACAACCAAAACACCAACTTTCTAATAATTTATTTTGTTGGTTTAGCACTTGAAACTTACCCAAAACTATTTATCAAACACTTAGATCAGATTTAATATCAGATATGATGGAATATTTAATAGGGTAATTCCTATTTTTGTCTAGATAAGTGGACAAGATAAGGGGCACTCTATTACATTACTCCAATAAATTTTGACTGTGACCCTACTATTTTCTGGTCAAACAAACAACTGAAGCAGGAGAATTAGATGAAGATATGTTAAGAAGGATTCTTCCTGAAGAACTTGCAGTATACATACCAGAGATTATTTACCCACCAGTTTAACACAACATTTAGGCAGAGCATTTTGGAAGATGAAAGCAAGGGGAAAGTTCTCAATAGGATTATCTTTTCAATTACTCAAGCAAAAAAAGAATCTAATAAATTATTCAAACAAATATGGATTAAGGGATTCCCAACCAAGATCTCTTTCTTTATGTAATGTTTTTGTAAATTCAAGTTGCCTCTCGATTATAAGTTAAAGAAGTTTGTACATCCATCTTGATACTAATGCTACTAGGATCCCTAAGTAAAGGACATTGCCCATCTTTTCCTAAATTCCCCAATAACTCAATTTATCTGGAAGCATTTTTGTGGGCCAATAGGATAAATATTTAGGGTTTACATGTCACTCAAATTATTAATAGTTGGTGTGAACTACCTGGTAATATAAAATATATACTTTTGGCAATCTCTGTAATGATAGTTTGGGAGTTATGGAAGAGGAGGAATACTATGAGGCATGAAGGGAAAGTGTCATAAAATAAGTTGGCCTACCAAATAACGCATACTTGGTTCAATTTATGAAAGTGAGAAGGAAAACTTCAAGTATGTCCCCTATAAATAGAGCACAGTAGTGGAAGTCATGACTCGATACACAACAAGAGTTAAGGTGAGTACGGTATTATGAAAAAAACCACTTACTAGATGGATCAAAATAGCTACTAATGGTGCCTCAAGAATAATCCTGGAAGAAGTTCCTGAGCTTTCTGTATAAGAGATGATAAAGGTAATATGATGCGTGATCAAGACAAAGAGATAGAGAATCATATGAGCACAACACCAAGGTAGAAACTATGGCCATTTTACAATCTCTCAAATATGTAAGAGTTAACCAGATGGATTAGGTTGTGATAGAAAAAACTTGTTATTATTGAGAAACATAATCCAGAAGAATTGGGAAGTTCCCTGGTAGATCCTTACAATTGTGGAGGAAATTTGGAAAATACTAGAAAATAATAGAATAGAGATATCACATGTTTATAGAGAAAGAAATAAGTTAGTTGACAAGTTAGCAAACCTGTCTCTAGAAAAGGGAGATATTCTATCTAATAATTTTTGGGATATGGAGAGTCAATGTAGAAAGATTTTGAATAATGATAAGCTAATGAAGCCCTATTTGAGAATCCAAAAATATTAAGAATCATGGAATAGAAGAAACACAAAGATATAAAAATTCCCTCTTTTCAAATCCCATAAGAGGAGAATTACTCTAACTGTTTGCTACATAGTGTAGGTACAAAAATATATACACCAATAGGAGAATATCATCATGACAAGAGAGGCATACCGACGGAGAACCAATTAGTAACAAAATGTAAATAATGACAGAAGACGCATACATAAGATATACAATCCAAGCACACAACATCATGTATAACAAATGGATTTTGAAAGAAATAAAATAAACACAAAGGGACAAATATCAGAGGAGAGATCAACATACAAATGAGATTTACAAAACATACCTAAATAATATCCCACAAAACAGATGATACATAGGGCATATCAACTACATCATGTAAAGTGGAAAGGCTCTAATTTTGGTCTTAGACTACTTTGATTGATTGATATGCAATACATGTTATTAATACATTTTGGTGATCATACTATTATAGAAAGATCAGTTTAAAACATGATAAAACTAAAATTAAGGGCACAAGAAATAAAATCAAACTCATAAGGTTATAACTTGAGAGGCAAAAAAGGTGCAACTCAACTACCATAGGAAACATAGAGAAGAAACAATCTATGACACCAAGAAGACATGAATTACTGAGGATATAAGAATCAATGACCTCCATCAACTTCAAAATAATAAAAAATACATTATAGAAAGCCGATATTATAGATCCGAGGCTTAATTAGGAAACCCCAAATTGAATTCCTTAGAGTAACATTTTATTTTCTTTATCATTCCTCACTGGCCCCAATGACCTTATAAAAATCTCATCTAAACTATTTGAATGCAAAATACATATAAAAATCATGCAAAAAGAACCCTTATAAATATATTTCATCACTCAACACCAAGTTAGATTCATTTAGTCACTATTTGATCTTGGACAACTCTTATTTCATAAAAACACTAGTTTAAGACTCAAGCATATAAATATAATGACTTGTTCCATTGATACCTAAAATATGTGGTAAAGGTTGAAGAATTTCATTCATCATAGGTGATATGACTAATTAATTAGTATGGAAGTGTATTTGATATGAATTAAGGTGATAAAATACCTCTAGCATAAATTTATGTCTGGAGTGTATTTTTTTACCGATTGAGTTTTAATCTGAGTTCAAACAAGGTCAACTCTAAATACTGACTCCTTCTCAAATATAAGTAGTTATGGGATCTATTAACATTAAAATTAAAGATGTTCGAGTCCTAGTTTTTTTATTAATCCACTTATGAAGTAAAATGTTATGGCTATATAGTGAAGAATATTTATGTTGAAAAGTTGAGGCCGTTGTAGAGTGAATTAGGTTGCTATTGAGGAATGTAAGCAGTATATATGTGTGACAACCCTGTTCACTATTACGTATTAGTATTTTAATTAAAATATCATTGTCATGAACCGAGACTACCCTTAGTCGTAACACGGTGCTTAGAACAACAAGTGAGAATATACTGTATACTGTACAGAGACTATGGGAGGTATCATGTAACCGTATGCCCTAATTTGAGCTAATCGGGTCCAACCTATGACCCCAGTTGGAAGGGTGTCAGTACCATACCATGGATACTAACACTAGATGTGGAGTCACTCCTAAACTGGCGGGTGACCCCAAAGAAAGTGACAGTCCTAAACATACAGGTGACCCTTCGAGTGTCAATCTTAAATTGGTGGGTGACATCTTATAATCTTACACAGTCTACGTCGTTTTTGAGCTTAGGGATGGCTTCTAAGGACCCGGTCCTAACTGACGGGTGAGCCCACATCCCTAGGTTCACTCGGTGCTAAATCCCACTCTCAACTGAAAGACACTAAAACACTGAATGGTGTATGCACTGATAACTGATAAGCTTAGGTCATAGTATTTCAAAAACAACAGTGCATACAAATTATGAAGTAATTGTAAACATATAAATTAATGTCTTAAACATGAAGTAAAAATGGAACTTTTTATTATAAAAGTGATAATTTGAATGTGGTAATAAAATCATGATTTTGTCTGACCTGTCACTTGAAAATGGAAATCATTTAAAACACATAGGTATCGGGTGTTCATAACCCACCAACTCTGAATGAGTATAAAATATGATGTCAAACTTGAAATACTATACTAAGTGATTATGATTCAAAGATCCAAAAGTACATACATTTCATCAAACTCTTGGGAATCATGAACTTGAACATGGGAATGCTTTAAACACGAGGAAATAGCATGATTACATGACTAGAATCATAAATCAGGGATTTAACATGAATCAACTGAACATGACATGGGAATTTCAACATTCAAACATGATATGACTCATTTCACTTGAAAGAACTTATAATCCGAACTTGAGATTGAATTAACAAGAGATTCATGGAGATAGTTCAACTTAAACATATAAAACTTATGATTTAAAACCCAAAGGAGGTTTTTGGGCTCCATGGGTGAAAGATGACCCATGGATGAACACCCATATACCTTAAATTATTTTTATTGAGAAGGAATCTTGAATCTTTAGGAGAGGAACCCTAGTCTTGATATTCTTGAATTTGAATCTTAAGACAAGGCAGATGATCTTGAAGAAAACCCTAGATGATTGTTCTTGAGTATGGGAGAGGAAGTAACATGTTATCTATTTAGAATTGGAAAAAATATGCTTAATAGATGATTATAAGTCGTGGGGGTAGGGTTTGAGGTGAGGAAAAGACCAAAAGACCCCTCTGAAGCTGAATAAGAATTGCTGAAATTTTCCTTAGTTGATGACTTGGCTGATAGCTTATCAACTTGGTTAATAGCCTATCAATCTAGTTGTCAAATCCCCTTTATGTTCTTATTAAGGTTGATGACTTGGCTTATGGGTCGTTAACTTGTTGATAACCTATCAGCCTAGTCATCACTTTGATGACAGATATATATATTGAGGTAAAATGGGCATAACCTCCTACTCCGATATCAGATTAAGGTGAAACCAGATGAATTGGAAAGACAACTCAAAGAATTTCATTTAATATATTATAGGAGATACACTCATCTAAAGTGGACCCTAGCTGGAGCATTTGTCAAAACTGTATTGATAGAAAAGTCCTCAACTCGTCTTTGAGTTAGGAGGGTATTATGACCTCGATCAATATACAAAGATATTCCCAAATCATTTATTTGATAATCAGACATTTATATACATAGATTAATTAGGTTCAAGTCTGTACGCATAGGAATAATGATTTGAATTCTAGCTTAAAAATGTGGGGTATTACATTATCTCCCCCTTGGGAACATTTATCCTCGAATGAGACTAGTTTAGCTGAGAGTACTGAGGACACCGAGGTCGTATACTAAACATGCATGACTTGGAACATGATTGCATAACTAAGTCTGTGCATGATACCTGAACTAAACTAATTTCATGAATACATGCAATGAAATGAAAATGGTTATAAGGCTAAGATAGAAATGATAGAGTCAACTTATCAGTAACCATTACTTAAAGTTGGATATTGTTTCGTGAAAAAAAGTTGAGAGGTTTAGGATTTGAAAACTCTAGGAATTATAATACATCTTCCCCTTGGGATGTTTTGTCTCACGAATGATACTGACTTGGCTGTAATACTAAGGAAAGACTGAGATGATGCATGGGACACTTACAGACTGAATCATGACTAAAAATCTAGAATTTAAAACTGATGCATGAACTGAGTTGAATTTGCAAATTACATGGATGCAAACCAATTACCTCTTGGAATAGCTATACTTATGAGACTTCAAATAGTATGACTAAATTGAAAGATGGGAAATCATAAGAACTTATCTATCTAATTGCTAAACTGAATTGCTGGCTTTATGGACTAACTCATACTGAAAGCTTATACTCAACTGGAGTATTTCTTTAATCCTCTTTCTAAGAAGTTCTAATAACATTAGGAAGCAGAGAATCTTGGGCATGATCTGAATAAGACATCGGTATAAGGTATCACAACATGTCTATAATTTTATAACATGGACTATTTACTCTCTCACATCTAAGAAAATTACTCATCATCATCATTATTTCATACGGAAGGCCACTGAAAGGTTAGAACACGAGGACCTGAAACATAAAGGGTTAGTATGCATAACCTTGACACTTAACTGAGGCCTGAGGAATAGAGTATCAATGACATAAATTCATCAAAAAGGTCTGAACTGGGGACATACATGACATAAATCTAAATTTTGCTAATTATTAAGAGTGTTGCATGAGTACTGGAACTGAACATTCTATAAAACATGAGTACATGAGTCATGAGATTCATGACCTGGGTTTGGAGTTCCTGAATTAATGGAATATGATTCGTACTGCTGAGTGTAGTGGAACTCCTTATTCTAGAAATTGGGAAGTACATGATTTTCTATAAGGTGCATGAATATGAGCTATGATCATAGAGTTGACATGTAAGGCATGAGTAGATATCATGATAATTGAAGTACAAATACTAAAATAAGCATGGGTTGGGCATCTTCCTCTCTAGTGTTGTTCTAGAACACACTGGTATCACTACTAGAATATGAGATCCTGACTTAGTTGCTGGTCCTATCATCTCCCCCTTAGCTTTAATCCATTATCCTAAGTCGGTGGTACAATAATATGCATAAAGGATAAACTCACCCTGAAAGACTATGCCTGATAATGTATAAAACCAACTGCTAATACTTTATTTTGACATTCAACTCTTATCTTTCTATAGACCCTTGTCATCATATAAAAACTTGAACACCTACTAACTTAGAATTTTTATGAGTATCACCATACCTTGAGTTCATACCATCTAGAGTTTCAACTTTTCTTTCTATTAGATTAATCTTCAATTCTTCAAGCCTAGATTTCTAACACTTAACATGGATATCCCCAAACCTTTAATGAACCATACTAACTTTCTCCATAGCCTACTAATATCATATCTCTAAATCATAATCACCATCATACTTAATTTTAACTCAATAACTAAATTATTTCATACACTGTTTCAAGCCTACTGATTTATCTTTCATACAACTATTCCTATGAATACAAAATCTACTAAATTCAAATAAATACTATCCCCACATTACTACTATTAAACTTCTGGGGTCATGCTTCTAAGTCTACATCATATGCTATCATAGGATTCTGAGAAGGAATTTGGGAGCATAGTTGACTTTGGCGTAGTGCATGATTTTCATGAATAAGAATGAACACTTTCAAAGATTAGAACATAAGGGTACTGATGGGATCCTTTTAATACCTCATGCAATCCCATAACTGTCTGTGGGGACTATCTGAGAATGCTTTATTTATATGGATTTAAACTTTACCATTTCTATTAAATCAATAATAAGGTAGAGTTGACACAAATAGATTAAGATGCGAATCTACATTAATTTCTTAGAGGACAGTTCTACTACATAATCTGAGACATGAAAGAAGAGAAACATTTCCTAAATGCCCTATAGCCTCTTGAAGAAAAGTACTGATGTCTCTGTCCCATTCCACCAGACTCTAGTAGGCACGACTTCATAGACACCCTAGGACACTTAAACTCTGTGCTCTGATACCAAGTTTTTCATAACCCGAGACTACCCCTTAGTCGTAACATGGTGCTTGGAACTACAAGTGATCCCAAGCTAACCCATGTACTGGCATTCTACTTGAACAACATATTTTGAATAGATAAAATAGCTAAATTTTTGTGAAAAAATATAATCATAACATAATCTAGGAAATATAATACTGATATAATTTACAATCTGATAAAACTGAAGAGATTACTAAAACTACATCACAAACTCTAACTGACATCTATGAAGCCTCTACCATATTGACAATAGACATCAAGGACATGAATCTAACTACCACTAATCAATACATAAGACTGATAAAAATAAAGTACATAAATAACATCTGACTGGAGTCCCCAAAATAGTAGAACTCATCACTTGATGGAGACTGAAACAGTCTGATAATGATATGTGGGCTACAACTGGCACCTACATTATGAAATAATGTAGCCATACAAAGGTATATGTGGATCAGTATTTCTGGAATATACTGATTAAGTGGGGGTGAATTCAAGAAGTAAAACTGGTTTCATGCGTAATCTTAAAACATGCATGCTTAGTTTAAGTAGACTCACCAAGAGACTAAAATAACTGAAGACTGAAATATCTTAAAACATGAGTAACAACCATAATCTGATAAGATGGTGAATCCCTACACTTAGTTTTTTTAAAACTTTACTTTTGTAATATAAGTAGAACTGAAGATGGAATACGGTAAAAAATGCGTATGTGAACATACAAAACCAAACATAATTGTATTGAGCTAATCTGATCAACTGATTAACTGATGCCTAGCTAACAGAATGATTGATATCTAAGAAAAGGGTAAAACGAGCGTCTATATACTTAATAGCGGATATATGAACACGGACTACTAAAAAACATGAGATAACCAACCATAAATGCATAAAATCTATAAATTCTGAGGATGCAAGACCAAGTATAAGGATATTTTTGAAATAATTTATAAACTAAAAGATTAAAATCTGATAACTGAATAACTGAGAATCTGTATGTTGTGGTCAAGAAAAACTAAATTGAGAATATACTGAATACTGTAATGAGACTGTGGGAGGTATAATTTAACCGACATACCCCAATATGAGGTCGGGGTCCAAATTATGACCCCAGTTAGAAGGGTGTCAGTATCGTGCCATGGGTACTAACACTAGCCGTGGAGTCAGTCTAAACTGGTGGGTGACCCCAAAGAGAGTGTCAATCCTATATTGGCGGGTGACCCCTTGAGTGTCCGTCATAAACTAGCAGGTGATATCTAATAAACCTACACTAGCTACGTAGTTATGGAACTTAGGGACCGCATCTAAGGACCCAATCCTAACTGACGAGTGAGCCCGCATCCCTAGATTTGCTCGGTACTAAATCCTACTCCCAACTAAAAGAAACTGAAATACTAACTAGTGTATACACTGATAACTAATAAGCTCAGGTCATAGTATTTCAAAAACAATAATGCATACAAATTCTGATGTAATTGTAAACAAGTAAACTAATGTCTTAGACTAGAACTTTCGTTATAAAAGTTATAATCTGAATATGGGAATAAAATCATTATTCTATCTAACTTGTTACTTGAAAATAGAAATCATGTAAAATAGATACGTATCGGGTTTTCATAACCCACCAACATTGAATGAGTATAAAATACGATATCAAACTTGAAATGCTGTAATAAGTGATTATGATCCAAACACCCAAAAGCATAGACATTTCATCAAACCCTTGGGAATCATGAACTTGAACATGGAGATGCTTTAAACATGAGAAAATAGCATGATTACATGACTAAAATCATAAATCAGGGATTTAACATGAATCAACTGAACATGACATAGAAATTTCAACATTCAAACATGATATGACTCATTCCACTTGAAAGCACTTATAATCCTAACTTGAAATTGAATTAATAAGAGATTCATGGAGATAGTTCAACTTAAACATGTAAAACTTATTATTTAAAACCAAAAAGAGGTTTTTGGTCTCCATGGTTGAAAAGGGACCCATGGATGACTCCCACATACGTTAAATTCTTGTTCTTAAGAAGGAGGCTTGAATCTTTGGGTAAGGAACCCTAATATTGATGTTCTTGATATTCTTGAATTTGA
Source organism: Capsicum pubescens (assembly GCA_030864215.1). Lineage (NCBI taxonomy): Eukaryota > Viridiplantae > Streptophyta > Magnoliopsida > Solanales > Solanaceae > Capsicum > Capsicum pubescens. Next base: position 166,960,506 of record CM061544.1, on the reverse strand, counting down.
ATATTTAGACTCGGGATATTATCTTAAAGAAAACCCTAGATGGTTGTTCTTGAGTATGTGAGAGTATGTAACGTGTTATGTGTTTGAGAATTGAGAAAAATACGCTTAATAAAGGATTTTAAGTCATGGTGGTAGATTTAAGTTGAGGAAAAGACCAAAATAACCATCCAAATATGAATAATAATTGCTTAAATTTTCCTTAGTTGATGACTTGGCTGATGGCTTATCAACTTGGTTGATAGCCTATCAACCTAGTCGTCAACTCCCTTTCATGTTCTGCTTAAGGATGATGACTTGGCTGATTGGTCATCAACTTGTTGATAACCTATCAGCCTAGTTCTACACCTTCTTTAGTGACTCTACCTAAGGTTGATGACTTGGCTGATGAGTCGTCAACTTGTTGATAACTTATCAGCCTAATCGTCTCCTTGATGATAGATAGATATGTTGAGGTAAAATGGGCATAACTTCCCACTCCGATATCGTATTAATATGAAACCAAATGCATTGGAAATAAAATTCAATGACCTTTCATCTGATAAATTTTAAGACACCTGCTTCAACATATTATAGTATATAAACTCATTTAAAGTGGAACCTAGCTGGAGGATTTGTCAAAACTCTATCGATAGAATAGTCCTCAACTCGTTCTTGAGTAAGGAGGGTATTATGACCTCGATCAATATACAAAGATATTGCCATATACTCCATCCATACTAAATTATGTGTCGTCATTTGACCGGATATGATATTTAAGAAATAAGTATTGACTTTATTAAAATTATAAAATTATCCTTCTTAAAGAAAGGAGTAATAGTATTTAAAATCAAGCGGGACCACTTTTAATTGAAAAGATAAATAAAAAAAGGAGTAATAGTATTTAAAATTAAGTGGGACCACTAAGGTTAAAATAATAATTGTGTCTTTAAAAACTTACCAAATAAGGAAAGACAACATTCTTTTTGGGACTGACCAAAAAGGAAATGGTGACACATAATTTGGGATGGAGGGAGTAATATATTTTCTAATAACACATGTATATACATAGAATAATTGGGTTCAAGTATATACGCATAGGAACAACGATTAGAATTCTAACCTGAAAATGTGGGGTGTTACACTCATGGTCAAATTCCTCCAAGTTTGGAAGTTACAAATTTTGAGCTAGGCTAGATTTGATCAATTTTTGAGCAAGGTGTGTCCTAGAGAAATATAGTTTTGATTTGGAAAAAGGTAGTGGTATTTGTATTGATTTATAGTTACATAACATGATAAGTAACCCGTATAAATTTATAAAATTGAATTTGGGTAAGTGAAAATCCCAAATACGATCTTAGCATAAAAGGCACTGTTCGAAATGTTTACGGTTTAAGGTATGTTATAAGAAATGGGATTTTTGAGTGAAGATAGATATTCTTTATTATTGGCACCACTATAGCAGGATAATTCCTATTATAACGGTTGTTTAGTTGGTCAACAACTGCTATAGCAATGCTACTGAAATAATTCTCTAAAGTAGTTTATTTTTTAAAATATCATTTTTGGGAAAAGAAAGGGATATTTAGGATGAAATACACCAGAATTTCTTTGTTTGGATTCACTAAGGTAAGGAATTCATCCCCATTAACTCATATATTTAATTATTAAGCCTTAGAATTATTAATTTATGGAGTTTGGGGAGTGTTTTAGTGTGGAATTTAGTTGTTTTTTGGTGCAAGAGAGGAAATTAAGCAATAACTTAATGAGTTTTATTTGTTAATAGTTAATTTACCCTTACATTCCATTAATTTAGTAAGTTAATCATTGAACTGATTATTTTAGGAGAATTACGGTAGAAAAGCCCTACAACGAAAAGGAAATGATCATGAACTTGATCTTTGGAGTTGGATGTGAGTTATAATTCCTAATATGGTAAGTCATTTCATTAATTATGTATTTATGTGCATGTTCTAGACTCTGAACAAGCAAAAATTATACGAAAGGACAAAACTCCAGCATAGAGGAGTTATGCAAGCTTGGTTCGAGGTAGGTGTTAGGTCAAGCCAAGCCAATAATAAATTAGGACAATATGTTAATGTAATAGTATATTTCCCCTGTTAACTAATAATTTCTAACATGAATTTATTATTGTAAACATAAATTTTGATGGTTGAGGACTTTGAACTCAATAAAGATGGGACTTTTACCTTTAAAACTCCATTAATGAAGATGAGTTGAGTATGATAGAAGTAATTAATGATTAATCAAACTTTGGGTAATCTTGTAAACCATGAATTAGAGTAGAACTAATGTGTTTGAGTTTTCAAAGTATTTATTTAAAGAGAAGTTAATTAATTACTCATACAATTTCTTATTTATTAGACGATATAGCATTTGAAAACCTAAAGAAAAAGGTTGAGCATCTATGGAATATCATACTTGTTGTAGCAACATGGTGTCCAAGTAGGCTAGGTTTATTCAGTAGTACATCTTGGTTAAATTGCATGACTGTAATATAGTTTAATTGGAGTTTTCATGCTTAGGACAATAGGAAAAATAAATGATTGGTAATAATTATAATATAATATGAAATTAAAACAAATTTGATATTATTATTTTAAGTTGACCCTAGTTGATTCTGTGAGTTATATATTGTTGTAAAAATCATGAAAATACATGTATGGTGGTGTTCAATTTTGGGATTACAGGCCCTGGAGCTAGTAATTGATCATTTAGGCATTGTTCTAATTAGGAAGGTGTTGATATAAATAGGTTATAGTGAGCAATAATGTAGTCTATATGTTTAAATTTTTGGTTGAACCATGGGATTGTATTCATATTAAGTGATTAGGAGATGAATTCGTTATGCTAGTGCATTGTTTCATTATATCATTATTGAGAATCAAATTGAGACTAATTATCCATAAATTAATATATTTAAATTAATAATTGATGTTTCCTGAGAGGTTATTGAATCCGCTAAATGATTTATCACAAATATTATTGAATATTAAAATCATAGTAATTATGGAAAAAGATTGTGTTGTGGTGCAAGTAATGATATTTGTAATCACGCTAGATGATTGCACTTGAACCATTAGGTGACAGTTGAATTGGAGTTAAAACTCAAGTTGACTTATGTGTGCATAATAGCTATTGATTATTGAGAATAAAATTATAACACCCCAAGTCTGTACTCCAGACGCTACACGATGCTCATAATCCCGAGGGACCACAAGCTAACCCATGACTGGTACCTACTACAATAATTGAATAGTAATATTGTAATTATGTGGAAATTAGGCAAAAAATTGCCATAAGGTTCAAAACTGTAAGTAAATACTGAGTACGGTACATCCATAACAAAACAGAACATCTGTCTATAAATACCCAAGTCTGAAAAGCCTCTACTGTCAGAATAAGGATTTGATGGGACAAGTCCCCAACTAACTCCGACTACAGAAATAAACTGAGTACTGAAATACTATAATAATAAATCTTTCCTCGAATAATAAGGACTCACCACTAGTCTGCTGCTGATGGATCGGGTTGTTAAGTATGATCAGGAGCCCATGCATCTGAACCTATGATATAAGACATCATAGTGCAAAAGAAAGGTATGCGTCAGTACTTTGAATGTACTGGTATTCTAAGTGAGGTAGGATGATATGCACGGGTTCATATGCATGAACAAATAATGACAGAGTAATATGAACATAACTGAATGGGGGTACATGCATGAATACGTAAACTATAACTGAGATTATGATAACACTGGATACTGAGTTCTGAATACTGATTTACTGACATCTGAGTTTACTGAAGTTGTATTACTGATAACTGAGTGACTATTTCTGACAGTCCTGATTTTGTAGAACTGAACTGAGTTTTATACTGAGTTGGTTGTCTTTGTCTGACAGTCCTGAATCTGTAGAACTAAACTGAGTTCTATACTAAGATTGAATCTGAAACTAAAACTGTGGGAGGTAATCATCTAACCGACATGCCCCTTCTCTGAACTGATTTGGGGTCCAATCTATAACCCCAGTTGGAAGGGTGTTAGTACCGTGTCACGGGTAAAGACAAGTTGTGACTTAACTCTCTTTAACAGAAAGCTCTTTTGTTAACCCTCATTGGCAGGAAAACTCGTACGAGATGTATCAACTCTAGTCCGACAGGAAGATATCTCAACCTGTGCTGGTTATATAGTTTTGTAATGCAAGAATTGCCACTAAGGGTCAAAGCTTATGCTGATAGGAATCCCCCCATCCTTGGGCTTGCTTGGTGCTGAATCCCACTCCCAACTGAGTAGATACTTAACTGATTTCTAGTCGATACTAGGCTTGACTGAGCTATTAGTGATTGTACTATCTAGCTGAACTGAGCTGAGTCCACTGAGTTTCGTTAATTGACAGAGTACTATTGAATTCTATTAACTGACTAAATACTATAGAGTTCTATTAATTGACTGAGTTTACTGAGGTCTGAACTAAATACTGTACTGGAACTACGACTGATTTCTAAGTACTACTATTCGTGACACTATTAAGGCTATTTTGTAACTACTGTAGCTCTAGATAAACAACTAAGTTTTTGGCTATTGAATACCCCCAGGACTCGATAGCATGAAAAGTAAATCCTAGCATAGACTTGAAAAGCATAACCATGTGCATTTGTTCATAACTCATTAATAGAGATATTTTATCAAACACTTGCATGATATAACTTGCACATAAGTTAGCATGACATGATTTTCCCCTTTTTAGTTCACATGAGCAATTTATCAAGCACTTGGAGAACACAATCTATGCACATGATACTAAACAACATGTAGGCCTCATAACTTCAATTCCAATTTCACACATTCAAGGGTTTAACATGAATTCACATGATACTACATATATATCAATTAACTCCACATGAAACTTATAGTGAAACATAGATTTAGAACCCCAATTAATCATTATCATAACGAATATAATCAAACCCAACTTGGAATTCATGAAATCCATACACTTGAAGTTTTTAAATAGTTTCTTGGACTCCAAGGGTGGAAGGAACCCTTGGATGAACACTTCACATACCTTAACAATTAAATCCTAAAAGATTGATGGTAAGTTCTTGAGGCTCAAATTGAATTTGAAATCTCCTAGGGTTTGATCTTGAGAGCAACTTGTGAAGAATGAATAGTTTTTTCTATTAGAAGGGTTTAATTTCGTATTTTAGGGCTGATAAATGTGGGAAAAAGACCCAATTACCCCTGAGGACAAAGCTTTTTAATGACTAAAAACTGACCTAGCAACGTACAGACCGATGCGCCGCGTCGATGGCATTGACGCGATGGACAACACGCCGCGTCGAGTCCATATCGGTTCAATGGAATTTGCATTGGGAGATGGAGAAAAACATTCATCGATGCGATGGGTGATGCGACACATTGAGATCGCATCGATCCACTGGTTTGAGCTTTAAAATGTTATCCAAACGAAGTCCAAAAAATCCAAAACTTTTCCGGGAACACCCACTGACATTCCTAATCATGAGTCAACCTAAAAATCATTACTTTAAGGTCATGAGATTCATGAAATAGAGTCTCCAACTTACGAAGGCTAAAATAATACTAATTCTGAATACTTAGCTAAAATTTTCTAAGTCTGGGCCCCTTTAACAAGCTTTAAAGGTCTGAGTTAAGCTTAGGATTTTGTGAGGTCTTACAATATTTCCCCCTTGGGAATATTCTTCCTAGAATGAGGCCGACTGAGCTGAGAATACTGATAGACTGTATTTAGATACAGGACGTGCACAACTGTAACATGATTTCATGACTGACACTACTGATATGCTGAAATTTCATACTGAACATGCATATCTGATGAATGAGTACATGGCTGAACGAAATTCGTGAATGCATGAATGAAATTGATGGTAATCTGAGTTTCTCATGCTGAACATGCATATCCGATGAATGAATACATAACTAAAAAATGCAATGGTAACTAATACCAGGTCTATACGAGAAATCTGAGCATGAAATTTAGTAAGTTCAAGGGAAAATTGTTACCTTGGGCTGAGTCTGAGTTTGCGGAGAAGAGGTGAGGATACTCGGTCCGTATATTTGCTTCTCTTTCTGCTTCCCAAGTACCTCCCTCAACGTACCGATTCCACTAAAGAACTTTGACTAGAGAGACCTCTTTGTTCCTCAGTCTGCGAATTTGATAACCAAGGATTTTGACTGGAAGATCCTTATAAGAGAGGTTGTTCTGAATGTCTATACCCCCTACAGGGACTAAAACTGTTGGGTCACCTATGCATTTTATTATCAGGGAGACATGTAACATTGGAAGGACTCAAGCTAAATTTAAAGGTAACTCAAGCTCGCAAGCTACCTTTTTGAAATGGCTGAGAATCCGGTAAGGATCGACATATCGGGGACTAAGCTTCCCTTTCTTGCCAAACCTCTTCACTCCTTTCATAGGAGAGATTTTCAAATACACATAATCACCAATATCAAACTTGAGATCCTTTCTCCACATATCTGCGTATGATTTCTGTCGGCTCTGAGCTGTCTTAAGCCTTTCATTGATCAACTGAACATTTTCTAAGGTGTCAAACACCAAGTCAGTTCCTACCACTGTGGCCTTCTCGTACTTCAAACCAACCAATGGGATCCTTACATCTCCTCTTATAGAGAACCTAAAATAGATCCATCTGAATACTGGAATGATAACTGTTATTATATGCAAACTCAATCAAAGGTAAGTGTTTATCCCAACTACCTTTAAAGTCTATTACACATGCTCGCAGCATATCCTCTAAAGTTTGAATTGTCCTTTCTGCTTGACCATCTATCTGAGGGCGGAAAGCTATACTAAGGTGGAATTGTGTACCAAGACCCTTTTGGAAGGCTTTCCAGAAATGAGAGGTGAACTGCGTACCTCTATCTGAGATAATAGACAACAGATCTCCACGTAATCTGACCAATTCTCTGACATAGATCTTGTCATTGTCCTTGGCTAAAAAAAAGGTATGTACTGGTAGGAAATGACCTGATTTGTTCATATTGTCTATAATTACCCAAACTTAATCGTGATGATGATGAGTACGAGGCAAACCCATCACAAAATCCATGTTTACCTTTCCCACTTTTAAATGGGAATACTGAACTCCTGCATAGCCCCACTAGGCTTTTGATGCGCGATCTTAACCTGCTGACATGTTGAGCACTTGGCTATAAACTCTACAATATCTCTCTTTATCCCATTGCACCAGTAAATCTCCCATAAATCATGGTACATCTTAGTGTCCCCTGGATGAATAAAGTAACGTGCACCATGTGGTTCTGCAAGAATCCACGATCTCAGGTCATCTACACCTGGCACACATAGTCGACCTTGACAATGCAATACACCATCTTCTCCTTGGGAGAAAACCTCTATCTTCTGATCTCTTACTGATTTTTCAACTTAACTAGGCTGAGATCCCTATCCTGCATTTTCTTCAGCTCTAAAATCAGAGATGATTCTGAACTACTCTGTACCCATACACTATCTTCTGCTGAATTAACTAAGCGAACACCTAGTCGGGAAAGATGATGAACTCCCTGAGCTAACTTCTTCCTACCATCATCCACGTGAGCAATAATACCTATAGACATCCTACTAAGAGCATCAACCACTACATTGGCCTTTCCCGGATGATATAGAACACTCATGTCGTATTCCTTCAACAACTCCAACCACCTTCTCTAACAAAGATTTAGGTCTTTCCGAGAGAACACATACTATAGGCTCTTATGGTCAGTGAACACATCAACGTGCACACCATACAAATAGTGCCTGTAAATCTTTAAGGAAAATACTACTACTGTTAACTAAAGATCATGAGTAGGATAGTTCTTTTCATGGGGATTAAGCTGTCTAGAGGCGTAGGCTATGACCTTACCTATCTACATCAAAACACACCTGAAACCAACCCTGGAAGCATCAAAATATACCAAAAATGCATCTGAACCATCTGGTAGAATCAAAATTAGGGCTGTAGTGAGTCGAGTCTTCAACTCCTAAAAACTCTTCTCACAAGAATCTGACCACTAAAATTTGACCTTCTTCTGAGTAAATCTAGACATAGGGGATGGAAAAGACAAAATCCCTCAACAAATCATCGGTAATAGCCGACCAAACCCAAGAAACTAAGGATATCTGATAGAGTGATAAGTCTGGGCCAGTTTCTCACTGCTTCAGTCTTTTGGGGATTAACTCTAATGCCATAACTGGAATTGATAAGGCTGATGAAATCTACTAAACTTAACCGAAATTTGCACTTACTAAATTTGGTGAATAACTGATGGTTTCTGAGAGTCTGTAATACTATTCTGGGATGGTCTGCATGATCATGCTCACTTCAGGATTAAATAAGGATATCATCTATGAAGACTATGATGAACAAGTCCAAGTACTTCTTGAACACGTGGTTCATCAAGTACATGAAATCTTCTAGGAAATTAGTAAGACCAAATGACATGACTAAGAATTCAAAGTGACCATACCGAGTTCTAAAAACTATTTTTGGAATGTCTCATTCTCTGACTCTATGCTGATGATATCCTGATCTGAGATCTATCTTAGAAAAGTAACTGACACCCTCAAGTTGGTAAAACAAGTCATCGATTCTAGGAAGAGGATATTTGTTCTTGACCATGACTTCCTTTAGCTGACGGTAGTCTATGCACATTCTTAAAGAACCTTCTTTCTTATGCACGAATAGAACTGGTGCACCCCACGAGGACATACTGGATCTGATGAATCCCTTATCTAGGAGATCTTTTAACTTCTCTTTTAATTCTTTGAGTTTTGATGGAGCCATTCTGTATGGCGAAATATATATGGCCAGACTATCTAGAAGAAGGTCTATTGCGAAGTCAATTTACCTTTCGGGAGGAACTCCAAGAAGATCTTCGGGAAACACGTCTGGGAATTCATATGCTACTAATACTGACTCAAAAGTAGGGGTTTCTGATCTAGAGTCCTGAACTCGAATGATATGGTAGACACATTTGTTAGATTTCATTTTTCTTCCCTTTAGGTTTGAAATAAGCTGAACCCTGAGTGCTGAAGTACTATCCCTTCACTCTAGGACGGGCTCATTCAGAAGCTAAAATTGGAAAATTCTATTTCTTTAGTCGACAGAGGCATAGCATGTAATGCCCCGAGAGCACACTCTGGGCATTACACGGTGACCATAAGCTAAACCATGAGCTAGTACCTAATATGAGCACTGGATAACATAATCATAAATACTGAAGAATACTGACATGCCATAAGGTTTTAATAACTGAATTCAAAACTAAAATATGAGTCTATAGAAATAACTGACTAAATCTGATAAAATACTGATAAACTGGATAACTAACTAAAATATCTGAATATTGAATAACTGACTCTAATGTCTGATAAGCCTCTAAAACCGAATGACTGTGAGTTGATGGGACAGGCCCCTAATAACTCCAACTAACTACTAAACTGAGACATGAAATAAAGTAAGCCTATCCTCGAAGTATGAGGACTCACCACTGCTACTGCTGAGGATCTGATAAGTCTAATCATGAGATGGGAATTGAGAGTTAGAACCTATGATATAATATATCATAGTGCAAAAGAAAAGGTATGGGATTAGTACTTTGAATGTACTGGTATGCTAAATGAGGTAGGCTGATCTGCATGGTTTCATGAACAGAACTAATAATTAACTAAATATGCATGTAAAGCATGATGTACAGAATAGAGAGCATGAAGTCTGTAGGTATTGGGAACATGTGGAAATTTTTAAATACTTAGTATGCATGAAAATCCATAAAATACTGAAGATATGTAAAAATCTGTCGATACTGAGGATGCATGACCAAGCATATAACATGAACTGAGTAAAATCTATAAATTAAAATACTGAGATAACTGAAATCTATACGATTTGGTCAAACAACACTAAGACTGAATAATTAAACTGGGACTGTAACTGAAACTGTATCTGAGTCTGTATCTAAACTGTGAGAGGTATCATCTAACCGATATTCTCCAATTTGAGCTAATCAGGGTCCAACCTATAACCCCATTTAGAAGAAAGTTAATACAATGCCACGGGTACTAACACTAGCTGTGTGGATCCACTAAACTAATATAATGTTCAAAGGACTAAGGGTGTCAAGCCTGAACTGGCGGGTGACCCTTGTGAGAAAGTAGAGCCTAATCTGAAGGGTGACTTTGCATATCCTACACTGGCTTCATAGTTCTAGAGTATAGGGACTTCTACAAATGACTCTGCCTATCTGACGGGGAAGCCGACATCCCTATACTCTCTCGGTGCTAAATCTTACTCCCAACTAATAGACATTGAAATACTAGACTGTTCTGAGTTTAACTGACTGATATTTGACTATTTGATAATGCTCATAGTATGTTCTGAAGACTATTCTGTAATGTACTGAGACTAGACTGAATAAACAACTATGGTTTTTGGGTATTCAATACGCTACGGACTCAAGACAACAATGGTAAAATGACACTGAAGCTTGGGGGACAAAATATGAAGGCTTTTATTAAATCAATCACTCTTGTAGGTATTTTGTCAAACACTTGTAGTTGATGGTTTAAAACAATCATAGAAATGTCATGGAACTTATAGAAATAGTATGAATTCGATAAAATGGTATTAAATCATGGTTTAATTCAATAAATAATAATATTAAAACATGGAGGATTAAATAGTAATAATAATTTCATTGTAACATGGTATAAAATCAATAGTACATAGAGATTCAAGGATGAAATAATAATTTAAAATCAAATAACTTGAAAAGATCAAAACTTGAAATTTCCATAGGTTACTTGGACTCCAAGGATGAAAGGAATCCATGGATGAACATCTAACATACCTTAACTGATGAATTTCTTGAAGTTCTTGGTTAATTCTTGAGGGTTGGCCTTGAATTTGAGAGCTAGGGTTTGTATTTTAGAGAGAAATTGAGTGAATAATGAACTTAAAATATTTTTAGGGCTTAAATATCACACCTGAGTGAATTAAAATAATGGAAAAGAACTATTTTAACTCTAGACGACACTTTTAATTTTTGTTGAATTTTTTCGAAAAACACCACTTGCGTGACGTGGAGCTATCGCGCCGTGTCACTGGAATTGGACAGCTGAGAAAATACATAGTGGCGCGACGCAGTGCAATTGCATTGCTACCTGGTTTGCGACCTGGAATCTCACTGTGACACGGTGATATCGCGTGGGTTTACTGGAAATTGATAATTCTGAACAGAGCCTATGGCACGATGCGCCAACATCACGGAGGCCCACTGGAATTTACCGAATGGGAAATTTTCCTTCTCCACGATGCACTAAGAGTTATAATGATGGGGTTTAACAATTAAAACTTAAAATTGCCATAACTTCTTACCCGGTTATCGGATTTGGGAAAATTTTATATCGTTGGAAAGCCAATTGAATTTCCTATGCAATGGAAGGCTCTAATGTGGAAAATAAAGAGTGTTTCGAAAATTATATATATGAATACTTATATATTGGGACTTAAATTATGCTAAAGAAATGTGGGGTATTAAAATATCTCTCCCTTGGGATTATTCATCCTCGAATGAGACTGGGTAAGCTGAGGGAGAATTGGTGGACTAAGATTACACACTGAAAATGCATATCTGATGCATGGAATGCATGACTGAACTGACGCATAAATGCACGACTGACATGAACATAATGTGCAACTGAAACTGAGCATGATAGAGAAGAGATGAAGGTACTTAGTCTGTATATCTGCTTCTGCTTCCCAAGTGGCTCCCTCAACGGACTAATTCCTCCAAAGAACTTTGACCAATGAAACTTCTTTATTTCATAGTCTACGAACTTGATGATCAAGAATTTTCACTGGAATTTCCTCAAAGGAAAGACTATTCTAAATATCTGCACTTTCTAATGGAACAACTACAGCTGGATCACAAATACACTTTTTAAAAAATAAGACATGGAACATTGGGTGTACTGAGGCTAGATCTGAAGGCAACTCAAGTTCGTAAGCTACCTTTCTAAAACAACTTAGAATTCTGAAGGGACCGACATATCGTGGACTAAGTTTCCCTTTCTTGCTGAATCTCTTCACTCCCTTCATGGGAGAGATTTTCAAGTGCATAAAATCACTGACCTCAAACTCGAGATCCTTTCTCCATACATCTGCATATGATTTTTGTTGGCTCTGGGAAGTCCTTAGCCTTTCTCTGATCAACTGAACCTTCTTTAACGCATCAAATTCCAAGTTTGGCCCTATTACTAAGGCCTCGCCTACTTCAAACCAACTAATTGGAGATCTATATCTCCTACCATAGAGAGCCTCAAATGGAGCCATACAGGCACTGGAATAATAGTTGTTATTAGATGCAAATTCAATCAAAGGCAAGTGGTCATCCCCACTTCTTTTTAAATCAACTACGCATTCTCTCAACATATCTTCTAGAATCTGAATGGTCAGTTCTGCTCGATCATCTATCTGAGAGTGGAAAGATGTACTGAGATGGACTTGAGTACCAAGACCCTATTGGAATGCTTTCCAGAAGTGAGAGGTAATTTGGGTACCTCTATCTAAGATGATAGATAAGGGAACATCATACAACCTGACCAACTCTCTGAGATAGAGTTTGTCATAGTCCTCGTCTAAATAAGAGGAATGGATTGGCAAGAAATGAGCTGATTTGGTCATCCTATCTATGATAACCCAAATATAATCGTGTTGATGACGAGTATGAGGCAGAACCATCACAAAGTCTTTGTTCACATCTTCCCATTTCCACTTGGGAATGCTGAACTCCTGCATGGACCCACTAGGCTTCTAGTGCTCAATGTTAACCTGCTGACATATAGAGCACTTAGATATAAACTCTGTAGTATCCCTCTTTATCCCACTCCACCAATAGATCTCCCACAAATTACGATACATCTTAGTGGCCCTTGGATGAATAGAGTAACATGCACCATGTGCCTCTCTAAGAATTCTTTTCCACAAGTCATCTACACCAGTCACACACAATCTACCCTGACAATGCAACACACCATCTCCCCCTTGGGAGAAAACCTCCACTTTCTGATATCTAACTAATTCTTTCAACTTAACTAGACTGGGATCTCTATTGTGCTTTTCCTTCACCTCAAAAACTAGAGATGCTTCTTATCTACTCTGCACCCATACAATACCTTCTTCTAAATTGAGTAAGCAGACACCTAGTCGGGCAAGCTGATGAACTTCCTGAGCTAACTTCTTCTTATCATCCTCAACATGAGCAACACTAACCATAGACAACCTACTGAGAGCATCAGCCACTACATTAGCCTTTCTTGAATGATATAGAACACTCATGTCATAATCTTTTAACAACTCTAACCACCTTCTCTGACTTAGATTTAAATATTTCTGAGAGAACACATACTGCAGGCTCTTATGGTCAGTGAGCACATCAATGTGCACCCCATACAAGTAATGCCTCCAAATCTTTAAGGTGAACACTACTGCTTTTATCTAATATCATGAGTCGGATAATTCTTCTCATGGGGTTTAAGTTGTCTGGAGGCATAGTCTATGACCTTACCTCTATACATAAGGACACAACCCAAACCTACTCTGGATGCATCATAGTACACAAAAAACCCATCTGAACAATCTGGAAAGGTAAGAACTGGGGCAGAGGTGAGTCGAGTCTTCAACTCTTGAAAACTCTTCTCGCAGGAATTTGACCACTGAAACTTAACTTGTTTCTGAGTCAATCTGGACATAAGGGATGCAATAGATGAAAATCCTTTAAAAAACCAATGGTAAAAGCCGGCTAAACAAAAGAAACTCCTGATGTATGATGGAGAGATAGGTCTAGGACAATTTCTCACTACCTTAGTCTTTTGAAGATCAACTCTAATGCCATCACCAGAAATAATATGGAAAAGGAAAGATAATGTTCTTATCCAGAATTCCCACTTACTAAATTTAGCGAATAATTGGTGAGCTCTTAGAGTCTGCAATACTATTTTGAGATGGTCTACATGATCAGGTTCGCTGCGGGAATAGACAAGAATGTTATCAATGAAGACTATGAAAAACATGTCTAAGTACTACTTCAACACTCGGTTCATCAAGTCCATGAATGCTATTGGGGAACTCGTGAGACCAAACGACATAACTAGAAACTCGAAGTGACCATACCGAGTTTGGAAAGCTATTTTTGAAATGTCATATTCCCTGACTCTAAGCTGATGATAGCCTGATCTGAGGTCTATCTTTGAAAAGTAGTTGGCACCCTGAAGTTGGTCAAACAAATCATCGATTCTAGAAAGTAGATTTCTATTCTTGACTGTGACTTTGTTCAACTGATGGTAGTCTATGCATATTCTGAGAGAACCATCTTTCTTACGTAGGAATAGAATAGGTGTGCCCCATGAGAAGATGCTGGGTCTAATGAATTCCTTATCTAGAATATCCTATAACTGTTCTTTTAACTCTTTGAGTTTATCTAGAGCCATTCTATCTGGCGGAATAGAATTGGGCTGAGTATCTGGAAGAAGGTCTATTCCGAAGTTGATTTCCCTATCGAGAGAAACTCCAGGAAGATCTTTAGGAAATACATATGGAAATTCCCTCACTATCAAAATAGAATCAAGAGTTAGAGTTTCTGAATTAGAGTCTTTAACTTATACAAGATGGTAAATACACCCTTTCGATATCATCTTTCTCGCTCTAAGGTACGAGATCAACTGACCCTTAAGAGCTGTGGTACTACCCCTCCATTCAAGGACTGGTTCATTTGGGAACTGAAAATGAACTATTTTATTTCTATAATCAACTGAGGCATAGCATGAGTGGAGCCAATCCTTGCTGAGAATGACATCGAAATCCGTCATCTCTAACTCTACGAGATCAACTGAGGTAAATTTTTAAGAGATTATGACCAAATAGTTCCTGTATACCTATCTAACTACAATGAAAATACCTACTGGGGTAGACACTGAAAAGGGCTCTACTAGATTTTTGGGACTAACTCCAAAATTAACAGCTATATTTAGAGTTACAAAAGAAAGAGAAGATCCAGAGTCTAGTAAGTCCTAAACATATTAGTGAAAGACCTGCAACGTACCAGTAACTACATCAGGAGAATTTTCCTGATCTTGGCGGGATTGAAGAGCATATAATCTATTCGGATGCTGACCACTGGTAGCATTGGAAGTGGCACCCTGCTGAGTTGGGCGACTGGATGGAACTTACAACTGATGGGGCTGGGCCTGTTGGTGCACATTCCTACCTTATTGATAAACTACCTGACACTTCTAAATCTGATGGCCTGGTTGGCCACACCCGAAGCATACATCAATCCCCGTTCTACACTCACTCTGATGGTGTCTACCATATTTCTGACATAGAGAATTTTTACGAGCACTGCTAACACTGACCTAGGACTTAGAGCCAGGTGCTCAATCCCTATTATCGTTTCTTAATTTTTTATAGAAGCACTGCCTGAAGAGGGGCTGGGGATGAAGACCTCTGATGAAATTGAGGATAGTTACCACCTCTGACTTTGGCTGACTGAAGTTAAAACTACCCATCCTAGGTCTCTTGTTCCCTCTCTCCCTCTCCTTAATATTATGCTCCTCTATCTGTTGAGCATGAACCATCAACCTAGACAAGTGTATCTCACTAATTAGCATTACGGTCCTGTATTCCTTGACCACACTATCAGATACACCAAATAGAAACTTACTTATCTTGGACCTGTTATCATCTACCACATGAGGAGCATATCTAGCTAACTGAGTAAACTCGAGGGAATACTCCCTCATGATAATACTACCCTACCTAAAGTTAATAAATTCTAACATCTTGGCCTCCCTTAACTCCAATGGGAAGAATCTATCTAAGAAAGTTGTGGCAAACTTTTCCCATTCTATAGGCCATGAATCTACACCCATATCAACCTTTCACTGCTTAAGCCAAGTATGGGCTACATCCTATAACTGATATACAACCAACTCAGCACTCTGAATAGATGTCACCCCTTTAGCATCTCTGGCCTTCTAAACTATATCTAAGAATTCCTGTGGATCCTCTTCAAACTTTGATCCCATGAAAGAAAACGGATTCATCCGGGTGAAATACCAAATTCTGGTCGCACCGGTATTGGCCACTGGGTTGGCCGAAATAGCATCTGGTCATTCATTCTGTGCTACTATAGAGTTTGATAGAGTAGTGAACACAACTCTGAATTCTGCGTGAGAGACATGCTCGTCCAAAGGATCTGCCTGGACGGGATGAGGGGCTGGCTGGTTTTCTATTCTTTTTCCATTCTTCTTGGGAGGTATGTTCTATAAATGGAAGGAAGAAATGGATTATACCAGGAGTTTAACTTGAGCTCAGGCTAACTTGTACGACAAGGATACTGAAAGAAGGGAAACCTTTCCTAAATGCCTTATAGCCTCTCATCCATAAGTGTGGAGCGCGACACACTCATACACATGACTCTACTTGATGTGGCTTTAAGATTTCCTAGAATACTTTAAATCCTTAGTCTCTGATACCAAGTTTGTAACACCCTAATAGGACACCCTAGGCATCACACAGTTCTTAAAGTCCCGAGGGCCATAAGCTAACCCATAAGATGGTACCTTCTATGAGCACTAGATAACATGATCATAAATATGGAAGAATACTGACATGCCATAAGGTTTAAATCACTAAATTTAAAACTGAAATATGAGTCTATAGAAATAACTGACTGAATCTGATAAAATACTGATAAACTGGATAACTAACTAAAATGTACGAATACTGAATAACTGACTCTAATGTCTGATAAGACTCTAAAACTGAATGATTGTGATTTGATGGGACAGGACCCAACTAAATCCAACTAACTACTAAACCGAGACATGAAATAAAGTAAGCCTATCCTTGATTTATGAGTATTCACCACTGCTACTGCTGAGGATCAGATAAGTCTAATCATAAACTGGGAACTGAGTTTTAGAACCTATGATATAATACATCACATATAAAAGAAAAAGAATGCGATCTGTACTTTGAATGTACTGGTATGCTAAATGAGGTAGGATGACATGCATGGTTTCATGAATAGAAATAATAATTAACGGAATATACATGTAAAGAATGGAGTACTTAATTGAGAGCATGAAGTCTGTAGGTACTGGGAATATGTAAAAATCTATAAATACTGAGTATGCATAAAAATTTATAAATACTAAACATACATGAAAATCTGTAGATACTGAGGATGCATGACCAAGCGTATAACATGAACTGAGTAAAATTTGTAAACTGAAGTACTGAAATAACTGAAATTTGTATGCTTTGGTCAAATAACATTAAGACTGAATAACTAAATTGGGACTGTAACTGAGACTGTATCTGAGTCTGTATCTGAGACTACAGGAAGTATCATCTAACCGACATTCACCAATTTGAGTTAATCGGGGTCCAACCTATAATTTCGGTTGGATGGGTGTTAATACCATGCCACATGTACTAACACTAGCCGTGTGGATCCACTAAACTGATATAATGTCCAATGGACTAAGGGTGTCAAGCCTGAACTGACAGGTGACCCCTGTGAGATAGTCAAACCTAATTTGATGGGTGACTATTCATATCCTACACTGGCTATGTAGTTCTAGAGTATAGGGACTGCTAATAATGACTTTGCCTATCTGACAGGGAAGCCTCCATCCCTACACTTTCTCGGTGCTAAATCCTACTCCCAACTGAAAGACACTAAACTACTAGACTGTTCTGACTTTAACTGTCTAATAATTGACTATTCTAATAATGCTCATAATATGTTCTGAAGACTATTCTGTAATGTACTGAGACTAGACTAAATAAACATCTATGGTTTTTGGGTATTCAATACCCCTAGGACTCAAGACAACAATGGTAAAATGACACTAAAGCTTGGGGGACAAAATATGAAGGCTTTTATTAAATCAATCACTCTTGTAGGCATTTTATCAAACACATATAGTTCATGGTTTAAAACAATCATAGGAATGTCATGGAACTTATCGAAATATCATGAATTCAATATAATGGTATTAAATCATGGTTTAATTCAATAAATAATAATATTAAAACACGGAGGATTGAATAATTACAATAATTTCATGGTAACATGGTAAAGAATCAATAGTACATGGAGATTCATGGCTGAAATCATAATTTAAAATCAAATAACTTGAAAAGATCAAAACTTGAAATTTTAATAGGTTACTTGGAATACATGGATGAACATCTAACATACCTTAACTGATGAATTTCTTGAAGTTCTTAGTGAATTCTTGAGGGTTGGCCTTGAATTTGAGAGCTAGGGTTTGTATTTTAGAGAGAAAACTCTTGAATTTTGGGGGAAAATTGAGTGAATAATGAACTTAAAATATTTTTGGGGATTATATATCACACCTGGGTGGATTAAAATAATGGTAAAGGACTGTTTTAAACCTGGGTGACACTTTTAATTTTCATCGAATTTTTCTAAAAAAAACCACTAGCGCGACGCGGCGCTATTGATAACGCCCAAATTACAGCTCTCGTTAGAAAGTGTAAGCGGTCGCTGTCAAATATAGAACCCAACTCGGTTGGGTGTCGAATCCCACAGGGAATACTTGGTCACTAAGTGTTGCAATTGTTAGTAGACTGTTGGTCGAAAATTCCACGGAAAAGGGGGGTTTTGATTTAGGCGTGAATTAATAATATCAAAGTAACGAATGAATGATTTGTTTAGTAAAGGTTAATCACAGAGAATAATAAGTTAGGGTTATGTCCACCTTGTAGTTTCTATTTCTCTATTAACTATGAGTAACACGAAATTTAGACATGCATGCACTTATAGAGAATCATATTCTAATTCTAAATCCAAGTGTTTCCCAACCATCAAGGATTTATTTCACTTTAGCTCTCTCGAGTCTAAAGTGTATAACGAATGGTACAAATTCTCCAAAAAGTTAATCCGGTTAACGCATTAACGTGTAAATAGAGGTTAGAAGCCCTATTTCCTTGTCACACTCTCTTTTCCAAACATGTAACTTTTCTCCCGAACAAGTTAATGCTATAATGGCATGTTCTCTATGTTTGCAACCATGAGAATTTAATTAAAACGAAGAGAGTAATGATATAAGTAGCATACACATCAAGAATTCACAAACTCATAGCAACAAATAGTATCTTTCAAGGTTTCCATAACCCTAACAGAGAAGTTTAGCTACTCATGAGTACAACGGAAATCACCATAGACATAATCATCATACCACAACTTAGAATAATCTTAGCGATGGGAATGAGTTTGGGCGTCAAAAGGGGAAGAACGTCGTTCTCCTATCCGATGCTCTAGCCTTAGCGTTTTTCTTTGTCTAAACTTACAGAATCTATAAAATGAATAATGTAAAGTGATCGAATGAATGCCCTCTGAAAAATTCAGCACATAGGGTTTTTATGACATCCTTGTCCTACTAAGTTACTGCTGCATCCCTAAGTATTTAGAAATACTGATTTTTCCCGGGACAAGTTCTCCATGCATCACATTCAGTCCACAAGCTTCCAAAAGCTGCCTTCCCTCTTATGTGAAGTTTCCCTTTGCTGCCCAAAGGTCCACAAAGTGCTGAAATCTTCATCATTAATACCTGAAAACATGCTAATCACATAGGTTAGCTCACTTAAAGGAAAAATGGACTAAAAGTGCAGGAATTATATATTTTATCCTCAAAACTTAGCTAAAATATGGGTAAATTATGGTTCTTAGGGGTATAAATACGCCTAATATCACCACCCCACACTTAAAGCTTTGTTTGTCCTCGAACAAAATATTACGTCCATGCAAACATCTAACTAGAATTTCACAGTAGCAAAACAAAATGTTCAACAAGACATGCACAACAATCATTAACAAAGAGTAGGTTTCTTGATCACTCCTAGAAACAATTCAACCTCCAACATAGACTCGTGAGGATGGTTAATTCGTATCCACAAGTTAAGCCACAAAGAATCATATAACACTACCCAAATATCATCAACCATATGTGTCTCACAGAAGATATCACCCATAATCACTCAAAAGTTTTGCATTACTCGAAACATGGGTATAAGACTCTCCTTGCTCTCACTCTCACAAAGAATTCTTATATTGCAACTGATGACCATATGCTTGCCCTTAGTATAATGCTCTACTAATATCAGAATGCTAAGCTTAGGATCAAATAGGTCTTTACAGGTTGTAATGTAGGCTAAGGGACAGGTAGGACTATTTTGGCCAGAAATAGTGACTATGTTCCCTAAGCGCTTTAATACACTATGTTATGTCATTAACACTCTCTTTTAAACAACCCCTCTACTTTCCTTTCATCTACCACCCCTTTTCATCTATTTTGTTATTCAATTATAAACACAACTATCTTTTTATTTTTCTATTTCTTTTTCTCTTTTTTTTTCTTTTTTTTTTTATAAAACACCTCTATGATAGCCACTCTTTTTCACAACAATTTCAAGTACCAATACACTCTGAGACATCACTCTCACCCAATTTCCTCTTATTTTATCACATGACTCTACAATTTAAAGCGCTTAGGAATTTGGATCAAATTATGGTCTTGAAAAAAAATGGATTAGGCTACATATGAGGCTGTCAAAGAAAATAGCTAAAGGCTCAAAGGGGGTTAACTAGGATAATGTACAAAGGTAGGTAAAAAGAAGGTAAACAATTACAGGCTGCCAAAGAAATGCCTAAATCATCTCCTAAACTCACACTCTTTATTTCGCTTTACACACACACCAGGAAAGTTCTAGCATTAGTCACAACACAAAATATACATAACCTGACACACACAAGGCACATGGTCAACTTTATTGGGAGCAGTATAGACTCTTGACCCAACAGATGAATGAATTAAACCACACAATTATTACACAGTGAGTCACACTTAGAGCCTAAATGTCTCAATAGTAATGAATTAGCACAAACTCTTGTTACAATACCATGCCGTCTATCAGAACAATTTCATGCAAAATATAAATTTTTTTCGAAAATTTAACTATAACTAATTACGACTAATTAGCAAAAACAAGAATAAATGTAGGCAAAGAAGTACCATACAACATACAAATACCGTCACCCCACACTTAGACTGGACACACTGCCCTCAGTGGAAAATAAATAAGGAGAACCTGATTAGTCGGACTCTTCCTCTATGTCTGGGGTCATACCCCTGCGTCGGAATCATCATCAGAGTCATCGTCATCAGAGTTGTCCTCCACGTCTGAGTCTGGAAGTTGGCGATTATCGTCAGTCGACATGTCATCATCGAGAGGTTCCTCAAAATGTACCCCTACTCCACACATAGCCCACGCATGCTCATTCATCGGGTAGTCATAATCCAACTGCTGAAGCTCTGCATCAGTCGGAACTCGACCCCCACTCATCATGGTAAACTGAGTCATGCCATATAGATGGCGAAAGAAACTTTCATCCCGAGCATGTCTTTCTGCAGTGGTAAGGTTGATGCCATGACTAGTTTCAGGATCTTTAACTTTCGTAAGATCAACCTTCTTCGGGTTGTGTGGAAGCTTATGATCTGCAGGTTCCTCTTCAATGTGCTCCTTCCTTAAGATCGCAGTCAACAAATTGTCAAAGCTGAAATGGGACCTTTTGTGCAGCCTAGCCTTACGCATTGACGATCATATAACCGCACTAATGTTGATGGGAATATTCGTCATCAGAGCGTACACCAAGCATACTCGATCACGTGTGATCTTTGTGTACTGTGTCCCAGGAATCAGGCAAAAGTTGACTATCCTCAACATATACGAGCTTCTCTGTTCAAGGAAGCATACGGGAAGATATTGTGCCGACCATTATCCTTGTGATGAATACACCCTGCCATTGACCTTGTTCCGCACAGTGTGTGTCTGATTGCCCTGTAGGGAGGTCTGTGATAAAGATCCTTGAGCGGTGAAGGATCCATGGATGGAAAACCCAGAATAGAGTTGAAGAACTCCGCATTCAGTTGCAAGACTTGTCCCCGAATCTTCACTTCACATCCGGTAGTCTTTGGGGACCAATTGGCATAGAACTCTCGCGTTAGATCAAGATTGCATTCCCCCATATCTCAAAAAATGAAATCAAGATTTAACGCCATGATTTTAGCCAAAATGCGGGGCTCTCTCTTTGCTGGACTCTCCTTCTGCATCAAATCCACGTGAACATATTTTTTTCACTTTGTTGTTCTTGTACCACTCCTTTCCTTCCTCCTCTAGGACCCACTTTATCCCGAAAGTGCGTTGAGGTATTTGTAGAGAGGAGGACTCAGCTTGATCTTTTCTTCCCCTTTTCTGACCTTTTTGAGAGGTGGACACTTTTTCTTTTTCTTGTCGTTCTTTCGGTGCCATTCTACCTGAGATCACAATAGAGTCATGTTAGCTTCATCTCAGAAGATTCAATCGAAAGACAAACAGTAATGGCACCACCCCACACTTAATTTGTTTGCCAAGACTAATTAAGTGAGTGATGTCGATTACTCAGACTTCATCGACATACATTTAGGCGATATGTTCCAACAACATGTTTAGCACAGTCATATTCTCATGTAATCTTGACTATCCTTTCCAACGTTATTTCATTGGATTAACACACTTTTTGAACAAGACTACCACATAGAGATTGTATCAAGTTAATGAATAGAAATAATCACCACGTCTCATGCTTGTGGTCAATCATGATCTTTATCTCGACGAACGAGTCATTCAAACATTCAAGCTTTCAACTTACAAGATTATGTATTAACTTCACAATTTTGACTTCATAAAACTATGACAGTGTATAACAATCAAATACAAGTTGGAACAAAGTCAAGAACACCCACACGTATTCTTTCACTCAACTAGATGTATCATAATAAACCATCCACATTCTAATCACCACACCACTTCAAAATCTAATAAATCATTATAAACGTAGCATTTCAAAAACTACAGAATATAAAAGAATAACTTACGTGATGATGGATTCGGAAGATGAGCTTGCAAGATTAGATGAGCAAAAAGAAAATTTTTGAGAGAATGGGGAAGCTTGGGTAGCACCTATATGGAGCAAACAATTGCATTTTGTTCTAAGGGTGAAGATCTATTTATAGCCTAAGCCATGGGTCGGGTTTGATCCATGTAAAATCGGGTTAGGAGACAAAAAGGTATAAGTAGGCGGCGCCTAATGCTTTGCCTATGCTTAGCATAGGCGGCGCCTTTGTCAATGCCTAGTTGGGCATAGACGGCGCCTTTGTCAATGCCTAGTTGAAACAGTGAGCATAGGCAATGGCATAGGCGGCGTCTATGGTATTGCCTAGATTTGCATAGGTGGCGCCTATGGTATTGCCTAGATTTGCATAGACAATGCCTTTTCTGTTGCCTATGTGAGGCAGTGAGCATAGGCAATGGTATAGGCCTTTCCTTGTCCATTGCCTAGATTAGCATAGGCTTTGCCTTGTCCATTGCCTAGATTAGCATAGGCCTTGCCTTGTCCATTGCCTAGATTAGCATAAGCAATGCCTAACCAATAGCATTTGCTCCATCATTCCTAGCTTACCACCCTTAGCATGGCTCACTTTCAAATCAAAATTTTAGGACTAATCCCCTCCTTTGTACGTCTTACACCTACACTTAATCAAAAACAACAAACACAATTAGAAGGATGGGTTACCTCCCACCAAGCTCCTTAGTTTTGGTCGTGGCTCGACTCTTCTTTTTGGATTTTAATTTAACAAAAACAAACTCCTAGTAAAACAAAACTATTAAAACGATGGGTTGCCTCCCATGTAGCGCTTGATTTATTATCGCGGCACGACATAGTCATCTCGATTACTTAGACTTCATCAAGATATATGGTGCATCATTTTCTGAATGGATTCAAATGACGCTGATGCTTAATTGTGGGCACGCAATCTTCTTCGAGATGAATCTTGTGCATATATATCCCAGGAGGGATACCAATTATATCATCAATAGTCCAATCAATAGCTCTCTTGTACCTCTTCAGAATAGAAATGAGAGCCTCTACTTGTTGTTCACCTAAATCATCCGCAACAATAACCGTAAGTGTATCACCACTTCCCAAAAATGCATACTTTAGGTGACTGGGTAGATCTTCCAATTCTAGCACTGGTGGCTCTTCAATGGATGGTTTTGCTGGTGGTGAGGATCGATTCTTAAGATCAAGGTCCAGCTTTTTAGGAGCATGAGAATAGGACCCTATTCCTGTTAGAGAAAAAATAGTTTCTTCATAATCTTCTACATCCTCACGCTCAAAATTCAAACGCTCAGCAGACAATGGTTCAACAGTAGACTACTTTTCTAACGATAGTTCCTTCGCATCCTCATGATAAACATCAGCTATAGAAAACACATTCATATCATTTGGCTGCTTCATTGATTTGCATACATCAAAATGAACCACTTCGTCATTCATCCGAAACAAAAGATCATTGGCTCGTAAATCAATAAGCATACTTCCTGTTGCAAGGAAAGGATGACCCAAGATTATGGGTACTTCAGAATACGCCTCGCAATGCAAAATAACAAAGTCTGCAGGAAAAATGAAGGTAGAAACCTTCACCAATACATCATATAAGATACCAACAGGTTATTTTACCGACCTATCAGCCATCACGAGCCGTATATTGGTTGGTGAAGGGTCGCCCAACACCAACTTTCTGTAAATAGATAGCGGCATCAAATTGATACTAGCGCCCAAATCGCACAATGCCTTAGCAAAATCCAACGATCCAACAGTGGAAGGAATAGTAAAAGCACCAGGATATGCCTTCTTCTATACTAAAGACCTCGTGGAAATTGCACTGCAATGATGAAAATTATCTGCCATCTCGTAGCTTGCTGCCCGCTTCTTTGTCAAAAGGTCCTTCATGAATTTAGCGTACCCAGGCATCTGTTCCAGCGCCTCCACCAAAGGAATATTAATAGTCAGCTGCTTCAACATAGTCATGAATTTACTGAACCTGGTGTCATCAGCTTTCTTCTTCAGTCTCTGAGGAAAAGGTGGTGGTGGAAGGGGAATAGTTTTCTCCACCACTTCCTTTTTATCTTGCTTCAGATTATCAATCTTTTCAGGATGGTGACGTCTAAGTGTAGTGTCATGAACGTTCTGAATTTCAGCTTCTATAGAATCATCACAATCTTCTTCAATCACATTCTTTTCTGTATTATCAACCACCTGCTTGCCTTTGGATAGATTTTCCAAAACCTTACCACTCCTGGTAGTAATATCCATACATGATCCATTATTCCTTGGATTTTGCACGGTGTCGCTAGGTAGGGTGCCAGTTTTTCTTTGATTGAGTGCCGCTGATAGTTGACTCAATTGTTGTTCCAACTATTTTATTGAAGTGGAATGCGAATCAACCAATTGATTTATTGAGGAAAAATTATTTTTTACCTCCGTTACTCCCGTGTTGGTTTCCTCCACTCCTTTCAACAGTTTAGCCATCATATCTTCCATGGACATCTTTCCAGATCCAGATGCCGCGGCCTCACGATTTCCAGGAGAACATACAAACCACTCCTGTCAGTCTTATTCTTGTATCTGGATTTATCATAATAGTTCCGACCTTGGTTTCCTTGGGCATTGCCTCGAAAACCCCCCTGATTATTCAAATAATTTGCTTCCTCCTCAGAATCGGATTCATCTCTTCCCTGTGATACAACAGCCTTAACTTTTTCGGTCTTCCCTGATAATAAATGCTTGGTAAGAAGATCCATCTGCATTTTTATGTGAGCCATATCCTGGTCACGTTTGTCTTCTCTTCGCCTTTGTTCTGCCGTCAAGCCAATAGATACAGTAGATCTTGCTACCTCAGAATCCCTGGTATGCCAAGATCTACTCTTCTTTGTCATACGATCTAGTATATCACTTGCCTCAATAAAAGTAAGGTCCATGAATGACCCACCTGCAACATTATCAACCACTGTCTTAGTCACCGAATTCAAAGACCAGTATAATATATCCATCAAGTTGATATTGGTCATTTGATGGTTTGGGCACCGCATAAGCTTCTTCTTGAACCTCTCCCATGTTTCGTGGAGAGCTTCAGTTAGAAGCTGTCAAAAATTGCTGATCTCATCTCTTAATTGTGCTTTTTTGGAGGCGGAAAGAATCTTTCTAGGAAAGCGTCTTTCAGTTGCCTCCAATTAGTAATAGAATCAGGAGTTATCCCGTTCAACCATAGAGTTGCCTCTCCAGATAGAGACAACGGAAATAAGCTCAGTCGAATTGCATTCTGTCCAACTCCTGGATTGTCAAACGACTTGCATGTTGATATAAAGTTTATCAGATGCATATTCGGATCATCTCCTGTAAGTCAACCAAATAACCCTTTGAGTTGTAATAGCTAGATCATGGTTCTAGTGATATTGAACTTGGATCCGGGTGCCAAGGGCGGAGGAATAATAGCCCCTGTGGCACCAGCCCCATCCAGATCGTCATCATCATCATCAAAAGGATCCTGCACAGCTCGGCGTTCAGGTATCATTCTAGCTTGACGATCTCTCCTGTTCACAAGTGCTGCCACCTTATCTGCACGCCGTGGATTAAGTAACTCATCATCACCCAGGTCCTCATCATCAGGATTTGTTGCCCGACTTGGGTTATCAATATTCTATTGATGCACTTGAGCAGCTGCCAACGCAGCTAACCTAGCCTGCTCCTATTGAGCAGCCCTTCTTTCAAAGTCACGTTGTGCATCCATTCTGCCAATAAGTTGTGGTTCAGGATTTATGGGTAATAATGGCTGACCAGATCTTCGTGTATTTGGCATGCACTCTACCAAACCTGAACAAAACAAAAACAACAAACAAAAAGTAAAATTCGAGAATCTTTGACCAAAGGGTCCAGTAACTATCACAAACTTAGTTGACAACCGTATTCCCCGGTAACGACACCAAAATTTGATAACGCCCAAATTACAGCTCTCGTTAGAAAGTGTAAGCGATCGCTGTCAAATATGAACCCAACTGGGTTGGGTGTCGAATCCCACAGGGAATACTTGGTCACTAAGTGTTGCAATTGTTAGTAGACTATTGGTCGAAAATTCCATGGAAAAGAGGGGTTTTGATTTAGGCGTGAATTAATAATATCAAAGTAATGAATGAATGATTTGTTTAGTAAAGGTTAATCACAGAGAATAATAAGTTAGGGTTATGTCCACCTTGTAGTTTCTACTTCTCTATTAACTATGAGTAACGCAGAATTTAGACATGCATGCAGTTATAGAGAATCGTATTCTAATTCTAAATCCAAGTGTTTCCTAACCATCAAAGATTTATTTTACTTTAGCTCTCCCGAGCCTAAAGTGTATAACGAATGGTACAAATTCTCCAAGAAGCTAATCCGGTTAAGGCATTAACGTGTAAATAGAGGTTAGAAGCCCTATTTACTTGTCACACTCTCTTTTTCAAACATGTAACTTTTCTCCCGAACAAGTTAATGCTATAATGGCATGTTCTCTATGTTTGCAACCATGAGAATTTAATTAAAACGAAGAGAGTAATGATATAAGTAGCATACACATCAAGAATTCACAAACTCATAGCAACAAATAGTATCTTACAAGGTTTCCATAACCTTAACAGAGAAGTTTAGCTACTCATGAGTATAACGGAAATCACCATAGACATAATCATCATACCACAACTTAGAATAATCTTAGCGATGGGAATGAGTTTGGGCGTCAAAAGGGGAAGAACGTCGTTCTCCTATCCGATGCTCTAGCCTTAGCGTTTTTCTCTGTCTAAACTTACAGAATCTGTAAACTGAATAATGAAAAGTGATCGAATGAATACCCTCTGAAAAATTCAGCAAATAGGGTTTTTATGACATCCTTGTCCTACTAAGTTACTGCTGCATCCCTAAGTATTTAGAAATACTGATTTTGCCCGGGACAAGTTCTCCATGCATCACATTCAGTCCACAAGCTTACAAAAGCTGCCTTCCCTCTTATGTGAAGTTTCCCTTTGCTGCCCAAAGGTCCACAAAGTGCTGAAATCTTCATCATTAATACCTGAAAACATGCTAATCACATAGGTTAGCTCACTTAAAGGAAAAATGGACTAAAAGTGCAGGAATTATATATTTTATCCTCAAAACTTAGCTAAAATATGGGTAAATTATGGTTCTTAGGGGTATAAATACGCCTAACATCAGCTATCGCACCTTGTAACTAGAATTGGACAACTAGGAAAATGCATAGTAGCGCGATACGGTGCAATTACGTTGCCACCTTGTTTGTAGCCTAGAATCTCACTGCGATGCAGAGTTATCGTGTGGGATCACTGGAAATTGACAATACTGAATTGAGCCTATGGCACGATGCACTAACATCGTGGAGGCCCACTGGAATTTGCTGAATGGGAAATTGTCCTGCTCCGCAATGATAAAAGGGTTAAAATGATGGGGTTTAATGACTACAACTTAAAATTACCATAACTTCTTACCCGATTATTGGATTTGGGTGAATTTTATATCGTTGGAAAGCCAATTCAATTTCCGATGAAATGACAGGATCTAAACTGGAAAATAATGAGTGTTTCTAAAATTTTATATACAAATACTCTTGTATTGGGACTTAAATTACTCTAAGGAAATTCGGGGTATTACATAGCAGCAATGAAGCCAATTCATGTCAAGAATGACATCAAAATCGGTCATCTCTAATTCGAATTTTTCTGTTGAAGTGACTTTATGAGATACCATAATCAGACAATTCCTGTTTACCCTTCAGACAATGATATATTTACCCACTGGGTTAGAGACTGAGAAAGGCTCTGCTTGAATTTTAGGACTGACTTCGAAGTCAATAACTATATAAGGAGTTACAAAAGACAAAAAATCTCCTGCATCTAGCAACGTATAAATATGTAAATGATAAAATTGTAATGTACCAGTGACCACATTAGGAGAACTTTCTTGATCCTGTCGGGACTGAAGTGCATAGAGTCTGTTTGGGTGTTGCCAACTGGTGGCACTTGAAGCGGCACCCTGCTGATCTGGGTAACCTAAATTAGCTGAGGGACATTTATGTTGACTCTGCGAACCCACCTGAGGAAACATTCTAACTCTTTGGCCTGGCTTACCACATCAAAAACATACATCATTGACGGCTTTGTAGACACCCTGATGTTTTCTGCCATACTTCTGGCAGAGAGGATTTGTTCGAGCACTGCTAACACTACCCTAGGGTTTAGGTCCTGACGCCCTATCTCTATTTTTGTCTATGAATTTGGCATGGGAGCACTAATGAGAACGGAGTTAGGACTGAGGATTTTGGGTGGAGCTGAGAATGATTACCACTCTCTAACTTAGTTTGGGTGAAGTTAAAGCTACCTGTTCTAGCTCTTTGGTTCTTCCTCTCTTTATCTTTATTCTTTTCCTTATTTATCTGTTGAGCATGGACCATGAGCCTAGATATGTCCATCTCCTTGATCAACATTGGATTCCTACCCCGCTTGACCACACTATTATACATGCCAGACACAAACTTATTCATCTTAGATCTGCTATCTGCTAGCACATGAGAAGCGTATCTGGATAATTGAGTAAACTTGAGAGAATACTCTTGTACCTTCATGTTGCCCTGCTTCAGATTTATAAAGTGCAAAACCTTCACTTCCCTCAACTCTAGTAGGAAAAACTTATCTAGAAAAGCAATAGCAAACTCCTCCTATTTTTTGGGCCCTGCATCTGCAACCCTCTCTACTTTTCGCTATTTGAACCATGAGTGAGCCACATCCGGCAACTGATATGCAGCTAACTCGGCACTCTCACTAGCTGTCACCCCCATAATATTTGTAACTTTCTGCACCTGATCAATAAATTTCTGTGGGTCCTCATCTAAATTTGACCCAATAAAAGATGGAGGGTTAATTCGGTTGAAGTACTGAATCC
Source organism: Capsicum pubescens (assembly GCA_030864215.1). Classification (NCBI taxonomy): domain Eukaryota; kingdom Viridiplantae; phylum Streptophyta; class Magnoliopsida; order Solanales; family Solanaceae; genus Capsicum; species Capsicum pubescens. Next base: position 166,930,490 of record CM061544.1, on the reverse strand, counting down.
TAGATACAACATTATTGTCCACTGGGCTATTCGGAAAGGCACCTGGGCGTTCTTTCTGGGCTGCCACAGAATGAGCTAGGGTTGTGAAATTTTATCTGGATTCAGCATGGAAGACATGTTTGTCAGAGAATCTGGCTGGAATGGAGGCATATTCTATAAACGGAAAAGAAACTTGGATTAGACAGAGAGTTTAACTCGAGCTTGTGCTCACCCGCATGACATAATTTCTAAAAGAAGGGAAACTTTTCATAAAACATCTTATAGCCTCCTGTCCATAAGTGTGGCGTGCTACACACCCATGCACAAGACTCTACTAGATGCAGCTTTTAGACTTTGTAGCACTCTGTTGAACCTTAGGCTCTGATACCAAGTTTGTAACACCCCAAGTTAGTACCCCGAACGCTATACGGTGCCCATAATTCCGAAGGACCACAAGCTAACCCATGACTGGTACCTGCTGCAATAACTAAATAATAATACTATAATTAGGCAGAAATTAGGCGAAAACTTGTCATAAGGTTCAAAACTGTATGTAAATACTAAGTACGATACATCCATACCAAAACTGAACATCTGTTTATAAATACTCTAGTCTGAAAAGCCTCTACTGTCAGAATAAGGAGTTGATGTGATAAGTCCCCAACTAACTCTGACTACTGAAATAAATTGAGTACTGAAATACTGTAATAATAAATATGTCCTCAAATAATGAGGACTTCCCACTAGTCTGCTGCTGATGGATTGGGCTTCTAAGTATGATCAGGAGCTCGTTCATCTGAACCTATGATATAAAACATCATAACACAAAACAAAGGTATACGTTAGTACTTTGAATATACTGGTATACTAAGTGAGGTAGGATGATATGCACAGGTTCATATGCATGAACAAATACTAACTGAGTAACATAAACATAACTGAATGAGGGTACATGCATGAATACATAAACTATAACTGAGATCATGATAACACTGGATACTGAGTTTTGAATACTAATTTACTGATATCTGAGTTTACTGATACTGCATTACTGAAAACTGAGTGACTATTTCTGATAGTCCTGATTCTGTAGAACTGAACTGAGTTTTATACTGAGTTGGGTGACTGTGTCTGACAGTCCTGAATCTGTAGAACTAAATTGAGTTCTCTACTGAAACTGAATCTAAAACTGAACCTGTTGAAGATAATTATCTAACCGATATGCTCCTTCTCTGAACTGATTCAGGGTCCAACCTGTAACCCCTTTTAGAAGGGTATAAGTAGCGTGCCATGGGTAAAGAAAAGCTGTGAATTTACCCTCTCTGAAAGGAAGCTCTTTCGTCAACCCTCGCTGGCAGGAAAACTCATATGAAATGTATCAACCCTAGTCTGGAAGGAAGATATCTCAACCTACGTTAGCTCCATAGTTTTGTAATGCAGGGATTTCTACAAAGGGTCAAACCCTATGCTGACAGAAATGCCCCCATCCCTAGGTTCGCTCGGTGCTGAATCCTACTCCTAACTGAATAGACACTGAACTTATTTCTAGTCAGTACTAGGCTTGATTGAGCTATTACTGATTGTACTATCTGACTGAACTGAACTGAGTCCACTAAGTTTCATTAATTGACATAGTACTACTGAATTTTATTAATTGACTGAATACTACAGAGTTCCATTAACTGACTGAGTTTACTGAGGTCTGAACTGAATACTATACTGGAACTAAGACTGATTATTTAGTACTACTATTTGTGACACTTCTAAGGCTGTTCTGTAACTACTGTATCTCTAGATAAACAACTAAGTTTTTGGGTATTGAATACCCCTAGGACTCGATAGCATGAAAAGTAAATCATAGCATAGACTTGAAAAGCATAACCATGTGCACTTATTCATAACTCATTCATAGAGACATTTTATGAAACACTTGCATGATATAACTTGCACATAAGCTAGCATGATATAATTTCCCCCCTTTTAGTTCACATTAGCAATTTATCAAGTATTTGGAGAACACAATGTATGCACATGATACTAAACAACATGTAGGCATCATAACTTCAATCCTAGTTTCACACATTCAAGGGTTTAACATGAATTCACATGATACTACACATATATCAATTAACTCAACATGAAACTTGTAGTAAAACATAGATTTAGAACCCCAATTAATCATTATCACAATGAATATAATTAGACCCAACATGGAATTCATGAAATCCATACACTTAAAGTTTTAAAATAGTTTCTTGGACTCCAAGGGTAGAAGGAACCCTTGGATGAAAACTTCACATACCTTAGCAATTAAATTCTAAAAGATTGATGGTAAGTTCTTGAGCCTTGAATTGAATTTGAAACCACCTAGGGTTTGTTCTTGGGAGAAACTTGTGAAGAATGAATAGTTTTTGCTCTTAGAAGGGTTTAATTTCGTGTTTTGGGGAAGATAGACGTGGTAAAAAGACCCAATTACCCCTGAGGATACGACTTTTTAATGACTGGACACTGGCCTAGCGACGCGTAGACCGACGAACTGAGTCATTGTCTTCGACGTGATGGCTTATGCACCACGTTGACTCTACATTAGTTCACTAAAGTTTACACTGGGATCTTGAGAAAAATATTCATCAACGCGATGGGCGATGCGGCGCGTCGAGATCGCGTCGATCTACTGGTTTGATTTTTCAAATGTGATCCAAACGAAGTCCAAATAATCTGAAACTTGTCTGGGAACACCCACTAACATTCCTGATCATGATTCAACCTAAAAATTATTATTTTAAGTTCATGAGGGTTTTGAAATAGATTCTCCAACCTACAAAGGCTAAAATCATACTAAGTCTGAATACTTAGCTAAAAATTTTCAAGTCTGGGACCCCTTAACAAGCTTTAAAGGTCTGAGTTAAGCTTAGGATTTTGCGGGGTCTTATACAAATAGATGTTAATTACCATAAATGAGTATATTTAAATTAATACTTGATATTTCTTGAGAGGCTATTGAACCTGCTAAATAATTTATCACAATTTTTGTTGAAAAACTAAATCATAGTAATTCTATATATGGCCTGTGTTATGGAGCATATGATGAGACTTGTATACTTACTTGATGATTACACATGAACCATCAGGTGATTGTTGAATTGGATTTAAAACTCAAGTTGATTTATGTGATCATGCTAACTGACTATTTTTGTACATGTTACAATTCATGCTATTGAATAGTAAACTTGTTAGATGTAAACACAAGTTGGTTTCTGATAACTTGTAATGAGATCATGTAAAAATGACTTGTTTGATATGCAAGTGTAGTTTAATTATCTCATTATGCGATTGTGCATGTTATGGTATTGATTGATACTATAAGATGAATCAATAAATATTTATCATCACGAAATTAGTGTATTTCAAGGTATTTAAGGATAGCAATATTAGAATAAGGGTGCATAACACTTGGTTTAGGATAAGAGGGTAGACAATAGTTATTTGGATTATTTGGTACATGGATTGAGCTCTTCCTTTAAAGGTCATTGCTTGTGGGAATATATAAGACCCTTTGCTTATGTGTGTACGATATTGGAGAGTTCGACAGAACCTTGAGTGAATAGAGTTTAAAATCTTATTTATTATATTTGGATTATTGTGAGGGCTAATTTCTACACAGATAATTGGATCTTTGTGTGATTCAGATTGATAATACTGGTATTTGGGATCCTTGTGTAGTTGTTCGGTGGTATATATATATGTGTGTATGTGGTGTTCTATAATGACATGTTCCATGGTTACTATAGGCCCTTGGTACAAGGGCCTGGTGTACACAATTCTTGAAAAATATGGTCCTGAACTAGTATGGATTGAGTTGGTTAAAAATTTTATTATATAAAATTTTAGATTAGGCTAGTGTCATCTCACTATAGCTGGAATTCTCCTGCTATAGTAGCACCATAATAGCAGCCTTCTGGCCGCTATCGTGTGACACCGATTGCAGAAAATAGTCCCTTTTCATTATTTTTCATTCTCCTCTTCAACTGTAAATAGGATCAGGTTTACTTCTAAAAAATCCCTAGGGTTGCCTCATGGACTTAGAGATATAGAGAGGGATAAATACACTTGAATAAGCTAAAACACATGATTTTCTCATGGATTTCACATTGAAAATCACTTGCATGTAGTCAACAATTCGCGTTGATGCCTCTGTACTAGCTATTTGGGATCCAGGTAGGCTAGGTTTAATTAAGTAGTATATACCTGGGTTAGAAATATATGCATGATATAGATTGACCAAAGATTTTATGCTTAGGTCAATAAAAAAGTACTTCTTTGTTTTTTGAATGTAAATTTACGTTGCATGTGATATTGAGTTAGTAATATGAACTAGTATGGATTGTCATTATTTTTAACCAACTATGAATAATTATACTGGTATTATAATCGATAATTGCATTGAAAATATAATGAAAGCAAATTAGAGATGATTGGTGTTGGCAGTTGCCATGATCCAAAAACCAAGGTAAAGATGGCACATGTCGCTACAAGCCTTGACAAGTAAGCTTATAACCCAAATTGATATGAAAGAAAAGAAATTCCAAAATAGAATGCAAGACTTTTAAAGTTGAGTAAACCATACAAACATGATAATAGAAGAAAAATACAATCAAGATACCAAACCAAATCCATAAAACCTAGTGTCATAGTATAAGAACTAATTGATACAACTCAAAATCAAAATATTCATGACATGTTCAAAAAGGAGAAAATCTTTCTCTAAATACAAGAAGAACATAGACTAGATAAGTAAAAGGTAGTAGTCTACTACAGATGCATATATCAACTACTACCTCAAAAAGACTCCAATTATTTGCTGAATCAACTGTCGTGTATCACACTCGTACCTGGATCTACACCAAAAAAGAATAGTACGAGTGAGTATGATCCATTTATTCTCAGTAGATATCATATACCGACTGAGAAAAGTAGAAAATAAAGCATACAAATTACACACTCGGTGCACGCTACCTGCAATAAGAAAATGTCCCAAACGGTAGCCTACACAGTCTCATCTAATAGTTCTACCATTTTGACATATACCACATACAAATACGTGAAAAGAAATACAAGTATACAAATATAGCACCTACAGACATGGGAAGACATACACATAAACAAATATCATGTCAAAGACAATAATACTACACAGAATGAGCATAATATACATATGAAAATGCAATGAATATGATGATAGTGTAATATGATGCATGAGGTTGTCGCACAACCTCCATATACACCTATCAAACTATGCTCTCAAGTAGGACCCATGAGGTTTTCTTTAACCCATATACAATCCAATAATCAATACCAATATCCATGACTCCTCTCTAGCCCTCTAAGAGGGTCTATAATGATATCATAACCAGTGTTTCCAGTATTTCCATAGTGGTAGCAATGTTTCATGAATGAATATGATATGGAGATGCAATGCTCAAAACCAACCAAATGAGAATTTCTATTTTTAACCAATACATCAACTGTGTGAGCCAAAATCTACTTATTAAACCAGTTATTCATGGTCCAACATAATCCATATACCAATAGTGTAAGATATACCATATTTGATACCTCACAATTTCCAATTTAGATAATTTTCTACCGAACATATAATTTCTGCCAAAGATATCAACTAATTATTAAAATATCAGGCCAATATCATCATATAAGACCCCAATCGGTCACATATAATAGATAATGTCTTAAAACCGCTAAATAACAATAATAGAGGCCCCCAAAAGGGCACAACACCGTAACAAAATTATTTTCATGATTGGTTCCTACACCTATAACCTGATTTTATACCAATATTTTCTACCCATTCCAGTCTGAAGAAAGTTAAGCCATAACCTATATCAAATACTGAAGATCGGTACATACAAGCCTTTAACCTGAGCTTACAACTTACGAATGAACCCAAAATCAACTATAACAAAACAATAAAGAATCGACGTGTCAATAGAAAGACAACAATACCCATATTGCCTATTTTTTAGTCAGGGTCAAAATGGACGCCCAAAATGGTTTACGAAAAAGAAGGGTAAAACCAAAATTTTTGGTCAGAAATATATTTTCCAGGATTAAAGAAACTAATGGGAGAAAACCCAAATGAAAATGTTTTGGAATTAGTGTTTAATTCAAAGAATCATTAATTTAGGCCTTTCGAGCCAAAATCCCCAATTTCCATCTTTTAAACCATGTTTTAATGATAAAAGTTGAAGGAAAATTATTACAAATTGGGATTAGGAGCTTACCCAAGCTTAAATGGAAGAAATAGCTCAAAAATTCAAAACCCCAGGCTCCAAGTATCGAAAATGGTGAAGAAAATAAGAAAAAAATTTATATACCTAGGTTCCAAGTGTCGCTAAAGCTGTCAAATAGCCACTTTGGTGGTCACTGCTAAAGAAGCCAAGTACAGCTTTAGCAATACCCACCGAATCATGATAGTCCGCTACAGTAAACAAGGGTCACTTTAGCATCCTCTGCTAAAGTGGATGAAGGCTGCTAAAACACCCTTTCCCAGAAGGTAGCCGGTCGTTAAAGTGGCTAAGTTGTGCTTTAGAGCTTGCCGACACTTTGGCCGCTGCGTTAGCTGAGTGATGCACTAATTTGGACCCGTCAGGATTCATCCAGAATCTCTATAACACAAATGAGCTATGCCACCCTATCAAATTTGATGTTTCAGACTCAATGATGACATTTGATTTTTGAAAAAAATATTATTTTCACATACTTGACCCCCGAGACCTATTTTTATAATTTTTTTAAATGATGGGAGAATATGAGATACAAAAGACATAAAACTACAATAACGATGTTACCAACCTAAAATCGATATTTTGAAACTACTGGAGAAGTATTTTTTGCCATCCAATGCACAAATCAAAAGATATTGACCGCAGTCAACTAATAAGCCTTTAAGACTACCTAAACCATAATCTCACACATTTCACACCAAAATGCATTGGAAATTGTGCGAATTATACCCATATCCCAAAAATACCATAATGCAACCATGAGGAGAGGTAAAATGGTCAAATCATATAAAAATAAATATTTCACAAAAATCACCAAATATCAGGCCATTACGTCATCCACCACTAAGTATCTAGTTTATCCTTGAATATAATGTAATAGAAATATCTAAATCAACAAAAAGTCGGGGATAAATACTATGTATATCAACCTCGATCTCTCAAGTAGAGTCATCTATAGGTCGATGCCTTCACTGGATCTTAACCTTAAGAATAACTCTAGAACACAAACATCTAATATCCCTGGCTAGAATGGAGACAAGATCCTCAACAAAAGACAATCACTCATGTAACTGAACTGAATCTCAATGAATGACATGAGACTCATCTGGAATATAACGTTGAAGCATAGAAACATGAAAAACTAAATGAACAACTGACAATTATGGAGGTAATGCCAACTCATAATTCATATCCTTAATAGTTTGAAGGATCTCAAAAGGTCCAATATACCTGGGGCTAAGATTGACCCTATTTCCAAATATCATCGCGCCCCTCATATGAAAAAGTTGAAGAAAAAGATGATCACCAAAACTAAATCTCAAGGCATAAAGTGTACAATCTGCATAACACTTCTTCCTACTCTAAGCTGTATGAAGTCTATTATGAAAGACCCAAACTCTATCCAAAGACTTACAAAGCAAGTTTGTACCTTAAGATATGATCTTAGAAACCTTAAAATAACCACCAAGAGAGAGAAAATGCCTATCATATATGTGATACCCCTATTTTTTTTATCTTTAGACCCTTCAAGAGTTGAATAATTAAATTAACCAAGTTTCTGATATAATGTCAAAACTGTCAGTAATAATGGTCTAGGGAATGACTTGTTAAGAGATAAAATGAGTCTTGATAAGGACTTATTGTCTCAGTAGTGAGTTTTGGTCCCTTGAAAAATGAGTCCATGATATGATCTGTTGTGAGATTATGAGTCGTTAGGAGGGACTCGTTGTCACAGTATAAAGTTACGTAGGTATTCAGTCATTGATCATGAATCTATGTTATGAATCATAATGTCAGATAGTGAGTCATGATAAGTGACTAATCATCATAGCAGTGAGGGACCAAAATTTTAATCCTCAGGTAATGACTTCGGTCCACGACCTGTGGTCTCAAGCCGTGATGACTATACTCAGTTTTTCCTACATATTTTAATTAAGGTATTTTTGGTATTTTCCTCCCTTCTCACTATTTCCCATGACTAGAAAACTCTAATGACCTCTCTAACATCAATTATAAAAAATCAAACATCACTTTTTTCCTCTTTAACTCTCAATGCAAGTGATACTAGGTTTTTACAAGGGTGAAACATTTAGGCTCAAAACTTTGAATTTCTATTAATTTCTTTGGTGTTTTAGGCATGTATCTCATCTCTAAATTTGTATTTTTCATTATGGCTTAAATTGATTCAGCATTCAAGTGATTTAATTGTTGGGTTTGAAATTCGGTTAAGGGCTTTTTGATTAGTTTCTACTTAAAGTGTTTCCCTTTGATTTAAACTTGTTATTTGTGCTTTGATTAATGTTTTTTAGGGTCTGAATGGGTGTATTATTACGGGGATTGAATGAGGAACATGGGTTTCCCCAAATTGATGAATTTTTGGCTTGTTAATGGCATTAACCTGAACCCACCTTCATAACTTTGATTTGAATATAGAATTAGCATAATTTAACTTACTTTTAGAACCTTGCATTGCATTAAAGGATAATAAATAATGAAAATGGTTTTGGAATGCCCATGGTGGCAATAGTTTGGATTTTAAATAGAATTTAAGAGTCTGATAATTACATAGATTGGTTTGACATAATCTATATAATCTTGCAAAAATATTGGTATGAAAATACCATGTTGGTAAATGCATTAGTAAATGACACCTGGGTAAATAGTTGGGTTTATGTGAAAACTATTTTAAATTGGGCTCAAAGAAAATTATGTAGCTCACTGTGAAGGTGTAGGTCATAGAGGGACTAACACTAGAAATCACATTTGTCGTCATGGGGGTCCATGTAACCCTGTTCTTGGTGCACACATTATATTTTTGATGGCTATCGCCTTGGTGTCTTTAGCCTTTTCTTGGTTTCCTCGGTTCGTGTGGCTTACATGCAATGGGGCCCTTTCAGCAGGGAGAGCTAAACCCATATAGCCCTTAGGTGCCAATAGGATGAAGCAAGCTACAAAGTTTAGGTTAATGATTTACACTCTTATATTTATGACCTCTGTCCCTATTCCGGCATTCTATATATGTATAAATAAATTTTGTGTATATGGTCTTGACTTATTTTTTCGGCGATGAAATTATTTTATCACTTTTTCATGAATTACATGCCAGTGCTTTTCCCACATGATCCCTAGATTCTGCATCATTTCATGATGTAGGGTTCAAGGGCTTCTCTGTTACTCTTGTGCATTGTTAGGTGGTGTCGTACATTGGTTGAGTTATTGTGATATGGTGAGACTCCATCTTTCAAAAATCCCTACCATTTTTTTTTTCAAATTTTTGAAATTGTGAATTCTCTTTTGTCATGGTGGAGGCATGTCCTGATCTAGTTTGGTATTTTTGGTTTAGAGGCTTTCGTGGACAGTGTTGTGATGATTTGTTAATTGTGTTTTGAATCTTAGAACTTGATTATATTTATCTATATTTATTTATATTATGGTTAGATTTTACTATTTATATTTATTGTGCTTTGAAGGTTAGTCTAAGGGGGTGGTCTTCGGCCCACAATGGGCTTGAGATACCCATCACGACTAGGCCCTGATTTGGGTCATACAAGATTGGTATCAGAGCTTGGATCAGGGTCTTTGGGTGTGTAGAATGCAACACTTATAAGAGGGAGGCTATGAGACATTTAGGAATATATATCATTCTTGTGTTCTATTTTGAGCTATAAAGTCTAGTTACTTTGAGTCTTCTCTAACTCCTGGATTTCTTACATTTTAGATCATGCCTCCTCGAAGATCTGATGGTCGTAGAAATTCTACTGGAACCTTTGTCACTCATGGGGAATATGCGGAGGGAACTCGCCTTATTTATGGAGTGTAGACCCAGTTTACGGTCCCTGCTCCTGAATGTACTGCTCCACATAGGGTTCTACTGGTGCCTACTAGACCTCTTCGGGCTTCTCGAGCTGGTGATACTCATGATCAATAATCTTAGAGAGATATCTCTAATGCATAGTTTTATTAGTTTGTTCATATGCTTGCTCAATTGGTGGTATCACAATGCTATTAGTCTGATCATATTAATCTTGTTGTTAATTCATCCAAGGTCACCTAGGTTAGCCTATTTCTGAGGTTAAATCCCCAACCTTTATAGTCTCTATAGTTGAGGAGGATCCTCAAGGGTTTATAAATAAGATGGAGAAACTTTCCAGTGTTATGCATGCTACTGATTTTGATGGTGTAGTGTTTGCTACGTACCAGTTGAAGGATGTGGCTTACTAGTGGTATGAGGAGTGGGAAGCAATGAGGGGTGATGATGTTGATTCAAAAGTGTGGGATAATTTTTTAGGAATTATCCTATTTTTGAGATCCTAGTGTCTAATATGAGATCTAGAATGAGGAATTTTGCTTTTGGTTTGTCTCGCTATTTGGTATAGAGTGTAAGACTACTATGCTGAATAATGATATGAACATCTCCAGGATGGCAGTTTATATGCAACAAGTGGAGGATGAGAAAAAAACACATAAAGATTAGAGAGAGGAAGAGCAAAAATCTTAGATATTTAGAGTATTATGCAAGTTAGCAGAATAGTGGGAGAGATGGTAGGTAGTGGACTAAGAAGAAGAATTAGGAAACTTCTTATTCATCGGCTAGTGCTCCTTATACTAAGCCTTAGGGTGATCATCATTTTCAGGGTAGTAGTGGTCTTAAGGCACAGGGTGCCGAGTACTAGGTTAGTGGAGCTTAGTCAGCCCCACCTTACCCTCCTTGCCATTTTTATGTACAACTTCATCGTGGATATTGTAAAGAGTGGAGGAATTTATGTTTTAATTATGGTCATCCTGGCTATATGCAGCAAAAATTATACTATAGATAGAGTTTCCACTGGAGATTATAAGATTTTAGTCGCCACTTCTTTGGATCCTACACCTAAGGGTGTCACTTCAGGTATCGACACTGGTCGAAATCATCTCTATGCACTTGCTATTCTTTAGGAATCTGAGGTATCCCCCGATGTTTTTACTGGTATGTTACAACTTTTTTCCATGATGTTTATTGTTTTCTTGATTTGGGTTCTACCCGATCTTATGTGATCCCTTATATGGTTGTACACTTTAGTTTTGGTCCTCAAAATATTTTTAACCTTTTTCAATTTCTACTCCGGTGGGTGATTCTATTATTGCTAGAAAAATCTATAGGGGTTGTGTAATATCTATTCATCATAGGGAGACATTGATGGATTTAACAGAACTTTATATGCTAGATTTTAATATAATCTTGGGGATGGATTGTCTTAATTCGTGCTATGATTCTTTGGATTGTAGGAACCGAAAGGTCAGTTTTCATTTTTCTAATAAATCGGTGATTGAATGGGAGTGGAGTTCCTTTGTACGTAAAGGAAGTTTATTTCCTATCTTCAAGATTGGATGTTGATTTCCAAAGGGTATCTGTATCTTCTAGTCTAGGTTAAGGATTTTAATTTTGAGGGTCCCTCTTTGCAATCTGACCCTGTGGTTGATGAATTTTCTAAAGTATTTTTTGATGATCTTCCTGGAATTCCCCTAGATAAGGAAAATGATTTTGGGATTAACCTTCTTCTAGATACCCATCCCATTTCAGTTCTTCCTTATAGGATGGCTCCGATTGAACTAAAGGATAAGTTTTGGATCTCCCTTGATACTTGTGATGCCTCAACCTATTATGGATCAGAGATTGTATGCAAATTCTCCCATGATGATCTTCCTGGAATTCCCCTGGATATGAAGAAAGATATGGCAAATTTATGGGTAATCGTATGGTTTGTCAACAAGTTAAGGTTGAGAATTTGAGGCTTGATGGCATATCTCAAGAGATGGAATTGTCCATGTAATAGTGGGAGATTATCAATATGGATTTTCTTACGGGTTTTCTGCGGTCTCGCAATCAGTATGATTCTATTTGGGTCATTGTGGATAGAATGACCAAGTCTTCTCACTTTTTGCCTATGAGAGCTAATTACTGAGGAGAGTATTATCCTAATTTATTCATTTAGGAGATAGTTAAGTTTCATGGAGCACTGTGTCCATCATTTCAGACCAAGCTATGCAATTCTCTTCTCACTACTGGCATTTATTTCAGAAAGGTCTAGGTACTCAGGTGAACCTTAGAACCACTTTCCACCCTCAAACAGATGGACAAGCCGAGCGTACTATTTAGACTTTAGAGGATATGCTAAGGGCTTGTGTGATTGATTTTAAAGGTATTTGGGTTTATTATTTTCCTCTTATTGAGTTTGCGTACAATAACAATTATCATTCTAGCATTCAAATGTCCTTTTCTAAGGCCCTTTATAATAGAATATGTAGGTCTCCTATTAGATGGTTGTAGGGTGGTGATACTAGTTTGTTTTGTCTTGACTTGGTTTACCAAGCCATAGAGAAGGTGAATGTGATTAGAGAAAGACCTAAGACTTATTGATGTGAGGCGAAGAGAGTTGAAGTTTAGGGTAAATGATTGGGTATTCTTGAAGGTTTCAACTATGAAAAGAGATGTGAGGTTTGGGAAGAAAGGGATGCTCAGTCCCCTTTATGTTGGTCCATATAAAATTGTAAGGAAAATTAGGAATGTTGTTTCTGCGTTGGATTTGCCAGCAAGATTGGCCTCTATTCATCCTATTTTCCATGTGTTTGTGCTGAAAAAGTATGTGTGTGACCCTTCTTTGATAGTTCCTATTGAAGATGTTGGTGTTTTGGAGTCTTTGTATTATGAGAAGGTCCCAAAGTACTTCGGTGAAATCAAAAGATGGAGGAAGCCCCATGGGAATTTGAAGAAGATATGAAAACCAAATACCCATCATTGTTTCCCGTGATGGATGGACGTGCTTAAGGTATGAATTTTGTTTCCTATTTTATCGCATTTCAAATTTATCTTTGGATACTATTTCAATTCTTTCTGTTATCGTGCTAAGGGTTCCCTAAATCCTCATTTGGGGATGAATGTTCCTAAAGAGGAGGTGAATGTGACATCCCAAGTTTTTGAGCTTTAGACCCTCTAAGAGTTGAGTAATTAATTTGCCAAGTTTTTGAAATAATGTCAAAACTGTCAGTGATAATGGTCCAGGGAATGACTCATTTGGAGATGTAACGAGTAGTGATGAGGACTGATTATCTCAGCATTGAGTTTTGGTACCTTGACAATATCCAGGGTACGATCCATTATGAGACACAACGAGTCTTTAGGAGGGGATCATTGTTACAATAGAAAGTTACCCAGGTGTTCAGTTACTTATCACGAGTTTTCATTATAACTCGTGATGAGTGACTCAATGTCATAACATTGAGGGACCAAAATTTTGATCCTCAGGTTAAGACTCCGGGCCATGACTCATGGTTAGGCCCCACAAGTTGTTATCCAAGCTGTGACGAATGTTCTCAGTTTTTCCTTCACATTTTAATTAAGGTATTTTTGGTATTTTGCTTCCTTCAAACTCTTTCCCACAACTTAAAAACACTCTAATGACCCCTCAAACCTCAGTTACCCAAAATCAAACATAACTCTTTCCTCTTTAACTCTCAAGGCAAAAGACACTAGGGTTTTACATGGGATTCAACATTTAGGCTCCAAATATCAAATTTCTATCGATTTCTTTGGTATTTAAAGCATGTATCTTATCCCTAAATTTTTATTTTACATTATGGCATAAATTGATTCAATATTCATGTAATTTAATTATTGAGTTTGAAATTGGATTACGGTCTTTTTGATTAGATTCTACTTAAATTGTGTCTCCCTGATTTAAACAGGTTATTCATGCTTTTATTAATGTTTTTTGGGGCTAAATGGATGCATTATTATGCGGATTGGAATAGGGAACATAGGTTTTCCTAAATGGATGGATTTTTGCTTGGTAATGGTATTAACCTTAAACCTCCTTCATAAATTTGGTTTTAATATAGATTTTTCATAGTTTGACTTACTTTTGGAACATTGCATTGCATTAAAGGATAATGGATAATGAAAATGGTTTTGGAATGCCCTTAGTGGAAATAGTTTGGATTTTAAATCGAACTTAGGATTCTAATGGTTACATGGATTGGTTTGGCATAGTTTATATAAGCTTTCAGCATATTGGTATGACGACACCATGTTGGTAAATGACCTAATAAATAGATCCTTGGTAAATGGTTGGGTTTATGTGCAAACTATTTTAAATTATTCTTAAAGAAAATTGTGTAGCTCACCGTGAAGGTGTAGGTTCCGAGGGGACAAACATTAGAAACCATATTTACCGAAATAAGGTTCCATGTGACCGTGTGATTGGTGCATACATTGTATTTTGAATGGCTATCGCCTTAGTGTCTTTAGCCCTTCCTTAGTTTCCTTGGTTCGTGCATCTAGGACGCACTGGGGCCCTTTCAGCAGGGGAGCTGAATCCATATAGACCTGGGTGCCTTTAAGACAGGGCGATCAACATAGTTTAGGTTAGTATTTTACACTCTTATGTTCATGGCCCCTGTCCCTATCCCAACATCCTATAGATGTATATATAAATGTGGTGCATGTAGTTTTGAGTTTTTTTGGCGATGACATTATTTTATCACTTTCTCTTGAGTTACATACAATGGTTGCCCCGTTGATCATCCTTGGACACTACTTCATTTCATGATGTAAAGTCTGAGAAATTTTCTATTACTCCTGTGCAACATTAGGTAGTATGGTACGTTGTTCGAGTTGTTGTGAAGTTTTAATTCTCCATATTTCAAAAAGCCCTTCCATTCATTAGGTTCTATTTAAGATTTTGGGAATTGTGAATTCTCTTTTGTTGTGGTTGGGACATGTCCTGACGTAGTTTTGTATTTCTGTTTTAGAGGTGCTATATGTAGTTTTGATGATGAGCAGCTAACTGCAAGGGACCAAGTCCCTGGATGTGCAAGGTATAGTATAGCTGGCATGCGTTGTCTCCATAGTTTTATCCTCTTGTGTAACAATCTTGTAGGTGTTATTTTATATTGATTAGGAGAGCTGGTCCAATAATCTTTCATCCCTAATAATCACTCATCTATAAAAGAAAAATTTAACGCCCTGAGAGTATACCCTGGGTGCCACACGTTGCTTACAATCCCGAGGGATAATAGGCTAACCCATGAGCTGGTACCTAATATGAGAACTGAATAATATACTGACGATAGAAGTCATATACGGGATTTAACTGAAAAATGCCATAGGGTTTTAAATCATAGTTCTTATTATGTCTGTAAAACAATACTGACATTACTAATAAAATGGCTGATAATAACAACTGAAAACTGACTGACTGACTGTAGTAGTGTGAAAGTCTCTAAACTGTCTGACTGTGGAGTTGTTGGGACAAACCCCCAACTAACTCTAACTTACTAAATAGCTAAACTACTGACATAGCTGAATATAAGGTAACTCGTCCTCGAAGGAAGGGGACTCACCACAGCTGCGGCTACTGATGCATTGGAAAGTCTAAGTACGATCGGGAATCCGAGCATCCGAACCTATAATATAAGACATCATAGCGCAAGAAACGAGTATTCGATCAATACTTTGAATGTACTGGTATGGTAAATGAGGTAGGCTGATATGCATGGTTTCATGTACAGGAGTAATTAACTGACTGAATGAATAACATGAAGTACTGAATAAAATGCATGAAATCTATAAATACTGAGAATGCATGACCAAGCATAAATATGTTCTGAATATAATCTATATACTCAAATACTAAAATTTGATAACTGAATAACTGATATTTGTATACTATGGTCAAGCAAAACTGAAACTGACTTATGAATAGAGTACTAAAACTGAAACCGTGAAAGGTATCATCTACCCAACATGCCCCAGTCTGAGCTGATTGGGGTCCAACCTGTGATCCCAGTTGGAAGGGTGCTAGTACCATGCCACAGGTACTAACAATGGCTATGGAGTAAACCCTAATCTGGCGGGTGACCCCTGAGATCAGTCCTAAAGTAGCGGGTGATCCCTTGGAGTGTCAGTCCTAAACTAGCGGGTGACATATCATAACCTACACCGGCTACGTTGTTCCAGAACTTAGGGATTTCTTCTAAGGACCCAGTCCTAACTTTCGGGTGAGCCCCCATCCCTAGGCTCGCTCGGTGTCGAATCCTGCTCCCAACTGAACTGACACTGATTGTGGAACTTAGCTAAGCTTAACTGGAAAAGTAACTGATCATGATGGTTAATTGGCTGAATATGCTCATGGTTTACCTGAAACTATTCTGAAGCTACTGAAACTAAGTAAACATCTAAATTTTGGGCATTCATAACCCCTAGGACTAGATAGCTATAATAATAGGACCACTTGAAAGCTTTGAAACCATGGAAGGAAACATTGTTCACAATTGTTCATGCATTTCATCAACATATGGGGACTAAAACTTTAACACGGGGATGCCTTATAAACATGAAAAGATCGCACAATCACATGACCAAATCATAAGCTAAGGGTTTTTTATTCTGAATTCGTATGAACATGATATGGACGTCACAATAGTTAAAACATAATATAATGCATTCCATGTGAACTCACTTGAAAACATAACTAGGGTAATTATTCAAAACTCATTCTTTTAGGAATTTCATCAAACACTTGATATTCGTAGTTTAAGCTAAATATGGGAATAGTGTAAAGTTTTTAGTAATAGCATGATTTCAACACCAACATCACTAATTATTAATTAAATCATTAAATAACATTATTCAAACCCGTGGGGTTTAATAACAAAAACAATTTCATGTAAACATGGCGTAGAATCAAAATTCATGGGGATTCATGGTTAAAATCACAATTAAAATCACATTAACTTGTAATACTCACAACTTTGAATTTGAAATTATATTCTTGGACTCCTTGGGTAGAAGGGATCCATGGATGGACATTTAACATACCTTAGAGCTTTAATCTTGAAATAGAATTGACTTTTCTTGAACATTCTTGGATTGGGAATTATAATTTCTTGGTTTTCTTGAAGAAGAAATGGTGAAACCTTGGATATCTTAGAGTTGAAGTTGAAGATTTAGGGTTTCTTGGAGAGAAATTCGGTGAGTAATTAGTGTATTTTGCTTATAATAATGTCTAATCCGTTGTTTTTACGACTTGGGGGCCGTAGGAAAAGATAGGACTGCCCCTCGAACTTAAAAGTTTCAGTAGAATCCCAGTTTTAAGGCTTATCGCTGTGCGGTAGTAGTACCACTGCTATAGCACCACTGAGCGGGCTAATAGTGGTGACCTACTATTCTTGGACAACTTCGGTTTGGAGGTTTACCACTAAGTCGTATTAGCTCCACCACAATTACGCTTTCGAGCGGTATCATCGCGATAACTCACTGCCTTACACAAAAATGCAATAAATTTTCTCTTGGGTATCGAATTAAGGTAAAATTGGTTCACTGGAAAGCTAACTCAATTATCTATCTGTTGGTGGGTCATTACCTCAAAAATTCATAGTATAACGAAAGATATGCTCATTTAAAGTTGATTATTGCATCATCCTTCTCAAGAACTCAATCGGTAAGGGATATTTTGATTCATCTAATAGCTAGGAGTTATTTGAGGCCTTAATATACATGAACTCACTCATAAATCTACCAAAACACTATAATTTATTTATCATGATCTTGAATCATGGTTCTAATATTGGTTTGGATTTTTGGGGTATTACAATATCTCCCCCTTGGGAATATTTATCCTCGAATGAGACTAGTTAGACTGAGAGTATTATACTGAGGTAACTGAGATCATGTACTGGACATGCATAACTTGGAACATGATTGCATAACTGATTCTAAAATATGATACATGAACTGAATATCATGAACATAACTTATTTCGTGAATACATGTAATTACATAAGAATGGTTATAAGGTGAAATAGAGATGAGACAGTCAACATATGAGTGCTCATTACTTCAAGATGGATTTGATTATGTGAAGAGAAGATGAAAGGTTTAGAACATGAAAGATCGAGTATTATAGTATATCTCCCCCTTGGGATATTATGTCCTCCGAAAGATACTGACTTGGTTGAAATACTGAGGAAAGACTAAGATGATGCACGAGTCACATATGAACTAAATCATAATTGATTATCTAGAATCTGAAACATGATGCATGAATTGAACTATATTCATAAAAGAGGACAAATAAGGGAATATGCATGATATATATCTGAATTTCACTGATCATTATATGCGTAGCATGGGTAATGGAACTGAACATACTATAAAGCATGAATATATGAGTCATGAGATGCATGACCTGAGTTGGAGTTCATTAGTTTCATGGAACATGATTCGTACAACTGAGCAAACTGGGACTTATTGTACTAAGAACTGTAAGCACACATAATTCCTTATGATGTGCTAGAATGTGAACTATGATCATGGAGATGACATATAAATCATAAGTAGGTATCGTGATGACGAAATTACAAAACTCTGCACTGAGATGAGAATAGGCCGGTCACTTTCCCCCTACTGATGTTCTACAATACATTGGCATCACTTCTAGAATCTGAGGGACTGACTTAGTTACTTGTTATATCATCTTCCCATTAGATTAAAGTCATTGTTCTAAGTCTGTGAACTACTTAAAAAAATATAAACTTAACTGCCACCACTTTACTCTATAATCTTGGGTAATAATATGCATAAATGATAAATTCCCCTGAAGGACTGCACCTGAAATGTAAGACCCATTGCTAATACTTACTTATGAGATACACTCTTAACTTTATATAGCCCCAATAATCATCACATAATAACTTAAACACTGACTAGCTTAGAATTCTCAACTCTTCTTTCTACTAGCTTAATCTTCAAAGATTCAAACTTAGACTCTAACACATGTCCTGGATATCCCTAAATTCGTAATAACCATACTACTTTTATCATAGCCTACAAACATCATATCCACAACATATGTTTCGAATGAACAAACCTAAATTCTTAAATACACTACTTCAAGCATACTGATTCACCTTTCATTTAACTAGTCCCATGAAGTATGTTCTGCTCAAATTCAGATAACACTATCCTAACTCTACTATTGTTGCTAGACTCCAGGTTTTACGCCTCTAATTCTAGATCATATGCTATAATAGGATTTTGAGAAAGAATATAAAGACACGTTTGACTCTTAAGAACTGAGGTACTAACCCTCCATTCAATAACTGGTTCATTCATAAACTAAAATCAAATGGCTCTATTTCTGAAATCAACTGAAGTGATTTTTTGGGATACTAAAATTGAGAAGTTTCTATATACCTGTCTGGATAGGATATATTTACCCACTGAGGTAGACACTGATAAGGGCTATGCTAATATTTAGGGTACGGCACCGAAGTTAACAACTATACTGGGGGTACAAGAGAAAGTGAAGCTCCGTTGACTAGTAAAACATACATAAGAATATGAAAATCCTGTAACGTACCCATAACCATATTAGGAGAACTTTCCTGATCATGTTGGGACTGAAGTGCATATAGCCTGTTCTGACACTGGATACTAGTTGCACTGGATGTGGCACCCTGCTAAGTCGGGTGACCAGATGGAACTGGAAAACGGTTGGACTGACCCTATTAGCACAAATTTTTTCCCGTTTGAGCCATTACTCTATACTCCCACATCCTGTGGCCTGGATTACCACATCTAAAACATAAATCATTGGAAGCTCTACACACACCTTGGTGATTCCTACCACATTCTCTGCAAAGTGGATGGGTATGACTATTGCTCGCACTATCTTGGGTTTTGAAGCCTGGTACCCCATCTCGACTGTCATTCCTGAAATTGGGTACTGGTGCACTAGGTGAAGATAGAGAAGGAGATGAAGATTTATAATGAAATTGAGGATGGTTACCACCTTCTAACTTTGACTGAGCAAAACTAAAGCTACCCATTCTAGCTCTCTTATTCTCTCTCTTCTTAAGCTTCTGCTCCTCAATTTGTTGAGCATGGATCATAAGCCTAGATATGTCCATCTCCTTAATTAACATCACAGTCCTACACTTCTTGGCCACACTATCAGATACTCTAGACATGAACTTGCTTATCCTAGACCTGTTATCATCCACCACATGAGGAGCATACCTGGATAACTGAGTAAACTTGAGGGAATACTCTTTCACACTTATATTTCCCTGCCTCAAGCTGATAAATTCTAACACTTTGGCTTCCCTCAACTCTAATAAGAAGAATCTATCTAAGAAGGCTATAGAAAACTTGTAATACCCCAAAAAAAATTTCATCAAAATTTTATGCGTAAACGTGTCGGGATCCTATCTTCGAGAATGATTTATAATTTTTCTATGTGTAATTTCTTGGATTTTGATCCACCATTTTGTATATCATCGAATAATATTTACAACGATATGTGGATCACCCAAAACGGACACCCGAACGATGAGTTACGAACATTTCGATCGAATGATGAATAGTGATGAACAGTAAAACGTGCAGGAAAAAGTACTGAGGCCAGGCATATTTTTTCTCCAACTGTAAATGATCATAAATCCTTGTAAATAATGATATGGGTGAGCTACCATATATCAACGGAAAGATCTACAAGTCCTCTTTTCAGTGAAATTGGTTTCATCCAATTTGGATATCGGAGAAAAAAGTTATGGCCAATTTACTTCAGCCTATCGGATAGATCACTGAAGGGCAGATGTGACATTAATTGATTTTTAAAGGTATTTTGGTCATTTCCCATTATTGTAACCCTCTATATATACCTCCTTTGAGCTGAGAATTGTCATTCATTTTCTCTTATTTCTCTTATATCTCTCTCTTAAAATATATGCATATATATAGAGAGAGAGAGAAGAAGAGGAGTTAGGGTTAGGGTTTTGAATTAGGGGAAATTAATTGGAGGCTTTGATTCAAGAATTCCTTCCGTCGATCTTTTCCGGCTACGGAGTCTAAGGTATGCAAGTATTTGTTTATGGATCCCTTCCGTCCATAAAGCCCAAGAATCCTATTTTTCAAAATATGAACTTGTGGTTTCTATGTGTTGATTAAATTTAAATGATGATAATATTGTATTGTGACTTCTAAATTGATAGCATGAATATTATTGTGGTGTGTGTGATTGGAATTTATGCTCTTATTGTGGATGAGATATTGGGACATAATTGTTATGAAATAGGAAAGTTGATGCATATGATGTGAATGAAATATTGAGTATGTTGTTTATGAAATGGAGAGATTGTGTTGAGTGATTCAAAAATATATATAAGTTTATGATTTCCATGCTTTGTGTAGATTAAGTTGATGTTAATATTGTGGCATGGTTGAATAGAAATTATGTTCATGATGTGAATATGTGGTGTGACCTTCAAGTTAAGGTCTTGAATATTATTAGCACGTGTTGTGGATTTAATTCGATGTGCATGATGTAGAAGGATGATTGGAGCATGTTTGTTTAGGGTTTGGAGGAATTGTGTTGAATTTATGAGATCATGCTAATTAGAGTAGCGAATTATTGTGACGCCAAGATGAGTGATATTGAGGTAATTGTGTTTTTCATGTGTTGTACTATGTTTATACCATGATGTATCCGTGTGTGGGGAATTGGTTAATAGAGTTATGATTCTTGGTAGTAGTAAGTATTGGGAGATTATGTTATTCATGTTATGTGTTCATCGAAATGTCGATGTGAATGAGGTTGTATCATTATGAGATGTTGTCATGAAATCCCTATGGTGCATAAATCTAAGGATGAAAAGGGTGGATGGAATCTTGGTATGGTTGTGTGACATTATGGTGGTGTGTGGTGTATAAATATGTGAATTGGGTAGTTGAATAATTGTAAACTAGAAGAATCCACCCATGCTTAAGAGATTCATGTAAGGTGTTTGTGAAAATGCCTAAGAGACTACAGATTATGTTTTTACAATATAATAGGTCCTAAATGACTAGTCGATGATTCGATGCTTATGTCCAACATAATTTCCATGCTATGTGTTTGTTGAAATAATTTTGTGAATAAAGTTGTATCATGAATTGGAAAGATGATTTTACATTGGATAATGTTATTAATGAGGTATAAAATTATGACTTTTGATACATATATGATTGTGAAACGGATTTATGTCCAAAATTCCTTGATTTTGAATATATGATTATTTGAAGCCTTGATTTATACAAGTGTTCCATTATTTCCACGTTATGATGTGATAAGTGGTATTGAAAACCTTATGTCCCTATTGATTATTGTTTCAAGTGTCTTTAAAATGTGAGTTGGATTGTGAATTAAGGCGTGTTGACGTTGAAGTTAGAGGGCTATGATGAGCCTTGGCATTGTTTTGGTGTTATTGATGTTGTGGTGGTTTTAAAACAAAGGTGATACGTTTCGATGTTGGAAAATATTCTTGATTTAAGTCGAGTTAGGGATCCCCAAATGATTATTTAATAATTTGAGAAAGATACATGATTTCGGTCATCATTGTTGACCCTTGAGATGTTTTGAAGTGGAATCCCTAATGCATTCTGAGCTTGTCGGGGAGTAGTACTTAGCACCAAGAGGGAAATTTGGTATTTCCCCAAACCTATGTGTCACCGTAGGGTTGTTTGATGATGATATTGTTGGCCAGAGAGCCGAATTGTGATTATGAAAGCTTTAAGGTTGTACTCCCTGGCAAGATTACAACACTCCCGCCAATGGGAGTGCTCTCCCTAGGAGGGCAAACATTGGTATTCCACGCGTCTCACGTGGGGTTGTCGGTTATAGGAAACTCCCCTGTCCATAAGATTCATGTTTATTGAAATACCGAGTCAGTTTCACGATAATCTCAATCGAGTGATGAACAATGAACTCCCGGTTAGTTTCAAAACTTAGGGAAAACTTAGTAATCTCAGAAATCACTCTCAAACTTAGTTATTATCATTATGGAGAGACTTCCTGCTAGATGAGGGTTGCTCTTGAATGTATTTAATCTGTATCAGTGAGAATTGAGACTTCCTGCTTGATGGGGGTTGCTCTCGAATGTATTTAATCTATATCAGTGAGAATTGAGACTTCCTGCTAGATGAGGGTTGCTCTCGAATGTATTTAATCTGTATCAGTAAAAATTGAGACTTCCTACTAGATGAGGGTTTCTCTCGAATGTATTTAATCTGTATCAGTGAGAATTGAGACTTCCTACTAGATTAGGGTTGATCTTAGGTTCAAATATTCAGTGTTTCAGGGTCAGTGGACTTGATCTCAAATATCGGTATCAATTTCTCATATTATCATAAAGACTTGTGTGTACGAATTCGGTTATCGATGATAGAAGTATGGTATTAAGGTCATGGTGGTTGGTGTCACATATTGGCATGATTTTGGTTATACGTTATGCATTTATGATTGCATTATTGATCATACATGTTCATGTTTAAATACTGTATAATTTCTATACATGTTTACTCCCGCGAAGGCATATGGTATAAATTGTTATGTTCATGCATAAGCTTTATATATTTAACCTTACCCTATCCTTGCATACTTGGTACATTTTTGTATTGACGCATTTGCTCTATGGTTCTTTCTCTTATGTTACACCATAGGTTCAGAAGAGCGTGATCTAGAGTATATTTAGCTATCAGACCTTGTAGAAGTGGGTGCAGCAGTGAGTCCTCATCATCCGAGGATATTCCATTTAAGTGTTTTGTTGATTTTAGTAGATGGAGTTAGTTGGGGGATTGTCCCTTCAACTCCACAGTTTAGACAGTTAGAGGCTTTTCAGACAGATGTATTAGTGTGTGGTTTCCAGTATTGCATATATTTAGATGTTTGAACCTTATGGCAAGTTTACGCATGTATTTTATTATATTATGTAGTGAACAGGTACAGATATTAGAAAAGGGTTAGTTTGTGGTCCTTCGTGATCATAATCACCGTGTGGCATTCTGTTTCTCAGGAATTGGGGCGTTACAAAACTCCTCCCACTCTACCGGCCCTGCGTTTGCGCCTCTATCTCCTTTTCACCTCTTAAACTAGGTATGAGTTACATACGGTAACTGGTAAGCAGCCAGTTCAACACTCTTACTATAAGTCACCCCCATAATGTCTGTTACTAGCTGGACCATGTCTAGGAATTCCTGCAGATTCTCTTCAGAGTTAGATCCTAAAAATAGAAGAGGATTAATTCGGGTAAAGTCCCGAATCCTGGCTGCAGAAGTATCGGTATAATACCCCAAAAAATCCAAACCAATATTAGAGCCATGTACCAAGATCATTCATAGTACATCATGGTTCTTTTATAATTTTATGAGTAAGTTAGATGTATATTAAGACTTCAAATAACTCCCAGCTATCAGACGAATCAAAACATTCCTTACCGATGGAATTCTTGAGAAGGATATTGGTATAGCCAACTTCAAATGTGTATATCTCTCATTATACTTGGAATTTTTGAGCTCATGACCTATCAAAAGATATATAATTTAATTATATTTCCAATGATACCAATTTCTCCTAAATCTAATATCGGAGCAAAGAGTTATCCCTATTTTACTCTAGCATGTCAGGATGGAAATAGTGTGACGACATTCGTGGTATCTTACCACATTTGTGACGCCCTATCATGAAAGTCGTCAGCCTTAGCCAGAAACCAGATCCCAGGTGACGACATTCATGGTATCTTACCACATTTGTGATGCCCTATCACAAAGGTCGTCAGCCTTAGGCAGAAACCAACTCCTAAGTGACGATATTTGTGGTAGCTTACCACATTTGTGACGCCCTATCACGAAGGTCGTCAGCCTTAGGAAGAAACCAGCTCCTAAGTGATGACATTCGTGGTAGCTTACCATATTTGTGATGCCCTATCATGAAGGTCGTCAGACTTAGGCAGAAACCAGCTCTTAAGTGACGACATTAGTGGTAGCTTACCACATTTGTGACACCTTGTCAAAAATGTCGTCAGACTTAGGCAGAAACCATCAATTCCAGCTCCTGTGTGACGATATTTTTGACGGCTTGTCAAATTTCTGATGCCTTGTCACAAATATCGTCAGCTATGATTTTCAGCAACTAGGAATTTATTTTAGTAAGGGTATTTTGGTCTTTTTCCTTCACTTCCCACGACTTATAACCCTAAAGAGGCATAATTTTTCCCATCTTTCTTCAGTTAAGCATCTAAAAATCCCTTACACTCTCAACTACAAGATTAGGGTTTTCATCAAACTCATCTCTCAAAAGCAAGATTCAAGCCTTTTTCCAAGATAATCAAGAATTAAGTTTCCCAATCCAAGAACTCTCCAGCAAATCATCAAGGTTTCCTTTCTAAGGTATGTGTAGGGCTCATCTATGGATCCAATCCATTCATAGAGATCAATAACCATGTTTTAAACATTATTTTGTAAACTTTTTGTGGTGATATGAGTATGTACATGTTGACGATTGTTGTTCAAGTTTCAAGATGATTGTTGGTTGAAAATCATGAACTTTGGGTGGGTTGAACTAATGCAAGTATGAAATCCACCTATGTCTTAAAGAATGCATGTAAGGTGTTTGATAAAATGCCTAGGATTTTAGAAGTTCATATTTACATGATTTCATGATATCTAAATGACAAGTCCATGTTAGCGATACACTTCAATATGAATGCCCATGCTATTTATGTATTCTTATGGTGATGGCATGAAGCATGTATGATGATGGAAATATGAATTTTGTGTGTGAATTATATCCATGCTTTCCCTACCATATTTGAGGTGTTGATTAAATACATGAAGTATACTATCCCCTACTTATGAAATAGCGAATTGTGGACTCCCATCTTGTGATCAAGTTATTTCATGTGTGTCAGTTTCCTTCTATAGAGTCCTGGGGGTATTCGTACCCAAAAAATATAGTTGTGTTCCTAGAGCCATGTCATGTTTTCACGATACTCTCAGTCAAGCTATGATCTATAGAACTCAGTCAGTCATGTGACTCAGGAAAACTCAGTAATCTTGGTAGTTCAGTATTCTCAGTAATCTCAGTGCTCAATAACCCCAGTAATCACAATAAATATTAGTAACTTCAGTACTCTTAATCAGTCCTCAGAACTCATTATATTCCATCCGTCATCAGAATCCAGTAAACTCAGTTTTAGCTCCGCTAAATAATACCACTATTTTCACTTCAGTTAATCAGTATCAGTTCAACAAATCAGTTTAGTTAAGTTATTTAGTTCAGACTAGTTATTCAGTTCAGTGTCTTTCAGATGGGAGTAGGATTCAGCACTGCGTGAGCCTAAGGATGGTGACTCACCCACTAGATTAGGACTGAGATCCTTAGAAGCAATCCCTAAGTTCCAAAACTATGTAGCCAACATAGGTACGAGATGTCACCCATTAGATAGGACTGACATACTCAGGGGTCACCCGTTAGCATATTTATATATATAGGAATGATCCCAGGAGTCACCCGCTTGATTAGGACTGACTCCACAGCAGATGTCTTTACTGTTAGTGCGGTACTAACACACTTCCATTCAGGGCAGAGATTGGACCCCAGTCATCTTAGCTTGGGGCATGTCAGTTAGATGTACACATCCCACAGTTTCAATTACAGATTCAGGACTTTCAGATATAGTCAACTCAGCTTAGTAGTATAGATTCAGTACTGTTAGATACAATCAATGCTTATCATTGTAATTAGACTTCAAGATCACCCATTAGCTAGGACTGATCTCAACTATGATTAATCAATATCAGAATCATTAGATTTAAAGATCACCCGCTAGATAGGACTGATCTCAGACTAAGTCAAATCATCCTTATTATCAATATACTCATGATCACGCGCTAGATAGGACTGATCTCAGATTTAGTTACTCCAAGTAGAACAGAACTCAGATAGTTCCATCAGAACTTAGTCTGTCAGATACAGTCTCTCAGTATCAGTTACATCGGTTAGACCGATCATCACAGTTATATCAGTTTTCTGAACTCATGTATTAGTCATATCAGTTATCAGAATTCATGATATCAGTATTCAGCTTCAGGACTATCAGACACAGTAAACCAGACCAGTTCTTCATAATTTGAACTGTGAAAAATAGTCATTCATCTATTCAGTATCTCAGTATCTGTACACTCATGTTGTCAGTATTCAGACTCAGTAGTAAGTATCTCCATGAGTTCAGTTACAGTTATGTATGCATGTATGTATTCTCACGTTCATATTAGTCAGCATTGTTCAAACATATAACCCTTTGCATTTAGCCTACCTCACTCGTATACTCAGTACATTCAGACGTACTAATGTATTTATGCTATAGTGCTTTCTCTTATGTTACACCATAGGTTCAGAGACACGAGCTCCAGATAACCAGTAGCATTCCAGTGTTCAGAGTTTGCAGTGAGTCCTTCTCATTCGAGGACGATATGATTATTTCTACGTTTACTATTCAGTCGCTAGATGGAGTTAGTTGGAGACATGTTCCTTCAACTCCTTATTCAGTTCAGTTAGAGGCTTTCAGACTAAATGCCAGCTTAGATATTCAGATCTCATTATTTCCAGTATTTATGACTTATTTTGGTATTATTATACCCTTTTCAAACATTTTGTTATCAGACGTTTATTCAGTTCGAACCTTATGGCCTTTCATGTTCATGTTTTTGTATTTTATGATATATTATGCAGTATACAGGTATAGATATCATTCATGGGTTAGCCTGTGGTCCTTCGGGGTCATGAGCACCGTATAGCATTTTGGTTTAAAAAAATCAGGATGTTACAATTGGCCACTAGGTTGGCCAAAATAGTAACTGGCTGCTCATTTTAAACTGCTACGAAGTGAGCTAGAGTAGTCAATGAAGCTCTGATCTCTGAATGACAAACATGCTCATTCAAGGGATCTTTCTGAATGGGCGGAGGTGCTGGCGGCCTTATATTTCTCCTTCTATTTGTCTTTCTGGGAGGCATATTCTGTAAGAGAAAAGAATAATAGATTACAAAGAGAGTTTAACAAGAGCTCATGCTCTTTCACATGATATAAATACTAAAACAAGGGAAACTTTTCCTAAAACATCTTGTTGCCTCTTGTCCATAAGTGTGGCGCGACTCACACCCATGCACAAGACTCTACTCAACGCAGCTTTCAGACTCCCTAGGACACTTTAAAACCTTAGGCTCTGATACCAAGTTTGGAAAGAAGACTCAATTATCTATCTGTTGGTGGGTCATTAGCTCAAAAATCCATAGTATAACGAAATATTTGCTCATTTGAAGTTGACTATTGCATCATCCTTCTTAAGAACTCAATCGGTAAGAGATATTTTGATTCATCTAATAGCTAGGACTTATTTGAGGCCTTAATATACATCAAAATCACTCATAAAACACCAAAACACTTTAATTTATTTCTCATGAGCTTGCAGAATGGTTCTAATAGTGGTTTGGATTTTTGGGGTATTACAGAAAGAGATGCCTCTTCATCAAATGTTTTTTTTTCAATTACAAAGAGTGAAGAGAGGCAGTAAAAACATTAATTCAACACTACTCAAGTTATTATCTATTTATGTAAGCTTAAATTGAATTTGTTCTTGAGTGAGTAATGCTTAGTAACTGAGCTACTCATGCTATAAGAGGAATATCTTAATTTATTGTGAGAGATGCTTAGGTAGAGTTGCCTAAGCTTGATGCTTCTGAGAGTTAACCAGGTTTTGAGGGTATTTTGTAGAGTTACCAAGATGAGCTTGTATTAGAGTTATTATAAGTGAAAGGAGCCTAGAGGTTGGCTAAAATCTAGGATGTAATAAGGAGGTTGATTATAGTGGATTTCTTTGGTGCTTGTGAGGGCAAGTCGTGGTTTTTCCTGTCTTAGGTTTCCACATGAAAATCTTGTGTTTTTACTCTTCCTGCACTATTTCTTCCTAGTTATTTTTTAGTACTTTTCATATGATTGATTTTGGGGGACCCGGTCCCTTACTATTTTGTGCGACCCCCAAGGGTTCCAACATTTGGTGTCTGAGCTAGGTCACTCTAAAAGGTTCACACTTAGAGTGTCTTGGTCATTATGGATGCTCCACCTAATCTATAAGAAGGTAAATATACCATTAGACTACCACAATTCAATTGGCAATATTATGGGTGGTGGAAAACTAGGATGTATGACTTTATCATGGCTGAGGATAGTGAGCTAATGGACATAATTCTTGATAGTCCTCATGTGCCTATTATATAAGTCAAAGAAGGAGAGGTTACAAGGATGATTGTTAAATACAGGAGAAAGTACAATGATGAAGATAGGAAAAAAATTTAAAAGAATTACAAGGCCAAGAAATTGTTAGTATATGGCATATGTCCTGATGAATACAATAGGATCTCAGCTTATGAAAATGCTAAAAAAATCTGAGATTGCTTGAGGACTGCTCATGAAAGAATCATTGATTGAAGGATTGAAAAATAGACATACTTACTACTCAGTATGAAACCTTCACCATGAAAGAAGGAGGAACAATCCAAGAAATGCATAAGTGGTTCACTTCTATCACAAATGAGCTTCACTGCCTAGGTGAAGTGATTCCCTTAAAAAAACAAGTGAGGAAAATTCTTGGTGTTCTTTCTAAGTCTGGGAAAGCAAAGTGTATTCCATAATTGAAGCAAGAAATTTGTAGACCCTCACAATGGATGAACTCATTGGAAATGTGAAGACTAATGAGCTCAAGAAGCTACAAGGACTGGAGAAGAAGGAAGTAAAAAAGAAAAAATAGCTGAAATTGAAGGCTTCTAAATATGATCCAGCTAATTATGAAGACATTAATGTTGCCTATTTGGAAAATAGGATTGTTAGAGCCATGAAGGTGAGAGATCATTTCCAAAGAAAAGAAAGCAACAAAAAAAGGGAATCAGTACCAAGGTAAGTCAAAAATATGGAAGTCCTGAGCATTTCATTAAGGACTACCCATTGCTCAAAATGGATTACCAGGGGTACCTCAAGACTGGAGGTGACAAGGGACAGAATAGGGACTAGGTCCCTGATAGTTCAAGAAAAAAGGCAGTAGTTGAGTATGCTGTAAAGCAAGCTCTGGCAGCATAGAGGGCTCTTTTACTGATTCAAGTAAAGAAGGAAAGACTAAAGATGTTTCTATGCTAATAGTTGAAGACAACCCAGCTATATATGATTCCTTGTTTGCATTCATGGAAGACACAAAGAATGAAAAAGAAAAAGAGGTAACTCTATCTGATATTAAGGAGAATCTAGATAAATACAATACTAGGAAGATAGAAATGCTTACAAGTGTGTTGACAGACTCTGTTTGTGAACTAACTGCTGAAAAGAATGCCTAAGAAGAAAAGGTAGATAATCAAGAGCATGAGCTGATTATTTTAACTCTCCATATTTTTGAAATTGAAGAGTTGTTCACAAAGATGAAATATGAAAATCTGAGTCTATTGAGTAATTTGAAGAATGTAAATAATGTCGATGGAAAAGGGAAAAAGAAGCTTCAAGGCTTCATGTTAATCTTGAGGAAAGATTAAGGGATTTCCAAAAACACCTCAAATCTGCACTTTACAAAAATAACGAGTTAGAGAGGGACCTAGTCTCCTTAAGAGAAGAACTGAATAAATCTCTTCAATGGACTTGTTCTTCAGATATGCTTTCTAATCTGATTAGTCAGGGTGTTATTGATGGTAATGGAATAGGCTATCAAGGAGAATTCCAACATGCTGGGTGGCAAGGAAAGATTATCGATGGTGCAAGAAAGAAGGCTCCCAAACCTATGGGTAGTCATTGTGAAAAAAATGGTCATACTAAAGGGAATTATCAAAGATGGATAAATTCTGGAATGAACAAATTTAGATATGTTCAGCGGGAGAATACACTGCCAAATGGATTCAAGTATTTGAATAAAATGAAGAAGAAGTCTATACTTAGATGGTCCAAGAAGGTTTTGTTTGCACCATAGTCTTTTTATTAAGAACTCAAACTCAAGTAGGTTCCTAAATCAAACGAGTGATCATGGGTCCAGATTGGAGAAAAAAGATTGTTGTCAGGAATGTTCATTAAAAGTAGGTGTTAGAGCTTAATCTTAGAAGATCTAATTGTTTTATCTCTCTCTCAAGTCATTCCAAGGTGGAGGTGTCATATTTTAAAATGGTTGAATTCACAGGACATGGTCCTTAGAAGACTTATCTTAGAAAAAAAGTCCCAATAAGTGTAACTCGAACAACTGGCTATGCTTAGGAGGTAGGTATCCATGATAAAGTAGGTGCAGTATAATCTAACTTAGTTTCATACCTTTACATGTATGCACCCATGGGAACAACTTTGGATAGAAATAATTAAAGCTGACACAAGTAGGCAATTCAATTAAAAGGAGAGGGAGCTGGTCCTATCTCTTAGGTTAGTACCTACAAGATGCTTAAATAATCACAAAATATTGTTTGAAATGATATATATTTATATAAACTATCAATTTTTGCAAAATGAAGAGTCACACTTATTACGTTCAGACATGTCAGTTTAAAAGGAACATTTTTAATGACATTTGTCACCCTTAAAATTTCTAAATCAAACCATCTTGTCTGTGTAATTTAACCCATTTAATTAATCTTCCTAAAGCTAAAATCATCCCTAAATTAAACTAGTTCTTCTCTCTTTCTCCAAATCAAATGGATGATATTACTACTTTCTCAAATTGTGTAAGAAATCCAAAACCAGAAATCAAGTCAGTCTCCATTGAACCCTCCTTAACCTTGATGTTCATGCTCAACAAATTATGATAGACTATTCAAACCAAGGGTTTAGGGAACCAATAGAGAAAAAAACTTCTCAACCTAAAAACTCCCATTATTTTGTGTCAATTGAAAAATCCAAAAAGGCTGAATTCTCTGAAACACATCAAGCATTGGGTTCTCTTGATACATCAGATTTATACCTTATTTTCTCAATTATTTGGTGAAAAAATACCAATTAAAAGGGATGATAATTTGGTGGATGATAACGTACTTCTTCTTGCTCATGACAACTCTGTCAGTGAAGAAAATAGGAAGTTTGTGATAATGTTAAAGTAAATAGAGGAAAAAATATGTTTTTACCTCCAAATGAGGAGAATGAGAAGGAAGTGCCTCCGAGATGGACTGTGAAGAAACTAAGGGGAAATAGAAAAAGGAAGAATAAAAATACTAAAGTTGTGGAGGATGATAGATGAGAGAACTTGAAATAAGGGGATGTTGTTTCTATCAAAGAAGGAAGAAAGGATGTTCCTACCATGTCAAGGTTTAGCAGCCTTGCTGTAAGTAGGAAGAAGTACATAGCTATTCAAAAAAATAAAGCCTTTGAGGGACCTAGCCCCAAAAAGAGAAAAACACAGGTTTATGAGAAATAAGAACCTAGTAGTGAGGCCAAAAGAAAGAAAAAGGAAGAGGAAAGGAAAGATATGTCTAGAAAAAGAAGGATTAGAAACTTGAAAACACATAATGTTTTGTTAGGAAGAGTTTTTGATCCTTGAATATATGAGAAGCCTAGGATGGTGGAGTTGGTTGAATAAGTTTGGCATCAAGGCTGGCTGCATCTATTTGATGAAACTGCTCCAAATGTTTTTAAAAATGACGTAAGGGAATTCTACTACTCCATGGAATTCGCAGAGGATGGGTTGAGTTTAACTACACAGGTGCTGGGAAAGGTTATCAATATGAATTAAGAATGACTAGGAGATATCTTGGATATACCTATAATAGGCATGAGGACATTTTAATCCAGTAGCCCTCAACTGAGTTTATTTTCAATGCATTAAAGGTAAGAGGGACTTCCATATCTTCAGTGAAAAAAATTCCTAATAAGTGAATTTAAGCTGGTATTTGAGCTCATTAACAAAGTATTATTACCAAGATCTGAAGGAAGAACAATTTCCTCTGGTGTTGACCTAATTTTGATTGAAAGAATGAGCAAGCTTGAATTGATAAGTCTTCTTGCTTTAATGATTGAGCATATGCATAAAGTTGTGTATGAAAAAAATGTAAACATAGAATGACATATGAATATCTACTGAAAAAGGGGTTTAAACATTATAGTATGGATGAAACTAAGGGAACACCTAGAACAGCTAAGCAAATGATTAGCCTAGCAACTCTTGTTGAGAATAAATGCTTAGAGGGCAAAGCTGGATTTGTGTTTCAAGTATCTGAGTTGCTAGATATTTAGGAAAGGTTGGGAAAGGAAATAGAGGAGTTATGGACAAAGTTGGCTGCCAAAGATGATGAAATAGTGCACCTGAATCAATGGTTGTCCTCTAAAGGAACAGGTGCCACTGATGAAGCTACTGCTGAAAATGCAAAACTTTAGGTAAGAGTGACTGAACTGACTGGTAAAGTTCAAGAACTGAATACTAAAGTGTAGGATCTCACTAAACAGTTGTTGGATGCTCACAATACTAAAAATTTAAGATTAGAAATGTTTCTTAAGCCCTTTTCCCCTAAACCTCCCTCTACCTAAGTCCTCTTATCCTTCTCCTCAAATCAATCTAGTATTAGTTTCATACTTTGCTCCTTGTTATGGCTATTGAATATAGTTGTCTTATGTATTGTTTTAGTATGACTATACAGGTGCTTACTTCTGTTTATGAGTGAATGAATTCTTCTTGTGTTCCTTATTTGTTTCCTTTAATTTAAAACTATTCTTCATGTTAGTGTTACCGAGTGGCTATGAGTTAATTAGTCTATCCTTATCTTTACTTATGATTTACTGTTAATCCTTTTCAGTGATACAAAATTGGGGAAAAGTGACTTCATATATAAGGACTAGGTTTGTGTGTGATACTAGTAGGGGAAGTATGTTAAGGCACAGTAATAAGGAGAAGTCTGTAAGTGCAGGGGAAGTTTGCAAATGCACTAAATAAAAGAGCATGATGGAAGAAGAAAGATATCAGAGGTCTTTGCTGCAAATGATAATAAGGGACCAGGTTAATATGTTGCATGATAATGGAGGAAGCATGATGATATGGGGAACATTCATCTTCAGGTGGTAATAACACTGATTAAATGTGATGAATGTACATTGATACTTAAAACCGTATGGTTGTTTTTTCATCACCAGAAAGGGGGAAAATTGCTATATGTAGTTTTGATGATGAGCATCTAACTATAAGGGACCATGTCCCTGGATGTGCAAGTTACAGTACAAATGGCATGCATTGTCTACACAGATATGACCTCTTGTGCAACTAACTTTCAGGTGCTATTTTGTACTAATTAGGATAGCGGGTCCAATGATCATTTATCCCTAATCATCACTTAGTTATAAATGGAAAGAGATACCTCTTCATCAAATGTTTTTTCACAATTACATGGAGTGAAGAGAGGAAGAAAAACCCCCAATTCAACACTGCTCAAGTTCTTAGCTATTTATGTGAGCTGAAATTAAATTTGTTCTTGAGTGAGTAATGATTCGTAACTGAGCTACTCATGCTATAAGAGTAGTGTTTTCATTTGTTGAGAGAGGTACTTAGGTAGAGTTTTCTAAGCTTGTTGTTGGTTAGAGTTAACTTAGTTTAACTAGGTTTTAAGGGTCCTTGGTTGAGTTACCAAGATGAGCTTGTAGTAGAGTTATTACAAGTGAAAGTAGCCTAGAGGTAGGCTAAAATCTATACTGTAATCAGGAGGTTGATTATAGTGGATTTCTTTGGTGCTTATGAGGGAAAGCTGTGGTTTTTTCCATCTTGGGTTTCCACGTAAAAATTTTGTGTTTTTACTATACCTACACTGTTTCTTAATTCCTAGTTATTTTTGTTTACTTTGCCTATGATTTATTTGAGGTACCTAGTCCCTCACTGTGTGGTACAACCCCCTAGGGTTCCAACAAGAGGCTTCCATGGATAGTGTTAGGATGATTTGGTCATTGTGTTTTGACTCTTAGAACTTGATTAGACTTATCTATCTTTATTTTATATTTTGGTTGGCTTCCTGTGTTTATGTTTGTTATGCTCTGAAGGTTAGTCTAAGGGGGGTGGTCTTCAGCCCATGGTAGGCTTGAGATACTCATCAAGACTAGGCCCTGGTTCAGGTTGTGACAATATTAAGAATTGAAAGAAGCCATTTCAATATCGAAATAGTAGCTATTATTATATATAAACTATGCCAAAGCTAGATGCTTCTCCCACTAACCTCCAAAGTCTATTACACAAAGTGGAGCATATCCTTCAAAACCTAAATCGTCCACTCTGACTGACCGTCGGTCTAGGTGTGAAATATTGTACAAAGATCAACCTGGGTACCCATACCCTCCTGAAAAGCCTTCCAAAAGTGAGATGTGAATACAGAACCTTGATCTAAGATGATAGAAATTGGCGCACCATGAAGACACATAATCTTCCAAATATAGATACGGGCTAGCCTCTGACCACTGAAAGAAACCTAAACCAGAATGAAATGGGTAGATCTGGTAAATTGATCCACAATGATCTAACACTATAAGAACCACGAGAAGTACGAGACAACCCAATTACAAATACCATAGTGATTTGTTCCTATTTTCACTCGGGAATGGGTAACCTCTGAAGCAAACCACCCGGCCTCAAATGCCCAGCCTTCACTTGCTGGCAGCATAGGCAACCAGCCATAAAGTCTTCTACATCTTTTCTCATACCACCTCACCAGCAATGCTATCCCAAAACACGACATCTTGGATACCCCTGGATGGAAAGAGTACCGTGAACAATGAGCTTCCTCAAAAATTAATCTAATCCAATCACCCACTCTCGGCACAAACTTAACCACTAATCCATAAGACACCATATGGATCAAGCGAGGCATACTTAGCCTCACCTCTAAATACCTTATCTTTAATCACTCTTAACCCTACATCATCAAATGGATGAGCCCAAATCTGCTTCATCAAGGAAGACCTAGCCTCAATAAATTTCAAGAAACACCTAGTGTTTAAATATTAAGCCTAATTATCTAGTTAGCCTAATATTGAACCTCTAAGGCCAAAGGCCTCTACTAGGTCAAAAGATGAGCCAAGACACCTATGCTAGTTGACTTCTGGCTCAAGGCATACGTAACCATATTATCCTTACCCAGATGATAAAGGATAGTCAAGTCATAATCCTTAATCAACTCTAGTTAATGATGCTGCCTCATATTAAGGTCTCACTGGGTGAAGAAATACTGAAGCCTATGATGATCCGAGAAAATCTTACACCAGACTCCATTCAAGTAGTGCCTCCACAACTTCAAAGTAAACACTACCACACACAACTCCAAATCATGGGTAGGGTAATTTATCTTATAGGGATTCAACTAATAAGAAACATACACAATTACCTTACCTTTCTGCATCAACAAAACACCTAATTAAAGACCAAAAACATCACAGAAGATGGTAAAATGCACACCCTCCCTGGTCAAAGTCAAGAAAGAGCAGATTCAACAAATCCTTGAGCTTTTGGAAGATCAAGTTAGAAGTATCAGACCACTGAAAGGAAATATTCTTATGAGTCAAATGTTTCAATAGAGCTGTAATAGATGAAAAACCCTCAACAAAGCACCAATAGTAACCTGCTAAACCAACAAAACTCCAAATCATAGTTAGAGTAGTAGGCCTAGCCTAATCACAAACCGTTGCAATCTTGGATGGATTAACCATAATACCACCCTTCATTATCATATGACCTAAGAAAGAAACAAAGTCCAGCCAAAACTCACACTTGGAGAACTTAGCATACAATTTCTCATGTCTTAATCTTTGAAGTACAATTTACAAATGCTCTTCTTGATCGACCTCACTCTTTGAATGAACTAAGATATCATCTAAAAATATAATGACAAAATATTCAATATACGATGGAAAAACACAATTCATAAACTCCATAAATGCAGCTGGGGCATTGCTCAACCCACGCAATATGACCAAGAACTTATATTGATCATATCAAGTCTAAAAAGCTATCTTTGGTATATCTGAAGCTATAATCCTCAATTGGTGATACACGAACCATAAATAAATCTTTAAAAACACTTATGCACCCTCAAGATGATTGAACAAATAATTAATACAAGGAAGAGCAGACTTATTCTTAACCATCACCTTATTCAACTATCGATAAATAATACACATATACATAGACCCATTCATTTTCTTTACAAACATGATAGGTTCACCCCAACGTGATACACTAGGTCAGATAAATCTCTTATCCAACAACTCCTGCAATTTTCTTTAAATTATTCAACTCTATTCGGGCCATCTTATAAGAAAAAATAGAAGTAGGCTTGGTGCTCGAGTCAACATCAATAGCAAGGTCAATATCATGATTCAGAGGCATACCAGAAAAATCCGAAGGGAAAACACCCATGAAATCACAGACAACACGAACAAAATCCTTAGGAGGGAAAACAATACTAGTATCATGAATATGGGCCAAATAAGACAAACATCCCCTCTCTACCAAATGACTAGCCTTAAGGAAAGATATAAATCTCTTGGGACCCAAAGGAAGCACACCCTTCAAAGCTATCCTTGGCATACCCAACAGAGCTAAACTCACAATCTTAGCATAACAATCTAGGACAACATGATAAGGAGCTAACCAATCCATACCCAAGATGACATAAAAGTCCACCATATCATGGATAATTGGATACACCTAAGTCGCATGCCTAACAAAGGTCACAATATAGGATTGGTATACCCGATCCACCACTAAAGAATCTCTTATAGGGATAGATACATAGATAGGCACATCAAGAGGCTCACAAGAGTAATCAAAATCTGAAGCAAAATATGCAGACATATATAAGAATTCGATCCTAGATCAAATAACACAGATGCAACTCTAAAATAAATAGGGATGATACCTGTGATTATGGTGTTGGAAGCCTCTTTATCTGTTTTGAAGGGTATACCATAACACTATCTATGATCTCTACCTTACTGAGTAGCCCCGTGACAGCCACCACGAGCACCACTACCTCTGCCCCATACAACTATAGTAGATCCTCTACCCTTCACAACTGAAATAGTAAAAACTCTAAAAATATGATAGGGATAGTCCTTGGCCTCATGCCTAACCTCATCACATGTAGAGCAAACGATACAGCCAGACTCAATATAAGAAGGTACGACTGAGCTAGAAATAGCCACCCAAAGATACTGAAAAAAAATACCCACTACCTAAACTATGTATTGCTACCTGCACAGGTCTACCATGATACTCATGGAAACCTCTAGCATCTCTGCCTCAAGAAGTATGAACTTTGAACTTACCCTAAAGTCTCACCTTATTAGTGTCTCTTTGAAATTCTCATAGAATAGACTCATTTATTCAAGCATGACCTACTATACACCAAAACAATGCTCTATAAACTACCGTCTGAGTCATATCTAGCTAAAGAGAAACATCCAACCTTTTCACGAACTTCTAAATCTTCTCAAACTTGATGGTAGTGTTGGCATAAGAATATCTAGACAAAGTATGGGAACATTCCTCATACTTTATAATAGTTATAAAGCCCTTCTTCAAGTAATAAAACTCATCTCTTATCTCATCACTCAGACTATAAGGCATAAACCTCTCTAGAAAAGACTCAGTAAGTCAATCCTAAGTCATCTCAAGAGAACCGAGAGGTCTGTAACCAACAAGTAACCTCTACCAATATCTAGAAATATTTCTCAATTGATAAGTATTATAAGCAACCCCATTCACCTTAAGTGAAGCAAGGTTAGTCAAATTCTCTTAATAGTCAATCAAGAATGCATATGCATCGTCACCCACAACACCACCGAATCCCCAAAACTTGGTGTCATAGTACAAGAACTAAAAAATACAACTCAAAGTCAAAATATACATAATATGTCCAAAAAAGAATAACTCTATATTTGAATACAAGAAGGACGTAGTCTAGATAATAAAAAAGTAGTAGTCAACTCCAGATGCATAGATCAATTGCTCCCTCGAATAGATTCCAAGTACCATCTAAATCAAATGTCGTGCGATACACTCGTACTTGGATTTTAACCAAAGGGAATAGTAGGGGTGAGTATGGTCCACTTATACTCAGTAGGTATCATAGGTTGACTGAGCAAAGTAAAAAATAAGGCATACAAATACATACTAGGGGCAGTCATTTGCAATAAGAAAATATCCCAAATGATAGACTGTACTATCTCTAATAGTTCATCCATATTCACATATACCACATACCAATATGAGAAAATAAATACAAGTATCCAGTTATAGTACCTACATATATGGGAAGACGTACACATAGACATATATCACATTAAAAACAATAATACTACACAGAATAAGACTAATATACAAATAAAATGTAATGAATACAATAATGATTATGATGAAAATGATGATTTAATATGTCATCTGAGGTGAATTTATGCACCCTAGTGTTGTTATCTGGGCTTATTTAGCTTTGTTTTGAGGACTTCTCGTGTGCTTAATGTGTTAACAATGATATAATTGAGCATATAATTGTTTAAGTACTTTATTACAATGTTTAACATGTTTCCCAAACAATTTTGTACTTAAATTGGTCACTTAGGGTTCAAATGAGAAAACTAGTGTTACTAGCTTGAGCTAAGTGTTTTTCTAGTTGATCTCAATGAATTCTTGTGTGTATAATGAGTTTCTAATGGTATGATTGTAATTATATATGGAAAAATTTATTTATAGTGTTTGAGGTTCAATTGAATCAAGCCAATAGTAAAATCTATGTTAAGATAAAAGGGGTAAAAGCCTCCTTTCCGGGGTTAAGGCCAAGAACATGATTACTATTTCTTTGAATTGATTTGGTTTTGATTTTTTATCATATTTGATTGTTTATTTATCCTTTATATAACTATTTTAAATATTTGTGACCCTTAAAATACATTCATAGTCAACTTGTGAACCCGAGAGGGGGAATAAGAAGTAGTATGTAGGGATAAATAGAGTAGGATTATAAACTTCCACATAACGAAGGTTATAATT
The DNA here is from genome assembly GCA_030864215.1 of Capsicum pubescens. Lineage (NCBI taxonomy): Eukaryota > Viridiplantae > Streptophyta > Magnoliopsida > Solanales > Solanaceae > Capsicum > Capsicum pubescens. The sequence goes on along the minus strand of CM061544.1, from coordinate 166,890,338 downwards.
TGTATTTATGATAGGGATATGCATAAGTGACTAATTTGGTTAAATTAAGGGATAAAATATGAATGCATTTAACTTAGTAACCACATCCCCGCGCAACGATGTAGTTGTGGAGCTAAGTTAGATTGGTGATTAGAGGCTCGGGAGACCATGATCATAATATCCAACCCATGAATCAACAACCAAGATAAGTAACATAACCTATGAATTTTAATAGCATAGTATGATTGTTCGCAGAGCCTTAACCCTGGTTTCTAATCATTGATTGTTCAAGCACTTTACTTTATAGTATTATTTACTTTACTTCTAGTTTATAACTCAAAAACTCTTTTGGTTACGTTTTCATTGATTAATCTCAATAGTTAAACTAGAATTGAATAGTTGTCAAAACAAGTTTCTGAAGGATCGATATTTGTATTTATTTAAGGATACTGTATTACTTGGTGCGACCACGTAAACTTGCATCTGTGCTTGGGTGCAATAATATGATGCACAAGGTTGTTGCACAACATTCGTATACTCCTACCAAGCTATTCTCCCAGTTAGGACTCATGGAGAGTTTTCAACCCATATACACTCCAATAACCAATACCAATATCCATAAATCCTGTTTGGAACATCCCTTGGAAAGGGTCTATAATGATGTCACAATCAGTGCTTTCAGTACTTTCAATATTTCCACGGTGGTACTAATGTTTCATAAATGAGTATGATATGGGGATGCTATGATCGCAACTAACTAATTGACAATTTCTAATTCGAACCAATATACCAAGTGTATGAGCCAAAATCCACTCAATAAACCTGTCAATCATGGTCCAGCATAATCCATTATTCAAAGATCAGGCCAATATTATCATATAAGACCCCACAAGGACACACATAATAAATAATGTGTCAAAACACCAAATAAAAATAATATAGTTCCCACACAGGAACAACACCATAATAGCATTATTTTCTTGATTGGTTTCTATACCTTTAATATAATTTTATACCAATATTTTCTACCTATCCAGTCTGAAGGAAGTTAAGCCATAATCTACCTTAAATGTCGAAGACCAATACAAAAAAAGCCTTCAAGATAAGTTTACACCTCACGAACGGATCCGTAATCAACAAAAATATAAAAATATAGAATCTACGCATCAAAAGAAAGACAATGATACCCATATTCCTCATTTCCAGGTCGGGTCAAAATGGATTCCTAAAATGAGTTCATGAAAAAGAATAAAATTGAAATTTTTTGCTAAAAAATATATTTTCCATGATTAAAGAAAATAATGGGTGAAAACCCAAACTAAAAGGATTTGGAGTTGGGGTTTGAATCTAAGAATTACTAATTTAGGCCTTTTGGGCCAAAATCCCCAATTTCCAACTTTGAATTCATGTTTTAACAAGGTTTTAATGATAAAACCAATGGAAAATGATAAAAAAAATAGGGATTTGGATCTTACCCAAGAGTAAAAATGAAAGAAATAGCTCAATAACTCTAAAACCCAATCTCCAAGTCTCAAAAATGGTGAAGAAAATAAGGAAAAATTTTTATACAACAAGTGCTAGGTGTCACTAAAGCGGTCAACTGGTTACTTTAGCAGTTACCACTAAAATTGTCAAGTAATTCTTTCATGATACCCCGTAAAGTGTGTTAGTCCACTAAAAGGCCTTTTCCCAGATGGTAGCTGGCCACTAAAGTGGCCAAGTAGCGCTTTAGCAGCTGCACCAGTTGTGGAGACTTTAAAAAATTCAAATCTCAATGGATCCCTCGGGATTCATTCAAATTCTAACAATGCAAATGAATTATGATACGCTGTCAAATTAGATGCTTCAGACTCAATGGCGACATCAGATTTTCAAAATAAATATTGTTTTCACAAAATTGACCTCCAAGACCTATTTTTACATCTTTCTAAATGAAGGGTTGAAATGATATAAAAATGCCATAAAACTACACCAACCATGTTACCACCTAAAATTGACATTTTGGATCTTCTAGAATAGTTTGACTTTCCTTTCAAAGCACAGATCAATAGATGTTGACCAAAGTTAACTAATAAGACTTTATGACCATCAAAACCACAATCGCGTACAATTAACACCAAAATGCATTAGGAATCATGAAAATCATACTTACACCTCATAAATACTATAATGAAACCATGAAAATGGGTAAAATCGCCAAATCATACAAAAATAAATATTTCACACAAATCACCAAAAATTAGGCCGTTACAGCAGTTACTGGAGAATCTATGGTGGTAACTAGAGGAATGACAGCCTTTAAGGAGGTGTTAGTGTTAAGAGAGAATTTTAGATGTATTAGGGTGTGACCCATATGTGTGGATGTGTAACTTAGACATTGCAAGTTCTTTCTAAGCCCTAACTTGATGTATAAATTGTACGTGTTGGTGTAATATAGTTGGAACCCAACTTAACTTATGTGTTCACGTTAACTATTTCTTCATATATTTTCTATACAATATGTTCAAAGGAATTAAATCTTTGAATAATAACCTATGTGTTAATCATATATATTGAGATTATATTAAAACCTTGTTGATTGTACAAGTGTGGTTGTTTATTCTCATTATGGATATGATTGTTATGATCTTTTAATTATTATGGGAGTATAAATATTTAGACATATTTATAAGATTTATATTAATTATTTTGGGATGTACTAGTAGTTGAATATCTTTACAAGATTAGTTATTATAAGGTTGGCAGGCACTAGATGTCTAAGATTTTGGTATATGGACAAGAGCTCGTCTGATGTAGGTTCATAATGCTCACCTTACATGTAAATTTAAGTTCAAGGAGGTCTTTGTCAATATATTTACCCAACTATGAGTCGGGGTCAAATCCATGAGGAACAATGTGAGTGGCGATTGAGTAAGTTCAAAATAAAAGTTGCTTGCTAAGTTCAAACCTATGGTACAAGATGGTTTTGGAGGTTTTCAATCTTTTCAAATGTGAAAGTAATTCTTGGTATTCTAAAGGACTAATTCGAGACTAAGAATAATTAGAGTATGATCAATTAAAATGGATCTCAAGACAATGCTTTCCTAGGGGAAAATTATGCATGGGATTATGATGATTCTGTACAAATTCGAATCATTGATGATGTCGTAGGCTAGGTTTAAGGTCTTTGGGGATAGTTTTTCAATAAAACCTCAAAGATGTCACTCATTGACCCTTTAAACTACCTAAAGTGTGTGTCAATTAAAGCCACCCAATACCTCAATTGGGTATCCCTATTTCTAGGATGATACCCATGGTATAGTCAACCTCCTAATCACCCTTATATCTAAGATAGTGAAAAATTGGCAAGACATACCCATAAATTATCCTCTATTGCTTTTCTTCCCACGTCCCTCTTTCATGGATGAGGTGGGTTCCTAAAGTTCACCCAAAGCCGTCTTTCAAAGATGGGTTAGGCTCTCAAAAGCTTGGGGTTTTCACTCATAAACCCATTTTGGTTATTTAGGTCTTTCACCTATAAATCCCAATTAATTTACTCAAGAAATAGTAGAACCCAAATCATAAACAAGTAAATTCACAAAAAATAAAATCCCACATATATTTACACCCTAATCTAGCATAATCCCAAGAGGTAGATCTAGTACATCATAAGGATAATGAAAACAAATATACCAAGATGTCCATCAAAGTTATTCATAAGAAAATAAAGAGAAGACAAACCACACTTTAGACTCAAATGAATCTTCAATAGACAAAGCCAAATCTACACTTTAAAGCTCCTCTAATTTAATCTTGTCTCAAATTAGTGTAAGTTTAATCTCCAAGCTCCAAGAAATTACATAACTCTAAACTAAATATGGGAGGTAGGGTATAGAATGATGATGAATGATAAGGGTTTTGAGATTTTTATAAAAAATGAATTTGGGGTCTGCTATATGCTTTTACAACTTTGCCCCTAGCTGAAAATCCTACTAAATTGCGATCACACTAGCTTAACCACGATGGCTTCCTTTATCACTCGATCACCACCTTATGACTTTCTTGACTTACCGCAATCACGATGTCCACTCCATGGTCACGGTACCTGAGTCCTAGTCTACACAGGTTTTCAAGCTTTCGCACTTATCTTCTCACTTTGATCCTTTTTCAGCTCATTTTGCCTCTTTACATCTCAACAACTTTGTACCTATAAAACATGGAAATTAGTACATTTAATAGCAAAGTTGTCTCATTTAGACACTTAAATCATAGTAGTGTGCATGAAAGTGAAGTGTAAATAAGTGGTAAATTCCCCACTCATCAACACCCCCAACTTAAATCTGTGCTTGTCCTTAAACACCACCACTTCATACTACATGAGACTATACACTTGTGAGACCATTTGTGTCACCGAATGATCATAATGAATTTGAACTTGAATTTTACCAACAATATACACCTATGAATGAGTAAAGCAATTTTATCTACCCCCCTCATCATTAAACACAAATGCTATGATGCAATGAACTTTTGAGAGTAATGATGCAATAATTACCCACTCTCTAGAATTGACTCTTTATCGATAGCACTTTTCTACACTCCTTTTGCCTCTTTTTTTGGAAAGTGACAATGTCACCCACCTTGATTCATTTACATGTCTCCTTACAAGAAGGGAATCCCACACACCAATTTATGTATGAAACAAGAAGGGAGATAAGTGTGACACTCACTTGTAACGTCCCAAAAATCAAGTTTCGAGATGCCACATGGTGCTTAGGGTCACAAGTGACCCCAAGCTAACCCTTTTCATCGGTATAACTCAAAAGCAACTGATTAAAACATAGTTCTGAGAGAATGAAGCTGAAAATGTCTCAATACAGAATCTGTTCAGTACAATATTGGAATTACAAGATGACAATTCTATTAACACATATACATATACAAGAAGGAGACTGAATACATCAACCACTACTACTGTCTATGAAGCCTCTACTAGTATTTTCTGTACATAGTCGGGTCATGACTCCCAACTACCACACTCAATACGACCGATGAAAGAAGATACAATGCTCCAAACTGAAATAACCGACCCAAGTCCCTGAACTGTGAGGACTCTTTACTTGCTGACCGGAAACTGCAACTAAATAGAATAGTAAATGGGGGTCAGCACAAAGAGAATGTACTGAGTATGTGGGGGTGCATGCAACACTTTAAATAACATCATCAATTTCATGAAAACATCCATACAGACAATGATGACTTACTTGGCTTGAGTTATATCAAATCATACTCTTCCTACTTTCATAATAAATAGTTCAAATGTAAAATGTCATAATCCACGTAAATCATCAAAAATCATAAATTATGATAAATCATCATAAATCGTCATAAATTATCATATCATCAAAATTCATCATAGGTAATCATAATTCATCATAACATCTCAACTCTTTGACTCAAATCTTGGAGTGACTCGATAATTCAAGAAACATGACTTTTATGGACAGGGGAGTTTCCTATAACCGATAACCCCACGTGAGCTATGTGGAATACCAATGTTTGAAACCCTCATTGGCGGGAGCGTCATACTCTTTGCCAGGGAGTACGACCTTAAAACTGCAATAATCACAATCGGGCTCTCTGGCCAATAATATCATCATCAAACAACCCTACGGTGGCACATAGGTTTGGGGAAATACCAAATTTCCCTCTCGGTGCTAAGCACTACTCCCCGACAAGCTCAGAATGCGTTAGGAAATCCACCATTATCATCACAAGGGTCTATCATAAAGACCAAATCAAATATCTCAATTTATAATTTATCAACAATTTGTGGATTCCTAACCCCAACTTCGACTTAAAATATTTCAATTTTTTTCAACATCAACAAGGTATCAATGCATTGAACCATAAACGACTCGACATTTGGAAAAGGATATGAAGACTCAATACGTAATATTTTCAATAATTCAACTCATCAAAATCATCTGGAAAAAATATCAAAATTCATCTCAACATCTGTATCAAAATCAATCTTTCTCATAGTCAAAATCATCTCGACTCTGCGAGTTCAAGGTCAATGTACTCAAATGATTATTCTTTCAATTCGACAATTAAATCATGACAACAACTTTTGAAAAGCACTTGAGACCTTCAATTCATAATAAGAATACATATCCCGTAGTACAACTCAAACCATGACTTTTATCTCGAAAGCCTTTAGAAATATCAATTCATTGTAGCAGTATGCAATTCATAGCATAAATTCTCAATTTAAGAAGTAGAGTAATGAAGTAATCATGTATATCCATATTGGAAAAAAATTCAAAGTCTTATAAATCCTTCATAGAGTAATTTGAGTGTATACCCATTTTCGAATATCATGAAATTTCAATAATAGAACTCAACCTTTTTAAATGTCAAAATGTAACAATTTATCAAGTCATGACAACATCAATATTTTTGAGAAAATATCAAGATTCATGGTAACATCTCAAATGTTATATCTCAATATGCTCAATGATTCAATTTCGTCATAAAGAAGCTTTAAGCTTATCATAAATCTCAAAATCATTCCAAAATACCATTTCAACATATATCTCGAAATCATTCAAAATAAAAATATGAAATTTACAATTATAGATATCAAGACATCTCATGTCTCAAATATATATTCAATAATTCAAATCGTCATTGGGAAGCATAAAGCTTGACACATATCTCAAAATATTATTCCAAAATACCATCTCGACATATGTCCCAAAATCATTCAAAATACCACCTCGTGGTAAAAGTGTGTAATTCGCAATGATAATTATTAAATCATATCATTAAAACATTGAGATAATCATATAAATCAAAGTTTATTCATTCAATCATCATAATCTCATAATCAAATTATTTAGACATAATCTCACTTGCAAAATCATGTAAAACCAAAATAAAATTAAAGCTTTGGGCACAAGAACGGAAGATTGCTCTTGTTCAAAACCCCACATACCTTAAGATGGAAGATGACTATGAAATTTAGACTCTGGAACTTTATTCACGAAAATGAAGGGTGCTTCTCGAAGCCCTTAACATGATCAACTCAAATCCCAAATCAATCTAAAATTTCTACGGTTCAATTTAAAGATTTTTACAGCTAAAATTTGACCTAGGGTTTTCCTCTCCTCCAAAACTTGATGAAAATATAAATTTCATGGTCCAAATATGGATTATATGCAAGAATTTTAGTCCAAGAAGGAGAATGTGAAATGACCAAAATACCCTTAAAATTCAAATAATGTCAAATCTGTCCTTTGGTAAACTATTTTGATAGGCTGAAGTAGATCGACCATAAAGTTTTACTCCGACAGCCAAATTGGATGAAACCAATTTCATTAGAAAGAGTACTCTTATATATTTTCATTTATATATAGTATCTCACCCAGATTATTATGTACAAGGAGTTATGGTCATTTGAAGTTGACCCAAAAATTCACTTTTGATAGGCTGAACTAGATTGACCATAACTTTTTTCTCCGACAGTCAAATTGGATGAAACCAATTTCATTCGAAAGAGGACTCGCAGAGATTTACATTTATATATAGTAGATCACCCAGATCATTATGTACAAGGAGTTATAATCGTTTGAAGTTGACCCTGAAATTTGCCTGGCTGCAGTAATTTTAATTTCCTGCACATTTTATTGTTCACAGTTCGATCGGAATGGTCGTAACTCATTGCTCGAGTGTACGTTTTTGATTATCTACATATCATTGGAAATATTATTCGATACTCTACGCAATGGTAGGTCAAAGTCTTAGAAATACTACACAGAAAATTTATGGATCGCTCTAAAGCGTAAAACTCGATACGTTTCTCATGAAATCTTTACGAAGAAAATTTTCCGGAGTATTACATCACTCTCATAAATAATCTCTCCACATGATTATCATACCATAAGCTTTCCCTTATTTTCCATCACCACTAATGTGAACATGCTTAGCTATAGATCCCAAGGGACATTTCAAGATTGTAATGTAGGTTTGGGGAGAATGGGTAGGATATAATTTAGGGATATGGTGAATAAACCCTCCTTGAACATCTAAATCACTTTAACAATTTTCAACCAAATTTTCGACCATGGGACATTTTATTTGCTTTCCAAATTCACACATTCCTACATTTGCAAAAAAAATTCATCCATCTCCTTTTAAGGCATTTTCTATTCATTTGACTCTTTTGTAATTCATGTCTTTGCTTCTTTTGCCTCTTCCTGTCTTTTCTATTGTTTCTTCTGCTTTCTTTTCTTAGCACATAGGCATCCATTTACATTCCTATGGTCCACGGTGACCTTCTTCTAATTTTCACCACCCCCAACTAAGTCTTTTGGCCTCAAGTTGCATTTCCAAGTTCAAGGAGGGCGGGTTCAAAAGAGGAATAACATTTGAATAGGCTAAGGTTTGTAATGCGGTTGCAAAAGAAAGGTTTGAAAGCTCAAAATGGGTGACTAGGGAGACAATATATGCATGAGTAGGCTATTTAGGTTAAAGTGGACTCCTATGTTCACAAAGATGGCCTAAAGTCATTTCACCAACCAAGCAATGATCACAATTAGACTTGAAAGACTAATCGGGCAAGTTCTAGATGATACAAACAAGCATGAGAGTAAAATAATTTTTCTCACCGCACACATGATAAGTAAACTTCTCAAGGAGGCTCAATTTCACTTCCTATTAGATACCAAAGGAGGTATTCACCATATATTACAACCTACCTATTTTGGAGTCACCCAAATAGGGAAAACATTGTCACAAAGTTACTCACGTTCATGCCCTCAAATTTAAAAAAAAAAAAATTGGATGGAGGGGGGTGTATGTTTTTCATTCACACCACACAAGATTTTCTATTTCTAGAATCAACACCAAGATACCATCTCACATCACGGATCTCACGAGGTCGAACCGTATGGTTACTCAGACTTCACCAAAGGTATGAGTGCCATGCAAAATCCACAATGCTACAGGTACTCAAACTTTCCCTGCATCCATGAATCAAAAATATATCATGATGATCTTCCTTAAGAATATGGTCACTCAATCCATCATAGGGAGAGGCTCGTCCACCATGATTATTAAATGAGAGAGAAAACTATAAATGAAAACATTTAATTTCACACAATTCCATGCTTCATGCAAACTAAGTTCAAGTATTGCAAGTCAATATGTAGTCACATAAGGGTAGGGCCACATACCCCAAATAAAAATAATTGTAGTGACCTCACTACATAACATAATAGAATAAGAAGGGTTAAAGGGCTCTTTGAAACCATATTAATAACCATGTGGAAAGCTGGACACAAAGGAGGTAACTGAGGCTATTTTTGATAACACTCATCTTACACATTAATTTAAGTGCAAGCTAGTTGTTGTCAATATATTTACCCAACTAAGAGTCGGGGTTGAATCCATAAGGAACAATGTGAGTGGCGATTGAGTAAGTTCGAAATAAAGTTGTTTGCTAAGTTCAAACCTATGGTTCAAGATGGTTTTAGGGGTTTTCAATCTTTTCAAATATAAAAGTGATTCTTGGGCTTATAAAGAACTAATTCGAGACTAAGAATAATTAGAGTATAATCAATTAAAATGGATCTTACAACTATGCTTTCCTAGGGGAAAATTATGCATGGGATTATGATGATTCTGTGAAAATTCAAATCGTTGATGATGTGGTAGGTTAGGTTTAAGGTTTTTGAGGCTAGTTTTTCAACATAACCTCAAATATGTCACTCATTGACCCTTTGAAGTACCTAAAAATTGTTTCAATTAAAGCCACCCAATACTTTAATTAGGTATCCCTATTTTTAGGATGATACCCATGGTATAGTCAACCTCCTAACCATCCTTATATCTAAGAGAGTTAAAAATTAGAAAAACATACCCATAAATTATCTACTATTTCTTTGGTTCCCACATACCTATTTCAAGGATGAGGTGGGTACCAAAAGTTCACCCAAACTCTTTTTTGAAGGATGGTTTAGGCTTTCAAGAGCTTGGGGTTTTCACCCACAAACCTATTTTGGGTATTTAGGGATTTCACCCATAAATCCCAATCAATTTACTCAAGAAATAGTAGAACCCACATCACAAACTAGAAAATGCACAAACAAATCAAATTCCACACATATTTACACCATAATCTAGCATAATCCCAATAGGTAGATCTAGCAAATCATTAGGATAATGAAAAAAAATATACCAATATGTCCATCAAAGTTATTCATAAGAAAATAAAGAGAGGAAAAATCACACTTTAAACTCAAATGAATCTTTAATAGACAAAGCCAAATCTACACTTTAAAGCTCCTCTAATTTAAACTTGTCTCAAATTAGTGTAAATTTAACCTCCAAGCTCCAAGAAATTACAAAACTCTAAACGAAAGATGGGTGGTAAAGTCATAGAATAATGAATGATAAGGGTTTTGAGCCTTTTTAAAAAGGGAATTTAGGGTCGGCTATGTGCTTTTACAACTTTGCCCCTGACTAAAAATCCCGCTTTACCGCAATCACGCTGACTTAACCGTATTTGCGGCTCCGCAATCACTGCCTTCATCATACGATTGATACCTTCTAACTTTCTTGACTTTTCATGATTGCGGTGTCCACTCTGCGGTCATGATATCTGAGGCCCAGTCTACACCAGTTTTCCAGCTTTTGCAATTCTCTTCTTGCTTTGATCCTTTTTTCAGCTCATTTTGCCTCTTTTTATCTCAACAACTTTGTACCTAAAAACATGGAAAATAGTGCATTTAATAGCAAAGTTGTCACATTTAGACACTTAAATCATAGTAGTATGCATGGAAGTGGAGTGTAAATAAGTGGTAAATTCCCCACTTATCATAGGTCATGGCTCCTGGGAAACCATAAGATCCTTAGCATGTGTGTACAAGATTTTGGTGAGTGTGAAGGTTCCTTGAGTGGATCGGGTTTTCTATTGATAATTATTCTATTGTTATTGTTTTATTATATTATGATCCTTGTGTGGTCTAGTTATTTGATATTATTCTTGGTTTGCTAATGGTGTTTGAACTTTGAGTGGTTTGGGCAAAGAATATAAGAGAATGACATATATTATTTTATTTTCTACTTACTTGTGTATTTGATGCAAAGTGTAGGTTATTGATGTTGAGTCATGATTGTTTACTTGGTTAATGATTGATAGTCGTGGCCTTGACTTGGTTGTTTGTCTACATTGATTTCACTTGTTTAAATTATTTGGTGTTGGTTGAAATAGGATAAATAATTATGATTGAAGTAAAGGTAACTTTTAGGTTTTTGTGGTTGTACTTCTTTACCAATAGTTGGTTATGTGGTCATATTATGGGGGTGTCATCGTAAATTATGAATAGTCCAAATGCATGATTACTTTAGAGCTTAAACTAATTAATTTTAAAGGTTAGAATTCATTACAATTATATATGGTTAAGTTCATAATAAAGCGAGTGTTAAATACCTAACTAGGGTTGACAAAACTATTGAAAGGTAGTGCATTAGAGTTGAATGTGGTGTCGAAGTTGACTTATGGGTTAGTGAGGTTGGCAAAAGATAACGAAGGTAAGGAATTATATTAAGGAGGTTGTAGACCAATAAGAACTCTTAAGGAGCATATTTCCTTTCATATATTTATGTGGTATTTATGTAATTTAAATTTGGTCAGTCGATGATCCTTACCGATATAGGTTATTTATACTGATACTACTCTTGATATACCCTTTTCAAGGGTATTGTCTAGTTGTAGGATTAGTTGTGTTTCTTGCTTAATGTGGTAGAGATCTCTGCCATCTTCCATAATTTGTCTCTTATAGTGGAAGCTATGTCATTTGTATTTTTTAATTCTCTGATAGTAGCTCTTTGTACCTATGTGAGACCCCACAAAGTTCCCTCGTAGTCTAAGCCATTAGAGCCTGTCAAGTGAAGCTAATTTCGCTCTTAAAATACTAAGAAATGACTTTCAAAGTGATTAGTATTTAAACCATATAGAATTTTCCTAATTTTGACTTTTTATTGTGTGGGAAATTTAATTATCTTTCCAACGAAACCCATTTCATCAAAATCTGACACTGGAAGAGAAATATATGGACGTTTTACAAAAAGCAGTCGAAACTGTCCAGGTGCGACGAAGAGGGCCGATGGACCATTGAGCTAGCGATAGACCGTCGTCCAAACCATCGCAGAGGAGGCAGTGAGACCTCATTTTGGTTAGGAATGATGGTAAGGCCAACGGACTATCGATCTAGCGACGGATCATCGACCCAGCCGTCGAAAGCAAGGCAGAAAGTCAAATTCTGGCCCAGGTGCGATGGTCAGGGCTGACGGACCATCAGGCCCTAGACGGACCATCTCACCCACCGTCGCCTATTCCGTTTAGTGATTTTAATTCATTTTTAAAAAGGATTTTGGGTCATTTTCCACCTTTTTTACACTCAGATATAGCCAAAATGAAGCACATGGCTTCACATTCTTCATAAACATCAAAAACTAGGATTTTCTCTCAAGATTAACCCGCTAGAGAAAATCCAAATCTTCCTCCAAGAAATTCAAGAACTCACCATATATTTTACAAATTGAGTTAAGATTTAAGGTTCCCAAGTCAAAGGCTTCATGAACCCTCTCTCAAGAGTTCCAAAAAGAGTCTCAAGCAAGCTTGTTCATCCAATTTCACAATCTAAGGTATGTGGGGTTTGAAAAAGTATAATTCTTTCACCTTTATGCCCAAAAGTTTATTTTAAATTACAAGTTTTTTGCAATTTATGAGATTTCTCCATGAATTTCAGTTAGGGTTTATACCCATTATCATTTATAGCAAGATTTTGATATTTCCCATGAATTGAAAGTTGAGTTACATGATTTTAATTGTATTTCCATGCCTATTGATGAAAATTATTGATTTAAAGATACCTTATGAGTAATTGCATTCTTAAGCATGAATTTTGAGATATTGACTTGAGATTTACTGTTTGGGTCAATAGACCCCCATTTTAAGATTTATTGTTCAAGACTGTTTGGGTCATGAGTACCCCATATCTAAGCTATTTTCAGATTTTTGATAAAGATTTGACCCCTTGGGTGTAAGCTAAGATACGAATCCACATTTGATTATCATTTAAAGCAAAGAGAAATATGTTTTGGTCTTCATCATAGACCCTTGCGTTATATTAAGGTGGATTTTCCTAAAAGTTCTGAGCTGAGTATGGGAGTAGTATTTAGCACCAATTTAGGTATTATTCCAAGGTCTCATACCCCAGAACTATGTGCCACCGTAGGTTTGAGATTTATCATCCTAAGGCCGAGATAATGATCACTAAAGTTAAAGTTCTACTCCGATGGAAAGGATAGAACAACTCTTCCCAATGTGGGAATGACGTTGGACTCCATGTAGCTCACATGGTTTATGTCGATTAGAAGAAACTCCCGAGTCTAAAAGAGTTCCATAGTTCCTAAGTGTTAGAAGTTCCTAAGAGTTCTAAGTCCTTAAGTTTTAAAGAAGTTTTACTCTCCACAAGATAAAAGCATGAGTTTTGAAGTATTGTTTGAAGTTTCCTTTAGCCTTCAAGTATTGATAATAAGAGGAGAGTATACATTTTAAAGTTAAGTATAATGACTCACAAGATTTGTGTTACATATTTCACTATTAATGATTAATGAGTTTTATATTTTAGACTTATTCAATCCATGTGAGTCATTCCTATTTGCATGCATGATTTTATTAAAAAGTATTGATATTGTTTTATGTAAATACATACACCCTCATATACTCAGTACATTCCCAAAGTGTTGATCCACATATACGTCTGTTTGCTATATTGTCTTATAATGTAGGTTCAGGTGCTCAATCTAAGCAGTAATCATGATTCCCGAGTGCATTTACCTACATCCCACAGTTGGTGAGTCCTCATGGTTCGAGGACCTACTTTCTCAGATTTTCAGTTATTATTACTTTCATATCAGTTTGAGTCAGTTGGGGGTCTGTCCCAATGGCTCTACAGTTTGAGTAGTAGAGGCTTTGTCAGACTAGACTAGCAGTTGTGTTTTAGACTTTCAATATTTGATATTTCAAAATATGTTTTCCAGTTATTCCAGTTTTGAGTTAATATATCATGGTATTATTGTTTGGTTTGACATCCCAAAGTGAGAGACAGAGATGGTAACAGGCTCAAAGGGTTAGCTTGGGGCTACTTGTAGCCTTAAGCATCGTGTGATGCTTCGGGATATGATTTTGGGGCGTTACAACCTGCTTAGACTAATTCTACGGAGTAAAGCATTGCCTTTTGTATTTGAAATTTTTTAACTAGGTTTGTAATGCTTAAAAGTTTTATTGGTTTTCTTTATGACTATCACCCATATTTGCAAATTAGGAGGCAAAGGTTCTCTAATCTAAGTGTATTAGAGTAGGTGCTCACACGATCCGATTAATTGGGCGATGACATGCTCCTTGCGTGACCCATTACTAATATATTATTGAGTTGAGTTCTTTGAGTAAACTGTTGAAATAATATTCTATCTTTCTATTTAAACTTGGGTTTCTAGAGTGAACTGATTTCCTTGTCTTATAATTATCCTTGACATGATAAGAATTGTTATTTTAATATTGGACAAGACTTCATAAAATAAAGAACAACTGGATTTAGTTTTAAAATAGCCTTGTGTGTTGACTTGTAGTAGGGTGAATATAAGTGTAGCTACTATTGTTTATAATTTGAATTATATGCCATGGTTATTTTTAGTAATATGATAAAAAGAGATGATAATAATGGTTTTACAAGATATTTGTAAATTGAACCTTAACTATGCAATTGAAAATTAAGTAGCTTATTTGGTTAAGTGACCTGAATGATTTTATGATGGTAAAAGCGTTGATATTCTAAAGACAAACTAATCGATTTTACCAAACCCATGGTGGCTATAAATGAATAAAATTTGTTAAGGATGAATGGTAGGTTGAATGGGGATAAATTATTTGACACTGATAATTTAGGAATAATGAAAGTTAAATAATTATTGGGTTGTTAATCCTTTTGGTACTAGATCGATGGTGGAGTTGGGTACTCTCATGATTGACCTAGGTCGAAGATCTAAATGATGGTATATTTGAATGGAAAATAAGAGTTACTTATATTAAGTAATGACATGAACTGTAGAATGAGGGATGTTAAACTATCACATAATATTATCTTAAATATTTCTATTTATATGTTATGTGGTTTAACCTGGGTTGACTGATAATGCCACCAGTACGTGTGATTGTACTGATACTACTCTTGTTATACCCTTTTTGGTTTATAGTCTAATTACGGGCTTAGTTGATGTTTCTTAGGTGATGTGAATATTAATCTATAGTAGCTTCTGCTCATTTCATTCCTATTGTGGGAGCAGTGCCTTTTGTTTTGTCTTTTGTCTTATTAGAATCTCTTGTACATGTCTAGACTAGGTTTTGGGTTAAAGGATTGTTGTTGCAATATTTTTCTAAAATGAAATTATAATAATTTTATCAGTATTTTAAAGAAATTATTGGTATTTTTTATAACTTCCATGTGTTTTGAATGGATGGTAAGGGTTCTCCTATCTAGGTAGACTAGAGTAGATGCTCACATGTTTTTGTTAGTTGGGTTGTGACAGTTGTTATCAAAGAACTAGGTTAACGGTCTCACAACTACAAGATTAAATTTCGATTAGAGTATTGTGGTTTGATGTGTACATGTCCACATCAAATCTTCAGGGAGCTATGAGTCATTCTAGGAATTGATTTCCTTCCTTTTTTCGTTTTGTGATATTTCAATCTATTGTCCACTAGATTAAGTTCAATTTTTATGTAATCAATTGTAATTGATACCTCGACGAATCTTATTAGTATTTAGCCAATTCCAATTTATATCTTAGTGATTTAACAATTAAAATCTAGTCGATTCCAATTGGTCTTTGTGATAAGAGTCACATAGATGTGTAAGTAACTATTTTTTGTAATCAGTTGGTGTTGATTTATTGATAGTGTCCTTTTGATGTTAAGTGATGCTTGTCGAGTCACACTTTTATGCTACCTATAATTATTTAGATTATATCCACCCAAGTCCTATCGATACTTGTAATCACCAAACATCACAATATCACACACCCCATAATAATCATAAGTTTTTCTGTCATGCCATACTATGCCCGATCCTCACAAGGGACCTAACATACATTCATAAACTCTTTTTCCTTATTTATCACAACAAAAACATATGATAGAATATATATACAATAGAATCACATTTAAACATATGAATAAATGTAGGCATGCAGGTTATGCACACCATCTCTTACCCTCCTCACCATATTTGTACTAGCGTGGTACCTGACCTATTATTACATCACCTCTATGTAGTGCACTAAAAGGCTAGGCAGTCATCAAATCCTAAGTCATGCTAGAAGGAAATCATAGATATTTTAGTTTCAAACATGCACATATCCAAGAAACAATAAGTGTTATAGAAAACCATAGTCTACATGTATAAATACATATCCCCAACCATTATGTGACATATATCCTTTCAGACTGCGGTAGTTCAATTTCTTGCTAACATGAACTCTCTTTTCTCATTATCCTCTATACTCCTCTAATTTCTATATTAGGAATTCTATTCCTATTTCGTATTATTTCTCTTCTATGCATAATTATAAATCTTGGGTTTAGGTATGCTAATTCCCAACACCCTATATACCTTATTTTATCTCTTAAGTCCTCGTCCTTAGCAAAATTTAATAATAAGACATTAGAATTAGTCAAGCTCATTTAACTCTCTTTTACCTTTTTCGTGCTATCAAGTTTGACATTCCACTATATACAAGCCTTACAGGGAATTAAGCTACGTATATTCGCTTTACCTTTTCATTCATATCCCATCACAATTAACATATCATCATAATATATGGTAATAAAATTACATTCAAACCTAATTGGATTTTTTAAAAGTCTCCAACTGTCCAACTTTGTGCCTAAAGGCCTAATGCATGATACTCCCGATATTACTATTAATACTAAATGCATCTAGCCCAAATATAGTTTCTAAATATGAAACTACATGAAACATACTTCTATGTAGAGGAGTGAGTTGTCCTGCGTATGCTAGATGTATTCCCAAGTCGGGTCCCCTGGGTGTGTCTCAAAGTTGCTCTCATAAACCTTGACCTTTGAAACCTTATGGTTGGGATAATAGGGTTTATCAAAGTGTTTTAGAGGAAGGGGTAACCTAGGAAAACAAAATGCAAGAGGGATTTTAAAAATCCCTTGTCTGGCATACTGATTTAACCGCTCAACGGTTGGCTGACTATCACATCAAGTACCAAGTAGTCTTTCCCAGTCCACTATTTGACCTCTTGGACCAATTGACTTAGGCCCTAATTTTCTCATTGATTTAAATTTTTCTCAATCTATTTTGAGCCTATTATGTATTTTAAATTATTCTTGGGGAATTTTCACATGTAATGATGGATTAGATCATTACATTAGATACTAACCTTCCCACCGTTAATCCCCAAATAACCCTAAGGGTGAGGTATGAACATTTGCATGAGTGTTGATGAATTTTACGTGTGATAAATCATTAGGAGTGTTACTTAACATATTCTAGCATCATTATATATCCATGTTCCATTAATGATCAACCATTAAAATACCACCTAATCTAGGCTCCATGGTTATCCCTATGTTTTTCACCTAAGACGATGTACACAATTAATTCACAGAATAACATACAAATCTGACTAGCCCAATATGTTACGACACCATAAACATGAAAATTTAGCCCTAAACTAATTTTAAAGGAATTTCACTACAGCAGTGTTAACAAACCATAGTAATGATTCACAACTATTATATGGGGGGAAATATCATTTCCCCCCATTTTTCTCTAGTCTTTTTTGAATTATCGCATCTCTCTATAAAAATCTTTCCTCGATAATGAATTTAAGGTAATTTCTTTTCCTCTAATACTTACTTTATGTATTTCCCATTATAAAATCATAAAATTATATTAAAGTAGGGGGAATTTGAGTAGGTTTGGGTGAAAGTTGATGAACTTGATTTTTGATGATGTTTTTGAACAAAATAATTGGCATACTAAGTTATTTTACATTTTCAAGGATTCTACAACATTCAGGATGTAAGATTAATGGAGTTTATGGTAGATTTCAGTTGTGGAAGTGGTGATGGATGAAAGGTCATCTTCTCCAATGATTTTCTTTTATTTTCATTTGATTTTGGATTTTCACACCCCTATTTTACTATAAAAAGGTTCACTCATACTTTTCCTAGCTTGATTTGTGCTTAATTTTTAAAGTCATAGAGAAAAGTCAAAAATATGGGAGGGGAGGTTGGTAGGTTGAACATGATGAACCACTGCAGCAATAACTTACAACTACAACAGTATCATTATTGCAGTAAATATAATTATTGTGGTGGCACTGCAGCTATACTAGGTAGTGTGTCCCCAGTGCTACATTTTTTTGAAATCTTTTAATTCTCCTTCCCTCGGTTTTTAAATATGGTTCTAACTTTTTTTGTGGTATTCATAGGAACATAATGGCTTCACAACCTACCTACCATAGATTTTTGAATGTTGAATGCCAAGACCGGTATAGGGAGGAGCTGCATACTAGAGGTTTCTCTTGCAAGCGGAGATGGTGATGAGGGATATGAAGGTAGATTTACTGCATTTATACTCTTGGTTGAAGGCCATTGGGTGGGAGATGTTGACTTATTTATTCCCTTAGGATAAAATGAAGGGTGTTTAAGAGTTTTATGCTAACTCCTAATTATAGACTAATTGGTATCTCTTAACACTATCCGGGTAAAAGATACGAGGGTCCTAGTAGAAGTATCCACCATTAATGATACTTTGGGTGGAACAAAACCTTCTAATAATGAATTTTAGGCGAGAATATGGGCAGTATGGTCTTGGCGCCAAAAAGGGTGAGCTAATAAGGTAAAATGGTATAGTGTCAAGGGGATGAAGAGCACTTGTTTCTTGAGTGTGGTTGCAATTGGTGTTCCAAAGGATACATCCCTCAAGAAATATTATAGATGTGGCCTTCCACCTAGTAATAGTGATGGCTTGTATCCTTGCAGGGATCTGAGTGAATGTAAGGGCTTATATTACAGATGAGTTGTGGTACTTGAATGTTATGGAGTGGTTGCCAAGGGACCTTTTCTTACCTTTAAACTATGGATGATTGTGATATTGCATATAACCCATTATGGTGTGGATGACTGTGAGGTGGCATATAACCCATTACAAGGCAAGGGCATTCAAAGAGAGAGTAAGAAGAAGAGAAAGGTGGGGAAGGTAAGAGTAGTTGGCCTAGTCAGAATAGAGGGTTAAATAATTCTTCTACCCATTCCTTTATATCTCATGGAGGTTGGAAGGCTGATATCGCTGCAGTTAGGGGTATTCTAGAGATGTCTCATCTCCCGCCTGACATTAGCCTCTTTAAGTTCTACTTATCTACTGAACCCAGCCTGAGCTTATGCAAAGTTTTGAGGAGAGTTAAATGAAGAGAAGAAGAAGCGTCACTCCCGTGACCGCATTCTTGTAAGGATGTTCCAGGTGGTCCATGTGATGTTCGGTTGCATTTATTCCCAAAAGAAGTTGCCAAAGCTGACCAAGAAGGATGCCGAGGAGTTCTCCTGCCTTAGTTTCATAGATGATAAGGCCTCAGCGCCACCAGTTAGATGTTTTTCCCTAGTTATATTTTATTGTTTTTAGGTATTGGGTTTCCCCTGTTTTGGGCATGTAACAAATAATTATTCTTTTTATTTCCAACACTTTTAGATGTTTTCCTTTCCTCTCTTTTCATAATAAATCACTTTGCTTATAATGCATCTTGGGAGTATTTTTTTAATTTTATTATTTTGAAAATAGGGTTGCTTCACAACAACTTAACATTCCAAAAAATAGGGAAAAAACCCTGTTAGGATTGTTCGTGGAGTCGCTATAGCGATACCCCTGTAATAGTAAAAGATTTGATGCAATAGTACCCTCTAGTAGCTTCACACTGATTTTCCCTTACCTAGTCTCATGTTTTTTTTTATATATAATACTCCTTTTTATGAAGTGATAGTAGAATAATAACCTCTTGTTTACATATAATATATATTGAATTCACAATTCTATTATTTCAAAACCACGGCCTACACCATGCTTCATCTATCAAATAAATTAGTGCTATACTTTTATCAAACTTCTTACTCACACAATACACTGCCTTCATAGGTGTTCCAAAATATCTAGGCACTTGAATGGTTCATACAAGATCAGATAGAAGTCAAGTAATACTTTAAATCATGGTTATGATCCGTGGCTCAAGTCGCAGAAATAAAGACACTCTAGGGATCACACTTGGTCCTTACATCCACTAGTCTGCTTGACTACACATCTCATAACCATAAACACACTGTCAATACACCATGTTTGAGACTTTATGTATCATAAAGAAATTTACATACGTTATAATTAACAATCACATGGTATATTTTTAACACATAATTATTAAACCAGAAGTACTTAACACCAAATGTCTTTTCCTAACCTTTCCATGTTAAGAGATACCAATTAGGACAAACTAATCACAATTTTGATGATTGAGATACCAATTGGAATCAACCTGGGGGTATGACATTGAGATTGAACGATAGGAAAGAAGAATGGGAGACATTCCCATATGCCTTTTAGCTTCCTATAGATTTGATGTGGACGTAACACAATAATCCATGAGACTCTACTCGACATTTGCTCTTGCATTGAGAGACTGGTAACCTAGCCATTAATACCACTTTGTCATGACCCAACTCACTGAGTCGTGTCGAGCACCTACTTACACCTACCTTAGATAGGAAAACCCTAAATATCCAACTATTCAATTAAATGTAGAAATTTCTACGTATATATTTAAATAATTTGATGTTCACCATCTGAATTCTAACCAAAATGAAAGATGATTACATAAATAATTCTTAGTAAGAAAGTTTTAATACATCAAGTATGAAAAGTAAATACATAAAACAATTATAAGTGACTCCCTAGAACCTAACCTAAATCAGTAAAAGTAAACTAGAAAAAGAGTAGGAATAACCATGATGCAAGATAGAAATGATAGGAGCTGTTACAGAGTGATCATCATTGCTCATAATTTTTTCCGTTTAGAGCCTGCCATGGCGTAGGAAATTCAATTAGCTTTCGAACTATATAAATTTTTCCTAAATCTGATAACCGGGTAAGAAGTTATAGAGATTTTAAGTTTCATTCATTAAACACTATCATTTAAACCCTCAGCGCATTGCGTAGGTAGCCCAAATGACAATTGTCAATTTCCAGTCTGACTACATGATCATGGCACGACGTGGATCAGGCCAAATTCCCATTTGTCAATTTCCAGTGCGTTTCTGTGATATAGGCGCATCGTGGAGGTGGCCAAAATGGCATTCAAAGCTTTACCAAGATGGCACCGCATGGCGAAGTTTGTCCACGTCCCAGTTTTCCATATTCCATGTGGCTTGGCGTGATAGTGGCGCATCGCGCCAAGGCAAAAAATTGAGTTTTTCAGGTTAATTGGGTCTTCTTCCACGGCCCTAATTAACCTAAAACTCAAAATTGATCCTTAATTGACCTAAATAGTCACTCATTATTCAACCCTTCTTTAAAATTGAAGATCCTCTTTTCAAAAACAAGAACCCTAGCTCTTAAATTCAAGGCAATTTCTCAAGAACTCTCCATCAATCCTCCCAAATTCATTATCCTAGGTAAGTTGGATCCTCATCCATGGATTTCTTTCATCCATGGATCTCAAGTAACCTTTTTAATTATAAAGTTATGACATTTTTAAGTTATTTAATTTTAAATCATGATTTCATCCATTATTCTCCATGAACTTTGATTTAATACTATGTTTTAAGGAAGTTATTGTTGTTATTCGATTCCTGATGTTTTAGTGTTATCATTTGTTAAAATAAATCATGACTTAATGTTTTCCATATAATTTCATGTCAATTATGCCGGTTCTTTAGTAATTCTATGATTATTTTAAACCATGAACTAAAAGTGTTTGATAAAATGCCTACAAGAGCAATTGATTTAATAAGAGTTTTCATGCTATGTCCTTCAATGTTTTAGTGTCATGCTACTACTATTTTTTTGAGTCCTGGGGGTATTGAATACCCGAAACCGTAGTTGTTTACTTAATGTTATCTCAGTATCTTTAGGATAACTTCAGATTATATCATGAGCATTATCAGAACAGTCAGTTAAACTCAGAATAGTCTAGCGTTTTAGTGTCATTCAGTTGGGACTAGGATTTAGCTTCGAGCGAGTGTAGGGATGGTGGTTTCCCCATCAGATAAGCAGAGCCATTAGTAGAAGTCCCTATACTTCAAAACTATGTAGTCAGCATAGGATATAAGTAGTCACCCATCAGATTAGGCTTGACTATCTAGCAGGGGTCAACCATCAGTTCAGGCTTGACACCCTTAGTCCTTTGGACATGATATCAGTTTAGTGGATCCAAACAGCCAGCGTTAGTACCCGTGGCATGGTATTAACACCCTTCCAACTGGGGTTACAGGTTCGACCCTGATTAGCTCAAATTAGGGAATGTCGATTAGATGATACCTCCCACAGTCTCAGATATAGTCTCAATTACAGTCCCAGTTCAGTTATTCAGTCTTAGTGTTGTTTGACCAAAGCATACAAATTTCAGTTATTTTTAGTATTTCGTTTTGTAGATTTCATCCAGTTTATGTTATATGCTTGGTTATGCATCCTCAGTGTCTATAGATTTTCATGTATTTTCAGTACTTTACAGACTTTCATGCATGTTCAGTATCTATAGATTTTATGTTCTCTATTCAGTATTCTATGTTTTACATGTATATTTAGATAGATCATTACTCCTATTCATGAAACCAAGCATGTTAACCTACCCCATTTAGCATACCAGTACATTCAAAGTACTGATCGCATACCTTTCTTTTGCTCTATGACGTCTCATATCATAGGTGTTGATGGTCAGTTTCTGGATCACACTTTGTCCCTCAGATTCTCAGCAGTACAGTAGTAGTGGTGAGTCCTCATCACCCAAGGACAGGCTATCTTAATTCATGTCTTTATTTTAGAAGGCAGTAGAGTTAGTTGGGGGCTTTCCCCATCCACTCTCAGTCAGTCAGCCTTAGAGGCTTTTCAGATATTACAGCCAGTTAGTTGTTCAGTTTATCAGTACTTTATCAGATTCAGATAGTCATTTTCCTAGATTTATATTTTAGTTTTAATTCAGATATTTAAAAACTTATGGAACTTAAGTTATTCTTCTGCATTCATGATTATATTATTCAATGCTCATAGCAGGTACCAGCTCATGGGTTAGCTTAGGGTCCCTCAAGACTGTAAGCACCGTGTAATAACTAGGGGGTAGTCTCGGGTCGTTACAAACTTGGTATCAGATCCTAACATTTTAATGTGTCCTAGGGAGTTTTAAATCCACGTCGAGTAGATTCTTGTGCATGAGTGTGTATCATGGCACACTTATGGACGAGAGGCTACAAGGCGTTTAGGAGAAGTTTCCCTTCTTTCAGTATTCATGTCATGTGATTGAGCATGATCTTGAGTTAAACTCGCAGTCTAATCTGTTTCTTCCTTCTATTTATAGAACATGCCTCCCAAGAAGAACGGTAGAATAACAGGAACTCAGCCAGCCCCTCATCCCATCCAAGCAGATCCTCTGGAAGAATATGTCTCTCTCGTAAAATTCAGGGTTGTGTTCACTACTCTAACCAATTCTATCTCAACACAAAATGAATGGGCAACAACTATTCTAGCAAACCAAGTGGCCAATACTGTTGCAACTAAAATTTAGGATTTCACCCAAACGAATCCTCCTTTTTTCATGAGATCCAAGTCTGAAGAGGATCCACAGGAATTCTTAGATATGGTTCAGAAGGTCACTGATGCTATGGGAGTGACATCTAGTCAGAGTGCCGAGTTGGCTGCATATCAATTGTAGGATGTAGACCATACTTGGTTTAAGTAGTGCAGGATGCATAATATGGAGATGTCCATATCCTTAACCAACATTACCGTCCTATAATCCTTGTCACATCCTCATAAACACCAGACCTGAACTTGCTTATCTGGGCTATGGAGTCAGCAACTATAGTTGGAGCATACCTTGCCAACTAAGTAAACTTAAGTGAATACTCCTTCATACTCATACTACCCTTCTTCAGGTTTATGAAATCCTTCACCCCAGATTATCTTAACTCAAGTGGGAATAACCTATCCAGAAATGCAATAACAAAATCATCCTACTCTACTGGCCCTGCATCTTTATCTCTATCTTCTTTCCATTACTTAAACTATGTATGAGCCTCTCCTTGCAATTGATAAGTAGCTAAATTAGCATATTCACTTGAAGTGACACCCATGATTCTAGTCACCTTCTGAACACTATCCAGAAAGTCCAGTAGATTCTCCTCAGGCTTGGACCCAAATAACACCGGGGGATTCATCCGAGTGAAGTCTTAGATTCTAGCTGTTGCTACATTCGTTGTTGGGTTAACTAGGGAAACAACTTGTTGGTTATTTTGAGCAGTCATAAATTAGTCTAATGCTGTAAAAGCAACCCCAAACTTAGCATGAGAGACCTACTCATTTAGAGGGTCTTTCAAAACTGGCAGTGGTGCTTGCTAATTTCCATTCCACTTTTTGTTAGTTCTTTTAGAGGCATTTTCTATAAAATGATAGATTATGAGTTAGAATAAGAATTTTAATAGAGTTCACACTATACCACACAACATGAATAATAAATAAAGTGAGACTTTCCTAAAAACATTTTGTAGTCTCTCACCCATAAGTGTGGCACACTTTAATGCGACGTTAGACTCCTTAGGACACTTCAAACCTACTTCTCTGATACCAAGTTTATCACGAGTCATAACATTGTACTTTGAGTCACAAGTGACCCCAAGCGAACCCATGGCCTATCATAACACTAATAATAATAAAAAGTAACTTAATAATCGGAAGAATCCAAACAAAAACAACTAGTGAAAAAAATAAATATGAAATACTGAATGTCAACCAAAATTGGATTTGAAATATCTGATAAACCAACATACTAAAAATCTACACATATGTCTGAAAGTCTCTAAATCTTAATGAGTTGTTGGGATAAGCCCCCAACTAACTCCAACTATTTGAAATAAAAAAGACTAAAATAAATAATTAGTGACTTGTCCTCGATGGATGAAGACTCACCAAACTACAACTGAGTGGAATGGGAATGTGCTCAGTACAATCTAGGTACTGGGCATATGAACCTATATTATGAGATAATATATCACAGAAAAGTATGTGATCAGTACTTTGAATATACTAAGTATGCGAGATGGGAAAACTAACTAGTATGAGCTAAACATAAATGCATGAAACATGATACACTGAATGCAAGATCATGCATAAATATGTACTAAATGAAAATTGAATAACTAAATATAAGGTCATACATAATCTGAAACTAAACATCAATTGAGAAATGTGGGAGATAATGCTAACCCACATACCCCAATCTGGGAAAATCAGGGTCCAACCTATAAGCTCAATTAGATGGGTGTTCAGTACCTTGCCAAGGGTACAAACACTGGCTAGTATGGATGCACTAAACTAATCTCTCAAAGGACTAGGTTGTCAGTCCTCAACTGGCGAGTTACCTCTCATAACCTATAGTGGCATCACAGTTCTGGAACTTATGGACTTCTCCTAAAAGTATTAGACCTCAACTGACGGGTAGCCTTCATCCCTACATTTACTCATGCTAAATGCTACTCCCAACTGAATGACACTAAAAACTAAATTATTCATTATAATTACATTCTAAAAATATCAATACTGATTAATTTGCAGTGCTCAAGTCATGTAAACTGTTATATGCATGAATCTCTAGGTATCGGGTGTTCATAACCCACCATCTTTGACTAATGCAACTGAACATGATAATATTAAAAGTTGAGCATAATAGGGATTTTCTTACTTCAAACCAACACTCAATGATTTATCAATTCAAAGGGGATTTTGTGATTCTGATTATGAGAATATGCTACTTTTATGGGGAAATATGTGCTCATGTTTTATCTACAAGAATAAACTAAAGAAGATTAAGAAAACTCATATTTGACTTGAATCCCAAAACTTGGGAATTGAGAAGTCATTGGGACTCAATGGATGGAAGGAACCCATTGATGAAATCCCATATACTTGGAGCTGAAATCCTTGGAGAATTCCTTGGAGTTTGTATTTATGTTGAGGAACCTTACTTTGCTATTGGAGAAGAGAAAATCATGCATTTTGCCTAAGTATTGATTGATTTTGAGTTTATGAGTCGTTAAGGGTAATATTAACCCCCAATAATTGGTCTAGGAATAACCAAATAATGTGGGTTAGGGGTTAAAAAATGGGAAAATACCAAAAAGCACTTTTAATTCATGTAGGAAAATACCGATAACAGTCATAACAACTAAGGCAACGACTCATTGGAACTGGTAAAGAGTTATGGCATGGAGTCATTGCCAGAGGATCTGAGACTTGGGTCCGTACTATTATGAAAATAACTCCTTCTGACAACTCTTAGTTTGATCACAAGTCGGTAGGATGAGTCATACTCAAGAGGCCAATATTCTTAGTTTCTTACTGTTGTGACAATGAGTCTCCCTAATGACTAGTTGTCACTGATAACAAGTCATAGGATGGGGCCATTGTTGCTGGATTGAAATTTGTGGTCCCTTACTGTCGTGACAATGATCTTTCCTATGACTCGTTATGTATGACAACGAGTCATATCTAGAGTCGCTGTCACTGGCCAGTCCACCGATTCCTAAGTAAATTTTCCATAACCTTGTGGTACTATTCCAAATTAAGGCGAGACTGGTGGCATTTGAAAGCTAACCCAATGTCCTGTATTTTGGTAGGTTTAGAGCATAAGAACTTAGGGAATTACAGGTAAGTATCTGTAATGACCCGAAATTGCCTTTCGGGATGTCACATGGTGCCTAGGGCTATAATTAGCCCCAAGCTAACCCATAGAGCCGATTCCTGCTGATAACCCTTAATTCAAGGAGAAAATTTGAATTCAAACACTAGCACATCTATGTTCATAGAAGGGAATAAAGAAAAGAAGGGGTACTCGGTCCAAATGGTCATGATAAGAAAATCCCAACAAAACCACAATCTACCAAATAGTCTGACAAAACCTTTATAAATCCATAATCTAGAGAGACAATGGGACAGTCCCCCAACTTACTTGGGATGAACTACAGGTAACAACATAGTTTTTCAGTCCCTGGAATATCTGAAGATCGGTCCTCGAACCAAGAGGACTCACCACTGTAGGAAATGTACGCGAGGTACTCGGAGATCACGGGCAAGGCTGGGAATGAGCCCCTGAACCTACATTATGAGACAATGTAGCACATAGACATATATGTGGATCAATACTTGGGAATGTACTGAGTATGCAAGGGTGAATGCATGTATATAAAACAGTATCAATTTTCTTCATTCAAATCATTTATGCAATATGAGATGACTCACATGGCTTGAATAAGTATGAAATATAAAGTTCATAAATCATATAAGATGAGGCTTATTACACAAATCTCGTGAGTCATCATTCTTCAACCTCAAAACTGGAAATCTTTTCTTATTCTCAATACTCAAGGCAAAAAGGTCTTTAGACAGTACCATTAACTCATGCATATGGGATGGTGGGTAAAACAACGTTTAATGTTCAAGATTTTATATCTCTTCAAACTCAAATACTATAAATACGACCTCATGAGATTGTAGAACATACGTAGAGGCACATCATGTAAGTTAGAAAAATATCTCATTTCAAGCTTTAGGAGAAATCATCTATCTCAAGGTAAAATACTCTAGTTTAGTGAAAATAGTTCATAGGAGGGAAAATACCTTAGTTTGCAAAGGAGTAGCTAATTTTAAGTTTAAAAGGGGAAAGGTAGGTTCTCGTAACCGACATAAACCATGCGAGCTACATGGAGTCCAACGTTTTATCCTCATAAAAAAAAGACCCCACATTGGGGAGGAGCGTCATACTACTGCCAGGAAGTATAACCTAGGTCTAGTGATCACTAAACGAAACTCAGCCTCAGGCCCAACCTACGGTGGTACGTAGTTTTGGGGTAAGAAACCGTAGTGACTTACCCTCTCGGTGCTAAATACTACTCTCTTTAGATTATCTATGCTCATCTCATACAAATCCACTTTTAGTAATCTCATGGTTCACCACGAACCCAATGATCAAATTGATAATCTCATATAGTGAAGTGGATTTCAAAGCTCAAGGACTATTAGGTCAATTCATTTCTCAATCATCTAAAAATACTCAAATCATGGGGGCTTATAGCACAAGAGTTCATAAATTCAGAAGTCTCAAATAGGGCTTTCTAACCCATAGTTCAATATCAAGTTAAAGCTCATCAAAAGCATAATATATAGCATATAGATTCATAAATCATATGAAAATCTAGGAATTTCAATAATTTATCTCAAGTCTCAATTTAGTCATATGCTTGAATATCTCAAATATTGCAAACATTAACTTTTTATGGAGTAAAATCATGGGGTTTATACCCAGCTGTAATTTCTCAAGAAAACATGCAAAAATCATGTCATTTGAATCTTAATTCATGGGGAATATCAAGATAATGCATTCAATAATAATGGGTGAAAACCCCCAATTCAATTTCATGTAAAACCTCATAGATTTTAGGAAAATCATGATGTAAAAAAGCCTTTTGAGCACAATGGTGAAAGGGTTACCCTTATTAAAAACCCCACATACCTTAGATTAGGATATTGGATGAACAAGTTTCCTCTAAACTTCCTCTTCTTACTCTTGGGATAGGGTTCTTGAAGTCTTTGAACTTGGAAGATTCAATTCTCAACTCACTAGAACAATCTTTGGTGAGTTCTTAGATTTCTTGGGGAAGAATTCTTGCTTTGATATGATTCGGAGGAGAAAACCCTAGCCCTTAAGAGTTAGAGATGAGAAAATAAGGCCAGCTGGTTCATATAGAATAAATATAAGGGTTTAAAGGGGTAGAAAGGAAAGAAATACCCTTTTAAAAATGAGTTAAAAATTGTTGATCGGGATCTGCAACGGTCGAAATAACGGTCCATCGAAAGTTTGACGGTCTGCCAGATCGTTGGTCTCTCGAGGGAAAAAAATAGAACACACTGGCTCAATACGATGGTCGAAATGACGGTCCATCAAAAGTTTGACGGTCCACCAGATCGTCCGTCGCACGAGAGCCAGGATGAGGCCATACTGCCTCAGCTTGATGGTCACCACGACGATCCATTGAATTTTTGCCGGATCACCATTTTGGCCATCGCACGATGGATAGAAAAAGGATTCACTGCCTTGGTTTGATAGGATAATCGACGGTTCGTCGAAGACTTGACAGTCCGTCGGATCGACCGTCAAACCTGGGCGATTTCGACAACGCTTAGGAAAACGGCCATAACTTCTCACCCCAATGGAAAATTTTGATGAAATTGGTATATTTGGAAATCTAACATAATTTCCCACTCCATAGGAAGTCATTTTTAGGAAAAACAAAACCACAATATTAAAATACTAATCAATTAAGGAGTCCTTTCTCAAACTTTTAAGGCCAGAATTACACTTCATTCGACATGCATTCCAAGGTTCAAACTATGAGGGAACTTTATGGGGTCTTAAAATATCATTAACAAACTAGGATTAGAAACAATTAACATAAAAAATACATAAAAAAAATCTTAACATCACATAAAGTTCTGGGTCTATCCCTCTAACTATAAAATTCTCAACACTTTATTTAGTATCACAGTGATCTACCTATTTTTTAACATTGTATATATTTTTACTTTGTATTATTTTTCATATATATTTGTCCTTTGACTTATATTTTGTATATCTTTGTCTTTTGATTTATATTTCATGTATCTTTTCCCTTTTGACTTATATTTCATATAACTTTGTCTGTTGTCCACTTATCCCAACCTATAACTTCCTCCTTTCATACTATACCCCTCTTATTCTACCTATAATTCTTTAAGTTACTTCCACCTAAGTCCTCAAGGTACTTACAATCACCAATAATCACAATACCATATCCCGTAATCATCTGAGTTTCCCAGTCATGGGATACCATACCAGGTCCTAGTAAGGGACCTAACATATGTTCATAAAATCTTTTTCTTTACTTATCACAACAAAAAAACACATATGAGAGCATACATATATAATAGAATCATATTCAAACATATAAATCAATGCATGTATGCAAGATGTGTGCACCATCTCTCACCCTCCTCGATATCATAATCATATCCATACTAATGTGGTACCCGACCCATATCATACTTGTACCAGCATGGTTTTTGACTCATATGACCTTAATCATATTTATACCAATGTGGTACCCAACTCATTATCATATCACCTTAATGAAGCATAAATGAAATGCAATGCAGTCATCAAATCCCATGTCAAGCTATAATGCAATCATAGATATTTAAATTACTAAAAAGTACAAAAACAAGAAAGTCTAAGTATTACATAAAATTATAGTCTACATGTATATATATATATATATATACTGAAGCATCCCAGGTCTGGACCCTTAGAAATTTTTTAGGAATCTCATTCTTCGAACCCATTGCGACTTATGGTATAAGCCATAAGCTGGGGTACTAGTGGTGAAGACCTATCTTAAGATGACCAGTGTTAGTTGGTGGGATGATATTGGACACTGGAATGGATACAACTTGAGGGTATGAGTCGTAAGGCATGGGTACGAGTCATATAGGTGACTCATAAGGTGGTCACTGTTTGATTCTCTTGGTGTTACATTGTAACGCCCTAAAATCCTGTTCCGGAGTGTCACACGGTGCTTAAGGTTACAAGTAGCCCCAAGATAACCCTTTAAGCCTATTACTACGTATAATAACTTATTTGTAGATGAAATAAACAAAACACTGGTACTGTCATATCAAATAATAGGAAATACGAAGAAAATACTCGGTCCAAACGACCACAATACTGGAAATCTCAACATACTTATAATCTGAAAACTAGTCTGACAAAGCATCTACTACTCCATGACTAGAGAGACATTGGGACAGGCCCCCAACCTACTCAAACTTAATTGAAAGGAACAATATATCTACTAAAATACTGAAATGTCTAAAGATAGGTCCTCGAACCATGAGGACTCACCACTGTGGAGATGTAGACAAAGGTACTCAGAAATCACTGATGAGGCTGGGACTGAATCATGCATGCATATATGAATGACTCACATGGCTTGAATAGATCTGAAATATAATTCTCATGAATCGTGAATAGTGAATCATGAAATACAAATCTCGTGA
Source organism: Capsicum pubescens (assembly GCA_030864215.1). Classification (NCBI taxonomy): domain Eukaryota; kingdom Viridiplantae; phylum Streptophyta; class Magnoliopsida; order Solanales; family Solanaceae; genus Capsicum; species Capsicum pubescens. Next base: position 166,858,881 of record CM061544.1, on the reverse strand, counting down.
GTCATTATACCTAACTTTAAAAAATCTCTAATCTCCTCTTATTCTGAATACTTGACGTCTAAAGGAACTTCAAACAATACTTTAAAACTCCTACTTTTATCTCATGGAAAGTAAAACTTCTTTAAAACTCAAGGACTCAGAACTTTTAGGAACTTTCAACACTTCGGAACTATAGAACTCTTTTAGACTTGGGATACTTAAAACTCGAGATTATATAACTTTGGACACTCGGGAGTTTCTTCTAACCGACTAAACCATGCTAGCTATATGGATTCTAACGTCTTGTCCTCCTAAGGAAGAAACCTCAAGTTGGGGAGAGGCGTCGTACTCTTTCCAGGGAGTATAACCTCAACTCAGTGATCACTATCTCGGCCTCGGGCCAAAAATCTCAGTCCTACGATGGCACGTAGTTCTGGGGTATGAGACCTCAGAATCATACCCAACTCGGTGCTAAATACTAATCCCATACTCAGCTTAGAACTCTTACAAAATCCACCCCAAATAACTCAAGGGTCTATACTGAAGACCAAAATATATTACTATTTGTTTTAATAGAACATCGTTATGGATTCCAACTCTATTAGGACCAAAAAGGTCAAATATTTCTCAATAGTCTCAAAGTACTCAAATCATAGGTGCTTATAGCACAAAAGTTCATAAAATTGCAATTCTCAAGTAGGTCTGATAGTTCAATCTCAAGTTAAGACTCATCAAAATGCATACTAGAGATCATAAGGATTCATAAATCATATAGAAATCTGAAATTTCAGCATTATCCATTAAAATCTCAACATACTCATGTATCTCAATTTCTAAAACATGGAAATTATCATAATCTCAAGAACAACAATAAAGGGTACAAAACCATACTTCAATTTTGATAAGAAAAAATGTGAAACCATATATTCTTGTAATTTAAAACAACTTCTCGGCACAAGAACAAAAGGAGTGTCCTTGTTCAAACCCCACATACCTTGAATTAGAATCTTTGGATGAACTCTCGCTTTTGAGACTCTATTCATACTCTTGAATGAGGGTTCTTGAATCCCTTGACTTGGGAACCTTGAATATTGACTCAATTTAGAAGATCTATGGAGGATTCTCGAGATTCTTGGAAGAGGTTTTGGATACTTAGGGTTTTTGTTGAGAGAAAACTTTAGAAAAACTTCATATAATGCTTGTAAATAAATTTAATTTGGTGTTTGTACGGTTGAAGAGGATTGGAAAAAAGTCCAAAGTGCCCTTTTTAACTTCTATATGAAGCTGAAAAAATTGAACTAGGAACCCGATTTTATAGGCCACCTCGATGCCCCACTATTGCGGTGGCTCACTGAAAATTGACAAATGGGAATCTGGGAGTCACCGCGATGTGGAGCCATCACGTTGTCCCACAGTTTGGGACCTGGAACTTCAGCGCGACGCATTACAATCGTGCTAGGCCACTGGAAATTGACTATTGGGAAATTGGGGTCCTCCGCAATGCGCCACTATTGCGGAGTTCTACTAGAATTTGAAAATTGTCAAATAGACCCTCTCCGCGATGCGCCAAGAACTAAAATAATGTTATTTTACGACTAGGACTTAAATTAGTCATAACTTCTTGCCCGGGCATCGAATTTGAGTGAATCTTATATCAACGAAAAGCTTATCAAATTTACCATGTGATAAAAAGTCAAAATTAGGGAAATTTTATATGTTTAAAATGATACTCACTTAAGAAGTCACTCTTTAACCTTCTCGAGGAGAAATTAAGTTTAGAAAAAATTTGGAGTATTACATACATTCTGCCAAGGATACGGATCATGGGTATGGATCGTATACTGAGGTTACAAATTGGTTGAATGATTCATATATTGTAGTGTATGATCCATGGTTGAGGATTGGTTATAATTGGGTGGGTATCAACTGTAAGCTAAGTTATGAGTTGTAAGGAGGTCAGTCATAACCCTGTGTTGGGTTTTTGTAGGATTTAAATGGGGGTATTCTGGATATTTTCATACCTATCCTAATAATTAACCACAACTTCTAATACCCTTAGGAGGCTATTTGTCCTATTATTTTATTCTTGAACACTTAGAATCACTTTCAAAATATATCATAATTCTCTCAAGAGATTTTGGGGCAAAAAGTTAGGGTTTCAACTAAGGGATTACTTTGGGGCTTGTCTTGGTGAATTCTTTCCATCAATCTTCTTGGTTTAAGTCATGATTCTCTTCCCTATTGTAATTTCAATTAAAGGCATAGTTATTTGGTTGATTTCATGATTTTTACTTTTGCATGGTTTTTGTTTTCAATCATTGATTTGGGGGGTTTTATGTTAAAGGCTTGGTTATGATTTCTTATGATTTTAATTATGTTTTTAATGCATTAATGGTGGTTTTGGATAATGGAATTGCATGGTAATTTTTTAATTGTAATAGAATTTGGTTTTGGTTATACTAGGCTCCCAAGGTGTTTGATTAAATACTTATAAAGATATATTTATTTCATTGACTCTTTTAAAAGGGAACTCTTTCCTGTTTAAAGCTTATGCATTAAACTACAAATGGTTTACAAAGGTTAAAGGCTAATAGGTTATGCTTATGGAGAACATTGTAGTCTCCAAAGAGGTTAATATGGTAAATGGAAAGGGCACCGAGAGTCCTCTTAATCTAAATGGTTTAGCTATGGATAATTCTTGCAAGTGTAGTGGTATAACATTACCACTGGTTTATCAAATAGCCTTGGTTAATAAAGGGATAATCAGATTGTTTGGACTTGGTTTTTATTAGTTATTAATGGCGGGGAGTGTAAGCTAAGACGCGGAAGGTGGCAATCTCGGGGGGATCAAAATCATAAACTTATATTTCCCGATATGAGGGGCCTTCGATGGACATGTCCGAGTGTCATGTTTATATTTGTGGGATGCAATAGTCATCCTAGGGTTATTGCCTGGTCATACGGCTATATGCACCGGGACTCTTTCAGCAGAGGGAGATGAACCAATATTGCCCGTGGGTGGTAGGATGACTAAGCTACATAACACAAGTTAAGGTTTTAAATGGAACTCTAAACTTAATTTCTTTTCCTAGCACTTATATATATGTATGGTTGTAATACCCCGTATGTTTCTAAGCTAGGAAGTGAATAAGTATTCCTACGTATGAAATCTCCTATACTATGATTCATACATGAGTACATCACTTACAATGAATATCCTAGTGATATGATAGCTTATGATGCATTAAGCATGTTCATATGAGTCACTTAAGGTAATACAAGCTAAGAGTTTTTGAATCCATCAATTTTTAGTGTTCAATTTTTCAAGGGTCATATTTAAATGAGTATAACTTGATGTTAATGTGTTATTTTGTATTATTTAGACCCACCAAATTGTATATAATTGAATTAGCTTTCTAGCGATACAAATCTCGCCTTAATCTAATACCCGAGCGAAAAGTTATGCCCATTTTCATGAGAGATAGTAAGCATAGGCGATTGGTTAGGCGCCGCCCAACCCAAGCATACGCGATTGGTTAGGCGCCGCCCAACCTAGCTTAGGCAATCACTTGGGCGCCGCCTAAGTCAGTTCCAGGTGCCAAAAATACTCCGTTTTGAGTTATTTTAAGGGTAATTAAGTCTTTTAACACTTCTTACACGTCCCTAAACTTAACCCTACGAAATATATAGCTTCTAAACATATTACAACCCTATTATCACCTCAAAGCTCATCATCCAAGAGAACTAAAAGAGAAAAAAACAACTAGGATTGCATAACTAATCTTGAAGATCCGATTTCAAGGAAATTCCTCCGTCAATCATCAAGAATCTTCCTTCTACGGTATGCGTGAGTTGATTCATTGACTTCTTTCATCCATGAAGCTGAAGAACCATCTTCTAAATTATGTATTATAATGTTTATGTTTTTGGTGGTTGATGTTCATGTGGTTGGAGTTTGATGATGCCTAAGATGGGGTCTTTGTATGTTTTATGTGAGGATATGGTGGTATTTAACGTATAAACATGTGAAATTGGTGGTTGAATGTTTGAAATGTTGATGAATCCACCTATGCCTAAGATGTGCATGTAAGGTGTTTGTGAAAATACCTAAGGGAATAGAAATCATGCTTTTATGACATAGTAAGTCCTAAGTGACTATTCTATGTTCTAAGTTTATGTTCAACGTGATCCCTATGCTATTGTCTTGAATTGAAGATGTTGTATAAGATGTTCATGATATTGTTGTGATATGGAGTTACCATGTTATTGTATCCTTGCAAGTATATAGATGTTGTGTGCATTCCCGATCATCTGATAGTTTGTTGAGTATCATTCTTATTATGAAATCCTTACTTATGATATTATGAATTGTGGACTCAAATATTGTGATCAAGTCAGTCATGTGTGTCAGTTTCCTTCCATCGAGTCCTGGGGGTACTTGTACCCAAAAACTATAGTTGTGCGCCTAGAGATAGTGTCATGTTTCAAGACATCCTCAGTCAAGCTATGTTCCATAGATTGCAGTTAGTCATGTGACTCAGGAAAGACTCAAAAATCTCATGAAAACTCAGTACTCAGTAAGATCGGCAATCTCATGACTTAGCTAGATATCAGATGTTAGTAGTGTTCCGTCAGTCCAAGGAACTCAGTAAACTCAGAATCAGTTCAGTTCAGTTAGTAAATTCAGCGCAGTTAATTTGTTCAGTGTCTTTCAGTTGGGAGTAGGGACTAGCTCCGAGCGAGTGCAGGGATGGTGGTTTTCCCGTTATAAAGGCAGAGCTATTAGCAGCAATCCCTGTACTCCAGAACTGTGTCACCAGCGCAGGACAGGAGTCACCCGTCAGATTAAGGCTAAAGTTGATTATTATATTGCCTTAGGCTTGATTTCCTATTCAGGGTCACCCGTTAGAGAGGCTTGACCATAGCAGAGGTCTCTACCTGTGGCATAGTATTGACACCCTTCCAGTCAGGGCAAAGATTGGACCCCACCAGTACAGTAGTGGGGCATGTTGGTTAGGTTACTACCTCCCACAGTTATAGTTACAGTTACAGTTACAGTTTAAGTATTAGTCTTCAGAGTAGAAATCAGGAATCAGGACTGTTAGATACAGTCATCGATCTCAGTAAAGAACTCAGATAGTTCCATTGATTCCTGGACCATCCCATCAGATAGGCTTGGTCCCATATTCAGATGCTTATTATTATATCTAGAGGTCACCCGGCAGACAGGCCTGTTCTCAATCTCAGATTCAGTCGAGTATTCTCATTATCAGTTTCATAGATCACTCGTCAGCTAGGACTGATCTGAGACTTAGATGTTTAGCTACAGTTTGGAACTCAGATAGTTTTCCTCAGAATTAGGATTGTTAGATACAGTCATCCATGTCATCAGTCATTCAATAACTCAGTATCACAAAACTCACGTTGTCAGAGTTCAAACTCAAGTAGTCAGTATCTCCATGAGTTCTGTAGTAGTTTTATCTGTATGTATGTATGTATGTATTCTCACGTTCATATTAGTCAGCATGTTCATGTATATAAACCCCATGCATTTAGCCTACCCCCACATATACTCAGTACTTTAGTTGTACTGACGCATTTGCGCTATGGTGCTTTCTTTTTATGTTACACCATAGGTTTTTAGGTGCAGATTCCAAATCACCAGTAGTAGTTCAATAAGAAGTGAGTCCTCATCTTTCAAGGACATGATCGTTACATTTATTTTTCCAGTATTTCAGTTTACTCTCAGTTTAGGGAGTTAGTTGGAGACATGTTCCTTCAACTCCATATTCAGACAGTTTAGAGTCTTTCAGACGATTATAGAGTTTTCAGATTTAGACTTTAGTATTTTCAATTTTGTTTTGGTACTGTGATACCACCTTATTTCAGATCTCTTATTATTCAAGATTGAACCTTACGCCCTTTTTGTTCATGTTTCCATATATTATATGAATATTATGTAGTTACAGGTACAAATATCAGTCATGGGTTCGGGGTCATGAGCACCGTGTAGCATTCCGGTTTAGCGAATCGGGGTGTTACAATGGTTGTTTGCATTGGATAGTTTTTATTTGGTTTTAATAACTATCATTACTTTATAATTATCTTGAGATTCATGATAGTGTTCACCCACTAACTCGTTTATTATTGGTTGTATAACCACGCTATGCAGGAATTGGATGTTTGACTCCTCCTTCATAGAACTTGATTTGGGGACAACTTATTAGATCAGAACGCATCATTTTATGTTGGACATTCTTAGGATCTTATTTTCTTTCTTGATATTGGTTTTTTTCATGGTTGGGAGCATGTCCCAACTATATATTTGTATTCTTTGGATAGAGGCTTTGTGGTACTTCTAGTGGTTGGAATGGGCAGGATCGGTATTGGTGTCAGCCTTGGCATTGGAATAAACTTGGAGGCTGGCATCATCGGACATAATTTCTCGTTGTTCCATCGTATTACATTTTGGGTTTGACTTTAATATTATCTTTCAATATTCTCTTTGGTTTGGTATGGTATGAATGGTTGGTTTAGTATAAACAGACTTGGTTGGGTCGGTCATGGTTATGACCCTATCCCAAAGTCTTCATGAGAGCATTGCGCAATCTTATTATATGCTCGAAATTCAGCTCATCTAAGGCTGTATAATATGGTTGGGTTGGGTAAGGGGGTGATTCTCCATCCTAGGTGGACTTGGGATGCCTATTACGACAAGGCCCCGGTCCGATCTGTGTCATATGCATATTTCATAACCATTATGTGATAGATATCCTTTCAAACTACGGTAGTTCAAGTTCATGCTAATAAGCACACTCTTTCCTCGTTATCTTCTATTCTCCTGTAATTTCTTATATTGGTCATTCTATTCCTATTTCACATTATTACTCTCTTGTGAACACTCATCAATCTCAGGTTTAATTATTCTAATTCCCACTCCTTGATTACAATATTTTATCTCTTAACTACTCCCCTTTAGTGGAATATGATCATTAAGACATTATTATTAATCAAGCTTCTTTAACTCCCTCTTTTACCCTTTTCGTGCTATTGAGTCCAAGTTTTCTCTATGTACAAGCCTTTAACGGCATTAAGTTATGTACATTTTATTTACCATTCTATTGATTCCCATCATATAACATAGCATCATAATGTACAGTCATACAATTATATTTAAACCTAATAATTTTTTAAAGTGTCTAATGGTCCAACTCTGTTCCTAAAGGCCTAATGCATGATACTCTTCAATTTACTATTAATATTAAATTCATCTAGCTCATGTCTGAGTTCAATGTGTATTAACGAACTCGGCTCTGATCTCATTCTCTGGCATCTTTTTTTTAAACATCTCTCTTTAATGTATTTCATAAGATCCAATAATTAGCAGTTGATTTCGGCGGCGACACTCTTGCCAACAACAACTAAGGTGATATTCTCCTAGATCTATTCAACTTATTTCTATCTCTTACTCCTCTCTTCGCCCTCTATTCCATCGGTATCCTATATTTTTTGGAAAAACACAAACCTATTTCACCGTCAGAATTGATGTTCTGATGACGACCAAGAAGCAGTAGGAAACCAAATCTAGTTTTTCAATAACCTTCTGGTGAAGCTCCAATGATATTACTCTGGCACTAGGTTTTGACCAATGGATCAAGGTGTACATGCTGCCAGATCATTTTTCTGGCGTGCAAGTTAGGGAAAATATCAATAGTGGGCAAAGGTGGCGGCAACAATATTTCGGTGACCAATTTCTCCACCAACTTACTGGAATCCAATGAAATGATAAAAGAAAACATCCTCACTTCATCTTTTCACAGGATCACGTACACTTTTTTCATTTCTTCTAGTTTATCTGAAGTAGGTTCCTGATTATTTTGAGGCGGATACGTCCTATGTGTTTGATATCTATCTTCATTCCTTTATTTTTGGTTTCTTGTTTATTTATCTTAACTATTCTAGTGAGATTATTGGTTCTAGTTTCTCTTTTACCGAGTAGGAGTTAGTTGACACTAGTACATCTACTTATTGTGGTACATGTTGGTATTTTTACTTGTGTTGGTGTTACTTTATAAATTTGGTTAGAGTTATTATGACTAATATATTTCTTGTTATTGATTCTTGTTTGTCAATCTTGTGTTATAATTTATTGGTTTTGTTGCCCTGGTTATACAAGGTTGTTTATTGATTGTTTTTCCTGTAGATTTACCTTATTATTACCTTTGTATTTTTTTAGCCTTTATTTTTTTGTTTCTTAGACCTACCTATTTACTCATCTTTCTCCCTTCTTGTTTTGAGTAGTGGTTGAGGTGGTCAATGATAAACTTGGGTTTTATTCTTGGTCGGGGTTGGGGTTAGGGTTGGAACTAGGGTCTCGAGTGAGAGTGGGGTCTGACGTTCGGGTAGAGGTTGGTCTAGGATCTAGTTTGGGGTTAGGTCCAGAGGTAGTAGGGTTACGTGAGCTAAGGAAGATTCTAAGTTGAGAATTAGGTATTGGAATGTAGGGACTCTTCAAGATAAGTCCATAGAGCTCGTGAATATTTTTAGAAAGAGAAAAATTAGTATAGTTTATCTCCAAGAAACCAAATGGGTTGTCTCTAAGGCGAGGGACGTGGAGATGTATAAGTTGTGGTACTCGGGTAGCATGAGCCATAGTAATAGGGTAGATATCTTATTAGATGAACCACTTATGGGGTAGGTGGTAGAGGTTAAGTGGGTTAATGCTAGGTTGATATCCATTAGAGTAGTCATTAGTGGGTCTGCTTTGATCGTTATTAGTGCCTATTCTCCGTATGCAGGTTTGTACTAGAAGAAGAAGAAGAAATTTTAGGAGGCTTTGGATGAGGTGGTCAGAGGCATTCCAAGAACAGAGATGCTTTTCATTAGAGGTGATTTCAATGGGCATATTGGGTCTTTACCGATAGGTTATATTAATATGCATAGCGGTTTTGGTTTCGGGGATTGAAATAAAGGAGGAGCTTCTCTTTTGGATTTTCTAGGGATTTTGGGTTGTAGGTGGTGAATTTGAGCTTCACAAAGAGGAAGGAGCACCTTATTACCATTCATAGTTCAGTGGCCAAGACCCAGACCTTGAAGCTAAAGATCCTCAAGCCCTAGGTATTTTCTTTTTTCTGACTTATGGAATGAAACTTAGGGATTTCAAAGGTGACATAAATCTTATAACATGTTTTAAGTCATGGGTGTTTCTCCTTAGGAAGGGTGATAGAGCGATTTGTAGAGAATATAAGGTCGTACTTAGAGAGAATCTTTTGAGACAACATAAGCTATTAGTGATGGAATTTGTAATCAATAAGGGTAAACATAAGAAGAGTATGGAGGATTGGACCAGGATTAAGTGGGGTAACTTGACTTTGTCTAGTGCTTTAGAAATGGGGGAGAAATTGAAGACTAGGGGGATTGGGATAGTAGAGGGGATGTAGATAGTATGTGGATGAAGATTGCCAGTTGCATTAGGGAAACTGCTAATAAGGTGTTTGGTGTCTTGAGAGGCTGATCTAGGAAACACCAAGGTAATTAGTGGTAGAACAAAGAAGTTAAGAGAAAGGTAGAGACTAAGAAGGTAGCTTATGATATGTTAGTTGAAAGTAAGGATGATAAGGAGAGGTAGGAAAATAGGGAAGAGTATAAGGTATCTAGAAGAGAGTCTGAGTTAGTAGTTACAGTGGATAAAATAACAGCCTTTGAGAGCTTATATGCAACTTTATAGAAGAAAGGCAAGGATAAGAAGTTGTATAGGTTTACCAAGACTAGAAAGCGGAGCGATCGTGACCTTGACCAAGTGAAGTGCATTAAGGGAGAGGATGCCCTCACTAGGAATAGGTGGTAGTCCTATTTTAATAGACCTTTGAATAAGGACGGGGACAAAGGTTTCATGCTGGGGGACTTGAAAAATTCTAAAAGGTGTCATAATTATGGTTATTGTTGGTGTATCAAGGTTGAGGAGGTCAAGAGGGATTTTCATTAGATACGAAAGGGTAGGGAGATTTTAGTGGATTTTTTATGAGCACTAGCGAAGTGGTATGGAGTGGCCGTCAAAGTTGTTCAACATTATCTTTAGGGCAGTAAAGATTCCCAAAGCGTGGATGTGGAGTACAATGATTCCATTATATAAGAATATGGGTCACATCTAGAATTACAACAACTATAGGGGTATCAAGTTATTGAGTCATACTATGAAGGTTTGGGAAAGGGTAGTAGAGTTGAGGCTAGAAAAGATCGTGACTATCTCTTAGAATCTGTTTGATTTCATGCCAAGTCACTCGACTACTGAGGCCATTAACCTTGTGAGGGGATTAGAGGAGTAGTTTTAGGAAAGGATGAAAGACTTGCACATAGTGTTCATTGATCTTGAGAAGACATATGACAGAGTAGTAAGGGAGATTCTGTGGAGGTTCTTGGAGGCTAGAGGGGTGCCATAGAGTACACTAGGTCAATTTAGGACATGTATGATGGTGCGAATACTCGTGTAAGGATAGTAGGTGGAAATTTGGAACAATTATCAATTTTAAAGGTTTTCATTAGGGGTCGACTCTTAGCCCTTTTTTATTTGTCTTAGTGATGGATGTTTTAATGGACAAATTCAAAGAAAGGTGCCTTGGTGTATGTTATTTGCGAATGATGTGGTATTGAATGATGAGACCCGGGTATGAGTTAATGATAAGTTGAAGAGTTGGTGACAAACCATTGAGTCTAAAGGATTTCAGTTGAGCAGGACCAAGACTGAGTACTTGGAATATAAGTTTAGTGATTTGTCGTAGGAGGCTGATATGGTAGTGAAGTTGGATTCTCAGGCCATTCAGAAGAGAGAGAGTTTTAAGTATTTGGGTCTATGATTCTAGGAAATGGTTAGATTGATGAGTATGTCATGGATTGATTAGTTTAAGATGGTTGAAATAGAGGCTCACTTTGGATCTTATGTGATAAAAAGGTACCTCTAAATCTTAAAGTCATGTTCTACAGAGTAGCAGTACGACCGACTGTGTCGTACGGAGTAGACTGCAGGTCAGTTAATAACTCCAACATTCAAAAGTTAAAGGTGGCGGAGATGATGATATTGTGATGGATGTATCTCCTTATTTGAAAAGATAGGTTAAGGAATAAGATTATTCAAGAGAAGGTGGAAATGGATTTTATGGAGGACAAGAAAAGAGATGTGAGGTTACGTTAATTTGGGCACGTGATGAGAAGGGGCTAGAATGCTCCAGTTTGAAGGTGTGAGACACTAGCTATGGATGGTTTCAAGTGGGGTAGAGGTAGGCCAAATAAATATTAGAGGGTGGTGATTAGGCATGATATGGAGAAATTACAGCTTATGGAGGACATGGCCCTTGATAGGAAGGTATAAAGGATGCAGATTAGGGTAAAGGGTTAGGGGTAGGAGTGTGTTGGTGATGGTAGGGAAGAGTACCTTGTTTGTTCCTAGAGTTTCTTGTTTATGGTATTTGAATGATGTCTATTATTTTGAATAGATAGTTTATAGTATTATCTTGTGGCTGTATTGTTTTTTGTATTAATTGGCAGTTTTAGTTTATTTTGCATACTATCTTAGTTTAAATGCATGTATGTTTTGTGTTTTGTATATTATTATCAGTCCCCAGATGGGGTTTATCAAAAACAGCCTCTCTACTTTATCTAAGGTAGTGGTATGGTTTACATACACTTTACCCTTCCCAGACCCCACTATGTGATAATACACTAGGTATGCTATTGTTGTACATCTAGCTCATGTTTAGTTTCTATAAATGAAACCTTAATTTACTTCTTAGATGAAATATACTTCTATGGAGAAGAGTGAGTTGTCCCACATACGCTAGACAAATTCCCATGTTGTGTTCCCTTCAGGTGTGTCTCAAAATTTCTCTTATGAACCTTGACCTTTGAAATCTCATAGTTGTGAGGATAAGGTTTATCAGAGTGTTTTTAGAGGAAGGGTAAACCTAGGGAAATAAAAAGAAAAAAGTTTTTTAAAAATCCCTTATATGGAAAAATGTTTTTACCACTACATCAAAACTTTTAGCGATGCAGTGGTACTGTTGTATTTGTTATTCAACAGCTGTAGGGATTACAAGCAGTGTAACCCAATCCCTTATTTAGACTCTTAGCTCAATAGACTTAGGCCTCGATTTTATCCATGATTTAAATTTTTTCTAATCTATTTTGAGCCTATTATTTATTGTAAATTATTCTTGAGGTGTTTTCACATGTAACTATGGTTTGGGTCATTACAGTGGATATAATAGCTCTTGGCATGATATTAAATAATTTGGTTGATAAGATATGATGTGTTGTTGAGTTAAATGTCTAATGTGGGGGTTGTTGTTTGTTTTTAGATAACATACATATTTAAAAGTTAGACTTTATTTGACTGTGGTTTTGACTCTTGATTGAGTAAACTACTTGTATGTTGATGATAATATATAGTTGATAAGGAAATTGTAAGATAATGGCGAAAATAGGTTGCCTTGAATTTTTTAATAAGGTAATTATGGAAGTCTATTGGCAAAACTAGTTACTCATGTGTTAATTTACAAATATCTTGTAATTGGTTGATTATGGTTTGGTATTAGTTATATGCTTATTGTATGAGAATTATTATCGATTAATGGTATCCCTTGAATATGGTATAATTGAATTATTAAGGCTTGTGAAATAAGTGAGCTTGATTATATGATTAATGATCCTTAGTTGTCGGGTCGATTAATGGAGTAGAGTTATTAGATGTGCTTATGCCTATTCATATCTCTTTCATTATTACATAATGATCTTTGGTTGTTATTGCTCCTTGAGTGGTTTAGGTATGTTTAGTCGCTAATTTGACTAACTGTAAGCTAGTTCTGAGGCTAAATGAGTATATTTTGTCCATGGGTGACAACTTATGAGATGGTTTGCTAATAAACAATTGATTGTTGAGGGTTAAATAGTCTACTGTGACTTGTGATGGAGAATTTATGTGTTAAGAACACCCATAGTGGTGTGTTGGTTGGTGTTTGTACTCAAGAGGATTTATTCTTATGCATTGGTCATAAATTTGTGAAAAAGATTCGTAAAGTAGATGTCTTGAGGGGAAAACATGGTGTAGTATTTCTTTGTGTTGGGTTCATTATAGCATTGGTTTGGGTATAAGTTCCAGAGTAGAGTTTTCCCGAGGATGAGAGCTGATAAAATCTTAGGGTAGGTCGGGCTCTAATGAAAATCTGGTATTGTGTGATTCAGAGATATTTGGTGTCTTGAGGTATAGTGTTTAATGAATTTAAGGTAATATGATGATAGGTGGAGGACATAGTAGCCCACCGAAACTTTCGAAATAAAATTTGGATTGGTATAACTCTAGATATAGAATTTGACGTAATAGGGTTAGTTTGTAATAAAAATCTGAGTATTATGCTATAAAAAACGGCTAAACTAGGAAGCTTCCAAAATTTATTCCTTGCCTACCCCATTATAGCATGAGGTAGGCCGCTAATATTTCCCCACTATAGTTGAAGGCAACTTTGATTAGTTCTATTATATTAGCGGGATCCCGCTATAACAACGCTGCTATAGCAAGAATTGAGCCGTTATAGCAGGGTTGATGCAGTAAATGTTTTGTTTTCTTTGAGTTTAGATGTTATCTCATCAATAACTCTCAAAATTTCATTTAGAGTCTGTTGTGATAAAAATAACTAATTTATGAATAAAAGCTTGGCTCCACATATTCTTATCTTGAAAATCCTCCATAGAGCGCTCAAGTATAAAATATGGTATAGTTGATAACAATAGAAAGGGGGAATTGAAAGTTCAATATAAGAAACTTTGATAGTATTGTCCTTCTAATCCTGACCTCTTACTTATTTTCATCAGTGTTCATTTTAGGAAAAATGGTTGGTAAATTGGTATACAATGTAATGACCATTTTCGTTGTTACTAAAAATATTTGTGTTAAAGGCATAAGAATTTCATTTGTCATACATTTTAGGACCAATTATTTATATGGTATTGCACTAGATACGAATTAAGGTCATAAAATACCCCAAACACAAAGTTAAGTTGGAAGTGTCCTTACCGATTCAGTTTCGATCTAAGTTTAAACTTGGGTCAACTTTATATGTGCACTCCTCTTATAAAAAATGAAGACTTATAGGACCCAATACACACCAAATTAAATAACTTCGATTTTTTTCCAATTCCAAAGACCGTTTGTTAATCAGTTTCCAGAGTCAAAAGTTATGGCCATTTTACTAAAAAGTGTGTGTATTGAAAAGCTGAGGCCTCTATAGCTGGCCCCAGGCTTCTAAAACAGGATACAGATAGTTTATAAGCCTATTTAGATCATAAAATCCAAAACATCATTTCAAAGCCCTAGAGGGGCAATTTTCTTAGGTCTAGGGTTATAATCAAGAATGACAGGACCTTTATCTTTAAAACTCATTTAATGGAGATGGGTTGAGTATGATAGAACTAGTTAATAATTAATCAATCCTTGGTAATCTTGTAGACTGTGAATAAATATAGAACTAGTGGGCTTAAATTTCCAAAATATTTCTTTGAAGAGTAGTTGATTAATTTCTTATTTATTTGTCTCTCTATCTCACCTGTGAAGTTGTATGGACGACGTACACTTACCCTCTCCAAACCCCACATTGTGGGAATATACTAGGTATGTTGTTGTTCTTTTATAATTGCTTATATATAAGATGATTTATCATTCAAAAATTTTAAAAAGTAAAGAAAGAGTATTTGTGGTATAACTTACTTATTGCAAAAACTTGGCGCCTATGTAGGATAGGTTTATTGAGTAGTAGATCTTAGTTATATTGCATGATTGTAATATAGTTTGATGGGAGATTTCATTCTTAGGTATGCATGCACAATGAATGCTGGTAATAACCATAATATGATATAAAAATGAACCTAATTTAGTATAATTATTGTTTCTAGTAGATCCTGGATGATTCTTTGAGTTATATGATATTGTGATAATTCATACGAATACGTACATGTTGGTGTATGATTACGGGACTATAGGTTTTAGAGCTAGTAATTGATAATTTGACCATTTTCTAAATTTGGAAGGTGTAAATCTAAACATATTGTAGTAAAGCAAGAATGATAGTGTATAGGTTGGAAAGTTTTGTTGAATTGATGGATTGTATTCATATTGAGTGCTTAGGTGAAGAATTTCTAATACATTGTTTTGTTTTATGATTACTGAGAATCAAAGTGAGATTAACTCCCACAAATGAACATATTTAGTTTAATACTTGATGTTTCATGAGAGGCTATTGAATGTCAAGACCCTATTTTATGAGTCATGATGACACCTATTTTAACCCATCAGTCGGTAAGACAAATCGTAGCTCGAAACAATAATTAATGGTCTAATTGGTGGAAGAATGAATATCAAAATTCAGCTTAGAACTAGATTATAGTCGATAAAATATAAGTCCGACAGCATACATATAGATAAGAGAGAGAGAAAATAGCAAAAGAGTATCCCACGACCTAGTAAGGTCGGTACAAGAGCTACTAATCAAAAGAATAAATGTACTAATAGTATCAATATACAAATAGTCTCAAATGTAAAGACTGTCCAAAATAGCAGAAGGAGAGAGAATCAGTTCCGTGTCGAAATGGTCACCCATTTATGAACTTTGAGTATGCTCTAGATAGAATATCAGCGGATTACTCAGATATGCATCAAAAAAAGATGCATAAGTGTAGTATGAGTAACAAAACAACAGTTACTCAGTAGGCATCATCGGTCTACTAAGCTAACTAATAATAAAAACATAATAACATGCAAAAATGTAAATTAAAGTCAGGGATAATAAGGCAAGCCTAAAATAATGGTTCGGCTAACAAATAATAAATAGCAAGGTAGATAATATCAAAAAGAATACAAGCTAACTACAACCTAAATAGGCCCTCATACCATAAACACTGGACAGAAACTAGATCATTAATATAATAATTTGAACCATAAATGCCTGGCTCGAACAGAGAATTTAGTATCATAAATGAATAACAATTGATAGACTCAAACCGATTTTTAAAGTAAATAAGGGTTATCAAGTCTAGTGAAGAATTGACAAGATGTCTAAATCATAATAGGATATTTCTCCTAAAGAAGTCCTCCTAGATCTACAAGAAGCTAATTAGGATATTTCTCCTAAATTAGGACCGACGGGGCTCACTACTAACCCCAAAAGTCTAAACTAAGTCAATTTCTACCAAAACTAGACTAAAGCTTCAAAATCCTGGTACAAGGTGTCAAGTAAGTCTAAACAAGTCCTAATGTCATAATTTAATCCAAGAAAAGAATGAATAGGTCAATTCTAACTAAAAATGGTTTACTACCCAACTAAATATTCCAAAGTTCACTCAACATACAACCAAGTCATAATTACCAACCCAAATCTAGAATAGTACCATATTAATATCATAATAAAACTCAATCTATGAGAAAAGTAAGCCTCGACGATGTGGACGCCAATAAAACCTGTTAAAGTACACTAAAGTAGAGATTTTCCCTTCTAAAATGCCTTCAGACGATGCCATGCTATCAAAATAATCAACCACACATTAATACGGGAATAATGATACCTATATTTCATATGAATGCTTTAGGTTCAAAATCAAGCAGAAATCCTATGTGGTGCTTGCTTGCGGAATCACAACTTTAAAACTGTCAAAACATTCCTCTAGGCTCAAGGATCATTTACCCTAAAAATGGATGAAATTTGAGTATAATAACACCGTCAAACAAGTCCATAAAGGATTAGGGGTTTAAGTTTAAAATGGAGAATTAATTATGAAATCAAAGGGAACTTACGGAAATTTAGATGAGAAAATGCCTCCAATACACTCCCCAATTCACCCCCAACACCCAATGATCAAACTCTACAATTCTCTAACCCTCATAGAGTTTTATGGAAATATAAATTGCAATAAATAAGAGAAAATTAGGTTCCACAACTTTAAATACTTCCAAGGTGACATGACTCAAACCAGGGCCTTGTCGTAATGGGCATCCTAAGTCCAACTAAGACAGGAGACCACCCTCGTTACCCAACCTAACCGACCTACACATATCCTGAGTTGGATTAATTCAGAACATATAAAAAGATAGCATTATTGTAAAATCCAAGACTCTAGGATAGGTCTATGATCGTGACCACTCAAACGAGCCCCACCGTTAAATATCAACTAATAACTAATACCAAACCAAACCATAATCCATAACCATAACCATATGTATTCCATAATAATTATATATAATCCCAAAATGAAAGAGGATGGAACAACCAATAATACAGTCAATCGGTGTCAGCCACAATACCAATACCAATACTAATTCTAACACTAATGCGGATCCCGCCTATACCAACCCATAGTAGTTCCACAAAAGCCTCTAACCAAAAGAAAACTAATATCCAGTTGGGACATGCCCCCAACCAAAGCCAAAACCAATATCCATAAAATAACCAAAGTATCTGAAAATGTCCACAACATGAAATGTAGCCTTCCAGAAAGATAGAAGCTCACTACTTTAATCAAAAAGTTGATCCCAAAATTTGATCACTATGTAGGAGAAGTAGAATAGATGATTCCTGCATCGTGTGGGGATACAATCGCCCAAAGATGGGTTGGCGGGTGAATGATAGCAAGAACTCGGGATAAGGATAAAATAATTCCATCCATTAAAATAAAGTAAACTAACTATATGCATTCAAACCATACATATATATAACCATGTCAGGAAAAGTAATCGAATTTAACATGTATTTAAAACTATTAACCAGGGTATGTGTAGCTTAACTATCCTAAAACCACCCACAGGTTATATGGGTCTAGTGTAACCCCCTGAACGGGCCCTAATATGTGTAGCTGCATGAATTGGAGATACCATAAGAGTAGGGGATTCCCAAGTACCCTTCACTCTCCATGATACATATGTATAGTGTACTTTAAGGATTCCCGTGTACCTCATGAGTATCATATATGGTCTCCATGACCAACCACTCATGTCACCAACTATGAGTTTTGGTTGTTTGTCTATAGGACTCCTACCTTCATGGTTAGATATCACCCCCGCCATTATTGCCCAATTAAAACCATTTCCAACCAACCACTCCATTATTCCATGCATTATTAACCAAGGCTATTAATAGTAGTATCATCATACAAACTATAACTTGCAAGTATTGTCCTTAGCTAAATATTTTAGAGATCAAGGGAGTCCCACGTACCCATAGATCACCTTATCAAGTTAACTTGGGGGAGTCTCATGTACCCCATAAGTGTTCCCTTATTTTAATAGCTTAGGGGATTCTATTATACCCCATAAGGATGTTTATTAAACCAACCCATTTAATTTAACAATTCCAAACTATTTAAACCATTTAGAGTTCCATTACCAAGTTCAAACTATACAATAGTTCCATGAAAAATCTAGTCATATAGTAAAAGCATTATTATAGGCATTTTATCAAACACGTTAGGGGCATAGTATTTCCCAAACGAAAACCAATTTCCAAGTAACCATTCAATGCAAACAATTATCCAAAACTACCATTCAAACATGTAAAACCATTATTAAAACATGGGAAAACCATAACCAAGAATTTATAACCAAAACCCCAGCACATATTTGAAAACCACAAAACCATACAATAAATCATGCCATGAAAACATTGTATAAAACCATGCCTTTAGTTAGAACTAACAATGAGGGAAGAGTACATGCCTTAATTGAGAAGATAATAGAGAGAAATCACCAACACAAGCCCCAAATTAATCGTTAAGATGAAATCCTAGCTTCCTTTTTCCAAGAACTTTTAAGAGAATTAGAGAGTGTTTTCTAAGTGTTAATGAATAGAATAATAGGGTAAATAACCTCCCGAGTGAGTTAAAAGTCATGGGGCCTTATTATGTTAAGTGAGGAAATATCCAGATTGCCCTCACTTAAATTGCATAAAAATCCCATCATAGGGTACGACTACCCCATATGAATTGTACCCGCCTGTACGAGTGATACCTACCAATCGTTCCCAAGGACTCCCCATTGGAGCCAACACTGTCCAAGCTATGACTCACCCAAAGTAAGTTATACCCAAGTATACGACTAGTAACCTTCGCCTATACCCCTGGCAGAATAGAATATCAGGAGGTTTGAACACTGTCCACCATACGAGTCCATGGTACAACTCATACCCTATCTTACGGCTCATGGTGAGCTACTCATACGCAGTTCTAACTTAAGTTACCAAGTATAAGATTAAGTGAAGAAAATAACCAAATTAAATAACTCGTATCCACCAATATAACTCGTACCCACCAAGTCATTCCATTCCAGAAACCAATCCAACCCACTAGCCAACACTTGTCAGCATATAACCAACCCATACCACTCGTACCCTAGTGTACGACTCGTCCCTCCTAGTCGTAACTTGTCCAGAAACCAGAAACCATAAATCGAAGAACTTTTCTACAGGTCAAAAACCCAAGGTGTTATACAAAGGTCCCTTCTTTGATATTGTAGGGACCCTGCAATGAATGTAACACTTAACCTGGATTACTATTTATGAATGCAAAAACCAACCCGCGATTGCAATAACCAATGAACTTGGCCTTTATAAATGTGGCTAACGCCACCAATATCATAATATCCATGCCATTTTTGGCCTGCATTAGATGAAGCTTGTACTAACAGTTTTGGCTAAGTGCCAAAACTCTGATCGAACCCTCATGTTGTGTTTGGAATCCCGGGAAATCAAATAAACTACGCTACCCTACTAAATTTAATATTACAGATTAAGCATTGCCATCAGAATTTCAATTCGAGGTTATTTCGATGAAATATGGGTCCCACACCTAAATGGCTATTTTAACAAAAATCCACCAATAGCCTAAAATGAGTCTAAAAGCCTTAGGACCCAAACCAATTGTCCCCCTAGCCTAAAATTGATGTTTTAGAGATAATAGAATTGTCAAAACTGGCATAAATGGATGTTAACCTAAAGTTTAAGATCGATACCAAATTCTCAGCAATAAAAACTTCCAAATAGGGATTTTGATCCAAAAATTAAACGAACTGCCTGATAATCAAACTGTCATCTCCAGCAAGTTATAAATTACTTGGAAAAGCTAAAGGAAATCTCTAAATGGTAAAATAGTATGGAAATACATAAAATGACCGGGAGGGTCATTATAATAGCCATTACTACAAGGACTTTCATATGTGAAAGTAAATGATTAGAGTGTACCTGAAGGCTCAAATAGGTGGTGATATAGAACCTGTATCTCGCTCTTAATGTCCTGGGTGGCCTCTTTAACTAGGTAGTGTACCTACTAAGCCTTAACTATGGGAGTCATTCTAGAATGAAATGGCTTGACATCTCTGACTAATATGAAAGTTGGCTCCTTTATGAAGCTCAATCTCTCATTAAATTAAACTGCGTCCCACTGAAGCATATGAGACTCGTCTGGGATATAATGCAGAAACATAGAGACATAGAAAACTAGGTTAACTGATGCAAAATCTAGGGTCAAGACCAACTCTTAAACTACTTCTCTAACAGTCCAAAGTATCTCAAATGGCCCAATATACCTTTGGCTAAGCGTTCCCCTAGTTCCAGACCCCAACACACCTATGGGAAATCCTTGGGAAAAAAACCAGTTACCCACTCTAAATTTTAAGTTACAAAGTCTATGATCAGAATAACTCGTCGACCACTCTAAGTTACCCTATATACTATCACCCAGACTCTATGAAATGACTCACAAAGTAAATTAGTACCACATAGCCTAACATTGGACCTCTCAAATCAACCTATTGAAGATCAATAATGCCTACCATATAATGCCTGAAATGGTGTCATCTCAATACTCTAATGGTTTCTATTATTATAAAAGAACGTTCCTAAAGCAAAGTGCTAATCCCACTGACCTCCAAAGTCCCTAACACATGCACAGAGCATATCCTCGAGGACCTAAAAAGTCCATTCCAACTACCCATTGGTCTAAGTGTGAAAAATAATATTAAGGTCCATCTGAGTACCTAACTCCGCCTAAAAAGTCCTCCATAAGCTAGAAGTGAATACTAAGCCTCTTTTTAAAATAATAGATATGGGTACTCCATGTAGGTGAGCTATCTCACAAAAATAGATACGGGAAAACCTCTCAGCACAAAAACATACCTAAATAAGAAGAAAATATGATAATTTGATCAATAGATCTACAATGAACCAAATGTTATTAGAATAATGGGAAGTCTTGGAAAACTATTAACAAAATCCATAGTTATCCACTCCCACTTCTATTCGAGAATGGATAATCTCTGAATTAGGCCACCAGGCTTCTGATGCTTGGCCTTTACTTACTGACCACATTGGCAACGAGTTCCAAAGATGTTGTATCTCTCTTTATACCACTTCACCAGTGATGTTGCCTCAAATATCTATACATCTTAGCTGTACTAAGGTGAATAGAATAGCTAGAGTTGTAACCCTTCTACAATATCAACCAAATCAAGTCTCCAACCCTCAAAACACAAATACGAACATAATATCTAAAATGCCCTGTAAATCTAAGGTAGACCTCCTGGAATCACCCCTCAAAACCTAGCCATGAATGCCATAAAATCTACTATTCTTAAACTAGCGACTCTAAATTTTCTCAAACAAGATAGGCCTAGCCTCAACACTAGTAAGAATCTTTCTAGATTCTAAAATATGGACTTGAACTATCAAGTTGGATAAGGACTAAACATCCAAAGCCAAAAGCTACTTCAAAACTAAAATGAAAGCTAAGCTAACTGTACTCACTGCCTTCTGGCTTAAGGCGTCTGCTACCATATTTGCCTTTCCCAGATAATAAAGAATAAAGATACCATAGTCCTTCAATACCTCAATCCATCTACACTACCTCAAATTAATCTTTCTCTAAGTCATGATGTACTAAATACTATGATGGTAAGAATAAATATCATAATGAACACCATACAAGTAGTGCCTCTAAATCATGACCGCAAACACTACCACTGCTAACCCCAAATCATGAATGAGGTAGTTACTCTTATGGACCTTCAGCTACCTTAATGCATAAGAAATATCTCAACCTTATAGCATTAGAACACAACCTAAACTAACATCAAAAGTAACTTGATATATGGCGAATCCCTAGCCCTCAACAGGAAGAGTCAAAATATGAGATAAAGTGAGAAAGTCTTTGAGCTTCAAAAAGCTCAACTCACACTCCTTGGACCACTGAAAAAGAACCTTCTTTCTAGTCAACCTAGTCATCAAAACTATGATAGTAGTAAAACCTTTAATAAACCACATGTATTAAGTTTCCAAACCAATAAAGCTAAGAACCTCAATAGGAGATGTAGGTCTGGCCCAATCACGAATAACCTCAATCTTCACTGGATTCATCATAATCCCATCCTTAGACACCATAACTTCTTTGGAATATAACAGACTTGATTTAAATCTAATACTTTAAGAATTTGGAATAAAGCCTATGATCTCTCAAAGTCTTGAGCACAATCCTCAAATGTTGCTTGTGCTACCCCCTACTCCTCGACTACAAAAGGATTTCATTAATGTTTCAATCATGAAGAAGTCCCTATAGGGTCTGAGCACTTGAATATCAAATCAATGAATGTAGATGGGGCATTGGTCAACCTAAAATACAAAACCAGGAACTCATAATGGCCATAGAAGGACTTGAAGACTCTCCTAGGAATATCCTTAATAATGTTAAGATTTTCATGAATGACCAATGAGTTTGATTTAATTACAGGAATTCAGTACTAAGAATATTTTGTTTGAATAAAAGTCAAAAAGAAAGAAGCATCTCACAAGAAGAAAAGGAAGCTTGTTGCAGATTCTAACGAGAGTGAATCAAGAACATTGGAAAATGGAAAAAGAACAATAAAACACCCAACACTGGGTACTTCCATGCATTTGGATCAAAATACTTTGTAAATAACAATGGCAAGTACAACATTTGTAAGTTTGATCGACAAAGCGATGAATGTATTTTTATGGGCTACTCTAACTTTAGTTGATCATATAGAATTTTTAATAAACATACTCTTTGCATTGAGGAATCTATACATATTATTTTTGATGATATTAATCATTGTGAAAAAAATCATAGCATTGTAGATGATGAGACTGAACAGGTACAAATTAACAAAACTCTTTCCACTAAGAAGGACTCCTTTTTCAAACTAGCCAATATTAAAATTAAATAGATTGCTACTACTTTAAATGATAAAGTTAAACAAGAAGCAAATCCAAATAAATAGAGAAACGATCCTGATTATCCAAAGAAATTTGTCATTAGGGATCCAAAAGAAGGAATACAAACAAGAGCTTCTAGTAGAAGAAATGCAAACATATCCCTCATATCTCAACTTGAACTAAAAAAATTCAATGAAGCCTTAGAAGATGATAGCCAGATAGAGGCAATGAAACAAGAACATGAGCAATTTGATAGAAATAATGTGTGGACTATTTTTCTAAAACCAAAGAATGTCTCCATTATTAGAACCAAATGGGTATTCAAAATTAAAATGGATTAATCAGATAAAGTTGTTCAAAATATAGCTCGTATAGTCACTCAAGGCTACTCACAACAAGAAGGAGTCGATGATGATAAGACCTTTGTACTTGTATCAAGGTTGGAATCCATTAGAATTTTACTTATTTATGCATCTTATAAAAGGTACAAATTATTTCAAATGGATATGAAAAGCTCCTTTTTAAATGGTTTTATTGATGAACAAGTTTTTGTGAAGCAATCCCAGGTTTTCAAAATCCAAACTTTTCATATCATGTCTTCAAACTCCACAAAGCTCTTTATGGTTTAAAACAAACTCCTCAATCTTGGTATGATAGACTGAGAAATTTTTTTATTGAACATTCTTTCACAAGAGAAAAATTGATACTACCTTGTTTGTCAAATGAACCTCCTCGAAAAATTTAATCATTCAAATTTATGTTGACGATATTATCTTTGGAAGTATTAATGTTATTTTATGAAAGGAATTATCTGAATTTATGCAAAGTGAATTTGAAATGAGTATGCTGAGAGAATTAACATTATTTTTGGGGTTAAAAATCCATCATTCTACTAAGGGAACATTCATCTCCCAAGGTAAGTACACCAAAATCTCATTCAATGATTTGGGATAGAAAATGTCAAACTATTCAACACTCTTGTGAGTTCTACTTATGTTCTGGATTCATGTTAATATGGTAAAAGCATTGACTAAACAAACTATTATGGTATCATTGTTCACTCTTATATCTTACATCCAGTTGACCTGGCATTTTTTTAGTGTATGTAAATATGCCAGGTTTCAGTAAACTCCTAAAGAGGCTTATTTGACTGCTATGAAATGTATTATTAGATACCTTATTTGTACAAGCTCATATGTCTTATGGTATCCTAAGTCTACTGAAATTATATTAAAAGGTTTGTCAAATGCAGATTATACAGGTGATAAAGTGAATAGAAAAAACACCAGTGGTACTTGCCAATTCATGGGACAAACCCTTGTTTCATGGAATATCAAGAAATAAAATAGTGCCTCTCTACCCACCACTGAATCTAAGTATATTGCTAATGGATTGTGATGTGCCTAAATTCTTTAGACATCTCATCAACTCAGTGATTATGATCTATGTTTTAAGCCTGGAAAAATATTTTGTGATAACTGTAGTGTTATTTCCTTGTCTAAGAATCTTGTGCATCATTATAGAGCAAAATATATTAAAGTAAAGCATCATTTTATTAGAGATCATAGTTCAAAAGGAGATATTAAATTATATTTAGTGAGAACAAATTTACAATTAGGTGACATTTTTACTAAATCTCTACTTGAAGAAATATTTTGTTCTCATAGAAAATCCCTTGACGTAATTGCAAAACCTTTTTGATCCAAAGGTCACTTAGCTGAGTTTCATTCATTTCTCCTACTTAGTTAGAATTTTGTGTGTCCCGCCTTTATTTATTTTTTTGATTGATGCCAAAGGGGGATAAATGGTGTATATGGTGTATTTAACCTTGCAGGAAAAGTCATTCAAGGAGAGATTCACTCATTTGGGGGGAGAACTTAAATAGGAAAGTAATCTAATTTTCTTTTGTCATCCATCATAAAGGGGGAGATTAATAATGTTAAGATTTTGATGAATGATCAATGAGTGATTATTTCACTTGAATAAAACTCAAAAAGAAAGAAGTATCTCCCAAGAAGGAAAGAAAGATTACTGAAGATTCTAAGGAGAGTAAATAAAAAAGATTGGAAAATGGAAAAGGAAAAGATATATTACTATCAATAGATTGAAAAAAGTTCTATCAGAATATTCTATTGAGTAATAGAAAGGCATTACAAGAAAAGAAAAAAAGATCTGCAGCATTAAATGGATTACTAATGTCATGGGATTGTCGCATCTCTCTCTTAAGTATATATTGCACTTAGATAGATTTTCATTTTAGTCTTTACTTATTCTTGGAAACTGAATAATCCTTATTTACCTTCCTAAGACGAAAAATCCTTTGGGTTGCCTTCTAGATTCCAACTACTAGTAGTAGTCCAAACACTACTCTATAACTATTGAAAGTCAAACAAAGAGATTTAAGCTCATGCCAACCTTCTCTAGTTTTTACTCTACTTTACTCAAGTATTATATTCTCTTAAGGGTTTATTATGTACTTACAAAGAGAGGAGAGAAATACATAATTTATGAGTAATTCTATCAAAGTGTGGTAGAAAAAAGAAAGTGTGAGTCAAATACAAAAAGTTTGACTCAATCTTGTACTTTAATTTTATTTAAAAAAGAACTAGTAGAATCCCTTGCAGCCCAAGAGGAATGGAGTAATACCTATTAGAGGTCCCAACTAGTATAAAACATCAGGTGTCATTTACTTTCAACGTTTTGTTTTAAGAAGTTTTCATTACTGCACTTAATAGTCGACTGTCTGTTGAACAAAGTTGATTGTCTGGTCGAAAAAGAAGTAATTCAGCCCCTCTTACTTCTTTCAATCCTCATCCAGAATCCTCAACTGATGGTAACTGAATCTCAAGTTAACCTTAGAGAATATTGCCACTCCTTGAAGCTAGTCAAATAAGTTATCAATACGAGATATAGGGTACGTATTCTTCACTATCATTTAGTTGCCTATAGTCAATGCACATATGCATAGAACCATCAATTTTCTTATTACATTGCAAAGAAAATGTGAGTATCGCAGAATATTACTCGCATGATAAGAAAAAACAAATATAGGAGTATAAAATATGACACTTACATAAATAAGGTATGAACAATAACACATGTATCAAGGTGAAGTCTTATTTATTAAATATTTAGTCTTTATGTTATGCACAATTCAAATATAAATATGAAAAATTTCTTAATATAACTTGCTCATAGTACCATGAATAAAATCATGGTGTAATTTTTCCATTATTAGGAAATAAATATGAATCATAGGTCATAACATAGTGGGTAGCCTCTTCCATCAATAAGATATCATACCTATAACATATATATTCTTCAAAATATATAATGATAAAGTTCATTAACACTCAATTCGCATAACTTATATATCTGACCATTTTCCATTTTTTGAGAATCATTACTTTTAAGTTAGGTTCATTATAACAATTCATTCTTAACAATTCTCATAGTCATCAACCATTGTCATTTAAAAATTATGAAATCACTTTCAATTTTTTTCTCTGTCATAGTGTTTTATTCATATTTATATACATGGAAACCTTGACATCATGTTCATTTTCATTAAAATCTTAATATATCTATGACACTTTGATGTATGAAATAAAGAATTAGAATTATAATCCTTAAATAGACATCGGTGGTGTATCATTACTTATCACTCGCAATCATACATTTAAAATGGTTTTCAACGCATTTTTCCTTTTTCAACCCTTGAAGTTAAAATCTTTATATCATTTATATCATGTGAAAATTACATGAAGCATCACATTCAAATAAATAAGGGTAGCACATTATCACTTATCTTTCTTAATAATACACATAATATTTGAAGAACCATACCATTATGTAGGCATATTTATACATCGTAGACGAGAATAAGAAGATATGATCTTATAGAAAAGGTCTCAACTTAGAATACCTCATATGATTCCTAGATAACAATAATCCTATGACTTTAAAATAATTCCAAGAATTCCAATATAAATAACACGACTCTTAAATAACATTAATGAACAAATAATTCAAGAATTAGATTAACATTTTGTCAGACAACTAGTGGGAACCATTCATGCCTATTTTAGAATTGAAAGATTTCTATGTCGAATCATAACTCACATGTTATTCATTCATCAATGAGGTCCTAGGGTTATTTCAATCTCCGATCAAAATATTCCACTAATGGACGTCACTAATTAGCAATTCAGATGATTCTCTATTTATTAACAAATAGAAACTTTGAAACTTGCACACTTCAATTTCATGATCACCCTATAAAAACCCATATTTATTACTATGATACCATAACTATACAGTACATGTATGAGGTTAGAACAGTGTCTAGAATTTCATAATGAATAACATTCCCTAAATTTATATTTGAAAGCTTGAGATAAATCCTTGAGAGCTTTTAAAATTGAAGAATAATCACGTTGGAAATTCACATATTGAGTGGAGAAATAACCAAAGATTAATAGGGAAATTTACTTTGGATGTGAGAGTGAAACTTGAAGTAGGGAGCTTAGGAGGAGACTTCATATTTGAGCCAAAATAATTCCCATTTTACAAATAGACAAAGCCCATTGATAAACATGTATAACCTTTTGAACATAAAGTGCTAGCACTAATGAACAAAAAGACTTTCTAAAGTTTTTCCCTATCTAAATGCAAGACTCTAGTTTATTTTGAAGGTACTTTTGTGGAACATATTAAGATTTTGTACAGAGATCGTATTGATGAATGAAGTAATGCATTGGAATATACACTCAATGATTTTTAACATTATTGGTAAATACCACATAACTCTTTATATCCTTGGAGATATGCTTTTCTAGAGTAGAACTTTGTGCGAGCGTATTTTAAGTTTTAGTACATTATTTCTAACTAGTTTGTACTAGATATCCTTAGAACATAAATCACTTCTGACATGTGATGTTTTCCTAATTACACCTTGCAATAAAGTATAAAATGTTTGCTGAATTAAATATAGAACCCAACTAAGTTAGAATCAATCCCACAAGAAATATGAAAGTTAATGCAGTTATTTAGACTATTAATCAATTATTTCTATAAAAAAGGGAAATTGATATTAACAAGTATTAGTATCAAGAGTTCAGTAACCAAGTACCAAGTAGCAAGTTTTGTGGTGCTTTTATTTTATGATAGATGATGAAGTAGGATTGTACTTCCCATAATTTCATAACCTAGTAAGCATGTCATACTATTATCTATCTAGGTGCTTAGCATGCAAGATCGATAAGTTAGTTTCTTCTAAATAATTGATTGCCTATAAATATGAATATTCTCAATTACTGTTTAGGTTTCATGAGCTATTCAAATTAACCCTTACCTTTGATCTCGGATTAGCTATTTCCTGAAAAGAGCATGTTATTAGATGAGGGTTTATAGCCTTAAATCTTTGTTGTTCCTTTCTTTTTCCCATTATCTACCTCTATGGTTAAGCAAGTAAATATTTAAGGCAAGTTCTAATATTTCATACCATTACCTAAGTAATCAATATGAAAGAAAGAATAATACATGCATAAACACCATTCAAGAAACCCTAAGTATATTTTTCTATTTTGTTAATTCATTATGTTTCCTACAATCCTACTTCTGGAATTTAGCTACACATGCTTGAAGAATTACAATTAGGGATTGTAGATGAATTCATAATCATGAACTTATAAGAGTTGAATGGACAAAATATGGACACTTGAAGTATTAATGGAAATAGATAATCAAGAACAAATGTAATCTCTCAAAGTACAAGAAAAAATAATGTAATGTATTTCTCATAATTAAGAGGCAATAATAGAGTGTAAATTATAAAATAAAATCTAGAAAAAGTATTTATAGATAAAATGAAACATATCCTAAATAGAATCAGATCCCAGAGTTGAGTATCAGGTGAAGGATAGGATGACTCATCGTATCTCACAATTGTCTGTCCTTTCTGCTTGTTGTTGGATGGTCACTTGTTGCATATTGTCTAAAATCTCTATGACGATGATCAAGATGATCCCTTCTTTCCGTAGGACTATTTATTGTAAGTGCTTGTTATTACAAACAAGAATTTATCTTTTTAGGATCCTTTCCCTTGACCCTTAAGTTGAGCTTGTTGTATCTTACAATGGGTCGTAGAATGTTATCATCTGATGCCCTTAAACCTTTAAATCCTCTAATTTGTCCTATGACGGTATGGGATGACTTCATTAGCTCCAACAACTCATTAGATCATTTGATATTCTTTGGATCCATTTTCACAATTTTCTTAAATTTGACTTACTAGAACTTGTTTTCCTGACAAAACCACAAACACATCATTTCCACATAAACGTGTCTTAGAACTAGCATATTTTTATATTTGTAAGTGTCAAAACTATCGTAAAATTAAGGCGCATCAATATATCACCTATAATTATTATTATAACCACGTGGTATGATACAAGTTTGTAATATGTTTTAACATACAAAATATTGTTTCTAATCATCATTATTTTAGTTTAATGCATTTTGTCAAGCCTTGAATTTACACTCTGGGCATTGTCGGCAGCCAGAACCTTTACTGGCTTAAGCAGATCTTTGATCTGGTGTGTTATTAAGAATGAATATAGAATATATGTAAAAGCTTTGAATAAAATAAATATAAATTCAACTATTAAAGTAAATCAAAATGAATTTGTATAAATGAGACATAAAATTTGACTAAAAACTTGTGTACAACTGAACTGACAAAAGTAGTAGTGTAATGAAGACTTTGCTAACAAAAATAAGTAATGTTACTGGGATTAGGCCCCTGGCTATCTTTATTTAATAAAGGTTGTACTACTGGTGTGCAGAACTACTAACTAAACTTAAATAAAGTCCTCTGAGCACAAGGAGGACTCACCTTAAGATGAGAAGGTGAGATCTAATAGAGCATCTAGCTATGGGAATGAGTATCTGAATTTGTATCATGAGATGATGCCACCCCAAATAAGGTCGGTAAATGGAACACATGGTATGTAATAAAGGTGAAGTGAAATAATATACTATCTATTAAACTAAATAATTGTACATGAATATAAAATACATCAAGATCATTAGAAAGTTGGATGCCGAGATAAAAAATGTACTAAATATCTTAATCATCAATTTATGAAAATATTAAACAATAAGATAAACTGAATGTCAGAACTATTGAACTGAAAATATAAGGTAAAATTTAATAACTCAAATCATGGAGTAAACTAAATAATTGAATCATGAATGCTATTGAAATTTTGAAATAAGTAAGTTATAAAGTCACATAAAATACATTTAGAAATTGGTGGTCTCGTATCATAAGTCATACTTAAACAAAATATTATGTTTTCTAATTTGGAGAATTTCTTATAACGTAAATACATCATGTGAGATTATGATGTCCAACCTCTAACTTAATTGGAATACCTTTCATATACCTTGTCGTAGTATAAAACATAACTGAACTATAGATCCATATTGAATTTATTTCTATAGAGGAACCGCTTATATCAACGATGTGATCCTATCATACACAATCATACATAGTTTTGGAAATGTGATATCTAAACACATACATTTTTTAGTGTTATATAGTACTCCCAAAATATATATATGCTCATAGTATACCTTTTTAAGGTAAACTTAAGATCATATTGATGAATCTTTTCTCAATTCATATCATAAATTATACTATTGTGAGACTTTATTCAAAATATTATGCAACAAACTAGTTCAGAAATTTTT
The DNA here is from genome assembly GCA_030864215.1 of Capsicum pubescens. Taxonomy (NCBI): domain Eukaryota; kingdom Viridiplantae; phylum Streptophyta; class Magnoliopsida; order Solanales; family Solanaceae; genus Capsicum; species Capsicum pubescens. Next base: position 166,827,898 of record CM061544.1, on the reverse strand, counting down.
AGATCAAAACACTTTCTTTTCAAATATATCATCATGCATAGGAGAAATTTGTAGACTTTCATAAAAATATACTTTCAAAGTCTCAAATCAATTTTCATAGAAAAACATTATATTATGTAGAACATGAAATAGGCCTGAAAATATTGAAAAAAGTTTATAAGATTTAAAATAAGGTCTTTGAATATGTAATAGAAATTAAATTTCATGGAGTAAATTCAATTTATGAAATTTCTACTATTTTCATGGAGGATTCAAAGATACTCCCCAATAAATCAAGAGACTAATTTCGATAAATTGAATCCATAGCCCTAACATGATTCGTGAATGAAATTAACTATTGAAACATGTTTGTTGGGGAAGACTAAGATTTACATACAAAATATTATTCTTACATAAATTGAGATATGGAAAAAATTGAATAAAACTGAGAGAATCCTATCCTCAAGCTTTGAAAAATTATTCTTAAAACCCTTGAAGTTTTGAAAGAGGATAGGAATTGTTTGATTAATTATTCTAAGTGTATATACTTTCTAGGAGAGTTTAAGTCATGAATATTTTTTTTTTAAAAAAGGATAGGAAATAAACACCCTTAATAAAACAAAGTGAAAAAAATACAATGGGATAAGGCCTAATGCATCGCACTGCAGATAGCATTGCGGAGAAAGTGCATTGTGTTACCCAATGTGATGCATAAGGGATAGATTTATAAAATCTTTGAAGTTTATACTCGTTTGTGTGTTTTCCATAGTGTTGCCTGCCAATCCGCCACCCTTGCCTGATACTTCCCCAGAAGTTTTCGTCTAACTCCTGGAGCTTACCCCAAATGGATTCAAATCAATTGATGGATCATACAACCTGATTTCTAATCTTTAAAGAGTATATGAAATGACTTAAATATGATATAAAGGTTTAGGTGTTACACTTTTTCCAATGTTTACTTCTACACTTGTCTTAGTCTTTTCAATTATTTCTTTACCTTAGAAACATCAGGTTGTTCCCGCTCTCCAATTTTAATATGATTTTCAAGATTTAAATTTATGGGTCTTACTTTATCCCCCTCTTATGAATATTTAGCCATAAATATTCATTCATTATCTATATATCAAGCCCAATACTAGTGTTTTCCCTTCTAAATTTTTATTTCTTATATCCTTAGGGCCTCAAAAAGTTTCTAACTCTAGAAGTTCCCAAAAAATTAGTAAAGTTTTTATTGCAAATAACATATCCTAAAAAATTCCCTGCCAGGCTGGCTAATCAAATATTGCATACAAATGATACATAGCGAATTATGATATATTAGCATTGATACTTGAGAGAAAATGACTAAAATATAACTGACTCCTTTTGACCTCATGAACAATAAGAAAATTTCTCAGCAGACTTAACATACCTTTTCGATTCATTCATTGATTTAGAAAAATTTAAAGGTCAAGTAAAAATTTATATATAGGTACGCACATGATATAAATAAACGACACAGTTAAAACATGGAGGAATGGGACATTACCTCATGTATTTTCTACTAATTCCTAAAGAAGGTAAAAATATCTCCTTTTATATTTTCTTTAGCTTCCCAATAGCTTTGTCATGACCTGATATATGAGTCATGATGGAACCTACTTTATCCCGCCATTAGGTGATGTTCCGGCTTTTGACAGAATATTTTAGGCTTTTTCCTTAGGATAATTATGTGTTTTCGAGCAACCATGGTTGCATTTACTATGGCGTTTTAGTGTTTTCAGGGTAAGGACTAAATATGAAGAATAACTTAGACAATCTGAGCAAAACAAAGGCAAATTGAGCAGCGACAGCTCAGGCGATGGACCGTCGACCTTGCGATGATCCGTCTATCTAAACCGTTGACAAAAAGCAGAAGGCATAGACTCTGGATGGCCTGCGCGGTCTAGGAGATGGATCGTCGGCCCTACAACGAACCATCGGAGCAAACCATCACCATAATATAGAAAGCATCATCATTGGAAATCCTGTGACGATGTAGGCGATGGAACATCGGACCTGCGATGGACCGTCGCACTACCCGTTGCCCAGAAGCAAAACTTGGAGTCACTGGACACCTTGCGATGATGCAGGCGACGAATCGTCGGACCTATGATGGACCGTCGCTTGACCCGTAGACCAAAACGCGAAGAATCTGAGTTTGAATTTTAAAACTCCAGTTCTGGAATCATATAAATACCAAGTATTAGGGTTTATTCCATATCTTTTGTCTTTAGTTTCATACTTTCTCTTTTATTGAGAGCTTTGTACTACATATCATTGAGATTTGAATCTAGAGATTGAGACGTGATTATTAGTTTTTATATTTTCCATCAATGATCGAGAGGAACAATATTGTGACTTTTGTAAGTACTCTTTTGAAGTTATTTATGAACATCAATATAACTTTTATTTCTAACATGGAGATGAGTAGCTAAACTCCCATAACTAGGGTTATGGGAGCCATGATGTAGAGAACTATTTTAGGGTTGTGAATGGGTTTGTTTTCTAACATCTATAGAAATTGCATGAATCTTTCTTCATTTTAATGACGTCTATTGGTTGTAACCTTGAGAAGTGAGCCCATGAACTCCACTTGTCTGACAAAAAAGTGGATGTTGGGAAAAAAAGTGATTCACATGAGCTTCATAGGTTTACCCTTTGAGTTAACGGGTTGATGCCTTAACAGGATCAACCCTTGTGAGAGTGTTATTGAATAATGCATGAATCCTTTAAGTTCGAGATAAGTAAAGGGTGAAATACTCATTAGGTTGAGAAACACGTGGGTAATTTTTAGAATTCAATAATTCTTGCAATTGGATACATAAGTAAGAATTCGAACACAAACTCACAACCTTGATAGTTTGAACATCTTGGTGAGCATAAATCTAGTTAATTTCTTCTCATTAGAATTACATCTAAGTTTACTCTCAATAGCTGAGATTTTTTGTAACATCAATGCAAAAGAACACCGTTAAAATTTCCAAACCCTCTTTATTTCGAAGCCTTAGATTAACAGTCTAATAACAGTACCATACTTAGTGAACACGACATTCCCTGTGGGATTCTACACCCAACCCAGTTGGGTTCTATATTTGATAGCGACCGCTTACTCTCTCATAAGAGAATTGTAATTTGGGCGTATCAAATTTTAGCACCATTATCGGGGAGTACGATTGTCAATTAAGTTTGTGTTTGTTAATTAACCTTTGGTCAAGTTTCCCAAATTTTACTTTTATTTGTTATTTTTATTTATGCAGGGGAATTGTTGTGTATTCCAAGTACACGAAGATCGGGTGCACTATTATTACCAATACATCTAGAACTGTAACTTATTGGCAGAATAACAGAACCCCAAGATGTTGAGAGACTAGCCGCATTGGCTAGAGCTCAACTAAAATAGTAGAATGATGGCTAGAAGGCATGTCATCCTAACCTTGTTGATGATGATTTTGAGGATGATGACATTTTAGATCCTTCTAATTGAAGGCGTACAGAGAATGTAGCTACATCAGTGAACAGGAATGTGAACAAAAACCATCCTTTCAGGGTGAGACCTGATTGTTAAGCTGTTTAATTTGATATTAATGATAATGAAGATAGAATGGACAGATCTGGTTCTACTGGAGATATTATTCCTCCACCTCTAGCACCAGGAGAAAAGTTCAATATTACTAGTACAATAATCCAACTCCTTCACCAGAATGGGTTGTTTGGTGGACTCTCGGAAGATGATCCCAATATGCATTTAGTGAATTTTGTCACTATTTGTGAGTCCTTTGATAACCTGGGAGTGGGACAGAATGCCATCCACCTCCATTTATTTCCGTTATCTCTGTCTGGAGAGGCAACATTGTGGCTTAATGAGCTGACGCCTGATTCGATAACCAACTGGAGGCAATTGAAAGAGGCTTTCCTAGAAAGGTTCTTTACACCTTCCAGAAGGGTACAATTGAGGGACGAGATTAGTAACTTTAGAAAACTCCCAACTGAAGCCCTTCATGAGACTTGGGAGAGATTCAAAAAGAAGTTGACGCAGTTTCTGAACCATAATATGAAAGATATTCATCTAATAAAGACTATTTATCGGGCTTTGAACTCTATTATAAAGCCATATGTAGATAATGTTGTAGGGGGATCATTTGTGGATCTCACTTTTCAGTAGGCCTCAAAGATGCTTAATCGGATAACCAAACAAAGTAGAGTTTGGCATACCAAGGATTCTGTAGTACCAAGCCCTACTGTGTCTGTTGGCATGACTGTAGAACAATGTAAGAAAGAGGAAAAAGTGATCTAGACATGGTACACTTGAAGACGCAGATGGATTTGTTGACCAAGCATCTATTATCTGCAAAGACTGAAAAAGTGAAGGCTGTTGCAGCTAAAGGTAGAAATGATTCTGATTCAGAAGAAGAGGCTAACTATTTGAATAATCGAGGGGGTTTCTGAGGCAATATCCAAGAAAATAAAGGTCGTAACTACTACGACAAGGCTGGTTATAAAGATAGGGAGCAAGGAAATTTGAAAGGTAAGAATGATAAAAGTGGACTATATGTACCTCCCAGAAGTAGAGATAGTGTTGCAACTAGCTCTGGCAAGATGTCCTGATGGAGAAATTATTAAAGAGAGCTGAAGCTACCAACTCTGGAGTGACTACCATGAAGAGCGACTTATCTTCTATGAGTCAGTTGGAGAACTCGCACTCTACCTCTATCAAGCAGTTGGAGCAATAAATGAGCTAGCTCTCAGTGGATTTGAATTAGACGAATATTGGAATATTGCAAAGTGACACCATTCAGAACCTATGAAATGATGGCTCTTGTATAGATATCACTACTATAAGTGGTAAGGTATTGGCAGGCCCTCCTGTGGGTAAGCCTGTGGTTGATATTGTAGTCGATGATATTAAAGAAGAAAAGATTTATCATCCAGTGGAGTCAGGGAAATCTGATAAGGTTATTGATGAAACACCATCCAACAGTCATTAGGTTGATGATTTGAAGAAGAATAAGGGAAAGGAGGCTAAAGTGGTAGTTACCACTCTTCCAAAGCCACCTCCTCCATTTCCTCTCCGATTGAAGAAGAAAGCTGACGACGCCAAGTTTAGCAAATTCATGTCTATGCTGAAGCAGTTGATGATTAATCTACCACTGGTAGAGGCATTAAAGAAAATGCCTGAGTACTCAAAGTTCATGCAAGACCTCATCACAAAGAAGCAGTTTTTAGTTTTAGGCCGATGGACAATTTATATCATTGTTGTGTTATTTCCACAAGGTCTTTGGTCCAGAAAAAGGCAGATCTGGGAGCATTTACCATCCTATGTACTATTGGACCTCTTGACTTTGCAAAATCTCTATGCAACTTGGGAGATAGCATCAATCTAATGCTGCTAGCTATTACAAAAAGTTGGGTTTGAGAGATCCCTTACCCACTTACATGCGACTTGTGATGGTGGATAGGTCAGTTAAATGACCTGTTGGTATATTGTATGATGTGTTGGTGAAGTTTGCTAGTTTCATATTTCCTGTGGATTTTGTTATTCTGGATTGCGAGGTGGATTTTAAGGTGCCCATAATCTTGGGTCGACTTTCCTCGCAACCAGAAGTGTGTTGATTGATTTGCGAGCTAATGAGCTTTTATTCAGGCTAAATGATGAAGTGGTGCGATTTGATGTGTGCCAATAAATGAAGCAATAGAAATAAATTAGTGTGTTTTCCATTGTAGATGTCTATTATAAGGAGGAGCAGGAAGTACCGATAGAAGAGAAATTTGTTGTTGAAACCTTCACTATAGTGTTGATGAATTTTGATTAGGATGGTATAGAAGATTATGAGGAGACTATTGGTTACTTAAAGGGAATGGGGTATTACTCATATTCCCCCAAGAAGTTGGACTTGGACTTAGAAAATCATCCTAGTCCACCTGCTAAGCCTTTTAAAGAAGAACCACCTGTCTCGGAGATGAAAGAATTACCCAACCATTTGAGGTATGTGTTCCTGGGTAGTGAAAATGCACTACCTGTTATTATTGCGGCTGACCTGGGTGAGAAGCAAGTGGAAACACTTATTTCGGTGCTTCAAAGATACAAAAGAGCAATACGCTAGACTAATGCTGATATTATTGGCAGTCCTCCTGGCATCTACACTCATAAGATACAACTAGAGGAAGAATGTACTCCTACCATTGAGCATCAATGCTGACTTAACCCACCAATGCAATAGGTTTTTAAGAAGGAAATTATTAACTGGCTAGACGCAGGAGTGGTTTATCCTATTTTCGATAGTAAATGGGTTAGCCTGATTAAATATGTGCCCAAGAAAGGGGGCATGACTGTTGTTGCAAATGAAAAGAACGAGTTAATTCCTCTCAGGCCTGTGAATGGTTGGAGAGTTTGCATGGACTACCGCAAACTAAACTCATGGACTTTAAAGGACCACTTCCCAATGCCCTTCATGGATAAAATTCTTGATCGGTTGGTGGGAAGGGGGTGGTATTGCTTATTGGATGGATATTTTGGCTACAATCAAATCTGTATTGCTCTTGAAGATCAGGAGAATACAACGTTCACATATCCGTATGGAACTTTTGTATTCAAGTGGATATTATTTGGGTCATGTATTGCACCCACTACCTTTTAAAGTCGTATAATGTCTATTTTATCAGATATGTGTTCAACGATGATTTTTTTGTGGTTGGAGATTCATTTGGGATGTGTCTGGAGAACTTGAGTAAGGCTTTGCAGAGGTGTGTGGAATTCAATCTTGTGCTTAATTGGGAGAAATGCCACTTCATAGTGAAGGAAGGTATTGTTTTTGGGCATAAAATTTCAGCAAAAGGGATAGAGATCGATCGAGCCAAGGTAGAGGTTATTGAGAAGCTACCACCTCCCATCTCACTGAAAGGGGTGCATAGTTTCCTTGGACGTATTGTCTTTTACTGGAGGTTTTTACAAGACTTCTCTAAAATTACAAATCCACTTTGCAAACTTTTAGAGAAGGAAATTAAGTTCTTCTTTGACACTGATTGCATTAAGGCATTTGAATGCCTTAAGAGAAAGATAGTTGAGGCCCCTATCATTATTGCACCAGACTGTTCAAAACCATTTTAGATAATGTGTGATGGAAGTTATGTTTCCCTCGGAGCTGTGTTGGGGAAAAATAAGGATAAATTATTTCATCCAGTTTATTATGCCATCAAAGAACTGAATGGAGCTCAGAAAAACTACAACATCACAGAGCAGGAACTTCTAGCAGTGGTGTATGCTTTTGAGAAGTTTCGAGCATATTTACTAGGTACCAAGGTAGTGGTACGCACTGACCATGCTGCCTTGAGGTACCTAATGGAAAAGAAAGATGCTAAACTAAGGTTAATCTGGTGGGTATTGCTACTTCAGGAATTTGACTTCAAGGTTAAGGATCATAAGGGATGTGAGAATCAAGTGGTTGATCACTTATACAGACTCGAAGGAGAGCAAGCAGTAAAAGATGGGCTTGAGATTGATTATTCTTTTCCTGATAAGAAAGTATTGGTTGCAGTGCTCAAAAAAGTCTCTTGGTATGCTGACTTTGCGAATTATGTGGTAAGTGAGGTGGTACTAGAAAATCTTTCCTTTCATTAAAGGAAAAAGTTTCTTCATGATATGACCCATTACTTTTGGGATGAGCCGTATCTTTTTCGGCGATGTGCAGATGGTATTATTAGACGGTGCATCCCAAAAGTAGAAATGTTAAGTGTATTGGAAGCAAGCCATGCCTCCCCAATTGGAGGTCACCATGCAGGTGATCGGACTGTAAGGAAAGTGCTTCAGATTGGCTACTATTGGCCCTCTTTGTTCAAGGATGCTTATGAGTTCGTGAAGAGATGTAACCAATGTCAAAGGCAAGGGTCCATCTTAAAGCACCATGAGATACCAATGTCTAAAATGCTGGAGGTAGAGTTATTTGATGTGTGGGGCCTAGATTTCATGGGGCCCTTCATGAGCTCATTTAGAATGAAGTACATACTTGTTTTTATTTACTACGTGTCAAAATGGGTTAAGGTTGTAGCTCTGGCAGATAATAAAGAAAAGCAGGTTATTACATTTTTAAAGAGAAATACCTTCTCTCGCTTTAGGGTACCACGTACCATCATAAGCGATGGAGGATCACACTGTTGTAACAAGATATTCAGAGCTGCCTTGGAAAAATATGGAGTTAAGAAGCATAAGGTATCTACGCCATATCACCTGCAAACAAGTGGGCAAGTGGAAATCTCCAATCGGGAAATCAAGGCTATCATTTCCAAAACTGTGAATGCTAGCAGGAAGGATTGGTCTAGGAATCTGGAAAATGCTTTATGGGCATATTGAACAGATTTCAAGACACCTATTGGCTTTTCTCCATACTAATTGGTTTATAGCAAGGCATGACATTTAACGATTGAGCTAGAGCATAAAGCACTGTGGCACTAAAGTATCTAAATCTGAACTAGAATGAGGCAGCAAATATGAGACTGGGGAAGCTTAATGAGATGGATGAGTTTTATCTTAGGGCATATGAGAGAGCTGACCTATACAAGGAATGAATTAAGAAATACCATGATCGCAGAATTAAAAAAAAAGAGTTTCAGAAAGGTGACTTGGTGCTTCTATTCAATTCCAGACTCAAATTGTTCCCAGGAAAACTTAAGTCTAAGTGGTCAGGCCCATTTAAAGTTAGTCAAGTCTACTCATTTGGAGTATTTGAACTAGAAAATAAATATGGAAGTGTCTTCAAAGTCAACGGTCAACGAGTCAAACTTTATATCGATCCAAAAGACTCGATAAAAAGCATCGCTACTTTCTATCTCGATGAAATCTGAGTAATTGAGATAACTAAATCATGCTACGATGATAAATCAGGCACTAGTGGGAGGGAACCCACATTGAGTTATTTTATAGCATTTATTTAAGTTATTTAGTTGTTTGTTTTGTTGATTTTTACAAGCTGAAGGGTTGTTGAAGTGTACAGGTACAATAATCTAGAGTAAATAGAAGCTAAAGGAATTTTGCGTGACCGACGTATCACCCGATGAACCATCACAAGCTCAACGGACCGTCGCGGGCAATCATCGCAACTATGTCCAGAAACCAAGAATCTAGAAAAGTAGCAACGAAATTATTCGATGGGCCATTGTATGCTCGACGGACCATCATTTGAACCGCCGTAGGTTTTCCCCAAGGTTAGTTTACTGGATAGTCATAACAGGATGTCCGACGGACCATCGCATATTTGATGGAACATCGATTTCACCGTCGCACTTAACCCTGGTTATGCAGGTCGAGTCAGATAAGTTTATATAGCTGAATTTTTTATTCTTATCTGATTTGAACGGTTTGAAATTGATAATTTAAATATTTAAGTAACTCCTACCTGTTCAATGCACCTGTGACTTTTCATTCTCCCTTTTAACTTCTTAACTCCCTCTTTTCCCTTTCTATTTAAACGCGACTCCCTCCTTTTTTATTTACTCATCATAAGTCATAAGTTTACTTCACTAAATCAAATCGTCATCTGACTGTTCGAAGTGTATTGTGCAAGACCAAGTAATTATTCAATACTACAGTAATCAGGAATCAATTCTCCTTTTCTTTTCTTCAACATGATGAGAAATCAAATAGGTGAAATCAACCCGGTGCATCAAAGTCATTTCTTTTGCAAATTTTATTGGTATGTTGTTGATGTTAGTCGAAGCATTGCATATACTATCCTAGGGGAATTTTGAGTAACCCATGGACCAAGAATGGCAAGTTAGGGTGAGTTATTATCGATCAAAATAATGTAAAAATCACCCTTACATGAGATCCACGCAAGGTGTTTGACAAAATGCCAAAATGAGAGTTGCATCTGCCAGTTACAGCCAATGGTATGCACGAAGGATCATCGCATACTCGACGGAACGTCGCATTGGATCATCACACATTTTACAGAAAAGGAGCTACTGGAATGACCCCGACAGTTGGGGTCGAAGGACTGTCGCATACTCGACGGACCGTCTCCTTTAACCATCGCTGGTCAGAAAAATTTCTTTTCTATGGTTTAAAATTGTATATTGATAAATGCTACATTTTTAGGTACCATGGCTCCCAAATTATTACAAACCAGAGGCTGGGGTAGAGGCCAAGCATCCAGGTCTGATTCACCAGCCCATAATACTCGTCAAACACTACAGGTGGCTTCTTCATCCTTATCGTCTGACGAGGTGGTGAAAAGTAGTAGCAGCAGTGCCTCTATTTCGATTCCACTCGAGGTAGGGGTTGAAACTTCTAACCCCATTCAAGAAGAGGTCCCAGAACAAGAGGATCCAAATGTTATTCGACGCAAGGATCAGCACCTAAGGGAAGCCATAAGATAGCAAGTAGTGGGTCCAGTGACATTTTCTACAAAGGGATGGCACCAACGAATAGGTTGCCTATAAAAAGGACAATTTTTTAGGAGCTCCATATCATCACAACAACCCTGCATGAGTATCCTGAACTTGAGTGTCGTTTCAATGCACATGAGTTGGACTAGATGAGTAATCCAGTTGGACCTTACCAACCACACTTGGTTCATGAATTTTTTGCCAACTATTTAGCATTGCTAGAGAAGGACTTCCCTAAAGGATCATCGGCTACCGATATGAACAATTTTGATACGGTTCATGTGAGAGGAGTTGACATTGACATTTTAGAGAGTACTTTAAACAAATTTCTATTTGAGACTTACTATCAGATACCAGGGGCTATTCCAGAGTTGGAGAATCGGATATTTTCACGGGCTGAACAAAGGCCATGGTTAGCAGGGATACTGATAGATGGGGGAGATCCTGCATGGTTGCTTGACCCCCATGAAACATATCGAAGAAATCAATATGTTTCAGGGCCAAGTTCTGGTGGGCGATTGTACGATTGAGGCTTATGCCAACAGGTGGTGATGATTGTTTAGAGAGCACCAGAGCTGTGATTGTTGCCACTTTGATAGAAGGGTTGACCGTAGATTTTGGGCACATCATTTCCAATGAGTTATTTTTTTGTGCTCATAAGACTCATACTGCACTGCCATTTCTATGCCTTATCACTGAGTTGTGCATAAAGGCCAAAGTTCCTTTGATCAGTAGAATAGATAACGAGGTCCCAGCACTGTACAAGCAGAACATTGAAAAGACAAAAGGGTGACTCGAGATTTGATTTGTGAATCAACAGACCTCCATCCCAACAAACTCAGTCAGCACCGGTGCCTGAGCCATCAGATTTTCTTGCAGGTATGCCATTGCTTTTGACTATGTATGTGCCTCCTACCACCTCTACAGGTTTAGATTCTATGCTGATGGGTGGTACCCCATACTCTGCGTCGGTCCCACCCCAAACTTCTAAGTACAAGCTGAATCCTGATAACTTTGCAAAAACTGTGAGAACCATCAAAAGGTCAAAAAGCAGATAGCAATTTAGGGGAAAGATTTCAGACCTTTTGTGGAGAAAATTATGGAGGATGCATTACGCCCTTTTAGAAATTTCCAGCTATGCATGGACAATATGGAAGAGCGCATAAACTAAAAGTTGGATGAAATATCCATTCCTGATTTTGATAAAATAATCAAAGAGGTTAGACAGCTCCGGGAAGATGTCGATAAGATAAGTCAACAGCCACAGTAGACCACATTCGATCCAGTCCAAGTTGCTAGTGATGAGGATGAAGGTATTGTGGACTTATTTGGGAATTTGATCAAGGACAAAGGTACAAAGGTAGAAGAATGAGACAAAAAGACTGAAAAAGCTGATAAGAAAGAAGACAAGAAGCAAAGACTGGCAGCCATGTCACCTCAACAATTTGAAGATTACCAGATACGGTGGACAGTAAAGAAGTCAAGGAGAGAGGCAGAAAAGCAGCAGAAAAGTCTTCAAGATGAAGCATCTAGAGTATCCACTAGTTCGTCCTCAGTCAAGGGGCAAATTTCAGACCCTGTCAGAGATGTGCTACCTCCGACTCTGGAGGGAGAGATTTTGAGTACTCCCACCACCATGGGAGTCAACATTGCACCTAGTGAGTATGTTAAAGCCTTCCCACACTTCACTGATGCCTTAGATTTACTAAGAGACACCATAAGTATTTTCCCATCCTTTGTACTTAAAATATTATATATTTGAGGACAAAGCATTTTATTTTGGGGGTGGATATGCTTGTTGAGGGGCTGTGTTGCCGATATTATCGGTATGTATAAGTGTTAATTTTTCATTTTCATGATCTATTTATTAAATTTTCAGTTTCATGTTTGGTTGGTAATATGGTTGCATGAAATAAAAGTCCATTCCTGTTGGCACCTTATTGTAAATATGTGGATAACAACTGATGGTGGCAAAATTATGTTTTTTTTTGGAATAAGTAATTCCTCTTACCAAGTGGAAAAGTGTTGTGCAACCATGTGTGACTCCGTTAATGGAATTAGAAGTTAGTAATAAAGCAAAGCTTAGCTATATGATCGGGATCCCAAAAATTAGTAGGATAGAAATTAACTCAGTGCTTGTGTGGGCGAGTATTTATGTAGTTCTGACATAAGTGTTACACCTAGAACATGCCCAATTCATCTGATGTTGTCATGTGTTTTGACTCAATAAGAGAGGATAGTAGGCCTTCTTGTATTATTAGTCTACTTAGCCCAATGAATAACCCAACAAAAACATTGTGTTCCCTTTGTCAACCCTTTTGAGCTTTGGTAGTGTTTTTCTGTCAAAATAAGTTTGATTCACTCTCTAAAAAGTGTTAAGTATTTAGCTTTGGCCCTGGTCCAATTGTGGACATTGTGCACTTTAACTTAGGCAAATCGTCTAAGTTGAGGGTGGCTACTACTGTATTGTTATTGCCTAGAAGGTTGAGTTTAAGGTAATGTGAAGAGTAGCATCCGACCCTGGTCTACTTAGCAATCTAAATAGATATTTTGCACCTCAATATTCTACATCAACATAAGTTGAGAGTGGCTGATGATGTGTTCTCAAAAAAAAATTGGGTTATGACAAGAGCACTGAAGAATAACTGTGATTAAATAAGGGGGTCCTTGATTCTGGTAAGTAACTACCAAATAGGGTAAAGAGAGTAAAATTCTTGTACTTTAAGTCACTTACCCAAATGAATAACCTTCACCGAGCCTAAAACCTCATTATAACCCTTAGCAAGTCCTGCTTTATCTTAGCGAGTCAATCATATGAGAACATTAGATGATAAGGGCATATTTATAGATGTACACTATGTTGGCAACTTCTTTTCAGAGAGTAAGAAGCTTAGTTTTGTACACGATTTAACTGTGTGATATGAGGTGGACTTCTTTGGCTGTGAGCGCATGTTGAGTTATATCTATTCTATTTAGTTCTTTAGGGTGTCATATCTGTAGCTATAAATGTGTTGATTAGTAGTAAATGCCAATAGTGGATCCATGTGTGTTGAAATGGCATAACTAAATTGGTAGTGGAATGATTGTATGATTGTGTTGGTTTTACTGTGAACTTCCCATCATGATATTGTTCATATATGTATCCCTGTGTTGAGTTTCTTGAGGACAAGCAATTACCTTAAGGTGAGGGTGTTTGATGTTCCGCCTTTTGACGAAATATTTTAGGCCTTTTCCTTAGGATAATTGTGTGTTTTCAAGCAACCATATTGTATTTAACATGGTGTTTTTGGGTTTTCAGGGTAAGGACTGAGGGTGAAAGATAACTTGGATAATCTGAGAAAAACAAAGGCAAATTGAGCAGCGACGACTCAGGTAATGGACCGTCGACCTTGCAATGATCTATCGGTCTATATCATCGATAAAAAGCATAAGGCATAAACTTTGGAAGGACTGCGATGGTGATGTGTGAGAAGATGCTAACATATTTGAGGCTTTTAACTCTAAATAATTGCGAAGTCTTAAGAAACTTTTGGTTGTTTTTGATAGTTTTCTTGTGATATTATAGCTGTAGCAAGGATGGGAGGAAAACATAGAAAAGATGAACAAAATAAGTAAAATCTGGTACAAGTGAGCTGATATGAGTCGGACGGCATTTCTTGCAAGCCATCATAGATGTGGTAACCTACCAGAAAAAAGCGTCAGAAAGAACAGTGAAGAAGAGTTGCAGGATGAAGGTGATGATATTCTCAATATGTCATCACAAGTGTGGTAAGCCGTCAGAAGATGCCTTCAAGTAGGACAGAACATGGTGAAATAAGCTGAAGTTCTAACGACATTTGCTACACACCGTCACTCCTCTAGTAAGTCATTGGAGGATATCGTTAGAGTGAGTCAGAACAGGTTAAGAAGGCACGACTTCTGACGACATAGCTGAGACGCCTTCAGAAGCTTGACGATCAACACCAATATGCCGTCACCTAAATCTGAGGCCATCTGTGATTTTGTTATTTTATTACCTTAATTAGGCTTTAGTATAAATAGCATCTTTTAGGGTTTCATTCACAACTTCGAAAGCAGCTTTTGACATCTTGTAACTTAGTAAAGGGGAGTTCACTTGTTTTTTACTCTCTTAACTTAGAATTCAATTTTCCAACCTTTGATTTAGTTGTGGGAAATTCTTATTGTACTTGAAGGAGAAACAACTTTGAATTTCATCTTTTGTAAGTTCACTTGCTTTAAGTTATGAATTTATTCTTTGTTATCTCTTTTTATCTTATGAGCAACTAAAACCCACAACTAGGGTTATGGGATCTATGATTATTATTTCATTGATTTAATAGTTGGATTAGGGTTTGAGTGATTGTGGGAACGTCTTGAAATTCTGCTGTTTTAACTTGAATCTATTGCTTGCAAACATTAGGTTATGCCTTAGGTTTTATTTGCTTCTAACGGAGAAATATATTAGAGGTTGTGAATTATCAACAGGGACTCGAAAGCTACCAACCTTCTGTTTAATGATTGATGCCGTAACTGGATCAATCTACCTGAGATAACATTCGGTTGGAAATAGATATGTTATCTAAGTTTGAGAGAATTAGATAATAAATTATCTGGTGAGGTCGAGAGATAAGTCAGATAGTATCATTGGCAGGCATAATCTGTTGTTCCCACCTATCACGAGAATCATGAACAGTTATTATTCAATGGAGATTAATAGTCATAGTGATCACAACCCTAGTTTCTCTATATCATTGATTCGAAATATTGAAATCTAAGTTTTGAGTTCTAAAATAAGTTGAAATGTTAAAATTTGTTGATTGATAAAAACTCCTATTTTGTCTTTTCTTATTATTCATTTGAATTTAACTTGTATCTATAGTTTCGAACTAGTTTAATCGCCACTCACATTATTCCCTATGGATTCGATCCTGACTCTGAAGTTGGGTAAATATATTGACGACGACCGCCTTGCACTTATTTGAGGTGTAAGTTGAGCGTTATCAAAAATGGCGCCGTTGTCGGAGAATAATTTGGCGTATTGAGTTAGTTTGGAATTTTAGCTTACTTGCTTGAATTCAAACTTGTAAATATTTGTTGTGATTTCCTTTGTTCTTGTGTTAGGTAGATTTTTTTTATTTTTGTTTATTTCTTACTATGGCATCATGGAATGAATGTAAGTTTAATAGTTGGAAATCTTATCTGGATGATCCATGTCCATATTATGATGGACCCCACTTTTGGCAAGATTGTAGATATGCTCCCCGGAGAGAGATGTGTGCACCATCTCCATCCGATCGGGAGTATAATTGTTCTTTATCTGGTCGTCAAGATGGACATTAGAGTGATTTCCCAAATGCCTCTTCCCTCTATTGCGCTAACCCAGGTTCTAGTTTTTTTTTTGAGTATGATAAGTCTTATGGTCAAGAAAAGAAAAAACGAAGCACTGGAATGAGTGACACTGAAGCTATGCTTCAACAAATGTTGGATCGTATAGACACAACAAATGATACCATATGTCACATACGTCAAGAAATTAGGGCATTTAATGAGGGAAGAGAAAGGATAGAAGAGATGGATATCAAGGTCAATCATCCAAAACACTTTTCTACATTATGTTTAGATGATATCTTGTCTGTGGAATAATTTAAAATAATGGAAGAATATGACGATGAAGAGCAAGATTCCTATACTGATGATGAGCTTGATGTTGATCAACCTTTGGAGATTTCCCAACCAACCGATCCAACCATGAGGGATGATGCCAAGATTGAGGGAATGGTGCTAGAGGCAAAAGAAAAATCCAAGCCAATCTCTTATGAAGACTCTAGCCCAATTCAAAGTAAAAATGTTGAGAAGATGAATAAAAGTGAGTGTGTAGAGGATAGTGTAAATTTTTAAGTAGGATTTATTGGGCCACACTCGAAGAATTTTTCCACATTATGTTTAGATGATATCTTGTCTGTGGAATCATCTAAGCTAGTGGAAGACTGTGAAGATGAGGAACAAAAATCCTATATTATTTATTTTACACTTGATAAACAACATAAAAACATACCTCACTTTAAGGTCGAGTTGTTTACCATGCATCATTCATTACTTGGCTTCTTAATCTTTGTACCACCTCTCTATGAGCGAGGCAAGAAGATGGACTCTATGTTGGGTGTGAAATTCATATCCTCAAGGTGGAGGAAAAAGATGAGTTGGGTCGTGCCGCGATGTTAAACTAGCGCTTCTTGGGAGGAAACCCAAGGTAATTTGTTGTTAGTATTTGTATTATATGATTGAGATCAGATCTTCGCACCCATGGTGCCACAGGTATGTTTCTAACTCTCTTGTTTTGATTTGACTTGTTGGGAACAATGCATGATATTAAGTTGAGGGAGGTGCTACTTGTGGGTGTTGATGTCCTCCTGGGGTTTTTGTTGCCGTGCATTTTTTCTCTGAATTCTTGTTCCTAGTAGAGATGGCATGTTTAGGCGTACTATATTTGTTTTGTGATATGTTATGGTTAACTGGAGAAAAATAAGTATCTAGAGCAGTTGACATATTTTGGTTGATTTTTTAGACTGATAAACACCTCTCCATTGGTCTATTTTATAACTGTGTGATATACATTTATGTGTGACCACTGTGCATCTTGGTATGGCATTAGTACTGGTGACATGATATCCATTGCTAAACAATCGCATGAACCGGATAGGTAGTATCTTGTGATGCACCTTTGTGCCATGTGTGTGTGAGATACTACTTAGTTCCCTTTGTGAGTTAAATCTAGAACTTGCCTGGTTAGTCTTACCTTGGTTGAAAGATAGGGGTTAGGAAAGGATCATAATCCGTTTTGATTTTTAAGTCACTTTTTGCCTAAATGACCTTCCCTGTATGCATGATATCTCTTGATCCCTATTTTGAGCCTGAATTGACCATTTCTTTCTATGACACCTATCACCTTCCCATTTAGATTATAATGAACCTGTTTTGGCCCTGGTCCTCCTTGGACACTGTGCACCTAGAGTTTGGTAAACAACCTAAGTTGAGGGTGGCTATCATAGGGGTGCATGATGTAAACTGAGTATGAAGAAAGGTAGAATACAAGGAAAAGAATAAGTGGAAAAAGAATAAAAAGATAGGTGGTGTGGAAGAACAATAAGAAAAGAAAAGAATGAAAAAAAAAGACACATCCATCTTGAATAATGTGTGATCAAGAAAAGGAGAAAAAAAAATGTTAATAAGTGAACCCCAAAAGTTAAGGTAGTGCCAAGGAGGCTTAGTCACTCTAAATGCCATTGAATATCATACCACCCCTTAGCCTACATTACGAGCCGAAGAAAAGACCTATAGTGATCCTAACTTACCTATCTAGACACCTTGCTAATGAAAATAAGGGTAAGCATATGGTATTTGACATGCACTGATTGGAATTTCTTTCTGAGAGTGAGTGTCTCTTGACCGTCCCCGCATTGACATGCTTGAGTTCATATATGAGTAAGGAGGGACTTCTGTTGTAAGGGCACATCGGTAGCATTGCTAGATGTTAACTTGTTTGGATAGTGTAACATTGGTATATGCATGGTTGTTGTTGCTGAATTGATGCCATATCTTGATTCCTTTGGGTCACATTGTTAATCTTCATGGATATGCATAATTGGATAGAACGTGGAGAGTTGCATGAGTTTTGAGCTAAACTTGATAATCAACTGTGATAGGTATCTTATGTGTCTCTTGGTTAAGCATCGTAGTATGGTGTTATGTAGTTGCTTGAGCACAAGCAATTGTTTTAAGTTGAGGGTGTTGATGTGTGAACAGATGCTAACATATTTGAGGCTTTTAACTCTAAATAATTGCGAAGTCTTAAGCAACTTTTGGTTATTTTTGATCGTTTTCTTGTGATATTGTAGTTGTAGCAAGGATGGGATGAAAACATAGGAAAGATGAACAAAATAAGTAAAATCTGGTACAAGTGAGCTGATATGAGTCTGATGGCATTTCTTGCATGCCGCCAGAGATGTGGTAAGATACCATAAAAAGGTGTTAGGAAGAACAGTGAAGAAGAGTTGCTGGATGAAGGTGGCGACATTCTCAATATGTTATCACAAGTGTGGTAAGCCATCAGAAGATGCCATCAAGTGGGACAGAACATGGTGAAATAAGCTGAAGGTCTGACGACATTTGCTACACGTCGTCACTCCTCTGGTAAGCCGTCGGAGGACATCGTCAGAGTGAGGCAGAACAGGTTAAGAAGGCACGACTTCTGACGACATAGCTGAGATGCCATCAGAAGCCTGACGATCAACACCAATATGCCGTCACCTAAATCCGAGGCCAGCTGTGATTTTGTTATTTTATTACCTTAATTAGGCTTTAGTATAAATAGCATCTTTTAGGGTTTCATTCACAACTTCGGAAGCATCTTTTGACATCTTATAACTTAGTAAAGGGAAGTTCACTTGTTTTTGACTCTCTTAACTTAGAATTCAATTTTCCATCCTTTGATTTAGTTGTGGGAAATTCTTATTGTACTTGAAGGAGAAACAACTTTGAATTTCATCTTTTGTAAGTTCACTTGCTTTAAGTTATGAATTTAATCTTTGTTATCTATTTCTATCTTATGAGCAACTAAAACCCACAAATAGGGTTGTGGGATCTATTATTATTATTTAATTGATTTAATAGTTGGATTAGGTTTTGAGTTATTGTGGGAACGTCTTGAAATTCTTTTGTTTTAACTTTAATCAATTGGTTACAAACATTAGGTTATGCCTTAGGTTTTATTTGCTTCTAATGGAGAAATAGACTAGAGGTTGTGAATTATCAACAAGGACTCGGAAGCTACCAACTTTCTGTTTAATGATTGATGCCGTTACTGGATCAATTTACCTGAGATAACATCTGGCTGGAAATATATATGTTATCTAAAATAAGTTGAAACGTTAAAATTTGTTTGATTGATAAAAAACCCTATTTTGTCTTTTCTTATTATTTTTTTGAATTTAACTTGTATCTATAGTTTCGAACTAGTTTAATCGTCATTCACATTATTCCCTGTGGATTCGACCCCGACTCCGAAGTTGGATAAATATATTGACGACGACCGCCTTGCACTTATTTGAGGTGTAAGTTAAGCATTATCAGATGGTCCAGGCGATGGATCGCCGGCCCTGCGATGAACCGTCGCTATAATACAGAAGGAAACATCATTGGAAACCCTGCGACGATGTAGGTGATGGAACATAGAACCTACGATGGACCGTCGCACTACCCATCACCAAGAAGAAGAACGTGGAGTCACTAGACACCCTGCAATGATGCAGGCGATGAACCATCTGACCTGCGATAGACCGTCATTTGACCCATCCACCAAAACGTGGAGAATCTGAGTTTGAATATTAAAACCCAAGTTCAGGAATCATATAAATACAAAGTATTAGGTTTTATTCCGTATCTTTTGTCTTCAGTTGCATACTTTCTCTTCTATTGAGAGCATTGTACTACTTTTCATTGAGATTTGAATCTAGAGATTGAGACGTGATTATTAGTTTTTATATTTTCCATCAAAGATCGAGAAGAACAATATTGTGACTTTTGTAAGTACTCTTCTAAAGTTATTTATGAACATCAATACAACTTTGATTTCTGACATGGAGATGAGTATCTAAACTCCCATAACTAGGGTTATGGGAGCCTTGATGTAGAGAACTATTTTGGGGTTGTGAATGGGTTTGTTTTCTAACATCTATCAAAATTGCATGAATCTTTCTTCATTTTAATGACATCTCTTGGTTTTAAACTTGAGAAGTGACCCCATGAACTCCACTTGTCTAACAAGAAAGTGGATGTTGGGAAAAAAAGTGATTCATATGAGCTTCATAGGTTTACCCTTTGGGTTAACGGGTTGATGCCTTAGCAGGATCAACCCTTGTGAGAGTGTTATTGAATAATGCTTGAATCCTTTAAGTTCGAGAGAAGTAAAGGGTGAAATACTCATTAGGTTGAGAAACACGCGGGTAATTTTTAGAATTCAATAATTCTTGCAATTGGATACATAAGTAAGAATTCGAACACAAACTCACAACCCTGATTGTTTGAACATCTTGGTTTGCATAACTCTAGTTAATTTCTTCTCATTGGAATTACATCTAAATTTACTCTCAGTAACTGGGCTTTTGTGTAACATGAACACAAAATAACACCCTAAACAATTCCAAACCCCCTTTATTTTGGATCCTTTGATCAACAGTCCAATAACAGTAACAATACTTAGTGAACATAGTATTGCCTATGGGATTCGACACCAAACCCAGTTCGGCTCTATATTTGGCAGCGACCGCTTACTCTCTCGTAAGAGAGTTGTAATTTGGGTGTATCAATAGGTATGCCAAAGCATATCCTAGAGCTATAAGCAATGGGCTAACTTGGTGGAAAATGATCTAAAAGCTGGAAAGCAACAATATAAGACTTAAATAGTAATAAGACAATCTAAAAGTCTAATAGATAGAAAAATGACCAACAACCATTTCAAGACTCAGTAATATCGGTAGAAGAGCTACTACAATGAATTATAAGTACTGAAAATTCAAAGATCATCTATCTCAAAAATGAAAGACTAGACATAGATAAATTGAAAGAAAAATCACAACTTTGAACGTTGCATCAATAGCGGCATTTTGTACACAAATCTACACCAAAAGGCATAGAAGTGTACTATTAGTATCAAAACCATAGTTTCTTAGTACCATCATCGACCAACTAAGCTAAATTATGATATAAATACAATAAGATATGAGATACAATAACTAAGTCAAGGCAAAAAGGCAAACCTGGAAATAAGCTCCAACACCATTGGGCATAAGTAAATAAGTAATTTGGAAAAGTAACGTAAAAATCACACAAGACTAACTATTAAATTAGCACCCATAAGACAATAAGTGTGGAAAAGTAAATAATCCAACGCAGGCTCCCATAAGCCTAAAGGATACAATCAAAGGAAAACAAATAACTGAATAACCATAAATTATCCATTTATCATTCCATAACCAAGAATCCATCAGTACTATATCATATCATATATAACTCTCAACGTCGGACTTGAACTGAAACTCGACAAACTTATCATCAATATATCCCCTAGTATCAACATCATAATATCATTTGCAGGACATAAAATGGAACTTGTTGTATTAATATCATTATCAATTGGTGGACTTGAACTGGAACTAAGGTATCATTATCATTATTATTATTGAACCTGAACCAAAACTTGTAAATAATTATCATCCATTGATCATATAAATCAACCTTAATCATAAGCCATATCTCTAAATTGCAACAATTATCCATTGGGTTGTACCCAGAATTATCACTAACTCTCAACTACCAAACTAGCATAATCAATAAGCATTTAGTCTCCTCAAAGTCCCAAAATAGCATCATTAATAAGGGTATATCATACGTAAATGCATCTAAGAAATCTAACACAAGTTTCAGCCTAAGGTGGACCCAAGGGGCCTACTTCTAATTCTCAAAATCCATTTTAGGCAAATTCTACCCCAGATTGGACTAAGGTATCTGAATTCATTTCTTGATGTGAAATAAGCCATAGTTATCCCTAAGATAGCAATTCTCTCTAAAACACGAGAAACTAAGCCAATTATACCTAAATTATAGTTTCAAGATAACCTAAATAGTCCAACAAGCCCAAATATTTTCAATCATACTCCAACACCTAGATCCCACTATATATCTAGCATAATAGTACAATCATACTACAAAATAGCTCAATCTATGAAGAGGATAAACCTAGCCTACTTGGATGTGGAATAAAATCCTGAAGAATCTATTAAACCACCGATTTACCTTTCTGAGAAGCTTCTGCAAGGTTCCATGCTATCGAAATCACAATCTACTCATCAAAACGGTAATGATACCCATATTTCACTATTGTGGTTCGAGTCAAAATTTATATTAAAAAAAATTCATGTGTGGTCCGTTTATGGAATTGCACTTTCAAAACCAACCTAACATCCCTCTATGATCATGGAACATTTACCCTAAAAAATAGGTGAATTCTAAGCTCTAATGATGCTACAATCAAGCCACCAAGATTTTAGAGATTTTGAAAAAAGATAAAGGATTCTATGTAGAAATTATTGGAAGATTACCATAAATCCAAAGAAGAAATGCATAAATTAACTTCACCGAAGCTCTAAAATCAACCACAAATGATTCTCCTAAGTTTTCCACCTTTTAGGGTTCAATATTCTAAGGAATGGATGAAAATGGTGAAAATTAGGCTAAGTGGGTTATTTATACCCTTCCTAGGTCCACAAGTGTTGCTTAAGCGGACGTTGGGCCGCTTAAGTGATATAGTGTCGCTTTAATGACATCTGGTGTCATCCTAGATACCATTGAAATGACCTTTGGATGCTTAAACGACCATTACTTAAGTGATAAAGTTTTGCTTAAGCAATACCTGTTGGGCGATATCAGGCCGCTTAAGCGAAAGCCAGGCCGCTCTAGCAAACCTGTGACTTGGAAATTTTTTTAAGTCTCTACAAACCCCTTAGGATTCATTTGAAATCACGTATATGAAAATGAACTATGCTATTGTAATGCCTCGAAATATCATTCCGAGATGCCACACGGTGCCCAAGGCTACACGTAGCCTCAAGATAACCCTTTAAGCCAAAACACTATCCTTGGGTTCCAACACAACAACATACATGCTACGCTAAGGATATATATAAGTACATATCATATAACCTTGCACATGGCACGAAATATCGTTAGAATGTACATATATGAAATGTCTATACACAAACCAACCCAACAATACACTAGTCTGACATAGCCTCTATACAGCAAAATCAACGAGCCATTAGGACAAATCCCCAACTGACTCAACAGACCAAAGGAATCACAAAACAACAACAACAAAACTAGTAACTTGGTCCTCGAACCATGAGGACTCACCACTGAAGGAATGTAGATGTGGCACTCGAATATCACTATCGCGGCTGCGGCTGAGTACCTGAACCTACATCATGGTAAGAATGTATCCCAAAGAGAAATATATGGTTCAGCACAAGATACGTACTGAGTATGTGGGGGCGCATGCAAAATATAAATAATATCATAAATTTGGTAAAAATGTACATACGGACCATAATGACACACCCGGCTTGAGTGACATTGTATCATGTTACTCATAACATCTTAGATAGGAAATATAGGATAAAAACCTCATAAATCATTATAGATCATTATAGGCAAATTGACTTACCACATCAAAACTCGGAGTGACTCAGTATTTCAATAAACATGACTCTTATGGACAGGAGAGTTTCCTATAACCAAAACCCCACGTGAGTATGTAGAATACCAACGTTTGAAACCCCCGTTGGCGTGAGATTCATACTCTTTTCCAAGGAGTACGACCTTAAAACTGCAATAATCACAATCGGCCTCTTTGGCCAATAATATCATCATTAAACAACCCTACGGTGGCACATAGGTTTGGAGAAATACCAAATTTCCCTCTCAGTGCTAAGTACTACTCCCCGACAAGCTCAGAACGCGTTAGGAAATCCACCACAACATCACAAGGGTCTATCATAAAGACCAAATCAAATCTCTTTCTCATTTATCAAATCATATCAATTTGTGGATTCCTAACTCAACACATTTTAGCTTAAAACATTTTAATCTTCCTCAACATCAAATAGGTATCAATGCATTAAACCATAACCGACTCGACATTTGGACAAGGATATGAAGACTCAATACATAATATTTTCAATAATTTAACTCATCAAAACCATTCGGAAAATACCAAGACTCATTGCAACTTCAATATCAACATTTCTCAATTTGCCATCCAACTCTCATTTATAGGTACTTAAGACATCAACCCATAGTAGGGATATAGAATTTCCAATATCAATTATAAATTCATAATAAGGAAATAGTGAAATGATAGTATAAATCAAGGCTTAACAAATTAAATCATCATACTCTCATAATCAAATACTTTTTGGACATAATTTCATCTCAACATCATACACATATCAGATGACATAATCCCATAGATCATGGACAATAATATAAGATATAAAACCATATTTCCAATTCATGTTAAAATATGTAAAATCTCATGTCAATGTAATTCACAAAAATACCGGGCACAAGATCGAAAGGATAATCTTGTTCAAAGCCCCACATACCTAAAAATGGAAGATGAATATAAACTTCCGACTTCGGAACTTTATTTACGAAAATAAAGGGTGGTTCTCGAAGCCCTTAACATGATCAACTCGAATCCCAAATCAATTTGAAATTTCTACGGTTCAATCAAGAGACATAGAAGGATGAAATTTGGAGTAGTAGGGTTGGGGTTTGAGCCTTAGAAAATTTTGGAGAAAAATGAGCTATTGAATCCTCTTAATGGGCCTAAATCCATGGTTTACCCGGATGGATTGGAGTGGGAATGACCAAAATACCCTTAAAAATCAAATAATGTCAATCTGTCCTTTGGTGGACTGTTTTGATAGGCTGAAGTAGATCGACCATAACTTTTTGCTCCGATGGCCAAATTGGATGAAACCAATTTCATTTGAAAGAGGACTTTCAGAGATTTCTGTTGATATATAGTATCTCACCCAGATCATTATATACAAGGAGTTGTGATTGTTTGAAGTTAACCCTAAAATTCGCCTGGCCTCAGTATTTTTCGTCCTGCACATTTACTGTTCACCACTATTTACTGTTAGATCGGAATGATCATAACTCATCGCTCGAGTGTCCATTTTGGATGATCCACATATCATTGGAAATCTTATTCGATGTTCTATGAGATGATGGATCGTATATCCAGAAATTCCACACAGAAAAATTATTAATCACGATTAAGAAAAAAATTCAACACATTTTCGTCTGAGAT
This sequence comes from Capsicum pubescens, assembly GCA_030864215.1. Lineage (NCBI taxonomy): Eukaryota > Viridiplantae > Streptophyta > Magnoliopsida > Solanales > Solanaceae > Capsicum > Capsicum pubescens. The sequence continues at coordinate 166,802,589 of CM061544.1, read as the reverse complement.
CTTAACGAAAAAATTTTCCGGGGCATCACATCATCTCCCCCTTGGAAACATTCGTCCTTGAATGTTGATAGGTAGGTCAAGAATACTATGAAAATGAGTATATCGAGAAAAATCATCTTGCCCAAGCATATACTCCATTCTAGATTTTTTTGGATATCGTAGAAAACACATAAGCCAAGATAAACATAGCAATAAGGATTAAATCAAAAGAGAACGATACCTTTGACATGCTCAGGATTCATAGGAAAGAGGTGGGGATATTTGGCGCGCATATCCGCTTCGGCTTCCCAAGTAGCACTCTCTACAGATTGATTTCGCCAAAGCAGTTTAACCAAAGGAACTTCCTTGTTTCTTAGCCTACGAACTTGAAAGTCAAAAACCTCAACCGGAATCTCTTCATATGAAAGACTATTTTGAATACCCGAGCTTTCAGAAGGATCAATCACAACAGAATCACCAATAGACTTCTTAAGCATAGAAACATGGAAAACCGGATGGACGTTAGATAACTCCGCGGGCAATTCAACCTTATACACTACCTTCCCAATGCGATCCACAATCTTATAGGGACCAATGTAATGGGGACTTAGTTTCCCTTTCTTCCCAAATCTCTTCACCCCTTTCATGGGTGAAACTTTCAAGTACACTAAATCACCAACATCAAATTCAAGGTCTTTCCTCTTTACATCTGCGTATGATTTTTGATGACTTTGGGCGGTTTTCAACCTTTCTCGAATTAACTTAACCTTCTCCATGGCCTCGAACACCGCATCCAGTCCAGTTAAGGAAGCCTCACTAACTTCAAACCAACCAATGGGTGATCTATACCTTCTACCATACAAAGCTTCAAACGGGGCCATTCCAATAGTCGCATGAAAACTGTTATTGTAAGCAAACTTGATTAATGCTAAGTGCTCATCCCAACTACCTTTAAACTCAAGCACACAAGCCCTCAACATATCTTCTAAGGTCTGAATGGTCCACTTGGCCTGACCATCTGTTTGCGGATGGAAAGCAGAACTTAAACGAATTTGGGTACCGAGACCCTTCTGAAAAGATTTCCAAAACTGAGAGGAAAACTGAGTACCTCTGTCAGAAATAATAGCCAAAGGGATTCCATGAAGTCCGACGAGTTCCCGAATATATATTCTAGCATAATCTTTAGTTGTATACAATGAATGCACAGGCAAGAAATGAGTTGATTTCGTCAGCCGATCTACGACAACCCAAATTGAATCATGATGGCGACGAGAAGGAGGCAAACCAACTATGAAGTCCATATTTACTTCTTCCCACTTCCAAGTAGGAATGCTAAACTCTTGCATCACGCCACTGGGCCTTTGATGCTCTATTTTAACCTGTTGACAAGTGGAACACTTCGCTACAAATTGTGCTATGTTTCTCTTCATACCGTTCCACTAATAGATTTCTCGCAAATCATGGTACATCTTGGTAGCACCAGGATGGATAGAGTATCGCATACCATGCGCTTCCGCCATAATCCTCTTCTTTAAGTTATCAACATCAGGAACACATAATCTTTCTCGGAGTCTCAAAATGCCATCTCCCCCTTGGGAGAAAACCTCCACTTTTTGGTCTTTAACTGACTCTTTTAACCTGACCAAGGTAGGATCCCTGTCTTGCTTCTCCTTCACTTCCGAAACTAAAGAGGATTCAGAACCGCTTTGCACTCTTATACTACCCTCAGCATCACCAAACAACCTAACCCCCAAATCTAGAAAAACGATGTACCTCATGGGCTAACTCCTTCTTACCAATCTCCACATGTGCTACGCTACCCATGGACTTCCGACTAAGGGCATCTGCTACTACGTTGGCCTTGCCCGGATGATATAGCACGCTCATATCATAATATTTCAACAGTTCTAACCATCGTCTCTGCCTAAGATTCAACTCATTTTGGGTGAATACATACCGTAAGCTCTTATGGTCCGTGAAGCCGTCGACATGGACACCATACAAATAATGTCTCCAGATTTTCAAAGCAAAAACCACGACAGCTAATTCAAGGTCATGGGTAGGATAATTCTTCTCATGAGGCTTTAGCTGCCTGGAAGCATAAGCTATAACCTTGCTCTTTTGCATCAATAGACAACCCAAACCGACTCTGGAAGCATCGCAATACACCACAAAACTATCAACACCATCAGGCAAAGTCAACACAGGGGATGAAGTAAGTCGAGTCTTCAACTCCTGAAAACTCTTCTCGCAAGATTCGGACCACAGGAACTTCACTTTCTTTTGGGTCAAACGGGTCATAGGAGACGCAATAGATGAAAAACCTTCGACAAAACGACGATAATAACCAGCTAGACCCAAGAAACTTCAGATATCAAAAGGAGAAATAGGTCTAGGCCAACTCTTTATAGCCTCTATCTTTTGAGGATTAACTTTAATACCTTCAGAAGAAAAAAAATTACCCAAGAAGGCTACAGAGTTCAGTCAAAATTCACACTTACTGAACTTAGCATACAACCGATGAGTTCAAAGAGTTTCCAACACGATTCGGAGATGATCCGCATGATCACCCTCACTTCGGGAGTAAATAAGAATATCATCAAGGAACACTATTACAAATAAATCCAGATATGGCCGGAATACACGGTTCATAAGATCCATGAAAGCCGCTGGAGCATTAGTTAACCCGAAAGACATCACTAGAAATTCAAAATGACTGTAACGAGTTTGGAAGGTTTTCTTGGGGATATCACATTCCCTAACCTTAAGTTGGTGATAATCAGATCTGAGGTCTATCTTCAAAAAGTAGCTCGCACCTTGCAATTGATCAAATAAATCATCAATTCGGGGAAGCAGATATTTATTCTTGATAGTAACCCTATTAAGCTGCCGGTAATTAATACACATCCGCAAAGAATCATCTTTCTTATGCACAAATAGGACAGGTGCACCCTACGAGGACACACTAGGTCTGATAAAGCTTTTGTCTAAAAGATCTTTCAATTGCTTCTTCAACTCTTTAAGTTCCGTGATATCCATGTGATACAGAGGAATAAAAATAGGTTGAGTATCGGGAAGAAGGTCAATCCCGAACTTTATCTCTCTATCAAGAGGTACTCCAGGGGGATCTTTCGGAAAGATATCAAGAAACTCATTAACAACATTAATTGACTGAATGGTCGGGGTTTCAGACATAGTTTCTTTAACCCAAACCAAATGGTGGATGCAACCCTTGGAAATCAAATTCCTAGCTTTGAGATAGGATATGAAACAACCCTTAGGAATCACAAAACTCCCGGACCATTCAAGGATAGGTTCATCAGGAAACTGAAACTTGACCACATGGGCACGACAATCAATAGACGCATAGCATGAGTGAAGCCAATCCATACCCAGAATGATATCAAAGTCAACCATATCTAGCTCAATCAAATCAGCATACATAACCCGATGAAAGACAATAATGGGACATTTCTTATATACCCGCTTAGCAATGACAGACTCTCCTACCGGAGTAGAAACCAAAATAGGCTCAAAAATTAGTTCAGGATCCGTTTCAAAATTTCCAGGAACCAGAGGTGTCACATAAGAAAAACTCAAACCGAGGTCCATCAACACATAGACATCAAAATAGAAAACACGGAGCATACCAGTGACAACATCAGGAGAGTTCTTCTGCTCTTGACGAGGTGGTATAGCATAGAAAGGATTCTGGCGTTGACCGCCAGCAGTACTAGATGAAGCACCCTGAGGAGGAACTGGATGGGCTGCGAGAGGCGGGGCACTGGTAACTTGACTCTGGGGACGGGCATCAAGACTCTGTTGTCTGGTATACGAGTAGTCTTTAAGTATGTGGCCCAACTTTCCACAACCAAAAAAGCCCTGTTGCCCCATATAACACTCCCCAAAATGGTCTTTACCACACTTAGTACACGAAGGATGATGAGACCGGTTGTTTACACTGTCCTGAGACCTGGAAGGTACCGACCTATTCTCGAGCTCCTGCCTGCCCCGATATACGGGAGCACTAGCTGAGAAAGGCGCAGGTATAAATGGATGTCTCTAAAACTGAGGGCGACTTCCTCCAGAAAATCTAGTCTGACCAGACCCCTGTTGCTCCGATCTGACTCTCTTAATCCCTCTTACTCTTTCTCTTTCCTTTATCTTGTCTGACTCAATCTGTTGGGCGTGAATCATTAACCTAGGAAGATCAATCTCCCTGTTGATCATAGCAGATCTACATTCTTTCACCACATAACTCGACACCCCAGTTAAAAACTTGCTCATACTAGTCCTCGAGTTAGCCATCATATTAGGAGCGTACTTCGATAGCTGATTAAACTTAAGACAATACTCCTTAACCGACATGGAGCCTTGTCTCAAATTCATAAAATCCTCTATCTTAGCTTTCCGTAACTCAAGAGAAAAGAATATATCCAAGAAAGCATCTTGGAACCATTGCCAAGTCACCGAAGCGGTATCTTCCTCTCTACCCTTATTCCATATCTGCACCCAGTCATAGGCAACATCCTTCAACCGATAAGAAGCTAGATCCATACTTTCTTCCTCGGTCACATGCATAATCTGTGTAATTTTCTTGATTTCATCAACATACATCTGCGGGTCCTCACCTGCTCTCGACCCATGAAACTCTGGCAGATTCATCCGCATAAAGTCACAAATTCGTGTTGCTGCCAAATTATTTTCCTGTGGAGGTGGAGCGTTGGCCTGAGTATTAGCGGTAACTTCCTGGGCTAGCATCTGAAAAGCTGCCCGAAATTTAGAATAGGATACCGTCTCATGTAACGGATCAACGGGTTGAGGTTGGTTGTTGTTTTCGTGAGCTCGATGTGGAGGCATTTTCTATCGTAAGAACGCATGAATTAACAGCAGAAGAAAATAGTTGTAAGCATGATAGACTCTTGTATAAAGAAAAAAATGACTTTTCCTAGGATGCCTCGCAGCCTCTTGGTCATTGGTGTGGCGCGCTACACACCGATGCTTAAGACTCTACGTAACGCGGCTTGTCAGACTCCCTAGGACTCTTCACAACCTTAGTCTCTGATACCAAGTTTGTAACGCCCTGAAATATCATCCCGAGATTCCACACGGTGCCCAAGGCTACGCGTAGCCTCTAGCTAACCCTTTAAGCCAAAACACTACCCTTGGGTTCTAACACAACAACATACACGCTACATTAAGGATATATATATAAGTACATATCATATCACCACGCACATGGCATGGAATATCGTTAGACTGTACATATATGGAATGTCTATACACAAACAAACCCAATAATACACTAGTCTGACATAGCCTCTATACAGTAAAATCAACGAGCCATTGGGACAAACCCCCAACTGACTCAACAGACCAAAGGGATAAAAAAACAACAACACCAAAACTAGCATCTTGGTCCTCGAACCATGACGACTCACCACTGAAGGAACGTAGATGCGGCACTCGGATATCACTATAGCGGCTGCGGCTGAGTAGCTGAACCTACATCATGGTAAGAATGTAGCCCATAAAGAAATATGTGGGTCAGCATAAGATATGTACTGAGTATGTGGGGCGCATGCAAAATATAAATAATATCATAAATTTCGTAAAATCGTACATACGGACCATAATGACACACCTGGCTTTAGTGACATTGTATCATGCTACTCATAATATCATAGATAGGAAATGTAGGAGAAAAACATCATAAATCATTATAGATCATCATAGGCAACTTGACTTACCACATCAAAACTCAGAGTGACTCGGTATTTCAATAAACATGACTCTTATGGTCAGGAGAGTTTCCTATAATCGACAACCCCACGTGAGCTACGTGGAATACCAACCTTTGAAACCCCCGTTGGCGGGAGCGTCATACTCTTTTCCAGGGAGTACGACCTTAAAACTGCAATAATCACAATTGGGCTCTCTAGCCAATAATATCATCATCAAGCAACCCTACGGTGGCACATAGGTTTGGGAAAATACCAAATTTCCCTCTCGGTGCTAAGTACTACTCCCCGACAAGCTCAGAACGCATTAGGAAATCCACCACAACATCACAAGGGTCTATCATAAGACCAAATCAAATCTCTTTCTCATTTATCAAATCATATAAATTTGTGGATTCCTAACTCAACACATATTAGTTCAAAAAATTTTAATCTTCCTCAACATAAACAAGGTATCAATGCATTAAACCATAACCGACTCGATATTTGGACAAGGATATGAAGACTCAATACATAATATTTTAAACAATTTAACTCATCAAAACCATCCGGAAAATACCAAAACTCGTTGCAACTTCAATATCAATATTTCTCAATTTGCCATCCAACTCTCATTTAAAGGTACTTGAGACATCAACCCATAGTAGGGATATAGAATTTCCAATATCAATTATAAATTCATAATAAGGAAATAGTAGAATGATAGTATAAATCAAGGCTTAACAAATTAAATCATCATACTCTCATAATCAAATACTTTTTGGACATAATTTCATCTCAACATCATACACATATCAGATGACATAATCCCATAGATCATGGACAATAATATAAGATATAAAACCATATTTCCAATTCATGTTAAAATATGTAAAATCTCATGTCAATGTAATTCACAAAAATACCGGGCATAAGATCGAAAGGATAATCTTGTTCAAAGCCCCACATACCTAAAAATGGAAGATGAATATGAACTTCCGACTTCGGAACTTTATTCATGAAAATAAAGGGTGCTTCTCGAAGCCCTTAACATGATCAACTCGAATCCCAAATCAATTTGAAATTTCTACGGTTCAATCAAGAGACATAGAAGGATGAAAGTTGGAGTAGTAGGGTTGGGGTTTGAGCCTTAGGAAATTTTGGAGAAAAATGAGCTATTGAATGTTCTTAATGGACTTAAATCCATGGTTTACCCGAATGGATTGGAGTGGGAATGACCAAAATACCCTTAAAAATAAAATAATGTCAAATTTGTCCTTTGATGGACTGTTTTGATAGGCTGAAGTAGATCGACCATAACCTTTGGCTCCGATGGCCAAATTGGATGAAACCAATTTCATTGGAAAGAGGACTTTCAGAGATTTCTGTTGATATATAGTAAATCACCCAGATCATTATGTATAAGGAGTTTTGATCGTTTTAAGTTGACCCTAAAATTCGTCTGGCCTCAATATATTTTTGCCTGCACATTTACTGTTCACCACTATTCACGATTAGATCGGAATGATCATAACTCATCGCTCGAGTGTTCGTTTTTGATGATCCACATATCGTTGGAAAGCTTATTCGATGCTCTATGCGATGACGGGTTGCATATCCAGAAATTCCACACAGAAAAATTATAAATCATGATAAAAAATAGAATTCAACACATTTTTGTCTGAGATCTTAACGAAAAAAAATTTCGAGGCATCACAGCTATCCTATCAAATTCAACGCTCTATAATTAATGGTGCAGTTGAATTTTCCTTCTGAGTTTGTTTAAAAAAAAAAGTGGTACACACACTGATGTGCAATTTTTATTAACTTTTGGCGAATAGCCCAAAATGAGTTTGGGGCCTCAGGACCCAAACCAAGGGTCCACCTTGCCTAAAATCGACGTACTAGAGCTATTGGAGCAATCAGAATTTTCATAATAGGTCGTTTGACTAAAGTTTTCACCTGATAGCTAAATTACACCAGTGAAGACTTCAAAATAGGAAATTGGTTCTAAAAACCAAATAAACTGCCCGATAACCAAATTGTCAGTTCCAGTAAATCATAAATGTCTTCATGAGGCTGTTGGAAATATTTAAACAAAAAAAATAAGCATAAATAAAGTAAATAACTTGGAGGGTCATTACAATATTGTAACGCCCCGAATCTGGTACCCGAAATTCTACACGGTGCTCATGACCCCGAAGGAGCATAAGCTAATCCATGACTGATATTTGTACCTGTACACTACATAATATACTATATAAATACGGAAATAGTAGGGTAAAATATTCCATAAGGTTCAAAACTGATAAACATCTATTAAAACCATATCTGAATAATGTGGTACGACAATACAAAAACTGAAACAATGTCTGAAAACATCTAGTCTGAAAACACTATAGTCTGAAAGCCTCTAAAGTATCTGAATAAGGAGTTGATAGGACATTTCCCCAACTAACTCCAACTACTAAAATAAACTAAGTAATGAAGAAATAAAGTAATGATCATGTCCTCGAAGGATGAGGATTCACTGCTAACTCTGACTACTGAAACCAGAATGCTACTGATGATCTAGAACTCGTTCTTCTGAACCTATGGTATAGAATAAAACACCATACCGAAAATGCATCAGTAATATTGAATGTACTGGTTTGCATATGATGTAGGTTGAATGCAATGGGTTCAAATTCATGAACAATGCTAACTGATTGTATAACATGAACGTGAGAATACATGCGTGAATAAGTAATTGTGACTGAATTCATGATGGTATTGACTACTGAGTCAGATTACTGATAACATGAGTCACTGATAACTGATATAACTAATACTGAACGACTGTATCTGACAGTCTAGGTTTTGATGAAACTAACTGAGTTTCACACTGTTTTAAGTTTACTATATCTGACAGTCCTGAAATTTTGAAGAACTATCTGAGTTCTATTACTGAGACTGAGTTTGAAACTATAACTTTGATAAGTAGTCATCTAACCAAAATACCCCAAATAAAGCAATATAGCTAGGTTGGGGTCCAATCTAAAACCACAATTGGAAGGGTTTCAATACAACGCCACTGGTAAAGACAAGCTATGGGTGACCCTCATCTGACAGTGTCCCCAAAAGAGAACAGTGGGACCCTCATCTAAAAGTGTTTGTCCACCTCATCAACCCTCATTTGTTAGTGTTGATGTCTTAACCTATGCTGGCTAGATAGTTCTAGAGCACAAGGATTGCTTCTAAGGATCACACCCTCAACTGTCAGTATGTGTCCTCATCCTTGGGTTCACTCGGTGCTAAATCCTACTCCCATCTAAATAGACACTAACATAATCAACTAAAATGAACTAAGTTCATTGAGTTCCGTTGACTGACGAAATACTATTGATATTACTGAAGTACTGAGTTTTCTGAGATTACTTGGATTACTGAGTTTACTGAGTTTTCCTGAGTCACATACTGACTGAATTCTACTGAACATGACTTGACTGAGGATATCATGAAAAACATGACACTGGCTCTAGGCACACAGCTAAATTATTGGGTACAAGTACCCCCAGGACTCAATAGAAGGAAACTAACAAGGTATGACATTCTTGAATACACGACCAACATCAACAATCCATAATATAATAAGTTGGGGATTTCATGAAGTACAAGGTTATCATAATCTTATACATGGTAGGAATGTATATATTCAATGTCATAATTTCATACTCTAACATCATGGGCATTCCAAAAAACATCTACATTGCACATAAATAGCATGGGAGTCATTTGAAAATATGGGTAAAACATGAATCCTTCACTTAAGTCACAATTGATTCATATTACATAATTTCTAGTCTCTTAGGCATTTTGTCAAACACTTAGGGTGTTTGAATTAGGGCATGACATAATCATCAAATTAATATATCATAACTAACTAAAATTTATGGTTTTCAACTTACATGCTAACATATTTTCATAAAAAGTACACTACCCATAGAAAGTCTATTGAGAGCGTCGTCCACTATGTTGGCCTTGATCGGATGATAAAGTACACTCATGTCATAATCTTTCAAGAGCTCTAACCACCTCTCTAACAAAGATTGAGATCTTTCTGAGAAAAGACATACTGAAGGCTCTTATGATCTGTGAACACATCTACATGAACTCTATATAGATAATGCCTCCATATCTTTAAGGCAAATACTATGGCTGCTAACTCAAGATCATGAGTAGGATAATTCTTCTCATGAGGTTTAAGTTGTCTAGAGGTGTAGGCTATGAACATCTGGAAGAGCCAAAATTAGAGTTGAGTTGATTCGAGTGTTCAACTCCTAAACACTTTTATCACAAGGATCTGACCACTGAAACTTGACTTTCTTCTAAGTCAATCTGGACATAGGGGATGCAATAGAAGAAAATCCCTCAACAAACCATCTGTAATAGCCAGCCAAACCTAAGAAACTCCTAATATTTGATGGAGAGACAGGTCTGGGTCAGTTTCTTATTACTCCGATATTTTGAGGATCTACTTTAATTCCATCACCGAAAATGATATGACCAAGGAATACTACTGACCTTAGCCAAAATTTGCACTTGCTGAATTTGGCGAATAGCTGATGATCTCTGAGAGTATGAAGTATGATTCTGAGATGTTCTCCATGATCACGTTAACTGCGGGAATAAATAAGAATATCATCCACGAAGACTATGAAAAACATATCCAAGTACTGCTTGAACACACGGTTTATCAAGTCCATGAAAGTTGTAGAGGCATTGGTAAGACCTAAGGACATGACTAGGAATTCAAAGTGACCAAACCGAGTTCGGAAAGCTATTTTGGGAAATTTGCATTCCCTGACGCTGAGCTGATGATAGACTGATCTGAGGTCTATCTTATAGAAATAGCTGGCACCCTGAAGTTGGTCAAAAAAGTCGTTAATTTGGGGAAGTGGATACTTGTTCTTGACCGTGACTTTATTGAGCTGACGGTAATCAATGCACATTCTGAGAGAACCATTTTTCTTGCGCACCAATAAGACTTGTGCGCCTCATGGAGATACACTGGGTCTGATGAATCCCTTATCTAAGAGATCCTTCAATTTCTTTTTTAGTTCTTTGAGTTCTGCTGGTGCTATTCTGTATGGTGGAATAGATATAGGCTGGGTATCTGGAAGAAGATCAATATCGAAGTCTATTTTCCTTTCGAGAGAAATTCCTGGAAGATCTTCGAGAAAGATATCTAAATATTCACTCACGACTGGGACTGATTCAAGACTGGGAGTCTCAGAACTAAAATCCTTAACATGAACAAGATGATAGACTTATCCCTTAGATATTATTTTTTGTGCCCGAAGGTAGGAAACAAGCTAAAATCTAAAAGATGAAGTACTACCCCTCCATTCTAGGAGAGGTTCATTTAGAAATTGGAACTGGACTATTCTATTTTTGTAGTTGACTGTAGCATAACAGGAATGAAGACAATCTATGATGAGAATGACATCAAACTCAGTCATCTCTAATTCGACTAAGTCTGCTGAGGTGACTTTCTGAAATATCATAACTGGGCAGTTTCTATATACTCGCCGGGCTATAATGGTTTTGTCCATTGGGGTAGATATTGAGAAGGGATCTGCTGGAATTTTGGGACTGTCTCCAAAATCAACTTCTTTATAAGTAGTAACAAAAGCCAAAGAAGCTCCTGGATCTAGCAAAGTGTAAATATGCAAATAAAAGATCTGTAACATACCAGTAAATACATCAGGAGAATTTTACTAATCATGCCAGGACTGGAGAGCATAAAGTCTGTTTGGGTATTGCCCACTAGTAGCATTAGAAGTGGCATCCTACTGATTTGGGCGATAGGAATGGGCTGGGGAATGTTTTTGTTGACCCTGATAACCTGACTGGGGAAAATCTCTGATTCTGTGTCCTGGCTTGCCACATCTAAAAGATACATCACTTCCAGCTCTGTAAGTACTCTTGTGGTTCTTACCACAAGTCTAAAAAGGGGGATTAGTTCGGGCATTGCTGACACTTCCTTGAGACTTAGAGCCTGGTGCCCTATCTCTATTACCATCCCTGAACTTAGGAGCTGGATCACTAGATGAAGAAGGAGATAGAACGGATGACTTAGGATGGAACTGAGAATGGTTTTCTCCCTCTGACTTAGGCTGAGCAAAGTTGAAACTACATGTCCTTGCTCTTTTATTCTACCTCTCTCTCATCTTAATTTTTTGCTCTTCTATCTGTTAAGCATGGGTGATAAGCTTGGCTATGTTCATGTCACTATTCAACATCGTGAACCTACACTCATTGACCATATTATCATTCACCCCAAAAAAAACTTACTCAGCTTGGCCCTGCTATCTTCAACCACATGAGGAGCATATCTGGCTAATTGATTAAACTTAAGAGAGTACTCTTTCATTATCATGTTGCCCTACCTGAGGTTGATAAATTCTAACACCTTAGATTTCCTCAGCTCTTGGAGAAAGAATCTATCTAAGAATGCAGTGACAAACTCCTCCCACTCAATAGGCCCTGTATTAACTGACGTCTCTGACTACCACTGTTTGAACCAAGTGTGAGCAACATCCTGTAACTGATATGCAACTAGCTTATCACTCTCACTAGAAGTAACCCCCATGATGTCTGTAACCTTCTAAACCTGTTCTTAGAACTTCTGAAGATCCTTTTCTGACTTATACCCAAAAAATGATGGAGGATTCATTCGGGTGAAGTCCCGAATCCTGGCTACAACTAAATTAGACACTAGGTTGGCCGAAACGACAGCTGTTCATTCATTCTGAGCATCAACTGAATTAGCAAGAGTGGTGAATGCATCTCTGAACTCTGCATGAGAAACGTGTTCGTCCAAGGGATCTGCTTGGACGGGTTGAGGGGCTGACTGGTTTTCATTTCTTCTTTTGGGAGGCATGTTCTTTAGAAGAAAAGGAGAAACGGATAAGACTGAGAGTTAAATTTGAGCTCATGCATACTGGAATAACATGAATACTGAAAGAAGGAAAACTATTCCTAAAACATTACATAGCCTCCTGCACATAAATGTGGCGCGCATCACACCCATGGACAAGGATCTACTAGATATGGTTTTTAGACTTTCTATGACTCTATTGAACCTGGATCTGATACCAAGTTTATAACACCTCAAATCTGGTACACGGAATGCTATAGGGTGCTCATGATCCCCGAAGGACGACAAGCTAACCCACACTGATATATGTACCTAAAAACTACATAATATACTGTATAAATAAAGAATAGTAGTCTGAAACAAACCATAAGGTTCAAAACTAATAAACATCTAATAAAACCATATCTGAATAATGTGGTATGACAATACCAAAACTTAAACAATGTTTGAAACACATCTAGTCTGAAACACTATAGTCTAAAAGCCTTTAAACTGTTCGAATAAGGAGTTGATGGGACATGTCCCCAACTAACTCTAACTACTAAAATAAACTAAGTAATGAAGAAATAAAGTAATGATAATGTCCTCGAAAGATGAGGACTCACTGCTAACTCTGACTGCTGAAACTGGAATGCTATTGATGCTCTGGAGCTCATGCTTCTGAACCTATGGTATAGAATAAAACACCATAGCACAAATGTGTCAGTATGATTGAATGTACTGGAATTCATATGAGGTAGTCTGAATGCAAAGGGTTCAAATGCATAAACCATGCTAACTGACTGTATAACATGAACGTGAGAATACATGTGTGAATAAGTGACTGTGACTAAATTCATGATGGTGCTGACTACTGAGTCTGATTACTGATAACATGAGTCACTAATAACTGATATAACTGATACTGAGCAACTGTATCTGATAGTCTAGGTTCTGATGGAACTAACTGAGTTCTGTACTATTTTGAGTTGACTATATCTGACAATCCTGAAATTCTGAAGAACTATCTAAGTTCTATTACTTAGACTGAGTCTAAAACTGTAACTGTGGGAAGTATTCATCTAACCGACATGACCTAAATAAGGCAATATAGCTAGGTTGGGGTCCAATTTATAACCCTAATTGGAAGTGTGTCAATACTGCTCCACTGGTAAAGACAAGTTGTGGGTGACCCTCATCTGATAGTGTCCCCAAAAGAGAATGATGGGACCCTCATCTGACAGTGTTTATCCACCTTATCAAACCACATTTGTTAGTGTTGATGTCCCAACCTATGTTGGTTACATAGTTCTGGAATGCAAGGATTGCTTCTAAGGATCACACCCTCAACTGTCAGTGTGTGTCCTCATCCTTGGGTTCACTCAGTGCTAAATCCTACTCCCATCTAAATAGACACTAACATGATCAAATGAACTGAACTGAACTGAGTTCATTGAGTTCCATGGACTGACGGAATACTATTGAGATTACTGAAGTACTGAGCTTTCTGAGATTACTGGGATTATTGAGTTTACTGAGTTTTCCTGAGTCATATGACTGACTGAATTCTACTGAACATAGCTTAACTGATGATATCATGGAAAACATGACACTGGCTCTAGGCACACCGCTAAATTATCGAGTACAAGTACCCCCATGACTCAATAAAAGGAAACTGACAAGGCATGACATTCTTGAATACATGACCAACATCAACAATCCATAATACAATAAGTTGGGGATTTCATGAAGTACATGGTTATCATAATCTTGTACATGGTAGGAATGCATATTCTCAATGTCATAATTTCATACTCTAACATCATAAGCATTCCAAAAAACATCTACATTGCACATCAATAGCATGGGAGTCATTTGAACATACGGGTAAAACATGAATCCTTCGCTTAAGTCCAAATTGAGTCATATTACATAATTTCTAGTCTCTTAGGCATTTTTTCAAACACATAGGGTGCATGACTTAGGGAATGGAATAATCAATAAATTAACATATCATAACCAACTAGAATTCATGGTTTCAACTCTCATGCTAACATATTTTCATAAAAATATATAAAGATTCCAACTTGGGAATCATACAACAACAACAACCACATGTTATATCATAATTCATAGTTCAAAACTTGATTATTGGGATTCATGGATGAAAGGAATCAATGAATGAATATTATGCATACCTGAGAAAGAAAACCTTGAAGTTCTTGGAGTTCTTGGATGGATTTCTTTAGATTGACCTTGATTCTCAAGGGCTAGGGTTTTGTTTTTCTTGAGAGAGAATGTTCTTGATATTGGGGAAAAGTGAATAATCAGTAGCTAAGGACATTTTTAGGGCTTAAATCCCACATCTGGATGGAATAAAATCATAGGAAAAGATCCATTTAACTCTGGACGCATCTTTTAATTTTTGTGAAAATTGCCCAATTTGGACCCCTTGCGCGATACGGTGCTATCGCACCGTGTCTTTCAAAAGTGACAACTGGAAAATTGCATGGTGGCACGATGCAGTACAATCACGTTGCCATCTTGGACGCGACCTGGAATCTCACCGTGAGACGGTGGTATCGCGTTGGAACACTAGAAAAGGAAAATTTCAAACTAGACCTTTGGCGCAACGCTCCACTCTTGCGGAACAACAGTGGAAATCGATAATTGTCATTAAAGTTGGCTCTGCGATGCGCTGATGGCTCAGGTGATACACTATCTCACTAAAAAAGCTCTAACTCTTCGCTCGGGTGTCGTATTTGGGAAATTTAGTATCGATGGAAAGCTTATTGAATTTCCCACACAATAAAAAGTGAAAATCTTGAAAATTCCACATATATAAAAGTATATTCATCTTTAAAGCATGTCTTTGACATCTTCGGGATTAATTTAAGCGAGGTAGAAGTACAGATTATTACAAATATCCACTACTAAAAGAACTTTCATCTACCAATCTAAAGGATTAGAATGTACCTAAGGCCTCGTACAGGTAAGGATACTGGGTCCGTATCTTTCCTTTGATATCCCACGTAGTGTCCTCTACTAGGTAGTGTCTCCAGTGAACCTTAACTAGTAGAGTCTCTCTAAGGAGTAACCGCCTGACATCATTAACCAAAATGAGCCCAAGCTTCTCCATGAAGGTCAACCGCTCATCCAACTGAACTGTAATGACCCTTCAGGGCATTTTCTATATTTTCTCTCATTTTCATTGTTTAGAGATTTTCTATATCTTTTCCAAGTCATTTATGACTCACTGGAACTTACAGTTTTGTTATCGGACAATTCGTTTGGTTTTTAGAGATAATTCCCTATTTTAAAGCCTTTGCTAGTTCAAATTGGCTATCAAACAAAAAATTCAATCAAATGGCCTCTTGTGCCAATTCTAACTTTCCAATGGATCTAAAACATCAATTTAAGTCTAGGTGGACACTTGGTTTGGGTTTCGAGTCTCCCAGACTCATTTTGGGCTATTAATTAGAACTTAAGAAAAGTGGTAAGTAGGTCTGGGTCCCATTTTTTGTTTAAACGACCTTAAATGGAAATTTTTATTGCTCTATTAAGTCTGGAACATTGAATTGATAGGGTAGCATAGTTTATTTGCATATATGGGATTACGAATGAATCCCGAGGGGTTGGTAGAGACTTAGAAAAACTCGATTGGTGTTATTGCATTGTTTAGGCAATCAGAAAGTCACTTAAGCAATCTGATAAGGCCCAGCAGGCATCGCTAAGACTATACCTTTGGCTCTTAAGTGATAGTGACTCAAAGATCGCTTTAGTGATAGACATAGAAGAGGTAAGTATCTCATATATGAAGCCATTGTCTCTTACAGGACATGTTGAGGTTGCTACTATCGCAGATGCGACACCTAGTCTCTGAAACAATATTCGCTTAAGAAACCTTATGTCCACTTAAGCGATATCTGTGGGCCTAAAAAGAGTATAAATACCCCACTTAACCTAATTTTTCATCATTCTTCAACTATTCTCTAGAATATCGAGCCCTAAAAAGTGAAATTTTTTGGAGAATCATTTATGGGTGATTTTGAAGGTTAGGTAAAATCAATTTATGCATTTCTCCTTTGAATTTGTGATAAGTTCCCATTATTTCCACGACTAATTCCTTCTTCTTTTTCTAAAATTCCTAGAATCTTTGTGGCTTAATTGTAGCACCATTAGAGATCGGAATCTCATTTTTAGGGTAAATGTTCCTGAGCATAGAGGGACGTAGTGTTGGTTTAGTGTAATTCCATAAGCGATCCCCCTATGGAATTTTTATGTAATTTTGGACCCGAAGCACAATAGTGCAATATAGGTATCTTTGTTTGCATTTTGATGATTAGATTATGATTTTAATAGCATGGTATCTTGCGGAACCTTCTCAGAAAGGGAAATTGGTGGTTTAGTAGATTCTTCAGGCTTTTCTTTGGTATCCAGGTAGGCTACGTTTTCCCTTTGCATAGATTGAGATATTTTGTGTTATGATTATGAAATTATGTTAGATATGGGGTGGAATTTAGGTGTTGGAGGTATGATTAAAAATATTTGGGTTAGCTGGACTATTTAAGATATCTTGAAATTGATATTTAGGTGTAATTGACTTATTACTCATGTTTTAGGATAAATTATTGTCTTAGGGATAATTAGCGCTTATTTAACATCTAGAAATGAATTTAGATACCTTAGCCTCTGAGGTAGAATTTGTCTAAAAATTGATTTTAAGGACTACAAGTGGGCCCCTCAAACCACTTTAGGCCAAGACTTGTGTTAGCTTTTGTAGAATTATTTACGCATGATATACTCTTATTTGTGCTTATTTTGGGACTTTGAAGAGATTAAATTCTTATTGATTAAGCTAGTTTGGTAGTTAAGAGTTAGTGCTAATTTTGAATAAGCTTTGGTTGATAATTATTGGAATATAGTGATATACTTTATGATTATGGTTTATTTACAAAGTAAATAGATGATGATAATGATATATGAGTCTTGGTTTGAATCTGACAATTGATGATGGCAATGACATAAAAGTTTTGCTTCAAGTCCGGCATTTTGGGAGTTATGTATATTATGATATGGTTTGGATGGATTCTTGGTTATGGTATGATAATTGGTAATTTATAGTTATTGGGTTATTTACTTTCCTTGATTATACCCTCAAGGCTTATGGGGGCCTATGTTGGGTTATTTACGTTAATTTTCATATTTATTTATTTACTTATGCACAATGGTGTTGGAGCTTGTTCCCAAGTTTTCCCTTTTACCCTAACTTATTTATCTTATCTTATGTCTTATCATATTTATATCATAGATTCCTAATGAGTACTCGTGGTTTTGGTACTTAAATATACTTTTGTACTTTTTGATGAAGATCTGAGCACTAGTTGTTGTTGTTGATGTGACACTCGTGCAGGGATAATTTCGGAGATTGGGTGAGCTCTTAGAGTCAGAGTTACCCTTTTTTCTTCTACTTATGTATGTCAAGTATTTTATTTTCTAGACTGATTGTATGTGACTATTTAGTACTTGTGGTTCATTTTTAGTAGATCTTGTACCGACATTATTGAGTCTTGGGATGGTTGTCGACCCCTTTATCTATCTATTAGACATTTATGATTGCTTTATTGCTATTTTAACTCTTTAAATGTTGATTTCCATCTTTTGGGCCATTTTCCACCAACTTAGCCCTTTGTGTGTAGCTCCGGGCAACAATTTATCTTACCTAATGGAGAGATAAATTAGATTCCATAATGACTCGTAAATTTATCTTACCTAATGGAGAGATAAATTAGATTCCATAATGACTCGTAAATTAGGTAGTGACATGAACTGAGTCCCATATAAGTACATGAGAAGGGATTGGAATGTATCACTGCGACATAGAAACATGGAAAACCAAATGGACAATAGCAAAATATGGGAAAAAGGATAACTCATAAGCCACTTCACCAACTGTACAAAGAATTTCAAAGGGTCCAACATATCTGGGCTTAATCTTGCCTTTCCTCCCGAACTCATCAAGCCCTTCATGGACGATACTCGGAGGAATACCTCGTCACCAAATCCAAATTTCAAGGCACGAAGTCTATGATCTGTATAAGCCTTTTGCCTACTCTGAGCTTCCCTCAATGTATCCTGAATCACCCTGACTTTATCCAACGACTCCGAAGAAAGTCGGTACCATGGGGTGTAATCTAAAAAGTGTCAAACCACCTAATCGGAGAACGACATCATCTACCATAAAAAGCCTTAAAAGGTGTCATCTCAATTCTCAAATAGTAGCTATTATTATAAGCGAACTCCTCCAAGGCTAAGTGTCGCTCCCACTGACCCCCAAAATCAATAACACAAGCTCAGAGCATATCCTCGAAAACTTAAATAGTCTGCTCCAACTATCCATCAGTCTTGGGATAGAAGGTTGTAGTAAGATCCACCTGAGTTCCCAACTCTTCTTAAGAAGCTCTCCAAAAGTTAGAAGCAAACAACGAACCCTGGTCTGAAATGATCAATATAGGCACACCATGTAAATGAAGTATCTCACTACTATTGATACGGGTTGACCTCCCAACACTAAAGGACATCTGAATAGGAATGAAATAAGTCAACTAGTTCAATCGATCCATAATGACCCAAATACCATCAGAACAATGGGAAGTTCAAGGCAAACCATTAACAAAGTCCCTGGTAATCCACTCCCACTTCCACTCAGGAATGGGCAATCTCTGAATCAAGCCACTAGATATCTGGTGCTCGGCCTTCACCTGCTAAAAAACTAGGCAACAAGCTACAAAGTCTGCCACATCCTTCTTCATACCACTCCACTAATAATGTTTCCTCAACTCTCTATACATCTTGGTTGTACCCGAACGAATAGAATATCTAAAGTTGTGAGCCTCACGCAAAATATGACTGAATCAAGTCATCAACCCTCAAAACACAAATGTGACTGTCATATCTCAAGACACCCTTAGAATCTATGGTAGCCCTCTTGGACTCACTACTTAACACCTGATCACGGATGATGCAAAGCCTCTTATCCTTAAACTAACGACTCCATATCTACTCAAATAGGAAAAACCTCACCTTAATACACGCAAAAATCCTCGTATGGTCTGAAATATCAAGTCGCACCATCAAGTTGGCTAAGGACTGAAGGTCCCTTGCCAATGGCCTCTGAGAAACTAAAATGCAAGTCAAGCTACCCATACTTACCGCCTTCCACGTCAAGGCATCCGCTACCACATTCACCTTGCCCAGATGATACAATATATAGATATCATAATCCTTAAGCAACTTCATCCTTCTACACTGCCTAGAATTAAGCTCTCTCTGGGTCATAAGATGGTGAAGACTACTATGACCTATGAAGATCTCACAATGCGCTTCATAAAGATAATATCTCCAAATCTTAAGCACGAAAACTACCGCCACTAACTCTAAATCATGAGAGGAGTAGTTGGGCTCTTGGACCTTTATCTATCTCGATGCATAGGCAATAAAATGACCCTATTGCATCAATATACAACCCAAACCAACACTCAAAGAATCACAATACATAGTGAATCCCTCACCCTTAATAGGAAGAGCCAAAATAGGAGCTGATGTAAGAAATCCCTTAAGCTTTCCAAAGCTTAACTCACACTCCTCGAACCATCGGAAAAGAACCTCCTTCTGAGTCAATATGGTCACCGGCGCTATAATGGTAGCAAAACTATCAATAAACCATCTATAGTAACTGAACAAAATAATGAAGCTATGAACCTCAGTCGGATAAATAGGTCTGGCCCAATCATAAATTGTGTCAATCTTCGCTGGGTCTATAATAATTCCATCCTTAAATACCATATGCCTAAGGAATATCACCGACTCGAGCCAAAACTCACACTTTGTGAATTTGGAAAAAGTATATGATATCTCAAAGTATGGAGCATAATCCTCAAATATTGCATATGCTCTTCTCTAATCCTTAAATACACAAAGATGTCGTCGATGAACACAATCACAAAAAATCCAAATAAGGCTAAACACACGGTTCATCAAATCCGTAAACATAGTTGGGGCATTAGTTAATCTAAAAGACATCATTAGGAACTCATAATGACCATAATAGGTGCTAAAGGCTATCTTTGGGATATCCTCAGCCCGAATCCTCAACTGATGGTAATCGTATCTCAAATCAATCTTAGATAACATCGCTGCTCCCTGAAGCTGGTCAAACAAATCATCAATCTGAGGCATAGAATATTGGTTCTTCACCGTCACCTTATTAAGCTTCCTATAATCAATACACATACGCATGGAACTATCTTTCTTGTTAACAAACTACACAAGAGATCCCCAAGGAGACACACTCGGTCTAATGAAACCCTTACCAAGAAGATCTTGAATCTAAGAATTTAGATCCTTAAGATCGACGGGAGCCATATGGTATGGTGCCATAGAAATGGGTCAGGCGCCCAGCTCAATATCAATAACAAACTCAATATCATACTTAGGAGGAAGATCAGGTAGATCGGTAAGGAAAACATCAGGAAACTCAAGAACAATAGGAATAGAATCTAGAGACAGACTCTCCACACTAACATCATGAATATAAGTGAGATATGACTCGCATCTCCTTAACATTAGTCTTCTAGGATGAATCTAATAAATAATTCCCATTGGCTTGCAGCTAACCACTCAATACCATAAGATCTGGGATACATCAGGCATGGCTAAGGTAACAGTCTTGGCAAAATAATCCAGGACTGCATAAAAGTGGAATAACCAGTCCATGCCTAGAATCAAAGAAAAATCCACCATGTCTAATATAATAAGATCAACATGAGTATTAAGCTCTCAAACAGTCACAACATATGATTTGAAAACCCGATCCATTACAAAAGAATCACCCACGAGAGTAGATATAAATAATGGCACAGATAATTAATCTAAGGATAACTCTAACCACGAGGCATAATAAGAAGACACATAAGAAAAAGTGGATCCCAAAACGAATAAAGAAAAAACCTACTGATAGCCCACTAAGATCATACGTATGATAATAGCATCCAAAGGCTCAACCTCGGGTCTAGCAGGTACTGTATACAAATGACCACGCCTACCACCTGGCTGAGCTTCTAATCGATCTTTAATCCTACCTGCCTGAGAACCCCCACAAGCATCCTAGGAACCACCCCTACGATCATGCATACCACCTCTAGTTGGAGGCAAAATTGTCGGAATCAATTGAATGCTCTAAATGAAGGAACCATCACTCCATGGCTAGGGCACTCTTTTGAGAAATGACCAAAAGATCCAATACCATAACATGCATCGAGCACTATGCCAAAACCAGAAGAACTAGTTGACCTAGTGTAACTACCATAACTAGAATAAGCACAAGGACAGCCTCTCAAAAACTGCCCACTACCCTGGCTAAGACGATTACTAAATCTAGACTACCTCCATCAATAATATGAAGAGAAGCCTAAAGGGGCCTACTAGACTGAGTCTAATGCCGATACGACTGACGTCGAGGTACTGACCCTGTGAACCACAACCTCTAAATTGTGAGCCACTACGACTCCCACTAAAACTACCTTGATAACATGGTCTCTTATCGCTGCCCCCTTGGACCTTTCTATGCATCTCCTCCATAACCTGATCTTGATCAGAAACCTTAGTAATACACCTACCTATAACAACTAAACTCTATATAGACATAAGAAGAGGAAGTCTCAATCCCCAAATAAAGTAACAAACCCTCTCATACTCAGTAGTCAGAATAGAAGTAGCATGCCTCGACAACGTATGAAATCGAGCCGCATACTCTACTACTGCATAAAGCTTGTTCCAACCTCGAGAACAGATCTCTCAAATGATCCCTAAGATTGCGAGGCATATATTTCTCTAAGAAGATCTCAGAAAACTGAGTTCATGTCAATGGGGGAGATCAAGATGACCTCTCCACCAATGCTGAGCAGCCAAGTCCAATTGAAAAGTAGTGAATCCATGCAACAAGTCTTAACTAGGCCCAAATTATGAAGCCTATCCTCACAAGAAATTAAGAACTCATATGCATCCTCACCAGTGCACCAAAAACTCATACGGAGCCAATCACAAGAACCTACCCAATATTTTTTGCTCTTTAATAGACATAGAAAGCTCGGCAACTAACGACTGGGAAACCATTATCACGGGAGGGACCTCAACTATGGGAGCCATAGCTACAGGTTGTGCCCCCGCTTCAGTACTAGTTTGATCTGTAGACTATGCACCATAAGATAGTACACAACCAACCAATCCTAAAAGCTTAACCAAAGCATCCCTAAGCACTGAAGAAGAAATAATTCTTGATGGAGACTAGGCTGGTCCTTGGCCCATTGCTGGTTAGGGTGAAAGAATCTTTGTCTCGGGGGCAAGGATAGGGTCTGATGAAGTCATCCTATCTTGGCCCCTTTCTAGAGACACATCCCTAGGTTGTCCATGACCTCTAGGTCATCCAAGAACAATAATAAGATCCCTAGGCTTGGTCTCAAGAACTTTATCTCATGTAGCGATAGCACGTATCCTAGCCATCTGTGAAAGAGTGAAGCCAAAAGAGTTCTTTAGAAACCGACTATGACTTTTAGCATGAAATGAGTGAAAGAATTGAAGCACTCCTAAGAATGTACTATAGCCTCCTGAAGATAAGAAAATGACATTATCGTTATGATCTGCGGGACTCTACTAGATACATGCTTTTGTACTAAAAATTTTGGTGAAATCTAGGCTCTGATACCAATTTGTCATGACCCAATTTATGAGTCATGATGGGACCTACTTTATCCCCCCAATAGGTAAGCCAAACTATATCTCGAAGCTATAAGAAATGGGCTAACTTGGTGAAAAATAGCCTAAAGGCCAAAAATCAACAATACATGACTTAAATAGCAATAAGACATTCATAACAGTGTAATAAATAGATAAAAAGGTAGAAAACATCCCAAGATTCAGTAATATCGGTACAAGAGCTACTACAATAAACTATAAGTATTAAAACGTCAAACAAAATCTATCTTGAAAATGAAAGACTAAACATAGATAAATAGAAGAAAAATGGAAAACTTCAACACCGAGAGCTCACCCTATCTCCAAAATTAACCCAACACAAGTGATATCAACAGAGGTAACTAGTACTCGGATACACACCAAAAGGCACAAAAGTATAGTATGATTACCAAAACCATGGGTACTCAGTAGGCATCATCGGCCGACCGAGCAAAATTATGATATAAATATAATAAGATACAAAATAAAATAACTAAGTCAAAGCAAACCTAAACATAAGCTCCAACACTACTGTGCATGAGTAAATAAATAAGTACGGAGAGTGTCGGAAAGATCTATCACGACCCGAACCAGGGCCTGGACTTGACAGGTATCCCAAGTCCCACATGGACTGGAGATCACCCCTTTACCTAACTGAACCAATCCAACATCCCCAAATGTCGAATGAATTCTGAACAAATAACAAGATAGTGCAAAATAAAACAAATAATAATTCATGATATGTATGTACAAACCACTGGTAGCCGAACAACCATCTGTCACCAAACAATCAACCAAGCTACCCAAGTCCATAGTAATCCAGTAAAGCCTCTACAAACCGAAGTTCAATAAAATATAGAGACATGCCACTGATAATATCCGAAACAAATATCAAAAGATAGACAAAACATAAAAAATAAACAACAATATAAACTAGGGTCTTCCGAATCTAAGTCACTGAGCAGGAGATGTAGAAGTACGACCAGTTCCTGCATAGTATGGGGATACATTGTCTGAAGATGGTTACCAGTTGGAGCGCTAATATATAACTTAGGAATAGAGGAACAAAATAAAGCCATTATAATAGTTTGAAACCAAAACTGCATTTAATGCGTAATATTGTATGAAGTACATATACATATATAATACCATATGCTGGGGTAGGGAGTAAGGCTTAGCATGAACTTGGTAAACCTTAACTTGGGTTGTGTAGCATAACCTCATATAACAAGGCACCCACGGGCTATATGAGTCCAACTCTCCCCTAGCTTGAAGGACCCCCAGTGCATATAGTCGCACAAACCAGAGAATATTCATAACCGTATATACCTTTATAGGGGCTTCGAACCTCCCGGCATAGTGAAGGTAACTTGAGCACCAATGTATACAATATGGGGAACTTGAACCTCTCATTTATATATTCAATACTGGGGACTCAAACCTCTCGGTCATTTAGACACCTGCATCGGCTAGCACGGTTTCCAGTGTTAGTCCTTCAGACCTCCACTTTCATGGCCCAACTACACACCCTGCTCTTAAGCCTAATTTAAAACATTTAATATGCATCAATATTTATTAACCTATTATACATATAGGTACCCCATTGGTATTGTCATATCAACCCCACTTACAAGCGTATATTATGTTATAACAACAATTTCATCATTTGGGACTTTAACCTATTGTCCAACCATGGGCATCAAGTTAATTTAACATTTGGAACTTGAAACCATTTTGCCAATCAAACCCCAAGGTTACAATATAAATCAATCTATGGCCATCAAGGCCTTTACAAAGTCCTTCATCAATCATTATCAAGGTTATGCCAAAGCTTTAGTTTAAAAACACAATTCCACTTGTGACTATCATTCTCATTAACAATTTCTCAAACAGGTTGAGGGCATGCCATTTTCAAAGCCTAAAATCATAAAATTTGGGGTTCATCCATGACCCCTCAATTTAAATCACCATTCCCATGCACCCACATGTGCAAAACCATAATTAAAAACATGCATAATCATAATTTAAACCATAAAAGACAATATATAATGATATGCATTCAAACCCCTCAACCTTGGTTTAAAAACTACCATTGATGATTCATGAACAATGTTTTAAACATATTCTTTTAGTAAATTAATTATGAGGGAAGAGTCACATGCCTAATTAAAAAAATTTACAGAGAAAAATTAACTCTTGAACCCTTAAATGACCACTTTGGAGAAACCCTAGCCAATTTTGCTTGAGAGGATTTTGAGAGAGTGGAGAGGATGTTTTTTATCATGTAAAGTGTAGAATGAATACCCCCAAAGTGTTTCGGGGATATGGGGCCTTAAGGGTTTTAAGTGGGAAATGTCCAAAGTACCCCAAACTAAAAACTATAAAAAAGTTGTCCTTGGTTACGAGCCAACCCATTGACTTGTCACCACATCATATGACTCACAGCCCTGAGTTGTATCCTAAAATATGAGTTGGACACCCATTCACTGTCCACCTTACGACTCCATAATAACGCACGTAACATGACCATATGACTCATATGGTCTAGTCGTATCCTAGACAGAACCTAAAGGAAATAGACACTTGACAAAATACGACTAAAGCCTACCACTCGTAACATGGTCATAAGACTCGTAGTGAGTCACTCGTTCTCAGAGCAAAACTTATCCAATTACACACTGGTTTGTTTATGACTTGGGTCCCAAGACCCATACCCACACCATACGACTCGTATGATGAGTTGTCAACAGGGCAGTGAGCTAAAGCTCAAGGAATTTCAATGACCAAAATCTGGGGCATTTCAGTCTCTCCCCCCGACCACCCCAGGATCATTCATCCACGAATGATAGGACAAGGCATTGACTAGCACTATTAAACCCCAATCATCTCTACTCTTACCTTTAAGATAGAAAATAGATTACCAAGGAATTCACAATCAACCTTTAACAATGACAGAAAATAAAGACGTTAAGAATACACACATACCTCAACCATGAATTTTTGTAATAGGGAATAGGAATGGATACTTAGACTTCTTGTCCTCCTCGGATTCCCAAGTAGCTTCCTCGATCTTTTGGTTCTTCCATAAAACCTTTATCTAAGCCACGTCCTTCATCTACAACCGATGAACTTTCCAATCCAAGATCCTCACCAGGACCTCCTCATAGGACAAAGAATCTGAAATACCAATGTCCTCTAAGAGAACAACCAATGAAGGATCACCCATGCATTTTCGTAACATAGACAAATGAACTATAGGATGAATGGAACTCATGCTAGAGGGCGATTCCAATTCATATGCAACACTACTAACCCTTCTCAAAAACAAGTATGGGCTAATATATCGGGGACTGAGCTTCTTCTTCTTTTCAAATCACATTACTCTCTTCATTGGAGAAATCTTCAAGAACCCCCAATCTCCAACCTCAAACTCCAACTATCTTCCCCATATGTTTGTATGGGACTTTTGGAGACTTTGGGCAGTCTTAAGCCTCTCCCAAATCACCTTCTCCAATCATCTCCGTCTCACCAACCTTGAACCACCCAATAGGGGATCTATATCTCCTACCATATAATGCCTGAAACAGAGCCATACCAATGCTAGAGTGGTAACTATTGTTATAGGCAAATTCAATGAGAGGTAAATGGTTGAACGAACTACCACCAAAATTGATAACACAAGCTCACATCATAACTTCCAAAGTCTGAATGGATTTTTCTTCTTTCCCATCCGCCTGTGGGTGAAAGGCACGGTGCTAAGGCTCACTTTAGTCCCCAAACCGCACTAAAAATAGCGCCAGAAATGCGATGAGAACTGAGTACCACAATCCAAAATAATCAAGACAGGTGCACCATGAAACCTTACGACATCCTGAAGGAACAACTTTACATATACCTCGGCAGAATAATTAGTTCTTACTAGCAAGAAGTGAGCAGACTTAGTCGTTTTATCCATGATGACCCAAATGGAGTCACACTGATTCCGTGACTGTGGAAGGACAATAACGAAATACATATTAATTATCTCTTATTTCCACACCAGAAGTTCAATCTCTTGGATTATCCCACCGGGACTCATGTGCTCTACCTTCACTTACTGGCATACCATACACTTAGCCACAAAGTTGGCTACATCCCGCTTCATGTTGTTCCACCAATATATATCCTTGAGATCATGATACATCTTTTTTGAACTGGGATGAACTGTATACCACAATTCATGACCCTCGGCCAAAATCCTACCTCAATGTCCATTAATATCAGGAACACACAACCTCTATTTATACCTCAAGATACCATCACCACCGATCTCGAAGTCCATCACCTTCTTCTTACCCACCTCATCCTTGATTTTCATCAAGAAGGGATCTAATACTTATTTTTTTATTTCAGAACCTAGAGATGATTGTGCTACATGTTGCACAAATACACCACCATGCTCGGAGTCCAAGAGATGAACTACAAGGTTAGCCAAATGGTGAATATCTTTCACTAATTCCCACTTATACTTATCCACATACGACAAGCTACCCATTGACAACCTTCTAATATCATCGATAACTATGTTAGATTTACCTAAGGTGTAGTGAAGACTCATATCATACTTCTTCAGCAACTCAAGCCACCTTCTTTGCATAAGATTAAACTCTTACTAAGTGAACACATATTGCAGGATCTTATGATCAAAAAAAGATATCAACATGGACCTCATATATATAGTGACGCAAGACTTTCAACGCGAACACCAAGACTAACAATCCTAAGTCATGAGTTGGATAATTCTTCTTATGAACCTTAAACTATCTATAGGAATAAGCAACCACCTTTCCATGCTACTTCAAAACACAACCCAAGACGCATTACAATAGATGACAAAACCCTCGGTGCCTTCAGGCAGAGTCAAGACCGGAGCTGAAGTCAATTTATCTTTCAGTTTATCAAAGCTACCCTCGCAAGCATCAGACCATAAGAACTTTACCTTTTTCGGAGTCAACTTGGTCAATGGAGCAGTAATAGAAGGAAAGTTTTCCACAAACCACCTATAATAACTGGTTAAACCCAAGAAGCTCTAAATATCGATTGGAGTTGTGGGTCTATGCCACTTCTTAACCACCTCAACCTTCTGAGGATCCACTATGATCCCCTCACTAGACACGACATGACAAAGATAAGTCGCAGCATTCAGCCAGAACTTACATTTAGAGAACTTAGCATACAACTGCTGATCTTTCAAGGTCTGCAGCACAAGGTGGAGGTGAACGGCATGATCCTCCTTACTCTTAAAGTACATTAAGATGTCATCAATAAAGACAATCACAAACGAATCTAGAAACTGACAAAAGACCCTATTTATCAAATCTATAAATGTCGTAGGGGTATTAGTTAAGCCAAACAATATAACCAAGAACTCAAAATGCCCATATCGGATATGGAAAATTGTCTTAGGGATATCCACCACCCTAATATTTAACTGGTGATACCCTAATTGAACATCGATCTTACAGAAAAATTTGGCACCCTAAAGTTGATCAAAGAGATCTTCAATTCTCAAAAATGGATACTTATTCTTTACTGTCACCTTGTTCAGCTATCGATAATCAATGCACATACAAAGGGAACCATCATTTTTATGCATGAACAAAATAGGTGCACCACATGAAGACATACTAGGACGGATATGTCATGACCTGAACCGGGGTCTGGCCATGACAGGTATCTCAAGTCCCACATGGACCAAAGATCACCCCCATCACCTAACCTAACCAATACAACAACCACAAGTGTTGGATGAATTTTGACATATAAAAAAAATGAAGAATAAGACGGATCATAACTCATGAAATGTCTAAACCAATCCACCATAACAGCAACCCAGTCCACATCAATCCAATGAAGCCTCTATAAATTCAAAGTCAACAAAATATCGAGACATGTCCTCGATAATAGCTAAAACCAATGTCTAAACAAGTATAAGACATAGAATATAAAAACTATGAAATAAAGACTTCAAAAGTATGGAAGCTTACCACTTCAATGTCAACTCACGAACCACTCGAACACCAGATCACTGCACAAATAATATGGAAGAAGTTTTGGGGCCTGCATCGTGTTAGGATACAGTATCCAAAGATGGTTAGTGGTTAGAGCTCTAGCATGTATCTCAGGGATAAAGAAATAAAATAATGTCATCATTCAAAACCACGTCAAATCATCATATGCAATAACATACATACATATATATATATCATGGTAGGATAGGGAACAAGACTTAGCATGCACTTAGAAAACCTTAACCTGGACTATGTAGCATAACCATCATATAACAAGGCACACACGGGATTTATGAGCTCAGCTCTCCTCTAGCTGAAAGGGCTCCAATGAGTGTAGCCGCATGAACCAAAGAATATCTATAACCATATATGCCATTATGGGGGACTCGAATCTCCCAGCAAAATCTAGGTGATTTAAGCACCAAAGTATATAATATGGGACTTGAACCTCCCATTAATATATCCATTCAGGTGACTCAACCCTCCTAATCATATAGACACCCACAGCGGCTAGTGCAGTTTCTACTGTTAGTCCTTCAGACTCTGTTTTCATGGTTTGGCTACACATCCCGGTTTAAAGCCCAATTTAAAACATTCATTACACACATACACGACCATTAATACATTTACTTACCAAAGGTAACCCCCATTGGTATCGTCATACCAACCCCATCTGCAATAGTACAACATGTCATCACCATTATCAATTAACTTTAGGACTCAAACCCATTGTCGAAACCAAGACATCAATTCAATTTAACATTTTTGGACTCGAAACCATTTAGCCAATTAAACCACCAAGGTTACAATTAAAATCAATTTATGACCAATAAGGAATTCATAAAACCATTTGCCCATCATCCACATTCATACGCCAATGCCTTAGTTCAAAACACAATTCATATGTGTCAAGATTCTTCTCATTGTCATTTTCACAAACAGGTTGAGGGCATACCATTAAGTTAGGGTTAACCATGACCCCTTATTTTAAATCAAAATTCCCTAGCACCCACATGTACAAAACCATTATCAAAATATGTATAATCATAATTTAAGACATGAGAAAATAAAACTCAACATTATGCATTCAAATCCTAAACTATGGTTTCCAAAACCACCATCAATTATTCATGAACAATGTTTAAAATACATGATTTAAGTGAACTAACAATGAGAGAAGAGTCACATGCCTGAGTTATGATAATGCCCAAACTACAGCTCTCGTAAGAGTGTAAGCGGTCGCTGTCCAATATAGAACCCAACTGGGTTGGGTGTCGAATCCCACAGGGAATACTTGGTCACTAAGTGTTGCAATTGTTAGCAGACTGTTGGTCGAAAATTCTACAGAAAGGGGGGATGGTTTAGGCGTGAATTAAAAGTATCAAAATAGCAAAGTAAAAGCGGAATGCTTTGTTTAGTAAAATTTTAATCAATGAGAATTGTAAGTTAGGGTTATGTCCACCTTATGAATTCTACGTATCTATTAACTATGAGTAATGCAGGATTCAGACATGCATGCACTTATAGAGATTCGTATTCTACTGATAAATCCTAGTGTCTCTCGACCATCAAGGATTATCTCACTTTAACTCTCTCGAGCTTAAAGCGTATAACTAATGGTACGAACTCTCCAAGAGTTAATCCAGTTATGGCACTAACGTGTAAATAGGGGTTGGCAGCCCTATTTCCTTGTCACACTCTCTTTTCCAAACATGTAACTTTTCTCTCGAACAAGTTAATGCTATAATGGCGTATCCTATATGTTTGCAACCACAAGAATGTAATTAAGATCAAGAGAGTAATGATATAAGTAGCATAAGTATCAAGAATTCACAAACTCATAGTAATAGATAGTATATCATAAGGCTTCCATAACCCTAACAGAGAAATTTAGCTACTCATGATTACAACGGAGATCACAATAAACATCATCATCGTACCAAAGCTCAAAGAATCTCCCGTTGAAGATGGGTATGGCGTCAAACTAGGTTGACGTTTTTTCTCTCTAGACGTTTCCCCCAAGTTAGCATTTTTTTCTCTGTTAAAACTTACAGAATCTGTAAACTGAATAATACTAGAAAGTCGAATGAATTATGAAAAGCAATAATGAATGAATGAATGAATGAATGCTGAAAAATTCAGAAAATAGGGTTTTTATAACATCCTTGTCCTAGTCCTATTAAGTTACTGCTGCACCCCTAAGTATTTAAAAATACTGTTTTTGCCCGGGACAATTTCTCCATGCATCACATTCAGTCCATAAGCTTCCAAAAGTTGCCTTCCCTCTTCTGTGAAGTTTTCCTTTGCTGCTCAAAGG
The DNA here is from genome assembly GCA_030864215.1 of Capsicum pubescens. Lineage (NCBI taxonomy): Eukaryota > Viridiplantae > Streptophyta > Magnoliopsida > Solanales > Solanaceae > Capsicum > Capsicum pubescens. The sequence continues at coordinate 166,770,831 of CM061544.1, read as the reverse complement.
TCCACAAAGTGCTGAAATCTTCATCATTAATACCTGAAAACATGCTAATCACGTAGGTTAGCTCACTTACAGGAAAATAGACTAAAAGTGCAGGAATTATATATTTTATCCTTAAAACTTAGCTATAACATGGGTAAATTATGGTGTTTAGGCGTGTAAATACACCCAACATCAACACCCCACACTTAAAGCTTTGTTCGTCCTCGAACAAAATATTACGTCCATGCAAACATCTAACTAGGATTTCACAACAGTAACACAAAATATTCATCAAGACATGCACAGTAATTATTAACAAAGAGTAGTTTTCTGGATCACTACTAGAAACCATTCAACCTCCAACATAGACTCGTGATGATGGCTAATTCGTATCCACAAGTTAAGGCACCAAGAATCATACAAAACTACCCAAAACTCATCAACCATGTGTGTCTCACACAAGATATCACCCATAATCACTCACAAGTTTTGCATTTTTCGAAACATGGGTACAAGATTCTCCTTGCTCTCACTCTCACAAAGAATTCATATGTTGCAACTGATGACCATAGGCTTGCCCTTAGTGTAATGCTCTACTAATATCAGAATGCTAAGCTTAGGATCAAATAGGTCTTTACAGGTTGTAATGTAGGCTAAGGGACAGGTAGGACTATTTTGGCCAGAAATAGTGACTATGTTCCCTAAGCGCTTTAATACATCACATTATGCCATTAACACTCTCTTTTAAACAACCCTTCTACCTTTCTTTTAATCTAACACCCATTTTCACCTATTTGTTATTCAATTATAAACACAAAGATGAGAATATACAACTCATTTTTTTATTTTTCTATTTCTATTTTTTATTTTTTTTATAAAACACCTCTATGATAGCCACTCTTATTCACAACAATTTCAAGTACCAATACACTCTGAGGCATTACTCTCACCCACTTTCCTCTTATTTTGTCACATGACTTTACAATTTAAAGCGCTTAGGAATTTGGATCAAATTATGGTCTTGAAAAAAAATGGATTAGGCTACATATGAGGCTGTCAAAGAAAATAGCTAAAGGCTCAAAGGGGGTTCACTAGGATAATGTACACAGGTAGGTAAAAAGAAGGTCAACAATTACAGGCTGCCAAAGAAATGCCTAAATCATCTCCTAAACTCACACTCTTTATTTCGCTTTACACACACACCAGGCAAGTTCTAGCATCAGTCACAACACAGAATATACTATATCCTCACACACACAAGGCACATGGTTAACTTTATTAGGAGCAGTATAGACTCTTGACCCAACAGGTGAATGAATTAAACCACACAATTATCACACAGTGAGTCACACTTAGAGCCTAAACGTCTCAATAGTAATGATTTTAGCACAAACTCTTGTCATAATACCATGCCGCTTATCAGAACAATTTCATGCAAAATCTAAAAAATCTAAAATTAAACTAACTAATTACGACTAATTAAAACAAACAAGAACTAGAATAAATGTAGGCAAAGAAGTATAAGAAGCATACAAATACCAGCACCCCACACTTAGATGGGACACACTGCCCTCAGTGGAAAATAAATAAGGAAAACCTGATTAATCGGACTCCTCTTCTATGTATGGGGTCATACCCCCTACGTCGGAATCATCATCAGAGTCGTCATCCTCAGAGTTTCCTCAAAATGTACCCCACTTGATCCCAAAAGTGCGTCGAGGTATTTGTAGAGAGGAGGACTCAGCTTGCTCCTTTCTCGACCTTTTCTGTTCTTTCTGTGAGGTGGACGTTTTTTCTTTTACTTGTCGTCCTTTTTGGGCCATTCTACCTGAGATTAAAATAGAGTCATGTTAGCTTCATCTCGGAAGATTCAATCGAAAAACAAACAGTAGTGGCACCACCCCACACTTAATTTGTTGTCACAAACTAATTAAGTGAGTGATGTCGATTACTCAGACTTCATCAACATACATTTAGGCGATATGTTCCAATAACATGTTCAGCACAGTCATACGTTCATGTCATCTTAACTATCCTTTACAATTCTATTTCATGTAATCTTGTCTATATTTTCATGTTTGGATGAATACACTTTTTGAACAAAACTACCACATAAGGATCGTACCACAAATAGAAACAAGTTATTGCATAGGCATAATCACACCATCTTAAGCTTGTGGTCAATCATAATCGGTATCTCGATAAATGAGTCATTCAAACATTCAAGCTTTCAACTTACAAGATTATGTATTAACTTCACAACTTCGACTTCATCAAACTATGACAGTGTATAACAATCAAATACAAGTCGGAACAAAGTCAAGAACACCCACACGTATTCTTTCACTCAACTAGATGTATCACAAACCAACCACATTCTAATCATCAACACCACTTCAAAATCTAATAAATCATTATAAACGTAGCATTCCAACAACTACGGAATATAAAAGAATGACTTACTTGGTGATGGATCCGGAAGATGAACTCACAAGACTAGATGAGCAAAAAAGAAAAATTTTTGAAAGGATTTGGAAGCTTGGGCAGCGCCTAACTTGAGAAAACAATGAGATTTTGTCTTTAGGTTGAAGTTCTATTTATAGACCAAGGCTTGGGTCGGGTTTGACCCATGAAAAATCGGGTTAGGAGTCAAAAATAATAAGTAGGCGGCGCCTAATGCTTTGTCTATGCTTAGCATAGGCGGCGCCTATGGTATTGCCTAGTTGGGCATAGGCGGCGCCTATGCTATGGCCTAGTTGGGCATAGGCGGCGCCTATGCTATGGCATTGTAGATTCAGAGAGCAAAGGCAATGGCATAGGCGGCGCCTTTAGCTTTGCCTAGTTGAGCATAGGTGGCGCCTATGCTATAGCATTGTTGATTCAGAGAGCAAAGGAAATAGCATAGGCCTTGCCTTGTCCATTGCCTAGATTTACATAGGCCTTGCCTTGTCCATTTCCTAGATTTGTATAGGCAATGCCTAACCGAAAGCCTTTTGCTCCTTCATTACTCACTTACCACCTTTAACATTGCTCACTTTCAAATCAAAATTTGAGACCAAGCTCCTATTTTATACGTCTTGCACCTACACTTAATCAAAAATAACAAAAATGATTAGAAGGATGGGTTGCCTCCCACCAAGCGCCTTAGTTTTGGTCGTGGCTCGACTCTTCTTTTTGGATTTTTATTTAACAAAACAAACTCCTAGGAAAACAAAACGACTAAAAATGATGGGTTGCCTCCCATTTAGCGCTTGATTTATTATCGCAACACGACATAGCTATCTCGATTACTTAGATTTCATCGAGATAGATGGTGTATCATTTTCTGAATGGATTCAGACGACGCTGATGCTTACTTCTAGGCATGTAATCTTCTTCGAGATGACTCTTGTGCATACATATCCCAAAAGGGATACCAATTATATCATCAATAGTCCAACCCATAGCTCTCTTGTACCTCTTCAGAGCAGAGATGAGAGCCTCTACGTGTTGTTCATCTAAATCAGCCGCAACACTCACCGGAAGTGTATTTCCACTTCCCAAGAACGCATACCTTAGGTGAGTGGGGAGCTCTTTCGATTCTAGCACTGGTGGCTCTTCAATGGAAGTCTTTGCTGTTGGTAAAGGTCGATTCCTAAGATCAAGGTCTAGCTTCTTAGTAGCATGAGAATAGGACTTTATTCCTGTTAGAGAACAAACAGTTTCTTCATATTCTTCAACATCCTCATGCTCAAAATTCAATAGCACAGTAGACAATGGCTCAACAGTAAGCTGCTTCTCTACAGATAATCCTTTCTCATCCGCATAGTAAACATCAGCTACAGAGAACACATCCATATCTCTAGGCTGCTTTATCGATTTACATACATCAAAATGGACTACTTCGTCATTCAGCCGAAATAAAAGCTCATTAGCTCTTAAATCAATCAGCACACTTCCAGTTGCGAGGAAAGGATGCCTCAAGATTATGGGAACTTCAGAATCCACCTCACAATCCAAAATAACAAAGTCTGCAGGAAAGATGAAGGTGGAAACCTTCACCAACACATCATATAAGATACCAACAGGCCATTTTACCGACCTATCTACCATCACGAGCCGCATATTGGTTGGTGTAGGATCGCCCAACCCCAACTTTCTGTAAACGGATAACGGCATCAAATTGATGCTAGCCCCCATATCGTCCAACGCCTTAGCAAAATCCAACGATCCAATCGTGCAAGGAATAGTGAAAGAACCAGGATCTGCCTTCTTCTATACTAAAGACCTCGTGGCAATTGCACTGCAATGATGAACATTATCTACCAGCTCATAGCTTACTGCCCGTTTCTTTGTCAAAAGGTCCTTCATGAATTTAGTATACCCAGGCATCTGTTCCAGCGCCTCCACCAACGGAACATTAATAGTCAGCTGCTTCAACATGGTCATGAATTTACTGAACCTGGTGTTATCAGCTTTCTTCTTCAGTCTCTGCGGAAAAGGTGGTGGTGGAAAGGGAATATTTTTCTCTACCACTTCCTCTTTATCTTGCTTCCGATTATCAACCTTTTCAGGAGTGTCATCAGCCTTCTTCTTCAGTCTCTGAGAAAAAGGTGGTGGTGGAAGAGGAATCGTTTTCTCCACCACTTCCTTTTTATCTTACTTCCGATTATCACTTTTTTCAGGCTGGTGACGTCTAGGTGTAACATCATGAGCACTCACTTCATCTTCTACGGCATCTTCAAACTCTGCTTCATCAACATTCTTTGCTATATCATCAACCACCTGCTTGCCTTTGGATGGATTTTCCAATACTTTACCACTCCGGGTAGTAATAGCCATACATGATCCGTCATTTCTTGGGTTTTGCACAATGTCACTGGGTAGCGTGCTAGCCTTTCTTTGGTTGAATGTCGCTGATAATTGACTCAATTGTTGCTCCAGCTGTTTTATTGCAGTAGAATGCGAGTCAACCAATTGATTTATTGAAGACAAATCATTTTTCACCTCGGTTACACCCATGTTGGTTGCCTCCACTCTTTTCAACAGCTTAGCCAGCATATCTTCCATGGACATCTTCCCAGAACCAAACTCCACAGCCTCACAATTTCCAGGAGGAACATACAAACCACTCCTGTCAGTCTTATTCTTCCAACCACCTTAATCGCGGTCTTTGTATCCAGATTTATCATAATAGTTTCGACCTTGGTTTCCTTGGGCGTTACCTCAGAAACCCCCTGATTATTCAAGTAATTTGTTTCTTCCTCAGAGTCTGATTCATCTCTTCCTTGTGATACAATGGCCTTAACCTTTTCAGTCTTCCCTGATAATAAGTGCTTAGTAAGAAGATCCATCTGTGTTTTCATGTGAGCCATATCTTGGTCACGCTCCTCTTGTCTACGCCTCTGCTCTGCAGTCATGACAATGGCTATAGTAGAGCTTGCTACCTCATAATACTTGGTATGCCAAGCTCTACTCTGCTTTTTCATACGGTCCAGCATATCACTTGCCTCAATAAAAGTAAGGTCCGTGAATGACCCTCCTGCAGCATTATCAACCACTGGCTTAGTCACCGAATTCAAAGACCTGTATAATATCTCCATCAAGTGGACATTGGTCATATGATGATTTGGGCACCGCATAAGCTTCTTCTTGAACCTCTCTCATGTTTCGTGGAGAGCTTCAGTTGGAAGCTGTCGAAAATTACTTATCTCATCTCTTAATTGGGCTCTTTTAGATGGAGAAAAGAATCTTTCTAGGAAAGCGTCTTTCAATTGCCTCCAATTTGTAATAGAATCAGGAGTTAGCCCATTCAGCCATAGAGTTGCCTCCCCAGACAGAGACAATGGAAATAAGCGCAGTCGAATTGCATTCTGTCCAACTCCTAGATTGTCAAACGACTTGCATATTAAAATAAAATTAACCAGATGCATATTCGGATCATCGCCTGCAAGTCCACCAAATAAACCTTTGAGCTGCAATAGTTGAATCATGGTGCTAGTGATATTGAACTTGGCTCCAGATGCCAAGGGCGGAGGAATAATAGCCCCTGTGGCACCAGCTCCATCAAGATCATCATCATCATCATCAAAAGGATCCTGCACAGCTCGACGTTCAGGTCTCATTCTAGCTTGGCGATCTCTCCTGTTCACAGGTGCTGCCACCTTATTTGCACGACGTGGATTAAGTAACTCATCATCACCCAGGTCTTCATCATCAGGATTTGTTGCCCGACCTGGTTTATTAATATTCTGTTGATACACTTGAGCAGCTGCCAACGCAGCTAATCTAGCCTGCTCCTATTGAGCAGCTCTTCTTTTAATGTCATGTTGTGCATCCATTCTGCCAATAAGATGTGGTTCAGGATTGATAGGTAATAACGGCTGACCTGAACTTCGAGTGTTTGGCATGTACTCAAACAAACCTGAATAAAACAAAAACAACAACTAAAAGAAAAATCTGAGAATTTTTTACCAAAGGGTCTAGTAACTATCACAAACTTAGTTGACAACCGTATTCCCCGGCAACGGCGCCAAAATTTGATAACGCCCAACCTACAGCTCTCGTAAGAGTGTAAGCGGTCGCTGTCCAATATAGAACCCAACTGGGTTGGGTGTCAAATCCCACAGGGAATACTTGGTCACTAAGTGTTGCAATTATTAGCAGACTGTTGGTCGAAAATTCTACAGAAAGGGGGGATGGTTTAGGCGTGAATTAAAAGTATCAAAATAGCAAAGTAAAAGCGGAATGCTTTGTTTAGTAAGATTTGAATCAATGAGAATTGTAAGTTAGAGTTATGTCCACCTTATGAATTCTACGTATCTATTAACTATGAGTAACGCAGGATTCAGACATGCACGCACTTATAGAGATTCGTATTCTACTGGTAAATCTTAGTGTCTCTCGACCATCAAGGATTATCTCACTTTAACTCTCTCGAGCTTAAAGCGTATAACTAATGGTACGAACTCTCCAAGAGTTAATCCAGTTACGGCACTAATGTGTAAATAGGGGTTGGCAGCCCTATTTCCTTGTCACACTCTCTTTTCCAAACATGTAACTTTTCTCTCGAACAAGTTAATGCTATAATGGCGTATTCTATATGTTTGCAACCACAAGAATGTAATTAAGATCAAGAGAGTAATGATATAAGTAGCATAAGTATCAAGAATTCACAAACTCATAGTAATAGATAGTATATCATAAGGCTTCCATAACCCTAACAGAGAAATTTAGCTACTCATGATTACAACGGAGATCACAATAAACATCATCATCGTACCAAAGCTCAAAAAATCTCCCGTTGAAGATGGGTGTGGCGTCAAACTAGGTTGACGTTTTTTCCCTCTAGACGTTTCCCCCAAGTTAGCATTTTTTTCTCTGTTAAAACTTACAGAATCTGTAAACTGAATAATACTAGAAAGTCGAATGAATTATGAAAAGCAATAATGAATGAATGAATGAATGAATGCTGAAAAATTCCGCAAAATAGGGTTTTTATAACATCCTTGTCCTAGTCCTATTAAGTTACTGCTGCACCCCTAAGTATTTAAAAATACTGCTTTTGCCCGGGACAATTTCTCCATACGTCACATTCAGTCCATAAGCTTCCAAAAGTTGCCTTCTCTCTTCTGTGAAGTTTTCCTTTTCTGCCCAAAGGTCCACAAAGTGCTGAAATCTTCATCATTAATACCTGAAAACATGATAATCACGTAGGTTAGCTCACTTACAGGAAAATGGACTAAAAGTGCAGGAATTATATATTTTATCCTCAAAACTTAGATATAACATGGGTAAATTATGGTGTTTAGGCGTGTAAATACACCCAACATCAAGTTACGAAGATTCACGAAGATATTTTGACCTTTAAGCCTCTAGATGACCACCTTGAAGAAAACTTAACCTAATCTTTCTTAAGAAGTTTTAGAGAGTGTTTTGATTTTTCAAAGTAAAGAATGAAAGGCCAAAAAGTGTTATAAGATGTGGGGTCTTAAGGGCTTGGGGTGGGAATTGTCCAAAATACCCTCAGCTTAAAAGCTGTAAAAATAATGCAGAAGGGTACGGTTAGAGCCCTTAACTTATAGCCACATCATACGAGTGGTACCCTTAACTCATAACTTGATCAGAAAGCTGGACACCATATTTTGTCCAACATACGACTCATTATCCTAACTCGTACCATCACCATATAACTAGTACCCTTGAAGTCATACCTTAAGCAGATCATCAAGGCCAGACACTAGATAACATACAGTTGGGCACTATACCTCTTGTATCATGAACATACAACTTATATGTAGTCTTCTCGTACCTTGAATAGAACTTTGCCAATATCACACTGGACAACATACGACTAGGGTCCTAAAACTATATCCATACCATATGAGTGGTATGGTGTGTGTCGTATGATGATATAAAGATTCAAGACTCAAGAAGTTTGCAAGGGCCAAAGTTTGGGGTGTTTTAGGGTGAAACCCTCATCTAAGAGGTATTTCAACTACTCTTTGAGTTCTTTCAACTCAACTAGATCCATTTCTTTATAGGGGAATAGAGATAGGGTGAGAGTCCGGAATAAAGTCAATACCAACATCAATCCCCCTATTGAGAGGGACACCAGGAAGATTATTAAAGAAGACTTTAGGAAACTCATTTACCAATGGGACAGAATGTAAGGAAGGTCCCTCTAAGTTAGAATCTTTAACCCAAACCAAATGATATAGAAAATCATTGGAAATTAACTTCCAAGCTCTAAGATATGATATAAACCTTCCCTTAGGCACTAGGGAACTTCCCTCCCATTCTATAATTGGCTCATTAAGGAATCTAAATATTACTTCAAAGGTCTAATAGTCTAGAGAGGAACATCACGAGTGCAATCAATCCATCCCTAATATGATATCAAAATCAACCATGTATAATTCAAACAAATCCACCAAAGTCTCCCGACCACCCACAGATAACACACAACCCCTCTACACTCTTCTAACAACCATAGAGTCACCCATTAGGCTAGATATAAAACAAAGGGTCAAATATACACTCAAGACCTAAAAAGAAACACACAACCATAAATAGGGTCAAATAAGAAAGAGTGTCCTGTGATTAAGTAAATAGTACAAATCAAGGGAAAAGAGTTTTAACATACCAGTAATGACATCCAGAGATGCCTCAGACTCCTGACGAGTAGTGAGAGCATAAAGATGGTTTCGACCAGTGTCGAAGCCAAAAGTGGCACACTTTGGTGTAGGAGCTAATAAAGAGGCAACAGAAACCCTATTTACCCCAGAAGCAACTCTAGACGGATAATCCGATTGCATATGAACGATCTGACCATACATAAAACATCGGTTCCTCCTCTTCTCGCACTGACCATGGTGTGCTCACCACAAAATCAGCAAGAAGGGTAGAATAGTATTGATTGATCCCCACTAGACTAAGGTTGGGCACCATGTACCCTAGAAGTATCACTACCCTAAAAAATTCGGTCACCAGACAGCTTTGGGTATAGAGAACTAGCCATCCAGTCGCAGTTAAGACTTTCCCAGTTCTTCTTCTTAGACCACTTTCCACTTAGCTACTGGGTTCCACCCTATTCTTAATACCAAAATTTCTTATTCTACCTCTTACTAATCTCAACTTGCTTTCTTTTCTCTTGTTTGACCTGTTGTATAAACACAACCAATCTAGAGATGTCCATGTCCTTGTTCAACAAGACATTCTTACTCTCAAGAATCAACTTGTGGGATAATCTAAAAGAAAACTTATGCATTCTATCCCTCGTGCTAGACACCAACTCAGGAACACACCTATACAACTGATGAAATTTCAAGGCATACTTTTTAACTGTCATTCTCTCTTGTTTCAAGTTAACAAATTCTTCTACCTCCAACTCCCTCAACTCCTAAGGATCGAAGCGGTCCATAAATGCACTAGAGAAATCATCCCATAAGGAAGAACCAGCATCTTTGCCTCTTAACTATTCCTACTTTTTATACCATTCGTATGCCACATATTTCAGTTGGTAGGCAGCAAACTCTACACCTTCAATCTCAAAAGCATTAATAACATAGAAGATCTTCTCCATCTCATCAATAAAACCTTGAGGATCCTCCTCAACTATAGTACCAGTAAATTTTGGAGGATGCAACCTCATAAATTTGCCAACTCTACTGGCCTCAGATGAACCCATAGCAGCACCAGCAGAACCCGATTGTTTTGATTGAGATACCACCAACTAGGTCAATAGGTTAATAGAGCAAAAAAACTCAGCATTAGTAACCTCCCCTTGAGGAAACTGAGTATGAGTGTCGCCCTCAGGAGTAGAATCAGTGGAGAAAGGTAGGACTCTATTCAGGACAGTCACATGCAGTGACCCTTGATTGGGTTTAGACCCCAAAAGTTAGATAAGCTCCATCCATATTGCCCTCAGACGGGACTAAAGAAGTTCCACTGACATCAGATCTTATTGGAGGCATAATCTGAAAGATGAATGGATGAAAATCAGAAAGATCTAAGATCTTCGACTCTATAGCCTGAAATTAAGATAACAAGAAAAGGAAACATTCTTAAATGCCTCAAAGCTTCTCCCTTATAAGTATGGTGTGCTATACACCCATAAAAAAAACTGTACTTGACACGGATTTATGGACACTCAATTGACCATGAATCTAGGCTCTGATACCACCTTTGTCATGACCCAAACCAGGGCTTAGCCATGACAGATATCTCAAGTCCTATATGGACCAGAGATCACTGCCTTCAACTAACCAAACCAACATAACATTCCCAAATGTCAGATGAATTCCAAACATATAACAAGATAGCACAAAATAAAACTAATGATAATTCATGATATGTCTACACTAATGACTGATAATCGAACAACCGTCTGTCACCAAAAAATCAAGTAAACCACTCAAGTCCATAGTAATCCAGCAAAACCTTTACAAATACAAGGTCAATAAAATATACAGACATGCCCCCGACAATAGCTAAAACCAAAATCCATAAGATAGCCAAAACTTTAAAAAAAGAAACCATAATATGAATTGGGGTCTTCTGAAGGATGGAAGCTCACCACTTTAATCTGACTCGCTAGTTGATCCCAAATCCAAGTCACTGAGTAGGAAATGTGGACGTATGATCTGTTTCTGTATCGTATGGGGATACAGCTTTTGAAGATGGTTAGCGGTTGGAGCTCTATCATGAAACTTAGGGATAGAGGAATAAAATAATGCCATGATATCTATTCAAAACCAAAAAAACATTTAATACATAATATCATATGAAGTACATCAACATGTACAATACCACATGTTGGGTTAGAGAGCCAGTCTTAGCATAAACTTTAAAAACCTTAACCTGGGTTATATAGCATAACCGTCATATAACAAGGCACTCACAGTCTATATAGGCCAAGCTCTCCCTAGCTGAAAGGGCCCCAGTGTGTGTAGCTGCATGAACAAGAGAATATCCATACCCGTATATGCCTTTATGAGGGACTCAAACCTCTCATTCATATATTCAATATGGCGAACTCAAACCTCCTGATCATTTAGACACATGCACTAGCTAGCGTGATTTCCAATGTTAGTCATTCAAATTTTCACTTTCATGGCATGGCTACACACCCTGCTCTTAAGCCTAATTTAAAATATTTAACATGAATCAATATTTATTAACCCATTATACATATAGGAACCGCATTGGTATCATCGTACAAACCCCACTTGAAAGAATACATTATGCCATAACAATAATTTCATCATTTAGAACTTGAACCCATTATTTAACCATGAACATCAAGTTAATTTAAAATTTAGGACTTGAACCCATTTAACCAACCAAACCCCAAGGTTACAATTTAAATCAATATATGGCCATCAATGCCTTTACATAGTCCTTCATCTATCACTATCATGGTTATGCCAAAGTCTTAGTTCAAAAACACATTTCAACTTGTAATAATATCATTCTCATTGATAATTTCTCATATAGGTTGTGGGCATGCCATTATCAAAGCCCAAAATCATTAAATTTGGGGTTCATCCATGATCCCTCAAATTAAATCACCATTTTCATGCACCTATACATGTAAAACCGTAATTAAAAACATGCATAATCACAATTTAAACCATAGAAGACAATATTTAGTGAGAGGCATTCAAATCCCTCAACCTTGGTTTCTAAACTACCATATTCATGAACAATGCTTTAAATATATGCTTTTAGTAAATTAACAATGAGGGAAGAGTCGTATTCCCTAATTGGGAAGATTTACGAAGAGAAATTGACTCTTGAACCCTTAGATGGCCACTTTGGAGAAACCCAAGCCAATTTTGCTTGAGAGGATTTTAAGAGAGTAAAGATGATGTTTTTTATCTTGTATAGTGTAGAAAAATGTTTTAAAGTGTTTTAGGGATGTAGGGCCTTAAGGGTTTTAAGTGCAAAAAGTCCAAAGTACCCCCAACTAAAAACTATAAAAAGGTCGTCCTTGGTTGCAAGCCGATGGGTCGACTCATCACCACATCGTACGACTCGTAGCCCTAAGTCATATCCTAAATAGCTAGTTGAACACCTATTCAATGTCCACCTTATGACTGCATGATTTCACATGTAACCTGACCATATGACTTATATGGTATAGTCATATCCAAGATAGAAACCAAAGAATTTAGACAATGGACAATATACGACTACACGTTACAACTCGTAACATGGTCATACGAATCATAGTGAGCCCTCATACTCAGAGCAGAACTTAGCCAATTACACACTGGTTTGGGTATGATTTGTAATAATGTCTCTCTAGACCAGTACCCACACATACGACTCGTATGATGAGTTGTCAACAGGGCAGTAAGCTCAAAGCTTAAGGAATTTTCAAGGACCAAGATCTAGGGCATTTTAAGATCATACCATTATGACTCTTAAATTAGTTGCATCTGGTGTCATCCCAAATACTACTTAAGATACCTTTGTCCACTTAAGTGGCAATCACTTAAGCTCTATGATAGGCTGCTTAAGTGATAGTCAGTCCTCTTTAGCGGCATTCACTTAAGCAACCTTATAGGCACTTAAGCAATCCACCAGCACCAGATGAGATTTGGAATCTTGTATACATAAATGAACTGCATTACCCTATTAAATTCGACACTCATGACTCAATGGTGAAATTAAAATTTTCATCCAAGGTTGTTTTGATGAAAAGTTGATCCCATACCCATGTGTCATTTTTACTAACTTCCGACCAATAGCTTGAAATGAGTCTTGGATTCTTGGGACTCAAACCAAGGATCCACTAACCTAAAATCGATATTCCAGATATGTTGGAACAATAAAAATTAGCATATTAGGTTGTTTCACTGAAGTTTTTGCCCAATAGCCAAATTGAACCAATGAAGATTTCAAAATAGAGAATTGGCTTCAAAAAACAAATGAATTGTCCAATAATCAAACTGTCAGTTCCAGCAACTCATAAATGAATTGAGGCAGCTATAAGAAAGATCTAAATAGAGAAAATGAGTGAATATACAGAAAATGACCTAGAGAGACATTACAAGCTTCTTCAACATATTGATTCATTCACATTTGTGTTTGGAAATAGTTTTGCAATAGTAGTATTTACTCTCTTTGAGTGATGATGAAAATTTCATATAGGCATTCATTTACTAATTCAAACAATCTTTATGTAGTATACACTCTGAGGATTATACCAAACTTTCTTTGATACAGATGTGTATCCATGGTTCTTTGCTTAACAAAATTATTAAATAATGCTTTCACGATTTAGGATATTTTAGGTCATGACAATAGGTCTAAATGATTAAAATCTATAACAAAATATTAATATCATTAAGAAGTCTATTCAAATATTTCTACAAAGGTTTTAGTTCACCAACTCCGTCTATTTATCACTACCATCATCACCCATCATTATCAACTACAACCACAGACGTGGAAGACCTTCCAAATTCATATGAATTGCCTTTAGTGTGGAATTCAAGCAAAGTAAGCGTGATATTATAAAGAAAGGACTCGAGCTCTCACAGCCACCATCCTTAACCACATCAATCATTATTTTTTATTAATAAAATCATTCATCACTAGATACTATTTACAATTATTACTTTCAATCTCTATTACTACAATAACCATCTATCACTACTGACACTCGCTATTTTTAGTCACCTTTATATATTGCAGACTGTGCCATCATTAACCACCACCATTAGTTATCACTATCATCCACCACAATTATCAATCCCACCACAAACTATGGCCATCAGCCATTATCACTAGTAGCTACTACTCGCAACACCATCATTAACTAATAACATCCTCGATCGATATCCATAACCACCATTTCTAGTCTTTACCGTCGCAAACCAATCATATCAGTTTTAAGAAATACATAATTGATATAGTATTAAACTAATCTAGTTTATTAATTAAATTTTATATTTAACATTTTGAAATAGTGACAAAATTTATATATTCATATACTGAAAAAGTAGTAGTCCTAATTATTTAGTATTTAGATACTCATGCAATATATTAATATTCAAATGTGTATTCAAATTCATATATCTTAAATTTGATGCACATCTTTATATTCATGTGTATATTAAAATAAGAAATCTAATATAAATAAAAATTAAGTCTAAGAATGATCATAAGTGACTAAATATATAAGAGTCTATTTGAGTAAGTTTTAACATATTTTGCCTTAATTAAGCACTAGGTAATTTTATCATTCTTCGCATAGTTATCAAATATTTTATTTCATGGTGTACACTATATTTGTTATCGAAATTTATAGATCTTTTGGATATTAAAGAACTTGTGGAGTTTGGAGGCGGTGATAACCTCCATATAGAGGTACTAGATGGCCCATGCCCGTGCAATGTATGGGCGATTTCTTAATGTTAAAAGTAGTATCTGCAAGTGAAATAGTAATTCGAGCCATGTTATAGTAACATGATAAAATATATTGTTATGTTGGTAAGATTTACTTATTTGTACAGATTCTTAAATTATTACATTGATATAACCTTTTTTGCTACAAAAAGTGCCAAAGCTGAATAAGGAAATTTATGCAGTTGTAACTAGTAGCAAAGTTGCATTCGTGCATTAACTGACCAAAAGAAAGGAGAATATTAATAAAATACACTACAACTTCCATCAGGATAACATTTCAACCACATTTCACTAATATACAATAGCAATAGATAGAAAGATAAGACAAAGAGTGGTATATTACGTAGAACATGGAAAATAACATCAACTACACGGACATATATTGTCCTGCATGAGCACCTCGAACCAATCCAGTTATACTTTCGACTTCAATATCCAAACCTACACAGGAAGAAAGTGTCAAAAAGAAAATTATATTACCAAATTTTCATCTTCAAGAGTTTTTTGAAGATGGGAAATGCTACTATTGTTATGAAATACAAGGTAAATATAATTTTTTGGTGATCATGTAATAAGAAAGTGCAAGAAAAACCGTAAGATCGTCTTTTGTGTAATAGGAAAGAGCAATTATCTTAGCTGATTTCAGCCTTAATGATCCTAACACATTTGTTGTAAGGACTCATAGGACGTTGAAGTTGGGACTTAGTATTGAGGAAGAAGGTGTGGAGATGATACTGAGATGCCAACACTGGCAGAAAGTAATGAAGAGAGTAAGATAAAGGAAGTTGACTGAAAAGTTAAACGTCAGTTAGGAGAGGTGTGTTTGGGTAAGATATTGTCAGATTGTCTAGGTGGTCTCTATGGTTTTTGCTGACTTTTTTATTGATACTTGCATTATTGTAATCTATCTATATAGAATTTTTCGTGTATTATACTGTCTATATAGAATATTTTGTGTGTATCGGCATGTCCTTTACTTTTTATTGTTGGTTTCTTGTATCTGGTTGTATTTTATGTGTGTATGGTATGGCAGTAGTAGTGTAATTCTACAAGTGGTCTAAAAGGGTGGTGTGTATTCAATCTTGCTTCCATAAGGTAGTAGTTTTTTTTGATAGATCCTGGGCTTAGAAACCACCTTTATAAAAAGAACAAAAAATATCTGGACTGGCAATACCTTAATCCTGATGAACTTTTTTTTGTAACTGAGAAAAGTAGTACACAGATTCAAAACTCAATGGATAATGAATTTATAATTCTCTATTTCTCATACTGAATGCAATTCACTTCTCATGAAATGCATTTACCAGTAGATAATCCATAATACAGTCAATTTGCATGATAGCACAAACTAATGCATATCTTGGTCGATCTACAAATAACAACAACAACAAACACAATGTGATCCCACCCGTGGGGTATGTAGTGGGTAGGGTTTTTTATAGACCTTTGGCTCAACAATAATCCAAAAAGGCAATAGCGACAATAGCATAATAAGATAATCATTGTTAATGAAACAATATATAATAATAGAAATCACAACAAGAGATGGAAAAATAAAGAAACCACACATATTTAAGCCAATGATCTGTAAGAAACCTGTAAATTGAGGTACCTATAATGCTTCATGACAATAAATTCCGAATAACAACTATGTCTATAGGTCAGTTGGATGTATCCGGACTAATCCACCAAGTAACTCCGATCAGAATTCTATATAAAGACTTTCCTTTTTCATTAACAAAGTATACTCTTGACACTTAATAGTATAAAATTCCTTCACTTTGACTCTACTTTTATATCCTCTCATCCCTTTTTTTATAATGCTTCTCCATAACTTTATTTCCAGTTCAATAGAGAGGATCAACAATAAAATCAGAATGCACGACTTTAAGAGATGGCTTCAAAATATGAAGGTAATTTTTATCATCAATTTGGTATAAAGATATCATGCACATGATTGTTGTGCGATATAATTTGATAAATTTTATAAATTCTCCATAAAAATAAAGGAATGTAACGTGGTGTTATACTTGACCCTTCCAACTGATGTTGAGGTGTGGCATATAAATATGATAAATATCAAGGCATGATAGTACAAATAAATTATGAAGCACAAATAATTATAATCAATTTCTTGAACAGATTATGACTTGCGTAAGTACCGTGAATGCTCGACCATTCTTAAAAGTGAATATGTCAAGATATGGTAAAATTCATGGATAAAGACGTTCTTATGTATGTTTGGATAAACACCAAAACTTACCTCCGCAAGAGGTTTGAGAAAATAAAGAATTTTAATTTGGTATAAAAAGATCAATGATGTTATAGTATATTTTATCAGGATCTACTAAAGGGTCAAAACAAGAAATTATTCTTACCTATAAAAGTTTTGGCCATGATCAAAATGGGTATTATGGTGCAGTTGAATGAATTTTTCATTGATCGTATAAATATGGTACATCATAAAGAACTTTGCGAAATATTATAAAAATAAACTATTAAAGTCAAAAGTAAAGCAAGAAAGAGGTCTTGAATATGATGATTTTGACCATAATGATAATAATTTCCTCCCTACAAATGGTGTTTTTAAATGTGAGGTAGGTATTTGATAGCTTTGAAAAAGATAATGTGTTACTATACAGATGAATAAAATTATTAATGATATTGACATTGTAGTAAGTCTCCAAAATAAACTTTTATATTTCAAGAAAATTGACAAGAAAAAATATTTTTTTTTGAGACTATAAATTATGCAAAGATTTTTATATCTTCATATTACTACAATTGAAATGGGTTATAAATATTTATATGAAAGGTTATCTGTTTTCCTCCTATTTGTTGATATAATTATAAGCATGATGATGAAATCACATATGATATTAAACTAAAAGTTAACAAAAAATATATCAATTGGCTTTATTGGTTGACCATTTCTCTTCAAATGTGATGCAAAAATAATTGAGAATACATGTGATTATATATTAAATAAATAAAGGATTCTTCAAGAATTCTCCTAGGTTACTTGTTTTCAAGATAAAATATTATATTGGCTAAGATTGAGATTACATTCCTAAATTTTGAGAAAATATACCAAGGTGAATATGGGCTCATTCACCTGCCATATGGACCGTTTACTATGAAATAAGATGAATCTATGGTTGGTCATATGCTCTTTGTTATCAACATGCAATTTGATTTTTGCAAGGTTGTTTGCTCAAATTATTAAATTAAGAGAACAGTTTCAAAATATAAAAGTTCATAATGTTGATTGGTTTAGCAAAATATTATATGCCTCCAATTATCGTTGAACCATTGATTATGAAAATAAATCTCCCAAAAAAATTGGTATGAGATGAGGTTATTTAAATGTAGCAACATTTATATGCACAGCCCAATAAGGTTTTTCTATATTATCAGTTCAGGATTAGGAACGAAATAAATTCATCTAAGTAATTAAATATGCAACATCCACCATACACAAAGATGGATCATTAAAATATTAATGGAATGAAAGTTAGATTTTCAAAATTTTAGGGGGAGATATGATTAATAGTTGAAATGTATGTAATGAATTATCTAGATCCTCGTAAAAAAAGTAAACTTAAAGTTCAAGAGATACTTAGTGATTTGAAAAATTTTGCAAGTTCATTGTCATACTGACCTTATGTTATAATTCAACTGTAAATGCTCTAATGAAAAGTCACTGAAGGGTAGAGTCTATGGCATGCCTGCAACGTGATAGACTAATTGATAGTCTATGACACGCCTAAATGTGATAGATCAATTAGTTCCAAATGTAAAACTCCTTAAAGAAGGATATGAGAAAATGATCCAAATGATCTTAATAATGAGGAAAGTGATTTAAAAGAGCACTGTGCATAAAACTTCATAAAGCCTTGACAAAGTTTCAAGTACTTGAAAATGATGAAATGAAGAGATGTTAATAAGTGATGTCCTATTAGAACTAATATCAAATAACCATCTATGGTATTTTTGGTATAATGTAGATCTCACCATTATAAATGATAACGAGGATCTTGAACTTAACTCCATCAAATAGTGAGGACAGATAAAATACGCAATTCAAGTATATTATATTTCACTTGAAAAGTGATGCTTTAGAATTAGTTCATAGACTAAGGTATAATGTAAGTGGGGTATAAATAGGTGATTGTATAAAAAATAAAATTGTAAGATATAAAGTACGACTAGTGCCTTAAGAATAAAGGTTTTTTATAAAGAAATAACTTTAATGTTTGGAGATATATTCTCCTATGGTAGATGTAAGAAGGTTTCTTTAAATCTGACAATAAATGAAAAACTTAAATGTGGATAATGAATGACTCATATTGTAACACCGTGTATGTTTTTATGCATTTTTGGAGCCTAAAAATGAACCAGTATGATCTTTATATTGAGCAAAAATCATTTGGGACAAGTGTGGGTACATCAAGAAATGTCTTAACATCTAAAAGAGGATGTGTATCTTGCCAGAAAAGGTGACGACCTAGCCCACACACTGCAACACTACTCAGGAGCACTCACTGGTTATCCCTCGCTCAGAGTTCTACACCATACAGCCTGGGACAATACTATAGGGGGCATATTACACTGCCCTCTGTCTCACAAGACTTCATTTTATTTCATATTTTAAGGGGATCTTTGGTTATTCCCTTGATTAAAAATTCTCCCCCATCTACTCTAAATGACTGGAAACCCCTAATTATATATTTTGATTCCCCAAAAACATATTCTACTCTTTCCCAAAATACTAAGAGGCAAATCAACTAGGGTTCAGTCCAAGGCCAAGAATTCAAGATATACTTAATTCTTCTCTATCAAAAAGGCATGTTGAACACTCACTAATTTAATTATTATCACAAAGTGTGAATTTAATAATTATTTATATACATTTCATTGGTGATTTAAAGTTAGGGTTGATGATTTAATAATGAAAGCTTGATATATAATTTTCCTTTCTTTATAAATGGATTATTAAACTTTTATTTGGGAATTTTTGAGACTAAAATGACTATTTAAAATAATTTCTCTTTATGATTTGAAATTTGAATGTTAAATGGATGAGTATTTAAGTCATGATTTTAAGTCTCGTAAAAACTTTAAGTTGCATAAGAAATATAAATTCTTTTTGTCCTTTGTATCGTTAAACTCATGATATTATAAGAATGTTTTTAAAGGATTATGGAAAATTCAACTATGATTATGCTATAATTTTAAAGGCCAAATTTTGGAGTCTAAAATATTTTATGATAATGATGGCGGCATGATATGGATGACTTGAAAGTCTTGGTATGACGATACCAAAAATGTGAATGCATTAAAAAAAGACTTCATGGATGAATTTTTATGAAAAATATTTTAATATGAGCTTTAAATAGAATCATGTAGTTCACTGAGAAGGTGTAAGTCCGAGTGACCAACACCAAAAATCTATGTTTTACCGACATAGAAGTAGTACTATCCCTAAAGGGAATAACCTTATTCATGTTTTCTATATGAGGACGTTATGATGTGATGGAAAAAAATTAATCTCGATTCTTGCAGCAAACATTGATTCGGGCTCCGACAATTGAGCGAAGACCATACCCACATAGCACATGGGTTACGTAAGGTTGATGAAACTACTTAGTCTATGGATAAATTTTAAAAATAATTATATTTTTATATCTTAAGATCTCTATTTCATGATTTCTTATTTTGAGATTTACATTGAGTAATTACGATTCACTTTACAAATTGCTTTGTCCCTCTCCCCCAGGTTGCATGCCACATTGTACTGACCATCCTCGGATGCTACATCATTTCAGTATGTAGTTTGAAGGCATTTTCTCATGATTTTTTGAAGCACCAAGGTCCTCTTGGTACATCAATAAGCGAGTGGTGATCCCCTCATCTTCCTAGTCTTTGGTTTTATTTCTTCAAACATTGACGGTTTCATTCATGGTATTGTGGGGGCCATGTCTTGTCTTAGAATGTTAATCGCATTACTATATGCTTCATCACTGATTCAGATCAATATTTTCATGTTGTATTATAAGACTTGGTATTGTATTATTATTTTTGTTAAATTTTATATTTTTAGTTAAAAAATTCCACACAATTTATTATGACTATGCTTATGATGGCATGCTAAGGGGTCTTCCCGTATGTTTTCTAATTGTTTTATTTTATATCTATTGTTCAACTCCATTCTAGGAGTCTTACCTTGGGATTCGGTATTATTTCTCATTTTCATATCAGTTTGGGTAATATGCTTACTTTTCAAGACTTGTCGGTCCTTCTTTGGTCTGATACACCTGTCGCAGCAAGGTCTTGAACTTGAGTCATGAAAAACTTTGTATGAAAGCACGATTTAGGGTCCTAGGATTTCTATGAATTTGTATTAAGTATAGTCTTTTTTATGGATGTGTAGCGTGTCACACTTATAAGAGGGAGGCTATAAGATATTTAGAAATATTTCCTTTCTTCATGATGTATTTCATGCTAGAAAGTCTAATTCTAAGTGAATTATTCTAATCTCTAATTATTCCCATATTTTAGATTATGCCTCTTCAAAGAGCTAACAACCAAAGAGCTTCAGCTGGGACCTCTGCCCCTACTAGGGAAAATGCTGAAGAGGTTCATCCTATTCATGGGATGATGACCCATAATAGAGCTCGTACTTCTAATTCCACTAGTCCTACTAGGGTTACATCAGCTTCGACTAGTCCTTCCCAGGATCCTAGGGCCGATACCATCCGCACACATGCCCCTCAGGGGAAAGTGTTTAATGCTGAGTTCAGACAGGACATCCATATATTTTCTTATATTGTGTTGTTATAGTCCTGTCGTTTAGGTTATGTTGGATTTTTTATGGGTTCCTCGAATGTTACTTGGGTTTATCATCTCATGTGACTAAAACCACCCACGTTTAAGGCTGACAAAAATCCTCAAGACTTTGTGGATGAATTGGAAAATATTTTAAGGGTGATGCTTGCAAGTGATACTGAAGTGGTGGAGTTTACAGCCTACCAGATGAAAGGGGTAGCATATCACTGGTATGATAATGGTAGAAATATAGGGGTGAGGATGCTGAACCTCCTGTCTGGGAGGATTTTTCTAAAGCTTTTCTTGATTATTTCTTTCCTCGGGAACTAAGGAAAGCCAAGGCTAAGGAGTTTTAAACTTGAATCACGGAAAGATGAGTGTTAAAGAGTACGCTATAAAGTTTACTTAGTTGTATTGTTATGCTCTAGAGTTGGTGATAGATATGAGGTCCCACATGAGAAAGTTCTTTTTTGGTTTTTATGATGACCTGGTATTAGAATGTAAGAGGGCTATACTGAACAGTGACATACATATATCCTGGTTGGCAGTGCACATGCAATAGGTAGAGGATAAAAAAATAAACAAGAAAGGATAGAAGAGAGGTAGAGTATAAAATCTAGGCATACAGATAGGGATGCGAGTCAGCAATATCATGGTAAAGAAGGCAGTCAGTGGTTAAAAAGAAATTTTGGGGTAATGCTTATCCATCTACTAGTGCGCCTGCACTAAAGCCTATGAACGATTACTATTCCCAATAAAAAAATGATACCAGGATGTCGGGTACTCAGTCTCAAGCTAGCATAGCTTAGACAACTCCATCCTACCCTTTGTGTCACACTTTTGGAAAGCTTCATTGTGGGTTTTTCTATATGGATAGGGGTGAATGTTATTTTTGCGGACAATTTAGCCATTTTAAGTGGGAATTCCCTTTGGCAAATGCTTCATTTAGGGGCAATAGAGCTCTATCTACTACTTCCACAACCCCAGCTTTAAAGGGGACAATTGTTGGTACAGGGGGGTCACAACCATTAGTATGCTCTATCTACTTGATAGGATTCATAGGCCTCACCAAGAGTTGTCTCGAATATGTTATAGATTTTCTCCCATGATATTTATTTGTTACTTGACCCCGGTTTCACTCTATTTTATGTGGTTATAAATTTTAGTTTTGGTATTAAAAATATCATTGAATCCTTCTCAGTTTCTACTCCTGTAGATGAGTCCATTATTGGTAGGACGGTCTATAAAAATTATGCCATGTCTATTTTTCATCAAGATACTATGGTGGATCTAGTAGAGCTAGACATGGTAGACTTTGATGTAATTCTGGGGATGGATTGTTTCCACTTTACTATGCTACTTGGACTGTAGAACCATAAAAGTCACTTTTTATTTTCCAAATGAACCGGTCATAAAATGGGAGGGCAGTTCCTTGGCACCATATAGAAGGTTCATCTTTTACGTTAGGACCCAAAAAATGATTTTCTAAAAGTTGTTTGTACCATTTGGTTTGGTTCAAGGATTCTCATTTTGAAAGATCCTCATTTCATTATGTTCCTGTGGTTGATGAATTTCCTAAAGTTTTTCCTAAGGACCTTCCTGGCTACCTCCTGGCAGGGAAATGGATTTTGGGATTAATCTTCTATCGGATACCCATCTAATTTCCATTCCACCATATAAAATGGATCATACAGAATTAAAAAAGTTAAAATATCTATTAAAAGGCCTCCTTGATAAAGGTTTTATCTTCCCTAGTGTGTCTCTCGGGTGCTTCGGTGCTCTTCGTGTCAAAGAAAGATGGGTCTCTTTGTATGTTCATAGAATACCACCAGTTGAATAATGTTACTGTGAAAAATAAATATCCTCTTCCCGAAATTAATGACCTTTTTTATCATCTTCATGACACCAATTTTTTTTCCAAGATAGATCTTCATTCAATTAACTATTAATTAAAGATTAGGGAAGCTGATATTCCTAAGACTATTTTTCAAACTCGATATGGACATTTTAAATTTATGGTAATGTCCTTTGGTTTAACTAATACCCCTGAAACCTTCATGGATCTTATGAATAGGGTGTTTAAGTAGTTTTTCAACTTGTTCATTATAGTGTTTATTTATATGATCCTGGTTTACTCTCGAAGTGAGAAGGAGCATGCTAATCACCTTTGAAATATACTTCAGACCCTTAAGGACCAAAGGTTGTAAGCCAAGTTTTTTGAGTGTGAATTTTGGATAGGTGTTGTGACTTTTCTCAGCCACATTGTTTCTAATTAAGGGATTAAGGTAGATCCCCAAAATATTGAGGTGGTGAAGAAGTGTCCTAAGCCTATAACTACAATGGATATTAGGAATTTATTGGGGCTAGCATGCTATTACAGTAGGTTTGCGGAAAGTTTTTCTTCTATAGCTTCTCCACTAACTAATTTGACTTAGAAAAAGATAAAGTTTGTATAGTCTAATTCCTAAGAGGGTAGTTTTGAGAATTCAAAGGATCGATTGACCTCTGCTCCTATTTTGACACTTTTTGAGGCTATTAAAGGATTTGTAGAATATTGTGATGCATCCCGGGTAGGACTTAGTTGTGTACTTATACAACATGGTAAGGTTGTGGCTTATGTTTCCAAGCAACTTAAGGTAAATGAGAACAATTACGCTGCTCACGATCTTGAGTTGGCGACTTTGATCTTTGCACTCAAAATTTGGCATCAATATTTTTATGGGGTGCATGTGAATATCTTCGTTGATCACAATAGTCTATAGTACTTATTCACATAAAAGGAGCTAAACCTCAAGAAAAGGCGATGGATTGTGTAACTCCCCAAATCTGGTACCCGAAATGCTACACGGTGCTCATGACCTCGAAGGACCATAAGCTAACCCATGACTGATATTTGTACCTGAACACTGCTTAATATATTGTATAAATGCAGAAATAAAGGTTGAAAGGACATAAGGTTCAAAACTATAACATAACTGATAAACATAACATATGGATAGGGTATGAAATACCCAAAACAATTAAAATAAACTGTTTGAACATACTGTAGTCTGAAAATCCTTTAACTGACAGAATGGTCTGAATAAGAAGTTGATGGGACATGTCCCCCAACTAACTCCAACTACTGAAATAAATTAATTAATGAGATAATAAAGTAATGATTATGTCCTCGAAGGATGAGGACTCATTGCTAACTTTGACTGCTGAGACTGGAATGCTACTGATGCTATGGAGCTCGTACTTCTGAACCTATGGTATAAAACACCACAGTGTAAATGTGTCAGTATGATTGAATGTACTGGTATGCATATAAGGTAGGATGAATGCAGAGGGTTCACATGCATGAACTATACTAACTGACTTGATAACATGAACATGAGAATGCACGCATAAATACATAATAATTGTAACTAAGTTCGTGATAATATGATTACTGATCCTGAGTACTAATAACATGAGATACTGATAATTGTATAACTGAAATAACTGACACTAAGTGAATGTATCTTACAGTCTAGGTTCTAATGGAACTAGCTGAGTTTCGTACTGTTCTGAGTTGACTGTATCTAACAGTCCTAAATTTTATAGAACTATCTGAGTTCCATTACTGAGACTGAATAACTATAACTGACAGTACTGATTCTGTAACTAAAACTATGGGAAGTAATCATCTGATCAACATTCCCCTAATACGCTATTATGGATGAGTTGGGGTCTAATCTGTAACCCTAATTCGAAGGGTGTTAATATTGTGCAACTGGTAAGGACAAGATGTGGGTGACCCTCATCTGATTGTATCCCCAAAAGAGAATGGTAGGTCTATCATCTAACAGTGATTGTCCACCTCATCAACCTTTATCTGATAGTGTTGATGTCTTAATGTATGCTGGCTATATAGTTATAGAATGCAAGGATGACTTCTAAGAATCACACCCTCATCTGACAGTGTGTGTTCCCATCCTTGGTTTCACGCGGTACTAATTTTTACTCCCATTTGAATAGATATTGAACACGGTTAATTGAACTGACTGGACTGAGTTAACTGAGTTCCGTTGACTGATGGAATACTACTGAGCTTACTGAGTTTTCCTGAGTCTTGAGACTAACTGAATTCTATAGAGCATGGCTTGACTGGGAGTATCTTGAAAACATGACACTGGCTCTAGGCACACAGCTAAATTGTTGGGTACAAGTACCCTCAGGAATCAATAGCATGAAACTGACAAAGCATGACTTTCTTGAATACATGACCAACATCATAATCCATAATACAATAAGTTGGAGATTTCATAAAGTAGAAGTTCTAAAGAACCACAAGGGCTACACATGTATCTATAATTCACCGACTAAGACATTTCATCAAACATTTGACATGCATAAACTTGTACATGATTGGGGATTTCATATTATCATACTAGTATGACACTTTTCCTTCACATAGGCATTTAATCAAACACATGGGGAGCATACTTTTGTTATACAATCATCAACATACCTAATAATCATGGATACATCAATCAACATGTAATTTAAGGGTTTATCATGATTATTATGCAAATCACCACATCCTAGGGTCAATCATTGGAATATGTAATTTCAAACATGAATCAAAACCAACCCCACAACATCATGAACATGAATTTTAATTCAATTTAAATCATGAACATTCATACATACACCAATCTTGGATTTTGAAAAGAGATTTTTGAGCATCATGGGTGAAAGGGACCCATGAATCAACACATGACATACCTGGGTTGTGAGTTTCTTGAAGTTATTGGACTTGAAGAACTTGTATTTGTTAATTTCTTGAAGAAGTATTTGGATCTTGTTCTTGGGGATTATCTTTGAGAGAAAACCCTAATTTGATATTGTAGATGGATAATAAAATTATGAGCCTTCATCTGATATAATTAGAGGTTAAAACGGTGGGAAAATACCCAAATACCCTTTTAAAAATAAATTTAAAATAACTTAATGAACTATACGATGGTGGGTGTGATGGTCTGTCACTGGGTCGATGGTCCGTCGGTCCTGACCGTCGCACCTGGGCGAATAGGGGTTCACTACCTCTACTACGATGGCTTGGGTGACGGTCCATCGCTATCTCAATGGTCTATAGGCCTGATCTATTTCCCTTAGGCATAAGGTGGTCTCACTGCCTCCGCTGCGACGGTTTGGGCGACGGTCCTCATCGTCGCACCTGGGCAGTTTTGACTGCTTTCTGTAAAACGGCCATAACTTTCTACCCTGAAATCAAATTTGGAAAAAATTGGTATCGTTGGAAAGATAATTCAATGTCTAACATGAAAAAAATTTAAAATATTAATAATTCCATGTATATAAAAGTGTATTCATATTTCAAATTAAGTTTCTAACATACTTGGGATGATTTCAAGTTAAGTAGAAGTATTATAATATCTTCCCCTTGGGAATATTCGTCCTCGAATGAGACTGAGTGAGATGGTAGAAAGGATCAGTTGAAGTACATACTGAACATAAACAACTGAAACATGACTTCATGACTGACATGAATGATGACTGAATACATCATACTGACCATGCATAGCTGATGCATGTGTAATTGACTCCTGAATGTATGATTGAGTATTCTAAGGAACTAAGTTTCTCACAATGAAAATGCATATCTGATTCGTGATTATATGACTGAACTGGTGTGTAAATACATGACTGAATATACAATGGTATTTAATACAAAGTTTATAATGGAATTCTGAGCATGAACTGGATACTAAGCTTGTAACTTAAAAGCATAAGAAGAACTGTTACCTTGAGCTAGACCTGAGTTGGAGAAGAATAGGTGAGGATACTTGGTTCTCATATCTGCTGTTTCTTACCAAGTAGCTCCCTCAATGGACTGATTCCACCAAAGAACTTTGACAAAAGGGACTTTTTTGTTCCTCAGTCTACGCATCTAGTAGTCTAGGATTTCGACCGAAATCTCTTCATAAGAGAGGTTGTTCTGAACATCTATGCTATGAATAGGGACTATGACTGTTGGGTCACCTATGCACTTCTTGAGAAAAGATACATGGAAGACTGGATGAACTGAGGCTAGATCTAAAGGCAATTTGAGCTCATAAGCTAACTTGCCAAAATGACTGAGAATTTTGAAGGGACCGACATATCAGGGACTGAGATTTCCCTTCTTGCTTAATATCTTCACTCCCTTCATAGAAGAGATCTTTAGAAAGACATAATTACCAATCTCAAACTCGAGATCCTTTCTGCGCACATCTGCATAAGACTTTTGTCGGCTCTGAGTATCCCGAAGTCTTTTTCTGATCAACTAGACTTTTTCTAAGGCATCGAATACTAGGTCAGGCCCTATGACTGAGGCCTCACTAATTTTGAACCAACCGACTGGA
This sequence comes from Capsicum pubescens, assembly GCA_030864215.1. NCBI lineage: Eukaryota > Viridiplantae > Streptophyta > Magnoliopsida > Solanales > Solanaceae > Capsicum > Capsicum pubescens. Next base: position 166,742,737 of record CM061544.1, on the reverse strand, counting down.
GATCTGTACCTCCTACCATAGATAGCTTCAAGAGAAGCCATCTTAATATTGGAATGATAGCTATTGTTGTATGCAAACTCAATCAAAGGCAAGTGGTCATCCCAACTGCCCTTGAAATCAATTGCACACATCCTTAGATTATCTTCTAAAGTCTAAATAATCCTTTCTGCTTGACCATCTATCTGAGGATGGAAGGTTGTACTGAGATGAACTTGGGTACCAAGACCCTTTTAGAATGTTTTCCAAAAATAAGAGGTAAATTGGGTACCTTTGTCTGAGATAATAGATAACGGAACACCGTGCAATCTGACCAACTATTTGATATAGAGTTTGCCATAATCCTCAGCTGAATAAGAGGTATGGACTGGAAGAAAATGAGTTGACTTGGTAATTCTGTCTACAATGACCCAGACTTAATCATATTCGCGACGAGTACTAGGCAAACCCATCACAAAGTCCATGTTCACTTCTTCTCACTTCCAAGTAGGAATATTGAACTCCTACATGGACCCACTAGGCTTCTGATACTCTATCTTAACCTACTGATATATAGAGTACTTAGCCACAAACTCTGAAATATCTCTCTTCATACCACTCCACCAATAGATTTCTCGTAAGTCATGGTACATCTTTATAGCCCCTGTATGAATAGAGAAGCGCGCACCATGAGCTTCTGCAAGAATTTGCTTCCTTAAGTCTTCTACACCTGGAACACACAGACAACCCTGACAACACAATACACTATCTCCCCCTTGGGAGAAAACCTCCACCTTCTGATCCATGACTGACTCTTTTAACTTGACAAGGCTGGGATCTCTATCTTGCTTTTCTTTCACCTCATAAACTAGAGATAATTTTGTACTCTGAACCCAAATATCACCCTTCTCTGTATTGACTAAGTGAATGCCTAGTCTGGTAAGCTGATGGATTTCCTGAGCTAACTTCTTCTAACTATCCTCAATATGAGCAACACTATCCATAGACAGTCTACTAAGAGCGTCGGCAACAACATTGGCCTTTCTTGGATGATAAAGAACACTCATGTCATAATCTTTCAAAAGCTCTAACCACTTTCTCTGACAAAGATTGAGATCTTTCTGAGAAAATACATACTGAAGGGTCTTATAATCTGTGAACATATCTACTTGAACCCCGTATAGATAATGCCTCCAAATCTTTAAGGCAGAAACTACGGCTGCTAACTCAAGATCATGAGTAGGATAATTCTTCTCATGGGGTTTAAGTTGTCTAGAGGCGTAGGAAAAAACTTACTATGCTACATGAGGACACAACCTAAACCTACTCTGGATGCCTAACAATACACTACGAACCCAGCTGAACCCTCTAGAAGATCAAAAACTAGAGCTGAGGTGAGTCGAGTCTTTAACTCTTGAAAACTCTTCTCGCAAGAATCTGACCACTGAAACTTGACTTTCTTCTAATTCAATATGGACATAGGGGATACAATAGAATAAAATCCCTCAACAAACCATCTATAATAGCCATCCAAACCCAAGAAACTCCTGATGTCTAATAGAGATACAGGGGGAGGCCAGTTTCTTACTTCTTCGGTCGTGTGAGGATCAACTCTAATGCCATCACCGGAAATGATATGACTAAGGAATGCTATTGACCATAGCCAAAATTTGCGCTTACTGAATTTGGCGAACAACTGATGATCTCTGAGAGTTTGAAGCACGATTTTGAGATGGTCTGCATGATCACGCTAACTGTGAGAATAGACAAGAATGTCATCTATGAAGACTATGACGAACATGTCCAAGTACTGCTTGAACACACGTTTCATCAAGTCCGTGAAAGTTGTTGGGGCATTGGTAAGACCAAAGGACATGACTAGAAATTCAAAGTGAACATACCGAGTATGGAATGTTGCTTTCAGAATGTCATATTCTCTGACTCTGAGATAATGATAGTCTGATCTAAGGTCTATCTTAGAGAATTAACTGGCACCCTGAATTTGGTCAAACAAGTCATCGATTTTAGGAAGTGGATACTTGTTCTTGATCATGACTTTGTTGAGCTGACGGTAGTCTATACACATTATGAAAGAACTATCTTTCTTGTGCACGAATAAGACTGGTGCACCCCATAGGGACACACTGAGCCTGATGATTCCCTTATGTAAGAGATCCTTCCATTGTTCCTTACATTCTATGAGTTCTTCTGGTGCCATTCTACATGGAAAAATAGATATAGCCTAAGTATCTGAAAGAAAATCAATGTCGAAATCTATTTCCCTTTCGGGAGGAATTTCTGGAAGATCTTCAGGAAAGACATCTGAATATTCATTCACGACTGGGACTGATTCGAGATTGGGAGTTTCAAAACTAGTGTCCTTAACTCAAAAAAGATAATAGACACATCCCTTAGTTATTATTTTCCTTGCCCGAAGGTAGGAAACAAGCTGACCTCTGAAATACAAAGTGCTACCCCTCCACTCTAGGACAGGTTCATTCAAAAACTAAAATAGGACTATTTTGTTTCTACAGTCGACTATGGAATATCAAGAATAAATCCAATCCATGCCGAGAATGATATAAAAATCAGTCATCTCTAATTCGACTAAATCTGCTGAGGTAACTTTCTGAAATATCATAACCGGACAGTTCCTGTATACTCATTGGGCTATGATAGTTTTACCCACTGGGGTAGATGCTGAAAAATGCTCTGCTAGGATTTCAGGACTGACTCTAAAATCAACTGCTATATAGGGAGTAACAAAAGACAAAGAAGCTCCTGGATCTAGCAAAGTGTAAACATGCACATGAAAGATCTGTAACGTACCAGTAACCACATCAGAAGATTTTCCTGATCTTGCCGGGACTGGAGAGCATAAAGTCAATTTAGACGTTTCCCACTAGTAGCACTGGAGGTGGCACCCTGCTGATTTGGGCGACCGTACTGAGCTAGGGAATGATTCTATTGACCCTGATAACCTGACTGGAGACAATCTCTGACTCTGTGGCCTGGCTTGCCACATCCAAAATAGACATTACTACCAGTTCTGCAAGCACTCTTATGGTTCTTACCACAAGTCTGACAAAGGGGATTAGTTCGGGCATTGCTGACACTGCCTTGAGATTTAGAGTCTGGCGCTCTATCTCTATTACCATCCCTGAACTTAGGAGCTGGAACGCTAGATGTAGAAGGAGCTAGAACTACTGACTTAAGATAAAATTGAGAACAGTTTCCTTTTTCTAATTTGGGCTGAGCAAAGTTGAAACTACCTATCCTTTCTATCTTATTCTGGTTCTCCCTCATCTTAATTTTTTGCTCCTCTATCTGCTGAGCATGGGTCATAATCCTAGCTAAAGTCATGTTACTATTCAACATCGCAGGCATACACTCGTTGACCAGACTATCATTCACTCCAAAAACAAACTTACTTATCTTGGCCCTGCTATCTGCAACCACATGAGGAGCATATCAAGATAATTGCGTAAACTTAAGAAAATACTCTTTCACCGACATATTTCCCTGCCTGAGTTTGATGAATTCTAACACCTTAGCTTCTCTCAGCTCTTGGGAAGAAAACCTCTCTAAGAATCAGGTGACAAACTCCTCCCACTCAATAGGTCCTGCATCATCTGGCCTTCTGACTTCCACTGTTTGTACAAAGTGTGAGCAACATCTGCAATTGATATGCATCTAGCTCAGCACTCTCAATAGCTGACACCCCCATAATATCCATAACCTTCTAAACCTGATCGTTGAATTCCTGAGTGTCCTCATCTGACTTAGACCAGTAACGACAGCTGGTCATTCATTCTGAGCAACAACTGACTGAGCAAGAGTAGTGAATATATCTCTGAACTCTACATGAGAAATATGTTCTCCCAAAGGATCTTTGGGATGAGGGGCTGGCTGATTCCCGTTTCTTCTTTTGGGAGGCATGTTCCGTAGAAGAAAGGGGGAAACGAATTAGACCATACTGAGATATTTACTGGAGATTATGCCCACTAGCACGATATGAATACTAAAAGAAAGAAAACTGTTCCTAAAACATCTTATCGCCTCCTGTACATAAATATGGTGCACAACACACCCATGTACAAGACTCTTCTAGATGCGGCTTTCAGACTTCCTAGGACACTAGTGAACCTTAGGCTCTGTAACCAAGTTTTTAACGCCCAAAATATAGTACCCAGAATGTTACACAGTGCTCATGACCCCGAAAGGCCACAAGTATAATGACCTAATTTTCTGGAACCAGAACATCTCACGGTACTCATGATCCCGAAAGACCACAAGCTAACCCTCTACTTATATCTGTACCTGAGCACTACATAATATAGATAATAAATGCGGAAACTGGCCATAAGGTTCAAAACATCTAAAAATACTCAAAACTAAAAACTGATTACTGATACATCTGTCTGAAAAGCCTTTAAACTGTCTGAACTGTGGAGTTGATGGGACATGTCCCCAACTAACTTTTTCTATTAAAAATAAACAAAACTTAATGCAATAATAAACTAAGGATTATCCTCGAATGAAGAGAACTCACTACTATGTCTATGGCTGCTGACTAGGACTAAGCTGCTAAGGGTACTCTGGATCTCGTGCCTCTGAGCCTATGGTGTCAAATAAAACACCATATCTCAAATGCATCAATATGAGAATTTACTGAGTATGAATATGAGGTAAGGCTAAATGTAAGGGCATATGCATGAACAATTACTTAACTGAATAATCATGAGAATACTGAATGCGAACATATGCATGAATTCACAAACTATAACTAAAATCATCATGACTCTGAATACTGAAAATCGAATACTACTTTATTTCCATCTAAACTCACTACTAATACTGTGATACTAATTAGCTGAATCTCCTGATATCGATAACTGAGTACTCAAGTTGAGATCAGTCTTATCTGGCGAGTGATCTCGAAGACTGATGATACTGAAACTGATTAACTGAATCTACTCATATCAATGACTGAACTTTGAACTTTCTTCTCTCGACTGAATGAATTTGAGATAAAACCTCTATAACGGGTGATCCCTTAATCTACGATCAATGATAAGAAATGATCATGTCTGAGATCAAACCTATCTAGCGGAAGATCTCTGAATCTGATAATGAGAATAATCATTGAATCTGAGAATGAGATCAGGCCTATCTGACAGGTGATCTCTAGATTCGATAATAAGAATACTCAAATGAATTTGAGACTGAGATCAAGCCTATCTAACGGGTGATATCTGGATCTAATAATGAGATTACTCAACTGAATCTGATACTGAGATCAAGCCTATCTAATGGGTGATCTCTGGATCTGATAATGAGATTACTCAATAACTTTATGCGGGACCATGCCTATCTAGCGGGTGGTCTATGAGTCAATAAAACTATCTGAGTTCCTTACTGAGATAGATGACTGTATCTGACAGTCCTAATTTCTGAGTTCTACTCTGAAGATTGATATTGAAACTGCAATTGTAGGAGTGTTCACTTAACTGACATGCCATGAATGTAAACTGTTGGGGTCCAACCTGTAACCCCACCTGGAAGGGTTTTAATACCGTGCTAAGGGTAAAGACCTCAACTCTGGTTAAGCCTCTCAAACGGGTGACCCTCACAGGAAGTTAAGCCTAAGGCAGTATAATAGTCAAGCCTTATTCTAATGAGTGACTCCTGCTCCTGCACTGGCTACGTAGTTTTGGAGTTCAGGTATTGCTCCTAACGACTCTCTCTCTCTAATGAGGAGCCACCATCCCTACACTCACTCGATGCTAGCTCCTACTCCCAACTGAAAGACTCTGAACTGATTCTCAACTGAACTAAATTGAGCTGAATCTGATACTGATCATGTTTCTCAAATGATCAGACTAAGTTAAGCTAAATTCACTTGGTTCCATATCTGACGAAATATTACTGAATCTCATTATCTTACTGAATGATACTGAACTCTGAAGAGATTACTTGAAAACTACTGAGGTCTGGAATGAACACTTGAATACTACTAGATCTAAGTTGAGTACTGAACTGAGACTAAAATACTAGTGATACTGAGATTACTGAGAATATTGAGTTTTCTTACGTTCTATATCTATCTGAGAGTACAGAGTTCTATAACTCAATGAGTTCTGAGAATCATGGTTTGACTGAGATTATTGAGAAAACTGACACAGGCTTTAGACTGCAGCTAATTTGTCGGGTATAAATACCCCCAGGACTCGATAACATAAAAGTAAAACATAGACATTCTTGAATAATCAAGATCATGAACATTCATTCACCATCACAATCACTAAAGCATCTCTTCAAGAATTTAGAAATCATAAACATGTGATAGTATAGGGAGACATGCTATTGGATCAGACTTCATTCAACAAGGTCTTACATCGGACACTCAGCATGTATTAAAGTCTTAGTATGTATCGAAGAGCACATAATTGGGGAATTTTATTCTATAATATCACAATTCATTCACTAAGGATTTTCAACAAACACTTGGCGTGCATGGGTTTGCACACAATTGGGGATTTCTAGTCAACATGTTATAATGGCTCTAATTCCTTCACATAATCATTTTATCAAACATATGGGGAGCATGCTTTGCTTATTCAACAACTCCTACACTTAATTGACATGAACACATAACTTAACAAGCAACTTGAAGAGGGTTTATCATGGACATCACATGAATATCACATACTGGGGTCAAATCTTAAAAACCTTGTAAACAAAACATGAATTAAAATCTCAATAATAGCATGAACTCTAATTTCAATTGATATGAATTATGAAAACTCATAAACAAAAGAATCTTTGAATTTAGAAAAGGAATATTGAGCTTCTTGAATGAAAGGGACCCAATAATCAAAATCTGCATACCTTAAGAAACTCTTTCTTGAAGGCTCTTGGAGAGATTCTTGATTTCTTAATTTTTTTTAATTTTTTTAAGAAGACAGAAGGGTTTTGATTTTTTAGAAACCCTAGTTTTTTATGTTAAGGATGAGAAATAAATTTGTGAGCCTTGATCGGATATAAATAGGGGTTGAAAAGAGTGGAAAAAAGACCAAAAATACCTTTTAAAAATGAGTTTAAAATACTGAACGGGGGCTGTGACGGTCCGTCGCTTAGTCTGATGGTCCGTCGAATAGTATGTCGCACATCGGTCAGAAAAATAATATGCTACTTCGATGCGACAGACTCAACGATGATTCATCACAAACCCAATGGTTCATCGGATCATCCGTCGCACGTTGGCCAGGATGAGGCCACACTGCCTCAGCGTGATGGTCCCAGAGACGGTCTGTCGCAGCCTCAAAGGTCTGTCGTCTTGGCCGTTGCACTTGGGATATAAAAGGGAGTTACTACCTTTGTTGCGATGGTCTGGGATATGGTACGTCACAAGCTTGACGGTCCGCCAACCCGACCGTCGCACCTGGGCAGTTCCGACTGCTTTTAGTAAAACGGCTATAACTTTCTCGTCCGATGTCGGATTTTTACAAAATTGGTATCGATGGAAAGATTATTCAATGATATATATGAAAAATAGTTGATATTAAGGAAATTCTACATGGTACAAAATATTTTGCACTTGGGAAGACACTTCTCAACCTTTAAAGACCGGATTTACACTTCGATGAACACGCTCTAAGGCTAAGACTAAGATAGAATTTTATGGGGTCTTACAACAAGCTAACCCATGACTATCTGTACCTGAACACTACATAATATACTATATAAATGCATAAATAAAGGCTGAAAGGTCATAAGGTTCAAAACTGTAACATAATTGATAAACATAACATATGGATGGGGTTGAAATACCCAAAACAACTAAAATAAACTGTCTGAACATACTATAGTCTAAAAAGCCTCTAACTGACTAAATGGTCTAAATAAGGAGTTGATGGGACATGTCCTACAACTAACTCCAACTACTCAAATAAATTAATTAATGAGATAATAAAGTAATGATCATGTTCTCGAAGGATGAGCACTCACTGCTAACTCTAACTGCTGAGACTGGAATACTACTGATACTCTGGAGATCGTGTTTCTAAAACTATGGTATAAAATAACATAGCGCAAATGCGTTAGTACGATTGAATATATTGGTATGCATGTGAGGTAGGCTGAATGTAGAGGGTTCCCATGAATGAACTATACTAGCTGAATGGATAACATGAACATGAGAATGCGTGCATGAATACATAATAATTGTAACTTAGTTCATAATAACATGAATACTAAGCCTGAGTACTTATAACATAAGATACTGATAATTATATAACTAAAATAACTGATATTGAGCAATTGTATCTGATAGTCTAAGTTCTGATGGAACTAGTTGAGTTCCATACTATTCTGAGTTGACTGTATTTGACAGTCTTGAATTTTGTAGAACTATATAAATTCCATTAGACTGTATCTGAAAGTCCTGATTCTGTAACTGAAACTGTGGGAAGTATTCATCTAACTGGCATGCCCCTAATATTCCATTATGAATGAGTTAGGGTTTAATCTGTAACCCCAATTAGAAGGGTGTCAATACCGCGCCACTAGTAAGGATAAGTTGAGGGTGACCCTCATCTGACAGTGTCCCCATAAGAGAATGGCGGGGCACTCATCTAACAGTGCTTATCCACCTCATCAACCATCATCTGACAGTATTGATGTTTTAACTTATGGTGGCTATATATTTCTGGAATGCAAGAATGACTTCTGAGAATCACACCCTCAACTGACAGTGTGTATTCCTATCCTTGGGTTCTCTCGATGCTAATTTATACTCCCATCTAAATAGACACTAAACACAATTAACTGAACTGACTGTACTGAGTTAATTGAGTTCCATTGACTGACGGAATACTACTGAGCTTACTGAGTTTTCCTGAGTCTTGAGACTGACTGAATTCTATAGAGCATGGCTTGACTGAGAGTATCTTAAAAACATGACACTAGATCTAGGCACACAGCTAAATTATCGGGTACAAGTACCCCCAGGACTCAATAGCATGAAACTAACAAAGCATAACTTTCTTGAATACATGACCAACATCATAATCCATAATACAATAAGTTGGAAATTTCATGAAGTAAAATTTATAAATCACCACAAGGGCTACACATATATCCATAATTCATGACTAAGACATTTTATCAAACATTTGACATGCATAAACTTATACATGATTGGGGATTACATATTATCATACTAGTATGACACTTTTCCTTCGCATAGGCATTTAATCAGACACATGGGGAGCATGTTTTTTTATACTATCATCAACACATCTAATAATCATGGATACATCAATCAACGTGTAATTTAAGGATTTATCATGATTATTATGCAAATCACCACATCCTAGGGTCAATCATTGGAATATGTAATTTCAAACATGAATCAAAACCCCACAACATCATGAATATGAATTTCAATTTAATTTAAACCATGAACATTCATACATACGCCAATCTTGGATTTTGAAAAGAAATTCTTGAGATTCATGAGTGAAAGGGACCCATGAATCAACACATGCCATACCTGGGTTGTGAGTTTCATGAAGTTCTTGGACTTGAAGAACTTGAATTTCTTAGTTTCTTGAAGAAGGATTTATATTTTGTTCTTGGGGATTATCTTTGAGAGAAAACCCTAATTTGATGTTATAGATGGATAATAAACTTATGAGACTTGATTTGATTTAATTAGAGGTTAAAACGGGTGGAAAAAGACCCAAATACCTTTTTAAAATAACTTAATAAACTATGCGATGATGGGTGTGATAGTTCGTCGCTGGGTCGATGGTCCGTCGGTCCTGACCATCGCACCTGGGCAGAATAGGGGTTCACTGCCTCTGTTGTGACGGCTTGTGCGACAGTCCATCGCTAGCTCAATGGTTCATCGGCCTGAGCCATCCCTCTTAGGGAGAAGATGGTCCCACTGCCTCCGTTGCAATGTTCCATTGCTAGATCGACGGTCCATCATCTCTCATCGTCACACTTGGGTTATTTTGACTGATTTCTGTAAAACGGCCATAACTTTCTACCTCGATATCGGATTTGGACGAAATTGGTATCTTGGAAAGCTATTTCAATTTCCCACATGACAAAAAGTGAAAATCTTAAAAATTCCATTATATAAAAGTGGATTCATCTTTTAAATTAAGTTTCTAACATACTTGGGATGATTTTAAGCTAACTAGAAGTATGGGGTATTACAAATTGAGATATTGAAAGATTATTGTTATGACCTTGCACTATCATCCAAGTAAAGCTAATATTGTTGCTGATATTTTTTCCATATTGTTTGTATGAGTTCTTTCTCATGTTAGGGAAGAAAAGAGTGGTCTAGTAAAGGACATTTATCAGTTTGCTAATTTAGGGGTCTAACTTTTGGACTCCGAAGATGGGGGAGTGATTATTCATAAAATGTTAAGTCATCCTTATGTGCCAATGTTAACGAGAAGCAGGTTAATGATCCCATATTAATGCAAATCAAGAGAGATGTGGGTTTGCAAAAAGCAATGGCTTTTGAGATTGGGGAATATGGTGATCTATAGTATCATAAAATATTATGTGTTCCTAATGTTGATGGGCTGTGAGAGAGAATCTTGACAAAATATTATGTCTCCAAGTATATTGTTCATCTCGGCTCCATAAAAATGTATCATAACTTAAAAGAGATGTATTAATGGAATAACATGGAGAGGAATGTTTCTGATTTTATGGCTAAATATCCAAATTGTCAACAAGTAAAGGTTAAGAACTTAAGACCTGGAGGTACGTCTCAAGATATAATTATTCCCATGTGCAAATGGGAGATGATAAACATGGATTTTATTATTGATTTTCCACATTCTCGAAACTAGTATGATTCTATTTGGGTCATTATTGATAGGATGACTAAGTCCATTTATTTTCTGCTAGTAAGTTTTATTTGGGAGAAGATTATGCAAATTTATATATTTTGTAGATTGGTAGGCTACATAAGGATCATGTGTACACCATATCTGATAGAAGTATGCAATTGTCCTCTTAGTTTTTGTGGTCTTTCTAGAAAGGTTTGGGCACATAGGTGAATCTTAGCACTATTTTTAGACTTTAAAAGATATTATATGGCATGTGTTACTGATTTTAAGGGTAGCTTGGTGGATCACTAGTCATTTCAAGAGTCTATCTATAACAATAATTATCACTTAATTATTTAGATTGTACCATTTGAGGCTCTCTATAGTAGAAAGTGTAGATCACCAATTGGGTGATATGAGATTGGTGAAACTAGACTATTCAAACCTAACCTTGTACACCAAGAAATGAAGAAAGTTAACATTATTAGGAAAAGTATTAAGACCGCTTAAAGTCATCAAAAGTCCTATCCCGATGTAAGGAAAAGAGAGTTGGAGTTTGAAATTGATGATTGGGCATTTCTGAAAATCTCTCCTCTGAAATAAGTGATGAGGTTTGGGAAAAAGGATAAGTTTAGTCCTTACTACATTGGTCCTTATCAAATTTTGAGAAATTTTATAAAGTTGCTTATGAGTTGGACTTTTCTGCAAGGTTGGCATCGATTTATCCCGTGTTCTACATATTTATGCTTAAGAAGTATATGGGTGATCATTCTCTTGTAGTCCCTACAGACGACATTAGAGTGAAAGATTCTTTGTCATACAAGGAAGTCCCTATAGATATTTTGGATAGGCAAGTTCAAAAATTGAGAATTAAGGAAATAATATCGGTTAAAGTTAGAGGAATCAAAAGGTAGAGGAAGCTACTTGGGAATATAAAGATGATATGAAAACTAGATATCTCTCATTGTTTGCATATTCAGAAGGTACTAATCATAAGTTTAATTTTATCTCTTAATGTGTTTTACTTAAGGTCATATGTGAAACATTATCTCATAATAATAGTATCCTTAATCATCATTCGGAGATGAATTATTCCAAGGTGGATAACGTAACACCCTATATGTTTTCATGTCTTTTTGGAGCCTAATAATGAACTTATATGACCCTTATATTGAGTAGAAATAAAACACCCTGGGTTCTGGAACTCACCAGACTAGTCGTATGGTGTGGGTATGGGTCAGGTAACCCAACTCATAGGGTGTCCAGTGTTTGGTCGTTGATTTTCTATTCTTTGTACGAGAAGACTCCATACGAGCCATATGTATGTGATATGGGAGGTAGGGTCAAACCATATATTGTCTAGTGTCTAGCCTAGATATTTCTACTTAGGGTACGACTTGAAAGGTACTTGTCGTACAGTGATGGTATGTGTTAGGATAATGAATCTATTGGACAAATTATGGTGTCCAACTTTTTGGATAGGGTATGAATGGAAGGTATCACTCGTATGATTTAGGTATGAGTGAGGGGTCAAAATCGTACCCACCTACAAAAAATTTTATAATTTAAGTTTGGGGTATTCTGAACATTTTTTCCTAATAACTCCTTTTGACCCCACAACATAAAACACCTTTGGAGGCTTCCTTAACATATTATTCACAATTAAATACTCTCAACAACTCTCTCAAGCTATTGGTTCAAGAAAGGCTAGGATTTTCTTCAAGGCAATCAATTAAGGCTCTAAAGGGTGGTTTCTCTCTGTCTCCTTCTTGTCTAAGGAATGTTACTCCTCCCTCATTGGAAGTTCAACTCAAGGAATGATTTAATGAATGTTTTTCATGATATTATTATGATAATGTTTGGTTTTTGAAACATATGTTGGGGGTTTTGGTTATTTATGGTTAGATAATGTTTCTTATGGTTTTCATGATATAATTATGGTTTGAACATGTGGTTACATGGGAATGGTCAATTGATTCTTGGTTTTGGTTTTGGGAAACTATATACACTCAACATGTTTGTTAAAATACCTTTGACAATGATTTTGTCACATAGTTTGATTATTATTGAAAACCTTGCATTGCATAATATAGTAATAGAACATAAATTGATATGGTTGGTTTTAAATGGATTGGGGAGACCTTGGTAGCCATGGCTTTGGTTTAATTGGAAATCTTGTGGGATACATGGGAATCCCCCAAAACTTGTCTTAATGACATTGCTTGCAAGCTATAGTCGGTATGACGATACCACTTCATAATACCTTAGTAATTAAATTCTTGAATTGGTGGTTGATTATGTGCTAAAGGTTTTAACTGGGAAATAATGGAAGTTTTGTGATAGCTAATAGTAAATGTGTGATTCTAATAGGCGGATACTGGAAACTCATGTTTTCCGACATAAGGGTTGGTCATGGTGACCATATACCTGTGAGGTATATAGGAATCCCCTAAGTTTATGCTTGTATATATGTATCATGGAGGGCGAAGGGTACACAGGAATCCTCGGCCCCTATGATAACTCCAGTTGGTGCGGCTACATGCACTAGGGCCCATTCAGGGGGTAACATTGGACCCATATTGCCCATGGGTAGATTATGACGGTAAAGCTACACAAATACAGGTTAATGTTATAAATGCATGCTAAACCGGGTTCCCTTTCCCAGCATGATTTATATATATATATATATATAAGTATGTGATTGCATATGGATATTCACTTTGGTTTTGAATAAAGGAATTATTTTATCCTTATCCTGAGTACATGCTAGCATTCACTCGCTAACCCATCTTTGGGTGTTGTATTCCCATGCAATGCAGGAACTGGCCATTCTACTCCTCCTATTCAGTGACCTTGGATTTGGGAACAGCTTGTGTTGGACCGAAGTGGTGAGATTCCAAACTCCAGAAGACTCCATTTCCTTATATGGACTTTTTTTATACTTTTTGTTATTTCTTAGACCTGTTTATGGTCAAGAACATTTCCCAACTGGATGCTCTTTATTTTCGGTTAAAGGCTTTGTATGACTACTATGGGCATGGGTGGTATTGATATTGGTGTCACCCTTGGCATTGGTATTGGTATTGCAGTTGACCATGTTTGGAAACTTAGTTTGATGGTTTGATGGTTATGGTTATGAACTTTATTAACTGCCTTTAAATTATAATTGTTCTATCTTGTTATATATTCAAAATATAATTATGAGTCCACAAAGTCGTGTCGAGTTGAGTCTTTTCTAAGGTTGTGTAGCGCACCACACTTATAAGGAAGGCTACGACGCATTTAGAAATATTTTTATTTCTTGTGTTCTATTTTTGAGTTGTAGAGTCTAAGGTCCTGAATTCTTATCTAATACTTATTTGTTTGCCTTTGAGATCATGCCTCTTTGATGATCTGATGCTCACAAAAACTTTGTTGTCTTACTTGAGGACATTATTGATGGGTCCCATTCTACTTATGGAGTTCAGACCCAATTTAAGGGTCTAGTTCTTGATTTTCCTCCTGGAGTCTATCGGTTTCCTCTAGTCCTTACCGAGCTACCCAAGCTAAAGTGATGAGCACTGAGTTTCATCAGTCCATTCATTATGTTGGCTCAGTTGGTAGCTTCTCATTTTAAGCGTGGTGTTTTTGTTACTCTATCTTCTGAGGCCACAAGGGTTGGCCAGTTCATGAGGTTAAACCCTCTGACCTTTACTGGTGTTAAGGTGAAGGAGAATCTTCAAGGTTTTCTGGATGAGATAAAAAATATCTTTTGTGTTATATATGCCACTAATGTGGAGGGCATGGAGTTTGCCGCCTACCAGCAGAAGGATGGGGCGTACTAATGGTACAAAGAATGGGATCAGTCAAAGGGTGACAATGTAGATTCATCTCTGTGGGAAGATTTTTTTAATGTTTTTCTAGACCGCTTATTTCCTTAGGAGTTAAGAGAAGCAAAAGCAGAAGAGCTTGTTAATCTAAAGCAAGGTAAGATGTCAGTCAAGGAGTATGCCTTGAAGTTTAACCAGTTATCTTGATATTCTTTGGAGATAGTTTCTAGTATGAGGGCGGCGATGAGGAAGTTCTCTTCCTGGTTGTCTCGGGACTTAATATTGGAAAGTAAGGCTTCCTTGTTAATAAAGCACATGGATATCTCTAGGTTGGTTGGGTACATGCAATAGATGAAGGAAGAAAAGAAGAAGTAGGCTGAGATAGGGAAGAGTAGGGCCAAAAGTTTAGGTTCCCTAAGCAGGGTAGTGACCAACAGCAAAGTGGTGGGGATGGTTGGAAGTGTCCCAAGAAGAAGTAGCACAATTATGGGTCGTACTCAACAGCTAGTCCTCCCTACATAAAGACATTGGGTGATAGGAGTTTCAAAGAGGGCAACAACTTAAGGGTATAGGGTGCCCAATCTCAGGATAATGAGGCCCAGTCAGCTCCATCATATCTTTTCTGTAGGTTTTATAGTAGATTGCATCGAGGTTTCTGTGATGAGGAGAGGGACAGGTGCTTCAACTGCGATCAGCCAGGGCACATGCTTAAAAATTATCCTGTTGGTAAGGTTGCCTCTGGGGAAAATAAGGCTCATATTGCTTCTTCTTTAGCTCTAACACCAAAGGGTACCCCATCTAGTTTCGGCATTGGTCAAAACTATCTCTATGCTCTCATAATCTAATAGGGGTTTGAGGCATCGCCTAATGTCATGATTGGTACGTTGAAACTCTTTTCCCCTGATTTGTATTATTTACTTGATTTGGGGTCCACTCTCTCTTATGTGACCCTATTTGTGGCTGTGCATTTTGGTTTTGGTCCAGAGTGTGTTTCAGACCCTTTTTTATTTCTACCTCAATAGGTGACTCCGTGATTACTAGAAGAGTTTATAGGGGTGTGTGGTATCTGTTGGTACTAAAGAAACTCTGGTGAATTTGTTTGAATTGGAAATGATTGATTTTTATGTTATCTTGGAGATGGATTGGTTGTACTCGTTCTATGCTTCTCTAGATTGTCGAAATCGTAAAGTTGTCTCATAAATCTCATTTTATGATATATATTTTAAGCATTGATACATATCCTCTCTGATACATTTTAAATTAATTGGTTAGTTAAATAAGGAAGTAATACATTTGCATTAATTTAGGAGAGTAAATCATGGAGAAAATCTCTAAAATATAAGAAAAATGAAATTTAAAATTTTTCATTACATCTTATCATATATATATATATATATATATATCTGATACATATATCTCATCTATTAGACTTCAAACATATGTATCATTTTTAAAGTATGAGAAGAAAACACAAGTTCGTGATATGTATGACATACGTTTATCTGATACATATGCTTGATGCATGTATATGTGTTACGTGTGATTGATACATTAATTTATTTTGATAAATATTGATGGACTTTGATATCAAGAACAATATATTTGTGTGCATAGATAATTATATGTACCATAAACACGTACTAACCTACTAGATACATAAAAAATTGATAAATTCATTACATGAGAATGTAGATACATTCATATGTATCATGAATAAAAAAAATACACTCTTTTTTTATCATGATGCAAATGTACGCATGGAAGTACATCCATATGTATCATGAACAAAAATAATATTCTTTTTACTATGATACATATGCACAAAGATACATTCGCATATTTCAAGAACAAATACTTATAAGCTTCATATTACATATGAATAGTAGATTATGATACATTAGCATGAAAGTACATTCATATGTATCATGAACAAAAAAATGTATTTTTTTACTATGATACATATGCATTTACGCAGCGTGAGCCAAACTGAAGTTGATCCTTTTTGAAGGTTAGATAGCTAACGACATAGCTTCGTGAGGTCAGCTTATGACAACCTCTGAGTTTGAGAATTATTTATATTTTTCTTCAGGTATTGGCAGCGACGAGTTGATGAAACATTGTCGTACACAATCTTTTTGTTTTAGGACACAAATATATAATAAAACTGTAACAAAAGTTGATTTTTGTAATAGTCCTTCAAAGGTTATTTCTGATGAAGCAGCTGAAAATTTTTCTAAAAAATATAAAAATACCATTTTTCCAAGAGTACTCAGTACTCTTCAACTGGCTCCACTACCTCCCTTGAAAAATGCTCCCTCTAGATTAGAATCACTACCATATGTCATACCTTCTCTGGGTTATATTTACGCTTGGACCTTGCTCATCTTCACTGTCCTTCTTCCTTGTTATTTTAATTTTCCATCGATCTAACCACAAACAATTCTCAGGTTGTTGGGTTCATCCCCAAGGGATTAAATTATTGTGCCAACACTCAAATTTGATAACCTCTATAATTTCTTCTTCTCCTCAACCTTCGGCTCAATTGACATTGTTTTGTTTTTTCTAATTATTGCATTTTTTGGTAGAATCTGATAATAAATCAGCAAGCTCTTAAAGTACTCGGTCAAGTCTGGAGTGTTAAGGCAGGAGGCTACATCTACCCCTCTTTTTGATGAAGTTTCTTGGTAACTAGGTTATCTAGATAGATTTAGCACAAAATCTCCATCTCTTTCATGACTAAAAATGTTTAATTTGTGCATGTCACTTCCTCACACTCCCATTAATTTATAATTATTGGGACCCCCTAGGCAATTATCTCTATTAATTGATAGCTGATTTTTTTTTATGTTTTCTGTTATTGCTCTGCATTACTGCTTGCTGATTTTTCATGTCCTAATCATCATATTAGGAATTTGTGGTTTATCTATATTAATGCACTTTCTTATTTTTGATGGTAGATCTATAAAATTGATGTACTCCTTAACCTCCTATTGATCGATCTATTACTTTATTAGCTAGTGCATCCGCTACTGTACTTCCATCCTTGAATATGTGAATGGCCTTTCCTTGCACCTCTTATAACCGGTACCTCATGTCTTTAACATTCTCAATTAGCTCTTAAGGTAATTTCAATGATTCTCTATCATCCTCTGAAGACTGAGAGAATTTGTTTCTACAGTAACACCTATTATATTTTTTTTCTTGACAGTATGTCAATGCGTCCTTAATTATTAAAGAATCAGATTCCATATTGGTAGTCTCCCATATTACTTTGGCTTTATGATGTTCCATGGTTTCAGGGCACTTTCGATGCTTAAAACTTTGAAAATATGCATTTACTTAGGTTGTTTTATTGGATATTATGTGCATTTTGGGTATGTTTTAGGTGAATTAGGTTGGAAGTGGTGTTGATTGGAAAAGGATGAAAAAGCTCTTCAAAAGTGTAAGTATTGACTAGGAAACGAATCATTTAGTCACCTAACAACTCGTTGCCAGAGTCATGATATTATAGTGACCCACGCTGAGTACCAGGAATGAAGTAAAAACTCACCATGACTCGTTATGAGTGACTATGAGTCGTGATGTAAAGTTTTTCTAAGCACATTAGATAAAAGTCCTGAAGGTTAACAAAGTGAAGCTCCAGTGGTAACGAGTGAAGACCATGAGTCATCATGACTGACAACGGCTCGTGCTGAGAAGTCGTGATAAGAACATAAGACATGAGCTAAAAGCTGAAAGTTCAATGGAGTGATAATGGGTCCAGCTTATGACTTGTTACGTCACATAACGAGTCATGCCACTAAAGCCAGAAGAGAGCTACAACGGCAAGCAATGAGCCGTTGCCAGTCCTAATGACTCGTTTCTAGAGGTTTGACCCCTGCCGACTTAGTTTTCATGTTTTGTTTTAATTAGGTTTCCTTTATTTTTTAAGATACTACAAATACTCTTGGGTTATTCTTGTATTAGGTTACACACTTTGAGATATTTTCACGCACTTTGGCATTTTTGATACTCGTGTTCTTGGTTTTTGGTTTCATAATTAATCTGAGATTTTGGATTTTATTATTTCATCATTATGCAATTAATTCTATGTTTTCTTTATTGAATTCCATAGAGTGTTGCATAACCATGAGTGGCTAATTTCCTTAACTAGTGTTGTGGAAACCCTGGTGGATTAATGAAGTACAAGAAGTACGAGGTTCGGTTAGATCATTATTGTCATGTGTATTATGATCTTCTTTTTGTTGATTTCTTCCTTAGCTACAGCAGAAGATAAAGACTTGTCTGTATTTGCGATAATCCTTACAAAGGAGTTCAAGATTTGAAAAAGAAAAGCACAATAGTGATTTAAGGATACCAACCCTTGTCTAATAGTTTGAGACCCACAAGGTGAAAGTTAAACTGGAATTGAAGACAAGGGTTAGTACAGTGCTACCCTAAGACTCACAAGGTAAAAGGTGAGGTTTACCAATGAGTCCACAAGACAGTTGGTGATACAGATCTTGTAAGATTCTACATGCGTAGCATTGAGATAGTCGAACTGAGTATGAGAAACTTACGGAGTTAATAATCCAAGGGAACACAGTCCTAGTGTTTTTTTCAAATTGTTTTACAACCAAAGACATCCAAAGCTTGATACTTTTTGTTGTTTGATACAAATCCCGCCACTTACTTTTTCGTGATGCCCGACTATTTCAGTAAGTTTGAGATACAAGTTCGACCTATTTCTTGTGGTATCAATCCCAACCTAGGTAAGTTATTATATTTGACTTTGACCACTTTATACTTCTTGGAGGTGTAAGTTTGGGTGACATCAAATTTTGGAACTATTGCCGAGGAATACGGTTACCGAGTTATTGACCAAAGTTGTTGTAGATTTTTGGTTTTATTTTTTGATTCTTTATTGGGTATACATCGGTGTATTCCTAAAACTAGGAGTCAAGGAAATCTCTTACTCTCACTGAATCCTAACCCAAAGAGAATCTTACAGCCAAATCATACGACGATAGAACAAATATATTCAGGCTATCTTGAAAGGGTTTGAGATAATCCTAATGTTGTGCCTCCACCTCCTTCGATAGGAGTTGAGGACATTTCTGATCAGCAAATAGAGTAGTTTTTAGTAGATGTAGATACTAACCAAAGAGAGGAAGTTGAGGCCCATAGTATAGCTCAAAAGGTAGAGCTGGAAGACAGAGACCGACAGTTGATCATCGAGAAACACTTGACAGTAATAGAGATAGAGTTCAAGGTAGTTGAGTTTAAGTGATCCAAACATACCATCACCTACATCCATACGATGATGATGAGTATATGGGATACGTTGAGCCGGCTAAAATAGAAGCCATCATTTCTCCTTTTTTTCCACCAGGTGTTAAGTTTGACATAACTAGTGCCATTATTCAACTCTTAAATCTGAAAGGTGTGTTTGTATGTTTGGATACGAATGACGCAAATATGTATATTGCTAATTTCATTGCTACTACACTTCTTACACCATACCTGGGGTAAATCAGGAGGCACTCAGATTGAGGTGGTTCCCCTTTTCGTTGACTAGAGAAGCTTTATTGTGGTTGGGGAACTTCTTTGAGAATCGATTACTATTTGGAATAAGTTGCACAGGCAATTTTTAGACCGTTTCTTCCTTCGTCAAAAATGTTACAGTTAAAAGATGAGATGTATAACTTTACATAGCTACATTCTGAGTCGATGTATAAGGCTTGGTTCCGGTTTAAGAAGAAGTTTAACATGGTACTCAATCACCGTATTTCAGGGACGAACTTGCTGGAGATATTCTATAGAGCCCTGAATATCAGTTCCAAAGATATGGCAGATCACTGGAGGAGCTTTCATGCATTTACCCTGGAAAGTAGCATATGATATTCTAGACTAGATCTCTTTCATCAACCAAGGGTGGTATACTTGGGAGGAAGAGAGGGGTGTTGATACTTATGTCATTGGTTCTTCTAACGACCATAAAGTGGGTGATAATTTTGTGGCACAAGAGATTGTGCAGCTTAGAACTGATATTGGGTTACTGATGAAGCAATTCGCAATAGTGAATTCTGAGAATGTAAATGTAGTAGGTTCACAGGGTGCAGCCTATAGACCATATGAGTCTGACTTGGAAGAAGAGGCAAAGTACATAGATCGTGAGTCAGCAAGTTTTCGAGCCAAGGGTCCAAGAAACCAAGGTCAGAACTATTATGGAGATAGGTATAGAGATCAGAGTAGAGAGTGTGATGGTGACTGGAGAGGAAAGGATGACTACAAGGAAATGAGAGATAGATGTGTTCCACTGGACAGTAAAGATACTTATTCAAGGGTGGAAGTGATGTTGTCCAAGCTATTCAAAGGTTAGAAGAGTCAGGAAACTTGCCTTAAGGAGATTTAGGCAGACATTTCAGGTTTGACCTAATAGGTGAAATCACATGCTACTATGATCAAACAGTTGGAGTAGCAGTTTGGTCAAATGTTAGCAACCTTGAACCATAGGCCTCCAGGTATCCTTCCAAGAAATAAAGTAGAAAATCTTAAGTACGACAATCACTGTCTTGCCATTACCACTTGAAGTGGTAAGATAATTGTGGACCTCTATATGCTCGTGGTTGATAAGATGAAGAATGATAGCAGTGATATAGATGAGGCACCTGATATGGAGTTAGAGGATGTGGTTACTAATGTTAAGTCATCACAATAGGCATCAGGTGTTAAGAAATAAGTTGCTAAGAATAAAGGTAAAATGAAGGTAGATGAGTCAGTGTTCAAAACTATTCCACGCCTTTCCCCACCTTTTCCTTGGCGTCTGAAGAAGAAACAAGAGGAAGGCAAGTGCCAGAAATTTTTGTCTATGCTAAAAGGATTATCAATTAACATCCCTCTTGTGAAAGGTTTTAAGAAAGTGTCGGGCTATGTGAATTTTATGGAGAACTTGGTCACTAAGAAGTGAACAGTGAGCTTTGAGCCCATGGATAATGTGCACCATTGTAGTGTTGTGGCTACCCAGTCGTTAATGGGTAAAAAGAAGGACCTCAAAGCATTAATTATTCCATGTAATATTGGTTCTTTCAACTTTGCTCGGTCTTTATGTCATTTGGGAGTAAGCATAATCTGATGTCGCTGGCAGTTTATAACCAGTTGGGGTTGAGGGAACCCAAGACAACATCCATGAGTTTATTGATGGTTGATCGTACTGTGAAGTAGACGGTTGGTATTCCTTAAGAAGTGAACAGTGAGCTTTGAGCCCATGGATAATGTGCACCATTGTAGTGTTGTGGCTACCCAGTCGTTAATGGATAAAAAGAAGGACCTCAAAGCATTAATTATTCCATGTAATATTGGTTCCTTCAACTTTGCTCGGTCTTTATGTCATTTGGGAGTCAGCATAATCTGATGTCGCTGGCAGTTTATAACCAGTTGGGGTTGAGGGAACCCAAGACAACATCCATGAGTTTATTGATGGTTGATCGTACTGTGAAGTGGACGGTTGGTATTCCTTATGATGTGTCAGTAAAGGTGGTGTCCTTCATTTTTCCAATTGACTTTTTTATTCTTAATTGTGAGGTGGACTTCCAAATCCCTATCATCTTGGGCAGACCCTTCCTAGATACGGGAAGGGAATTGGTTGATATGGAGTTGGGACAGATAAAGTTCAGGTTCAATAAAGAGAAAGTGATCTTTAATGTATGTCAGTTAATACAGCATCCTGATGATATGACAGTGGTGACAATGATATACATATTGATGATGATATTCATGTAGTGAATGTGCCCTTTGAAGAGAGACTTGGAGTTGAGGCATTAGCAACAATAATCATGAACTTTGATGGTGCTGGCATTGATGAATATGATGAGATGGTGGGCGTATTACATGGTATAGGTTCTTGAAATTCATGAGGAAGGGTGAATTTAAAATTTTTGTGAGATGACTATTAATCCTTCACAGTCGACTTACCTGCAAATAAGTATACTTCACAAAATAAATTATATATAGATAAATAGACAAGTAAATAATCAACTTAAAAAAAGAACGCGAAGATTTATCCTAGTTTGGAACACCAATGTGGTGCCTACTGCTAGTCCCCTTGGGTTTCAAAGTTTCCTTAGATACTTCAAAGTGAAGTTCGAGTACAATGGTGATAAACAAGTTTCGAAGACTTATTTTTTCTTTAGATCTTGTGACACATCCTCAGTTTGTATTACAAAGTCGACCCAATTTTATTCTTTGTATAACAATTGTAAACTAAAAAGCACAAAGCTTTGTGAGACTAAGATTGAAACACTTTGAGATTCTTTTTGAAGTTGCGTGAGTGCTTCGATCTTTGGTTTCTTTCTTTTATATTATTCTGCTGCTTCAACTTTTATTCTTCATAAGTAAACCCAAGAGATTTCATTTCAATCAAGTATTTGAATTGATTCCTTGATTGAGGAATGGCACCATAAAGTATGTACATATCAGATATGTCTATATGTGGTGCAACTTCCACAACCATACATGTCCATATCTGATATGTCTATGTAGAGGGTGTGTCCTTCTTTTCTTTTCACCTTTAGTCTTAATTGGTTTAATTTTTCATGATTTTAGGAGGTCAGTAATCTTTTTGATTAATGTTGTGGTCTTCTTTCCATTTCTCTTGTGCTTGATTGCTTTGCTTTCTATAGGTCATGGAAGTCAATAATCTCCATGTTTGATGTTCTTTCCAATCTTGGAGCCGGTTGTCTTGTGAGTGGCTACTCACTTTCTTTTTGGATTGATTTTGTTTGATTTGTTGTATCTTCGGTGTATCCTGCTAGATATTTGTTTATTAGTTTGTCCTTATTAAAACATATAATGAGAATATGGGTCTAACAATCTCCCTTTTTTGATAATGACAAATAATAAACATCAAGTGACTTCCCTATTTTTGATGATGTGCTCTTCTGCCATGAAAGTGCTTCTAACATTCTTCTTTTCCCTGAGCATCAGTTGACACTCATCCTTTGATAGTCGACTTGCTCCCCCTGACTTGTAAGAACTTCTGATGTTCCTCTTTTCCTTGACCATCAGTCGACTCTCATCCTTTGATATTCGACTTGATTCCCTTGACTTACAGAAACCTCCGATGCGCTTGTCTTTCTCTCCCTTTTTGCATAATAAAAAGAAACCACACAGCAGCAAAACAGCAGTAGACATATAGCAGATAAACAGTCTAATTTATTACCAAAGGATTAGGCAAAATTAAAAGTATGGTAGAGAGTGTGTCAAAAATCATATTATAACCCAAAAATACAAGGGACAGGACCCCCGTTTGAATAAAAGTCATCATTCATTGCTTAGCCAGAAAGTATGTGAGGGTATTGTACATGTTATGGTAGAATTTGTCATAAGATTTTTCAATGTTTTTAAAGAAGGAGGAGCAAGAGTTCTAGACAAAAATTACAAGATCATTATTTGAGGAGTTGACTTGAGACTTGAGGGAGTCCATGCGAGTGAACACTCGAGTGAACAACTTGATGCCTTCTTGTTTGAATCCATCGAGGGCCAGTCGTATCGAGCCTATGTTGGTGTATTACTCTTCCCAAGGTCTAGTATTTTGGAAGTTGACTCCTGAAGCACCATTACACCTTCCTTAATGGCTTTAAAGTGATCTTTAAGTTTATCCAGTTCCGTTAACACATTAATCATGGGGTTAGAAACAGACTTGCTTACCTTAGGGAGTTTATTTTTTGCTCGGGCAGAATCCTTTTTGCACCATTTGTTATCAACCAAAACATATACCATACTGGAAAAAATTTTAGAGTCATACATAGAAGAGACCTCCACCGGGGGGTAAGCAGAGAGATCAATAGAGTAATACAAGAGAATTTGAATAATCAGCAATCCATACGGCAGACTGGCGGGGGCATGAACACCTGCTGCACTCTCAAGCATATATTCACAAATCCAAGTTGCCTAGTTTATCTAGTGCTTTTTTATAAGGAAATATAGGACAAACACATCATGACAGGTAATATTTCTAAGGGATCCCTTCCTTGGAATCAGTGTGGCAATGATTATGTGGGCCATGATGCGATACTTAAAACATTGAGAAAAAGGACCAAAATTGGACGATACTGTGTCCAAGTGAAACAGGACCATTTTTGCCTCTTCAAACTAACCTCAAAACATTTGGTCCAAGTACCATTCATAAAGGGAATCACACTAGAGAACTTTGTATCAAATATTTTTTCGAATAGGAAATCGTTTAGTCTAATTCTTATGCCAAGAACAATAGTCTCAAGTTTGCCGTTGTCAGGAGAGAGGCAGAGTTCTTGGGAGAAAAGGATTTTAGGAAGGTTGAATGAGGTTTCTTGGATGAAGAGTTTGGGATGGGAGCCAGATGTTTTTAGATGATAGTTTACTATTAAGATTTAGTTGAAGATTCATCAGAGGATTCTGAGAGAAGAATATGATTGTCAGGGAGAGGTATAGAAAGGGATTTTGAAACACTGGCCATGGAGCGTGTTATGTTCATGGGAGAAAATTTTGATCAAGATTTTAAAGAGGCATAGAAGAAGAAAAAAGGATAGGTAAGAGAACCGAGGGAGAGAAAGGGATGTAGGGAATAAGGCGACTGTTTGGAAAAAGGGGATGTTGGGAGAATATAAAAAAGGGTGAAGTAAAAGATATAACTGGTGGAAGTGAAGGATGGCAGAAGAGTGGACGTTATGGAGGTAAAAGGGCGCATTGGCGGTAGAGGAGACATGATAAACGGTGAAGGTAATGATGACACCTACCTTTTGAAAACCAGTTTGCAAAATTGAAAATAAATAAGTAAAAATCGAAAAAAGCTAAAAGAATATTTTCCAATGATAATGACTCACAAGTCATTAATACTTAGAATGAAAAGTCTTTTTCTAAGGAAGTAGAATTTTTCTTCGAACAACGGTTTTGTATAAATATCTGCCAATTGATTTTCAAAGTCAATAAATGTTAAAGAAAAATCTTTGTTTTCTACATGATCTTGAAGGAAATGATGTTTAATATCAATGTGTTTAGCCCTAGAATGATGCACGATATATTTATACAAGCAAATGGAACTAGTTTTATCACACATTATGGGTACAGATTCAGAGGACAAATTAAAATCAAGTAGTTGATGCATAATCCATAAAATTTGAGTACCACAACTTCCAACGGCTATGTATTCAACTTCAGTTATTGATAGTGCAATTGAAGTTTGCTTCTTGCTGTGACATGATATCAGGGCATCACCAAGAATTTGAAAAGTTTTACTAGTACTTTTTCTATCATTTTTATCACTTGAAAAGTCAGCGCCTGAATGTCCAATTAAATCAAAGTGAGAAAAGCAGGGGTACCATAGTTCAGTATCCTGAGTTCCAATAAGATATCGGATGATTCGCTTGATGGTAGTCAGATGAGATTCTTTGGGAGCCGACTTGAACCTTGCATACTTATATACACTGAACATAATGTCTGGTCTAGTGGCAGTCAAGTAAAGTAGTGATCCAATCATTCCCTTATATGTCTATGAATCTGAATGAAGACTTGTAGATGGACTCATTGGAGTTCCATAAGATTTTCCTTTTTCTATGCCGAACTTTTTGATGAGTTCCTTTATGTATTTGGCTTGACTAACGAAAGTGCCTTTGGGTCTTTGCTTGATTTATAATCCCGAGAAAAATGTAAGCTCTCCTACGAGGCTCATTTCAGATTCTACTTTCATCAGATTAGCGAAATTCTCACATAGGGAGATCTTAAGACTACCAATAGAAATATCATCAACATAAATTTGCACGATAATAAGATTTCAAAAAAACTTTTGTATGAAGAGAGTTGTATCAATTTTGCCTCTTTGAAAATTATTATTTAGCAAGAACGTACTTAATCTCTCATGACAAGCTTTTAGAGCTTATTTGAGATCGTAAAGTTCTTTTGATAATTTAAAAACATGATATGGATAAGCAGGATTTTCCAAATCGGGGGGTTGTTTTACAAAAACTTCTTCATGAATAAATCCAGCTAGAAAGGCACTTTTGACGTCTATTTGATATAACTTAAAACATTTGAAAACAGCAAAAGCTAATAAATTTGAATTGATTATAACATTGCTATAGGAGTAAAGGTTTCATCATAATCAATACCTTCTTGTTGGGAGTAACCTTGATCTACAAGTCTTGCCTTGTATCTTATAACCTTACCTTCTTCATTCAATTTTTTTTCTGCAGACCCATCTAGTTCCAATTACTGAGCAGTTCTTGGGTTTTTCAACTAGAGTCCAAACTTGAATTCATTCGAATTGGTCTAATTCTTTCTTCATGGTCTCGACCTAAGATTTATCTTTGAGGGCTTCATCAGTCTTCTTTGGTTCGATTTGAGATACAAGAGAAACATTCACTTGCTTTCTCAATAATGCTCTTGTCTGTATCCTATCATCTAGATTTCTGATGATAAATTCATTTAGATAGCTAGCATTGTTTTTCCATTCTCTTGGAACACTTGGTTTGACTATTTCTTCTGTAGGAGTAGACTCTGGAAAGGGTGTAGTCGACTCGTCTTGTGATGACTCGAGAGTTGTGTTAGCATTGGCTCCGGATTGTAGATCACACACCTACTCTTCATCAATACATACACTCATAGGAAGGTGACACGACCCGACTCGAGGCCTTGTCGTAATGGGTGTTCCATGTTCGACCGGGATCAGAGACCACCAACATTACCCAACCCAACCTCCAACCGTCTTCCCTAAGTTGGCTGAATTTTGAGAATATAACAAGATAGCGTAACTATCCAAATTATAGACTCTTGGATATGTCTATTATCGAGACCGACCCAACTGAGTTTAACCATCCAAACCCAACCAATACCCAAACCAAACCACAAACCATAACCATATGAGTTCCATAATAATTAAATATAATCCCAAAATAAAAGAGTTTGAAACAACCAACAATACAGTTATCCTGTGTCATCCTAAATAACAATACCAATAATAAGGCTGACAGCAATATTGATCCCTCTCATGCTAACCCATAGTAGTTCTACAAAATTCTTTAACCAAAAGAATACAAAATCTGGCTGGGATATGCCCCCAACCATAGCCAAAACCAATATACATAAGTGAACCAAAGTAAGAATTAACATCCATGAAATAGAGCCTTCCAGAAAGATGGAAGCTTACCACTTAAATTCAGTAGTTGATCCTGAATGTCTGATAGCTAATCAGGAGGAGTAGAATGGATGATTCCTATATCACGTGGGGATACAGCCTCCCAAAGATGGGTTAGCGGGTGAACGCTAGCATTAACTCAGGATAAGGATAAAATAATGTCAACCAATAAAACCAAGTAAACCAACCATATGCATATAAACCATACATATATATAACCATGTCGGGAAAGGGAATCGGGTTTAGAATACATTGAAAACCATTTACATAACCATCCTTAACCACCCATGGTATATATGGGTCCATTGTAACCCCCTAAATGGGCCTCAAGGCGTGTAGACACATGAACCTGAGATACCATGAGAGTAAGGTATTCCCAAGTACCCTCACCTCCATGATACATATATACAATGTACTTAGAGGATTCCCGCATACCTCAGAGTATCATAAAATGGTCACCATGGCCTACCCCTCATATCGGCCAACATGAGTTTCCTGTGTCCATTCATTAAACTCCCACTTTCACGGTTAACTATCACGCCCTACCATTTTTACGATTAAAACTATTTCCAACCAACCAAACCATTGTTATTAATCGAGGCTATACATAGTGGTATTGTCATACTGACTATAACTTACAAGTATTATCCTTATCCAAACCTTTTTGAGATCAATGGAGGCCCATGTACCCATAGATCACATTACCAATTAACTTGGGGGAGTCCTATGTACCCCATAAGTATTTTATTATTATGATTACTTGGGGGATTCCATTGTACCCCACAAGAATGATTGTTAAACAAAAACCATTCCATTTTGACCATTCCAAATCATTTAACCATTTAGGGTTCCATTACCAAGTTTAAACCATACATAAATTCCATTAAAATCCAACCATGTAGTATAACCATTCTCATAGGAATTTCATCAAACATGTTAGGAGTATTGCATTTCCTAAACCAAAACCAATTACCAAATAATATTCCCATGCAACCAATTATCCAAAACCACTATTAAAGCATATAAAAGCATAATTAAAGCAAGGGAAAACCATAACCAAGAATTTATAACCAAAACCCCCAAATTATATTTGAAAATCCAAAACCATACAATAATCAAACCATGAAAACATTGTATAAAACTATGCCTTTAGTTGGAAATAACAATAAGGGAAGAGAACATGCCTTAAACCAAGAAGATGTTGGAGAGAAATCATCAACATAAGCCCCAAATTAATCCTTAAGATACAACCCTAGCCTTTCTTTACTCAAAAGCCTTAGAGAGAATTATAGAGTGTTTAAGAGATGTTTCTAAGTGTTAACGAATAGAATAATACAGAAAACAACCTTCCAATAGGAAACTAAGTCATGGGTCCTTGTTATGTTAGGTGGGGAAATATCCAGATTGCCCTCACTTAAACTCCCAAAAATCCTATTAGGTGGGTACGACTATCCATACTAGTCGTACCCTCTAATACGACTGGTACCCATCACTCATACCCAAGGACATATACCTTGGACCCAATACTATCCAAGGTATGACTCACTCCAAACTATGTCATATCTAAGTATACGACTAGTACCCATGATCCGTACTCATAACAATATAGAATCCCAAGAGGATTGAACAATGACCGCCATACGAGTCTATAGTATGACTCGTACCCTGGATTACGTCTCTTGGTGATCCAATCATACTCAGATCCAACTTAAGTTACCAAGCCTAAGATTAACTAAGTAACCAAACAACTCGTATCCACTAATATGACTCGAATCACCCAAGTCATACCCATTCTAGAAACCAAATCCAACCTAACAACCAATAATGGTTAGCATACGACTAACCCATACCACTTGTATCCCAGTGTACGAGTCATTTTCCTAAGTCATTTCCTATCCAGAGAACAGAAATTTAGGAAATTTTCTAAGGGCCAGGAACCTATGGTGTTTTAGAAGGTGATTAGTTTCATCAAATACAATATGCATAGATTCTTCAACACATAATGTTCTTTTATTATAAGCCTTGTAAGATTGATTGGTGGGAGAGTACCCAAGAAAAATACCTTCGTCAGTTCGTGGATCAAATTTTTCCAAGTTATTCTTATCGTAGTTATAGATGAAGCATTTGCATCCAAAAAATAAAAGTATCTAATGTTTGGCTTCTTCCCTTTCCATATCTCATAAGGGGTCTTCTTTAAAATAGGTCTGATAAGGCATCTATTTATGATGTTACATATTGTACTTACTGCCTCTACCTAAAAGTGATCTGGGAGATTATGTTCTAACAGCATGGTCCTAGCTGTTACCTAGAGAAACCAATTCTTTTGCTCCACCATACCATTTGGTTTAGAGGACCAAGATGATGATAAGTTCTGAGAGTATCCATTTTGAACACAATATTCCTCAAAATTCTTGTTTTCAAATTATCCTTCATGATCGTTCTGAACATAGGTGATGAAGTGTCTAGCTTCTCTATGCACTTCTCTAAAACAAAACTCAAAATTTTACGAAGGCCTCATATTTATGAGCAAGAAACATTACCCAAGTAAAACAAGAATAATCATCAACGATAATGAAAACATATCTTTTTCCACCAATACTTGCAGTTTTGGTGAGGCCAAACAGATCCATATGGATTGTTTGAAAGGGTTTGGTAGTAAAGACAATGTCTTTGATTTGACTGATGTTCAGGTATATTTACCCAATTGGAAAGCATTACAGAAGTGATACTTTTCAAACTTAAGTTTTGACAGACCTTTCACCAGTTCCATTTTAGATAATTTCTCAATGATATGCATACTGGTGTGCCCAAGATTTTCTTCCACAACCAAATATCATTAGTTTTTATAATGAGGCAGGTTAAGGTATCAAAATCAAGACAATTTAAGACATAAATATTATCAACATGTTCACTAATAAGAGAGATATATCTTTTATCATGTTTGATGAAACAACTTTCAGTTTTGAAGGAGACTCCAAATCCAGTGTCACACGGCTAAATGATACTGAGAAAGTTATGTTTGGGGCCATCTATGAGATACACTTCAATAAGTTTACATGAGGAGTTGAGCTTTACTAAGCCAACTCCTATGATGTTTCCTCTAGCATAATCACCAAATCTGACTAATCCCCCTTCTATTTTCTATAGAGTACAAAATTTTTCTTTTTTTTCAGTCATATATCTGGAACATCTGCTCCTTTGAGCACAATTTCCTATAAAATAAGAAAATTAATTTTGCTTAGGTACCCAAGTGGTCTTGGGTCCTTGTGTGTTAGATGTGCTTCATTTAGGCCTCCAAACATACATATTTTTAGGCTTTTACCTGCAGTTATAAGATTTGTTCCCTTTCTGTCCATGGGTAAGAAAACAGGTCCTTGAGAGGAGAAAGAGGTCTTGGCTGATTTAAACAATCTTGATGAGGAACTTGAGTTGGTTTTAAAAGAAATTTATCTCACAAAACTATGACTTTATGATTTTAATGATATTCAATTGCATTTTTACATCATCAAGTTCTTCTTGATACAAGTCGATTTTAATTTGGCATGCTTCAATTTAAACTTGACTATTTCATCGTTCCTCTTTGAGTTTTTGTTTAAGTCGAGCTTCTCAATTTTTTTTCTCTTGAGTGAGTTTATTATATTCATCTATATAACTTTTTTAAGCTCATTGGTTATCATATCTAAATTAGATTCAAGAATATTACAATTATGACAGTCATTGGTCTTCCCTCGGATGATTCCCCTTTTGCCATGAAGCATATGTTGACTACTTATATTTCTTCTTTAGTTTCATCTTTATCACTCAAAGCCCCAAATTTATTATTCTTTCTAGACGATCTTCTTCTTAATTTGGGATAGTTTTGTTTAAAGTGGTCCAACCTTCCACAGTGATAGCAGTGATCATTATTTCTAGTGGAATCATTATTTCTGACTCCTTGGGGTCTTTGTTTCACATTATGCCTTGCTCCTTAGTTTATGATTACTATTCCTTTGCTATTGGACCTCCTCTTCAGTTGGTACAGTGTTGAAGGCTACTGGTTTCTTCTTTTCTTTCTTGTTGTACCCGTTGATGTAATTTTGTTCATATGCAATAAGATTACCTCGAAAGTTATCATATGTCATATTGTAAAGTTCTCTATCTTTCAGAATAGCAGCCTTAGTTTCCCATACTTTTGGGAGGTTTCTAACATGTTTCTGGACTTGCAGGTTATGCAGATACATCATTCCCAATAATTTTAGCTTACATACAATTTTGCTAAATTTGGCAAATGTTGTTTCAATGTTCTCATTTCCTTCCATTTTGAATAGCTCATATTCATTCACTAGGGCAGCAATCTTTGACTTTTTGACTTTGGTGGATCCTTCAAAGCTACCTCTAATTTATCCCACATCTTTTTTACAGTCTCGCAGGTTAATATCTTATCGTATTCTTCTCTACTTACTGCACAAAGAAGTAAACTTATAGCTCGTGCATTAGTTTAAATTACCTATTGTTTTTATTTGGTGACTACAAAGTTTTTGAGGTCTTATATATCGATACTACTTGATTCTTTGTCTTTGTCCTTGTCCTTCTGGTTTCCCTTGATTTCTTGGATTGGCTTTGGTCCCTTCTTGATAACAACCCATGCTTGGAAGTCGATTAGTTGGATAAAGATTCTGAATCTGTTCTTCCAATAGAAGAAGTATTATCCGTTGAAGTATGGTGGTCTTGTCGAGGAATGGTCGTCTTGAAGGAGAGCACTGGGAAATTGGTAGTTTTCCATTTAATCTTTGCTCATGTTCGGTTAAGAAACACTGTTGGTAAGACCTACTCTAATACCAATTGAAATTAAAGAGGGGGTGAATTGAAAATTTCTGTGAGTTGACTATTAAGGCTTCACAGTCGACTTGCCAGCTAATTAGTATACTTCACAAAATAGCTTAGCTATAGATAAATAGACAGGTAAATAATCAACTTGAAATAAGAACACAAGATTTATCCTGGTTTGGAACACCAATGTGGTGCCTACTTCGAGTCCCCTTGGGTTTCAAAGTTTCCTTATATCCTTTCAAATGAAGTTCGAGTACAATGGTTATGAACAAGTTCCAAAGACTTATTTTGTTCTTCAGATCTTGTGACACAGCCTCAGTTTGTATTACAAATTGGAATCGATCTTATTCTTTGTATAACAATTGTAAACTAAGAAGTACAAAGCTTTGTAAGACTAAGATTGAGATACTTTGAGATTCTTTTAAAGTTGTGTAAATGCTTCGATCTTTAGTCTATTTCTTTTATGTTCTTCAGTTGCTTCAGCTTTTATTCTTCATAAGAAAACCTAACAGATTTCATCTCAATAAAGGACTTGAATTGATTCCTTGATTGAGGAATGGCACTGTAAAGTATGTTCATATCATATAAGTCCATACGAGGTGCAACTTCCACAGCCAAACATGCCCATATTAGTTATGTCTTTGTAGAGGGTATGGCCTTCTTTTTTTTTTGCCTACAGTCTTGATTGATTCAATTTGCCATGACTCTGGAAGATCATTAATCTTTGTGATTAATCTTGTGGTCTTTTTTCCTTTGCTCTTATTCTTGATTGAATTGTTTTTTGTAAGTCTTGGACACCAATAATCTCCATGTTTAATATTCTTTCCAATCTTGTAGCTGGATGTCTTGTGAGTGGATACTCACTTCCTTTTTGGATTGATTCTGTTTGATCCTTTATATTTTTGGTGTATCCTGCAAGATATTTGTTTATTAATTTTTCCTTATTAAAACATATAATGAGAATATAAGTCTAACATCTCTTACAATTATGCTTCAAAAAATCTTGATCTTGATTTGAAGAATAGAACCACTCCTCCAGCTCGACCGTCTATTAAGGAGCCATCGATCTTAGAATTAAAGACCCTTCCATCTCACTTGCAATATGCATTTTTAGGGGCCGACAATACCTTATCGGTGATTATTACAGCCCACTTAGTAGAGATAGAGGTAGATACATTACTATCAGTGTTGCAGAGGTTCAAGAAGGCTATTGGATGGACCATTACAGCTATTGTGAGGATCCCACCAGGTATTTGTACCCATAAAATATAGCTTGAGCCAAATTACATTCCCAATAAGCATCAGTGTCGCTTGAATACTCTTATGTTGGAGGTTATAAAGAAAGAAATTATTAAGTGGTTGGATGTTGGAGTGGTGTACCCTATTGCGGACAGAAAATGGGTCAGCCCAATTCAATGTGTTCCTAAGAAGGGTGGGATCACTGTGGTCCCAAATTAGAAGAATGAACTTGTGCATGAGACCAATTACTGGTTAACGAGTGTGCATATACTACCGACAGCTAAACACTTAAACCTAAATGGACCATTTCCATATGTCTTTTATGGATTAATGCTTGACAAGTTTGCAGGCATTGTTGGTATTATTTTCTTGATAGGTACTCGGGTTATAATCAGATTTTAACTACTCTCGAGGACCAAGAAAAGACTACTTTTAGTTGCCCTTATGGGACTTTGCGTTCAAGAATATGTCGTTCGAATTATGCAATACTCCTGCTACCTTTCAGAGATGTATGATGTCCATCTTTTCTAACACGGTGGAGGACACGATTAAGGTATTCATGGATTATTTTTCAATCGTTAGGGATTCTTTTAATGCCTATTTATCCCATTTGGCCAATGTAGTCTAGAGGTATGAGGAGTGCAACCTATGTTGAATTGGGAGAAGTGTCACTTATGGTAAAAAAATGTATTGTTCTCAGGCACAAGATCTCAAAATGGGATAATGAGGTGGATAGAGTGAAGATTGAAGTTATCAAAAAGTTGCCACCACTAATTTTATTAAAGGGTATTCAAAGTTTTGTGGGTCATGCTAGTTTTTACAGGAGATTTATCAAGGACTTCTCAAAGATTTCTAATCCTCTTTGCAAGATTTTAGTGAAAGACGTCAAATTCATATTTGATGAAGCATGTCTTAAGGGTTTTGAGTGCCTGAAGGAGCGGTTGGTGTCAGCCCCTATCATTGTATCCCCTGATTGTTATTCATTATTTGAGTTCATGTGTGATGCTAGTGAAGTGTCCTTGGGTGTTTTCCTTGGCCAAAGGCATGAAAAAATCCTCTATCCGATCTACTATGCTAGTAAGGCATTAAACCCCACACAGAAGAATTATATCGTTACAGAGAAGGAGTTGCTTGCGGTGGTTTTTTACTTTGAGAAGTGTTGGTCTTACTTGATTGGGACCTAGTTCATAGTCCATATAGATCATACATCTTTGAAGTATCTTATGGAAAAAAAACGATGCTAAGCTAAGATTTATACGTTGGGTCATTTTGCTGCAAGAATTAGACTTTGAGGTAAAAGATTGGAAAGACACATAAAACCAGGTTGCGGATCACTTTTATCAATTTTAAATGTATCATCTATGTCAAGCTCATCCTCTAAGCGGGTCTTGGCAGCATCTCAATACTTAATCCCTTGGTTCACTGATTTTTTCAACTTTTTGGCAAGTGATATAGTCCCAGAAGATTTGTCATTCCAGCAGAAGAAATGGTTCATGAATGAGGTACAAAAGTTTTTCTGGGATGAACCTTATCTTTTTCGTATTTGTGTGGATGGATTTATTCAGGGATGTATTCCTGAGGTAGAAAAGATGATCATACTTGAGGCTTGTCAATCATTATAAGTTGGGGGTTATCATGGTGGACCCTGCACAACCCACAAAATTCTAAAGTATGGGTATTTTGGCCTTTAATTTTCAAGGTTGCTAATGATTATGCACAAGAATGTGACCAATGTCAACATTAAGGCAATATCTCACGATGCCACAAACTCCCCATGACACCTATCTTGGGGTTGGAGTTGTTTGATGTATGGAAGATTGATTTTATAGGACCATTTGTGAGCTCTTAAGGTATGAAGTATATTCTGGTTGTGGTTGACTATGTCTCAAAATGGGTTAGAGGCGGTTGTGCTTCCAAATAATGAAGGTAGAAGTGTCACTGCATTTTTGAAGAAAAATATCTTTTCTCGATTTGGTACTCCATGTGCAATCATTAGTGATGGTGGGTCGCATTTCTAAAATAAAATTTTAAGGCCTTGCTCGAAAAGTGTGGTGTAAAGCATAAGGCATCAACACCATACCATACTCAGATTAGTAGGCAGGTTGAAGTCTCCAATAGAGATATCAAGTCCATATTGGTAGAGACTATGAATGTCAATAGGATTAACTGGTCTAGGAAGTTGGACTATGCGATGTGAGCCTATCGAACAACTTTTAAGACCCCATAGAAGCCTACCCATATCTACTTATATACGGCAAGGCATGTCACTTGTCGGTTGAACTTGAGCATAAGGCCCTATAGGCGTTGAAAAAGCTTAATTTAGAGTGGCATAATGCATCTACATTAAGTTTGATCAAGGTGAATGAGTTGGATGAATTTTGGCTCCATGTTTATGAGAGTTCATCCATATACAAAGAAAGGATGAAGTTGTATCACGATAAAAAAATTGAGAAAAAAATATTTGAGCCTGGTGATTTGGTCTTATTATATAACTCAAGGTTTCTCTTATTTCTAAGAAATTTTAAGTTTAGGTAGTATGGATCATTCACTGTGGTTCAGGTATTCCCACATGGTGCTATTGAGCTATAGCATAATGGTAAAGACCCATTTAAGGTGAATGGGTAGAGAGTGATGCATTATATGGGAAACGCTATAAAAGTGAAGGTAGTTGATGATATACACCTTGGTGAAGTCTGAGTAACTAAGGAAAGTATGTCGTATCATGACGTTAAATCGGCCTCTACATGGGAGGCAACCCATGGGACTGGATGGTGAAGTATGAGTATCCAACCTCGCCATATCATGTTGTGATGTTAAATCAAGCATTGTGTGGGAGGCAACCCAGGTTTTGTACTTATTTAATTGTAGGGTAACTTGTGTGTTTAGTGTGTAAGGTTGGAGATTGTAGATATAAATTAGAAAATTTTTGTGGTGCCAGGCCATACGACTAACCTTATGAGTCATTATATTACCTTATGAATCGTGACCAGACACTTACCAAGATGGGGGGAACAACCACTCTTAGGTAATTGGTTTCTGTTGTCATAACGACTCTCAAAATGAGTCGTTGTCAGTGACAATAACTTGTCACACTGAGTCGTTATGACTAGAGACCTATGTGAGATTTCACACATCATTGGGGAAAGTCATGACTCGTTGAGAGTTGTTACAATGACTCGTTACCAGGCCCAACAATGCGGGCTTAGCAGGTCAACCCGATCCAAACTTCAAGTTTTAAATAGGAATTAATTCCCATTATTGATCCTCTACCCATTTTGAAACTCCAAAACTCCCTTCATTCCCTTAACTGCTTTAAATCACTTAAAAGATACTCCAATAGTCATCCCTACGCATCACAAACGTTAAAAATCTTCCATTTCATAAAATAAAGAGTCTCAAGAACTAGGGCAAGAAATTTCTAAAGCATTCCCATTATTTTCCAGGAATCAAATCTACTCAACCAAGTAAGTTGTTCTTTAACTTGTTAATATCATGAATGGGTCCTTAAAATGGTCAAAGTCTATTTGATTCCTTGATTAAACTATGTACATAAACTAAAAAATTACCTTATTCTTGAGAATCATGAATGCAAATTGATAAACATGGGAGTGTATTGAAGTATGTGTTTAAAATTGTGTATAGGGATGCCTTAGGGGCATGATGAACTTGCTTAAAATCATGGGGAAGTCTGAATACCCATTAGGTATGTGAAGTCAACACCAACTCTGCTAAGCTTGCATGTTACAGTAGCTATACGTCTCATAACGACTCGTAGGGTAACCTCACGAGTCATTATATGAATTGTATCCACTGATAACATGGGTGTTTAAAGGAGGGTAGGTTCTATTAACAAGATGACTCACACCCCGAGACATTGTATAACTATATAACTCATAGTGAGGAGTCGTGATGATGGGAAGGGTAATGCACCAGGTATTTATTTTTGGTTAGACAATAAGTGTTGGTAACGAGTCATTGTCTAACATAACGACTCATTTGGAAGACTCATTATATGATACAAGAAATAACCTAATAACCAAAATTTAAGACTAAAGAAGCAAAAATCAGCAACTAGAAGAAGAGTAGATGAAGAAGAGAACACACGGATTGCATTAAATGTAAAGATAGATAGTGAGACATACACCTACACCAATGAATAGCACCAAGGTGTGTATCAAAAACAAAGACATACAACACCAATGGAGGATAACACCACACTCTTAGGTGGACACAAAGGGATCAACTCCTCAAGAAGCCAACCTTTCTTGCAAAAATGTCAACAAGAGTGATTCCACACTCAAAGATGACCCTAGTTTCTATGTCTTTTCCAAGACCTACACTAAGATGGATTTTCCAAGACCTACACTAAGGAAACAAAATAAAATTTGAGTTTCACTCAATCAATTCTTAAAAACTAAGGAAAATAGAAGCCTAATTTTTAATTTATACTTATTACAAACAAAGACTAAAATACCCTTAATGAAGGGTGCTCCTTTGGAGTGTAAAAGAGAAGTATCAAAATACCATAATACCCCTAAATTAAGGCACCCTTGGAGTGTATCCAAGGCTGCCTTGTAGTATATTCAAGGTCCCTCTTCACATATTAGCAAGTATACTCCCTTGGATGAATGCAACATACTCTCACGAGCTTTCATCTTCATAAATGGACCCTTGTGTGTTTGGACTTGAAGAATGGAGCCTCTTTCATGCTCTCAAAACTGAGGATGGTTCATTCTTAAAGGCTTATGGTCCTCGGGTTAGTATCAAGTCAAGCATACAAGCAACCTTCCACACACGGGATTGCTTTATGTCTTGCTCAAAATGGGCCTTTCTTGCATATTCTTGTGCCCTCGGGGTGACCAAGTCTTAGGAATTTAGGTGTTGTCCTCCAAAGAAGTCATCAAAATCTAAGGCGGCCATTTGAATTGTATCATCCTCCCCTTCTTGAAAAGGATTCGACCTCGAATCCTAACCTTGCAAAACCGAAGAGAGGACAAACAAATATAAAATCATCATGGCATGAGGGTTAGGATTAGCTCAAAAAATCATCTCAACATGACAAGGTTGCACATATTTGCAATATAACCAAGGATCCTTTGAATCAAATATTAAGAGTTCAATGAAAGATGCACGAAGGATTTGGTTATGGGATTCACCAAAAGTGATACTTTTCTTGTCATGTAGACCAAGCAACAAGTTGGGTGCACAAACATCATTAATTCTATATTTGGCACCGGGGTCAAACGGGAAGAGTGGACATAGACACGGGTCTAGACAATACTCCCATTTCCCATAGGCTTCACCCAAACTACATGGCATACTATCTACAATAGCATACATATCATCAAAAGAAAGTAGAGAGTAGAGAAAGGTATCACTCAAGTCAACTTCTACTAAGGTGTCTTCATGTATGTACTCACCACTAGTTTCAACATTATCGCCATAAGTACTCTCAACAATAAGGTCACACATAGTAGAAGAAGAAGTAATTTCCAAGCAATGGATACTTTCTCTTCTTATGGAAGATCCCTCAAGTATACACATACCACCACAAAAATCAAAGGGATTATTGATTAAGTCATTACAAGAAGCAAGCACTTCATCATATCAAACAAAGGTGGGATGTCATAACAAGGATCACATCCGCAATCATTTTTCAAGGAAAAACCACCTATTGGGTTTCTTAAATATTCAAGCAAATCAAAGAATTCATCACCTAATTGGTTATTCCTTTTCAAGACTACACATTCCTTACCCTTAAGAGTACTCTCATCGTACTCTCATCTTTCAAGAAAAGATTTTCATCTTTAGGAAGAATGCTGTCACACCATAGTGGGTTAGCATATAGGCTATAGCCTCCAAAGTAAGTTATACCATCCTTTTCACCATTAGGCTCATTAGGAGTGTATATATCATCTTCAAACAAGACATTATTCCAGAAGAGAGCATGATCTAATCCACGGGAAGATTTGGAACACGTGAGTTCATCACTCTCTAAAAGATCAATATAAAGTTTCAAAGCGGTTTCAAGCACAAGATTTTTCTGAGAATAGCTCTCGGGTTCACTCCCATTTTGTTGACCAACATTATCAAATTCTTCACTCACTTGAGTTCTATTAATTACAGCACACATAACCTTAAGTGGTTGGCAATTTTCACAT
Source organism: Capsicum pubescens (assembly GCA_030864215.1). Classification (NCBI taxonomy): domain Eukaryota; kingdom Viridiplantae; phylum Streptophyta; class Magnoliopsida; order Solanales; family Solanaceae; genus Capsicum; species Capsicum pubescens. The sequence continues at coordinate 166,702,737 of CM061544.1, read as the reverse complement.
ATGATTTGATCAACACACGTTTAACAAGACGGTGTACGTTCATTCAACACAATGTCTTCAAAACTAGGTGGACACAAATCAATCTTACAAGAAGATTCAATTCGGTCATCAATAGGATCAACTAGTTTATCAAATCTCACAACATGTACATTATCAAAAATAGGCAAAGAATCAATAGACGATGTACTTTCATTCATCACATTGACTTCAACATTAGGTGGACTTAAATTGATCTTACAAAAAAAGTCAGTTCGATCATCAATAGGATCAACTAGTGTATCCACACTCACAATATGTACATCATCATCAAGAGGTAAAGAAATAATAGACTCACAAATAGATAAGCTACCACGCACGCTCAATGGGCTACTAGCCATACAATCATCGTTCACATGCACAAAAGTGTAAGAGTTAGCTATGTTACCTTTAAGTTGTTGAGCACATTCTTCTTTTCCTTGGTTCGGATCATGGCATCCCACTTTATCCTTTGAGAAGCTTACATCACAAGGGAGTTTGTAAAGTCTCCTCCCTTGTTTCACCTCTTCATCTCTTTTCCCAAAATTGGGATTTAGTGCACTAAGCATTTGACGTATCTTTTTAATGGTTTGTATGTAATTTTCTGCATGGGCAATGAAGCTATCACAATGGTCATTGATGTAATCAAACGTGGAATTAAAATTATTGGCATCCATGGTACCTAAAAGAAAGAAACAAACCTACAAAATGAACAAACAAGTTAGTTCAAATATCCTCACCAACTCTCTTACTCTCGGATTCTTACCTCACACTTGGTCTCACAAATATTGAAACTTTGGCATGTACTTGGAAAGTGAGTGAGGGATGATTCTACTTTGGCCTAGAATGGATTTTCATTTGATAGGACTCAAAGAAAATTGCTTACAGACTTGAACTAACAAGTTACAATGAATTACAACTGATAAAAGCACAAAAGAAATGTAGACACGAAACAAAGAACTCTAAACTAATTATCAACCTAGTAAGTAGTTACTAGTTTTGTAATTAGTGGTAGAATCAACACAAAAGAAACTAGAAACAACAAATAGAAACTTAGAAATCTAATTTAGGACTCAATTTGGTTGTTTATATAAGCAATGATATGGCAGCTTGTGATTGGACGTCACTTTTCAAAATTTGCAAATCCCAATTAACTTGTTTCGGCCAAACACACTTAGGAGAAGAAGAAATTTCGGTTTTAGGGGGAAAATAGAAGGTTTGAAGCCTTTTTGGAGCTTCAAATGAATTCAAAATGGATTGGTCCCCTCAAGTGTACTTTCAATTGTACTTGTTTGTCCACTTGTCCCCTCTTCCTTTTTTGAAGACTTAAAATATGCTAGGGAATATTCTTGTGCAAACACTTAGTACACTCTCTTTCTTCTCCCATTTTTGGATCAAACAAGCTACTTAAATATTCTTCTTCAACAAGATTTGAAGAAGATGGATGAACAAGATGAATATTCAAGAGTTGGCCAAGGTTTGACCACTAGGCAAATGAACCCCAAATTCAAATTTTCTTTTAGATCTAGGTTCCTTTAGCGAAGACAAGTTCAAATACCAAAAAATCAACCACAATACGCCACAAACAAGATATTCACCACTAGATCCCACCTCAAAAAGCATTAAAAAAGGTACAATAATGGTGGATCTAGCTCAAAAACAACCAAATTTAATTCTAAACTTAGATCTAGACCCTTTAAGTTCTAGAGAACAAGAATCTAATACTAGAAACTATCAGAACAAGCTAAAAATTATTAGATCTAAGTCGAGAAATTTGGATCTACCATCAAACACACAAGATTCAACACTTTTTTTGTATTTTTTTGACTCTAGACTAATTTTTTGTTCAAATTTTCTTAGATCCAAGGATTAGAGTTGTGGGAACAACTCTAATACATGGCTCTGATACCAAATGATACAAGAACTAACCTAATAACCAAAATTTAAGACTAAAGGAGAAAAAATCAGAAACTAAAAGAAGAGTAGATGAAGAAGAGAACACACGGATTACATTAAACGTAAAGATAGATAGTGAGACATACACCTACACCAATGAATTACACCAAGGTGTGTATCAAACAACAAGATACACAACACCAATGGAGGATAACACCACACTCTTAGGTGGACACAAAGGGATCAACTCCTCAATCACCCAGCCTTTCTTGCAAAAATGTCAACAAGAGTGATTCCACACTCAAAGATGACCCTAGTTTCAATGTCTTTTCCAAGACCTACACTAAGATGGATTTTCCAAGACCTACACTAAGGAAACAAAATAAAATTTGAGTTTCACTCAATCAATTCTTCAAAACTAAGGAAAATAGAAGCCTAATTATCAATTTATACTTATTACAAACAAAGACTAAAATACCCTTAATGAAGGGTGCTCCTTTGGAGTGTAAAAGAGGAGTATCAAAATACCATAATACCCCTAAATTAAGGCGCCCTTGGAGTGTATCCAAGTATTCCTTAGAGTATATTCAAGGTCCCTCTTCACATATTAGCAAGTACACTCCCTTGGATGAATACAACATACTCTCACGAGCTTCCATCTTCATAAATGGAGCCTTGTGTGTTTGGACTTGAAAAATGGTGCCTCTTTTATGCTCTCACAACTGAGGATGGTTCATTCTTTAAGGCTTATGGACCTCGGATTAGTATCAAGGAAAGCATCCAAGCAACCTTCCACATACGGGATTACTTTATGTCTTGCTCAAAATGGGCCTTCCTTGCATATTTTTGTGCCCTCAGGGTGACCAAGTCTTGGGCCTTTAGGTGTTGGCCTCCAAAGAAGTCATCAAAAGCAAAGGAGGCCATTTGACTTGTATCATTATATGACCAGTGAATAATGTTTATGAACCTTCCCACCTCATGATTCCCATAATGACTCATGACCAGAGGTCACGACTCGTACCCTAAGTCATAGGGTACCTAGTCCTTGTAACACCTAAAATTATTTTTCTTATATTTCTTTCTTTTTCCTAGGATATACTAGCACGTCTGTTTTTTCTAAGTACAATGTCACCTAAGAATGACTTAGAAAATAATCAAATTCCCAAGAAGTAGGCCCCCATCCCAACTTGTCATCTCAGAAATTAGAGCTCAAATAATGAGTCAAGTGGCTCAGTTGAGGAATACCCAATCAGCGGGGCAGTTGAGCCAAGGTAGAAATTACCAAGAGGTGCTAAAGATACTACAGAAAAAGTCACGCCACCTCGGGACAGACCAAGGCTGAAATATCCTAGCCAGTCATCACCCCACTCACTGTCCCCGTCTGGAGAGGATTATGAAAATGATGAAGAGTAGGAGTCTGGTCCTGAGGAGGAAGATGATGAGAGAGAAGATGGTTCTAAGAATGAGGGGTCCAGGAATAAAGAGGAGAGTGAGAGAGAGTTCAGTGATGTCTTAGTTAAAGTACACCATCCACCCCACCCACTACCACCATCACTACTAGTTGCACTACTATAGATAGATCTTGCTCTGGTACCCATCATGAACTAGTGGTGGTACCCTAGAATATAGGACTTATATAACTAGGATATTGCCATAAACCCTTCCATGGGAAACCCACAAAGAGGGATCTATTTAGAGCAAAGGATGACTATGATAGGCATATTTGATGCCTAAATTTGACGTTTAGTTTAGATAATACAATTTTGAGTGGATGACTAGAGCTATGAGATAGTACAGATAAGCATTAGTATGTGAATTATATGTTACATATTAGATGGAGATTAAGAGGTTTTATCCGCAGAAGCAACTATAGAAGGGTGGTGACCCATTGGTTGATGTTATGATTAGAGGTGTTTGGGTGAACATATCTATGCAGATAATCTCCAGATTCTTCTATAGGCTGGAATTCTAGTTATCGGCCAACACAATTAAGCTTGACTACCATGTGGATGAGATACAGAAGGTGAAGCTAAAATAGATTGGTTCAGAATACAAGCTTACTCACTTTCGATGGATATTCGGTATTATTGTGGCTAATAGGAGGAGGATCCTAGGGTAGTTGGCAGTTTTGGCACATCATCATCTACTATGAAGGGTAGCCTAAACTTTTTTTAAAAGGCCTGGTGGATTCTTGTGCATCATAAGTTGAGTCCCACATATGGGGACAATGTATTAAGTCCAAACCAAGTATCCTTAATCGTAGATATCATAGAGGGCTACGATTTAAATATAGCCAAGTGGATAACTAGTAAGATCCACGATCGAGCTATGAGAACTAACACAATTATGACATTTCCATTCTTTTTGACATGGATATGTTTAGATGTAAGAGAGACAGATTCCAGGGGTTAACTTGTTCCTCCAGTCATGAGGTACTACAAATTTATAGTTGATTCATGATATTGCAAACCCCATCTCCAAGGCTGCAAAGGTGGGAACAGCATTGCTTAGCGATGTATTTTAGGCTAAAAGGCCTAGCATTGATACTTTGGGTTCACCAACATGGGTGATACCCCTGTTGAGTCGACATATACCGATCCTCAAGCTTCAGATGGAGAAGGTACCTTCCAGACTCCAACACCACCTCCTGCGGCCAGACCATTCACTTCTAGGTCAGCCCCTACCGGCTATGCCTTAGTACCATAGATATTCCTAAATAAGGTGTTCATAAGATTAAGCATCATTGAAAAAAAAGTACAGAACATCTAGATTAGGGTGAAACCATAGGTGCAGCAAGATATTAGGAGAGATAAAAAGCATGCAGACCCGCTTTAACAAGTTTGAGAGGCAGATTAACTAGAAGCTGGTTGATGTACAGTCCTTATATTTAGCTGGATAAATAAGGTGTTGGCCATACTTTAGGCTTCTTTTGAGGATCGGTATGCTAAACCTTTCCCCTCGATGTCGATCGATGAGGATATTATAGAGGAGGAGGTGCCCAACATATGGGAGGTTTCTAGGTTGGACACCACTACTAGAGTTAGTGACGATGAGAGATGTAGTAAGAAAAAAAAAGAATCGAGAAGTAAAATATTGAGGCTAAAAAAGCAACTAGTATTCAGGATGAATTAGACTGAAAGATGAGGGTCTGTGAGGTTACAGCAGGAGCCGGTAGTTCCTGAGTTGCTGATGTTGTAGATCTGAGCAGTAGTATCGCCCTGCCTCCAGCTGCACCATTGAGCGCACCATCCACAGCCAGTTCCACTGTTGATGTGAGCACCCCAGGCACCACTAGGGCCACTAATAAAAAGAATTGGTCCTACTCTAAGGCCCTCCGAGCTGATACTACATGAGTCGTCACCTAGGTATGTCTTTTCCTATTTGTTTTATATTCTAGTCATGCACTAGGGATAGTGCATAGTTTCTTAGTTTGGGGTAGAGGTGTACCACATAGCCACTGTGGGTTTTTTTTTGCCATGCTTCTTTTCTCATCGGTTATGGTCTGTATGTGAACTGAAATGTCTAGGGTGAAAAATGTTTTGTGATGTGTTCTTTTTGTTGATGTGTTTTGTTGGTGTTTAATTGGTAAGAAAAAATTTACCAAAGGCAGTTGATAGTTTTTGTGTGATTGTGATTAAATTATTTGATAAAATAATATACCTCCTGAAAATTTTCTTTATATATGTAGGGTGTGTGATTACATGTTACTGCCATTAATCTCGTGATGGAATTGGGATTAGGAACATAATAAGCATGGATAACAATTACATGAACCGAACAGATATTAACTAGAAATGTGACCCTGTACTATTGTATGTGTGAGATGTTTCCTAGTTCCCTATGTGCGCGGAATCTAGAACTTGTCCAATTTGTCTTGCCGAGGTTGAAGGATAGTCAGATAGAAAAGTATCATAGGCCGTTTTTGAAACTAGTCCACTTATAGCCTAAATAACCAACCAAATGTAAAGAATTACCCCTTGATTGCCTAATTAGACCTATTTTCTTGTTTCCACAGTTCACCTTTCTATTTTTAACTATAATGAACCAATTTTGGCCTTGGTCCTCCATGGAAATTGTCCACCTCAACTCAGTCAAATTGCCTAAGTTGAGGGTGACTATCATAGGGGTGCACAAGTAGAAGTGGATATGAAGAAAGAGTGTGAATAGAAAAAGAAAGTAGGATTGGGTGTGGTAGAAAATAGAAAAGAAAAAAAAATCAAAAAGAAAAGGAAATATAGCAAAAAAAAAAAACCACACTAAGCCTGAATGAGCAATAAAAGAATAAAAAGGGGAGAAATAAGGTCGAATTGAAAGAAAATTTGGTAAGTAAGTGGACCCAAAAGAAATTGAAGTGCCAAGGAGGCTTAGTCACTAAAATTTTTCCAAATATACCATACCAACCCCAAGCTTATGTTACAATCAAAATAAAATGCTATAGTGATCCTAAGCCGACTGAATAAAAACTAAGGTAAATAAAATAAGGGCAAGCCTATGGTATTCTGTGCATACTTTTGGAAATTCTTTATGAGTGAGAGCGCCTCTTGACTATCCCTACATTAATATATTGATCCATCTAAGATATTGGGACTTTTTTTATTGTGAGGGTACATGGGTTGCGTTGTTAGCTTACTTATTTGTCTAGGTAGTGTAACTTGTATATATACATGGTTGTTTGTTGCTAATATAATGCCATAACTTAATTCCTTTGTGTAGTGTAGTTGTTTTTCATCGATACACATAGTTGGGTTTTGAAAAGTAACAGTAGGAAGGGGTAATGATTTTTTAACCAAACTTGATAATCACTGCCATAGGTATCTTATGATCGTCCTGGATAAGCATCGTGTTTGTTTTGTTTTGTGTTGTTGCCTAAGGACATGCAAATGTTCTAAGTTGATGATGTTGATGTTCCATGATTTCATGCCACTTTTGATGCTTAAAATGTTGAAAATATGCATTTACTTAGGTTGTTTTGTCTAATATAATGTGTGTTTTGAGTAAGTTGCAGGTGAATTATGTTGGAAGTGGTGTTGATTGGAAAAGGATGAAAAGATATGAAAAAAAGTAAGTTTTGACCAAGCAATGAATTGTTTATTCACCTAACGACTCATTGCAAGAGTCATGATGTTAACAGTGGCCCATGTTGAGTTCTAGGAATGAAGTCAAGACTCACCAAGACTCTTTATGAGTGACTACAAGTCGTGGTGTAAAGTTATTCTGAGAACAATAGATAAAAGTCCTGAAAGTTAACAAAGTGAAGCTCTATTAATAATGAGTGAAGACCACGAGTCGTCATGACTAACAACGACTCATGGTGAGAAGTCATGATGCAAACAGAAGACATGAGTTGAAAGCTAAAAGTTTATTAGAGTGATAGCGGCTCCTTCTGATGACTCGTTACATCACATAACGAGTTGTGACCACTGAAGCTAGAAGAGAGCTATGACAATAGGCGACACCCTGAGACTTACAAGGTGAAGGGTGAGATCTACTAACGAGTCCACAAGACAGGTTGTGATACAGATCTTGTCAGATTTTGTATGCATAGCATTGAGATAGTTAGACTGAGTAGGATTAACTTATAGAGTTAAGAAGCCAGGGGGAACACAGTCCTAATGTTCATTTAATATTGTTTTACAACTAAAGACATCCAAAATTTGTTACTTTTTACTGTTTAATATGAATCCCCTCATTTACTTTTCGGCACTTCCCGACTATTTCAATAAGTTTGAGATATAAGTTCGACCTATTCCTTGTGGAATTAATCCCAACCTAGTTGGATTACTTTATTTGACTTCAATTTCTTTATACTTCGTGGAGGTACAAGTTTAAGCGACATAACTTTAGCAAAGAACAAATCCCCTATGTCATTTCTAATACAAAAAGTAAGAGCTTTCATCCCTATGTTACCTTGACATGCTTCATCAATATTATATTTGACTATATGCTTCTCCGAGAAACTCCAGGTGACACTATGACAGTGTAGCCTAGGTTTATAATGCCTCAACATGCTCACCAAAGTAGGCTATTCTCCGTTCCCAACTTTCACCCATGGATACTGTGACTTGATTAGTTTCCTAATCATGTCCTGTACTTGACATATCATAGTAGTATAGTTCACTTTTCCTCCATGATTTATCCCATTTATTTTTTCCAAATATACCACATAATAAATGTCGGCATAGCTCTGCATACCATTTTTAGCTTAGAAAGAACATTCATTGTCCACCATTTATTGATTAATTGATGTAGGTCTAGTATTCAACATCTATTCTTGCAAAAATAACAAACTTCCTCCATAGCCTTTCAGCTATGGGGGCTGTTAGAAAAAGGTGTTCCGTTGTTTCTTCCTCCTTAGCCTCACAAGTCACAACTCCAACATCTATAAACAATATTGATTTTAAGTTTTTTAAGGTTATCATCAGTACCTATCTTTCTTCTCCAGGACCTCTGCATGAAAAGATAACCTTAAAAGGCAACCCTTTTATCCAGATTAAAGTATATTCATGCTTGCACTTCTTATTTCTCAGAATTTCACATGCTGACTTAACATTTAAAGTCTCTTAAGTATTTCCCATCCACTAGGGTCTATCATTGATCTATCATTCTAAAGGTAATTTTATATTCTCCATAATATACTCAGTCATTTACTCATATAGTCTGCTTCTCAATTTCTAAAAGTTCCATTCTTTATTTTCCATAAAGTCTCTGACCTCCATCTCCTCCTCAACTTCATTCTCTCGTTCTACATAGTAAAGAGCTTCCTGTCTGGTCCAGTTATCAAATCAAAAACTAGAATTACCTACCTTAACTTGCCATCATATGTTGTGCTCTACCTTCTCTCTTATGGCTCTTAGATTCCTCCAACTATGTGAAGTTCCAAATACTCTTGCCATAGTAGGATGGTGCTTTTTACAGTATTTATTACACATAAACTCACTCTATAAAAAGGATGTAGAGGTTTTAAAATTCCACCATAGCTTGGCACTAAGAATTGCGAAAACAGTATGAAGGAATCTAAAATCAATGCTTCCTTCCTCCCTGGGATAACACATATTCTGCCATGATACCCAGTGTTTATTCTTAACCCCCGTGGAATTTTCCCATAAAAAATTTAAAAAAAAATTATGAAGTTGATTAATAATGCACACAGGGGGTTCATGGATGATAAAAGATATATAGGAATTGACGGCATAACATGTGTTATTGGATTGTATCTTTCACCAAAGGACAAAAGCTTGTTCTGTCATAAGCTCAGTCTTTTCATTACTTTCTTAGTCAAATCTTCAAAGTGACTTGTCATTAAAAAAACTAGATATCCCACATAAGTAAAAGGAAAAGACCCTTATGTTATGCCAGTAATCCTTTTAATTTGATTACAAATACCTATTAGTCTTTACATGGAGATAGAACAGACTTTTGTCCAGGTTGATTAACTGGCCCGAGACTTTCTCATACTCCCTCAATATTTTGATCATCTTCTTCATTGATCCCAGATGACCTGAGCTAAAAAGAATGGTGTCGTTTGCATATGAAAGATGCTTAATTTTTTGACTACATTTAGTAATTCCATATCTTTTAAGTATAGGATATTCAAATAAATTATTCATATTTCTAGCTAACGCCTCTGGTGCAATAATGAATTAAGTGGGGAATAATGGGTCATCTTACTTCAAACCTCCAGATGATTGAAAAAAAAACTAAAAAATTGCCTATTCACTAACAATGAGTACCAATTACTGCTTGTTATCCTTACTATCATATCTATCATTCTTTTTTAAAACCCAAATCTTCTCATAACCATTACTAAGAATTTCCAAGATACCTTATCATATGACTTCGCCATATCCAATTTGACCACTACATTCTGCTCCTTATTTCTCAAGTAGATATCCCTTATTATCTTATATGCCAACAACATATTCTCAGTAATACTCCTCCCTTTTACAAATTCAGTTTAATTAGAAGATATTATTCTTGGAAGTAAACCTACAATTCTTTCATGTAACGGCCTAGACATTATCTTATTAGCAAAAGTTTTAAGTCTTATAGGTCAAATCACTCAAGTTTTAACCATCTCCTTCTTAGGAATAAGAACCAGATTGGTATAAGTGATATACTTGGAGTTTTCCTATCTACAAAATAAATCTTTTACCATATTGGTAATATCTTCTCCAATAAATTCCCAAAAGGTTTGAAAGAATTTCCTAGAAAAATCATCTGGTCCACTTGCACTCTCTCTATTTAATACAAAAACCACCTGTTTTACCTCTCTTTTGGATGGCATCCTTTCCATCTGATCATTCTATTCTTGATTAACTAGCTGAGAATACATTGTAATACTTCAAGATTGTCTCTCTCTAGAGTTTGCTTGAACTAATTCATGAACACATTAATTTCTTTTTCTTTAATATTTTGAGTGGTGTTTATCATGTCTCCTTGCATAGTCTATATTTCAGTAACCTGTATTTTTCTCCTTCTCCATTTAACATAGGAATGGGAAAATTTTGTATTCCTATCCCCCCTCTATGAACCATTTCATCCCAGCCTTTTGTTTTCAGTATTTCTCCTCCATATGAAGGTATCCTTTTAAATCTACTTTCATTTTTCTTAAAGTTATTTGTTCTCTTCTGTTGGAGAGATCTCTAGCGGAATCTCGTTAGCCTTAAAAACATCTTCCAAGGTGGCAATCTTTTGAAAAATGTTTTCAAAAGTCCTCTTATTCCACCATGTCAGTGCTGACTTAACCTTTTTAACTTCACATATATTACTGTGAAAGGTGACCCTTCTAAATCCTATGATCGGGCTTCCCCCACCACATTAATGAAATCCTTATACTTCACCTAGAAATTCAAGAATCTAAAAGGTTTCACTACCTGTTCCTGTGATGCATCACCTTTAAACCCACATAAATGCGCCCTACACTCATACCCGCGCATGCCCGCATCGAACCGCACTGCCCCACATTTTTGCTTCTTTCTTTTTTGTAAAATTTGTAACTCCACTGAAAACCATAATACTTTCAATACTAGAAAATAATAACAACCAGTTTCTATTATATCACTTTTTACTAAGAAATTATTAGAAAAGTATCACGTGTACAAGTGATGATCAAATATCAAATTTTCATTAAGATGAATAAAGAAATTTAAAAAGTTATAAAATTGTTTATTTGTAGTATTATACATGTTGTTTTAAGTATCATAAAATTTTAAATGAAGAATACACATAATTTTAGGTAGATTTACGATAATAATACTAATTTTTAACTTTTTTTTAGTTTAAACCCGCATATAGCCGCAACCCACACCGCACCACATCATTTTAAAAAAAAAAATTACTTAAATCTGCCCCACACCCGCACCGCACCCACATAGTCTAAAACCAGCACCGCCCTACATAGCCTAAAACCCACACCGCCCTGCACCCGCACCGGCCCATTGCCATCCCTAGTTGCGGAGGATATTAATGATGATCAACATTAACATTGCTTAAAAACATATTCTGATCTCTCATCATCCCCTGCATTCCTAGTTGATTTTCCACATAAATGTTACTAAACGTCATCATTTGATGACCATATATGGTACTAATTCTGCTACTGGACCAACATGGTGACTATTGATCATCTAAGGGAAATTCATCGGTGGCATTAATTGTTGCTCTTGTTGTTCTATTATTTCAAGTTGTCAGCTGTTTTTCCTAAACAAAATCTGCATTATGCATGGCTGAGTTGCTTGCTTTCCATGATAAATCATTGCATGCATGCTCTATAAGGATATTGTCTGCATTCCCTTCAAGAGTTTCATCCTGTTGGAAACAATAACGAGACATAATCCTAAGAAAGCTTTGAATCCACAAAATTCACTGTCCTTGAAGAAATGCATCACTACTACTCTTTAAGAGACAAAAGTTTTTATGATAAAAATAAAATCTCTGCATACTCCGTTTGGCCATAGATTCTAGTTCCAGAATTTGAAAATAGTACTTAAAGCTTATTTTATTTAATAGTATCAAATTGGCATGCAACTTCAAATTTGAAATATGAAATTGAAGTTTTTCAAGTATTTTTACTTTTTCGGTCGCATTTTTAAAATTATATTTTCATGTTCAAACATACCTTCAACTTTCAAATATTCTTTTTCAGCTTCAACTTCAAATACAACTACTATTTCTTTTCAAAGTCAACCATCAAGTCTTAAACGCCTACAACAATTACTTATTAATGAAAATCTAAACCTATAGAGATTAAAAGTTATTCAGAATAGTAGTCTATTTCACGAAAAGTTTTATCCAATACATTTATCTTCAAATTCAATTTTATATATAACTGATTGTCCCAAGGCTTTTCATAATATAAGAAGGTTTCAAATTTATTTTGCCTTACTAATCTCATGAATCTTTGCCTCCAATATGACTGCAAGATGTTTCAATCCGTCAGTAGATAAATTATCGTAGTGTGGATCCCACGTTGGATACTTAGCCTCATGGTTACTTTTACGTAATTTTGCAGACTCCGCCTCCACTCTTCTTGCTAACTCCCTGAAGTAAAACGATAAATCATGGTTCCTCAATCTCCGGTCAACGTCCGATCGCCCTCTGTATAACTCGATTAAGCTCTGAACGGTATGTTTATCCGGCCATACTGTCGCAGGTTCCTCTTGCTGCTTGTCGCCGTATATGATCATGCAAACCTTGATTCGACACGAAGTTGATAATTCGTTAGTTTTTTTCTTCAATCCTTTTTTTCTCTTCTGATATGTCAAATTTCGAGATCTTTCGTTTTTAATCAGCTCCATGCCAATTTTTCTTCGACCCATCTGTGAATACATACACAACATTCCGGTTCAGAAAATTTATGTGCTTGTTTGGGTAATAAAAAAGCTGAGACTCGACCTAGTAAACCAATTTTAGATGAAAAGAAAACAGGCTAGTCAAATTAGTATTTTTATATTAAGAGTGAATATAACACGTGTTATTGTTATATAAAGTTTGTGGCGTTCTAATACATTTTTAAATCGATCTGATGCAGAAGGTATGATCGTGTTCTCTTCAAGAAAGAAAAATGTGGGTAAGGACTATAATTAAAAATAGAAAAAAATACATAAAGTAGCATACTTAAGTATTAAATTACAAAAAACAGTAACACTTTTATCAAATTACATTTTATAGCATATGTATCTGTATGTATTTATATTTTTGTAGCAACAGTTTGCAAAAATACAAAATACATATTGATCATAAGAGCAGTAAAAATCATATGTATTTGTATTTTTGTAGCAACAGTTTGCAAAAATACAAAATACAACTTGCTATATCATGTAATTATGAAACTGTTGCTATTCGCACCTAATCCGCACCCCCTCCAAATGGTATCAGAGCCCAGTCATTTAAAAAATACAGAAGTAGCATACATGTTTGAATTTAGATTGGATTTACTTGAGATTAATTTATATTGATTAATTATGAGAAGACATTGAATTTACTTGAGATTAATTTATATTGATTAATTATGAGAAGACCATTTAAAAAGAGAGAAGCTTTTAGAAAAATTAAAGAATCTTTAATTAGTAATTATTCAGAATATATAAGTCTAAATAAAACAAAAGAAAACCCACAAAGACTAGCCTACCTAATTACCTTAATATCTAGTATTGAAGCAAAATTAATAATTCATTTAAAATCTAGAAGAATGAGACACATACCACCTAATTATGATAAAATCAGATTTAGATATCCACCAAAATACTATAAATATGGTTTAAATGAATAAAGTACCAAAATACAAAGAATTAAAACAAATTATTTCTGAAAAACGTAAAGAATTAAAAATAAGGATAGAAAGATTAAGTTATAATATATTTGCCGGAGTTAGTAAAAACTCAATAAATGCACAAAAAGATGAAATATCAAATTTAGAATCACAAATAGATAGTTTAGAATATATATATATCAACATGAACTATTTACAATAAAATGAACAAAGAAGAATTTATAATAGATGAAAAAATATATGAAAATCACGAAGGATTAAAAATAAAAATAGTATTTTCTAATCTAGGAAGAAGATATAAGAAAATAGGTGAACATTTATATTTAATGTTAGAAAAAGAAGAATTAAAATTAGAAGATAAATTGACAGCTATGGTAAGAATAGAAAGGGAAAACGAAGAAATAGATAGAAAAAGGAAATAGAAAAAATAAAACAACAAACTACAGAAGAAATACGAAATATAGAAGAAACTAAAAATAGTAGGATTGTTGAATTAGAAAAAGAACTACAAATGTTAAAAGATCTGTATGAGAAAAGACAGGAAGAAAAAAAAGAAAAAGATAAAGAACAAAAATTACTAAACGAAATAAATCAATTTAAAGAAAAATTAGAAATAAATAATATAGATGTTGAAGAAACAGATAATTATGATTCGGAAGATAGTGAAACATATACAGAAATATTAACAAATACAAAAAATTTATAAATCAACGAAAAACAAGAAGGTATTAATGAAGAAAACTTAGAAAATATCAACACAGAAATAAATACTCTTGATAAAAAAGAAAACCAAAATATAATACCTAGTACATCAGAAATAAGGAAACCTACATATTATAAGAATAAGTTTAAAAGATATAATCTAAAGAATGAATATGACAAATGGACACCAAAACGAATAGTTAATAAAAATTATAACTTTTTAGACTTAGATTGCGTAATAGATACAGAAAAAACAATACAATTATGGATAGGATATATGACAAAACAATTATTAGATAATAATATAAATGTAATAGATGCACCAGAATATATAGAAAGAACACTAATAGGAACAGTGAAATTATAGTTTTTAAATCTAACTGAAAATAGTAAAAGAATATTAAGAACTGACAAACCCACAGAAGGAACATCGTCAACAACCACAACTAAACTAACACCTATAGAATTATTAAAAAAATATGAAACAGCTATAAAAGACGAATTTAGTAGCATGACAACAACAAAAGGCGAACAAAATGAAGAGAAAGATACAAATAGGAATTTAATGTTAAAATTAGCAATATGTAATATGTGCTACATAGATGAATATACTTGCGCATTTAAAGAATATTATTATAAAGGAGCATATAATACAGAAGAAAGTAAAGGAATAAGAAAATTATATTTTAGTAAATTACTTGAACCATTTAGTTCAAAAATAATAAAAAGTTGGGATGAAACAAAAATAGTAGATACTCTAGGAGTAAGAATAAAAATTTTACAACAATAGTATAGAAACCTATGTGAAAAATATAGAGAAGAAATAAAAATAAAAAAAACATTAATAAGAAATTTAGCATGTTGCAGAGATAAAATAGCACCTCAATTTGGATGCGAAGAAAGATATTATAAGAAAAGAAAAAGACATAAGAAATATAAGAAATACAAAAATTCAAAATATAAGTATAAGAAACCAAGAAAAAGATATTATGTAAAAAATTATAAACATAAAAGATCATATAGGAAAAAGAAATCTATAAAGGAATGTACTTGTTATAATTGCGGAAAATTAGGACATTTAGCTAGAGATTGTAAATTACCTAAAAATCCAAAAAATAAACAAATATCAGAAATAAAAATAGAAAATACAGAATATATGCAGATAGATTATATAGATTACGAATTAGAAAGTGAAGACAGTATATATGAAATTTCAGAGAATGAAACAGATAATGAAATAGGAGATAATGAAATAGATAGTGAATTAGACGAATTAAATGACTGAAGAAGATATAAAAATACTAACAAAAGAAGAATATTTAAATGACGAAGGAACAGATCAAAAAATAATATTTGATAACAATGTATTTGATGAAATAAAAGGAAAAGAGTTAGACTTAAGTGTAGAAAAAATATTTAAAATACCAACAATAAAAAATATATTTACTAGGAAAAAAGAAGAATATTATGTAGTAAGCCAAAAGGAACATGCAATAGACTGTAGATATGCAAAAGGTAAAGCTAGTATACCACTAGTAACAAAAAGAATAATTAATAAAGAGATAAACGATATAAAAAGTAGAGACCCAATAAAATATGTACACCTTGGAGGTACATAAATATTAATAAAAGCATGTTTTAGAGAAGGAATAGATACATCAATAGAATTATATTTAGCAGATGATAGGATTATAAGACCTATAGAAAAAAGCATAATAACAGCGATTAAAGGAAATTTAATATACCAAAAATTTAAATTTATAATAAGTGCAAATTATTCAGTAGCAATAACAGATAAAAATATAGATAAATCATTAGTATTATATTGAAAAATATCAGGAATAGAACTAACCCAAGGAAGTAAAATATTTACAGCAAGATATAAAAATCTATATGTATTAAAAACAAAACATAAAATAATGGGAAAAAATAAAATTAATAAAATACAAATAGAAAGCCCTTTTGAACAATTCGTAAAAACAATTGATAATAATGATTATAGTTACAGAAATATAGACATAGAAGAAGATCTAGAAATAATAAATGATAGAATAAGTGCAACAAAAAGAATAGCTTATGATAAATCGGAATCATCAAGCTCATCAAAAAGAACAAGTTATGAAACAAGTTCAACGGATAATTTAAACCAATATTACATAACAGGAAAGGTAAATGAAAAAGAATATTTAATACTCTTAAATACAGGACAAGAAGAAAAATATCTAGTAAAAAATGAGGAAATAAAAACTGACAATAATATATGCCCAAATCTACCAAGAAGTTTAATAAATACTAAAAATATAGCAGAAAAAGAAATAATAATAGGAATTAGAAAAATAAAAATAGAATTTGAAGTAAAAGAAGAAATGCAAAAAACAGACATAATATTAGGAATAAAATGGCTAGAACAAGTAAAACCATATAATATAGAACATACACAATTAACCATAACATATAACAGAGAGAAATTATTCTTAAGAAGACCTTTAACATGAAATGAAAATATATGTATTAATGAAGATAGTAGTAGAAGGATATTACAGTAGATATTATACGCCTATGATAGATACAGGAGCAGAAACTAATTTATGTAGATATAATTGTTTACCAGAAAGTAAATGGGATAAATTAAAAACACCAATAATAGTTAAAGGATTTAATAACGAAGGAAACTTAATTACTTATAAAGCTAAGAATGTAAAAATACAAGTATGGGATAAAATATTAACAATAGAAGAAATCTATAATTATGAGCTAACATCAAAAGATATACTTTTAGGAATGCCGTTTTTAGATAAATTATACCCACATATAATAACTAAAACAGATTGGTGGTTTACAACACCGTGTAAACAGATAGTAAGAGCCAAAAGAGTTATTAAAAAAATAAGAAAGAAAACTGATTGGATAAAAGAAAATGAAAAAATTACACAAAAATTAGAAAATATAAAAAATGCCGAAGATACAATAGAACTGGTCGTATTTTCGATAAATAAAAATGAAATAACTATATTTTCAATAAATAAGATAGGAATAATTAAGAAAAAATTAGAACAATTATATAGTGGAGATCCATTAAAAGGATGGGGAAAACATAAAACCACTATAAAAATAGAATTAATAGATAAAAATAGCATAATAACCCAGAAACCATTAACATATAATTTTGATGATCTAAAAGAATTTAAAATAAATATAGAAGAATTATTAGAAAAACAATATATACAAAAAAGTAATAGTAAACATAATAGCCCAACATTTATAGTAAATAAACATAGTGAACAAAAAAGAGGAAAAAGTAGGATGGTTATTGATTATAGAAATTTAAATGCAAAAACAATGACTTATAATTACCCAATACCAAATAAGATATTAAAAATAAGACAAATATAAGGATATAATTATTTTAGTAAATTTGATTGTAAATCAGGATTTTACCATTTAAAGTTAGAAGAAGAATCTAATGAATTAACCGCATTTACGGTACCACAAGAATTTTATGAATGGAATGTACTACCATTTTGATATAAAAATGCGCCAGGTAGATATCAATATTTTATGGATAGTTATTTTAAACAACTACCTAATTGTATAGTATACATAGACGATATACTATTATATACAAAGACCAAAGAAGAACATTTAAAATTATTGGAACAATTTACGGATATAATAGAAAAATCGGGAATAAGTTTAAGTGAAAAGAAAGCTGAAATTATGAAAAATCAGATAGAATTTTTAGGAATACAAATAGATAAAAGTGGAGTAAAAATGCAACAACATATAGTACAAAAAATAATAAATTCAAAAGAAGAATTAGATACAAAAAAGAAATTACAATCATTTTTAGGATTAGTAGACCAAGTAAGAGAATATATACCAAAATTAGCAGAGAATCTAAAGCCCTTACAGAAAAAATTAAAAAAGGATGTAGAATATAATTATAACGAAGAAGATAAAAAATAAGTTCAGAAAATAAAAATACTTTGTAAAGAATTACCAAAATTACAATTTCCAGATG
Organism: Capsicum pubescens; assembly: GCA_030864215.1. Taxonomy (NCBI): domain Eukaryota; kingdom Viridiplantae; phylum Streptophyta; class Magnoliopsida; order Solanales; family Solanaceae; genus Capsicum; species Capsicum pubescens. The sequence continues at coordinate 166,684,333 of CM061544.1, read as the reverse complement.
AAAATAGAAAATTTATATATATAGTAGAAGCAGATGCTAGTGAATGTAGTTATGGAGGAGTACTTAAATATAGCTATGAAGAAGAAAAATTAGAACACCATTGTAGATACTACTCAGGTACGTTTAATGAAACAGAAATAAAATGGGAAATAAATAGAAAAGAATTATGCTCATTATATAAATGTTTATTAGCATTTGAGCCATATATTGTATATAACAAGTTTATTGTACGAACAGATAATACACAGGTACATTGGTGGCTAACAAAGAAAATACAAAATTCAGTTACAACAAAAGAAATTCGGAGACTAGTCTTGAATATATTAAATTTTACATTTACAATTGAAGTAATTAGTACTAACAAAAATGTTATTGCAGATTACATATCAAGACAAAGCTACACAGACTGATATAATAGAAGACAATGCTTTAAAAAAGATACTCAAAACCCTAACTACGCTTTCAATGAAAGTGGACAGTATGGGTAATGAAATAGAAAAGCTAAAGACTAATGAAGTTAAACTGAAGTCTAAAGCAACAAATCAGCTAACTCAGCAGTGTACAGAGTTATGTCGATCAGAAGACATTACAATTCCAGATCTAGAAGGAGACGTTGGGACACTCCATAAAACCCATAATGTTTATCAATCTATAATTGCAGGTACAAGCAGAGGAGTTAGTAGACAAAGATATCAGAATATGAATATGAATATGAATAAGATATTTGAGAAACCATTTATACTAAAAACACAAAAAGACCCATTGTTCATACCCCCACAAATTACCACATACCGAGATAGTCTGAACCAAGATAAAAAAGTTTACAACTATACATCCCAAAAATACATAGAAAATATCTACAGAGTACAAACTTTCTTAAACCTTAACCCTAGAGCCACAGATATCAAAGAACCAAACACAAACTATATAACCCAAAAATTACAAGGTTACAACAAGCTAATTGCACTACCCAAAACCAACCCAAGCTTAATAAAAACTTGTTTTGGCTATGGATTATTAAATACCATATATACCCAAGACGGAGAAGAACTAACAACTATGGAAGAATTACATAAAATATTCACCACCTATAAAAGAATAACCAAGGGAAATCTATTTTATATAAAATGTTATACTGCACCAGCAGAGATATTATACGACGAAATAAAACCAGTTATACAAGTTGTAAAAATAGGATTAACCAGAGATATGATTATACCAGAAGATATTGTGTAGCAACCAGAGATATCCAGAATTGAGATACCTGATTTCTACGCAAATAAATGACTTATTGGACTAGCTACAATTATTCAAGAATTAGCAAATAATTATACCAATTGAAACCCAATATGGAGCTATTATTCAAGAGATCATCAGATGATTTATTCAAATTCAAAAGAACTACGACAAGCAGATATGGAAGATGTTAGACAATGGATAATGACATTACTTAACCCAGAAAAATAATCTACTGCAAGAGCAATTAAGAGAGGATTTATTTCAGACGGATTATTGACAAGATATTGCAAGATAATTGGACACAAATATCCAGACCATCAATGTTCGAGATGTAATGGAGAAGATAATATTATCCCAGAAGTCCGCCTAGAATAAAAGAATCAAGAAGATAAGCATGTCAGCTGGAAAGAAGATAAAAAAATCAACAGATACGACAAAAAGATAAAAAGAAGATGGAGCAAAAATAGAAAAAGACAAAGCATTAAAGGAAGAAAGCGACATATGAAGAAAAGAAAAGGCTAACTTTAATTATGAAATACGTGAATCATGTAAATAGGTTTACTATAGCCTTTTTGACTTTTTCTTGTTTCATTTATTAGCTTTTACAATTATTGACTTTTTAAGACAAATGTATAGAGGAAACGTGTAAAGACATATTAGGATAGCCTTTAGGATAACCTTTTTTCTTTTGTAATAATAGAACCATGTAAATTATTCATTCTCTCATTATAAATAGAGGCATAGAAGGCAGCAGAGAAGGCAAACCTTCATGCGTTGAAGCACAAATACTCTCTCTTGTCCACAACAAATATTTTGCTTAATTATTAAAAACAGGTATATTTCAATGGAAAAATCTATGGAGGAACAAAACTTAGAAATATCAAACCTACCCGAACAAGTATATTTATTTATGATTATGAATAGCTAAATTCATAATTCCCAACAATCATCGTATAATAAAATAAATTTATGTTAGTTACTTTATAGTAAAATTATTTGAAGAATAATATGTTAAGAAGTTTATTAGCAAAGTGGAAAAGAAGAAAAATCCCTAAGAACTATGTCATCCTAAAGGTGAAACCAATGAGGCAAGAAGCCGTGGTGGGGAGCAACCAGAGTAGAGGCACTGTTTAAGGAAAAAGTATCCAGATTACCATGCTAATAGTGACTGAAGAATATGTTATTTAAGAATAATCTAGTATATAGTAATCTAAGATGACCATATTTCGTTATGTATATGATTGAAGGGAATATTTTGAAAATAGCAATTATATGATAATGAATAATTATTTGTCTGATGTAATGGTAGATAAATTTAAAATACTTATTTTGTATGTGATTAAGGATATAGGAATAATAGATATAAGGAAAATCATATTAGAAAAAATATTCGGTAAAGATTATATAGCTAGAATAAATTACATACCACACTTACCTAATTACTCTTATAAATACCTACGTACACATCAACTATGATAAATTGCATATATCTAAAATTTTGGAAAAAAGATATGAAAAATATACAATTAGTAGAAAAACAAATGAAAACAAATTTAGACAAATACATGGAAACTAAAGATATAAAATATATAGAATTTCTTAATAAAAATATGCAAAAATTACTTAGACTAAAACAAACAACTAGAAAATATTATGAAAAAGCATGACAGATGATATTAAAATACTTATTTTATATATACTTAGAGATATAGAAATTATAGACATAAAGAAAATAATATGGGAAAAATTACAAGATTATGAAGAGGAAGAATTATTAAATAGTATAAAAAACTTACGCATATATTATGAACATCAATATTACTTAGATTCAGATGGATATTATTCAGAATAAATAAATGTTAGAATATATAAAAAAAAATAGAGAAAGGCAAAATTGGATATATGAAAAAGTTAATTACAGAAATCAACTTGAAATAGAAAAAAGACAACTAGAAGAAAAATTACTTAAAATAAAATTAACCTTAGAAAAAGAAGATACAGGTAATAATTTATTTAATACATACGAAAAATTATTTAATACAGATGGAAAATTACCTATACATGAACAACAAATACTTGTTAATCAGATAAAGAACATAAACCTACGCATTGAATATAGCAAAATTAGAATAAAATACTACACAGAAATTGCTAAAATTTCAATAGGATAAAATAATAAACTACACAAATTAATGAATACATCTTACGAAAAGAATAAATCATTAAAAGAAATATAAACTCATATATATAGTTTATACCTAGAATACAAAAGGTTACATGATACTAATGAGGATCCTAAAACACTAGATAATTTAATTACGATAATATCTAATCTAGAATATGAATTAATAAAACATCTTAGGTCAAGAAGATAAAAATGAAAATTATTCCAATGAATAATATTCACAAAATACATTATATAAAAATAAATATTCTAGGTATTTATTATCTATTTATTATGTAGTAAAGTTATCGCACCTAATCCGCACCCCCTCCAAGGGGATAAGTATGTTATTTCTGAATTTTGCCCTACTAATAACTACTACATCTATATCTATATCTATAATATATTAAAAGTGTGAAGGCCTTTAGAAAAGTGAATTGAACTTTTTGTCCTTCATTAAAATAGTCCGCTTTAGACAAAATCATCTTTTATCCTTTTCCCTATAATTAAATTCTTCAAAATAAATATACTAAATTTTTGCTACAATTAAATTCTAACCAAATTTAGCTTTTTTCTCTACTTAATTAAAACCCACATTTTTTTTCCTTACTTTGTTGAAACAACCAAATTAAGCTTTTACCACATTTAGCTTTTTACTCTAATTAATTAAAATCTATATTTTTTTGCGTGCATTAGGTATAATTAAACTATACTGGATGTATTAGCTAATGCATAGTATTAAATAAAGATCACATTTAATGCATGCCCCCCCCCCCTCCTTTTTTTAAGCTTTTTTTCTTACTTAATCGGATGAAATTACTGTACTTTTTTTTCTCCTATTTGTTTCCTGCTTGGTTCAACAAAATAATTTTTTTTTTCTACACATCCAAATTTGTGTCATCTTTGGTTTGTACATTTTGTCCGTCTATATAAACCCTTGAGCTTTTTCATTGTTCATCGTTATAAGCAGTTGCGATCTTTCATTATTTTTTGTCTCAGCACAGTTTCAACAATTTTATTTTCAGGTTTTTGATGTTATATCATCTCTCCCTTTTATTAATTTAAACATAATATTACTTGCTATGCCAACATAAATTGCTTAGTTTAATTTAGCTTAATATGTCATGTTAATTCAATATATTTTCTTTTCTACTGCTCATAACTAACCTTCTTTATCTATCAACCTACGACATATTCAGATATATTTTTCTCATCTCACAAATTTACCTTTATTCTGCGTTCTTATCATTCTATGTGTCCTTTTAGTAGAATATATTATAGTAGTTTCTATTTCTCATAACTAACCTTCTTTATCTACCCACCTACCAATAAGATTCGCATATTCAGGTATAATTATTCTCATCTAACAAATTTACCTCTACTATAAAATTATACATTCTTCGTATTATTTTGTTGCAGTTTACAGGTGATAGATGAATGTCGATCGGCTTTGAGAATTTTTTTGGGTAAAAATTAGGTTTAATTAAATAAATTCTCCAAAAGATGTTGAATTTAATTATTGTATTTATCTTTATTATTTAAACAAATATCTTATATAGCGTAACATTTGAACTCCATAAAGTAAGGTACACGTGCAAGGCGCGTACAACTAAACTAGTATTACTATATGTGTAATAATAAATTAAATAAACACCAAAAAGCTTCAATTTTGTTTTTGGTCAAAAAGAAGTTTGTCATTTCATATTAATGGGGGTTGGGGGGATTAGTACTCCTTTCGGAGGACGTAGCCAAAATAGAGTTAGTCAGGGCCACATCCCGGCCCTGTGGGTTTGCATCAGAGTTTGCATTGGTCGTAAGTAGACCCAAAAAAGATTGTTTGATCGTACATCTAAAATTTTTGCCTAAGCTATCATCTAGAACATAACTTGAACAAAATGGGGTGGCGTAGAAGAAGTGGTCGGCTTTTCAGTGAACTGTGTGGAAGATCCTTCCTTCGCTAGTCGATCCACCACTGCATTTTGTTCCCTAAATATTTGAGTTGGAGGTGCTGCTCCTATCTCGTTCAGCAATGTCCTGCACTCCATTAAAATATTATGATACAAAGGATGATCATTATGCAGCATATCAAGGGCTATCATTGAGTCTAATTCAATATCAAAGTTATAAATATGATGCTTCTTGGCTAGTCTTAGTCTCCATCTGATGGCTTGGATTTCAGCCATTATTGGGCTTGTGTGGGGAAGATGTTGGTAAAAACCAAGAATTTATTCCCCATTTGTGCCTCGAAAGACACCTCCTAAGCCTCCAGGTCCAGGGTTTCCTTTCATCGAGCCATCAGTATTCAATTTTATGGATCTTTGCTAGGAGGATTCCACCTAAGAGTGATGGTTTGCTTAAGGTCATTTAAAGTTGTAGTAGGATTGGCTAATAGAGTATATTCAACAGCATTTGCTATCACATTCTCATGCTTGGTGAGGTTGCATTTGCTGTTGAATAAATTATCATTTCGAGTGAGCCAAATCTCTCTCAACCAGTGTGGAAGAAGGGTTCCTCATGTTAGCCACATATTAAAATCTTGGATTGAAGTTGCTCCTACCAAGTGTGCTAGTGGGCATCATTGATGTTATTTTCAGGAAGGGGAGGCTTGTAGGTGTTCTTACCTACTAGACTTGACCAAAATTATTTGGCATTATTGCATTGGAAAAGAACGTGGTCAATGTTTTCCCTGTTGTGATTGCAAATGTGACATTGGAGGGGGAAATTAATACCGATGTGGTTAAGGAAGCTGCTAGTGGGGACTCTCTCATGCATAAGGAGCCAGAGAAAGGTTTTGGTCTTATTGGGAGCTACAGTTTTCCAAATAATGGATAAGTTTTTATTCCTGGTATATGTGTTGCTGAGATTTCCAAGGCAAGAATACATAGTGGTGGTGGTAAAGGTCCCTGTAGAGCTATGTTTCCAGAGGGCTTTGTATTCAACATTGGTGTTCAGATTCATGTTATGGCTAATGATGATGTCTTGGATAGTTTTTGAGATTTCAAAGGAGAGGTTGTTGAAGTCCCATTTTCCATCTTTAAGAATATCCTTAATCCTAATGCTCAAGTCCTGCTTGTTAAGAGGTCCTTAGATGATACTTCTGAGGCTATCAAGATGAGGAATCCAAGTGTCATTGTAGAAATCTACCCTATCCCCTTTTTCTATTCTCCATCTAATGCGATTTTAGCCTATTGGGATTATAGTATTTGGCCAGGAGTGTTGGCCCCAAATGCTTGTAGGCTTATGGAACAGTCTCCAAGCTAGACTAGCATGCAGAGCTCTATTTCTAAGTTCAGCTTTGTGAAGTCCCAATCCTCCATTGGTCTTGTCAGTGGTTAGGACATCCCAGTTGAGAAGGTGGAGTTTCTTCTTATCAGTACTACTTCCTCAAATAAAATCCCTCTGAATTTTGTTAATATGTCATGTGACCTTAGCAGGGATTTTGATGTAGTGCATTACATGGGTGGGTATAGCACTAAGGGTAGATTTAGCACACAGATCTACCATCCATATTTAATAATTTGTTTTTCCAGCCTGCTAGTCTAGAGTTCATATTGTCAATGATGAATTGGAAGTTACTTTTTCTAGGTTTGTTGGAGAAGATAGGGTACCCAAGGTATTTTCCGAAAGTATGGCTAGACTGGATGTTTAGGGCTTGAGTGCATTGTGTTACCACTTGAGGGAGACAAATTTTAGAGTAGATGACCTTGGATTTCTGATGGTTAATAGTCTGACCTGAGAGGAGTGAAAAAGTTTGCAGAGTCCTAACAATGGTATGACAGTTAGTGGTGTCTTCCCTTGCTAGAAAGATGAGATCATCTGTAAAAAAGAGATGTGACAGTTTTGGACCCTTGGGAGAGATGGTTATGAGGGTCCAATTATTAGTTTTAACTTTAGTTTTAATCCCTCTTGATAATCTTTCGAGGCACATTATAAAGAGATAGGGAGAGAGAGGGTTTCCCTGTCTGATGCCTCTGGATGGGTTGGAGAAGTTTATCCTCTTCCCATTAACCAGAACAACAATTGAGGAAGAGGTGATACAAGACATGATGAGTTTGACCAGATTCTCAGGGAAGTCAAAAAAAAGGAGAGTGTCCTTTATGAAGGACCACTCAATTTTGTCAAAGGCTTTTTCAAGGTCAACTTTGATGATCTTATTAGCTTTTTCCCTCTCATTTTTCTGAAATGACTGATGTATTCTTGGATGACAATGGCATGATCAGCAGCCCTCATACAGGCCAAGAAACTGGCTTGGGTAGGGCTGATGATATGTTGGAGAAGGGGCTTAATTCTATTGGCTATGATCTTGGTAACAATCTTGTAACTGGTGTTACATAGCCCAATAGGTCTAAAGTTTTTCAGATGGGAGGCATTCATACATTTAGGGATCAGGCAAAAAAGAGTATTGTTATGGTCAGCATTCATTTTGTTTTTATAGAAAGCCTCTTTATAGAAAGCAATGGTTTTGGGGCCAATGTCAGTCCAAAATCTTTGGTAGAAGAGGGGATGTAGACCATCTGGGCCAGGTGCTTTCATGGGCTTGAAAGACTTAACTGCGAAGGATCTCTGTATCTCTAAGAGGTTCAGATAAGGACCTTTTTATGTCAGAAGGGATGAGGTTAGAGCTGCATAAAGGGATGAAATAAGAGTTTGGGAAATAAGTATGGCTGGTTGAGTATAAAGTTGTGAAGTGGTTCATCATATGTGTTACAATGTCTTTCTCTCTCCTATAAACATTCCCAGCTTTATCAGTAAGTTCATTGATTCTATTCCTACTTCTTCTGTTGAGAGTTGATGCATGAAAGAAGAAAGTATTTACATCTCCCTCTGTGAGCCAGGTGATTCTGGAATTAGTTTTCCATAAGTCTTCTTCACATTTGAGAAGGGAATCGTACTCATAGATGAGGTCATTTTTAAGGTTTTACAAGAAAGTGCTAGTGTGGTAAGCCCTGGATCTTTGGATACCATCAATTCTAGCCCTGACTATTTTCAGCTTAGTAAAGATGTTACCAAAAACCTGTTGGTTCCACTGAATAGTCTGGTTCTGAAAAGAGGTGACAGCTTCCTGAAGGTTATTATTTTGGCTAAAGTAATCTTTAACTAGCATCCCAAAAGAGTCATAGTTATACCACATTGGTTCAAACCTAAAAGGTTTGTTATGGTTACCATGAGATCTATTAGATAAAGATAGAATGAGAGGACAATGGTCAGACTCAGGTCTAGGTAGATGGGTGACAAGGCTTTCAGGGAAATGATTTATCCACGAGTCATTAGCAACACATCTATCTAGTCTCTCCTGAATAAAGGCAAGTCTATTGCGGTGTCTCTTATTGGTCCAAGTGTATTTACTTCCCCTAAAGCCTAGGTCCACCATGTTGCAGTAGTTTAGGCAATCCCAAAGCTTGCTAACTCTATTATTATTGATGAGAGCCCCTCCAAGTTTTTCATTTTCTCTAAGGACCTCATTGAAGTCCCCACCAATTAACCAATCCCATTTGTCAATGGAGGATATGTGGCATAATTCCTCCCAAAGGGTGGTCCAGATTTTGGGGTCAGGACTAGCATAAATAGCTGAAAAGAGCCAAGGTATAGGATCTGAGTGTACCTTGATTATGGTATAAATACCTTGGGGGGGGGGAAGGAGAAGTTCTGCAGCTTAACAATAATTTCTTTCCACATTATTACAAATACCACCTTTTCTTCTATCAGCACTTGACTCCATATGAGAGTCAAAACCAAGTAGCTCAGTGAGATTTGTGTGATCAACCATTTTTGTCTCCAGAAGGACAACCACGCTTGGGTTGTGAGCTTTGATTAGAGCAGTACATATCTTTTGAAGTTGGGGCTGTTAGCTCCCCTAGTATTCCAAATAAGGAAATTCATGAAGTCAGTAGGATGGGGGGATGGTTCAGTACTAGTCTCTTCCCCTTGTCCAACTTGGTCTAATGATTCTTGTCCAAGTATGGGCTCAGAGAGACTGTTGCATTGGATTGATTGGTCATATTCTTCAGTGTCATCTTGAAGGTTTTTATTTCCCTCGGACAGAGCACTATATTAGCTGTGTTGAATGGATCTACGAACTCTTTCCAAAGGGTTTTTTCCAGTATGAAAAAGTTCGTGCTTGGTTCCCCTAAGGTTTCCAAGAGTTGTTCCAGTTCTGCATTTGAGCTCTGCATTCCCTTTAGGAATGTTTTTTGTGTTCCTTCTAGGTCTCCTACCTCTATTATTGTTTGTTTGTTGTGATTGCTGGTTTGGTTGGTTGAGGCATGGGAGGCTGGTGGTGTCCATGGCACAAACGTTAGAGTATCCAGCTCCGACAGGTAAGGGCTCTCTGGGTAGTATGGCATGCTTTTGAACATGTAAGTCATCAGTGAGTTTAACTCGTGTGTGTTGATGATATTGAGTGTTCCCAGCATATGAGTTTGTGCCATTGTTTAGGACCATACTTGGTAACCCAGTCCCTGTACTATGGGATCCACCTCTTCCTTGATTATTTGAGCCATCCAGGTAGGGTCTTGGATCATCAGTACTATGGGTTGGTCCCCAACTATGACACAATGCGATATTATTTTCATTTTCATCACCAGTTTTGCCCAGGAGGTTGGGAGTCGATTTGGGGGATGAGGTGCTGAGACAAAGACTAGGGGTTCCTTCAGAGGTGGTTGGGAAACCATTGATATTCTTCAAGCTTTGTGGTTTGTTTTGGGTGTTATTTTGGGCCATGAGTTATTGGTTGGGTGTAATAAGGGAAGTAGAGTTAATGGACATGACCTCAACGGTCATATCAATCGACTTTACATGATGATTACCCCTATTAGGGACTTCGGTTCTCGTCCCAAAATATGCAGAGTTGGTAGCCTCCATTGGAGTATTGTTAATGCTAGTGGTAATTAGGGCCCTTAGTGGGCCATTATTCTTAATGGTTGGGGGGATATTTTTTTAAAATTAATGGATGGTAGGTGATGGTTAGAGTTATTTAAGGCTGGTGCACGTGTGTGTGGTGTGTGGTTGACTTTTGGTGGAAAGCTGTTGTCAACAACCTTTGCAGACTTTGAAGGTGACTCATTTACCCATGTGGCTTTTTTTTTTTTTTTGTAAAGGGAATTTTTCCATAGTGGTGTTTCTGGTGTTACTAGTAGCTCTATTTTGAGCGTCAGGGTGGTAGTGATAAGGTTGAGGGGACTTACCTTGATAATTCTCCATGTTTTTTACCTGGTTTTAGTCAATTGTTGGTGAAGTTTTTCTTCCATGGTTAGCTGCTCCTCGATTTGGGTTGTGTCTCCTCTTTGGGAAGGAGACAACTTGCCATTCTTCTTGCTGTTGTGTCTATTCTATGGTGTTGCTAGTGCAAGGCTGTTCCACATCTTGAAGTACAACACTGGTGTTGTAGTGGCAATGTTTTGCCTGATATCTAAGTCTCCCACACATAGTGCACAGAAAGCCCTCTCCTTCATAGATTACTTTCTGAGTGTGGTTACAAATTATGATATGCTTTTTTAGAGGGACTCCAAGAGGGACTTGGATACATATTCGTGCATACCGACCTCGTAATGTCGTAGAGGTGCAAGAATCGATCTTTAACAGTGTTCCCAGTTTTGAACCTATCATTTCCAGTACTTTTTGGTCATAAAATTGCGTTGGTAGTTGTAGGAGTCGTAACCAGATGGCTGTGTGTGTTTGGGTTACTTCCTCTGTCACAAAATTTGGTTCCTATTTTCTTACTGACAAAAAATTCCCCGTGATGAACCATGGCCCTCCATGAAGAACTTTTGTCGCGTTTTCGGGATTATTGAATTTCGCCATATAGTAATCACATCCTAGATCTATCAATAGGAGTGGTTCTGTTGCTTCCAAAGCTCAGCTAGCTTGGTTCTTAGATAGTTGTGTGTTAGTTTCTTGTTCACCAACTTCACTACGACTGAGTATTGCCAGTCTCGATAAATTCGAGGCTTTTCTTCTTCTGTTAACTGAATCGTCTCGCCTACCTCCGCATAGAGTATCGAGCTTTTGTTGGTATAATGGTTGTAACTTTTGTTTAAATTGATGTTTTTGTTCATCAGCTTATCTCTGAAGCTGTCTTTTGGAATTTCTGTGGTGGTGTTATTGGGGATTTCGATAGACATCGAATCCGGTGGTTCTGATGGGGTGAGTTTATGGGAGTATGTAGTTCCCTCTATGTTCGTCTCACTATTCATGGAAGAAATAGTTGATCCTCTCACGGAGGAAGTATCTTTTTAACCCTCAATTGGACAAAAACAAAAACTTTTTTCACACTGAACAAATTATTTTGGGTCACTTTATTAAAAAGAAAAAAAAAAAACATCAATTTCTAAAGCTTAGACTTTTTTTTTCTTTTTCAATTATTAAGGCAGACACAGGACAATCATAATGAGTACCAATTATAGGAAATACAACCAATTTAAGAACCTAAAAAGGAAATACAATCAATTTAAGAACCTAAAAAGTAACAGACGAAATTAATTAAGACAAAAAGAATATACGATGTATAACCAAAAAGGAAAGAAAAATTTCTACTCAAAATAATTACACAACTTATACGAAGTAAAAAAAGAAGGCAAGTATAAATAAAACATCTAATAAGCAGATAGAAGAAAAGCCATCGTACAAGGTTGCAAATTGTCTTTCGCTGATTTGGTATCCCTTTTTCATAATTCAATTTCTCTCCTTCTTGTTTCTTTTGGCACCGTTCTGTCCTCAATAATCTCTTTTTAGCTTGTAACAAGTTTGGACTCTTGTATAATTACTAATGATGTAAGTAGTTACAAATTTCATCATACATATTTGGGCAGTACTGTACAAGCATATAGTTTAGCTATTTTTCCAGAAATTAGGTATTGACTAATTAATACAAGCAGCAGTTGTATTTATTGTTGTTGTTCTTGTTTCTTTTTCTATCTTGAAATTTCGGTTATGGAACCCTTTTTGTACTTCTCTGTTAGGCTGACTACTAACAGCCTTCTCTGGCACATTGATGTTTGTATCACAAACGAAGTATTTTCTAGCGTCTCTGACTGCCCTTGTGGTGTTGAAGATTCAAGTTAGGATGAGGTAATTAATTGTTAGTAATATTTCTTGTTTTTTACCGACTCATTTCAGTATTCCTTATAGTCTTCAATTAAGCAGAAATAATTTCTTGATTTAAATGTATTTTATGTTGCCAAACTAGTTTCTCTCCTGTCACACAAACAATTTCTTCAAGAAGATGTACATATACTTCCAATTTATTACCACTTGAGCCCTAGATGCTGAAAAAGTTGCATACATATACCGCTCGGCCAACTATTTTACGTGTACAATTATTCTGATAGTGTATATATAGTGTATAATATGTATATAAAATATATTTTATATGTATATTTGGTATAAAATATACAGATCCCATACACTTATACATATTTTGTAAACAAGTTGGCTGAAGTAATTAGAGCCCTAATTATCCCTATATTTAGTTAATCAACGTCAATTTTTGTCATTTTTATATGTAAATATTCGAATAATATGGGATTGAGTTTTAAAGACTAAGTCATACAGGAAAATCTTGAAATTGTGTACCACTCGCTCCTTATATTTTTTCCTTACTAGTTTAGGTGTACGCGACTTGCGCGTGTACCTCACTTTAATGAGTTCAAATGTTACACTAAATAGGATGATGTTTATTTAAATAAAAAATAAAGATGACTATAATAATTAAATATAATATATTTTGAGTATATAAAGATGGAGAATTTACTTATTAAACCTAACCTTTATCAAATATATTTTTGAAAGTCGATCGACATTCATCTGCCATCTGTAAATTGCAATAAAATAATATAATGATAGAAACATCAAAATAATACAATTAAATCTAATCTTTACGCACAAAAAATTTCTCAAAGTCGATCGACAATCATCTACTACCTGTAAACTATAACAAAATAATACGATAATAGAGATATCAAAATAATACAACTAAACCTAACCTTTACATAAAAAAATTCCTCAAATCCGACCAACATTTATCTATCACCTATAAACTGCAACAAAATAATATGATAAAAGTGATATCAAAACGACACAATTAAATTTAAATTTTACACACAAAAATTTCTCAAATTTGATCAAGATTCATCTACGGACTGTAAACTACCACAAAATAACAAACTAATAGAGATATTACGATAATACAATTAAACCTAACCTTTACCTAAAAAAAAATTTCAAAGCCGACCCGCATTCATCTAGCATCTGTAAATTAAAACAAAATAATAAGATAATAAAGATATCAAAACAATACAATTAAACCTAACCTTTACACAAGAAATTCTTCAAAGCCAACCGACATTCATCTACAACCTGTAAACTATATAAAAACAATATAATAGTGATCACAAAGCTTCGATTTTGATCCAATTAATTCTTGTCTAAGCAAAAATTTTGACCCTTAAAAATGATTTTGAATGAAAACAAAGAAGATATATATATATATATATATATATATATATATATATATATATACACACACACACACACACACATGTTGAATTCTATTTTGCTGACAAAAACAGTGAAGAAGTTGTCTAGAAATGCTATCGAATCAAGTTAGTTGAGCATCAATAATATTCTCCCAATAGACAATCCGGTTTGTTATTTAGTTTAACGTACATCTCAAAATTTATAGAAGTATTTTCTTAATAGAGTTTTATTTTAGGAGTATTTTTCTAATTGAACGGTAGAAAGAAAAATATTAATTAATTCTCTTACCATATATTTTAGAGTTTCATATATTTTAGGAAGTCTAATAGAAAGGAAAATATTAATTAAATCTCCTACCATATATTTTAGGAGTCTCGTATATTTTAGGAAGTCTAGTTAATATAATAAAAAATAATTAAATAATAAATTAAAAATATAGTGAAAAGACGGTTTTGTCTAAAGAAAAGTTTATTAATGAAGGGCAAAAAGTTGAAATCACTTTTCTAAGGGTCTTCACACTTTTAATATATTATAGATTAGGGAAAAATTCAGAAATAGCATACTTATCCCCTTAATTATGAGTTTCATAAAAATAGTTTCATAATTACATAATATAGCAAGTTGTATTTTGTATTTTTGCAAACTGCTGCTATAAAAATACAAATACATATGATTTTTACTGCTTTTGTGATCGATATGTATTTTGTATTTTTGCAAGCTGTTGCTACAAAAATACAAATACATACAAATACATATGCTACAAAATGTAATTTGATAAAAGTATTGCTATTTTTTGTAATTTAATACTTACGTATGCTACTTTATGTATTTTTTTCCTTATTAGTATCATTTGGCCCGGGCTTATTAACATTTATAGTTATAATTTTTTTAATTTTTTGCTACTCTTGTTTTATTGTTTGTTTTTGTAATATTATAGTATTAGTTTAAAGTAGTTCAATAATTTCTTAATATTTTTAAAATGTTAAATCATATATCTGTTTCAATTTCGTGTGTCCTATTTCATTTTTAGTTCATTTAAAAATGAATATTTCTTTCCTTTTGTTCACTCTTTTAATTTATCTTTTCATGTGGCGTGTTTAATATCACAAGATTAAAGAATACTTTGGTTCTTTTCTGATACGAGCCAAATGGCCAACATAGCTTTTGATGACATCCTTGGAGGCCAACACTTAAAGACTCAAACTTTGGTCACTTCGATGGCACAAAAGCATGCATAGAGGACCCATTTTGGAAATTCAAGAGAGAAATTCCGTGTGTGGAGGGTTGCTTGGAGTCTTGCCTTGATGACTACCCGAGAGCACAAGTGAAGAAGCGTTTTGAAGAGCTTTACATACTCTAAGGAAGCCCCCTAATTTACACACCAAGGTTGGCCCTTCTTTAAGGGTAATTTAGAGATCGCACATGGTGTCTTAACACACCATGGCCGCCTCTCTCATTAAGGGCATGTTGTTCATTATATCTTTATTTTGTAATAGCTTATAAATAGACTATTTTTAGGTTATTTTCTTAGTTTTTGTTGAATATGGATTATTGAAGAAACATTGTGAGATTTTCTCTCTTATGAGAGAGTTTCACCCGAAACTAGGGCAAGAACAAGTGTGGATTCACTTGTGTTGCATTTTGGCTTAAAAACGTTGGTGCTTGAGGAGATTGACGTCCCTCTTGTGTCTACGTAAGAGCGTGGTATTACTATTGTAAGTCTTAGGGGTTCTAGTGTTTGATACACACTTTAGTTCCTACTTCTTGCAATAGTTTATGTCTCACTATCTATTCTTTTCTTTAATGCATTGCTTGAGTTTGAATTCTTATGTTTGTGTTCTTGTCTTCATCCCCCTTCTTTTAGGCTAATTTTCATCTTTCATAGGTAGATCTATATCATTTGGTATCAGAGCAAAGCTTGTTTTGTTCCAACGAAATCAATCTTGGGATTGTTATCTTGAAAATAAAAAAAAAGTTCAAAAGAAGAAAAGAAAAAAAATTACTGTTCACGTTTTTTGGGGGGTTTTCAATTTTTGAGACTTGATTTTTGTGTGTTTTGTGTATTTCTAGTGTTAGATCTTTGTTCCTAACACTAGAAGAAGTGTCCAAAAGCAAAAATCTCACAAAAAAAATAATTGTTCACATTTTTGTGCTTTGGCCAAATTTTGAGACTTAGATCTAGAAATTTTTGTGTGTGTTTTGTTAGTTTCTAGTTCTAGATCCTTATTCCCTAGCACTAATAGTCTATATCTAAAATTTGAGCTAAATCTGGGTTGTTTTGAGCTATCCACCATTGTTGAACTTGAGCTTGAAGAAACTTGAGGTGGATCTCATTTTTGGCAAGGTGGTTTTGCCATTTTTTGGGACTGAAAATTGTGGTATTTGTGCTTAATTTATCAATGTGACCTTAGATCTTCAAGAATCGTCAAATTTTGAGGTCATTTGCTTAAGGGTCAACCTTGGTCAAACTTTGAATATTCTTGTTGTTCTTCCTCATTTGCATATCTTATTGAAGAAGAATATTCAAAAGTGGTTGTTTGATCTAGAAAAATAAAGAAAAAGAGTGTAGTAGTTGTTTGTATAAAGAATATTCTAAGCATATTCCAAGTCTTTCAAAGAAAGAAAGGCCAAAAGGAAATAATCAAGTACAAGTAAAAGTAGAAGGGAGGGACCATTTCAAATTCAAACTCATTTGGGCTTGAAAAAGGCTCCAAAACTTGCATTTTTCCCTTCAAAACCGATTATACTCTCTACTGGGTGGAGATTGACTGAAACTCAAAGTTGAAGAACAAAAAAAATTCAAATTCTCGACCAACCACAAGCTGTCGCATCATCACTTCCGTACAACCATATTTTAGGCTCAATTTTTGGATTCTTGATTTCTATTTTATTTCCTTAGTTTCATTTTCTTGATTCTAGTACTAATTGACAAACTAGTAATCACCTACTATATTGTGAGTTAGTTTTGAATTCCTTTTGTCGTGTATACATTCTTTGTTTGCTTTTATCATTTTTCTTCGTTGTAGTTTCTTAGCTCAAGTTCGAACAAGATTTCTTTGAGTCTTTCAAACTAAAATCTATTACGGGCAAGAGTAGAACTTATTCCTCAACTTCTCACAGATTACAAGTCAAGTTTCAACACTTGTGAAGCCAAGTGTGAGGTAACCGAAGGTGCAAGAGAGTGTGGTGAGGATACTTTGAGCTAACTTGTGTGTTTTTTTATTTGTTGTTGTCTTTATTAGGTACCATGGGTGACGATACATTAAAGGCCATTTATGAAGATTTTAAACGGAGCCTTGACAAGCTACACCAAATATTTAGTTCCCTGAATCCAATTCCTCCATTTAATTCTACTGAATTGTCTTATCTTGAATCTATCACACGTGACATTGAAAGACGACAAAGGGATTGGGTACCGTGCAAAGGAGTTGGAAACCAAATTCCCTCCTTATATGAGCTACAAGGTAAAAATGTCATGTCTGACAATCCTATAGTTTTAGAATATTGTGATGTGGCTAGTAGTAGCTAAGTGGGTGTAGTTGGTGGTTTGCCTAAAGGAGGATTGCATGAGCCTTCCGTTTGTGATACTCTTATTATTGCTAGGTTGGAATAAGATACAATTCTTGTTGTAAGTATGTAACACCCCGCATTTCGAGCTAGAACAAAAATCGTCATTTTAGTGTTTGGTGCGTCGCAAAGGGGGTCTATTTAGAAATTGAATTCCAGTAGCCTAGCGCGATTGTGGCACGTCACGCTGAAGTTCCAGGTCCCAACCAGTGGGACAATGTGATGGCTCCACGTCGCGGTGACCCCAAGAATCCCATTCATCAATTTCCAGTGAGCCACCGGAATAGTGGCGCATTGTGGTGGCCCATAAAATCGGGCTCCCAGTTATATTTTTTGGTTACGTTAAGGGTTAAAAGGGGGGTATTTGGGGAAATTACCCTACCCCCAATTCGTCTATAAACATACAAACAATGGCATAACAAAAGTACTTTATGCCCAAATCTTCATTCTCTACAAAGCAAAAACCCTAAGCATCCCAAAACCTCTTCCAAAAATCTCAAGATTCAACTGTGGGTTTTCAAAATTGATGGAATATTTGAAATCCCCAAACCGTGGGCTTCAAAAATCAGTCTCTAATTTCCTATTTGAGGTACGTGGGGTTTATCCTAAAAACTACATGGGCTTAAAACCATTAGAGCATGATTTTTAAGATTTTATGCATGAATTTCAAAAGAGTTTTGGAAACTATGTGCTAAATTACATACTCCGAATGTTTTAATGCTACTATTATTTTGACCTTGTGGTCCTATCCCCCAAATTGATTTACATGTATACGTATATGTATGGGATTTGAGATTTAAGATTGTTTGAGAGTATAAATTATGAACTCCCTCTCTTATATTGGATTAAAGCTTATGGTTTTGTTGGAAAAGAGTTGAAATGCATGTTTTATGATTTGAAAGATGTTTTCTCAATGTCCTTGTACTTGAATATGATTTCAAATTATTGAGAGGATGTTTCTTCATATAACTATATGATGTTAAAGAGAAAGATTAGCATGAGATTGAGACTTTTAACATGACCACCTTTGTTTACTGAATCATTGATAAAAAGAATTAACTGCATGGTTTTACATGAGTTTCTTAAAAGAATTGTTGTTGTGGTGGTCCTGAACTTCATGATTTAAAAACAGAGATATAAATTGTTATAAATGGCTCAGAGAATATGACTTGCAAGTCAATGGTATGACGATACCATATATGTGTACATTCCATGACAGAGTTAAAGATTTCAGAGTATGTTTTTGGAGCATACATGTTTAAAGAACTAAAAATGGGCATAAAGAGGGTTAGGTGGTTACCCGAATAAGGCATGAGTTCAAGAAACTCTTAGCCTAAAATCGTATTTGCCGATACGGGTAGATTATTATTGTACACTGGTGACAACCATGTGGCGTAGTAGATTCAGATATTCTGACCCTTGCGGCACACTTGAGTTGGGGGCTTGGCTGCCGAGTTAATGGAAGATCCCATATAGTCCGTGGAATTACAGATTATATGGCACACCACCTAGCGCAGAAGTAAGACAAAGAGTGTCATAGATTTCAGATGTTTTCGTAGAGTCTTTTAAAATGCCCATGTGATTTCTTACCATATGATATATTTAGGAACTATTTTAAATTACTCTCATATATATTGAATATAAATTATTATTTTGGGTTTGCTTTACGTACCAGTACATTTGTATTGACCCCCTACTTTCCAAAGTCTAAAACTCAGTTCAGAGGTCCTGCTAAACAGTAGAGTTTTCAGACAGCAGTGAAGTGTGTAGTTGGTGAGCCTTCTTAATTCCAGAAGGCCTGTGTCTTTCATATTATGTTATTTATTTTGGTTTTAGGTCCACTGGGGGCCTTGTCCCAGGTTCAGACAGTTGTCATTTGATTATGTAGTAGAGATTTCGCAGACTGTTTCGGATGTTGTTTAGTTGATTTTGGATTTCATTACTTATTGTTAAACTAAATCCAGAGTATGACCATGTTTCCATATCAGATTATATTTCTGCATCTTCTTTTATTATATGAATATTGTGCATGATTACCAGATAGAGTCGGACGCCCAGGCCTTTATGGTTCGAGATGTCCGTCATGGACATGCCCTAGTTTAGGTCATGACAAAATTGGTATCAAAGCACGGTTTATGGTCCCAGGGTGTCTGCGAAATCACGTCGGGTAGAGTCTTGTTTATGGGTGTGTTGCGCGCCACACTTATAGGCAGGAGGCTACTAGGCATTTAGGAATATTTTCCTTTCTTCATGTTCTAGTTCGTTCTATGGAGTCAGAATGTTCCTCTTTCATACTCTAACTCATGCTATGGTGTTGCCCATACAAAACTAAAGTTATCCTAATTCTTTCCTTACTTTGATGTGCTCAGATATGTCTCATTGTTGAGGTGAATCAAGTCCAGAAGTTTAGAATTTAAATGGTATGGTCCTTTCTGATTGAGCCATATAAGATTTTAAAATTGTGCAAGGGCTTGAGAAGAGTCCGTTAGTGCTTCAGAGTGTATTGATTCTAGTGTGAACCTTGATCTTGATGAAATCATGTTTTTCAGCCTGCAGTATTAAGTGTATCCAGTCCTTTTCAAAATTTATATTACAGATGTCATGCCTAAAAAGGAAAATAATGTGTAGCAGAATGTTGGAACTGTATTTCTACCCGAATAGTAGTATAAGTTAAAGTATTGTTGTCATGACCTATTGGTAGTGAGATTAGACAAAGAAGCTGGTGATATGAAGTCACAAGGTTAGAAGTTAGAGTAAGGGTGACTTTTGTGTAAATAAATACTTTAGTTGAATGAATGATGTTTGAGGATGATTTACCCCTTTATAGTGATAGACTAATGTGGTAGCTAGTAGCATGTGTTGATTGTATGGTAGTCTATGGGGTAAGTGTTTGACTCAGATTTTTATTCATACAAAGATATGTATTCTTATATCGTTGATTATTGTGTATCAAGTTTCTATCTCTTGTAATCTTGTTATCATTGTATTGTTGAAACTTAAAGTGTAGTGAAGCCGTGTGGGGCTCTTTTGATTCACTAGCATAGTTGCTTTGTTATTTCTCTCATTTTCTTGTTCAAAACACAAAATCAAAGTCTAGTGAAGTCGTGTGAGGCCTATTTCAATTCACTAGCAACTTGTTGTTCATCTTGTTGTTCTTGTGTTGGTTGGAACTGGGGGTTTAGAGGCATAATGAAAAGAAAAGTGGTAAGAGAGATTTATTGAATGTATGTGTAGCCGAATCTTTTGGCATGAGATTGAGTTGGTATTATAGTGATACGTCCTTGTGTGTTAGTTTACTAGAAAGTAGAGAAGGAGTTATTAGCTAAGGTGAGTTGTTGTTTGCTCGAAGTATGAAAATATCTAGATTAGCCAGTAAGTTATAATTATAGACACAAGGTTGTTTATGGAATTTGAAGGAAGTCTAAATGTACGCTTGGGTAATAAGTAAGTGGGATGTGAGAAAGTCGTATAAGTAGATAAGATTGTATGGGTTTATAATATAATATTAAGGTTGACCATGTTTATTATGTGACTCTACCCCCTTGACCTTCTTATCTTTGTTAGTTGTAAACTAGTACTACTTGTGAGAAGGTATGTAGTAGATTTTGAGGCATAGCAGTGATGTCATGAAGGTGGATGTGATTATTTCTTGGTTAATGATACTAGTTTTATGGAAGCGATCTAATAGGCTTGAACAGTGAATGCAAGAGCTTAAGTTTATTTGATTCATAATGAAGTATGATGTTGTATGTATGAAGTGGAAGTATTACAAAGTGACATGAGGTTGTGGTATTTTGTCTAAGGCTATTACATGTTGTGTGTGGCTAGTGGTATCATTGAGTTGCTAGGTGGAGAAAGACTAGTTAGATGGTATATGGTGTTCTAAATAGCCAAGTTAAGAAGTTTTGATTGATGATGTTGAGCCTTTTGATATAATCTTGACTCTCATGGTTTAGAAATATAAGTTTGCAGGCATGATGCTGGTAGACTATGACAGAAATGGTATGGTCCATCAAAGGTTTGGAGATATTCATGTTTAGTGTTAGGAGAACCTAAGTTGGTGAATGTTTAAGCTGTTATATGATGACTTTTGGGGATATAGAAACCTAAGGGTTAAATCTTAGAAGAAGGTATTAGCATTGGTTTCTATACATGAAGATACCGTCTTACAGGGTAAGTGTAGTTTTATATGTATTATTACATCCCCGACTCTAGAGTAAAGTGATTTCAGTTTATACGAGAGTGTATATAGTGGTTCACAGACTTAGAGTAGGCGCTTAAATCTAAGGGAGAGATGATAGAACGAGTAACCAAGTCAAGTTTTCAGATGATAATAGATGTGCCAGTAAGTTGTGGAATTGGCCGTGAGAAAGAATGATGCTCAATCTAATCTTATTTTAGCAGTTTACTTCAGTTATTCTGATACATACTCATGCTTTATGTTTCAGCTTCATAATCATAGCTCATGTTCATGTTTATGATAAGGAATCATGTACTCTCCTAGTTCCTAGTATGATGAGTTCCTAGTTTGTTCAGCAGTTAGAATCAGTTTTCATAAGTTATGAATTCCAAAAATTCAGGTCATGCAGTTCATGACTCTTGTGCACATATGATACTCTTAACGATCAGTGAAAATTCAGATTTATATCAGGTACGTCCTCAGATTAGATCTCTTTAATGAGTCTATGCCGTGAGTTCTCTATTCCTCACACCTCGGTAGGGTATCAAGTTATGCTTAGTACTTCCCTCATGTTCCGAATTTCGGTATTCCAATTTTTTCAATTACCTTTTCCCTTAGGTCGAGATAGTGATAATGAACAGTTGTTTAGATGGGAAAGAGTAAACATTTCTTGTTGATGAAAGATGGTTGTATGCTTATTTGAGTTAAGGCGGTAATTGTGGAGTAAGTTTAAGGCCGAGTCTTTGATATGTGTCAAGGTTAGTTGAAGTTTTATGTGTTATATTTTGAAAAAATTATTGTGGGCTTGTTTTATATAAGTCCATAAGTTGAAAGAATTTTGAGGTGAAGTTTCGTGTATGGCTTGGTTAGTTGAGAATATTTTATGTGTATCATCTGAATAGTGCAGGAAAGATGTTATGGATAAGAGTATTAGAGAATATGAGAAATATGTTTTATGAGTGGTTGTTTAGAAGTGCATATGTGGGTATGAAGATAGGCTTGAATGTCATGTTTGTGTGCATATGGATGGATGCCTTGAGTGTTTTGAATGTCTAATATGAAATTAAAGGTGATTGCTGGAGTGGCAATAAGAATTATACATGAGATGAGGAATTATGAAAGGCAGGGTGTACTGAATTCATGATTCAGACTAGTACTACAGTATTATGTGGTGCATCTTGTGATTTTGAGTTAGGTTTGAAGATGGTGAGGGGATTTAGTTCCCTTTACACATTAGTAGATGGAAATATCAGCGGCCATGTAAGAAAAATAAGTAGAATCAATGAGCATGGTTTATAAGGGGAAAATATAGTTGAGAGAGTATTTTAGAAGTGTGTCTAACCTTGAAAGCAAGAAGTTACATTGCCTAAGGCCCGGAAATTCTATCCTAGCTTATGAGTTAAATGTCTATATACCTTGCAATAGAGTAGTGCCAAGGTTGTGATTCCTTAGTTGGACGTCTTGTGTAAATCATGCCTAAGATTTCTTGTTCCCTAATGCTACCAGAACTTCTTTAGAAAGAGTGTTGAAGAGATACTCCAGTTAAGTATAAGTGTCCAGTATAATTCAGTCTATGTAGCCAGCAATTCAGCTTAATAGTTAGGCAAACAAGTTACTGTGATTTTTTCCACCTTTTCACCTAGTCCTACAATCTGAAGTCCAATGCGTATGACCATCCCAAAAGATAATCTATTCAATCTGTGTAAGTTGCGAACTCAGTTCAGTCCAACCATCATGTTTCAGATTCAGTTATTTAGTCATGACTCAGTTCATAAGTGTTTAGCACGTAATCTCAAATTTTTCCAACTATTTTAGCTCAGACAATATAATACCTTTGTACGATCTAAATCTTGTTGCCTCATGATTCGTACTTACATAAGTTATCACTTCCAAATCCAATGTGTGTGATTTGAGCATAAACACTTTGGGGGGGATCCTAAACTCTCAGCATGAATCAGCTCCTTAAAACAAGTAAGGGAAAGTCAGCTCAGAATTCAGTTTCATGATAGAAGCTTAAACGTTTCAGATCAGTTATCATTCTTAGAAGACACATCATATAATACCCGTGCTTTTTCTTACCTCAAAAATTATCTCAAGGATGTTAGAACTTTCTTTGAAATAAGAATTCATTATTATACAAATGGTATTTCTATAATTTCCACTTCCTATCACGTGTAAAATTTAATAAGCTTTCCATCGATATATAATTCGCCCAAATCCGACACCCGGGCGAAGAGTTAGAGCCTTTTTAGAGAGACAGTGTTTGACCTGAGCCTTCAGCGCATCGCGCAGATAGCTCAAATGGCAATTGTCAAATTCTAGTATTTCTCCATGATACTGGTGTGTCGTGCCAAACTTCCAGGTTGTAGCCAAGGTGGCAACGTGATAGCTCCACGTCGCGCCACCATGCAATTTCCCAATTGTCAATTTCCAGTGATACGGCGCGATAATGCCGTGTCGCGCCAAGGGCCCAACACGGGAAATTTTACTGAAAATTTAATTACGTGTCCAGGGTTAAAAATGGTCAATTTTCCCCTTCCCCCATATAAGCTTCCAAACATGGGATTTAGACACTTTTCACCCCAAACATATTAGTTTCTCTCAAGTTTATCTCAAGAACAAACTAGGGTTTCTATTGAGAATTCAAATTCAGAAAGGTTTCACTATCAATCTTCACGAAATCACGATCTAAGGTATGTATAGTGTTCATTCATGGACTCCTTTCGTCCATGAAGTCTAAGAATTCTTTTTAACTACAAGTTATGGATTTTCTTCATGTTTTCATGCTTTGTATGTTCTCTTTCATGTTTATAAATGAGGAATTCATTTCTATTCCATAATTTGATGATAAATTCCATGTGGGTTGACTAGTATAGATAAAGATTTACGAAATCTCATGACTAAAACCTTGTATGATGGAATTGGAATTGAAGCATGACGTTTAATTATTGTATGATGTGCTTTACATGTACTATGCCTACAATATGTTTGATTAAATGCCTAGATGAAGGAAAATTGTCTAACTAGCATGATATCATGAAATCCCCATGTATGTACAAGTTTATGCCTATTACATGTTTGATGAAAGACTCCTATGAATGTAGTATGTATCATGAAGTTAGTCAAGTCTTCAAGTAAATTATGCTATGTCAGTTTCCTTCTATCGAGTCCTGGGGGTACTTGTACCCAAAATATTAGTTGTGTGCCTAGATCCATGTCATGTTTTCATGATACTCTCAGTCAAGCTATGAACTCTTAGACTTCAGATAGTCTTATGACTCAGGAAAAAATATCCATGATCTCATGACTCAGTCAATTATCAGATATCAGTAGTAATCCGTCAGCCACGAAAATTCAGTAACTCAGTCCATGTTCAGTTCACCTCA
This sequence comes from Capsicum pubescens, assembly GCA_030864215.1. Taxonomy (NCBI): domain Eukaryota; kingdom Viridiplantae; phylum Streptophyta; class Magnoliopsida; order Solanales; family Solanaceae; genus Capsicum; species Capsicum pubescens. Next base: position 166,659,324 of record CM061544.1, on the reverse strand, counting down.
GTTCAGTAAATTATGTTCAGTGTTCATTCAGATGGGAGTAGAAATTAGCACCGAGTGAACCCAAGGATGGGGACTCACCTGTTATACTAGGGTGTGATTCCTAGAAGCAATCAATGTATTCCAGAACTATGTAGCCAGCATAGGTTGAGACATCGTAGCCTGCAATATGAGGGTAGATGAGATGGCTTAACCTGTTATGTGAGGGTTCCCACCGTTCTCTTTAGAGTTACCTATTATATGAGGGTTACTCACATGTTTTCCTTACCAGTGGCATGGTACTGACACCCTTCCAATCAGGGCATAGATTGGACCCCAGCTCAGCTATTATAGCACATTTGGGGCATGTCAATTAGATACTACTTCCCACAGTTTCATGATAAAGAATCAGGACTGTCAGATACAATCAATCAGTCTCAGTAATAGAACTCAAATATTTCTTCAGATTTCAGGACTATTAGATACAATTAACTCAGTTACAGTACAGAACTCAGATAGTTTCATCAGATTCAGGACTGTCAGTTACAGTTACCCACATTATTAGTTATACTCAGATATAGTCACCCATGTTATCAGTATTTTCAGATATATTCCTTCATGTTATCAGTCATATTAGTCATTAGCATGTCATGTTATCAGTATACAGACTCAGAAATCATGAAATCACGTTGTCAGTTACGTATTTATGCATGTATTCTCACGTTCATGTTAGACAGTCAGTTAGCACTATTTATGCATGTGAACCATTATATATAGCCTACCTCATATGTATACTCGGTACATATGTACTAACGCATTTGCGCTATGGTGTTTTTTTTTATGTTACACCATAGATTCAGAGACACGAGTTCCAGATCAGCAGTAGATTCCAGATTCAGCAGTCAGAGTAGAAGTGAGTCCTCATCCCTTGAGGACATAATGATTTTCTAGTATCTCATTGATTAGCTTATTAGTTGGAGTTAGTTGGTGACATGTCCCATCAACTCCTTATTCAGATTCTTCAGACAGTAGAGGCTTCCAGACTAGATGCAGACTAGATACAGACTATCATGTTCAAACTTCAGTATTTTCAGTTTTGTTTTGGGTATTCTATTACCCCACACAGATGTTACATTATTCAGTTATGTTCATTATCGAACCTTATGGCCTTTCAGTGCATGTTTCCGCATTATTATGTTATCTTATGCAGTATACAGGTACAGATATCAGTCATGGGTTATCTTGTGGTCCTTCAGGGTCATGAGCCTCGTGTAGTATTCCGATTCAGCAAACCAGGTTGTTACAAACTTGGTATCAGAGTCTAAGGTTCAATAGAGTCCTAGGAAGTCTGAAAGTCGTATCTAGTAGAGTCTTGTACAGAGTGTGTTGCGCGCCACATTTATGTGCAAGAGGCTATGAGATGTTTTAAGAACTTTTCCCTTCTTTCAGTATTTATGTCGTGCCTGTGAGCATAATCACAAGTCAGTCTCTCAGTCTAATTCGCTTCTTCTCTTTATTTCAGAACATTCCTCCTAAGAGAAGAAATTAGTCAGCCCCTCAGCCCGAAGAACCTTTGGGAAATCATGTTTCTCATGAGGATTTCATGACCGCATCTACCACTCTTGCTCAATCAGTCGCTGCTCATAATGAACGGATAACAGTCATTCCGGCCAACCCAGTGGCCAACTCAGCCGCAGCTAGAATTTGGGACTTCACTCGAATGAATTCTCCAACCTTCCTCGGGTCTAAGGTAGATGAAGACCCTCAGGAATTCTCAGATCAAGTTCAAAAAGTGACAGACTTCATGGAGGTGACTACTGTTAAGAGTGTTGAGCAAGATGCATACCAGTTGCAAGATGTGGCTAATGCTTGGTTCAAACAGTGGAAGTCTGAAAGATCAGATGATGCAGGTCCTATAGAGTGGGAGGAGTTTTTCACTGCATTCTTAGACAGATTCTTTCCCCAAGATCGTAGAGAAGCCAAGGTGCTAGAGTTCATCAACCTCAGGCAGGGCAATATGACAGTGAAAGAGTATTCTTTTAAGTTTACTCAATTAGCCAGGTATGCCCCTCATATGGTTGCAGACAGTAGATCCAAGATGAGTAAGTTCGCTTCAGGGATGAACGATAGCATGGTTAATGAGTGCAGATCCACCATGTTGAACAGTGACATGACCTTAGCTAGACTTATGACTCATGCTCAGCAGATAAAAGAGTAGAAAATTAAGCAGAGGGAAAAGCAGAATAAGAGAGCAAATATAGGTAGTTTCAACTTCGCTTAGCCTAAATCAGAAGGAGAAAATCGTTCCTAGTTTCATCCTAAGTCAGCAGTTCCAGTTCCCTCTACAGCCAGTGCTCCAGTTCCTAAGTTCAGAGAGGGTAACAAAGATAGAGCGCCAGGCTCTAAGACCCAGGGCAGTGTTAGCAGTACCCGTACTTATCCTCTTTGCCATACTTACGGTAAGCACCATCAAGGTGTGTGTAGAGCAGTTAGTGGCATTTGTTTTGGTTGTGGTAACCCAGGCCATAGAGTTAGATACTGTCCGCAGCCAGGTCCTCAGGGTCAACATAATCGCTCTTCAACTCAGTTCAGTTACCCAAATCAGCAGGGTGCCACTTCCAGTGCTACTAGCGGGCAACGCCTAAATCATCTTTATTCCCTTCAGACTCGATAAGATCAGGAAAGTTCTCCTGATGTAGTTACTGGTATGTTACAAATCTTTCATGTGCATGTTTATACTTTACTAGATCCAGGAGCTTTCTTGTCTTTTGTTACTCCTTATATAACAGTTGATTTCAAAATCAGTCCCGAAATTCTAGCAAAGCCCTTTTCAGTCTCTACCCCAGTGGGTAAAACCATCATAGCTCGGCGGGTATACAAAAACTGCCCGGTTATGATATTTCAGAAAGTCACTTCAACATACTTAGTCGAATTAGAGATGACTGATTTTGATGTCATTCTCAGCATGGATTGACTTCATTCCTTCTATTCCACAGTCGACTGCAGAAACAGAACAGTTCAGTTTCAGTTCCCGAATGAACCCATCCTAGAGTCGAAGGGTAGTGTATCCTCTTTCAGAGGTCAACTTATTTCCTACCTTCGAGCAAGGAAAATGATATCTAAGGGATGTGTTTATCATCTAGTACATATTAGAGATTCCAGTTTCGAGGCTCCCAGTCTCGAATCAGTCCCAGTAGTGAATGAATATTCAAATGTCTTTCCCGAAGATCTTCCAGGAATTCCTCCTAAAAGGGAAATAAACTTTGGTATTGATCTTCTTTCTGATACTCAGCCTATCTCTATTCCACCATACAGAATGGCACCAGCAGAACTCAAGGAACTGAAAGAACAGTTGAAGGATCTCTTAGATAAGGGATTCACCAGACCCAGCGTTTCCCTGTGGGGCGCACCAGTCTTATTAGTGCGCAAGAATGACGGTTCTCTCAAAATATTTATAGATTACCGTCAACTCAATAAGGTTATGGTCTATAACAAGTATCCTCTTCCCAGAATCGATGACTTGTTTGACCAATTTTATGGTGCCAGTTATTTCTCTAAGATAGACCTCAGATCCGGCTATCATCATCTCAGAGTTAGAGAATGTGACATCCCGAAGATATTTTTCCGTACGCAGTATGGTCACTTCAAATTTTTAGTTATGTTCTTTGGTCTTACCAATGCCCCAGCATATTTCATGGACTTGATGAACCGCGTGTTCAAGCAGTACTTGGACATGTTCACCATAGTCTTCATAGATGATATTCTGGTCTATTCCCGCACTAAGTGAGATCATGCAGACCATCTCAGAATAGTACTTCAGACTCTCAGAAATCATCAGTTATTTACCAAATTCAGTAAGTGCGAATTTTGGCTAAGATCAGTAGCATTCTTTGGCCATATTATTTTCTGTGATGGCATTAGAGTAGATCCTCAAAAGACTGAAGCAGTAAGAAACTGGCCTCGCCCTGTTTCTCCATCAGATATCAGGAGTTTCTTAGGTTTGGATGGCTATTATAGATGGTTTGTTAAAGGATTTTCTTTTATTGCATCTCCTATGTACAGATTGACTCAAAAGAAGGTCAAGTTTCAGTGGTCAGATTCATGTGAGAAGAGTTTTCAAGAATTAAAGACTCGACTTAGCTCAGCTCTAGTTCTAGCATTACCAGATGGTTCAGATGGTTTCGTAGTATATTATGATGCATCTAGAGTGGGTTTAGGTTGTGTCCTCATGCAGAATGGTAAGGTCATAGCCTACGCCTCCAGACAGCTTAAACCCCATGAGAAGAATTATCCTACTCATGATCTTGAATTAGAAGCCGTAGTCTTTGCCTTAAAAATTTGGAGGCATTATCTCTACGGAGTTCATGTAGACGTCTTCACAGATCATAAGAGCCTTCAATATGTCTTTTCTCAAAAATATCTCAAACTTCATCAGAGAAGGTGGTTAGAGCTCTTAAAAGATTATGACATGAGTGTCCTCTATCATCCGAGCAAGGCCAACGTAGTGGCCAACGCTCTCAGTAGACTGTCCATGGGTAGTATTTCTCATGTTGATGATAGTAAGAAGAATTTAGCTCAAGAAGTACACTAGCTTGCTAGACTAGGCATTCACTTAGTTGATTCTTCAGAGGGCAGTGTATGTGTTCAGAGTAGTTCAGAATCATCTCTAGTTTCTGAGGTGAAAGAAAAGCAAGATAAGGATCCTAGCCTTGTCAAGATAAAAGATTCAGTTTAAAATAAAAAAATAGAGGTTTTCTCCCAAGAGAGAGATGGAGTCCTCCGTTGTCAGGGTCATCTATGTGTTCCAGCTGTAGATGACATAAGGCAGCGAATTCTTGCAGAAATACATGGTGTGCATTACTATTCATCCAGGAGCCACTAAGATGTACCGCAATTTACGGGAAATCTATTGGTGGAGTGGGATAAAAAGAGATATTACAGAGTTTGTGGCTAAGTGTTCTACATGTCAGAAAGTTAATATAGAGCATCAGAAGCCTAGTGGCCCTATGCAGGAGTTCAGTATTCCTACTTGGAAGTGGAAAGTTGTGAACATGGACTTCGTGATGGGTTTGCCTCGAACTCATCATCAGCATGATTCAGTCTAGATCATTGTAGACAGAATGACCAAATCAGCCCATTTTCTTCCAGTCCATACCTCTTATTCAGTCGAGGATTACGCCAAGCTCTACATTAAGGAGCTGGTCAGATTGTACGGTGTTCCATTGACTATTATCTTAGATAGAGGTACCCAATTCACCTCTTATTTTTGGAAAGCATTCCCAAAGGGTCTTGGTACCCAAGTTCATCTCAGTACAACCTTTCACCTCAGACAGATGGTCAAGAAGAAAGGACCATTCAGACGTTAGAAGATATGCTAAGGGCGTGTGCAATTGATTTCAAGGGAAGTTGGGATGACCACTTGTCTTTGATTGAGTTTGCATACAACAACTATCATTCCAGTATTCAGATAGCTCCATGCGAAGCTCTCTATGGTAGGAGATATAGATCTCTAATTGGTTGGTTTGAAGTTAGTGAGGCCTCAGTCATAGGTCCTGACTTAGTATTCGACGCCTTAGAGAAAGTTCAGTTAATTAGAGAAAGACTCCGGGCTGCTCAGAGCCGACAGAAGTCTTATGCAGATATTCATAAAAAGGATCTCAACTTTGAGATTGGTGATCATGTCTACCTCAAGATCTCTCCTACGAAGAGAGTGAAGATATTCGGCAAGAAGGGAAAGCTCAGTCCCTGATATGTCGGTCCCTTCAAGATTCTCAGTCGATTCGGCAAGGTAGCTTATGAGCTCGAATTACCTTCATATCTAGCATCAGTTCATCCAGTCTTTCATGTCTTTTTGCTCAAGAAGTGTATAGGTAACCCATCATTCGTAGTCCCTATTCAAAGCATAGATGTTCAAAACAGCCTTTCTTATGAAGAGATTCCAGTTGAAATCTTAGACTATCAGACTCGTAGATTGAGGAACAAAGAAGTCCCTCTAGTTAAAGTTCTTTGGTAAAATCAGTCCGTAGAGGAAGCTACTTGGGAAGCAGAAGAAGATATGCATACCAAGTATCCTCACCTCTTCCCCGCCAACTCAGATCAAGCTCAAGGTAATAGGTCTCCTTAAGCTTACTCAGTTTCATGATTAGTGTACATCACTAACTTAGTATTCAGTCTCATGTTCATGTTCCCATGATAATCATGGTATCAAGTACCACCGCATATTCAGTCTTGCATTCATGTTTCAGATCAGCTATATAGTTATGCATCAGACATGCATTCTCATTGTGACAAAATTTAGTTCTTCAGAACTTTCAGTTATGCATTTATGAATCAGTTACGCATGCATCAGATATGCATATTCAATATGTTATGTTCAGCTTGTCAGTCACGTCCGTCATGAGATCATGTTCTAGTTATTCATGTTCAGTTCTTGTTCAGTTTATTATTTCCCCTCTCAGTCAGTCTCATTCGAGGACAAATATTCTCAAGGGGGCGATATTGTAATACTCGTGCTTTTTCTTAGCTTGAAAATCATCTCAAGGATGTTAGAACTTGCTTTGAAATAATAATTCATTCTTATACACGTGGTATTTCAATAATTTTCACTTCCTATCACGTGGGAAATTGAATAAAGCTTTCCATTGATATATAATTCGCCCAAATCCGATACCTGAGTGAAGAGTTATAGCCTTTTTAGAGAGACAATGTTTGACCTAAGCCTTTAGCGCGTTGCAGAGATAGCTCAAATGGCAATTGTAAAATTCCAGTTTTTCTCTGCAATACTGGCGCGTTGCGCCAAACTTTTAGGTCGTAGCCAAGGTGGCAACGCGATAGCTCCGCATCATGCCACCATGCAATTTCCCAATTGTCAATTTCCAGTAACACGGCGCGATAACGCCGCGTCGCGCCAAGGGCCCAACTCGGGAAATTTTACTGAAAATTTAATTACGTGTCCAGGTTTAAAAAGGATCAATTTCCCCCTTCCCCTATATAAGCTTCCAAACACGGGATTTAGCCACTTTTCACCTAAAACATATTAGTTTCTCTCAAGTTTATCTTAAGAACAAACTAGGGTTTCTATTGAGGATTCAAATTCAGAAAGGTTTCACCATCAATCTTTATGAAATCACGATCTAAGGTATGCATAGTGTTCATTCATGGACTCCTTTCATCCATAAAGTCCAAGAATCCTTTTTAACTATAAGTTATAGATTTTATTTATGTTTTCATGCTTTGTATGTTCTCTTTCATGTTGATAAATGAGGAATTGATTTCTATTCCATGATTTGATGATAAATTCCATGTGGGTTGATTAGTATAGATAAAAATTTATGAAATCTCATGACTAAAACCTTGTACGATGGAATTGGAATTGAAGCATGATATTTAATTGTTGTATGATGTGCTTTACATGTACTATGCCTACAATATGTTTGATTAAATGCCTAGATGAAAGGAAAATTATCTAACTAGCATGATATCATGAAATCCCCATGTATGTACAAGTTTATGCCTATAACATGTTTAATGAAAGACTCCTATGAATGTAGTATGTATTATGAAGTTAGTCAAGTCTTCAAGTAAATCATGCTATGTCAGTTTTCTTCTATCGAGTCCTCGGGGTACTTGTACCCGATATATTAGTTGTGTGCCTAGATCCATGTTATGTTTTCACGGTACTCTCAGTCAAGCTATGAACTCTTAGACTTCAGATAGTCTTATGACTCAGAAAAAAATATCCATGATTTCATGACTCAGTCAGTTGTCAGATATCAGTAGTAATCCGTCAGCCACGGAAATTCAGTAACTCAGTTCATGTTTAGTTCAGTTCAGTTTAGTAAATCATGTTCAGTGTCCATTCAGATGGTAGTAGGAATTAGCACCGAGTAAACCCAAGGATGGGGACTCACCTGTTATACTAAGGTGTGATTCCTAGAAGCAATCCTTGCATTCCAGAACTATGTAGCCAGCATATGTTAAGAGATCGTAGCCTGCTATATGAGAGTAGATGAGGTGGCTTAACCTATTATGTGAGAGTTCCCACCGTTCACACTAGAGTTATCTGTTATATGAGGGTTACTCATATGTTGTCCTAACCAGTGGTGCAGTATTGACACCCTTTTAATCAGGGCATAGATTGGACCCCAGCTCAGCTATTATAGCATATTTGGGGCATGTCGGTTAGATACTACTTCCCACAGTTTTATGATACAGAATCAGGACTGTCAGATACAGTCAATCATTCTCAGTAATAGAACTCAGATAGTTCTTCATATTTTAGGACTGTCAGATACAGTCAACTCAGTTACAGTACGAAACTCAGATAGTTCCATCAGATTCAGGACTGTCAGTTACAATCACCCACGTTATCAGTTATACTAAGATACAGTCACCCATGTTATCAGTATTTTCAGATATAGTCATTTATGTTATCAGCCATATCAGTTACTAGCATGTCATGTTATCAGTATACAGACTCAAAAATCACGAAATCACGTTGTCAGTTACGTATTTATGCATATATTCTCACGTTCATGTTAGACAGTTAGTTAGAATTATTCATGAATGTGAACCATTATATATAGCCTACCTCATATGTATACTCGGTACATATGTACTGACGCATTCGCGCTATGGTGCTTTCTTTTTATGTTACACCATAGGTTCAGAGACACGAGTTCCAGATCAGCAGTAGATTCCAGATTCAGCAGTCAGAGTAGAAGTGAGTCCTCATCCTTCGAGGACATAATGATTTTCTAGTATCTCATTGATTAGCTTATTAGTTGGAGTTAGTTGGGGACATGTCCCATCAATTCCTTTTTCAGATTCTTCAGATAGTAGAGGCTTCCAGACTAGATGCAGACTAGATACAGACTATCATGTTCAAACTTCAGTATTTTCAGTTTTGTTTTGGGTATTCTATTACCCCACACAGATGTTACGTTATTCAGTTATGTTCATGATCGAACCTTATGGCCTTTCAGTGCATGCTTCCATATTATCATGTTATCTTATGCAGTATACAGGTACAGATATCAGTCATGGGTTAGCTTGTGGTCCTTTGGGGTTATGAGCACCGTGTAGCATTCCAGTTCAACAAATCAGGTCGTTACACATCATGTCCACGTTATTCCATACCTTTAAGCTTCAACGTTTCTACCCATCATTCGGGGATGAATGACCCCAAGGGGGAGATAATGTAACAACACGTATTTCAGGCTAGAACAAAAATCATTATTTTAGTGCTTGGCGCGTCGCGGAGGGGGTCTATTTAGCAATTATCAAATTCCAGTAGCCTAGCGCGATTGTGGTGCGTCGCGCAGAAGTTCCTGGTCCCAACCAGTGGGACAACGCGATGACTCCGCATCGCGGTGACCCAAGAATCCCATTCGTCAATTTCCAGTGAGCCACCGCGATAGTGACGCATCGTGGTGGCCCATAAAATCGGGCTCCTATATATTTTTTTGGTTATGTTAAGGGTTAAAGGGGGATATTTTGGGAAATTACCCTACCCCCAATCCATCTATAAACATACAAACAATGGCATAACAAAAGCACATTATGCCTAAATCTTCATTCTTTACAAAGCAAAAACCCTAAGCATCCCAAAACCTCTTCCAAGAATCTCAAGATTCACTCGTGGGTTTTAAAAATTGATTGAAGATTTGGAATCCCCAAATCGTAAGCTTCAAGAATTAGTCTCTAATTTCCTATTTGAGGTACGTGGAGTTTATCCTTAAAACTACATGGGCTAAAAACTATTAGAGCATGATTTTTATGATTTTATGCATGAATTTCAAAGGGGTTTTGGAAACTATGTTCTAAAATACGTACTTCAAATATTTTAATGCTATTATTTTGACCTTATGGTCCTATCCCCTAAATTGATTTACATGTATATGTATATGTATGGAATTTGAGATTTAAGATTGTTTGAGAGAATAAATTATGAACTCCCTCTCTTGTATTGGATTAAAGCTTATGATTTTGTTGGAAAAGAGTTGAAATGCATGTTTTATGATTTGAAAGATGTTTTCTCAATGTCCTTGTACTTGAATATGATTTCAAATTGTTAAGAGTGTGTTTTCTTCATATAACTATGTGATGTTAAAGTGAAAGAATTGCATGAGATTGAGACTTTTAACATGACCGCCTTTGTTTACTGAATCATTGATAAAGAGAATAAACTGCATGGTTTTGCATGAGTTTCTTGAAAGAATTATTGATATGGTGGTCCTGGACTTCATGATTTGAAAACAGAGATATAAATTACTATAAATGGCTCAGAGAATGTGACTTGCAAGTCAATGGTATGACGATACCATATATGTGTATATGCCATGACAGAGTTAAATATTTTAGAGTATGTTTTCAGAGCATTCATGTTTAAAGAACTAAAAATGGGCATAAAGAGTGTTAGGTGGTTACCCGAATAAGGCATGAGTTCAAGAAACTCTTAGCCTGAAACTGTATTTGTCGATACGGGTAGATTATTATTGTATGCTGGCGACAACCATGTGGCGTAGTAGATTCAGAGACTCCGACCCTTGCGGCACACTTGGGTTGGGGGCTTGGCTGTCGAGTTAATGGCAGATCCTATATAGCCTGTGGAATTACAGATTATAGGGTACACCACCTAGCACAGAAGTAAGACAAAGAGTGTCACAGATTTCAGATATTTTCGTAGAGTTTTTTAAAATGCCCATCTGATTTCTTACCATATGATATGTTTATGAACAGTTTTAAATTGCTCTCATATATGTTGAATATAAAATATTATTTTGGGTTTTCTCTGCATACCAGTACATTTTTATTAATCCCTACCTCCTAGGGTCTAAAATTCAGTTCAGAGGTCCTGCTAAATAGTAGAGTTTTCAGACAACAGTGAAGTGTGCAGTTGGTGAGCCTTCTTAATTCCAGAAGGCATGTTCTTTCAGATTATATTATTTATTTTGGTTTAGGTCCACTGAAGGCCTTGTCCTAGTTTCAGACAGTTGTCATTTGATTATGTAGTAGAGATTTCACAGACTATTCCAGATGTTGTTTAGTTGATTTCGGATTTCATTCCTTATTGTTAAACTAAATCCAGAGTATGACCATGTTTCCGTATCAAAAAATATTTTCGCATCTTCTTTTATTATATGAATATTGTGTGTGATTACCAGATAGAGTCGGACGCCCGGGCCTTCATGGTTCGAGATGTCCATCACGACCAGGCCCTAGTTCGGGTCGTGACAAAGTAAGCAAGCACTAGTTGATTCTATAGATGACGAAATTAATTCTTTTCGTAAGAATGATTTATGCCCATCTAGTGTTAGCACTTGTGACTTGAATAAGGTTTCATTTCTATGAAATGAGAGTATTCACACACTAGTTGACCCTTGTGAAAACCAAGGTGAGTCTAAGTTGGTATGTGAGTTATCGACAACTAGTGAGGGTGTATTTAATGATCAACTTACTCATGAATGTAGTCCACTACTTGAGCATGCGTATGATGTGTTTGGTGAAGCTCAAGTTAGTGATGATGTTGATAGAGTTGATCACGAGATTGGAGATGATTCTTTGAGCATATTGTATGATGAAAGCCTTATTATTAGTTTTTCTCATAGAAATTATGTAAATGAAAATGTTGGTCTAAGGGATAGGAGTGAACCCGTGAGCTTGTCTTATAGTAAAGATTCTAATGTTTGCTTGGCTCATAGGGATCATATTGTGCTTGAAATATCTTTGAAACTTCTTAATGATCTTTTAGAGAATGAAGAACTTGCTTGTTCCAAATCTGCCCGCATGATAGATCACTCTCTCTTTAGGTATAATATCTTATTTGAAGATGGTATAATCACTCCTAATGAACCTAGTGGTGAGAATGATGTTGAAGGTATAGCTTGTCTTGAAGGCTATAGCCTATATGCTAACCCATTATGGTGTGACAATATTTCTCCTAAAGATGAAAATCACTTCTTAGAAGATGAGAGTACTCTTAAGGGTAAAGAATATGTAGTCTTGGAAAGGAATAACCCATTGGGTGGTAAAATTTTTGACTTGCTTGAATATTTAAGAAACCCAATAGGTTATTTTTTCTTGAAAATTGATGGTGGTTGTGGTATCTTGCTTGAAAACCTGAGAGCAAAGGTGTCATTATCTCCTTGGGGTAATGCTTCTAAATATGCATCTTTGCTTGACATACTTGTGCTTAAGTTAAGTGATTCCCAACTTGTAGATGCCAAGTTGTCTATTTGTTTTAAAAAAAGAATGTGTATGTGTTTAAAAACTTTGTCTTCATCCGTGTATGTCTTTACACTTGATTCCTTTCTATACTACCTTTTTTCTTATGATAACATCCATGCTAGTCTTAGATTTGTGCTACATAGAGGTAGGAAATTTATTGGTTTGTCCATTTGTGTGAATGATAATGCTATATGGATCTTGCGGACTTTATAACCAATTGAAGCACCAACCTTGGTATGGTCTCTTGAAGAGATAAAGAAACAATTATGTCTTGTGGCTCATAAGATAAAGGCAGATCTACCTTGTGGATTATTTGATGTTATTAAGACCTTTGTAGTTACTTTATCTCTTGGTGATTTCAATAATAAAATCCTTTGTGCATATTTTAATAAGTTTTTAATATCTGATTCAAAGAATCCTTGGTTATATTGCAAATATGTGCAACCTTGGCATGTTGAGATAATTTTTTGTGCTAACCCTAACCCTCATGCCATGAGGAGTTTGTATTCATTTGTCCTTTCTTGGTTTTGCAGGGGTTGGATTTGAGGTTGAATCTTTTTCAATAAGGGAGGATAATACAATCCAAACGGCCAACATAGCTTTTGATGACATCCTTAGAGGCTAACACTTAAAGACTCAAGATTTGGTCACCTCGAGGGCACAAGAGCATGCGTAGAGGACTCGTTTTGGACATTCAAGAGAGCAATTCCATGTGTGGAGGGTTGCTTGGAGGCTGGACTTGATGACTACCCGAGAGCACAAGTGAAAAAGTGTTTTGAAGAGCTTTACAAACTCCAAAACACTCCAAAGCATCCCCCTAATTTACATACCAAGGTCGACCCTTCTTTAAGGGTAATTTAGAGATTGCACATGGTGTCTTAGCACACCATGGTCGCCCCTCTCATTAAGGGTATGTTGGTCATTTTATCTATATTTTATAATAGCTTATAAGTAGACTTTTTTTGATTATTTTCTTAGTTTTTGTTGAATATGGATTATTGAAGAAACATTGTGAGATTTTCTCTCTTGTGAAAGAGTTCCACCCGAAACTAGGGCAAGAACAAGTGTGGATTCACTTGTGTTGCATTTTGGCTTAGAAACGTTGGTGCTTGAAAAGATTGACGTCCCTCTTGTATCTACGTAAGAGTGTGGTGTTACTATTGTAAGTCTTAGGGGTTCTAGTGTTTGATACACACTTTAGTTCCTACTTCTTGTAATAGTTTATGTCTCATTATTTATCCTTTTCTTTAATGCATTGCTTGAGTTTTGATTTTTGTGTTTGTGTTCTTGTCTTCTTCCTCCTTCTTTTAGGCTAGTTTTCATCTTTCATAGGTAGATCTATATCATTCCCCCTTCTTTTAGGCTAGTTTTCATCTTTCATAGGTAGATCTATATCATTTTCATATGTATCTTTAGTTTAAGATCATAAAATTAAAAAATCTTCATCACACGTTTAAATTTTGGGCTAAATCAAAATCAGACAAATAAGTTAAAATGAAGGAAGTAAAAATTTTGTAAGTTAAACACAAATATTTTTTTTAGAGTATATTTTAGACTTTCTATTAATTTTCAAACAAATACATGCACTAAAATTGTTCTCCTTTTATTTTACTAATTTTTTAAAAATTAATATTTTTAACAATCTAAAATGATTGTTGTCTTGTGTTGAATTACCTTCATTATATTTTTCTCAATTAAAATTATTGGCTAACCCATTTTATTTTTAGGAAATATAATATTTAAGTAATATAAAAAATATTTAATGCAACAAATTATTGTATGATTACGTTAATAAAGTTAATTTATAAATAAATATAACATTTTAACTAAATAGTTGAAAGTTTAATTTAGCTAAATACTTTTGTAGATGTTCCTTCAATGGATGAAATCTTGCTAGATTATTAAAACTTCAATTAGGAATAAAATAGATTTTAAAAAGCTGGGTGTTCTCTCTTATTATTTTTTCATATAAAAGAAATCATCAATTTTTTTAATTAACTTTTAATTTAATTGGATAAATATAATTTATTGTGTCACTATCACTTTTTCTATAGCCCATTACTCTTTGTATAGCATTTTAAATGTCAGTGTAATTATTTAAATTTACAAAAATGGGTGAGATCCTATAAGGTTTTTAAAATTTAATTTAGGATCAAATGGACATAATAAATTAATGTGAAGCCTACAAAAATTGGGCGTTCTACATTATATATAGTAGTAAAGTAATGTGAATCGTTTTATATTTTACAATTATTATTTATTGACAAAATTTTTAGAATAAAATCAATACAAGTAACATATACTTATTTATCAAAATTAGTGACTAAACATCATTATATATAACGCAGAAGAGAAAGATGTGGATGTGCGTGTATGTGTTTTGGAGGGGAGAATAAATCAAATTAAGGTATTCTCCCTTATTACATATACTAGTTACTGGAGGCCCGTGCTAAGCCCGGACCCAAACTTAAAATATAAAAATGGTAATATTTTCATTTAAGAAGTTTAATATGCGTCATATTTTTAATCATATAATTAATTTACTATAATTGCAAGCTGATCATATTTTATTGATACATTTGTATAATTATTTAAATTTTTTCATAATATAATTGAATATGTTTTAATCGTGCATGGGCTTGTAGCTTTTTGTTTTAGGGTGTTTATGATATTTGTTATTTCGAGTAGATCAATTATCATATTATTTTGTTATGATTTTTTTTTAACGGCTATTTTTTCACTACCTATTGTTTGATATTCTTATATAATGTCTTTTCATAAATTGTTTTTGTCTTGTGTCTGGGGGTATATCGAAAACAACTTCTCTACCTCATCTGAGAGATAGCAGTACAATATGTGTACACTCTACCCTTTTCAAACTTCATTTATATGAATATACTGAATATATTATTGTTGTGGATAATTGAATATGTTCTAAAGAAAAATCTACTAATTAAGAAGAAAGTAAAGTAGAAAATAGGCAAATCTCAAAGGAACACAAAATTACTAAAACGTATAGAGTATGAGAATTAACAACTTGATGAAGATAATAGAATAAAAAATATTTTCGTATTTTCATGATTTTGTGAGCATGCAATTCTTATTTACGGATAAAAATAGATTTATTTTAATCTTTATTAATTATCATTCATTGTCATATGTGTTAAGGATTTATTTTAGTTACTTGTAGGTTTTCATCTTATGAACCTTATGAATCAATATAATTTAGTCTATTCATATATAGTTTATATTTAACAATCTTAATCTGAATTTACTTAAATAATACTACAGATCTTCATCAAACTGTTTTTTTATTTATAATTAAACAAATGAGAGTTTGAATGGATATACTTAGTCGTGGCAAAAGATAACAAATCATATGAGAATGGTAATTAGTTCAAAAAGGAATAATTTATAATCTCCTATAATAATCAAATTCAAAATGATTGTAACCTCTTCTCCTTTTTTCTTTTTTTGTCCCTCATATAATTTTAAACTTTTTTTAAAAAAAAAAAAAAAAAGTTGTTATCTTCTTCTTCTTTTTTTCTTTCAAAATATGCTTATTTATTAGTTCTTGAATATATTTCTTATACTTTCCGTTAATCTACTAAAAGTCATTGCCCTAATCTTTTTCATGGGAAAAAACAAGATATAATATAAATTCTTCGAAAAGGAATAATTTTTTTATTTTATAAAAAAAAGTCATGCATGCAATGGAATTAAAGTTTAAATAAAACCAAACCACTTTTATAGTGTGTTCAGCCCTACACTAAGGGGTCATTTGGTAGAGTATATAAGAATAATGTAAAATATGGTGTATTAGTAATGTTTGTATTAGCAATACTTGTGTTAGCTATGCTTGCATTAGTTATGCTTGTACTTTTCATATGCAGTGTTTGGTTCGATGTATTAAAAATAACATGAATTACATAACTTCTAATTTATTTTTTTTACATAATACCCTCAATATATATGTTGTCGAGGATGCGGAATTTTTTTTTAGGGATAATAGTGTCTTTAAGCATGTTAATGCATGCATTAGATCCATTGCATTATAATGCCATGAATTTTGACGTATTAGTAATACACACCTCAATACACAATAGAACGTATAACTAATGTAAACATTAGTTATACATAGGGTAAAAAGATATACCAAATAAGGTACTATTACATATCAAACTAATGCATGCATTAACTTTTCAATACACTTTACCAAACGACCCCTAAATGATATTCTTATTTTGAGCATATTTCTTAAGAAAGTTACACTTAAAGTAGGTGTTTTCACTAAATTACCCTTAATTAATGGTACATATTTAATACTCTCTCTGTCTAATATTGATATTCATATTTGTTTGTAAAGTTTTCAAGAAGTTTTTTAAGGGGTGAATTAGTAAAATTACCTTATTATTTATGATTTGGACACATGTGTATAAAAATAAAAATGACCAACTAATATGGAATGAATGAAATATTTTTTCCGTTAATAAAACATTTAATATAATTTTTTGATTATGTAAAAACTCATTATTAAAATGAGAGTAAATTTGAAAGAAAATTAGTATCTTTTAATCATACAAAAATTATTTATTTTAAACTAAATATAGAAATTAAAAACATCATACTATAAGACAATATAAATGTAACAATAAAAACATCATATATAGAAATGAAATCATTTATTAAAAAAATGAAATCAAATAAAGTCCAAGAAAAAATCCTATAAAATGACACACATAAGGGCCACACAAAATTAATTTTGTACTCAAAAAATTAATGATCTCAGTGAAATCAATTGTATCAATGACCACGTGTAAGTCATGAAGGGGTAGAATTTTCTCACAATATTTCAATTGTACCCGTGTGAGGATGATTAGAAGTGAGGATCCTCACTTATATATAAGATAAGAGTAATATATTTGGAAGAAAATAATGGAAATTAAGATTTCAATGATAATGATTTCAATCTTAAGATTGGAGATGGAGGGACCTTACAGTCTAAGCAATCTCCTCTTATCAATCATAATAGTCAACTTTTTCTTCTTAATAGTCGTTTATATATACAATAAACTCGATCCCAATTAATCCTAAGTCCTAACCAAGAGTCCTTTATGCTAGAACATTTCCTTGTAATGAAAGCAGTAAATTAAACTATACTTGTGCAAAAAAAATATTTTACCATGTCAATATAAAAGGTCAAATCTTTTAAAGAATATTACAAAATCTTTTTTAAAAAAAAATTACCTTGTCAGTTAATATATAAAAGATCAAATCTTTTGAAGAATATTACAAAATTCTTTTGGGATCATGAGTTAATAAATTGCGACATTTAATTTAACAGTTCATGATCTCTATGTTGGATTGGACGAGTAGTTCTTGTTCGAGTCTGCCCAATTTAATTCATGGTCATTAGACTTCAGCATTTATAGTCAGAATGTATTTAGTTATGAAATTTTCTTAGTAATATATTACAATTACTACTAAAAACTTGGCTATTAGCTGTCAAGGTTAGTGAGAGACAAAATATATGTCATTATTGCAAGGGATTTTGCGATGTTATCCCTCGCACAAGTCAAATATTTTAACTTTTAACATTTTTAGAAGGTAAAGAGGGATATCCCTTGCTAAATTATGGTGATGATAAAAAACTAATATTGAATTTACTATAGCGAGGGATTCTCTCTCACTAAATAATAAGAAATAAATTAATATTTCAAAGAAATTTAAATATAATAATTATTATTATTTTGGCTAGTACCCAATGATTTATTAATAAAAATAATATTGAAATTTTTTCCAATTAAAAAAAATAGTTATTCTTGCAAATAGTAGTAGAGAGAAAAGGTTTAACTTCTCTCTGGAATTACCCTCAAACTCTATACACCTTTTTTCTAACCAAACATGGCTTCCATTCAGCCAGATCCACCAGATCACAAAATGTTGGGCAGATCCAAACATGAGCAAACAAATTCTTCCCCATCACAACAATGAACTACCTTACTGCACTATCCCAGACAGTTCCTTCAGCCAGTCTAGTGTATTGGAGCTACCACAAATAGCTAACAATATGGATAATGACATGGGATACATTGATAACCAAAACCCGAATAGTATACTACTGACGAGGGAGGACAAAGCTAGAATACATAGACAATGGTCTTATTCGATCATAATTAAATTGACCAAAATCAAAATCAGTCATGAGTATCTTAAACACAGACTCAAGCAACTGTGGAAGCCTAGTGAAGAGTTAATACTCATTGACCTAGGTAATGACTACTTCATTGTTAAATTCATGAAAGAAGAGAATATGGTCATTGCAATACAAAAAGGACTGTGGTTCATTAACGGAGCCTTCCTATCAGTAAGAAAATGACGCCCAAATTTTGTTGCGTCCTCACCCAGTGAAAGCTACTCAGAAATTTGAATTTGCCTCCCTGAATTACCAACGGAATGCTACGACCACATCATTCTATCAAAAATAGCCAGTAAATTAGGCAAACTGGTTAAAAAAGAAATTTATGTGTCTTCTACCCTCAGAGGTCGATACGCCCGTACATGTGTCAAAGTGCTCTTAGGGATTCCGATTAAAACACATATTTTCATAGGCCAACTCAAGCAAGAGATTGTCTATAAGGGGCGGATATATTCTACACAAACTGCAAAATGATAGGATACCTACTGGCAAATTGCACATCCCAATCCACAACGGCCCAAATGCAACTCGAGGCAAGAGAGACACCACTGATATCAAAAGAATGCAAAAAGCTCATGAGAGAACATGAATGAAAAGTGGTTACTTTCCACAACCGCCAAAAAATAAAGCAAAAAAAGAATTCGCAAATAGCATATAAAGGTAATACCATACCCCCACCAAGGGCCGTACAACGGCTAATCAAGCACTAACTGAAGGCATTAATGTCAAAATTTACAATGGAAATACGGGTAAGTACCTAGATCATCAAGTTTATAAATATATTGCTAAAAACAAAGATCTAATACTACCCAAAATACCAAATACAAAGCAAACCCACATTGAAATTGGAAAATCGGCCATTCCTACTAACGAAGCAATCAGAATGTCTAATTCCTTCGATCTCTAGCACAGTGAGGCTGCTCTCCATGTTCCCAATGCAACTTCGAGAAATAAAGAATAGAGGAAAATCCAAAACTACCCCTAGGGCTCAAAACAGTAAATGCTCCCTCTCATAGCCTAATACCTACGCTGGCCCCTACTTTAATTTTAGGGGACAGAGAACTATCAAATTCCTTTACTTCCGCCCCATTCTCCAATAAATCTTTTCCACATCATCTAGACTTACACGTGCACAACTCTGTATCCACATAATTAATAAGCCAAAAAAATATTTTTAGTGGAGCACCACATATTAAAGATACAACAAACAGTAAACAAATCCCAAGTATAAACTTACTAGATTTGGGGGAGGATCCCACAAAATATCCTATCCACATTTTTTCCAATATCCAGGAAACATTAGAAGCAACAATAAATACTATCCCAGTATTACATAACTCATCCAAATATAAAAAAGGTCTTTTTATAATTAATGTTGAGGCGTCCACGACAATCTTTCCATCGCAGATACCCCAGAACAAACCAAACAACCTCATCATCCATGAATCCTCTCAACCTAAATATTACTCAGATCTACTTACCACTAGTCCACCTTTATCCAGTGTCGAGTCTCCCGGAGGGCTCCACTCCAATCTACTCCACTCACATAGCTCTAATAAATTTGAATCCATTTTCCTGGGTAAAGATGGCCCTGCAGGGACAAGCTCTAGTAATGACTGTATTCATGGAGAACAGAGAAGTTATATTCTGTATTTACGCTCCAAAGCTTCTAGCACATCTTATTTCGGAGGGGATGAGGCATGCGATGGACCTGTACAATAGCCATTTATGAATGTCGACAGTACTACAGGCGTCGATGAACCTCTAGATTCCATTCATCCCCTTCTTCCATATTCCAACCTAGAAAACTCCAACAGTACCGGTACAACAGCCCTAACCTCCTCCGATGAGCCCAACCTCTCCACCATATTTTCTAAATTATCACAACTTCATGGACATAAATTTGTTGTACCACCACTGGAAAATGTAGGGGTCAATGAGAGAGGGTATGATGTCAACTCAGCTGAGCCCGCTCGATCCATTGGAGAATACACAAGTTCAAGTTCCAAACAATGTAACATCGTCTTCTCTAGGACCTTCAAACAACAACTTAACTCATCCGAGACCTGTGAACACTTCAACATAGGAAATAGAGGAAGCGTTAAAGATTATATGAGAAATAAGAACCAAATTAACAATGTTGAAAGATATAAAAGTATCGGTATTCAATGACAAATATGCCAAGAAATTCATTCTTATCTTCCCCAAAACTTAATAAAGACCTCCATAGACATTCATCGCACGTTCAATCCCCAAGTAGGGAACTATGTGTTAGTCATGAACCCGACAACGATGCACCAGTCTTCCCCCTTGAGGAACTCCTCAAGGGAAGTTCCATTGATCAACCCACCCAGAGAAATATATCAATGAATTTAAAAATATGGAACTGTAGAGGAGCCAATGGGCAAGATTTTAGGAGGAATTTTTTTTCCTTCGTGGACTGGCACAAGCCACAACTTGTAGCCTTATTGAAAACAAAGATGCAGGATCACCTGCTTCTTCTCAATTATTTCTCTTTCAATAGAATCATTGAAGTGTCCGCTATTAAAAATGCCGGTGGGTTGGTTGTAATGTGGGATGACTCTCTTCTGAAACTGGATGAAATTGCCACCACAGACCAGGAAATCCATGTTATTGTCAAGGTAAGACATAAACATAATTCTTGGCTATTTAGTTGCATTTATTCTAGTACATATAGATGCAAATGCAGGGTGTTGTGGCAAAACCTTAAAAACATAAAGGACAACTTTAAAGGTAAGTGGTTGATAGGAAGGGACTTCAACGAGGTAATATCCAACTCAGAAAAAAAAAGGTAAGTTAGTAGATCGCTCTCGTTCTTCTGATTTTTTAGACATGATTAATTATTGTGAATTTATCGACATGAGTTTTAAAGAGAGTAAGTACACATGGATGAATAAGAGATTTAAAAATTGTAGTGCCCTAATCCTCGAAAGAGTAGATAGAATCCTTGCTTTAAATGATTGGTTAGTTGTCTACCCGAATGCCCATGTGCTCCATTTACCTAATATTCACTCAGACTATTGTCCCTTGTTTCTCACTATGTACGATGATGACCCCACCCTACAAAAGAGAATATCTAGAATAGAGAAAATGTGGGCTATATACCCGGAGTCCACTGATATCATTGCACAGGTATGGGGAACTAACGCTACGCTTGAAAGTGTTGTTAACTCCTTTTCATGTGAAGCTTCTGCATGGGCATGCAAAAATATAGGCAATATTTTTAAATGTAGAGATAAGATCCTCCGGAGAATTCAAAGTATTCAAAAATTTGATAATTACTACCATAGCTCATTCCTTAGGAATTTAGAAAAGGACCTTATAGGTGAGTTTGACTTAATCCTTAAAATGAAAGAAGATTACTGGAAGCTTAAATCAAGGGTAAATTGGCTGAATGAGGGTGATGCGAACACCAAATTTTTCCATATGTCTACCCTAATACGAAAGAGAAAAATAGAATAGCCTCTCTAAGGTTGGAGGATAATTCCTATATTCATCACCAAGCGGGAATTATTAGACAAACTTATGATTATTTCAGTAATCTCTGTAAATCAAATCTCCATAAGTCTCTTAAAGTGATGATTCCTAAAGGGAAAGTATGTCTATCAAAAATGAATAAGAAAGATCTTGAAAAAATGTCATCAGAAGATGAAATTAAAGATGTGATATTTTCTTTTCAGACTTTTAAGGCTCCGGGTTCGGATGGACTCCATCCCTTCTTTTATCAGAAATATTAGGATATAGTATGTAAATCTGTCTATAACTTTTGTTTTCGAGATTTTAAGGAATCAAAAATAGAGGAAAACATTAATTCAACTCATATTTGTCTCATTCCTAAGTGTGACAGTGCCCAGACACTCCATAATTACCGACCTATTAGTCTTAGCAACACCTTCTATAAAATCATCACTAAAATTATATCTAAGAGGCTCCGTCCTCTGATGGAAAAAATCATAGGACCCTGTCAGACTAGCTTCCTTAAAAATAGACAAGCAACTGACAATGCTATAATAATTCAGAAAGATGTTAGACATTTTAAGAAATTGAAAGGTAAGACGGGCAATCTCATTATGAAATTAGATCTTGAAAAGGCCTTTGATAAACTGGAGTGGTCCTTTATCCACCACACCCTTCTCTATTTCAACATCCCTCTAACATCATTAATTTAATCATGTCCTGCATATGTAGTAGTTCGGTGACTGTCTTGGTAAATGAAAATAGGACTGAGTTCTTTAGCCCATCTAGGGGTATTCGTTAAGGGTACCCTATGTACCCGTACATCTTTATTCTTTGCCTCAAATTCCTTGCTCATAATATTAACCACGACCTTAACTCTTGTAGGTGGGACCCAATAAGGGTCTCTAGACAGGGACCCTATTATCTCACCTTTTTTTCACTGATGATCTCGTACTTATGACTTCCACAAATAGGTACAACTGCTTAAATATAAAAAATACCATAGAAAACTTTTGTCTATGGTCAGGTCAAAGTATTAACGTTGGGAAATCAAAACTCATCTTCTCCAATAAGTGTGATGAATCCTTAAAAAAGATTATATCATGTATCTTCAACATTGGATCATGTAAAGATTTGGAAACTATTTGGGGTTTCCTATCTTCCATACAAAACTAAATAATGGAGATTTTCAATTCATTATTGATAACTTAAAAAGGAAGATTGCAGGATGGAATACTAGATTTTTAAATATTGTGGGTAGGACAACTCTCGTGAAAGCTTGTCTAAATAGTATTCCTACCCCCTTAATGTAGTACGATAAACTTCCCATTGGCATTACAAAAGTGATTGACAAAATTCAGCGTAATTTTATTTGGGGAACTACCGATGTAAATAAGAAATTACATTTAGTTAGTTGGGATAAATTAGTTAATCCTAAGGAGGTAGGTGGTTTGGGTCTTCAAAATACTTCCCTTAAAAACAAAGCTTTCCATGCAAAGCTAGCGTGGAAATTTTTTAGCAATCCTAAGGCACTTTGGGCCTCAGTCTTAATCCACAAATACACAAGGAACAAAGAAGTTGAAATTGACATCATGGGTCACAGTAAACTTGTAGTAGTACTTGGAAGAATATCATAAAAGGCAGGTCTACTTGTGTGGAAAACATAAAATGCGATCTAGGTGATGGAAGGAATATCAATATTTTGAAAGATACTTGGTTGTCCTTCAAGCAACCAATTATCAACTAGATCAATACCCCTTTAAACTATGGAGAAGAGAACTTTACCTTGAATGACCTTATCAAAAATGGCACTTAGGACCTTAACTTGCTAAGCTAATGTTACCGCAGAGCATAAAAGATACCGTTTATACAACCTTTATCTTGGACACAACAGGCCTAATAGATAAACCACGGTGTTCCCTAGTCGCTAATGATAGGTTCTCAACGGCGAGTGCTTATCATTACCTGGTAAATAAAGAGAACCGGAGTGTGCAGACGATGGGTAACTTTAAATGGATTTGGAAGTTAAACTGCCCCAATAAAATTAAGTTCTTTATATGGTTAACCTATTACAATCGACTTCTAACAACTTCGTATCTAAATTATATTGGCATGTATGTTAATACGGTCTGTAAACAATGCCAACAAACTGAAACTATAGACCATATCTTTCGAGCATGTTCAAGCACGTTGATGATCTGGGAGGCAAATAACTTGTTGCTTATTATTGACAAGCACCGGCTATTGTCCACTAAAGATTGGTTACTGCAATGCAGTAGGATGAAACACATTAAATTTGGGAATTACTTCTTTTGGAGTGATGCCTCCCCCTTTTATCTTTGGAGTATCTAGCTGACCAGGAACGATAACTTGTTCAATAACAAAACAACCATGTACCTGCGCAACTAGCACGTGATCGGGATATTGAGTTTCACTCTTAGCATGAAAACATAGAGTTATCGAGAATAAGATGGACACTAACTAACGCTGGAAGCCTTCGGCTGAAGGGATGAAACTAAATGTTAATGGCTCCTTTGATTTCAACACTAACGTTGGAGGGGTTGGGGAGTTAATTTGAGATAAGCATAGGGATTGGGTTTGTGGTTTTAATGAGAGATTTACTGCTCAATCTCCACTAGAGACAGAAACAATGGCTTTGTACTTAGGACTTAAAATGGAAAAGAAAACTACAGTGTGTCAATCTTATTGTTGTTGTGAATTCCACCGCATTAGTTTCATCTCTCACTAATGTATTAGAACCTGATAACAATTTTTTCATCATGTGCAGGGGTCTTCTGCAGGAGCTGGGGAACCTGCTGGTACGCCATGAAGATAGGAGGTTTAACGGAGCTGTGCATATCTTAGCTAAAGAGGGCAGGAAGAAGGACGTACATCAGCTTTTGGAAGAATGGGCAGTTCCACTTTTGTTTATTTGTAAAGTTATTATAATAGACAAAGAAGGAACTTCTTCTGGGCAGTCTATGTCAGTTAACTCTAGTACTGTATCTACTAACAGTGACTCTTTTGCAAGGCAATGTTTGCCAATAGTCTCTACTATATGTAATATTAATAGTTTAGACAATGACCCTCTGGGTTCATATCCGCAGCTTTGTACTATGTATAATGCATATTAAGTAATGAATAAATTCTCTTTTTACGAAAAAAATTAATAAAAATAAAATATATCCAAGGAGTCCCTCAATATGATACATTTTATTATTTTATAATTTTTTCCTAATGTAGCGAGATTTACTGCTCAATCTCCACTAGAGACAGAAATAATGGCTTTGTACTTAGGACTTAAAATGGCAAAAAAACTGCAATGTGCCAATCTTATTGTTGTTGTGGACTCCACCACATTAGTTTTATCTCTCACTAATGTATTAGAACCTGATAACAATTTTTTCATCATGTACAGGGGTCTTCTGCAGGAGCTGGGGAACCCGCTGGTACGCCATGAAGATAGGAGGCTTAACGGAGCTGTGCATATCTTAGCTAAAGAGGGAAGAAAGAGGACGTACATTAGCTTTTGGAAGAATGGGCAATTCCACTTTTGTTTATTCGTAAAGTTATTACAATAGATAAAGAAGGAACTTCTTCTACAGGGCAGTCTATGTCAATTAACTCTAGTACTGTATCTACTAACAATGACTCTTTTATACGGCAATGTTTGCCAATAGTCTCTACTATATGTAATATTAATAGTTTAGACAATGACCCCCTGGGTTTATATCCGCAGCTTTGTACTATGTATGATGCATATTAAGTAATGAATAAATTCTCTTTTTACGAAAAAAAAAATTAATAAAAATAAAATATATCCAAGGAGTCCCACAATACGATACATTTTATTATTTTATAATTTTTTCCCAATGTAGAGAGGGAAGTCTCTCACAAAATTAAATATGTAAAATTAAGTATTTAATAAATAATTATATTATGTATTTATAGAAGAACAATAACAGTGACATCCAATTGTTTGATCCCTCAATAATTATTTTAAAACCTTTTTTCTTTTCATACTTTTATATTACATCAGTTTTATATATATATATATATATATATATATATACACACACTCTTTAAAACTATTATAATTACATGAGTATCTTAGAAAGTGATAGTTAAAATAAGTAGAAATATTTTAGTGGTATTCTTAATAAAAGATGATGATTTATTAGCTTATAATTTGACAATAAAAATATAGGTGTATTAGTGGTTTAAGTAATGGTATTATTAATTGATTAGTCATGTAATGTTATTGATTGGTTGTCCTATAACTTGATAATTACACTTTGTAGCTCTGCACTACGAAATATTGATTGATTAATTTATATGTCAATAATTAAAATAAAATATAAGTGTATCTTTAATATATTTATTAAAATAATATTGATTTATTAACTTATACGATAGTTAAACTAAGTAAAGTGTATTAGTAATTTATTTTAAAATACTATTGACTATCTAACTTAAACATTGACAAATATATTAATAGTAAGTATATTAGTGATATCATTTAGAAATATTAGAGAATGATATATTAACATATATTTTAACAACTATATTAATACTACTAAAAAACAGTTTTCGCGACCATGGTTGGTGGTCGCAAAAAAGCAACCACTTGTGGTCTTTTTAAAAAAAAAAGAAATTCTAAAAGGAATAATTAATTAAAAACCAATAACATGTGGTTGCTTTAATATTTTAAAATGGTGAAATAAGCATCTCAAAATTCATCTTAATTTTATATTAATTATTGTGTTTTTTAAAAAATAAAAAGCGACCACTTGTGGTCGGTTTTTGATTTAAAAATTTTAAAAAGAAAATATTTTTGAAAAAGAGGCCACAAGTAGTCGGTTTTATTAAAAATAAATTAAAATATTATGCAAAAACCGATCACTTGTAGTCGCTTATTGATTTTAAAAAATTAAAAAAATATTTACAATAAAGGATCACTTATGGTCGATTTTTGATTAAAAATAATTTTAAAAATTATTTTTGAAAAAGTGGCCACAAGAGGTCGATTTTATTAAAAAAAAATTAAAAATATTATGCAAACACTGACCACTTGTGATCTCTTTTTGATTTTAAAAAAAATATTTACATAAAGCGACCACTTGTGGTCGGTTCTCGATAAAAGAAAATATAAAAAAAAAATATTTTTGAAAAAATGACCACAAGTGGTCAATGTTTATTAAAATAATAAATTCAAAATATTATGTTGAAAGGGATCACTTGTGGTCGTTTTTTGATGAAAAAAATTAAAATAAAAATATTTACAAAAACCGACTATAAGTGGTCAGTTTTCATTTAAAAAATATATATTTTTGAACAAGCGACCATAAGTGATCAATTTTTATTAACAATATAAATTAAAAATATTATGCAAAAAGCGATCATTTGTGGTCGCTTTTTGATTAAAAAATTAAAAAAATATATTTACAAAAAGCGACCACAAGTGGTCGGTTTTCATTTAAAAAATTTTAAAAATATATTTTCGAAAAAGCGACCACAAGTGGTTGATTTTCATTAAAAATAAATTAATAATATTATGCAAAACGACATCACTTGTGGTCGCTTTTAGATTAAAACAAGAAAATATTTATAAAAAGCGACCACAAGTGGTCGGTTTTATTAAAGAAATTAGAAAAGAAAATATTTTTGAAAAAAAGACCATAAGGGGTCAATTTTCATTAAAAATATCAATTAAAAATATTATGCAAAAAACATCGCTTTTTGATTAAAAAGAATAAAAAAATAAAATATTTACAAAAAGCGACCATAAGTGGTTGATTTTCATTTAAAAATATTTAAAAAATTATTTTTAAAAAAGCGACCACAAGTGATCTATTTTCATTTTAAAAAATTAAAGAGAATATTTTTGAAAAAGCGACCACAAGTGGTCGATTTTTAATAAAAATACTATGCAAAAAGCAACCATTTGTGGTCCCTTTTTAATTTTAAAAAAGAAAAAAGAAAACATTCACAAAAAGTGACCACAAGTGGTCGGTTTCGATTAAAAAATAAATTAAAATAATAAAAAATAAAATATTTCAATTATTATATGTAAAATCAAATAGATTTTTAATAAATATCTTTTTTTTTTATTTATACAATAAAAATAAAAATCAATTAATAGTTAAAATTTATAAAAACTGTATTAAAAGATAAACTAAGAAATAAATAAATAAATAAATAAATAAATAAATAAATAATTTTAAACATAATCTTTATTTTTTGCTTACGTTTCAATAAAATAAATATATTTTTATTGAGATAATATTACCACTATGTAGAAATGCGGTAAAGCAGGCACCTCTTCGTCGACGTGCCTGTTTGCTCCATGATTTTATTATATCATCCTTAATTAATTTACTAGTATTGAGAAACGCGGTAAAGCAGGCTCCTCTTCGTCGACATGGCTGTTTGCTCCGTGATTTTACTATATCACTCTTAATTAATTATTTTATGTCATTTACGTATTAAAAAATAAATAACATTTAATGGAAAAATTAAAATAAACATTTATGACATGTCTGTTTCGGCTGTTTCAACTAAGTGTTTGTCAACATGTCTGGTTGCTCCGTGATTTTATTATATCACCTCTAATTAATTATTATATGTCATTTACGCATTAAAAAATAATAATATTTAATTAAAAAATAAAATAAATATTTATGACATATCTGCTTCAACTGTTTCAACCGTACGTGTTCGTCGACATGTCTGCTTGCTCCGTGATTTTACTATTTCTCTCCTAATTAATTATTATATGCCATTTATGTATTATAAAAATAATAATAATTAATAAAAAAGTAAAATGGACATTTATGACATATCTACTTCAACTGTTTCATTCATAATTTTACTATATCCCCCCTAATTTATTATTATAAGTCATCTAAGTATTTAAAAAAAAAATATTTAAGAAAAAAAAAGTAAAATAGACATAAAATAATAAATTAGCTTTTAATGTTTAAAATTAACTTGACATCTTACATGAGGTCCACTTAAATTTTTTTTACAAGTGTTTTTTTATAGCAATTTTGCTATTTCACTTCTAATTAATTATTATGAGTTATTTAAGACATGTCTGTTTCACTACTTCAATTGTGTTATTTGGTTGACTCTTACATGTTGAAAAATTAATCATGTTTAGGAAACAAAAAGTAAAATAGACATTTATAAAATATCTGTTTTAACTGTAATTTTATTATATCACCTCTAATTAATTATTATAAGTCATCTAAGTATTAAAATATTAATAATATTTAATAAAAAATAAAATAAACCAAAAATGGTAAATGAATGCTTGATGTTTTAACTTAACTTGACATCTTATATGAGGCCCAATTAATTTTTCTTTTACAAGTATTATTTTAATAAAAAATTTGTTATATTACTCCTAATTAGTTATTATAAGTCACTTAAGACATATCTTCTTAGCAACTTCAATCGTGATATTTGATTGATTCTCAAAATTATTTTAGTGTCACTTAAATTGAAATAGAAGAAAAGATATTATAAATCACAATAATTTAAAACTTAAATTATTTTAAAAATATAGTTGACTATCAATGTCACAAAAGTTTGGACAAGAAGAGTATTATAAATTATGATAGCTAACAACATAAAATAATAAATTACAATGTAAAAAAAGCATTATAAATTACAATAGCTAACAACTTAAAATATCTAAAAATATATTAAAAATATAATTAGTTACCTAAATTTTATTTATGTCATATAAATTAAGATAAAAAATAACATATATATATATATACACACACACACAAGTATATCTCGTGTCGTATTTTCACAGTAATCAAAAGCTAACTAAATGTATACAAGTATATTGAATATGTTGATATCATACGGTCGATGTTGACACCCAATTTTGAACTTCTAATACTCCTTTTAGGCTGTTATTTAAGCAAAATTATTAATTTCAAATATTAATATTTCTTACACATTATTCTGGTATCAAATAGATATTGGAGTGTCACATACATGATTTGAAAATATGGAAATTGTTTTATTACTTTTTTTTTTTACAAATTATTAATTTAAATATAATATTTTAAAGTAATTTGTTAATATTTAATGAAATTATTTTAATATTCACACCTGTAATTTAAAAACATCTAGTTTTTAGTATTATTATTATACTTATTATGTATATTATTATTATTATATTAAAATAACAGTCAATTTTATTTAATTTCCTCGATACGTTTAATTTTA
This sequence comes from Capsicum pubescens, assembly GCA_030864215.1. Lineage (NCBI taxonomy): Eukaryota > Viridiplantae > Streptophyta > Magnoliopsida > Solanales > Solanaceae > Capsicum > Capsicum pubescens. Next base: position 166,629,197 of record CM061544.1, on the reverse strand, counting down.
GCCTCTTTTATACTCCAATGATGTCAATTTTAATCAAAACTGATACTAATTTTGACCCCTAATTAAAATTCAATTTGTAAACTATTTTTAGATCACCATTATTTCATTTTTAATCTCAGTCGTCGATCAATCTTGATCAATGACTGATATCAAATCTTCCATTCCATTTTTTTAAACCTAAATTACCCTAACCCTAATTCATTTTTTAAAAAAGCCACTCAACCACCTCACAACTTTTCTCTGTCTTTTGCTTCCTCTAAACTGCCACCGTCGCTGCCCAGCCACCGGTGAACCGCACCATTCCGCCATCCATCCTTTCTTCTACATATCTTATCCGACCAACAAAACGACAACAATGATGGACCAACATCATAACGACGCCGCTGATGAGCTAACCAGCTGACGGAGCCGGCGTTCTCCACATTATCGCCGCCCCTCCTCTTCTCCAGTGCTGCTAGTTGAACGGCCGGTGAAAACGGCCAGTGCTGTGGCCGCCTACTCCTGTCCACCCCATCAAAACTATATAATGACAAATATCATATTTATAGGTTCGATTTATTATTTGGAATTTATATTTACATTTAGTTTCTCTTCTCCCATTTTTTAAATTGATTCCATGAATTGAAATTGTTAAAGTTCGATTGTGAGTTTCTTCAAATTTCCTGTGAATTAGTTATTTGAAAGTGGGTAAGTATAGTTCTTCAAATTTTCTATGAATTAGTTATTTGAAAGTGATTAAGTATAGTGACTGAAATATGAATTAGTTATTTGAAAATGACTAAGGATAGTGACTTGAAATATAGATTAAGGACTTGAAAATAGTTAAGCTAGTTACTTGAAATATTTACTAGTGAGCTGAAAATGATTAAGTGTAGTGACTTGAAATGTGAATTGCTTACTTGAAAGTGGTTAAGTATAGTGACTTAACAGGTGAATTAGTTACTTGAAAATAGCTAAGGATAGTAACTTGAAATGGTGAATTAGTGACTTGAAAATGGTTAAGTGTAGTTACTTGAAATGTGAATTAGTGATTAGAAAATGATTAGGTCTAGTTACTTGAAATGTGAATTAGTTTCTTGAGAATGGCTAAGGATAGTGACTTGAAATGTGAATTAGTGACTTGAAAATGGTTAAGCATAGTTACTTGAAATGTGAATTAGTGACTAGAAAATAATTAAGTCTAGTTACTTGAAATGTGAATTAGTTACTCGAAAATGGCTAAGAATAGTGACTTGAAATATGAATTAGTGACTTCAAATGGTTAAGTATAGTTACTTGAAATGTGAATTAGTGACTAGAAAATGGTTAAGTCTAGTTATTTGAAATGTGAATTAGTTACTTGGATGGATAAGGATAGTGACTTGAAATGTGAATTAGCAACTTGAAAATGGTTAAGCATAGTTACTTGAAATGTGAATTAGAGACTAGAAAATGATTAAATATAGTTACTTAAAATGTGAAATAGTTACTTGAGAATGGCTAAGGATAGTGACTTGAAAATGGTTAAGTATTGTTACTTGAAATGTGAATTAGTGACTAGAGAGTTAAGTCTAGTTACTTGAGATGTGTATTAGTGAGTTGAAAATAGTTAAATATAGTGTCTTAAAAATGTGAATTAGTTACTTGAAATATGTGCTAGTGAGTTGAAAATTATTAAGTATAGTGACTTGAAATTGAATTGATTACTTGAAATGTGTACTAGTGAATTGAAAATGATTAAGTGTAGTGACTTGAAATGTGAATTACTTACTTGAAAGTGGTTATGTATAGAGACTTGAAATGTGAATTAGTTACTAGAAAATGGTAAAGTGTAGTAACTTGAAAATGTGTACTTGTGTTTTGAAAATGGTTAAGTGTAGTCACTTGAAATGTGAATTTGGGACTTGAAAATGGTTAAGTGTAATCACTTGAAATGTGTATTAGTGAGTTGAAAATGCTTAAGTATAGTGAGTTGAAATTTGAATTAGATACTTGAAAGTGGTTAAGTATAGCGTTTTGAAATATGAATTTATGACTTGAAAATGTGAACTTGTGTTTTGAAAATGATTAAGTGTGGTCACTTGAAGTAGTGAACTAATGACTTGAGAATGTGAATTAGTGACTTGAGAATGGTTAAGTATAGTTACTTGAAATATGTATTAGTGGGTTGAAAATGGTTAAGTGTAGTGACTTGAATGTGAATTAGTTAGTTGAATTGTGAATTCGTGAGTTAAAAATGGCTAAGTGTAGTGACTTGAAATGTGAATTACTTACTTGAAATGTGTATTAGTGAGTTGAAAATGATTAAGTGTAGTGACTGGAAAGGTGAATTAGTGATTGGAAAGTGATTAAGTCTAGTTACTTGAAATGTGAATTAGTTATTAGAAAATGGTAAAGTGTAGTAACTTAAAAATGTGTACTTGTGTCTTGAAAATGGTTAAGTGTAGTCACTGAGCTTTCAATTCTCAAAGACCCAAGGATCTACCAGGAGCATCTTATTTCTCTCTCTAAAATTTTTCTCTCTTGACAGTTATAGGTAGAACTTCCCGCCATTTAAAGTTGGTACTACGGCTTCTCAGCCACCGGCAGAGCTTCTTCGACAGCCGGAAAATTCCCCACAGGACCGGCATGCCTGCATCTAGTCCCCTCATAAGACTCCACCCACACATGTGCCTCATTTATCTTAGCAGGTACCCCAATTGGATGGTTATTCAGCTCGAATTTCAAAAGATCAGCTCTGATAGGCTCAGGCGATCCTCAATCAAGCTCAATCAGAAAAGAATGGCAAGCTGGGGGAGGTGACAAAGAACACAATTCAATTTGCCCCGATATTTATTTCATAACAAGCTCAATCGGAGGCAGTATCCATAGAGAAGTTACATTCGGTTCCAATTCAACCATAAGTCATTTTGACTTTCCCAATGCATAATGATGGCGGTAAGCTCCCTATTTCATCTACTCAACCATCTTGTGAGAAACCTGCTATGGTGAATCCCCTTGTATCACTTAATAAGGAACCCGATATGGATTTTCCAATGTCCATGCTGGGAACTAGAATTCCTATACCTACTGGGCCCCCTAATACTACTGTTATTTGGACCAAACCAAATCATGGACATGATCCTCCCGTTCCTAGGGTTAACCATTCGTTGGCTATGAAATTGAGAGCACAAGAGGCTATGAAAACTGAGCTTATTCAAATTTAGCCCTAAAAAATAACTACCAAACAAGGTCTCCCAGCGGTTGTGTTTAGATCTGAGGACTACAAAGTCAAATTAGCTAAGAGATGCAGGTTTAATCTGATTAGGAAATTTGAAAACAACATGCCTAAGATGGAGATGATTAGGCGACAGTTCATTCTGCAAATAAAGTTAAAAGAAAAGGTCAAGCTCACTCACTTTAATTCCAACCATCTGTACATTGACCTGGATAATTAATATGATCACTCAATAGTGTGGTCAAAAGAAAAGATATACATCCAAGGTCAGATGATGCATTTTCAATTGTGGACTCCCACTTTTAATCATGAAGAAGAAACTCCACTGAACCTTGTATGGGTTAGCCTGTCTGAGCTCCCCTAGCACTGTTATTGTTTGAAGGTAGTGACGCCTCTTTTATCCCCTATTGAAAAGGTATTATTTCTTTATCTGGCAACTTATAAGAAAACCAGGGGTAGTGTGGCTAAGGTCAAGTTGCAGATTGACCTCACTAAGCCAAGACCCCAATATGTTTGGTTGGGTTATGATGATGATGAACATGGGAAAGATAGATGGAAAAATATTATGTATGAAGAGGTTCCAGAACACTGTTCATATTGCAAACATTAAGGACATGCTGCAAAATCCTGTGTTGTTAAAGGAAAAGATGAGGATGCTAGGCAAAAATTGGTTTCCAATGAGGACCCTCAGGGGGGAGGTCAACAGGATGAAATCCCTCAAATAGGTCAAAGATTGCAGACTTCACATGATATAATGTAGTAGAAAAATAAAAATAAAGGGAAGGCAATTATTAATGAACGGCAGAACCAAACAAAATGGGTAGGGAAAACCAAAGAATGATATTCAAGCCAAGGTCTCCAAATAAATATACAAGGGATACACTTGATAAGTCTACTCCAGCACATCTAATGCTTTTACTGCCCTTCAACATGAACAGAGTAGAACTGGGCACAATTGTCCAGTCAATATTGAGGAGGCTAGCAAAGATATATCACAACCTAATGAACCTAATGATATAGAGTATGCTGAAGGGAGCAACATGAATACTATTGGCCAGGAGAAACAACTGAATAGCTCAACTGATATTAATCAGGAGGATATGCAGCATAATGAAATGGCACCAGAGATGGTTCAAGGAGATACTTCTAACACTGAAACTTGTTCTCAAGAGGATGTGATTCTTAAATAGGTGATTACCTCTGACAACATGGATCAACACAGTGTAAACCCTTTCATTAGGAATTTTTCTAACTCCTCTCAGGAGATTGAAGATGAATACAGAGTGATTCATTCTGACGATGAAGTGGATGATAGAAAACTAGAGCACATAAGGGATATGGATGACAATGTAAATCATATATTTGATCCATGGGATCAAGTAGATTATGATATGAAGGTGAATCAACTTGCTAATCAGTAAGGGTTTTCTCCCAGGGGGTCTTTACTCAAAGCTAACAAGGGGACAAAATAAACCATGTCTAGCATGACTGGACACACAACCAGGCCTTGTACCAGGTCTCATATTCATAAAACACCCAAATGATTAGACATATCATTTGGAATGCAAGGGGTATATTTACCCAAGGTGTTCTAGAGAGAATTCAGCAACTTATCACCATTCATTAAATCTCTTTGATAGCAATTCTGGAACCTTTTTTTAATAATACACATCTTGAAGAAGCTAAAAGAAAACTCAAGATAAAGCATTCTCTCTGCAATCCCAATGGCAAAATCTGGGTCTTTTGGACTATAGATGTCTCTTGTGACATCATTGTTAATAAAAAGCATCAGATTACCTGCTCAGTTTCTCATAGTGCTCTAGTCCAAAGTTATCTGATGACATTTGTTTATGCTAAGTGTATTGACACCTTAAGAAGACCCTTGTGGAATAAACTGGTGCAACTGGCTGCAACACCTTTACGTTGGTGTACTATTAGTGACTTCAATGTAATCACTGAAGTTGATGAAAAACTGGGTGGCATCCTTTATGACATGAGGAAGAGTTTTGAATTTCTGGGGGTAATTGAAGCTTATAGACTAACTGATTTGGGATTCCATGGTCCTAAATTTACATGGTCTAACCTTAGAGGTATCCAATTCAGAATTTGGAAAAGATTGGATGGAGCAATAGTTTCTGATACATGGTTGGAGAAAATACCACTGTCCAGCATTACTCATCTATCTTCTGTAGGTTCTGATCATTGCCCTCTACTCATGGAGATACAGGATAGGGTGGTTTTATATATTAAATACTTTAAATTTCTGTAGGTTCTGATCATTGCCCACATTTCTAAATTCAGTGGAGACTTGTTGGCAGAAGCCTTGTACAGGTATACCTATATGGAGATTTCAATAGAAATTGAAGAGATTAACTACAACTCTTAGTCACTGGTCTAAAGTAGAATTTGGTGACATCTATTCTAATGTAAAGAACTATGAAGATAAAGTCAAAGAGGCTGAGGAAAAATTGATCTTTAATAACACAGATGGGAATAAACAGGAGTTTCACAGGCTGCATGTTGAATACATTAGACATCTCAAGGCTGAGGATGCTATATTAAGACAAAAATCTCAATTACATTGGTTCAAATATGGAGATGCAAATTCCAGATACTTTCATGCTTTTATCAGGGGGAGAAGAAGAAGAATATTTATTCACAAAATCAAAAATAAGGAAGGGGAGTGGATTCAAGGGGATGCTGATATTGTTGTTGTTGTATGTAAACACTTTCAAGACATATTTACTGGAAGGCTGAACATGTACAGGAAGAGATATTGTTCAATATTTCTAAGCTGATATCAGATGAGCAAAATGATAACCTGCAGGCATTCCCTGCTCTAGAAGAATTGAAGAAGGTTGTATTTTTAATGAGTGCTCACTCAGCAGCTGGTCCTGATGGTATGAATGGGAAGTTTTTTCATTAGTGTTGGCACATCGTATGAGAGGATCTTCTATAGGTGGTGATAGATTTCTTTTGTGGTCATACTATGCAAAAATATTTCTCCCACACCTGTTTTGTCCTACTTCCTAAAGTAACTCACCCTAAAAAACTCTCTGAATATAGACCTATTAGCTTGAGTAACTTTACTAACAAGGTTATTTCTAAACTCATCTATCTCAGAATTGCCCCCATTCTACCTTCTCTTATATCTGATAAACAGTCTGGCTTTGTGAGAGGTAGGAATATAGCTGAGAACATTATGCTTGCCCAGGAGATTATCAGTGGAATTAAAAAACTAGTAGTGGGTGGAAATGTGGTCATTAAACTTGACATGGCCAAGGTTTATAACAGGGTGTCTTGGTCTTATACTTGCCTTGTTCTGAGGAGATTTGGATTTGGTGAGACAATTATTGACATAATTTTGAGGATTCTATCAAACAACTGGTATTCTGTGCTGGTAAATGGTACCAAACATGGTTTTTTTCATTTTACCAGAGGATTAAAGTAAGGTGACCCCCTCTCCCCTGCTCTATTCATTCTTAGGGCTGATGTTTTGTCAAGAGCCATAAATACACTGCACCATCATCCCCAGTATTATGGTTTTCACATGGAAAGACATGGCCCTCAAATTAATCATCTTAATTTTGCTGATGATATAATCATATTCACTATTGGAAGAAGACAAACCCTGAGATGACTTATGAAAACTTTGGCATCTTATGAAGTGGTATTTGGCCAAATGGTCAACAAGGACAAAAGTCACTTTCTATTACCTGATCAAGCTTTTCCCTCCACTGTTACAAGGGTTAAAGCTGAAACTGGTTTTCAGCAGAAACACAGCTCTATCACATACCTTGGATGGGCAATCTATATTGGTAGACAAAAAATCAGTCATTATGCTGGGTTGGTCAGTAAAGTTACTTCTAGAATATCAGGTTGGCACTTCCGATTGCTTAGTTATGGTGGTAAATCTATCTTGGTAAAACCTGTTCTACAATCAATTCCCATCCATATCCTTTCAGTATGCATACCCTCCAAGATTATTCTGAAAAACCTTATGAGTCTGTTTGCTGATTTCTTTTGGGGGTGGAAAGACAACAAGAAAAAGTATCATTGGGCATCTTGGAGAAACCTTTGCATTCCTACTAATGAGGGAGGAATTGGTATCAGGCACATTGCTACCACATGTAGATCTCTGCAGTTGAAGCAATGGTGGATCTTCAGGACTAAAAACACTCTTTGGGGAAATTACTTACTAGCCAAATACTGTCAAAGGGTTAATGTTATGGCCAGGAAAGAATGCGATGGGAAATCACTGATATGGAAGGCGAAGATGAAAAACAAGAAGGAAGCTGAATATCATATATTTCGGAGAATTAGATTAGGTACATGCTTCTTTTGGTGGGATAATTGGTCTGGTCTGGGACCTCTTCATAATTACAGAGTTGATGATATTAGATCAAACAATGTTAAGGTTGCATCATTTGTAGCTGAGGTTGCATGGAATGTGCAAAAATTAACCACAACTCTTCCCCCATAACTGTTTTAAGTTGTCCTTAAAGTCTCATTCAGTTTTAAAAAGGGGGCTGCTGATTTTCCAATTTGGACACTGAATGCAAGTGGAGAATTTTATTGTTCTTCTACCTGGGGATTAAGAAGAGAGAACAGAGAAAAAACCATGATTAATACTTACACCTGACATAGGTTGATCCCTTTTAAATGCTCTTTCCTTCTTTGGAGAGTTCTGAGAAGAAAATTGCCTACAAATGAAAGAATCATCCAATTTGGTATTACTCATACAACCTGTGGTTGTTGTTCTGCTTCTAGTTGGTAAACCATCCCATATACCTTTGTTAATGGACCATTTTCTAAGCACATCTGGCACTATTACTCTTTCGCTTTGGAGATGATTCATGACACAACTTCACTCAGAAATTTGTTGTTGAAATAATGGAGTTCTAAGGTTATGCTGGAATTTGTGGAAAATTAGAAGTGTTGTTAAGCATGGTGGAAAACATCCTCAACTGGCCAGAGTTAAATTGCTCATTTACAAGGACATCCATCACTTATTACACATTACCTTTCCATACATTCCCTGGCCTACTGGATGGTCATATATTATGGCCTATGGTGAGAAATGCAGACAAGTGACAAAAGTAACAACTATGTATTGGTCTAAACCACCAGCTAATATGATCAAGTTGAATTTTGATGGCAGTGCTCTCACTAATCCTGGAAAGATTGGAGCAGGGGGGTCATTAGAAATCACAATGGTGATCTCATTTATGCCTATGCTACACCTTTGGGCCAGGGGACCAAAAATCAAGTAGAAGTGGAGGATGCTATCTGGGACTATCTTGGTGTCCGAGGAATAACATCTAACAGGTTATATTAGAGGTGGATTTTGAGCTTTTCGTCAGGTGGATAAGACAGCAAATACCAATCCCGTGGCAACTACAACCTCTAATTGAGTCCTTGATTAAACTCATAGCATAGTTCCAATTGTGCCTCTGCAGATATGTTTACAGGGAAGCCAACTTTGTAGCTGATGCCTTATCCAAAGTCAGTCACCAGGCAGATCAACCTTAGCATTATTTCCATTTTTGTCAGCTTCTCTCAGAGGTAGCAGGCTATTTTCAGCTAGACAAACTGGGTATGCCAAGTTTTAGAAGAAGAAAGTTGAACAGGTTACATGAGCCACCTTAGAGCAATCTTAGTATATCATAGTGATAGGAAAATATTCTTTGAATATTTCATTTTCTGTAATTTGTATTTTATCTGAAAACGCAGACTGGAGGTTAGGTTTATGCCCCCCTCTATGTACAACTTCTTGTGATAAATAATAAGGCCTGGGGGTAATGTCAGCCCCTAAAATTTAATAAAAAAAGTGTAGTCACTTGAAATGTTAATTTGTGACTTGAAAATGGTTAAATGTAGTCACTTGAAATGTATATTAGTGAGTTGAAAATGGTTAAGTATAGTGAATTGAAATGTGAATTAGTTACTTGAAAGTGGTTAAGTATAGTATTTTGAAATGTGAATTTGTGACTTGAAAATGTGAACTTTTGTTTTGAAAATGGTTAAGTGTGGTAGTGAACTAATGATTTGAGAATGTGAATTAGTAACTTGAAAATGGTTACGTATAGTTATTTGAAATGTGTATTAGTGAGTTGAAAATGGTTAAGTATAGTGACTTGAAATGTGAATTAGTTACTTGAATTATGTATTATTGATTTAAAAATGTCCAAGTGTAGTGACTTGAAATGTGAATTACTTACTTGATATTGTACTAGTGAGTTGAAAATGATTAAGTGTAGTGACTTGAAATGTAAATTAGTGACTAGAAAATGATTAAGTTTAGTTACATGAAATGTGAATTAGTTACTAGAAAATGGTAAAGCGTAGTAACTTGAAAATGTGAACTTGTATTTTGAAAATGATTAAGTGTAGTTCAAATCTTACTTAGAATTTTTTTTATACCGTTATTATATACTGATTTTACTTTTAATATAGAATCAATATGTTCAAGCAATCGAAGAGCTCAAAAGGAGTCGATTGATAGATAATTAAGGCAGTCCAATCATGGCATCAGATGAAGAAACTTTCTCCTGCTAGCTGGATATAGTTGGAGACGTGTACAAGGAAAAGGCATACAATCTTTACACTGAGAAGAACTTCCACCGCCTCTAATGTGGATTACAAGATATAGGAAGTTTTTCCAGTATGTCATATGAACAACTTGAGGAATTGCGATAGAAAGTTTAGGAGCTTGCTAGGAACTGTGAGGAGTAACGAAAAAGAAAGATGGAGGAGGAACGACATAGGACGACACTTGAGTCGGACGATTAAAAACTCAAGGCTTAAATAAATACTTCAATCAAGATTTCTCATTCTCTGCCCCTAGCTCTGATGATGATGGTGGAGAGGATGAGGAGGATAGAATAGAGTATTAAGTGGTGCTATTATTTTAGTTTTGGATTTTATTATTTTGGAGTGTTTGAAAAAATTTATTTTGGTGATTGTTTGCATACTTTTTTAATACTTGCTTTGCATGTTGTTTAAGTGGGATGAATATTAATAAGGTTTGGTTGCTTAATTTCAATGTTTGAATTATTTTGGAAGTATTTTTTTTTTAATTGTTTTGTTGGTTTTTATTGGTTGTACTTTGATTTTCTATTGAAATATTATTTTTTGGTGCAGTAAAAAATTTAAATTACTTTCATATTAGCAAGGGACTTTGTGAGGGATATTCCTCAAAATATTCAAATATTAAATTAATTTTTATTTGACTTAGCGAGAGATATCCATTAGTATATTTAAATTTGTAATTTTATTAATTTTACGTATCAAGGATCGTCCCTCACTAAATTTTAAATTAACATTATATATATTTTTAATATAGCAAGGGACGTGCCTCACTAAATTATATTTTTCTGAAAAATTATGAGACCAAAATAGTGATGGCTGAGTGTCGGAGTCCTTCACTACTTTGTGAGGGCCTCCCTTACTAATAATTAGCAAGGCTTAAATTAGCAAGACACCTTGTAGCGATGGCTGCCCTCACAAAATCTTGATTAGTGAGGGGTGTCCCTCACTAAATCACATGGCTAAAACAACACTTTTTAGTAGTGAATATCGTATCAACAAAACTAAGGAATATATGCATTTAAAAGTAATGAGACGTTTCAATAATTCAAGTTTGATAAGAATATTTTAATTGTACGTTATTTCATAAATTTTAATCTCATAATGACAACATATCTCTTGAAGTGATGAAGACTTTTGTCCAAATTTTCAGTAAAAGAATATTCAATCGCTTTCTCTTGAAGGTTATTTAAGAGGTTAATAGTTGACTTTTCTATCTTATCCCAAGTTGCAGTAGGTTGAGGCTCTTCATCAGAACTTTCATATTCATCTTCTACATTTGTTGTCTCGTGTTCTTTCATTCCAATGACATGTGCTATAATATCTTCATCAGTTTAAGTTTCAAGTAGTGAAAGTGATGCATCAAACTCCATATAAGATGTGTTATAATCTCTTCATCAGTTTAAGTTTCAAGTAGTAGAAGTGATGCATCAAACTGCATATAACATGTCGCATCTATTGCTTAATTGATGCGAGTAACGACACTATACCAACATCTTCAACAAGTTCTAAAGTTTCAGTAACAATATTTTGAGGTTGTCATTTGTAGGTAGAATTTTTTTCCAACAATGGAGAATGGTAGAGGTCTTAACATCATTTCATACCTCTATAAGAGTGTTAATTGTTTATTGTACATTGAACTTGTTGTCATTGGATAAGAGTTGGTTTCTATTGTTCTCCTTTTCATCAATCAACTGTTTGATAAAATGAGTTTTACACTTGACCTTAAAATTTACAATTACACCAGCATCTGCGGGCCAAAGATGTGATGTTGTACTCGGTGGAAGAAAATGAGCTTGAATAACAATATGTTAGCACAACATTATCATTAAAAAGGTATGAATAAATCTACATATATCACTTTAATATATTTAGTCGATCTTCATATTTCTCAATATCATGAGGAGTGCCATTATCCATCAACAACAAAATTTTATGATTTTCATCTTCAAATTTAACATTGACACCAAGCATGTATTGTTTGAAATTTCATGAGTCATCCATGCTTTATTGTTAAATAAATAATTGATGTGAGGGAGATATCTCATGTTGACATACTTATAACAATGAGGTTTAGCAATAGATCCAATAACCAAAATGAATAGAGCAGGCACAAAAATTTATTTTAGCCCTTTTCATATTTTTTTAAAAAACAATCTAAAACAAGCACTTAATCCTTCTAAAAGAATTAATAAATCAAATATATTGTAGCAATAAAATATCTTACCCAGATAATTGCACGGTAACATCACTATGATTCCAGATTTATCTTTCTTATGTCTACTCTCTAGCATTTGACCAGGAGGCTTATTTGGATACATACGAAAAAGAAGTTCAGTCTCATTATAATTAAAGACATCTCTAAATGCATAATATTTTATTACTTCTTAAAGGTTTAGCGTGTAATGTAGGAAGTTCTTGTTGGGAGAACTCTCTGCCTCACCATGAAAACAACAAAACCTGATGCCATGTTGTTGTTTAAATCGTACGAGCCACCAGTTAGAGGCAAAGAAGATTTTTTTCTCCAGCGTGTTAAAATCTTGAAATTCTATAGAACTAAAAGTTTTGGCAATTATAATTGCATCTTTCGAGATGACTGATAACATTCAACTCACACGTCAATTTAACTGCAAGGCGATCGTTTTCAATATAATACCAAACTTTGAGTAGGGGTCGAATCTACGAGGAACAATGTGAATGGTGATCGAGTAAGTTCGAAATGAAAGTTGCTTGCTAGATTGAAACTTCGGATACAAATATTTTGGGAATTTTTAATGTTTTCAAATGTATAAAACAATTTTATTTTTAAGCTTCTAGAAAACTAACTCGAGACTAAAAATAATTAAGGTATAATCAATCAGGAGCGGATCTTGGGGTCATGCCATTCTAGGTGTGAACTCATGCATGGGTATTTGATAATTTATCCAAATTTAGCTATAGTCATGGGTAGGCTAGATTTAGAGGTATTAGTGTTAATCTTTCAATAAAACACTAAATTTCTTTTGTGGGTTCTTTCGAACACCTCACGAATGTAGCCAAACAACCAATTCAATACCTCAATTAATACCTTTATTACTAAGATGGTACTATCAAATGAGTTAACTCAAACAACACCCTTATTTCTAAGTTAATGTTATCCCACAAACTAACCCAAGTTATTGTTTGCAAATACCACTCACCCAATACCCCTCTTTCAAGAATGGCATGGGATCCCAAGCAATTGCAATTTTCGCCCACAATTTCAAATTCAAACATTGAGTATAAGAAAAACCCATAACAAATAACTAATTCGGAGGATAAATTGACAACACTCATACACTAATCACACACTATTCAAGCATAACCCCAAGAGAAAGAACTAGCTACTCATAAAGATAGTAAGCAAACATATACTAAGATTTCCATCAAATTTATTCATGAAAGATAAAAAGAATGTCAAACCACACTTTAAATACCAATAAATCTTCAATAGAATTTGCCAATTCTTCACTTAGGAGTTACTCTAATGCCTTTTTAGCTCAAGATTAGTACAAATTTCGCTCTTAAGCTCCAAGTGATAAGAAAAAAATTGAAGATGAAAGATGGTAAAAGATTGATGATGGAAATTGAGATAAGGACCTCTATTTAAGCCCCAATACCATATTTTTCAAATATTACAAAAATGCCCTTCAAAATTTTCCGCTATACCACAATCGCCATCTCTTGACCGCATTCGCGACTCCCATGATTACGGTAGTCATACCGTGATCACCCTCCGATTGACTTGTTGACTGGTTGAGATCATGACCTTCGGGACGCAGTTACGGTACCTGATAGTCGACTCTTAGTCCTGCATTTCAACTTTTATTTTTTTTCCTCACATTTCTTGTCTTTCACCTTCTCCTAATCTCATTTTATCAAGTTGACTTGCTCATCTTCCCATTTCAACATTTATCTACAAAAATGAGCATTAAGTAAGAATGTAACAACAAATCAACAAAAAAGCATAATAATTTACGCTTAAAAGGTGCTAGTAATTTATCAAATTGACTACTTATCAATGACATGATTTGTCCTTGCTTGACAAAATTAAATTTGTACTTCTTTGTCAGTCTGAAAAACCTTGAGTGGTTATTTTTTGAATAAAAAATATTATAAAAATTAATTTCTATACATAACTCTAGGTGCATACATTCAAGCAATTTCTTGCTTTTTTAACATAATTTGTAACAGCTTTAGCTTGCTTAGTCATTTCAATGTACTTGTTTTTCCTATCAAGGATGCCCCTGATAGCTTGATGACAACCGATTGGAAATTTTATGTTATGTTTTTCATGTATGATTGTACAATTATGAAATTAAAGGGGGGGGGGGAATTGAAATCTTTTTCTAGAGTCGACTGATCATTCTTGATAGTCAACTCACCTACGGGTTAGTATACTTAATAAAATAAAATAAAACCAAAAGTGCAAATAAAAGAGTAAGAAAGAACACTGAGATTTATATTGATTTGGATCACCAGTGTGGTGCCTACTCCAGTCCCCTTAGGTTTCAAAGATTTTCTATAGAGTTTTAACATTGAGAATGGAGTTACAATAGTTTGAACAATTTCTGAATCTTAATCTGTTGTTTAGATCTTATGACACAACCTCGACTGGTATAACTAAGTTGACTCTATCTTTTTTTTTTTGTAACTATTGTAAATCGAATATTACAAAGCTTTGTGAAGACAAAAAGATAAGATAGGTTGATAGTTTCCTACGAAGTTGCGTAAGATGTTTTCTATCTTCAGTCTTTTTTTATAGTCTTAATCTCCTATAGCTTCTTTGCTCTAAAAGTAAAAACCAAGGGATTCCTTCTCAATCAAGGATTTTTATTGATTCCTTGATTGAGGATTCACATCATATGGTACGTCTATATCAGATATGTCTGTACGCATGATATGATCTTTCTTTCTTGGATATTGATTCACATCCATACACGTCCATATCAGATATGTCTGTGTAGGGGATATAATCCTTCTTCCTTTTGCAACTCCGTGTGAAATCTACTTTCCATAATTATTGCTCTATGATTTCTCTCAGTACCATTAACTCCTTTAAGTTAGGGATCTCTTTAGATCTTCTCGTTTGTTATTCCAATTATAGATTTGAGACGATCTTTCTACGAAATCCTTGCATAAATCATATCTTCAGTATGACCTGCATATTTTCTTTATTAGTTTATCATTATTAAAATATATTATACTAATATAGGAGGCTAACAATCTCCTCCTTTTTTATGATGACAAATAATAAACTTCAATTGACTTTCTTATATACATAGTTGGTTGTCTCCCCCTTTTTTGGAGACATCTTCTGTATCTGATGTTTATAGACTTTCTCCCCCTTTGACATAATAAAAAAAAGGGAAAGCATAGGAAATAGACAGATATAGCTAGCAAGCAGATCATATGTAAAAAGCGACCAAAAAATGTCCATGCTAACAACACACAAAAATAAGGGAAGAGGGGATACAGAGTTTATGCCAACGATGGGGGACACGCGCCCTTTGAATGAGAAGACAAGAGATCAGAATTTTTTCAAACATTAGGTAAGGATGTTGTGCATATTGTGACAAAAATGTTCATAAGCTTTTTCAACATTTTTTTAGAAGGTTGAGTAGGAGTTCTGGACTGATATGGAAAGATCACTGTGGGAGGAGTTTGATTCAGATTTGATGGAGTCAACCTGATCAAATAACCTATTAAGAAGCTTAAAACCTTCCTTTTTAAATCCATCAATCGTCAAGCGTGTTTTTCCCACATTGGTGTTAGTGTCCTTACTCAGCTGCAACAACCTGCTTGTCGACTCCTGAAGACTCAGAAACCCTTCCTCAATTGACTTGAGGCATTTCTTGATTTCCTCTATTTCCTTTATCGCTAGAAGTGCAAGATTAAGAATATTTTTACTAGCCTTGGGTAAATCGGTCTTTGACTTCGCGAGCTCCTTTTTTCACTATTCCCTGTCGACCAGTACATATCTCATGCTAGCAAATATTTTAGAATCGTACGTCATAGAGACTTGTATAGAAAGGTACTCAGAGAGATCAATGAAGTAGTGGAGGAGAATTTAGGTAATCTACAATCTGTAAGGTAAGCTAGTTATGGCATTGGCATCAACCTCACTCTCCAATATATATTCACAAAACCACACAGCCCAATTAATTTTGTATTTCTTAATCATGCAGTACAAGATGAACACATCTCGACAGGTGACATTGATGAGGGAAACCTTCCTTGGGATTAGGGTGGTGGAAATAATGTGAGCTAAAATTCTGTATTTAAAAAAAAAGAGACAGTGGACCAAAGTTTGATGCATTGACTTTCGGATCTGAAACAACCTTTTTTGCTTCTTCAAAGCTAACCTCAAAATTATCAGGCCATGTACCATTCATAAAGGGAATAACTCCAGAGAACTTAGTATCAAAAATCTTTTCCAAATAGAAAATCATTTAGGATGATTCTGGTTCCAAGCACAATAGTTTCCAACTCACCACTGTCTTGGGAAAGATGAAGATTTATGTAAAATATGCGAACAGAATCTTCATAAAATTCTAAGCTGCAGAGACGGAGTACAATAGATAGGTTTTAAGCTTTAAAAAACAACTTACATTATAGTGAGACTCTTTTAACTGTGAGAGATTCATAATTCTTCCGAGCATAATAGAGCGAATTTTAAAAACAACAAATTTTTATCACTGCAATACAGTCCAAAACTTACACATGTCCTTTAGTGGAAGAAAGTCCAGAAGAGAGAGACGAGTTTTCTTAAGGGATGAATTAAGGCTAGAAGTTGGGAAATTCTTATGGGAAGTCGATTACAGGAATTGAGAAGAGGCTTTCTCAGAGGACTCTAAGATAAGAACTGGGTCATGATTGTCAGTTTGGTAGTCGATGGGATTCTTTGCAAGATTTGTCATAGATCTTGTTTGGGTCATTTGAGGGATGAGAAAGAAGACACTAGAAGAAGGTATAAAAAGGAAAAAGAGGAAAGTAAAATGGTGGGAACATGAAAAGAGGTGATGTAAATAGAGGTGACATATGAAGAGAAAGAGGTGCAGACTTCTCAAGAAGAGAAAAGGTAAAGTAAAAATTAATATGGGAAGAGAGAAGACGAGGCGGTAAATGCATAAAAAGAGGGTGGATAAAAGGTAATGATTATGAGTAAGAAAGGTAAAATATTTTTAAAATACTAAAAGACAAAAATATTTTAGACGAAATTTAGCAAGAATAAAAGATAGTGCAATTAAATATCATTAATGCATGTAATACCAAGACTTTTTCTTAGAAAACATAATCTTTCTTCTAGCAAAGGTTTAGTAAAAATATTAGCAAGTTGATTTTCATAGTCAATAAATTTTAAAGAAAAGTCTCCATTTTCCACATGATCATGAATAAAATAATGCTTGAGATCCATATGCTTAGCTCTAGAATGATACACTGTGTATTTGGACAGATTAATTGGACTAGTATTATCACACATAATGGGAACAGATTCAAATAATAAATCAAAGTCAAATGATTAATGCATAATCCATAGAATCAGAGTACCATAATTTCCAATGGCTATGTATTCAGCTTTAATGGTTGATAGAGCAACTGAAGTCTATTTCTTGCTATGCCATAAAATTAAGGCATCACCAAGAATTGGAAGGTTCCACCAGTTCTTTTTCTATCATTTTTTTCACCTACAAAATCAGCATCTAAGTAACCAGTTAAACCAAATTTAGAGAACGGGGGTACCATAGTCTAAAGTTTTGAGTCCCGATAAGATAGTTAATGATCCGTTTGATAGCAGTCAGGTGGGACTCCCTGGGAGCGACTGAAACCTTTTATATTTTCAAACACTAAACATAATATTTGGTCGTCTTGTGGTCAAGTAGAGTGTGAGCTAATTATTCCTCTATATGTATTTTCATCAACATGTTTTCCAGATGTATCTGAGTCAAGATTTGTTGAGGGACTCATTGAAGTTTCGAATACTTTTCCTTTTTCCATTCCAAACTTTTTAATGAGCTCTTTTGTGTATTTGGTTTGAATGATAAAGGATCCTTTGGGAATTTGCTTTATTTGTAATCCCAAAAAGAATGTGACTTCCCTCATGAGGCTTATTTCAAATTCTCCTTTTCAAGATTTGCAAAATTCTCGCACAAAGAGATGTTAGGACTACCAAAAATAATACCATCCACATATATTTGTCCGATAAGTAAGCTAGAGTTTAATTTTTAAGTGAAAAGAGTAGTATCTATTTTTCCTCTTTGGAAGTTATTATTTAACAAAAAAGTACCCAATCTCCCATACCAAGCTTTTGGAGCTTGTTTGAGACCATAGAGTTCTTTTGAGAGTTTAAAAATGTGATTTGGATATGAAGGATCTTCAAATCTGGAGGTTGTTTAACAAAGACCTCTTCATTAATGAAACCATTTAGAAAATCACTTTTAACATCCATTTGATATAAATTAAAATGTTTAAAAGCAGCAAATGCTAAAGGAATCTGAATAAATTCCAACCTTGCCACAAGATCAAATGTTTCATCGTAGTCAATACCTTCCTGCTGGGAGTAGGCTACTAGTCTGGACTTATTTTTTATGACCTTAACTTTTTCATTCTTTTTATTTCTGTAGACACATTTGGTTCCAACAATTGAGTAATTTTTCAGTCTTTCGACCAGATTCTAGACTTGATTTCTTTCAAACTGATCCAGTTCTTCTTTCATAGCTTGAAATCAAGATTTGTCTTTAAAGTCCTCATTAAATTTTTTAGGTTAAATTTGAGGCACAAACGCTACTGATGCTTGTTTTTTTAATCATTTGGAAAGCTTGCACTATGTCTTCATTCTCTTGGACATTTATTTTGATATTTTAGCAACATGAGCTGACTCTGGTTGATCCATAGTTGACTCAGAGATGACTTGCTCAGGTGCTTGTCATGACCCGAACTCGGGCCTGGTCATAATGGGCAATCTCAAGCCCACCATGGGCCGGATAAAACCCCCTTAGACTTACCTCAAAAACACATAAATATAAGATATGGGAGCCAAACAAGTCTATGAAAGATATATAAACCCAAAGAAATATTAGAGTCAAAATAAGACATCTAAGACATCCCAACACTATCCACAAAATCCTCTACACCAAAAATACCAACTAAGTTAGGACATGCCCCCGACCATTGAAAAAGAATCCAAAAGTACCAAGACAATAAAGAAAGAATTATGAAATGATGGGGCCTTTCAAAGGATGCAGGCTTACCACTTCACAGTTGATCGATAAAAGTACCCATCCACCTAACGCTGCACAGGAGTAACAGAAAAGTCCTCTAAACCTACATCATGAAATGATACAACGTTAGGAGATGGTCAATGGGGCGAGCACTAGCATGTAACTCAAGGGATAGGGATAAAATAATGTATTTACTGAAAATTCAGTCATAAAGCACATACACCATATTTATATACATATATATAGAATCCTGGGATAAGGACAAGGATCAATTAATATAACAGTTTAAAACATTAGCCAAAACTATATAGCTCACGTCCCCCTAAAGGCGCCCATGGGCTATAAGGGTCCGACTCCCCCTACTAGAAGGGCCTTAGTCCATGTTAGCCGCATATACTGAGGAATGGCTAAAGACACCAAGGCAATAGAAGTCCAAAATATAATGTATATCAAGACACATGGTCATATACACCCCCAAAATTGGCAAACGTGGTGTCTAGTGTTGGTCCCCCCGGGACTACACCTTCACGATGAGTTACATAATTCCCTTTAAGCCCAGATTAAAATAATTTGAACATAACCCAACCATTAATCAAGGAGTCTTTATTAAGGCATTTTCCAACATGGTATCATCCTTCCAATAAGCTTGCAATCTAATTCAATTATGCTAAAATAATTCATTTAATCATTAGACTCCCAAGTTTCATTTAAAATCTAAAACCTTGGCAACAAAGGGCATCCCAAATCCATAGCCACCAAGGTCATTCCAAATCTATTTTTATCTATTTATACTTTAATCCAATATAATGGTTTCAAAAGATAAGTTAAATTATGAAAATATCCACATTCAAAATCAAGTCTCGGTGGGGGTTGAGTTTAATGCCATTAACAAGCAAAAAAATCATCAAATTTAATGAAACCCATGTCACCCATTTCAACCAAAATCACAATGTACCAAATTAGTCCCAAAACTACCAATTAAAGCATGAATAATTCATTTAAAGCATGAGAAAAGTAATTTCAGTAATAACCATCAAAAACCCACAATCCAATTTCAAATCCATCAATTTAAATCACATGAATATTTCATAAATTGATGTCATAATGTAAAATTCGAGTTAAGGAAAGAGGAACATGTCTGAAATACAGACGAATTGAAGAAAAATCAAAGTTTAGAGCCCGAATGATGAAATCCTTGTAAAACCCTTGAATTTTCTTGGTTTATGAGTTAAAGAGGAAAGGTGTAGTGTTTGATGTTAAGAATTGAAGGAAAAGCGATCTTCTAAGTGTTTTAAGGTCGTATTAGGGATAAAGGACCAAAAATCCCCTCACCCAAAGTGAAAAAACAAAAACTATATGAAATTAACATAGCAGCGTGGCACGCCCCTATTGCGGAGGGTAGCCTCCGTGCCACGCTCCTATCGCGGACCCTCACTACCCTGGGGTCCCAAAATAACCCTGAATCCCTTTCAAAAATTTCAAAACTACTCCAAAACACCCCTTTAACATCCCTTAACATAATTCAAGTTAAAAATTAATGTTACGCACACGGGAGGGTCAAAATTAAAATGATCAAAATTTTAAAGGGTCTTACATTATCCCTCATTTGGATCATTCATCCCCGAATGAGGAGTTAGGATATTTTTCGCAAGATAATGGAGAGAACACAGTAGAATCTATGGATAAATTTGAAATGAAATACATACCTTAAGCACTTTCATCCAACACGGGGAGAAAGAACGGGTATTTGGCCTTTATATCTTCTTCTGACTCCCATGTAGCCTCTTCTACCTTTTGATTTCTCTAAAACATCTTCACCAAAGCTATATTTTTTGTCCTCAATCTACGAACTTTTCTATCCAATATTTCAACCAGAACTTCCTCATAGAACAATGAATCCTTAACACCAATATCTTCAACAGGCACTATCAAAGAAGGGTCACCCACACACTTTTCAGCAGAGACACATGGAAAACGGGATGAATCGAGGCCAAATTTATTGGTAACTCTAACTCATAAGCAATATTTTCAATTCTCCTTAGAATTTGGTACGGACCAATGTAACGAGGACTAAGATTTCCTTTCTTTCCAAATCTCATGACTCCTTTCATAGGAGAAACCTTCAAGAATATCCAATCACTTACTTCAACTCCAACTCCGTTCACCTCACATTCGTATAAGACTTTTGGAGAATTTGAGTAGTCTTAAGTCTTTACCTGATAACCTTCACCTTCTCTATGACTTGGTGAACCAAGTTAGGTCTAACAACCTAGTATCCCCCACCTCAAACCATCCAATAGGGCACCTGCACATTCTACCATAAAGAGCCTCAAAAGGGGCCATATGGATGTTGGACTGATAACTACTGTTGTAAGCAAACTCAATAAGAGGCAAATGGTCAACCCAACTTCCTTTAAAATCAAACACATAGGTACTTAGCATATCCTCAAAGTTATAAATAGTGCGCTCCTCTTATCCATCCGTTTTATGGTATAAAACGATGCTAAGGTTCCTGAGTACCCAAACCTTTTAGAAACGAATAGCCGAAATAAGAAGAAAACTGCGTACCTCGATCTAAAATGATGGAAACTGGTGCCCTATGCAATTTTATTATCTCCTAAATGAACAACTTAGCATAATCCTCTCCTAAGTAGTTAGTCCTCACAGGCAAGAAGTGAGCAGATATAGTCATCCTATCCACAATGACCCTAATAGAATCATATTGATTCTGATACCGCAGAAGACCCATAACGAAATCCATATTAATCACCTCCCACTTCCATATAGGAAACTCTATTGCTTCGGACATGCCATCGGGCCTCAAATGTTCAACCTTGACTTGCTGACAAACTATATACTTGGAAACAAAATTTGGGATCACTAACACACTTTTTTAGCATAGACACATGGAAAACAGGATTAATGGAAGCCAAACTTGATGGTAACTCTAACTCATAAGAACCATTCCCAACTCTCCTTACAATCTGGTACGTACCAATATAACAAGGACTGAGCTTTCCTTTCTTTCCAAATCTCATGACTCTTTTCATAGGAGAAACCTTTAAGAACACCCAATCACTGACCTCAACTTCTAACTCCCTTCACCTCACATCCATATAAGACTTCTAGAGGCTATGAGCAGTCTTAAATATTTTGCTAACCACTTTTACCTTTTCGATGTCTTGGTGAACCAAGTCAGGACCAAATAACCTAGTCTCGACAACCTTAAACCACCCAATAGGAGACTTACACCTCATACCATAAAAAGCCTCAAAAAGAGCCATCTAAATGCTCGAATGATAACTATTATTGTAAGCAAACTCAATAAAAGGCAAATAATCAACCCAGTTATCCTTAAAATCAATCACACAGTCCCTTAGCATATTCTCTAAAATTTGAATAGTACGCCCCTCTTGTCTATCTATTTGAGGGTGGAAACTTGTGTTAAGTTCCCTTGAGTACCCAAACCTTTCTGAAACAATTGCCAAAAGTGAAGAAAACTACATACCTCGATCTGAAATGATAGACACTAGTGCTCTATGAAATTTAACTATCTCCTGAATGAATAACTTAGCATAATCCTCTCCAGAGTAATTAGTCCTCATAGGCAAAAAGTGAGCAGACTTAGTCATACTATCCATAATGACCCAAATAGAATCATACTGATTGTAAGACCACAAAAGACCCAGAACAAAATACATATTGATCATCTCCCATTTCCATAAGGGCAACTCTATCTCTTGAGACATGCCTAGTCTCAAATGTTCTACCTTGATTTGCTGACAAACTATACACTTGGAATTTTTTTTACCTTACCTCTCTTTATATTATTCCACCAGTAGATTTCCTTCAAGTTATGATACATCTTAGTCAAACTCGAATAAACTGTATATCTAGACTCATGAGCTTCATTCAAATTCCTTTCTCGCAACCCATCAACATCAGGAACACATAACCTTTCTTAATACCTCAGAATGTCATCTCCCCCAATCTAGAATGCCATTACCTTTTGATGACCTACATCACCCTTAATCTTCATAAGTATGGGATCCAAATCCTATTTCTCCTTCACCTCAGTGCCAAGAGATGAATTGACCACTTTTTGAATAATCATTCCCCCATCCTCAGAGTTCAAGAGATGAAATCCAAAGTTAGCCAACCTATGAATATCCTTCACCAACCCTCTTTTATCCTTATCAACATAAGATAAACTTCCCATAGTTAACCTGCTAAGAGCATCAACAATAATATTAGTTTTACCCAGATGGTAGTGAAGGCTCATGTCATAATCCTTAAGTAGCTCGATCTACCACTTCTATCTGAGATTCAACTCCATCTGAGAAAATACATACTACAACCTTTTATGGTCTGAATAAATATCTACATGCACCACATACAAATAATGGTGCCAGGTCTTCAAAGCAAAAACCACAGCCGTCAACTCTAGATTGTGAGTTGGGTAATTGCTTTCATGAACCTTAAGATGCCTGAAAGCATAAGCCACCACCTTACCAGGATGCATTAATACAAACCCAATCCCACGTGAGATGCATCATAATAAACAACAAACCCATTAGTACCCTCGGCCAGGATCAAAATCAGAGTAAAAGTCAACTTATTCTTCAACTTCTCAAAACTACCCTCACAAGTGTCGGACCAAAAGAACTTAACCTTTTTTTGAGTCAACCTTATCAACGGAGCAGCAATAAAAGAGAAACTTTCCATAAACCTCCTATAACACCCAGCCAAACCTAAAAAGCTCCAATGTCGGTTAAATTCATGGGCCTAGGACATTTCTTACTGCCTTAACTTTCTGTGGATCTACCTTGATCCTCTTTCTAGAAACCACATGCCCAAGAAAAGTCACAACATTTAACCAAAATTCGCACTTAGAAAACTTGGCATACAACTTTTGGTCCTTAAGAGTTTGCAACACAATTTAGAGGTGATTGGCATGATCTTTCTTACTCTTAGAGTACACCAAGATGTTATTAATAAAGACTATAAATAAAAAATCTAAAAATTACCTAAACACCCAATTTATAAGATCCATGAAAGTAGCAGGAGCATTAGTAAACCCAAATCACATAACCAGGAACTCGTAGTGACTATATCGAGTTCAAAAAGTAGTCTTGGGAATATCAACCTCTCGAATTTTCAACTAAAGATATCCCGAATGAAGATCAATCTTAGAGAAATACCTAGAACCCTGGAGCTAGTCAAAAAATCATCAATCCTAGGAAGAGGGTACTTATTTTTCACTATTACCTTATTCAGCTGATGATAGTCTATACACATTCAAGGAGACCTATCTCTCTTTTGCATGAAAAAAATAGGAACACCCCATGAAGAAACACTAGGATGAATAAAACCCTTATCAAGAAGATTCTTTAACTATTTTTTTAGATCCTTTAATTCATAAGGAGCCATCCTATTAGGAGGAATGGAAATAGGACAGGTATCCGGTAGAAGATCAATCCCAAAATCTAATTCCCTATCAGGAGGAATTCCAGGAATATCATCGAGAAATACTTTAGGAAATTCATTAACCACAATGACATATTGTAAGAAAGGACTAATTGAAATAGAATCCTTAACCCAAATTAGATAGTACATATACCTTTTTGAAATTATTTTCTAAGCTCTAAGATAAGAGATAAACTTCCCTTTAGGTACTAATGAACTTCCCTTACATTATCACCTGATCGTTAGGGAATTAAAAATCGACCTTTTGGGTCCAAAAATATAGAGAAACATTTTTGGAAAGCATTCTAAAAGGGTCTCGATACCCAAGTTCATCTCAGTACAGCTTTCCATCCTCAAAAAGATGGTCAAGAAGAAAGGACCATTCATACTTTAGAAGATATGCTAAGGGCATGTACAATTAATTTCAAGGGAAGTTGGGATGACCACTTTCCTTTAATTAAGTTTGCATACAACAACAGCTATCATTCCAGTATTTAGATGGATCTACTCAAAGCTCTCTATGGTAGGATATGTAGATCTCCAATTGGTTGGTTCGAAGTTAATGAGACCTCAGTCATAGATCCTGACTTAGTATTCGACGCTTTAGAAAAAGTCCAGTTAATCAGAGAAAGACTCCGAGCTGCTCAGAGCTGACAGAAATCTCATGCAGATGTTCATAGAAAAGATCTCGAGTTTGAGGTTTATGATCATGTCTATCTAAATATCTCTCCCATTAAGGGAGTGAAGAGATTCGGCAAGAAGGGAAAGCTCAGTCCCCGATATGTCGGTCCCTTCAAGATTCTCAGTCGTTTTGGCAAGGTAGCTTATGAGCTTGAATTTCCTTCAGATCTAGCCTCAGTTCATCCAGTCTTTCATGTCTCTTTGCTCAAGAAGTGCATAGGTGGCCCCTCAGTCGTAGTCCCTATTCAGAGCATTGATGTTCAGAACAGTCTATTTTATGAAGAGATTCTAATCGAAATCTTAGAACATCAAACTCGTAGATTGAGGAACAAAGAAGTCCATCTAGTTAAAGTTGTTTAGCAAAATCAGTCTGTCGAGGAAGCTACTTGGGAAGCAGAAGCAGACATGTGTACCAAGTATCCTCACCTCTTCTCCGCCAACTCAGATCAAGCTCAAGGTAACAATTTTTATTAAGCTTACTCAGTTTCATGATCAGTGTTCATCACGAACTTGGTATTCAGTTTCATGTTCATGTTTCCAGTATAAACTTGGTATCAAGTACCATTGCATATTCAGCCATGCATTCATGAATCAGTTATACATGCATCAGATATGCATGTTCAGAATGTTATA
The DNA here is from genome assembly GCA_030864215.1 of Capsicum pubescens. Lineage (NCBI taxonomy): Eukaryota > Viridiplantae > Streptophyta > Magnoliopsida > Solanales > Solanaceae > Capsicum > Capsicum pubescens. Next base: position 166,603,394 of record CM061544.1, on the reverse strand, counting down.
TTCAGCTTGTCAGTCATGAGATCATGTTCCAGTTATTCATATTCAGTTCATGTTCATCTTATTTCCCCTCTCAGTCAGTCTCATTCGAGGACGAATGTTCTCAAGGGGGAGATATTGTAATACCCCAAAGATTTCAAGAAAATTTCATCTCAAGAATTCCTAGTATTAGCTTCTAAAGTGAATGATAATTATTTCATGAGGAATTTTCAAGATTTTTACTTTTTACATCTGAAAAATTCAATAAGGTTTCCATCGATATATGATACGCTTAAATCCGATAACCGGGTAAGAAGTTTTGGCTATTTCAAGTTTTTGTTGTAAAACAGCACCATATTAGTCAGTGGCACACCACGCCACAAGAGAAAATGGCCTTTGGAAATTTCCAGTAGGTGTCTGCGATTATGGTGCGTCGTGCCAGCACTCCAATTCAGAATTGTTCTTTTTCCAGTGTCTCAGCGCGATTTCCCTCGCATCGCGCCAAAGTTCCAGGTCACGAAGGAAGGGGAAACGAGATGGCTCCGCGTCGTGCCATCCCTCAATTTTTCAATTGTCAATTTTCAGTGACATGGCGCGATAACACCACATCGCACCAAGGGACCATTTTGGAAAAAATTTACTGAAATTAAGTGATGCATCCAGGGTTAAAAGGGTCAATTTCCTACCCCTATTTAAACCCAATAACACGTGATTTAGCTATTCTTCACCCAAAATATACTATTTTCTCTCAAGTTTCTCTCAAGAGCAAGCTAGGGTTTCTATTGGGGATTCAAATTCAAGAAGGTTTCACCATTAATCTTCACAAAATCACAAACTAAGGTATGCATAGTGTTCATTCATGGACTCCTTTCGTCCATGAAGCCCAAGAATCCCTTTTCTAAATTCAAGTTATGGATTTTCTTTTGAATTTCATGATTGGGCTACTTTTGTTCATGTTGATAATGAGTAATTGAAATGTATTCCATGAATGAGTGTTAAATTCTCTATGGGTTGATTTGTATCGGTATAGATTCATGAAACCCTAGGACTAAACCCTTGAATGCTAAAATTGGTATTGAATCACGACAGTTAATTATTGTGTGGTGTTGTTTACACATTCTATGCATACTATGTGTTTGGTTGAATGCCTAGATAAAGGTAAAGTGTCTAATTAGCATGATATCATGAAATCCCCATATACGTAAAAGGTTATGCCTATCACATGTTTTATGAAATACTTCAGTAAATGTATTATGATGACTATTATGTATTCAAGTAAGTCATGCTTTGTCAGTTTCCTTCCATCGAGTCCTGGAGGTACTTGTACCCGAAACTATAGCTGTGTACCTAGATCCATGTCATGTTTTCACGATACTCTCAGTCAAGCTATGAATACTTAGATTTCAGATAGTCTTATGACTTACGAAAAATCTCCATGATCTCATGACTCTGTCAGTTGTCAAATATTAGTAGTATTTCGTAAGTCAACAAAACTTAGTAACTCAGCTCATGTTCAGTTCAGTAAATCATGTTCAGTGTCCATTCAGATGGGAGTAGGAATTAGCACCGAGTGAACCCAAGGATAGGGACACACACTATCAGATGAGGGTGTGATCCTTAGAAGTCATCTTTGTGTTCCAGAACTATGTAGCCAGCATAGGTTGAGACATCAACACTGTCCGATGAGGGTTGATGAGGTGGATAAGCACTGTCAGATAAGGGCCTCACCGCTCTCTTTTGGGGATACTATCAGATAAGGGTCGCCCACAGCTTGTCCTTACCAGTGGTGCGGTATTGACACCCTTCCAATTAGGGTTACATATTAGACCCCAACTCATCTATAATGGTGTATCAGGGGTATGTCGGTTAAATACTACCTCCCACAATTTCAGTACCAGTCTCAGTAAAAGAACTCAAATAGTTTTTCAAATTCAGGACTATCAGATATAGTTGACTCAGATACAGTAAGGAACTCACATAGTTCCATCAGATTCAGGACTGTCAAATAGAGTCACCCATGTTATCAGTTACATTCAGATACAGCTATTTATGCTCTCAGTTATATCAGTTATTAGTATGTCATGTCATCAGTATTCAGATTCAGTAATCATGATATCACAATATCAGTTACAGTTACATATTTATGTATGCATTCTCGCACTCATGTTAGACAGTCAGCTAGCATTATTCATGCATGTTAACCCTTGCATTATCTTACCTCACATGTATACTCAGTATATTCCATTGTACTAACGTATTTGTGCTATGGTGCTTTCTTTTTATGTTACACCATAGGTTCAAGGACACGAGTTCTAAGTCAGTAGTAGATTGCAGTCTCAGTAATCAGAATAGAAGTGAGTCCTCATCCTTCGAGGACATGATTATTTCTCTACTATTTCATTGATTAGTTATTAGTTGGATTTAGTTGGGTACATGCCCCATCAACTTCTTATTCAGATTATTCAGACAGTAGTGGCTTTCAGACTAGATGCAGACTATTATATTTCAGACTTCAGTGTTTACAATTTTATTTTGGGTATTATATTACCCCATAGATGTTATCTTATCTATGTTATGTTCAGTATTGAACCTTATGGCCATTCAGTGCATGTTTCCATATTATTTAGTATTTTATGCAGTATATAGGTACAAATATTAGTCATGGGTTAGCTTGTGGTCCTTTGGGGTTATGAGCACCATGTAGAGTTCCAGTTTAGTAAATCGGGGTGTTACAACTAAAGGGATTTTTTGAGTTCTTTCTTTAGACGGACCACGTCCCTCTCCAACTCCTCATTATTTTGGAGTGCAGACATAAGATGCTTTTAGGAATCCTTATATTTTTCTTCAAGATTAACCTAAAACTTTTACGTTTCTTTCTTCTCCTTACTCTCAGTAGCATCTACTTTCACTAGTTGACACACCAAGCTCAGATTTTCAATTTTGAGCTTAGTGACTAGTTGCTTAATTTTAGATATCTGGAGAGTCAATATAAGACCCCATAAGATCCTAGCTCAATTCAGCTAACTATTGTATGTAAAAAGGGGTCCAAGAGTTAGAAAATTTCACGAAGTGTTAGGAAATTAGTCATTTCCAAAGCCCCTTAAACTTTGATGAATTTATTTTCGACCTTCCCGACCTTAGAATGTCAATTTTAAAGTTGATTCATGATTGGGGATGTCAAAGGTGTATCTCGGGTGAGTTTTAGAATTTTTTTATGAGTGTAAGGGCATGTTTGGATTTCCAAAATAGTAGAAGCACCGGGATAATCCCACGCCGCATGCCCCATTTCATCCCTAGGGGTTCCTATGTTATTCCCGAGGTGCGTGGTCCAGTCCGGTGGACTAGAGCCCGCAGCGCATGCTCCATCACACACCCTTATTTTCTAGCTTTTATTTTCATTTTTCCAAGGGCAATTGGGTTTTTTACCTTCACCCATTTGGTCCATAACACGTGCTTTAGGGTCCAAAAAATATAATTTGCTATCCAATTTCACAAAATCCTCTAAAAAGAATGCATTATCTCTCAAGAACAAACCCTAGCCTCTTCAAAAGAATCAAGGAAATTCAAGCCTGATTTTCAAGAAAACCATCAGGAATCTTCATGAATTCTTCAATTAAGGTATGTGTGATGTTCATTCATGGGTCCTTTTCACCCATGGAGTTCAAGAATCCATTTTCAAGTTTAAAGGTAAGATTTTTACATGTTATTATGAGTTATCTTCAAGAAGTTATTATGAACTTTGATTTCAATTATGTTTACCATATGTTTTCATTAGAAATTGCCCTTGGCACATTTGAATGGTGATTTTTTCATGTTACATCCTCAACCCTTGATTTTAGTATTGCGATTATGTTATTATCACATGATTTAACTATTCCCATGCTTTAACTTATGAGCCTTATGTGTTTGATGAAATACCTAAGTGTTGAATGTTGAACAAAGATTCCCCTTTATGGTTTTAAAGTTTTCATGTGGTCCTATTGTTATTACTATCAAATCTTGGGGGATATGAATACCCAAATTTAGGTGTTTACTTAGTTTTAGTATTTTTAGAATGGTTTCAGACATGTGTGAGCATTGTTAGTTCAGTCAATTATCATGTCAGTCAAACTTAGATTATTTTACTAATCAATGTCAGTTCAATTGGGAGTAGGATTCAGTACTGAGCGAACCTAGGGATGGAGGCTCACCCTCCAGTTAGAACTGGGTCCTTAGTAGCAGTCCCTAAGTTCCAGAACTATGTAGCCAGCATAGGATTAAGAGATGTCACCCACTAGTTTAGGACTGATATTCTCTCAGGGATCACCCGCCAACTTAGGACTGATCTCAGGGGTCACCCACCAGTTTATGACTGACTCCACAACCATTGTTAGTACCCATGGCATGGTACTATCACTTTTCTAATTGGGGTCACAGGTTGGACTCTTATCAGCTCAGATTTGAGGCATGTCGGTTAGATGATACCTCCCACAGTTTCAAAATCAGTTTGGTATTTAGTATAGAATTCAATATCAGGTTTGTTTGACCATAGCATACAGTTATTAGTTATTCAGCTATCAGTATTTTAACCTACAGACTAATTCGGAATCAAGTTATATGTTTGGTTACGCATTCTCAGATTTTTCAGCTTTCATGCATTTAAACTCAGTTATCTCATGCTATTCATTCAGTCATTATCTAGTGCACATAAACCCCTGTATTTAAGCCTAACATTATCTCGCATACCAATATATTTAAAGTACTGATCGCATATGTTTTATTTGCACTATGATGTCTTATATCATAGGTTCGGATGCTCATTTCCTGACCACGCTTAAAAAGATCAACCTATCAGCAACAGTAGTAGTGGTGAGTCTTCATATATCGAGGAGCTTTCATTTTTATTTTAGTTTTGTATTCAGACAAAGTTAGTTGGAGGGTTTGTCCTATTAACTCCTTAGTCAATTAGAGGCTCTTCAGTCTAGTTTAGATAGTTAGCTAGTTTATCAGTTGTTATCATCAGTCTTATCAGTATTGTTTTCAAACATTTTTCAGAACTACAATTTAAATATTATGTTTTAGTACTTAAAACTTTTTGCATTATTTAGTTATTTTCACACATGTGTATCTTATTACCTTATTATTCAGTGCTCACAATAGGTACCAGCTCATGGGTTAGCTTGTGGTCTCTCAGGATTGTATGCACCGTGTGGCATCCAGGGTGTATTTTTGGGGCATTACAAATTTGGTATCATAGCCTAAGGTTTTACAGTGCCCTAGGGAGTTTAAAAAGCTGGGTTGAGTAAAGTCTTATGCATGTGTGTAAAACGTGCCACACTTATGGACAAGAGGCTACAAGACATTTTAGGAAAAGTGTCCCTTATTTCAGTATTCATGTGGTGGGAAAGATAATGATTCTCTATTTAATCTCTCTTTCTAATTCATCCTTTATTCCATCACACACAATGCCTTCTAGAAAAAATGGGAATTAACCTGCACCTTCGTTCATCCAAGAAGATCCCCAGGATGAGAACGTCTCTCATGCCGAGTTCAAAGCTTCCTTTACTACCTTAGCTCACTCAGTAGCTGCTCAGAATAATCAGTAGGCTTCTATCCCAGCCAATCCAGTGGCTAATACCACCGCAGTTAGGATTCAGGATTTCACCAGAATGAACCCTCATTTATTTTCTGGATCCAAGTCTGATGAGGATCCATATAAGTTTCTTGATATAGTTCAGAAGGTTAATGACATTATGGGTGTCAAGTCTAGTGAGAGTGAAGAGTTGGATGCTTACCAGTTACAAGATGTAGCTCACACCTTGTATAAGTAATGGAAGGGAGATAGAGATATTAAAGCAGGGCCTAAAAAGTGAAAGGAGTTTGCTATGGCCTTCTTAGATAGGTTCTTTCCTTTAGAGTTGAGGGAAGCTAAGGTACAGGATTTTATCAACTTAAAGTAGGGTAGTATGATCCTGAAGGAGTATTCGCTTAAGTTTACTCAGTTGGCCAGGTATGCCCCTAATGTGGTGTCAGATAATAGGTCTAGAATGAGTAAGTTTGTTTTTGGTGTATCTGATAGTGGAGTCAAGGAGTATAGGACAACTATGTTGATTAAGGATATGGACTTATCTAGTCTTATAGTTCATGCTTAGCATATTGAGGAGGAAAAGGCTAAAGAGGAAGAAAGAGAGAATAAGAGGGCTAGGATAGGTATTTTTAACCTTTCTAAGTCGATGTCAGAGGGTGGTAAACGTTCTTAATTCCGTCAGAAATTTTCAGCCCCAACTCCATCTTCAATTAGTGTGCCTGTACCAAAGTTTAGGAATGAAAATCGAGATGGGGTGCCAGTCTCTAAAACCCAGGCAGTGTGAGCAGTGGTCGTACCCATCCGCATTGCAAAGAATGTGGTAGAAATCACCTAGGTGTGTGTAGATCTAGCAGTGATGTGAATTTTAGGTGTGGTAAGCCAGGCCACAGGTTTCAAAAGTGTAGAGTAATGGCTTAAAGGGGAAAGAATTTGAATTAGTTGGTCAAGCCAAACCGTCCTCCAATTCCATCCGGTCGTCTGACTCAGTAGGGCGCCACTTCTAGTGCCACCAGTGGCCAGCGTTAAAACAGGTTGTATGTTCTCCAGTCACGACAGGATCAGAAAAGTTATCTTGATGTGGTTATGGGTACGTAGCAGTACTTTCATCTTTATGTTTATGGTTTGTTAGATCTCGGAGCTTCACTTCTTTTGTAAACCCTCCTACATAGCTATTAATTTTAGTGTTAGTCTCGAGACTCTAGCGGAGCCCTTCTCAGTGTCTACCCTAGAGGGTAAATCTATCATATCCAGACGAGCATACAGAAATTGCCCGATTATAGTATCCCAGAAAATCACTTTATTTGATTTCAGAAATAGAGTCATTCATTTTCAATTTCTAAATGAACCAATCATCAAATAGAGAGGTAATACCATAGTGCTTAAGGGTCTGATATGTTTTAAATCCCTTTTTAGAATCCTATGATAGAATATGACCTATAGTTAAAGGTATGAACCCAGGAGTTTAGCAGCAGTAAAGTATGGATAGCATTATCTGGATTTAGTAAATTTTGTATCCATGGGGTTAGTTGTATGAAGGTGAATTAGTAGGCTTGAACAGTGCATGCAAGAATGTATGTCATTGATTCAAAATATAAGTATAAAGATGTGATATTAGTAGGCTATAAAGGAAGTTAGAATGGTTCATTAAGAGTTTGAGCATATCCATGTTAAGTGTTAGAAGCTAAGCTTGAATCTTTGAAAAATTGAGCTAATGGAAAGTAGAGTTGAAGAACTAGATGGTGTGAGCTCATGGTATGGTGATACTCCTAAAAAAATTCTAAGTTAGTCAGTGCTTAAGTTATTGTATGATTATTGTTGAGGCTATATAAAGCTAAGAATTATGTATCAGAAGGAAGTACTAGCAATTGGCCTTACATTATTAGGTGTAGTCTTTCAAGGTAAATATAGTATTTATGTGCATTTTTATGTCTCAGACTCTAGAGTAAAGTGATTGTAGTTTAGTTTAGAGTTATTTGAAAGGGTTCCATAGACTTAGAGTGATGGCTTAAAGCTCAGGGTGAGATGATAGAACCGGTAACCAAGTCAGGCTCTCAGGTTCTAGTACTGATGCCAGGGTACTACAGAAGAATACTAGGGAGGGATATGCCTAACCCATTTCGATCTCAGTGCAAAGTTTTGTACTTTAGTCATCATGATATCTACTCATGCCTTACATGTCAACTCTATGATCATAGCGCATATTCGTGCACCTTATAAAAAATTATGTACTCTCCCAGTTACTAGTATGAGGAGTTCCAATCAACTCTGCAGTATGAATCATGTTCCATGAATTCAGGAACTCCAAACTCAGGTCATGTAGCTCATGACTCAAGTACTCATGCTTTACAGTATGTTCATTTACAATATTTATGCTACACTCTTAATGATCAGTGAACTTCAGACTATATCATGTGTATCCTCATCTTTGATCTATGTAATGAATCCATAATGTTGATACTCTATTCCTCAGGCCTCAATAAAGTGTTGGGTCAGGCATAATATCCTTTCATATTTCAGGTTCTCATGTTCTAACATTTCAGAGACTTTTTCTTATGTCAATTTAGTGATGATGAACGGTTGCTTAGATGGGAGAGAGTAAACATTTCTTATTGATGAAAGATTGTTGTATGTTTGTTTTAGCTAAGGTTGTAAGTGTGAAGAAAAATTGAGGCCAAGTTTTTTATGTATGTCGTGGTTAGTTGAAATTTTGGGGCAGTGCATGGAAGTTGTCAATAATAGAGGTTTGGATGATATGAGGAAATGTTTTTATGGGTGTTTATTTAGAAGGGCATATGTGGTTATGAAGATAAGATTGAATGTCATGTTTGCATATATGTAGATGAATGCCCTCCGCGTTAGTGAATGTCTAGTAAGAGGTTGAATCCAGTTGTTGAAGTGATAATAAGAATTATTCATGAGATAAGGAGTTATGAAAATGTAGGGTGTGTCGAATTCATGATTTAGGCTAGTATTACAGTGTTATGTGTGCCCTTTGTAGATTTAAGTTGGCTTTAACATAGTAGAGAATTTAATTCAGCTCAGACTTCAGTAGATAGGGTGATCAGTGTCCATGTGAATATTTTTAAGTAGCCTCAAGTAAAGTGCAGTTGTGAAGTGGAATGCATAGTTGAGTATAAGCTTTCAGTATAATTTAGTTTGATTATCCAGCAGTTCAGTTAGTAGTCAGACAGACAAGTTCTTATGGTTTTTCCATCTTTTGATCTAGTCTTACTACCTGATGTATCATGAATAGAGACATTCCAAGAGATAGTTTATCCGTATCCATGTAAATTATGAATCCAGTTCAGTCCATGCATCATGCTTCAGATTCCAGATATTCAGTCATGATTCAATTCGTAAGTGCCCCGTGCATCATCTCAGTCATTCCTTAGTATTTCAGCCAAGTCATGTATCATATTTTAGACTCAGTCATGTAATCATGTTTTTAGTTATGCATGTTCAGTATATAATCTTATTTCCTCAATGTTCTTAGCTCAATCAGTATCATTCGAGGAGAATGTTCCCAAGAGGGAAATATTGTAAGACCCCATAAGATCCTAGCTCAATTCAGCTCACCATTGTATGTAAAAAGGGGTGCAAGAGTTAGAAAATTTCACTAAGTGTTAGTACTTACTAATTTCCAAAGACCCTTAAACATTGATGAATTTATTTTCGATATTCCCGGCCTTAGAATGTCAAATTTAAAGTTGATTCATGATCGGAGATGTCAAAGGTGCATCTCGAGTGAGTTTTGAAATTTTTGGGCAAGCGTAAGGGTATGTTTGGATTTTTAAAATAGTAGCAGCACCAGGATAAGCCTGAAGTGCGCATCCCATTTCACCCTTGGGATGACCGCGTTATAGCCCATGGCGCGCGGTCCAGTTCGGTGGACCAGAGCCCGCGGCGCGTGCTCCATCGTGCGCCCTTATTTTCCATCTTTTGTTTCCATTTTTCCAAGGGCAATTATGTTTTTTCCTTTCACTCATTTGGTCCATAACACGAGATTTAGGGTCCCAAAAGCATAAATTGCTATCCTATTTCACAAAATCCTCTCAAAAGAAGGCATCCTCTCTCACGAACAAACCGTAGCCTTCTCAAAAGAATCAAGAAAATTCAAGCTTAATTTTCAAGAAAACCATCAGAAATCTTCACAAATTCTTCAATTAAGATATGTGTGATGTTCATTCATGGGTCCTTTTCACCCATGGAGTCCAAGAATCCATTTTCAAGTTTAAATCCATGTTTTTTAAATGTTATTATAAGTTATCTTCAGGAAGCTATTATGAACTTTGATTTCAATTATGTTTACCATGCGTTTTCATTGAAATTTTCCCTTCGCACGTTTGAATGGTGATTTTTGCATGTTACATCCTCAACCCATGATTTCACTATTCCTATGCTTTAACTTATGACCCTCATGATTTTCGAATGGTGATTTTTGCATGTTACATCCTCAACCCATGATTTCACTATTCCCCTCAATGATTTCAAAGTTTTCATGTGGTCCTATTATTATTGCCATCGAGTCCGGGGGGTTATGAATGTCAAAAATTTAGCTGTTTACTTAGTCTCAGTATTTTCAGAATGGTTTCAGACATGTATGAGCATTGTAAGTTCAGTCATTTATCATGTCAGTCAAACTTAGATCAGTTCACTAATTAGTGTCAGTTTAGTTGGGAGTAGGATTCATCACTGAGTGAACCTAGGGATGGGGGCTCACCCAGTTAGGACTAGGTCCTTAGTACCAGTCCCTAAGTTCCAAAACTACATAGCTAGCATAGGATTAAGATATGTCACCCGCCAGTTTAGGACTTATATTCTCTCAGGGATCACCCTCCATCTTAGGACTGATTGTTGGGGTAACCTTCTAGTTTAGGACTGACTCCATAGCCATTGTTAGTACCCTTGGCACGGTACTAGCACCCTTACAACTGGGGTCACAGGTTGGACCCTTATCAGCTCAGATTTGGATCATGTCGGTTAGATGATACCTCCCACAGTTTCAGTCTCAGTTCAGTATTCAGTATAGAAATTGGTTTCAGGTTTGTTTGACCATAGCATACAGTTATCAGTTATTCAGCTATTGGTATTTCAGTATTTAAGTATACAAACTAATTTAGAATCAGGTTATATGCTTGGTAACGCATTCTCAGATTTTTAGCTTTCATGTATTTAAACTCAGTTATCTCATGCTATTCATTCAGTCATTATCTAATGCACATAAACCTATGTATTTAAGCTTAACCTCATCTCGCATACCAGTACATTCAAAGTACTGATCGCATACATTTTCTTTGTGCTATAATATCTTATATCATAGGTTCGGACGCTTAGTTTCCTGGCCGTTCTTAGATAAATCAACCGATCAGCAGCAGTAGTCATGGTGAGTCCATATATCAAGGACCGTTCATATTTATTTCAGTATTTTAGTTCCGTAGTCAGTCGGAGTTAGTTTGGGGGTTTGTCCCATCAACTCTTCAGTCAGTTAGAGTCTTTTCAGATTATTTTAGAAGTTAGCCAGTTTATCAGTTATTATCATTAGTCTTATCAGTATTTTTTTCAGACATTTTTCAGAACTATGATTTAAATCGTATGTTTCAGTACTTAAAACCCTTTGCATTATTCAGTTATTTCCACACATGTGTATCTTATTACCTTATTATTCAGTTCTCACAGTAGGTACCATCTTATGTGTTAGCCTGTGGTCTCTCGAGACCGTAAGCATCATGTAGCATCCAGGGTGTATTTTCGAGGCATTACAATCAAAGCTATCAATTCAAGCTCCTAATTTTCTACCTTTTCCTCTAAAGCATTATTATTTTCTTTATCACAAGCATCATCTCTTTTCTCCAGTTGACTCACTAAATTTAGATTTTCAAATTTTGACTTAGTAACCTGCTCTTTAGTTTTAGATATTTGCAGAGTTAGAGCAATTAACTCAAGCTCTTGAATTTCCACCTTTTCTTCTAGAGCAAATTTTTTCTCAGTCATTTCATACATAGAGTCAATTAGCACATTTGCAATCCTTTTTATCTTTCTAGTAGAATAGTTGTCCAAGTTTTCTTTAAGGTAAAAAAGTGTTACCTCATTTTCTTCTTCATCTTCAGTGTTTTCCATAAAAACAAACAAGGAATCAAAGGTTAATTTATCATCATCCATTGCAAGCATGAAAACATCTACAGACTTCTCATCTTCACCAGATTCACTGGAGGAGCCACCCAAACCAGCAAAGGCTTATTTAACTGCAAGATTAGTTACAGCCTGTCTTCTTGATTGTACAGGAACCTGGACCCTATTTCTTACTTAGTCAACTCCAGTGTAGTGATGATCCTGATAGTCTATTTTGTGCATTGGACAATCCTTAATAAAATGTTTAGGACTTCCATATCCATGAAAAACCTCCACAGTTCCTCCATTTTTGTTGCTACTTCTACTTCTTTGAAACTGGCCACTTTTCTTCATAGCTTTCACAATTCTTTTTGCCAAATAGGCAACATCAGTGTCTTCTTCATTAGAGTCTAATTTTAGTGCCCTCAGTTCCAAATATTCTTCCCTTTTTCCTTCCTTCTTCTCTTATTCTTGTTGCTTCTTGAGTTTATGAATCTTTAAATTACTAATAATCTCATCCATACTGAGAGTTTTTAGGTTCCTTTCCTCAGCAATAGCATCTACTTTGCTTTCCCAAGATTTTGGAAGAACCTAATGAATCTTCCTCAATTGTTTATACAGTGGAATTACTTCTCTTAGGCAGTGTAGCTCATTTATGATGGAAGTGAACCTTGTATGCATCTCTTAAATAGTTTCTCCTACTTTTATTGTGAAGGTTTCATACTGAGTAGTCAGAATAACAACTTTTGAATCCTTCACATCAGTGGTTCTTTCATGAACTGTCTTCAAGAAGTCCCAGATTTCCTTAGTAGTTTCACAAGCTGAAATCCTGTGTATTCATCTGGTCTTATGCCACAGACGAACAGTCTTTTTGCCCTGTAGTTCTTCTCAATTCTTTTTATATATTCTTCATTGAATTCCCTCTGTCTTTTGATCACCACTATTTTAACATCTTCTTCTTTGACTTCTTTTACAGGAACATGAGGTCCATCAAGGATTATGTCCATCAGTTCACTATCTTTAGCCATAATGAAGTCAAACATCCTTATTTTCCACCACCCATAGTATTGTCCATTGAATCTAGGTGGTCTAGTGGGCGAGTACCTTTCTTTTAGGTTAGGTGGAGCAGTCATGCTAATCAGGACACTCTAGGTGTGAACCATTTAGAATGACCTCGCTCTGATACCAATTGTTGGAAACCTTCGGAGATGTACCACACAGTGAGGGACTAGGTTCCTTAGAGTCAATCACAGGCAATCAAACAATATAGTGCAGGAAAACTAAGGGCAGTGCAAGAAAGAAACAACACACAAGATTTTAACGTAGAAACCCTTTTTCTCAAGGAAGGGAAAAAACATGGCTTGCCCTCACAGGCACTAATGAAATCCACTATAATCAACCTCTTGATTACAGACTCGATTTAGCCTAACTCTAAGCTCTTTTCGCTTGTAATAACTCTACTACAAGCTCATCTTAGCAACTCTGCCAAGGACCCTCTACACTGATTAACTCTGATCAGTATAACACTTAAGAAACTCTACCCAAGTAGCCTCGAGCAACTACAAAGCAAACACTACCCTTATAGTATGTGTATTTCGATTATAAATCAGCACTCAAGAATACCCACTAACTAATTAAGCATATTACAAATACTTGAGCAATCTTGAAACAAAGTTTTTGCAATCTCTCTTCACTCCTTAGATTTTTTTAAAAACTATTTGGTGAAGAAGCCTCATTTTCCTATTATAGTTGAGTGATGATTAAGGCTAAAATCTCATTGGACCAGGTGTCCTATTAAGTACAAGAAGAACTTGCAAGTTTGTTAAACAAGAGGACAAAACTGTGCAGATACGCGTGCTATCTATACTGTACCATTAATATCCAAGGACCTGGTCCCTTGTAGTTAGCTGATCATCATCAAAACTACATATAGCAGGACCATTGTAAGCCCGAAAATAACGATCACCCAAAGGCTTAGGATAGGAGAACTAGCTTTTGAATAAGAACTTCTTTAATTCTTCTTCTTGGTCAACTATCCATCATCTCTCCTACTATTCTGCTAACCTCCACCCTACTCTGAATATCTAAACTTCTTGTTTTGCCTTTCTCTGATCTCATCCTACTTTTTTTCATCCTCTACCTACTGTATATAAACCATCAACCTGGATATGTACATATCATTGTTCAACATCGCGGCCTTACACTCTAATACTAAATTATGGGATAACCTAAAAGCATACTTCCTCATTTTGGACATTATGTTAGACACTAACTCCAAAGCAAATGGGACAACTGCTGAAATTTCATAGCATATTCCTTCACACTAATCATGCCCTGCTTCAAGTTCACAAACTCTTCAGCCTAATTTCCCTCAACTCCTGAGAAAAGAAGTGATCAAAAAGGTAACTGAAAACTCATCCCACACTACCGGCTTAGCATCATCACCTTTTAGTTGTTCCCACTCCTCAAACCACTGGTAAGCTACATCTTTAAACTGATACACAGAAAACTCTATATCTTCAAAATCAGTAGTATGCATCAGCCTAAAAATTTTCTCCATCTCATCAATGAACCCCTGAGGATTTTTCTTAACCTTAAAACCTATAAAGGTTGGGGGATTCAATATCATAAATTATCCAACCCGAGTGACCTCAAATGCACTAATAACAGGATTAGCATGAGCATATTGATGAGATAAGATGCCACCAGCTGGGAAAGCATATGAATAAACTGACATAACTTTGCATTAGAGATATCTCTATGAGGCGATTGATCATAAGTATCACCGGCCCGAGAAGTTCGAAGAGGATTAATAGGGACAGGTGGGACCCCATGTAGAGCAGTACAATCAAGGACCCTAGACCAGGTATACACTCCATAAATAGGGCAAGTCTCCTTTATATTTTCCTCAGATGGGATAGAGTTTCTAGCAGAGTTTCTACGACCATCAGATCTTTGGGGAGACATGATCTAAAATACAAGCAAGCCAATACTTATAGAAGTTTCATAGCACTGGACTCTATAGCCCGAATTAGAACACAAGAAAGGAAGACATTCCTAAATTCCTTATAGTCTACCCCTTATAAGTGTGGTGTGATACACACCGATAAAAAGGACTCTACTCGACACAGCTTTATGGACACCCAATGACCCTGAACCGTGCTTTGATACTAAGCTTATCATGACCTAACTAGGGCCTAGCCGTAATGGGTATCTCAATCCCACCATGGGTCGGAAACCACCCCCTTAGCCTAACCTCAAAAGCACACAAATGTAAACAACAGAAGCCAACAAAAAATAATAAGAAAAAAGATAGATAGACCAACTGAAAAAAATTTAGAATCAAGATGAACAACCAATCTCGCACTTATCCACAAAAGCCTCTAAAACCATAATACTAACCTAGGTCGAGCATGCCCCCTACCATGACAAAAAAAGCACAATTCCCAAAATCAAAAAAGAAACCTAATGAAATGGCAGGGCATTCCGAAAGATGGAGGCTCACCACTTCACAGTAACTCAACCAATGAATCACACCACCTAATATTGTACAAGAGTAATAGAAAAACCCTAGGACCCTACATCATGAAATGAGGCAGCGTCCGGGGATGGTCAGTGGGATAAACATTAGCATATAACTCAGGGAAAGCGATAAAATAATGCCATGTCAAAAATCAGTCCAAAATCACATGCACACATTAATATATATATATATAGGATAACGGGATAGGGACAAAGGTTATGAACATGAGAGTTTAAAATATTAGCCTAAACTATGTAGCTCATTCCTTCCTAAGGTCACCTACAGGCTACATGGGTTCACCTTCCCCTACTGAAAGGGTCCCAGTGCGTGTTAGTTGCACGAACCAAGGAAATTCAAAGGAAAGGCAAAATACACCAAGGCAATAGACATTCCAAATATATGTAGTATGTACCATGCGCATGGTTATATAGCCCTTCACACCAAAAAATAGTTTTTAGTGTTGGTCCCCCCGAGATATCCACCTTCATGGTGAGCTACACAATTCCCCTTAAGCCCACATTAAAATAATTTTCACATAAACCCAACCAAAAATTCAGGAGTCATTCATTAAGGCATTTACTGATATGGTATCGTCATACCAATCATGCTTGAAATCTTATATAAATAATTATGCCATACCAACCTAATTAACCATTAGACTCCCAAGTTCCATTTAAAAATCCAAACCATGGCCACCAAAGGCCTTCCAAAATTATTTTGATTATCCATTATCCTTTAATGCAATGCAAGGTTCTAAAAGTAGGTTAAATCATGCAAATTTCATATTCAAAACCAAAGTTAGAAAGGTTGATTGGGGTTAATGCCCTTACCAAGCAAAAAATCCAACAATTTAGGAAAACCTATTTTCCCATTTTAATCTCATAACCATGCACCCATTCAGTCCTAAAAACATCAATTAAAGCATGAATAACATATTTAGAACATGTGAAAAGCAATTCGAGTAATCACCATCAAAGTAACTCAACCCAATTTCAAAACCTAACAATCAAATCATATGAATATGAAGCCAATTTATGCCAAAATAATAAATATAATTTTAGTAGTGAGAGACATGCCTAAAGTATGCAAGAAACTAAAAGGAATTCAAAGGTTGGAGCTTGAGTATTGAATCCCTTGTAAAACCCTAGTATTCTCTTGCCTTGAGAATTAAAGAGGAGAAAATAGTATTTTTGATTTGATAACTGATGTTAACAGGGTCATTAGAGTGTTTTTAAGTTGTAAGTAAAGTGCAAAGGGAGGAAAAGATCAAAAAGACCCTAATTAAAATGGGCAGGAAAACTAAGGGCTAGTTGTCACGGCTTAGCTAATGACCCGTGACAAATTATCATGAGACATTGCCAAAACTCGTGACCTGAGCATTAAGAATCCCATCTTTCACTATTATGACCATGAGTCTCTCATCATGAGTTATGATGAACACTCGTGATCAAAGTAGAACACATGGGCGATCTTATTGTTCAAACAGTGAGTCCCTCCCAATGCTCATTATGTGACCTCACGACTCGTTACCTGGACCGTTACCACTGGCAGTGTTTGACACATATTTCAGAAACTTGGTTAATTCATTATCAACTCTTAGAGGGTCTAAAGCTCAAGAACTTGGGGTGTCACATTAATTAACATGATAGTTTAAAATATTAGCCTAAACTATGTAGCTCACTCTATCCTAAAGGCCCCTATGGGCTATATGGGTTCAACTCCACCTACCGAAAGGTCCCCAAATCATGTTATCCATATGTAACGAGGAATGGCTAAATAAACCAAGGCAATAACCATCTAAAATATAATATGTATCTAGACACATGATTAAATAGACTCCTAACGTCGAAAAATATGATTTACAGTGTTGATCCATCGAGACTACACCTTCACAGTGAGCTAAATAATTCCCTTTAAGACCAGATTAAAACATTTGTACATAACCCAACCATTAACCAAGGAGTATTTATTAAGGCATTTTCCAACATGGTATCATTATACCAATACGCTAGAAAGCTAATTCAATTATGTCAAACTAGTCCCTTTAACCATTAGACTCCCAAGTTCCATTTAAAATCCAAAACAATGGCCTCCAAGGGCATTCCAAATCCATAACCGCCAAGGGCATTCTAAATCCATTTTAATCCATTTATCTTTTAGTTCTATGCAATGGTTTCAAAAGACAAGTTAAATTATGTAAATATTCATATTCAAAATCATGTTACAATGTGGTTGAGGTTAATGTCATTACCAAGACAAAAGTTTATCAAACTTGATGAAACCCATGTGACCCATTTCAACCAAAATCATAATGCACCAAATCAATCCCAAAACCATCAATTAAAGAATGAATAATCCATTTAAAACATAAAAAAGTAATTTAAGTAATAACCACCCAAAACCCTCAACCCAATTTAAAACCCATCAATTCAAATCACATGAATATACCATAAATTAATGCCACAATGTAAAATTCAAGTTAAGGAAAGAGAAACATGCCTAAAATACAGAAGAATTATAGAAAAAACAAAGTTTTGAGCCTAAATGATGAAATCCTTGTAAAACCCTTGAATTTTCTAGGTTTGGGAGTTAAAGAGGAAAAGTGTAGTGTTTGATCTTAACAACTAAAGGAAAAAGGGTCATTTAAGTGTTTTAAGATCGTATTACGAGTAAAGGACAAAAAAGCCCCTCACCCCAAGTGAATAAAAAAATGGATGAAATTAACATAGCTATGTGGCATGCCGCTATTGCGGAGGGTAGACTTTGTGCCCCACTCCTATCGTGGAGCATAAGTGGCGTGGCATGCCACTATCATAGACTCTCACTGCCTCGGGTTCTAAAATGGCCCCGAACCCCTTCTAAAAATTCCAAAACTCTCCCAAAACACCCCATTTACATCCCTTAACATAATTTAAGTTGAAAATTAACGTTAAGAATACGAGAGGGTAAAAAAATAATTGAAAATTTATGGGGTCTTACACTATGTTCGAACCAGCTTTTGGCTTAGAGTCAATTACCTGTTCCTCATCAAAACTTAAGCTTACAGAAATGGTATTAGATTCATCAAATAAAATATGCATATATTCTTCCACACAAGGAGTTCATTTATCATAGTCTCTATAGGCACGGCTAGATAAAGAGTAACCAAGAAAGATACCTTCATCGCTTCACGGATAAAATATTCCCAAGTTGTTCTTACCATTATTGTGGATGAAGCATTTGCATCGAAAAGGATAAAAGTAGCTAATATTAGGCTTTTTTCTTCTCCATAGTTCATAAGGTGTCTACTTGAGAATCGATATAATGAGGCACGTATTGAGAATGTGACATGTCGTGCTTACCGCCTCTACCAGAAATGATGAGGTAAATTTTGTTCCAGAAGCATAGTCTTTGCCGTATCTTAGAGAGATCTATTTTTTTATTCTACAACACCATTTTGTTGAGGGTAACGTGGAGAAGAGAAGTTTTGAGAATAATTATTTTGTGCATAGTACTCCTCAAATGCTTTGTTTTCGATTCTCCTCCATGATTGCTATGAACATAGGTAATGAAGTACCCTGCTTCTCTTTATACTCTTCTACAAAAGATCTCAAAATTAGTGAATGATTTATGCTTATGAGAAAGAAACATTACCTAGGTAGATTGAGAATAATCAGCTACTATGAAAAATACATATCTTTTCTCACCAATGCTTGCAGTTTTGGTGAGGCCAAACAAATCCATATAGATTGTTTGAAGAGGTTTGGTAGTACTGACAATGTAATTGACTTTGAAAGATGTTCGAGTCTTTTTACCAAGTTGACAAGTATCACAAATGTGATTATTTTCAAACTTTAGATTCGGCAGACCATTTATCAATTCAAGTCTAGAGAGTTTTTCAATGGCATGCATGCTGTCATACCTAAGTTTTATGTGCCACAGACAGATGTCACTAGTTTGAGCAGTAAGACATGTTAGAGTACAAAAATTAGGATTGTTTAGAATATAAATATTATTGACACGATCACCAATAAGAGTGATTTTCCTCTTTTTATGCTTGATGAAGTTTGAAGGATACTCTAAATCCTACATCACACAGCTGATTGATGATTTAAAGATTATGTTTGAATCCATCCACTAGATATACTTCAATGAGTTCACAAGAGGAGATGAGCTTCACAGAGCCGACTCCTATGACTTCTCATTTTGGATTATCGCCAAATATGACCATACCACCTTTAAATTTCTTTAGAGATCAAAGGTTTTCTTATTTTTGGTCATGTGTCTGGAACATCCGTTATTTATTACCCATATTCTTTTCCTGTAGTTCTTGTAGACATGTTCCTGTAAAATATAAAAATTAAATTTGCTTAGGTACCCAAGTGGTCTTGGGTCCTTGAGGATAAATGTGCTTCCTTTGGGCCTCCAAATCCGCACTCATTTATATCGTTGTCTGTAGTTGTGTGATTTGTGCCCCCTTTTTTCCACAGGTGTAGCATACCGATCCATGATCAGACAAAGAGTTCTAGAAAAATTGAATGAGTCTGATAAAAAAATTGATTTAGCATTAACAAAATTTGATTTAATAGAACTATGAATTGGTGATTTTATAATGTTGTTTAATCGCATTTTCACATCATCAAGTTCTTCTTGAAGCAAATCAGTTTCAATTTGACTTTCTTTAAGTTGAATTTGACAATTCCTTCTTTCTTCTTCAAGCTATTATTTTAACTGAGCTTGCTAATTTTTCTTTTCTTGAGTAATTGTATTGTATTCATCAATAATCTTTTAAAATTCATCAGTAATCATATAAATATTTGATTGAAGTAGAGTGCAATTATGACACTTGAAAGGTCTTACCTCACTAGGTTCACCTATTGCCATGAAGCACATATTTGTTGTTTCTGCGACGTCTTCAGTCTCATCTTCATCACTCCAGCATCCAAAGTTTTTATTCTTCTTTGAGGACTATTTTATTTGATATGACCTGGTTTACTGCAATGATAGCAGCGATCATCGTTTTATGTTAATTCATTGTTCTTGTAACCTTGAGGTCCTTGCTGTCTTTTTCTTAGAATTTGTCTTACTCCACTATTTATAAGATTCATTCCTTCATTGTTATCTTTGTCTATGTACTCTTCATCTCCCAAGGTTACAGCATTAAAGGGTATATATTTTTGCTTCTCTTTCTTATTGTACCTATTTATGTGATTTTGATCATAAGCAATAAGGTTACCTTGTCATTTGTCATAGGTCGTGTTGTGTAGATCCCCATCTTCTAAATTGTCGGTTTTGGTTTCCCATTCTTTTGGGAGACTCCGTACAAACTTCTTAACCTGAAAGCTATTTGAGTAGATCATCTCTAGAGATTTCAGCTTATAAAAAATTTTGCTAAATCGTGCATACATTGATTCCACGCCTTCATTTTCTTCTATTTTGAAAAGATCATATTCATTGACTAAAGCATTGAATCTTACTTTCTTCACTTTGGTAGTACATTTGTAGGTTACTTCCAGTTTGTCCCATATTGCTTTGGCCATTTCGCAGGTTGATATCTTGTTGTACGTTGCTCCGCTAACTGCATAGTAAAGTAGGCTTATAGCTCTAGCATTAGTTTTAATTACCTCTTGTTTTCTTTGGTGATTTCAAAATCATCCAATTCAAGGCTGCTTAATTCTTTTTCCTTCTGTTTGTCCTTGTCCTTGTGCCCTAGTATAGGTTTTGGTCCTTTCTTTATAACCACCCAAGCTTAAAAGTCATTTAATTATACAAAGATTTTGAATATGTTCTTTCAATGTGAGTAGTGTTGTCTATTGAGGTATGGGGTATTATTGATGAGTGCCCGTCTAGAAAAAGTACTGCTAGAATTTGGTGGTTGGTCATGATCTTTACTCACGTGCGGTTAAGCAACACTTAATGGTAAGAACTGCTCTGATACTAATTGAAATTCAAAGGGGGTGAATTAAAATCTTTTTCTTAGTCGATTGATCAGTCTTGATAGTCAACACACTTCTAGTTTAGTATAAATAAAACAAAATAAAACCAAAAGTAGAAATAAAAGAATAAGAAAGAACACAAAGATTTATACTTGTTCGGATTACCAGTGTGGTGCCTACTCCAATCCCTTTGGGTTTCAAAGGTTTTCTTCAGAGATTTAACATTGAGAATGGAGTTACAGTAGTTTGAACCATTTCTGAATCTTAATCTGTTATTCAGATTTTGTGACAGCCTCGACTGGTATAACTAAACTGATTCTACCTTTTTTTGTAACTATTGTAAATCAAAGATCACAAAGCTTTTTAAAGACTAAAAGATAAGACAGATAGGTAGTTTTATGTGAAGTTGAGTAAGATGTCTTTTGTCTTTAGTCTTCTTTTTACAATCATCTCTTGTAGCTTCTTTGCTCTAAAAAAAAGCCCCAAGGGATTTCTTCCCAATCAAGGTTTGTATTTATTCCTTGATTGAGAATTCACATCATATGGTATATCCATATCAGATATGCCCGTACGCATGATATGATCTTCCTTTCTTGAATATTGATTCATATCCATACACGTCTATATCAAATATATTTGTGTAGGGGATATGATCTTCCTTTCTTCCACGGCTACGTGTGAAATCTACTTTCCATAGTTGTTGCTCTGTTATTGCTCTCAGTACCATTGGCTCCTTTAAGTTAGGGATATCTTGAGATCTTCTCGTGATGCTATTCTAATTATAGCTTCGGGACGGTTCTTCTACGAAATTCTTGCCTTGATTGCATCCTCAGTGTGACCTGCATATTTCTTTATTAGTTTGTCATTATTAAAACATATTATTCTAACTAATAATAAAGGGAAATAAGCAGGCACATCTTCGACATGCCTGCTTGTGTTGTATGCTTCAGCTGCTTCAATCGTAATTTCACTATATCCCCTCTAATTAATTAGTATAAGTCATCTAAGCATTAAAAAATTAATAATATTTAATTAAAAAAAAAGATAAATTGGACACTAAATGATAAATTAACTCTTGATCTTTTAAATTACTAAAATTTACATATATACACAAGGAAACTTTACCTTATTACAATAAATCCCATATTTAAAAAGTAATTACATAAATCCTAAAGTAATTACTGAAATCCCCTCTTTTTCTACTTTCTCTCTCCTTCCTCTTATACATCCAAAAAAGGCCACCTTTTGCTCCCATTTTTTTCTCCCATTACACATCAGATTTTTCCTCCATTATTGAAACCCTTTTTTCACACCCAATTTCAGATTTTTCCTCTATTATTAAAACCATTTAGTCCGATATTTCCTCTATTACTATTCTCCATATTTCATGCCCAAAATCAAGCTAGGAAATATGAAGATATTTTGTTGAGTTTTCAATCCCATGTAAGTTATTTTGTTGAGTTTTCAAGCTTACAATTTAAATTTTAAAATCTTGAGAATAATCCAATTACGTTCAATTAATGAGAGGTTTCGATTTTGTAAGTTTTCAAACATTAACTGAAGATATTGATTAACTTCATCACCACCCTAATTAATTTTTGAGTTTTTCTTTTCAACTTTACCAAATCAAAATTAGTTTCGAGTTTTTTTATTGCATGTATGTATTTATGAAATTAATTGCTTTTGCAATGTCATTCCAGTGTGTTGGTTGAATTTTTTTTGTATTTTTTCATATAATACAATTCAAATCTTTATTTTTTTTATTTGCAAGCGCTTAATCAATAACAAAATGTTTCTGTTGTTGATTTTGTTCCTGGTACATATGATTATGAAGAACTCAATTTTGCATAGTCCCGATCCAAGCACCAAAACGATCCGATAACTATGAAGAAATTGAGGAATGTTGTCAGTTCAAGTTCAAAGAAGTCAGCTTCAAAATCGACAAGTAAAGAGATGGTCGACGATTCAGGACGACCACGTCTTCCAAAGGTATAGTTTTTAAATTACTTTATTTTCTTTAGTAAATGGGTAATTATACGTTGATAAATATTTTGTGGGACTGTACAGTATGAGAAGCTGAATATTATACATTACCAAGTTTATATTACATTGAGTGAGGTGTGTTTTATGTATGTGATTTCATTATACGTATTGAATTTATCAATTATGTATAAGGTTATGTTATACGGTAAGCAAGGTATTCTTTACAATATGTAAAAGGTGCTCATACAATTTTGTATAATACTTCCTTATACATTAAGTAAGATTACTTAATAATATGTATAAGGTTTACATATACATGTGAACATGTTGTATCGTTTTATCTTTATTATGTATAATTTTTCTGCAATGTCGTTACCTTTAATTTGTGCATTCTATTTTGTGCTTTATGTATGAGGTTTCATTATACATCTTGAAAGTATCAATTATGTATAAGGTTATGTTATTTAGTAAGCAAGGTATTCTTTACCATATGTAAAAGGTGCTCATACAATTTTGTATAATATTTTCTTATACATTAAGCAAGATTACTTAATAATATGTATAATGTTTACATATACATGTGAACATGTTGTATTGTGGTACCTTTTGGTATGTATAAGTTTGCTGCAATGTTGATAACCTTAATTTATGTTTTTCTATTATGTGCTTTATGTATGAGGTTTCATTCTACATCTTGAAAGTATCATTTATGTATAAGGTTGTATTATACAGTAAGCAAGGTATTCTTTACAATATGTAAAAGGTGCTCATACAATCTTTGGGGTATTTCTCGACATGTTCCAGTGCAATTGGATAGGGCAAATATACTTTTTACATATATAATCATGGATTAACTTTTGAATAGATTGTTAAAAGTAATTTGTTTTTCATTATAGGGGCTGTGGCGTTTATGTTGCTGCATATGCAGAAATCCTAAATGAAGGACTGAAAGTGGATTCATGTGGTTTTGATGCACAAACTCAACGTGCACGCTATGTCTCTTTACTATGAAATTATGTAGTAACCAAGACAATGAAAGGATACACAAGTGATAATGACGATCCTCCGCATCCAAGGAATAGTTATTTCTAATCGATTGATGAAACTGTCATAGTTACTTTGGAGTAGCAAAGTTTTTTAACCATTCTGCATGGAAACATCTAATTCTTGTTTTAGTAATAAATGTTAAACAATTACATCACTTGTTAGTTTTTGATGTTTGTTTGTATTTTAGTTTTTATTGATCTCTTGGAACTGCTTATACATACGTAAGTTATTTATAGTTAAAAGCATTTTTTAATAGGGTCATGTTTGCGATTTTCATTATGTATATTGCAAGGACGTAAAATCTATTGAATTGGTACTTCTCAAACGTTAGAACACTATTTATACATTATATATAACTTAAATACACTATATTATACGTTAAATATAAAATACAATTATAATACCATTGTAAAATAAGATGTTTGTAATACTATTGTTTAATTAAACCTTATACATAAATGTGTACACATACTATCTCAGTTTGCAACTATTACATCAAACTGTCATTTATAACTATAGTATAAGAAATTAATATACTTTAAACTGTCAGTTATAAGTAATGTATAACAAATAATAAAACATTATATGTTTAAAGCTCAAACATTAAATGCATAATACATAATACATTAAACATGTGATTATACATAGGTACATTTTATCATATTTTGATATTTTACTGCCTATACAATATAATAACATTATACATTTCTTATGTCTTCATACATTGAACTACACGTATAACATACCATCATACTCTTTGTTTTAGAACGTAAAGTAGAAAATAACAGTATAATACATAAATCACTTATGTGTTAAACAACTTATATTTGTACTCAATGTACAAAACAACAGTTCAACATATAAATCATTTATGTATGAACCAACTTATACATATGTCTATAACATAATTAAATGTACATACTTCCCTAAACTTTAATCACATTCCACACATTAAATTTCTTTATACTTTATTAAAAATGTGATTATAAATATAGTTAACTTTCATCAATCTTACACAATTAAAACTGTATAATGTAATAACAATCAGTAATTGAAAATATCACAATTGTCTTCTGTTTTGTGTGTCATGCCTTCATGTAGTTAATATCAACTCCATACATGACCTTCATCTTTTCAATTATGTCCGCCCGTGTGTGTATTCTCTTGTGGTTAACTAATTTTGGTGTTGTAAATTCACTCACAAAAGCTATTGTAGCAACCAAGTTTTTCAGCACTCTATCACTAAGACAGCAATTATGTTTCGAGTCAAATCGATGAATCTGAAAAATATCTGATTCATTCATAGAAGACACCTTCAGTATCCATTTGCAGTCTTTATTATGACAGTACAGGACACAGCTGCAAAAAAAAATTATTACGAAAATAATGTATGATGATATAGATATCATGTTAAAATATTTCATCATACATAAGTCTATATGTATGATGATTCATGATACATTAGTATACCAGATTTTTACACATTTTATAATGTATAAGAACAGCCAATACAATACTAATTACATTAACCACAGTAACACATTAAAAAATAAACTTCTTTAAAATCTATAACAATTAAATTTTCTATATTTATTCTATGTATAATATAATACAATACATATTAGAAAAAAAATAACAAAACTTAACAACTATAATACGACAACTGCAATTTCTATTACCGATTTGTAAATTTATAAAGAAATAATGCACAATCAATAAAAAATATCAGATTCAATTCTTTCAACACAAAGAACAGCACCGGTGTCACGATTAAAATCAATCTCCTTATTGGACTTGTCAAATGTTGTAATACACAATGGATAATTAACAAAATCTGGAAAAAATTTCTTCAACTCAATGTATACTCTCACTCCATTATCATTTCTTATAATAATTGGAGAGGAATTACCTTCAACAACGTACTTTACTTTAATTTTTTTTTGACATTCATCATTATTCAATTCAGTACCAATCGCCAAAATCAATTTCAAGAATGATAGACTTTCTGAAACCACAATTCCATCACTTTTGTATTGTTCATAAATAATTTCCGACCGCTAAGAACTGGAATGCCGCAACAGTACAGGGATGTTCATACTGATTGTGGAAAAAAGACGAAAGAAGATGTCAACTGAAATTTTTTTCAGTCTGTATTCCAAATAAAAAATTCAAAAAATATATATATTGTGGTGATTTTTTGAGTTTGAATATCAGGTACCACTTTTAAGAATTCAATAAATCACAACATCTATTAATGCCGTAAATTAAGCAATTGAATGAGCGTAGCTCATATTTTGTTTCCATAAATATAGGTCAAGCGGTTTCATCATACATTGGAGCAACGTATGAGGATCAACGACATGTATATGTATTTTTTCCAAAATCGGAAGAGAGAAATAGCATAAGGGATATTATGTAATTAGTTTCATTAAGGAAGGGATTTATGTTGTTTATACTTTAAATTAACTTGATGGTTTATATGAGGCCCATTTAAATTTTTCTCACAAGTATTTTTTATAGTAATTTTGTTATATCACTTTTAATTAGTTGTTATAAGTCATTAAGATATGTCTGCTTCGTTGTTTCAATCGTGATTTTTTATAGGAAAAATTACATGGAGTAGCATACCTAAGTGTTAAATTACAAAAAGTAGCAACACTTATGTGAAATTACATAGTGTAGCATAAATAGCATTATTTTAAAATAAATCCACTACTTTACCGCCTGACACAAGTTATCATGTTTGGACTCCTATATTCACGCTTTTCTTCTTCTCTTTCCTTTATTTTAAATTTTTTCTTTCTTTTTTTACGCCATTAACACAGTTCCCGCTTTCAATCCCTGTTTTAATTTTTTTTCCTTTCACACAGTTTTTAGCACGATCTGATAAGGATTGTGTTCCTCTATTTCAGGTAACTAATTAATTTCGTTATTGCATGTTATCAATTTTTTTATTTTTTTTGGGTATTGTAATCCATTAGAGAAAATGATTTTAAAGTTTTTATGATCTAATGGCTGAACATACACCAAAATCATGAACAAATAGTGGTATACCACCTATTAATTTGGTGTTTGATTATGCACCATCTTTTAGTCTTGGATTAACTCAAAAAGATGTAGTTAATGTTGTTTCTAATCCCATACAGTTGAAGAAAATTAGGAGTACGAAGGAATAAATTCATAACCACCCGGTAAAGATGGATGATATTGTCAAAAAGAAGGGTTGAAGAAAGTTCCTTCACCAAAAGAACAAAAAATAAAAAAAAAATATGAAATAAAAAGAAAAGCCAAAGAAATTGAAGTATTAAGTAAGGTTGATGACGATGTTCAGAACTCTTCTGATAATGAATTCGAAGAAAACATGGAGAAAGAGGTAAATTTTTCCTTGTAAATGTATTTGTAATTACTGTTATGTATTTATTAATTTTAGTAAAGCTTTTATCAAAGTTGGGAGTAATATGTATTTTTAGTGGGTTAATATGTATTTTATATTCTCCTGATATGTATTTACGGATTGCAGTGAGATGATTTGTTCTGTTCAAAATACATATACATGTTATATGTATTTTTTGATGTGTTTGGTTGTTTTTTTCAGTTTAATAAAGTATAGTTTTAATATGTATTTATGTGTTCCTGATATGTATTTTAGGGATTGCAGTGAGCTTTATATGTATTTTTTGATGTGTTGTTTGTTCTTTGTTGTTTTTACAGTATAACATGTATTCTTTTTTGTACATTTTTGGAAAGTTGCCATGTTTACTTGTATTTTGTATATTAGATGAAATTGCTAAGTTTGCATGTAAGAAAAATATATTCTTATAGGAACTACTCATGAAGAGTTATTTGGTTATATGTATTTTTAGTATATTTGATATGTATTTTCAGTATTTTGAAATGTTGAAATATACAATTACTTTATGTTGAGAAGTATATTTGCAATTTATTTTGTATTTTTGTTAGGTTCAATATACATTTTAAGGTATAGGGTAGCATTTGTATTTTTATACATACATATCAAATATCATATGTATTTTGCTTTGGTGATGATTATGTATTTTTTTCTGTTCAAAATACATATGAATGTTATATGTATTTTTTTTATTAAATACATAGTTGATTGTGTTTGAACTTTTTTACAGTTTAATAAGTTGTAGTTTTACTTTGTATAAGTGTTGCATGACAAAATATTCCTTGTACGAAAACTTTCAAGATTTTCACCACATATGTGCTCGTACAGTGACAATGATATAGATGAAAGTTTGCGGGCCATATTAAATAAGAAATAGTACAAAAATTTTGCGACAATAATATTTTAGGTTATTTCATGAAGAAGAAGCACTGTGTAGTTCAAGCACAGCTCTACAGATTTGTTATGTCGCTTGAGATAAAGGATAGTTCTTCTTCTTCTATATTCATTCGTGCTAACGGCACTTCACTTCATTTTACTCCTAGGAAATTTGCTATCATTATTGGCTTGAATTGTGTCGCTAATAGGTACGACTACGTTTTTGACGAGAATGTACCAAACAAGATTGTTGAGAAGTATTTTAATGGTGCAAAATTTATACAGAAAATACAATTATTTCTAGCATTCACAGACAAATTTTGGGGGGATAACAATGATGAGGATGCTGAGAAGTTTGCAATTTTGTATTTCCTACATTCTTTTGTGTTATCTAATTTTGATATTGTGGTTATACCTCGTCTTCATTTTAATTTGGTAGACAGTGGTAGATATAAGATTTTCCATGGGAGACTTTGTCATTTGAGGATCTAGTGAGAAGTTTAAACAATAGGTTAAAAGCAGGTGGAAAATTTTATTTGATACAGGGAATGCATCTAAGGTTGATAATCAGATTCTCCGATTATTAAATTGGAAGATAAATGCACCCCGACCACGTTTTGAGTTTTTGATGAATGTTATGTTTAATGACGATGGCAAGGTTCGTTGTTAATAAATACATATGTATTAATATGTAGTTTATAGTCTACATATATACATTTGATTTACGATTGTTTAACAGATAATTTAATATATTTTATCTATATTCCTATGTTGTATTTAATAATATTGAGCCAACTCAAAGGGAAATGGCAAAGTTTCAAATACCAGAGAAGGATGGACTTGAAAATGAATGTTCAGTTGATTCGGACGATGACTTCCAGGTCCACCACCAAAAGAATTAATGAACGTTCTTTAAAGAAACAAAGGATTGATTCATCAACCCTAGCAGTGGAGAAATCAGTGAGAAAACAGTAACACTATTATTGACGAGCATACCCAAAAGAGGACACCATCTCCTCGTGCTGTAAAGGTTGCCAGAGTGAAGATACCAGTATTTAAGTCAATACAAACACGATAGACAACTTCTTTAAAAATGAAGAATGTGAAGCAAATAGCTAGGGTTATTTTTCCTCCGATACAGTCAAAGCAAAGAAGTCCTGTAGAGATGGAAGTCGTTACTTCAAAGAAAGTTTTTGATGAATTCCGCGATCAGATAAGTTTTTTGTCAAATACGTGTGTACATTAAAAAAATTTATTTATTGATTTTGTATGAAAACATGTTTGTCGAGAGTTGAAAGGAACTCGTAGACTTGTTAAAGGGCCTAATTCTTCTTCTGATGATCGATTCAACCTCTGATCAAAAAGTCTTCGCTCTAGCTGTCCGAAAGCCAGGAGCAGCTACTGGCCTGGACTGATTGTAAAGAAAGAAGCCAAGAGGCCGCTAGAGAAAGGGTTCCATTTTCGAGTCTGTTTCCGATTCTTCCGACCTTGAATGACGGTTTCCCCTCCATGCTTCTTCTTTCTCCGAATCGGTTCCTAGTGTCAGTCAATCAAGATTCTCCATCAAGAGAGGGAAGAGCCTTGACTTTAGGTTAGGCCGGTCTCATCCCCTTCATGCTTACTATAACTAGTTATTTCGGTTTTCTATTAGCGGTTTTAACTTCATACTTTGTTTGCCGGATTGGTACGCTTTCTTTTCTAAAAAACCCTCTCTCATAGGTCGTTACATTTCAGGCCATTTACGATCGTTTAAAGGGCCTTATATTATAAAGTATAAAGAAAGTCAAGATTGTTCTTGCGGAGAACCACATCTTTGAAATGGAGTCCTTCCGGTAATTGCGGAGTTCCATTCGTATCTCTATACTCTTTCCAAAGCATCTCTAGTCTCGATTCGGTCTTTTGTTTTCGTGCTCTAGCGGGGAATCTTTAAAATAAGCTCTTTAGTTTAGCTAGATTTTCTATCAAATAAAAAAGAATTTGGATCTAATGGGCTCCTCTTCTTATTTTTCTTATTTATTTTTTAGTTAAATTTCAGCATATTGATTTATGCCTAGCCTATTCTTTTCTTTGCGTTTTTCTTTCTTTTTTATACCTTCCATAGCGGAATTCCATATATTTTCACATTTAGGATTTACATATACAACATATACCACTGTCAAGGAGGAAGTTCTTATTATTTAGGTTAGTTAGGTATTTCCATTTCAAAAAAAAGGTAAAAAATCAAAATTGGGTTGCGCTATATATATGAAAGAGTATACAATAATGATGTATTTGGCAAGTCAAATACCATGGTCTAATAATCAACCATTCTGATTAATTGATAATATTAGTATTAGTTGGAAATTTTCTGAAAGATTTCTGTGAAAAGTCGAAATTACGTAAAGAGAAAGGGCTTGTGAAACTACCTTTCTTCATGGTCAGGATTCACTGCTACGGCGGGTAGACCTGATCTCATGGATTAGCCAGAACTGTGGAGAAGAAAGGACCTGCTAGCTACATCTTCAGTCTGTAGTGACTCATTCATCGGGAGCGAAGGGACCAGGGAAACTTTCTATTAGGAATTACTTCCTTTCAGGTTGTGTTGTTACAGACCAGACTGTTCTAACAAGGCAGGGGAGACGGATAACTAATCTAATACAGTACAGCTATGATCGGGCAATAGCGCAGATAAGATCAGACTGAATGTGTGAAGGATATGGTTTTGGTTCTCTTCTGTCCCGTTCCTTCAATCAAAGAAGAATCCATGCCCAGGGCTAGTGCCAGCGCATAGAATAGTATAGGCTGCTGGTAGGACTGGCTTGTTGGGATAAGTCAGGCAAATTCCTCTAGTGGAAGGAATATGCCCATAGAGAAAACGCCAATTAGTAAGTAAGATCGAAAGAGTAGGGACAAACTTTTGCATCAATCCTAGCCAGGGAAATCCCAAAGTTCAATAGGATTCTGAAAGCAATTGAACAAAGGAAGGTAAAATTTTTACTATTAAAATACAGCATACATATACAATTATTGTGTTATAATTGTACATATATTTTGTTGGAACAGTTTGCAGATAAAGAATCCGAACAATCAAATGTTGATGATGGTGGTTTAGAGACATCTGAACAATACTACAGTCATGATGTTCTTCAAAATTCGGAAAAGATGTTTGACGGTACAAACGTAAAGGTAAAAATTTTAATATTCAAATTTCATTTAAAAAATTTATCTGATTTATTGATGTATTTTTTGTGGATTGTCTTATACACATATAGTATACAAATGTGAATATTGGTTAATAATTGTTCAATGTCCTTGTATATGTATTTATGTAGGAACAGTGTGTAGATAGAGAACCTGAACAACAAAATATTGACGATTGTAGTTTAGAGAAATCTGGACAACACTTCAGTCATGATGTTATTCAGAATTCGGATAAGATGTTTGACGGTACAAAGATAAATATTTAACATAAATATATGTATTTAAAAGCACTTTTAAATGTAATTTCATTATGTTTGTTTTATTTTTTATGTTAATATATATATATATATATAGATGAGTATATATAGTGTTAGTTAAAAATTCATTTGAAAAAAATCATGTAGTGTACATATATATTTTAGAGACTTCTGTTATAACTATATGTATTTTTAGGTTGATTGCAAATTTCATACTCTGTAAAATAGTGTGTTTTTAGTTTTGTAAATAAATATGTATTTTGAGAATGTTGTTACATCAATATATATTTTTACATCAATTTGCTATTACATCAAGTAATAATAGTTTATTGAAATTGTATTTGTATTTGTATTTGTAGCAACAAAATGAAGATAAAGATCCTGATCTCCAATATATGAATTATGTTGGTGCCGAAACATCACCGCAATGCTTTAGTCCCAATGTTGATCAAAATTTGGGTGAGAATCTATATGGTACAAAGGTAAATAATTAACTTACATATGTTTATTCATTTGAATGCACATATGTAATTTTGTATCTTGCATTTATATGTTATTTTATATATATTATATAAACATATACAACTGGATGTTTGTTTGATATTGTTTTAATTTTTTTTTTACTTGTCTAGAAGGGGTGTACTGATTTGCATTCAGATAAAACAAATGTTGAAACTGATTCTCAATATTTAATCCCTGATGAGCTTCTTCAAAGTATAAATTTGGATTATATACATTCTGAGAATGTTGTTCAAGAAGATTGTCGAGTATGTATAATGAATATATCTTGTTGTTGATGTGATGTAATAGTGCACAGAACAATTATCTTTTTTCTTTCATTTTTTGTAGACCAGTGATGAGAAAATGGATGAAATAGTTTTGTGTGATTCGCAATTTACAATCTCTGATGAGCTGATACCGAATCTAAATGCCTACCAGAGAAAAAGCATCATCGTACATCCAACGGCAAACCGTGAAGAAGAAACTCCTGATGAGAATTTGAATGATAAACATTCTGAGACTGTTGTTGAAGATCATGATCGAGTATGTATAATGAACATATTTTTTAGGTTATGTGAGTTATAATGGATAGATCAAACTAATCTTTTTTTATTTTTTACTAGACCAACATAGAGAATGCTGGATTGAGTGCAAATACATCGGTGCATGGAGAAGGTCAATTTTATAAAGAAGAGCAAATTAGGACACCTCCTGAAACTTATGTACTAAGCACTGATGCACCATGGGATGAACTAGTTTGGCCTGATTCACAAAAAAAACACTATCCTTGATGAGTTAAGTGCACTAAGTTATATATATTTTTTAATCTAATATGTTTTGCAAATACGTTTTCATAATTTACATTTTGTATTCTGTAATTACATAGAGAGCTCAGTAGGTGAAATACGTATATTCTCTCATAAACATCCATTTATTTCTCACCCAATTGATGGGGTAGTGGACACGAAGGTTGTCGACAAGTTCATGGACTATATTTCTGTCGACCTTCTTAAAGATCATGCTAAGAGGTATTTCTTTAGAATTGTTTAAAATTATTTTTTTTAATTTTCATTTTATTTTCATGATTTATCATGTACTGCATAAATAAACAGGAAGGGAAAAGTAGATCATTACAAGAGGAGCAAATCAACAATTTTAATGATGCATTTCGAGGTTGAAACTGTTGAAGATAAAAAATAAATTTACACTATGAGGTTCAATGATCAGTCATGGACAGACTCGGTTAGTATATTATTTTAATAATTTTTTCTTGAGAGTTTCAAGACTACTTAAAATACATATAATGTTACCTACAAATACATATGGTAGTACATATATGTATTTTTATTAGATTTTTATTTACTTACATATGTCGTGTTAAAAATGCATACATAATTTATTAATATACATATGATGTATTCTTTAAATCACATCTTGTTGCTTATACTTTTTTCTTACATTGCTTGTATATGAATACTTTACAAATGAATTTATATACGTAGATCTTACAGTTTAAACTAAAAAATCCATATGTATTTTATCTTACATATACATGCTAATTTAGTACACAATTTGTTTGAATGCTCTACAGTTTGTGGTATTACTTATTGCAACAAATTGATGTTTGCTTCTACTATTTACGGAAGAAGTAAAAGTACGAGCCCCGCAGCTCTTACAAATACAGCACAGTAGATTGCAACTTCATGAACATAATTAGGTCTATGATGGAAGTGTACTCTGTGGATGATCCAAATCTTACTGCGGGAGGATAGGATCTCATCTTAATGAATACATTAATGGGTTTTGTATGTATGCTGCAGTGCCATGGTATACAGTGGACAATATCTTTATTTCTGTCAATATAATGGAAAACCATCATTGGGTTCTCACAGTTTATCATTCTCCGAGAGGTGCATATTTATATATGATTCATATGAATTCTCTGGTCACTATGAAGGGTTGTTCTGGCTGAGATAGAGAAATAAGCTGAGATTATCCCATTGTATTTTCAAGCTTGTAATTTCTACGAAAAGAAAGGTATCGATCTTTATAACCATCTAAGTTACAAAGATAAAGACTCGACAGATCTTTTAAATGTGTTATTTGTAGAGGAATTGCCTCAACAATCAAGTAGAAGCTTGTAAGTATTTTAATATACATTTACTAAAATTGTAAGTTTGTAGAAAATAAATTTTACTTATTACTCAATTTTTTTGCAGGGACTGTAGTCTGATATGGTAACATTCGAAGAGTCTCTTTGTTATGGTAAAAGAGTTTCTTCAATTGAGTTCAATTCCAACACACTTCGTACACGAGATGCTGCACAATTGTGGGACTATGGCATGAAAAAATAAGAAGCAAATGCTCATAGTGATGTCGAAGCACCCTTGAGGACTGGCAGACAAAGCCGAATAACTAGTGTCACTGAAGTTTTAGAAATATGATGGTTGTTGAATTTATTACATTGGATAGTTGACAAACTGGTGTATGAATGTTGGTTATTTTGTACAAACTTATTTTATGTTTTTAAGTGTTTAAAAGTTACTTATTTTGAACTGAATAAAAGTAATTCATTTCAGTCGTTTAAGTTGAATATGTTTTCAATAATTTTGTACTATGTATTTTATTCCAGTGTTCAATTATATTTATTGCAGTGAGATTTACCTTTAAAATACATATGCAGTTTTGAAACTTTTCAATAAAAATACATATGCAGTTACCTTCATATATATTGGAATCTGTGTTCATTTACTTTCAAAATACATATGAGGTGAATTAAACTTTCAAATTTTGTATTGAATGAAAGAAATTCATTTAAGTATTTAATGTAGTTTTATTTTTTGCTGTGAAATTTAGAGTCAATTTCATATGCAATGGTCAGATTTTGTATTAAAAAATACATATGCAGAATACATCATATGTATTTAGCTTCAAAATACATATGCAGTGTTTCGATTTTGTAATACAAAAAAATATATGTAGTATACATATATGTATTTTAATGTTTGTTCATTCAATTTCAAAATAAATATGAATTGTTCAGATTTTACAATAAAAATACATATGCAATATGCATCATATGTATTTAATCATTGTTCATTAGTTTCAAAATAAATATTAGGTGATTCAAACTAACTAATTTAGAACTGCATGAAAGTAACCATTTTAAAACTTTATGTTATATTTGCTTTCTTTAATTTTTATTCGATTTTTTATTTCAAAGTTCATGTTTTACTTGTTACGGTGAGATTTTACTTAAAAATACATATGCAGTATTCAGAATTTGCAGTAAAAATACATATACAGTATATAGCATATGTATTTTAATCTTTGTTCATTTACGATCAAAATACATATGAGGTTAATCAAATTTACTAAATGTGTACTCAAAATACACATATTGTGTTCAAAATACATATGAAATGTAGCTTGAAATACATATGTAGTGTTCAGATTTTGCAATATATACATATACAGTATTAAAATTAAATAATGTTTAGATAGCAAATGATACATAAATGTCTAAAACCATAAAAATGAGTTCATTATTATAAAAAGTGCAGAAGAAAGTATTAAAAAATAATACAAAAAATAAATGTATCATTTATAATATTTCCTACAAGAACACC
This sequence comes from Capsicum pubescens, assembly GCA_030864215.1. NCBI lineage: Eukaryota > Viridiplantae > Streptophyta > Magnoliopsida > Solanales > Solanaceae > Capsicum > Capsicum pubescens. The sequence goes on along the minus strand of CM061544.1, from coordinate 166,567,424 downwards.
TATTGTGTTCCTTAGCCCCACATTCACTGCATGAGTTGATGTTCTTTTTTCTAAATATATTTCGGTCAGATTTTTCATGATCCTTCTTTGCAGGTCTTCCAGGAGGGCGTTTGTACTTCGGAGGCAGTACAATTTTACCAAGTATGCTAATTCAAATTATTCAGTTATCTTGGTGTGGTAAAGAATAGATTGAAATATCATATGTCTTCAACACAGTTTTTGGCTTATACAAATCACAACAATATGGCCCCTTTTGAAAATTCTTGGTGACCAGCACCGCACAAACATGTGCACATGGTATCTCATCGAGTTAAAATGTGTTACATGAGCATATTTTTTCCTTGAGACAAACAGTGAAATGCTTTTGTTTGTCGTTCATCATGTACACATATTTTGTGGTTTGGCACAACCTTATATCAAAAAGATTAAAAAGAATATGCAGAAATAAAAAGATGCAAACTATATTTTTTGATATGTTCTAACTAGACCAGCAACATAAAAATATACATATTTGGGTAACTGCATATGTATTTTTGCTACACAAATATACATTTACATATGGATTTAATACCAAAAAATTTCATAAATATGTTTATTTCTTATTGCAAATGTTTTTTGTTTAGTTATAGAGATTAATGTGTATGCAGTATTCAGATTTTACAATAAAATTACATATGTAGAATACATCATATGTATTTAGCTTCAAAATAAATATGCAGTGTTAAGATTTTTCAATACAAAAATACATATGTAGTATATATAATATGTATTTTAATGTTTGTTTCGTTAATTTAGAATTGAATGCAAGTAATTCTTTTACTTATGTTTTCATAAGTATAAATGTCATAAATCTAAAAGATCATACCGTCATATGAGTACACAAAGCCTCGTTCTTATTGCAGATGTTTTTTGTTTAGTTATAGAGATTAATGTGTATGCAGTATTCAGATTTTACAATAAAATTACATATGTAGAACACATCATATGTATTTAGGTTCAAAATACATATGCAGTGTTAAGATTTTTCAATACAAAAATACATATGTAGTATATATAATATGTATTTTAATGTTTATTTCGTTAATTTAGAACTGAATGCAAGTAATTCTTTTACTTATGTTTTCATAAGTATAAATGTCATAAATCTAAAATATCATACCGTCATATGAGTACACAAAGCCTCGTTCTCTTTGAGTATGTCATTAAAAAAATTTATGAGAGTTGTGAATGTATATGAAGTCTCCTGCCTATTTTCACAATTTCATTTTCCAAACAACAATTGAACTTCTTCTAGAAAATCATAAATTGGCAGTACTCTAACTGATACAAGTACTCCATTTATTGACTCAGCAATATTTGAAGTCAAAATCCATCCTCGGTGAATTGTTGCATAGAATCTAGTCCACTTTTCATAACCAACCAATTCTAAATATTTCTTCACTCTAATATCAACTGCCTCAACCTTTTCCATTAACATGTGGAATTCTTACTTCGAATATGATTTGGCCATTGTATAAAAGATCTTCGATAATGCATCGTGTGACTTTTTGTAAACTTTTTTCACGTTCCCCCATAGATGCGACGTACATGCATAATGCGAAAAATTTTTGCACACATCACCAACAGCCTTTATAATACTTGTATTTCGATCAGAGACAACACACATGTTATGTTTTTCCTCATACGCTTTCTTTAGATTCTCAAAGAACCAAGTACAAGAAGCATCATTTTTCAGAATCAAGCACACCATATGCTAAAGGGAATATATAACCTGTATTTATAAACACATTTTGTGCAGTCAGATATAAATAAATATAGTAATTGCATATATATTTATTAAAACTACAGTTCCAAAAAACTATATATTTTACCAAAATATAGTGTCACTTACATATACTAAAATGTAAATATACAACACAGACATACATTATCAATTATATATGTTTCATTCATGAAACTTTGGAAATATATTTATTTTATATAGATATGTATATATCTGACAGAGATTTATATTTTTCAAGTGATACACAGAAATACATATAAACATACAATAAATTTTACATTGTAAATATAAAAATGATACTAACCTGCTTCATCCATCGTACAGGCAGTTAAAAATGTCCCAGTATATATTCCTCTCAGATGACTACCATCAACAACTACGACAGGTCTACAATGATCGAATCATTTAATGAATGCATGGAGAGCTATAAATACATATAAGAACTCATTTGCATTCGTCTTCTTCATTCTTATATGTGATTCAGGATAGGTATTATTCAAAATTTATAAGTAGAATGGTAATTTGCCGTAAGATGCTGATGGTTTACCCCTCAACTCTTCTAACACTTTTTCCTTGGCCCTCCAACATAAAGTGTATGTCAAATAGATACCAAAGTCTTCCTTCATGTCATTTTTTATTTTGGTCACACTGTATTTTTGTTTGTGATTTTTGAATTTTTGTTTAACCATACCACCTATCAACATACTAGTAGCATGCATCTTTGGATAAACCTTGTCCTTCACCGGACAGGTATGTTTCGGTATGAATTCTCTAATTCTAAACATTTCAGAATTTTTCATACCTGATGCCCTACATAAAAAATCACAATTCCCTGATTTGCAAGCCAATGTATAACTGCATCCAACAAATTTTAATGCAATCAAAATACATATCCAAACTCATTTTAAACATGAACAAATTAATCTAGATTGTACGTATCTTTTCTTACTTGACCTTTCACTTCGCGTTTGTAATTTCTCCCTAATTGTATAATCCTTCATGACTGACTTTAAAAAAAAATTCATCAAGTATACCTGGTCTTCCTTAATATGTTTGTGGTGTGGGTCTGAGATTATCACCTGAACTGTATCCATCTCAAATATATCTAATGTTGTTGTATTTTCAGAAACAACCAAAGCACCTTCAGTAGATGTATTTAACACCTTATTCGGATTGTTAGAAACGCCTCTTCTTTCAACAATGAGTACAGATGAACTTGCAAAGGTGCTGGCAACATTGTTCTCTAAAATGCTTACAAATAAAGGAAGACAATTCATGTCTTGTACCTCTTTTTTTTTTTTGCAAAATAAATACCTTTAACCCCATATTATTATGTATTTGTATTTGCCCTGCATTACCATTGATTTGATATTCCACTAGAATACTTTTGCTACTCAAATCCACATTTAAGTGAGATGTCAAAACATCGTGCAGCTCATTGAATGATGTTGTCGTACTCAACAATATAGCATCAGTGATGTACTCTTCATAGTTTTTTTATACGTCCACCTTTTAGAGTGTTTCACGAGAATTGGTATGCTTTCCATTTCTAATTGATTTCACCCAAAATACACAAATATACATATTTGTAAAATGTCAATTGTTACAACATATAATTTCCAAAAAAAAAAAATTAAAACAACATTCTATAGTTATAAACGTTAAATACAAATACAGCAAAAAAATTCACAACCAACAAATACAATTGAAAATACATTTACACAATATTTGTTAAACTTAAAATACAAATACAGCAAAAAAATTCAGTCAAAATACAATTTCAAATTACCTGTTCAACGTTAAATACAGTCAAATCCACAACCTCCAGAATCCAACACAATCAAAACATATATAAAAGAATTTTTCAGATATACAGATGTACTCTCAAATTCCGACAAGCAATACTTCAAAAAATATAATTTCATCAGCTCGAAAAACTGAATTCTATCAGTTTTTTGTTCTATCAGTTCAAATAAGCCAACAACTATGATAAAAAATATATTTACACAACATTTGCTAAACTTAGCTTACAAACAAAGTAAAATTTTCTAGGCTAAATACCATTAGAAAGTATCTGTTCAAGGATAAGTACAACCAAATACAGAACCTCCAGAATTGAACACAACCACAACATATATAAAAGATCTTTTCATATATACAGATATACTCTCAAATTTCGACAAGCAAAATTACAAAAAAAATAGAATTTGATCAGCTTGAAAAAATGATTTCGATTAGTTGTTTGTTCTTTCAGTTCAAATTACTATTGCATTAAATTTAACTCAAAATTTGGTAAGAAAATATTCATAAATAAAATTACGACGAAGTTAAAAAATTTCAACGAAGTAGCACAAATAGATCAATAAAAAAATCTAACAAAATAACTAAAACGGTTCAAAAAAAATTGTTAATCAAAAAAAATACGATTTAATACCTTCAACAACAGTTAAGGATGAATTTACAACCAATAGTTGAATTCGGAAAAATTATCCAGAAGAAGGTAATGTTGATCGTTGAATTCAAACAAACTGATTATTCAAACTAATCGTTGAATTCTACTAATCAGAAGAAATTGAACAGCAAAAAAATACATTTGAGTTTGATTGTTCAATTAGAAGAAATTGAAGATTCAACTTATTTTGAATTTGCATTTTTTTTCAGGAACACGTTTTTTAAACTGAAATTTAAATTTGAATAGTGTTGTTAGGAAATAACGAAAATTGCGTGATTTATGAGGTTTTAATGGGAATGAAATCTGTACAATAATTTAAGGTAATTTTACCATATTTAAATCAGTTAATTATGGGCAGTAAAAATCAGTTGTATTTGTATTTTTATAGCAATAGTTTGCAAAAATATAAAATACAAGTTGTTATATTATGTAATTATGAAAGTGTTGCTATGAATCTCGTAATTAAGGTGCTAAGTATGCTATTTCTGAAATTTTCCCTTATTATATCACCCCTAATTAATTTTTATGATCATCTAAGCATTAAAAATAAATAATATTTTATAAAAAAGGATAAAATACACACAAAATGATATGTCAACATAAAAAAATTGGTTAACTATCGAAATTATATTACTGCCACAGAAATTACGATGGGACAAAGGAAGACATAAAGTAATATTTATTATTTAAAAATGAGAAGACACATAAACTGGAATGGAGACAGTATTAATATCTTATTAAAAAATTATGCTAAAAGCATTATAAATTACATAATTAACAACTTAAAAAATATAAAAGATATAAAATATTTAATTGACTCTCGAAATTATATAAGTGTCACTTAAATTGGAATAAAAGAAAAAATATTATAAATCACAATAATTAAAAATTTAAATTATTTTAATAATTGATTATCTAAATTATATTTGTGTTATTAAGACAAAAAAATAACATACACGGACCCTTCAATGTCTAGTACTAGGAGGCTAACAAATTATTCTTTTTGTATTGACACAATGCCAGTTTTGTTTCTAGAGAAATAGCTTGACGTTTAGACATATTGCATGAATAAAGAATATGCAATAAATAACATTATTTTATGGTGAATTAAGAAGATCTCATGCCACATAATTAATACTTAATTATGAAAATTATGTACGAACCTTTTGTTATAAGAATTGGAAGATGACTAACGAAAAAAGAATTTAATAATTTTATAATCAATTTAATATCACCAACCTAATTTAATATTTTATGTACCAAAAAGGGAAATATATTTATTAATCAATTTAACCAAATAATGGTGGAACAAGGAGGTTCCAAAGATTTTCCTAAAGTTTCATTTTGTCCTTTTTACCTTGTGAGGTAAATATCTACCCCAACTAATTTCTCATGAGATTAAGCAAACTTTACGCATTAAAGCTAATTGTCCCGAAGTACAACGATTGAAGAACTTAGAAAAACTTACAATTTGTTTAGTTTAATAATGATTATCATATATATTTTAATATTTTATCTTATAAAGTACATATATATATTCTTTTAAAATATTAATATTGAGTATATTTTTATCGAGGTAATTTTACAAATAGTATACCACCAAAATAAATGTCATTAATGTTACAGATAGAATGTCATTACAGAGAAGTAAAATATAACATGAAAAATCAATTTCAGAGAAAATTTGATTGCTATAGAGAAATGTTGTTATAACGAGGGGCCGCTATTGAGAGTTCTGACTGTATATTGGACAAGGCATAGGGATGGGGGGGAGAGAAAAGCAAGAATATGGAATTGCTTTGTTTCTGCAAAATGAGATTGGGAAGATGTCAATACCTAAGTACACTATTACTCTTTTTTTTCTGGTATATACATAATATATTTTCCAAATATGTGTTAACAACAGTATACAAAGACAATTCAACACTGGCAGAAAGAGCTTTGACATGCATTTGCAACATCTCACGCGACTTACACATGATAGTTCCCATAGCTCTGCCCAAAAAAGGATGAGTTGCTGTGGAACTATTCTATTTACAATTAGCTTGTACCATTAAGTGAACCATCTCCCATGGCTAGCATTGCCCTGCTTGATAGAAAAACTACATATATAGTCATAAGTCCCAACCCCAATGACTTGCTAGGGCGCATATCATTCCGAGGTAGCACAATGAGTGCCCAAACCAGGGCCAACATTAGAAATCCCATTGTGTAATACAAGCTATCATCTCTTGGAAGTATATAAGATTCTGGCCTCTTGGACAAAGCTCCAAGGAGCATGGAGATGCCTAAACCAGCAAGGGTGTTGAACATAGGCCCTGCATAACATCCTGACATGGCAATCTGCACACCATCTGCACTATTCGCTGCTATTGCAACATTTGACATTAAGTCACCCGTAGAGTTGCCCCATGCCAAGACAGTTAATGCTAGAATCGATGGTTTGATACCAAAGATAACACCAAATGCCACTAGCAGAGCCACTAGCTCGTTTGCCACTATATAAAACCAAATGATACTCATAAAGAAGCCTCCGAAAAGCCATGGAAACAAGAATCTCCGAGGCGGATGATCAGCTGCGGTATACACAAATGCAACACCCCCAAGTATGCCACCAACTACAGCACCAACAACATATGCAGTGCTAGCAGAGCTACTCAAATTGTCCTGTTTATTAAAAAGGAATGCTAAAAGCAGGGGCGCCAAAGAAGCACTGATAACAGCATACAGTTTTGACCATCTGTCCTCATCAATAATGGGGATCGTTAACCTTCTTGGGAGTGTCAATGGTATTTCTAGCAGTGCAAACAACTTGGAACAGGAAAAGGAAGACGACCGGTCATTGAAATCATCCTGCTCATTCCAACCCCACAAAGCCATTGGACTTTGTACGGTATTGTCCTTCACAACTTCATCAGAGAAGATTGCCACATTTGAAGACCACATCCAATGGGGTAGCTGAGGTTGTACTTGTATCGGCGGCAATCCATCTGCAGATTCCGACCCAAGAAGAGACGCACCTAAAGAAGTATGCTCTCCATCTACGCTAGATAAGATACTCGTTGTAACTGGTAATAACGGAGCAATTAAATCCAACTTCAATCTACTAGCACGATTCTTCAGCATCTCATTTGCAGCAACAAAAACAGCATACACCAAATAAATAGAAATAAACGCAATTGCACCTAAAACAGCCACTTTCCCTACAACAAAAAGAGCAAGAAGAGAAAGGAGAGCTATCATAAAGAAACATACATCCCTGATAAAGCATTTTTTATCAATTCGTATACATTGCTCTGCAACACACAATGACACAGTACCAACAACAACACAGGTAACAAAAACAGCTCCACCAAGAACACTATTCAACCCCACTTCCCCAGAATCACTGCCCATAAAAGCAGCAATACTGGCAAATACATCAGGCGCCCCATTACCGAAGGGAAGCAGAGTAACCCCTGCAACCGTTGGAGGCAGTTTCAACAAATTGGATAATTTCTCCAGACAACAACAGAAGTAATCCGCAGCTGTATTACCCAATAGATAGAATAAAGAAATCAACCAAATGGCAAGAGTCACATACCCCAAAACACTAAAGCTTTCACAGTCACAGTAAAAGAACAAAAGATAATTGAAGAAACCCCCTGAATTGCATTGAGGATTTGCCTTCAAATATTCACATTTTGTACTGTAACCTTTATGCTTATACAAACCCCCACAGAGTTTGAGATTTCTGCTTCCCCCCAAATGATTATAACTAGATGTGTTCCAACTTGTCACAGCAATTTCCCTTCTAACAGAATAAGTTTTCTTAGAAAGTGGACTTTGAAGAAAGAAAAAAAAAAGTACCACGACAGACAAACAAAGCCCATTGAAAATTCCACGAAACCTGGAACGCTTCCGACAGTAAAAGCGATTCAAAGTTTCCATTTATTGAAAACCCTCAAATTCTACAAGAAAGTGACTAAATACGGAAAAGACAAATTTTCAGGGTATTCAAAGATTTGAATTTTATTAACCAGGATTGGAAAATTCTCAAGGGAAAATACTTCCAAGCTGGAACAAAGTTGTCAACTGGGGATGGTCAAGGTTCAAGGGATTTGTAGGTTGTTTTCCTGGGTAAAATTTTTAGGATATTCTTTTGGTTGGGTTAGTGGGGGAACGAAGAAATGGTAAGAGATGAACAAGGGCGTTAAGGCGCAAATTAATAGGCAACCATTAGATACTTGACGCGTTGGGACAAAGGGACAAGTGGTCGCTTTCTAAGATGAGTAAGGCATGTCTTTTACGATGATGTTTGGGCCTTTTGGGCCACCACTTCCTTCAATAAGGTTATCTCAAACTTGCCCAATCATACACTCCATAGTACTATTAAGGGGGTACAAACCGAATCGTTAAATCAAATCGAATCGATAAATTAAATTAAATCAAGAAAAAAAATCAACTTATGATTTGATTTGATTGGTTTGGTGTTGGCAAAAAAAAATGATCATTTTTAATTTGGTTTGGTACTAGCAAAAATAAAATCAAACCGAACCGACGTAATACATATATAATTTTAATTTTTTATACGTAAAAAAATACTATTTATAATCTACTTTCTAATTACTTTTATTATTCTTTACATTCAGAAAATAGATATATATTTTTGGACCTTTAATTATAGTATTTTTCCATTAATAACAACAAAACCCAATATTAATATAAAAATCTAAAACTTTTTAATTGCTTCACTTTTTACATTTTACTTTTCAAATTTTCAGAGAGAGTTCATTATTTCCTCATCTTACTTTTCTCATTCGTGAAGTTGTGATTTAGGTTTGTTTCTTTTTTCTTTTTTTTTTTATGGAATTATGTTATAATTAATTACTTTATGGAGTTAAGTTTTTAATAAGTTATCTTCAATTCTTCGTTCTTTTGTATGCTCACATTTTATGTGAAGAAAACTTTCAGAAAAGCTACTGTGACTAATGACTTAGAAATTGAACTACTCGGGTATCCACATAATATTACTTTAAGAGATAGTAGTTTAGACGTCTTAGTAATTTGCCAACTTAATTTTTATTGAAACTACTCTATGACCTTTTTTTTTTTTTTTGTTCTTTTTAGTGAAAACATTTAATTTTTTTCTTCAATCACATTATAATTGTAAAAAAAACCGAGAAAACCGAAAAATCGAAAAAACCCAACTAAAATCGAAATAAAAAACCGATTGTATATTGGTTTGATTTGGTTTATAGATTTAGAAAATCGACATTATTGATTTGGTTATATTTTAATAAAAAACCGAACCAACTCAACCTATGTACACCCCTAAGTATTATCATCAAAGCAAAATGATTTATTTCACTACTTTATGTTAGTTAAAATTCATTTTCTTTTCTTTCTACTTGAAATTTTTGTTTATAGTATAAGTATTACTCCCTCCGTTTCATATTAGTTGGTCCATATGGACTTGGCACACCCATTAAGAACATATTAATTAGGGGGTTTATTTTATCAAATTAGCGTTATTAATTATATTTTAAAAATATAAATTTGAGTAAATACACTTTGTTTAGTTATTTAATGTTAAGGGTAGTATTGGAAGAACATAATAAAATTTTCTTGATTTTATCAAAGGGACAATTAAATGAAAATAAATATTTTTAGAAAGAGGATCAACTAAAACGAAATGAAGGAAGTATATGTTCTATGTGGTTTTGAGCACTTTGAGGTAACCTGGGATCTAGATGAAACTATGACATTAAGTGGGCATTTCGCCATAAAATATTAAAAAATTTAAATTTGAGGATGACGTTTGAGTTGAAATTAGATTTGAAGTTGTATTTGTCCATTAATGTAATTGAAATTGTTTTTGAATTTTTGTGAGGAAAGGAATATGAAAAGAAGTGAAAATATTTTTTTCTTGTTTTCATTTTTTCAAATACAACTTCAAATTCTATTTGAAATTCTCATGGTCAAATATCAACTTGGAATTGTATTTGACATAAAGTGAAAATTTTAGAAATAAAAAGAGTTTTATGGTCAAACAAGTCAAAGATTCAAAACCTTGATTTCTATGAAATATAGTAGTCGTTTGGCCATGAAAAGTTTTCACTTTTTTTGAAAAATTATTTCACTTTAGTGAAAAAAGTGAAAACGAGATGTGTTTGGCCGTGAGAAATCCAAATACAATGCCGAAATTGTATTTGAAAAAGTGAAAATAAGTTTTACTTGTTTTTACTTTTTTCACTCATACTTCTCTCATAAAATTTCAAAAACAACTTTAATTTATATTCATGGTCAAACACAACTCCAACTTCAACTTTAACTCCAACTCCGACTCTGAAAAATTATGATTTTCATGGCCAAATGGGGCCTGGTGTCTATTAAGTTATTCGTCCTAAAAGACAAAATTTTCATGAAACTCGCAGCTAGGGGTGGGCGTCTATATTTTCAAAGTCTGGGTTCGATGATTCGATAATCGATATTTGAACATAGATTCTCCATACCATACTTATAAATATCGGTTCGGTAGTTCGGTAATTGATAAATTAAACTTCGAGTCGGTACGATATTTGATAATACCTAGGGGTGTGCAAAAACCGAACCGATAAAAATGTTATTGGGTTATTGGGTTAACAGTTTTTTATTGGTTTTATAAAAAAAATTATTGGGTAAACGGTTCGATTTCGATTTTAGCTTATTTTAACTGATAACTCAATAAGGATACACTAAATTATTATTTTATCCCTATTTATGTTATATATATAAATCTCTCTCTCTCTCTTTATATATATATAGAGAGAGAAAGAGAGATATAGATATAGATATAGATATAGATATAGATATAGATATAGATATAGATATAGATATAGATATAGATATAGATATAGATATAGATATAGATATAGATATGTATATATATTATATGCACTACTTATTCATAATTCAGTGATTCACAAAATATTAACCTATTCAGGGCAACAAAGGCACAATATAAAGCTCGGTTATTATCGTATTGAAAAGCTTGAAGCATTTATAGCTTCCAACAATTAGGATTTAATTTTTTTCTAACTAACATTCAGTTCAAGTTTGAAGATTCTTGTAAACTAAAATGTATTGCGTAGGATTTTGGTGATAACTAAGATTTTTTTTTTTTTTATGTTAGTTGTTACTATTTCTATTTTATAAGTATTTTCTTATTGGTTAAATAAAAAACCGAACCGTTAAGGACCAAAAATCGATAAACCAAAATCGATAAGAAAATATCTTATTGGTTGGTTATTGGTTTTACATATTTAAAAACTGAAAATTGATAAATCGAACCAATAACACATAAAATCAAACCGAACCGACCAATGCACACCCCTAGTAATACCATATTAAAGTTGGAGATGTACAAATGTATGTTTAAACTTTAAAGAGTATCTTTAATAAAAACCTTATTTAGTATTCTTTTTGTTGCTTTTTACGAACATATTACCAAGGTCCAAGAGATTCTTTGGGATGACTAGTATTATTGTCTATTGGGTTGGGTTAGACATATATATTCGATATTTGATAAATATCGAATACCAAACGGTATTAATATCTTTTACTAAATTCAATCCCGAATATCGAAATATTAAAATTTTACTACCAAATACTATATCAAATACCGAATTATCGAATACCAATTATCAAACTTTTCAATTTAATTCAGTAATTCAATTTTTGGTATTTTATGTTCAACCCTACTCGCAGCTACTTCTTCCAATATTTACTCTTACTTCTTCGAATATTTACTGAGTAAACCTTCTTTTATATAATAATTCATAAATAATAAATAAAAAAAAGTATAAATTTATTATACAAATTTTACAACGAGCTCTAATGAAAGGGAGACAAGTGACGGCCCTAGCATTCTTTTATGATGCCGCACCCACTGCGTGAACTCACCCGGGTGGGAAAAGGATCAATTGAATTTCTTTTTTCCAACTTGAAATTCTTTCTTCCTACTTTCTTTTCGCTGTGGTTTTCACTTCTTTTGTTAATTTAGGTTTGCGTGTCGGTTTGGCAATTAAGTGGGAAATGGGAATGGAACCAACAGTTGTTTATTTTGGGATAACAACCGACCGCTTTTTATAATTACCCAATACCAAACAAGATATTAAAAATAAGGCAAATACAAGGATATAATTATTTTAGTAAATTTGATTGTAAATCAGAATTTTACCATTTAAAGTTAGAAGAAGAATCTAAGAAATTAACCGCATTTACCGTACCACAAGGATTTTATGAATGGAATGTACTACCGATTTGGATATAAAAATGCACCAGGTAGATATCAACATTTTATGAATAGTTATTTTAAGAAATTACCTAATTGTATAGTATACATAGATGATATACTATTATATACAAAAACTAAAGAAGAACATTTAAAATTATTAGAACAATTTACAGATATAATAGAAAAATCAGGAATAAGTTTAAGTGAAAAGAAAACAGAAATTATGAAAAATCAGATAGAATTTTTAGGAATACAAATAAATAAAAGTGGAGTCAAAATGCAACAACACATAGTCCAAAAAATAATAAATTCAGAAGAAGAATTAGATAAAAAAAAAAATTACAATCATTTTTAGGATTAGTAAACCAAGTAAGAAAATATATTCCAAAATTAGCAGAAAACTTAAAATCATTACAAAAAAAAATTAAAAAGGATGTAGAATATAGATATAATGAAGAAGACAAAAAACAGGTAAAGAAAATAAAATTACTTTGTAAAGAGTTCCCAAAATTACAATTTCCAGATGAAAATAAAAAATTTACATATATAGTAGAAGCTGATGCAAGTGAATATAGTTATGGAGGAGTATTCAAATATAGGTACGAAGAAGAAAAATTAGAACATCATTGTAGATATTATTCAGGAACGTTTAACGAAACAGAAATAAAATAGAAAATAAATAGAAAAGAATTATGTTCTTTATATAAATGTCTAATAGCATTTGAACCATATATCGTGTATAACAAGTTTATTGTTAGAACAGATAATACACAGGTACGATGGTGGCTAACAAGAAAAATACAAAATTCAATTACGACAAAGGAAATTCGGAGACTAGTATTAAATATACTGAATTTTACATTTACAATTGAAGTAATCAATACTAACAAAAATATCATTGCAGATTACTTATCAAGACAAAGCTACTCAAACTGATTTACCAATGGAAGAGGCTGATACCAAAGATACCCAGACTGATTTATTGCTCCAAATGTTTAAACAAATGGAGTTATTACAAAAACGAGTTATTACACTAACTACTGAAGTTACAAATGTAAAAGTGCAAGTCGAGCACTATAAAAAATAAGATACTGTGCAGGAAGAGCACATTAAAAAACTAGACCTAGAAGGTGACGATGAGAAACACCTTAAAACTCAAATTACTGTCGAAACTTCAATTACAGCTGCAGGAACATCTAAAGGGAAAAATATAGTCACTCAAAATAGACCTGAAATACCAAAGAAAAAGAATTATAACCTCAGCCAAATATTTTCAAAACCATATACACCAAATATACAAAATTTAGAAGCATTTGCACCTCCCCAGATACATACCTATTCTGAATCACTTAACCAAGAAAAACAGACATACAATTATTCTTCTCGTAAATACATTGACAACTTACACACTTTACAAACCTTATTAAATACCAAACCTATTTAAAGTGAAGAGCTAGCCGCACAACAAAAAAAAATATATTACCCAGAAATGCCAAGATTACAATAAACTTATTGCCTTACCAGGAACAAGCCCAAATTTTATTAAATCATGTTACTATTATGGATTATTATCTACGGTTTACACAACCAATGGAGAAGAATTAGCAGGAATCCCAGAAATTCACAAAGAATTTATGACTTACAAGAGAATTACCAATGGACAATTATTTTATGTTCGATTTTATTCCGCACCAGCAGAAATATTATTTGACGAAATTAAACAGACTATTAATGTGGTCAAAATGGGTATGACCAGAGATTATATTATTCCGGAAGAAATATGTGAACAGACCGAGATACCCAAAACGCAGATACCAACATTTTACCGCAACAAAAGAGTTATTGGAATAAGCAATATATTATCAGAGTTACTTAATAATTATTCAAATAAAAAGCCAGTTTGGATATATAATTCAAGAAATCAAGCATTGATTTATTCAACTTGCAAAGAAGTTAGAGACCATGACATGGAAGAACTTAGAAAATGGGGATTAACACTCCTCAGACCAAAAGAACAACCATTAACGCGATCTACCAGTAAGAAAATTATTTCAGAAGAAGCTATGGATCAATTTTGCAAAAAAGTTGGCCAAAAATACAAAGACCACGTATGCAGCAGATGTAGTGGCAAGCACAACTTTATTCCAGATGTGATGCTACACTGACAAAAAATAAAAAAGATAACCAAAGCAGATACGGAAGAAAGAGATAAAGACAAAAGACATGTGAATAAATTTACTTTACGTAAAAAAAATTGATAGGCCTTTAAAGTTTTTTTGTTATTTAGTGCTTTATGTCAAAGTCTTCTTTTAAAAAGATGAAGACTTTTTTGTAAACATTAATTAGTCTAGCCTAGACTAATATAGAGTTTGATTTTTCAAGTCATTTTTAGGAACCATCATATATAAATTTCAGTTATAAATAGAAGAATCGAAGGCAGTGCAAAGGCAAGCCTTCATGTGTTGAAGCAAAAACTCTCTCTCTTGTCCACAACAAGTATTTTGTTTATTCATTTAAAAAACATGTATATTTCAATGGAAAAATCTATGGAGGAACAAAACTTAGGATTGTCAAACTTACCAAAACAGGTATATTTATTCAATATTATGAATAGCTAAATTCATAATTCCTAACAATCATGATATAATAAGATAAGTTCATGTTAGTTACTTTATAGTAGAATTATTCGAAGAATAGCATGTTAAGAAGTTTATTAGCAAAGCGGAAACGGAGAAAAATCCCTAAGAACTATGTCATCCTAAAGGTGAAACCAATAAGGCAAGAAGCCGTGGTGGGGAGTAGCCAGAGTTGAGGCGCTGTTTAAGGGAAAAGTATCTGGATTACCATGCTAATAGTGACCGACGAACATGTTATTTAAGAATGATCCAGTATATAGTAATCTAATATGATCATATTTTGTTATGTGTATGATTGAAGGGAATATTTTGAAAATAGCAATTTTATGAAAAATGAATAATTATTTATCTGACGAAATGGTAGATAAATTTAAAATACTTATTTTGTATTCACTTAAGGATATAAAAGTAGTAAATATAAGAAAAATCATATTAGAAAAAGCATTTGGTAAATATTATATGACTAGAATAAATTACATACCATGCCTACCTAACTACTCTTACAAAGACTTACCATGATAAATTACATATATCTAGAATTTTGGGAAAAAACTATGAGAAACATACAGTTAGTAGAAAAACAGATGAAAGTAAATTTAGACAAATATATGGAAACTAAAGATATAAAATATATAGAATTTCTTAATGAAAATATGCAAGAACTACTTAGACTAAAACAAACAACTGAAAAATATTATGAAAAAGCGTTTAATCAAGCTTAAATGACAGATGATATTAAAATACTTGTTTTATATATATTTAGAGATATAGAAATCATAGACATAAAGAAAATAATATGGGAAAAATTACAAGATTATGAAGAGGAAGAATTATTAAACAGTATAGAAAACTTACGCATATATTATGAACATCAATACTATTTAGATTCAGATGGATATTATACAGACTAAAAATGTCAGAATATATTAAGAAAATTAGAGAAAACCAAGAAGACCTACATAAGGAAATTGATTATAGAAAACAAATTAGAGAAATAATGGAAAATCTAATAGAAAAATTAAAATGGATAGACGAAACCTTGAAAAATTTAGAAAAAAGCAAAGATAAAAGTTTAGATAGTTTAAAAAGTTCATTAAGAAGAGAACAAGAAAAAATAGTTAGTAGTATTAATAACTTCAAACAAGATATTAAATATAGTACAAGTAGAATAGATTATTATACATTTACTTTAGAAGAATAAAATGATAAACTACGAATATCTAAAATACTGGGAACAAGAAATGGAAGAAATAAGATTAACAGAAAACCTTATAAAAACGAATTTAATTGAATATTTTAAAACAAAATATATAGAAAATTTAGAATATCTTAAAAATAATATAGAAGACTTACAAAAACTAAGAGAAAAAGCTAAAGAATATTATAGCAAAGCATTTAATCAACTACCATTTAATCACCCCCCAAAATATGAATATCAGTAAAATTGAATATATTAATAAAATATATGAAAATAAAAAATACAAGAACGAAGAAAAACAGTTAATGAATATTACTACAAAGCATTTAACAATTACATAAATTAATGGATACATCGTACGAAAAGAATAAATCATTAAAAGAAATCAAAACTCAACTATATAATTTATACCAAGAATACAAAAGATTACATAGTACTAACGAGGATCCTAGAGCACTAGATAATTTAATTACGATAATATCTAATTTAGAATATGAATTAATAAAACATCTTAAGTTAAGAAAATAAAAATGAAAAATATTTCAATCAATAATATTCACGAAATACATTATATAAAAATAAATACTTATTACCCAATAACTATTTATTTCTTAGTAAAGTTACCGCGCCTAATCTGCACCCTACAATTGGTATCAAAGCCTTGTTATTTAAAAAATACGGAAGTCGTATATATATGGATTTACTTGATTAATTTATTAATTATGATTCATTTGATAAAACTAGATTTAGATATTCCTCAAAATATTATTTAAATGAATAACGTACAAAAATATAAAGAATTAAAGCAAATAATATCTGAAAAGCGTAAAGAATTAAAAATAAGGATAGAAAGACTACAATATAACATAATTGTCGGAGTTAGTAAAAACTCAATAAATGCACAAAAAGAAGAAATATCAAATTTAGAATCAACAATAGATAGTCTAGAATATACATACCAACATGATCTATTAACAATTAAATAAAAAATGAACAAAGAAGAATTTATAATAGACGAAAAAACATATGAAAATCACGAAGGATTAAAAATAAAAATAGTATTTTCTAATTTAGGTAGAAGGTATAAGAAAATAGGTGAACATTTATATTTAATGTTAGAAAAAAAAGAATTAAAATTAGAAGATAAATTGACAGCTATGGTGAGAATAGAAAAAGAAAACGAAGAAATAGATAGAAAAAAGGAAATAGAAAAAATAAAACAACAAACTACAGAAGAATTACAAAAAATAGAAGAAAATAAAAATAGTAGGATTGCTGAATTAGAAAAAGAACTACAAATGCTAAGAGATTTGTATGATAAAAGACAGAAAGAAAAAGAAGAAAAAGATAAAGAACAAAAATTATTAAATGAGACAAATCAATTTAAAGAAAAATTAGAAATAAACAATAAAGAAATAGAAACAAAGGAATTAGAAATTAATACAATAGATGTTGAAGAAACATATAATTATGATTCGGAAGATAGTGAAACATATACAGAAATCTTAACAAATACAAAAAATTTAGGAATCAATGGAAAACAAGAAGTAATTAATGAAGAAAATTTAGAAAATATAAACACGGAAATAAACACTCTTGATAAAAAGGAAGATGAAAATATAATACCTAGAACATCAAAAATAAGAAAACCTACATATTATAAGAATAAGTTTAAAAGATATAATCTAAAGAATGAATATGACAAATGGACACCAAAATAAAAAGTTAATAAAAATTATAACTTTTTAGACTTAGATTGTGTAATAGATACAGAAAAAATAATACAATTATGGATATGATATATGACAAAACAATTATTAGATAATAATATAAATGTAATAGATGCACCAGAATATATAGAAAGAACACTAATAGGAACAGTGAAATTATGGTTTTTAAATCTAACTGAAAATAGTAAAAGAGTATTAAGAACTGACAAACCCACAGAAGGAACATCATCAACAACTACAACTAAATTAACACCTATAAAATTATTAAAAAAATATGAAACAGCTATAAAAGACGAATTTAGTAGCATGACAACAACAGAAGAAGAACAAAATAAAGAGAAAGATACAAATAGGAATTTAATGTTAAAATTAGCAATATGTAATATGTGCTACATAGATGAATATACTTGCGCATTTAAAGAATATTATTATAAAGGAGCATATAATACAGAAGAAAGTAAAGAAATAAGAAAATTATATTTTAGTAAATTACCTGAACCATTTAGCTCAAAAATAATAAAGAGTTGGGATGAAGCAAAAATAGTAGATACTCTAGGAGCAAGAACAAAATTTTTACAACAATGGTATAAAAATTTATGTGAAAAATATAGAGAAGAAATAAAAAAGAAAAAAACATTAATAAGAAATTTAGCATGTTGCAAAGACAAAATAACACCTCAATTTGAATGCGAAGAAAGATATTATAAGAAAAGAAAAAGACATAAGAAATATAAGAAATACAAAAAATTAAAATATAAGTATAAGAAACCAAGAAAAAGATATTATGTAAAAAATTATAAACATAAGAGACCATATAGGAAAAAGAAATCTATAAAGGAATGTACTTGTTATAATTGCGGAAAATTAGGACATTTAGCTAGAGATTGTAAATTACCTAAAAATCCAAAAAATAAACAAGTATCAGAAATAAAAATAGAAAATACAGAATATATGCAGATAGATTATATAGATTACGAATTAGAAAGTGAAGACAATATATATGAAATTTCAGAGAATGAAACAGATAATGAAATAGAAGATAATGAAATAGATAGTGAACTAGACGAATTAAATGACTGAAGAAGATATACAAATAAACCAAATGACTGAAGAAGATATAAAAATAATAACAAAAGAAGAATATTTAAATGACGAAGGAACAGGTCAAAAAATAATATTTGATAACAATGTATTTGATGAAATAAAAGGAAAAGAGTTAGACTTAAGTGTAGAAAAAATATTTAAAATACCAACAATAAAAAATATATTTACTAGGAAAAAGGAAGAATATTATGTAGTAAGCTAAAAAGAACATGTAATAGACTGCAGATATGCAAAAGGTAAAGCTAGTATAACACTAGTAACAAAAAGAATAATAAATAAAGAAATAAACGATATAAAAAGTAGAGACCCAATAAAATATGTACACTTTGGAGGTACAGAGATATTGATAAAAACATGTTTTAGAGAAGGAATAGATACATCAATAGAACTATATTTAGCAGATGATAGGATTATAAGGCCTATAGAAAAAAGTATAATAACTGCCATAAAAGAAAATTTAATATACCAAAAATTTAAATTTATAATAAGTGCAAATTATTCAGTAACAATAACAAATAAAAATATAGATAAATCATTGGTATTATATTGGAAAATATTAGGAATAGAACTAACCCCAGGAAGTAAAATATTTACAGCAAGATGTAAAAATCTATATGTATTAACTACAAAACACAAAATAACAGGAAAAAATAAAATTAATAAAATACAAATAGAAAGTCCTTTTGAACAATTCGTAAAAACAATTGATAATAATGATTGTAGTTACAAAAATATAGACATAGAAGAAGATTTAGAAATAATAAATGATAGAATAAGTACAACAAAAAGAATAGCTTATGAAAAAACAGAATCATCAAGTTCATCAAAAAGAACAAGTTATGAAACAAGTTCAATAGTTAATTTAAATCAATATTACATAATAGGAACAATAAATGAAAAGGAATATTTAATACTCTTAAATACAGGACAAGGAGAAAATTATATAGCAAAATATCTAGTAAAAAATGAGGAAATAAAATCCGATAATAATATATGCCCAGATCTACCAAGAAGTTTAATAAGCACTAAAAATATAGCAGAAAAAATAATAATAATAGGAGTTAAAAAAATGAAAATAGAATTTGAAATAAAGGAAGAAATGCAAAAAGCAGACATAATATTAGGAATTAAATGGCTAGAACAAGTAAAACCATACAATATAGAACATACACAATTATCTATAACATATAATAGAGAAAGATTATTCCTAAGAAGAGCTTTAACATGATATGAAAATATATGTATTAATGAAGATAGTAGTAGAAGGATATTACAGTAGATATTATACGTCTATGATAGATACAGGAGCAAAAGCTAATTTATGTAGATATAATTGTTTACCAGAAAGTAAATGAGATAAATTAAAAACACCAATAATAGTTAAAGGATTTAATAACGAAGGAAGCTTAATTACTTATAAAGCTAAGAATGTAAAAATACAAGTATGGGATAAACTATTAACAATAGAAGAAATCTATAATTATGAGCTAACATCAAAAGATATACTTTTAGGAATGCCGTTTTTAGACAAATTATACCCACATATATTAACTAGAATAGATTGGTGGTTTACAACACCATGTAAACAGAAAGTAAGAGCAAAAAGAGTTATTAATAAAATAAGAAAGAAAACTGATTGGATAAAAGGAAGTGAAAAAATTACATAAAAATTGGAAAATATAAAAAATACTGAAGATACAATAGATCTGGTCGTATTTTCAATAAATAAAAAGGAAATAACTATATTTTCAATAAATAAGATAGAAATAATTAATAAAAAATTAGAACAATTATTTAGTGAAGATCCATTAAAAGGATGGGAAAAACATAAAACCACTATAAAAATTGAATTAATAGATAAAAATAGCATAATAACCCAGAAACCATTAACATATAATTTTGATGATTTAAAAGAATTTAAAATGCATATAGAAGAATTATTAGAAAAACAATATATATAAAAAAGTAATAGTAAACATAATAGCCCAGCATTTATAGTAAATAAACATAGTGAACAAAAAAGAGAAAAAAGTAGGATGGTTATTGATTACAGAAATTTAAATGCAACTCATGAAAATAATTTGGATTAGGCGTGGTGACTTTACTCAAACTTATTTACCAATGGAAGAGGCTGATGCCAAAGATACCCAGACTGATTTATTGCTCCAAATGTTTAAACAAATGGAGTTATTACAAGAACGAGTTATTACACTAACTACTGAAGTTACAAATGTAAAAGTGCAAGTCGAGCACTATAAAAAACAAGATACTGTGCATGAAGAGCACATTAAAAAACTAGACCTAGAAGGTGACGATGAGAAACACCTACTCCTTTTGTTTCATTTTAATTGATACTCATTAAGAAAAATATTAATTAAAAATATATTTTATAAAATTAATTCTATTAATATTTTGAAATTTTAAATTTAACTATTATTTTTTAAAATATTTAATATTGAGAATAATATAAAAAAATAATAATAAACCACTCTTAATTTGTAAAAAAAATGATTAATTTAGAACAAATATATATTTTTTTAAAATCAAGTAGAATGAAACGAAGGATTAAAAACAAGAAAAAAATGTGCGAAAAATACTTGTACTTAGGCGAAATTTGCAGTTACGCACCCTGAACTTTGCGGAGGTTCTATGAACCTCCCTATACTATTTTTTACCGTATTTAACTAGCATATTGTTCCTTATTAAACATTCTTTTCTTACGCACTTAATGTACTTAAAATACACGCAGTGGTCCAAGTGTCAAATATATGTTAGTTAAATACGATAAAAAAAATAGTATAAAGGAGTCATAGGACCCCCGCAAAGTTCAGGATGCATAACTGCAAATTTCGTCAAAGTATAGGTATTTTTCTCACCTTTTTTCTAAAAACAACTTCTTGTCTGAACGGGATGATACTGGACTCTTTTGGGAAAATAAGTTGAATTAAATTTTGCCAAAGAAGTGATAGATTTGTTATGATTAATATTAAATTATTGATTAATTTTGATATACTTTGACCTTCTCTAAATGCTCGATCCTTTTATAAAGAAATTCATAATAAACATTGACATTCAATTAAATTTTGAATAAGCAAGTATGCGACCTCGTTTCTTTTACTGGTTCAAGTCATTGATATTTAATAAGTAAGTAAAATACATGTAAATAAAGTGAACTTTTATTGAACATATAAAGTAATATGTGATAATCATGAAGTGATCTCCATACAAAATCTCATAGCTCGAAGGAAATTCAAATGTTAGAAATTGACAATATTTGATTTAACTGAAGACACAAAATGCTAACTTGTATAGAGATTTACCAATCTTGCCATTTTTTTCACAGCTTTCATCTTTAGCTCATATTGATTTCATTTTTCCTCATAATGCTCAATATGTAGCCTCAAAAATGTATTTTCTCTTTTTTTCCCTCTCTCTAAAGTTATCTCTGTTTTCAAGAGGATATGCCTCTAAAATCAATTAGAACTGAACATGGTACCTGAAGGAAGTTTAAGTAATGTAGTTAATGTATGCTATTGTTGATCTTTAACCACACTTATAATCTGCTATAACAGAAATAAACGGCACCTTAGTGACTTAGTCTCTTGTTCCTTCTTGTCAAAGTCATTCTTTAACATTTCAAACACAAGTTGGTTATTAATCACCTGGGAGATAAAACTGGTTTCAAGTTGAGCAACCTTAAATAACTACAAAATTGAGAAGCTGAGGACTTCCTTGAAAATTATATATTTAAATCTTTGGATTAAACACTTTGTAATCTTATCAGGTTGCAAACGAATTCTTCTCTATCATCACACAACTATTTCAGTCGCTAAATAATACTCTTTCTGATTTAAAAGGAATAACTTGCTTTGACTTGACACGAATTTTAAGATAATATAAAAAAATTTAAATCTTGTAGTCTTAAATTAAAGTTACTTCAAATGTACTTTAATCTTGTAGTCTCAAAGATGCCGCGTGAAAAATTGAAATTAAAGTATTCTAAAAAAAGAAAAGAAATCATTCTTTTTGAAACAGATTAAAAGAAAAGTACGTCATTATTTTTTAAATGGAGAGTGCATAATCTTCGGATATGAAACCTCCTATGCTAGATGGAGTAACATAGTTATTCGATTGCTTTAGACATAACCACAATGAACTTTTATTGAACAAATAAAATAAAATGTGATAAGTCATGAACTACAGTTCGAAAGAAATTCAGATGTCAAAAGCTGAACAACATTTGCGTTTTTGACAACATTTGCTTTTAAATAAAGACAAAGAATTCTCACTTGTATAGACATATACTAATCATGCCACATCTTTTCATCATTTTCATCTAAAAAAATTATTTGATTGCTTTAGACATAACCAAATATCTTGGCTGCATTAAGATTCTTTCCTTTTCATTGAAAATTTATTTTATCAGATAGTAAGTTTATGTACCAATGTTTTTATAATTCATGATCTGAATCAGAAGATATCCGTGATTACATTCAATAGGAACAAACGACTTATTGGTGATTGAAAATAAAATAAAATTTTAACCATAAAAATTTATAAACAATTCAAAATAACATTATAAAAAGAGCATGTTTGTATAAATTCACTTTACTGAATGTAGTTGCAGCTGATTCAACATTAAGATATTAAAATAAAATCTGCAGAAGTTTCAACAAAAAATAACTAGTAATTGGTGATAGTATGATGAGAAAAAAAATAAAAAAATACCTATAGTTTACTTCTTTCTGGAGGAGTAACAGCTGTGGCGGGGTCCGTTAATGTTGAAATTGCAGCAATACAAAGCTTCTCTGAAATTTCATCTGTGCCATTTTAATAAATAACGAGACACTTCTTAAATCACGAAATACAAAGTGAGCACTTAAAAAAATATTCATATGTATATAATGAAGAGTTTATTGTTCTATGAAGTTGATATATTTTAAACTTGAAAATACAATGTGAAATCTTATATCCGTGCAGAAATAATTATTTTACACAAAAGAGTACTTCTACCTAAAATAATTTCTTTTTTTATTGATTTTTTTTTTAAAAATCAAGACATCGAATTAGAAGTCAAAGAAAAAATAATTTTTATTGAAGAAAAACTTGACATTCATATTTAAGTCAAAGAAAGATCCACCTTAATCTCAATGTTTAAGTCTATTTTTATTTGATGTCTAACCTTCGTCTTTTCAAGAGTTGATTTAAGGACATATTTTCATATATTGAACCATATGACCCTAAGATTCTCTTATGCATTAGGGCATAATAAAAAATAGTCTATGTTGATTAACAGATAACTAATCTACTACCTTAACTTTGTAAGTAGCAGGGCGATCAAGACTCCATACATTACAACCTCTTAGTTGAGGAGTAGAGAGGCACTCACATAGAATATATAATATAGATAATTTAACTTAATATATCATCATCTTACCTTCAGGTATAGTCCAATCAAGAGCCTCGACTTCTTTATAAGCAAGATATTTGCCTTGAGAAGAGATCAAAGAAAAGTCTTAGCAATTCAATTAGCAAAGCAATATTTCCTATTCAGATAAAAAAAAAACTTTTCACATTAGGATCCAATAGACGTGACTACACTACAATAGAAATCTATATGTAAGTTCTTTCAAGACGCCTTCACAAATTAAGCCTCAACTAATTTAGTAGAAATATTCCTATATAGGATACTAATTAGAATGTGATACATCTAATTTATAGCCTCCCGCAGCTTCTTTTATAATTTAAGATATTTTCACAAAAATGATAATAACTTAAGGCGAATTGAATCAATTGACCTGTTGATTTATGACCTGCAAATGCCGTCTTTTGGTGGCTCTCCTCACCACACCCAAATCATTCTCAGTAATGAAGTTTCCATTGATCAACAATAAAATGTATTTGCAATAATTTTATCATCTAAATTTTGTCCTCGCAATTATCAAGTGATGAAAATGATAAGCAAATATTTTATAGCTGGAAATGATTTCTTATTTTATTCTTTTAAAAAAAGAAACAATCAAATTGCATATTTAGAATCATAACGAACATAGTTTGAAATTTGAAAAGAATCCTCAAGAAAATAAAATTACAATCATAATTTATTTTAACTAAAAGTGTAATCTTTCATTCAACATCTATGATATTCAGCCACTATAATAACTACAACGATATACCAGTATAGTCCCATAAAGTAGGGTCTGGGAGTATAGAGTATACATAGATCTTACATCTACTTCGAATGTGAGATAAAGAGTTGTTTCCGATCAATTTTGACTCAAGACAAAAATAGTCTGCAATGAAATTTAGCCACTAAAATAAAAAATCTGAAGAGAACTGAAAAGAAATTCGGGCAAAAAAATATTTACACACTTAGGGGTCGTTTGGTTGAAAAACAAGTTATGATGGAATTAGTTATGTTGAGATTAGTTATATTGATATTATTTTTTAGTGATTGTTTAATTTATGATACTAAAAATAATATACATTGCATCTTTTCTAACAATAGATAGTTTGTTTACAAAAATACCCTTCACCTTATTTAGCTTAATTATTTTTCTTTCATATTAAACCATACAAAAGAAATTGAAAAGTTACTAATTTTTTTTTTCATTAACTTTAGTAGTTTCTTTTTTCTAAAAATATATGTTAAGAAATTTATGTTGATATTTCTTAAACGTGTATGAAGCTTTAATATTTCATGTTAAATTACTTATTTTTTTCTAAATTCTATAAAATATTGATAATCTCATTTTTGGTTAAAAAAGTTCTTCATCAGAAAATGTGAAAAAGAATTACTCTCATTTTTCATTATTTCAAATCATTAATATTTGGGGAGTTAAATTATATTTTTTAAAAAAATTAAATTTTCAAACACTTTTAGCGATATAAAAAAATAAAATTTTATTTAATAATTAAGCTTGTACTAAGTTAGAAAGGAAATGCCAACATACTTTAATTACTTGTCCATGAAAAAATTGTTAGGAAAAATAAAAATTTGAAGTAAGATTAATAAACATTTCTACAAAATAGAAAGACAATATACCCTTGGATCAATTTTGAATTTGATTGTATAAATAGTTTTTATGGTGTTACTATCATTTTTTTATGACTCATCACTTTTGTAGCATTTAATAAGTTCAAATAATTGTTCAGATTTATCGAAATGGATGAAATTTATATACTAATTAAAATTTAAATTAGGGATAAAACTGATAAAAAAATTTGATGTGAGAACTATCAAAATGTCAAATTCTCTCTTGTATATAGTAATGATTGTGGCACTAAAAGAAAGTTGAAGTTTTTTTATTTTGAAAAATGATGGATGTTTCTAGAAATAGTTTAGAGAAGAGAGGATATTTTTTTGGAATGAGTTTAATGAATGCTGAAAAGACGATTTTACCCTTGATTGTTCTTGAACTCATCTAATATATAATAAGTAATAAAATAATTTATAGAGTAATTAAAATTTATTTAGGGATAAAATTAACAAAGAAAATTGATCTGAGGACTATCGAAATGTCAAATTCTCTCTTGTTATAACACCCTGGGTTTTAACCCTTAGAAATTTTTCTGAAATTTTGATCTCTAGACCCAATACGACTCATGGGAACGAGCCGTATGTTGGGTTACAGATGGTATGGTCAAGTCGTATGCTGACCAGTGTTGGTTGGTGGGATAAATTTTGGTTACTGGAATGGGTACAACTTGGTGCTACGAGTCGTATAGTTGGATACAGATCGTTTGGTTCCTTAACTTAATCATAAACTTGGTTACTTAGGTTGGATATGAGTACGAGTAGCTCATTGTGAGACGTAAGCCAGGGTATGAGTCGTACCATAGACTCGTATGGTAGACAGTGTCTAAATCTTTCTTGGGTTTAATCTGCCAGGTGTACAGATGAAGGGTACGGATCGTATGCTTTAGCTACAACTTGGTTGGATGAGTCATATGCTGGATAGTGTTGGATCCAAAGGTTGAGGCTAAGATACGAGTGGATGGTACCAATCATATTGGAGGGCACGACTCGTGAGGGTCAGTCGTACCCCTGTGACGGGATTTTGTGCAACTTAAGTGGGGTATTCTGAACATTTTTCCACTTATCCTAATAAGGTTCCACGACTTCTAACATACTTAGGAGGTTATTTACCCTATTATTGCATTCATTAACACTTAGAAACTCTTCTAAAACACTCTATAATTCTCTCAAAAGCTTTTGGGTAAGGAAAGCTAGGGTTTCAACTAGAGGATTAATTTGGGGCTTGTCTTGGTGATCTCTTTCCATCATCATCTTGGTTTAAGGCATGTTCTCTTCCCCCACTTTTAATTCTAACTAAAGGCATGGTTTTTATGATTTTTTTCATGATTTCATTGGTTGTATGATTTTAGTTTTCAAATATGATTTGGGGGCTTTGATATTAAATGTTTGGTTATGGTTTTTCATAGTTTTAATTATGCTTTTATATGCATTAATGGTGGTTTTAGACAATTGGATTGCATGGGAATAGTTTAATGGTAATTGAAATTGATTTTAGTTATATTATTCCCACAATGTGTTTGATAAAATGCCTATAACAATATTTTCATTGCATTGAGTACTTTTAATGGAACTCTTGCTTGTTTTAAAACTTGGAAAAGGAATTATGCATGGTTTAAATGGCTTGAAAAGATAAATGGCTAAATGGTTATGCTTGTGGGATACATAGAATCTCCCAAGTGGTTTAATATGGTAAATGGAAGTGCACTTGGAAGTCCCCTTAAACCTAAATATGATTGGTTATGGATAGTACTTGTAAGTATTATCGATATGACAATACCACCACTAAATGGACTTGGTTAATAAATGATAAATGGATTGATTTGTTGCTTGGTAATGGTTTTTAATTGGGAAATAATGGCGGGATATATAGAAAAGTCGTGGAAGGTGAAGGTCCCGGGGAGACTAAAACTGGAAACTTATATTTATCGATGTGAGGTTTGGTCTTGGTGACCGTGTGGATGATGTCATACTATATTTTGGGGGATGTACTATTCACCTCAGGTTTTCTTCCCTGGTTGTGTGGCTACACGCACTGGGGCCCTTTCAGCAGGAGAAGCTGAACCCAAATAGCCCGTGGGTGGCTTAGGATGACAAAGCTATACAGTCCAGGTAAAGGTTTTAATGGTATGCTAAACTGGTCCCCCTTTTTGGCATGGTTATATATATATATATACATGTATGGCTGTCTGCATATGGATGGTTTTATTTGGTTTCATAAATAGCATTATTTTATCCTTATCTTGAGTTAATTCTAGTGATCACTCGCTAATCCATCTACTAGCGGTTGTATACCCACTCTATGCAGGAACCGACCGTTCTACTCCTCTTACATAGTGATTGACTCAGGAATCATCATTTGGACTGAAGTGGTGAGCTTCTATCCTTTCAGAAGGCTCCATTTTATGTTATGGATATTTCTAGACACTTTGGTTTTATTTTGGATATTAGTTTTGGCCATGGTTGGGGGCATGTTCCAATCGAATTATATTACTCTTTTGGTTAGAGGCTTTGTGGTACTACTATGGTTGGTATGAGAGGGGTCAATAGTGGTGTCGGCCTTGGCAT
The DNA here is from genome assembly GCA_030864215.1 of Capsicum pubescens. Classification (NCBI taxonomy): domain Eukaryota; kingdom Viridiplantae; phylum Streptophyta; class Magnoliopsida; order Solanales; family Solanaceae; genus Capsicum; species Capsicum pubescens. The sequence continues at coordinate 166,538,660 of CM061544.1, read as the reverse complement.
TGGGATAAACTGGAAGGATGACATGGCCATAATTTCTCACTATTTCATCGTATATTATTTTGGAATTAATTATATTATGTTTTGGAACTTATTTGGTTATGGCCTAGTTTATGGCCTTTGGAATGGTTTGGTACGATTGGGCGGTTGGTGTGGGATGGTTGGACTCGATTGGGTGGTTCTTTAGCTCCTAGGGGAAGATTTATTTCTTATCTTAGAGCTCGAAGGCTAATCTTTAAAGGTTATCTTTATCACTTAGTCCAGGTTAAAGATTCTAACTCGAAAAGTCCTTCTTTTTAGTCAATTCCAGTGGTTAATGAGTTTCCAAAGATTTTTTGAATGATCTTCTTAGTGTTCCTTCGGATAGGGATATAGAGTTTGGTATTGAATTGGTTTCGAACACTCATCCAATTTATATTCCTTCGTATAGAATGGCTCCGACTGAGTTGAGGGAACTCAAGAAGCAACTTAAGGATCTTCTAGATAAGGAGTTTATTCATCCTAGTGTATCCCCATGGGGTGCGCGGTGTTGTTTGTGCACAAGAATGATGGTTCCCTTTGGATGTGCATTGACTATAGGCAGTTGAACAATGTAACGGTCAAGAATAAGTATCCTCTTCTAAGTATATATGATCTATTTGACTAGTTTCAAGGTGCCAAATTCTTTTCTAAGATTGATCTTTAGTCCGGGTACCATCTGCTAAAGATTAGGGAGGTAGATATCCCTAAGACGGCTTTTCATACTCGGTATGGGTACTTTGAGTTTCTGGTGATGTCATTTTGGTTGACTAATGCTCCAGCGACATTTATAGATATGATGAATATGTTTTTTCATCAGTATTTGGATATCTTCATTATTGTATTTATTGATGACATTCTGATTTATTCGAAGAATGAGGTGGATAATGCTAATCACCTCCATGTGATGTTGCAGACCTTAAAAAAACAACAATTGTATGCCAAGTTCTCCAAGTGTGAGTTTTGGTTGAACGCTCTAACTTTTTTTGGTCATATTATTTATAATAAGGGGATCATGGTGGATTCGCAAAAGGTTGTTGAGGTGAAGAGGTAGCCTAGACCCATGACTCCATCCGACATTCGGAGCTTCTTGGGTTTAGCCAGGTACTATAGGTAGTTTGTGGAAAGCTTTTCTTTGATAACTGCTCATTTGACTAAGTTAACTCGGAAGAAGGTCAAGTTTTCTTGATCAGATGCTTGTGAAGGGGGTTTTGAGAAGTTGAAGGTCAAGTTAACTTTGGCTCTAATTTTGACTTTGCCGGAAGGCAATGATGGGTTCGTGGTATATTATAATGCATCTCGGGTGAGGCTTGGTTGTGTTTTGATGTAGCATGGGAAGGTGATTGCCTATGCTTCCAGGCAGTTGAAAGTGCATGAGAGGAATTATTCAACTCATGATTTGGAGCTGCTGACGGTTGTGTTTGCTTTGAAAATATGGCAACATTATTTGTATGGTATGCGTGTGGATATCTTTTCTGATCATAAGAGTCTACAGTACGTGTTCACTCAGAGGGAGCTTAATCTTAGGTAGAGGATATAACTTGATCTTCTCAAGGACTATGATATGAGTCTTCACTACCACCCAGGTGAGGCTAATGTGGTTGTTGATGCTCTTAGTAGGTTATCCATAAAGAGTTTGGCTCATGTAGAATAAGGAAAGTGGGAATTGGTGAAGGCTATTCACCGCTTAACTAATCTTTGAGTTCGCCTCTTAGACTCCAAGGATGGTGGTGTGGTGGTGCAAGAAGTGGTTCGATCATATCTTTGTACAGATATTAAGGAGAAACAAGTGTTAGACCCTATCTTGATGAAAATCAGGAGTGACGTTGGTGGGCAAAAGGTAATGGTGTTTGAGATCGGCAGTGATGGTACTTTACGATACTAAGGAAGGCTGTGTGTTCCTGATGTTGATAGTTTATGACAAAGAATTTTGGCTAAGGCACATGAGTCACGCTATGTTGTTCATCCCAGCTCGACTAAGATGTATCATGATCTCAAGGAGATTTATTGGTGGAATAGCATGAAGAGCGATGTGGTTGATTTTGTAGCCAAGTGCATGGTGTGTCAACAGGTTAAAGTTGAGCACATGAGGCCAGGAGGGTTGCATCAAGAAATTTATTTGCTCAAATGAAAGTGGGAGATGATCAATATGAACTTCATTACCAGTCTTCTCAGTCTCGAAATTAATATAATTTGATTTGGGTCATTATGGATAGGATGACTAAGTCTGCGCACTTTTTGACAGTGCGTACTACCTTCTCGGTGGAGGATTACACGAAGCTGTATCTTCGGGAGATCGAGAAGTTGCATAGGGTGCCTGTTTCTATTATTTCTGATCATGGCACCCAGTTTACATCTTACTTCTGGCGATCTTTTCAGAAAGGTTTGGGGACTAAGGTTAGTCTGAGTACTGCTTTCCACCCGCAGATGGATGGATAAGTGAAGAGAACTATTCAAACATTAGAGGATATGCTTCGGGCTTGTGTGATTGATTATGGTGGCAATTGGGTTGAGCATCCATCTTTGGTGGAGTTTGCTTACAAAAATAGCTATTATTCTAGTATTGGTATGGCCCCTTTTGAGGCATTATATGATAGGAGGTATAGATCTCCTATTGGTTTGTTCGACCTTGGTGAGGCGAATATGTTTAGTTCTGACTTGGTTTACCAAGCTATGGAGAAGGTGAAAGTGATTCGGGAGAGGCTTAAGGCTGCCCAAAGTCGCCAAAAGTTCTATGCAGATGTTAGGCATAAAGACTTAGAGTTTGAGGTTGGGGATAAGGTTTTCCTCAAGGTATCTCCCATGAACGGAGTAGTGCGGTTTGGTAAAATGGGGAAGCTCAGTCCCCGGTATGTTGGTCCTTAAGAGGTTTTACGGAGAATTGGTAATGTTTCTTATGAGATAGAATTGCCTTCTAGCTTGATCTTGGTTCATCTGGTCTTTCATGTTTCCATGTTGAGGATGTGCATTGGTGATCCTTCTTCGGTTATTCCTTTAGAAGGATTGGGTATCTTGAATTCTTTTCCCGGTAAAGATCTTGGATAGGCAGGTTCATCGATTACGGACCAAGGATGTTGCTTTGGTTAAGGTTCTTTGGCGAAACAATAAGGTGGAAGAAGCTACATGGGATGTGGAGGAGGACATGAAGTCCAAATATTCGCATTTGTTTTCTGCTCTTGGGATTCGTGCGGAAGGTATGTGTCTTCAACAGATATTTATTTTTAGAGTTTGTTAAAAGAAAGATTAATATCTTTGCCTCTTTGTTTTCAAACTTTCTTAAAGATTGGGAATATAGTTGATAATGCAAATGACTCATGCGTGTGGTTATGCGTACCTAGTCTATCATTTGGGGACGAATATTCCTAGTAGGGGAGACTGAAACACCTTGGTTTTTGAACCTTAAAAAATTTCCTGAAATTCTAATCTTTGGACCCAATACGAATTGAGGGCACGAGCCGTATGTGGGGTATGGATGGTATGTTCTAGTCGTATGTTGACCTGTGTTGGTTGGTGGGATGGATTTGGGTTACTGGAATGGATATGACTTAGGGGTACGAGTCGTATCGGTGGTTACAGATCATTTGATTCCTTGACTTAATCTTACACTTGATTACTTAGGTTGGATCTGAGTACGAGTGGCTCACCATGCGCCGTAATACAGGGTACGAGTCGTGCCCATGACTTGTATGGTGGACAGTGTCTAAATTTTCCTTGAGCTTAAATCTACCAGGGGTACGAATGAAGGGTACAAACGTATACTTTGGATACGACTTGGTTGGATGAGTCGTATGCTGGATAGTATCGGATCCAAAGGTTGAGGCTGGGGTACGAATGGAGGGTACCACTCATATTAAAAGGGTACGACTTGTGAGGGTCAGTCGTATCCCTGTGACGGGATTTTGTGCAACTTAAGTGAGGGTATTCGTGATATTTTCCCATTTATCCTAATAGGGTCCCATGACTTCTAACCTACTTGGGAGGTTATTTACCCTATTATTCCATTCATTAACATTTAGAAACTCTTCTAAACCCTCTAAAATTCTCTCAAGAGCTTTTTGGCAAGAAAATCTAGGGTTTCAGCTAGAGGATTGATTTGAGGCTTGTCTTGGTGATTTCTTTCCATCATCATCTTGGTTTAAGTCATGTTCTCTTTCCTCATTGTTAATTTTATCTAAAGGCATGGTTTTTTTGAATGTTTTCATAACTTCATTGATTGTATGATTTTGGTTTTCAAATATGAATTGGGGTTTTAGATATTAAATGGTTGGTTATGGTTTCCCATGGTTTTAATTATGCTTTTATATGTATTAATGGTGATTTTGGATAATTGAATTACATGGAAATGGTGTAATGGTAATTGAAATTTGTTATATTATGCCCCCAATGTGTTTTACAAAATGCTTATAAAGATATGTTCATTGTATTGACTACTTTTAATAGAACTCTTGCTTGTTTTAAAACTTGGTAAATGAATTATGCATGGTTTAAATGGTTTGGAAAGGTAAATGGATAAATGGTTATGCTTGTGGGGTACATGAAATCCCCCAAGTGGTTTAATATGGTAAATGAAAAGACACTTGAAAGTCCCCTTGAACCTATATATGATTGGCTATGGATAATACTTGCAAGTAAGGATTGGTATGACGATACCAATATTGATGGCCTTGGTTAATAAATGGATAATAGTTTGGATTTTTGGAAATTGATTTTAATTGGAAAATAATGGCGGGATGCGTAGCAAAGCCATAGAAGGTAAAGGTCCTGGGGGGACCAAAATTGGAAACTCATATTTTCCGATATGAGGTTGGTCTTAGTTACCGTGTGCATAATGTCACGCTATATTTTGGGAAATGTACTAGTCATCCCAAGGTTTCTTCCCTGATCGTGCGGCTACACGCACTAACGCCCTTTCAGTAGGGGGAGCTGAATCCATATAGTCCGTGGGTGGTTTAGGATGGCAAAGCTACATAGCCCAGGTAAAGGTTTTAAAGGGATGCTAAACCCAGTCCCTTTTTCCGTATTGTTTGCATATGGATGGTTTTACTTGATTTTATAAATGACATTATTTTATCCTTATCTTGAGATCATGGTAGCGTTCACCCGCTAACCCGTTTACTGGTGGCTGTATACCCACGCTATGCAGGAACCGACCCTTCTATTCCTCCTACATAGTGATTGACTCGGGAATAATATTTGGACTAAAGTAATGAGCTTCCATCCTTTCGGAAGGCTCCATGTCATGTTATGGATATTTATAGACATTTTGATTTCATTTTGGATATTGGTTTGGCTATGGTTGGGGGCATGTCTCAATTGAATTTTATTACTCTTTGATTAAAGGCTTGTGGTATTTCTATGGATTGAAATAGGCGAGATCGGTATTGGTGTTAGCCTTGGTATTGGAATAAGCTGGAAGGCTGACACCATCAAACATAATTTCTCACTGTTTCATCATATTTTATTTTAAAATTAATTATATGAAACATATTTTATTTTAAAATTAATTATATTATGTTTTGGAACTTATTTAGTTATGGCCTTTGGTATGATTTGGTATGGTTGGATTGTTGGTATGGGATGGTTGGATTCGATTGGGTCTGTCACGGTTGTGACGTTATTCCAGAGTCTTTATGTGAGCTATTGCTTTACCTTACTACATGCTCGAAATTCAGCCAACTCAGGGCAGGCGGCTAGAGGTTGGGTTGGGTAACGGGGTTGGTCTCTGATTCCAGTCGGACTTGGGACACCCACTATGACAAGGCCCTCGATCGAATAGCGTCAATGTTGGATAGTGTATTTTCTTTCCTTCTTGAGATGTATATCTCATCCTATTGGTAAATAGATTATTTAATAGGTGAAAAGAACACCTACCTAAAAAATGTAGCACCGTGCATCAGTTGTCACACTGATAGGTATATTTATAGGCCACGTGCATAGATAAATTGACTCCTCCGCTACTGAGAATGCTCTTACATTCAAAGCAATATTCGTATTGTATCAATAAAATAGAAGAACTGTGATACTCAATCAAACATAACACTCCATTTTAAAGCAAAAAATTAATACTAAGCTATTTCATTCTATTAGTTGCTCCTAATCATATTTCTGCTGCTCAACCGAAGCAATTTCATTCCATTTCAATTAATAATTGTACAATAGAGTGAAATTCTTACCAACAAATGAGTTGATAGAAATTAAATATCAAAAGATAACAAAAAGAATAATATTGAAACCTTCGCTATGAATGAGCTTTTGGTTATTATATTTTCAAAATTACTTTTTAGACAGGTTAAATAGAAAATGACTACACATAAAATAAAACGTAGAGAGTATAAACATTGACAGATATTTACGATGTAATTAGATATCAATGGAACTACATAACCACTAACTTGTACATTATAACCAACTATTATTGCAGAGAATCACTGTTATTGAAAAATATGACTGAAAATGTCTTGTTGGTAGCTAAAACTACTCAAACCGTCTCCATTATGTCTCATGGGACAATAAATTTCAATGTGACAGTTTAGAGGTGTTTAGATGATTATTTTATAAATTAAAGTGAGTTATGATCAAGTTAAAGTGTATCTATATATTATGCCTTCAAAAAATATAGACACTACTAAAAAACATGAATTCACAATAGACAAATTTTGTAGCTAAACAACAAAATTGATAATTCTATTAAGCAACAAATTATGTAGTAAAAATTCTAATAAGGTACAAGCAATTTAGCAAAGTTAGTAGACGATTTCTATTTTTCTTTTGTAGTGAGAAAGCAACATTTTCAAACCTCTGATTTTCTCTTCTTGCTTAACATTCGTGTGATCGATGAATTCGAGAGTTTAGAGAAAGAATTAATGGCTAAATCAGAGCCAACCAAATTCCGTTGTTCTCTTCCAAAACATATTTTTGTGTTAGTATTCATTGAAAAATACTGAAATTGACTAAATTCCATTATATGTTCACTAATCAAATTAAACAAAATTATCGATTTCACCCTAAACTCATTCTTTATGTCTGAAATGAAAAAAAGACTAAGAACTGGCTATGAAATAAAAATAAAAATTATATATAATAAAGAATTAGAGACACATACAGATGATGAGAGAAGAAAGAGTTGAGTATAATCAAATAAAGAGACTCTGTTTGAGTAAAATGAAAAGGTTGCTTATTTAATGAAGAGATCGTAATTGATTAATTAATTATAATATTAATAATTCTAGAAATATCAAATTCTAGAATTTTCCTGTAACGTATATGTGGTTGAAATTATAGCCACATGGATAAATTTCATGTGGTAGATAAATAATTCCTTCGTTGTTCTTTTTATGTGTTGTTATTTGATCGGATATAAAATTTAAGAAATAAATGATGATTTCACAAAATTTATAAAATTGTACTTTTTAAGTTGTGTTTTCTTATTAAGTGAAATTTTAAAGATATTTTTTTCTTAGATGAATTAAAAAAAAAAAAACGATACGTAAAATAAAATGAAGAGAATATAAACATTGACACATACTTACCATGTAATGTGCATGTGGTCCAACCACAAACACATGGATAGACAATATTCTTTATGTGGAAGAGAAGTGCTAACATCATAAGATATTTTTTGACAATAACATATTATAGTGAAATATATATGAAATATCAATGTCTAGAATTGTGCTGTAATGTATATGTGGTTGAAATAATAACCACATGGATAAATTTCATGTTGGTAGAGGATTAATTCCTCCGTTGTTTTTATAATATATTGTTATTTAATTGGATACGGAGTTTAAGAAATAAAGAATGGTTTTACAAAATTTATAAAATTGCACCTTTTAAATTGTATTTTTTTATTAAGTGAAAATTTAAAGATAAATAATTTTTTAGATGAATTAAAAAGAAAATAACGACACAAAATAAAATGAAGAGAATATACACCTTGACAAATATTTTACATGTGGATAGATAATATTCATTATGTTGCAAAGTAGTGGAAACATACCAACATGGGTTGTGGTGCAACGAATGGGGTTGTTCCATTCTTAATCAGAGGTCGAGAGTTCGATCCTGCGCATGGAGAAAACTCTGTTGGGAGTGCTACCCCCCAAATGGGGCCCTACCCGGCGCGAATCCAAATTAGTCGGGCTCCAATGCGGATACCGAACACCAGATAAGAAAAAAAATAATAGTAAAAACATGATAAAATATTTTTTGACAATAACATATTATAATGAAATATATATCAAATGTCAAAAATATCCATGATCCAATTACATACGCTGAAATTGATATGAATTACCTAACATATCCTTGGTCATCCATCTAGTCACCTTTCTATATAGTAGTAATAATATGTAAATAGAATTTGAGTTCACCATGAAATGTGGCCGCGTAGAAGAAAAAACAACTAAAGGATTTCTTTTTGTAGATTAATCTAATTGGCCACACTGGCTAAAAAAAATCAAAAATCAAAAATCAAAATATACAATCTTAAATTGTTTATTTCAATACATATGATAATACTTCTTAGATTGCAAGTCATAACTGATAATACTTCTTAGATTGCAAGTCATAACAATTTTTAAAATACAAATGTAAAGAAAAAATAAATTTTCTATTTTTATATAAAAAAATCACTCTTAACATAAGACATCGATTACCTAAAGATATATCAATCACCCATAATTTCCCTCTTAAATGATTTTTTCCTTATTTCAAATGAAAATATTATCTACACAAAATAAAAATATTTCAATATTAGTGATTTTCAAATTTATATATATATATATATATATATATATATATATATATATATATATATATATATATATTCAGTTTTTAATATCTAAAGAATAATTTATTTACACTTCATATACATATTACTTATAATTTTTCTCAGAATTTTCATATATGAAACTTGTATAAATTCAATATGAAATATTAATATCCCGCTTAAGGCTTACTTGTATGTATTTTAGTGTATGAATTGTGAATAAAATATAGTACGTTTAATTAGCTTAGGGCTTACTTGTATGTATTTTAGTGTATTAATTGTGCATAAAATAGAGTACGTTTAATTTTCTTTGTCTATACATGTTTGTATGTAAGACATTTTGTTTACAAACTGATATGAATCATGAATGCGAAGCTGTTCACTGAATTTGCTATTTCATTTTAAGAAAATCACGAATATATCCAAACATGTGTTTATATATGAATGTGTCTAAAATATGCTAAATTTAACTAGTTTAGGTGTACTTTTATTTTTTAGGTTCTGAATTTTATATAAAAATTGGTGTATCATTCGTCATTGTTAATTGCTTATCAAGTTGTATTGTTGGTTAATAAATACACAAAAAAAAAATATAAAATATGATTTTTCAAAAAAAAAAAATACTCCAAACAACGATTTTGTATAATTGTGTATGAAAAGTTATTCATTCAATCACTATTTGCTAAAAAATAATAAAAAATCATGAATGAAAACATGAATTCACATTGATTAATGTATAAAATTTAATTCACGAATAAATTTTATATTGCAAAGAAACAATGAAAAAATAAATATTAGTGCATCAAAAAAATTAAGAATAAAATGTGGATTGCACTAATTTGATAAAAGTTTATGTAGTGGAAGCAATTTAAAATAATTATGGAGATTAATATCAAAGAAAATAAAATATGAAAGAATTAAGAAAAGTATATACGTGAAAATTATGAAAAGACAACACTATTAAAAAAATTGGAAGGATTAACTAATATAAAAAAATAATATTTAAGGAAAAGAAAGGGAAATTTAGGATTTCTTATAATCCTTTTTTCATATTTTTTTTTTTACTTTATTAGGTGGAGGATTTGGGGGAATTAGACGGTAAAAATAAAAGAGTAAGAAACATTAAGGAGAAAATTAAGAATTTGTCACCAATCCTTTGTTTAAGGAACTATGAGAGAGGGAGAAAGATAAATGCAAATATTTGAGAGAGATTTTAATTGATATATATCTAATAGATAAATTAAAAAAAAATAGTTTAAAATAATATTTTTGAAAATTGTTATAACTTGCAATTAAAAACTTAATTCAGTAATTATAAAAAAATACAATTACAACTTACAATAAATAATCTAAAAAATACATATAAGATAATTTTCTAATGGAAGTTGCTTGTTTACTATTTTAAAAATAGACATTTACTTTTTACTTGTTACTTTTAATATATTATGCAAAGATAATAATTTTTTCCTATTATTTCCTCAACAATAATTATTTATTCATTAAATCATTTCTCAAAATCTAAAAGTATAGATCAATTAATATGGATTTAAAGATTAAATACTCACATTAATTATTATTTTTAAAAGATGTGTAAAGTCCAAAATAAACAACTAAAATGAATGAAGGGAGTGATTCACTAGAACTAGAATAGAATGGTAAATACATATTTTGTGTGACTTTGCATCCAAATGATGCAATTTATTGAGCTTGAAAGATCGTGAAATATTCGTGAGTGAGTTGTCATATGCCACATGATGTGCTTATTGGAAATGGTGACAATACTGAGTTAAAAGTTTTTTTTTCTTTTTTTCGTGCAACTATCTAAGGTTGTTCCATAAAAATATATTAGTATTTAATGAGTGTTTATATTAAATTAATAAATATATAATATATATAATTGTATTAAATAATTAATTAATATAAGTTTATTTTATTAAATCACATCATTGATGTGGTAGAGGTCGAGATAGAGGAAGAGCTCAGACAACTGCTCGGCCCTTAGCAAGAACAGATTCTCCTAAGGGTGATTATGTGATTAAGGATGACCAGATTCCAATTGAGAAGTGGGCCCAGATACATCTCCTCCTTGATTTTAGCCACCCCGGTACTGTAGGACACCCTAATTTGTTTGTTGGGTGTGTCAGAGAGAACAACAAATCAAAGTAGTGGTTGTTGACACTCAATTTTAACTTTTCGATATGCCTTCTAGGGTGCTATTTTAACAAATTTAATGTTAGTATATATTTACTTATTATTTTGGTATTAAATAAATATTGACGTTTCGTATTTATGATTTTGAAGTAAACAATTTATTTTTGTCACGACTCCAAAACGAGGGTCATGAAGACACTTCGTTGCGGCTTACCTTGACAAGTAAGCCTATCACCCAAAACTGATACAAAAAGAGAAAAAAAGATAGAAATACCTCAAGGTAAGACTTCTTGAATGAAGCCGAACCACAAAGATATAATAAAAGCGGAAAAAATAAAATTAACACATGCAACCATAACTTTCAAAACCTGGTGTCAAAGGTGTAAGAACTACAAATACTATCCAGGAATCAAATACATCAGAAAAATAACCACAAGGGAATAATATATGTCTTCGGATAATAGTAAAGACATATCTAATACTGAAAGATAGAGGTGAACTCCGGACGTAAGAATGTCCAACCACTACCCTGAGTAATCTGAAGGCACCTGAAATCAATCAGTCTGAGGTGCACCCAAACCTGAAGTTGCACCGAAAGGGTGAAGTAGGAGTGGGTATGGTCCACTTGTACTCAGTAGATATCATAGGCTGATCGAGCAAAGTAGAAAATAAAGCATACAAAATATACACTAAGGAAACGTCACATGCAATAAAAAAAGTCCCACAACGGTCGTCCACACCACTTGCACTACCAGTTCTAATATATCACATATATTACAACATCACACTACGATAGGACACAAGTACGTATTATATCACATATAAGTAGAATGTGTACATACAAGATCATCAAATACAAGTAAAGGATGATACAACAAATACATAGATGACAAGTCAATATGACAGTACAACACAACGTAGCATAATAAAGTAAGTGCAATATATATGATGATGATGATGATGCATGAGGTCGTCGTACAACCTCTGAGATCATCGCACAATCTTTGTATACACCTACGGAGCTAAAGCTTTCTGACGTAGGACCCACGGGAGTTCGTCAACTCGTATACAATCCACATATCTCATATCTCCTTTTTGGTACATCTCTCAGAAAGGGTTTTATAAGGTGTTATAATATCTCATCCTCGGCACATTCCTCGGAGAGGGTTTTAAAAAGGTGTTGTCAGTGTTTCTCAAATTTTGCCACGGTGGTACAAATGTTTCATGAATGAGTATGATATAAGGATGTAATGCTCACAACCAATCACAGTGAGTATTTTTACAACCAACCACATGATATATTTTCACAACCAATCATATGATATATTTCCACAACCAACTACAATGATATATTTCCACAACAACGTGAGCCAATATCCACTCATTATTTTAATTTCATCCATGGATTTCCACATGTCTCATATGCCAATAAAGTATGAATATAATCACAATACACCAATGGTACCATATTAAGCATCTTAACAACACAATACAATTAATCACATTTATTCAACGCTATCAATATCACATAGGATCCCACACATCACACATATCACATAGGATCCCACACGTCACACATATCACATAATAACTCAATATCAACAATTACATAAATAGTCATTTTTCATAATTAGTTATCACCCTTGACGTGCATTTTGTACTATCATTTACTACTCAGCCCAGTCTGAAAGAGTCAAGCAATAACCTACCTTGAATGCCGAAATCAATCGCTACACTTCGAACCTATGACCTTACTCCTCATGAACGGTCCAAAACTCCATTAATAATATCAAATATGGAATCTACGCGTCAAAACAAATCAACGACACCCATACTGACTACTTTTGGTTTTGGTTTAGGGTTAAAATGGACTCCCAAAATAATTTTTGAAAAAAGAAGGGCAAAATCGTAACTTTAATTTAAAAATATGTTTCCCATATTTTAGGAACCTACGACTGAAAATCCAAATCAAATCGAGTCAAAATTAAGGTTCAAATTAAGAATCAGAGTTGTTTTAGAGGTTAAATTGATGATAAACTAGTAATTATAAGATTAAAATATTATTCAAGTGAAAAAGTGAATTTCGAGTTTAAAATCACGCCCTAAGATTTTTAGGGTTTTGAGAAATTAATCAAGAAATGACTAAGAAAGGGAAAACTCTATTTTCACCCTAAACTATACACGAAATTGCTGAGATACACCCAAACTTTAGGAGGTTCCTATTACCCCCTAGACTAACTAAAACTGTATTTTTGGCAGCCTTAGTGCCTACGTGGCTCATACGTGGCACATCAGTGAATCAACACACTGAAGTCCATGTAGGCACACGTATGCGCCACATAGGTACTAAGGTTGCCAAAAATACGATTTTAATTAGTCGGGGGAGGGGAGGGGGGGTTATAGGATCCTCCTAAAGTTTGGGTGTATCTCAGCAATTTTGTATATAGTTCAGGGTGGAAACAGAACGTTTTCTCATTAAGAAAAGGGTGAATTATTACCTTAAATCCATAATAGAATTAAAAAATAGATGTTAATCTAGCTATCCAAGCTCCCACAAGCTTCACCTTTAAGCTCCCAAACTATTTTAGAGTTTAACTCACAAGAGGCAAGATGAAAAATGAGCAAAATGACCCCAAAAATTGCTATTAATAGTGCAGATTTTCTGCACCAGCTTTAGATAGAAAGTAGTTTTTTTGTTTTAAATCCAATCCGGACTTTGACGGGTGCCCGAAATTCATTAGGAGTTCGATATATGCAAACGAACTATGTAACCACACTAAATTCGACGTTTCGAACGCGTTGGTGAAGTCAAATTTTTTAAAAAATATCACTTTCACAAAGTTGACCCCCGAAATCCGAAATCATAATTTTCTAAATCGAGGGTTGAAATGAGATTTAAAAGTCGTAAAATCATACCAAATATGTTACCACCCTAAAATCAATATTTCAGATCTACTGGAGAAGTCAGACTTTCCATACGAGATCGTTTCGACCAAATATGAGTCTCACACCCATATTTCTAATTTTCCAACTTTCGACCAATAGGTCGAAATGAGCTCGGGTGCACCAGGACCCAAACCAAAGGTCTAACTAGCCTAAAATCAATATTCCGGAGTTACTGGCGCAGTCCATTCAACCATCTATCGCACAGATAAAAAAATATCTATATAAGTCCAAAATAAAGCTCTCGAAGCCATCAAAAACCACAATATCACATAAATGGTACCAAAATGCATAAAAAATCATGTCAATCACCCCCACACCCCAGAAATACCATAATACAACTATGGGGAGAGGTAAAAAAAGTCAAATCACACAAAATCATAAATTATACATATTTCATTAAATTTTCAAGTCGTTGCATCATCCACCACTAAAAATCTAGTTGGTCCTCGAACTAAGGCAAAAAAATACCCGAATCAATGAAGAGCTGGGGATAGGAACTACTCATATCAGACTCAACCTCCCAAGTAGCCTCATCTACTGGTTGATGTCGCCACTGAACCTTAACCCTAGGGATAACTCTAGATCGCAACCGCCTAACATCCCCAACCAAAATAGAGACTGGTCCTCAACAAAGGACAACCGCTCATCTAATCGAATTGACTCCCAACGAATGACACGAGAGTCATCAGAAATGTTTCAACGAAGCATACAAACCTAAAAAACTAGATGAACAACTGATAGATCAGGGGGCAACACTAACTCATAAGCCACATCACCAACAGTCTGAAAAATCTTAAATAAAGTAATATACCTGGGGCTAAGCTTTCCCCTTTTCCCAAACCTCATCACACCCTTCATGGGCGAAACTTTAAGGAAAACACTTTCACCAACACAAAATATCAAGGCACGAAGTCTACGATCAGCATAACACTTATGCCTACTCTAATCCTCTCTAAGTCTATCCTGATTGACCTGGACTCTATCCAAAGACTTATGAAGCAAGTACGTACCTCGAGGTCTCACATCTGAAACATCAAACAATCCCACTGAGGAGTGACAATGCCTCAAAAGAAGCCATGTTGATACTGGAATGATAGCTATTATTATATGTAAACTCTGCTAGAGCCAAATGCTACTTTTACTGGCCCCAAAAATCCATCACGCATGTGCGGAGCATATCCTTCAAAACTTGGATAGTCCACTCTGACTAACCATCAGTTTGGGGGTGAAATGTTGTGCTAAGATCGAACCGAGTACGCAACTCATCCTGAAAAGTCTTCTAAAAATGAGATGTGAACACAGAACCTCGATCTGAAAAAATAGACACCGACACACCATGAAGACGCACAATCTCACAGATATAGATACAGGACAACTCTCAGAACTAAATCAGACCTGAACCAGAATAAAATAAGCTAACTTGGTCAATCGATCCACGATGACCCAAACACTGTCAGAACCATGAGATGTACGAGGCAAACCAGTCACAAAGTCCAGGGTGAGTCGTTCCCACTTTCACTCGAAAATGTTCAACCTCTGAAGCAAACCACCAGGTTTCATATGCTCGATCTTCACCTGCTGACAACATAGGCAACGAGCCACAAAATCCATTATTTCTCGCCTCATACCACCCAACCAGTAGTGCTGTCTCAAATTATGAGACATTTTTGTCACACTTGGATAAATGAAATATCTGGAACAATGAGCCTCCTTCAAGATTAACCTAATCTAATCACTCACTCTCGGCACACAAACTCGGCCTCAATCCTTAAAAATCCATTTGAATCAAGTGAGGCTTTCTTAGCCTTCCCACTCAACACCTTATCTCGAATCAACCTCAATCCAACATTGTCAAATTGATGAGCTCAAATCTGCTCCATCAAAGAAGATCTAGCCTCCACAAATGCCAAAACACGCCAGGTGTTTAAATATCAGGCCTAACCATCTGTTTAGATAAAGAATGAACCTCTAAGGCCAAAGGCCTTTCTTGGGTCAAAAGATGCTCCATGTTACCCATGCTAGTCGACTTTTGGCTCAAGCCATCCACAATTATATTAGCCCTGCCCGGATGGTAGAGAATAGTCAAGTCATAATCCTTAAGTAACTAAAGTCAACGACACTGCCTCATGTTAAGATCTTGCTGGGTAAAAAAGTACTGAAGGCTATGATGATTTGAGAATATCTTACAATGGACTCCGTAGAAGTAGTGCTTCCACAACTTTAAGGCAAACACAATTGCACACAACTCTAAATCATGGGCAGGATAATTCCTCTCAAGAGGCTTCAACTGATTAGATACATAAGCAATCACCATGCCTTCCTATAGCAGCACAACACCTAAAGTATAAAAAAAATGGTAAAACCCATGCCCTCCCTGGGCGAAGTCAAGATAGGAGCTGAAGTCAACAAATCCTTGAACTTTTGAAAGCTCAACTCATAAGCATCGGACCACTAAAAAGAAATCTTCTTCTGGGTCAACTTGGTCAACGGAGCTACAATAGAAGAGAAACCCTAAAAAAAACACCGATAATAGCCTGCTAAGCCAGTAAAACTTTGAATCTCAATGGGCGAAGTAGGTCTAGTCCAATAAAAAACCCCTGCAACCTTGGCTGGATCAACTATAATACCTTCTTCAGTCACCATATGACCCAAGAAAGAAACAGACTCCAACAAAAAATCGCACTTAGAGAACTTAGCATACAACTTCTCATCCCTCAATCTCTGAAGCAAAATCCGCAAATACTTCTCATGCTTAACCTCACTCTTGGAATAAACCAAGACATCATCTATAAAAAAAATAACAAAGAAGTCAAGATATGGTCGAATCACCCGGTTCATCAACTCTATGAATGCGGCAAGGGAATTAGTCAACCGAAAAGACATAACCAAGAACTCATAATGACCATATCGAGTTTGAAAAGTTATCTTTAAAATATCCGAAGCTCTAATCCTTAATTGGTGATAAACAGAACTCAAATCAATCTTCGAAAACATCGTAGCACCCTGAAGCTGATAAAAAAATCATTAATAAAAGGAAGAGGACACTTATTCTTAACCGTCACCTTATTTAACTATCGATGATCAATACACGACCCATATTTTCTCTTCACAAACAAGATAGACGCACCCTAAAGTGAAATAATAGGTCGGATAAATCACTTATCTAATAACCCCTGTAACTGATCCTTCAGTTCCTTCAACTTTGCTGGGGCCATCCTATAAGGAGGAATAAAAATAGGCTTGGTGCCCGCTAAACATCAATAGCAAATCAATATCTTGATTCGGAGGCATACCAAGAAAGTTCGTAGACAACACATCCATAAACTCACGGACAACAGGGACAAAATTCAAGGAAGAAGACGAAACAACACTGGTGTCACAAATATGAGCTAAGTAAGATAAAATCTCCTCTCAACCGATTTATGAGCCTGAACATAAGATATAATCCTCTTAGGACTCGAATGAAGTTCACCCTTCTAAGCTATCCTTGGCACATCCGGCGAAGCTAAAGTCACGGTCTTGGCATAACAATCTAGGACATCATGATAATGAGCCAACCAATCTATACCCAAAATAACATCGAAATCAATAATATCTAACACAAACAAGTCTACCAAAGTCTTATGTCTGGCAAAAGTCACATCACAAGATTGGTACACTCGATCCACCACTAAAGAATCACCTACAGGGTAGATACACGAATAGGCAAGGCAAGAGGCTCATTAACAAAATCAAAACCCAAAGCAAAATACACAGGCACATAGGAGAAAGTTGATCCAGGATCAAATAATACAGATGCAGGTCTAAAAGAAATGAGGATGATACCTGTGATCACTACATTTGAAGCCTCTGCCTTTGGTCTGGTTGGTATAACATAACACTGAGCACGACCACCAGCTGCCTGGGTAACCCTACGACCACCAACTACCTGAGTATCCCCACGATCAGCCCCACGAGCTCCATCATATCAACCTCTCGTACCTCTAGTAGTACCCTTACCCCTTACAGATGGAATAAGAGTAGCCTGAATTACTGGCAAGGATAGCCCCTGGCCACATGGCCAATATCATCACATATATAGCTACCTCTATAACCAGTTTCAATAGAAAAAAGTACAACTGAGCCCGAATGACCACCCTGAACTGCTGAATTACGAGACCAACTACCTGAGCTGTGTAAAGTCACCTGCACTGGCCTACCATGGTATCTACGAGAACCTCTAAAATTTTTTCCTCAAAAGTCTAACTCCTAAACTCACCAAAACATTGCGCCTCCTTTAGATGCACTAAGAATACCTCTATCATTTTAGCATGATCTAAAATACTCTGAAAAAAAGCCTTAAGAACAACCATCTGAGACATAGCCAATTGAAGAGAAACATCCAAACCCTTCCTAAACTTCTGAATCTTCTTAGTTTCGATGGAAATGCTATCATAGGAATATCTGGACATGGCATGGAAGTATGCATCATACTCAGTAACTGTCATGGATCCCTGCTCCAAATGATCAAACTCATCTCACATATGGTCTCTCAAACTGAAAGGCACAAATATCTCTAGGAAAGCCTTGATGAACTGATCTCAAGTCATCTCGAGAGAATCATAGGGTCTACAACTGACAAACGACCTCCACCAATATCTTACCATATCTCTCAACTAATAAGATGTAGTATAAGATACACCATCCACGCAAAAAGAGTGAAACACAACTCAAAATACAAGGTATGAAAAAACTTCACACGATAAAGAATAAATAGAAAGTTTCCTAAAGACGTCCTATAGCCCCTAGAAGATAGATACAGACGTCTATATACCGATCTATAAAACTCTATTAGACATCCCATTCTTACACCGTTGAGACCAATGAACCTGGCTGCTCTGATACCAATTTGTCACGGCCCAAAAATAAGGGTCATGATGGCACTTGTCATGGTATACCTTGACAAGTATGCCTATCACCCAAACTGATACAAAAAAGAGGAAAATACAAAAATACCCCAAGGAAAGACTTCTAAAACGAAGCCGAACCACATAAATATAATAAAAGCGGAAAGAATAAAATTAACACATGCAACCATAACTCTCAAAAACTGGTGTCAAAGGTATAAGAACTACTAATACTATCCAGGAGTCAAATACATAAGAAATATAACCACAAAGGAATAATATATGTCTCTGAATACTAATAAAGAAATAACTAATATAGAAAGATAAAGGTTAACTCCAGACGTATGAATGTCCAACCGCTACCTTGAGTAATCTTAAGTCACCTGAACTCAATCAGTCTGAGGTGCACAAGTGAGTATTGGTCCAATTGTACTCAGTAGGTATTATAGGTTGTCCAAGCAAAGTTGATAAGAATCGAGTTACATTAATAAACAAACAAATAATGCAGAAGCGAAAATACTAAGATTAAAGGCAAGAAATTAAAGATAGGCAAAATTGGAGAATAAAATTCCCAATTTCGCGGTTAAGTTCTAAGAACCCTAATTGATCTTAGTATTCAAAATTAACAGATTAAGACTAATTATGATACTAATAGAGTCAATTCAAGACCTTAGATCAAAAGTGATCTAGACCCCTATTTCAAAGAAACTAAAGACAACAATTAGTATAAGACTAATCACCTTCTTTAATTAATTTTAATAGAAACCAAAGATATCAAATTAAGAATTAATCTTACCTCCTGAAGAATCGTTCTTAGAGGGTTGCAAGATAAATCTCAAGTAGCCACACACAAAGGTGTAAATCAGAGAAACTCTCAATTAATAATAATATTATCCGATTGAAAATAATAAAATCCATCC
This sequence comes from Capsicum pubescens, assembly GCA_030864215.1. Classification (NCBI taxonomy): domain Eukaryota; kingdom Viridiplantae; phylum Streptophyta; class Magnoliopsida; order Solanales; family Solanaceae; genus Capsicum; species Capsicum pubescens. Next base: position 166,518,972 of record CM061544.1, on the reverse strand, counting down.
CTATATATAGGGAAAAAAACCTATCCCAAATAGCATGGGATTGGGATCTACCTTTATCAAATCTAACTAGGACTAGGAAAAAGCTATCCCAAATAGCATCAGATTAGGATCTACTATTATGGAAATAAAAAAAAAATCCTACTAGGACTAGAAAGCATATAAAAATAATACCAAAAATTCTCCCCTAAGAAAATAAAGAAAAGTTTCCAAATTTACTCACAACCCATATAGGCCCAAACTTCTTTCTTTTGGGCTTAGACTTGAATCATGAAATATGTGTAGCACTTTGCCCATTCTTCTCCATAATTCTTGGACTCGTTCTTGGGCTCTTCTTCCATCATAAGTATCTTTTTGATTTCACATTAAAGCCCACTAATACGAGCTTGAGGCTTTGAAGAAGGTCTTCTTAGGGCTTTAATAGCATCATTATTGCCCATGAAGCTATCATCCCCATCTTATTGAAAAGAATTCGTCCTCAAATTTGATCCTCCATCAACTAAAGATAGGTCCACAACATTGAAAGTAGAACTTACTTGATAGTTACCAGGTAGATCCAACTTATAAGCATTGTCTCTAATTCGCTCGAGCACTTTGAAGGGTCCATCGCCTCTAGGATGCAATTTTGACTTTCGTTTGGAAGGAAACCATTCTTTGCGCATGTGAATCGAGAATAAGTCCCCAGGCTCAAATATGACTTATTTTCTCCCTTTGTTTCTTCTTAAAGAAACTTGCTCATTCCTGTTTTCAATGGCCAATCTAGTTCTCTCATGTATCTTTCTCATCATCTCAGATTTATTCTTCCCATCAAGACTTCTGGATAATGCATCAGCCACCATGTTGTCCTTACCTTGTTTGTATGAAAACATATAAGGAAATATCTCAATGAACTCCACCCACTTGGCGTGTCGCTTGCTCAATTTAGCTTGGATTTTTAAGTATTTCAATGATTCGGGGTCAGTCTTTATCACAAACTCCCATGTCCATAAGTAATGTTGCCAAGTAGCCAAAGCCCTTACCAAGGCGTTCAACTCCCGAGCATACGTAGAATAATTCAATGTAGCTCCACTCAATTTCTTACTGAAATATGCAATAGGCTTAGAATCTTGCATTAGAATGACCCCTATGCCTTTTCCACTAGCATCACATTCAATTTCAAAAGATTTGGTAACATTAGGTAATTGCAACAAAGGAGCAGAATACAACTTATCTTTCAAGACATTAAAGGCATGCTCTTGTTCTTCTCCCCAAATAAAACTCTTATCCTTTTTAATGACTTCAGTTAAGGGTGAAGCAATTGTACTAAAGTCCTTCATAAATTTCCTGTAGAAGATAGAAAGCCCATGAAAACTCCTAACCTCTGTCACACTCTTAGGTGTAGGCCATTCTTTAATTGCTTTAATTTTATCTTCATCAACTTCAACACTATTCGAGATAACAATGAAACCAAGAAAGATTACCTTATCAACATAAAATGTGAATTTCGTGAGATTAGCATATAATTGTCACTCTCTTAACACTTAAAAAACTAGCCTCAGGTGTTCCAAATATTCTTCAAGAGAGGTCGAAAAGATCAGAATATCATCAAAATAGACCACCACAAATTTTCCATGAAAATCCTTGAAGATATGATTCATTAACCTCATGAAAGTACTAGGTGGATTAGTTAAGCCAAACGGCATCACTAACCACTCATACAAACCATACTTAGTTTTGAAAATAGTTTTCCATTCATCTCCCGGATTCATTTGGATTTGGTGGTATCCACTTTTTAAATCAATTTTAGAAAATATCTTAGAGCCATGCAATTGGTCAATCATATCATCCAGGCGAGGAATAGGATGATGGTACTTTACCGTTATTTTATTGATAGTGCGATAATCCATACACATTCTCCAAGTCCCATCCTTTTTTGGTACCAAGAGTACAGGAACAGAGCATGTACTCATGCTCTCTCTCACAAACCCCTTATCAAGAAACTCTTCCACTTGTCTTTGTAGATCCCTTATTTCATCAAAATTGCTTTTATAAGCGGACCTATTCGAAAGTTGAGATCTTGGCACAATGTCAATTTGATGTTTTATTCCCTTCAAAGGAGGTAAGCCTTTAGGGATATCCTCAGGAAAGATATCATTAAAATCCTGCAAAAGTCTTGAAACAACACTAGGCAAAGAAAGAGTTAAATCATTAGTGTTGATCATCACTTCCCTATAAGTAAGTAGGACAATAGGCATCCCCTTATTTTTCGTAAGTAAACATTCTTTGGCGTTCGCAAGACACACCATTTTGTCACCCTTAGATGCTTTCCTCTCACCAATTCTTTCTTCTTTATCACTCATTTTTGTTGATCCCTTCCCATGTTTTTCCATTGTTTCTTTCAATCTTTGTTGGTCTTTATATACTTGGGAAAGAGTTAAGGGTGCAAGAATATACTTCTTCCCCTTATGTTCAAGAGAGTACTTATTCTTTTCCCATCATGGATGGCATATCTATCATATTGCCAGGGACGACCCAACAAAATATGACAAACTTGCATTGGTACAACATCACAGAGAACTTCATCAGAATACTCCCCAATAGAAAAGGAAATCATGCATTGTTTGCTCACCTTGATCTCTCCACATTCATTTAACCATTGGATCTTATAATTTACCTTACATTTTGTGCATGGAATTCCTAATTTTTCCACCGCATATGCACTCACCACATTAGCACAACTACCATTGTCGATAATCATTGAGCAAATTCTACCCTTTATTCCACATCGTATATGAAAAATATTTTCTCGTTGTGCCTCATCAAGCTCTCCCATATTAATATTCATAAGACGCCTAACTATCCTAAAAAATTTTCCCTCATTATGAGCAGCCACATTAATTCCGTCTTTACTCCTAACACAATTTTCTTCTTCTACTTCTTCTTTCCTTTTTTAACTCTCATATTCCCCATTATCTTTAATGATGATAACTCTTCTATTTGGACACTCAAATGCCTTATGTCCCCTCCCTTGACACTTGTGACATTGTATAGCACTAGAAGGAGTAGAAGTTTTTGATTTGAAAGCTTTACCTCCATCTTTGGCCTCCAATTTACATTTGCCCTTATCATCTTGTGATTTAGGTATAGTTTTATCCTCATAGATCGTCCATGGCTTCCTTGGAGTTTTAGTAGACCGATTTTTCCATGAGCTAGTTTGTTGCTTCCTTTTATTTTGTTTTTCTACCTTTACAACCAATTCTACTAACTCATCTAAATCAACATATTGTTGCAATTCTACTACATCGGCAATTTATCCATTTAACCCATTAATAAACCTAGCCATAGTGGCCTCTTTGTCCTCATTACAATTTTCTTGGACCATAGCCATATCCATAGCCTTAAAATAATGATCCACGGAAATAGAACCTTGCTTCAAATTTTGAAGACGTTTTTGCATATCTCTTTGAAAGTGTGATGGTACAAAGCGTTTCCTCATAACCCTCCTCATCACATCCCATGTTACAATAGGAAGCTCTCCATTGTCTAATCTGTATTTGCTAAATTTCTTCTCCTAACTAGCAGCATAGTCTGAAAACTCAACTACAACAAGTTTAACTTTCTTAACTTTAGAGTAGTTATGACAGTCAAAGATGGCCTCCAACTTTCTCTCCTAATCAAGATATAAGTCTGGATCTCTCATTCCTTTGAAAGCAGACATCTTCATCTTAATGCTACTAAGATTGTCATCTTCAACCCTAGCTCGTGGTGCTCTCCTTTCATTTCTCCTTTGGTAAGCTTCCTCCAATTCATCTTCATACTTGCCAAAAGGATTCTTATCTTGTTGGAACTGAGGAGCTCAAACTGCTTGTCTCCTAACTTAAGATATCGGGTTTTGATGCATTCTCCTTACATCGTCCATGTTCACTGAGTTAAGAGGATTGTGGGTTACCTCCAATACATCAAGTCGCGCGGAAATCCTTCTAAGTGCCTTGGATATGTCATTGTCTTGAGTCCCAGCATCAGTATCCTTTCCGGTTTGAGATATCTGCAAAAGTTAAAGAAAACAAAAACTCTCAAATTGACCCCCTTTTTTTTTAATCTCACCCCTCTTGCCTTTTCCTACTCAAATTACAACCTTTGGCTGATTCCTTTAGGATTTATATATTAACCCTACTAGTAACAATTCCCTTTAGAAGTAAGATGTAGAAAAAAAATCACCAACTCCTAGACGGATTGGGTTTGGTGAGACAAGAAAAAAGACCAATTAAAAAAAAATCTAAATTTTTCCTCTTCTCGGTTTTTCCTCCTTGATGTTGGAAAACAAGAAACACAATAAATTTGGAATTTCTTGATCTAAAGCAACCTTTTTTTTTACTACGAAACTCCCAAGAATTATCAAGAATGAAACCTTGATAGACCCGCTTTGATACCACTTGATAAGAATCGAGTTACGTTAATAAACAAGAAAATAATGCGGAAGCGAAAATACTAAGATTAAAGGCAAGAAATTAAAGATAGGCAAAATTGGAGAATAAAATACCCAATTTCGATGTTAAGTGCTAAGAACCCTAATTGTTCTTAGTATTCAAAATTAGCGGATTAAGACTAATTATGATACTAATAGAGTCAATTCAAGACCTTAGATCAAAAGTGATCTAGACTCCTATTTCAAAGAAACTAAAGACAACAATTAGTATTAGACTAATCACCTTCTTTAATTAATTTTAATAGAAACCAAAGATATCAAATTAAGAATTAATCTTACCTCCTAAAGAATCGTTCTTATAGGGTTACAAGATAAATTCCAAGTAGCCACACACAAAGGTGTAAATAAGAGAAACTCTCAATTAATAATAATATTGTCCGATTGAAAATAACAAAATCTATCCCTATATATAGGGAAAAAACCCTATCCCAAATAGCATGGGATTGGGATCTACCTTTATCAAATCTAACTAGGACTAAGAAAAAGCTATCTCAAGTAGTATGGGATTAGGATATAATATTATGGAAATAAAAAAAAATCCTACTACGACTAGGAAAGCATATAAAAATAATACCAAAAATTCTTCCCTAAGAAAATAAGGAAAAGTTTCCAAATTTACTCACAGCCCATATGGGCCCAATCTTCTTCCTTTTGGGCTTGGACTTGAATCATGAAATATGTGTAGCACTTTGTCCATTCTTCTCCATAATTTTCGAACTCGTTCTTGGGCTCTGCTTCCATCACAAGCATCTTCTTGATTTCACATTGAAACCCAATAATATGAGTTTGAGGCTTTGACGAAGGTCTTCTTAGGGCTTCAAGAGCATTATCATTGTCCATGGAGCTATCAAAAGTAGATAATAAAGCATACAAAATACACACTAAGGGAACGCCACCTGCAATCAGAAAATATTCCATAATGGTAGCCCACACCGCTTGCACTACCAGTTCTAATATATCACATATATTGCAACATCACACCATGATAGGACACAAGTACGTATTATATCACATACAAGTAGAACATGTATATACAAGATCATCAAATATAATTAAAGAAAGATAAAACAAATATATAGATGACAAGTTAATAACACACTAAACTAAGTGCAATGTTTATGATGATGATGATAATGATGCATGAGGTCGTTGCATAACCTCTGGGATCATCGCACAATCTTTGTATACACATATGGAGCTAAAGCTTCCCGACGTAGGACCCATGGGGGGTTCGTCAACCCATATACAATCCACATATCTCATATATCTTTTTCGGTATATCTCTCAAAAAAGATTTTATAAGGTATTGCAATATCTCCTCCTAGGCACACCCCTCGGGAAAGGGTTTAAATAAGGTGTTGCCAGTTTTCTCAAATTGTTCCACGGGGGTACCAATGTTTCATGAATGAGTATGATATGAGGATGTAATGCTCACAACTAATCACAATTAGTATTTTTCACAACCAACCAAATGATATATTTTCACAACCAACCACAATGATATATTCCCACAACCAACCACAATGATATATTTCCACAACCACACGAGCTAATAACCACTCATTATTTCAGTTTCATCCACGAATTTTCATATGTCTCATATGCCAATAAAGTATGAATATAGTCACAATACATCAATGGTACCATATTAAGCACCTTAACACCACAATACAATTAATCACATGTATTCAACGCTATTAATATCACATAGGGCCCCACACGGTCACACATATCACATAATAACTCAATTTCGACGATTACATCACATATAGGCCCCCACATGGGCACAATACATAAATAGTTATTTTCATGATTACTTCTCACCCTTAACATGTATTTTGTTTCATCATTTACTACTCAGCCCATTCTGAAAGACTTAAGCTATAACCTACCTCCAATTCCGAAACCTGCCCGCTACACTTCGAACTCATGACCTTACTCCTCACAAACGGTCCCAAACTCCACCAAAAATATCAAATATGACATCTACGCATAAAAAAACTAATGACGTCCATATTGACTACTTTTGTTCGGGGTCAAAACGGACCCACAAAGTGGGTTTTCGAAAAAGAAGGGCAAAATCATAACTTTACGTTAAAAATGTATTTTTCATATTTTTAGAAACCTACAGCTGAAAACCCAGGTCAAATCCAGTCAAAAATGAGTTTTAAATCAAAGAAAAAACCTTTTTTAATTCTTACCGAGTAAAATCTTTGAAATCCGGGTTAAGATCAAGAATTGGAGTTTTTTTGAAGGTTAAATTGATGAAAAACTAGTAATTATAAGATTAAAATATTATTTCAAGTAAAAAAAAGTGAAATTTGGACTTAAAATCAATTCCTAAGATTTTTTGAGTTTTGAGAAATTAATCAAGAAATTACTAAGAAAAGGTGAATTATTACCTTATATCCGTAATAGAATCAAGAAATAGATGTTAATCTAGCTATCCAAGCTCCCACAAGCTTCACTTTTAAGCTTCCATACTGTTTTAGGGTGTAACTCTCAAGATGCACGATGAAAAATGAGCAAAATGAGTCCAAAAACTTCTATTAATAGTGCAGATTTTCTGCACCAGCTTTAGATATAACGCTGTTTTTTTAATTTTTAGTCCACTCTGAACTTTGATGGGGTGCTCAAAATTCATTCGGAGCCCGATATATGCAAACGAACTACGTAACCACACTAAATTCAACGTTCCAAACATGATGGCGAAGTCAAATTTTCAAAAAAATATCATTTTCACAAAGTTGACCCCCAAAGCTCGAAATCACCATTTTCTAAACCGATGATCGAAATGAGATTTAAAAGCCGTAAAATCACACCAAACACGTTACCACCCTAAAATCAATGTTTTAAATTTGTTGGCAAAGTTATATTTTTCATTTGAGGTTATTTCGATCAAATGTGGGTCCCACACTCATATTTTTAATTTTTTAACTTTTCGACCAATAGGTTGAAATGAGCTCGGGTGTACCAGGACTTGAACCAAAGGTCTACCTAGCCTAAAATTAATATTTCAGAGATGATGTCAGTCCGTTCAGCTATCCATTATACGTATTAAAAGATATCCACATAAGTCTAAAATAAGACTCTCGAAGCCATAAAAAACCACAGTATCGTATAAATGATACCAAAATACATCAAAAATAATGCCAATCACTTCCACACCCTAAAACTACCATAACACAACTACGAGAAGGGGTAAAATAGTCAAATCACATAAATCATAAATTAAACACATTTTATCAAATTTTCAGATCGTTACAATTTTGCAGGTAATTTTATATTTTTATATATAGTATACATAATTTAAATATAGTACGTTTTATAATTCTATGAATAGTTATTAAATCATTTCCGTAAATATATTCATGATTTATAAACACCTAGTCTATTATTATTATTATTATTATTATTATTATTATTATTATTATTTTATAGTAATTTTAAATTTTGTTTGCATAACTTATAGTGTCTAATTTATTTCAAATTATTATTATCAAAATTTTAAGGTAATATATTACGTGTCATAATTTTTACACAGTTTATCCATAATTAATTTGAGAATAATGATTTTTTTTTTTTTTTATTATTATTATTATATATTTAATATATTTATTAAATAACAGTCTAATTCTCTTTGATATTTCTAATTTATTTAATTTCTAGCTATTTTGGTACCCAATTTATGTCAATTCTAGCCTAATCAATTTCAAATTTGACCCAAATTGAAAATCCTCAATTTAAATCCCTTGAATTTGAGTTATCTATGCAATTTTAATCCTAACCGTTGATCATATATGATCAATGGTCGAGATTACATCAATTTATTTTCCCTTAAATGAGATGATCAACGGTTGAGATTACATCAATTTATTTTTCCTTAAATGATTATAAATACCTCATACCCTAATCATTTACAAAAAGTCTGCCACTTTTTCCCTTCTATTTTCTATCCTCTTTTCTCTCTCTAAATCCAGCGAGGGCCGCTCTTTCACTACCACCAACAGGACAACACTGACAGCCGCGACCAAACCCAACCAAAACCACCACCGCCGCTGGCGAAATAGCCAAACCAAACCACCGCCTCCAGTGTTGCCCTTTCCTCCGACAAACCCCACTATTGCATCCACAACCTCCCACCGGCGAACCCCCAACTCTCATCATCTCCGGCGAGAGCTCCAATAAACCAGCGCCGCAACCACCAACAACCATCAAGTGCTCTCACCATCGATGACCATACCAGCCACCGATGAACGAACAACCACAACAACACTACCACCACCCTCTTCTCACTTCTTTTTTATGATTTTAATTTAGCTTCTTTGCGTGTGAATTGTCCTGTAGTTTGATTTTTTGCTTCAAATTCATGGTGATAGAGTACTGATTGTAACTGAAAAGTTTCAATTTCGTGTTATTTATTCCTTTAGATTGTTATATTATGAAAATCCCTAATTTTGTGAATTTTGACTGTGCGCTTGTATGTTTGTGAATCTCTTATTGAATTTTATTGAGGAATTACTTAACGTTAGCATGACTACCGACGATGATGCTCTTGACACGATGAAATAATTACTTTAAGAATGCATTATGTTTTATAATTCAAAATTGACGAGTTAATTATTTGTTATTTTTGATTTTTATGTATTGTATATTCTTGAATTCAAACTTGAATGTTGATATTAACTATTCTTGACAGAATATGATCACTTGTTAAATGAGATTAAGACAGATTTACATTTAATTTAATTCACTCTTTTATTTTCTTGTAATATTTGATTTTCATATCTTTTGATTTTACTAGTTATTTATGGTAGTTATGATTGACTTTCTACATCTATTTGATTTGGTTTATATGTTTAGAAATAATTGATTATTTTGGATATTTTTCTTTCTGTTACTTTTGACTAAATTTTCACATATAGTAATAAAAAATATTGTACTGATTATTTTGAATATTTTTTCTTCTCTTTATTTTATATTTTATTTGTACCCTTACACATATACTCTCTTTATCTACCCTTTTCATTGTTGAGAGGCCGCAAGTTTCTATCTTCTCTTTCGACCCGCCCGCCCACCGATAATTGAATTCTTTGACGTCGTACCTTAGTTTGCTGCTCCCACACAAGGCACTTTCTCAAGCGCTGCTGGTTCCGCTGCCTCATCTAGCTTCCTAGCATTAATAGCCGCCGTCTTTTTGTTCAAACCGACGTCAAATTTCTTTACGGTTTGAACTGGTGCTCCGACAAAAAGATATTTCGGTGATTCTCTGGCATATCTACGATGATTTAGCCCACCTTCCGGTCATACTTCTGTAGTTAATGAACAAGAAGAAGAAGAAGATAGGCACCATCATCATCATTATCTCAAAGAATAAGAACACAAATTGTGTTGAAATTCGGTGACAGGAACACTATTTCGGCGATCAATTTCTACCACAAATTGCCGGAATCCAGCGACTCAATCAAGTATAAGGACACAACCCAGCTTCGATCAGGTGCACTCGATCCATCTTTTCTAGTTGTGTATAACTTTCTTGATTTTTAGGGGCTGCTACTGGTAGTGTTCTGCACTATTCTTGTTGTGATTCTTGTTTCGTAGCGTCTTGGCTGATTATCTAGTTGTGGGTGTTGAATTTCTTATTGATTGGGTACTTTGTAATAGTGTTGTACATATGAATCTCTTTATTGTTCTTAGTAGTTTTGGAGTGTGTTACCTTGTCTGATTACTGTTACTTGATTTACTAGCATATCCATTAAGTGTGGTAGTATTAGTTCCCACTATTGACTATTGTGTATCAAAATTTGCATTATATTATTGGTTTTGTTGCTCCCTATCTATTATAGATTGTTGTCTTTGTCCCTAGCTTCTTTATTGACTTTATTTTAAGTAGTGTGCCTTTTACCTTATCTTGAAATCTCTTTGTTTTTTCGAAGAAGGATGATCACCTTATTACATTTCATAGTTCAGTAGCCAAGACTCAGATAGACTTTTTTCTTCTTAGAAAAGGGGATAGAGTGATATGTAAAGACTGTAAAGTCATACCTAGCGAGAATCTCTCGACTCAACATAGGTTGTTGGTGATGGACTTGGTTATCAATAAGGGTAAAAAAAAGAAAAGTAGGGAGGCGCAACCCAGGATTAAGTGGGAGAGCCTGACTTTGGCTAGTGCTTTGGAGATGGAAGAGAAGTTGAAGAGTAGGGGGCTTGAGAGAGTAGAGGAGGGGTGGATAATATATGGGAAATGACTGCTAGTTGCATTAAGAAGACCGCTAGAGAGGTGTTGGGTGTCGTGAGAGGTCGATCTGGCAAACATCGAGGAGACTGGTGGTGGAACGAAGAGGTCAAGAGAAAGGTTGAGTCTAAGAAGGTGGCTTATGCTAAGTTAGTTGGGAGAAAGAATGATGAGGAAAGAAAGAAGAATAAGGATGAGTATAAGGTTGCTAGAAGAGAGGCTAAGTTAGCGGTTACGGCGGCTAAGACATCAGCTTTTGAGAGTTTATATACGACTTTAGAGGAGAAAGGTGGAGATAAAAAGTTGTGTAGGATGGCCAAGTCCAGGGAGCGGAAGGCTCATAACCTTGACCAAGTGAAGTGCATCATAGGAGAGGATGGTATAGTGTTGGTTGAGGATGCCCTTATTAGGGAGAGGTGGCAGTCTTATTTTCATAAACTTTTGAATGACGAGGGGGACAAAGGTTCTGTGTTGGGAGACTTGGAGATATCTGAGGATGGTCGCGATTATAGCTATTCGCAGGATGCGGCGGGGTAGGGCGACGGGGCCAAATAAGAATCTAGTAGACTTTTGGAAGAGCACTAGCGGGGCAGGTCTGGAGTGGTTGACAAGGTTGTTTAACATTATTTTTAGAGCTGCTAAGATGCCTGAAGCGTGGAGGTGGAGCACGATAATTCCAGTGTATAAGAACAAAGAAGACATTCAGAGTTGTAATAACTATAGAGGTATTAAGTTGTTGAGTCATACTATGAAGGTTTGGTAAAGGGTGGTAGAGTTGAGGATGAGGAGGATCGTGACGATCTCTGAGACTCAGTTCGGTTTCATTACTGGTCGCTCGACCATTGAGGCTATTCACCTTGTGAGGAGATTAGTGGAGAAGTTTTGAGAGAGGATGAAGGACTTGCAAATGGTATTTATTGATCTAGAGAAGACAGATGATAGAGTTCCTAGGGAGATTCTGTGGAGGTGCTTGCAGGCTAGAGGGGTGCCCATGGCGTATATTAGGTCGATTTAGGATATGTATGAAGGTACAAAGACTCGTGTAAGGACGGTAGGTGAAGATTCGGAGCACTTCACAGTTTTGATAGGGTTACAGCAGGGATCGACTCTTAGCCCGTTTCTATTTGCCTTGGTGATGGATGTTTTGACGCGGCATATTCAAGGGGAGGTGCCTTGGTGTATATTATTTGCAGATGATGTAGTTCTGATCGACGAGACTCGGGGTGGAGTTAATGATAAGTTGGAGATTTAGAGACAAACGCTCTTGAATCTAAAGGTTTTCGATTAAGTTGAACAAAGACAGAGTACTTGGAGTATAAGTTCAGTAATATGTCGTAAGAAGATGGAGTGGTGGTGAAGCTAGACTCTCAGGCTATCCTGAAGAGGGAGAGTTTTAAGTATCTGGGGTCTATAATTCTGGGTAATGGTGAGATTGATGAGGATGTCACACATCGTATTGGGGTAGGGTGGTTGAAGTGGAGGCTTGCTTCGGGAGTCCATTGTGATAAGAAGGTGCCCCCGAAGCTTAAAGGTAAGTTTTACAGAGTGGTAGTACAGACAGCTATGCTGTATGGAGCGGAGTGTTGGACAGTTAAGAACTCCCACATCCAAAAGGTGAAGGTGGCGGAGATGCAAATATTGCAATGGATATGTGGACATACCAGGAAAGATAGGGTGAGGAATGAGATTATTTGGGAGAAGGTGGGAGTTGCCTTGGTGGAGGATAAGTTATGAGAAGTGAGGCTACGTTACTTCGGGCATGTGATGAGGAGGGGCCCTGATGCTCTAGTACGGAGGTGTGAGACTTTGGCTATGGATGATTTTAGGCGGGCTAGAGGTAGACTGAAGAAATATTGAAGGTAGGTGATTAGGCATAATATGGAGCAATTACAGCTTACAGAGGACATGAACCTTGATAGAAAGGTGTGGAGGACGCGAATTAGGGTAGATGGTTAGGGGGTGGGGGCACGGCGGTAGTAATAGGGGAGTGCTCCTTTGGGTCTAGAGTTTCTGGTTCGTAGTGTTGGGGCTGCAGTTTTTGGGGTTAGTGGTGTTGGCTATTTTGCATCCCGTACTAGTTTATTATGCACTTATCTTTTGTGTTTGTTATACTGTTAGTTTGTTTTGTGTACCATACTAGTTTGTATCCTCTTACTTTTTGTATTTGTTATACTGTTATTGGTCCTAAGCCGGGGGTCTATTGGAAACAACCTCTCTACTTCTCTTGAGGTAGTGGTATGGTCTGCGTACACTCTAGGAATATATTGGGTATATTGTTGTTGTTGTTGGTAATGATGTATAAATTCTCCCCTTAATTGATTTTTGATAATATTCTCTTTCCTTTTTAATTTTGTGAATTAATTTTCTGAATATTCTTCCTTTCTTTTATTTTCGTGACTTCTTACTTTATAAACAATTCTTTCCCTTTCATCCATCTCACTTTTTTAATTCTCTCCTACTCTCTCTATACAAAATGAAAAAAAATAGCTTTAAGTATTGCTTTAAGGTTCTCATCCTAACGAGCCAAACTTTCGTTTCTACTTGCTATTTCATTGATACCACTCTCTATCTTTGGTGCTACTTTGAAGTTCAATTCCTTTTATTAATTTTGCTCCTAACAGATTAGTCTCTATCGATGCTTATTCAAATTCATATGTGGTAATTTCTTATAATTTGAACTTAGAAAGTATGCTCATAATCTGTATGTGTGTTCCTTCGAACCAAGGGCTATCACATGTTGGCCAAAATATGTGTGTTTATTTATTTGTTTGTACTTGGACAATTTGATTATGTTTAATAGGTTCTTGGATCGAAAATAGAAAAGGGTCACTTCAGAATTCAAAGATTTTATTTTACAATTTTTATTTCTATCATGTCTTGTTTATTTTTCATTCAGTTATTAGCCTGGTTTGTAATAATTATCGTATAAACAATGTCTATCTAATAATTAAAATTATGGGGACTGTTATGGGGGTTGGGAAATTACTTTCTATGTGCCTCATTTCTAATCTTTATTTCTCAACGTTTTACTTATTTTTTTGTTTATGCAAGACATTTTTTTTAAAAACACAACATCAATTGTTTAATTCTTTTTTGGCAAAATCATAGTTCAATTCCTTTTCTACAATTTGAATTGGACAATATCTTTTAAAATTATTAATTACATAAATACTATCTCCTAACCTATAGTTAGCGAAAAAGTAAATAGAAATTACGAGGTCTAATTCTCATTTTTTTAACTAAGCCGACGTGTTTCCGAGAGTACTACTTACCAACATTTTCAAAAATGGATATTATGTGTATCTATATGCAAAATATTCTTATGTGTGTATATTTCAAAACTCAATTTTTTTATTTGTCTTTAAAAAAATTTATTATTATTATTTTAACATAAGACCGACCTCCAATTAAAATTGTTGCTGAGGTGAAAGTGCGCGGTTAATAGTATCGTGGCATCGTCACTATAAAAGCGACAAACATGCTTTTTTTTTTCTCCTCAAAAACTTTTATTGAAATTGAATAGATTAACTTTATTAATTTAATTTTATTGCTATGTTTTTTTCTTTATTTATTTTGGGTAGTTTAGTTAGTTTAAGTAAAAAATTTCTACTTTTTTTTTTTACATAGTTGTCTTAAATTTTGTCTTCTTGCTTATATGAAATTTTAATATTATCTTGTTCGTAATTTTGTATTGATTAGGTAAAATAAATTCTTTGCTAATTTTTTTAGTTATTTATACAAAAATTATTTTTTTCACCTGGCTCCTTAAATTAGTATGTTAAGTACTGTCAAGACATTGTTTTTACTTCGTTTGAATCAATAATTAAATGTGCATGTTAACCTCTTCTATCACCTAGGTTAGTATTAATTAGATAATTATTGAGTTTTGTCTAATTTATTTATTTATTTTTTAAATAAGGATTTTGCATGACCAATCACCTAGTTCTTTAAATTTACGATTAAGGTTTAATTAAGTTTTCATGCAACATGTTTAATTGTTCATTTTATATTTATTTTGATAATTAGTTTGCTTGCTTATTTTTATTTTCAATAATAAATATTTGTTTGGCTAATAACGTAATCATTTTGTTTAACTAAATAATTGATCTTTGCTTATCACATAGAATTTTCACGTAATATTTGAATTTGGTCGAGACCTACAATTGTGGACCTTGAAAGGTGCCTAACACCTTTCTTTTAAGGTAATTTGAACCCTTATCCAATTTCTGGTGAACTAGACTAAGTAATAAAATAAGTTCGTAATAGATTGGTGCCCTAACACACCTTAATTCGTTAGGTGACGTCTCTTCACTCTTTAAATAATCCTAAAATGAATTGTCACGTCGAATCCCACTTTTCGCAAGAAAAATAGGGCGCGATAGTGTCTTAGCGGGTACTCCACAGGGGTCACATAATATAGTGGGGTAAACCCTTGATTAGCAACCCATCCCAGTATTTTAGGGCCCAGTGAGTTAGCCAGTGGTTGCAGCACTTAGATATAATTGTATTCCCCTGACAAGAGTGGGGGTCAATAGTGTGGCTGGTCTTGAATGACAAATGAGGAGCAACAGAGATTTGCGAGGTTCCAGAATATAGATCCACCTCAGTTTTAGGGTGGATGGAGTGAGGATGCATATGGATTTCTAGTGAGTTGCAATGACAAACTTCAGAGCGCGGGGTTAATATAGTTTTACAGGGTTGATTATACGACTCTATAGAGGCATGGCTCTGCTAAGTATTGATGGCATTCTTGTGTTGATTCTAGACCCGCAAGATCTTAGCTTATGATTTGGGAGTTATTTTCTTAGGCTTTTTTGATCGATTTGTTTCTTGTAGCTTGAAAGAGGACCAGAGACATCAGTTTGAGCACTTGACTCAGGATAGGATCATAGTGACGAGTTTCAGACTCAGTTTTATGCATTATTTCATTATTCCATGGTGATCTCACTAGATGAGTGTGAGAGGATTTGTGATTTGTGAGAGGTCTAATTTTTAAGCTTCGGGAGCCACTGTTTCCTAAATCCCATTCTGGGGCTACTTTTCATAGAGTGGTCGAGGCGTTTAAGGAATTGCGCTCATGTACCATGAAGAGTTTGGGTACTTGAGGGATAAGAGGTCACTTCTAATCATTTTAGTTGTACCTTATCTTGAGATATGGGTTTATTCAGGGGAGGCTTTCATCCTCAGCAGGGTATACCAGTTCATGCATCTATTTAGACAATAAAGGATGGGTATTCAAAATGAGACTCTTTCAGTTTAGGGTAGGTTTCTCAGTTTTTTTTAAGAGGCTTTCAAATCATCGTGGTCATTCTAGGTCTTCTAGTTATTTGATTTCATCTCAGTAGGTTTCTACTTATTTAGGTTGTTTAACATGCAGATATTTTGGCCAGTTAAGAAAGAATGACCTTAGTTTAAATAGATGGGTCCACAATAGGGTTTTAGGATTTATCAAGGTTCGCAACACCATTAGTGAGGGGTTGCAGAACCATTAGTGTGGGGTTGTGATAGGCCTCAGATAGGTAGATGTGCACCACCAACTGGTAGAAGAGGTAGTAGAGAATTTACTCAAACAAGTAGTGGTAGGGCCACTTTTATACGTTTTTGGGTAAACCATAGATAGAGTTTTCTGATGTTATTATCATAGGTATCGACCTAGTATGACATCAACCTGCTTCAGTGTTATTTGATACTTATCCTACTTTTTCTAATGTGTATTTATTTTGCATCTGGTCTTGATATAATGTTTGAGTCTCTTGTTGTGCCTATTTGTATTGCTACCCCATAGGTTATTATTTAGTGAAGTATCAGGTGTATCGATCTTGTGTTGTGACTCTTTTTATACATGATACTTGAGTGTATTTGATTATTTTGGATATAGTCAATTTTGATGTAATTTTAGGCATATATTGGATTTCTTCGTATCATGCTATCTTGGATTTTCATGCCAAGACAATTACTTTTGTTATGCTAGGTGTTTTGAGGTTAGAGTGGAAGGATACACACGGTTCATATCCTAAGGGGCGATTCTTTTATTAGGGCTCAACTTTTGATTGAGAAGGGATGTCTAGCTTACTTGGCTTATATTCATGATACTAGGACCTACAAACCTTTTTTTGAGTTAGTGAGAGTGGTTAGAAAGTTCCAAGATGTGTTTCCTATGGATCTTCTAGGTGTCCTAGCGGATAGAGATATCGACTTTGGCATTGATTTATAGTTGGGCACCAAACCCATTTCCATTGCTCCTTATAAAATAGCCCTGACAGAGTTGAAGGAATTGAAGGATCATTAACAGGACTTGTTGAGTAAAGGATTTATGAGGCCTAGTCTTTCTCCTTGGGATACTCTACTATTATTTATGAGGAAGAAGGATGGGTCAATACTGATGCATATTGACTATTGAAATTTTAACAAGGTGATCATCAAGAACAAGTATCATCTTCCGTGCATTGATGATTTGTTTGACCAATTTTGGGGTGCTTTCCTTTTTAGAAGATTGACTAGATAGCAGGGTACATTAATTGAGTATCAGATCTTTGAATATCCCTAAGACGACTTTTAAGACAAGATACAACCATTACGAGTTTTTGATTATGTTATTTGGGTTGACTAATGACTCTGACAACATTTATGGAGTTGATTAATGGAGTATTTAGGCCTTATCTTTACTCATTTATTTTTGTACTTATTTATGATATCTTATTTTATTTAAAGTGTGAGGAGGAGCATGTGCAATATTTGAGGATTATGCTTCAAAGATTAAGGAATGAATAGTTGTATGCTAAGTTCTCAAAGTATGAGTTTTGTCTTGGTTCTGTGGATTTCTTGGGAAATGTAGTGTCCAAACTGGGTATTATGGTCGATCCGACAATGGTTGAGGCAGTTCGAGATTGGGATATGCTTACTTGACCATCGAGATTCAAAGTTTTATTGGTTTGGCTAGCTATTAAGATGGTTGGTGCAAAGCTTCTCTATTATTATAGCTCCTTTGACCTGGTTGGCTCAGAATAATGTTGCTTTTCAGTAGTCCTATGAGTGTGAGGAAAGCTTGCAAAAGCTCAAGAATTTGTTAACTTCAATACCTATCTTGACTTTAACTGTGGAAGGTGAGGATTTTACCTTTATTGTGATATTTTGGGAGTTGGAATAAGGTATTTTGATATAGAGGGGAAAGATAATAGCCTATGCTGTGA
Organism: Capsicum pubescens; assembly: GCA_030864215.1. Lineage (NCBI taxonomy): Eukaryota > Viridiplantae > Streptophyta > Magnoliopsida > Solanales > Solanaceae > Capsicum > Capsicum pubescens. The sequence continues at coordinate 166,501,085 of CM061544.1, read as the reverse complement.
GGCAGCTGAAAACTCATGAAAAGAACTGCCTCACTCATGACTTGCAGTTGGCGGCAGTAGTTTTACTTTTAAAGTTGGGGCAACACTATTTGTATGGGGTTTATTGTAATGTGATGTCACAACCTAATTTCTCAGGTCATGATGTCACCTACAATAACCCACCAGTAGGTAAGCTAACCGTAGTTTGAAACTACTAGAAATGGACTACTAAGAGAAATAAATGAAAACAATGAAATAAATATAATAAAGGGGCTAATATATATAAAGCAACCCCAAGACCCGGTGATGCTAGTACAAGAGCTTCTAATATAATAAGAGTACAATGTCAAATACTAAATAAATATAAATATACAACCCATCTCCGAATACACCATAGAGATCAGTCTAATCCATAAGAGGGAGAGTAGTAATGGTCCGAACATCAGGAGCTTACCCCAAATCTCTAATCCATAGCTACTCTGCACTATGCACACACCAACGGAGAGAACTCTACTATGATCTGTAGGCTGCATATGTGGAGTATGAGCATTAAACATATGGTACTCAGTAGGTAAATTAGACTGAGCTCCAAAGATAATGCAAGTATAAATGACATGCAAAGCATGTATCTAAACTACATGCAACTATCCAGGAAGCTAACACAACAAAGCTAGAGAGGCAGTAAGAATAAACTACCCTATTCGAGCAATATTAAGGAACTAAAGTACTATACCGTATATCACTAGCCAATATACAAATAAAGGATGGAAGAAGGATATATAGTAGTATACAGGGCAAAAAAATACTTATACAATATGAATTAACAGGGGAAGAGAAGGATATACAGTGATTCTATAGCTAGATATATGTATATACATATAGGTATACAAGCCTAACTCAAAGGTAACAACCTAGGGCAGCCAACCTAACCTCTCCAGGGAATCTTAACCAAGTAGCAAAGCTAATACTAGCATGATAAGGGTCCCTAATCATAATGTCTAACCATGAGATAATTTTCCATGATATAATTACTGTAAAATGGGAAAAGGAACAGAATCATACCTCCAACCTCAGTATTAGTCCATAATCAGCCTGCCACGAACTAACAATAATAACAATAATAAAGTATCCATCTAGTCTGAACAAATAATACCTAACCGGGGCCTCATAAACGCGGAAAGTTTAATCAATACTCAGCAAACAATAATCATAGCCTATACATATGCAACCCCGATAGATATAAGCACCAAAAATTATACTGGTGATAGGAAATGCATATGAATGAATACAGAGTAAATCCATAGTACCATAACTAATCCAAGTTCCATAACGTACGAAGTGTATACACTTGCTCCAACTCAACAACTTACAAAGACAGGACCTACGGTGACCTCTCTTCTCCGGCACTATGGCTTATGGATGAAGGAGCCCCAAGGTGATTCAAGATATCTGTATATATTTACCTGGTCTCAATCCAGAATTTCCAATCATCATCATTATCAATCTTCTCCTTCCAGTACCAGATAGATGTATATATCTAATAAATGCATAAAATTAAATCATGGCAAAAAGAATGTAGTCTGTAAATCCGTTTCCTAGGATCAACAATGAGACTAAATCATCGTAATGAGGTAGAAAGGGTCAGAATCTCTCACGACCAGAGTAAATGATAGTGAAAAAAAAGATTGGATAAACCATGGACCAGAATCAATCTTGGTCTAATTTCAAAAACATCATTTTTAATTCCAAAAGTTTATAAATCACCCATTAAGGTAGTATGATTCACTTTTATAAAAGAATCCGTTTAAAAGTTGAAAATGAGGATAAATCCCCTTTTAATAAAACAATAGTAAGATCATGATTTAGTCGAAATCGTACCACTAAGTGATCATGAATGTACCAAAGCTTATGTATGCCATCACCATTATCCAAATAATACAATCATAAGCGGGAAAGACTCTATTGACTAAAGTTACGTCCTTTATAAGAATAGAATACTCACCTGGAGCCTAACTGGTATTGTAACCATGACTACGGGCCCAATAACATATACTATCATGGTAGTCCAATAACATATACTAGCATTGTAGTAATACTATAGTCTGGAAAACTCTGGTCCAATTCACTAAGTCAAGTAATAAACTTATACCAAAGGGATACTTAACATCAACTATGGTTCACATGCTTATATTCTAGGGTGATAGAATTCTATGGCAATAACAAGTATTCCATCTTAAGGGTCGAGTCACCCTTCTATCCCCAAACATCTAAATTTGGATAAGTCACGGTATTCTACCCATAATCATACTCTATCGTCCTTTCCTAACATACAATATATATCATACACTATCTCATGTAGAAGAGTAGACCAAAGACTACCTCGATGCCGAACCACAAGTATTGAGTCGTTCATAAAACACCCACCTGTGCTCCATAATCTTGAAATGCCGCCACGCTATAAAAATATTTTTTTATGCGTCATTAGGATTAAAACAAGAATCATATTCCTATATAAAGGGTCTGGTAAAAATTTGGGTCAAGAACGGGCCCGTGCGGCGCAAAAGTTGAATCCAAAAATTAAATCTTTCAGGAGGTCCTCCGAAGGATAAGGAATTTGTGCTCAAAAGTTGAGCTCAAATGATGCATAAATCAGGTCCAAATTAGCCTCTAAGGTCTAAGGATTTAAAGACCAAATTTTTAAGAATTTGCAATGGAATGGAATGAAAATTGACTGGGAAAATAATGAAAAATGATCAAGGAGAGTTAGGCTAACTTACATTAGATTCAATGGATGACTCCCCACTTTTTTCCTCTCTTCAAGTTCTCAAATGATGGAAAATGGTGGAGAAAATGAATGGGAATTTTGGGTGAAGAAGGAAACTTTAACAATCCACAGGTGCCCACTTAAGCGATTGCTACTAAAGCGGCTCCTTAATTGCTAAAGCGGTCTGGTACAGGGACCATGCATCACTAAAGCATTGCCCTGGCCACCAAAAAGATGTCCACTGAATCGGACATTGATCGTTTAAGCGGACCTTGGCCAAATGACCAAGGCCGCTAAAACAGCCTAATATCTTTAAAGAAAATTTTGCACCAACAACCTAAGGCATCAGATTTTCTTACTCCAAAATGGAATACGCTGGGTGCTATGGATTCATCTAGAACCCCATGAGCACAAATAAACTATGCTACTATGGAAAATTCAATATTTCGGACTCAATGAAACCATATAAACTTTTATTCGATATTGTTTTGACTAATTGTGGGGCCCACACCTATAGTTTTATTTTTTATATAATCCACCCAATAGCCCAAAACGAGTATGGAAGCCTTGGGACCTGAACCACGAGTACCTCTAGCCTAAAGTCAACATTCTAGAGCTGATGACACTATCAAAATTCTTATCTAAGGCTGTTTACTAGAAGTTTTGGTCCGAGACCAATTTCTTAACAACGAAATCTCCAAAATAGGAAAATGAGCCTAAAACCAAATAAATTGTTCGATAATTGATTCAACAGTTCCATCAAGTCGTAAATGACCTGTAGCTACTATAGAAAGGCTCGAAATACCAAAAATTCACGTAAATCAAGAAAATAACCTAAAAGTTCATTACAATATCGACTACTAAAAGGACTTTTGTTCGCTAAAGTCAATGGATTGAAAGAGTATAGAATATAAAAGGGATGGGGTATTGGGTCATGCTCCAAGAATGAATTCTTAGATAACCTCTAAAAAGAACAACACTTTCAATGGATTTTTCTATCGGTATCCCTTTTTCAATCAACCTTCTTTCATTATTTCTCAAACAACCAAAACTCAACCTCAACAACCAACTAGCCTCCTAGGGAACTGAGGAAGGTTGATGCACACAAATTTAAACCATAACACACTGATACCATATTGATAACAGCACAACCCAGAAAAAAATCATCCAAGCAAAATACAATCCAAGGCATGAGTCATGTAGCCAACACCAACACCCAAGTATAACCTTTTTTGCCTTTCCAAATCTGCTATCCCTTCAAACGAAAAAGAAGGTCATCTGAGTCCAGTCCGTGCAACCCTATCACACTATACTCGGAGAACTGAAGCTGATTCACCAAGGTCCAGAATGGTAAGCACAAGGATAAGCCCACAAGGTGCTACCTGGACACATAATTGGTGATGACCAATGTCTACAACCTATGGACAATGCCACAACTAGTTTGGATGACCCTGGAAATTGATAGTCGATAGTCGAAAGTCTAAAGCACAAAAACTCACCATTGAATGATCCACTACAGGATGTCTCACCATTAAGGATAAAACCATGCTAAGCCTAACTTGAGCACACTACTTCTGCTGAGTAGGTAATCTAAAATTCCAATAAGAACTGAAAATAAAGGTCAAGATCATATGAAACCATCATCAAGTACCAACGGCTATCACCCTAGTATCTACCAACCACAATCTATTTGAACTGAAGAAGATCGAATAGGTAGACCAAGGGTAGGCTTAGCTATCTTATAGGTGAAATAGAGATAAATCTAAAAGCGAAGGCTGCTCTCTATCTCTATAACTCCCAGCTAAAACCTCAACACCAGGGTCGAAGTGCTCGATCTCAACTATCTAAACTAATACTGTAGATGGGTAGGCATCCATACTCCAAATTTGTCATATTTTTTAAACCGCTATTCAAAAGAGTCGAGATTCCAAAACCTAATTCAATAAGTCTAAACCAAGGATAAGCACCCAACTCACACTCAGTAACTAAGATTAGGAATATGCCTACTGGATCCTGCCAGAGCCAAAATCGAGACGTAGTTAAGAATGAAAATCATAACGAAGGATAAACCAGAGGCTGAAAGAACAACAATCAACTCCATATCTATTTGAGGGCATGAATCATCAAAGCATACCCAAGAACTCACCAAGGATGCAAACCGTAATAGTGATAACCAAACTCTAAAAACTTAAGGAAATGGAACCTTAGCAAAAAATTGGTAAACCTAATGCTCCATCCAAAGAAATGAATACCCATAGGCATATATCATCAAGGAGAAGCACTCCACAGAGCCTTATAATAAGGGTTTCCTAAATTCCCCCTTTTTATTCTAACTTTAACTTAATTAACCATGAATAACATAGCAACAGAATAGAGTACCAATCTCAACATCAATGCCAAGGTCTAGGCCACTGCCAAAAAATAAAATAGACAAATCAAGAATAATAAATTCCAATTTTCCAACTTAAGAAGTGGTCACAGGAAAAGATCACTTATCTCTACTACCTATAACTCCATTGGGACAAGACCCACATTAAGGCAAGTATGGAGTACCCAATTGCACACCAATACCAAGATCAAACTATCACTGGGAGAGAAACCCAACAAACCAAAATGGCAAGACCAAGACCTCTCGACATCAATATTAAGACAACTACTAGGGGATGAACGAGCCAAATTAAAAAAATGGATTCCAAATTTGCCAGTCTTAGAAATGGGCTATATAAATGCTAAAATCTTCGCAAACCAAAAGGTAAGTCCTAGAATTTCAACTCAAAAATGGGCAGTATAACTAAATTGCCAACTCTAGAACCATAACATAACCATGAAAAGGCAACCTACCTTCACTTTCATAGCCTACTTAGCAACTGATCTATCATAGCTAATAGAAGAGGAAAATGACCAACCTAACCTTGCTACAAGAACAAAAAACATCCAACCGAGCTAGCTGCCTAGGCCAACAAGAAAGAATTATGAGGAAGAAAATTCTAACTAGATAATGCTAGTCTAGTCATCTATCAAGCAATGATTAATCAACATCAAACAATGGCACTAATAACAATAACAATAGAAATACCAGTATAAAGAGTAGGTGGTACCAAAAATAAAATTTAATGAAAAGTACTATTTTAGCGCCATAAGAAGGACAATATGCCAAGGTAAATGGGACTAGAACCCAAATAATACACCCCTAGGGAAATATCAATACTCATCCACTCCATCGACTACTAAAAAAATCATTTATGGGGGTAGTCACATAATTATGAACTCTACACTAAGGCAGACAACAATCAAAATAAACCTACTAATGCACATAATCATCTATGGACTACAAAAACACCAATACATTCAAATGAAATGGTAAAGGTAGGAAATGAAAGGAACACCTATCACAGTGGAATTTGAAGTCACATGCCTGATGTGTCCAAGGGTGTATAAATCTGAGCAGGTTCAAACTCTGACTGAGCATTTAAATCACCAACCCGGTACTAAATGTACTACCTCTAACTTAAGGCACCATATCTATATGAGACTGATAAAAATGAGCTGAATAACTAGAAATCCCATGTTGGGGACATTCTCTAGACAATGACCAATCTCTCTACAATCGTAGCAAATGCCTGAAGCCCTAACCTGGATATAAATATGGGCTGATCCTAATTGGATGACTAATTGATATGGGGGACACTTCATGATAGAATGACCATCCTACCTATAATCATAACTTACCTCAGGAGCCTTAGGATATGGGAAATATATGTTAACTTTGTCTGAGCAACCAACTCGTGTCTGGGGCTGTAAGACCCCATAAAATTTTGATCATCTTATTTTTTACCATCCTGTGTTCGTAATATTAATTTTTAACTTGAATTATGTTTAGGGATATTAAAAGGATAATGTGGGAAAGTTTTGAAATTTTCAGAAAGGGTTTGGGGCTATTTTAGAACTCCGAGGCAGTGTGCCTCTGCAATATCACTGTACATAGAGGTTAGCTTCCGCGATAATGGCGTGGCATAGAGGTTAACCACCGTGATAAGGTCGTGTCATCCTGAGGTGTAAATTTCATCCAGTATTGTTTTTTTCACTTAGGGGTGAGGGGCTTTTGGTCTTTTCACCTTTTTCATGACTTATAAATATAAAATTGACCTCTTCCCTTTTAGTTGAAAATATCAAACACTCTTATTCTCTTCTCCAACACCTAAACCAAGAAATCTTAATGATTTTCAAGAAATTGCTACTCTTGGCTCTAAACTTCAAATTAACTTCAAATTTTTATGTTTCAAACATATTTCTCTTTCCTAAACTTTAATTTTTCATTGTGGCATTAATTGAATGGATTTTTAGCTTGAAAACATATTGGTATGACTATACCAAGTGGTAAATGCCTTAATAAATGACTCCTAGGTTAATAGTTGGAATTGTGTGTAAAGAGATTTTAATTTTGGCTTAAATTGGGTTGTGTAACTCATCCTGAAGGTGTAAGTCCTGGGGGGATGAAAACCAAAAACCATGTTTACCGATGTTGGGGGTTTATATGAGCACGTGCTTAACACACACTTGAGATATGTATATTTAGGATGGATATTACCTATGGTGGATTTATTTTTCCCATAGATTTTTCCTCGATTCATATGAATAACACGTATTGGGGTCCTTTCAGTTGGGGGAGCTGAACTCATATAGCCCATGGGTGTCTTTAGGATGGATCGAACTACACAATTAAGGTTAATGGTTTTGAAATATAATGTTCATTTCCCTTACCCTATCCTGACATCTTATATATATGTGTATATATGAATGTGTGCATATGATTTTGACTGATTTTGGACATAGAACTATGTTATCACTTTCCCTAAGTTACATGTCAGTGCTTAACCCATTGACCGTCCTAGGACGCTACATCGTTTCATCATGTAGGGTCCAAAGACTTTTCTGCTGCTCCTGTGTAGTGTAGGGTAGATTAGCACATCTGTTGAGTTATTGTGAAGTGGTGAGTCTCCATTTTTCAGAAGACTTTATCATTTCATTATTGACTCAATACTTATGGATTCTTTTTTCATAGTCGATAGTATGTCCCAACTTAGATGTTATCCTAGGTTTAGAGGCTATTGTAGATAGATGTGGGTTATTTGTTTATTATTTTGACGCTTAGTGTTCTTTTGAGTTATCTATTTATCTTTTTCTTATTATTTACTTGGCTTTCACATTGTCATTATTACTTTTGTGGTGATCTTGTGTTTAGTATAATGGGGTGTTCTCTTATCTGTGGTAGTCTTGAGATACCCATCATGGCCAGGCCTGAGGTGGGGTCATGAAAAGATTGGTATTAGAGCACTTTTTAGAGTCATTAGGTGTCCAAAAATCCTTGTCAAGTACAGTCCTTTTATGGGTGTGTAGCATATAACATTTATAAGGAGGAGGCTACAAGGCATTTTGGAATGGTTCCATTTCGTGTGTTTTATTTCAGGCTACAGAGTCTAGTGTTATGAAATTTCTCTAACTCCTGGCTTTCTTACATTTTAGATCATGCCTCCTCAAAGATCTGACATTCATAGAAAATCTATTGGGAACTCTGTCCTACCTGAGTATAATATGGAGGGGACTCTCCCTGTGTATGAAATATAAACCTGATCTAGAGTCCATACTCTTGATTGTGCTTCTCCACATAGAGTTCCACCTGTCCATACTAGTCATTATTGAGCTTCTCGGGGTGGTGATGCTTATGATCAGCCGCCTCAGAAGGATAACTTTAATGCAGAGTTCTGTTGGTCTATTCATTTTTTACTCAGTTGGTGACATCTTAGTCTCATCAGTTGAACTATGTTGTTAGTGTTGCTCATTCTTTTGAGGTCACTCGGGTTGACCATTTATGAGGTTGAATCCCCCAACCTTTACAGGCTCTAAGGTTGAGGAAGATCCTCAGGGGTTTGTGGATGAGATGGAGAAGATTTTTATAGTGTTGCATGCTACTGATTCTGTAAGTGTAGAGTTTACTAAATATCTGGTACGGGGAGCAGGAAAATTTGAGGGGTGATGATTGATGAGAGGTGAATTTACCACTCATTTACATCTAAAAAAATTATGTACACTACTATGATTTAAAGGTACAAATAAGACAATTTTGTTATTTGAATGCACTAATTTCTACATTTTGTAGGGATACAGGTGATGAGAAAGAAATATATGGAATTGAGCTTAAAAGGAATCAATAAAAGAATAACAGTGCCCAAGCTAGAAGACCCTACACAGTAACCAGGATCAGTTACTGTGATCGCGGTCTGAGGGCCGTAATCACGGCTAGTCAACTTGGTTGAGCCTTCAGTGATCGTGAGGATCTAAAGGCATTCGCAGTAGTCGCAATCGAGGAAAAGCTACAATAATCATGGCTTGGTGGGTTTATGCCCAGGGGCAATCCTGTCATTGTACATAGCCGACCCTAAATCCCTTATAAGGATAAAACCCTTTAAATTTAGTATTCTGCACTTTGAACAATTTAATTTTGGGGATTTTTTAACCCTACTAATTGGGGAAACTATTATGTTTGAAATTCCATATTTGAGTTTAGTGAAATTGAGGTTAAATTGAAGGATTTTCTTATTTTCTATTACCATGGATGCTTTGAATGAACCTTTTGGTATATCTCTCCTCCTTAGCTTCATGAGTTGCTAAATTTTTTTGTCTTGGGATTATGTTGAACTAAGGTGCAATTATGTGTGTGTTGTGATGTATTTGTGTAGATTCTAGTTTATCGATGATGAGTTTCACTATTGCTTACTTGAATTAGTTGGGGTTTGTAGGTGAAAACCCCAAATGCCCAAAATGGATTATGGATGTAAACCCCAAGTCCTTAATAGCTCATATCATCCTCGAAAGAGGGATATAGATTAACTTTTGGATCCTATATCATCCTTAAAAGAGGGATATGGGTAACAACACAATAGTGGACAATAGTATATGTATTTTATTCTGTTTTCACTATCTTAGAAATAAAGGTGATAGAGAGTTAGCTATATCTTGGGCATCTTCCCAGAAATAGGGATGCCCAATTGAGGTATTAGGTGGTTTTAATTACCATATCTGTGAGGTACCTAAAAGGTTCCATGGGTGATAATCTTGAGGTTTCTTTGGCAAACTAGCTTCAAGAACCTTCAAACTAGCTTGCCCTTAGGTAGACATAATCCCAAGATCCTTCTCATATTGAATTTTTACTCAAAATTATTGCCTTTAGTTGTTAGATTGAAGAGACATTGGTGAAATCACTTTCCAAAACTAATCCTCCAATTTTAATTTATGCATTCTACTTTGTTTCCATAACAGGCATACACTTAGAAACCATCAACACCTAGAGGTTTTAAGGACTAGACTCACTCCTCTAGGATTTGACCTCAACGTTAGTTGAGCTTTCTTGACAACGATTGTCCTATACCCAAACTATGGTATAGGTGATTGCTAATCAAATGTCGTCGTTATCGGAGAGTGAGACTTAGTTTTCACTTATACGGTGTTGGTTGTAGCTTTGGGTATACAAGTGGTGATTTTGATTTACTTTGTTTGTTGTTTTTGAATTTTTGTAGGTGAAGACACTATGAGCGACTACATAAGTAATGCTGGGACTTTTGATGGTCCTTTTTATGAGGATGAGCAACTCCATGATGTTAGTCGTGCGAGTGCCATCTGTATCCCACCCAACTACGTGAACAGGGAATTTCATGTTACGAGTGTCATATTGCATATGCTACAAATGAAGGGACTCTTCTAGGGCCAAGCCCATGAGGACCCCAATTTGCATTTGAAGAACTTTGTAGAAGTTTGTGCCCCCTTTGATATTGCACACATCTTGAAATAATCGATAAGGTTGAATCTTTTTCTATTTTATCTAACGAGAGAGGCAGTATTGTAGCTTTAATCTCTCTCGGTCGAATCAATTACTTCATGGAATGAGCTTACTATGGCATTTTTAGACTGATACTTCCCACCATCCAAGATGCTATAATTGCGTGATGAAATCATGAACCTTCGTCTATTCAATGGATAGACTTTCAATGAGGTGTGGGAGAAATTTAATGGAAATCTTATGTAATGTCCTAATCACGAGGTTCCAAAGAAGATGTTTCTCCAATTCTTCTACCGAGCTTTGGATCAACTAAACAAAATCATGTTGGATAATGCGGTGGAGGGTTCACTTGTGAAGTTGTCTTATAATATGGCTAAAAACTTGCTTGAGGAAGTTATAAAGCAAAATCGGGGATGGCATATCCGAGACACCGAGGTTGCTAAACGGTCTCCTACTACCTCCTCTACTGATAAAGAATAAAGGAGAAGTGATGAAGAGGGGAGGAAAACATGGCAAAAATTATGATGTAATTGGAGTTGCTAAAAAAACATGTTATGGGTGCGCTCACAAAAATGGTAAATGTCATGAAATCAAAGGGCTATAATGAAGAAGAGTCCAAGAGGCTTGATGAGGATATTCAGTATTTAGCTAATTATCCGATGGGTTCCCGTTCGGCCTATCAAAGGCAAGGTAGGAACCAAAGTTGGATGGATCGTGAAAGAGATTTGGATTGGCGTGATCATGATAGAGATTGCGATTGGAGAGACAAGTAAAGAGAATATGACCAATATATGCCTCCCCATGACCGAGCAAAGGGTAAAGAATCCAACTCCGTTGATCCTAAAAAATTCAAGACTGATGTTGTGTTAGCAAGGATTTTGAATAGGGTTGAGGGAATGGACAAAATTATTCATGAATTGAAAGGTAATTTTTTGCAAATCAACCAAACCATGGTATCACACACCACCTCGATCAAGAAATTGGAGACTCAAATCAAGCAAATCTCCACTCAATTTAAAGCTAGACAAAAAGAAGGTCTTCCTAGTGACACCATTGTAAATCCAAAAAATGATGTCCAAGTGTTGTCTATTGTCACTAAAAGTGGTAAAACCCTCGATGATCTTATGATGGATTTTGAAAAAGAAGGAAATGAAAAAGAACCGGTGTTAAATGAAGAAGTGGATGATAAAGAGGAATACCCAAAGTTAGTTGAGAATGATAAAGTGCAAAGTGATCCGATGCCTCCATGATTCAAGAGATTTCGGAGTACGCTAAGCTTATGAAAAAGTTGATGTCAAAAAAGAGGTTTACTGATGGTGAAACCATAGAAATTATTCATTGGTGTAGTGCTATCATGATGATCTCTATAGTGCTATTCATTGTTATTAGGCTAGACTTACGTCTCTAAATGAGGTTCGTAGCTTCATTGATTTAGCTAGTTATTATTGATGCATTATTGAGGGCTTTGCTACTATTTCAGCCTCTATGACTAGATTAACTCGGAAGAAGGTTCTTTTTCAATGGTCTGATGAGTGTGAGTCAAGCTTTAGAAAGCTCAAGGACTTCTTACTTCAGCTTTGTGTTCGCTCTTCCAGTTTATGGTGAGGGATTCACCGTGTTTTGTGATTCTTCTAGTGTTGGTCTTGAATGTGTGTTGATGTAGCAGGGTCATGTTATTGCCTATGCTTCTAGACAGATTATGGTGCATGAGCGCAACTATCCCACTCATGATTTGGTATTGGTGGCAGTCATTTTCCCGCTCAAGATTTGGAGGTATTATTAGTATGGGGTTCACTGTGAGATTTTCACCAATCATCGCAGCCTTTAGCATCTTATGACCCAGCGAAAGCTAAATGCTTGGCAGCATAGATAGATGAAGTTACTTAAGGACTATAATATTTCTAACTTGTATCATCTGGGTAAGGCAAATGTGGTAGCTGATGCCTTGAGTCGTAAGGCAGTGAGTATGGGTAGCTTCGCTTGCATATTAGTTTCTCAAAGGCCCTTGGTACGTAACTTTCACTCCTTAGCCAATTTGATGGTTCTCCTTAATATTTCAGATCCTTGCAGGATTTTGGCTAGTGTGGAGATTAGGTCTTCACGATTTGAGCAGATTCGTGATCGTCAGTATGAAGATGGAAAGCTTTGCTCCTTTCGCGGTCATGTGTTGAGTGGTGATTTTGGAAGGCACACTATTGATTTGGAGGGTATTTTGACATTTCAAGGCCGTATTTGTGTTTCTCAGTTTGGTGAATTAATTCAGTCGATTTTGCATGAGGTTGATAGCTCTAAATAATTTATTCATCCTGGTACAACCAAGATATATAGAGATTTGAGATAGCATTATTGATGGGACGGTATGATGAGAGATGTGGTAGACTTTGTAGCTCTTTGCCTATGTTGTCAGCTGGTAAAAGCCGAGCATCAGTGTCCTGGTGGCTTGACTCGGAGGTTGCCTATTCTCAAGTGGAAATGGGAGTGGAATACTATGGACTTCATTAGTAGGTTGCCTCATACTTTTTGTGGTTTCAATGGAATTTGGTTTATTATGGATCGTTTGACCAAGTCAACATATTTCATTCCTATTCAGATGACATTCAGTGCTGAGATATTAGCCCATATCTATATTTGGGAAATAGTTCATTTGCATGGGGTTCCCATTTATATCATTTTAGACCGTGATTCTATGTTTTCTTTGAGGTTTTGGAGAGCATTCTAGGAGAAGTTGGGTACTCGAGTGGTTTTAAGTATAACCTTTTACCCACAAATTGATGGTCAGTCCGAATGGACTATTCAGGTGCTTGAGGATATGCTCCGAGCCTGTGTTATGGATTTGAAGGTCAGTGGGATCAACACTTAGCATTGGTATAGTTTGTGTATAATAATAGCTATCATTCGAGATTCAGATGGCGCCTTATGAGGCATTGTATGGTAGGAGATGTCATTTTCCAGTTGGATGGTTTGAGACTTTCAAGGAGAGAACTCATGATACAGATTTTCTTTAGGACTCATTGGATAGAGTCTGGGTGATTCAGGATAGGTTGAGAGTAGCCCAAAGTAGGTAGAAGGCCTATGCAGACCGCAATTTTTGTGCCTTGATATTTCGAGTTAGTAACCGTGTATTCCTTTGTGTTTCACTCATGAAAGGTGTGATGAGGTTTGAGAGGAAGAGTAAGCTCAGTCCTCGATATATTGGTCCTTTTGAGATTCTCCGCGTAGTTGGTGAGGTAGCTTATGAGTTAGCTTTACCTATGGATTTTATTGTTGTTCATCTGGTTTTCCATGTCTTTATGTTGCAGCGGTATATTCCTGATCAACCTAATATGCTTAGATGGGCCTCAGTCCAGTTAGATGAGCATTTGACCTTTGTGGAGGAGTCTATGCTTATTTTGGCTAGTGATGTGAAGTGGCTACGTACTAGGGAGATTCCCATAGTAAGGTTCAGTGGAGGCACCGCCCAGTAGAGAAGGTCACTAGGGAGATCAAGAGCGAGATGTGGGCCCAGTATCCCCACCTGTTTGAGACTTTAGGTACTTTCCCGTCTTTAAATTTTGGGGATAAAAGTTCCTTTAGAAATGGATATTATAATGACCCTTCAACTCATTTTCCATATTTCTGTATATTTCCACCATTAGAACTTCTCCATAGCTTCCCCAAGTCATTTATGACTTGCTGGAACTGCTAGTTCAGTTACCAGGCATCTCTTTTGGTTCTAGTCTTTTCCATATTTAGAAGTCTTCGCTATTTCCAAATGGCCACCGGGAAAAAACTTTAGTAAACATATCCTTGATGCAAATTACAATAGCACCAACAACTCTAAAATATTGATTTTAGGCAAGATAGACCTTTGGTTTGGGTCCCATTGCACCTAAGCCCATTTTGACCTATTGGTTGGGAAGTAGAAAAATCGAAGGATATGGTTAACTTGTAGGCTATAACCTTGGTTAATTGAACTTATTATCTCATGGATAGCATCAGAAGGCTCTAGTTGCTTTAGTTAGATGAGAGTGACCTTGTCATCCATTATAAGGGCAAGTTGACCCTAGTTGCTTATATATGTGGAATTGCCTTAATTTCTATGGATGGTTTAAGAGCAGTGCTTGAGAAAGACGTTGACTTTAGGACTATTGTGGCTTGTTAGATATCTAATACTTGAATTAGATACCTTAGCCTAGTCCCGGGTTGAAGTTAGGATTGAAATGTATTTTGGGAAATTAGAAGTGGGATCTTTACCCACATTAAGCTTGCACTTATGTAGATCCATTGAAGACCTTAGACACTTGTTAAATGCTTAGAGAATTCCCTTGGGATCATGTTGGCTAACCCCGGTAAATAAATTATGGTAGTTGCATTAGAAGTGAGGTATATGGTTATTGGCTAAATTATCGTTAATGCTATGAGTTGCTATGGATCATGCTATTAATTAATCCCATGACTATGTTATCATTTAAACCTTTGACTAGACTACTATTTCGAGCTTGGTCTATGATATTACTGACTTCATATTTTTGTCTAGTAACCAAACTAGTACATTTGCTAGAACTCCCTCTTAGTGATACTATTGTGAGTCATGATACTAAGGACTCTAGAAGGTATATTTATTGACTACATGAGAAGCTATTCCACTAACCATGTTGAACCTGGTAATGCTTTGTAATACTCATGTTATATATATATATTCATATATTTATGGATAAATTATCCTTGACGATGAATGATGAGATATGCGGTATGCTTCTCGTTACTTTTCTTTTACAATAGACCTCGTGGGGTTTGTTATTTACTTTAGTCCTCGTGGATCCTTTTATTTACTTTATCCTTCGTGGGGCTTGTCTTTTACTTTAGCCCTCGTAGGGCTTGTCATTTACTTTAGCCTTTGTGGGGCTTGTTCTTTATATATATATATATATATTAATGTGATGATGATACCTGTCAAGGCCGGAGAATATGTTGATGTGATGAGATGCTCGGCAGGGGTGGAGGATATATTGATGTGATGATGATACCTTGAAAGGTCGGAGGCTATATTGATGTGATGATGACGCCCAACAAGGCCAAATGATATGTTGATACCCGATAAGCTGGAGGATAATTATTGATGTGCCTATGAGCTTGTCTGCCGGTTAGAGTCTGGTTAGCCCTATGTATGGCAATTATATCTATGCTTTTATTTCTATATACCCGTGTGTATAAAAAGGGTATGATGTTTAACTTAGGGTGCCAATTATAGTCCTCTAGTGTTAAATACTTATAAAATGGAGTAGTTAATGAGAAATGATAATTAGGGAATTGTAATGGTGATGGTTTAATATTGAAGAAAGGTTAGTTAGTAAGTGGGATCTAGTGCAAAATCAGGATCTTCCTAGTGGGAAAAGTTAATATATCATAATGGTTAATTAAGGAATACTGATTATTAGAATAAGCTATGTGGTGACTAGTTGTCTATTAAATGAATATATTACGTGATGGCTAGAGATTTAATGGACTAGTTAAGGACCCTTGTTTAACTAAAATATGGTAATTAGCAAATATGGATAATATGTGGCCAATGATGGTAATAGTGCAGACTTGATTATATGGTTGATGTTGGGAACTAATGAAAGTTGGGTAAAATGATCGATTGACGATAAATGTGGAATATGGTCGAATAATGATTAGATTTGTACACGTTGTTGGTTAAATAGTTGTATTGTTATTATTTACTTAGCTGTACTCTCCGGTGGTATGGGACGCCATGATGGGTTTCGTTATTTTTTGCACTAGTTAGTGTATGGGCGCCAACTTTGTACGTGTGTTGCTTGTGATTGTAATTGTGTTTCTTTATGATTCTGAGTCATTTATTTCTTATGCACGATGATATTGTATAAGATGATACATTATGCTATTATTTTTCTAGTTTGATTACTTCTTATATTTAGTGACGATGGAGACGATTTAAGTTTGATTCTATACCTTGACTTAGATATGTTTATCTTGCACTATATCATCCTTATATCATAACTTAGCTCATTCGGCCGATGATGCCTACTGAGTGCCTATTGTTTTGGTACTCATATTACACTTCCGTACCTTTTTGGTGCAGATCCAAGTGCTAGTTGCCGCCTTGAGTATGGTGTTGATATTTCGGAGATAAGGTGAGCTCTTGGAGTTTTGAGTTGTCCATTTTCTTCTATATTTGATTCGGTCTATTGTATTTGAGATATATGTATTGACTAATTAAGATTCGGGGGTTGTGCTCCTATTACTATCATACTTAGATGCTCTTGTACTGATTATCCCACGTCGTGGGATTGGTATCCGTGTTTGGTTATCTATTTGTATTAGAAAACGTTTTATGTATATATTGTTCTCGTGATTTTGGTCTTGTTGGGCATTTCTTTCCTAATTAACCCATTGTGTTAGTTGCGGGTTATGGTATTGGCTTACCCACTGACGAGATATAGTAGGTGCCATCATGAATTGTAAATCGGGTCGTGAAAATAATCCTCCCGCCTTGCCGGGTATCATCATAATATCCAAATCAATGCCAATACTAGAGAGTGAGCCTCATGAGGGCTAAAGTAAAGTGCAATCACCACGAGGGCTAAAGTGAAGAACAATTCCCACGAGGGCTAAAGTAAATAAACATAAAAAGAGAAGCAAGACAGAGTATATTTCCATAATTTATCGCTCATCATCAATATCACATTATCAATAAGCGTCTATACATAACATGAATATTATATCTTTTCACGGGTTTTACCAAAATTTATATTATCATTCCAGCATTTTCCTCCGTCCCATACCGGAGATATATGTATCTGGATATGATAGGTGCACGGGCTCAATCCATGGCTAATAGAGTGAAAATCCGTAAATTTGTTGGCCGGAATGAATTTCGGGACTAAATCATTATAGAAATGTAGAAAGGGTCGAAATCCTTCATGACCGAAGTAATTAGCAATATCAAATCATAGATCGAAACTTATCTCGGTCAAGTCTTTAAAACATCATTATTAACCTCTTTAACTTATAAATTATTCATTAATCACTGACATTTATTATTATGAAGAAATCCATTATTAAGGTAGAAAGTGTGCTTTAACCCTTACCCTCTGTTTGGATGGTGGTTTCCCATGGTATGGTATGGTATGGTATAGTTGTTAAGAGAATTATGTTTGTTTTGGTTGTTTCTTAAAATATATGGTATGGTTTAATTTCATGGTTTGGTAACCATGAAAACCTCCATTTTATGTAACCACTAATTTTGTGGAATCCTATGGTCTACTTATTTTTTTCCAATCATGCCCTTACTTAATATTATATAATCTTATTTTTCCCTACACCTTATATTATTTAACTCCACCTCCTACTTCGACCTCCCACCCCACCTTCCTCGCCCCCACCTCAACACAACCCCACCTCCACCAAACCCCCACCTAATTTTTTTGAAAAATATTTCAAAAACATGTTCTTACTCGACCCTCATCCCCAAACAACCCCTATCCCAAACCCCAATTTTTTTCTTAAAAGTAATTTGTTTAACCCCGCCACCCTTTAACATATTTGTTTTCATTATTTTGTGTTAGATATATACAAATGCTTTCAATTTTTTTTTTTACTCATTCACGAATACAAGAAAATAAGTAAGAAACAATTTATTTTTTTGAATTTTTTTTTTTTTTGGATTTCATACCGAACACACCCATAGCATACATTCAAACCTTGTACTTGTCGTTGTGTCACGTCACAAAACACCAATTTTTTTTTAAATTTGTTACTATAAAAAATAAATCTGGATATATTTATTTGATCTACTATTTTATTGACTTTGCTAGAATTTATATGAATTCAACAACTTTCCTCTTGGTGCTAAGTACTACTCCCCGATAAGTTCAGAACGTGTTAGAAAATCTACCACAACATCACAAGGGTCTATCATAAAGACCAAATCAAATCTCTTTCTCATTTACCATTCATATCAATTTGTGGATTCCTAACTTAACACATTTTAGCTCAAAATATTTTAATCTTCCTCAACATCAACAAGGTATCAATACATTGAACCATAACCGACTCGACATTTGGACTAGGATATGAAGATTCAATACATAATATTTTCAACAATTTAACTCATCAAAACCATTCGAAAAATACCAAGACTCATTGCAACTTCAATATCAACATTTCTCAATTTGCCATCCAACTCTCATTTAAAGGTACTTGAGACATCAACCCATAGTAGCGATATAGAATTTCCAATATCAATTATAAATTCATAATAAGAAAATAGTGGAATGATAGTATAAATCAAGGCTTAACAAATTAAATCATCATACTCTCATAATCAAATACTTTTTGGACATAATTCCATCTCAACATCATACACATATCGTATGACATAATCCCATAGCTCATGGACAATAATATAAGATATAAAACCATATTTCCAATTCATGGTAAAACATGTAAAATCTCATGTCAATGTAATTCAACAAAAATATCGGGCACAAGATCGAAAGAATAATCTTGTTCAAAGCCCCACATACCTAAAAATGAAAGATGAATATGAACTTCCGACTCCGAAACTTTATTCACAAAAAAAGGGTGCTTCTCGAAGCCCTTAACATGATCAACTCGAATCCAAAATCAATTTGAAATTTCTACGGTTTAATCAAGAGACATAGAAGGATGAAATTTGGAGTAGTAGGGTTGGGGTTTGAGCCTTAGGAAATTTTGGAGAAAAATGAGCTATTGAATGCTCTTAATGGACTTAATCCATGGTTTACCCGGATGGATTGAAGTGGGAATGACCCAAATACCCTTAAAAATCAAATAATGTCAAATCTGTCCTTTGGTGGACTGTTTTGATAGGCTGAAGTAGATCGACCATAAATTTTTGCTCCGATGGCTAAATTGGATGAAACCAATTTCTTTGGAAAGAGGACTTTCAGAGATTTCTGTTGATATATAGTAGATCACCTAGATTATTATGTACAAGGAGTTATGATCGTTTGAAGTTGACCCTAAAATTCGCCTGGCCTCAGTATTTTTTTCCTGCACATTTACTGTTCACCACTATTTACGGTTAGATCGGAATGATCATAACTCATCGCTCGAGTGTCCGTTTTGGATGATCCACATATAGTTGGAAATATTATTCGATGCTCTACGCGATGACGGATCGCATATCCATAAATTCCACACAGAAAAATTATTAATCACGATAAAGAACAGAATTCAACACATTTTCGTCCGAGATCTTAACGAATTTTTTTTTTCGGGGCATCACATCATCTCCCTCTAGGAAACATTCGTCCTCGAATGTTGATAGGTAGGTCAAGAATACTATGAAAATGAGTATATAGAGAAAAAATCATCTTGCCCAAGCATATACTCCATTCTAGATTTTTTTGGATATCGTAGAAAACACACAAGCCAAGATAAACATAGAATTAAGGATTAAATCAAAAGAGAACGATACCTTTGACATGCTCAGGATTCGTAGGAAAGAGGTGGGGATATTTGGAGCGCATATCCGCTTCGGCTTCCTAAGTAGCACTCTCAACGGATTGATTTTGCCAAAGCACTTTAACCAATGGAACTTCAATGTTTCTTAGTCTACGAACTTGAAAGTCAAAAACCTCAACCGGAATCTCTTCATATGAAAGACTATCTTGAATACCCGAGCTTTCGGAAGGATCAATCACAACAGAATCACCAATAGACTTCTTAAGCATAGAAACATGGAAAACTGGATGGACGTTAGATAACTTCACGGGCAATTCAACCTTATACGCTACCTTCCCAATGCGATCCACAATCTTATAGGGACCAATGTAACGGGGACTTAGTTTCCCTTTCTTCCCAAATCTCTTCACCCCTTTCATGGGTGAAACTTTCAAGTACACTAAATCACCAACATCAAATTCAAGGTCTTTCCTCCTTACATCTGCGTATGATTTTTGACGACTTTGGGCGGTTTTCAGCCTTTCCCGAATTAACTTAACCTTATCCATGGCCTCGAACACCGCATCTGGTCTAGTCGCGGCAGCCTCACCAACTTCAAACCAACCAATGGGTGATCTACACCTTCTACCATACAAAGCTTCAAACGGGGCCATTCCAATAGTAGCATGAAAATTGTTATTATAAGCAAACTCGATTAATGCTAAGTGCTCATCCCAACTACCTTTAAAATCAAGCACACAAGCTCTCAACATATCTTCTAAAGTCTGAATGATCCGCTCGGCCTGACCATCTGTTTGCGGATGGAAAGCAGAACTTAAATGAATTTGGGTACCGAGACCCTTCTGGAAAGATTTCCAAAACTGAGAGGTAAACTGAGTATCTCTGTCAGAAATAATAGCCAAAGGGATTCCATGAAGTCTGATGAGTTCCCGAATATATATTCTAGCATAATCTTCAGCTGTATATGATGAATGCACAGGCAAGAAATAAGCTAATTTTGTCAGCCGATCTACGACAACCCAAATCGAATCATTATGGCGACGAGAAGGAGGCAAACCAACTATGAAGTCCATATTCATTTCTTCCCACTTCCAAGTAGGAATGCTAAACTCTTGCATCACGCCACTGGGCCTTTGATGCTCTATTTTAACCTGTTGACACATGGAACACTTCACCACAAATTCTGCTATGTTCCTCTTCATACCGTTCCACCAATAGATTTCCCGCAAATCATGGTACATCTTGGTAGCACCAGGATGGATGGAGTATCGCGTACCATGCGCTTCCGCCATAATCCTCTGCTTCAAGTTATCAACATCAGGAACACATAATCTTTCTCGGAGTCTCAAAACTCTATCTCCCCATTGGGAGAAAACCTTTACCTTTTGGTATTTAACTAACTCTTTTAACCTGACCAAGGTAGGATCCCTATCTTGCTTCTCCTTTACTTTCGAAACTAAAGAGGATTCGAAACCGTTTGCACTCCTATACTACCTTCAGCATCACCAAACAACCTAACCCCCAATCTAGCCAAACGATGTACCTCACGAGCCAACTCCTTCTTACCAACCTCCACATGTGCAATGCTACCCATGGACTTCCGACTAAGGGCATCTGCTACTACATTGGCCTTGCCCGGATGATATAGCACGCTCATATCATAATCTTTCAACAGTTCTAACCATCGTCTCTGCCTAAGATTCAACTCCTTTTGGGTGAATTGATACTACAAGCTCTTATGGTCCGTTAAGACGTCGACATGGACATCATACAAATAATGTCTCCAGATTTTCAAAGCAAAAACCACGGCAGCTAATTCAAGGTCATGGGTAGGATAATTCTTCTCGTGAGGCTTTAGCTGCCTGGAAGCATAAGCTATAACATTTCCCTTTTGCATCAATACACAATCCAAACTAACTCTGGAAGCATCGCAATACACCACAAAACCATCAACACCATCAGGCAAAGTCAACACAGGGGCTGAAGTGAGTTGAGTCTTCAACTCCTAAAAACTCTTCTCGCAAGATTCGGACCACAGGAACTTCACTTTCTTTTGGGTAAAACGGGTCATAGGAGACGCAATTGATGAAAACCCTTCAACAAAACGACGATAATAACCAGCTAGACCCAAGAAACTTTGGATATCAGAAGGAGAAATAGGTCTAGTCCAACTCTTTATAGCCTCGATCTTTTGAGGATCAACTCTAATACCTTCGGAGGAAACAACATGACCCAAGAAGGCTACAGAGTTCAGCCAGAACTCACACTTACTGAACTTAGCATACAACCGATGAGTTCGAAGAGTTTCCAACACGATTCGGAGATGATCCGCACGATCACCCTCACTTTGGGAGTAAATAAGAATATCATCAAGGAACACTATTACAAATAAATCCAGATATGGCCAGAATACACGGTTCATAAGATCCATGAAAGCCGTTGGAGCATTAGTTAACCCGAAAGACATCACTAGAAATTCAAAATAACCGTAACGGGTTCGGAAGGCTGTCTTGGGGATATCACATTCCCTAACCTTAAGTTGGTGATAACCGAATCTGAGGTCTATCTTCGAAAAGTAGCTCGCACCTTGGAATTGATCAAATAAATCATCAATTTGAGGAAGCAGATATTTATTCTTGATAGTAACCCTATTAAGCTGCCGGTAATCAATACACATCCATAAAGAACCATTTTTCTTACGCATAAACAGGACAGGTGCACCCCACGGGGACACACTAGGTCTGATAAAGATTTTTTCTAAAAGATCTTTCAATTGCTCCTTCAAATCTTTAAGTTTCGCGGGAGCCATGCGATACAGAGGAATGAAAATAGGCTGAGTATCGGGAAGAAGGTCAATCCCAAACTCTATCTCTCTATCAATAGGTATTCTAGGGAGATCTTTCGAAAAGATATCAAGAAACTCATTAACAACATTAATTGACTGAATGGTCGGGGTTTCAAACTTAGTGTCTTTAACCCGAACCAAATGGTGGATACAACCCTTGGAAATCAACTTCCTAGCTTTGAGATAGGATATGAAACGACCCTTAGGAATCACAGAACTTCCAGACCATTCGAGGATAGGTTCATCAAGAAACTGAAACTTGACCACACAGGCACGATAATCAATAGACGCATAGCATGAGTGAAGCCAATCCATACCCAGAATGATATCAAAGTCAACCATATCTAGCTCAATCAAATTAGCATACATAACCCGATGAAAAATAGTAATGGGACATTTCTTATACACCTAATTAGTAATGACAGACTCTCCTACTGGAGTAGAAACCAAAATAGGCTCAAAAATTAGTTCAGGATCTGTTTCAAAATTTACAGCAACCATAGGTGTCACATAAGAAAAACTCGAATTGGAGTCCATCAACACATAGACATCAAAATAGAAAACACGGAGCATACTAGTGACAACATCGGGAGAGTCCTCCTTCTCCTGACGAGGTGGTATAGCATAGAAATGATTCTGGCGTTGACCACCAGCAGTACTAGATGAAGCACCCTGAGGAGAAATTGGATGGGCTGCGGGAGGCGGGGTACTGGTAGCCTGACTTTGGGGATGGGCATAACGACTTTGCTGTCTGGGATACGAGCAATCTCTAAGTATGTGGCCCAACTTGCCACAACTAAAACAGCCCCGCTGCCCCATATAACACTCTCCAAAATGGTCTTTACGACACTTAGCACACGTAGGAGGATGAGGCCGGTTGCTTACACTGTCCTGAGACCTGGAAGGTACCGACTTATTCCTGAGCCCCTGCCTGCCCCGATATACGGGAGCACTAGCTGAGGATGGCACAGGTATAAATGGACGTCTATGAAACTGAGGGCAACTCCCTTCGGAGAATCTAGTCTGACCAGACCTCTGTTGCTCCGATCTGACTCTCTTAATCCATCTTACTTTTTCTTTTTCCTTTATCTTGTTTGACTTAATCTGTTGGGCATGAATCATTAACCTCGGAAGATCAATCTCCCTGTTGATCATCGCAGATCTACATTCTTTCACCACATAACTCGATACCCCAGTTAGAAACTTGCTCATACTAGTCCTCGAGTCAGCCATCATATTGGGAGCGTACTTCGATAGCTGATTAAACTTAAGACAATCCTCCTTAACCGACATAGAGCCTTGTCTCAAATACATAAAGTCCTCTATCTTAGATTCCCGTAACTCAAGAGGAAAGAATCTATCAAAGAAAGCATTTTGGAACAATTGCCAAGTCACCAGAGCGGTATCTTTCTGTCTACCCTTATTCCACATCTACACCCGGTCATAGGAACAATCCTTCAACCGATAAGAAGCCAGCTCCACACTTTCTTCCTCGGTCATATGCATAATCTATGTAATTTTCTTTATTTCATCAATATACATCTGCGGGTCCTCACCTGCTCTCGACCCACGAAACTCTGGCGGATTGATCCGCATAAAATCACGAATTTGTGATGCTACCGAATTAATTTCCTGCGGAGGTGGAGTGTGGGCCTGAGTATTGGCGGTAACTGCCTGGGCTAGCATCTGAAAAGCTGCCCGAAATTCGGTATGGGATACCGTCTCATGTAACGGATCAACGGGTTGAGGTTGGTTGTTGTTTCCGCGAGCTCAACGTGGAGGCATTTTCTAGTGTAAGAACGCACGAATTAACAGCAGAAAGAAATAGTTGTAAGCATGATAGACTCTTGTAGAAAGAAAGAAACGACATTTCCTAGAACGCCCCGCAACCTATTGATCATAGGTATGGCGCGCTACACACCGATGCTCAAGACTCTACGTAACGCGGCTTGTCAGACTCCCTAAGACTCTTCACAACCTTAGACACTGATACCAAGTTTGTAACGCCCTGAAATATCATCCCGAGATGACACAAGGTGCCCAAGGCTACACGTAGCCTCAAGCTAACTCTTTAAGCCAAAACACTACCCTTGGGTTCCAACACAACAACATACATGCTACGTGAAGGATATATATAAGTACATATCATATCACCTCGCATATGGCACAGAATATCGTTAGACTGTACATATATGGAATGTCTATACACAAACTAATCCAACAATACACTAGTCTGACATAGTCTCTATACAGCAAAATCAATGAGCTATTGGGAGAAACCCCCATCTAACTCAATAGACCAAAGGGATCACAAAACAAAAGCACCAAAACTAGCAACATCGTCCTCGAACCATGAGGACTCACCACTGAAGAAACGTAGATGCGACACTTGGATATCACTGTCGCGGCTGCGGCTGAGTACCTGAACCTACATCATGGTAATAATGTAGCCCATAGAGAAATATGTGGGTCAGCACAAGATACATATTGAGTATGTGGGGGCGCATGCAAAATATAAATAATATCATAAATTTTGTAAAAACGTACATACGGACCATAATGACACACCTGGCTTGAGTGACATTCAATCATCCAACTCATAACATCTTAGATAGGAAATGTAGGAGAAAAACCTCATAAATTATTATAGATCATCATAGGCAACTTGACTTACCACATCAAAACTCGGAGTGACTCGGTATTTTAATAAACATGACTATTATGGACAGAAGAGTTTCCTAGAACTGGCAACCCCATGTGAGCTACGTGAAATACCAACGTTTGAAACCCCCGTTTGCGGGAACGTCATACTCTTTGCCAGGGAGTACGCCCTTAAAACTGCAATAATCACAATTGGGCTCTCTGGCCAATAATATCATCATTAAACAACCCTACGGTGGCACATAGGTTTGGGGAAATACCAAATTTCCCTCTCGGTGCTAAGTACTACTCCCCGACAAGCTCAGAACGTGTTAGGAAATCCACCACAACATCACAAGGGTCTATCATAAAGACCAAATCAAATCTCCTTCTCATTTATCAAATCATATCAATTTGTGGATTCCTAACTCAACACATTTTAGCTCAAAACATTTTAATCTTCGTCAACATAAACAAGGTATCAATGCGTTGAACCATAACTGACTCGATATTTGGACAAGGATATGAAGACTCAATACATAATATTTTCAACAATTTAACTCATCAAAACTATTCGAAAAATACCAAGACTCATTGCAACTTCAATATCAACATTTCTCAATTTGCCATCCAATTCTCATTTAAAGGTACTTGAGACATCAACCCATAGTAGGGATATATAATTTCCAATATCAATTATAAATTCATATTAAGGAAATAGTGAAATGATAGTATAAATCAAGGCTTAACAAATTAAATCATCATACTTTCATAATCAAATACTTTTTGGACATAATTCCATCTCAACATCATACACATATCGGATGACATAATCCCATAGCTCATGGACAATAATATAAGATATAAAACCATATTTCTAATTCATGGTAAAACATATAAAATCTCATGTCAATGTAATTCAACAAAACTACCGGGCACAAGATAGAAAGAATAATCTTGTTCAAAGCCCCACATACCTAAAAATGGAAGATGAATATGAACTTCCGACTCCGAAACTTTATTCACAAAAAAAAGGGTGCTTCTCGAAGACCTTAACATGATCAACTCGAATCCCAAATCAATTTGAAATTTCTACGATTCAATTAAGAGACATAGAAGGATGAAATCTGGAGTAGTAGGGTTGGAGTTTGAGCCTTAGGAAATTTTGGAGAAAAATGAGCTATTGAATACTCTTAATGGACTTAAATCCATGGTTTACCCGGATGGATTGGAGTGGGAATGACCAAAATACCCTTAAAAATCAAATAATGTTAAATCTGTCCTTTGGTGGATTGTTTTTATAGGCTGAAGTAGATCGACTATAACATTTTTCTCCGATGGCCAAATTTGATGAAACCAATTTCATTGGAAAGAGGACTTTCAGAGCTTTCTATTGATATATAGT
Organism: Capsicum pubescens; assembly: GCA_030864215.1. NCBI lineage: Eukaryota > Viridiplantae > Streptophyta > Magnoliopsida > Solanales > Solanaceae > Capsicum > Capsicum pubescens. The sequence goes on along the minus strand of CM061544.1, from coordinate 166,474,168 downwards.
ACCTCACCCAGATCATTATGTACAAGGAGGTATGATCGTTTAAAGTTGACCTTAAAATTCGCGGGGCCTCAGTATTTTTTTCCTGCACATTTACTGTTCACCACTATTCACGGTTAGATCGGAATGATCATAACTCATCACTCGAGTGACCATTTTGGATGATCCACATATCGTTTGAAAGATTATTTGATGCTCTACGCGATGATGGGTCGCATATTCAGTAACTCCACATAGAAAAATTATTAATCATGATAAATAATAGAATTCAACATATTTTTGTCCGAGATCTTACCAATTTTTTTTTCCGGGGCATCACACTTACCAGATACAATACAGTACCATGCTGACAAATCGAACAATAAAACCATCATTAAACAGTAGTGAACGATGCAGTCTATCAAAATATTGTATTGTACTATATGGTACTGTACTATACCATACCATACAGTACCGTACATTATGAAATCACGACAAACCACCATCCAAACAAAGTTTTAGTTCGTGACATAATAACATGATCATAATCTAATAGGAATCGTATCAATCATCGATGCAATGATCATGACTGTACCAAATCTATGCATGTCATCACTAGTATTCATACAATGGAACCACAAGCATTAATATATCAATAAACTACAATCACATCCTTTACAAGGTAAGACACTTCCCGGATGGTCAACTCATATCATAACACGATATTGGGCCCAATAATGTATCTAAAATAATTTTACCATCATATTCACGGCCTTTGCACCACATACATATTAAAAACCCATATCAACATTTGATTTATAAATCATCTCATTTTAAATAATCCATAGTGTATTTATGAGGCATTACATCTGTATAAGCCATAAGGCATATCTATAATCATCTCACATCTAGGAGAAATCTCATATCTAAATGGCATATTATCTTAATAGACATCTCATATCTTGGAGGCATCTCACTTCTATTGGTCATGTACCATGACTATAAGGGATATCCTCTCTAAAGGCCAAATATCATATCTAAAAGGATATGACATCTCTAAAGGCCATTAATCATAATTCGGGGAAAGTCATCACAATTTACCAAGCCATGAAGTAAACTTATTCTAAAGTCTAAATAGTCTCAACTAGGCCTAACACCCGAAACTAAGTCCACGAGTGTTTGTACAAGTCTTGGCCTAAGGTGGGCATGAAGAACCCACTTCCAATCCTCAAATTCCATATTTAGGCAATTTATATCCCCAAATAAGGCTAAGGTATCTAGTTCAACTTTTAGATGTCAAGTAAGCCATAACCAATCCTAAGATAGGAATCTCGTCTAAGAACAAGGACATTTAAGTCAACTCTACTCAAATTATGGGTTCAAGATCACTATACTATCCTAACTAAGGTTAATCGTAATAACCAAGATTCCAACACTCAAACCACATCCTAAACCTAGCACATATCGTATCCATGCTACAAATTAGTTCAATCTAGGGTGAAGGCAATAGGTTTCAAAAAGAATACTAAGCATTTCAACTTACGGTTCAAACCCTTATCTAATCCCCAACTTTAATATTCAATACTAAGTTATTCTACCCATAATCAAAATTAACATTCACATTCACATGCAATATATATCACGCATCATGTTACAAAGAAGAGTAGACAAAAGCCTACTTTTTCACCGAATCACTAATACTTATATCATTCACCAAAATCTCATCTTCATTTCACAAGCCCAAAATACAATCACACCATCAATGATTTTGATAGTGTGATTGCATTTTGGGCTTGTGAAATGAAGATGAGATTTTGGTGAATGATGTAAGTATTAGTGATTCGGCTTAAAAGTAGGCTTTTGTCTACTCTTCTTCGTAACATGATGTGTGATATATATTGCATGTGAATGTAAATGTTAATTTTGATTATGGGTAGAATGACTTAGTATTGAATATTGAAGTTGGGGATTAGATAAGGGTTTGACCCGTAAGTTGAAATGCTTAGTATTCTTTTTGAAACCTATTGCCTTCACCCAAGGTTGAACTAATTTGTAGCATGGATACGATATGTTCTAGGTTTAGGATGTGGTTTGAGTGTTGGAATCTTGGTTAGTACGATTAACCTTAGTTGGGATAGTCTAGTGATCTTGAATCCATAATTTGAGTAGAGTTGACTTAAATGTCCTTGTTTTTAGACGAGATTCCTATCTTAAGATTGGTTATGGCTTACTTGACATCTAGAAGTTGAACTAGATACATTAGCCTTATTTGGGGATATAAATTGCCTAAATATGGAGTTTGAGGATTAGAAGTGGGTTCTTCATGCCCACCTTAGGCCAAGACTTGTACTAACTCTCGTGGACTTAGTTTCGGGTGTTAGGCCTAGTTGAGACTATTTAGCCTTTAGAATAAGTTTACTTCATGTCTTGGTCTTTCCCCAAATTATGATTAATGGCCTTTAGAGATGTTATTTCCTTTTAGATATGATATTTGGCCTTTAGAGAGGATATCCCTTATAGTCATGGTACATGACCAATAGAAGTGAGATGCCTCCAAGATATGAGATGTCTATTAAGATATTATGCCATTTAGATATGAGATTTCTCCTAGATGTGAGATGATTATAGATATGCCTTATGGCTTATACAGATGTAATGCCTCATAAATACACTGAGGATTATTTAAAATGAGATGATTTATAAATCTGATGTTGATATGGGTTTTTAATATGTATGTGGTGGAAAGGCCGTGATTATGATGGTAAAATTATTTTAGATATATTATTGGGCCCAATATCGTGTTATGATATGAGTTGACCATCCGGGAAGTGTCTTACCTTGTAAAGGATGTGATTGTAGTTTATTGATATATTAATGCTTGTGGTTCCATTGTATGAATACTAGTGATGGCATGCATAGATTTGGTACAGTCATGATCATTGGATCGATGATTGATACGATTCCTATTAGATTATGATCATGTTATTATGTCACTAACTAAAACTTTGTTTGGATGGTGGTTTGTCGTGATTTCATAATGTACGGTACTGTATGGTATGGTATAGTATAGTACCATATAGTACAATACAATATTTTGATAGACTGCATCTTTCACTACTGTTTAATGATGGTTTTATTGTTCAGTTTATCAGTATGGTACTGTATTGTATTCTGTAAGTGTGATGCCCCAAAAAAAAAATTTCGTTAAGATCTCGGACGAAAATGTGTTGAATTCTGTTCTTTATCATGATTAATAATTTTTCTATGTGGAATTACTGGATATGCGACCCATCATCACGTAGAGCATCAAATAATATTTCCAACGATATGTGGATCATCCAAAACGGTCACTAGAGCGATGAGTTATGATCATTCCGATCTAATCGTGAATAGTGGTGAACAGTAAATGTGCAGGACAGAAATACTGAGGCCATGCGAATTTTAGGGTCAACTTCAAACGATCATACATCCTTGTACATAATGATCTGGGTGAGGTACTATATATCAACAGAAAGCTCTGAAAGTCCTCTTTCCAATGAAATTGGTTTCATCCAATTTGGCCATCGGAGAAAAATGTTATGGTCGATCTACTTCAGCCTAACAAAACAGTCCACCAAAGGACAAATTTAACAGTATTTGATTTTTAAGGGTATTTTGGTCATTCCCACTCCAATCCATCCGGGTAAACCATAGATTTAAGTCCATTAAGAGCATTCAATAGCTCATTTTTCTCCAAACTTTCCTAAGGCTCAAACCCCAACCCTACTACTCCAGATTTCATCCATCTATGTCTCTTAATTGAATCGTAGAAATTTCAAATTGATTTGGGATTCGAGTTGATCATGTTAAGAGCTTCGAGAAGCACTCTTTTTTTCGTGAATAAAGTTTCGAAGTCGGAAGTTCATATTCATCTTCCATTTTTAGGTATGTGGGGTTTTGAACAAGATTATTCTTTCTATCTTGTGCCCGATAGTTTTGTTAAATTACATTGACATGAGATTTTATATGTTTTACCATGAATTGGAAATATAGTTTTATATCTTATATTATTGTCCATGAGCTATGGGATTATGTCATCCGATATGTGTATGATGTTGAGATGGAATTATGTCCAAAAAGTATTTGATTATGAGAGTATGATGATTTAATTTGTTAAGCCTTGATTTATACTATCATTTCACTATTTCCTTATTATGATTTTATAATTGATATTGGAAATTATATATCCCTACTATGGGTTGATGTCTCAAGTACCTTTAAATGAGAGTTGGATGGCAAATTGAGAAATGTTGATATTGAAGTTGCAATGAGTCTTGGTATTTTCCGGATAGTTTTGATGAGTTAAATTGTTGAAAATATTATGTATTGAGTCTTCATAGCCTTGTCCAAATATCGAGTCAGTTATGGTTCAACGCATTGATACCTTGTTGATGTTGAGGAAGATTAAAATGTTTTGAGCTAAAATGTGTTGAGTTAGGAATCCACAAATTGATATGATTTGATAAATGAGAAGGAGATTTGATTTGATCTTTATGATAGACCCTTGTGATGTTGTGGTGGATTTCCTAACACGTTCTGAGCTTGTCGGGGAGTAGTACTTAGCACCGAGAGGGAAATTTGGTATTTCCCCAAACCTATGTGCCACCGTAGGGTTGTTTAATGATGATATTATTGGCCAGAGAGCCCAGTTGTGATTATTGCAGTTTTAAGGGCGTACTCCCTGGCAAAGAGTATGACGCTCCCGCAAACGGGGGTTTCAAACGTTGGTATTTCACGTAGCTCACGTGGGGTTGCCAGTTATAGGAAACTCTTCTGTCCATAATAGTCATGTTTATTAAAATACCGAGTCACTCCGAGTTTTGATGTGGTAAGTCAAGTTGCCTATGATGATCTATAATAATTTATGAGGTTTTTCTCCTACATTTCCTATCTAAGATGTTATGAGTTGGATGATTGAATGTCACTCAAGCCAGGTGTGTCATTATGGTCCATATGTACGTTTTTACAAAATTTATGATATTATTTATATTTTGCATGCACCCCCACATACTCAATACATATCTTGTGCTGACCCACATATTTCTCTATGGGCTACATTCTTACCATGATGTAGGTTCAGGTACTCAGCCGCAGCCGCGACAGTGATATCCAAGTGCCGCATCTACGTTCCTTCAGTGGTGAGTCCTCATGGTTCGAGGACCAAGTTGCTAGTTTTGGTGCTTTTGTTTTGTGATCCCTTTGGTCTGTTGAGTTAGTTGGGGGTTTGCCCTAATAGCTCGTTGATTTTGCTGTATAAAGGCTTTGTCAGATTAGTGTATTGTTGGATTGGTTTGTGTATAGACATTCCATATATGTACAGTCTAACGATATTTCGTGCCATGTGCGAGGTGATATGATATGTACTTATATATATATCCTTAGCGTAGCGTGCATGTTGTTGTGTTGGAACCCAAGCGTAGTGTTTTGGCTTAAAGGGTTAGCTTGAGGCTATATGTAGCCTTGGGCACCGTGTGGCGTCTCGGGATGATATTTCAGGGCGTTACAATAACTACTGGAGGGCATGAAATACCAAAACATGCTTAAACACTCCAAGGCTAAAATCCACACCAGTAAGGGCAAGGACTATAGCAACTAGGAGAAATATAACTTTATCCAAAAATAATCAATCCACAATAAAGAATAGCCATAGGGCACATATCATCAAGGAGAAATACTCCACCAATCTTTCATTAGGTTGAACAAACTCTAAAATGAGTATTTCCTAAATCCACCCAAGTAGGACAATTATAACTTGATCTATCCATGAATGACATCATCAAAAAAGAAAAATACTAATCTCAAAACCAAGATCAATGTCAAGACTACCACCAGAAGAATAAAACAAGTCAAGATAAAGAATTTCCAATTGGCCAATGTAAGAAGTGATCACATGAAAGGCCACATGCCTCTAACTCCCCAACTCTACTAAGCAAAACCATACTACAGCAAGAAAGGAGCATATGATCTCCACACTAATAATAAGGGTAAACTATCAAAAGGGAATGAACCCCATAATTCTAAGAGATGAATCTATGACATCTCAATCTCAGTAACAAAACCAATATCAAGCATTGTAAAAGCTAAAAAAAAATAGTAGACCCAAATTGGTCAAGCTAAAAAATGGCCCTATATAACAAGGGAGAGTTTATAAAAAAGCCTTCATAACCCAGGAGGAGTGCCTAAGAATCTCAAACTAAATAATGGGCAATATAACTAAATTGGCAACTCAAGAGTCATACAGAACCACAAAAGTTCAACTTACCTTCTGTAATACCCCGTATTTTCCTAACTTAAATTAACCCTCAGTACATTGGATACCTTATATAAAATTTTCAAAATACTCTATATTTTTTAGTTTAGAGTCTGCCATTGTGTAGGAAATTTAGTTAGCTTTCCAACAGCATAAAGTTTACCCAAATCCAATACTCGGGTGAAGAGTTAGAGCCATTTTAGTAAAGTAGTGTACCACCTGGTACTTCAGCGCATCGCGGAGGCAGTCAAAATGACATTTATCATTTTCCAGTAAGCCAATGCGATACCACCGCATCAGCCACCTCCTAATTTCCCAATTTTCAATTTTTGATGATAGAATGCGATAGCGCCGCGTCGCGCCAGCCAACCAGACTGGGATTTTAAGTTAATTCTGAGTTTTAAATTCCAAGGTCTTTTAGGTCTTTTTAACTCATTCAAGTTAGACTAAACACGGGATTAAAGCCCTAATTAGCCCAATATATCATTATTTTCTCACTTATCTTAAGAAAAAAGTCATTCTCTCTCAATTAGCTAACCCTAGCTCTAAAAAATCAAGAATAAAACTTAAGAAACTCACTAAGAACTCCAAGAACTTATCAATTCAGGTATGTTAGGTGTTCATCTTTGTGTTCCTTTCACCCATAGAGTCCACAAAACCATTTTAAAACTACAAGATTATTGATTTATGAATTACATGCTTGAAATTAAATTAAATTAAAGTTCATGTTATTGTTGGGTCTTAGTCCATGATTGAATTATAAGCTTTCCTGAAATTAATCATTATATGTGTTGAATTACATGATCTTCATGATAAACCCTTCAATTTGCAAGTTGATTGTTGTAGCCATCATAATTATGTGTTGATTATTGTATAACCTAAGCATGCTCCCCATGTGTTTGATAAAATACCTATGTGAATGAAATAGTGCCATTATAACATGATAGCATGTCTTCCCCATTCTTGTAAAAGTTAATGCATTACAACTATTTGATGAAATGCCTCTATGGATGAATTATGATCAAGTGAACATTGTTATGTTATTCAAGATTATGCTATGCCTTTCTTGTATGCTATCTTGTCCTGGGGGTATTCAATACCCGACAATCTTGTTGTTTACCTAGAGCAAGTGTCAGTTATAGAATAGTATCAGTCATGTCATGATCAGTATAATTCAGTCAGTTACAAAAATAAGTAAACTCAGTCAGTTACAGAACTCAAGAAAACTCAGTAAAACTCAGTATCAGTCCAGTCTAGTTCAGTATAATCAATTCAGTAACTATTTAGTTGGGAGTAGGATTCGACGCTGAGTGAACCCAAGGATGGGGACTTATCTTCCAGTAGAGGGTGTGATCCTAAGAAGTAGTCGTTGCATTCCAGAACTACGTATCCAGCGTAGGTTGAGACATCAACCTGCCAGTTGAGGGTTGATGAGGTGTTTTAACCTACCTGTTGAGGGTACCACCGTTCTCTTTAGAGTACCTGCCAGATGAGGGTAACTCTTCAACTTGTCTTTAAACATGGCACGGTACTGACACTCTTCTAACTAGGGTCACAGGTTGGACCCTAACTTAGTTATCTTATTTGGGGAATTTCGGTTAGATGATTACCTCCCACAATCTTAGTTTCAGTCTTTAAAATAGAACTTTGTTTAATTCTATAAAATTAGGACTGTTATATACAGTCAATCAGTATCAGTAACTCAGTTATCAGTAACTTCAGATATCAGTTACTCAGTATAAGAACTCAGGACTTAGCTTCAGACAAGCTCAGTCGTAATATTTATTTATGTGTACAGTAGTGCATGCTCAGTATTTATAACAGTATCTATTATCCATGTACTCTCATGTTCAGTTACTCTATATCATTCAGCCAGTATTTGGGACTTTACCAAAATAAATCCTCCCCTATTCTCAGGATCTAAGACAGAAGAGGATCCACAGAAGTTCTTCGATCAGGTTCAGAAAGTCATAGATATTATGGGAGTGACTTACAATGAGGGTGTTGAGTTAGCTGCCTATCATCCATAAGATATAGCTTATACGTGTTTTAAGAAGTGGAAGGTAGACAGGGCACAGATGCAGAGCCCATAGAGTGGAAAGAGTTTTCTACTACTTTCTTAGATAGATTCTTTCCCTTAGAGCTGAGGGAAGCCAAGGTGTTAGAGTTCATCAATCTCCAAAAGGGCAGTATGAGTATGAAAGAGTATTCCCTAAAGTTTACTCAGTTAGCTAGATATGCTCCCCATGTAATAGCAGACAGTAGGTCCAGAATGAGCAAGTTCGTATCTGGGGCGTCAGATAGTATGGTTAAGGAGTGCAAAACTATGATGTTAATTAAGGAGATGGACATATCCAGGATCATAGTCCATGCTCAGCAAATAGAAGAGGATAAGAATAGAGAGAGAGAGAGAGAGAGAAAGAACAAGAGAGCTAGAATAGGTTACTTCAATTTCAATCAGCCCAAGTCAGAGAGTGGTAACCATTCCCAGTTTCACCTGAAATCTTCAGTTCTAGCTCTATCCTCAGCTAGTGATCCAGTACCTAAGTTCAAATATGGTAACAAATATAGGGATCTAGGCTCTAAATCTCAAGATAGTGTCAGCAGTGCTCGAACAAATCCTCTTTGTCAGACATGTGGCAAAAATCATAAGGGTGTCTGCAGAGCTGGCAGTGATGTTTGTTTTGGGTAGGCCACAGAGTCAGAGATTATCCTTAGTCAGGTTCTTAGGGTCAGTATAATTGTTCTTCAACTCAGTCAGGTCGCCTGAATCAGTAGGGTGCTGCTTCCAGTGCCACCAGTGGGCAACACCCAAATAGGCTTTATGCAGTTATGTCCAGACAAAATCAAGAAAATTCTCCTAATATGGTCACTGGTACGTTACAGATCTTTCATTTATAATTTTATGCCTTGCAAGATCCATGAGCTTCTTTATCTTTCATAACTCTTTATATAGTCATTAACTTTAGAGTCAGTCCAGAAATCCTAGCAGAGCCTTTCTCAGTTTTTACCCCAGTGGGTAAATCTATCATAGCCCGATGGGTATACATGAACTGTCCTATTATGATATCTCAAAAAGTTACTATAACAGACCTTGTTGAGCTAGTGATGGCAGATTTTGATATCATTCTCAGAATAGATTGGCTCCATTCATGCCATGCCTCAGTTGATTATAGAAATAGAATAGTTCATTTTTAGTTTCTAAATGACCCAGTCCTTGTATGGATAGGTAGTACCACAACGCTTAAGGGTCAGTTGATTTCATACCTTAAGGCGAGAAAAATAATATCCAATGGAAGTGTCTATCATCTTGTTCGAGTCAATGACTCTAGTTCAAAGACTCCCATTCTTGAGTCAGTTCCAGTAGTAAATGAATTCTCAGATGTGTTTCCCGAAGATCTTCCTGGATTTTCTCCCATTAGGGAAATAGACTTTGGAATAGACCTTCTTTTAGATACTTAGCCCATATCTTTTTTGCCATAGAGAATGGCACAACAGAACTCAGAGAGTTAAAAGAACAGTTGTAGGATCTCCTAGATAAGGGATTCATTAGACCCAACATTTTCCCGTAGGGCGCACCAGTATTATTCGTGCATAAGAAAAACGATTCTCTTAGAATATATATAGACTACCGTCAGTTGAACAAAGTCACAGTCAAGAATAAATATCCACTTCCTAGAATCGATGACTTGTTCAACCAACTTCAGGGTGCTAGTTACTTTTCTAAGATAGACCTTATATCAGGCTATCATCATCTCAGAGTCAGAGAATATGACATTTTGAAAACAACTTTCAGAACCCGATATGGTCGCTTCGAATTTCTAGTGATGTCCTTTGGTCTTACTAATGCCCCTGCATCTTTCATGAACTTAATGAATCGCATGTTCAAGTAGTACTTGGACATGTTTTTTATAGTATTCATCGATGACATTCTTGTCTATTTCTATAGCAAGAATGATTACGCAGATCACCTCAGAATCGTACTTCAGACTCTCAGACCTCATCAGTTGTTCGCTAAATTTAGTAAATGTGAATTTTGGCTAAGGTCAATAACATTCCTTGGTCATATTATTTCTGGTGATGGAATTAAAGTTGATCTTCAAAAAACCAAGGTGGTGAGAAACTGGCCTAGACCCATCTCTCCATTAGATATCAGTAGTTTCTTGGGTTTAGCTGGCTATTGCCCTTAGTTTGTTGAATAGTTTTTGTCTATTGCATCCCCCATGTCCAGATTGACTCAGAAGAAAGTCCAGTTTCATTGGTCAGATTCTTGTGAGAAGAGTTTTCAGGAGTTGAAGACTCGACTCACCTCAGCCTCAGTCTTGACTCTACTAGATGGTTCAGATAGGTTTGTTGTGTACTATGATGCATCTAGAGTAGGTTTAGGTTGTGTCCTCATGTAGAGAGGTAAGGTCATAGCATGTGACTCTAGACATATTAAGCCCCATGAGAGGAATTATCTGACTCATGATCTCGAGTTAGCAGCTGTAGTATTTTCCTTAATGATTTGGAGGCATTACTTGTATAGGGTGCATGTTGATGTGTTCACAGATCACAAAATCCTTCAGTATGTATTCTCTCAGAAATATTTGAATTTGCGTCAGAGAAGGTGGTTAGAGTTGTTAAAAAATTATGATAGGAGTGTTCTGTATCACCTGAGCAAGGCCAATATAGTGGCTGATGCTCTCAGTAGATTGTCTATGGGTAGTGTTGCTCATGTTGAGAATAATAATAAGAAGTTAGTTCAGAAAGTTCATCAGGTTGCCCGACTAGGTGTTCTCTTAGTCGATTCAGTAGAGGGTAGTGTGTGGGTTCAGAATAGTTTAGAATCATCTCTAGTTTCTAAAGTGAAGGAAAAGCAGGATAGAGATCCTAGTCTTGGTAAGTTGAAAGAGTCAGTCAGAGATTAAAAAATAAAAGTTTTCTCCCAAGGAAGAAATGGTGTGTTGCATTGCCAGGGTCGTTTATGTGTGCTAGATGTAGATGACTTAAGGCAACGAATTCTTGAAGAAGCGTATGGTGTGCGATACTCTATTCATCTAGGGTCCACTAAGATGTACCGTAATTTGCGGGAGATTTATTGGTGGATCGGGATGAAGAGGGATATTGTGGAGTTTATAACTAAGTTCTCTACATTTCAGCAGGTTAAGATTGAGCACTAGAAACCTAGTGGGTCCATGCAGGAGTTTAGTAGTCCCATATGGAAATGGGAAGAAGTGAACATCGACTTTGTGACGGGTTTGCCTCGTACTCGTCATCAACATGATTCTATTTGGGTTATCGTAGACAGGATGACAAATAAGATTATTTATTTCCATTTCATACTTCCTATTTAGCCTAGGACTATGCCAAACTCTATATCAGAGAGTTGGTCAAGTTACACGGAGTCCCAATATCTATCATCTCAGATAGAGGTACCCAGTTTACCTCTTATTTCTGGAAAGCATTCCAAAAGGGACTAGGTACCTGAGTTCACCTTAGTATAGCCTTCCACCCTAAGATAGATTGTAAAGCATAAAGGACCATTCATACTCTAGAATATATGCTAAGAGCCTGCGTTATCGATTTTAAGGGTAGTTGGGATGACCACTTGCCTTTGATCGAATTCACATACAATAACAGCTATCACTCCAGTATTCAGATGGCTCAGTTTGAGGCTCTCTATGGTAGGAGATGTAAATCTCTAATTGGTTAGTTCGAGATAGGTGAGGCCATAGTAGTAGGGCCTGACTTAGTTTTTGATGCCTTTGAGAAGGTTCAGCTGATCAGAGAAAGACTTAGGGCTGCCCAGAGCCGACAAAAATCGTATGAAGATGTGACGAGAAAGGATCTCGAGTTTGAGATTGGTGATTTTGTTTTCTTGAAAATCTCTCCCATGAAGGGGGTAAAAAGGTTCGGTAAGAAGGGAAAGCTCAGTTTCCAATATGTCGGTCCTTATAGAATTCTCAGTCATTTTGGAAAGGTAGCTTACGTGCTTAAGTTGCCTTCAGATCTAGCTTTAGTACACCCAGTATTCCACGTCTCCTTACTAAAGAAATGCATTGGTGACCCAGCAATCATAGTTCCCTTAGAGGGCATAGATATTTAGAATGATCTCTATTTTGAAGATGTTCCAGTCCAGATCCTCGATCGTCAGATTCGCTGACTGAGGTATAAAGAAGTCCCCTTGGTCAAAGTTCTTTGGTAGAATTAGTCCATTAAGGGAGCTACTTGGGAACAAGAAGCAGATATGCAGTGCCAAATATCCTCACCTCTTCTCCACAAATTCAGATTCAGCTTAAGATAATAGTCTTCCTTAGCTTTACTCAGTTCCATATTCAGTTACAGTTATAATGTTGGTATAAGTTACCGTAGTATATTCAGTCATGCATTCATGAATCAGTTCAGTCATATATTCCATGCATCAGATATGCATGTTCAGTATGAGAACTCAGCTTATAAGTAGTTCAGTCATGTAGTCATGTTTCAGTGTGCAAGTTCAATGTGTAAGCTCAGTCTACCACTGTTCCTCAGCTTAGTCAGTCTCATTCAAGGACGAATGTTCCCAAGGAGGAGATATTGTAATACCCCATATTTCCCTAACTTAAATTAACCCTCAGTACATGGGTTACCCTATATAAAATTTTCAAAATACTCAGTATTTTTCAGTTTAGAGCCTGCAATGCATAGGAAATTCAGTTAGCTTTCCAACAATATAAAGTTTGCCTAAATCCGATACTCGGGTGAAGAGTTAGAGCCATTTTAGTAAAGTAGTGTACCACCTGGTACTTCAGCGCATCGCAGAGGCAGTCCAAATGGAAATTGTCATTTTACAGTAAGCCAACACGATACCACCGCATCGAGCCACCAACCAATTTCCTAATTGTCAATTTCCGGTGATATGACCCGATAGCATCGCATCGCGCCGACCTACCATATCGGGATTTTTAGTTAATTCTGAGTTTTAAATTCCAAGGGCTTTTTGGTCTTTTTCCCTCATTCCAGTTAGCCTAAACACAAGATTGAAGCCGTAAATAGCCTAATATCTCATTATTTTCTCACTTATCCCAAGAAAGAAATCATTTTGTCTGAATTAGCAAACCCTAACTCTCAAGAAATCAAGAACAAAGCTCAAGAAACTCACTAAGAACTCCAAGAACTTATCAATTCAGGTATGTTAGGTGTTCATCTTTGGGTTCCTTTCACCCATATAGTCCACAAATCCATTTTAAAACTACAAGATTGTTGATTTATGAATTACATGCTTGAAATTTAATTGAATTCATGTTTATGTTATTGTTGGGTTTCAGTCCATGATAGAATTACAAGCTTTCCTGAAATTAATCATTATATGTGTTGAATTACATGATCTTCATGATAAACCCTTCAATTTTCATGTTGATTGATGTAGCCATGATAATTATATGTGTTGATTATTGTATAACCTAAGCATTCTCCCTATGTGTTTGATAAAATGCCTATGTGAATGAAATAGTGCCATTATAACATGATAGCATGTATTCCCCATTCATGTACAAGTTAATGCATTACAAATATTTGATGAAATGCCTCTATGGATGAATTATGATCAAGTGAACATTGTTATATTATTCAAGATTGTGCTATACCTTTCTTTTATGCTATCGAGTCCTGGGGGTACTCAATACCCGACAATCTAGTTGTTTACCTAGAGCCAGTGTTAGTTACAAAATAGTATCAGTCATGTCACGATTAGTTGAATTTAGTCAGTTACAGAACTCAGTAGAACTCAGTCAGTTGTAGAACTCAAGAAAACTAAGTAAAACTCAGTATCAATCTAGTCCAATTCAGTATAATCAATTCAGTGTCTATTCAGTTGGGAGTAGGATTCAGCACCGAGTGAACCCAAGGATGGGGACTCATCTGCTAGTAGAAGGTGTGATCCTTAGAATCAGTCGTTGCATTTTAGAACTACGTAGCTAGCATAGGTTGAGACATCAACCTGCCAGTTGAAGGTTGATGAGGTGTTTTAACCTACCAGTTGAGGGTAACACCGTTCTCATTAGAGTACCTGCCAGATGAGGGTAACTCTTCAGCTTGTCTTTACCCGTGGTACGATACTGACACCCTTCCAACTGGGGTCACAGGTTTGACCCCAACTCAATTATCTTATTTGGTACATGTTGGTTAGATGATTACCTCCCATAGACTCAGTTTTAGTCTTCAGAATAGAACTCAGTTTAGTTCTACAGAATCAGGAATGTCAAATACAGTCAATCAGTAGCAGTAACTCAGTTATTAGTAACTTCAGATATCAATTACTCTGTATCAAAACTTAGGACTTAGCTTTAGACAAGCTCAGTCGCAGTATTTATTTATATGCATAGAAGTGCATACTCAGTATTTAGAACAGTATCTGTTATCCATGTACTCTCATGTTCAATTACTCTATATCATTCAGTCAGTTATTGTTCATGTATATGAACCCTTGCATTCAGCCTTACCTCATCTAGCATACCAGTACATTCCACGTACTAATACATACTCTTTCTTTGCGCTATGATGTCTCATATCATAGGTTCGGACGCTCAGGTTCCTAACCACGCATAGACAGATCCAGTTATCAGCAGGAGTTTTTATAGTGAGTCCTTATCTATCGAGGGCATGCTTTTTATTTTAGTATTTCAGTATCTGGAGTTATTTAGGGGCTTGTCCCATCAACTCCACTTTCAGACAGTTCAGTTAGAGGCTTTTCTGACTAGACTTTCAGACAATATTCTGTTTTGCAAATTATTATTTCAATAATATACTTTATCAGTATTTTAGATGTTTTGAACCTAATGGCATCTCAGCGTGTTTTCCACATTTATTACAGTATTATTATTCAGTGCTCACAGCAGATATCAGTCATGGGTTAGCTTGTGGTCCTTTGGGTTCATAAGCACCGTGTAGCGTCCGGGGTACAGACTCGGGGCGCTACACCTTTGATACCATAATATATTCCCAAATCAATCTAACATAGCTAACTATGAGGGAAAACAATCAACCTCATCGCGTTATGGGAGAGAAATCACCAAATGGGCTATACCTACTCAAGCCATCGAATAAGATCACAAAAAATGAAATTCTAACTAGACAACACTAGTCTAAACAGTTATCCAATGAGGATCAATTACATCAAGTCATAATATCAAATAATATCAATAACCTTAAGCAGTGATAATAATAGTAACAACAATATCAACATCAACATAATAAATAGACGGTACCAAAATGAGCATCAATATCATGTACCACTCAAGGCCCACAATAAGTCCAATGTGCCAAGATAAATGGGACTCAAACCCAACCGCTACACCCATAGGTAGAAAATATCAATACAGATCAACTCCATCCATTACTAAAAGAAATAAACCACAAAGTAGTAATAATATTATGAATTCGATAACAAGGCACACAATAACCAATATGAACTCATCAAGGCATATAATCATCAATGGGTATGAAAACCCCAATCCAGAAAATAAAAGATAAATGCAAAAATAAAAGCACACCGATCATGGTGAAATCCACACTCACGTGCTTGATGGGCATAGGAAGAATAAACCTAAATGGGTCCAAACTAAGACCGATCGACTAAATCATCAACTGAGGCACCAAACACACTATCTCCAACTGAAGATTCTACAACATCAAGGGTTTGATTTGAATGAGATCGATGACTAGAATTACCATATTGGGGAAACTTTCTAGAGTAGTAACTAATTTATCTACGGTAGTATAAACTCCTAAAGCTCTAATCCTAGTAAGAAGCATGAACTAAGCCCAAATGGTTGTCCAACTGATATTTAGGGAATACTCCAGTAGAATATCCATCCTTTTCGCAATCATAGCCTGTCTCAGGAACTCTAGGCTAGCGGGAAAATACATACTACCGCTGTCAGTTCACTAACTCACATTCGGGGCACTCTCTAAGACCATGTCTCATCTCGCCATAACCGAAATAAGCTCGCGAATGAAATACCAATAACACTATATTAATGGCATGGCATCTTGACACCACCTCCATAGGTCTTAATACATGCTCTTTTCCTGGCCCTTACCTAATCAAAATTTGAGAGAAGAAAGACCCCATTGGTATTATACGCCCTGATGCCAAGCTGAGCGGTAATGATGGTCCTCTGATAAATCCATACACCATGCCCGACTCAAAATAGTATAGCATAAGAATATGCCTGGTCCAATCTGGAAACCCAATCTCATACTCAGAATCTGACAAAGAACCCTGATGAACACCAATAGACCAAACTCTGGTCTAAGAACTGCTCAATGCTCCAAATGCCACCCTTGGCTGTGAGGGATCTGTAATATGACTCTTAATCTCAATGTTGAGCCTCAATGGGCTGAAGTAGTCACGAGCTCAACTGGAGCCTAAGATGGCCCCAAATCATTTTTTACTGACATTGAAGATCTCCGATATCCATCTTTAACTCTCTAATACAATGGTACACTGAAACTTTGGAAACGCGTGCTGAAGTCTAATCCGTATTTGTCAAAAATGTCACCCATATTTTATCATTCATTAAGGACAAAATAGAGTCAAAGATTGTGTTCGAGGTACATAGCAATGTAGACACACGATAAGGAGTTAAGAAGTGAAGTTAGATTACGAACATCTCTATACCGATCCAAAGGGCTCTACTAAACACTTAGCTCTTATACTAACACACCGGTGAAACCTAGGCTCTGATACCAATTTGTCACGACCAAATTTCTCAGGTCCTGATGGCTCCTACTATAACCCACCACTAGGCAAGCCAACCCGGTAGTTTTAAATGGTTAGTAATGGACTACCCAAATATATATATAGAAAAGAATGCGAAATAGATGAATTAAGAGAATACATTACATAATAAAGTCCAAAAACCTAGTGGTATCGATACAAAAGTTGCTAATAATATAAGAGTACAAAGTGAAATACAAATGAATGCACTAATATAACTTATCTCCAAATACAACATAAAGACTAGTCTAATACATAAGAGAGAGATAAGTAATACTCCAACTATTAGGAGCTGACACGACCCGAACCATGGCCTAGTCGTGTAGGGCATCTCAAGTCCAACCCAGACTGAAACCACCCCTAATACCCAACAGTTGCCCGCCCTGCACTCCCATGTTGGATGAATTCTAAACGTATAACAAGATAGAACAAGAATAGTCTAAGGAAAATAAAGTAAGTTCATAATCCTACCAAACATACACAGCTAAATATCTTACCAATACCAATCCCAATGCCAATACCAATACCGATACCAATGCCAACACTAATACCGACATTGCCCATGCCCATAGTAGTCTGAAAAAGCCTCTAACCAGAATCAAAGAACATCATATCGGGAGATGCACCCGACCATATCCAAAACCCAAACCAAAGAAATAACAATAATAAAAAGAAGACCATATCATAAAGTGGAGTCTTCTAGAGTATGGAAGCTCACCACTTCAATCTGACTCAAAGCTGTCCCTGAATCCAAGTCACTGAGAAGAAGGAATGGTAGTATAGCTGGAACCTGCATCGTATGGGAATATAATGCCCAAAGAAGATTAGGAGAGTGAAGCTAGCATGTAACTCAGGGAAAAAGATAAGATAATGCCATCATTTAAAAAACAAGTCAAATAACCATATGAAATTACATGTATAAATATATATTCTGCTGGGATAGGGAACAAGGTTTAGCATGCATTTAAAACATTAACCTGGGTAGTATAGCTTGATTTTCCTAAAACCACCCATGGGTTATATGGGTTCAACTCCCCCTGCCGAAAGGGCCCCGGTGCGTGTTAGCCTCATGACCATAGAAAAGAACTTGAGATGACTAGAACATCTCAAAAATATAAAGTGTGACATCATGCACACGGTCTCCAAGACCACCCTCACATTGACAAATGTGAGTGTCCTGTGTCTATCTCCCCCGGGACCTCCACCTGCCATGGCTTTGCTACTCGACCCCCTTTAAGTCCATATTAAAGCATTTACATATTCACAACTATTTATCAAGGAGTCTTTTAGTTAGGGATTAACCATTGGTATCGTCATATACAAATTAGAGCTTGAGAGTCTATTACCTTATGCCATATAAACCATTAAACCAAATTAGACTCTACTATTTCTAAATAAAAAAAACCTTTTATAATCAAACCATGGCCACCAAGGCCTTTCCAAAATCATATGAAACCAACCAAAACCAATTCATGTTTCTTTAACTATCTATACAATGCAAAAATTATAAGAATAATCAAACAATGTGACAAAATCATTCTCATTGATAATTTCACAAACAGGTTGGGGTTATGCCATTATCAAAGACAAAATCATCAAACTTGGGCTCAACCATGACCCCTAAATTAAATCACCATTCCCATGTACCCACATGTGGAAAACAATAATTAAAACATGAAAACCATATTTAAATCATGAGAAACATTAATCAACCATGAACATCCAAAACCCCCAACCTTTATTTCAAAACCATAACTACACCATGAAAACCATACAAAAAAACATATGCCTTTAGTAAAATAACAATGAGGGAGGAGTAACATGAATGAATTACAAAGATTTACAGAGAGAAATTGATCCTTAAGCCCCTAAATGACCACTTTGGATAAACCCTAGCCAATTTTGCTTGAGAGGATTTAGAAAGAGTAAAAAGGACGGTTAATCTTACGAAGTGTGTAATGAATGACCAAAAAATGTTATAGGGATGTGGGGTCTTAAGGGTTTTAAGTGAGAAATATCTAAAGTACCCCTAGCTAAAAACTATAAAAAGATTGCAGGTGGGTACGAGTCAAATCCCGTGACTCGTGACCCTAATATACGACTCGTACCCTTAAGTCATCACAAAGTCAGTGAGTTGGACACACATACACTGTCCACCCTATGACTCCATGAACTCACTCATTACCAGACCATATGACTCATATGGTATAGTCATTTCTAAGACAGAACTCATAGGATTGGACACTGGAAACATACGACTCAACCTTACCACTCATAACCTATCTTCACGGCTCTTAGTAAGACTCTTATACTCAGAGTCAAGTCAAGTCATTAAGTTACTAATTTGATTAAGGATCATCTTAACGACCTATCACCACCCTTAACGACTCCTACCTTCAAGTCATTACGAAGACCAAAAACCAAACCACCATTCACTAGTCACCTAACGGCTTGGGTCTCCTGACCCGTACCAACGCCATAAGACTAGCATGATTAAGTCATCAACAGAATAGTGAGCTCAAAGATCAAGAAATTTCCAATGTCCAAAACCCAGGGTGTTTCAATTCTCCCCTACCTGTATCATTCATCCACAAATGATGGGATAAGGCAATGACTAGCACGATTTAACCCCCAAATGTCTATACTCCTACCTTTAAGATAGAAAATAGATTACCAAGGAATTCACAATCTACTTTTAACAAAGATAGAAAACAAAGATATTAAGATCAGCACATACCTTAAGCATGATTTTTGAAATGGGAAATAGGAATGGATACTAAGGCTTCATGTCCTCTTCATCTTCCCAAATAGACCCTTCCACCTTCTGATTCCTCCATAGAACCTTTACCTAAGCTACATCCTTGGTCCGAAACCAACAAACCTGCCAATCCAAGCTCTCAATTAGGACCTCTTCATAAGCCAGGGAATCCGAAATACAAATATCCTTGATAGGTAAATTTATGATGAATCACCCACACGCTTACTTAACATAGAAGCATGGAACAACGGGTGAATGGATATCAAACTAGAAAGCAACTCCAACTCATACATAACATTGCAGACTCTTCTCAAAACCAAGTATGGACCAATATACCAGGGGATGATCTTCTCTTTCTTCCCAAAATGCATCACTCCCTTAATAGGAGAAACCTTCAAGAATACCCTATCCCCAACCTCAAACTTTAACTTCTTAAGCCTTATGTCTGCATAGGACTTCTGGTGACTTTGGGCATCTTTAAGACTATCCCAAATCACCTTTACCTTGTCCATGGCTTGGTGAACCAAATCTGGGCTTAACATTATCGCCTTACCAACCTCAAACCACCCAATAGGAGACCTACACTTTCTACCGTAGAAGGACTCAAACAGACCCATCCTAATGCTAGAGCAGTATCCATTATTACACACAAACTCTATAAGAATAATCAAACCAACTACCATCATTGTCAATCACATAAGCTCTAAGCATATCTTCTAATATTTGAATAGTTCTTTCCGCTTGCCCATCCGACTGTAGGTGGAAAGTAGTACTAAGACTCACCTTGGTCCTCAAGCCTTTCTAAAACAATCGCCAAAAGTGTGATAAAAATAGCGTACCACGATTTGAGATAATAGAAGAAATGACCCCATGAAACTTCACAATCTCTTGGAGGTACAACATTGCATAATCCTCTGCCAAAAAAATAGTCCTCTCTGGCAAAAAATAAGTAGACTTAGTCATCCTATCCATGATGAGACAAATCGAATAAAACTAATTCCAAGACCGAGGAAGACCGGTAATAAAATCCATGTTGATTTCTTCCCACTTCCACATAGGTATCTCAATTTCTTGATACAATCCTCCGCCCCTCATGTGCTCAACTTTCACTTATTGGCACACTATGTACATAGCCACAAAACTAGCCACGACCCGCTTCATATTTTTCCACCATTACAAATACTCAAGGTTATGATATATTTTTGTCAAGCTAGGATGAATAGCATAGATAACTCACGCGCCTCAACCAAGATCCTTTCTTGTAAACCATCTATATCGGGAACACATAACCTCTCTTGGTAATGTAAGGTACCATCACCACTAACCTCAAAAGCCATTACATTTTGACCACCTACATTACCCTTGATCCTCATCAAGATAGGATCTAACACCTGTTTCTCCTTCACTTCAACACCCAGGGACTATTTCTCCACTTCCTGAACAAACATACCACCATCCTCAAAGTTCAAGAGGCAAACTCTAAGGTTAGCCAAACAGTGAATACCTTTTACCAATTCTCATTTTCCTTTATCCTCATGAGCTAGACTCACCATGGATAACCTGCTAAGAGCATAAAAAACTATGTTTGATTTACCTGGATGGTAGTAAAGACTTATATGAGATTGCTTGAGAAGCTCAAGCAATCTTATTTACCTAAGGTTAATCTCTTTCTGAGTAGACACATATTGCAGGCACTTATGATCTAAAAAGATATCCACATGCACATTATACAAATGGTGACGCCAATTTTCAACGCAAACACTACAACCAATAGCTCCAAGTCAAGTGTAAGATAATTCTTCTCATAGACCTTTAACTGTTTAGTGGCATAAGCTATCACCTAGGTATACTGCATTAACAAGCAACCAAGCCCCATACAGGATGCATCACAATAGGCCATAAACACATCAATACCATCAGGAAAGGTCAAGACCAGTGCCGAAGTTAGCTTATCCTTCATCTTCTTAAAACTACCCTCACAAGTATTAGACCGTAAGAACTTTATCTTCTTCTGAATTAACTAAGTCAACAGGGCATCTATAGAAGAGAAACTTTCCACAAACCTCCTGTAGTAACCAGCTAAACCCAAGAAGCTCTGAATATTGGCTGGAGTCGTGGGTTTAGGCCACTTCTTAACCACTGCAATTTTCTGTGGATTAACCATGATCCCTTCACTAGATATGACATATCCCTGAAAAGTGACAACGTTTAACCCGGATTCATATTTCAAAAATTTGGCATACAACTGTTGATCTTTCGGGGTCTGCAATACAATACGGAAGTCATCAACATGATCCAGTTGCTCTTAGAGTACACTAGAATATCATCTATGAACACAATAATGAAAAAATCTAGAAATTGATAAAAGACTCTATTTATCAAGTCCATGAA
The DNA here is from genome assembly GCA_030864215.1 of Capsicum pubescens. NCBI lineage: Eukaryota > Viridiplantae > Streptophyta > Magnoliopsida > Solanales > Solanaceae > Capsicum > Capsicum pubescens. The sequence goes on along the minus strand of CM061544.1, from coordinate 166,452,013 downwards.
TTCCCCTGCGGCATTGGTAAATGAAAAAGAAATAACCAGGAACTCAAAATGACCATACTGGGTATGAAAGACAGTCTTAGGAATATCCTCTCCCTAATATTTGGCTGATGATACTTGGATTGAAGATCAATCATGGAGAAAAACTTAGTACCCTAAAGCTTATCAAACAAATCATCTATCCTTGAAGAGGGTACTTATTATTTACCTTCACCTTATTCAGATGCCTATAATTACTATACATTCAAAGGGAACCATCCTTCTTACATATGAAAAACACCGATGCACCCCACAGAGACATATTAGGATGGATGAAAACCTTGTCCAAAAGATTTTTTAGTTGCTTCTTAAGATCCTACAACTCAGCTGGAGACATTCTGAATGAGGGAATAAAAATAGGACGAGTGAATGTAACAAGATCTATCCCAAAATCAATCTCCCTATTGGGAGGAACACTAGGAAGGTCATCAGGAAAGACCCCAGTAAATTCATTCACCATCAAGACAGAAAGTAAGGAAGGACCCTCCGAGTTAGAATCTTTAACCCGGACCAAATGATAGAGACACCCCTTGGAGATTAACTTTTAAGCTCTAAGATATGATATGAACCTCCCCTTAGGAGATAGGGAACCACCCACCCACTCAATAACTGGCTCATTAGGAAATTTAAAAATGACCTTATGGGTTTGACAGTCTAGAGAAGGATAGAACAAGTGCAACTAATCCATTCCTAATATGACATCAAAATTAACCATGTCTAACTTAAACTTTTTGCACTACCTTTCCCCTATCCCCCTTCCTGATTTTTCTCTTTTTTCTTAACCTGCTGCATATATGGTTCCTGCATTACATGGGATATAACGCCCAAAGACATTTAGTAAAGTGAACTCTAGCATATAACTCAGGGATAATGATAAGATACTGACATTATTTCAAAACCAAGTCAAATAACCATATTTAATTACATGTGTACGTATATATCGTGTCGGGATAAGGAATAAGGTTTAGCATGAATTTAAAATATTAACCTGAGTTGTGTAGCATGACCATCCTAAAACCACCCACGGGCTATATGGGTTTAGCTCTCTCCGCCGAAAGGTCCCCAGTGCGTGTTAGCTGTACGACTGGAGAAAAGAGCCTGAGATGATTAGTACACCTTAACAGTATAAAGTGTGACATAATGAACACAGTCTCCAAGACCACCCTCACATTAGCAAATGTGAGTTTCCAGTATTGGTCCCTCCCAGGACCCCCACCTTCCATGACTTTGCTACTAAACCCCCTTTAAGACCATATTAAATCATTTACACATTCCCAATAATTTACTAGGGTGTATTTTAATTAGGCATTAACCATCGGTATCATTATATGAAAATTAAAACTTGCAAGTCTATTACCTTATGCCACATAGACTATTAAACCAAATTAGACTCCACCATTTCTAATTAAATCAAAACTTTTTATAAACAAACCATGGCCACTAAGGCCTTTCCAAAATCATATGAAACCAACCAAAACCAATTTATGTTTCTTTAACTATTTATGCAATCCAAGGATTCCAAGAATAATCAAACTATGTGATAAAATCATTCTCAATGTCAATTTTACAAACAGGTTGAGGGTATGCCATTATCAAAGACAAAATCATCAAACATACGGCTTAACCATGACCCCTAAATTAAATCACCAGTCCTATGCACCCACATGTGGAAAACCATAATTAAAACCTGAAAAACCATAATTAAATCATGAGAAACATTAATCAACCATGAATATCCAAAACCCCTAATATTTATTCCAAACTTATAACAACACCATGAAAACCATACATAAAAACATATGCATTTAGTAAAATAACAATGAGGGAGGAGAAACATGCCTGAATTATAAAGATTCATGGAGAGAAATTAATCCTGAAGCCCCTAGATAACCAATTTGGAGATACCCTAACCAATTTTGCTTGAGAGGATTTAGAGAGAGTAAAGAGGATGTTTAATCTTCTAAAGTGTTTAATGAATGACCAAAAATGTTATAGGGACTTGGGGTGTTAAGGGTTTTATGTGAGAAATATCTAAAATACCCCTAGCAAAAAATTGCCAAAAGATCGCAGGTGGTTACGAGTCGACCCCCATGACTCGTGACCCAAACATATGACTCGTACCCTTGATTTATCAACAAGTCAGTGAGTTGGACACCGATACACTGTCCACCCTACGGCTCCATGACCCCACTCATTACCAAACCATACGACTCATATGGTCTAGTCATTTCTAAGATAGAACCTAAAGGATTGGACACTAGATAACATATGAATCAACCTTACCACTCGTAACCTAGCCTCACGGTTCTTAGTGAGCCACTCGTACTCAGATTCAAGTCAAGTCACTAAGTTGCTGATTTAATTAAGGATCGTCCTAATAACCCGTCACCACCCCTAACGACTCCTACCTTCAAGTCATTATGAAGATCGAAAACCAAACCGCAATCCACTCGTCACCTAACGATTAGGGTCACCTGACCCATACAACACCATACGACTCACATGGTTAAGTCGTTAACAGGATAGTAAGCTCAAAGCTCAGGAAATTTTGAAGAGCCAAAACCCAGGGTGTTTCAGTTCTCTCCCACTTGGATCATTCGTACTCATACTATGGCTACTCCACACAATACACATGGTTGTTCCGCATGATGCATACAACAATGATGATAACTTGTACTATAATTTGCAGGTTATAGAAGTGTAGAATGAGTACCAAACAAATGGTACTCAGTAGGCAACTGCCAACTAAGATCCAAAACTAAGGTAGATGTACATAACATATAAACATAATAGTAACTACACCCAAGTGTCTAGCAACCACATAATACAACTAAAAAAGTAATAAGGATTAACTATCCTGTCCAAGAGACTAAGATAATAAGGCTAAAAAGGTAACAAGGATGAACTATCCTATTCCACCCATACTTAAAAATATCAACATTATATTGTATATCCCTGGAAAATATATGAGTAAAGGACGAAAGAAGGTTATATATCAATATACAAGGCCAAGGAATGAATATAAAATATGAACAAATGAAGGGATATACGGTAATACCATAGTTACGCTTATGGATAAAGATATATTTATATATATATATATGTATATATATATATTAAGGTCATCTCGAAGCACAACCTAGATCATCATATCTTTGTTTTAAGATATCATAATCCTAGCAGGCTCAGGGTTTCTAATCCATATGTCTCATCATGAATTAATCATGCATAATAATAAACTAGTGTATGTACCCGCGTGATGCACAATCATTATAAGATAAATATTGATTATTTAATAAGTCTTCCGCATTTAAAAGTAAAGGTAAAAAGTGATACGAAAAACTTAAGGTCTATATATAAATGTACTTAATAAAAATAAAATTGTGTTTTGTTGAGATATGTCTTATTATTTACAAGATATGTAGGGAAAGTAAAATGGTTTTACAGAATAATGGTCTATTAGCAATTCTTGGTGCTATTAGACAGTTCTTTCCTCCATTCTTCAAGTTATAAGTATAAATCATATATAGATCTGCATATATTTCACAATATTGTCTAAGAAATTTAGTTATACACAACATTAATTAGGTGTGTTAGCACAATAGCTTTAATGCTAAAGACATTTTTGACAATTGGCTTTCAATGATAATTTAATTTCTTTTATTATTATATAGCATCAATAGAGAAGAATACCATTGTTTCATCCTTTGACAATCCACCGCTCTTGGTTTGTCTCCCTAACTATCCATTTAAAGGTGTCATTTTCTCACCTATCAATCAACAACACTAACATAAAGCATTTGATCGACACAGGAAATCAAGAGAAGATGTGTACGCATAAAGCATTTAAACATCTTCACTTCATTAGTTTTGGGCTCCAACAACGTAGTTTGATCTTCAAGTCCAATAACTTCAGTCACTTCTTTCTCATCATTGCTCAATCTACTCACCTGAAAAATAAGTTGTCCTTTAACTGTTTTAAAATTTTAAAATTCAACACATCGAATTAGTATCTTACAGGATATTCTTCACAGTGAAGGCAGACCTAGAATAAAAGTAGTATATATTGCACTTATACCAGCATCCTCTGGTATAGTACCTGCACGATGAAAAAATTATTAAATCTTTATAATCCTTTCATATTTGTTTCAACTTATTGCAGATTCACACACTTCAAAAGAAAATAACTAACATGATATTCATTGTGCAACTTTTCCATACTTGTACATGTATTTAGTATTTTCTACGTTTTGCTATTAACATATTTAGATGATAGATTAAAAAGATAATAGACTTGGGCTTCATACCTCTTTATTTATGTGATTGTTAGTCTAGTAACTTATCATCTCATGACTACTTCATATAACTCTTTCCTTATGGGAGTATTAATGTAATAACCTATTTAATAGAAAAAGTTCAAGCAGTAACCATCCCTTAAATCCTGTATAGAATACACAGTTGTTCTGAAGGAAACAAACTTTTATAAAAATAAGTGAAATAAACATATATGAACAATAATACTGCTTCAAAGGAAAAATGTAGAAAAACATATTACTGCTCTATATCTTGAAGAAGAAAAACATTCATAAAAGGTAAATCATTCTTCATTTTCTTGATAATTAATACTAAAAATTTATACGAAACTACATATAACTCAATGTATGCAAAGAGATAGCAAAGGAAAAAAGGTAGAAAGTGAAGCCGAACAATTAAATTCTTGAGATTTTGGTGACATGTACTAAAAGACAGTGTAAAACGTGTTCCATATTAAAAAAATATAAAATCAAGAGTGGTGTAATTGAAAATAGTAGAAGAAGAAATGTTGAATTTGTAGAAATACACTTTTTAGTTTATGATTGTTTTATAAATTTTACCCAATTTATGTAGATCATGAGTTGGTCTGTAGACATCCTGCGTCAACGACCTTTAACAATAAAATCCTTGGATAGCTATTATTGGTATAGAAGTCTTCCAATTTTGTAACTCTTCTTTAGTACCTCAGTGGTTGAAATAACGTTAGTTGACACAATAATAAACAGAAGTAGAAGTTGATTGAGAAACTTAACACAAAAAAATAAAGTACCAATTAATGATAATAGTGCTTGATCTTTCCTCCAACCAAAATAGATCTCCTAGAAATACTCAAACGATCTTCTATAAATATTGAAAAAGAAACAACTTTAGCAACTACAATCTCCAATATTTGATGAACATAATATCTCTCTCTATCTATCTATCTCTCTATCTATCTATCTCTCTATCTATCTA